>JAIOKQ010000018.1:2673853-5347706 GCA_020654165.1 Oryctes rhinoceros | reverse complement strand
TTTACGTTTTATATTGTATTTTTCGCATTTATAAAAAATATTTTTGTCTTCGATGTTATATTTAGTTTTTCTTTCGGCAATGTCTTTACTCACCATTAACCAGATGATTATTGATTTCCGAATTCCTACTATACAACGACACGTTAATTTGCATATTTTGATGGAGAAAGAAGTAAATCTTGATTTTTCATTTACATGTGAATCGCATACCCAATAATTGTAGGACTATCTGTTGTCATTCTTCTTGAGATGCGCATAGAAATTAGGTTTAATCAGTTTCCACTCTATTCACACTCACATCTCTTTAAGTCAATCCCTGATTTCTTCTGGCGGCATTGCTTGCGCTTTCCCACATCATTTATTGACGAGCTTCTTTCAGGTAATGTCGAGTTTTGATCGTAAAGTCATTGGTTGTATTGATATCAACATGATTTCACATCATAAATACTTTGCATGGAATGTGAAGCCCTGAAACTCATCGACGCTCTATTTGATATATTATTCTCTAGAAGCTATCATCTTTTGCTTTGTAATTCTCTTGTGAAATTGATAAGTTCCCCTCAACGTGGATCGCTTCTAAATCACTTTGGGGACCTTTGTCGTGATGATTCAGGAGTATAATCTGTGCAACAACTAATTTATCTATTGTGTAAAAATGCCATGACCTGCCGGACATTTAAAAATATTGTACTTCGCATTAAAAGCCGCTGCGTTGATTATTTTGTTGTTTTTCCTAGAATATTGATTAATAAAGATCTAAATCAAGTTTTTACTGTCGCGCATCAGAATTAACATTTTCCTAGAGTTTCCAACAACTTTACAAATTCTAAAAACAAACGCTTGATGGCAACTTCACAGCAACTTACTTGCAGCAATTTCTGGTCTTGCTTTGCTTTCAATATTTTTCCCGAGGAGATGCCACTGATGTTAAGAATGGCCATAGTTTCATCAAAAGAACGGCTTGCAGGGCAGTATATAAGAGTTACATCCTCTCATCCTTCAATATCAAAGAAGCTACCATCCGCTTTAACACTGAATCGATTTTCACAATTTGCCTGGTGCAAAATATTTTCTGCCTCAGTCCGCGTTTATTTCTGTTCATTTGTGTCAAGAATTTCGTAATTGCTATTTGACTCAGTAGAAGAGCACGTGATGTTGAACTTTCGTTTTCATCATTGAGTGTAAGTAATCGTAATTTGGTTATGACCACATGTAACATGTAAACATATATTTATTGTAGTAGCGCGCCAATTTTACATGATTATCACTTTCACATGTAATTATTTTCATAAAATACTTTTACTTAAAAACATTCATTGTAAGCAATACGCGAAATTAAAGAACCATAATAAAATTATCGATAATTCTAATAACACATCGACACGTTTTGAGCAACGAGCAATGACAACAACAAAAAGAACAATAAAAAATACGTCGCAACTGGTAGTCAATCTCTCAAGTATTTATCATAGTAATAACACACGTCGAAATCACACTGTGATTGTGATTCAAGTCAAAATAAACACTCAATGCCGTTAATTTGAAATTCAGTTTAATGAGGTTAAGATTCAGAGGAATATAAACTAGCTTTCAACAAGTAATAGAAATTTAGTCGCTGGCATTTTAATAGAATGATAATAATCCCATTGACGTATGTACCTTACGAGTTCAGAGGTGGACATATTTATTAGAGTCAGCAATTCATATATTACCGCCAGATACATGTTTTAGTTTCCTTTAGATCGTTTGTGTCTCTGCAGGCCGAAGCGGAAATGAGAAAAAGCCATACATTCCAGGAAAACTCCAATTTCAAATTTAGCTATATGCTAATAATTATATTCTGTTATTATTAGAGATGACAAAGGCAGGTGGAATTATTCCTTTTTCTGCAGCGACTCAGATAGGACTCGTGTCTATTCGCCTTCGTGAGAAGGGTTCGTGTTGCCTACTGGCGTCTTCGAGAGACGACAAAACACGAGTCTCGCCTAATCTTCCCGCTAATTTCATCCGCCTTTGTCCTCTCTAGTTAATGTTATATATTTTCTAACTTATATCTAGTGTTTGTATTACTTTTTACAAGGAATGAAATTTTTATTATCCTTGCAGTAAAAACGCTTCAACCCTTTTTTTATCATCAGAGACCTGTTTGGCAGTCAAAGCTGGCCTGCCGGAGACGTTTCTTAATCCAGCGTGTTAATGTTTCGCCCTCCATCTGCACTATGGATAGTTATCTTTTACCTTGTGCCCTTATTATCCATCTAACACACCAATAGAAAGTAGCTATCGCCACTACTGTCGCTGTGTAGCCAGACACTGCATATAATAACGGCGTCAATGGCTTCACAGACACCCGTCGCTCCATTTCTTCTTTTAGCAATATTAAATCTTTAGTTAAAAGTATAACCGTCCGTTTCTACTGACCTCTACAAGTGCGTGCAACGTAAGTATGAGCAGTACATGACGTAATTTGCATATAGTAACTTTTTTAGTATTTTTGTCTATGCTAATTTTTTCGTTTTGTATAGATATAGTGCGTCCCAGTATCATGTTTCATCATATGTGATAATAATTGCAACGCACCAACATCGAGTGCCTAACAGTAGCATCACTGCGCTTGGTTAACCGAAAGAAACGGAAAGCGCCTTATTCAGAACAAGAAATAATAAGAGAATTTATAAAGTATAATATAATATAATATAAAACAATATAATATAATATAATATAATATAATAATACAATATAATATAATATAATATAATAATATAATATACATAGTAATATAATATAATATAATATAATATAATATAATATAATATACAATACAATATAATATAATATAATATAATATAATATAATATATATTATATTATATAATATAATATAATATATTATATTATATAATATAATATATTATATTATATAATATAATATAATATATTATATTATATAATATAATATAATATATTATATTATATATATATAATATAATATATATATATATAATATATTATATATATATATATAATATAATATAATATAATATAATATAATATAATATAATATAATATAATATAATATAATATAATATAATATAATATAATATAATATAATATAATATAATATAATATAATATAATATAATATAATATAATATAATATAATATAATATAATATAATATAATATAATATAATATAATATAATATAATATAATATAATATAATATAATATAATATAATATAATATAATATAATATAATATAATATAATATAATATAATATAATATAATATAATATAATATAATATAATATAATATAATATAATATAATATAATATAATATAATATAATATAATATAATATAATATAATATAATATAATATAATATAATATAATATAATATAATATAATATAATATAATATAATATAATATAATATAATATAATATAATATAATATAATATAATATAATATAATATAATATAATATAATATAATATAATATAATATAATATAATATAATATAATATAATATAATATAATATAATATAATATAATATAATATAATATAATATAATATAATATAATATAATATAATATAATATAATATAATATAATATAATATAATATAATATAATATAATATAATATAATATAATATAATATAATATAATATAATATAATATAATATAATATAATATAATATAATATAATATAATATAATATAATATAATATAATATAATATAATATAATATAATATAATATAATATAATATAATATAATATAATATAATATAATATAATATAATATAATATAATATAATATAATATAATATAATATAATATAATATAATATAATATAATATATATATAATATAATATAATATAATATAATATAATATAATATAATATAATATAATATATTATATTATAATATAATATAATATAATATAATATAATATAATATAATATAATATAATATAATATAATATATTATATTATAATATAATATAATATAATATAATATAATATATTATATTATATTATATTATATTATATTATATTATAATATAATATATTATATTATATTATAATATATTATATTATATTATATTATATTATATTATATTATATTATATTATATTATATTATATTATATTATATTATATTATATTATATTATATTATATTATATTATATTATATTATATTATATTATATTATATTATATTATATTATATATATATTATATTATATTATATTATATTATATTATATTATATTATATTATATTATATTATATTATATTATATTATATTATATTATATTATATTATATTATATTATATTATATTATATTATATTATATTATATTATATTATATTATATTATATTATATTATATTATATTATATTATATTATATTATATTATATTATATTATATTATATTATATTATATTATATTATATTATATTATATTATATTATATTATATTATATTATATTATATTATATTATATTATATTATATTATATTATATTATATTATATTATATTATATTATATTATATTATATTATATTATATTATATTATATTATATTATATTATATTATATTATATTATATTATATTATATTATATTATATTATATTATATTATATTATATTATATTATATTATATTATATTATATTATATTATATTATATTATATTATATTATATTATATTATATTATATATAATATAATATAATATATTATATTATATATATATTATATTATATATATTATAATATAATATATTATATTATATTATATAATATAATATATTATATTATATTATATAATATAATATATTATATTATATAATATAATATATTATATTATATTATATAATATAATATATATTATATTATATTATATTATATTATATTATATTGTATTGTATATTATATTATATTATATTATATTATATTATATTATATTGTATTGTATATTATATTATATTATATTATATTATATTATATTATATTGTATTGTATATTATATTATATTATATTATATTGTTTTATATTATATTATATTATACTTTATAAATTCTCTTATTATTTCTTGTTCTGAATAAGGCGCTCGTTTATTTCGGTTAACCAAGCGCAGTGATGCTACTGTTAGGCAATCGAGTTGTTGCGTTATACTCATTATCACATGGAGAACATGATACTGGGACGCACTAATATATACAAAATGAAAAAATTGTAGACAAAAATACTAAAAAAGTTCTATATGCAAATTACGTCATGTACTGCTCATACTTACGTTGTACGCACTTGTAGAGGTCAGTAGAAGAACGGTTATACTTTTAACTAAAGATTTAATATTGCTAAAAGAAGAAATGGAGCGACGGGTGACAGTAAGCCATTGACGTAATTATATGCATCTGGCTACACAGCGCGCAGTAATAGAAATAGCTACTTATATTGGTGTGTTAGATGGATAATAAGGGCACAAGGTAAAGATAACTATCCATAGTGCAGATGGAGGGCGAAACATTAACACGCTGGATTAAGAAACGTCTCCGGCAGGCCAACTTTTGACTGCCAAACAGGTTTCTGATGATAAAAAGAATTGAAGCGTTTTTACTACAAGGATAATAAAAATTTCATTCCTTGTAAAAAGTAATACAAACCTAGATATAAGTTAAGAAAATATATAACATTAACTAGAGAGGACAAAGGCGGATGAAATTAGCAGAGATTAGACAGACTCGTGTTTTGTCGTCTCTCGAAGACACCAGTAGGCAACACGAACCCCTTCTCACGAGGCGAATAGACACGAGTCTATCTAGTCGCTGCAGAAAAGGAATAATTCCACCTGCCTTTGTCATCTCTAATAATAACAGAATATAATTATTAGCATATAGCTAAATTTGAAATTGGATTTTCCTGGAATGTATGGCTTTTTCTCATTTCCACTTCGGCTTACAGAGACACAAACGATCTAAAGGAAACTAAAACTGTATTTGGCGGTAATATATGAATTGCTGACTCTGTGCGTATGATACACCTCTGAATAGAGCAAGAGGTTTACGTACTCTTATGGGAATCCCTTCAGTTTCAATGGGATGTTATTATCACAATTCACATTCACATTAAAATCACCAGCGACAGAACTCTATTACTTGTTAATAGTTCATATTCCTCTGAATCTGGCACATAAACTAATTTCAAATTAACGGCATTGAGTTGTTTATTTTACATGGATTCACAAGGACGAATCACAGTTAATCACAGTGTGATTTCGACGTCTATGATTGATATACTATGATGTAAACCTTGAGAAGTTGACTACCAGTTGCGACGTATTTTTTTATTGTTCTTTTGTTGTTGTCATTGCTCGTTGCTCAAAAACAGTGTCGATGTGTTTATTAGAATATCGATAATTTTATTATGGTTCTTTAATTTCGCGTATTTAACCTAATGGATGTTTACCTTACAAAGTAAAGTATTTTATGAAAATAGTACATGTGTATGTGAAAGTGATAATCATGTAAAACCAACGCGCTACTACACAATAAATATATGTTTTACATGTTACAATAATGAGTCATAACCAAATTACGATTGTTACTTACACTCAATGGTATGAAAACAAAAGAGACAGCAGCTCCCACGGTGTGCTCTTCTGTTAAAAATGAATCCAAAATATGAGTATGGAATAATTACAGAGAATGTTGTTTTAAATGAACAGAATAAACATGACAGTTTGAATCATCAGAAAACTATTTTACTTGGGCAAATTGTGAAAATCGATTCAGTGTTAAAGGCTAGTTATGGTATACGATTATTGAAGGATGGGGAAAGCTGGGATGTAATAACATATACTTGCCCTGCAAGCGTTCTTATATCTGTCGATGAAAAACTATGGCCATTCTTAGCATCAGTGGCATCTCCTCAGGAAAGGGTAAAATTGGTAAGAAACAAAGCAAGATGCCAGAAATTGCTGCAAATTACAGAACAAGTTCTAGTTGGAGTTGAGTTGCCATCAAACGTTTGTTTAGGAACTGTAAAGTTTGTTGGAAATGTGAAAGGTCTAGGAAAATGTTTCGGAATACAATTGCACGTAAGAGATTTTATTAAAAACTTGATTTAGATCTTTATTAATCAATATTCTAGGAAAAACAACAAAATAATCAATGTAACGGCTTTTATGCAGGCGTACAATATTTTAAATGTCCGGCAGGTCATGGCATTTTTACTACAATAGATAAATTAGTTGTTGCACAAGATTATACTCCTGAATCATCGACAAAAAAAGGTCCCCAAAGTGAACTAGAAGCGTCCGTTGAAAGGAACTTATCAAATTTCACAGAGAATTACAAAGCAAAAGATGATGCTTCTAAGAATAATATATCAAATAGAACGTCGAGTAATTTTAGAACTTCACATTCCATGCAAAGTATTTATGATGTAAAAAATCATGTTAGTATCAATACAACCAATGATTTTGATCAAAACTCGATATTACAACCTGAAAAAACTCATCTAATAAATGATGTGGGAAAAGCAGCAATATACCAGAAGAAATCAGAAGTTGACTTAAAGGATGTAATTGGAAATATTTGGACTGATAGAGTGGAAACAGTTAAACCTAATTTCTATGCGCATCTCAAGAAAGAGAATGACATAACAGATAGTCCTACATTATTAGATATGCATTCACATGTAAATGAAAAATCAAGTTCTTCTTTCTCCATCAAAAATGTAAATGGCATTATTAAATCCCCACGGAATAAAAGTTCGAATCCGATATCTCATCTGGTTAATGGTAGTAAAACATTGCCGAAGAAAACTAAATATAACATCGAAAGGAGTTCTTTGAATAAAGACAAAAATATTTTTTTATCGACCAAAAGTATAAATATATCTCCAAGTAAGTGTCAACTCCATTTTATTATCTTTAGTTTGTAGATTGTTATGTATTATCTCTGCGGGTACTTTAGTCATTCTCAGATACGCTGCAACGGAAATTATATGGCTGAATAAATATTAATTCACCCATAAACGGTATTCCTTGTGTATGATGTTCAAAAAGCAAATGTAAGCACGCGTACGCTTCTAGTCAGCTTTTTTGTGACGTCACCGGGCGATGATACACTTCAATACTTAACGTTGGTAGTAGGAAGTACGTATTTTAATTTTTGACGTTAAAAATTGATTTGATCATAAAGCCATCATGAATCATAAAGCCTGACATCCCTATTATTTAGTGCCAAGTTAGTATTTGAAAGGAAAGGAAAAGCTAACTAATTTCATTTTGTATAAATGTAAAAGCGATATATCTACAGTAATCCGCTTTGATATTTGCAGCCAAAGACCTGTCGCAAGATGTGAGAAGCTCAAAAAGTTGTGGTGTAAATTTATTTAACCAACAGACTACCAGTCATCACACTTCGTTGAGCACAGTTAAACTATACTTTTCTAATTTAACTAAAGCTTTAAACAGCTCAATGGTACAATTAGCTGCGCTTCACCCCTTACAGTGAGGGGGGAAGCACAAGGCCAGGAACATTTTACACATACAATTTACATACTAAGAAAGGCCATCGAGGTTTTAACAAGGTTTAAAAGCTTATACACTCCATTGGGCTGTATAATCACACTAAAAGAAATGACAATATGATTAAATATGATATTAACTTATTAAGTGTAGCCTAAAATTAAAGGCCAAATCCATCATAGCACAATAAAACTCTGATGAACCATGATAGCTTACTCTTAAGTATTATACTTATCGTATATATAAATGAAAGGGAACACAGCTGTATATAATTATCTACTGTACCACAAAAACATTCTTTCTGAACCTCCGGCGTATGTAAATACTAAAAGTGCCCGGTTGATCGCTGCAATAGTCTTTACAATCAGATGTACAGCCGGCAAAATAAGTAATGTCTTCCCTTTCAGGCAAGACAGGATTATTGATACTGAAAATTGACAACATAGTGTAAATGTCATCTATGACGTGCACGTCTTCTTAACGTGAACGAAGCATACTAGATCTTTTTGATATATGTTTGCACCTTTATAACCTTCTATAATTAGTTATCCAATTTCTTCATAACTAGCTGCTGCTAGTTGATGCGATTTTCAGTGTTTTAATTTTTCAAGCCAAATACGATGGCCTGAATGTAGTTTCTGTAAATATTCTGTTAAATTGGATGCAAGTAATAACGTAAACTCCCACGGCCAAAGTCACATGCTGAGTAACCACAACCAATTTCTTCCCACTTAGTTTCGCCTATGGTGTGGTCTACACATTGAGCAATCGTGCTAACTCTGGCCGACGATCTTTCATCTTCTTAAGAAGTCGCATATCACTTTTTCTCTACCTTCTAAACGAAAGTTATACGTATAGATGTTATTTATCGGACAAAATTGTTTTGTACTACGTACGAATGAACTGTAATTCGTTCTGAACGTAGCCTCTATTTTATAAATAATAATTGTTGTTTTCAATTAAACGTTTAGGCCGTTTACTATGCAATACATAGATACGTTTACATTTAAAACAGCCACAAAAAATGACCTGTCGTTTACGTCGACGGTTAGCGTAGGTATTATTAATCATATAAAAACCAAGACCACTTTTTTACATTTACCCATATTCTAATTTTCTGATTTTAAATTGCTGAAAGCTAAAATTATTTAAATTATTATTGATCTAAAACGCCTAATTTTAAACACGTATTATTTTTTAAATACTTACAAAACGCATTCTACGTAGTTCTATGTAATTCATATTATCTATATTATATTTTGCTAATATTTGTATTTTTTTGCTTTTACGTATAAGAAAAAATAATGCCAAAGCATTACGTTTTATACAAATATCTTAAAATAACAATTCCAAGCTGTATAACCCCGGAATCCCGAACGCCTGTAGAAAGTGATATTGGTATAGGTCTGTCTGAAGGGAAAGACATTACTTATTTTGTCAGCTGTACATCTTGCGGCATCTAGTATTGGGACTCCCCCGAACTCTTTTTATGCAAAATGAGCATTCGAACGTCTTCAAGATTTTTTCATCTAGCATTGCAAGTAGCAAATTTCCATAGAGCACCTGTCTATCGAACGCCCCGTGTGAATAATAGACATATTTCATGTCAACAGAGTAATTTCTTTAATTTATTGTAATTAAATAATTATTTATTAAATTATTAAATACTATTTTAAATCTCAATCATATTTGTGAAAGGAACCAGTTATTATTACATCCATCTGATATTTTTTTTGTGAAAAGAAAGCCTCCCTTTAACGATCAAATAATATTACACCGCGTATTTGAATGTCCCTTTTCATTCAAGATATTCAAAGAGGTTCTTGTTCTACTAAAAGCGTACTGGAAGCTAAGTTGCGAGATTTAATAGATAAAAAAAAACAAATCTGTCTCTCAAATAAATACATTTTCTTAAGTCTTAAGTGTTTCTAAAATTTAATTTTTAAAATTGTTAAAATATTGTAGATATGGACATTCATTTGCTATTCTTTTCTGCTTTCTATTATTTGTATGCAATAATGCTTTTTATCCCATTTAATTGCAATATGTGGAACGCTTTAGAAAGTAAAGAAAATATATTCTTTGGTGCAGTTTTAAGTGAAATAATATGTTCGTGCATTTGACGCGATGAATGTCTTAGATAATCAATTTAAAGGTAGTTATATTGCACAATACTGTTACAACTACAATATTGTTAATATATTAGTAATATTAAAAACTTGATCGCCATGCTATTTGATAATGCTCAATTTGCAAATCAGTTACTACAATAATCATCTTCCCCTAAAATATTTCTTAATAATTACTATCTATATTCAGGCCGATAATTTAAGTTTAAAGATAGAATATTGGCATCGCAAGCACGTTATGTATCACGGATCTAATTATAGTGTCTTGCTTTCCAACAACGCACAGTTTTTTTTCTTTTACGTCTATTTTTAATAGCTGTGCAAAAACTGTGTGCATATTAGAAAATGTGCTTGATAATTGTATGTAAATTATAATTTTTAAAGTATGTTGTAAGTTTAATCTTGTGTTGTTTGCAATTTATATTTAACTATAATGAAAGCAAAAGGAAAAAATTTAAAATTAAAAATTCACCAAAGAAAACAAAAGAATGCGCTTGACGAACCAATATATGGAAATGTTCAAGAAAATGATCTATTCAAAATACCTCTTTTTGTCTTAGAACTTTCCGAACAGGAAGAGAAAATACACAATGTTCCCTCTACTTCACATTCAACTAACAGTATTCCTTTGTATTATGATCCTGAATCTGGGATGACAAATGATTTAACGATTGGATCTTTGGTGGAAGTAAATAACGATGTAAGTGAAGAACCACTGTACGGTGTAATTCGATGGATGGGTGTTGAAGGAAAGTCCAAATTTGTAATGGTTGGTGTCGAGTTGGAAGAAGAACAATCGCATTTACCTTTGACTTTGACAGATGGCGTGTACAATGGTTATAGATTTTTTAATTGTGGAAGTAATCGAGCTCTGTTTGTACCATTAGAACAGTGTCAGCATGATTCTAGATTTGCAGATGGTGTACCTGCACCATTGCATAGCATCACCGAGAAAGCATTCGGAATGGTAAGGTTTTCATATGTAACATTGATATTATATACACCTGTTGATTGGTACGTTAAAGCTTCCAACATTTTATGGTGGTATTAATTTAGACCTTTTGAATATAATACAATGAGTATAGTATTACACACATTAAATTAAGTAAATAGATATAATTTCTTTCAAATTTTAAATGAGTCTTACAGGTATGGAACTGCGTAAAAAAAATCCAATGAAATATGTATGTCTGTGCATACATCTACAACTATTCAAAAAGTTTTCATACCGTATTTTATGTTTAAGTAAAATACTATGTTAAATTCGTAGTAATCACGTGTACGATATAGGATCTACGAACAGTTCTTTCATTTTATCACAAAACTAAATTGCATTGTTTATGGATGAAGGTAAATATGATGTTTTTGTATCCGATGATAGGAAAAAGGTATCAAAGAGACTAAATATCTATTAAATACTTAATTAATGTTTATCTTAATAGTAATGTGTGTTCATTATTATCAAAAGTATTGCATATTTAGATCGTTAAAACATAAAAATATCAAAGAATTCAAAACAAGGTAAAAACTATTTTAGGTGCGTTTTTGAATTAATGGAATGGGTGCTTGAACAATTTTAAAATGCCTTTATGTATATGTTTATTTGATTTACAAAAAATACATTTGTGTTGCTCAAACTGTACGATCAATGCAATTGAAGATACACCATACAGATACACAAAATGTCTATAATTAAATAAAAATATGTTATTATTTCTTATATTATATGCTAGCCTCTTTAAACTTTTGTAACTATCCGGCAAAATTATATCCAATTTAATGGAAGAAATAACAGAAATACTATGTTCTTCTTTTTCTCGATTTCTTGTATCTTTTCAGGTTTCTCTTATACTGATTTCCTCATCTCATTTCTATTTCTCCTAAAGTTTTTCTTACCGTTTCCTTTATCTCGTCTATATATCCTTTTTTTAGAATTTCTCTTCGTTACTTCTTTGGATATCTTGTCCTCGTTATTTTTCTCCCCCTTTTTTATATGACTACTAATTTAATTGTTTCCTTTTTATTATTTTTTTTTTTTCATTATTAATGTTTATTATAATTGTTAGCTATTCTTCTCCGGTATTTCAATTCTATCGCATTTATCTTTCTTTCATCTTTCTTCTCTAGTGTCTAGTTTTCATAGGCATAGGTTATTATTGGAATGGTTATTGCATTATGTATTCTCATTTTTGTATCAATGTCTATAACTCTGTGTCCTAGTATTGTCTTGTTTAGTGAAATTCTTTGGATTTCTTGATAACTATCAAACTCAAAAATGGATTGATGAATCCATTCGTAGGGAACGGTATAACTTGCATGAAGATGAGTTTAATCTAATTGAATTGTTACTAAGTTCAATCTAATGATGCGCAATCATTTTGTTTAGCGTTAATAGAAAAAAGTTAATAGAGATACTTGTGATTTTGTAAAGCATAGCGGTATTTTTATGGTAGAAAGTATAAAGCATGAAATAAAACTGGATATTTTTTTTTTTTCATAAAAACATTAAATCGCAGAAAAATATTTAACTTTATGCATATACTTACTTCTATCACCTTAAAGAACGTTCAACAATGCGATTAATACAATTTTTTTCGTACTTTCAGGAATGTCCAATCGTACAAGGTTGTGTAGCACCATTGATAATGTCTACAGAAGAAGATGTGGAGGCTGTTTGTGGTAAATTTCGAGGGATACAAGGCCACCACAATTCTTGTTATCTGGATGCTACGTTATTTGCGATGTTTACTTATACCAGTGTATTTGATAGCCTTCTTTATAGACCAAAAAGTGATAATGATATTCCATTATATGAAGAAGTAAGTATTGTAATGTCACACATTTACAATATCAAGTGCAGCTAATCGTTAGCACCAAATCCAATGAGTTCAGTATGTCCACTTGTTTAACGCTAAAATCCCTCTGACTTCCTTTCCTATTTCCACCCCCTTTTATACACTCCCTCTGCCTGTCACGAAAGTGTTAAGAGATTAAGTGACGTCCCTACGGCGACGATCACGATGGAACAGATAAATAACTAATTTTTAAACCTAATGTGCCATTTAACCTTGTCAGCTAGATAGTTAAAGATAAGCTTCTAGTGTTTCTATTTTACGTGAAATGCGAAGTGTTAATACTTTAAAAGTACGTCGGATTTTTGAGTACGCGTAAGCTTCGAAAACGCCATTATTTGAGGTTTAACTTTCGTATTTTGAAATTTTACTATCGAATACGCGATCACTTCGCTGTCAAATCATTCTAAGTACGAGGTCCGTAAGGCACAAATCACGTAGTCATAAGCTAACATATAGCGCTGCATGAAAATGTAGTTTTTGCTAAATTGTTTCTTTGAATCCAAAAATGGTTGAATTTGGTTGTAAAGTGAATTGCGGAAGTAGAGGAGGCCGGAATACAGTTGCATTTTTTAGAATTCCTGTAGAATTCATTTTCAATTACATCATACAGAACAGATCTCAATGAACTCCATCGTTTCAAACGACAAAAAGGTTAAAGGCCACGGGATGATAAGATTTAGACAACAATATGCTGTTGGAGTGTTATTACGAAATAAAATTTTCAAATTTAGTAGATACATAATTTTTTAAGCAAAAAAATTAAAGCTCTTTTTTTCAAGAACATATACTCTGTAGCACTTTTTAATCTAGGAATAATCGCGTACAAGTATAAACTTGCACATCAACATATTTTGTCCTATAAACGCCATACTGTACTGTTTGAGGTTATCGCGTTAGATTGTCTAATACTACCGAGAAAATGTATAAAGACACACCCAGATTTACAGATCGATCCATTAATTAACAATTTTAGAAAAATCAATTTTTCCCGATTTTCCGTTTGTTTATTATAGTGTACAGGGTGTCACTGGGAACCGTATCGATTGACATATGAAAGAGAATACATAGGAAAGTTCTAGAAACTTAATAATATACTTTAGCCTTTATGTACTATTAAATTAAATCGTGTTTAATAATTAGATACTTTAGATATTTAATAATAAGTCTAATAATTAGATACTTAATAATTAGATCAGTTATAGTATACAACGCATAAGTATCGGTAGCTTCCATACTACACAAATTTAATTTGTTATATAGCAATATGTAATAATTAGTTCGGGACGATTTGTTTGTTTTATGATATTTTTGGCGGGCGACTACCTATTTTTCTCCGTCTTATCAAAAGTATATCATCAATGCATTTAAAATTGATACTTCTTATATTTCGGAAAATGTGTATTGTAGCACACTTTATATAAGAAAATATCCACCTGTGTATATACAGATGATTGTAACTTGCTTAGTTTTTAAAATGTCGTCTAACTTTAGTACATTTAAATTGACCTTTAAGAGATAATTCACCATTAAGGAAATATCAATTAGTTCTCAATTATAAATACTGCTGGGATGTTTAAATTAAACAAATGAAGTTTATTTAAATTTTTTTATTATTTAGGGAAAATGCAATAAAGTGACGTCAAGAGCATACGTTCTTTTACTAGTCGGTATCCGCAAAAACAGAAATTGTTATCAAATACAGAATATAGAATTTTA
Source organism: Oryctes rhinoceros (assembly GCA_020654165.1). NCBI lineage: Eukaryota > Metazoa > Arthropoda > Insecta > Coleoptera > Scarabaeidae > Oryctes > Oryctes rhinoceros. The sequence goes on along the minus strand of JAIOKQ010000018.1, from coordinate 5,332,467 downwards.
ACAGCTTCGGGGCAGCAAGGCAAAAGATTCAAAATTATAAGCATATAAGCAAAGATTGATGAACACGAATAATTAATAGTTATTTTAAGTAGAACTAAAGTAAAATAAAATTGTTTAATAAAATCTCAAACAGTAAATAAAATAATAATAACTAAGAACTATAAATATAATAAATAGGAACGTATGCATAGCACATTTACAGAGGCGGCGACACTGATATTGATTACTTACCACTTTAAGGCCGCCTAAAATTTGTTCCTTTCTACTCATCACTAATCTTCCCGCATCGTGCTGTTGTACTTTACATAATCGTTTTGTAATGGTACAACTCATAAATATTTCAATTCTCCGTTCCTCTCAATTTGCTATCCTTTCCATTTAAAGTTGTTAAACGTGAGTAAAAGTATAAAATATGTAAGTTATCGGTTGTTTTCTTTCATTTTTAGGTGCAGCGAGTGTTACGTGAAGAAATAGTTAATCCGTTACGAAAAAATTTGTTTGTACGTGCCGATCGGGTTATGAATCTTCGGAAGTTATTAGATCAATTAAGTTCTGTGTCCGGCTTAACGAGCGAAGAAAAGGACCCAGAAGAATTTCTAAATTCCTTATTGGCTCAAATTCTCAAAGCGGAACCTTTTCTGAAACTAAATTCTGGTCAAGAAGCTTACCATTACCAATTATTCGTTGAAAAAGATGATGAGCTAAAGTTACCGACTGTACAGCAATTATTTGAGCAGAGTTTCTTAACTAGTGATATTAAATTAAAAGAAGTTCCATCTTGCCTTATAATTCAAATGCCACGATTCGGAAAAAATTATAAAATGTATCCACGTATTCTACCATCCCAATTATTGGATGTAACTGATGTCATAGAAAATTGTAAGTGGCTTAGTAACCAACGAGATAAATATTGTACATAAAATTCCTAATGTTTTTGTGCAGCACCTCGACAATGTGCAGTTTGTGGTAGAATAGCTATGTGGGAATGTCGGGAATGTTTTGGTGAATGTGGCGTCGGATTAGAAAGTATTGCATTTTGTCAACCATGTTTGAAAACTGTGCATAGCCACAATAGACGAACTGGTCACTCCCCGAAACCCTTAACGGTGTGCCACGATTATCGAATAATGGAGGAACATTGCTCACCACCTAGACTGTTCATGGAACTGTTTGCAGTAGTTTGCATTGAAACGTCGCATTATGTCGCGTTTGTAAAATGTGGTGCGGGACATGAAGCGCCTTGGTGTTTCTTCGATTCTATGGCTGACAGAAAAGGTGGGTATAATAGTATTAATTATAGAATTACTTCTATAATATCAACAATTATAGGAGAGAAAAACGGTTATAATATACCTGAAATGGTTGCCTGTCCAGATGTTTCAAAATGGCTTTCGGATGAGCAGATTTGTCGACAACTGCATGAAAGTTCACCTCACGACAGACATTTACCCGAACATGCCAGACGGTTATTATGTGATGCATACATTTGTATGTATCAAAGCCCTGACGTTATGATGTACAGATAAACATTCTTTAATATGCCTTGTTTATAATTTTGAAGACTAATGTGACTGATGTTTAATTTATTTTTAAGCGGGTTTATAGCTTGATATATAGTCTATTTGGGATTATTTTATTGATGAAAGAAGCCTTTATTACTATTTTTGTTTATTGACCCTGTAAGATACCTGAAACATATATGTTATTTATGTAGCATGGTTTGCACAAAACTACGAATATATTATATTGGATGGATAGATGCGTTTCTTTAATGTACAAAATTTCTGTAAATACTGTTTTGGCAGCTTTTGTATGAACATTAAGATATTAATTGTTTTCTAAAAATATTGATAGATGCAAACTTAAACAATATACAGGATGCAGTGGAATCGGCTGTTTTAATTAATAAAAATTAGAATAATAACCTTTGATTGCTTTTACAAAAAAATACTCATTACCGTCGTAATGATAATCTTCTAAGTAGAATATGTATACAACCAAAATAAAGCTAATATGTTGTGCATTAATTTCTTGTAAAATTGGAACATTGTGGAGTGAGATTTGCGGGTGCGACCTTCATCTCAAAGGATTTTCAAATCTTATTAATAGATATATTTCTTTATTTTTGAATGTGGTCTGATTCCCCCTCACAGCTTGGGGTGACTTGTACTATCCATGTAGCTTCGATGAAAACTCCAAGTATTTACTGTTTAAGACTATTTAAAAAAATAACTTGGTAGGAAAATATCGTCATGCTAGCGGTAAAACATACAAGAAATAAACAATACATTCTTAGATTTTTTGATATGTTACTTTACATTTTCCGCAAAATTAACAACCCAGGAGTAGAATCAGAGGTTGCTAGTTTTTCAAAGAATGCATAGTATAGACAATGTAATATATCAAGATTTTATTATTCTACGATTGCTAGACTAAAGTTCAACCATGGTCAATTTCCAGTGCACCTTTATCAAATTGGTATCATCTTGAGTATGTGGAGATCCATTTGGAAATTTAAATCACATTTTTCTGGAAGGTCCTAGATTTTCACATCATAGGTTGGTACTACTGAGAAGACTAATTCGTACCAGTACTTAGTAGTTAGCCGGCAAATGTTACTTGTTTGCAGCAAATTAATCGTAAAATCGTGTACGATGGGATAAATTCATCAGGAACATAAACGTACGAATACAGACTAGATAGGTTAGGTAAATTTGCTTGTTTACATATGAGTTGCTCCCATTTACCGTTGGTCACTGGAACAACCATTAACCGTTTACGGATAAAAATGGGATAAAGAAGTAAAATCGTAGGCTATTAGTCTGTGTGTATATAATCCAAGGAAAATGAATCCGTTTCTGTTCTACAAATGAGCAGTTTACTTGCAGTAGCTTAATATTTCAATTCCGATTGATTAATTCTTTTGCTAACTATTGACTAGGATCCAGAGAAGGTTTGAGAATAATTTCGCACACAGCTCAGCAAAACAGATTTTTTTTTATCACAATATTTAATACTTTCGCGCACAAATCCAAATTTCCTGGTAAACAAAGGGCTCAATACGACTGCACATGCAAACGTTGTGCGCGATGGTGTTAGCATAAAGCAGTATTTTTCAACAGTGAAATGATAGAGAATTTGGAACAGCCAGTTCGTTTTTGTCGCTAACGTACTTATTTCATTGAACTGTTTCTTTATATAATGCCGCCGCATTAGTTTCTTTGTGTTCAAATCTACTTTAAAGAATATAATGCAACTTAATACATAGGAATATAATTAAGTTTATATAACCAGATCTCAAAATGTTTATTTCTAAATACTATTTTCTACAGGATTGCTATATCTAATACATTATTATACCAACTGTAAACAACGTTGTGTTAAGAAATTTAAAGAGATCGAATATATTTCTTATTAGAATCAGAATCATATTTTTGTACAATTTGAGTGAGCATACATTTAAAGATATGTTACTAGTCGACTACATGTACGATATCGATTAATATTCCATCAAAATAGCGTTTTTTTTTTTAAGAAAAATGTAATATTCTATTTCTAATACTAAATTCAAACAAAATTACTTTTAAAGCTAAGAATACTTAAAATATATTTAAGACACAGGTAATAAATTTGTACTTTTGCTCTCACCAAAAGATCTTATAACTAAAGCTTCACAAAACTAGCAAAAAACGAGTAGATTCAAACAATAATTGAACCAAATTACATCATTATCGTTAGTGCTGGTATTTTTTACATTTCGCGGATGATTAAATCGGTAATTCCGGCAATAACGGGCATATTCGTCCAATTCTTAATGAAATACAAATATGTCTTTTAATGCCGGAACTCCCAGCTTAAATTATCTGCGAATTAAAAAAAATACCAGCTCTAATTATCATCTCCTGATGATTTCTTCCTAATCAAAATCATCATCATCTATTGTGAAGTCGCTGCCTATGCCAGAATCAACAGCGTATATCGGGCTGAAATATTTATTATAATCATTTAAATAGGTATTACATAGTGCGATTGTACTTACTTTATAGCTCTGCAAGTGAAAAACACTATTCTCTTCAATCTCTTGTTGTAAAAAAAGTAATTGAAACTCCAAAGACAGCCGTCTTCACCGAAAGGATCTGATCCCAAATCTGGATTATAAGAATATATGTCGCATTCGTTTAAGACGATTTCGTCTTCCACAGCGGCCCATAATTGATGGCGTATGGCTCGAAACTGCTCCCCAACGGTCGCATTTAAATTTGTATCGATCGCGTTCGATACCCACTGCAAAGATGGTTCCTTGCTGAACTCGTGGCTCTAATAACAGAAAATTGCCATTTAATACTATCGAATATATAAACAAAAGAGGATTTAGAAAGTAAAAAAAGTATAAAAAAAAATTCATATAATAAAATTCAGTGAATATACCGATTAAACAATTCTATTGCACTATCTAAACAATAGCATATTGGAATCGCATATATACTATTTATCATCCGTTGCATATAAAGCTCTTAAATATTATATATATTTCTCAGCATATGTATTTGGAATGTGGAAATGGTGCCACTAAGTTACAAAGTTTTTGTTGCAACAAGAATTATTGCAGCACTAGCAGTCCTACACAATATTGTCCAATTGGCCATAATGATTGACATTAATGGATTATGCCAGTTCTACCAGCAAGACAACATATCCAAGGCAATATTATTAGAGCTGCATGTATAGAAAGGAATTTTACTTAAAATCATACATGCACAACATATATGTTAACAAATTTTGCTCGCGAAACTAATATAGCGTCTCCAACAGAAAGCACTTGAGTAGGGCCTGCCTGAGCGAGAGTTTGAGTGAAGCTTTCGAATTTGTATGTCGACAAGTATAGAGTGAGGCGAGGCGCCTCGCCCGTACGTATTGTTACAATCGATATATCTAGAAAGTATTGCACAAACAAGAATATAGCGGCCGTATTACGCAGAACTATAATAAAATCGCAAAGCTTCAAACCATGTAGGACATTTATTACGCAAATAGTGGAGTGACGCGTATCGCACATAGAATCGAGCTAATCAACACTATGGAAATCCCAATAATTTTTATACATTGTGAGGTGGTGCAAGGGCATAGTATCTCTATTAAATCCAAGATCAGACCTGCCATCAATGGAATTCTGCAGTCAAAATCATCGTGATTCAGCGACTTGACGCTAGGTTGTATCTTACACGAAACGTTTTTTTTTGCCAACCTGTTAATTGAAGGCAAGTTCAACTTGCTTCGTTTTTACAAATAGGAGCATTTTTATGAAATTATCTCTAATATTACTTAATTGTCCCGCAAATAACCGTGGGTGGGACAAGTGCAGATTATTTTATTGCGAAAGGCGCGGACTAGTGTGCACTTATCCTTATAAGTGATTGCGGCGGAAGGGCAAACTATTCTCCACTTCCCCCTCCAATGCATGTAAAATTATTTCGATATTTCTTCACAACTTATTACTGAATATAAGTAAGGGTACACTTAGAAATAAGTAACTTACTTTTTTTTTCATTGCAGTAATCAAAGTCAGTCAATACAATTATAATTCGAAAGAATTACAAAAAAAAGGTAAGATGAAGTCTATGTACTCCTGAAAACCTTTTAACAATTGTGCAAGAAGTAAAAGCTGGAAAAGTCACTTCTTATCATGCGTTAATATAATATTCCTCTTAATATACTTCTAGACCATGATAATGGGAGAAGAAGCAAAGAGTCAAAAACTCAAGAACGAGGTACTGTAACGCTAAATGTACAAGTATCAATTAGTTTTTTGAAAGTAATTATAATAATTGTTAATTAGTTTCTTTGTTTGGTACCATAATGAAATGTTTTGTACGTTAAGGTTATATTACTACGATGGGGCTTCTAAGACCGACACAAATGAGAGCTTTTATGAAAATATTCATACGAGGAAATAGAAATTTGCAAAATTCTGTTGTCAAAATTTTTCTCAAAAAAAATTCAGTCGTGCGTGTTAAGCAATACATTACACCTTAACCCAATCCGTTACGGTAATTAACGGCAATAAACGGCATACCTTCAACCTGCAAAAGAATTTTTAATAATCAGAGAGAAGTTCACCAAGGCAAAGAATGCACTGCTGCGCTGATATGTAGGAGAAACCAATTCGACATGTACGTCTGTGTGATCTGTGTCCACATGATAATTGCTTACGTGGTCAACAGTAGCAGCCTATCGACTAAAGAGACTACAGGTATTACAGAATTTGGTATTTTGAATGATTGTCCTTTATAACGGCATAATTTTCATCTGTTTTTTTTTCCGCTAATTTATTTATAAGTTGTTATCGTATTTAATTTAATATGCAAAATAAAGTAAAGATTCGTTGGTACATGTGAGTACCGCTGTTCCAACAAATCTTCACTCATCTGAATTTCGTACATTCATGTACGAATCAAATTGATATTTTGTAGGCAAAATAGATTCCAAGTTCATAATGTTCAAGGTCACTTACAAGTGAGACGCGTAAAAATAACAAAGAAGGCAAAAATTGCTAATTTTGGGCAGATGTTATTACGCAGCAGAAGAGTCATTCTACAACAACAGACAATCTTAATAATTTAGCATTACGTCATAAGAAACAAAACATATATCTTTTTAAATGGAATCTAGATATTTTTTTATACCTTTATTGAAAGAATGAATTTGAAATAAATTGTACATTTTACTTTAATTTTTTATGTAGAAGTTCTTTTCTTAAATTCATTTAAAATGTAAATATTTTTATTCCCGCCGTTTAAATCATGCTATTTGGTTTACATAATTTCTACGCAAAATACTGCGCTATAACCTTAGATAAACGAAACGCCTCCAAGATTTTGTTATCTAATACCCTCTGTGCGCGGAACTGTATAAGAGTTATAGGAATTGCGGAGCTAGTTCCTCAGTAATGGATATAAAGCACAACGACTGCAATTACTAGTATGTGTATATTTCAACAAAAAACGATAACAACTTAGCAACTCAACTAATGAACAATTAATGATGATAAATAGAGAGGACAAAGGCAGGTGGAATTATTCCTTTTTTGCAGCGACTAGATAGACTCGTCTCTATTAGATTCATCAGGATGGATTTGTGTTGCCTTCTGGTGTATCCGAGAATCGACAGAACGCGAGTCTGTCTAGTCTCAAAAAAGTAAAAATTTCATCCGCCTTCCTCCGCTCTTAATCATTAATCAAGTGCACTAGCTGGAATGCATGCATGCACGACACCTTTTTTGTTGAGTATGTTTTTTGAAAAATGAGTCGTTTACTTCGAGCGACTACGCTGTCCTCACAGTAGTAAAGGCGATGATGTATGCAATCCGCTTTACAGATGTGCTAGTTAGGAAAACATATCAACGCATAAAATGTAATTTATGCAATAGTTCGAAATTCGAATACCCTTAACTTTTAGTTTTTTGGGGCAATTGTCACGATCGGCAGTTTTATTTATTAATTTAATTTATTTATTATTAATTTAATTTATTTATTTAGTTAGTTTTATTATTTATTTATTTTTAGTAATAATTTAAAATTATAAGCAAGGTTGATGTAATTTATATGTTTTCAAACGAAAATAGTTATTTCGTACTCCACACACATATATTGCTACTAGTTGTAAAAACGTATAAGATTGTTAAATCTATACAATATTTATTTTTGTGTTATAACGCTTTACCAGTTTCTTATTATTTTCCATACTTAGTAGTTTGCTGAATTTTAAAGTACAGAAACAATTTTTCCGAAGCGTTCCGGATTAGCAGTAATACACCCTCATAGATTGTTTATTAATTTGTGATGAACATTATCTAACATTTCAGGTGGCAAGCTTAGTGACATTCATCTATAACAAATAGATATTTAATAACATGTATTATACAGGTATAGTATGAAATACAAAACCTAAACCTAAAACTATATCGACTATTTCAGATCGACTATACACCACGATTGCAGATGCGTTACCTGAAAAAATGTCATTATATCAATATCAATAGTGATAAAATACAGTTTCCTTTTGATGGCTTTTAGATGTTCAATAGCAGAGTACTATGCCTATATGGCTCGTCTAATACCCTTATTGCCAATGACAATTTTATTTAATTTTATATCTAAGCATGTAGTTTAATAATTTTTCTACATTATTTTACTCACCTTTAACGCAAACCAGTTCTATAAAGCTAGCACTGAAAAGTACTGATTTAAACAATTTTAAACGAAGACAATCAACTAACAATAATAAACGAATACATCACCTTGTATATAAATGAATACCTTTTTCGCCCTATTAGATGTGTTACGCCGCTGATGAAGTATTCTTCAATTTTACAGTGAAAATGATAGGCTGCTGGGTTGTGAAGTTTGTGCATAAAATCGATGTTAACTTAGTGACTAGTGACAGTCTAATGTATGGTTTAACAAGTTTTCTGACCTAAGCGAATGATATGTTGCTCGTTCAACTTTTCGAAACTAATAATGTGCATAATACTAAACATAAGTGTGAACAACTTAACCTGTGTAACTATTCAGCAATATCTTGTATTTAATTTAACTTTCCAATTGAAATTCATCCCTTTATAGAGCACTGCTTTACTATTACAAGAAAACCTTCTATTCACGCCTAGAATCTATCTACAGCGCTCTCAGTCGGAAAGCAGAAACCCTGAGATAGTCTATCGCACCTTCTATGACGTTGGTTCACGGCATTCTGCTTGATTATCTTTATCGGTGATGCCGCTTTCTCTTAGAACATGTGCAACTAGAAGTACCTTTCCCAATTCAATTACAAACAGTCAGAAGCCGATAGGATTCAAAAGAGAAATACTCATCCTTGTGTGTATAAGCAATAATGGGCAGATTCGTCCAAATTTATGTTTGGGTTTATAAATATGTATTTTAATATAAGAATGTACTAGCAAATATTGCAAAATTTAACAAAAACAACTGAGACGAAAATATATATTATATATATCCGTATCCATAACATTCTTTAACATTAACAGCATGTAGTTTATTTATATTACGTAATTCACTGTATCATTTTTAAATAGACATTTTCTTAAATTTGGGATTAAAATGTATAATCAATGCATTTGTCGCGGGGGAATGTTGTTGATACTTTAGATTTTTCAGTCCTACACAAAAATTTTAAACAAATTTATATTGACATATTTGTATGAACTATCTCTTTTTTCTCCAAATTACTTACTTGAATGTTACTATTCTACATTTATCGAGTTTAAAATTTCGCGCAGTAAACTACTTGTCCGTACTTGAGATAGTATTTATCTCTTTCTCTGTCGATCCTAGCGGCTTCAAAGATTATGTATATTCTAAATCTCCTTCCTACGGATTTGCAGTTTGCAACGGAAATACACGAAAATCGAAGCTCCACAGGCACAGCCAGTCGCTGCTAATGGACACATTCGGCAGACGCAACTGTTATGAATGAACGAATGAATACCAATGAAATTCCAAGGTTGCGCATTTCTATTGTCTATCTACTAAATTGTTTTAGACACTTGTGCCTACCGAACGTAGCCGATATATATATATATTTTTTTCTAAACAATCCAACTATAACTCAAAATTGTAAGCAAGAGCCACTATAACAACTACAGACTTAAGTAGTCACATATGCACGATAAACAGTTATCAAGTCCCTAACTGTAAGGATTTCATATTTGAAACAATTTTAATCAAGTGAATTCACGCTTTCTGCTGAGTAAAGATCAGATAACCTTGATATTTTTAAGTGCAATAAAGAATTAACCAGTTGAAACTTAAATTAACTATTTACATCACATATCATTTTTAAAAGTTGAAATCTCACCTTTGCATCTAAGAAATCATAATCAGGAAAAGCAGAATTTAAAGTAGCTATTAAGTAGAACAGGGTTTTACGGCTAATCGTGTCACATAGTGGACCTTCTTCATCGCCTGATATGCTTCTGCTGTATTGTGAATAGCCGGGTGATAATTGTGGTGGTGACAGTGCTTGCAAGTCATTGGGATGAACACCTTCCGCATTAAATCTTTTGTACATGGCTTTATCACCACCTGCCATCTTACATGAATAACTTTCTATACGTCCCAAGATTTTACTGTCGCCTGTTTCAATACTTAAAGCATTATTAATAGCTTCAAAACAACTGCTCTCCAGCAACTTCATTTTTTTAGAATATTCAAGTTCAGATAAATATGAAAAAACAAATATTCTGCGAAATTATTTTAACAGAACTATTAAGCCAAGATTCAGCACTGAAAAGTTTTTAAACATTGCTGTAGGATGTATGAATATTCCTTTTCTCTTTGAGTGGACAAGACTATATGACGGCAGTAACGTAAGTTTAACCGATTTCTTGCTCAATAAATGATTAGGGCACATCACAAACAGAGTAAGCGATAAGTATTAAAGTTAGGATCAACCAAAGAGCTGATTTATTTACTGTTTATAGAGAGGCGTAAACAAAGCTCTTGGTTTGTCAAATTGGGCGAGTCCACTAATCACCTATTCGAAGGACACAAAATAATATCTGCGATATCGTTTGGCTAATGTTCAGAACAATCCATATCTTTCACCATTATCACTAATCACTACAATCACTTCAAACAATAAAGTTATTATTATTATTCGATTATTTTCTTATTAGGATTGTAAAGATATACAAATCAAACAAGAATAAATTGACACTGGTGTTTGGGATGAATATTGGCACTTAATGAATGGACTATCGTACATAACTTCATATCATATTTTACAACCTTCTACGATTTATATAGAATAATTATTATAAGCTGTTATTAATTTAAATCTAATAAAAGGAAAAATGATACGATCTAATTGAAAAAGTCATATTTGCTTGTAACCTATTTGTGGCATGAAAGTAGCAGGTCCGCGCTATGCTATAAGTAAAAACAAAATATTCTAATCGTTTATTTTGACTATTTATCAAATAGCAATAGTCTCTATCTGGAAATTTCTATAAAATTTGTTCAAATCGAAAATAGAAATTTCACTATCTATAGTGAATATAGTCATACATATCAACATCTCCACTTGTATTTAGATCTATATACAGAGTGAATCACTTAAAGCAATACACATAAATAACAAAGAAAGAAAGCAAATATTGTAAATTCTAGGCACGTAGAGTTATTATGTATAGTGGGGGGTCATACTTTTACTACAATGGATAATTTTAATTAGGCAATTTTGATTTTAATTACGTGGCACGAAACACAACCTACATTTTATTTTATTTTACGTTTATTAATATCTACCTATTTTATGAGTACCTTAGCATAAACCGTAATATTTACTAACAAAAGAAATTGATTAATCTACAATATCTCTCCAATATTAAAAATTCTTAATGGCCCCAATGACGAACGAATTTAGGAAAATGACTTCTATATGTTAAATAATTAAAATTGTTTGTTGTATTGGAAATGTGACCCTACCTGCCCAGAGTTTGCAATATTTGCGTGTATCACTTTAAGTGGTTCGTTCTCTGTATATTCCAGGTATACCACCTGCCTTATTCAACTATAATAGGCAAATAGAAATTTTCTCCCTATCGGATGGATAGCATGTTCCGGTTTCTCTCTAGAGAGGGCCCACGTATGCTATAGGTAAAATGTGTGGCCTATATGCAAAATTAAATAGAATGCCTTACGAAAGTTATACACTAAGGGTTTAAGATCTGGAATTTAACGATATTTGAATCTAAAGACACGGTTGAAAAACAAGTATTTAATTTCACCCGCTTATTTTGGTTTCCAGTTAACGAGGAAAGATAAAATAGTAATGAGAATAAAGTGCAGGCAAAATGGTTTTTACAACAGTAATTCCCCCGAACTAACGCAATTATGCATAATTTGCAACATTGTTTTCAAGTAGATGTTTGTTGTCTCTAATTATTATAAGAATTATTCTCGCACTACAACGTGAGACAACTCTTTTTAACTATTTTTTCTGTATATGTACATATAAATTTTTGATGTTGTGCATACGACTGTTCAACATCATTGAATAATTTTTATTCAAATAATTATTTGAATGCATTCTTCGTCTATTTTTTTTATCATTTTTGGCTTACTGTCGAAACTTGTAGAATAGAATGTTATTTAATTAAAGCCTTATTCGAATAATTCTTTCGATAAGGAAACCGTCGTTACAATAATTTATTAATAAATAACAATGGAAATAAGACAAACAACACATAAGTATCGGCACCCTGCGCACCATACAAGTTTAATAAGATATAGTCATATAATAATTAGTCCGGGACGGCCGTTTCGAGGACACGAATAGTCCTCATCATCAACCGGTGACCATTCGGTCCTTGCTATCACTATTTATTAAGGAAATAAGATTTCTATGGGCTGCGTGCACATATCCATTTCTATGTGAAGTGGGTTATCTCGTACGTAACTTTCGACTTCGGCTTTCCTAATGCGTAACACTATGCATGGACGTTTTTGTACATCTACTGCAAAACAGACGCGCTGATTTGGTTTTCTGGTTTCTCCGACAAACCACTAGTCTATCTAGTCTCTGCTAATCTCGTGGAGCGTATTCGCTTGTGCAGGCTTAGTTACAACGTAACAAGGGGATAACAACATCGCAAATAACGTTCGTTAGAGATCGTTTACAACTGCACAGAAAATTTTAGAAGTTGTTTAAGAACGATCCGAAGAAGACTATAAGATGGTTTCCAAGCCAATAAACCGTCAAGAAAACCACTGCTTACAGAAGTTCATGCTAAAATACTGACCGCGACAGGACAATTGTCACATTTACAGAAAAAAAGGTATTTTCATCCTCACCAGTACAGGGTTCACCAGTAACATTGTGGCGACGACGCAATACGCGATACGAACCACAACATGTGGGACGCAACCGGCAAAATGGAGGAATCATCCCAGGTCCTCGGGGATGGATATTTAGCGTTAGTCCTGGTGGATTGATCTCCTCGCCTTACATTCGCATCTTATAAGATATTCTCCTACGCTGTATTCGTCTCGTTTACCCTGAAGACGAACTTGAAGAAACCATTGTGGTCCAAGATAACTCGCCAATGCACAAAAGCAGGGAAGTGGTCCAATAGTTTGAGGATAAAAATGATGTCATTTCTTTGGACTGGCCAGCCAGATCTCCAGACCTAATTCCGACAGAAGGTATGTGGGTTGCAATGGTCAGGAATTGGGACGGAAACGATAATGGTGCCAATCAAATAAGGAACATTGGTAACTTAACACACCATTGTAGTTTAATTTGGGATAACAGCTTTGTGCAAATGTGGTTGATTCAATGACACGTAGAGGAATGTTTCCGGGAACAATGCTTATTATAAAAAATATTGATTGTTATTAAATGTTCAAGTTGGTCTGAGGTTTTTTTGTTAACTTTGTTAAAAATAAAGCAGTAGTGAAACATATACTCAAATCCATAACGAACTATCAGTAAACAAGTAAAAGACCTATTAAGCAAGTTTTGACCCATATTATTTAAACATTACCCCTTTTAGTAATTACAATAAAAGACGTTCTACTGCAAAATCAACGAGAAACCGCCCACACCATTAGATCGCAACAAATGTGCAGCACCTTACACTTAAGGTTGACTGCAGTCATTTACACGCTACAATTTCTACCCATCTTCTTTCACTTCGGCATTCTATTAGGAATAATATATTTGATCGAAATTTAGCAATACAATTTCGATTTTTCTTTATTTATTTACTGTAGAACCGAAGAAAATGTGTTAAGAACCTGTAATAACGTAATTAATATAATTTCAGTTGACTATATCATAAGATGAATAGTATATTGCAATAATTCAATCTATCCAAATTGAAAACTCGAATATTTGCAATAAACTAATTTAAAACTAAGATGCATAAATAATAAGAGGTTAAACCTTAAGTCGATAATTGTTCCTTAATAATAAAAATAAAACAAATATCCAAAATCTGAAATTCCACGGATACGTTTAAAACCATATGTAAGAATAGATTTTACAATTGGATACTTATATGATACAATGGAAGATTCTAATAAGAATATATCATTTATTTAACTTGATTGTTAATATTTGCGCTATGTTACCTAATATACACCAAACACAAACAGAAAAACTCTGATATTAATAACCCAAAATAATCAGACTTAGTAATAACTATTTACAAAAATAAGTAAGCATAGGACGAAACAAGAACGAAGAAGTGCGTATCTAGCGCTCTTTACCTGATGCGTTTCGTATTGTCTAATTACAACCATCCTTCGCCTCTAAATTTTCTACCCTTACCTTCAAACGAGAATATCTAATACATTGGCGCATATGTACTAAAATTGTTTAACGAAATTATCGAAATAGTAATAAGAGCACAGGCTGTACTCGAAATACGCTGACATAACTGGAGCGCCCGATTGTACAGTGATAAAAATAAATACGAACAATTTGTAAAGAAAAATTTATTTAAAAAATGAATTAATTTAAATACCTAAATATGAACATAACAAAAAAGTTAAAAATAATGTCAGAATTATCACAGAAATAGCAATCCGAGCTGGTATGGTAGTTCTGTATGGCAAACTATGTATACATATTTGATTATCAACAGAAATAGATACGACTGCTGCTTCTGCAACGCTTGTAACTGTATGTTGATTGGATATAGGTAGAAATTCCAAACCGGTAACAAACATCGAGTGAGCTCCCGAAACGTGCAATACTTTCTGAAACGCAAATACACAGAATAGCAACAACAACGGAATCAACATTAGAATATATACCTGCAAGCTGAATCCGATATATACAAATACGGATCCACTAAACATTGTACCAATAGCTACAAATCGTCCATCGTCCCGTACAGCAAGAGCAGCAAGGTTTTCATCAATCTGCACTGATTTATTTAGACTTCCATCATGTGGAAACCAACGCTGCAAGTACGAATTTTGATTTTTCGCTGAATTGACTGGATTCGTCAACATATAGAGGGCGCTCTTCTCATTCTCCTCTTCGATAGGTCCAAATCTGTGAAACACCTTGCATATCACATGCTCTGTTTATTTTAGAATTATTTACCTGCAACGTTTATACAGATATTTAGTTTCTCCTGAGTGTGACCATGATAATTGTCTAATTTCTTTCCCTCTCAGAAAGTCCCATATAATTGCAAGACCATCCTTAGCAACAGAAACCAAATAATTATCATGAATACTAAAATCTAAATCATCGATTTCCTTCGTATGAGTTTTTAAATCAATTAAGTGTTCCATTGCAGCGAATTTCCACAATCTTACAATACCATCTGTACCACCTTAAACAAATCATCTATTAATACCACAAATTTCAAAACCAATGTCTAGTGTTAAACTAAAGTACAGCAAAACATTGTGGAAGGATAAAGAATACCTAAAATATAATGTAAAATTATTAACGATGAATTCGACAACTGTTATTGAATTTATATTGTTAAGTATTTGTTATTTATTAAAAAACAACATAAATAATGTAGTTTCTTTAATACTTGCAATTTCAATACGCTGAAGGAGATTTTAAAAATCACTGTTTTTCATGTCTCTGCGATTTTTAATTTCTGTATCTCAAGTACGTAAGGGCACACAAACTCTTAAAATAAATCAATATGTTATCATCTATTTCTAAAACACGTAAGACTTGACTCAAATTTGCAGAGAATTCTTTTTAGATTTTTCAAAAATATGTTACGAACTACAAGCAAATAGAACAACGAACACTTTCACCAAAAATTTATGTATCCGGACACATGTTCTGGATCTAAAATGATACTCGAATCTGAGCAAGACAAATAGAATCTAAGATCTTTACATCGGCAGTGCCAAAAATTAATCCCTTTTTTAATGTAGTAACGTCCCAACGGGGTATATATGCTGTCATAACCACAAGGACCTTTTTATTGTGTGAAGTATTCCATGGTCTTGTTACTATCACTTTCTCACCGTAAAGGCTGAAGTGCAGTTAATTGTACCCTAACTGCAAATGGTGACTAATGGTGAGAAAAAATTTTTAACGGTAGCTGGACTCGAACACGCAGGGCAGGTTCTCTTACTACTGGACCACCAAGCTGTTGGAAGTGATTATGTTCGCTAACCGGTCACCTGTATTTTGCAAATATTTCAACTACTCTAATCCTTATTATTAGGAAAAGAAAACGAAAAAGCAATTGTTTTTCAAAATCAAAGAAAATACAGCTATAGATATATGATTACCTCTTATGACAGTCGTTAACTTTGATGCAACCAAACAATTGCATTGTTAGTTGAAATTATAGCTTTGTTCCTTTATGTAACTCAATCATCACAAAACAAAAGAGGCACCTAAATCTCGCAAAAACGCTAGTTTTTTATCACCAGGGGTAGAGCAGTCTCAACTACACTTAACTTTAAATAAAAATTGCTTATTATGTGCCGTAAAGAAATGTACATTTGAAGAAATATTGGGAATGAATTGAAAAGTATATTATCAATTATCTTTTTGGACACTTATGATGTATACACTCGCCACGAATAAAATTAATAAACAGAACTTGTGCTGTATAAAATAATTTTTGTGCATTTCTTTGCTTACGATGAAAGAAGAATTAAAATGTTCAAGAGCATATTCTTAGATAAACAAGTAGAACTGTGGGACGTATAAAATGTTTGATATATCATGGAGATTAGGGTACTTTTAAATTTGGTAAAATATTGGAATTGATTATTATTGGTAATAATAATGAAGTCTACAAGTGCAAGGTATATTCCACAATACGACACTGCCTAACAACAGACTCACACAAAATTTACCAAAACAATTTTACCTGTTGCCATTATTTTTCCATTTTTTGAAATTCTAACCACTCTTTGGACTGGTTCTTCTTTATTGTAATCTGTTTGTATACTGTCAGAAGCTTGTAACATAAAGGTGAGTTTTTTTAATTGTTTATTATTACTTGCCACATCTTGTTTAGAAATGGTTTTTGAATTTTTTCTATGCCTTAAATTAGGTTGTTCATCATTTATTGTCTCAATATTCTCATTTTCATTCAACACTATACTCCTTACATGATATAACTGACAATGGCTTTCTTGACCAGCAACCAGGTATGAACGTTTAGAATCACTATAAGTCGAACAGTTCATAACAACGCAGGGTCCAGTTTCATGGCGAATTACTTCTTCAGCGATAAATTTTTTACCATCATGAGAGAGCTCAAATATTTCCTATAACATTGGCTCAATTAGATAAGATGTAACGATATAATTGACTGTACTTACAAAACCATTTGCTACTCCAGTTTTGGAAGAACCTCCACCTCCCCCAACTAAAATATGACGGCCTGTTAACATTTGCACTGTGTATAGTGGAAAATTTACTTTTGCCAGAAGTCCATCTTTGGTTCTATACACTGGAGCCATATTGGTAATTACAAATTAATTTGTTTAATAGTGTCTACCTAAATTTTAGTTTATGTTATACACGTATATGATTATGTTTATTTACGACTTGCCAACATTCATTATTAAATTTACTAACTTCATTGCATTCAGTTTATAGGTTTGTTCGTTCGAGCTGCAGTAACTACTTCGACTAACCAGTGTAAAATTGTGTATCGTCGAGCTTGCGTGCAGTTAAATGAAATCACCGCAGCAGCTGCCCTAGTGCACTTGGAGTCTACACTTTTTACGCGTAGTTTAAAGTAGGAGTAAGAAGTGAATACAGCGAAATAAGCAGCGCGCATTTAATTAATTTAATAGAGGCAAGAATTGAAAATAAATTGAGTCCCTATAACGTAAACCTGTAAATAACTGAAATACTTTTAAAGTAGCGATTAGGAGCGCTGAATACTATGATGGAAAATGCTAATAAGTCGTTCGTTCACATCTTTTTGGTGTAAATTACACGACCTGCACTGACTACTCTAATGCGTCATTTTACACTATACCGAGTAAATAGTAAAGCTCGAGCGAACAAACTTAGTACAACAGCGAGGAGTGCGGGATATTAGCTAAGGTTAGTATTCATTGAATGTACTTACCTTAAGTGTTGAGACGAGCTCAAACAAGGGTGAGTTTATTATTGAGAGAACATTTCGCATTTCACAATGGTCTATTGTTATAACTGCTGCTGTATTCGATTGCCTGCATTTTTATATTTCATTAAGTTTGCAATAGATGGCGTTTGCATTAAAAATAATAGTAAAAAATGTTCCGCTAAAAGAGATTATGGGAAAAATCTTTTGACAGATTCTAGAATCACTAGAGCTTAAATCTTTTTGTTGAAATTTAAAGTTTTTTTAGCGAAATACGATCTTGCCACTACCACTCAGTAGTGTCTCTTAGTTGTTATATAAAATAATTTAATGCGGTTACAAAAAATATACATTTAGCCCCGATATTTTCACCTTAGAATAAAGTTACGAATAAGACTATTTGTAAAATATCTAACACGTTCTGTATTTCCATTGTTTATTTGCCCAATAAATGCCCTTATTCAAGAAATAGTTTATTAGTAGCCTGAACCTAAGCTGACTAGTCACGAAATAAATGCGTGTCTGCTATTTTTACTGTCATTTGTCCACATCCGTCGTCAATAAGTAACCGTGGTTTCGCGCGACTTGCATTTCTGTATCTACGGAAAACATGCATGATATTAATGAGTTATTGGAAATAGAAGAGGTTGAATCGCTGAACGAAATAAACCTGAAGCTACCTACGTACGTTGTAAGAGATAGACCTAATCATTTTGAAATATGAAGTGCGGAAGAGTACAGAAACCGCTTTAGATTGTCCAAAGACACAGCTGAAGCTCTCATACCACATTTACAGGAACACCTTGAACATCGTACCAACAGGTGAATAATTAATGTGTAATGAACCTCACAATTGTTAAATATCGTGTATTTACCTTTTAGAAATCATGCCATGCCACCATGGCAGCAAATATTTATTGCATCAATTTCTTTGGAATTTGTCATCACTGTAAAAATACAACACGTTATTTTCAATAGGTAGACATATACAAGCACTTTTCACTTACTTTGATCATTATAGAACTGGTAATAAGAATAGCTTTTCTATCACTTAAGATATGGGATTGGCTTTCCTGTTTTGTCACGTATTCCTATTAGCTTACCACCAATAACATACACAATATGCACCACATATTACACATGGAGCGCTTTACCATCAAGTTATCACTCTTGCTTGGAAATATCTTTCGTACTCGGGTACTCGGGGAGTCGCATAACCATTTTGAGCTTTAATAGTTAAACGCCTGGGCATAGCTAATATCTTACGAAAGTTCTCTGAGAAGTCCCGCAATAAGCTAATTAGGCCGGAATCAAAGCTGATCTTAACATCTAGGTACATCACTTGAATGTGTTTAGTTTAAAAAACACGATTGACATAATAAAATAAGTCTTTTAACGAACAGAAAATATTCAACAAATTATGGGTTTTGATGTGTGATGAACTGATATTAACTCCATACTAGCATTGTAAAGCATTTATTAAATTAAACGGAATCCTAATGTCGAAACTATTATTGTGTCCTGACAGTGTTTGAAAGGTATAAAATAGCTAACTAATATCATTTTACATCGAAACCGTATTTATAAGGAATATACCTATAATTAACGAAATTAAGTAATTCCCTCACATATTCACGGCTAAAGCAAAGTGGACACATTATCAACTTTCAAGAGAAATAAAATTCATATTGCTTCCTTATTGCGTTGGTATTTAAATAATGTATTTATTCGGACTGCTATCATAATTTTCCACTTTATAACTTCAAGGTACGGAAACGAGTAAATGTTTAGACGTATGGAAGGAGATAATGAAAATGCATTTTAAATAATTAAATGTTATATTAAGCAATCATAGTTAATACAACAAAACATCAGTACGAACGAATTTAATATTAAACAAACATGTTTTAATTTGAAATAAATAGTTTTAATAAACCTTTAAACAACGGAGGAAGTTACACATTAAACCAATAACATAAAATTTTATACGGCGAGTGAAAAAAAGTCCTTGGTTTACATGTTTAAAGCGTATGAAATGTTAATACAAATTGGTGCTTGGCTCAACACTACACAAATGCTACATATTATTATTATCATCATTACACTAGCTAAATATTTGTATCCTTATAATTTTTATTAAGAAACAAACTCATCACAGAAGCTTGCAGCAATTGTTTTCGTTAATTTTTAATTAATAACGACCGAAAGACAAAAGTCTGTATTTGCTTTGGTTACAACACGACAGCTTAGGAATTTTTATAAGCTCATTCTAATCAAAAATCGACGAAATTAATCACTGCCTAAAGCACAAGTCTTTTCATGTTTCCCATTCGTTCACGTCTTACATACCCGAAAAGGCAGCACAGCGGCGGTTGTATAATGATATAAACATTAAAATATTACATACAATATTTCATAGATTAAATACAAACTCCAATTTTTCATCTCTCTCAATTACAACAACTTACTAGGTTCTCGTTAGTATTTTCTGTTTACGAATGGATTTCATTTTCATATCCTACCCTACTAACGTGACGGTGCAAGAAAACTTCAATTTGAAAGCTTTCTCATTATCTTTTATTGTGGCTAAGC
The DNA here is from genome assembly GCA_020654165.1 of Oryctes rhinoceros. Lineage (NCBI taxonomy): Eukaryota > Metazoa > Arthropoda > Insecta > Coleoptera > Scarabaeidae > Oryctes > Oryctes rhinoceros. The sequence continues at coordinate 5,311,772 of JAIOKQ010000018.1, read as the reverse complement.
TAGCTGGTCACTCAGATTTACAATTATTATCCATTATACTGTTTATCATTACTCCATATTGTTAATGCTAGTCGTTATAAAATTAACAAGCTCTAGTTCTTCTTGTTAGTGAAGATAAACCAGTAAATACAAACAGCTTCCACAAAACTAGTACCTCCAATGACGCTATGTAGCTAGCTAATCCATATTTTACTGGTTTGCCCTGACAATTATATTGAAAATAAATATAAACAAGACACAAGTAGTTTTTAGTATAAAAAAACAAACTTTAATATAAAGATAAATAAAATCAAAAACATATATATTTTTTTTTGTTAGGTATGTGATATATAAATAAATCACAAACAAAAACTTAATCTCTATACGTATGCAATAGTTGTATTATAAGGGACTGGATTAAGTCTTGGCGAAATAAAAGCTACTCATGTAAGTAAGGAATTAGAATTAAAAGCATCTAACCAGAAGAGGCAGTTTGATTTGCAAGGATGTTGGCCTTATTCTGGCGAACCGTTTCAGCACGTTTTTCCTGAAAGCAGAAATATATGTTATGATATATGTATACATATGCACTTATAAAAATGTTAAGTTGTAAAGCTACCGACATATGGAAATTATTAGTTCACAGACAAAAGTAAACTATTCAATTATGCCGAAGAATTATTTAATTAAAATGCTGCTGTTAAAAATTATCGCTTGGATACATAAAATAGTAGTGCGTACAGGAATATTCTTGTAAAACGGGTGTTCCGTAACTTCTGTCTTATATATTTGTCCATGTTCGTTCATTGTCCAGATGTGGATTAAGTTACGGCTCTTTTGATGTTTTACCTATTAAAAAGGTAAGAATATGAAAGGCAAAATTGGAAAAAGTATTACTTTTTTGCAGCAACTGAAGAGTGCTTTATCGACTCTTGGGGAAATCAGTAGGCAACTTGAACCGAAAGATTTTTAATTGACTATAATTGACTAACATATGTCCTTAGATTTGCCGTAGAAATGTCTAATATTAATTTCCGAGAAAGAGAGTGACAGATAGAAGTAGTTAATATATGTCTTCCTTACGCTTGTCGTTGGCTGGACTTATATTAACTTTACTAATTTTACGCTCCAAAAATATTTGGTTCAACACAGGATTCTTTCTATAGAGATCGGGCTTCCTAGCAACAGATGGACCGTCATACCCGATAGGTGTACAATGTGAACTTGGTAAAGAAGTGACTACGGCGCTGATGACAGCTAACATCGTTGTTGTTCGGTTTTCTTTTCTGTACATCCCATGAAAAGAGTGTTTAATGCACATCAGTGGTTTTTTTAGTTATTTAAGTTCGTGCGTTATCACATCTTACAATATTTTCTACGTCCGAAGTATATTTTTGGATTGGTTTAGATTACGTACATAGCTATTAATAATATCAATGTGGATATTAAAAATGTTATACAAGACGTTCGAAAAAATTAGTTCAAACATGGACTACCCAACTCTGAAAAAATAATACATATTTTTGATTATCTCTACATACTTTAGGCCAAAAATAAGTATAGAACATATTTTACTTTTTACATAATAAATTAGTTACAACCCGAAAGTGATACGATGGTAGATTCTGTTTTCAAGGGTTTTTCAAGGGTGTTCATAAAAGTTCTACTTATTCCACCGACTATGAAGGATTTACAAAAAATTCAAAATATCGTTATTTCTAGATTCCACTACGTCGATCATAATATTGAACTATGATTTAAATAGACCAAATCATAACCAATAAACTCAGTTTATTGGTTCAGTTGCTTTTTTTGTTTGGATTTTACTGTTATTAATTAACTAATTAATGTTGATAGATTAGATGTTTATGTAGAATTTTGGCTCACTATCTGATTGTTTCTGAACAGTGGCGGAGGAACCCCTGAATTGTATGCACTGCTATTTGAAAATAACAGTTAAAATCAGAGTAAAAAATAGCTGGTATTTTTTTTTTTAGAAAAGAACCGTTTTAAATTTTAATGGAATAAATTTCTTATTTCCTAAAGTAAAGACATTTTGAAACATTCCTCAGATAGGTCAAATTTGATTTTTGATCACACATTTGTTTGTGATACTTTTTAAATGGAACATCCTATATATTTTTTCTTTCTTCGGTTATGCATTCATGGGCGATTTTAAAAATAGATCATCCTCGATCATTTAAAAAATTTTAGTTTTTGAAGATCTTGAATAATTTGAAGGCAATATGATTATTCTAAATTACCACAAAAGAAATTACGTTAACCATTTGAACTGAATTTCTTCCGTTGCCTGACGGCGTCCCAGATTTTATCGACAAACTATTGTTCAATTCTTTTGATGTCTTCCTGTGAAATTTATTTCTTGTCCCATTCTATTTTTTGAATTCGTCTATATCGTCGGGTTTACGTTTACTTGCTACATTTTTTAGATGACCCCATAAAAAGAAATCTAATGTCGTAAGGTCCGGTGACCTTGGTGGATACGCTATGGGTCTTTGGGAAAAATTGGTCAAAATAGCGTCGAACGTTGACCGCATAATACGGTGGCGCTCCATGTTAATACCACAAAGCTTCATCGGGATTGCCGAAAATGTCTGTGTTAGTGAAGAGATTCATTAAAGTTAGAAAGTTAACTAAAAACTAGATATATTAGCCCGTTTGAAGGACCATTAGAGAAATAGGGTTCAATGATTTTGTACAATTCCTGCCCAGGCATTAATTTTTATTCAGTGCACTCGTTAGAAAAAATAATGTTTTCGGCGAAAAGAGTATCATTTTTGCACTTATCCATATCCATCCATCCATTCTTCGATCCGGATCGTCATCTGACAGTTTTCGTACAAACGACTCTTGAAGGGATGCTGCTTGAGATATTTTAACACATTACGTACAGGCGTAACAGAAACATCGTGATTTCGACTAACCTACCGAACACTACTATGCGGCTTATCTTCCCATAGTTAATAAAAAAATATTATTATCATAGTCAAGCACTGGACGATCTGATTTAGGTTGTGCCTGTGCGGTAAGTAACCCTCTAAACTTTATTTAAATGTCGCTCACTGTTGATTAATTTCGTTCTGGATATTTAATGTTAAACAAATCACATGCGTCCCTTGTTGAATTCTCAGCTTTTCACCATACCCAATTAACATAAGAACTTTAATTCTTTGTTTCACAGATAAACTCATTTTTTAAATATCATTGAGCAAGTTATCCATTCAAACTAGTACTACACTAACTTAATGAATTTTTATCAAAATTCTTTATTTTCAAAGAACACAGGTCCTGATTTTAGAATGATTGTATTCTCAAAACTATTAATTACCTAAGTACGATATATTTTTGGAATTGCTTACGAATGTACAATCCAAGAAGGAAGAACATATACGATGTTCAATTTAATGATATTTAAAAGAGTGATGACGTCACAAACAAGTATAATACACAATACGATATGCGGTTGTAAATTTAAAATCGGCCTGCGTGAGGATCAAAGTCATTACGCCGCGTGATGGCAAACTAGTAGAATTAGCTTTGTGTTCTTGTTTTTTACATGTTACTAATATTTCTGCGTCCGGGCAGTCAGTTTTATTCCTTATCCAGACTACACATAGTGAACTCCGTACTGAAACTGATAAATTCAGAAACTAGGCGTCGGGGAACCTTGGGCAAGATTCCCACTGAACTAACGCGCTTTTAAATCTCCTATTAAATGCCACTTGATTAGTCAACGTACGTTTAGAGTTACATTTACTAGTCAATTGATTAGATTGAAAATTTTATCTGTAAATGAGTTGGGCGCACACTTATACTTAATCCGTTCGATCTTCGTATCAGCAGATGTTTACTCATACAATGCCGAGAGATGTAGTATTTGTTAATCATGGTTTTGTTCATTTCATAACTTACGAGTTTTTAAGCTGTGGTGGTTGAGACTTATCATTATTATTTCATACCCTTAAACGGTTGCCTGAAGTCTTCGCGAGCTATTGTAACAGAACTTTTAATAGGTATTAGAGTCGTGATAGGCATTTAACAAATTTTAAAACCAAACTAAGATACTCTACACCATACCTCAGTAGAAGTTAAAATATCCTATTAGAGATTGTTTTATCGACTGATAGCCTAACAATTGCATAATATGCGTTCCTCTATTTCTATGTTCTTCTTGGCAAAGTTATTACAAAATGCTTTTGTTCTTGTTTTTCTTTTTTTTCAGCGTGTAGCCTTCTTTAGCCTTCTGTAAACCATCATATCCCCGCTACATTAATCGCTGCTGCCTGTATTTTTACACGTTCTTACTTCTTTAAAATTCCCATTGCTAACTGATATTTAGACTTCTTTCCTCAAAGCGTAAGCTATGCTAGTAAAGTACTGCCGGGTAATAAGAACAGAATCTATCAATAGAAGAATAAATATCCATTGTTTTATCGCCCATTATAAAGCAATCAATTGCGTAACGAATGTTATCAATCTTATTCAAATCCAGGCTAACCGAAGTATGAGAATCGTGCCAAATTAAACGTTTAAAAATGCTCATACAAAAACAGTATAAGGCTTCAGCAATTGATAATTTTTTGAAAATGGTGTATCAGTATAAATTTATAAATAATCTCGACCAATTAGTGTGGCACCTACTAGCAACTTCAATCTGAAGTTGCCAAATATTCAGCAGTACGTGGCTAGATAACATGCATTTTATGGCGCCAAAAACCTTTTTTTGAGTGAGTTTTAATTTAATTTAACATTTAAATTCGATTTGTTAAGAGTGACACAGAGGTGATGTAAAAATGGTATTTTTTAATTATTGTGCAAAAATAAATAACAAACAACAACATTTAATAATTGCAAATTAAAATGTGCTGCACTAGCAATGGCATTAACAAAAATACGTACGTTTTTCTTAATATTTTCTAGTTTCTTCTGCAATTCCTTCTCTCGTTTCTGTTCTGCAGCGCTTAGTTTAGTCTCAATCTGCATAGTTTTTTCGGATCTACGGGTATCTTCTACAGTTTCAATAGATTGTTTTACTTCTAACAGGCGCTCATTCTGGTAAAATACATACAAAATAATACAAACAATGCTTAATGCAACGTAGTGTAAGTTTATTATGGATGAAACATAGTTACATTCCGGTGTTCTATTACAGAAAAAAATTTCATTGAAAAAGAAAAATGTAAACAACTAATTAGTTACTGTTACCTTATTTGTAAAGAGGGCAAAGGTGGATGAAATTATTATTTTTTTGCAGAGACTAGACAGACTCGTATTTTGTCGACTCTCGGGGACACCAGTAGGCTCGCGAATCGATTCTGATGAGGCGAATAGACACGAGTCTATCTAGTCGCTGCAAAAAAGGAATAATTCCACCTGCCTTTGTCATCTCTACTTATTTGTTTGCTGTACTCAGAGCTAGTTAATTGCAGTTGGGGCAAAATAGCAATTTGCCATATAAGACCTATTGACTCAAACGCGTTCGGAAAAAATAATAAAAAGTAGTATTATAATTGTGCATATACTGAATTTGAATAACGTGCTATACTCTTCTTAAGTTTCACCCATAATTAAACTAATGTGGTATCGTACGATTGTAAATTTCGGGCAGTGTTGCCGAACAAATTAATGACATATCTACGTGGCGGTGATTAACATGTTGTGTTATAACAAAATAAGTAACAATAGCTCTTTTTACTTCATGCTTAGAAATAATGGAACCTAAGAGTTAATCTTAAATTTTAACTATTTCAATTGATTATAAAACAAATTTTAAATTTAGTTTCGATTTGGAGAAACTGTCAATTTGTCAACAATAATTAATATATTCACAAAAATATCTTTCGATTGTTATTCGCACAAATTTATTTTTGATATTAAAAAGTACTTGACCTTGTCATTTAGTTAAGAATGGTAAAGTTAATATTATTAATTGACGAAATTAATTCGCAAAGAGTGCCGTTTCAGTATCAATTAAGAAATGGAAGTTTTGACCAGTTTCTGCGCCTTATTTATAAAATATTCTTATTATTCTTCCATGGCTTTCAAATGAACTAAAAGTGCTATTGCTTAAAGGACAAAAAATACGTCTAGAGAACGCTCTGAAGATCAAAAATTGGAAAATTTTTACTTACGTTTAGATGTATATTAAATAAAATAATTTGTTCGGAGATTGATTCGAAGAACACTACCTTTAATTATTTAAAAAATACACATAAAATCGTATTCGCTTGCGCAAATTATCAAATTCCTACAAAAGATCGTACATACGTATGGGGTGATTGAATGTTGGTTTGTGCAACATGCAATCTTTATTCAGTAGAACACTAATAATTTGGATCCGGATCATTTATTTCTTAATTCTCTTTTAATTTTCCTCTCAAATTTGTTGTTAGTTACATTCATCGGTAAATACTATGCTGGATAATCTATTTAAAATAAGAGTTAAGATTCGCTCGCGGTATTATCAGAAATCGTCAGAACTGCATTAAGGAGAACCCTGATATCTTGTGTCTAAGGAGGTGTTGGAGATCGATGTTTAAAAGAAAGAAAGTACGAACCAATATACCAGACAAGTCGCCTCCGCAGACTTGGAAAGTTGTACCATTGAGAATGAAAACTTTTCAAAACGGTTTCATTATTGTTATGAAAACGGCGTATTCGTTTATGTTCGTGCTCACATAGACGTTGGCCTTCACGTTCACGTCAGTTATGAGACGATTTCAAGGGCAAAATATTTATTTTACAGAATTCCTGTATTGCTAAGAATGGTAAATTGTTCTTAAATTTTACAAAAAAATTCTTTGAATACTCTTGAATAGTCTTGAAAAACCAGCTGCTTTTAGAATAGATATAAAAAATGCACCCCTAGTCTGTACAATCTTAGAGAGAATTCGGAATTTTGCAAGGAATGCCTCAACACCAGATGACGAGTTGCGGATGTAGATACATTCGTACGATATCAAAATCCTCAATTATAATAACCATATATTCTGCCATTTGCAAATGTTTCTTCTGTACAAATGCAGGATATATTTTATTATTTCAATACCGTTCAAAAAAAAAAAATGCCTGCTTTACTAACATATTTTTTAGCGGCCTCTAGTTTTTTCTGTAATTCCTTTTCTCGGTTCTGTTCGGCAGTACTCAGTTTAGTTTCTATTTGAGCGGAATATTCGGTCTTACGTGTCTCCTCGGTCTGTTTGATTTCCACTGGTCTCGTGTTCTAAATATAGCGAATGAATGATGATAACAAAATGTGGTTCTGAGGGAGCAAACAAAGATAAAGTATTACTTACGTGATTTCTTAATTTCTCTTTCTGTTCTTGCTCGAGATGTTCGCGTCTGCTTTGAGCCAGTTCTAATTTCTCTTGAATTGTGGATTCTAATTGTTGGAATTTCTCCATATTACTTGCCCTGACTTTCGTTACTTGTTCCTCCTAGTTAGGTGAATGGTACGAAAACATGCAAGAAGCCGAATGTAATGCAAAATTAAATAAGCAATAAACATGAAATCATATTTTCCAAAGCAAGAAGGTAACAACTTGCAAAGTGCAAATAATTTGTTTCTATTTTAGAAATTGGACGATAATAGAAAAAAGCCTTACATGTTCCCTGAGACGCTCCAACATCTTTTTAATATTTTCATCACGTTGTGCAGAGGCAGACTTCATTTTTTCTTCGATAGCCGTCTTAACTTCATCGGTTTGTTGCTCCAAAGACAACCTGGTCTTTTCAACATTCTCAATATGATCCTAGATGGTGCAAATTTGACACGACGGTAAAAACAACTTATTACATCTTTAAATTATGTATTATATACCTTAAGCTTGGTTTTCAAGTCAGTAATATACGCTTCTCGCTTGCCTAAGTGTGTTTCCATCTTCTGTTCCAATGCCTCTCGTGTAGCCGTAATGAATTGACAGGTTTGTTCATCCTTTTTGCGAGATGCTTCTTCAATTTTTAACATTTTAGCCGATAGAGCGGCAATTTTACTGGATTCCAATTGCTAGTACGACATAAATACTTGTATACATTAGTTAAAGCGGCTTCTAGAAATTGCTTACCTGTCTACGCTCTTCTGCAGCTCTTAGTTTCTCTTCGATATCTTGAACAGACATATTTTTATTCTGAGGAGAAATAGTCCTCTTGGGAGGAGTCGACTTTACTTCAGGTTCTCCTAGGATAACTTCATAACACAAACCGCCTCTAGTTTTCTCCTGGCAACGAACTTCAGTCGCTGCAAGAAATTAAATTGATTAATATGAATAAAGCACGGAACAAGACCTGAAAAATATTAATTTACGGGCATAATACTGAAAAAAGGAATACATACTTGCTCTTAGGTTTAAACAAATTTCGAAATTACTTATATATCTTGTATGAAAATAATGTAGATATGTATGCAGGTGGTTCAGGGTGAATTAGAAATACGTTTCGGAATGTGATAATAACGGGCAAATTGAGTAAATAAATTTCATGAAAGCATGTATTATATACATAAAATTACAAAAGATTAGGGAGAGACAGCTGTTTAACACGTTTAACAAATATCCGGTGTATGCGCATTTTATACCTGATTACTCTTCAATCAAGCATTAGGAATAGCGCTTCCGAACGACGAGATTACCTGGAAAGAGCCACGGGTAAATTTGCCAGGAAAATTGGAAACTGCTGTCCGTAATAATCATTGGAATGCTTTACATTTTGAATGATTATTAATAAATATAATTAATTGCGTGAAGTTTCTTGTGTACAAAACTTGAATAACCAACTGTTGAGAATTGCTTTCAAAATATTTATATACTTGTTCCTCTTGAAACAATGTTGCGCGCAAAGTTTCTTCCGAGAAATAGCTTTAAAGAAGTGGTTCTAATTTTCTTTTATTTTTTTGGTGCCATTTTCACATGAATTGTTTTATAACGCTTATCTATTAGTTAATACTACAATGTTTAGTACGTAGACTACATTTGGGAATACATTTACAGCAGCGCAAATCGGCCGTTTGACCGATCCAGAAATGTTTTAAAATCTGTATTAAAAATGTCGTTTCTGAAGTGGTGACCCTCGTTCGCTTTTGCTCGGGCGTCAAATTTAGTACACCAATCATGCAGACACTTAATGAACTTCCATATAAAGATTGGTCGTTGTTGTGTCGTTTGAAACGCAAATGTCAAACCGACGATCTTATTTAATCAAATCAAGTCACACTTAATATTTTTTTAGTGCACACAGTTTGCGGTCGGACCGATTTTTCATTGCCAGATATGAAGGAGTAAGATCCCCAAGCACATTAACCATACCTTCGTAGCGTTAAACCTTGCCTCTGTAGATATTTAATAATACAATGAAGTTCGTTGTTCTCCATTTTTTTTTTAAACTTCGGGCGTTTTAACTTAGTACTTAACTTGTTACGAAATCTAGCTACAAAATTCATGTTCCGTTGTTATGTTTCAACGCCCTATTACACATCTTGTGTAGTTCAAGATTGCTAAATATTTATATACCTCAATATTTAGTTTTATATTCACGTCATATAATTGTCTTGCTGAAGCTTGACTCTTGAAACTTGAAATGCATAACCATTAAAATAGAATGTCCTGATCTACTTCTTTACTTTTAATAAAGCTCTTGCGGTTAAATTAGGCCGCAAAGAAATAAAAATTCCTTTCCACCTGTATTGATACTTTTATCAACAGAAAATCTACTATTCGAATTAAGTCGTGGAATCTTAATTCAATTATTTGCATTAAATTTATCAGTTTTTTTTCTTATAATGCCATTTGGAGTGTTTTCTTGTTGGTCTTAATTTAAAGAAAAACACTATAAAATTCTTTGAGCGAATTTCGTGAACATAGGTAGTACAGCTCAAATTGGTAATAAATTGCATTTAGTAGTAAAGTACAACTCGGTACATAGACAGAGTGGCACCATGCCGATCAATAAGGCCTAGGCAACGCGTCGCGGTCATCAATTGGTAATGCAATCCCCATGAAAAATTACTTTCATACTACCCCTCAGTATATCCTTGTTTACTCGATATACGCACAATTCCATTATACGCCAAGAATTTTATTTGCTGCATCATGTAATGAAAAAGTTAAAGAAATTAGTTGAAAGCATGTATTTATTTGTAATGTAAAGGTTTCTTTTAATTTTCACGTTATACTTATATGCATTAATGTACATAATTAGATACATAGTAGATTTTTATTGTGAGATTTGGATATTTAACAGAAGTATTCAGTTGTTGGCCTAAGCAGCTTTAAATATTTAATGAAAAAATAACCAAAGAGCATTTTCCAGTCATGATTTATTATGATTTCAAAAAAAATGCTTTCAATGCAAGAAAAGCTTAGGTTGAACACCTGCGGGGCGCCATCAGAAAAAATATTGGCGCTTAAGAAAGTAATTGAAGAGAACAGAGCATCGCGATGCTGTAGGAAAGTATCAACTTGAGATTGAATTCTCAGCTATTAAGGTATACATATACAATCACCTACATTAAAAAAATGTTGTCAGTCGTTTTGTTCCGCATCAGCTTTCCAAGATTCATAAACCAGAGAGTGGGAATTTGTCATGGTTTTCATGGAAATTTACATTCCGTTTTTCAACGTACCTACCCGACAAGAAAGTCGTGCGTGGATACATAATGTCGAAGGGACACCAACAATGACAGAGAAACAGCGAGATTGCGAGCCTGGTCTGTGCAATTAAATTAGATGAAAAAAAAAAAAAGATAAATGGTATATTGTTCACTGGAATTCCCGAGAAGAGTATTATATTAATTCAATGCTTTTACTTAAAACCATGCGAGGTACCTGCTTTTGTGCGTTATATTATATAAGCAGTCAAAAATCAATACAACAAGATAAAAAAGGTCTATCATGTAAAAAGGAAACCATGAATAATTTCTAATATGAGGAAATAGGTTTCGAAAAGCTAAATAGATCAGCCTGAATGAATTTCAGCGAGTTCCATAGAATATACATTTGCGACGATAGTATTGTTTCTTAAGTAAAAAAATGCTTACTGGATACAAATCAGTCCCATACAAATTTCTAAAGTTCTATTGTCTAAAGTATAGCAAGAAGGGAAATACTTGTGCAAAGAAAAGTACGAGTACTTAACCTTATTGATTAGTTAATTGAGTTGCTCATCTCATACGTTCGTTTTGTGCTAAAAATGGAAACTATTACGTGTACAGAATTAAGTACAATATCAAATAGTTTCGAGTCTTTATAATATACATTAGCTAATCAATAATCATGAATAAAGACTAAGAAAAAATAAAGGCATATTTCGGGTGCTTGTATTTGCATAGTAATTAACGCGTGTAACATTTAGTAGAATCATGTATGTATCGAAATGAGCATAGCAAGATATATTTTGGATAATAAGATAATATTTTAGGATGTATAAATACAAATTAAAGTTTTTAAAGTGTTTGAAGAAAGTGCTTTATATTATATAGTGCTTTATCAAAATCTTAAACAATCGATTCCACATGTATTTGAAAGACTATCATCTAAATTGAAAGATTCTAGATGCTGCCCCTCTTTCCCCTTCCCAAACGGCGTCGTTCTATATTTTTAAGGTACGTAAGTGATTAGAGGTGCTCTTGTTTCACAAAAATTGTAAGATATGAATGTGTTCTAGTATTCTCAAGGAGAATCACTAAAGCTGTTCGGCATTGAACTAAGAATGGAAGTCTTCAATAGGAAATATTGCTAAGCACTACCGACAAACTGGAATTATTGGAATTAAAGAAAAAAAGTATAACAGATCGAAGCCAAAGAAACTTAGCCAACATTTGTAAACGAATTCGCAGAAGGGAAACATAAATAAATCTGCCGGTCATGGAAAAACCATAAAAATTAAATTAGTTGATTTGGGCAAGATCAAATCAACAATTGGAGTCCAAGTTTGGCGTTTGTATAGGCGAAAATTAAAAACGGGTTAAACATAAAAGAGAGGCTATCCGTAAAGGCTGTCACAAGAGGACTGTTAAATTTACAAAAAAGCAGATAATATGGTGTTGTATGTCTACTGCAGGTTCGGGCCAATCGCCGTAGCCCCAATTAAGAAGTGTACGGTGATTGCTGTCCAAAAGTATTGAAAAAATTATACAGATGAGGCATCGATTTTATTTTCCAACAGGATAGCGTCGTGCGATGCCGCGCATCTAATCACAATGGTCCCCCAACAGAATATAAAAGTTTGAATCTTGAACGTCAAGTCGCGTTGGCTTAAATATCATCGAAATTCACGGTACGAGGAAAAAAAATTAACCTTTTATTGCTAAAAGTAACTGTTCTTTTTTCTAAATTTAATTATTTTTTTCGGTTTAACATATTTCTTTGGGTCCTTACATAAACGAATTCCTCCATAAATATGTTTTCTTCAAAGTGTAACAACATAACAAGAGAAGAATAATCTAATGAAAATCAATAACAATTCTAAAAGGGATAAAGAATCAGTTAACCAGTCTATTACAAAATTACCTGAACTTTTGCTTCGAGAAATTAAAAAAAATATTTGATTTTATTTTGTATTACGATGGATATTTTTAGTTTTAATTAAGCAGTAAATGTAAATCTTTTTTTTATATATAAAAATAAACGAATGTTTTTCAATTTCTCCAACGCACAAGTATCTCAACATAACATCGTTCCGCACTAACTTTTCAAGCCGCATTGCAGTTGAAACGATACTAGAATGACGGCCACAGATTTGGTACTTCTGCGCTTGCTTGCCCTAAAAAAGGAATACGGGAAATTGCATATTATTCACCTTGCTCGTAAGGCAGAGTTACCGAATCTAGATTTTCGCAAACACACAATTTTATACAAATTCGGTAATAGCGGAAATGATTAGTTTCACGTAAAACCTCATACCGTGCGTTTATTTTACCGCCGAACATGGTAACTTCCATGCAATGACGACAGTTGAACATATTATAGGTATTTGGTACGGCGAGCAGCTACTGGGTTTATTACAAAAAGTAAAATACGAATACGTTAAATTAGATATTTAATTTATTTTTCAAGAATTCCGTAATCGGATTGCCATATAGAGGTAGGTAATTCGAACATTTGTTGAGACGTTAAATTTTACTTATTTTATTTACTTCCTTTACGATTTCATTTGCAATATTTTCCTTGTTAGTACACGATCAAGTATTATCCGTTAATTAGACCGTACTAAAAACTAAATGTCAAATTTGAGGTACTTGTGTTTTACTTTCTGCAATCTTCTCGCCATGCCAAACGTCTATGAAGAAAACACGTCAACGTATGGAAGGTGAATATATGAATATGTCCGGTGGTAAAAAAAAATGAACCGTATACGGAAACTTGCACATAAATAGCGTTCTTGCTTTTCTAAACGATCTGAGTTTATTTGTTTTTTGATTCGAGAGAAAAAAACTTTAATCTAATTAATTTCTACAATTCAAATGAAGAAGCTAGACGTGTTTTACGAAACGAATGACGCTGAATATTTACTTATTAATTTTTTATTTGCAAGAATGTGTGTAATGAACCAACAGAGCCATATAATGCTTTAACGCAGCATTCTATATGAACCTAGTTTACTGTTCTAGAATAATTGTCATTTCTAAGTGTCGATGAATAAACTTATAAAATTGCACATGTTTAATTAAGATTGTTTGCTCTTGAATGGTTTGCGGATGGATATTTGCTTATTTCAAAATTATATGATAATCCAGTACTGAAACAGAAATATGCGATTATATTTGTAATACTTACTGACGAATTGAACCTTTTTTGGTTGCGTTGTTCTTGGTTTCGTTTTTACCTTAGTAATTAAGGCTTGCTTTCTATGCACTGGAAATGAAAATATAATAATCATGTCTATTATTACTGATACATTTTTGTCAGACCAGCACTCTGTGGCCTAATTATTTGCAACGTTGTTTTTAGACGATAATTTGTAAATGGCCATAAGAAAACTACCATCAATTCACGTCGAAACTGAATAACGGAAGATCTAATCGATATTACGTAGGGTCAAGGACTAGAGACGGAATTGTGCAGAAAGGTATTATATGTAAGACGCATTCCAGTATTACTTATCTACAGCTATCTTTAATATGTTAAATTATGTTAGAATTGAGAAATTGAAAAAGTTCAATTAACATGCTTCCAATAATTGACTGACATAACCTTGTAGTAATAAGCGAAGAAAACAAGCTAATGCTTTTATTTTCTGAGAACATAGAATTTAAATCAGTTGACATCAACAAATATTACAATCGTACAGTGATTTGAAACTAAAAATGAACATTAGCATATTTAAGGTGTTTGAGCTACTAGTAACTATCCTTTTTAGAGTAGTCCCTAGACTTACTGGTTCTTGCCAGATTTATTAGTTTTAGTAATTCATTTTAGACTTAATGCTGTGGAAATCAACCGGTTTGACGTTGCAGGCATGTACATTTTATCATAGATTTGAATCAATAAAAATGATCTTTGCATCGGTAGAAAGACAAAGGAGATCAGAAAAGTCACATTAGAAAATTCCGAATACATTAAGCTTGATATGCAAATTAACTGATCAAGTTTGAAATATTTGCTCTTTTTGAGTTAGTTACTCTTAATTGGAGAAGTATTTCATTTTACGTCATAGTATAAGTTTCTGTAATGGGTTGACATATTCATAAGATGTCTTGTTTAAATAGTTTAAATCGATATTCAAAGCAGGTTTTATAGAAATAGAAATATTAACAAATGTATCCACTAGAGTCAAGTTGGACGTGAATAAATGAAAGTTACGTTAAATTTTCCACAATTTTCAATTTATGCATCTATTAGTTTCGTGATCATACACCCACTTCCTCTTTGCTCAAAAAGCTCACGTTAAAAAAAGATATTTCTCAATTTATTCAGAGACGCATATCATCAAATGTGATGTATAAAGACTTTATTTGGTTCTAATTTCAGTTGTACTCTATTTCATCTATTGAAGGATAATTATCTACTTGGGCCTCTCAATAATTTAATAAAATTCACGAAATTTGAATTTTTAAGATTTACGAAGGATAGACGCAGCTAATGCTTTCCTGGAATACATAATTTGTTACCATTTTCTAGTCAATGTAATGTGTTACATAAAAAAGACTTAGTTTTCAAATATTGGATCTGCTTCTTCTTACATACATACCCTTCTTCTATGAAAAGGAAAAATTGCAAATAAAGCTATGCAAGTTAGTAGAGAAAGGTCTATATCGGGTTGACTTAACTTCAACAGTGTTGCCCTTGTCGGATCTCAATTCCTTCTCTTTTAAAGCGCCCTCTATATCAAATAGAATTAATGTTCGGTGGTGAATGCGAATTATTTCCTTCTTTTTCTAACCGATGGGCTGTTCACCCAGTAACAGTACCGCCCTATGAATCACGTTTGGCTTTGCATGTGGTAGAAAGATAATCATTTTGTCAAGGAAATAGCGAAGGAAATGATAATTTGGAATAAAATTAAATGCAAAACAAATTTTTTCGAAAAAATAATGATTTCAATATATTTAGCTGTTTTAAAGCACGACACCGGCATCTTGACCTAAAAAAAATGTTCAGAAATGAAGACTCACAGAGTACTGGAACTATTAGATACTTCAATAATATTGGATTATTAACGAAAATATTTTACTTACATGCTGGTGGTAAGGGGGCTCTGCACGTATGGCAAAAGCACTGCATTACGGATTCTCTTACAAGACCGATCAACATTTTGCCGTCTAGTTATATCTTTTTTTCGACACTAAGTTATAAATTTATATGGATGGCAGTGGAATGGTTCGGTGAAATATCAGCAGTTCTCTTATATGTAGACGGTTTCACTGTGCTTTTACCGGACGATGCGTTTTCTAGTGTCGTACTAAGGAATTTGGAAAACTAACCGTTTGAACGCCGGGTGAGCGACTGAGGCAGGTGTGGTGTTGAGATAGCTCTGCGGCGCCGCGCTCTCTGCGGTCGATATCCGTCGAGACGACGCCGCCACCACCGTCGCCACCGCGACGCTTCTCGTTTTCCATTCTTCAAATATCCATACATCACCGTTGAAAAAACATGCCCGCTTTAGTAAATGTAATTTTTAAAATTTATAAGCCTAAATAGGATGTGTAGATGACAATTTTAAAGATAAGATACTTAAGCTAACGTTGCTTATTGAGAATTTCAAGCATACATTCTAATACCGTACGTTTTCGACAATTACAAGGAGCTCGATAATATCTAATTAAGCCTATATATTTATTATAAGATCTATTGGATTTGGCGACACCTCCTTGGTACTAACTTCTTCTTATCTTCCTAACGTTCTTAACTATTATTAAAAACAAAGGGATCGCAATTTGCTGCAATCGACTATTGATTTAGAGTGAAGAATAAGTACAAGACGTCGGTTAACTAAAGAATCTTGATAAGCACATTTACTCCAATTTTCGATATAACATCAACCCTTTTTGACTTTTACGTACAATCATGTATCCGCCTCATGCTTTTTTTATATCCAATGAACACACATCTCTAATGTAATTTATTTCTTCAATGCTTATATTATTTTTTGATTGTACTGATGTCAACAAATGACGACAATGAAAATGACCGCAATTTTGTATTGCCTGAGTAAAGTTGTTTTTCAACAAAAAAAATACTCATATACATTCATTGGTATGATTTTTATAGCCAGAAGATGTTTTCTAATCTGCGTAATAACAAAACTCCATTTTCAATTTTTATTATTGTAATTATATCCGGAATGAGAGCCGGTCCTATTGTCCCGATGGTCCCACTTATTTTAATCGGATATATTCGGAACCTTTTTATTAGGTAGCACACCAAAACTAAAACGTCAATATAATCAACTGTTAATAGCCGTGACATAATACATGTATGGGTAATGAACGAATGTCTCCTCTTCCGCTTCAAATATATAAGTGCAACTATATAACCGACTCTCAATATACATCAGGCTCGATTATCTTGCTTACTTTTTAAAACAGTATGTAAATCATTTACCTCTATATTTCAGTACAATGCTATTAAAACATTTCTAAGTATTAACAACATCATCTTAAGAAAACTGACTGATATACTTGTTCAAATATCTTTGAACGGTGATGTATATGCGGGAAAACGAGCCTGTATTCGTGTAAAGGGATAGTATGGGGAAAGTCTTGACTACTCGGTATTACTCATAGAATAGTTGCAGGAATATGGTAGTTCCGAGCTAACAAGAACGTTCGTACATCTTGGGCGGCGGCGACGGTGACGTAGTGACCAATTTACGACCCGACGTCGTAGAGTTTACCGGTTTACCAGGTGATGCAGACAATTCTCTTGGATGATGATATAGAATTAATGACAGGAAAATATAAATTACGCTAATTACATTAAGGGCAACATTTTATTGAAATTATGACTTTTTAACTATACTCAATACTATACTCAAAATAATTTTGAGTATAGTATTTATGTTTATTGAAACTAAATGTCGAAAATATTTCAGATACATATTTGGCACAATTTTAGGCTAACTGTTTAATCTCGCATATGCCAAAGTGGTGATTTTCGATTAAGAATATTTTAGAGTTTTCGGTAAAATATTGATTTTTTATGTATATATAACTAATTTCTAAAAGGTGGCTTTTAACAGAAGAAATATTGCAATGGGATATTATAAATATTTCGTTTCTTTAAAGATTCTCGTAAGAAATAAGGAAATTATTGCACGTGTACATTTATTGGAAGCAATCAGCATTCTGCTGATAAATGTAATTGTGATTTCTTGTAGTTTGCTGGACATTTCATGAAAAGAATTTAACAAACTAGCAAAAGCTGTAAATCAAGACCAGAATGTTAACTATCATTCCCATATAAAAGACATGAAACGTGGACATTTTGCAAGAATCTTAAACGATTATCCCAAAAGTTAAGTTAAAAAAAAAAGAAAAATAAAACTACACAAATTGAAAAAAAACAACAATATCAGGTGAACTTTAGGAAAAAGCATTGTATTATATCAAATTATTTTCGATTTTTCCCTGTTAAAATAATTCGTACTAACAACGTCCAATTAATTGAAATGGATCACTGAAATGGATCGGTCGAGGAAATGCAAGCTGGTAGCCAATAGAGGCAAAATAATCATCATACGGTTCGCTAAAAGAAGACCTCCACCAGATAGCATAAAAATTGACAAAGTTAGGCTGGAGTGGAAAATACCCGGCACTCTACTTCGACCGAGGATTCATTTGGAAGAATCATTGTGGGCAAATTTCTTCAAGCTAAAAGTAGCTGCAGTCAGATCAATATCATGATCTTAGGTAAAAACTTAGTCCTTCTATTGTACCTATCGATAAATTAATACGTACCGACTTAAAGAGAGACTAACGTGAAGAAAGGCTGTTTACGTATTAAAAGTGGCGATCCATTTTCCGTATTTATCAACGTCAAATAGGCATACTATTGAGTCTAGTATGTGAAATGTGTGCGTGAGTTAGTTATTTTAGCAACAGCAAAAAAGAACTTTGTTCCAAGTTTTTCTGAAATTCTTTGATTTATTGATTTGATGCTCGTTATTATTACAACTTGAAATTTACACGTACTCTTCAGGCGATACAGTGATGACACTGACAACTAGAGAGAACAAAGGTGGATGAAATTATTACTTTTTCGCAGAGACTAGACAACCTCGTGTTTTGTCGACTTTCGGGGACACAAATAGACAATACGAAGACATTCTCATGAGGCGAGTAGACACGAGTCTATCTATTCGCTGCAAAAAAAGATGCCTTTGACCTCTCTACTAATAACTAAGGTATAACAGTAACTGTAAATGTTGAATAATAACAAAATTAAAGCAAAAGTACAATATGTTCTAACTAATCAATTTCCAAGTACGTATAGATCAATTTATTAACAAATGTCAAGTACTACATGAATAATTTAAAATTGGAAGTCGACTAGAACCATAATAGAACTCAAAATCGAATTAAAAATTGACAAATGCGAAGATATAACTTGAAATCACACATCTCTAGTTCTAAAGATTGTAAAATAAATTGATGTGTACAATTGGCTTTAAAAATCTACCGAATTTATTACTTTTAGCTTCATAGTCAGCTCCACAGACTGGTTTTGTACGCATACATAACCCATGTCTTTCCAAAAATTTCAAAGATCAAGACCTTCTGGTAAAACCTAAAATTCCACTAACAGTTGCCCATCTTTTTGCTTCTAAAACTTATCATGCTCCTAGAAATTATGATTCAATGATTTGGTGGCTAATTATTCGATATTTTTTTCTTTTAAATCTGGTTATCAGCTTTCATTGTTCCTCTTGTGTTCGGTATTGTTATGAATAGTTTATTATGAATCACATTGTACCAGGATCTTTCTTTAACACTGACTTTTTCTAATTGTAAGTTCAAAAATTCTAACACTATAGAAAGAATTCAAATGAACGGTGCAAAAGCTCGCAAGTTTACAGGTTAATAGCTGTTGACTTATAGACAAAGAGTGTAGGTAAATCGATTCTCCCCACATGCCTTGAGATAACTTGGATACATTACATATCTACCTTCAGAGGAATGCTGTATTAGTTGTATTATTGACATATTGTGCCAGTAATTGAGCTTTGGCAATAGCTCTGATACATAGCATCAGGTCATAGGACACATCCCAAAGTTAAATCGATCTATTTTATGTAAACAAAAAAGGCATTTCATATAGGTTAAAAAAATAAGGTAAAACTGGCCGGAAAACGGATTATCTTTCATCGACTACGCGTCGACAAACAGTTTTTAATTTACCTATTCAAAAGTAGTTGCACAATATTAAATTTGAAGTTATAATACTTTTAACTTTTGAAAAATACAGAAAAACTCATTTAACATGAGATGACAGACGGAAAAGATTGCGGGATAATGCAGCAGATACTAAGCAATTGGCACACAAATCGTTTAATAAATTTGGGACATGTTTTAGAAATTCCTGAATTTTCTATAATATTAGCCGCATCACAAACTGGATTTCACGACGAACGATCGTTATTCTGAATACGTTTCTCATAATGATTACACATTTTTTAGTTTTTCTACCATATTTAGTATATTTCAGATTTTTTGTTGTAGAAGTAGCAATATAGGTAGATGATACTGACAAAAGCAGACAACACCCATATATCTGTGACACACGGTAGTACACAGTAGGTGGTTGATATAATTTACATACACCTAAGAGAAGGAATCTGGAAGAGTACCTACATGCGTAAATAATAGTATTTACATTACACTTAAATGTCATCGTATTTTATGATAATGCAACAGCATAATTGATGTTGCTAAATAGTAGAACCGATTATGCACGTACCAGGATATAAATAACATTATTCATAATACCCACAAATGCTACAAAAATGAACTTGTGGTGAACATCTGCCCCAGTAATGTTTGAAGACTTAGGATTCCAAATATAACCGTCCCCTTTTAGACGACAAAGTGAATATCCATGTAGGATATATACCCATGAGTCAGAACGACTTAAAATAACTATAAAATACCAAATACAAACAAACATAAAGAACGCAAGTTAACAGTTTCCTACTAACAGCTAACGAATGAATGTTGGTATTACGGGGAGAACATTACCAATCTGCTATTATACGTATATTTAATAATTGTCTCTATACTTCAGAGCATTCGGGCAAACGTACTACTAATAAAGCCGGAAATTGAATCGACATACTCAGACATCGAAGGTAATCGTGAATATTTTTAAGTTCTTTATTTGTTCATATGCGCTGGCAACAAGTTCACTTTTAATAATGCATGTTGGCTATATCCAAATATAGAACGCGCGCAACATAAAAAAAGTAACCAGTTGTTAGTATTGATGGTTTTTTATAAATTTCACGAACATAAGTATAACTTACCAGTAATATAGTATGAAAGGAAGGAACGTATCGATTCGTCATAATTTTCTCATGTTATTCAATTGGGTAGCAAAAACAGATTTGTTATCACACCCCGATTATAACGAGTAAAGTGATATTCTACAAAAGGGTAAAGCATATTGTATTTTACATTAATGTGTAACAAATATCTACGCAAATTGATTTAATAGCGATTCCTTTACCATAAGTTATAAGAGGAAAAACAAGATAACTACAAGTACAGGTCTGTATACGGTGGCAATTAAATTCATCCATTTACGGTGAAAATAGATCAACAGTTAAGCTCACATAAATCTAGCATAATTTAACTCCTACATTGTCAACATTGTGAACTTTATTAGTAATTTTTTGAAAGAAAAATCAAATGTCAGGTAATTTCCTAATACAAACCAGAAAATACAAATAATCTGATACTTAATTGATCCACCATTTGCATCAATTCCTGTCCTCAACATTCTGGGTATAGAATCAATAGGATGCCTGAAATAACGTTTTTTTCAACTAAATTTTCAATAGATTCCGATAATTGTTCCCTATTTGTAAATCTTACGCATTTGCTTTGCAATTTCCGCCCACACAGAGAAGGATTATTTAAATGAAATAAATATATTTTTTGACGTTATTTACGAAAGCCATATTTTTTTTTGATATAAATACATATAAAGGCATTATTTGTTTTAAAGTTAAATAGTGTTTTTTTAACATAATTATTTGTGTCAAAGAATAGTAAGTTTAACATCGGGTGCTGAAAAACGATTTCTTGAAGCCAAGGAAATGTCTCTCGATTGCATATGGCAGGCGCATCTCTTAGCATTAGGTGGTGCCATTGCTATCACAATGACTAACTTCTTTGGTTAAGAATGTGTCTTTTTTCCATTTAAAAACTTAATTTCTTAAAGTAAAATAATTACGTTTGTTGTTTTAACGATTTCATTGTATAATTTTGTTTTTTAAAATATCAAGTTTTGTTAATACTTTTTAAAGTTAAAGATATAATTCAGTCAAATTCTTTGGTAAAAAGCAATATTTCTTTGTTCGTATTTCTTTCACTCAACGCAGGCTTCCTTGAATCAACAAATCCTTTTTCTGAGTACATACATTTTCTATGGGATTTGTGTAGACCTATTAAAAAATGTTGACATTATACTATTGATACTATCAAGTAACAATATTTATCGTATGAAAAGCTCGATAGTAATATGGAAAATAAAATTACTTTGAGGGTAGAGCTGTTCTACGGATGGCATCATATTTTCTAAGACGTCAATATAATGGGTTGAATTAAATATTTCTGCAATCCTCCAACACATTCTGTATTATGATAACTAGAGATGACCAAGATAGGGGAAATTATTACTTTTTTGCAGCGATTAGACAGACTCGTTATTTGTTCGGCTTACGAGACGGGGTTCGCTTTGTCTACTACTTTCTCCGAGTATCGGCAAAACGCTGTGTGTTGCTGTAAAATTCCCCTACCTTGCTCATTTTTAATGATAACAGATCCAACCCCATATGTCAACTGAAAACCTTCCTTGTCTATCACTATTAATCAAGCATCGCTTTTCAAATAGGGTACTTTGGGGTCAGATACTTGTTGATTGCATCAAAAAAGACGATATTTTCCCAAAATTGTGGTCCATTTCAATGATTTAATTATAATCAATGATTTAGTGCATACGATACACACGATTGCTTCTATACTTCTGGCAATAGAATTTTTTACTGCAACTTGGGAACTTTATTCGCCGTCTTTGACCCTCCAATTTGCCGCTTCCCGAGGACAAGGAAGATGTATTTAATTTTATTTATAAAATTTAAACGGATTTTTTCCCAAAAATTGCAACAAATTATAATCATCTGCATGAGTTGGTATTCTTTGAAGACTAGTTCCTTCTGTTATTTTAAATGTAAAAATTGTTTATATTACATTTACACACAACTAATTTGTTGTAATGGTTAGACGATACTAACTTTCTGTAGATATGTGATAAAATATATATAGTAAATCTGAAATGTTTATTACTAGCTTTGCAATTGCAGTGGCGGTACGTGATCTTTTCACAAAGGAAGGTGCGATTATAAAAAAATATAATTGAAAAAAAAAACAGGAATTGCTGACAGATTATTACATTGCAGTGACAAGCATAGGAGCGAATGTAATGTGTATTTATTTTTAATATATGTCTTAACGCCGGTCATCCTTAATTTGTTTAAATCCGCAAAAGTGTCTATAAATTCTGCAATTAAATATATATCTGGCACCGATTTCTTATATTTGTAGTTTCAGAATTTTTAATTTGACTTTAATTTTTCTATGCACCACGCATAGGTTGGCTTTAAGCAATTATAAACTGGATTTAAAATATATTCTAAAATAAGTAATAATAATAAAAAAATAATAATTCCTTTACGTTACTAGAACTTTGTTAATTGATAATTGCATTACTGGTGATATACTTTGGAAGTATGTAAGGTCTCAAAAAGTAAAGTTCCTAAGTTAATTTTCTAGTTCGTCTACCTTCTTTTCAATTGCTAAAAAAGAATGATAATTTTGCGTTAATGCATGTATAAATTGCCAAACGGATGGGCGCTATTCAAAAGTATTACCAAAGGATTTTTTGAATTAATCACTAATGAATTGATGAAGGAATATAACAACTACATTAGATACTTTGCTACAAAACAGTTACCTTGAATTGTAATTACGACAATACTGAGCGATAAATAACAATAAAATTAGAATAAAATGTAAATCGTTTTGCCAGAAAAATACTATTTACGAATTAAAAATCCCTTATAACGAAATGTGGAAAACAAATTAAAAAGAGAATCGAAATTTGTAGCGGCTGTATATTATATAACAGCTGTGTGTGAAATAAGAGAGCCTTCTTATTTATTTTGAGTAGTCCGCATAAACGCTAACGAGTTAATTGCTTTTTGGTTGAGTTGAATGATTTATGATTTTTTTCAGTTATCTACTGCAATACGGAAATAAAAAGTTGCTTTGTTATGAGAACACATTCGGCTTTATGTTTTGAAATGGATTTCACGAGAAGAATGCGAGTTGAAATCAGAATGAATTAGCTGGGTGTCAATCATTCAAAAGCTCGCATTATAATTTTTTGATATATCTACCTAATCTATCTAATATATCTACCTAGATCTACCAAATCTGTATAAATCGCAGCGTATTTGAGGCTAAATGAATATACCAGTTAATATGATAATGTATAGGGAATTAAATAGATGTCCTAACGGAAACTGTAACAAATAAGTTATCTGGAATACCCACAAATTGGACAATTGAAAATCCTACTTAAATTGTTTATTACGTCAGAAACTTTCTCCAAAATGAAGAGGCGAACCACGTTCCGTCCACGTTAACGTATCTTGTTAAGTCTGGAGACGGAGATAAGGAAAGTGCTGGCCGTTTGTCTTTGAATAAAACAATTGTTGTAGGTTCTTGCAAGAAAACTTTTTGGTGTTCATTTATTCATGTTTAATTCATTAGCATTCTCCAATATATTCTACAACTCTATGAAAAGCATGAGCAGCGCATACAATGTTGACTCGTCTAGAATACTTCTACCCGTATATTTT
Source organism: Oryctes rhinoceros (assembly GCA_020654165.1). Taxonomy (NCBI): domain Eukaryota; kingdom Metazoa; phylum Arthropoda; class Insecta; order Coleoptera; family Scarabaeidae; genus Oryctes; species Oryctes rhinoceros. Next base: position 5,287,202 of record JAIOKQ010000018.1, on the reverse strand, counting down.
GCCAGGATGTTCTTAAAGATTGAATTAGTAGAATTTCGCAGAGATCGCCTCGTCGTAATTCAAGAATGTTTTTTGAACAATTTACGGTAATTGTACAAATTGTGCAATAAATCTCTGTGTCGTTGACGATCGCGATCCTTAATCCAGATATTCATGAGCTCCGCACTCCTCAAATTTAATTGAAACGAAAATTAATTCTGAAAGAGCTCAATTGAAAAATATATATAATAATATATATAAAAATATATATAGTAAACATAATAGGGTAAACCAAAAAAAAAAGAAAATCGAAAATAAAAAAAATGACCGTGGAAGAATTAGGTAAATAACTAATACTAATACAAAAGGCGTTCAAAACAAGTCCTAGCCTCAGAAAACGAATTAGAAATATAAAGAACAAGGTTAAAGATGAGACATGCTCAACCGTGCTTTTTGACTATACATTCGAATGAGGTCCGTGTGTAAACCCGCACAACTCTGTATAAATGTCTATGTTGCTTGATAGAGGCGGTCGTCGATCCGTAGTATGGTCATCGCCCATCACCGCTGGTGTATATATAAAGAAGCCGACAATTACCTGTTAAAGTTCTACTTTTCAATTAAATAAATTATTATAAATGGTTGCTTTATAAAGCATCTAAATTTTAACTCAATCGAATCAATATCGCTGTCTTTAATTCCTTTTTTACACGTCTAAATCGGAAATTTTTGCGTCTTATTTTAACATTCTACAATTTACGTTCGTACAGCTTCCATTTTAAACACCTTTATATAACTGAAATAACTCTTCAGAATATGGTAAAAGTAGTTAATTTATGTACATAATAAATTTGTCAATTCTTAAAGCGACTTTTAACGAAGGATTAAAAATACGTACATGCCCTCAAACACCGCATACTTAAATAAATTAAGTATAATTAAGCTATACAAACACATTTACTGTTGCAAACTCCAGTATTAAATTTGTCAGGACACATGTTAAAGCGAAAACGAAAATACCTAAGTAAATGTTTAAATGTAAGTGTAAATGTCATATCTGAAACTAAAAAAAGTAAAAATTACCTTCGTAATTTATTTTATACAATAATTAATGGGAATATTGAAATAATAAGAAGTCGATTCTTTGTGAATTAATTATAGTAGGGCCGATCTACGATCAATATAATCGACATCGACAAAAAAATAAGCAATTGTAAGCAGTTCTTTGTATTGCACAGAGAGGTCCGAAGATATTACATTAACGAGAACGAGACAAATACCTTTAACCTTCTGTGACCCCACAGCAGGCAGGTTAAATATACAGATAAATTCAACCATCTTTTAATTAACTTACCTTCCGACGATGAAACTTCTGTAACAACTTCGGCCATTTTATAACCTGGAATAAATAAATGTTTTTACCTATAACCCATCATATGGCATGTTAATCGTGTTAATATAATAACTTTAACAAATAAAAATAAATAAAGACTAGGCATTTGATTGTCAAAATATAATGACAAATTTACGCTAATATTAATAAAACTTACTCTTAAAACCCACGAGTGGATGCTGTTAACGCGTAAACTAAAGAGATCTCACTAGCAATCTGCAACAGTTCTACACCAATTTTACAATGCACAAATGCACCAAGAAAGTTCCTCCTGTCTTTATAAATACTGACAAAACGGTCACTGTTTTTATACATGTGGGGTAAGCCTACTCTTCATTGGCCAGTTCGTTTTAAAACTTCGATTCTCATTGGACGAGGTCTTGTAAATATAAACAGAATTGAAGATTTAAATTTCGTTATACAAGGTTCCGTGAACATCTCTGCAGTTATGTTCTTTGTTGTATGCTATCTCTACCGTCTCCCATCTATTTTTTTTTTTTGCGTTATACATATGAAGCTTCCTTGTAATAAATTTTCTTTGTTTCAGTTCTGACTCCCCTCACCATTCCTCACTATCTTTGTTTAAATACGCAATATTATTTACTTTAAATTATTTACTTTATTCAAGAATCGCTGCGTGCAAGTCCACCAAGGTGTATACGAGGATGTTTTATATAGAATTCTTTGCTTAATTTGCTTATAGCCAGAAAGTGCAAAATATAATTTTAACATGTAATATTTGACAACGCTGTATAATAATATTATTATTAATAGAACAAATTAAAAACTAAGTTTGTCATATTATTTTAACTTTCGACCGTTATTTAGTGGGCGAGAATACAAGCGGTTTGGCTACCATTGTAACTCCCGATCTCGTCTTGCCATATAAAGAATGAAATCCTACATTCTCAGATTTTCTTGACCCTGTGTATGATTCATTTCGTCGGTTAGAGAAATTATGTAAATTATATCTTGTTAGTACTAAGTAATGAACGACCGTTATTTACTCGTTTTGCTATGTCACAGTAACATATTAATGTTCAATTTGTAATACAAAAATTGGCAAAGTTATATCTATAAAGTATTTTTCTATTGTAATTAGTTGTTAACTGTTAAGCGTGCGAATTATGTTAATTACAAGACGTCTAAAGTGCGTAAAAAGCAATTTTTGAAAATGGATATGGTTGTAATGTTGCTCTTTATACGTTTACAACGTACCTGGAATATTACCATGTTAATATTTTGATAAATATAATTTATACGTTAAACACATTTGAATATTGTTTAGCTTTGACTGTATCCGTTTATTATTGCTAATTTCGAATTTAAATCAGAATTAAATTGCATGCTTAGATACAAAATTAAATGGAATTATTGTTGTCAATGTATATCGTTACATGCTTCTCAAGCAATATTTTTCACTGTATTATTATAGGGGTTCGGTTCATTTAAAGTTGGTGGTACAGCCCAATATTTTGCGTAAACATTGTGTGCATCACGAATAAAATATTTAAATTTCAAACGATTTTAAGAAAAACTACTTGTACATTAAAAATTAATGTAAAATATGCTGTGTATTCCAAATGATGTCAATGTCTTTCAATAAAGGCACAAAAACATCGTAGGTTGTGTTTCGTATATCTTAATGTTAAATAATTAAAATCGTCTATTATAATAAAGTGTTTGCTTTCTTTTTTTGTTATTTAGTGGTTCATCTCGTATGTAAATAATAATATAAGAAATAAGATACGTTTAGATATATTACACATTTTTTTGCAAATTTATATGTCGGTTAATATATTCTAACTTTTATAACAAATATAATTATTAAAATTATTTCAAATAGTATAAAATAGGACGACGAGCTAACTAGCATAACTTGTCATTCCATCGTTTGGTGTCGCAGTTGTAGATGGCATGAAGGGAAAATGTATTTGACAACAAACGTTATAGGTTAGTTTTCGCAAGAAAATATATTCGTTATTTATTAGAAGTATTTTCGATGGAAATGAAGTTGGATTTCTCTAAAATATGCAGAGTGTGTTTGAACGAAGGCACAGTGACAACAATGATGTCAATCTTTAAAGTTAACGTGTCCAAGAAGATTATGTCCTGCGCTTCTGTTCAGGTAGATTTTACTCTAATTTCTTGCAGAATGTAAGTTTTTTTGGGTTCTAGGTATGGCAAAATGACGGACTGCCAGCTCAAATTTGTAACAAATGCTCAGCTAAATTACATATATCCTTCCAGTTTAAAAAGCAGTGTGAAAAATCAGATTCCAAACTTAGGCAATACATAGCTACTGTTGAGGAAAATAAAGAACTGCAACAGCAAGAACAGCAATTACAACAACCACAAGAACAAAATCACCAAGACCAAAATCATCATCAGCAGTGTGCACCTCGTATAGAACATCAAGTTAATGATAATACTGGAAATTGTGTGTTTATTGAATGCGCACCGTTAATTGATTTACCTCATGATGAAGCCAAATTTGTAGATCCTTTTGGAAATATCACTGAACCACCTCCACTGATACCTATTAATTACAATATGCAAGCAGAGAATCATTTGAATAGTTGTAGTTTACAGACTGTAAGACAAGTTCAAGTATACAATGGCACATATACAATGCCCTTGCAGCAGATGCAACCGGCGAATATAATACAAAATCAACTAATCGCTGCCCCAATACAAATATCAGCCCAAACTCCGATTATTCATCCTCCTCAACAGCAAGCTGTTCAGTCTCAGCAAGAGCAAATTGATGATTCATTAAATACTGGCCACAAAGACAGGGTTAAACGCAATGTGAAACTTAAAAAAGACAATATAAACGACTCTAATAGACAATGTCCAACATGCAATAAAGTGTTTAGTACAACAACTAAACTTACAAGGCACATAAAAACACATTCTCCTGATATGCCATATAAATGTAATGTTTGTAGTAAAGCATTTTCACACAGCGGAAATTATAAGATACATTTGCGAATGCATACAGATGAGAGACCTTTTCGATGCACCGTATGTAACAAAGGATGTAGGCAAGCTCAAGATTTAGAAAAACATATGCGAACACATACAGGTAATATAGTGATCATTGTTTGGGACTATGTACTATCAGTAATTATAATTTTATCGGAGTTTTAAAGGTCTGTAGCTGTTTGTCCAATGTGGTATATGTATACACTCAAAAGAAACTGCTTACCACTAAATTCAGCCCTATTCGCAGTAGACAGTAATCTGAGGCATCAGCTAAAGATTAACAACTCATAATCATCGTTCACAACGTTGTTTTTGAACAAGCAACTACAGGTGGTTTTTATTGAATGTCTATATAATATATTTGCCCCAGCCACCTTCTTAAAGTATTTCATATGTAAACATTTTTGCATTTCTATATTTTGTCACATTTGCTGCCCGTGTCAGTTTTAGATGATATCTTTAGGCCGGTGCCCTAAGTTACATATAGTTCCTTTTATGATTACTTTGTAATTATAAAAGTAATTACTTTGTGAAGCGTAGCCAGTTTCACATGTACAAAACGCTTAAAAACACCAAAGGGACATACGCATGTAGCTAAAAGCTTAGAAGTTCCTCAGGTAGTGAAAGGCAAGAACTTATACTTAGGATCAAGAAATTTATCAAAAGTAAACTAAGCGTCGAGATTAACACACCGCCGAGAACTGGTTTGAAAATTGATTTACTCTCTAGCCATCAATCTGATTTTGTGAATTTTTTATTGAAAATCTTACTATAGTAAGAATTTTTATAAAAATTTAGTTTTCAGCATATACAGTGTGTCCACCCAGAGTGGAAAAAGAAGATAACTACTTTCCTGAGTAACTTACAGAAAAAGTTTTCAAATAAAAAATTTTCGGAGATGTATTCTGAACATTTTGAAATTATGTATAAGTATACAGCATCTTCAGTTTCCGCTACAAACGATACAGGTTTGGTTTATTAAATGGAACAGCGTGCACATTATTCATGTTTTTACCAATTGTTTTTACCAATCTATCAACAATTTGGGATTTTTGCGATATTTTACTGTTTTTAACAGCTGACATCTTACATATGGGGGTGATGATTTAAACGGTATTTCTACAACACAAAATGGCCGTCAAAATCGTTGCCATGCGTTGTGGTTTGTAATGAAAGTATGCAGATAAGTTTTTCATTTAGTGGTGCGATAAAGATATTCAATATAACTAATGTATCAACAATAATTTTTTGGTCAAATTTCATCATCTACTTGAAACAATCGTCAATTTGCTGTATACATCGATTAGCAAGTTAACAAGCAAAGCTCGTTTTAATAATAAATATCGAAAATAGAATTGCAAAGGAATTTATAATAATAATTTATTGGTAATATTAAAAAAGAAAATAATTGGTTACAGTAGTTAATTTTCATGTGATGAAAGGACTAAATCGCATAACTTCATATGTAAAGGTATACGGCGTTTTACCTTGCCTTCATTAACAGAATTTGCAAAAAAGATAAAACAAGAGGGTTAAAACTAAAAAACAATGGTAACTAATATGCTTGATTACATGTATATATGTGCGGAGAGAAAAACGAAATTACTGCTGCCGAATTGCATTTTAGGTCGCTGTTTTCTTAACCGAGGTATCTAGCGGAGTAATGGGTAAAACGTAAGTGTTTATTATCTTATGTACACGGTAGATAAAATGATCGCGCCGAATGCTTATTGTAATATGAACTTATTGTAAAAATTCATTGGAGATCAATGTTCAATAATGCTAACAAAAAGCATTGCACTATGAAGTATTCACAATACATGTATGAATCCTTAAGTTTCTGTTGCACGTACTATAGATGAAGAAAACACGGCTAGTTTAGAGTTGGTGTATGCAGATCTTCAGTTAAGCATTTCGTAGCTTCAGTGAGTTTGGAAGGATTAAATAGAAAATAAGGTTGAGTACCTTAAGTAGTCATCTACAGTGCTTTGAGACGTTGGGGAGATTACTTTTATAATTGGAGATTAAAAGCTAACTTGAAATGGCTTCTTGTAGCAAACCTTTAGATATATCAATTTTTTCGGAGGAATTATGTAATACAACTTCCTCGCGAGTATGATTCTACCGATATAAAATAACATTATAGATGGATTGCAACTGATTGAATCTAAAATACGCAACTAGTGCATTGTATCGAAAGCTCTACTAAAGTCTAGTGAGATCAAAGCTGTAGTATTTCCTCCGTTAGTGGGAGTATACAGTTTACAGCGCAACTATGTACTGGTCGAAAACCAGGCTGATTGATCGTTGCGATCAACGAATTGACGTAGTTGGTCGTTAAGTAACGTTCAAAAAATGTTGGGAGGACAGATGATATACTAATAAAGTGCAGAACTTTCAGATGTCTTTAAAATAGATTTGATAAGAGACAATTTCCAAGAAGCGAAATCAATGCAGCGGCTGAAAATGTGAGCTTCAAAATCCTAGAGTATACAGATTTTTAATATGCGTGCATTTATTATATCGATTCTGTAGGCATTAGATTTCAGTTTACTCAGTAATTTGAGCACATCGGCTGAAGTAAGTGTCTTAAATTGAAAGTTGTGAGTAAAAACTTTCTGATTTACAAGGTTTGCATTCATTGCATTAAGTTTATTAACGAATCCGGAATTCTTATTGTTGCTTTTGATCAAGTTCTTTCAAATCTTTCTAAATTTCTGCACATCGAGAAGGTACAACGACAGTTGAAATAGGCTTACCTTTCACGTTTGATAGCCCTGTTGACCTCATTTCGAAAAGACTTGTAGTATTCAAAACGCGTCTGGGAATTGGAGCTGCCATAGCGTTCAAGAGCCTGCTTTATTGTCTTGTTAAGTAAGGAGATGTCGGTTTAGTTGAAAGTATTGTCATATGTACTTATTTATCAGAAACTCAAGCTTGATTATAGTTAAAGAAAGATATATACAAGATACAGAACATAAAATACCAAGACAAATGCCGATTAGAGTTCTACATAAGAAAAGATTTATTTGAAGTATTGCACACTAAGGATTTTAGTAATAACAAATATAATAAGAACATACTGAAAATATTTTAAATAATTTCATAATTTAGCTAAATAGAAATACTTATGAAAAAGCTTTTTTGATGAATTTTGTAAGGCATTGCATGGTACACAAAATACAAAATAGTACTCTAGAAATAGTAAATATTCGACAAAAAATACATCATTTTCCTTCCGGAAATTGTTTGCATAATTTAAGTTTACAGATTATATCTAATTAAAGTTAATTTATCAGGGAATAACGCATTTAGCTATAGGGAAGTGTTTATAAAAATAATCTTAGAACAGTTTCTCTAGAAAAATATAAAGGATGTTCCATTTAACCAAACATGGCAACAATTTCCACGGTTATCTTGTAAATGTTTGTGGTAAATGAGTAACGGAATATTAAAGAAAGTTGAATGAATTGAAGATGGATATCAAGAAATGTAATAGTTCGTGTTTAGCGGAAGCTACTCACGCTGTATACTTGAACATAGCTTTATGTTGCACAGAGCTTATCTCATAATCGTTTTATTGCCTCTTAATTGTTCAGGAAAGAAACAATATTCTATCCACATCTAACACGTTGTACAAGGTATAGCACATAAATTCTGTAATACATAAATTCTTAAGTAATGTTCCGTTTTAAAATGATAATTATTATTATTTAGAGAACTATTAAAAAAAAAAAAGCAAAAAAACGTTGTATCTAAAATAAAATACAAAAATGGACAGTTGTACTCTATTGCCGACGTAAGGCTTATTAATTAATTCTATATATTATTCCAAAACACGAAATATACGAAATAATTTCGGAAATATTAAACCAGTTCCACACATTTACCCTAATGTGCAGGTACAATGAGTATTATTCATTTCACATTTTTATGCCTTTTGCCACGGCATATTAGTGTTCTGTTTAGCTAATTCTAATCGTGTTGCAGGTGAACGGCCACACCAGTGCAATATGTGTACAAAAGCATTTTCTACAAGTTCCAATTTAATCGCTCATATCAGAACTCACACTGGAGAACGCCCCTACGTGTGTTGCGTGTGCCAAAAAGCATTTTGCCAATCAAACGAATTGACGAAGCATATGAGAACACATACAGGTGAAAAATCACACATCTGTGATATATGTCACAAAGGTACAGTAGAATGTTTTAATGAAATAGCGAATCAAGCAATAATTCCTGTAGAGCAATTGCTAGACAGTTATTGCTTGATTTAGTAAATAGTAAATATAATAGTAAATAGTAGGAATACCGAATCGTATTTTGCTTCAGTAGCCGGTTCTATCAACTATTGGATTTTATAACCGTTTTCGGGTACCCGAATCCCGATATCCGATATCGGGAATATGACTGATGACATAATAGACATCATAGATGATCCTTTAAAAATATTTCCTTATACACACAGGGATCGATGAGTAGCATACAGTTTTTAAAATTTTGGGCCCAAGTAGTTACAAGTAGTCAAAGGTGCGTTTTGTATTTGGAAATCACATCCAAATGGTTTCTGCTGTTGCTACATTTCGAGCCTAAACCTAATAGTTAGGTTATAAGTACAATTAATTCAGTTTTAGCATTTTGATTTTTTTTTTTTTTTAGAATTGTTTGAAGAAGTTTAATCGTCAGTTAAATAAACATAACAAGTGTTAGGATTTATATTATTCTTATATTATATATATACATATATATTAACGTATTAAGAAAAAGAAAAAGGAATTGTGTTCCTTAACTAGCAGGATGTATAAAATTTGTCAAATTTAAGCTAAGATTTGATGCTACTGGAAACGTTTATTCCAATGACAATTTAAAAAAAGGGTTACAATGCAGTGGCGGTTGGTGACTTTTTTACGCAGATCTACTCCATCTGCTAGCTGCTCCATTCTAACTCTTCTACCTCGGTCAATAAATTGCATCTTTATATCTAGCGCTATAGTCGTAGTAATAGAATAAAATTTAAAAAAGCTATTAAAATAAAATACAATTTATTGTCTAGCAAAATTACGTAGAAAATCAAAATTTGCCTGCAAAGGAAAAACTTGAAAAACTTTAGAAGCGATGGCAAATTTTTAACAAACTAATAATAAAATAATACATATAAAATTTTACGATAAACCAAAAGTAACAGAAACATTTGTTTGTCGTTGTCTATTAACGCGCGTTGCAATATTTGGGACCGTGTAGACGTCGATCTCGCTTCGAAATTGTTACGGTATATCGATGTTGAGGTCCAGAAGTCATCTATGGCCGTGCCCTACGCCTTCTATCAATATTTTGCCCTGTCTCTCTTCTCCGAGCCAGTGTGTAATGTACTCCTTTCAGTGAAGTGCCTAGCGGTAGAGCAATTTCTCTCTCGGTATATCTTTCATTCCGAAGAGTACAGATAGTGGAACGTTGTTCTACTGTCAATTGTCTGCGTTTAGGCATTTTGACGCCTAGTATTCAATTAAATGGTTACGATGAGGCATTAATTTCAAAAAACTAATTCTGCACGCGAATGGATAGAACGTTAAGGTTTAATAAATTTACCACATGCACTTAATGATTAAAGAGTCCAAACGATGTGCCCGACCAGTAGCGTCGATGCGAGAGCAGAGTGGGGTAAACTCCGCTCTCGCATAAGTAGTAAAAATAAACGATGCATTTAGTTGCCGTTCTAACGTGTTAAAGTATACGTTGAAAATGTTGCGAGGTCGTAAAAATAATGCGTCAAATCGGTTGTCTGCTACCGTAGTAAATAAATTTATACATCGGTTTCCCGATTTAATATATGACGGTAAGGCAGTGAAATGTTTAGTTTGTGAAACAACTTTATTATCTTGGAAAGCGAGTCAGTGTCAAAGACATATAAATAGTGACAAACATAAATTGAAAAAGATTAGACGCAAATCATATAATGAATTTGTGGTTGATTTAACAATGATGCTAATTGCGACCAATATAGCAATACATAAAGTCCAACGCCCAATGTTTCGCCAGTTTTGGAATAAATACAATCCTACGTGGAAATTACCATCTAAAAATACGCTACACAATTACGTACCATCAGTGCGTGAAAGAATTGTAAATTTTACGAAAAAAACGGTGAAAAATAAATACCTTTGGTTGACAATGGACGAAACTACAGATATTAAAAAACAGTCCATCCTATCCATTGTCGTAAGGACGCTGACCCCACAAGGATCTTCTGACCCTTATTTACTAGCCTGTAAACGAATGCAAGATTGTACTGCCACGGCGATACGTAGTGTATTAAGAGAAACACTACACAAATTTGAAATTTTACCGGAGCAACTGTTAATGTTAGTTACCGGTGCTGCCGCGGTTATGTGTTCCACAGCAAAATTACTCAAAACGATTCAACCAAACCTGCTGCACGTCACATGTTTGCTTCACGCTTTACACCTTGTAACAAACATTATACGTACAAGTTATCCTGATGTGGATGAACTAATAGGACAAACGAAAGCGGTTTTTCTCAAATCTCCGAAACGTATTCGCCTATTTCATTCGCAGTGTCCTGACATACCCGAGCCGCCGCAACCAATTCTTATACGATGGGGTACGTGGTTAGAAGCAGCATTCTATTATTATAAACATTTTGAAAAAATTAAATCAGTAGTTTTACAACTAGACGGCAAAGAAGCGGCTGCAATAAGGCTCAGTCAGGTTCAATTTAAAAATCCTCAAGTTGCAGCGAATTTAAATATTATTTACGACAGTTACGTTCCAATAGTGGATGCAATAAAAAAGTTACAGAACAGTGCGCTGTCCTTATCGGACTCATTAGCAATTATTGACCACGTAGAATTAGCGCTGCATATCCTTGATGATGAAAAAAGTGTTTGTGTTCGTGAAAAATTTAATAGTGTATTAGATAAAAATGTAGATTTTACAAAATTATGGCAACTTTTTACCAATACTGAAGATACGTTGTACAGATACAAAGAGCACTTTAACTATGCAAATATAACATCTCTCAACGTCGAACAATCCTTTTCAGCATATAAGCATTTATTTACGTCGCTACGTACGAACCTTTCCGAGACTAATACAGAAACATATATGATGGTGCAATTACTTCATCGCGCACATCCGGATATTTCTGCAACAATGTAAACATGTTAGGTAAGTTATTTATGTTTTTTCTTAACGTTTTGTAAAGTGATTCAATATATTTATTTTTAAATAAGCGCACTGTTATTCTGGTAAACTCTCCACGCAACGCCAATGCTCGGGCACATCGTTTGGACTCTTTATTAATGATTACGGAAGTAGTACTAAACCCATTGACCTATAGTAATTACCGTAGGTACCTTACACCATCCCGTTCAAACAATAGTCATATTCTTGGAAAAAATTAAAAATAAAATTTAATTCGGTGAAAGTTTTACCTGACTGTTTGCAATTTGCGGATATATGTAACAATTTCGTATTTGTAAATATTAAATTAAAATAGGGATTAACGCTTGCTTCCAAACTTTTGGACGGTAGTGTACATAAACGCGTTTGTATTCGATTCTTTTGTGACTAATCTAGAAACCAAAAAAAAAAACTAATCTGCATTTCTGAACAAATAACTTAATAACTAAATCTTAATAACTCTGAGTCCCTTAATTTTAGGATTACAGTGCCTTTTCAATTTTTTTAGAATTCAAGAAGGGTTTTAAAAATGCATGCCCCAAATCCAGCGTCGACTGGTGGTGACGTAAATAGGAAGCTGAATACAAGGCTCCGATTCCCTCGGGTATCTCGGTTATTATTTTATTTAGCAAAGAACACGAAGAAAACGTTGTTTCTCATCTTTTATTTACGTCACCGTTAGCCGCCACTGCCCCAATCAAACCTTATAACAAGGAATAAATGGCTTCAAAAATCTATCCAGGAAGTCGCAGTCTTTGTAGCTCTCAGAGATGACCCTGCTATATGTTGTCCAAAGGATGTATATTAAATATTTTCTTGTATTTTAGCGCGTACGTTCTTATTTCAATAGATTATTCCAGTATACAGCATACAAGTTTTATAAAACGATTATACTATTTGCCTGTTACTCATAAGAACAAATAATGTAGTTTTTGATGTTATAGGATTTAATGGTTCCAGTACGTTAATCGTGCATAGAAGATCCCATACTGGAGAAAGGCCTTACATATGCCAGGTGTGCAACAAAGGCTTTGCACAGTCAAGTTGCTTAGCGGTCCATATGAAGAGACATAACGGTGAAAAAAACTTCATGTGTTCTGTGTGTGAAAGATCATTTGTTACTAGTAGTGACTTAAAGGAACATAGTATAACCCATGCAACTGCAAAGCCGTTCGGTTGTAATGTATGCGATAAACGTTACGCCCGAGCTAACGATCTCAATAGACATGCAAAAACACACACAACGTAATCTTAGCTAATAACTGTAACGGTATAATCATTGCTATTTCCGTGGGATTCTGATTACTTGATTCGATATGACCTAGTCGAATGGTCTAAAAATGGAATTTCTGTTCAAGTTCTGTCTCGATTCCTATCGTATACAGTAACAGACTCCTTCAAGAGGTAGTAAGATTGTGATCATGAAATAGCGTATCTGACAAAAATAAATCAAATTAGATTGAAAAGATGGCAGAAAATATGACTCAGAAATCAAATAAAACATTTCTTTATGTATTTTTAACATCGCACCTTAATATTAATTTCAACACAACTCACAGTATTTCGTAGTAAAATTATACGTTACTTAGTTATAAATTCACATTTTTTTGTTTTGCGTATGCTATGCTTCAATTTAATACTAAGTCCTCTACGCGCAAAAAGCACATCTCAGATATAAATGTGGAGTTAGTTCAATGTGCTCGTGTTTGTTTTTATTCGAGATTTTTGCAATTTTGACAAAACCATCTATGCAAACAAAAATGCTATAAATGTGCTATGATTACTTTAATAAAATTGTAGCTTTATCGATGTTGAAAGTGATATCGAGCGTTTGCTTCAATTAAACCAAGTAATCATAATCCCATTCCTGGTGAGTTATTAGTTTGGAGTAAAATTACGGTGAGGTCTTAAAGCACTTTTTACATAGTTAACTTAACGACATAAAAAGGGAGATTTTAGTGCATAATAAATGTAAATCTTTTATGTCGGGTCCATACCGAATAGACACTGTTATATAAAGTACAAACTTTTTCTGAAAAAAAAGAGAAACGAAAACTAGTCGAATGATCCCGTAAAAACACAATACAAACTGCAGTATATAAGTCATTGTCAGTTGAGTCACCAGTCAAGTTAGGTCGTAACCCTGAAAATTAAATTGTTTACATAAATTTTCAGTAGCACACAGAAGTTTTCAAAACACATTGCCCGTGTGTATATGAGACTAGGTTGGAACTAGAAATGTTTTAAGTTTTTCGGATCGGAGACAAGAACTTGTCGGCCTGTCGAAAACTTCTCGGAATGGACTTTGTTTGCGACTAAGTTGTTTGCTAAAAATTCGTTTGGTGTAGGCCCAGCATTAGACGTATGTATTTCATTTATACACCAAAGGATCATCAAGATGTTGAAACTTACGTATGTAATTGTATCGCTCGCATCTACGAATTTTTTTTTTCTACTAAAATATTCTGCCAAAGCTCGTTATTCGTAATAAAAACGAATGTAAAAAGAGAAACGTAATATGGAACGAATGGAATAGTTCTTATTAGTCTTAGGGTCGAAGTTGTGAATTTACGAATTTTCAAAACTTAGGACCAAATGAATGCTACTTAGGTATCGTTACCTCATTTAATGCTTCTTTTTCTCTAAGAAAACTTGATTCTCATCTCAAATTTAGAATTCATAAAGCAGAGGAAATATTTTGCTTAAAGTTGAACGTTAAGGCGGTTTTACATTTTTAACGCATGCATACTTTGCATTTCTGTACATATCACGAGATTACATTGTGTTTCATGCAGGTATCGGTACGCATCTTAGTTTGCATTCTAGTTATACGCAGAATTAACGGCATTTAGTTGAAAAGTAATTTAGTTACTAAAACATTTGAATTACGTATTTGTGACTTCCCGTTTGTCGATTAAGATCTTTTGAAAATGCGATATACGAATGAAATAAATGTGATTTTTTTACTGCAGCAATTATCATTATTTATTTTGTTGGAAGCGGACATTCAGTTGTTTGTGTTGACTGTGTAATGTTTAAATTAAATTAAATTAATTAAATTTAATGTAAATTTTCAGACTATAATAATTGGTTTTCACATTGAAAGATTCAAAAGAAAAGAAAGTGACCTTGCTGCGTTACATTAAAAACGGCATGACACGATTAGTTTTAATGTGTATTTGTCGGATGTGTGTATCTGTGTATGTAACGTGTATACCTGAAGGCAAATTTCTAATAAACGATGTAGATGAATCTAGTCATAAGACCACGACATAGAAGATTATTATCCAGCTTTAATCCAATGAATATATGCATTAAAATTTGTCAAATTGAGAAATTACTTGCTTATGCAAGTAATTGTTACTTGCATACTTGTTATGCATGCGAATATTTTTAATGATCGTAAATTCTCGTTTAGTTTCGCTAATAGCTTTACGGGGGAATTAGTAAGTAGGAATTGTTCAACTGCTTATAAAAATAGATTGACAATCTACCTTTGTTAAACGTTTTGTTACTTATGATATGGGCGCAGATTAGTGAAGGCTGTACGGTCTCGGTTCGTAGGCAAGTTATTCATTGTCGTAGATTTTCGAAATTCACCCTCACTTGTTGAAACTAAACGTTTTCCGAGTTCGAACCGTGTCATGTCGTTACCAACTGAACTAACGAAAACCAACTGCTGGTTCGCAGTTGGTTTTCGCCTCTGGTATGGTCCATATGCTGAGTTACCGTGATCAACTGCTTCCCGCTCAGTTAGTTTCGCCTCTGGCGTGGTTTAGACGTTGAGTTACCGTGTTAACTGGCCTTTCTCCTGAAGAAGCCCCATACGATTGTAGGCGAAACGTCGAGTTTATTTTTATTTTTTTACTTTTAATTTTTATTATTTTTATTTTTATTGTTCTTAACGACATGACACGGTTCGAACCCGGAAAACGTTTAGTTTCAACAGACTCCGGCCGTGGAAGCCTACGTTTTTATTTCACCCTCACTTTTACAACATTAAAGAAAATTGTGTATTCTATGGGTTGGTATTAAAAACAGCAGAGTTAGTCGACGATCGCTGGAAAATCGTGACAAAAATAAGGCTTGTTCTACTGAACTCAATTAATTGTACGATAAATTGTTCAAGAAATCGTACCGATTTCTGTTGTTCTACGCGGTACGACATAATCGAAGATTAACTTGTTCAATTAATTGGCTAATAAATCACGGGCTGTAAAGCAGGCGTTAAAAGCTAGTTTCCAGTCTGTCGATTCGAAGTATCACCTAGATACTCCTTCGGTGATTAATGCAAATTGCTAATAATAATGTTTCACAACGATAAATACAATTTTCCACCGATGTGTAGTAAGTTGTGTAAGTGGTGTGCGTAAAGTATTCCATGGCCTTGTTACTATCACGCCTTCATCGTAAAGGGCGAAGCGCAGTTAATTTAACCCCAATTATGAATGGTGACAATTGTGTTGTATGTACTCGAACACACAGCGCCTAATTCTACCCAATCAAACGTAAGACCTCTTACTACCGAGCCATTGAGCCGTTAAGTTATAAAAGTATTCATATGATACACATCTAATGTACATTTTCATTTACTTCAAAGAAATATCCTAGTACGTACTCTCGCTCTTATGCGCTCAGAAAGACGTGACCTGCTGGTAGTCAGATTTGGGCTAGATTTTAATCTGCATCAGATGCAGCGAAAATACGTATTCAGGCGCAGGCTATGTGCATTAAAATTTAGAAGAAAACGTCTGTTAAAATTGATCGTGCCATACGGGCTTAAGAGTATATTTGTTGTAAATTAAATTTGGAAGTTTCTTATAGAGATTATTTTTTAGAATGTCAACAGTTGTTATTGCTTTCTTTTTTATGTAATATCAAACAACTGATCAAAAGACAATATTCTGAGGAGTAGATAAGGAAGCTGCCATTTTTTTCTTATTTTTGACTTGTGATTTGTGCGTGAAGCATCAAATGGGAAAAATGAGGCATGAATTTGGATCTTGTGTTTTGAATAAATTCAGTAAATTGTATAATTAAATAAAGGATGTTTCAGCAATAACTCGCAATCGGTCTCCAGCTAGTCATTATAATCACATAGAATCTTTAGGCATATCGGAAAAAAATAGAATTCTAATAGACGAAAGTCTAGACACATATCAGTAGTAGAATGGGGGGTAATGGGATCAAGGATCGGTGGTAATGGTGCACTGGTTAATTATCAGGAAAAGTATGACGTTGTTTACCTGGCAAGGGTTATTTGATTCAATTTTTATTTGTAGCCAAACTGGAAGGAACGTAATAGACTCAAGGCGTGTCTAGGGAAATCGATTTTCAACTTGAAAAATACCTTGAGGAATATCACAAAAGAAATGGTGCAGATGCGTCGCGCCCTCGTACATTATCACAGCATAATCGTATTTAAGTTTTGTTCAAAATACATAATAACAATGATTAGATGTTGTAAGCCAGTGGTACCATTTCCACCTCTTCATTCATCTCACACTTGTTTTACACTATTTTTTTGTGGGATTGTATAGAACATTTAGTGTATGATAAATGCTGGTATATGTATTCGAGGAGAGATGTAGAATTTTGATTCACCTAAAAATTTCAATTGGCATACATTCGCCTAAATGGTTGACACTTTCAGCATTTTGTGTAACCTTTCTTGTTTCACAACAAGCGATCCTTTTCAGGATCAATAACTGCTCATTTAAAGTTAAATTGTATATCATGAGATACTTAATAAGTATCTCAAAACTAGTTAATAAAATTGATAAATGAACTGTCACTAGAACGCCTTAAAATGTATCAAAAATCATTCAAATGACATTGTTACCCTCTAAATTAATTAAGGTCGCTTTTAAGGTTTCTATTTTTCAGTGTGTAATGTAATGTTTATTATCTTCTTAACAATTAGCGTGATGTAAAGGTATATGTAACTTCTAGCCGTAAGAAGAGCTATGAATCGTATGTTTGACATAGAAATCGGTGGAATTGCCATTAAGATCGTTAGAGTTTTGATTGAATTATAAGCTTATAACAGCTTAATACTAGAAAAATTTTCTGTACAACTAACTTGAGCAACATTTATGGCATTAGCGGAGAGATTTCGAACGAATAAATTGCTGTATTCGTATAATTGCACTCTATGGTTGAAGGTTAGTAATCTCTGAACTAAACAATCATTGTATCCGAATTTCTCCAGGTTTGTGTTTCGGAGAGATAAGAAACATCAATAATATTCGATATTAGAATATAATCTTGTCGTCGTGTACACGTCCGTAAATATGAAATTTGTACTCAAGTACTCAATTCATAGTTCTTGTACAATTCTTGGAAATTTTAGCTTCTATTCTGCAACAGTTAGTTGCCGTTCGGTATTGAAAGTTATTTCTGAAACAGCCTGTATACGAACAATGATATGTGAAATTTTTCGATATTGGTTGGATATAGTAGCTTGAGCTCATTACTATTCTGACCAAGTAGTAGTTTTGCTTTTATTTAACGTTAAGGTGCCTTATGACTTGTAATTTCAAAATTGTGTTCGAATGAACTATATTAGTTCTTTCCACTTGCCCATGTTTCTATTTACGTTTGACTCCATTTGGTCTATATACTCTTAAACCAGATGCATTATTTCAGATGTGTTTTTACTTCTTTAGCTATATTTATTCTTCAAATTTGTTTTAAAATTTGTGTATGTATTATTTGTTAATATGTTCTTTTACAGATCTTGTTTAAATGATGTCAAATTATTGTAGATATTCAGGTCAACCAAGATATTGTTTTTGGTATTGAAATTTTACTCTAAGAACTTAACGAGTTTACAGTATTGTTTTGTGATGCCAATAAATACGTAATGGTGAATAAGAAACTGTTAATCTTTATTTTATTGTCTTACCCACGACGGGTTTTATAAAATTGCAGAATAAAAGAACACTTTTACATCAAATATTCGAGATGAGATGCTATCTTGCAATTTTAATTAGCGAAAGGCGATAATGTAAGTGTAGTAGTAAACTGGATTATTTCTTTAATTTTGCTTCAACAGTTAATCGGGATGACTGAGCGATTTCTTTGCACGACGCAAATATTGGTCGCTACGAAGAAGGTGTATCAGACAACACACACAGGAAAATGCATCCCAATCTTTTTCGCGCTCGACAATTCACACCAAGAATAAACTCGTCTTAAATTATTTCATGAAGTCAAAACCTATTTTGTAGATTAAAGCGGATTAACATACACGGACAGTATTAACACTGTGTAAATGATGGAGCTAAGCATTTCACAGATGTTCTATTTGTTGCAAAATTAACGTCATACCCCGATGGACGTGATATCAAATCTATTTTCTTGTTGGGGAAGCCTATACAGCGAATATTCTTGGTTATCGGTATCAATAATCGCTGATATTTGCATATTTTATGGCTGTGAATGAATTCGTTTTCAAATCAAATATATCTATATTTCTATGTATCTTAATTGTCCACTGTATATGTGGAAATATACACATGAATTAGCAAGCTATATGTTTTTAATGAATTAAGAAGTGTTTTCAGACAATTTTAATATTCTAATAATTGTACTATACATATGTATAGCTCAACTAAGGAATTATTTTACTATAGTTGCAACATATACAGGGTTACCTGTAAATAGCACGTAAGCTACCGAAATCTGAAGACTACCTATCAATGTGTTACTGAAAATTTAAAAAGAAATTTATTTGTAACATATACATTTTGTTCAAATTTTAGGGCCCAAAATGCAGGTAAAGCCGGTCCATATCTTTGTTTCTCCTATATTATACAAATACCGCTGATGAATCAAAGTTAACCCAGATGCAAATAAAAATCGATAAAGCATTGTAGATGCTATGAATAGTGAATAGTCTATTGAAATGCATTAGTCTGTCGTACAGCTGATGTCGAAGTGTTTATGTGATATGATTTGCGTTCTTAATGTTTAAAGTTAATGCATCCGAAATGTCGGGTTTTGAGTTATTTGTAGTTACACATTCTTTTTCTTTTTATGAAATTTGTGGTGGTCCTAACAAGGACCGATCTAGGCGAAACAGGACAAAATAATTTATTAATGTAAAAAATGTTCGAAATGTCCACCGTGAGCTCTAATACAGGCATCAATTCGGCGACGAAAGTTATTATGCACACGAGTAAAATTTACCATGTCTTCGCGAATGCGTTGAGCTGCATTCACAGAAGGCAAGACGGCGAGGATAATCTAATTCTGTTAATCTTTGCACGCGCTGGATGTGATACGGATGAAGTAAATTATTTTTCAAAATTCGATGCACCGTCGTTTGGGACACATTTACTTGCTGGGCTAAAGTTGTAGTACTTATGCCTGGTTCCGCCTCAACGATGTTTAAAATATGCTCTTCTGCTTGCTGAACTCTACGTGATATATGACGGCCACGACCTTCGAAACGTGGAATTACTGATCCTGTTTCTCGAAGTCGATACACGGTTCTCACAATTGTCTCGGATGATGGATGCCGCCGATTGGGAAACCGTTCCGCGTACAAATTTTCTGCCGCGAGACTATTTTGTCCTGTTTCGCCATAAATCAAAATCATATCGGTGTATTCGATATTCGTATAGGATGCCATTGCAATTGCGTGTAATGACGGTGAATGCTATGTGCATACTAAATGGATATCCGAACGCTGCTTCAGCGACTGCCGGTGATTCCCGTATGTTAACTAAGACAGAGTCGGACTCGAATAAAGAAAAATCATTTTCTCGTTACTACGTGCACATAGAACCATAATATTTTGTATTTAGGCATTACTCATGCGTTTCTTTCACCTACTTTTTTTTTCGTACTATATCCGAATAAGACTGTATATTATAGGTAGCGCGTTGCACAGCTGTACATTCAAATGATTTTAAAATTAGTTCTAAAGATTGTAAAATTATTATATACAGCATGTATTAATTTCCACAAAAAATTAATTTCACGCAATGAATTAATGAAAATTGTTATTGCAACTCTGGTATTCTGGATTTTTTTTCAAAAATTGCGTCAAATGAAACTTGCATAATTAAAATTCTGAAAAGTTTTCTTAAACTTAGACTGAAATAAAGAAATTTTGAATCAAACAAGTGTTGTTTGATTTATTGTTTTCTTCTTATTATTCTGACGTAATGAATTAATGAAAATTGGCATTGCAACTCTGGGTAAAATTCGACACCACAACTACCGTTTGCCTCATATTTTTTTCAAAAATTACATCAAACGAGGATTCAATAATTAAAATTCTGAAAAGTTTTCTTAAACTTAGGCTCAAATAAACTAATATTGATTCAAACAAGTGTTACAGTTTATTAAAAATAAAATAATTTAAATATTTTCCTACAAATCTTGAATTTTGATTTTCATTAAACAAATTCCCTATAATAATTTCTAGGGTCCCAGCTAAGTATTTGAAATAAAGATAAAGATAGAATTGTGACTGGTCACGTTGGCCAAATAATACTAAATACAAATGAAATCTTAATACTACTCTCATAAGATCGTTTCATTTCTTGGCTTTTTAATATTCTTTCACGCCGGTTCGACTTTGTCCTTCTTACTATTTCTTTAATGTCCTCTTTTCTCCATAAAATTCGTTCAAATATTTTATTGGTTAACATTTCGAATCAAAAAAAAAAAACAAGTTAAGATGCTTGTTTTGTTGTTCCAAACAATAGTCACAGTAATTGTTCTCTTCTTTTTTTCAATTCAATGTTAAATCCGAGTCAACTTATAAATAGAGGCGAAAGGCACGACGGAGTCTATCTAGTCGCTGCAAAAAAGGAATTATTCCACCTGCCTTTGTCATCTCTACTCGTAAATCGTAGTACAAAATAGCTTGCGCTCCCGGTGATGAAGTACGCTTCCAGTTGATATTGAATTGATGCCGTAACTAAAATTTTCAATTTCGAATCCAATGTAATGTATCTGACCAGTATTTTAGGTAATTATTTCAGGTAATTTTAAAAGAAATGGTAATATATGTAATTACAATTGCCTCGATAGAAACTTTTGTTTCAAACTTCACTTGTTCTGCATTTGAACAATTTTGCATTTTTAACTATAAAATGTGTATGTGAGAGGAAGACCAAAAATAATTATAAAACTCGTGAACGGTCTCCAACATTGCTTCTCTTCGTAACTTTTTAGAAACACACATGGCTGATTGTCACAGCTCTATCTCTACATACATTTCTTTCTCCATTAAAAACAGATCTTTTGCTAATGACTTTTGGCTATTTCCAGGTATACAATATCATTTAAGATATATACAAATATCATTATTTCATTTGAAAGGGAACTAATTTAAGTATATCCACAAATAACAGACCGTTCGCCATATATAGGCCACCCCCACAAGGAAAAAAAATATTATATCAGATCGATCGAGGTATGACATTAGTTTTGAAACAAATTGTACGTTCGCAAGATTTTATATACACTGTGTGTAAATTAATGTCCTTGACAGTGCTAATATTGTGACGTATTAATTCGCTTGCCACGTACAGACATTCACGCGCATGAAAAACGTTTCGATGGATGCCGAATATCACATATTTTCTGCGCAGTCAGAAACTTAGTAACATCTATCATCACAAAATACTCACATATAGAACATTTATAGATTTCGTTGGCAACAGTTTTCGTAGCTTATACGTCTCCAATTTCTTGAAATTGTTTTCTCAATGTTACACTATCAATTCTATAATACACCGTAGAATACACAGGGCGATTTAGTGGCAGTAACACTTATTGATTATTTTTTTTTAGGTTTTTAGGAAACGACAAAAATCTGTATGTCCAGCTCGTCTGATGCTTTCTTATCGTTCATGCAGCGGTGCGATGCAGAATTAAGAATTAGTGTAGCGCGAAACTCATAATGTAATGACGTAACGGAGGGCCGCGCACAATTCGATGCATAATATATAAACAATATGCAAGGAAGTCGAAAATTGCACGTCTAACTGAGACTACTGTGGCGCTGTGTCAATACTTTCTACATTTATTTGGGAATTTGTGTCATAACTAGAGATGACAAAGGCAGGTGTTTTGCCTACTAGTGCCACCGAGAGTTGACAAAAAAATACGTCTAATAATTTCATCTGCATTTGTCCTCTCTAGTCATAAATAGTGCAGAATTGCTGATAACGTTATATAGCATTTTTATGTAATTTCCCGTATTGCGATTGAAATGATTAATATCGATAGATAAATTTGGATTAATGGCAATCATCATGATGTCAAATTAGTGCGAGATATTAGACTAATTTCGCACTAATTTTTATCATAATTTCGCATGATTGTCGGTGAACGCAGCGTTTTATATACCGGCCGGACGTAAACGACCGTTGCGTGAACAATTAATGCGTTAATTCACGTTGTGCATGCTTTTACACTACACCTTAATCCTTGCATTATTCTATATGAACGACACTTTAAGGTGTCGCGTGTCGTCGAACGTATTTGTTAGACATCTGCACAGCGCAAACAATTTCCTTTAATTTGATCGTTTTTAAACTGTTAATGACACGTCAATCTATTATTCCAGGTGCATCTTTAATTTGATATTGTTTAACCTAGCTATGGAGCGGTCCTTTAAATAACCCTAACCTCTTAAATATACCGATCGGCAACGAAATCTGATTTAATGGGTATGTATTAAATAGCAGTTGTGAGCACAATGAATGTCACCCGCTTACCATGTCAATGAATGGTTTCAATTAGTTTCCGCCTTACAACTTGGAAAAAAACATTAACGAAATTAAGTGAATTTAATCAAAATACGTCAATAATGTAAACATCAGAGATGGATAATCATGAGTAATACAGCCGTCGTCAAAAAAGTCACTAGTACAAAGATCCCGCAACTCTGATCAAGTTGGAAAGAGATGTACATACACGAGCTCCCTCACAATGGAAGGAGAGAGTACTATTCCATAAGACCCAATACTGATTTTTAAGGTGCGAACGGACTACCGATAAGGTTAAGTTATTTTCTCTACTGGCCGTCGCTATATTGATATGTCATTGTTTGTTTACATATGATTTTTTAAATACGAGTAATTCTACATGCAGTATTCGGGTTCTTCATTTAATTGTTATAGATTTATTAATAATGTCTGCATCTTCCATTTATCCAAAGTAAAACAGGAAATATAGAAATGTTGGGTATATGAATATGCAGTACTACAGGCTGCAAAAATAATTGAAAAATTTCAAAAAAGAATGATGAAGTAAGTTTTTTTTTATAGATTCCCGAAAGGTGTAAGAAAAGTTTTTGCCCCAAAATAAAAGAATATGTAGTAAACATTTTAGACCTAAAGATTTTGCAGATGATTGATAAGCAACATTAATGGGTACTTACTTCCCCTGCAGAAATGAGTGCTCTTCACGAAATTAATAGAGACTAGACAGGTTCGTGTTTTGTCGACTTTCTGGGAAACCAGTAGGCAATACGAACCCATTCTGAGACGAATAAACACGAGTCTGTCTAGGCGCAGCTAATTTTGTGAACCGCGTCACGTCCTTACAGGCTTTCTTTACAGTAGCAACAAACTTTACGAAATTCAATATTAACAGATCTTAAGATACCAATAATCCAATATTGATATTTGCGGACGTCTTCTGATTGGTTGAAAGTTAGCATCTTGGTTAGTCAGTGCTGCATAACCCGCCACACTGTACTAGTTCACTGTGACATGCATGTGAGTCATTTGGGAGTTGTTCCGGAGTCACTCTTTTACGCCACTGTAGCGTATAACTAAATCTAGAAAAGGGATATTGTGTTCTACGCGTTTATCACGGTTTATAAATAATAAATTATGATAATTTCAAAATTCAATTTATAACCAGTAACATATTTTTTTTTTTTACTTAAAATCACATAATTCAGCTACTGAGGTTTTGAAATTTCGCGCCTTTTACAAATTTATAGAAAATCACCAAAAAATCTGTAGTTTGGTTTCAAGAGTTTAGGTTCATTTTATATAATTAGATTCAATTATTCTATTTTCAAACATCACAACGCACTCACGAACTATAATGATACAATATAATAATTAAACATTCGTTGGTAAGTAATTGGACGTATTGGAGAATCTAAAATATGGAGTTAGTTTTATTCAAAATCGTACAACAATAACACAAACAGCGTATATAAGAAATCAAAGGTAGTTTATGTTTTGTTATGATACAATTTAATAAGTTATTGCTTGTAGGCTCAGCAGAATGGTGATTTCTTTAAAATAATTTGTGGTTATGGCTTAATAAATATCTAAAATTTAAACGAAGCAGTTACCTGACCCTTGTATATTTATAGAGAGTATAATCTGTAGAAATTGATTAAAATGCTGTCTTATTGAAAGAAGTTAAAGTCAAAGATATGTCAGACTTTCTTTTTGTTGAATGCAATTCAAAAGTTGATATAAATTCAGTGGAGGAAATTAAAACAAAAGATAATCTAGAGAATGAGCAAGATGTTGACTTGCAAATAGAGGCAACTGTTACTACAAATGTAAAGATTGCAAAAGAAGCAATGCCAGGAAATTCTACAGATTTAGGAACTCGTACCGATGAGTGTTGCTTTCAGTGCTCAGCTTGCGATAAGCAGTTTAAAAGAGAACAGGATTTGAAAGTGCACAGAAGGGTACATGCAGGTATTTTATTATGAGAAAGAAGCAGCGGAATGTTTGAATATTGCATACGTATTTATTGTAATTTTAAATAAGAGATAGTGACCTTGTTTTTCTTCCATGGTTGAACCAGTTCAGAACTGTTCAGACTAGTCAGTATTGTAAGTAATCCAGATTTTGTAATAACATACAACTATACCATGATTTGCAATTGCGGACCATGTTGAACGGTTCAAAATTAGTTCAAATGAAGAAGAGAAACAAACCAATTATTGTTACATAGTCGTTGTATTATTAATTATGACACCGGCAACTTGATAAATGTTTTTTTTTGTTTTTGTGTGAGTTCGTAATATGCTATCATATACCGTAGTTTTGCAGCAATTTTAGGTTTTAATTTTTTTGGCGCCAAAATGTCTCGTATTATATACAGGGTGAGTTGGAAGGACCTGACCAAACTTTAGCACTGCTTTGTACTCATGAAAATAATCTAAGAAAGCTCATTTCAAGTCGCAAATAAATACATTAACATTTTTTAATTGAAGCGTTCTTTAATGTTCAAAATTACTGCCAGTGACTTCAAGACATTCCACACTTCGTCTCCTAAATTGTTGCTTCCCTGATTGCTTCATATCCTTATTTAATATTGGCTTCAGCATCTCTAATACGTCGAATTATTGCGTTTCGAGTGTCGACTTTGTAAACTTTATTTTTAGACCAGACAGTAGTCTAATGGTGTATGCTTTGGAGATCTTGAAGGCTGATCGTATATTTGCATTTTAATGTTTAAAACAACATTCTCTACTAGTCCTTGTAATTCATTTTGTAAAAAACTGAATAGTGCTTGATGTGAGGCAATTCTACAGAATGAATTAAATCAATTAAATAATTATGTGCCACACTGCACCATACGTCTATTGGAAACTTGTGTTGATAATTGCTGCTGCTGTATACGTTGAATGTGATACAGATACAAATCTTCCTTGTGGAGGGTGTTTATTACTTTTTTCGAATTAGGCTATATCTCGAAACTAAATGAGAGCATGCACTTTTTTCTTTTACATTATATTGTATGCAATACACTTCTGGAGTTTGGTCCGTTCCTACCGGCTCACCCTGTATCTAACTCCG
The DNA here is from genome assembly GCA_020654165.1 of Oryctes rhinoceros. Lineage (NCBI taxonomy): Eukaryota > Metazoa > Arthropoda > Insecta > Coleoptera > Scarabaeidae > Oryctes > Oryctes rhinoceros. The sequence continues at coordinate 5,260,835 of JAIOKQ010000018.1, read as the reverse complement.
TCATAGAGAAAAACATATGATCTGTTACGTTTACGCGGTCCTCAACAACCCTACTCTTGGTTTCCGGATTATTGTCGTTGTGCAGATTGAAACCGCATCACGTACACGTCGGTATACCGACGTTTTGTTGTTTATAACATGAAGCTTCTGGGCTGTAACATATCAAACCCTGCCGATAATCAACTGTTTAACATTCGGCAGTACCAATCTTTTTATAGCAAAGATAAATCCCGTAAAAAATCGTATAAAATCAATGCTCTAAACCTACAGTTTTGTTTGCATTTAACTCGCACCTCCAAGATCGCTATTGTTCGTTAGTTGGTTAATTGTTTATGCATTGTTGCCGAACGCATTAAAAAAAAGTAACATTCATGTTGATTTTCATCCCAACATTTACATATATTTAAAAATGGAGGTGTTTTAATTTTTTATACGGTTTAAGTCAGAATATGAAAATATAGTCACTATAAACATAATAATACTGTGACCTGATGACTAGGGAGAACAAAGGCGGTTGAAATTATTCCTTTTTTTTGCAGAGACTAGATAGACTCGTGTTTTGTCGACTCCCGGGGACACTAGTCATGGCAACACGAATCCATTCTCATGAGGCGAATAGACACGAGCCGATCTAGTCACTGTAAAGAAGGAATAATTCCACCTGTCTTTGTCATCTCTACTTATGATCACACGGTTTACGTGTTAAGCAAGAGCAACATAATATTTTAGGAAGTTTTCATCAAAAGAATATATTTCTAAAACCTTTAAAATTATCTCGATGTACACCGTGTCTAGGTCCGGTCAATACAATTGTTTTTAAATGGAACACATGCATGTATATTGTTACGTCTGTGGCTGCTCTTCTTCATTTCATGTCCATTTATCAAGTTTTTCAGATAGCTTTTTGTTATTTTTGCGAATTTTCGCTTTTTCTTTACGGACCGATATCTTAAACATCCCGTTCTAGAGCTGTGTATTTTCTGGAGTTTTCGGCATTTTATCAAAAATTGCATTGGCTATTGAATTTGTTGCTATGCTGGTTTGCTTGTTCTAATGGAGCATCCTGTATATTTTATTTTTATTCTTTTATAAAATGTGCCCTTTCTTGATAAATTTAATACGAAGTTAGGCAGATTAGATCTTCATTTAAAAACATAGTCTTGCGTTAATACTATTACTGTTGTTTCGCTAAAGATATTCCTTAATCCGTTTTGGTCCAATTCTAGCATCAATTCGAATTAACTATTTTTCGACATACAACGTCTAGCAAGTTAACAACCCGGTTGTTGCTGAAAATTTTGCCTCCAAAATTATAAGAAATAAGTATAAGGCATCGTATTGAATTTTGTATGAAGGAAAATTGTACTCACTATCAATAGATGTTGAAATTGTATGAATAAGTTATATCTAATAGGTATTTTACCTAAAAAAAAAGAAAGTAAAGTGGAGCAAAAACTCTCTAAGTGATAAGAGGACCATCTTCTCGATATATACAGATTGAAATTCTAATTTAATACTATGCTCGGTTTCATTTATGTGGTGTCCTGTATTTGACGATTCAATTGTTCCGTAGCGTTAATGCGGTATGTGTTCTTTGAACTTGGTATCTACAGCTTATCTTTATCACAGTTTGTATTATATGCATGCGATTTGGTAAATTCCCGACCTTTCTTGCGTCCCATTTATCTTATCTTTATCGAATTGCTTGGAAGTTTTCTAAGTGTATTTCGTATTTTATTTCATAAAAATTTTGTTTTTCGTTATTCTGTAAGTAAAAGTTTCACGAATTTTTTATTGCGGATATCTGTCGGAATTAAAGCCGTGAAATTCTTGCATAGTGTTAATGTTGGACTTCCTTAAGGATGCGATAGATATGTATAGAAAAGAAATTATTATAAATAGTTAAATTTTTTATAAACTAAATTTCTTTATTCTAAGGTTGGAAGTTTAAGATATCGGACATTAAAGAAATAAGCGCATTTCTAAAAAAAAAAAAAATCAAATTATGTCAACTATCTTACAAACTAAGATATCTAGATATTACGGAATATTGATGAAAGCAGATATGAACTGAAGGGTCACCTCAAAACGTCAGTATATGTAGGACATATACTGACATATTTTTTTTTTAAATACCCAAGAATCATGTTCCGTCAGCGTATTAGGGGGATACGCTTGATTAAATCGATTGCCTTACTTGTAGTTAATAATAAACATATACTGTGTATAACAAAAAGTGGGCGCTAAATCGAAAATTTAATTGTTAGTATTCTGCATTATTTGTGACTAAGTTTTAGCAAATCGTGTCAAATTTTACTTCTAGTTTAGGACATTTTAAGATTTTCGTGTTTAGTAAATACGCTTATTTGTGAAAGTATTGATTAATACTGTAATAAGAGGTTGTTTAGGATTTTATTTTGTACGCAAATGCCAATTTTCAAAGAGAATGCTCGCAAAAAAGGTTTATAATTTTTTAAAGATAAATATAATAAATTGGCACGTAATTCGCAAAATATGTTACATTCGTAATAATTGATCTATTCAAGTTAATTGAAGCAATATAAAATGAGTGCTTTCGTTGGTGTACCACCCTGTAGGATTCATTGGTATTGTGACACATCTGCAAAAATGGAAAATGACGTTTTCCATTTTTGACGATGAAATTTTATTTGCAAATTGCACATTTGTTGGTTAAATAATAACAAAAAAAAAACAAACAAAAATATTTTAGTAGCATTTTCATTGAAAATTGATATTTGAGTGGAGTGAGGTGAGTATAATTTTGCATACTGGCAACTGGCAAAAATTTAGTTGAATGAATTCATGAATTTCTAACTTACTAATAATTTGCTGAAATATTGACAATAAAGTTTTCCAATTCTTTTCTACTCCATATTGTACTTAGATTTAACTAAATCATTACATGCAAACATACCATATTGTTTATATTAGGCTTATTTTTGATTTGCTTGTAGGAAAGAAGCCTTCATATCGGTGCGAGCTGTGTCATAAAACATTTTTAAAACAAATCTACCTAAGATTTCATATCAAGAGACACGACGAGAAAAAATATGTTTGTTCAGAGTGTAACAAGTCATTCCTAACTAGCAATAGTTTCAGAGAGCACTCAGCAACACATGGGCAAGATCGACCGTTTGCCTGTCATATATGTGATAAACGTTTCAGCAGCTCAAATACTCTTTACAGTCACACAAGAAGACATAACCCAGAAAAAGATGTTAAATGTTCCATGTGCGATCGAGTATTTATTACTTATTATGATTTAAAAGACCACAGTGTAGTTCATATTAACGATGAAGCGTTTACTTGTTCTCTGTGTAACAAGCGGTTTGCAAAGGAAGGAGATTTAAATGCGCACATTAAAAAACACAGTAGGGAAAAAGATATAACATGTTTAATATGTGATCAATCGTTTGTAACGCACAATGATCTAAGAGATCATTGTATGACGCACGCCCAAGATAAACCTTTTGGATGTAATATGTGTGATAAACGATTCTCTACTCTAAAGAACCTAAATAAGCACGAGAAAACACATGAAGTAACACCTTAACTTATTTAATTGAATCAATTGTGAGCTACACTGTGTAGTTTTTAGTGATTAATGATCTTTTGCAATTTTAAAATTGAAAAGAGTACTGGCGGATTTTAGTAATCCAATATTTTTATATATGAATTGTAACGTTATTCAATAGCATTGTTTTTTTATAATAATAAAGAAATATATACTAGGGCAGATTTGATCATATACGTTTTTTTTTCCTATGTACCTTAATAGGTATTATGATATACAGGGTTACCTGTAAATAGCACTTAAGCTACCGAAATCTGAAGACTACCTATCAATGTGTTACTGAAAATTTAAAAAGAAATTTATTTGTAACATATACATTTTGTTCAAATTTTAGGGCCCAAAATGCAGGTAAAGCCGGTCCATATCTTTGTTTCTCCTATATTATACAAATACCGCTGATGAATCAAAGTTAACCCAGATGCAAATAAAAAGCGATAAAGCATTGTAGATGCTATGAATAGTGAATAGTCTATTGAAATGCATTTGTCTGTCGTACAGCTGATGTCGAAGTGTTTATGTGTTTACATTGAATATGCCGATAACCATATGATTTGCGTTCTTAATGTTTAAAGTTAATGCATCCGAAATGTCGGGTTTTGAGTTATTTGTAGTTATACATTCTTTTTCTTTTTATGAAATTTGTGGTGGTCCTAACAAGGACCGATCTAGGCGAAACAGGACAAAATAATTTATTAATGTAAAAAATGTTCGAAATGTCCATCGTGAGCTCTAATACAGGCATCAATTCGGCGACGAAAGTTATTATGCACACGAGTAAAATTTACCATGTCTTCGCGAATGCGTTGAGCTGCAACATAAATGCGATTTCGCAGATCTTCGACATTTTCAATATCAGGGTGACGATCATATACCAAGCTTTTCATGTATCCCCACAGAAAAAAGTCTAATGGATTTAGATCGGGACTACGAGGTGGCCATGGAGTACGACTTCCACGTCCAATCCATTGTGGAAATCTTTGGTTCAAAAATGCTTGAATTACTCGACTACTATGCGCGGGTGCTCCGTCATGCATAAACCACAATTGTTGCCGTATCGCTAGTGGTATCTCATCCAAATACTCGGGTAATTCATCTCGGAGGAACTGTAAATAGGATTCTGTATTTAATCGTTGTGGGAGCACATGTGGTCCAAGTAGGTAATCGCCTACTAAACTCGCCCAAACATTGACAGATATCCTAACTTGCGAAGCGCCTTGGTGTATCTCGTGTGGGTTTTCGTCTGCCCAGTGGTGAATATTATGGTAATTCAAAATACCATCTCTTGTAAACGTGGATTCGTCGGTAAAGAGAATTACTGACGCAAGACGTGGTTGACGAACTTCGGTGCGTTGAAACCACTCGCAGAAGGCAAGACGGCGAGGATAATCTAATTCCGTTAATCTTTGCACGCGCTGGATGTGATACGGATGGAGTAAATTATTTTTCAAAATTCGATGCACCGTCGTTTGGGACACATTTACTTGCTGGGCTAAAGTTGTAGTACTTATGCCTGGTTCCGCCTCAACGATGTTTAAAATATGCTCTTCTGCTTGCTGAACTCTACGTGATATATGACGGCCACGACCTTCGAAACGTGGAATTACTGATCCTGTTTCTCGAAGTCGATACACGGTTCTCACAATTGTCTCGGATGATGGATGCCGCCGATTGGGAAACCGTTCCGCGTACAAATTTTCTGCCGCAAGACTATTTTGTCCTGTTTCGCCATAAATCAAAATCATATCGGTGTATTCGATATTCGTATAGGATGCCATTGCAATTGCGTGTAATGACGGTGAATGCTATGTGCATACTAAATGGATATCCGAACGCTGCTTCAGCGACTGCCGGTGATTCCCGTATGTTAACTAAGACAGAGTCGGGCTCGAATAAAGAAAAATCATTTTCTCGTTACTACGTGCACATAGAACCATAATATTTTGTATTTAGGCATTACTCATGCGTTTCTTTCACCTAATTTTTTTTTTCGTACTATATCCAAATAAGACTGTATAAACATTTTATAAGCAAGACTTATTGAATAGAAGCTGTTCTGTTACAACGGACCCACCTGTAACATGGATTTGAAGTTACACGCTGGGGTTTCGAAAATCGGCGCGAATCAACCATTTTTAGTCGAAGATTTAAAAATATTCAGAGTACTCGATTCAACCTATTCGCCAGCATGGAACTTTGTGAAACTTTGAATTTTAACGATTAAAGACACTTTCGTCCGTTTTGAAAACGTTACGTTCTTTTGTCTGTTATTCCTGTTCATTGCAAATAAAATCTTTTGTTTCAGAAGTTCTGCAATGAAATTTAAACACCTCCAGATAATAATAAGAAAAGCAATTTACACTGAATAAACTGATTGTATATATGGTTATTTGCCTAAAATATTATTTTAATTCACACGACAATATACGTTCCTTATTCTTACAATTAAAATTTTATTGAAGTTTTGGGTGCAAATTGAAGAATGTGTAAATAATAAAGAAAAAATAGACACAATGTTATAATAAGCTCACTAGCGGCGTGTGTGTTTGCAAATGATACTATTTTAAAAGAATAATTAATACAAAAGTACCAGCACCGCCACCAGGATGTATTCCGCCGTTTACCAGCTATTGTCAGCTTTGTAAGCTCTATTAATCGATCGAAGGAAGTTATATCAAAAATTCAAAGGAAAAAAAAAGAAGAAAGAAAAAAACAAAATATTTTTTGCAGGTTTCTATTTACTTTTCAATATGATCTCCTTTTAAGTGTAAACACTTCTTCAAGCGTTTCTCTAGTTTTTATAAGCACTCCAAAAAGTAGGATTTGAGGAGATCCTCAAAAATAGACGTCTATTTGGGCGATGACTTCCTTGAGTCGTTGTCTGCCCAGCCATTTTATCAAATTTGGAAATAAGAAGAATTCACGAATTTAAGAAGTAAATTTCTCGATTTCTTCGGTCAATCGGTCCAATAACGTCGTACAATACTTTCTAGTTATTGTTTGTCTTCTCTTAAAGTAATCGATGTAGATGATTCCGCGTGCATCCCAAAGAACCGGGGCCGGCCGATTTCACCGTCTTCGCCATTTTTCGAGGCCCGTTTGCCTTCAAAGACCCACTACTTGGATCGTTTCTTTGTCTCCGGAGTGTATTGGTGTACCCTTGTTTCGTCCATAGTTATGTGTTGACGAAGAAACTCGTTAGGATTGCGATGGAAAAGAAGAGCAGGTGCGACACCTATCTTGGTGAAATTTTTTTCGCACGCAATTTTTCGTGCAAAATTGAAAACATTGTACCTTGCGATGTGCCTTTGGCTTCTATTTCGCGCACTTTCAGCTAACTCGGGAGCAGATGTGCCATGAACTTCATCCAGGTCAGCTTTGATCTTCGGCGTTAAGCAAGTATTTAATCGCCGTTCGAAAGACATATTTTTTCATTTTTGCTTAAATTGATAATAAAAATGAAACTAATTAAATGAATAATTAATACAAAACTATCAACACCATCATCGTAGATGTGTTTCGTTGTTTATGGCTCATCGACATAACATAGGATGCAGCGTCGCAATCATTTTTGTCCTATTGTAAACGTTTGCTAATACAGGAGCTTCATCCAACTCAGCTGCGATCTGTTGCGGTATTAAGCTTTTCAAATATTTAAAAGTGTTTACTCACTGCTCGAAACTTACTTTTTTTCTACAAAAACAAAAATTCTTTGTTTGAATCGACAATAGAAAAGACATCGTGTGCTGTCTCTTAGATCTCCTAAGAACTTCTTGAATAAGCCTCGTATCTCAAGAAGCATCTGTCGCTTTTGAAAAACACACGTATTGCATGAGGAGATACATTTGTTTACTTTTTATTTCTGGCGATGCTAATGAATTGGTCATTTCGCCACTTAATTCGTTTTTTTTTTTGTGCCGGTAATAAGTTGAATTACATACTATTTAATTGTAAAAACATCATTAGTATATAGCTTAAAGTACATCAATTGTTGATTTACAAAAAAAAATTCTATTTTCAGGATATAAGACAATTTAAATTGTGTTGAAGTGATGCCTAACAACAAACTCTTTGTACATGTTTCTTTAATTACCATACAATAAAAACAAACATTTTAGCAGTTAATATACGTAGATCCGCATCTAGCTTGATAAATGAGTTACAACTAAATAAAAATATTTTCTTTGAAAAACCGAAGCATAACTTCGTGTGGTAAAACAGCAGCTTCCCACCGCCTCTATTGTCGAATATATAAACCGTTCATTCATGTATTGCCAAGTTCAGTCGATCTTAGAATATCACAGTGAAAGTATACGTGGTAAAATTATATCATGTTAAGACACGTGTTATTCAGTTTGCTCACTTTACAACAATACAGTTGCGGATTTGTGGATTATGGAAAATATTTCGTAATGGGCGATTATCAGTTGAACGAGACCGAAAATTGTCAACAATTAAATAAGCATCAACAATATTTTCTTTATAATATTGATAGTGATCATACTTTTCAAAAGCTAAATTGTTTACCAGAATCTTTGACGAAAGAAACAATATACTTCTCTAAATGTTGTCCACCAAATTATATTTATGAACCAAAAGAACACAAGTGTATAGAAAATAATTCTTCGAACATTTTTGATGGGTTCGACAGTGGAACTTTGCTAATTAGAAATGATTTGTCCGAATGTAAAGTGGTATTAGACCATTTATTAGATACGCCTACAAACGCCTTTACCATAGATCCAGATGGTTCTCTACATTATAACGATCGAACATATCGAATTGGTTCCTATTGCTTTGATAATAGTGGTATGAAAAAGATGGTAATAAGGACATGCGAAAAAGTTGATGTATGCCGAAAGCGAGGAGTCAGATGCATAAAGAAGTGCTGTCCTATTGGTCAATACTATGAAGGAAGTGTGTGTTCTGCCGGTCATCAATTTGGGGTGTCGTTAGCAAATATTACCAGATTTAAGGATCCAAGCAGTGAGTATAAGATGCATTTCTGTACTCATACTTTTTTGTACCTGAATATGTGAATTTCTAGAACATCTATATGAAAAATCCTCAGCACTTATTAAACTTAATTATTTTGGCCGATTTTACTGTTATGCATAATAAGCATTGCTGATGCAGCAAAATAACTAGTTATTTTTCAAAATTAATAATGTAGTCTTATGTTAAATTAGCATTAAAGCTTTACATTTCGAAATATCCGACTTTTTTCATAATTAAGTCAACTAGTAAGGTGTAGAAATAGGAATTTTTCCGTTATATGCACAGGTTGTTGCAGATAATAAAAGATGATGTTGAAAAAAGGTAAGTGAGAAAATCAGTGAATTACTGGACAACATTCTATTCGACCAACGCTTATAATTATTTAACAATTGGGGTTATCACAGCAAACGGTCGATACCCCGATCAACTTTTCCTCCGTTTCTGAAGTACACTCCGCCAAAAAAGTATCGCATAATTTAGTTTTGAATCATAAAAGTATCGCATAATCTTTGTTTGTAGAATAAAGTTGTAAATATATTTTAATGCGCTCTAAGATATAATTTCTACGATTGTTTAAATAAGATACAGGCCAAATAAAAACAAGAACTCATACTTGAGATTTTTATTAAAACAAGAAATTATAATTTTGGAAAGAAAAATGTCATAACAGTAGCTTTTAATACTGAGTATTGCCACCTCTGGCTCTTATGACCGCTCGCATACGGTTCGGCAGAGATTCGATTAACCTCCGTATATAAGCCTGATCCAAATTCTCCCGCTCGTCACGGAGAGCATTTTCTAGTCCATGCAGGTCCGCTGGGGCAACATTTTGGGTTCGTATCCGTCTGTGAAGGAGGTCCCACACGTGCTCGATAGGCTTCATGTCCGGACTTACCGCAGGCCAATCTAAAACTGCAATACCAACATCGTTAAGGTATTCCTGGACGATTATTGCAACATGCGGTCGTGCATTATCGTGCATTAACATGAATTCGTTTCCTATAATTGGCGCATATGGTACTACATGTTCTTCTAAAATGTCCGTTATATACCTGTGGGCAGTCAGTGTACCTCTGTCTACTGGTACTAACTCTGTACGACCTGTTAAACAGATGCCTCCCCGAACCATAATAGAGCCACCAGCGAAATTAGGTCTAGGTCTGATATTACACTGCGAATAGCGCTCACCGTCTCATCTGTACACTGAGATACGCCTATCTGAGGTGTAAAGACCAAATCTTGACTCATCTGTGAAGAGTGTATTGGCCCAGTCATTAATGTTCCAATTTACATGTTCTCTGGCAAACTTTAAGCCACTCGGTGGTTCGTAGTGAGACGAGGGACTGTTACAGCTACTCTAGCTCTTAATCCACTCTGTCGTAACCTATTCCGAATAGTTTGAGTACTCACACGAGTATTTCTGACTCTAGCCAAGTCGTTCTGCAATTGTCTCGCAGTTACATGTCTTCGACGTAATGCTTGTAGTAGTAAATAGCGGTCATCTTGGCGAGTAGAACATCTTGGACGACCTGGTACAGGTCTTCTACTGTAATTGCCTGTTTGCCTATATCTGGCTACGGCTCTAGAAACACTTGACTGATTGATGTTCATCGAATTGGCAACGTATGCTTGAGATCGTCCATCTTCGATTAAAGCAACTATAGCAGCCACTTGTTCTGAAGTTAAATTGCTCATTTTAGTTTTAAAAGCGTTGGTACAGAACTCTGACTTCGCAATTTAAAATTTGTCCGTATAGGAAGACTTTCAATAAACAACTGAACAAATCTTACACATATGCATTTTTCTAAATGTTTTTCAATTTTCAAAAATGGTGTGTCTGTACGATAAGTTGTTATAAATTTGATATGAAGTATTTTGAATTGAATGGCAAACGTAATAGAAAACAATAGAAAATAATGGAACAATAGAAAATAATAGAAAACAATAAAAAGCTTCCATTTTGGAACATATCGAGCACTAGGATATTCGAAAAGTATAGCTTTATTAATTATAGTGCAGATACATTAAGGAAAACATTAATCGATAAATAGATTTTTATCTTTTTTAAGTGCCAGTTTACATTTACAAGAGTAATAAGCAGCAGCTCACTAAACAATTTCTTAGATTTTCTTCAGTTGCGTAAAAGAACGTACTCTAAAAGTCGGTCTTTATTTGCTGTCGTAATACGCGACTATTATTGCTCCTCCGTCCTGCTATTATTAATGATAACTTTTGCGAATGCAACAAAAATATTTGTCCACCCTCTTCTGTTGATTCGTTAGTTTTGGCCGTTACTTAGCATCGACGAAACTCTAAAGAATATCACAGGCAAAAATTCATTTTAAGAAATTCCCAGTAACATTTTGTTATTAGAGCGGTTGAAAGAAATCAGGAATACCCCGATTTTTTTAATAGGGGGTACAATAATGTGCAAGGTACGGCGTTTTGAGCTAAGGGTAAAAGTATTTCTAGAAGTAAATAGAATAGAAAATCAAAATTTTGGGAACATAGATATTATACAAAGATTAAATAATACGAAAGTATCGGCCACAAAAATTTAATTGATTAATCCGGTTTAAACATTTTCAATCGGTGACCTATTGTGTTATTTACCATACTACGCCATAGTCCTTGCTATCATCATTATACAAAGATTATTTAAAACATTTTTGGACATACTACTTCCGCTTATTTCCCGTCTTGTATGCCTCGTTTTGTTGTTCTAGGATGCCCATGCACTTGGGAGATGGTTCAGCGTTTCCCTTATTATGTTTTGCAAAGTATACAAGTACTCCTTCCCAGTTAAATTTTCTTTGTAAAAATATCGCGCAGCATTAAAGCTGCAGGATACTTGAAAATTTTGTTCTTGTATTAATCTAGCATTTCCGTCTGCCTAAATATAACAGTTGTGTCTATTACATAAGCCGTTTCAATAAGCTACATTGTTTACTACTCGTTTTAAGATCGTATTTTGCGTAATTGGACAGTATTTGTTTTTTCTTTAAACAGGTTCCGTTTTTAATGTGTCCGTTAAAACTCATATAACCTGGAAAAATATGGGTTTGACGTTAAGGGTATTGTACGGAGAATAAAAAGTAGATAATATAGAAAGGGACGGCGAACTTTATAATTACGTACTTGCGTAATCCATTACTTTCCGACTTTGGCATTCATTCTAATGATATTTATGCTGTTGAATGTCCTTCAATAGAGCGCAGATCTATGTTAAATAATTATGCCGACGGCATTTCTTCGGCAGTTGTGGGACATGCATTCGAGACAGTCATCAACAATGGTTCCAGGTACTTGACGTTACTTCTTTTTTAACTTTTAACACCTTAATTCTTAATCACAGTAAAACCAATGTTATGCTTTTAAAAGCAACTTTTGCCTTTCAATAATTATGACTATGACTTTGGACTTTGTTGTGGATGACTATCGTAGGTGGAATAATTACTTTATTTAGATTTAGTTTGGAAGAAAATAAGTACTTTCCGTTATTGTATACCAATACTAAGTGATGTGTTTCACTACGAATAGTTTACTTCTCTGTCTGCTATTCGCATTTAAAATTTGGAGCCATCTTTTGGAGAAGCAGTGGAGAACTTGAGCGTATTTTCGTCAATCAAAAAAAGAAATTCTGCATTTAATGTTGCGCCTCAATTACAATTGAAAAATATTTGGGGTCATTGCTATCACAAACGAACAACATTTTAGTTGATACAATTTGTTATTTTATTTAAAAAAGTACAACTAAACCCAACTTGGCGGACTTCACTCTCCTGTATCCATGATTTTTATACTCTTCTGTCGTCTGGTAATATCGTTATTTTTTGCAATTTTCTTTCCTCTTTCTTTTCCTATTTTAGCTATTCTTTTTCCCTACATGCGTTTGCCTTCATGATCATTTTGGGTAGTCTCTTTTATTGCAGACCGTATATTTTAAAAAAGTTTGCTCTTGCTTCTTAACGAAGTACCGTCGGTATACTTCTCTATAATTTCTGTATTTAAAGTGTTTTACGCTGTTCAATATAGACAGGTTTAGGTGATGAATTTTGTTTAAAGTTCGTGTACACGTGCTAAGTATTCGATCCGCCTCGTTCTATTATCAACATCCCTTCATTTTTTTCTTCTCTTTATGAATATTGCGGCAGCCAATGACAGATTTATGTTTTTGTGCACGCCACTTGAAATCCTCAGAAATTTCGGTGTTTATTTAGTTGCTGTATTGAACGACGATTTAATTTTGCATGAAAAAAGTATATGCGATAATAATTTAAAATGCTAAAAAGACGAAATTAATAAATACGAAGTTTGTTTTCTTTGTGCATAGTCAGCATTAATTGCTATGCAGTGTATATCATTTAATTCAGGAATGGCAAAGCGTAAACATACAACGTTGTCGATGTAGGATAAAGTGAAAATATAAACAAATTTGAATGAGAACAAAGTGTGCCATGAATTGCCAAATTATACCGCATCGGAAAAACTAGAATGGAAAAAGAATAAAATTATTATCCAAGTCTCGTCAATAGTTGGCGATCCTGGGAAGAGAAAAACCTTCAATATCGAAAATGCACCTTTACATAATTTTCACAACAAAGAGCGCACCACATTTAAATGTCTAGTGAGATATTATGCGAACGATCGAAGGGGTTTCATTTAATAATAATGGGAAGGGACGATTTTAAAGATCCGGACGGCTAGACAAGTTTACGAAAATAATGATAATCGCCAACTGTTAGTCGTCGGTAAAAAAATTCTCTACCGGTGAATCTGTTGTCGAACCACTTCGGTAAACGTTCAGAAACGGGAAAATGTTAACCAGAGTGGATTATTCTGGAAATTTTTTCTAAACAACACTGCCGCACCGGATCGCAAAGTGAATAAGGACAGGTTTATTTTCATGCCTTGTGTGTTAATGGCTCAAAATAGAAGACAAAAGCATTCAAATAGATTTTCTACCACCAAATTATGCTTCCGTTATTTAACAAATACATCAACATGTAATTCGAAAGATGAAAGTATATTATCCCAAATCTCTATTGGCGTCATATTTGAAGATGTCCAAGATGTACCTCTTCTTTTTTGATTAATTTTGATTTGTTTTTAGCGATATTATCTTTTAAAGACGCCTGGTATGCTATACCTTCTCGACATGTTCAATAAGTATAAATAATAATAAACTGAGGATTCTATTCTGTTAGCTTGTTTACAACGTGGATTATACGATGTTTAGGATATTGAATCCTATCAAGTTAATAATGAGGACATACGCGAAATTACCGATATTTGCAACGACGTCTTTCATATCGATATAACCAATAATTAAATTGCCCAACGGACCGTGGGAGGTGATAAAAAGATTCTAGAGAATGAAGAGATAATTTCAAGAGGACCAAGCAATCAATAAGAAAGAAGACGAGGAGGATGGGGCTTCATTTGGGAAAAGTACGTAGGATAAAATAGTCCTGGAATGCATTGAACGGAGCACATTTTGCACATTAACTTTTTGACTACTGCGGAGGAAGAATTAAAACAGATATTTCATAAACAATATATCTAATATTTTCCCATTCTGGTAATGATCAAATGAATTCCGTTAAATTAAATTTAAATGTCTCCGTTTTAAAGCAGTCGTTTTGCATCTTCACGATTTCTTATCTAGATCTATCTAGAACCTTACTGTAGGAAGAATACAAATCACATCCGATCTGCTTCAACACTGCTCTTAGGCGGTCGTATTGATGCGAATTATTTAGCAATGCCAAGGCTCGCTCACTCATTTTTTCGCGTGTTTGAGCACAGTTTGTGCTATTTTTCGAACATCTTCTGTATTACACAATTGCTAAATTTTCTACTGTTTTGCCCGTTCTGGTTTTTCTATCGTGCTCTTCGATTTTGTTTGATTTTGGTGTAGTTTCCATGGAAACTGACTTCACTCACTTAAAAATGCACTGTACATTTAATGCTCCGAGCTTTGGAAAACAATAAATTATGGGGCAGCAGTCACATATTAATTCATACGTACGTCCAAACTTTATTTAAGGGTGTAAATATTACATATTAGTGAATTTGAGCTGTACTTTTTAACATTAATAGCTCAAATTTTACTTACTGGTTAATCTGAGATGCAAGTATAAAGTATTAATATTGTTTATTTAAATTTGTTATTCAATTATTATTCTTATCAACAATAATAATAATAATTGTTTTGCACTTCCTATACACCCATAAAAAGTTACAGAAAAAAAAGAAAAAAAAAACAAAATATGTAAGAGCAAATGCAGAATAAAAACAGACGACAGCTCATAGGTTATCCTTGATCTACCGGTGGCTCAAAAACAGAAAAAGAAAATCTGCCTATAACCAAGCAGAGACTATTTCCAAACTAAAAGTAAATATTCTGAACTATCGTAACCGTTACCACACGTAAATTTGTAATGTACAAATACAAAATGTAGAAAGGAGTAAATAAACATAAATATAAAAAAAAGAAACTAATTCATATTCAATATTTAAGTAAACTCTCTCTAAACTGATGTCAATGAATAAAATCTGAAACCCGCCGACGAGTTGTTGCACCTGCACGATTTGATAAGAAAAACATTTTTCGAAGATGACTCAGCGGAGTTGTCTTCGAAATGACTAACCCTGCAGAAACGAGTACATTTTCTGTGCGCTTCACGAAATTAGTAGTAGTTTTTGTCGACTCCTGGGAAAACTAACGAACCTCAGTCTCATGAGTTTCGTTACGAACGAACGAACGAAAAAAAAAATGTAATAAAACAACACTAAAGACAAACTAATAAACATGAGTTTGTCTAGTCTTTGTTAATTTCGTGAAGCGCAACTGCGGGCTTGCTTATGACGCAGGTTCAAATGGTGGACATCCGTGCAGAAAAATATTTAATTCAGTAAATAGGAAGATTGCAATGGAAGATAACAACCAGCGACTATCCATACTAAGGCAATTAGCCTCGGACAATTTATGGAAAACATGATCATACTTACGTATATATAAATCAGTCTGAAACAGGGAGAGATTCGCAGATAACCGTTTCTGTCTGGATTGGCTGGAGAGCTAACGTTTATGCGGATAAATTAATTTCAAATTAGCATAGACTGCTCTAACGTATTTGGAGAGGTGGTTACTGAATCTAAACGTATCATCCATTAAAAGATCGAGATTTTTTTGCTTCAGAAGAAATGGCTAAAGTAGTGCCATCAATCTTGAGATCAATCTGCTGACGAAGGAAAAGCTCTTTCCATTTTGGTAATAATTGATTTGATAATATTCGTAATTAAGAAATGCCGTGTAGAGATTGCTGGAATATTATTAAAAGTCCACTATGGCAGTGGGTTACTCTTCAAGTTTAAATGAATAATGCGATGAGCATTGTCGATATACGTTTGAGAACAAAGTAGCAAGAAGCAAATTACGATCCAGAGTGTCAAAGAAACTAAACGACTTTGTTAACAAAGTCTTTTAGTTGGTCAGACGTAATCTTTTCGAAAAGTTTTGCCAGAACGGTTAAAACATCAATAGAGCGCCGGTCGTTAAATTCCGTAAGTTTAGTCGTCTTCGGCGACGAGGTAACTACGGCAATTTTCTTTGACTGTAGGAATACACTGGATAATAAGCAAGTGTTAAGTATGTGTGCGATATAAGGAACAAGGTATGAATAACGCAGGCTCAATGTAGCAATACTATTTAACTGTGCTCATCTATCAAATCAAAATCCGAATAGACTAAAGGTGAACGCCGCATCGTTACGCCTGCTTCCCAGATAGTAATTTCTCATTTCATTGTCAGCATTGGTAATAGGTATGCTATCCAAGAAAAAAATATTAATTGGAAGACGATCCTGCAAGTGTCGTGAGATCCGCGATTTTTCCACTCGCACATTTCTCTTTTCCACTCTTTTCCAAGCCTCGTTCGAAGATAAGGTTCGAAATGAAAAATTGAAGTTAACTTTCTTTTAGTCGCATTATTGGTTATATATTATCTACCAATTGCTTAGTGACTTTATCAAAATTAAGAGGAGCATCTTGATGGAAGAAACGCATTAAGTGGTGTTTTCAGAAAATCAACCTTCTTGTTAACATCATTGTTATGGAAAATATGTTGCCAGGATATGGGAGTACAAACCTAAATTAAATAAATCAAAGTTCTTAAAGTGACGAACGAGTCTATACTTACGAATTCAATCACATGTATTAACTTCAAAGCAACACTAGACTGTCTCATGATCGGTAAATAAAAACCCATCAACACCAGAATCTATTAAGTATTAAGTTATTGCAAATTCATTATTACACTAAGTGCTATAATAATATTTTAAGCAGGATCTAGGCGAAATAAACAATTTTACTGTGGCCTTTTGGTATCTCTTTGCAGGTTGAACTTGAGTAACAAAAAGTAAATATTATATTAATAATATTTCTTGACTTTTCAATTTTTTTGTAAAAAAAGTACAATATATTATCAATTAGTTTATTTCCCAAATAAAGGAGTAAGACAGGATAAAAAATTAGTAACCTCCTTATCAATTTATCAACAATAAATAATACGCAAGAAATAAATTTTATTGCGAGATTGTAAATTTTTCATAAATACTAGGAAACTTAACGTATCCACCGCCTTTTTTTGAACGGGTTGATTAAATTCTATTATGACATTTCTAATCACATCTGGAGTTATAGTTTCACATGTTTCTCTAATGATTCTTTCAAGATTATCATCTTGCAATGGCCTCTGAAGGTGAACATTTTCTTTCAAGTAGCCCCACAAACATGTCTAGAGGGGTAATGTTTGGAGGCAATGGAACCCGGGTACCTTCCGATCACTTTACCATTAAAAATGTGGAGGAGGAAATCTGGAATATTTCCTTTTACAGTAACATGGTGTATCCTGTCGGTATCATATTTTTCCTCATTCATTTAGTTGTAGTTCATCAAGAAAGTCCGACAACTGATTATTTAAAAATTGTAGGTGTCTTTCTCCATTAATTAAAATTAAATTCTCCAATAATAACAGTCTAATAACACTGACCAATAAGGTTTTTACCCTAAGTTAGTAACTGATGAAATTGAACAGCGTATATAAAGTAAAAATGATTCGAAAAGCGGCAACATTGGCTTAGCTCTGGTTACAGAGAAGATGCCTTTATAATATGGCCGGTTATCTGGTGTACTGTAATAATGTTTATAAACTTCCTGAAGCTTTTGGAATACATCATGACCCCAGTTCTTGGAGATTATTCACAGAGTCATCAAAGACCAGCCTAAAAGCAGGTTTGGTGCATAGTGGAAACCATTATCCTTGTATTCCGATAGGTCATGCTGTTTCTATGAAAGAAACTTACGAAAATCTGAAAATTTTATTAGCAAAGATAAGGTACAAAGACTATTCCTAAAATATTTGTGCAGATTATAAAGTAGTTGCGATTATTTTGGGTATGCAATCTGGTTACACCAAATACTGTTGCATTTTATGTCTTTTGGGACAGTTGTGACAGGGGAAAACATTACCATAAGCAAGAGTGGCCACTACAACAACAGTTTATACCAGATAAAGATAATGTACATCAGCTTCTAGTAGAAAAAGAAAAGACCATAATACCACCGCCCCACGTGAAACTTGGGCTCAAGAAAAACTTTGTAAAGGCGAAGGTGAAGGTTTTAAATACCTTCGTGAAAATTTCCTTAATAAACACAAGGGAAACTAAAAGAAGGTATTCTTGTTGGACGTCGGATACGAGAAATAGTAAATGATGAAATCTTTGAAACCAAATTAACAGCGAAAGAGAAAACAGCTTGACTCCCCATGGTACAAACGGGAAACGAAAAAGCTGACAACTATAAAACTTTAGTAATGGATATGTTACAAGCCTTTCACGCTGTTGGCTGTAATATGTCCCTTAAAGTGCACATTCTACATTCTCACTTGGATTTTTGTCCGGAAAATATGGGCGACGTTAGCGATGAACACGGTGATCGCCACCACCAAGACATCATGGGAATGGAAAGACGGTATCAGGGGAAATGGAAGCCTGTTATGTTAGCAGATTACTGTTGGATGTTAAGAAGAGATGCTGTAGATATTGTTTATAAGTGATGGAGCATTATTACTTCACATTTCTAATCATAATAATTTGAAATATACATTAAATTTTGATCTAATCTAAAAAACCTTTTCATTGAAGTATAAAAAAAATCGAGCTAATTTGACCTTCTATGTCGATGTTGCTTTTTAAATTTATTTTCAACACTTACAGAAGTCTGGACATCCTAACGGGATCTTGCGATGTAATAATATTTTATATACACAAATTTGGGCGTATTTTACTCTCACGCTAAATCATCGTTTTGATTTTCCGCGTATCCCAGTCAATGTTTTAAAAATTTTATACTTGATTATGAATCTATAAGTCACACAGAGCTTTTCATCAACAATGCTGTTTTTTTGTTTGTGAAAGATAAATTTTTTCTCCATTCATATAAAACTTTTAGGGACCCACTGTATAATCAATAAAAATATGCTCCTGTAGAAGATTTTTGTTTCAAATTTTGACGATAGGTTGCTAATATATGAGTATATTCTTTAAAAATTGGTGTCCATTTTATTTTATCAGCTCGTTATCGATGTCTTCATACGTGACGACATTTTAGATAATTTGTTAAGAGTAGGTTTATTTGTGGTAAGAAACTAATGTGAGTAACCGTTTTATCTGTACTATATTGGATGCGGCAACCTCAATTTGATTAAATTCCGTAAATGTTATAATTATAACATGTAAAATAATTTTATTCAATTCTTCTTAATATTTCCATTCTATTTATAAATGCAAAATATCGGGACCATTATCTGTATACACCACGTAGCGTATTATATTTTGTATTTCGTAGAATTTCATAATGAAATAACTATATTAATTTCGAAATGATAAAAAGTGTAATTTATCTATTAGCTTTTAATATGGTATATCTATTCAATCAACTAATGCAGTTATCCCATAAAAACGATATTTTTATTGAAACATTTCCAAGCAATTTATCAAAAATTGTCTTTAATTTATGACGTTCTATGCGAATATCATCTTTTCCTCTGTCAACAACTTTAGTAATTAGAGTACAGATCGATTTCAGGGTAACAATATTACCGTACAAATCTGAAATTCGGGCATTTGTTAAATATACACGAGGGCTTGACGTAAAATTTATTTTTTTTAGGCTAATATATATCGGCACGTAACTTCATTTATAATTAGTCACTCTTATATTTTGGTCGGTTGTTTATCGCAATTAAAAGTGATTCTACAAGGCAGTTTAAATTAGGTACTTAAAATAGTTTTACTTGTCTATGTAGAGAAAAACTTGGTGTATTAGCTTTTTAATACATATTTTCTGGTCTTAAATACGAGAATGGTATGATAAATAACTGTATACACTTAATCCAGCGATGTTCCAAACTTATTAAGCCATCCAAATAATTTCCCAAAGTCTGAATGTAGGCGTTCGATTCGGCTATTTTTCATCGTTTTCCAAATTTGGAAGAAGAAAGAAGTCGTAGAGGTGCCGAACTGGCAAATATGGTGGATGGCGCGCCAATTCGTATCGTAACCAGTCTAGTTTTGCCGTCACAATTGCCGATGAGTGGATCGATACGTTTTCGTGATGATTTCTCTCCACTCAGCATGGTACTGTATCAAAATTATCTTTCCCTTCGCCAAATAGTCAATTAAGATGATACCAAAAACCATGGTCCCCCGATCGACTTCTGGTTTCTAGCGTGTAGCGATGTATGTCGCATCCATAGTCACACTGAAAAAAAGTTACGTTCAATATATTAGATAATGCTCACATTTAGTATTCCGTCAACATTGCTTTATGTTGAAGCAACACTATATTTACAGCCAGTCAAATAACTAATGTGTAATAAGCTTTCAATATCTACACATTAAATTTTTAAATTAACTGGGACGATGTGCATGTAAAAGATTGCTTCCTGCTTACTTCTATAGACACTGTAACTGTTTAATAGCTTTGTCGATTCTGTTTTTCCGATTTGTATTTCTTTGTTATAATGGCGCTGCTTGGTTTGTTACCTTCGGCTTCAATTTTAATCTTCATTTTTTGCATTGTTTCTTTTGTTTGTTTGTTATTTTCATCTTATTTTAGATCCTGCCTCTATGGTACTCCACTGTATTAGAATTCATATTATATACAGGGTTACCTGTAAATAGCACGTAAGCTACCGAAATCTGAAGACTACCTATCAATGTGTTACTGAAAATTTAAAAAGAAATTTATTTGTAACATATACATTTTTTTCAAATTTTAGGGCCCAAAATGCAGGTAAAGCCGGTCCATATCTTTGTTTCTCCTATATTATACAAATACCGCTGATGAATCAAAGTTAACCCAGATGCAAATAAAAATCGATAAAGCATTGTAGATGCTATGAATAGTGAATAGTCTATTGAAATGCATTAGTCTGTCGTACAGCTGAAGTCGAAGTGTTTATGTGTTTACATTGAATATGCCGATAACCATATGATTTGCGTTCTTAATGTGTAAAGTTAATGCATCCCAAATGTCGGGTTTTGAGTTATTTGTAGTTATACATTCTTTTTCTTTTTATGAAATTTGTGGTGGTCCTAACAAGGACCGATCTAGGCGAAACAGGACGAAATAATTTATTAATGTAAAAAATGTTCGAAATGTCCACCGTAAGCTCTAATACAGGCATCAATTCGGCGACGAAAGTTATTATGCACACGAGTAAAATTTACCATGTCTTCGCGAATGCGTTGAGCTGCAACATAAATGCGATTTCGCAGATCTTCGACATTTTCAATATCAGGGCGACGATCATATACCAAGCTTTTCATGTATCCCCACAGAAAAAAGTCTAATGGATTTAGATCGGGACTACGAGGTGGCCATGGAGTACGACTTCCACGTCCAATCCATTGTGGTAATTCATCTGGGAGGAACTGTAAATAGGATTCTGTATTTAATCGTTGTGGGAGCACATGTGGTCCAAGTAGGTAATCGCCTACTAAACCCGCCCAAACATTGACAGATATCCTAACTTGCGAGGCGCCTTGGTGTATCTCGTGTGGATTTTCGTCTGCCCAGTGGTGAATATTATGGTAATTCAAAATACCATCTCTTGTAAACGTGGATTCGTCGGTAAAGAGAATTACTGACGCAAGACGTGGTTGACGAACTTCGGTGCGTTGAAACCACTCGCAGAAGGCAAGACGGCGAGGATAATCTAATTCCGTTAATCTTTGCACGCGCTGGATATGATACGGATGAAGTAAATTATTTTTCAAAATTCGATGCACCGTCGTTTAGGACACATTTACTTGCTGGGCTAAAGTTGTAGTACTTATGCCTGGTTCCGCCTCAACGATGTTTAAAATATGCTCTTCTGCTTGCTGAACTCTACGTGATATATGACGGCCACGACCTTCGAAACGTGGAATTACTGATCCTGTTTCTCGAAGTCGATACACGGTTCTCACAATTGTCTCGGATGATGGATGCCGCCGATTGGGAAACCGTTCCGCGTACAAATTTTCTGCCGCAAGACTATTTTGTCCTGTTTCGCCATAAATCAAAATCATATCGGTGTATTCGATATTCGTATAGGATGCCATTGCAATTGCGTGTAATGACGGTGAATGCTATGTGCATAGTAAATGGATATCCGAACGCTGCTTCAGCGACTGCCGGTGATTCCCATATGTTAACTAAGACAGAGTCGGACTCGAATAAAGAAAAATCATTTTCTCGTTACTACGTGCACATAGAACCATAATATTTTGTATTTAGGCATTACTCATGCGTTTCTTTCACCTATTTTTTTTTTTTTCGTACTATATCCGAATAAGACTGTATATAAAGCACTTTGTTATATCTACATAGATACTTTAAATCAGTTTTGGTTGACAACCAGGACAACAAAACCAAAGCATTCTTTGCGATTTATACGATACTGTACAGTACATCTATTTCATAATTCGTCAGTTGTTTTGACTTATTTCCTATTATCTTTTTAATTCCATCATTACTGTGGTACTTTTCATTCAAAAGTTTTTTTGCTTTCCTTGTATTAAACTTGCAGGATAAATTGCAAATAGTTCTATGTTTCTATAGTTAATTTGTACCATGAACGAAGCGATACAAGGAAATTAACAAAAGATTTATAGACTATTCATATAGATTCATGTGCTTTCGCAACGTTGCAAACGCAGAAAAGAACGCAGAGAAAAATTTAAACATAGCTGGAAAAACTGAATCTTTTATTTATTAAATATAAAAGAGAACTCGTGTATTTGTGATAAGTAATCAAGAGCAAGAAATCAAAAAGCAATGGTGGGGAACAGTACACAGCAAGTTAGTAAACATAAATTAAATGAAAATCTGGAGGGGGCAAACCTGGGTTTACTTATTACTCATTCTTTCTTCAGAAACTCAACAGAAATTCTTTGAACATAAACAAATCAAAATCAACAAAATTATTTGTCTACAAAATCATTGATTTAGCACTACTTTTATATGGAGAGGACAATTGGGTATTAACTGAAGACTAAGAACGTAGACTCTAGGCAATCGAAATGAAAAATCGCAGAACCGTTTTAGGAGTTAAGAGAATCGACAAAAAATAAGGAGAGAACTTAAAATAAAATCAGTAAAATAAATAATGGATGACAAAAATTTGGATGGTTTGGACCTCTATCAAGGTTGGGGGAACAAAAACAGTTGAAAAAGAAAGAAAACGCGACAGAAATAGAAGATCATTGTTGAAATGACAAACTTAGCGAAAGAGATTGCAAAGGACAGGAAGAGATAGAAACGACTTATGTATAAGAAGAAGATTTGACGCCTTGGAGCAACAAGAGGTCCGGACTATGATGATGATAATAATTTATGACGTTTAATTTTTAGTCTCGTTACTTATTTTATTTGTTACCATGAATATATTTTGTTTTAGTTCAACTGATCGTTTCTTTTGTTTAGTTTACAGTTATAGCACTATAAATGTTTCTTCTACATATCTTACTTTACTATTTCTTATGTTACTATTATATCGTTCTATTGGCTGAGCTTACTAACAGCTTTAGAGTTCAATTATTCTGACTTAGAATGATGTATTGTTACAATATTAATTTCTGTTGTACACCTGATGTTCTCATTAAATTAATGGAAAATATTAGTTGAGCAAAGTGATATAGTTTTTCTAATCAAGAGTTTCTATAAAGTGGTTAATTTTATCAATAGATTAATCCGTTGGGCCTCTATGCAAATATACCGTATTCATTGGAATGTTTAATTAATTGGCAAGGAGTGGTAATTTATACTACCAAGAGGATTAAATACTTAATTGGTTTTTATATGTAGCTGACAGTAATTATAGAAAACTTATTAATTAGTTAAGTAATTTGCAATAATTTTGTTTTGCTAATTTGACTCCTTGATTCCGATTATACACATTCTTCTTTATCAATATAAAAAATTTATTGCACATCATTTTTCGTGCTTTTGGAATGGATAGTGACTTCTTGTACTGCCTATAAAATATGTAGGCGTGCACTACACATGTTACAAATCCCGATAAACCGATTTATAGCGTTTCCAAAGATCAGCATAATGGCGCTATCAAATGCTCGAGCCTCAAAACTCCATCGAGTATAAAATATATCAGATATAGTACACAATCGTTTACAATGGATGAGCCGACGTTGTCGATTGTTTCTCCTGATTTCATCAATAACTTCTGGCAAATTGTTGTCAACATTAACTGGCCTTCGATCTTCCAAAGTAATGCTTACAACGTGTCTAATGCAATGAAAGAAACAAGCAACCATTTTCTTGGAAGTACTTTGTGAGCGAACAATTTTTGTTAGATTCGATTCATCTGGAAACACCCAAAGAGTTCACCGTCGCTTAGTTTTCGCTTCGTACGGATATATCCAAGTTTCGTTACCTGTTACCGATATTGCATACGGATTTTAAAGTTCCTGTGTTGAATTTGGGCCTTTTCTGTGCTTTGATCAAAGTATGCGCAATCTATCGAGAATACATCTTTTTAACATCTAAATGTTCATGTAATCTCCTAAAAGAGGCATCTATCTTCTCTGGGTAGGTTACTCGCCGATCCTCTTCAATGTTGCGCAAAGCATCGATAATTTGATTTTGATCGACGAAATGGAAACCATACGACCACAATGAAGTTCTGCAAACCAGTAGGAAACAATTCTTTCGGAGGGTGCTTCGTTACTAAAAGTTGAACGAAGAGTTTCGAGGCATTGTTGTTGTCTTCGGCCATTACTGATATCGCAAAACGAGCATTTTTATGTGAAATTGCCATTCTCCTCGAAAAATTAATTTTTAAACGCTCACCGTAAACAGTTTATCTGCCGAATATCAGTGCTATCACTGCTTGAAGAACAAAAATATCGTATTTTACGAAAATAATCAAGACAAATTTCAATAGTGCCATCTAGTTGTTGTGCGTAGAAACCTACAACGCTAGAGAACCTTGACATTTAAAGATAAAATAACAAGATAAGAATATGTCTTTTTAGAATGCCATGCAATTATATTGAGCTAAGCGTGGCTATTATAGAAGCTGAACATTACCATTTATCTTCGTTCATAAACTAGATACTATACTAAGAATAACGAGTTTGAGGAATACCTGCGTTAATGTAATGCAAGAAATAATATACTTCCGCTGTACTTCAAGAGCAAATTACGATTTTACATGAATTTGAAGGTCAAGGAAGTGATTTTCTCTTAAACAAATATTTGGGGACGAATTACATTATGGAACGCCTTGAGTGATTACCTACACACATCATTAGTCGTACTACTTCGTTATGCGCTTCTCTTAAAATATGATGTCTCCCTCTACAGCAAAATTTTATTGGTATTGATTCTGCTAAGGAAGCGCCGTTAACTTTATTGGTCTATGTTATCTTTACATTTGAAAGACGTGTAAATGTTCGATTTTTCATTAAACAACGATAAGTAGAGTATCCATAAAATTTGTTGGTATTGGCATAAAAGTTAATTTATAGATCTTCAATAGATTCTACCACTCATTCAATTCATATGTTACTACAAACCTTTCATTTAATCTCTATATCCATATTATTGAAACGAAGCTTAACGCTGGTTGGTATTATCTATGTCTGACTGAAAATTTGATCAAATATAGAAGGGATCAGAAAATTCAGAATTTATGAAATTCTAGAGACCGAAAGAGTATGTATAAGAAGAACACAATTTGAATGATTAAATCGCTCAATTTTGGGGTATGATCTTTTAGTTTTTGTAAATATCACGTAAACTATAACAGATACAAAATAACTTGTAGTATGAGGATCAGTAAGTACTTAGAAAAAAGTAGAAAAACAAAGTATTTTCTGTAGATTTTTATTTATTTTTTAACACAATCTCCATTTAACTTTATGCTCTTTTCCATGCGTTTCGTCAGCTTTTTTAAGTCCCCAAAAAATTAGGATTTTGGAAGGTCCTCAAAATAGGCATCTGCTCGTGCGATGATTTCCTCGCCCGACGTGAACCGTTGTCTGTCGATCCATTTTTTTAAATTTGGAAATAAACAGACGCCACCAAGGATCAAATCCAGTGAATATGGCGGATGTTGTACTAATTCGAATGTTAATTCCATAATTTGGTAGCGAAACTGCACAAGTGTGTACCTGTGCATTGATGGAATTTAGGTCTTTTTCTTTTTCCAATGAGGACGTTTTTCCTTCATTTAGTCGCTCAATCGGCCTAATGACACATAATACTTTTTAGTTGTTGTTCTGTTTCCAAGTAATCAGACCTCATGATTGCATTTATTTTCCACTGAGAGCAGACACAGTACCCATCTTGTTGGGATCTTCCTCACATTAAATTTTTCGTGAAAAATTGACTGAAAAAAATTGATTGAAAAAAGTGACTGATTCGTCGATTATTCAAGATCATACCGTGGATTTTGTCGTTTCGGGGGTAGTTACTTCCAGTGGATGCTAATCTTTTGTGAATGTACGGCCACGTGTAAACTTATTTACCCAACTGTAAACAGTTGCTAGCACAGAAACAGATATGCTGTGAACTTCATCCAACTCAGCTTTGATCTCTTTCGATGAGTGAAACTGTGTGATGGATATAAACACTGACAGCTGTCTAGTGACTAATGATTCTTACTTGGAACAAACCACCTTTCGACACTACGAGCGCCACCTCTTGGGTTTTGTTATGATTTCTTGAAGCGACCTCGTATATTACATGGTCTCTAGCATTTTCGTTCATTTTTTTAAATAATTTTTTTACGTAGAAAACGTTGCTGTCCAATCTTTGCAGCAATTGCAATTCAGCCTTTTCTGCAGACGGACGCTTGATTTAACAACTATTTTTGGGATCAAATGAGTCCACGAATACGTTTGAATTTCGATTTGAGTAATTATCGCTTAGATCCGTAAATTTTCCTCGACGTCTGGAAAGCTCATTGCAAATTATTTCAAACCTGTCTAGCAGATGTTTTCCTTTCATATACGGAAGTAGACAGTGTTTGATGTTTGGAGTAGGCATTATGTTGTTGAACTTCAGAAATTAGCACCAAAGAAACGAAACTGTAAACATTTTGAATGTATCCTAAGTTGGAAAAATTTTATTAACATTTAGTCGGATGTATAGCGATT
Source organism: Oryctes rhinoceros (assembly GCA_020654165.1). Taxonomy (NCBI): domain Eukaryota; kingdom Metazoa; phylum Arthropoda; class Insecta; order Coleoptera; family Scarabaeidae; genus Oryctes; species Oryctes rhinoceros. The sequence continues at coordinate 5,233,514 of JAIOKQ010000018.1, read as the reverse complement.
CTTATGAATTACGACTTGTTATTCTTATTTTTATTATCACTAACTGTGCAAATTTGTTGTACCGCACCGTTTTTATTGTAAAACCGACTTCACTTTAAATAAATAAAAAAAGGGAAACTATAATGGACATGAGGGGTAGGAGGTCAGATTGAATATTGATTCCTATAAATTGTTTGTACAAGAACAAATTTGTAGTCGTCAACAGTGATGATCTTGCACGTTTCAACTAAATTTCTACCATCTCGCTTGTCCGAGGATTGTTTCTTTTTAAATGTTTCCGATAAACCAGATTTCAGTTGAAGCCTTTATGAATTCACTGCAGGAATTCAACGACAAACTAAGATGTACACTACATACCGCCAATTTGAATATATTCTCCAATGTCCATGGATAGGTGCTTATTTGTTTGTTCCCTTCATTAAAAATTAATGGCTGAAAGTGATAATAATTTCATGTCAGCAAATATAACAAAATTAATTTTTCATCAAACTTTATCAGGCGTGCAGAAAATATTGTCACAGGCAAACATGACAACAGAGGTGACTTTAGAAAAACGCAGAGTGTTTGCGTTAAAGAATGAAGTAACAGTTGAAAATTTTGTGTAACCCAAATAACGTGGGAAACATTTAAATGAGACCCAATTAGATCTAGTTAGTAGCTACTTATAAAACACATTGGTACACCTGGTTTAGAAGATTTGTAATTTTTTAAACAAAATAGTAGCGTTTTAACGAAAAAAGGGACATTACCGAAATCTTGCTCCCGATCTTTGCTTGTTTAATTAAAAAACTGCCATCGATCGATCCATATTCACATAGGCCTTTCTTGTTATAACTTTGTATACACTAACTAACCGTGCGCCATAAGGAACCTCGAGATAGGAATACGAGCCGCAACCATAACTATAATTAGTGGCAGTTAGGTAGTTCTAGAGGTTATCACAATCTACTCATATTAATTTGATCTAACTTACGAATGTGTACACAACTTTAATACAAGAAGTACGTTACCTTGCGGTTCCAAGCCATCAAGGGATGGAAGGTAATGAAAAAGCCTACAAGCTGGCTAAAGAAGCAACGAATATGTCCTTTCTATAATAATAATCCCTTCTGTGGCTTACAAAAGGACGAAAAGAGGCAAAAGCATTCATATCAGGCTTGCTTATCACAGCAAAAATCATGCTATCGTGACCTTAGATTACTGGTTAGGTTTCTTTTCTGATTTCTGATAGGTCCTAGACTATGATATCGTCAATCTAGGAACAGTCTGTACTAATAAGACCTGGTAGAACACATTCTAAGGGACATCATGTTTATCACTCTATGAAGTTAATGAAGTAAGGCAAGAGCATATGAACTTTACATTAAATTTTTGAAAGCAGCATTCAGTTTGATTGCATAAATAAATTTGCTCGCTACAGTTTAAAATGACTGAAAGTGTTATCTTATTATATGCAGTACAAATACTATCTATCAATAAATATTCGTCTTTATGGCGTGTTATTGCATTTAAAGGGGATAAACTGAAGAAAGAATGTTCGTAAGCTTACGTTCTAATTTTAATATACAATTTCATGCGTGCAAGTTAATTAAAATTTGAATAATACTTCACAAGTTATGGCGTTCTCAATAGTTTGTATACACTCCGCCAAAAAAGTATCGCATAAACTAAAAAAGGGCATTTATAAACCAAGATATTTTTATACGTTCACAAAAAGTTTGCCTCGTGTATGTGAACTATAAAAACACTAACAAAATCATGGAACACAGCCTTTTTACTTTTTTTTTCTAAAAGAACACATTTAGAAAAATGCATATGTGTAAGGTTTGTTCAGTTGTTTATTGAAAGTCTTCCTATACGGACAAATTTTAAAGTGCGAAGTCAGAGTTCTACACCAACGCTTTTAAAACTAAAATGAGCAATTTAACTTCAGAACAAGTGGCTGCTATAGTTGCTTTAATCGAAGATGGACGATCTCAAGCATACGTTGCTAATTTGATGAACATCAATCAGTCAAGTGTTTCTAGAGCCGTAGCCGGATATAGGGAAACAGGCAATTACAGTAGAAGACCTGTACCAGGTCGTCCAAGATGTTCTACTCGCCAAGATGACCGCTATTTACTACTACAAGCATTACGTCGAAGACATGTAACTGCGAGACAATTGCAGAACGACTTGGCTAGAGTCAGAAATACTCGCGTGAGTACTTAAACTATTCGGAATAGGTTACGACAGAAGTGGACTAAGAGCTAGAGTAGCTGTAACAGCCCCTCGTCTCACTAGGAACCACCGAGTGGCTCGCTTAAGGTTTACCAGAGAACATGTAAATTGGAACATTAATGACTGGGCCAATATACTCTTCACAGATGAGTCAAGATTTGGTCTTTACACTTCAGATAGGTGTATCTCAGTGTACAGACGAGACGGTGAGCGCCATTCGCAGTGTAATATCAGACCTAGACCTAATTTCGCTGGTGGTTCTATTATGGTTTGGGGAGGCATCTGTTTAACAGGTCGTACAGAGTTAGTACCAGTAGACAGAGGTACACTGACTGCCCACAGGTATATAACGGACATTTTAGAAGAACATGTAGTACCATATGCGCCAATTATAGGAAACGAATTCATGTTAATGTACGATAATGCACGACCGCATGTTGCAATAATCGTCCAGGAATACCTTAACGATGTTGGTATTCCAGTTTTAGATTAGCCTGCGGTAAGTCCGGATATGAACCCTATCGAGCACGTGTGGGACCTCCTTCACAGACGGATACGAACCCAAAATGTTGCCCCAGCGGACCCGCATGGACTAGAAAATGCTCTCCGTGACGAGTGGGAGAATTTGGATCAGGCTTATATACGGAGGTTAATCGAATCTCTGCCAAACCGTATGCGAGCGGTCATAAGAGCCAGAGGTGGGAATACTCAGTATTAAAAGCTACTGTTATGACATTTTTCTTTCCAAAATTTATTTGGCCTGTATTTTATTTAAACAATCATCGAAATTTTATCTTAGAGCGCATTAAAGTATATTTACAACTTTATGCTACAAACAAAGATTATGCGATACTTTTATGATTCAAAACTAAATTATGCGATACTTTTTTGGCGGAGTGTATTATATTTTCATGGGGCTGTGTAGGTTTGTGTAAGTAAACACAATGTTTATACGTTGTGGTGTAATTACATTTAACATTTGTTGGTCACACACTTTTTAACTTTTTCCTTGTGTGCATATTGGATAATCTAAACAAAAGTTGGATGAATAATCTATTTTGATATGAAGGTTTGACGTAACTATCATTTGCGTAAAATCAATGGAACATCAACTAAGCAAACACATGCATGAGTATATGTATGCATGTTTTGAGGGAATATATGCTGATATTAACCAGATTCCTTGTTTTCGATGCTTATACCGATCAAAACTGATTCAAACAAGAATCAACGGAATGTTATCAGTACTGATTAAATCCATATTAGTTTATGTGTTTATATACAACAAAGAATTTTTATTGTTCCGATAAAAAGTCCGAAACATTAACATTTTAGGGGGCAAACAAAAATGTAGGGTATATATTTTTTATTTTAACATTGCTGCTCATTTTTCTTTGTTATGTATTTAAATGTTTGTTGATTTGTCGTTTTGCTGATTTAAGAATACAACAAGTTCTATCCTTGTTGTATTCTTAGTTGTGTAGTTGTTAAAGCCATGGAGCGATGCACATCTCAGGAACGTGGAATTATTGTTGCTTCTTATTTGACAAATTTTAAGTCTATTGTTTTAACGCAGCAAACAAAATTCGCCTTTCTGGGGCACAGAGAAACCACGTGAAATGCAAGAAGAGCCATTGCATCCCCTGGTAGTGACTGTTTGGTGCGGTATTTGCAGTTAAGCAGTGATTGGCTGTTATTTTTTTGAAGACGTCGATGGCACTACCGTAACCGTAAATGACGAGCGTTACAGGCAGATGTTAAACGAATACTTTTTTCCGCAAATTGCTGCATCGCGTCTCGATCATCGTTGGTTTCAACAGGACGAAGTAACCGCTCACACAGCTTGGGCAACTATGGAGATTTTGAGACACCAATTTCGAGGTCGAGTGATCTTCCGTTTTGGAGATTTGAATTGGCCGTCCAGATCGCCAGATCTAACAGCACCAGACTTTTTCCTTTGGGGCTTCTTAAAATCTCGCATTTACCACAACAAACCACGAACATTGCAAGCATGAACATTGCATTGAAAGCTAGCATTGAAGCAGAAATCGCTAACCTGGAACCAGATGTTTTGCGAGTAACAATTCAAAATGCCGTAAAACGAGCGCAGTTATGCATCAACTCGGGAGGTGGCCTTTTCAGCGATATAATTTTTTCCAATTAATGCCATAAATTTTACGCTTTCAAATAAATCTTTTATGAAACTTTGTATTTTCGAGAATATTGATGTAATTGTGAGAATTAAGTTTGCCTTCAATTTTGTGTCTTCTTGATAATTAATCTGGTACCATACACTTACCGAAGATTGACCAGAATTCTTTTAAATCGTCACTGTGTACTTTTCATTAAATTAATCCTAATCGCTCCAAATGCGCTCCAAATATCAAATTATTCGTTGACTGAAATATTTTGTTTTCTCTAAAAATAATCTTTTTCCAAAAATCCAAGCCTCTATGGATATAATTTAAGGAAAATTGTAATTTGTGTTGTTTATGTTATACACTTAGGAACGGTTTATTAGCAGTAGTTTTATCTTTGATTTCTGATTACTTAATTCTTTTACTAACTGTTGCCTGTGATCCAAGAGACTTTGATATTGTTCTCGCACCAATTTGAGTTGGAAACAGATTTTCTAATTAAATATTTCATAAAGCGGTTTCTTGGGCGAAGGTCCTTATTTCATTTAGCCGACATCACATTGGTATCACTTTAAATCGTTTGGAAATTAGCGTATTTATAAAATTCCATAGATCAATACTTTTAAAAATATATAATTAAGCCGAAGTTCCGCCGATGTAATTGTGGAAAGGTGCAGATAAGGAAAAAATATCTAAAAAAAGTACTTTGTTTGCTGTTACTAAAGCGATATAAAGAAGAATAACATGCTTTCTTCCAATTTTTATTGTTATCCCTTATTTACTTATTGTTAATTGTCTTTTCTAAAGAAGAGTTGATATGAGATATATGATATTTATTGTCGAAAGAATCCAGTGAAATTATTTATTGGCAAGCCTTTGTATGAAGCAAAATAGTCTAATCATAAATCATCGTTTGAGCGACTAAAAGCAAGGTTTATTGTTGATAGAAATGTAAAATACAAATTTCATGTGCGTTCAAAAGAGTGGATCGCGAAAAAATGAAGAAATAGCCTTACAAGCAGTTTTAGAAGAATGTAGGAATGTACGAGCCATTCGTAAAAATCTCGATATCAGTGAAAGAACTTTAATCCAGAATATTAAAGAAGAATAAATACCATTCCTAAGCTATAATTATAAATACCAAGAGTTACTACTAGAGCCTTCTTTGTATGAAATAACATCTTTTGGAACAACCTACTATATTTATTTGGAAATTACTAATAAACGCATGACTAATAATGAAAAATGAAACTGAAAAAAATCATTGCCTTATTGTTGGTTGTAGTTTATTCTATGGTCGACACTAAACAAGATATAATTCAAACAGTATTAATTTTAGGCATAGGAAATGTGCTGTAGCAGACAATGAGATTTTAATATACATCCAATGGGGTAGGAATATTCGAGGTGTTCCAATTGAAAAAAAAAAGTTTCTAGACTATTGTCACGACGATAGTAAAAAATTCCAGTAAAATAGTAACACAAAGAGATATCGAATTCTTTGAGAAAATACACCAAATGGAATTTCTTTTCTTGAAAAGTGAATATCTCAAAGATTGTTCATATCGTAAAGCGTATTGCACCGATTTGTTTTATCTTTTTGTCAAGTAATCTAAATATGTAATAATATGTTTCATTTAAAACAACGTACTAGAGGACTAAACACTTTGTATACTTTAAAATAATTTTCGATGATTCGATGACTTGGTTTTAAATAACTTTTGTTTTCAACATTTTTCCTTTAAACGGATAATTCACCGCGTACAGGTGGCTACCATACTCGGCATATATGTATAATACATATATCACCTAGCATCTATATCTTTACTAATTGTTAAATCAATATCTATGAAATCGTCTACAAGCTAAATTGGGGTGCTCTAAAATGTATAGACTATCCCTGCCATTGTTGATACTATTTATAATATCTACTATTATGTTTTACTATGATCTTAAAACGAAAAAAGGAAAAACTAGATTAATTAGAACAATTATAATTAATCTAATTAATAGAGTAATGTATAGACCACCTTGTACCAGCTGCCTACAATTTATCTCTGATTTTGAGGATAGTTTGTTTGATATTTAACAGATGTGATATTGTTTGTAAGGGCGATTTTAACATTAATCTTCTGGATTCAAATAATTCAATTTAAGCGTGTGCTTATAGGACTCGTATGCGACGAAATGTCTTCGTGTTAAATTTTATTATGGTACCTGGTACGGTTGATTTTGGGGTTACAGATCAGTTTACTACCGGTTTAATAGGTCAAATTAAACCAGCTGATCCTATTAATTAACCGAAATAGTCGTTTATGTAAGCATTTTGATAATATTTTCTTCCAATGATATGACAGAGTTCTTCCTACATGGTGTTAAAATATCTTTGATCGCCACGCTAAAGCAATGTTCGTAAAGTTACTTGTTCTTGGTCGACTGAACGTTTGAAATTACTCATGTCTTTTAGGAACAAGCCGCATCAAAAAATGCCGTAATTTATTCTAGTATGACCGAAGTGTCCTATATACGATCAATCTATAAAAACAAATTCAAGTGATTCCGAGTTTCACACATCAAATGTTGATACAATGGTATTACTCTTACGTAACTTTTATTATACTTTTTGCTGAAAGATATTTTGTCCAATGTCCGAAAGAAAGTTGTTGTGTTCTCTGTACCGTAAGACGATTGCCCTAAGGATGTTATAGCATTGAGACCGATTAGTATTTTACCTGTGCTGTCAAATATTATTAAAAATGTTATTCATTTGATGATAAGCAAATAAAGGTGAGTGTTGCGTTAATAAACGATACCCTTTGGACTGTATTTGATACTACATCGATATATGGGCTTGCTATTAAATCTACTGCAATGGCTGTCGACCTGGAGTCCGTGAGAGAGATTTTAATATAATTATATTAACTTTTAACGGCGATCAACTAGATGCTGTTAAAGTTGTTAGGAGTTTGAGGGTCAGAATTGAGATTTAGGTAGTATGCGACTTGGGCTGTCGCGACTTCTTTCGGGAAACTTAAACTTTAGTAATATAGACGCTTTATCAGTACATTTCGGTGGAAACCTTTGTGATTCACCTGTTTTATCAAAATTTTGTTAAATCGTCGCAACCCACTTTTTTGGGTTTTAAAAGTAAATATAAAGAGCAACTCTCAGCTGAAAAGTTACGACCTTATTGTTTATTTTAGTTTCACTCTTCGCTCTTATGCTAATTTTCGTTCGGAATTGACGATCGTTGTACTCTTCGACATTTGTCATTTTCACTATCAAATTACATCCCATCTGGGTGTGATATATATTTGAAGTTTTGTGCTGCATTTTAATCGACCCCGTCTTCTTTTTTCTTTTGTGGACGACGGACTAGAAAGAGAAAAATCACTTAAATAGTCTGGTTCTTTTGAACAGCACATAAATTTGATTCTGTGTATACGCATTTGTTGTACATATTTCATATTATCTACTTAATCTATCTAGCATCTATTATTATTATTGTTTGACTGGACAGAGTTAGGTGCTGTGTGATCGAGTCCTGCTAGGATCTTAGTAGATCCGATACATTCTCGAGTCACCATTCGGGGTGTAATTAACTACGCTTCACCCTTTGCGGCGGGTCTGTGGTAGTAACAAGGCCATGGGATACTTTTAGTTCTTCAGAAGAAATCTTCTTCTGAGGTTATGACAAATTAAAAAAAAAGCATATACACCCCGTTGGGCTACTCCTACATTAGAAAAAAAATCACAGAGATAGGTTTTAATTATGGGAAAATCATATTGGGAATTACGAAGTTTACATGTGTCACTAACTTCAGGAATGCAAATGTTCACCACATAGCCGTCTGACTCATTAGGTACCTGTTTGTTATATTTTTGAATTTTATTACGAATATGTGTTTGTAGCAAATGTTTTTCACTAAACAACAAATTATGATAAATAAAATAAAAACTATAAACATCTATCAATCAGGTTTATTATTTTGCAGCATTAATAATAATTAGAGCTACTATCCGGATCCGAATAAATTATTATTATATGCTATGTTACCGAAACTACGAATCCAGATTACCTATTAGAAATTTTGGATCGAGATCCGTTGCACAAAACTCTGGATCTTTTATCTGAGACTTCGAATCCGAATACGCTATCCGAAACTTCGAATCCAAAATGTCGGCTTTAGATCTGTTGTCTGAAACCTTTGATCCGAATTCATTATTTGATAACGGGGATCCAGCCTCGTTTTGAGAAAATCGAAGTTTGGTAATAGGTCGTGTATAACATAAAGTCGACGTTTTCTCTATTATTAATAATATATTTTTGTAGTGAATAACTACTACCGTATTTCATATAACATTTCTGTGCCAATATATACACGTTATTGAACGGAAATATATCCTGCTAATGATTAATAACAAAAGCATGAAAAATAATGCTTCTATTTTATTCTACAGTATTAATTGTTATTACATTTACTTTGGATTTCATGAATACATAAACATATATGCGTACTTATTCTTTACTCAATTGCCCGATAATTGAAATCTTTTATGAAATGTTATACAAAGTAGCAAGATTTATTCCAAAATAGGAAATGCGGAAACGAAATAATGGATAAATAATCTGGAAATGCAAATTGTTTTTTTTTTTTGCTATTCTCAAGTTGCGCATTACACAACGATGACTTACACATTTTTGATTACACCAACCGTTTCTCTCTTTAAATTTTCTTTAGTTATCAATAAAGAGTCCAAACGATGTGCCCGACCAGTAGCGTCGATGCGAGAGCAGAGTGGGGTAAACTCCGCTCTCGCATAAGTAGTAAAAATAAACGATGCATTTAGTTGCCGTTCTAACGTGTTAAAGTATACGTTGAAAATGTTGCGAGGTCGTAAAAATAATGCGTCAAATCGGTTGTCTGCTACCGTAGTAAATAAATTTATACATCGGTTTCCCGATTTAATATATGACGGTAAGGCAGTGAGATGTTTAGTTTGTGAAACAACTTTATTATCTTGGAAAGCCAGTCAGTGTCAAAGACATATAAATAGTGACAAACATAAATTGAAAAAGATTAGACGCAAATCATATAATGAATTTGTGGTTGATTTAACAATGATGCTAATTGCGACCAATATAGCAATACATAAAGTCCAACGCCCAATGTTTCGCCAGTTTTGGAATAAATACAATCCTACGTGGAAATTACCATCTAAAAATACGCTACACAATTACGTACCATCAGTGCGTGAAAGAATTGTAAATTTTACGAAAAAAACGGTGAAAAATAAATACCTTTGGTTGACAATGGACGAAACTACAGATATTAAAAAACAGTCCATCCTATCCATTGTCGTAAGGACGCTGACCCCACATCTTCTGACCCTTATTTACTAGCCTGTAAACGAATGCAAGATTGTACTGCCACGGCGATACGTAGCGTATTAATAGAAACACTACACAAATTTGAAATTTTACCGGAGCAACTGTTAATGTTAGTTACCGATGCTGCCGCGGTTATGTGTTCCACAGCAAAATTACTCAAAACGATTCAACCAAACCTGCTGCACGTCACATGTTTGCTTCACGCTTTACACCTTGTAACAAACATTATACGTATAAGTTATCCTGATGTGGATGAACTAATAGGACAAACGAAAGCGGTTTTTCTTAAATCTCCGAAACGTATTCGCCTATTTCATTCGCAGTGTCCTAACATACCCGAGCCGCCGCAACCAATTCTTATACGATGGGGTACGTGGTTAGAAGCAGCATTCTATTATTATAAACATTTTGAAAAAATTAAATCAGTAGTTTTACAACTAGACGGCAAAGAAGCGGCTGCAATAAGGCTCAGTCAGGTTCAATTTAAAAATCCTCAAGTTGCAGCAAATTTAAAAATTATTTACGACAGTTACGTTCCAATAGTGGATGCAATAAGAAAATTACAGAACAGTGCGCTGTCCTTATCGGACTCATTAGCAATTATTGACCACGTAGAATTAGCGCTGCATATTCTTGATGATGAAAAAAGTGTTTGTGTTCGTGAAAAATTTAATAGTGTATTAGATAAAAATGTAGATTTTACAAAATTACGGCAACTTTTTACCAATACTGAAGATACGTTGTACAGGTACAAAGAGCACTTTAACTATGCAAATATAACATCTCTCAACGTCGAACAATCCTTTTCAGCATATAAGCATTTATTTACGTCGCTACGTACGAACCTTTCCGAGACTAATATAGAAACATGTATGATGGTGCAATTACTTCATCGCGCACATCCGGATATTTCTGCAACAATGTAAACATGTTAGGTAAGTTATTTATGTTTTTTCTTAACGTTTTGTAAAGTGATTCAATATATTTATTTTTAAATAAGCGCACTGTTATTCTGGTAAACTCTCCACGCAACGCCAATGCTCGGGCACATCGTTTGGACTCTTTAGTTGTCAACCTAATAAACATATTGATAACAGGTTTAATAAAATATTTGTTACCAAAATCTACTTCCAACAAAATATGTGTGCTGGTGATCCAGTGAAATCCAGTTAGTTGAATTTATGGTAAGCCTTAGCAATCAGATATCTATTCCGCGAAACCCGTGAAGTTAGCCCCGACATTTTCAATTTTTTAAAAAGTTCATTTTGTGCTCGTGGCATTGAAAACTAGAAGCCAACTGCGTGCACCGGTTCACTTTTTTAAAATTCGATCAGGCTTTCGTTTTTTATCCATTTTGTACTAATTTGTGCAGTAAAAATATTATTTTGTGCTCACCTCTTACCTGTGATAACGATAGCATTACTAGATTTTCAAAAGCCGAAAATTCAAGGCGAGTACTGTTGAATAAGGGTCCGGACCGACCCCCGTTTTCAAATATCTCAAAATCGATGCGAGCATATAACGGAATTTTTATAGCTGCAATAAGCATATGGCAAGCACAAAATGGTGTAATTAAAAATTATTAGAAATAGAAAAGTTATGTATCTTGTCATGTATATGTTTTTACTTGAATATCTCGAGAACGGAACGAGCACAGAATAAAATTTTTACGACACAAATCAACACAAAATGATGGTCTGATGAAATTTTGAAAAATTGAGGTGGAAGCTGCGTAAAGTGGGCTCTCGTGTTTCAATCTTGAATATCTCGCTTTTCAATTCGAATATCTCGAATTAAATTAATTTTCTTGCGACATAAATCGGCACGAAACGAGCACAAAACGTGGACATTTTCAAATTCTTAAAAATCGAAAGTGGTGGAGCCACTTTCGCATTATGTATGTCTTTTTATAAATTATATTCTGTTAAAAATGTGAGCGTTTATCTGTGCGATGAAGTAAACTTGTGTTATTTCACGCTGTGTTACACCATTTGTTAACTGTATATGGCGGATGTTCGCCATTCAAAAAGTGGAAAGTAATGTAGACTCTATGTTAATAGGAGATCTCTGAATGTTAAACGGGTAATTTGATACGTCACATCACAGCAAGTGAATGACTCAGTGACAGTGCATCTCGTGAATAGATTCGTAATAATTTAATTCCGTAGCTCGTAATAACACGGACATGATTGGTTTTTTAATAAGCAGACGCTGGGGTTTACCAACTATTATATAGAATGAGATGAGAACGTGAACGTAAAGGTTTACGTGATTTGTGTGGACGAATACGCCATCTGTAACGTGAACGGCATTGATCATAAAACGTAATTGCGATTGCGATCTTTTTTTTTTAGAATTATTTTTATGTTGATTATCACCTGGACCGTCTCGTCTCTTGGTAGTCGAACGAACGGTTAGTTCGATCTCAAGGACGCATGTTTAAATCCGACCGGGACAGTTGCTTGTTAATTACGGATAAAAATTGGAATAGGTATGTCTTCTTCTCAGACACCATAAGGCCCGTGTCAATTTGGCACGTTAAAAATCCCAACCGGAGAACCTCTAGATTCGTGCAAAATTCTAGTAGGGCCAACTAACGATAAGGAATCGATGTCTAAGTGTATACTCTCTCAATAGTTAGAGAGATGATGACATGATGATGGTAAAATGATTTCATCGTTTGCAGAAGATGATGAAAGTAAGGAACTGAGTAAAATAAACGATATCAGCAGTTCCTGCTTTAATATATCGCTGCAATATAAACAATATAATTGCGCCTGCCTTGTTGTATTAAATTAGCCGCACTCTAAAAATAAGTTCATACAAGTGGCAGACGTTGTTCTTGTCGCGTTTAAGGTAGCGTTATATTAAAAAGCTGCAATTTTGTTGTTAAAAAAAAAGAATATGAAATCATGTCATCGTATCTGCCTTCAAGTCTAATGGTTTTAATAATTATTAAAAGCATAATAAAATAAAGGCGAGGAACAATTCCAATGTAGAAGACAGACTTTTTGTAATGCGTTATCAAAGAAAGAGTCTTATGATAACCCTTAATTGAAATTGATGCCATTTCATCTTTGGTATGTTAAAACAAAACAAAAAGGTTCGGAAAAGGAGCGAACCTGCGTTTTGGTGATAAGCCATTATAACAACTTAACGTATTGAATAAAGATTTCAAAAATACGAATATCAATGTTAGATCGAAATTTCACGCAATCTTGTACCATGTATTGGAGCGTCCAGTGTTTTCGTTATTGAAAAATCAAGTCAAGAGGGTGAATTAAGGACGAACAATTTTGTATGAGCAAGTTCCGAAATTCGATTGTTTCTTTGTTGCTAGCCAGAAGCCCAAGTACCAAATTTCATTTTCCAAAATTAAAAAATTACGAGACCTTTCAACGAACTTCCCTTTGAAGGGCTCAAAGGCCTCAAATGAGGGCTCCCTCATTTTGAAGGGCTAAATTTCCAAAAATTTTTGCATGCTTACACACAGAAGGAACCTAATTCCGTGTTTGTAATTTCAATAGTTTCGACTTTGCGTTGATCAGTTAGTCAATCAGGGCTCCTGTCTATATAGCTGGTGGTAGACATTCTAGTATTTTCACAATCCAAATGAAGAGTCGGCCCGTTATGAAACAACAGATAATGAAGATGAAAGTGAAGGAGAAAAATGTTAATAATATGATAAATTTAAAGTAAAGAATTCAAATATTCAGTATTGGGATTATTATACATTTAATCAGAAATCCTAAGTCTGCCACTTTTTTATATTTTTCTAAAGACTCTGCTTAAGATAAATATGTCAAGAAAAAAAGTCGATGAAATAGAATTTTTTTATTGATTTATTGATTATTATAAAAAAATGTAGCCTCAACGGCTGACTTCCATTTCATATTTATCTATTTATTTATTTCGGATTTGTTTTAGCCAATCCAATCGTGTCTAACTGATTTGTGATTTCTATTGCAACGAGCTTTATGTTTCTAATGTAAAAAGTCTAGGTTGAATACTCGCATAGATCTATCTTTTCTAGAATCGATCATAAAAAGTTTTATAACTTTTCTAGAAATCACGCGTCGCGTCTTTACGTTTTCACATTGTGGAAGTTTTTAAATCTTTCAAGCACACTATTAACTTGTGCAGTCCAGTTCATGATTTATACAGGGTGAGTTGCGAGGAAACTCTAGGACTGTATTCTACACGTAAAAATAATATAAAAGAACGCGCATGTTCTTATCTGTATTTTATTGATTTTTATTTACATTTTTGTTCTTTTAATAAATGTTCAAAAATACCGTTATTGTCTGTCTAGCATTCTAGCATCTAAGCATTTTACGCAGCTATAGCATTTCACTAACGCTAATATACAAAATTATTGAAACAATTTTGAGCCGCGAAAGGATTTTTTTGGATTGTCGATACGTGTGATAAAGAGCGAAATGCAGAACGTACCTGACTTTTTGTTTCGAGTAGTCAAGGCAAGAATATTTTTATTTTACCGAAGACGTATTAATTCTAAAGCAAGCGAAAATTTAAACTATTTGCAAGAACGTCAGTTAAAATGTTATTATGCTATAACTTCAAAACAAATGAAAATTGGGCGTATGAGACGGACGTGTACATAACTCACCCTGTATAATGAACGATCCAATTCTCCAATTTGAACGTCATATAGCGTTTTTGACGGAAATTTCTCGTTTGCATCTTTGCATTTTTATTCTTGTGAAACATGTTTTCACTTCGCCAACATAACCGGTTTGCTTTTGTTTTCCACATTAACATAACTATTTTTTAGGAAGGAATTGGAGACATTTTGGAATGTTATATAGCCTGCAATTTTTACTATTTAAGATATTTAACACAATGGAAAGGAATTCCAATGGGGATTAATCGAGAAAATATCTGCTCACTCTTAAATTCTTACATATATTACATTAGCTTCAAAATTATTTCACTTATACGTGATAATTAGACATGACAAAGGCGGGTGAAATCATTTCTTCTTTTCAGCGAATAGATAGATTCGTGTCTATTCACCTTATGAGAATGAGAAGGATTCGCGTTGTCTACTATTGTCCCCAAGAGTCGACACAACGAGTTTGTTAAGTCTCTGCAAAAAAGTAATAATTTCATCCGCCTTTGTCCTCTCTAGTGATCAATGAAGAGAATCAAATAAGATCATGTTACTAAGCTAATAATTTCCAAAGCTTTAGAAAAACTTTTTTAGGAATAAACATGCCACGGTTCGTCAAGTATACCGTGTGATATACAAATCAGTAGAGTTTTGAAAAATGAACAGTACTGTTCTGCTAGGTTTCTTGATGTATACCAATCTTCTGATAGGAATTACAAATTTGAAATAATGAACAATTTTATTGAAATCGGTGAAGTCGGATTAGAAACGAAAGATTAATAAAATCGAATGTTTTATAACATTAAATATACATTGTCTGTTAAATATACAATTGTATTATTTGAAATTAAGATATTTATATCGAAAGGTTTGCTTACATTTATCAGATATTCTGTGTACATATAGTGTATCCTTAAACTATACTTCTGTAAAGTACAATAAACCGAAGCGTCATTTATATGGAGCGGTTGTTAATCTTTGTAATATGTTTAATTCTTACTCAATAATAAAACCCAATACCTCATTGATTAAAAAGGTTCTTGTTTTAAGTATTTTAGCAGTGGGCATGTTTGTTTATTCGTCGTATGTCAATTACTATTGTAAATAAATAAATTCGAAATTTTCTTCTACCAATGATAGGTCATTAATATGTTCATTGTTCGTCAATGCTAGCCGATTCTCAAACAATAGCACTATTTGTTTACGTAACATTGACATCGTTATTCTTGCTAATTTAAGCCTGCAGAAACGAGTTGTGCTTCACGAAATTAGCAGAGACTAGACGAGCTTGCGTCCGTTTATTCGTTTCGTCAGATTGCCTACTGCTTTTCTCGACAGTCGATGAAACGTCTAATGCGATAATGCGTCTGTGTAGTTTTTGCTAATTTGGTGAAACGCGCTCGTTGCTGCAGGTTTAATTCGGATACATAAAATGTTATCATCTAACTTCAGCCATTGACTGACGGCACTATTATCTGTTTCAATAGCTTATTCCTAAATAGTTCATGTATGTTTTAGAAAGAAATACCAGAGGAACCCTAAACATTTCCGTAAAATAAAATAAAAGAAATAGATATTTTATCAAAAAAGAAAAGATTTTATTGTTTGTCAAAATATTCACCTTTTGCTTTTAAACACTTTCGCATTCGAAGAAACCAGTTGTCGAAACATTTATTCCAATCTAAAGTGGGTATCTCAGAAACGCGTCTTTTAAACGCTTGAATAGTCTCTTCCGGCATTGACAACTGGTCACCACGTAATTTGTTTTTGACAAAGTGGAACGGGAAGAAGTCATTAGGCGATAAGCCAGGGTAGGGATTAGATGATAAGGCGTATACCAACAATGAGCCATTAATTCGATGTTATTTTCTTTTAAATAGACGAGTGTTCGATGTATTGTTTGAAAGCTGACGTTGTTGTAGTGAAAGATGATGGGCCGGTTTACTGTTTTTCAATCTTGAAGAGGAACGGCAGCAATAGGCCGAGTTTTAATCAAATAGCGGATTGTTATTTTGTTTCTGATTCGTAACAATATATCTAGGTTTCATCACCTGTGACGTTACTGTATACGTTGGCAAAAGCACCGCGACTGAAATTTTTTTTGTTCATCAACTCACACGAGCCATTTTTTTGAGATCCTGTCGTTGAGTAAAGCCACTTTTCAAAGAGTAAAAAAATCATCGCACGGAAATGATCAGTAGAAGTCTCGTTTTTTTCATTAAATTGATTTCTTTGAGTCGAAATTGATACTAGACTACGCTGTCGACTGGTTCTTCTGTCAATGGTTTAAGATAATTCCTTAAATGGTGTTTAAGGACATTTTTAGGGTTGCCCTCGTGTATGAATACAAACGAATTTTACATGATTTTGATAAATTTAAAATAAATTGCACCTGTAATAGTAATGGCATTCGATAATTTAATATGTTGTTGATATTAACTGTTTGAGAAACTTTGTAAACTATGAAAATATACACATTTATTAGCAGACTACAGCATTTATATAAATCCGCTAGTTGCGTTTTTAAAAATTATTAACTCAGGGTTTGTTCCAAATTAGAGGAAAAATTACGATTATGGAATTTACGTGATTTTAGAAAATAAAGTGAAGTGGTAGAAAAATTAAATAATGTTTAATGTTTGCGAGATATAGCTTTACTTTTTAATTTTCAAATTGTATTTCTTTAACAACATTTTGATTATCTTTTTAAAACAAATATCTACTGCAATCCTTAACGATTTAAACGAATCTGCCTGAATAAAGTTTTTTTATAAATCGATTCTAAATTGGATTTTCTGTTTTATTTGGGCAAATATTGAATTTTCCTTACCCGTAGACTGACACCGTTCTAAAAATATTTACGTTGGAAGTCCGATCTTGAAACTCTAGGTTTGAAGTTGCAGCCGATTTACAAACAAATATTTCCTGATGCGATCCTTGTTTCGTAAATGGTAATTTGTTATGTTGTTTTTCTCTAATCTTCCGCAGAAAAAGTCTCGTAATACTTTCAAACTTTAAATATCTTATCGTGTAATTTAGAAAATTCATGTTATCGAAAACTTCTTCATCCCTATTTTTTTTTTCCAAATTTGTATCCACAGTTCTATTGCTTCTACTATTTCAATTCAATCAAGTAACACCCTGGATGCCTGTAAGGTTCGCCAAAATGCTTTGAGTTACATGGTGAGGATGTTGAAATGTCCATACACGTACAGTAAAATAAGATAGTTACAATGTAAACGGTTTTAATTTTATGATTGCATATACGACAGCAAATACGATACGATAATGTAATTTTGATCGAAAGAATGATAATGATAATATTAGTTTTTCGCACGAAAAGTTGTCTATTGGACTTCTTTCTCGACAAAAATGTATCTTGCTTAAGCGTGCAAGACATTGATCTGAGGGAAGCTCGAGGGAAGAGATCTTGAAATAAAAAGGAACTGAATATACACACATATCAAAATGGAACATTTTCCAAGATAAGTAAATAAGCATCACAACAATACGTATGAAGCATAGCTTAAACCCTCACGGTGGACATATAACCCAATGACATTCAGTCTGGTGTCAAAAATCTTTCACTCTTAACATATTTCTAAATAGGAAGAGGGCGGAAGATCTACGAGATTAATACTGTCAAGCTCTATTCTTTATTTTAAAATAATTAACCTTGCATGCCTTACAAGCATTGGATAGAGTTTTGACCAAATATATGTTACCTTGAATTTCGGGGGCGATTTATGTCAACAGTTCTCATAGTAGAAATCATATCCGCGTGCATTGTGCTGCTCTGTAACTCGAAAGTAGTCTTCAATGTTACTCTTGTTTGAAACGTGAAACCGTCTAAATTTCATATGGGCAGGCGAATCTAACGTATCATGGCGGCAAAACCAAATTTTGAATTGATGGATTTAACTAATTAGTCGATAAATTAAAAAACGAGTAAATTAGTCAAATCAAATGCTCGATTCTCTCATCGACATTCTACAGCGATCTATGCGACGGTGAAGGGTCCTTTTCTGTGATATAGTAACTGAGAAAAATGTAAAAAACGAAATTTTTCTTAAATCAAACTTTTCGAAAATGACGGATAAATTTGTTCTTGCAAAAGCTAGAAAGAAATTTCTTTATTAATAATTATGTTATTGATCGTTGATTGATTGTTTCGTTTAAATTTCGCTTTTCTTTAGTTGTGTTCATTTTATAGTTAGTTTATTTGTGTAAATTATTTTTAAGAAGAGAAAGCCTTTCGGTTTTATTTTGGCTCATTCAATTTCGACTGATTGTTTGATTTTAATTTTGTTTTTTGACATTTGTTCATTATTATAACATACAGTATAACTTATTTAGTTTCAACAAATGAAATAATGTTTCATTTGTTTCTACACTAAGGTCGAATACGGATTGTTTCCATTTCGTTTGATTTTTTCAATTTCGTATTGCTTTTTTGTGTAGCTGAATATAATTCTGAAAATTCCATTTGAAAACATTCCACTTTTAGCGTAATTGCTTAGTTTTTTCATTTCATGTTCATGTGTAGAAAAGACAGATAGGGTCAGCGCAAATTTTGGGTTAGCTTATATAACCTCGATCCTTTTCTAAATGCATTTTTCAACGATAATGAACGAATTCAAAAACACAAGCTATATTGTAATCTGTAAAAACATGCAGGTTGTTCCATTTAAATAAATAACTTGAAAGTACTTCGGATTAAACCAGAAGTACAGTAACAACAAAATACAAGTGCCATCAATATCATTATTGATGTATTAAAGATATTTGCTTGGTTAATATACTTTATCCCAACACTGCATATTTCTAAACATGTTTTCGGTTGCTTACAATAATGCTGTTATTATTTTACTTTATTCCAGAGGACTACAATGCTCTACTTGTTAGTGACCCATGCAACAGGTATGTGGATAAGCCACAGCTTAATTTCCACATAACTAAAGATGGCACGACAGTAATACGGGAAATTGGAGTTTGGAAGCATTATGCGCTTGAAGAAAATTACTATTGTGTGGAATACGTTAGGATATTCCACGACTACAACCTACTGCTATGCAGATTGTTTGACAATGCAGGCCACGCATCGAAACCTATTATCATCAAAGTGGCATTAATAATTTCGTGTGTTTGCCTGCTAGTAACGGTGATACTGTATTTGTTACTGCCGGATTTGAAGAATTTTATTGGGAAGATTATTATATGTTACTGTTCCTGTCTATTTGTTGCGTTCCTTATATTAACATGGCTACAATTTGATCCAGTTCCGGGAGATTACTGTGATGCATTTGGTAGGTTATTTCAGTATTTACGAAGCACGTAAATCTATTATTCATTCTCCTACTAAACTATGTAGATTGTCAACAAGGTTTCTACGTAATTATTAAGCCTTACAAAAGCGGGTGCTTTCCCAGTAGCGCACGTCTCGGTTAATATCAATATTGAAAATAGTGTATGTAATTATTTACTGTTTTAGTTTTATTGTGCTGATCATTCACATCATGCGTCTGCATCTAATGATGTGACGTTCGCGAATTTAAAAAAGTCGTTTGCGTAACATTCGCGCTCTTGGTTCTTTCACTTGAACTCTCGTCTGTACGCACTATAGTTTGAAAATCGAGATTCTTGTCTATAACCGCACGTAATTTATCGATTGTATTTAGCGCTTCATGTCATTAAAGCTCGCTGTTCTCTAATTTGGAAAGTATTTGAGTGTGGAGTTTGGTATCTGTAACCAGTTAAGTTGCATTATTAATTAAAAAGGTTTATTAATATTCGTCGAAAATAAGCTTGCCGTCGATTCGCCATCATTAATCGAACACGTCATTCATACACGGCTATGTCCGACCGCTTTCGGAATATATCATCGCCGCCAATGAGTGAGCACTCGCTTTTGCAGGTTTAGTAATTATATGAACGTGGTATCCATCTGCAATAGATCTCGGTAAATAAACAGAAAAGTTGTAGCAAAAGTATATCAGAACTATTTCAAAGATAGATATGCATTTTGCATTTCAATCAACATACAACTTAACTGCGGCTTCCGCTGTGCTTCCTATTAAAAGGTTAAATCGTTGTTTTTTATTTCGCTTAATTTACTGTAAATATTCATTAATCTCACGAGTATCTTTGGTTGTCTCTAAGTAGTTAAGATGTAATTCTAACACTTAAAAAAGAGAAAATGATAATAAAAACTAAAATTAGTAACCTTTACCACCATCGTATAAAGCTTTGTGCTGAATCTCATAAAGATTTATCCCAATTATATTGTTACCTTTTCGTATCAAAAATTTCTGTGAGTAACGCTTTTTATATATCACCATATAACCTGTCAAATTCACACAAGTTTATATTCCATAAGCAAATAGATGAGTTTAGTCATTCTGAATTAAGCATATGTTAATGTGTGCTTATACCTTGGATGAACAATTAATGGAAAATATTTCGTTAGTAAACGACTTTTTAATGTCAATATAAATATTTAGAATCGCAGTACTAAAAATACCGTATTAAAAAAATAGAAAATGAACGATTTTCACGTACAAGCGCATTTACGCAAACGGGCTGAGCTTTGATTTAAATTACTTGTTTACACTATAATTAAAAAAAAACTATATACGTTTGAATGTAATATGCGTATCTATAATTAATATATATATATATATTTTTTTTTAGGATTTGCTATTGCCTTCTGCTTTTTGGCTGCATTTTCTTGGATGACCATTCTGTGTTATGAAATGTGGAGAGTGCTTGGGTATGTATATAAAATTATATAGGTGTTACGTAATCAGTGTTTGTTTAATATTATAGTTTATTACATTCATACTTATAACATAAACGTAATAATAAAAGCAAAGCAGGTTCTGGGAAAACTCAAACTGGTCTAACTTTAGGATATCTAGTAAAAGCCACATCATATTTAAAACTATGGAATTATGAGAAAGTTTTGGCTGTTGTTAACATCTTATACCGTGCTTTTGGTATCGGTACAAATAGATTTGAAATTTTAGAATATATTCTAATTGGAAGTAGCTACATATCGAATTTACAGCAAAAACTCAATCCAAGGAAGTGCGTCATCTACTGTATAAAATAATTATAGAATATTTGTATGGCTATGCGTAATACTGCAGCGAATTGGATAATAGAAGAAGGATAATATGCTGCAGTATATGTATACTAGCTGTGTTGAAAAATATCTGTGCGCAAAATACGATACAACGTACGCTTGTGTGATACATATGTGATAACAACACGCTGATGCTGTTTAGCCGCCGGGTTACAGTATGCTTTACGATCGAACCATGGCTTTGATAAGTTTTGGAGCAATTATGTCTATACTGCGGATTGACGACCGGCTCTGGGGTACGAGGCATTCGTTCAAGCACGGCACGTAGATGCGTGAGGGTAAGCGATACACAGTTAGACGACACTATTTCTGCGTGTTTGTCTAACTAGAAACGCTCAAGTTACATGTGAAATATTAAGGGGGTAAATGCATCGAAGGAATAGTTTAATTTTCATTATCGCAAAGACATTGGATAAAGATAAATAACGTCTAAGGCTATATCTCATCCATATCATATTAAAAGTGAAGTATTTACATTAATTACTAAAACATGCTCCAGAATTGAGAAATGTGTTCGCTTACTTGTTACAACATCTTTAAATTTAGAAAAGCTTTTTTCATATCATAACTTATAAGAGGAGCACTTTTTTGGAAGTGGGAGTGTGGTGCGGGTTATATTAACCCCAAAGTTAGCCTAGCGAAGAGTAGTTACGCCTTCCAAAATTCCTTTACAGTATAGCCTCGTCCCGGTGGATTCAAGCGCAAACCTGCTTTTAGAAGATATGTTGATACGAATATTAAAAACTAGTTAGTTTTATACTTGGTCACAAAAATAACATTTGTTACGCAAAGGAATTTTCATACAAGAGTACTAAAAATAACACACTCGTCATCGGGTATTCTTTTTGTTAGGGTAGGAGCGTTTTGCGACCCTGCAAGTACCAATGTATAATGCTTGTAGGTAATTCCACAGCATTCTAGCTACGCGATCCAGAACAACAACAACATGAAAGTTAGATAAAAGAAAAACAAAGGGCGCCAGTTTTTTTTTAAGTACCAAAAAAAATGTACTTTGTTGCACCTCCTCTTGAGTTGCAGTAGGATATAGCACAGACTTAAAGTAATTAAACAAACTTTAATTTAATCGTTAATATTAAAAATTAATATTAAAAAATTGAACCAGGCGCTCCAGGTTTGTCACAAGTCCGACCCTTTGCTGGAATGACTCGAGACACCCCGAACTCCGCGTATGTCATGCCGTCAATCCTTACGACTGATATCTAAAAGAAATAAAAAAAGGAAAAAGAAAAAACGGAAACCAATAGATCGAAACAAAAAAATGTTAATATAAAAAAAATAAAATTTTTCTTTGTTTCGATTTTGATTTCGATTTCGAAAAAGAAAATGAATAATTGAGCCAATTAAAAAAAGTTAAGTAATTAGGAAAGAAAATTAAATAAATTACCAGACTTTGTTGTAGAATAGTTACTGAGTTTGGAAGATAAGCTTAAGAAAAATTTTAAGATATACAAATCATTATAATATGTACACGAGATTAGATAAAAAATTATATGATCAAGCGATAGAGTAGAAATAAGCAAAAGACAAATTTTCAAAATTAAATTAGATAACTCCATAAGATAATATTGCAAGGTAGGTTTTTTTTGTTAAGTTAACTACACTCCAGAAAGGTAATTGGAACGTACTCACCAATTTAATATCACTTTACTGCAATCACGTCTGATCGCCCCCAACGTTTAGGAAAGAAGGGACGAAAGGTCTCGTACAGTCGATCACGCACGTTAAAATTATCTGCCACAACAAACAAAACTAAGAAGAAAATTAAAATTGCAACAAATCGGAATAATATTGGTACGTATACACTGCTGTTCAAAATAAAAAGATCGCGTGGCAATAAAATTGTTACAAGCTACAAACTTCGTGCGCGTGCTAGTGCAGTCCAGTGAAATACAAGTATTAGAAATTATGCCCCATCTATCTACATTCATCTATATGCAATATTTGATTTCCAGCTTTTTCTTTTTTATTATTTCAAATATACGTAGAATCGTAACAAGTAGAGAGGACAAAAGCGAGTGAAATCATATCTGGTTTGCAGCGACTAGACAGACTCGTGTTTTGTCGTCGACACTCAGAGAAACCGGTAAGCAACGTAGACGAGTCTGTCTAGTCGCTGCAATTTAATTTGTCTTTGTCCTCTAGTAATTCTAGGGCATTAGAAAACTAGTAGTAACAGCTTTATTGCTCTTTTAAGAATGAATATTTTCTTGCGTACTTGATTACTTTGTTGTTTTCTATCGACTATAATGTAATTATTCAAACATTTTTAAAATGTTAATGAATAATTATTTCAAAGTATATACATAAGTTTAACAAAAACTTTAAATACGTCTTATATTACGTAACACGGTATCATAGAATCTGTAATTACTATTATTTAATTAATAATATTATTTATTAAAATTATTAATTTTTTAATAATTTTAGTAATTATTATAATTATTATAGCTTCAAACAAGAACAGAAGCTCGAACGAAAAATATAAAGAAAATCAAATAACTTGGGAGTTAATTGTGGAAAGGTTTCTGTATTACACGAAACTTATTTCCCAGGCAGACCTGTTCCACATCTGTTTACAATGCTGTGAATTATTGAACTTTACAACGAGATACTTAACTGAACTTATCCTTCAATGCGGATAGTGTCTGTAGCATGGGTATTTTTGGTGGAGATAGCTAAATTATCTGGTTGGAATTTTTGACTGTGCGTGCAATAACGTGACGTATTTTGGCAAACACATGCATGTTATTGCATGTACGTACGTGAATCTTTATGCATATGAGAATAAGGAACGTTCCGGCAACATGTGGTAGTAGCATTTCCAACGTGATTTCCAACTTTGCACTGGTTTATATAATCGTACTCATATAAACACGTAGGAAATAATAACATTGTTGTTTTCATAACAATTTCTCAAACTACATAACATCGATATCCATTAATGTTAATTCGCTGGATGCTACATCACATACAGTAACAGAGTATTATAGTCCCTGTTATTATTGTTAAAACAAAAAGTGTATTGTAGTTGGTCGGAATTGCCTTTAAACAAAAGCTATCGGTAACAGATGAACGAAGAGATGTCAGGACAATCGAGGCTTCTTGGCTTACATTTTTAGTGTTTGATATATTCCCTTACAATAGTTTGTTACTAGTTAGTCAACTATGAAATTAATAATTAGAAAATGTTCAGGTTTCAAAAAATGCGCGGTATACGTGTACATACACTACCGCTCAAAAATGTTTAGGTACTCTCATTGACGGCAAAACTGTATAAAAACTCAACAAAAATGTTAATGCTATTTATTGTTTATGTACACCTACACATGCCTTCATAAAAATATACTAAATAAATGCGAAAATTAAAACGTTTAACTTAAATTTTGCATTCATCTATGTGACCCCCTCTTGATTTAATAATTGCGGCACACAATCGAGGCATCCTCGCAATAAGTTTTGCCAAAGTTTCTTGTGTTATTGAGGCCCAACTTGATTGCAATTTGTTCCACATGTCAGTAGCTGATGTCGGAGCCGATTTCCATACTTTCCGATCCAGTTCTTCCCATAGCAACTCGATGGGATTCAAGTCGGGGCTCTGGGGAGGTTATTCCAGGATTTTGAGAGTTCGTTCCTCTTGTAAATGGCGTAAATGGTCTTTGCATAATTTGAGGAATGTTTTGGGTCATTATCTTGATGGAAGATAAAATTTTGATCCAAAAGTCGAATTCCAGAAGGTATTGCTTGGTTTACCAAAATTTCTCGGTAGCCTTCTTTTTTTAATCCGGCCAAGTGCAGGTAAATGATAGAAAGTAAACCTTATGCGATATAATGGGTGTTTATCTTACTGAACTACATTTTAAATACTTATTTTATTTTATTATAATGTTTTTCTTTTTTTTTTTTGTAAATATAATACTGTATAAATAATCCATGAAAACAGGGGTGTGTAAACATTTTTGAGCGGTAGTGTATACAAATATACAGTCTTATTCGGATATAGTACGAAAAAAAAATTAGGTGAAAGAAACGCATGAGTAATGCCTAAATACAAAATATTATGGTTCTATGTGCACGTAGTAACGAGAAAATGATTTTTCTTTATTCGAGTCCGACTCTGTCTTAGTTAACATATGGGAATCACCGGCAGTCGCTGAAGCAGCGTTCGGATATCCATTTAGTATGCACATAGCATTCACCGTCATTACACGCAATTGCAATGGCATCCTATACGAATATCGAATACACCGATATGATTTTGATTTATGGCGAAACAGGACAAAATAGTCTTGCGGCAGAAAATTTGTACGCGGAACGGTTTCCCAATCGGCGGCATCCATCATCCGAGACAATTGTGAGAACCGTGTATCGACTTCGAGAAACAGGATCAGTAATTCCACGTTTCGAAGGTCGTGGCCGTCATATATCACGTAGAGTTCAGCAAGCAGAAGAGCATATTTTAAACATCGTTGAGGCGGAACCAGGCATAAGTACTACAACTTTAGCCCAGCAAGTAAATGTGTCCCAAACGACGGTGCATCGAACTTTGAAAAATAATTTATTTAATCCGTATCACATCCAGCGCGTGCAAAGATTAACGGAATTAGATTATCCTCGCCGTCTTGCCTTCTGCGAGTGGTTTCAACGCACCGAAGTTCGTCAACCACGTCTTGCGTCAGTAATTCTCTTTACCGACGAATCCACGTTTACAAGAGATGGTATTTTGAATTATCATAATATTCACCACTGGGCAGACGAAAACCCACACGAGATACACCAAGGCGCTTCGCAAGTTAGGATATCTGTCAATGTTTGGGCGGGTTCAATAGGCGATTACCTACTTGGACCACATGTGCTCCCACAACGATTAAATACAGAATCCTATTTACAGTTCCTCCGAGATGAATTATCCGAGTATTTGGATGAGATACCACTAGCGATACGGCAACAATTGTGGTTTATGCATGACGGAGCACCCGCGCATAGTAGTCGAGTAATTCAAGCATTTTTGAACCAAAGATTTCCGCAATGGATTGGACGTGGAAGTCGTACTCCATGGCCACCTCGTAGTCCCGATCTAAATCCATTAGACTTTTTTCTGTGGGGATACATGAAAAGCTTGGTATATGATCGTCGCCCTGATATTGAAAATGTCGAAGATCTGCGAAATCGCATTTATGTTGCAGCTCAACGCATTCGCGAAGACATGGTAAATTTTACTCGTGTGCATAATAACTTTCGTCGCCGAATTGATGCCTGTATTAGAGCTCACGGTGGACATTTCGAACATTTTTTACATTAATAAATTATTTTGTCCTGTTTCGCCTAGATCGGTCCTTGTTAGGACCACCACAAATTTCATAAAAAGAAAAAGAATGTATAACTACAAATAACTCAAAACCCGACATTTCGGATGCATTAACTTTAAACATTAAGAACGCAAATCATATGGTTATCGGCATATTCAATGTAAACACATAAACACTTCGACATCAGCTGTACGACAGACTAATGCATTTCAATAGACTATTCACTATTCATAGCATCTACAATGCTTTATCGATTTTTATTTGCATCTGGGTTAACTTTGATTCATCAGCGGTATTTGTATAATATAGGAGAAACAAAGATATGGACCGGCTTTACCTGCATTTTGGGCCCTAAAATTTGAACAAAATGTATATGTTACAAATAAATTTCTTTTTAAATTTTCAGTAACACATTGATAGGTAGTCTTCAGATTTCGGTAGCTTACGTGCTATTTACAGGTAACCCTGTATAATGTATAATATACAAAAAGGTCACAAAATAATCAGTCCGCTTACAGTAATCCTCTCACTTTGTATGTTTCGTTAAATTTTTTTAATATAACATGGTCCTTACATTAGTTTTCTTCAAGTATACCGATGAGTCTGGCACGTTTATTTTCGGATTTTTATGATTTTTTAAAATAGCACCTTTATGATGAGTTAGATATTTACCAGTGCCGATTAAAACAGGTTCACTTTTATGAAGACTTTATGAAGGTTCTGTTTTTCATTATGCTATGTGATTTGTATTTTTCGTAATAACACCCATTTCTTTTCTATCTTAGAAGTTCAATATTTTTCTATATTTCAATATATATAGGATAATCGATAAGACACTTACTTTGTTATTTTAAACGGAAGACACTGTATATTATTACGTACTTAGTTTTTTCATCCAGAAATGAACCAATATAATACGCATTTCATGCGACGACATTACAGCAAAAATTACAACAGGGATTACTAAGTTTACTTATGGTGTATGTCATTTACGTTACAAGTCACTGTTTGTTTTTCAGATGTTCTTTTCAGTTTTGCTATTCGCATTACTTATTCGTAACCTGCACGAGCTTTTACATGATTAGAATATTTTCATTTTTCGCGAAGAAGATCCATTAGCATCGTTTTTTTTTTCTTCGTAGAATCAATCTTTTCAGCATTTTTAGCAATTGACTTTTTTTTTAAATTTCAGTCATAAGTGTTCAGTATCTTTTGTTTACTCTGCCATGGTAACTCAATATATTAACCTTTTGGTGTAATATTCAAATACCCGCGTGTAACTGTAGTTATTTCTTTTTCATTTGTCTTTCGCACTATTTTCAATGTTAGACATGTGTATCATTACTAGCGAGGACAAAAGCGAGTAAAACCGTAGCTGTTTTGCAGCGACTAGACAGAGTCGTGTTTTGTCGACTCTCGGGGAAACCAGTAGGCAACACAATCATATGATTTCACTCGCTTTTGTTCTCTCTAATCATTACATACATTATACATATAACATTATGTACCTCAGTTTACAGAATTAATTACTTCCAAAAATATTTCGTAATTCTAAATTTACTAATTGGAATTATTATATAACAAATAAGGATAATAAACTGTTGCTTGAACTGAAAAAAAATCTCCGCACTTCGCTCAATCTTTCTTATTGCTTGGTATAAGTTTTGCTTCTTTACACGTTTCATCTCATATATTGGTAATATTGCATTGTACCATTACATGTTTCTCATGGTTTTCGTCTTTTTTCTTGTTTCAGTGTTTTTGTACCTTGTACATCCTTTAATTGATTTGCCTGTGGCATTCTCTCTAGACGCCCCGACCGGCTTAGTTGTCTTTTTCAAATGTTTTTGCATCCCTAGGCTTTCGGTTCTTCTTAAATTTCTCAATTTTGTGACCCCTTCATATTTTCTAAGGTATTTCATGTTTTTCCTTAGTCAGTGTCCTAAACTCGCAATCAAAATTTAACAATGATCTGTAAATGGTCCTATAGGCATTATAGGACCTTTAGAAATAAGCTAAAGGTCCTATTCATTGCAAGGCACAGTTTTAATGTTCTTTCCTATTTTTTTAATTTCTTTCTAGTTTTACTGAAACATACAACGTCTTTTATTTGAACATTATCTATTTTTACGTGTATTTTGTTTGGTTCACTGTGGTTTTATTTAATTTTGTTTTATTTTCTTCTAAAATTCTCTCGCAAGTCTTTTTCCTTTTCTGCAATGTTGCATAAGTTGTTGACTAAAACGCTTTTCATACGCCTACTTTTCTCATATCCATAGACCTGCACCTTCTCTCAGCCTCTCCTTAATTATAAAAGCTGTTGAAGTTTTGGTTTTGATGTGTTGCCTGGCTAATATCTTCCTTATAATATTTTAATCATTTTACTCTTTCAGCTACTATTCTCTATAATTTTTCTCTTGTACTATCGAATACTTTTTGTAATCTAATAAATCCCGAATATACATATGTACTTCTTTATTCAGTCTCTTTTTTTTTAGATATTTGTCTCATTGTTAATATATAAGATCTTGTACACTCCATCCTTTTCTCAATATACTTTGAAATTCTTTTACAGTGTTGTCTATTATTGTTTTTTTTTTTGTCAAGAATTTATTCATATATTTTCTTAGCGGCGTTTTAATCCTTCATAATTTATATAAATGAATATATTTAGTAGACACATTTCGCTGTATGACAACTAATCAGTAGACATACGTGGAAGGTAGCAACTGTAATTGAAGTTGTCGTGTATATACGATATTGAATGATTGGGAGTATCTAATTAAAGACACTACAATCACTGAAAATGTCCAGTTAACCTCTACATAAAAATAGGCAGGCACTTCTAGAAGTACCTACACAGCTCATCAGTACATCTTAGTGGAAGGTAGCAGCTGTAAATACATTCATTTATGTTAATCACCCATGGTGTAATTAAAATAAAAACAAAAATTCACTGGTTGGATGTCCCAAATTGAACCAAAACCGACAAAAGTTGTTCGTTCACAAAGCGCTTTAAAAGAAGATATTGCTTTGGCCTTCCATAAAATTGGGCTTGCTGATACCGTTGCACTTTAGGATCGACAAAGCAGTAAACGCTGATTTGATATACAACAATTTGTTTGCCTCGAATCTTCGATCGAATTAGAAAAATCAGCATCGGCACATCGTCCTGTATCAGAATTACCGCTAGCTTTCACACAGCACATCGAAATAGTTTTTTTTTATTCTTTTATAAAATATCTGTTTTCCCATTTTTCTGGAAATTTTCCCTCGCAGAAATAGGTATATGAAACCCACATTATATTGGTTCATTTCTGGGAGGTGAAATTAAAAATGGAAAAATTGGAGATTTCCTTTAAATTAAAATAACAAAGTGGGTGTCTTCTTTGCACATTATGCATCACTCTGTATAAATGGTAATATTTTTGAAAGAGATTGTATGAGGTCAGTTATGCCATCAGAAAATTTTGGCTGCACTGTTTGCACAATTTTGTGCAAATAGTGCATTTTATGCAAAAGCATTATTTGCACATGCGTAACTGTTAAGTTTCAATATATATTATAAGCATTATACCTGTCAATAGTTTTGGTTACGTATACCATTCAATTAAGTTTGCTGGATGAAAAACAGAAACCGTGTATGCTGTAAAAAAACGAATGTTTTATAGATTTTTCTTTTTCGGTGTTAATTAATTAATGGGAATTAAAGATATTGACGTATATTATGTGGATACCAAATGTGTGAGATTTCAAAGATAATTTATTTTATACGCATACGTACGAAAAAAGCCGTTTATTTATGATTGCAAATGTTACAAATCGTTGACAGATGGAAACCATCAATGTGTAGCACGCATAAATTGTCCGCTGTATTAACAAAGAAAGTATAAATTTTAACGTATCCTGACTGTATTGCTATGCTTCCCAACTTAAGAATACACAACGGAGCACAAGGAGGAAACAATAACATCGTACTGTAACTATTTTAAAGGTTTGCTGTATGTAAGTAAATATACATTCCTTAGCGTTTAAATTTTGAACAACCAGGGAAGTGTTTGTTAGACAAACATGATGGACAGCTTTTCCAAAGGTTACTGTCGGTTTTTGTTTTTGCAGTAAATTTCAGATGAATAGGGTCAAAAACTGGAGTTCTAGAAATTTAGTATTGCGCACTTTCTTGTACAGCAAACACATGATGCTATTGCATATGATTTAGTTAAGCAGGATACGATTTATAAACATATTTGAATTAAAAACAGGAAAAAGATTTTTATGTATCATTAGCGAAAATTAGTTCGAAAATTAATTTTAAAATAATTATTTAACGAAGACCAATTTAAAGTAAGTTGTTTGTTGCTAGTAATTGATAAAACGTGATATTTGTAAAGTATAGCTTACATCCACCCATAACTAGCATTATTAACCAGTTTTAGATACTGTGGAGTGGTAGCTTAGGGACTATGCGACATAACTAAATTAAAACAATTTAACTTGTTCTATATGGAACGAAATGTTGTGTAAATTTTCTATTGAGCGTTGTCTTTCTGATTTTGCTTTGAGTGTGGCGCTAATGTTTCCGCATACGTACTGCCAGCTTCTTTAGAAATTTTCTACCCATTGTCCATCCTTCGTCAAGTTCTCTAGTGATTTTCAAGCAGGTTATCTCCTTAACTCTCAGCGGCCGGGGGTGATCTAACATTTTAGTTAACAGCACTCCTCAGTTCGAAGTTTTAACGATGTTTTGTAATAGGTACCATCATTTTCGTTTATGAAGCACGATTTTACATATCCCACGCAAATAGTTTTAATTAAGGCACATTACCCCTAAGGTAACTATCTGAAAATGTTATGCAGCTTAAGGTATTATTTTTTGGAATGAAACGGGAGGTCATGCTTACCACATTTTAACCTTATGGACCGTGATATCTTTAACTACGCTATAGTATTGGAAAAGGTTTGATGTCCCAATTTTTATATAGTACTACAGTGCTATTGTAAATTCTCTTGTTGGTAGCCATCTTTTCTTTAAATTAATCGGACAAAATGAAAAACAAAACTATGGTTCGATAATAAATATATTGTCTTCCTGATAGTAATGTAACTTTTCCATTTTCTTTTTTTATAAAAGTGTTATGCAGCAAACACTACAAAATTAGTTTAATAATCAATTTCTTTAGCAACATATTCTGTGTTTTAAAAGAAATGAACCACACCGAAGGAGTAGACGCAGAGCTTTGAAATTATGTAGAATAATTTAGTGCATGGAGACAAAGAAAGGATTAAATTTTGACGGCCATCTGTGATTGCTGATAGAAGTTATCTGTCTGTTAGGACCTGAAATTCCGTGTTGTTGAATAGTATTTTTCGGAGTAATTCGCTGTTTCTTTGTGATTGTTATTATTGCATTAGTAAAGTTAGTACCTCAGAAATGCCACAATTTCAAAGACGTGCAAATTTTCGCCATCTTAAGCTCTTTGAAAGAGAACGAATTATCGAGATGCATGAGGCTAGTTTAAGTTTTCGGGAAATTGTGGGCCACGCATGGCCCACATGGTAGACGCATGGGCCGACGTCACGCCACTATCAGACGGACTTGGATGGATCGGCAGGAAGAATGCGTAGAAACTCGTCGTAGAGGCAGTGGACGTCTTGGAGTGACAGCATCACGCGAAGATCGGCTGTTAAGGCGAAGTGCAATACAGAACCCTGTAGAATAATGCGTGCTGTTGTAATCAAGTGTACGTGTACGATTTATCATTGAATACGCACATTTGGGTTATCATCCTTGTTTTCGTCTTCTTATGGCTCAACAACATAAAGATGTCAGACTGCAGTGGAGCGAAAACCGACAAAATTGGGAAGATGAATGGAAAATTATCGTCTTCAGGATGGACGTTTACGGATCAGACGACCTACAGGTCAGAGGCAAAATTTACAGTTTGTTCAGCGTCGCCGCACGGTTCAAACTTCTAGTGTAATGGTGTGGGGAGCAACACGCTACGGTGACAGGTCTCTTTTGACATTCATTCAGGGCACTCTAAACGCCCGCCGTTACATTGGCCCCAATTTGGAGCTCGTGTTAGTGCCATTCCTACGAGACCTTCCACAGCCCGTCTTCCAACACGATAATGCGCGGCCATATATTGCTCACGTAACGTTAGAGTTTCTAGCACAAAACCATGTTCTGTATTAAACATGTCTGGAATACGATGGACAGAAAAATTACGTCATGCTCCCAACACTTAAACGAATTACGTCAACAGTTACAGGTAGCCTGGAATGAGCTACCTCAAGAAACAATCGACCATCTGATTTTCAGCATCAAAAGGTTACCGAATGCATAAGAGTACGCGGAGATGTAACACATTATTAACGATATTGTCAATAAATGTTGTCATTTATTTTTGAAAATGTAATCATTTGTTTGTTTCCATGCGCTAACTATTTCTACGTAATTTCGAATGTCTGTGTCTCCTCCTTTAGGGTGGTTCATTTCTTTTGAACACAATGTATAATGAAGAAAGCAATTAATTTGTTGTTGTAACCTAGTTTCAACAACAAATTTATAGCGAAATAGAAAACAAAAGTTTTCTATTTCGCTTTAACATATTAGTTTTAAAGACGCCGTTATCTCCAAGAAAATTATGTTAATTATCTTGAAAGGACAGCTAAAATACTTTAATGAATAGAACTTATTTTTATTTTCAAATTGATAAAGGCGGGTTTGCCTCCAATTCGGTGACCGCTAATGATTGCGACCGAGTAACTGCTAACAATTTGCTAGGGCGTTAACTTTTATTCGCCAGCAATTGTTAGAAATACACTCGTTTTATTGCAGTTTAGTTTTTAATAGCAAAATTTGCTTCTACTTTTTATGATAGAAAATGAGAGACAAGAAAAAAGAAATGATAAAAAGAAAACGTTTTGCATGTTTAATGTGGTACGCAGGTGGTTGAAGAAGTCTTTGAAAAATTTAGCGATTTTTTGGTTATCAGTTATCCAAACGATGTGTATGTCTATGCTCTATTAATTAACTTTAGTTTATTAGATTTTTCAGAGATCGAAGTATCCCGCTGTTATTCCATTGAATACGAGAATTTTACGAATCCACATACATCCACAAACTCTCTCTATTCCGCGTTTGGTGTTGGTGCACCGGTTTGTTAGCGTTTGTTACTTGTAGGTTTAAAGCTTGTATATTTTGAGATTGCGGTATTAGTTAATTAATCTTAAATAGGGAAAATTAATCACTTAGTTTTCCGAAAGCTAGTGCGATTGAAAATCGGCAAACTAGTAACATCTGTTCCGCCGACTCTATTGGTGAAATTGGAAAAACGTTTTTGTTCATTTTTGAGATTATAGATAAAATAAGAATCTTTTAAATTGAAGATAACAATAGATAATAGATAAAGAAAAAGACAATAAGAATTAAGAATAAAACGGGTTATGAAATATTTTGTTAGGATAGAAAGTAATGGATAATAATTTGTATCACTGCACCATTCAATTATAAGATAAAGACATTTATTTGTTTTAAAGCCGCTAATTCTACTTCAGAAGAAGTTCGAAAACCTATTCTTGTTGCCCAATACTTCTTTCAATCAATAGGATCCCGCCATCTGTTTGATATAGTTCTTCACGAACTACATTTTTGAGATTCTCAACATTTTCGTGTCGTTTCGAATAGATTTAATTTTTGAAATGAGATCACACGAAAAAATCGAGTATGGTCAAACTGGTGATTTTGCAGACCGTGAAATCGGGCCACACGTCGGGTTCCTGTCTTTGTTTTCACTGTCTATTCTGCTTTATTCATTTCAAAATGCTTCTTTGATTGTTTCTAAATCGATGTAATACTTTTCAGTCGGTTTAAATTATAATCCGAGTTGGATTTTCCAAAGATATGTCTGTTGCCTAAACTGTTTATATTTACGTCTACTATGTTTATCCGTTGTCCTAGGGCTGCCAGTTGTAAGACTTGATATTTTCAATACTTGGCCTAAAGACGGTCGTTGCTGACGTTGTGAATTGACAATGTAAATTTAGAGTGTTAGATTCCAAATAGTATTTATTGTATGTCCATCGTGTGTTTCTTACAAACGATGTATTTAAATTCTAAATTACTGGAAGTAATTAGAGACGTTGGTTGTCTCCCACTGAATAATATTAATTAAGTCATTTTTATTACATAAAATTACTATTATTACTACTAACTAACTATTATTGTTCAATAAATGGAGTTAAAATGACCCAACCTCTTTAATTTTTCCCCATTCATTATGAAGTGAAACAACGCAAAAGTATTGGCACACTCGGCTTAATTAATTAATCAATCCGGAACAGCTGTTTCGAGGATGCGTCGATCCCGACCTTCAACCGAAGACCGAAACGAAGATTAAGACCGACGCTTCTTCAAAACAGCTGTCCCGGATTAATCAATTCTGTTTAGTTTGCCACACTACTTCACATTCATTGTTATTATTATCGTTATGAAGTGCTCGTTACTTCTGCTGAATGCTCGAATTTCTAATACCGGTCATATTATTATTAATATTTTATTCACGTTAAAATTAAATAATAATAATTTAATGAATTGAGAGTGTAAATGGACTGCGAGGCAATTTTCGACACGTTACAACATATTTCATCTATGCTGTTGTTCAAAATATCTCGAATAAATAGTTTGTTCTGTTTAAGCATTTCACAGTTACAAAAGTTTGCATCGTCACTTAAATGATTAAAATAAAACATTTTGATCATTATTAGCATTCTATTGACAATCGTCGATGTACTAAAAGCAAAAAACTATCCTTTTTCCAAGATTTTCTGGTTATAACGTTCGAAAAGGTAGAGAATAAGTTTACACATTCTCATTACTCTGTAAGATGATACCATAACTTAAATTAAAATCTCGACCGGTGTCTCTTATCGAGCTTTCGGAATAAACTTCAAAATAACCAATAACCTTTGTTTCTACTGCTTCATTAATCATGCGTTTCCGAAGAAATATCGATGACACGTTGAACACGGCAAAGCGGATTAACTCGTGTTCTTTTACTTTTACAGAACAGTTTCGGCGTACGAAGTAAGCTTTCAACATATCACATTTATCATTATGAAAAAGCATCTCAACGCACAGTTCGAGCAGTATTTGCAACGGACTAAACGTTTGGCACAAATTATTATCGTTTGTTTCCATAACAGCTAGTTTCGCATTAGTCTAGGTTCTTATAACACCGTTATTTTTGATCGAAATGACTTCATCGTTCATTTCGTTCTAAATTCTAATACCTTTCATTATATATAGGTTATTTTCTCTACAAGCTCAAAGACGCGGTGTTCAATTAGCTTTCCGATTTTACCATTGTAATCGATGGAAAAAAATGGTAGTGGTTTGCTAATTTAAGCGAGCTTCAAAGATAAAGAAGTTGCTGATGGTGCGTACTTAATTTAGATCGTCCTGTATAGCGGTGTAACTGTGGACGTGATAGAAACTGTAAAGCGTATTTGTGAAAATATTCTTTCGCTTCAGGTTATTATTTACGACGGCTTATAATATGTATGAGTCATAATTGTTCAGGACGACACGTGAATTAAAGCACGAAACATCTGCATATTACGCGTTTGTATTTTTAACGAAACCAGGATGTGATCCAACCATATTTGTAATAAAAATTCGCTGCTGGTAATTATTTTCGTTGAACGTTTGTGATTAAAAATATTTTGAATCCGCTCCGATTTATTATGACCTGATTGACTAATAAAAAGATCCTTTGTACGATGCGTAAGTACCTTACATATTAGAGACAACACAGCTATTAAGAATTTACAAAATAAGAAATAATCAAGGGCAATATTCAATGGGCAAATAATTTGTTCCAGACGACTGTTTATTTAATCCGGGTGCAATATCGGCATAAACAAGAAATCTGCGAAGAATATATCCTTGTTTTGTTTCTAAAACATGTCGATCGGACGCGAAACTGCTTTTTTATTTTCATAAATAAAATAAAGACAGACAATTGATCTGGAAAAAATGGTCAATGAATAAATTTCCATTGTTTTAAATTAAAGCTGCTCTACCCGAAGATAATCAACTATTTGAATTTCCGATGTATTCAATTTTCTTCATATAACTTTCTACGTAACAATTCAAAACAAATTAGTTCTGGGCGTAGGAAGAGAATCCTTTTATTCGCAGCTGCATTTTCTTATTTCTTTCTCGCATAGTAATAAATGTATAAATTTCCTCTTTCCTTTATTTTTCACTACTTTCAATTGATGTTTAAGAATAGTACTTACAGCATAATCTTAGCTTTATATGCTTTATATAATGAAATAATTTGCTTGTTGATTTAAATTGTTTTCTTTTCCAGATCACTGACTGCTGAATATGGAAATAAACTACATACGCATAAGAAAAGATTTATCTGGTACAACATTATTGGATGGACAATTCCACTTTCGTTAATTACGTTTACTTTAATTGACTACCTGTATAATTTTTTGCCAAATTCTATACATATTATCGTCGGCTGGAGACGATGCGTTTTTGAAAATAATAGGCCAAGTATATGCACTTTTCTACCTCTAGAGAGCTTCTAATTGTTCATAAAAGCGCAATGCTTATTTGCCGTTTATCGAACTCGAAAATGGTCAAAACGTTTTTCATCTTGCGTTTTTACTATTTACATTTATATTTATTGTAAATCACTGCAGCATATAAAATGGTGCCACTATACACGATACAAGTTTGATATGGAGCATTAGGTAATTGAGAAAATTTACGGCTTTTGCGGAATTTCGCTGCTTTTTTAACGGGTGATATCTTAGACACCTCGCACTGTAGATCAGTGACTAAAATTTTATTCTATTGAGTATTTTTTGAGTTTTTGGAAATATACCGAAAACTGTTTCATGTCAACTAGCAGCTCTTGAACTCGTTGCTTATATTTATGATATTTTACTTTTTTCGTTTAATGGAACATTCTGTACATTTTTCCCGAACATGAGAGAGAAGCTATTGTAGTTTTTTTTTCTTTCTTTATAAAACGCTATAAGTACTTGAAATTTTTGTTTCACTTAAGATATTTATTAAAAATAGTAATGCCAGTCAACAAATTCCACGAATTAGGTAAAAATTCTACAAAATTTTAATTCATGTACTTTTTTTATTTCCAACAAAAAAAATGAACTAAGTACTAACATATCTTGCTGGTTTGTTGCGTAGTAGGTAGTCATAATTGAATAATTGAAAATTTTGAAAGGAAAATAGATAATAATATCCGGCTTTCACCATTTTTTACTTACCCGGTTTATGTTGCTGCTTTCTGAACGGCAGGCGTGTTCTTTGGCACTAGACGGCGCCAAGAAATGTCGAGTTTGTCATTTTGAAAGTTGTGACATTAACTGTTAGGCATCAGCGATGGAAGATAGAGATAAAAAATACTCTCGAAACCATGCTGATGACGCCGGGTAAGCACAAACATGTCCGTGTGTTGGTGTAATTTTTTCCTCTTCTTCTCTTGCGTTTGCCGTGAACTATTCCATTAATACCATAAGGAAGCTAAGCTGTCTTGGCATTATATCTGTGTTCCGTTTGTAGCAAAAACTGAACATACTGTATGTTTGAATATGATTTTGTCATGTTCGAAACTTTTCTCGAAATATACTCTACTTGATTTTTTTCATTCCTATCTTGTTCAGGAAGAAAAATTGCATTTTGCTTTTTGGGTAAACATGCTGCACCTTTCTGGCTATTATTATTTTATCATTTCTATTGGCATCATTGTCTCTTAAATATATAAATAGTAATTTATTCGAAAAGAAAAATAAAGTAAAGTCTTCATATTTGGTATCTAACTTACAAGTGGGTAGTTCGCTTCCCTTAAGTATCTTGGTAACATCGTTATGATGTCATGTCAGTGATAACGTACCTCGCTTATTACCATAGTGAGTGTTGTATGTTTGAGAGGAAAGCCAAATAACACAGAAATGTAACTGAACTGGCAATGGATGAAGAAAATTTACTAAAATTATGCAGAATCAAAACCATATTTGGAAGACTAATGATTTGTTTTGTCGTAGCCTAAACTTTTGTGCTGATATTAAAAAAATGCTTTTTTCCTCGGTAATCGTTACGTGGAAACGCAGAAAATTATGTTAAAGTTTGACGTGTGTATAGTTTCGCGTTAGCCTATATGATCGCTATTTACACAGTTTTACATTAATTTACAATAACTTGTTGACAGTATAATACGAATGACAAAAATCATTTGAATACTAGAATACATTCATATACTGCGTAGAGCAAAAAGCACGCACCTAATGGAAAACTGTTTTATTGATTCTCTGATCTTTGAAACATAATTTTAGTAAATTGTATGTAAAATTGTTCACCGTGTATTATAGAAGTAGGTGCATATATATACTAAGACAAGCGCTGTCCAAGATAAGATTAAACTCAAATACGCAGGATACGCAATTTTCTAAAATTTGGTATTTCGCATAGAATACCGTGTATATTATAACTATTTTAGATACTTTTTTCAATTGTTGTCAAGTTTTGTCAATATTTTCTGTACCCATCTTAATCTTTGCGATACTTGACTTGATTTTAGCGAAAGGTCGCTAGAGTGGTGATTCAGATTTTATTCGATCGAGCATTTTTTTTGGAGTTTTCGCCAAATCATCGACAATCTTTTTTATATCAATTAGCACCTACAAAATGACCATCGAAATTGATACCATTCATGGTACGTCAATTTTCATTAATGTAACGCCTTATTTATTCTTTTCTTTTTATAAACGTTTCCCTATACCTATATGTATACCTAAAATGGGTCGTTCTTTATACAAATACAAGAACGGTTGTTGATTCAGAAAAAAAAATGGCGAAACAATTTTTTTTATTTTTTTTAACAAAATGCTGTGGTTAAAGTAGTTCTTATTATTTAATATATCTATTCCGATAAAATGGTCATAAACGAATGTCAATGTAAATATATAGTAACACCAGCTGTTCTTCCAACAATAACACAATTGCATTAACAAAACAATTGAGATTGTTAAGCTAACTAATATTCTTGTTCATCCAAGCAAGAAATCTCAATTAAATAGTTTTTATTGAGTTAATAAGCGACCTTCTCTGTATATAGCAGCGTTGAAATACTATAAACCTTTGTTTTTCTAAATACATTAATTAAAAGTAAACTGTAAAGTTTAATTTATCCACACAGTTTCGACATCTATTACATATTAATACAAAATGTATTGTGATTTCTTGTATTTATTGATTATTTAACATTGTTTTGTGTAATGTCTAGGTTGGGCATTACTTAAATAAATTTATCCAGAAAGTTCTTTCCTAAACATAACTATTTAGCTAAATTATAAAAATTTTCAGCAAGTTCTTATTACATCTTTTAGTGTTAAAAGAACTTGGTATGTGATGCTTAAATTCAATAAAAAAAATTAAATAAATCTATTCACTTTCTGACCCCCGTCAATATCTGTCACTATTTATTATTTACACTTGCTTGTTAAGTTACTATACAATATATGTAGAAAAATAATGGTTGCTTCGAGTAGATAAGGTGATTGTACCCAAAAGGATAACGTTTGCACCTTTACTTTAATGAATATCTTTACCATATGTTTGCATATTTCGACACTGAATGTTTTTAAACGAAAAACTTCATATTCATAGCTTCATAGTTATTTAACTAAAGAAAGATGTGTTTTAAGTATAAGTATAGGTTTTATAAAAATATACAGTACGTTCTATTAAATAAATATAAGTCTCAAAAACCGAGATAGACGATTGTAGGGAATATTTAATGAATTTGATTTAATGATTTAATGAAGAGATGAATCCAAAAACGTAATCATGCATTTTATTTATGCAAAAAGAAAAACTTTTGCCGTGTGTAGCGAAAACTGAATATCCTGTTTGTTTGAGTATAATTTTGTGCTAGTAAGTACTAGCTTTCGAATATTTCTTATTTAAACATTTCTTCTTCCGTCCACGCTCTTGGTGGATAGACTGAATATTTACAAGAATTAATATTTGTTTCAGGGGGAAATTATGGACATACCTTGCACTTTGCGGCACCTTGTGGACTATATCTGCTAATCAATTTTATAATCTTCATAAAAACAATTAGGTACATTTATCAAGTTAAAGACGAAATTCGAGATATCAAGATTAGTGATAGCAACGAGAAGCGCAAGAAATGGATGATATTTAATACCGACAAGGAAAGGTAGTGTACCTACATCCCGGCAACGGATTCGTAAACGACTTCTGTTTTAGGTTAAAAATGGCGATCAGGATTTTTTTGGTAATGGGGATTAATTTCCTCTTCGAAACACTCTCATCGATATTCGTCGACTTTACGAAAACTGAAACTTTGGAAATCGTAGAGATTATATTTGATACATTTAATGCTTTGCAAGGTGACGAACTCCTATGAATTCATAAAAAAAAAGAAAAAACGTTAAAATTATGATTTCAGGTGTATTTATACTTTTCATATTTCTGGCAAAAAAGAAGACTTGGACATCTTTTAAGCAGCTAATCAACAATAGCAGTCGTAAAAGCTCTATTGCAACCAATAGCACAGAAGTAATGGCCTCGCTCTACAAAAGTCATCCGTAATTTATTACTCATATTGCCATGCACCGACAGTATAGGTAGCTAAACATCTTAATTATATTATGCCGATCTATATTAAAAACTCAGCATATTACAATGATGTAATTACTAGGCTAACAACATAGCTGCTTTATTGAAGTAGATAAGTAGATTGTGCGCATACATTCCTTTCTCAAGAATATGTGCAGGTTGCTGGAGCTAATAATCTCTGTAGATTTTATATGAAAGAATTGTTAGTTCCAATAAAGGATGTAATTAATTTATGAATGATTTTGTTGCCGTAGATTTGTACATTGTAATTGTTGTTTTTATGTAAGCTGAAATTTGTGAAAGTCTATAAACCGGAATATTGATTGAAATAACTTGGATGTGGTTAAACAATTAGAGCACCTAGTCATTCCTTTGGTGGTTGCTAGTGACGAACAACATTGTGTAATGTGACTACGGCACGTTTTATGTGATATTTCAGATTTTATTAATGTTAGTTTTAGATTACAATGTTTTCAAAGCTTTAATGTGTAAAATATAAATAGCGCATGTCAAGTATTATGATATTAATCTATTTAAAATTAGGATTATGTAGTATTTACCTGATATATTACAGTAAAACTTAATACGATTACTCGCCGGGACCAGGCCTGCCGAATAGATGGATAACAGAAATCTCTTAATACATATGTAGGAAAATATCAGTTCAGTGCCGGGTTGGGTCGGAAATGAAAATAGAATGTTACATGTTAAGGACCTACATTTTACCTTTAATGTAATCTGAAATCTCTTCGAGGTTTCCGCACGGCGACGTTTCGTATCTTGCGCAGGAGAAAGGTCTGAATTGCATCTGCCTTCTCTTGCAATTTAAACCGGTTGATTTATCTTTCTACTTCCGAGTGGCTAGTTTTAGATTTTCGGTTGAAAACAGGTCCTTCATAGCCATCAATTTCTTCTGCTTCTTTGGTAGTTACGCTCGAAATAATTTCATCATCGTTTAAAACTTCAAAGCCTCCATCCATGTTGTTAGATTCCGGCCAATTAGATCAACTAGACTGCTGAATAATTGCATTATTTCGTCAACGCCGACAGTCTCACTTTTTTCAATTTCATTAATAAGCTCAGGCAACTCTTTTTATGTTATACACTACAAGGTCCCGCTCAGGCAGTGGCAACATTAAAAGTTGCGTCTTTTATATTCATCTCTTTCAAAATTTTGTCATTAAATGAGAGTAAGTGTTCGACAAAAACTTTTCTGTAATCTAGCTTCATATTTTCGATAATGGTCCATGAGCTTAGTAAGTGGAGTTACATTCCTTGGCGGAAAGAACCATGTTATTTTGGGACGTCGGGATACTGTCCATTAACAGCCGCGTTTCCATCATGGAACAATTCTAAAAAAATCGATTCATCGATGCGCTTTTTTGAGCATATTAGTTTATGGACAGTGCGTTCATATTTACATTTTTGGAAGCTTGTGATTTTTGGATTTATCGATCACCTACCTGGGAAATCTACGATTATGGGGGGCATTTGCACAGACCATAATAGGGATCCGATCGTTTTCGATCTTAAAAACCTGCTTCTAATTTTTCCGAAAGCGATGTCGTCTCCGGTAAAGCTTTCCAATTGAATCCGGTTCAAATTTGTTCCCTAATGCGGCTCGGTTTAGATACTTTCTAATTTAGTTGTTTCTTGAAATTATTTTTGTACTAATGTCTAGTTATCGAATACTGTAACGAAACTTAAATTTATCAAGCGATCTTATGCTAGCTCCTTCAAGTTTGTTATTCTTTTCAATTGTCTTCATCATTATTGAACTGAAAATGGCATTCCCTAACTTCTGGTTTGAATAAACCATTGGTATATTACCTTGTCAAATTTTGCAGGTTTCATGGTTTTACGAGTTTTAACATATTTGACTTTAGACGTTGATGGATAACAGAAACTGACGGTTAAACGAAGTTTTACTGTACTGAAATTTCAACGAAGACAATTGTATCTTTTAATTTTTAGTCACTTATACCATTTATATATTTACAACTAAAACAAAATTTTATAACAATGACAAAAATTCCGGATTAAACCAAACTATTGCGATCGTATGTACTATGAAGAAATATATTTTGTTGTGCATACTTTTAGTTCGCAGGTGTAAATGTATCCAACTTTACTTATAACACTCATAACTGTGTTTCTTATTCTGTATATTGCGTTTTATGCATATTGATTATAAACCTGCAGTTAGTAGGATTTCTTTAATAGCATGTATTACTCTTATAGAATAATTATGTAATTTTGTTTTTATGAAAGTCTGATGCATTTTAAATACTCTAAATATCTAGATAAATGCTAATTGTGTTAATATTGTAAAGAATATGTATCTGAAGCAAGATCGAATAAACATTAAGCACAGAAATTGTTTTTTATTAATATGCTTAGGTACATGAGAAGTTCATCTTCCAAATCCGACAAGACTGATTTTCATGTCTTTATGATTTTGGCTAATCCCAATATTAAAGTAAATGCTCTAATACCAAATAACATTAAGTTGGTAAATACACATCGCCGCCAAATTAAGGGATCAAAATCACAGGATTGTTTTAATTACGTTTTTAATAATTCTTAGTAATTATTGACATTTAAATAATGTAAAAACGTATACAACCGGAAAGATTACATTAAAATTGTTTTATAGTTGACCTCTTGTTTCCTTACAAGAAACGTGAAAGGCAAACTTCAGACTTGAGTTGCAACGATTTCGGTGCCATATTTCTTATAATCGCTCAGGCAGAGTTCTTGAAGAATTCATATGTGCCTGAACGTTGTTGCCCATATCCCAAATATTCAATAGGATCGGCTTAAAAGATTGATATTCGCAATATTAAAATGAATTCTTGTGTCCACAAAGACCTGCAAAGGGTTCCATAATAGGGATGG
The DNA here is from genome assembly GCA_020654165.1 of Oryctes rhinoceros. NCBI lineage: Eukaryota > Metazoa > Arthropoda > Insecta > Coleoptera > Scarabaeidae > Oryctes > Oryctes rhinoceros. The sequence continues at coordinate 5,189,073 of JAIOKQ010000018.1, read as the reverse complement.
GAACCTTATCTATATATCTTAAATTTATCACAGAGCTTCGGTTTACCACGATAAGACTCAGTATTCCATCAAATCTGTTGATTCGTCCCGATAGCATATGTTATGAATCGCTACCCTAGATTTCACCAAACTTTTACCTGATGGCCATTAATGATGAGACGAAACCTTGATCAGTTGATGAATAAATAACATATCTCCATTCTTCAATATTCCAATTAACATCTAGCAAGTTCAAGTCTAGCTCTTTTGTGAGCTGCGATGAATGCGAGTCTAGAAGCAGGTTTATACGCCTTTAAACCTAGGTTCTTGGATCTTTTTATTACCATAACCTAGAATAAGGTACACGTGAACTATTTGGATCTACATTAAAGAGATGTATTTCAAAGTAGAACACCTCTTTACGAAGCTTATTAAAAAAAAGTTTCCCACAATTTTTTGTTGTTATGTTGCAACATAACAACAAAAGGTTGTTCCTAACATATGTTGACATAGGTATGTATCGAATGTTTATTGTTAGCCCGTCGTTTGTTGTCTAAAGGGTAGCATGTGTTTGAATATGCCGGGCGATTTTTTACATGTGCAAACATGAGCAACTGCACCACAAATATTCAATTATGCTTTTAGCAATTTCATGAATAAGACGAGTGCTTAGAAGCGGTACGAAAGATTCCAAAAAAACTGTGACAACCTTGAAAGTGACGAGCGCTCTGTAATATTTTTCCAGATACTAATAACATTGTTTCATAAAATTTGTTTGAAGTAAATTAATAAGACATCTTACTATTCGCTGAGCTTACATATATCCTAGTTTTCTTTTCTCTGGTTTAAAGAAAACATGCGTCTATCCGTCATCCGTCCGTCATCCGTCTATCCGTCATCCCTAAATTACCGTCTTTAGAAATAAAGACTGGTGTTGTTGTCTCTTGCTCCTCGTTATATACTCCGCTTTGCTGATTCATAACCGTACCGCTCCAATGAATCTCGTCGTTCGCTGTATGCTAACTTTCAAGTGTTGCTGATCTTCGCGATTGAAGTTGTTGGTATTCTTCATTATTTTTATCGATTAGCGTATTATCCTCGGATAGTAGTGACTGGTCCTGGACCTAATACCTTAACGTCGCTGTAGGTTATGTGATGGTCTCTTTGTTGGTGCAGGTGTTCTACTGCTGCACATTTTTCAATGCGGACTTTTTTTTTAGGTATATCACAAACATGTTCGCTTAATGCAAATTAGTTCGTAAAGATGGATCCTGTAAAGATTTTTACATTTGCCTATAGTTTGTGCATACTCATTTAAATTGTTTTCAAAAAATGTTTCTAGTGTGATTAATTAATTCATTAACACTCGGAAATTGCTCTCAAATTCAGTAGCTCTATGGAAGTTGAGGAGCAGTACATATACTATGCACTCACAAAAAGCAAGGCTTTCTTCTGCTTCATCACATCTTCGAAAATGTTATCAGTACTGCTAATTACTATTTCCTCTGCATACAAAACGTCGACAATGATTATGAACTATACTTCGCTCTAACGCATTCACAGTTTTATCTGCGTTCAACCAGCAGTAATTGTTTTCTACGTTGGTTTTAATTTTATTTACGACTTTTGTGCATGTCTTTGGGGGATAGTGTTTTCGTAACATTGAATTGTTGGGAATACTTGTATTCGTATTTCTTAATCAAGACTAGTTAGTTTTCGGCTTTGCATAGATCGGCATAAAAATTTTCATTCGAGACACCAAGACTCCCACGAATATGGGTTTTAAATGGTTCGTAAATCGAGATTTTTTGGAACATTTTAAAGTGGCCGAACAAATTGTGCAATAAATCTCTCGGACGCTGACAACTTCCAAACAATCATGATCCTTAATCCAGCTATTCATGAACTCTTGGCGAGGACATTTGTTAGACAACATAGTAAATATAAAAAAGCAACGAAAACTGAAATTAATATATTTGCGCGAATTAGGAAAAAAAAAAAACTAATTCTAATAGTAGGCGATAAAAGGAAATCAAATTTGATTAAAGTAAAAAATATATAAATAATAAATAAATAACTATCAAGTTGTTACACACACTGACCTCCAACAAAAGGCACAATTAAATAGTGCTGTAAAATAAATGTACTGCCTTGGCTATATCCTAGTGAGTAGTAGATTCAAAAGCTTAGACATTTTAATTCGAAACTTGAATTAAGAAATTTGGATAAATGCAAAGATATTTCTTCTTCAGCGCTAACAATCTCGCGTGGAAAACATTTTTAGAGAAAACCATAGGTTGTAATATAACGATTTTTCTAAAATAAATTAACTCGTCTCTGTAGGTGATATGTAGTTGAAACGGTGTATAAAACAACGATTTGGCTTAATAATAGCATCCGGCGAAATGTATACAGATGTATACGTATGTCCCGTAAAAAACAATGGTTAACTGTGTTAATGGCAGTGCTTTAAGTACTTAGCTGTGAATTTAAGTTATTGAAGAAGCACGAGGATAAAAGCCTAATAATCATTAACTACAATGTCGTTTGCTCAGCGACTGTAAATGTGAAAAACCGACTTTCAATTTTTCCCGTTAATATTCTTTTGCTTTTAGACAGTAGTTTGTTGTTTGAAACTTTTAAAGAAAAGACGCAGAAAGCTTTTTAAGAAATGTAACCAAAACTGCGATTACCACTCTTAAATTGTGGAAATTTAACCTAACTAACAATTTTATTATAAGAAAGATAAAAATATTTGACAGTAATGATAAAGCAGAAAACTTTTTAAATGAAATTAATTAAAACGGCAAAATCAATGTTTCAATACAAGTTCTACCATCACCTGCGAAAGGAAATAGCTCATATAATCGGCAAGCTAACAACTATCATCATTTAGATTTAAGCCTTTAAAATTTTTTTCGTATTGCAGCAAGACTGGTTTCGGATTAATTGAAATATGCTTTACTAAGTAATAGTAAACAATTTCTTCTTTTTTCCTTAGGATTAGTTTGTATTTTGGGTTTCCTTGGCTTTTTATTTTATTTCAAATGGAAACCACATATATATAGAAAATAATCGAGGACCATATTTTCCAAAAAGTGACAATAAGAACCAATTAATTCACTGTAACTACACATTGCCTTTCCAAGTGAATAAGTAAGTTATGTTATTCATCTTGTGCTATGAATCTAATAAGATTCTTTAGGTCTGTTAAATGTTGTTAGAATAACGAAATTTATTTTGTTCATTTAACAGAAAATTGTGTTTTCAATTGCCCTGCCTTTTTGATTTAATAAATTGCTGTAGGCTAAGTCAATATTTGTGAAGTAGTTACATTAATAAACAAATTCTTATTTGACTGTATTTAATGCAAATCTTGCGGTTAAATGCAGGACTTTTTGTTAAATGAACATATCCTTCTTGACGTATATATTTATCCTCTAATGCACCTATTTTGTGACGACGCCACATGCGGTATTTGTCACGTGACGAATGTTTGCGTATCTTTAAACTATTGGGCTAATCCATTTGTTAAACAACAAGCAGATTTCTACCATTTGGAAAATAGCAATTAAGCGTTTCAACTACAATGGAAAACATCCGAATGTCTACAAAATGATGGAGCATCATTTTATGTTTTTGTAATAATGAACGCTCTGAGTAGTATAGGGTATTACTTGTGATGATTAGCGGATGGATTGAAACATTCCGGAATTTCAGAATTAAAAAAATCATTTTCTTACACACTTAGGAAGGTTGAAATTTCTTGAACATAACATAAGTAACACACACTGATCCACATTTTAAAGGCGTAGATAAGATTCAGCGTCAATTTCCCTTAGGGCCCTCCACCATTCTTATAAATCTTCTCAGTCAATAAAATCCAACGGGTTTCAACAAGCCTAGTTTGAGACACAGTGGGCGGATTATCTTCACTAGACATAAAAGTATATTACGTGTTTCTAAGCATTGTGTTTCTTGGTATGTAGACATATTTCATTTATAAGATAGAGAGGGCGCCAGGATACTGTGGCTATGATGTAAAAGAAGAAACAATAAATTCCTTATAGTACGTTCTTACGCGTTTATTGTTATCTAAAGATAAGACAGCGTTGTGATCTTAAGAGCATAATTTCCTCCGTTTAGTGATGCAGATGGATAATAACAACGAAGTTCGGTAAGCGACGTCCACGATAACGGCTGGCGGTTATTGTTTCTCTTATACACCTGTAGGGTCTAGAAATTGAAAATTCGGTTTCTGTCTTGTCCAGGATTCCATCAACATTACTTCCGTAAAAGGTACCATAACCAAGAATAATTGCTTGGAAAAGTAGAAAATATTTTCCATTATCCATAATAATGACTTTATTTCCAGCAAAATGAACCTCTCTCAAACATTTTGTTTTTTTCCTCTATTTTACATATCTCCAAGTTTACGAATGGAAGCTCCAACAGAGCTTTGATAGGTTTTTAACATGCACAATCTTCAACTGTAACTATTAGTTCGGGAAATATTTTCGTCCAAAACAAATGTATAATTTGTCGTTTGAGAACTTTAATAAATATTCTTCCCATTTTGAAAAACACGAGGACGCTTAGCCATAGTTGGCTCTTTAAAATTTATTCCGAAATACACACCCGATAAGAAAAGATGTACTAAAACTTTCGATCCACTCGTTATACAAATGATACTTTTGAAAGAAAGAAGCATGAAAAAGTATTTATTTTATTGCACATCTATAAACAATGAACAGGAATATATCGATCAAAGGTTTCACTTTGAACAACTTGTGTTGTTTTATCGTTTCCGATATTGGTTCAGAGAATATCGGAAATTTCTTGATCTTTATTGTTGTGTAACAAACAGCCAGTATTTGGAATGTCGCAAATGCTGCAAATGCCGCAAGTGTGACATCACTTTGAAATCAGAAAGTGAAAAGGAATCTACGAAAATTTCATTTGACAGAATATACGTGCAGAAACCACAAGTAATAAGAGAAACTAAAAATTGCAATGAGCAGAAATAAACAATTATGTTGTAACAAAGTGAGCTCTGTAGATATAAAAATAATGGTTTTTTCCGCGGCTAGTTCGAGCTGCGGACTCTATCATACGTCATTTGAGGTAAGGCAACTCTGATATCTTGGTCTGATTATCTGATTATTATTTCCTTACCTCCCTAGTGATGTAATATTCCATTACAGCACTTTGTTAACGACAACCAAAGTATAAGCCATATTTTACTCAAAATAGTTAAAATATGAAATATATATACAGGGTTACCTGTAAATAGCACTTAAGCTACCGAAATCTGAAGACTACCTATCAATGTGTTACTGAAAATTTAAAAAGAAATTTATTTGTAACATATACATTTTGTTCAAATTTTAGGGCCCAAAATGCAGGTAAAGCCGGTCCATATCTTTGTTTCTCCTATATTATACAAATACCGCTGATGAATCAAAGTTAACCCAGATGCAAATAAAAATCGATAAAGCATTGTAGATGCTATGAATAGTGAATAGTCTATTGAAATGCATTAGTCTGTCGTACAGCTGATGTCGAAGTGTTTATGTGTTTACATTGAATATGCCGATAACCATATGATTCGCGTTCTTAATGTTTAAAGTTAATGCATCCGAAATGTCGGGTTTTGAGTTATTTGTAGTTATACATTCTTTTTCTTTTTATGAAATTTGTGGTGGTCCTAACAAGGACCGATCTAGGCGAAACAGGACAAAATAATTTATTAATGTAAAAAATGTTCGAAATGTCCACCGTGAGCTCTAATACAACAGAGGCATCAATTCGGCGACGAAAGTTATTATGCACACGAGTAAAATTTACCATGTCTTCGCGAATGCGTTGAGCTGCAACATAAATGCGATTTCGCAGATCTTCGACATTTTCAATATCAGGGCGACGACCATATACCAAGCTTTTCATGTATCCCCACAAAAAAAGTCTAATGGATTTAGATCGATGTTTAGTTGACGAACTTCGGTGCGTTGAAACCACTCGCAGAAGGCAAGACGGCGAGGATAATCTAATTCCGTTAATCTTTGCACGCGCTGGATGTCATACGGATGAAGTAAATTATTTTTCAAAATTCGATGCACCGTCGTTTGGAACACATTTACTTGCTGGGCTAAAGTTGTAGTACTTATGTCTGCTTCCGCCTCAACGATGTTTAAAATATGCTCTTCTGCTTGCTGAACTCTACGTGATATATGACGGCCACGACCTTCGAAACGTGGAATTACTGATCCTGTTTCTCGAAGTCGATACACGGTTCTCACAATTGTCTCGGATGATGGATGCCGCCGATTGGGAAACCGTTCCGCGTACAAATTTTCTGCCGCAAGACTATTTTGTCCTGTTTCGCCATAAATCAAAATCATATCGGTGTATTCGATATTCGTATAGGATGCCATTGCAATTGCGTGTAATGACGGTGAATGCTATGTGCATACTAAATGGATATTCGAACGCTGCTTCAGCGACTGCCGGAGATTCCCATATGTTAACTAAGACAGAGTCGGACTCGAATAAAGAAAAATCATTTTCTCGTTACTACGTGCACATAGAACCATAATATTTTGTATTTAGGCATTACTCATGCGTTTCTTTCACCTAGTTTTTTTTTCGTACTATATCCGAATAAGACTGTATAATACAAAATTCACTTGACGAAATTTAATTTATTTTCTTTACAATTTTAGCAGTAATGTAATTTTACATAGATATGTATCTACACATTCATGTGGCTATACTTATAATTTGATTTTTCGTATATGTTTACGCCTCAGCAGATACGAAGCCTCTGCCAACGCTTTAAACAATTTACATTGTCTTTTGCGTGGGTTTGTAATAAATGTTAATAATAAACGTTTGATTGTGATGTTTTGAAATTTAATGAACGTAACATAAATCAAGACTAATATTCCTCTCTAAGACTAATATTCTACTTTTACTGAATGGGCAATTTATGAAGGCTATTTCTAGAAATTGGTTAGTTACAGGTTTAGTATAAATGGAATTGAGAAATTTTGCAATAGGTAATTATAGTATAAGACCTTTAAAATATTTTCGCTTACGGAGCACTTCCTCTTGAATCGGAAGAGATTATTAACTTTCTTATTTGAAATACAATGGTATACTTTTTATCAGCTTAATCGATTACACGCATTACATCGCATGCAAATAATTTGTATTAGGGTATCTTTACCCTATTACAATTTTTCAAGATAGTTACGATCAAGTTGAAATTTTAGCTCTTATTACAATTGAATATTAGGGAATGTAATGGGGATTAAGGAATTTAATTTTGTGGGACGAAATGGAAGGTCATGCGTACCACACCTTATCGCTATCGCTACTAAGTTTTATACGGGACGTTTATAAACTATTTCCAATTATAAACATTTTCAAACGAACAAAGCTCTTCTTTTTAATGCAGCGTGACATCTTTAATTATAGTAATAGATTTAAAAGGAAATCTTTCATAAAATCATATTAGGGTTTGACATACATATTTTTAGTGGATTAATCTTTTACAATAGTGTGCCATGAAGTGTTTCGTAGACGAAAATATTTTAAATTAATACATCCGATGGTATAACGGCCTATTCTAAAATTTCAGAGTTCTATTCAGAATAACATAATTGTAACTTTCAACTAACGAGTTTCGTGAAGTATCATGTATCTAATATATAATAAATGCGATCCCAATAATGGGTTCAGCTCATTTTATAGTCTAGTTGCGATTAATGGATTTAAAAAAATTGATTAATTTTCTTAAAATTAATCAACCTCTCTGATTTTCTTCTGAATTGAGGTAGTATTGTGTTTATAGACAAACATTTTTACGTGCAGGTCAGGGAATTTATTTTCCGCACGAAAGAAGGTGCTGCGAACAAGAGAGCGGTACGTAGCTGGGAATCTGTTCTCTTATTTGCCTCGCCATGAATTCGTTTTCAAATCAAATATATCCATATTTCTATGTATCTTAAATGTCCATTGTATATGTGGAAATATACAAATAAATGAGCAAAATATATGCTTTTAATGAATTAAGAAGTGTTTTCAGACAATTTTAATATTCTAGTAATTGTACTATACGTATGTATAGCTCAACTAAGGTATTATTTTACTATAGTTGCAACATATTCATCTTATGAAACTAAAAGTTTTCCGTGTTCGAACCGTGTCATGTCGTTAAAAAAATAATAAACTCACTCTGAGTTTATTTTATCGAAACCGGAAAACTTTTAGTTTCAACAGATTCTAGCCGTGGAAGCCTACGTTTTTATTACATTCATCTTAAGCAGGTATTGAATTTTGAACGGTATTACCTATCATACAGGTAGCGTCTTGCTCAGCTGCAAATTCAAATGATTTTACAATTAAAGTTCTAATCAAAGATTGTAAAATTGTTATACACAGCATATATTTCTATAAAAAAAAATAATTATTCTGACGCAATGAATTATGAAAATTGACATTGCAACATTACGACTACCGCTTGCCTCAGATTTTTTTTCAAAAATTATGTCAAATGAAGATTCAATAATTAAAAAAAATAAAATTTTGAATAGTTTTCTTAAACTTAGGCCCAAATACACAAATTTTGATTGAAACAAATGTTATAGTTTATTAAAAATAAAATATTTAAATGGTATTTTTTTACAAATCTTGAAATTTGATTTTAATTAAACAAGTCCCCTATAATAATTTCTACGTCCCAGGTAAGTATTTTAAATAAAGATAAAGATAGAATTGTGATTGAAATGAAATCTTAATACTCCTCACACGAGATCGTTTCACTTCTTGGCTTCTTAATATTCTTTCACACCGGTTCGACTTTGTCTTTCTTAATATTTCTTTAATGGTCTCTTTTTCCCATAAAATTCGTTCAAATATTTTATTGATTAATCTTTCGAATCAAAAAGAACAAATTAAGATGCTTGTTTGTTCAATAGAACTCATTTTTTCTTCGAGTAGCATTTTTAATAATTTTGAAAAAGTTTTGTTATTTCAAACAATAGTCATAACAATTTTTTTCTCCTTTTTTTTCAATTCAATGTTAAATCTAAATCAACTCATAGAGAGGACAAAGGCGGATGAAATGAACTTTTTTGCATAGGCTAGACAGACGTGTTTTGCGGAGTCTCGGGGACACCTATCTATCTAGTATTTAGTCGCTGCAAAAAAGGAATAATTTCACCAGCCTTTATCATCTCTACTCATAAGTCGTAATCCAAAATAGCTTGTCCTCCCAGGGATGAAGAACACTTCAAGTTAATATTGAATTGATACCGTAACCAAAATTTTCAATTTTGAATCCAATGTAATGTGTCTGACCAGTATTTCTGTCCACAATTTGCAGTGCAAGTGGTAATTTTAAAAGAAATGGAAATATATGTAATTACAATTATCTCGATACAAACTTTTGTTTCAAACTTCACTTGTTCTGCGCAATAGTATATGTCAGAAAGGAAGACCAAAAATAATTATAAAACTCGAGAGAAGTGGTCTCCAACATTACTTCTCTTCGTAACTTTTTACAAATACACATTGCTGATTGTCACAGATTTATTTCAATGTATAAATAAATATCACAAATATCACAACAATATTTCTACCTGAAAATAGGATTACATAATTCGTAATAATCGATGTGTGCAGTTTATGAGTTATTTCATTTTACAATCTTTAGAATTAATTAAGGGAATAAACTTCAATTAAATCACAAAATTAGAAGCTTCACATAATAGATTACATTCTAAATTCAATCGAGGACCATCTAACAACAGAATAACAGAATATAACAACAGAACAAAATTGTTTTATTTTAGAAAAATATAAATTCCAAGATCCATTGTAGTACCGGTTCGAGATGAATATTCCTTAAAACTGTAATAAAATAACTTTTTGTGTTAAGTATAACAATAGTAATTCTAAAAAATAGTGTATATCAGAAAATCAAAATTTTCTGAGACATACTTCTGAAATCATTAAAAACACATCTTTTGCTAATGACCTCTATTTGTTCCCAGGTGTACAATAACATTTAAAATATATAGAAATACCCGTTATTTCATTTGAAAGGAAACTGATTTAAGTACATCCATAAATAAGAGACCGTTTGCCATATGGGCCACTTCCACAAGGAAAAACGTTTGATATCACGTCGATGAGGGTACGGCATTAATTTTGAAACAAATTCCACGTACCTGGAATGTTGATGTAGATTTCTGCAATCGTGATGGTGGTTTCTAATTGCTAACTAAATTATACAAGATGGCCATCTAAATTGTTACCATGTCTTATTTAGTTAGTTTTTTAAATTAAGTTTTCCAGGATAAAGTTCTTCTAGAATTACACAGAATTTAGCAACAAGGGCTTATATATGCATATTATATAGGTCTGTAACAATTGCAATTGCAATCCTTCTGTTAAGCGAGGATAACACGGCACCAGTGGAACCGCTTCTTTTCGTATTTTATAAATTATTTAGGTACAGTAATTTTCATCAGCATAATTACTAAAACGTTAATGAATTAGATATTACGTCAGTAGAAGGTCACTATTGATGGTTATGATTATTTTTCCCAAATTTTCGTACATAAATCCGGTTGTCTCGAGTACGTCACAACAAGAAAGAGCTAATGGAAACCATACTAGAGCAATGTGTACGTCAATTCAAGGCTAGTGAAAGTTTCTAAGATATTAATTTTACTATTGTTTAATTAAATTGCAATGAATTGCGTAAACGATATTTGAATAAGTTTGTATCACAATGAAAGAATGAAATAAGTATATATATATATATATATATTAATTAGTACCATTAATTAATAAATAAATATAAACAAAATTAATTAAATCCCAAACAATAAGCAAGATAGCTTTAAACATAATTTAAAAAAATACCCAAGTGCTATTCTTTAACATTTATTGTATTATCAGTAGTTGTTGTAACATGCCGTATTCACTCCTTTTTACAAATTTTGCACTTTTAAAAATTCATTATTATCTAAGTAATCCAGTTAGCGTAACTGAAGTATATTTTCAGTTGAATACGAAGAGAGATTTATTTTTTTTCCTTTATTTTCGCTGTTTTCTCAGTCTATTGTTAGATCAAGTGGTATTGAGTTTTGTCCCACATTAAAGGCTGTGTGCACCAACAATGTCTCCTAGTTGTGTTTATAATATTTTTCTTTATTGACTACTGTTACCCTTGTTTTATTGCCCATCAAGGAGTTATTTTGTTGTAGTTCTTGCGCTCACTTTAGTGAGGCTTTCTGTCTATCGGTTGAATCCTCCTTTTCTTCTCTTTGTCAGCTAAACTTTTTGAGGCGTTTGGTGATTTCCGTCGCAGTTCGTATACTTGGTTTTGTGTGTTTGACCCTCATAAAGACATTCATATGTGGCATGTTTGTCAGCATATTTTAGGCACTCGAACGCTATTGTGGAGAGGAATAGCAGGTATTCAAGCCTCTGGTATCGAAAACATTGCGTCTCCGCGATCGGGTTTCTTTTCTGCCGCGAGTTTCTGGCCATATTCGTCATATCAAACAGTTTTTTGTCCTCAGATGGCTTTTCTTTGGTCATTTTGGATTTCAATCCTGGCCAATCTTGAGTTGAAGAGGAAGTGAGCAAATCTTGCTCACTTCCTCTTCTTCTTCTACTTGCATCTCGGCTCGGCAAAACGTGACGTTAGTAGTGTGCTCGATAAACTTTTCTTTTTGTTCTGTTTCATTTGTTCTTCGTTTTCCCCATTTCTCGTTTTCATCCGGATTAGACGAGGGATAGCTTTTTTTCTTCTTTGAGATGACGTGTATGTTATACCTCTACAATACTTTCTATTTGTGTCTTCATCATGTCAATCGCCTTCCTTTCTGCTTTAATGGCGCTCAAAACCTCTTGCATTTGGTAGTTCCATTCCTCAATCGCTTCTTCTCTCCGCTGGATCTGATGTAGCATCTTCGCCACCGCATAGTTCGGGGTGAAACTTACACCAGCCGACCGGTGATCTCCATAGGAGAAATCTTTCAAAAGGCGTGTTAATAGCGCTAATTTCAAAAACAGATAGTTTTCTAGAAATTGTTGTAATGTAGTGACGGATACTTCAGAACACCTACTACTTGGAAGTCGGGGTGAAACGTTTTGTAATGACGAATAATATCGTTACTTGGAATTTATTTCAAGTGTCTGTACACACAAGATGCGGTGTTGTATGTAGGTTCTGTGTGACCTGCAATCGATTATTAGGTATCATGTGTCGAACTAAATTGCAAAACAAATGTTTATTTGACCTAAAAAGACGAGAAGCTGCGGGTAATACATGAATGCATATTCTGACTTATATCGCTATTCAGTGCGTGCTAATTATTCTGTGTTCAGTAATGTATACCTATTGGCAAAAAATTATTGGATAAGATACTGCAACAGTAGGAAAATGGTTTACATTTAGCGATTATCGCAATTTATTTCCTAAAAGGGAAAGAAAGATGAATTCGTCAGTACCTGTCGTTAGAAGATTAAACGAGCTGAGACTCCGGAACTTATAATTATTTCAAGGAAGCATGAGGGAACATATCATAATAATTGATAACACATTTTCATTCGTCTTAATTTTTTTTTTGGTAAGCCGCTTTAATTGTACGTAGTATCTTCGAAATACCTGAAGCGTAGTGCAACGACTAACTTTTGTATTTTATAATGCACCGTACACAATGGCTTTATTTATCTTTATTTTTTCATCGATTATCTTATTAGGACAATTAAAGATAATTGTATTTAATCCACGTTAGATTATCAATCACTTATCTTTTGCGCGATTGTTCCGTATCTATCTTCCAAACTGATTGTATCCACGCATAGAGTATATAGTGTATAATTTATGAGAATGAGTGCCGTACGATTTAAGATTACCACCTCCACTAACAGGCTTTAGTTGCTTACATGAATCAGTAAACGCCACAGTAAGGCTTTCATCGTTGCTGCGTTATGTTGAAGTACGTACTAGCCGCATTAATCGTTGTTTTACCACGCGCAACTTGTTTTATGGAAGGCGCGAAAGATAGTTTTGTTTATGGAAATGTTAGCGAAAGTTCTGCTAAGGATTGTTATCCTTTGGTAAAGCAACAATATTACTGGCAAAGTTTTGGCGAGCAAAATTTTTTAGAGACCACCAAATTGGACTGTTTACATCAAGAATTTTCGGAAAGTAAGTACTTTCCAAAATGTTGTCCACCGAATTATGTTTACTACGAAAAACATCATAAATGTGTTCCAAGTAATACGACCAATATTTACGATGTCTTTGGTCAAGAAAATTTACTTATCAGAACGGATTTAAACAATTGTGTTGTGATATTAGACCATATTCTCCGCAAAGATGATGAAAGATGGACGATACAGTTTGATAGATCGTTAAGTTTGGAAGGCAAGTTGTACGGATTGGGACATTATTGTTTAGATAATCTCGCTGAAAAAGAAGAATACATGGTATTGAAAACTTGTGAAGATGTAAGCGTGTGTAGGAAGCGCGATGTAAGATGTATTAAGAAATGTTGTCCGGATGGTCAGTATTATCATGGAACGTCGTGCACTGTGGGACCATATTTCGGTTTATCTCTAGAAAATAATTCAAGATTTTCTGATAAAAATGGTAAGTTTTAATTTGACATAAACAGTGTAAAATGGCAATTGATCATAATACATTGATATTAACCATAATGCTCTATAAATATTAATAAAATAACTATATTCCGGCTTTTCGATATGCTCTCCTAACGTGATCTGGATAGAATTGGAGAAAAATTGACAGTATTATCATACTTCCACTCGAATCGCACAAAACATATTGAAATTCAGTCTTTAGAAACTTGTAATATTAAAATATCAAATTTGTCACACGGTATACGCGGTGGATTATTGTCACTATCATAAGCGACTCACTATCTTCGAAAAATTTGTATCTTATCAATGAAACCGTGAATCCTTTGTAGTGCATCTATATTTCAAAAATGTTATTAATAAAAAAAAATATTCGCTCTTCACGCAATGCTAATTAACCGCGTGAATATTAAAATATGATATTCATATAATTTATAGAGGGCGAGTCAGGAGGAATTGGACAAACCTTTGGAGTGTATTGTACACATGAAATTAATATAAAGGCACCATTAAAACTTTTTTGATCATAGTGGTCCTGTAATAAATTTTCAAAAATACCGCCATTAACTTATAAAAATTTTATGCTTTGTCTGCCAATGACGTCTGTTGCTACTAATATCTGCTCTAAGTCAGGCTAAGACAGGCTGCTAAGTCGACTTAGTGCATCTCCATTGTCAACTTTGTCTTAACAACTTGATTTTTGAACTAGCCCATACATACAGTATTCTAATGGTGTGAAGTCTGAAGATCTTGGAAGTCAACTAATAGCTTGGCTTAGCTAGTACGAAGAGGGTCCTGAAACAGTGGTTTCTGAAAGCATGTCGTGCTTTATTTCATCGTGGAAGGTAGTACCCAACATCTACAAGTTGTAGCTAACCTCACTCTCGTAGTATTAATATGTAAACATAATAACTTCTCTCTGAATATCTGAAATAACGCTAGTGTCATTAAAATTAAATAAATTCAAGAGCATTCCAACAAATTACAAGAAGTATGTTCATGATTGGTAGTTACAACCACATTTGTACTATCGACGTATAAAGTCACAAAACCACGGTATATTGTTTGGTAGATCGTTTATAAAAAAAAAAAATGATGAACAGTAGCGGCCTCAATGTGGAAGTCCTTAGGCAACATCGATGGTCCGCTATCAACATTCCTTACGTTCGTGAAATGCTTCCGCTGCCTCAGATGTAACTGGAAAATGTCCAGTGCTATTCTTCTTGTATCATGCAGTTATTGTTTATTTAACAGAATATTGTGACTCATTAGATTAAAAGCCTTGGATGAATCACAATTAATACATTTTATTTACATTGCAATTATTTTTCGCTGCTGGTGTGCTGGTAGACCTGTTACCGAAATGCCAACATTTTTTATTAAAGAAAAAAGACCAAGTTATCGGGGATCAGCACGATAACTTGGTCGACTTCTTATGTTAGAGTGGTAATAATTAAAATTTGTTCGACTAATAATAAGTACCTCCTGAATTTTCAATTATGCTTCGAATTTATTTCAAGTTTATTGTGTTCTGCAAGATGATACGATGAAATCCTCATAAAACATTTCCTTCTAGCTAAAATACGACTTTCTTTCGTCAATTAAATAAGTACTGTGCGTAGTATCTTGTATACTTTATTAGGCTTTTGTATCTTGTCGGACTTGTTTCCGAACGATTTTGTTTTTTTTTTCTTTTTAAATTGCTAAATTGCTAAATTTTAATTCATTGCTAGGAAAGCAAGCAATAGAAACAATTGATGCGACTCATTTTTGCTTAGATCTTTATCTGTGAATATATTTTGCAAGATTGCAGCTCAAATCAACAACTTATATAAATAATTCAATAGTAGCTCCTGAAAATCGGCGAAGTTAAGTTGTACGTTGTATAAAAGAATTGGATTTATATATCCGAACGCGTAAATTCTCGAGTACAAAAGGAAGTTTACAACAAACAGACACATTTGCCGAAAATGTGAACGTAGTAAAATGGAATAGTTCGTAATAGACTCAACAGTTTGTATTTAACTTTATAGACTTGATGCAGAGAGTTTCAGGAGGTATTATAAATGTCTCAGGTCACGGTTAATTTAAGTTAAATGATCTATATAAGCATGTGTGAAGTTCTCAATAAATAAAATTCAGATAAAATTCTTTAAAAATTAGCGCGTAAATATTCGATGATTGATCGATTCTACGCAAATAAAGCAGGCTAAATTGGTATATCAGTTTTAACAGTAGAAACAGCTCAATTAGTATTTTATGCTTAATATTCTCTAACGAAAAGTACTTTACCGTAAAGAATAATGTTGCATCTTCTCTCTTGACTCTTCTTGTAGGAGTGTTGTTCGTCTAATAAGTCATTAATATAGTCATAATATTTTACAATGTACAGAATTATTTGGCTATTTTGAAGCTAAATACTAAAGATTTTGGTAAAGCGTAACTTGAACAAACACAATAATACGTTACGTATAATGCCAACATTTTGTGAATTTTATAACAAAATACAAGGAATCCCATTACTGTTTGAATGAAGGAAAATGATGATCCCATAGAAACACAAAAGTTTATATTATTTCGTTGCAATGCCTGTATATGTGTATTGCAAGGTTTCATGTTTAATTTTTTGAAGAAAAACGCATTTTAGGAGTATGTAAGTAAATGTTTATAGAAAATGCAGAAGAGCTGTTTTATTTGATCCTTGAAAAATATACACGGTGTTTTATTAAAAGAAGCGGCACGGATTTTGACGGATATCTTCTTGATGTAAAACATATTTTGATTTATTATCGGAGTCCAAGAAATTGACATAGCTTGAAGAGGAACATTCAAAATTTTGTATCATACATTGCAGAATCTGAACACCTGTAGTTGGATCTTATTTTATGTTGCGGAGAACTCTCTCAAATAATGTCTAAATGATTTATGAATGATGCATCCTGTATATCTTGTATATATTATTCATTATTTTTGATATCAAAAGTGTATCACGCCAATCAACGCTTATACATATATGTAGGTATTCTAAAATCGGTGTTTTTGAAGATATATGTTAATAAATCTGAAGTAATGTAAGCTGATAATAATAATTACACTGACCAACAAGGTTTTTACGCCAAGTTAGTAACTGATGAAATTGAACAGCATATATAAAGTAAAAATGATTCGAAAAGCGGCAACATTGGCTTAGCTCTGGTTACTGAGAAAATGCCTTTATAGCATGGCCGGTAATCTGGTCTACTGCAATGATGTTTATAGACTTTTTGAAGCTTTTGGAATACATCATGATCCCAGTTCTTGGAGGTTATTCATAGACTTACCAAAGACTAGCCTAGAGGCAGTTTTGTTGCATAATGGGAACTACTATCCTTCTATTCCGATAGGTCGTGCTGTTTCTACGAAAGAAACTTACGAAAATATGAAAATTTTATTAGAAAAGATAAAGTACAAAGACTATTCCTGGAATATTTGCGCAGATTTTGAGGTAATTGTAATTATTTTGGGTATGCAATCTGGTTACACCAAATACTGTTGCTCTTTATGTCTTTGGGACAATCGTGACAGGGAAAAACATTACCATAACCAAGAGCGGCCAATACAACAACAGTTTATACCAAGAAAAGACAATGTACAACATAGAAAAAGAAAAGATCATAATATCACCTCTCCACGTGAAAATTGGGCTCATGAAAAACTTTGTAAAGGCACTGAATCTCGAAGGTGAAGGTTTTAAATACCTTCGTGAAAAGTTTCCGAAATCAACACAAGGGAAACTATAAGAAGGTATATTTGTTGGACCTCAGTTACGAGAAATAGTAAATGATGAAATCTTTGAAACCAAATTAACCGAATTGGCAATAAGGACAGCTTGGCTCTCCACGGTACAAGTTTTCACGAATTTCTTGGGAAACAAGAAAGCTGACAACTATAAAACTTTAGTAATGGATACGTCACAAGCATTTCACGCTGCTGGCCGTAACATCTCCCTTAAAGTGCACATTCTACATTCTCACTTGGATTTTTGTCTGGAAAATATGGGCGACGTTAGCAATGAACAAGGTGAGCGCTTCCACCAAGACATCATGGGAATGGAAAAACGGTATCGGGAGAAATGGAATCCTGTTATGTTAGCAGATTACTGTTAGATGTTAAGAAGAGATACTGTAGATATTGTTTATAAGAGACGGAGCAGTATTACTTAACATCTCTAATTATAACAATTTGAAATATACATTAAATTATGATCTAATCTAAAAAACCTTTTCATTAAAATATAAAAAAGAAATCGAGCTAACTTGACCTTCTACCTTTTATTAAAATAAATGTTTATATGTTTTCTATTGAAATTAGTAAATTATTGTATGACAAAATCAAGTTGAAATTTGTTGGCCAGTATTATTGAACTAATAACGCAGTACTGTTATCACAGTCATGGGCCGAATTGTAGCAACAAGTAATGATTTTAAAAAGTCTATATGTATCTCCAAAATTATCAATTGTATACCATAAGTATACGATATACGTTTGCGATTAAACATATGCTAGGCATCTATTGTCTTAATTACTTTTTGTCGTCATTAGCATATCCTTTTCTGTGTAAATGAGTATTATTCAATATTTAGTATACATATAAACCACCAAATTTTGATTTCCATAATTCACAGATTTCAAGATATCGGCACTTACAGCAGAGCTAAAGGAACATTATAAATAGCCATGCTGTTATTTTGACACATATTTTTAGAAACCCGAACACTTTAGTTTGGAGACAAGGCAACGGTTCTAGATTCCTTCATTATCATACGTATCGATCTGCAAGTAAAATTAACTCATTCTAAAAGTTAATAATACATAGAATCCACTAAAAAAAATCGTTTTTAAAATTGAAACATACAGTTCCAATTCCAGAAGGATCCTCAATATATACGAAATGAGAGATCGCAGAAAGAAACAGAAAAAAAAATTATTACGCCCTTCACACAGGTTATTGAAATGTGTGTCTAATTGCGCCACATACATTGACTATTTGTAAAGCTCTTTTATCTCTGGTTACACTTCGTGATGTACACAAAATATTTGCTTTCTTTCAATTGAACTACTTTACTGTCGTTGAGATTGTTTCGATGTTTTTAGTTTGAAACTTTGCAGTGCGTAATTTAAGATGACTTAACTTCATGTAATGATAAGAAGCTTGGAAAAAGATTTTTCATTATCAGCATGAAATAGAAACAAAAACAAGCGCTAATCAAAATACATGTACTACTAAAAGGAGCTGTATTAGGTTCTTTAGATAACGCGTATATATATATTTTCATATTTACCCGCTGTATTTAATCGAATTTTTTGGAAATTGAGTGTGAGATAGTTACCGTAATTATTATTCTCGAAAGTTACGAATCCCGTTGCCCACTGCCTTAAATACAATGCAAACGCACACGGATTAGTAACAATAGTATCGACTTTAATCAGTATCAGGCTCTCCCGTATCTTTATATAAGGTAATCGAAAAGTTTTGTAGTTTTTCTGAAGGTTTTAGCAATAGAAATGGATAATCTAAATATTCAGTTGATAGTGATAATCAGTTCGTACATGGGCTGCAACTGTGCCGCCAGTAGGAAAACACTGTTCTGCAGATATGTTGGATTTAGAATCAAAATATAATACAAAGGAAATATATCTCGATACTGTGACATATGTTAGAAAAGTGTAAAAAGTTAACGAATACCGCGCAGAACGTCTAGGAACCAGAAATTGCAACCGCTCGACGATTTTGGGCAGTAAATATTAGCATGGATGATACCAAAATATAAACTTTAGAGCCTGCACGGAATGTCGGATTAAAAGGGAGCAGGCGTTAAAGGTGGTTAAATGTTGATCCTGCGGATAACGCCGTACACCCCACTAGCTCGAAAGAATAGATACTTCGAGAACTTCTTTTGTACATTCTCCAGCCTTATCTTTTGAGCAAATTAAATTGGGTTCCAAATTAACGCACAATACTCAATCCCAGGTCTTACAAGAGAGTTGAACAAAGTAACCGTAGTAGAGCTATTATGGAAATAAACTAAGTACAGTAAATTTCAATACAGATCTGCACTTAATTAGATAAAATCATCCGGTCAAAATTAATTGGCTCTATTTTCAATCAATTATCACAATTTCAAAATTAATTTTTTGGGGTATATGACATTATTGTGGCCTATGTGCGAGTTTTTTTTTTTTAATTTATTAATGTAGCTTAAATTCATCTTCTGGATACGAATTTCTGCTGCGTGAAAATTAAAATTAAAATTTATTAAATTAAATTAAAATTTGGCTTATAACCGTGACGGTAGAGAGCATTGGAGACAAACGAGAAGTCATTGGTGGAAGCATATTCTGACTTTCGTAAAAAAAAGATTAAAGTATGTGATCTCATCAATTAAAATACAAATTCAAGAATTTTTATGCCATGAAGTTTATCGTATCTATTTTGAAGAGATTATATTTCTTGTCGAGTGATTTTTGAAATGTTAACAATAAGATACTTAAATCTATCCCTATCCGAAAGCTAACTGAATTTAAATGTATTTGAATTTGTAACGCTTTCTTAGGTTTTTGAATTTGTTTGTTTATTTCGGCAAATAATGAATTATAAATTCTACTTTGATGTCCCTCCTTCAAAGTTTCGGTTCGAAGCTGCATCGATTCAAAACCAAAAATAATGTTGGTCAATGCTCTAAGTTAAATTAGTAGGTGTTATAACTTTAATGATTATATAGCTTCGAATGTTATTGAAACTTTTTAAAATTATCGAAGAATTTTGAAATAAGGCTTTACTATCAGTTAGCAAATTGTGTTTTTTGCATAAAAAAGTAGCTTATCAGACTCTTTTTCTTTACAAAAGTTTGTCTTGTGTAAGATAAAGAGGGAAGACTGTATATTTTGATAAATACATTTCTTACAGAATAAATCCGCCTTTCAATTCCTTTTTTACGGTGAATTACTTTGTTTTACCCTTGTTTTGCGCTATAAATAAATATTCTTCATCTTGTCAACCATCTTTTTTTGTTTCATGGTTTCATAATGCACGATATTTTTCGTCGTTAGCGTTTTTGTGGTTTAAACTTCTCCTCAATAACTTCCTTTCGAAGATTCCGAAATCTTCATGTTTTATGGTTAGACATATGGTTTCGGCGGCGTACATAACGATGGGTCTAACTATTGATTTGTATATTCACTCTGCTGAAACTTAGATGTTCTGCGATGAATCTTCAGTATGCTTCATTTTCAGATTCGTTCTTTTATTTCAGCACTTCGGTCATTTACTAGTATTTCAAAGTATATGAAGCTTTTCACATTTCCAAAGGTACTCCTACTTGTCTTGTTCTTTTAATCTTTTCATATATTTTATCTTGTATTAGATTATTTCTAGTCCTCTACTTTTTGCTTCTTCTAGTAGCAGTAAATGCTTCTTTTAGATTCTTCCGGTTTCTTGCGACTACACCTACATCGTCTGCATACGCTACCAGTTGGATGCTGTTGCATGTTATGGCCTTAGTTAAAACCGATATCTTGATAGGTCCTTCCAGAGGGATATTGATAGTGCATCTCCTTGTCTTACACCTGCGTCAAATTGAATATCTTTCGTAGCGCCATCTCCTGTAATTACTTTAATCTGTGATTCCATCATTGCCATTTTTGTTGGGCATATCAGTTAGTGTATGATTATCCTGTCAAAGGCGCGCTTGAAAACTATAAAAGGCGCGTGGAGTTCAATGTTGTATTCGTTGCTTTTATCTGTTATTTATGTCATTACATGTATCGCATCTATTGTTGATCTCCTCTTCTGAAGCCGCGTTGGTGTCTTCTGATGCTGCTCTTCGTGTCTTTGTTAACGATTGCCGTTAGTATTTTATAGGTCGTGTTCAGCAGGATAAATACCTCTGTAGGTGCTACATTCAATCAATACATCTGTTTCATACATTTTTTGTCTCAGATTATTACCTCTATTCAAAATGAGTTCGTTACTTACTTGATCGGGTCCAGACGGGTTATTGTTCTTAAGTAGATTAACGCATTCTGATAATTTTTCATAGTTAGGTTCTTCTTGTGATTCATCTCTTTCGTCATATCTTATTCTTGTTGTACCGTTTCATTTTCCCGATGACGTTTTTCGAAGTATTCCTCCCAATCGCCGCTGACATATTTGGCTTCGTATTGTTTTATTTTATACTCTGTTACCCTTTCTGCTCAAAGAGGAAGGAAGATTAGTCGTGGTCCGATGAATACTTTAAGGAAGAGATGGCCAACACTGCTTTCTCTCGTAACTAAGCAACTATAAACGATAACAACTTCATTTCCAAACATGAGAAATAAATAAACCTTTGAAGTAATATAGCTGCGAAGCATTTTGACGATAAGCATTGGCTACATACATTTACAGTGAAGAAGTCTACATCTTTCTGGCGGTGTATAAAAATCAGAATAAATTATCAATACGCAATATTCACGTGCCTTTGAATCAAGGAAGCGTTGAATGATAGGTTGGAATAACATTATGTTTCCTGGCAAGCTGTTCAGAATATCGAGTGATAGCCTGTCTTTTCGGGATCCATAAATCCACTGTTAATAGTATAACTAATAATAAGCTGGGAAATTATTCAATATGCACCACGTATAGATATGATACAGTTAGTCTAGGTTCAAACGGTTGCTTAAATTCGATTTATAACTGTTATAGCCCTTAGCACTTGTGTTGTTAGTAGACATGCTTTGATGCTAGTTAAACTTAAACATCATTTAGATTTTATATCGCAACAAGTGTTTATGTCAATTAAATTAATAAAAGTACGTTCTCCATACTTTCCATTTAGACATCCAAAACTCAGATTGTTTATAAATTAATGGTCCTTGTACTAAGGCTAATTATATGCTTCCAAGTATACCTTTGTAATTATATTTGATTAAACAGAGTTTTTAGTGCCAAGATACGACTAGTTGATGCATACTTTAACAGAACGAATTTTTTTTTGCATTTAATTGCTCGTACTCATGTCACGCAAGAGTTAATTAACTAAAATTAATTTAAGATACGGACTGTACGATTAGATTTCATTTATGCATACTAATAATCGCGAAAGCATTTCAGGGTGCAGTAGATAACTAATTAAAAATGGTTTAATGCCGTAAAATCTAGACAACTACTTGTAGCATCTTTCAACGGTATTTACGCTTTACGTAGGTTTTGAAGTATAAGCAATTGAATGGTATTTCCAAATTAGTAAAGGCGTAGGCAATGTATGCCTACAAACGATTGAACGAACAAATCATTTTCAGTAAATAACCCACGCTAATGCTTTCGTGTACTATCGCGTTGAAATCTTTCAGGAAACGTAGCGATGATTCATTTAGGTACATAGTGGGCGTTCCTTCCTTGACCAAAAAAATTATTTTTGAAAGGGTGTAGCAACAAATAGTATATAAATATTACTAATAATACTTTCTTTTAAAAGGTTATTTTATTTGCATTTACTTATAGATCATACAAAACCCTCGATTGTTCTGTCGCTTATCTGCTCGTAAGATTCCACTGAAAGTTTAAGCACGAACCTTCTAACCATCTCAAAATATGTTTCTAAAAAGCGAGGGTTGGTCTAGAAGCAACAGGTTTGCATTGGCGTCAACACTATCATGATGTAATAATAAGGGATTGGTTAAATTTCTTGAAAGCTATACTGAGCGCTATTGTTTCAATTAATTGTAATACTTCAATAACTTTGACGAATGTAGATCTTATGCTTTTACAAAAAGGTTATAGTTTACCAATGATCTATAGCGTGGTGCTACCAAGAGAATGGATTTGCAGTTCTTTTTAGATACTTTTACTTAAAGACAAGATAACCATCTCTAAGTTCTTATCCTAAAACTGCTTTGATTTTTCATACTAAGAGCTATTGGTTCAATCAATTGTAGTACTTCAATAACTTTGAGGAATGCAGATCTTACGCTTCTACAAAAAGGTTATAGTTTACCAATGATCTATAGCGTGGTGCTACCAAGAGAATGGATTTGCAGTTCTTTTTAGATACTTTTACTTAAAGACAAGATAACCATCTCTAAGTTCTTATCCTAAAACTGCTTTGATTTTTCATACTAAGAGCTATTGGTTCAATCAATTGTAGTACTTCAATAACTTTGAGGAATGCAGATCTTACGCTTCTACAAAAAGATTATAGTTTAACAATTATCTATGGCGTAGTGTCATCAAGAGAATGTTTTTCCTGTTTCTTTTAGATAGTTTTACTTAAAGACAGGATAATCATCTCTAAGTTCTTATCCTAAAATTGCTTTGATTTTTCATACTAAGAGCTATTGGTTCAATCAATTGTAGTACTTCAATAACTTTGAGGAATGCAGATCTTACGCTTCTAGAAAAAGATTATAGTTTAACAATAATTTATGGCGTAGTGTCATCAAGAGAATGTTTTTCCTGTTTCTTTTAGATAGTTTTACTTAAAGACAGGATAATCATCTCTAAGTTCTTATCCTAAAATTGCTTTGATTTTTCATACTAAGAGCTATTGGTTCAATCAATTGTAGTACTTCAATAACTTTGAGGAATGCAGATCTTACGCTTCTACAAAAAGATTATAGTTTAACAATAATTTATGGCGTGGTGTCATCAAGAGAATGTATTTCCTGTTTCTTTTGGATAGTTTTACTTAAAGACAGGATAACCATCTCTAAGTTCTTATCCTAAAACTGCTTTGATTTTTCATACTAAGAGCTATTGGTTCAATCAATTGTAGTACTTCAATAACTTTGAGGAATGCAGATCTTACGCTTCTACAAAAAGATTATAGTTTAACAATTATCTATGGCGTAGTGTCATCAAGAGAATGTTTTTCCTGTTTCTTTTAGATAGTTTTACTTAAAGACAGGATAATCATCTCTAAGTTCTTATCCTAAAATTGCTTTGATTTTTCATACTAAGAGCTATTGGTTCAATCAATTGTAGTACTTCAATAACTTTGAGGAATGCAGATCTTACGCTTCTAGAAAAAGATTATAGTTTAACAATTATTTATGGCGTGGTGTCATCAAGAGAATGTATTTCCTGTTTCTTTTGGATAGTTTTACTTAAAGACAGGATAACCATCTCTAAGTTCTTATCCTAAAGCTGCTTCGTTTTTTCATACTAAGAGCTATTGTTTCAATCAATTATAGCGCTTCAATAACTTTGAAGAATGCAGATCTTACGCTTCTACAAAAAGATTATAGTTTAACAATTATCTATAGCGTGGTGTCATCAAGAGAATGTATTTCCACTTCCTTTTAGATAGTTTTACTTAAAGACAGGATAATCATCTCTAAGTTCTTATCCTAAAAGTGCTTTCATTTTTGACAATATGAAATCTTTCAATCGATATAGAAAAACTGTTAGTGAAACTTTACATTTGCCAATAAGAAAGGCATCTTCAGAGTTCTGCATCTCTAAGTAATTTAATCCTTGATCGTATTCTATACAGACGTTTGGCAACATCAAGTAAATTTGAGTTGAACATAAACCGGAAAATGCCGAGACAAGTATTGGTTTTTAGGTATGCGCCAAATTGTCGTCTAAAATTAGGTTCTAATTAAAACAAAGGTATCCACCGTTCGGCTCAGATACGAATACGAATACTACTAAAGATTTGTGAGCGCAAAGAAAGCGCCTTTGCATTGGGTCTTGTTAGAAATATCAACATATTAAAGAATTGGAGCGTACGTTTGCGATAAGTTAAATGACAATCTGCATTACATTAAAAAAAATATTAATGTTAGCGTGGATAGAGTAGGTAGATCTTACTAATGCTTCTGAGTTTAATGTATAGTATTTTCAAATTTAACAGATAAAAGAACAGAAAAATTATAGCTTTGATGGACGAGCGGTTAGCTTTACAGCTTCTTCATCTAAACGGTGATTCGCTGTCTTTAACTGCCAATTAAATCAGAACCTTCATCTGGAATAAAATTTAGGATTATAGGTCGCACGTCAATTTAATGGTTATCGCGTTGTTTTGAAACCTTGCTGTTATTTTAGTATTATAGGATTACTAATAATTTTCCCATATGTATTCAATAAAATAAAACAATGGAAACCAAGAAACCATAAACTATGACGAATTATTAAAGTAAATATGGCTCTATGAAACCGATCTTTTTTTCTAAAATGGATTTTGAATAATTAACAACAGGTTTGCCGTTCATTTCTTACTACCATTTTGAAAATAGAAAATATTACAATTACGAGAGCGATTCATGAAGTCCTTAGAAAATCTAAGAAATTGCGCTCGTAACATCGAAAATGGTGTGTTTCTAGTAAGGATCATTGGTCGCTAGACAGCTGTCAAAGCCTCAGTTATATCCATCACCCGGTTTCATTTTTATTGATGATATAAGCAACGAACTTTTGTTTACGTAGAAAAGTGGAAAAAAGTGAGTATCAAGCGATGATTAAAAACGTACATTTAAAAGGCGTGACATCGAAAGAGATCAAACCTGAGTTGGACGAAGTTCATGGCTCATCTGATCCTGTGTTAGCAATTGTTCACAATTGGGTAAATGAGTTTAACCGTGCCCGTACATCCACAAAAGATAAAAATCGTTTTGGACGTCCAATGACTAACTACGACATGATTGATAAAATCCACGATGTGGTTTTCAATGGTCGATGGAAACGAAGTGTGTTATACAATTGAGCTCACAGGCATCCCGTATCATTCGGCACGAAAAATTGGTTGTGCAAAGATTCTCGGTAAGATGGGTGCGGTGTTTACTTTCAGTGGAGAGTAAATGCAATATCATGTTTGACTCTAAGACTTTCTTTTCCGTTAAAATCTTGGAGAGTTTCTTTATTGATATATAACTATGGATGAAACAAGAATACACCACTACATTCCAGAAATAAAGAAGGAATCAAAGCAGTGGAGGAAGGCGAACGGCTTCTGAAGAAGGTGAAGATGGTAAGGTTAGCCGGCCTCGGCTTTGGATGCACTCGGAGTCATCTACAAAGATTACTTGAAAAAATAACAAACAATAACTGGAAAGTATTATTTGTCGCTATTGGACTAGTTGATCAAGCAAATCGAGAAAAGAAAAGTTCTTATTTGAGAAAGAAAAGGATCCTCTTCTATCAAGACAATGCACTACAGAGGCACAAACCTGTGCAGTTGCGACAGCCGAAAATATTGAATTAAAATTCGATCGAGCCCCCAGTAACTTCCGTTTATTTCCAAATTTGAAAAATGGTTCGGCGGACAGAGGTTCAGGTTAAACCAGGAAGTTGTCACCTATTTTGGAGACCTTCCGAAGATGTACTAAGGCTTAACAAAGTGTGTAGAATTAAACGGAGAATAATTTGAAAAATCAATAAAAATCTACGGAAAATACTTTGTTTTCCTATCTTTCTTCTAAAGACTTATTGAACGATCCTTGTATCAATAGTTTATATTGTAAGTTGTTTTTTTTTTTTGTTGTATACGAACTTAGGTTGCATGATTGCAAAGCATAACATAAGACTCTTGTAACTTAATACGTCGTTTACATCATTGTTTTCGAGTACATCTGAAAAGTAGGCGATAATGTACGAATAAGATAGCAGCTGTTATAAAAACAAAAAAAATGTCTAAGTTTACGATATTAAAATTATGTACTAACATTATTATGATCTGAACAAGGTTTCAAAATTAGCTAAATCTAATTATTTGTATGCGTATATGTCATCTAACATATTCAGAATCAATTGTAAATAATACAGGCTACATAATCAACAATAGAGTACATGATAGTAGAATTATTACGTAGCTTCTTCTAGCCATATTCTACTGATTTGAAAATTTAGCAAGTCATTCTTTTTAGTACCCAGATGATGTTTATTTGCAAATATAACATCTATGTATTGAAAAGTGGGCGTTCCTTGCATCAAGGTTCTCGTAATGGTTGGCGTGTCTATTCGGTTCTAGGGTTTTTGAGATTTTTCCCCCAAGTTTTCCCCCAAGATGAAGAACATTAGTGCAATCAAGGATGCGTGAGTGGATGCGATGCCGAGTGTCATGTATCGATGTTCAGTGCCGGGGTTTGGGCGGATATGCACCGATTCAGTGAGCACAAATGAACAGTGACAACCCCAAAATGCAAGAAATTTGTAACACCCGAAAATTGTTAAAACACAGCAACGTATATTGATGTGTAGGTATTCTTTACCTCAATAAAAGCTTTTCAGTAAACGTCTATCCGATTCCTCACCAGTACGAAGCTATGTATGCTTCTTTCAAATGATCCTCGTAAAGAAATGTTGCATGGTACGATATGTTGATTTGTTGAGCAGTACAAAGAATATCAGTACGCATAATTTTTTATACACTAACATTATACAGCGTGCGCGGCTGGCAGACAGTTTTTTCGGCGAGCAATTTATCGTAAAAGTTTCCAAATAAAAAATATTTGGAAAGTGCTTCGTAACACAAAATTATTGTGTTGCGAACTCAAACATACAGGTATTCAATTTCCACAACAAACTTTGCAAGTTTGGGTTGTTTAAATAAAATGCAGTGTATATTATTACTTGGTGCCTTTGTTCAATTCCCGTTAATTTTTCCATAGATCTTTATCTTAGCTTTTCAGATAATTGACACAACTTAGAAGCCATCTTTCCTAGTGCGCGATGCTTCAAACAAATCTACTGGTCTTATGGTGAACTCTAATCAGTACCTGTGCATTTATCTTCGTTATTTATCGTTAATACTTGTTTATTTATCTTAGTAAACAATATACGTGGGAAAATGATGTTTACTTCGATTGATGTTGGAATTGCAACATGAAGTGCTGTAAACGACCGCTGTAATCAGAGGACTGTTTTTAAACAAAAATCTGCCTGGATTAGAAAAAGTTCTAAAAGAGCTTTTCTATTCTACGAATCAAACTTAGTAACGATATCGATGATCATCTTGTAGAATCTGATTAATATACAAAGAGATAACTTGAAAAAGCTGCCCCTGTTGTACACTATAAAAAAATTGTTTTATCTGGGAAACATATAGGAATGTACATACTTACATTCGGTGTATTTGTAAATTAACAGTTTTATTATTTACATACATAAGTAATCAGATAGTAAAGATTACTGTCTTTTTTATTATCTTCAAGTGACGTTAAAGCGTTGATAGTTCACAGAGAGAGTCTAAGAAGAATGTGTTATGTTTCAGAATGCTGTTCGTAACTACCTACCCATTTTCTAGGGACTCATAAAGTCTTTTTATTAATTTTTGCTTGTATTATTTGCTATTTAGAGGGTTGGAGGTGACGTAAATTTAGGCGTAGGCAAACCTTTCTCAGAAAAAAAATGCAATTTTATAGCCTCGTAATACTGTCCCATTCCAGAGAATCTAATCTTTGTTTATTGAATGAAGTAGTGGCATATGTTTGCAAAATTTACGGTGTAATTCATGGTTGACATTTAACTACCTGGAAATAATTTATGCGTATGTATCGTTTTCATTTTTGGCGCCCAGTTTATGCAGAGTATGTCACGCAATCATGTTATCGTTAGTGTAATAAGTTTTAGCTATTTTTGTTTAATTTATAGGTAATAATAAGTAATACAAAATGGAATTTAATAAAATAAGAACTCTTGATTAACCCAAAATTATTAAACAATACATTTTTAGGCGCTGAAAACTTATCGAGCAGCAAACATTTCGTCTGGAGTAAAGACCGGAATAGGAATTCATAATTGAATAATATTTGAAGGATTCAATGTACATAGCACATGCATTATATGAGATGAATACGCACTGAATTATATCTGTACTTATTTACCAGCTGAAGATATACTGTTACATCGTCGTTTGTAACTCCTATTAGACGTTCCACTCATTAATATCATAATTAAGTGAAATTTGTCGTTGTTTTTCTTTTAATTCTACATACTTATTTCGTTATAACTTTTATAAATTTTTGTTTTAAATTCTTAGATGATTACAAGTGTAGAGGGAAAATATGTTTAAGTTAAGTTTAATTGCTATTCTCCTCTTCTATAATTTAGATCTCGTAATTATATTTTATATAATCTATTAGTGGATTTTTTAAATAAGCTCGCGAAATGTTTGGGTAACCAATTTTAATGGTTCTATTACAAAGATACAAAAGAATATATTAACATACGCTAAGCAATTCTTGCTATAAATATTTACATCGGCGCACTTTGTAGGGAAGCGAATAAATTCCTTTAAATAATCGCATGGTTATGCAAATCTGAATAATATTAAAATTGCCCAGCGTAAATATGTGGTTCAAAATTCTGGCCGCAACATGGAAACATAAAATTTAACTTCTCACGTATGTATGTACATTATGTGAAAAGTATTGACGAAATTAAGCTTACGTTTTACGTAGACTACAAATCACTTTCTGAAATTTCAAAATATTTAATTCAACTACATCTTCAATTTTATTGGGCATATTTCTACCGATAGGCATTTCTAAATCTGTCCAATTCCATTAATTCACTAAGTAATTGAAATATTAGAAATATCTGATCGTACAGATATCGAAAAGAGAAATATAGTTTGTTACTGATACATATGGCCTCCTATCGGTGAAATCTGAAGAAAAGTGTTTTTGTTAGTTTTATCGTTGTAACTAAATTTCTTTAATGGAATAAACATCTCATATCCCTGTCGGAAATGAGTGCGCTAACTGCTGCACTGCGGAATCTCTTACTTAGTTAACAGACATACAGGGTGAGTCGTGAGGAATGGACCAAATTCTAGGAGCGTATTCTACAGGCGAAAATGATATAAAAAAACGGAAATGTTGTTATTCGATTTTTATTTGTTTTCGAGTTATAGTGTAATTAAAAAAGTCTACGTCCTTACCATGTACAAAAAGTACAGCGAGATGATTATCATAGACGTATGGAATTTTGTCGATGGATAAATGATAAAATGATAATCCACGGGTAAATGCAACATTTACCCGTGACGGTATTAATAATTGTCATAACCATCACGTGTGGTCAGACGAAGATCCACACGCAACAGTCGAAAGTAACTTTCAACATAAATTTTCGGTAAACGTGTGGTGTGGTCTGATCGATGGTTTTTTAGTTAGTCCTTACATTTTTGAGAATTGCCTCCCGGGAGACACCTATTTACATTTCTTAGAAAATGAACGGCACGAACTGCTAGAGGATGTTTGCATAAACGTCAGAATCCAAATGTTTTACCAGCACGTTGGAGCGCCTGCACATTACGCTCGTGCGGTCAGGCAACATTTGGATGAAAGCTTTCCAGGGAATTGAATTGGTCGTGGTAGTCAAATTGGTTGGCCTTCTAAGTCTCCTGAGCTCACACCACTGAATTATTGCTTACGTTGCTGGTTAAAAAAATGAAGTGTGTCAAGTAAAAGTGGACACTCCTGATGTACTAATTCAACGGATTAGGAATGCTGCTGACAATATCAAATATCAACCTAACGCAATCAGGGATGCAACTGGCGGCCCTGGTAGACGATGTAGAAAATAGTTAGAAATGAAAGGTGGTATTTTTGAAAATATATTATAAACAACGATAATACCAATAGAATACCAAAACTTGAATGTATGAAATTTTGTTTATTTTTAATTACGCTAACTCGAAAACAAGTAATAATCGGTTAATAACATTTGAGGTTTTTTTACGTTATTTTCGCCCGTAAAGTTTAGTCCATTCCTCACGACTCACCCTGTATATTTTTAATTTGTGTGGTAAGATGCGCAATTGATGTATACAGCTTTCGTCGATGAAAACCGAAGACAATCTGTCTGCTAAGATGTTGCTGCGATCATCCTAACAACTAGGTATCCACAAAAGGATTTTAAGTTTTGCAGGAGGGCGTAATTCACATTTCATCGGTTTGTTTCTAATGAGATTTTTATTTTATCAATGAAATTTAATTACATCGGTAAAACCAAGAAAAACATCTATCCTCCTACTCTATTCCTGCTATTTCAGAGTTTTTTAAATACATAAAGCGACTTTCGGCAAAATATATTCAATATTTGCTTGAGTAACAATTGTTTGTTTTGTTATTACTTAAACGAAGTGATACATATATGTATATTAGAAAATGGCAATGTATCTTATACAATGACAATTTAAATTTTTAACGTTATAATATTTGGACATTATATTTTCAGGATTTAATTAACCTAATAATAGTAATGCCATTTAAATTTTAGCATTGTAATGGTTTATATTGCTAACTCTGCATTAAACAAAAAAAAAAACGGTTTTTGGCAAAAACACATACAAAAAAATCAACACGCCAAAATCTATTACATCATCTGTATCAAGGCATACATCAAATACGTCAAATGTTTTAAATAAGGAAGTTCTCAGATTGGAAACCTTGTGAATACACATAAAACAGCAGACGTAACTAATTGACACTAAAGCTTTAAAACTTTTGAGGAAAAATCACCATAAAATTAATATAAACGCGAATGTAAATTTTACTAAACAAAATTAAAAACTTTCTTATAGATACCACGAGAAACAACAATTTTTTAATATTAGAACTATTTCTACGGTAAAAAAAATTGAAATAATCAAATTTGATAACCTAATAAAACAGAATATAACGAGATTATTGTAAATATTGACTATTTTATTGATCATAGATTGGTACTTTACTTTTCCATAACATTTTGTTTACCGTTTTCTTAATTTTAATAATATAATTGACACTTATGGTCTTTGTTGATGGCAAAAAAAAAAAAATGGAACCGCTCAATTTTAAATTCAAATGGTACTACGCCACGTATTAAATAAACGAAAAAAATAAATTTAAGTGTTCGTAATTTTTCTCAATCAACGCAGATGAATTAAATTATATTCTTGAATTACTAAAACAGAAAAACGAAGAATAAAATTACATTCAGTCTAATAAACATCGCTATTTAAAGAGTGCTTTTCACCGAGATATGATGAAAATGAATATGATACAACTTTGAAAATTGTCATCATAATATATTCTATAGTTCTATCTTTTCTTTGAAAATATTAATTTAAGTTTGTCGTAATCTAGATACAATGTAGTAGTTACATTACAACTAGATATTATGTTATACATGCTCATATAAGTTCCTATAAATTAGGTGAAAGTACTAAAAACTTATTGCTCTAGAGAAAACATTCAGGAAATCTCAATTAAGCTAATTTTGGTTGCGTGACATACTCTGAATAAACTAAGTGCCGAAAATATATCCATAAATTATTTCCAGGTAATTTTCATTCACACGTTCCATCCTGAATTTTATGTATGCCTACTTACTAGTTCATTCAATTTTTTAGAAGTAAATATTAGATTCTCCGTAGCGGAATGTTATGAGGTTATAAAATTGCATTTTCTTCTGTGAAAATACTTTCATTGATGTACGTCATTTCTCATCCTCTGGATAACTACGAACATTAAACAAATGTAAAAACTAATTTCGAAATTAGACAGAGAACAAGATTCCAGATAAAAAGTGGAAGGATCTAAAGGGATTTTACAGAATTCCATAATACATAAGAAGATGTAGTTTGTTAAATGCATACATTCATTATAATTTCGAAACACCTAAATATATTTTTTGCTGCTTTTCATATCTACATTTTATATGCAACTTGTTGTTTATTAGTCTAATGTATTTGTTTTATTGACGTTTTCTTTGCATCTACACGTATCCCACACGAAACCGTATTGATCGATATATGAAAGAGTGCATATTGGAAAATTCTCAAAACTTGCTAAAACCTACTTTGAAACAAAATGTTTTCAATAATCTAAAATTTCCAATTATATCGGATATAGCTGTTAACTTTGTCATTTTAAATAGGATATCCTTATATTATCACATTCTTAACTGATGCACGTGACCTTTTACAACTGCGAAATTTTTTAATTTGGAATATTGGATTATAGGCCAGATGATTTTTTAGGCAAACATTATATTTGATATAATGATAGCAAACATTATGTTTGAAAATTCCGTTTCAACTTACAAGTAAAAAAATGTCGAAACTTTTACGACGAAATTCAATAACTATTTTTCGTTTTTTATCGAATTGCCCTTGAACAAAAACAAAGGAAGGAGATATTTTGGAAACTGTGTATTTTGTTTTAGATTTCGAGATACTCCCAATAAATTCAGTTTTTAGGATTCTTTGCTATCGTATTCAATTAAATGTGATAAATCATAAGTAACAGCGATTGAACTAAGTCGTTTGTTATCTGTGGTTTCATATCTGTTTCACGTATCAAACTCTAACAGTAGTCCCCTTTCTTTTTCATCGTTCTAACATCTTTGGTGAGATGGGAGATGGGAACATAGGACGTGTCTTCTAAGAGACATTTGAACACGAATCTTGCAATAAGTTGCCGATTATTTTTTGAAATCCGGGAATTTGCATTTACCGAAAAAGCTACGAACAACACTTAGAAATGATGCCTACAGTACCGCTTCATCGGGCGTTAAACATGTCGGTCATTAATTGCCGAATATCAAGTCCGACGCGTATGACAATCTAGGAAACAACCCGATTAAGTACTGAAAAGCAGGTCCTTCGCGGTTGAGCGTTTTGACCTTAAGTCCTTAAGAAGGCGTGGTTTTATGGGATGAGGTGGGAGGAAAATATTCTGTGGGTTGGCTCGTTGTCTTGGGTCATAACTAGTACGGCTTCGCCAATCTTTTCCTCATAATGGTGGACGCGGCTATCCTTGCAAGTACGAAAAACAGCAAAATTTGGTGAATCCAGATTGCATCCCGACTAAGAGACCGATCACCTGTTGAAATAATATCTTAATCGTTCTTAAACAAAACCAAAATGTTTGGAATAGAATTGAGATTATTTATCTAACGACTTCGAAAACCAACCTTGACAAATTGAACATTCGGATTCAGTGTATCAAATTACGTTAAAAATTATTTTCACCCGCTACTATAGTAGTTAATTAGATTCTTTTCGTCTAAAAATTGAGATTGTCTACCCCTTCTGTAAAATTCTTTGAAATAAGGCCATTATATTTTTATTTCGAATTTACATAATTAAGGAATTTTATATAAGTTTAAAAATTGAGTGTTTATCCACCTGCTTATGAAACCGCCTATTAAGCTACCAAAACAGGATCGATCGCGTTTGATATACAACAAACATTATCACCGACAAATTAAAGACAAACTTGGTTAAGTACACATTTCCTCTGACCCTATCAGATCATTGGAAATCAAACTTTTGGGATCATATTTCAAGAAATCTAATTTTATCTTGTTCTCTTTCATATCTTGAAATGAATTTTAATTTAAAAACTAAAATGTTTACGTTTATGTTAATGACAGATCTTACTCATTCAATTATTTAAGTATTGTATGCAATGTTAGATGTCTGAGACACGTAATTTATTGACTTGTTTCAATACAACAAAGTCGTGAGTCGTGAGAGTGCAGATATAAAGTTTTGACTTTTTAAATGGCACTCGATCTTCAGAAAAGAAATATAACCCAACTTTTATAATCACAAGTTCCTGCAAGAAATTGTACCTTATCTGGTTAAAGTACTCATTTTAGATACAGTATTATTTTTATACTACTTCAGTCATCAAACGACTAATTTCATCCTCATCCACGTGTATTATATAAGTTGGTAAAGAATATGCGTACTGTAAATCTTATCTTCTATACCAAATACATGTTGTACACAATTTTTCCAAATATTTGTGTTATTAATAATGCTATTAATTTAGCTATTTGGATCGTCTTTAATGTTTCGCTAAATACGACAGTGGTATTTTTGCGACGCCTTACATTTATTGCGTTATTGATCTGCAAATCAATTCTATTTAAGTGAAAGATACAGAAAGATGGATGTAGAGATAATACTGTACGATCTCCAGCAAATGCGGCATTATCAATAAAATATTGTTCCTGAAAGTTTTTCTTATATTTCTTGGATCTTCATTGGTACTCCACATGGTTGTGCTTTACAAATTTAAACATCTTGACTGTTGTTGAAATGTAAACATCTTGACTGTTGCGACTGATGTCTTTCTACTTCATTTTCTTTCCTTGTTACCTTCTATAAGAAGGTAACAAGGTACATATGTTCATTCGTACAAATTAGTTGATTGAGAGAAAAGGATGCAAGAATTTAAATCTCATTAGAAAATACTTTAATACAGTTACAAGTATGTATCAATCTGCTAAATTTAAATTGTTTACTTTAAAATAATAAAGTTTAAATTGTAGACGGTGGTTCATATTAAACGAAATATAATTACTTCTCTATTTAAGAAAGTCCCATTTCTCTAAATGCAGCTTATTTACATAATTAGTAAAGAGTCCAAACGATGTGCCCGACCAGTAGCGTCGATGCGAGAGCAGAGTGGGGTAAACTTCGCTCTCGCATAAGTAGTAAAAATAAACGATGCATTTAGTTGCCGTTCTAACGTGTTAAAGTATACGTTGAAAATGTTGCGAGGTCGTAAAAATAATGCGTCAAATCGGTTGTCTGCTACCGTAGTAAATAAATTTATACATCGGTTTCCCGATTTAATATATGACGGTAAGGCAGTGAAATGTTTAGTTTGTGAAACAACTTTATTATCTTGGAAAGCGAGTCAGTGTCAAAGACATATAAATAGTGACAAACATAAATTGAAAAAGATTAGACGCAAATCATATAATGAATTTGTGGTTGATTTAACAACGATGCTAATTGCGACCAATATAGCAATACATAAAGTCCAACGCCCAATGTTTCGCCAGTTTTGGAATAAATACAATCCTACGTGGAAATTACCATCTAAAAATACGCTACACAATTACGTACCATCAGTGCGTGAAAGAATTGTAAATTTAACGAAAAAAACGGTGAAAAATAAATACCTTTGGTTGACAATGGACGAAACTACAGATATTAAAAAACAGTCCATCCTATCCATTGTCGTAAGGACGCTGACCCCACAAGGATCTTCTGACCCTTATTTACTAGCCTGTAAACGAATGCAAGATTGTACTGCCACGGCGATACGTAGTGTATTAACAGAAACACTACACAAATTTGAAATGTTACCGGAGCAACTGTTAATGTTAGTTACCGATGCTGCCGCGGTTATGTGTTGCACAGCAAAATTACTCAAAACGATTCAACCAAACCTGCTGCACGTCACATGTTTGCTTCACGCTTTACACCTTGTAACAAACATTATACGTACAAGTTATCCTGATGTGGATGAACTAATAGGACAAACGAAAGCGGTTTTTCTTAAATCTCCGAAACGTATTCGCCTATTTCATTCGCAGTGTCCTGACATACCCGAGCCGCCGCAACCAATTCTTATACGATGGGGTACGTGGTTAGAAGCCGCATTCTATTATTATAAACATTTTGAAAAAATTAAATCAGTAGTTTTACAACTAGACGGCAAAGAAGCGGCTGCAATAAGGCTCAGTCAGGTTCAATTTAAAAATCCTCAAGTTGCAGCAAATTTAAAAATTATTTACGACAGTTACGTTCCAATAGTGGATGCAATAAAAAAGTTACAGAACAGTGCGCTGTCCTTCTCGGACTCATTAGCAATTATTGACCACGTAGAATTAGCGCTGCATATCCTTGATGATGAAAAAAGTGTTTGTGTTCGTGAAAATTTTAATAGTGTATTAGATAAAAATGTAGATTTTACAAAATTACGGCAACTTTTTACCAATACTGAGGATACGTTGTACAGATACAAAGAGCACTTTAACTATGCAAATATAACATCTCATTTATTTACGTCGCTACATACGAACCTTTCCGAGACTAATACAGAAACATATATGATGGTGCAATTACTTCATCGCGCACATCCGGATATTTCTGCAACAATGTAAACGTGTTAGGTAAGTTATTTATGTTTTTTCTTAACGTTTTGTAAAGTGATTCAATATATTTATTTTTAAATAAGCGCACTGTTATTCTGGTAAACTCTCCACGCAACGCCAATGCTCGGGCACATCGTTTGGTCTCTTTAGTTATATCCATGGCCATACTGCGATGATTTTTTCTTCAAAAATCAAAAATTCAAACCAAACAATTTTTGATGAATTTAATTTATGTAAAGAAAATATTACAGCTAGTTCGCGTAAACAATGTTATGGCTCTCGCGCTACCTATGACATGACATTTGTCGGAATTAATATTACTAAAATATATGTAATCTGGTGCACCAGACAAATATGCAGGTTTACATATTTCATTCAACAATTTTTACTAACATTGTATAATTGTTAATTTGATTTCGGTTTTATCTAATTCTCACTATTGAAGCTGTTCTATAAGGATTTGATCGAGAGATATAACAATTAGTAATAATTCTAAGATACAATGATCGAATTACGTTGTAATCGAATGGTTTGTGCCTTGTTATTTAAGTGTTATCATTGTACTCATTCATAAATGTACTTAGGAAAATAATATATTAAGTTAGATATCAATTATAGATATGTAGTAGTAAACAGAAAAACATATTTATTGCGATAATGCGGATCGGTGACCGCCACTATTACTTATTGTTAGTTTAGACGTTCATACATTGTCTTCTCCATATTTCTAATTCTTTTTCTAAGGTTAGGATTTTTTTTTAAACACGTTCATATAGTTGTTTAGTTCCTTTCATAATTATTGTTTTGTTTTCAATTATTGTTTATTATTTTTATTGTTACATTTCCTTTGGTTTATACTGTTAGTTTACTCCACCATATTTACTATGCATTGTGCATTTTCAGATTTTTTTTTAATTTGGGCAGATATATTAATTTGGTTTTCGTTGTTTTCTTTTATATTTACTCTGTTGCCTGACAAACGTCTCCGCCAAGAGCTCACGAATACCTAGATTAAGGATCATGATTGTTTCGAAGTTGTCAGGAACGCAAAGATTTATTGTAAAATTTGCTCGATTACTGTAAAATGTTCCAAAAGATCTCGATTTATGGACCATTTAAAAGCCGATGTTTATCGCAATCCTGCTTTATCAAATGAGAATTTTTATGGCGATTTCTGCGAGTGGCCGCCAATATAACCTTCCGAAGACGGGTAGAAATATTTCCGACAAGTTAACGTTACTAAAAAAATAACTAGCTTCCTAAAACATATACAAAATTTGTAAACAAAATTGAAACCGATACGTTACAGGTTGAGCGCAGACCAAACTATGGATGTATATTGTTCACGTCATTGCTGGTGTTTTGTACACGGATCGTCCAACAGCAGTATTGACAAAATTTTCGAAAATATCAGTAAACGAGATAAAGCTTCTTCTTTATGAGTGACGCTGTAGCTCATGTGCTTAAAGCTGGAAAACTGTTTAGAGGCATCTTCAAAAATATGCTGCATATTACGTGCACTGTCCATGCAGTCCTAGAGTTGCGAAATTTATTAGAGAGCAATTAATTACACAATTAGAATTAATTACACAATTTTTTTTCTTAAAAGTGCCCGCAAGGGACGCTTTATACAAAGACAAATGGCCAGCATTTTCCTTGGCTCCAGTTATAGCAAGATGGAGGACTTGATTGCCAATTTACGTAGATAATTTGTGGAAAGTTGCTGATGGATAAACAATTTAAACAAGGATGCACAAAACACAGGCAAACGTAAAACTTTAGATCCATCTTTACCATTTTATTAACGAATATTTTCGTGATATACCTCAAAAAACAAAATACTTTAAATCACAAACAATACAACTAAAATTGAAACATTAGATGTTATAATAAACAAATTAAAGAATATTTTTGGTGATTTTGGTGATGTGAAGAAAAGCTCTTCTGAAAAGCTCTTCCGTATTTAGTGATGTTGTAACAAGTAGGCGGACACATTTCATGTCTTAGTAATTGATGTTAGCAAATCACTTTGAACATGGTATCTATAAAATGTAGCCTTAAACATTATTTATCTTTGTTTAATGTTTTTGCAATTTGATGCCTTTCGTTCAATGCATCTACGTCTCTGATATATTATATTTAAGTTGGACGTCTCTAGTCAAACAAACACGCAAAAGCAGTATCACCTGACTGCGTACAGCTTTCACTGACGCAGATGCATGGCACCGTTGCATGAATGTATCGTACGCCACTGTGTCTCAAGCGTCGGCGATAGAACCGGTCGCCGATACGCAGTACGTTCGTATCTCCGATCATACGTTAATATTAAGATACTAACGTCAACGCGCACCATTTCCTTTCTATTAAACTACATTATTCTTTTATATTACTACATACGCTTTAGTTTTTTTATGAACTACTTTTTCGCAATTTAAAGGAAGCCCAACAATTTAAAATCTATAATCTGACTTGAATTTTAATTCGTTAATCTTACGGAACTGCGTACCAAAATAAATACAATTATTTGCATTATCATTATTGGTCAATAAGGAGATATTTTTTTAGGTTAGAAATTGAAAGGTTGAAAGTTACTTTAACACCTGTATTAATGTTGGATTACAAAATTATGGAGAATCGTACTTTGCACTTATATTACGTACGTTATTATCTACAAACAATCTTGGCTTAGGCGGATAAAATCAAGATTACAAAATCGAGTGTTTCTAAAAATTAGTAAAGTGGAGAGTTCACATTAATTATGATGTTATCTCGAATGAAATTATATCGTTAACTTGAAGGCAGATTATCGTCTTGATCTTGTCTCTCTTACTATTTTTAAATCATCGTCTTGGGTATTTGTTTTTTTACAAAAGTATAAGATGTGAACACAAATCCATATTTAAAGTAAAAAGGTAACGAGATTCTTTACTGTATCAAACATGCGAATGTGAAAGGTTCCGCATTTTATGTAGGTATATCTGCTGAGCAGTGTGGCCCCCAAATATCACAGATAATTCTAGTATTACGTAAAAATATACTATTTGTACTTGAGTCCAACATTCTGTGAATACTATTGATTATACTGGCGATATACAATACAACTGTTGTGAAAGTGAGGTTCATTACTCCACAAAATATTCTTTGCAACAAAATGTCCATCACCGTTTCGTTTTCCAGTCAATGCGACAAATCTTCGTGA
The DNA here is from genome assembly GCA_020654165.1 of Oryctes rhinoceros. Lineage (NCBI taxonomy): Eukaryota > Metazoa > Arthropoda > Insecta > Coleoptera > Scarabaeidae > Oryctes > Oryctes rhinoceros. The sequence goes on along the minus strand of JAIOKQ010000018.1, from coordinate 5,148,304 downwards.
ACTAAATGGATGGTCTTTTTGCTCCTTCATTACTCTTGTGTTACTTTTATTCATATTAGTTGTTTAACACACGGTTGAATAGCTACATAATCTAATCTTGACTATCTTCTGATGTTAGGGTTTGTGATATTACTTCCATATACTCTTGTACTCTTTATCTCCGTTCACATATTCATTTGCTAACTCAGCTAACTAAAGTTGGCGGTGGTTTCTCAAAAGTATGCTTGTACAAGTTGTCGCAACCTCCTGGAGTTGTAGAATTAGGTCTGTTTTGTAAAGTGGTAGTTAAAATTTTCCAAATAATGTTATAGATACCATATTAAAACATATTTTTGGATGTATAAGGTGATCGTTTTTTTTTATTCTCGGGGCTTTACGTTCTTTAATTTCGAGTGTTATGTTTACTTTGAATTTTAGGTCTTCTTGGGAAAGTTAAATTAAAATCAAGGTGGTTTTTAAAATTACAAAGTAGTTTGCTACTTATCGATCACGAGTATAGAGACGAGTATAAAGACCAGTATAAAAGCAGCTTTGTTGCATAATGGAAACCATCATCCTTCTATTCCGATAGGTCATGCTGTTTCTACGAAAGAAACTTACGAAAATCTGAAAATTTTATTAGAAAAGATAAAGTACAAAGACTATTCCTGGAATATTTGTGCAGATTTTAAAGTGATTGCAATTATTTTGGGTATGCAATCTGGTTACACCAAATATTCTTGCTTTTTATGTCTTTGGGACAATCGTGACAGGGGAAAACATTACCATAAGCAAGAGTGGCCACTACGGCAACAGTTTATACCAGGAAAAGGCAATGTACAACATCAGCCTCTAGTAGAAAAAGAAAAGATCATAATACTACCTCTCCACGTGAAACTTGGGCTCGTGGAAAACTTTGTAAAGGCACTGGATCTCGAAGGTGAAGGTTTTAAATACCTTCGTCAAAAGTTTCCAAAATGAACACAAGGGAAACTGAAAGAAGGTATTTTTGTTTGACCTCAGATACGAGAAATAGCAAATGATGAAATCTTTGAAACCAAATTAACAGCGAAGGAAAAAACAGCTTAGCTCTCCATGATGCAAGCTTTCGCGAATTTCTTGGGAAACAAAAAAGCTGACAACTATAAAACCTTAGTAATGGATATGTCACAAGTGTTTCCCGCTTATGGCTGTAATATATTCCTTAAAGTGCACATTCTACATTCTCACTTGGATTTTTGTCCGGAAAATACGAGCGACGTTGGCGATGAACAGGGTGAGCGCTTCCACCAAGACATGATGGGAATGGAAAAACGGTATCAGGCGAAATGGATTCCAGTTATGTTAGCAGATTACTGTTGGATGTTAAGAAGAGATGCTGTAGATATTGTTCATAAGGGACGGAGCAGTATTACTTTTTCAACCTTTTCATTGAAATATAAAAAGAAATCGAACTAACTTGACCTTCTACCTTTTATTAAAATAAATGTTTATATGTTTTCTATTGAAATTAATATAAATTATTTTATTTAAATTTGTTGGCCAGTGTAATCTAATTCCTCATATGTTTCGTTCTTTTGTCATAATTCTGGAATTAATGATCAGTTTTCAATATCAACGCCCTTTATACCACCGAGTAGCAATTTTTAGTAGTAATTATAGCAACAAAACAAATTCAAAGCAATGTAACTTTTCCGGAAGAAATGACGTAGAAATACGTCTTAATTCGTTGTTAGAATTAAAGCTCTTTCCTGTATGTTTTCCGCATGGTTTAATACATCGATTAAATTATTCAGTACTTTATCGCTTTTACTAATATTCTATTTACGCAATTCTTCACGAATATTTTATTAACTATTTCATTTATATTTGATGCTTTACAACCCGCTTAAATTAAAATGCTCGGTTTGTAATAATAAAGCAGATGGACACGCAATTATGTATTATGGCGCATAAGTATACCTGGACGGCTGGCAAGCTATGCAGCAGTATGGGTGGCGTAAACACTCCTCATTTTCGTGCGGGTCTACTGCGTATCTTCTAAGTTTGCCTTTGTCCATCATTTATAGAGCTTAAACGTTTTTCCAGTAATATAACATACTGAATATGTTTTGTAGATGGCCCTTCAATTAAGTCTAATGAAATAAATGATCCAAATAAATTGCCGCATGCAATTATAATTTCCAGACATTTTGCCTTGACTTTCTTGTTTCTCTTTGTTCATTCCCGCCAGAGTAACAGTACTTTGATGAAAATGGTGAATGTGCAACTTTTGTATGACGTCATTCTGTGCAACTCTTGATAAATAATATGAATATATTTTGATCTGTTTATTTTTTAATTCTTGTTATCGTACTGTTGTTTACCGCTTAAAAAAGAAAACAGAATTTGACAAATATATGACGTATGTATATTAATAAAGCATCGAACAATTCGCAATAACTTCTTTGAAAACACATTCCCAGATATAAGAGATGTAAATGTTTTTTGGTTAGTTTCCGTACCAATAAACCTACGTATTTTAACTTACTGTTTACACATACATTTTGAGTTTAATTTAACTAATTAAAATTAAAATAACATTTGAAACAATCGCCGACGCAAAAAAAATGTTATCGTTTGTTGACAACTATCATCTGCTCTATTGTTGATGTTAACAATTCAAATGTTTAATTGAAGTTGTAGTAATGTAATGTAATTAGTTTAAGTTGTTCAAAATTGTTATGTCAAATAAATGATACTAAATATTTATTGCTCTTTTTGTTTGGTCAAACCAAAGGAACAGCACACACCAGACTCAAGGAAAACATCTTGTCGATTTGGCAGGTTAGAATCATCAAGTGTAACAAGACACGTAAACGATGCTCGCGCTTCCGTATTTTTTCGCATGTCTTAGTTTTATCATGAACAGCAAATCGAATAGTATCAGACGTTAATAGAGACAACAATAAAATTAAATAAAATAAAAAACAATCTGCTGACGTAAAAGATATTGAAAAGGAATCAAAACAGCTTCAAATAGTACAGCTGAAATCTAAGGTTATCAATTTTTTTTAGAAGATAGTTCTCTCCTTAAATAATTAATGTTATCAACAATTTTGGGTTTCGACTACCTTTGGAAGTTTTTTTCGTTTGATATAGTTTGTCACTGGTTTTTTAAAATGCGGACATCAACAAAGAATGTTTAACATGTTGATAATTTTATTTTATGCACTATAGCCAGATAATGATCGAATTCAGATCAGTTATGCATAGCCATCTTGCTAGCTTAAACATTTAAATGGGTAAAAGAAACTTTCTTTTCGAAATAATATGATAGTTAGGTGTACATTTTAAAATTAACTTCTCATAGCTTTTTATCCTGCATAAAAAAATAGTTTACATAAGAATATCTGAAAATCCATATAGCAACGTTTCAAAATCGTACACGTGGTTAGGTATTGGTAATCTTTAAAACTCAACTGAAAATTTTATACTGACAGATTTAACACATGTAATAATGCAAAAAAATATTTCGCTTAAAATAAGTAAGCCGGGCAGACTTATTGAAATACTTCAGACGAGTTTTTATACTTGTGTTACAAAACTACCAAATAATCAGAATTCTCCATTTCGTACTATTCCACATCGATAGCTGTAGATTCCGGTGAACACTTTGTAGTGTTGGATATTTCAATAAAAATACGCATGTGTTTATCAAAACATTTAACGAATGAGACTATTTGGTGAAGCACTGGCCCGACTACAAATGCTTCGAATTAGAACCTGCTTGATGTACATATGTAAACAAAAGCTTTCCGAATGGAATCGTCTAAAATTAAGAACATCGAGTTGCGTAATTCTTGAATTTTTGGCTTACGCTAAAGTTTTACTTCATTCCTTCCGTCATATAGCTTACGAACCAAGAATTTTATGTCGGGATTTTTTTAGAATGATTTAACTACGTTGTAACTTACCTGAATGTCTGCTTCTATAGGTTCTCTAATATTAAGATTCAGCTCTCGCAATTATCTTTTTTGAGCGTCGAATGTTATTTAAACTAGTAAACAAATGAATAATTATTTTGATCAGGACACATTTATTTGGTGTAATATATAGATGAATATTAAATTATTTTGGATTAGATATTATCTAAATCCAGTTCATAAGTTATTTACATTCGGTTAGAATTATTTGGTCTAACACACTTTACATAGTTATGTATTGTAAATAGGTATATATGTATATATAGATAGATATATACAATTGCATTTCAAGGCAATTATTTGTTGACGTCCGTTACACTCGTTTTTGTATTATCTTGCCGCAAAACAAAAACAACATTAAGTAATAAGAATAAGTAATAATAAAACAATTTGCATATCTAACGTATACGTGGAAGCCAAGAAAAATTAATAGGCATGAGTTACGTCATTATTGGACAGCTCCCGTTCTACCTCTATATTTTGAAGTTATACAGATCAAATGTTTACTTGAAAAAAATTAAGGTAGCACTAAAGATTGTTAAGTTAGACTGCTTAGACAGCCAACGATTTATTGTCAATATTTTATAATACATAATAAACACATTTATTATGTGCGTGTGAGGTTATCATCATCAACTGGAGACAAATAAGAAATTAACATTTGTTTATCATTTGTTTTCAAGTTATAATTTAATTAAAAATCTTAACTAACGTTCTTCTAAATGGTCTAAATTTTCGCTTATATTTGACTTCAAAAGTCAGGTATGTAAAAAAAAAACTTTTTTGCTCTTATCACATATCATTTGAGTCAATCCTTTCTAAGCTCAAAATAATCTCAATAATTTTGTTGTTCTATCCACCAATGTCAGAGTATTTTAACAGAGATTTAACGTTTGTTTTCGAGTTTGTACATTACGAATAATATTATCAACACGGAGAAAACATCAGGAAATTATAGTAAAAACGCACCTATTAGAGTTTTTAACAAACAGTACAAGACCTGAATACTTCTTATTGCTAAAACAACATTTGAACGGGCTACTCGAAGATGTTGAGAAGAGAGAACTCACGAAGAATTGGTATATAATCGGGCATTCCACAAGAAAAAGTAACAAACACACGAGCAAGACATGAAAACATATCATTATCAACGCATACAGCGCCTACAACCGGAAGATTACGTTAAGCGTATGGAACTGGACTCTCATGTGCGATCAGACGAAGCTACCTACGCAACAATCAAAACTAACTTTCAGCACAATTTTCGATAAATGTGTTGTATGATACCATACCGCCATAGGTCTATAGTTATTTAATTCGCTCTTTCATTTTAAAAAATCTCCTCAAAAAGCGATACTCGTTTAGAGATCCAAATAAATGATCCGCATGAAGGAGCCCCTGCATATTTCACTCATCAGGTCAAACAACATTTACACGATAGGTTTGCAGGGCTTTGGACTGGAATAATACGACCGGTGCGGCGGTCTTATTAATTGGTCTTCAAGATTTCCAGACTATTGCTCATGGGCCTGCGAAAATTGGATAAGAATATGAGTTTTGTTTTTTGTTTTTTGTTTTTTATATTATTTTCATGTATACACTACTAAAAATTGATCCGTTCTTCCCGACTCACCTTGTACTTAACCGTTAGATTTTTACAGACATGTGCATCAAGATACACACGCATATGTATGTGCATATGTATCACTAAAATTGATTAAAAATAAAAGAAAAGCATTACGCACAGAAAAAATCTAATAAAAATGATTGTAGATTAATTAATCGGGTGCTTTTTTAAAGCTCTTACGTAGTACTTGAGTTTTTGTTTTTGTATAAAAGAGAACGACAATGATTTGCACAATTTTTGTGTTTTCAACTTATTTTTGAAACATCCTACATTTTTTGATTTTTACGGTAATAATCGAATACGAGAATGGTCCTTGAGGACGAACTACCTTTAATATATACATCTCTTTCCTATTCGTTAGATTCGCATTTTTCATCCGAAAAGGCTTCTTGCAATGCTTCTGACAAAAGAATATGGACAGAAATACAGAAAGACTAAAGATGTTCCTTAATATATGCTTCTTGTATATGCCTCCATTGCCCTTGAAAACTTCAGTATTTACTTTCTACATCCGATTCTTTTTCTACTTCAAAGCGTATACCTTATTGATCTGATAAGAGATGATATCTCACTGTTTGGTGCACGATATAAATCTAAAATGTTTAATTTTATAGATATTTTTTATAAGATACGACAATAATTAATACTCATCAATATTTACGATTTTTTTTAACAAAACGCCGTTATGCTTGTAAACTATGTGCTGTAATAATGTTATACGGCAATAGTATCGAAGATTGACTATTTTAATATTATTGTTAGTGCACCAAGTTTCAGAAAATAACAAAGAGAACCGTGAATTTTATCACTTATAAATCTCAAGTTCGTCAAGATTTTTTTTTATTAAGCATTGTGTATTTAGATATAAACTATTTTAATCTTCAGTCATTTCCCTTGGCTTGTTTTGAGACTCACACTAACATTTTAAAATTAAATGTTAAGATCATAATTTAGTTTTATTTAGACACGCAAAACCCGAATGCGATATACAACTAACAATAAAAAACTTCGTGCATTTATGGATATTTACATTATTGTCGCTAATCCTGTGTTAATAACTAATTTTTCTGAAGTTTTGGGGCCCAAGCATGATACAAATGATAGATGCTCCAGGCTCAACTCAACAGACAGATGCTCAGCTTCAATTGCTTCGAAGACAGAATTATTTTAATTTAATTTAAAACTATTCTGCGTTTTTTTTTTTTTTTTTAGAAAAGAAGTCAATGTGCTCGCGAGTTTCTAAAAACTGGTAAAAGCAAAACATATGCAACAGTCCAAAGTTAACACCTAAAACAATTTAAGCAATATTGCGACCATGTAGTGATGTGCGAAATAGGGAAAAATTACCAAATTTTCAAGACGACTAGACAGACTTGTTTCATGCGTTTCGTCGACTTTCGGGGAAACTAGGAGGTAATACGCACCCACTTTCATAAGTAAAATAATACGAGTATATTTAGTCGTTGTAAAAATTTAGTTTTTTCCTCTATCTTGCTTATCACTGCAAGTAAGCCACCTTTTTTACTATTTTACTATTTCTTTGCTTATTTATTTTACTATTTATTTTGTATAATTTAAGCTACTTTCCGTTTGGTCCATTTAATTTATTTTATTTTAGTTTGCAATTTGGATGTACAGTCTAGTTTATTTGAGTAAACTATTATGCAAGACATCGTACGCATTACAAAAAATATTGTGATTTATAATGTAGCACACATAACAAATTAAAAATTAATTAAACAAATTAAATTCAATGAACTTTTTAAGATTAAAATACATTACAGAAAAGCTTTATGAAAATTAGAGTGAAAATTTCATGGTGGTCAACACGGTCAAAATATCTAATTTCGGTAGTTGTCGAAGTAAACAATAAAGAAACATTCCTATATAACAAAATAAATACATATGGACTTTATTACTTGATATACAATTACCGGCAGGGTGTGTGTTTATGATTAAAGAAGCAAAACGAATTGAAGCGCTGTGGGAGCTCGTTGGTACATATGCCAAATTGGTTTTTACGATAAACGCGACAAATTGGATATTTATTGCGTGTATTGTATTACAGTCATGTTACTCATGTTGCTCACGAGTCTAGCCAAAAAATGAAACAAAATTAAAATAGGTTGTATAAACATACATAGATACATAATAATGACCGAGGTTAAATTATGAAACAAAAGGTGATGGACATAAATAACGGTAGTAAACAAATTAAAGAAATTAACATATGTTAGGGCTGCCACTCGTAATCACTGGGATTATCCCGAAGTAAGAGTCGGCGACATCAAAGTAAACGTTTCGGTAAATAGTACTTTCCAGATGCCGCAGTGTAGGCACTGGGTCGTCTGTGTGGCGATTAATGTCGTTAGTGTTGAGTTATTAGGATAACTCAACACTAACGATGTTAATCGCCCGTTTCCATCAGACAAGAAGAAAACTGGAAGATCGGCCATTCTGATTAACGCTAAATCATCTTCCTCCTGCTCAGGAATTAAAAGAGCTAAATAAACATGAGCACTTAGTGTACTGCCGACCACCACGGAATTGAAGAGCTTAACTATGTTTTCTTCGCAGATGAGATGTGGTTTCACCTAAGTGGATACGTAAATAATCAAAGGATAAGAATCTCAAATCTATCATGAAGGCCCTTGCGCAGTTAGAAAATTGGAGTGTGGTGTGCCGTATCGCGTCGTCGAATAGTGGGCCCTTTGTTAAACTACAGTGAATAAAAAGGACGGACCACGTATCACACATCTAATGAACAAATGCATTTCTTACACCAGTTTTTCGGCAAGCGTATCATTTCTAAAGGATTATGTCCAATTTAACGTGATTTAACTAACTTGATAGAAAGGTTTACAAAAACAGGCCGTACATACTGAATGAAGTGAAGGTGCATATAACAACGGACATTAACAATATTCGTGTAAACGTGCTGCTTGGAGTAGCATCAAACATATAAAATGAGCTGATGCGTGCATTGCTGAACAAGGCAGACATGTTGAGCATATAATGTAAACCATGTAGATTGTAATCAGTGTATACGATGTAATGTTATAAAAAGTTAAAAAGAAGAGAACATTTATTTTGATGTGCGCGACTTTTAGATCTCTCTGTATATGTGTGCTACCGCAAACAATTCTTTAATGAATCTCTATGCTATCATTTTCTTTTTGTATATATGTATAAAACACATTTATTACGAGCTTAGCGATACGTGGTGAAGAAGGTAAAAAGTTAGGTCTCCCTCAAATTCATCTTAACAAATGTTTTGAAATGCTATTTTATAAAGATGGCAACCTTAGAGATGCATAAATGTTCGCGAATTATGAGGGTCATTGAACCACTTGAGTCCGCTCGGCGTGATTTTGTGAGTTGGTTTTCGGTAGGCTAATCGATCAGAACCAGGACGTCCAATTTAAGATTTTAGTTTAAGAATTGCTCGATGAGATAATATAAAACCGGATCGTATGCGAATGATGGCTTCACGATGGAATTAGTCATCTCACTCATAGGCGCGGTATCAACGTCTTGAAAGTAGTTGTTGTATTTAAGTCTATGTAGCTATAGTATTTCTATAAAATTGCTCTGGCAGCTCTATTCAGTCATAATATTAAGACGCTTCAAAATATACAGTATTCAGTTTCCAACTCCAAGCTTCACCAAATTCCAATACCACAAACGTAATTTTTTTAAAGAATATCATATATTTTTTTCTGTATCTTCCTTACAGGAAATTAATATTTCTATCACGGAAAGGATAAGAGATATTTAGAGTTAATTCTTCTACGGTTCCTTCTATGGCCGGACATTGCGTCCAAGTGGCTTCAAATGCTAGTAATGTTTGGCTACTGTGACAACAATAAACAAAGCATACCAACATCGGTGCTCTTAACTGTTGATTCGAGATTTTAAGCCTAAGTTGCTAATTCCAAAATGAAGTCGATAACAAGGGTGTTGATACATATGATTTATGTATAAAGAATAACTTTTACAAACAATTGCGTCAATGTATCGAGGTGGAAGGATGGAATTTCGAGTGTTCACTGTAGATTGATTAATTAGTCAAACTTGTCAATTATTTCAATGAAAATTGCAAGATGGATAAGAATAATCCATATTACAAACTTAATAAACTCTATTTCATGGTGTGTTGTTTTCATTTCAAATTTATGCTGATGATGATTTTATCTTTATAACTCATTGTTGGTCTGTTTCAACATATTGTTTCTCTTATTCCCTTTCGCAAAAAAGGCAGCTTGGCACCAGAATTTTTGTTTTTCATTTCTACACGAGTAAAATTAATCTTTCGTGTAACATCTTAACAAATCTTTAGAAATGTGTGTTGTGAACGTCGTTGGCTAGGCTAATAAATCTTATACATTTTGTTAGCTAAATATATATACATAACTTCTTTTATTTTGTAATACTAATAGTTTTCGAAATTTTGAATCAACAGTCTAACACTGCCGATGTCAGTAAAATATGGGAAAACTCGCCTGTGACCGCAAGCAGCTACTTGAGCTAAAAATGTTGAATCGATAGCTTAAAAATATGCATTGTCTTGTTTACTGTTGCCACAGTAACCAAACAATGCTGAAACTACTTGATTGTAATACTCATATACGGAAGCCAAGTTTAACTGTAAATATAACTTTTTACTTCTAATATTAAACTACATAAAGATATAAACTTTTTATACGGTGGATACAGAAAAATCATGCTATTTAAATAGATTACGTTTCTAGTGTTAGAATGTTCTAAAGTCTGGTATTCAATTTTGAACATCCTGTACATTTCGAAAACGTTTTAATACGGTGCCGGAATAGAGTCAGCTATGTAATTTAATTTCGTAAAAATTTATGCTAAAATGTATTTGTATCATAACAATCATGATCTCGGAACGTTTATCAATATCGGATAATAGCCTAAGAAAATTTAGAAGAATTATTTGAGCAAAAAAGGGTTATATACAAAATATAAAAAAAGGATAAAGTCTCTCACTTGTTAATATTATTAAGTAGGATTTTCTACGCTAGACGAACGCTAGTTAGAGTTAAAATTAAGAAAGAGAGAAAGATTAACAAAATTGGAAGAAATGAGATTGTCATATGTTCCAACCTAGGAGAAATACATATGTAAGAAATCATCAAGTAGAAGTTTCAAATTGAATGAGTGATATAATTTTTTCTAATTTTTCAATACATAATTGCATCACAAGAATAAATGCCGATTTCAAATTGTAACCGTGTAATTTTGTTAACAGAAATGAAGACAAACGTATTTCATTTCGAAGATTAAGAATTTTCCCGGACTCTAGAATAAATGTTTCGTACTCCAGAAAAATTTGGAAATTAATGCGTTAGAGTGCCAGACCATTATCAAGGTCGTGTCCTCATATATTTAAGTAGATTTACATTTACCTTGTCGTTTGATTATTTTTCCAAACTAAATTCAGCAACGCCTTATTTAAAAATATATGCTACAAATAAATATTGTATATACATATCAATCACCACTTCTACTTAAAATAAGCACAATATTTACAATTCGTTTTATTTTGCGTAGACAGGTATATGCACAGAATGCGGAGTCGAATGAATGGTGTGCTATTTGATTATTTATGCGAATACATAAACACATTAATTTACGATACCATACACGACTTCAAGCTTTCGTACATCGACATCGTGCATTATTCTCGAAGTCTGCATAACCTCGATTTTCACATAAATATGAACTTTCCACCACTCACTGTGGGGATGTTTTATCAGTACTGTAACATGTTTAATAGGATTAGAACAAGCGTATACACAAGACTATTAAGAAGAATACCAAGAAATTACACCAACTTAAAATCCAATCGAGATCCAAAGAAGTTTTATATTACGTATTATTAGAAATAACAACATTTAAACCTGTTTTAGCTCCTCTCTGGCAGGATTAAATGTCAATATTTTGGTTGTATTAAGGAATTGCTTTTATTATAATCGTAGCGCTTCTCGAGATCTGCTGGTCAGCACCTTTGAGAATGCGGACCACTGCAGTAAGCGAAAGAAGTTCTTAGGACAAGCAAAAAAATTAGTAAAACACGCAGAAACTGCTGCTATTATAACAGGTTGCCGCGAAAGCAGCTTCTATTCTTCGAAGTTCTTTGTTTGGACCACCTAAGAGAAAAATTGTACACCTTGTTAAAATTCAATTCGTTGCAATTCTTTGACATGATTAGTAAAATGCTATAAGCGTCAATTTAGAATAAAGTAGATCAAGAAGGCCTTCTGCTTTTACTTAGGTATCACGCTTGAAATAAAACCCTTTTTTCTAGTCTGCCCTAGTGCGTCCTATGAACGTGTTCCAACAACCCCAATTGTTTCCATAGTGTTACTTTCTATATCGGGAATGTTTTATATCAGATTTTATTAAATCTATCCGATATTGTTCTGAGAAATTCAATTTCATACGTTCGTTATTTATACGGGGATATAGGCTTCACTACTTTCTTATTTCCACCTTTGTCGTTCTTTGCTTGGTTGAAGAATCTGTAAATATTGGATAATCTTGATGCTGTAACTATTCTTGTAACTATCGTTAATTTCGTCCTCCAAGTTTTCCTTGCTGTTTACCGTCTCAAAGTATTTAAATGTATCGACTTGTTCTAGCGCCATTCGACTTACGTATACATGCTGAACTTTACACTTTGCATTAATTAACATTTTCTGTTTTTTCGGTATTCTTAACGGAAGTAGGCGAGGTTTCATATTCATTAGATAAGATAATCACAGTAAGTTGAAACTCAACGTGTTCTGGACTTGTATCGTGCCATAGTTAATCAAAAACTCGACGTTTCGCCCAGATCGGAATCTGATATTTGCTCGGAGGAAGTAAACGGCACCTTTATATATACGCACGAATATGTTGTATCAAGTCGACCAATAAAGTCGCTTGTTCAAAATAAGTGAAAATCTGTTACCTAAAATATTACTATTTTCATTCAATTGCAACACGGATCCTCAAGCTTAAGGCTTTATGCGTCATTCTTCCTTCTATTGTTAGCCATCAATTTGTGTTGCATCGCATGTTATTTCCTCTTTATCAGCAGTTTCCTTGAAATCCCTTTTTCACACGTTAGGTCGCTTTTAGTGGAACCGGGTCGCCCATATAGCTACTATAAGATTGAGCAAAAGGATGCTACATGCATAAAAAAAACTAGTACCTCTACTATCCGTATTGTCAAATGAGACCGAAAAATTTATGGAATGTGATCTCTATACACTGCAGAGGTGAGCTTTTGGGTGACACGTTCCGCAGATGTGGTCGTATAAAGTTACTGATTATTTGCTTTCATAGAGATGATTATGTGTGAAAACCCACTTTTTATGTAACTATACGCAAGATGTGTAAAACGCTTGTTATAACAAATTTAATGTTGATATAACATTTATTATTGCATTTATAAACAAATTTAATTAGCTTCAGATGTGATCCGAATATTTTTAATTCAAGGCATTTATTTTAACGTTGTTCCATATGTGTAACATCACTTTGATCCTGTGACGAGCAAAAGTTATAAATTATGGGAAAACGAACAAGTGTCTGTTACGTAATCTTAAACTTAGTCCCGTTTATTTGTACTAAACGCGAATTAAATGTTTTGAAGAGCTTTAATTATAGTACCTACCGTTATTTCTTCTTTCATTGTCATATATGTATTTATAGCATTGGAGTATAATGAAAATTTTCCTAATGATAAACTAAGGAGGTTATAGAAGCTCTGTCTTTCTATCATTGCTGAATAAACTACCTGAGAAAATTACCAATCGGTGAATTAGGAATATTATCCGCGCAGAAAGGAAACTATTAAGCGAAATATTATGGAAATGATCACGCATTTAAATAAAACATTATAGATTTCTTTGTAAAAATTAAGACAATGTCTTTTGAGTTTTTCCCAATGCTTCGCTAGTTTATATCATTTTATTAGTTCATTTATTATTGGAACAGATGATCCCAATACGGGCTGCAAACAAAAATCTGCTATATATCAACTCCATCTCTTTAGTCTAGTAAAAAATTGCAACCATCAACGTGGTTTATGAATTTCTCTTGACCCTGTATTATTCTGATCAAGTTTTATTGAGGACTTTAATACCAAGCAATTTAAATATTAACTTTGTATGAAAAGTGCAATTTGGTATTATGAGTAGAGATAACAAAGGCAGGTGGAATTATTAATTTTTTGCAGCGACTAGATCGACTTTTACGAGGCGAATAGACATGGGTCTGTCTAGTCGCTGCAATTTCATCTGCCTTTGTCTTCTCTAATTATGAGCCCTTTGGAGGACTGAAATGTTGGTGTACAGTTTACCTGTAAGGAATGGAATATCTGATAAATTCCTAGCAACATTGCAGGGCGGAGTACGTTGAACACATTCTATATCGTCAACAATAAATACAATTACAATAAAAACGTAGGCTTCCACGGCCTGAGTCAGTTGAAGAAACTAAACATGTTCCGTGTTTGAACTGTGTCTGTGAACTTTTAGTTAGTTTTAGCCTCAAAGTTAGTTGAGTTACCGTGCTAACTGTTATCTATCACTCTCCCGACGAAGCCCCATATGATTGTGGGCAAAACGTCGAGTTTTTATTTTAACCAACGATATGACACGATTCAAACCCAGAACACGTTTAGTGTCAACAAATACAATTGTTCGCCAAATAGGATTTTCAATGTGGACGAAATAGGTCCAAGGTAAAGTTATCCAAGTTGCAGACAGGAAAGAAAAACAAAGAGCATCCATTATATTAGCCGCTCGTGGTTCACTTGTCGCATTTATTGTAGCAATGAGCACTGGTGGTGAATTTATACCCCGAACAGAACCTATTTGGTGACTGATTCAAACGTTTCATTGATTTCGTTAAATTTACGTTTCTATCATTTCTTGCTCTCTTACATTCACACACAAACCACAGTTGTTAGATAAGATCTTCATGTGGAGCTTCAAAGCATATCATGGTAAAGAAAACAGGAAATACTCAACGAAGTTTCTCATAGTTTGACCTAACTGACTAGCTTGCTAGAAAAAACATTTCTAAATTCACAGATCGGGAAAACGTTTTTAGAGCAACTGGGCGGTTTCCTCTCGATAGAAATATTTTTTCTGATGCTGGTTAATTCTACTAGAACTAAGGGCAATTTTAAACAGTTCCACTTTAGAACGTCAAGCAATGAAACGCTTACCTCAATGTTCAGCAGCTGGGTCTTCTTGAAGGAAAACAATTTTCTTTCGCGGTCCACATCAAAGCAACAAACTGATTTTCCGCCGTTAGAACAAGAGATCACTAATCATCTTGTTTTAAGGAACCATTTTTCAAAATCGCCAATAATTGCATCTCTTTTTCTATTGCCTATGATATGAAAGAAACATTTGCCCGCGAAAGCAAATCTTCTAAGTTTCTGGTCATTACTTTTCCGCCCTATAAAACTGATTTAGAACGACTAGTCGGCAAAAGTCTTAAGAGGCCAAACCTAAAACGACAAGTGTCTTCAACAAGAAGGAAATCCAGAAAGAGCATCAATCAAAAGAAATAAACATGACAAGGACGACGATTCTGATTCTGAAGAAGAAAATGAACAATTTTTAACAGCAGGTGACGACGTGAAGATTTCACAAGATTCTTGGGGATGAACTTTGAGCGCAGCATCTGAGCACATATGATGGCAAAGACACATAGGTGTGACCTTTTTCGCTAATGTTTTACGTCAGTGTTAATTTGTTTGTTTTCTACCATAACACAACACTTATTTTGTACTACTTATTGCTGCTTTTAGTGACTACAAGTTTTCTTTAAATTAGTACTTTTTTAAAGAATGTGCTTTTAAATATTGTACATTGGGATATGATGTATACCAATTTTTAAATAGTTTCCAAAAAGTTGGAAAGTTGACAGGAAAAAGTAAATGGGGATATGTTAGGATAATTTCCCTTAGTTCATTTATTATTAACGGGACCCAGGTATGGAGTAACGAATAAAGGAATAAGAGGCTGTGGTTAACATATCTACCTAAATAGAATATTTATAGAATAATATGGTTGAATAATTTAGAGATTATCAATCTTTACCTCCTGCCTGGTCGCATGACATTGAGTACGGTCATACAACTAACAAAGCTAAATAAAATGCCAAAAAGAGGCGTAATATGCGAAGTAGGCAGTAACAGTAACTGATTTATGGCAACAGAGGGAATAGCGTGATATGGGAAACAGAACCATCAGACCACACACACAATACAATTTAGTTTCTGAAAACAAATTTTAATTATATTTTTAGTAACGTCGACATTTCAATGAATTATAAAAAATCCTAGAAAAGATTTAATCTTGAATACAACTTCCAACTTTATAATATATTCTAGCATAACTACTAGGTGGTTTATTCTGTTTCGTCCCGTGGAATAGAACTCTGGGAAATGTGCACGTTCTTCTTGCTCTAAGAACATTCTGTGATTTAAAACAAACAATTTCTTCTTGCAAATTGTTTTTTAAAGATGACCTTGCCATCGGTTATTCATTTACATAATAGCGAAGCATGTTCAAACATCAAATGAAATATCCAATGAGTGGTGACATGCACCACCACATGATGTTAGCAAGGAACTGTTTAAGGATTCCACATCGTCGCCTGTCTCTATAAAAAAAATATATAATATTAATCATCAAAATATACACATAATAAATTATCTTTGATATGGAGAAAGTCCGCGTGTTGATTTTTTATGAATGTTTTATGTTTTATTGTGTATCTTAGAAAGAGTTTTAATAAATAAAAACAAGGGAAAAAATTCATTCTGCATTTACATTCAATTTTTAATGAATATTTTTTCTTTTCCAGAAACTTTCAATGCTGTTATGATCAGCGAACCATGCAGAAGATATATCGGAAATGCAAAATATAATTATTCCATCACCGAGGATGGTACAACGGCGATTTACGAGTTGGGCACCTTAAGGCACTTTAGCCTAGAAGAAAACTATTACTGCATGGAATACGTTCAAATGATGAACAAGCACGAGATCTTACTGTGCATGACGCATACTAGACTTGAACCAACCAGTGGCATTAAAGGGGCGATTATGATCCTTTCATGTGTGTGTCTTGTACTAACCGTAATCGGATACTTTGTATTACCCGACTTAAAAAATTTAATTGGAAATATCGTTATTACGTATTGTAGTTGCCTTTCGGTAGCTTATATCCTACTGACGTATCTTCATTTCTTTCCAAACCCTGGAAAATTGTGCGACTTTTTTGGTAAGAATAATATTTAATATTTAATAATTGTATACTTTACTCTAACAGGACTAATAAGTATTTATGAGAAAAGGAAAAAAGTCCTTTTCTAATTAAGTTCTAAAGCCCGAAAAAACAACAATTGATATTCGAATAATTATAAACCTAAGGGATAAACAAAATGTTTCTTTATAGCTCGATTAGCAAATTTTGTTTTAACAATCACAACATTTTGATTCTTTTCTTGTTTATGTTACTTCTACAGCCATTTCGGGAAATTTAAACATTTAAACATCTAAAATCTAAAATGTTGCCATGTATGTGTATGTGTAATATAATAAGAAGCAATTCATACCAGGTTCGAAAGCTTACCTAATGCTGTAGAAATAAAACAATCTTTTTTTCTAAATATCTTTCCAAAGGGCTTATGGCATTCGTCGACCAGCAGAATGATCGTTCATCCAAGCAAATGATCACACTCTATTGCAGCGTTTACATCACTGCAATCAGAACAATATTAAGAAGGAGGGAAGAAGCAGACGTTTATTTCGAAAATCAAGCTTGTGAATGAAAAGTGAAAACATCGTAATCACGAAATTTCCGTTCTTCCCGCGTACGTGAAAATGCTTTGAAAGTATTGAATATCTCTAGTTTCGTTGTTTGTCAGAACCCAATCTAGAAACTCGCATAATGAATGAGAACCTTAACTATTACGCGAGTTTCTAGCACCCAACGCAATATATACTCCAGATTAAAAGTTAGGAGGAGCCCAGTGAAAAATAGACATTATGGGAAATAGAGTAGACATAGAAATTATTAATTTTAAAGTAATAAGCGGAACATTAATAGTATTATTTCTCGTACGTTATAGACACATGGGAATGCATCGTATATTATATTGTATTACTGTAGGTATATGTGCTGATTGATCTATGTTTTAATGTAATTTATTTCAGCCTTTGCTATTGCCTTTTCATTCCTTACTGCCTTTACGTGGATGACCATCCTGAGCTACGAAATTTGGAGAGTGCTAGGGTATGTAAATATCTGTAACGTAAATCTTTAATCTTATAATACATTAAGAAAATAGAATTGCTGAAGATTTTAATATATTTAGGCTTCCGTCTCAATAGGTTATGAAAATGTTCACTTTTTACCTAGTTGTTTTTTATTTGCGAATATCAAATTATATTTAATTCGTATACTTGGCGTGTAGAATACGGATTATCTGTCGACATATTATGATATATTTGCGGATGGCTAACAATTAGGTACTAAAAAGTGAAGGTTCCTGACATCAAGGTTCCCCCTCCTACAAGCAGCAGGCGTCAAGACCGATACCTTATCGTGGCGAAATTTTCTGAGATATTCAATTACGTCGGAAATACCAAGTAAATCATTGAAAAATTTGCTTGTTACGCTGGTGAGAATTACGAAAAGATGCCATGCATACGGGTTTGATGTAAACGGAGGAATTATATAGATAGGTAGTTGGTACAACATTATTAATCGCTGCTGTAGTAGTAATACTTAAAGTATATGTAATAATGAAGAAGGGTCCATTACTTTGGTGCCAGAAATTCTACACCATACATTGACATGCTGTGGACGTTGTCGGTCTACCTGTTGTAACCATCTCAAATTCTTCGTTGCCCAATATTGTATTAAGAAATTAATTTTCATATTAAGAAAATAGTTTTTATAATTTGAAATATGTCGCTGAACCTATTCACAAAAGCCTTACTCCACGTTCAAAATAAGTTTCGTGAAAGCCTTTGTCCATCGAAATTCTAGACTGCCCCACAACTTCTCTCTCTCTCTCTTATGAACAAAGCTCATTCAATTCTAATCCCTTTGTACAAGTTTTCTAAAGTCCAAGAAGTTTTCATAAATAAATCTGTTAACATTGTTTTGGATGATTATATTGCCATTTTCCGCATTTAGAAAAACCTATGAATTACATAATGTAGATTTACTAATTAAATTATAATACTACAAACTCTTTTTAACTAGTAATTCTCCTTTTGTTTCCGTTAATTTCCTTATGCACAGTAACGGTTAATATTTCGTTCCGTTACTACTATTGCTCGAAAAAACATATTTTTCATGCAAATGGTAAATTAGTCTCTTTTTTAGATTTCTCTTAATGTCAACTTTAAGCGATATAGGTTCTAATATTTTCCTATTCCTAATTGAATACCTTTTAAAAAGTGACATGTTGTATTAAAAAAACTTGAGTTTACCTTCCTATGACCTCGAAGCACTCTCCTAGAACCACAACAATATCGTCGTTGCTTTCCCCTTTCTTATGTTAAAAGTTTCAATTGATTTTTTTCCATAAAACTAACCCATTCCACACTATTCAGGTGATTCGAGATTAATGGACCGCCTAAATGTTGCACTGTATTGGACATATATACCTTTAATTATTTTTGTACTTTGTAGCATTACATACTGTTGTAAACTCTTGACTCTGCAATATATGCATAAGTATTTAAGTAGCTTTATTTCGTAATACATATTGTAGTATTTTAATGATTTACATTGGCAAATTTATATTAAAAAGTAAAATCAAACACCAGTTATTCTAAAAAATTCTATTTTGCAATTATAACTTTTGACGAAACTACACATAAACATTAAATAAAATATCAATATTCTAATCAAGATGTTGACCTAGCGACATTGGAATCAAGATACGAATATTGTAAAGGTCAGTACTGTGTTAACACAACGAAATGCGGAAGACTTTCGTGTTCCCGTCGATATACGAGGGCGGCCTAAAAGTTTCCAGTTTAACACAAAAACAAGTATTTTTTTTAGTAAATTTAGCTTCATTTCTCAATAAAATCTTCATGTACTTTTCTCAGTGATGTTTCCATGTCTTTAATTCATCCAAATAATAATTGGCAACTTATTTTGCAAAACAGGCATTTACGAATACGATTTCCCCCCTATACGATGAAAATCTTTGCTCCAGTAGACAGAAAGAATTGTTGGGAGTCAGATCTGATTGGGTGGGTGATTTATCAATTCGAACTCCGAACTCCGAATGAACAATTGAACACTATATTGATGGTATTAAAACGTTTTAAAATAAAATTGTTTAAAAATGAAATAAAAAAACAAGCTCTTCATATGTTGACATCATAAAACAACTATTAATAATTAATAAAATAATAATATTAAAACTTTACATTTAGATTAATGGAATAAATTTGCAATAAAAGAACTTGATCATCTATTACTTGATCTTCTTATCTAATTTTGGGTCTTCCTCTTGATCTTCTTTCTTGTGTTTTCCAATTTATCTTTTTGCGACTAATTATTCCTTTCTGTGTATGCTTCTATACCAGCTTATTCGATTTGATTTAATTTCTTTTATTATATCTTCTCCTTCCAGTATTTATTTTATTTTTTGATTGTTAGTCTTTTATATTCCATCTTTGCATGTATTCTGCTTAGTCTGTAAATTCTTCTAAATACTTTCTTTTCAGACAGTTTTAGTTTTTTCGAATCTAATGACGGCCCGATTTAGATTTTTTTCCATTTTTACAAAACCACTAACATGGACGGGCACAAGCTACTGTTAAACGGTAACTGAACGTCTAACATCATGGAATTTTTATAAGTATCTTACAATGCGCAATTACATTACCAGAATATTTTTGAGGCTTGAAACCTTTTAGGCTAGCCTTGCATGCAAATAGGATTTAAAGCTATGTCGACAGTATCAAAACGTTTGAAAAGTAAATAGCAAAACAAGTTTTAATATTTTAATATCTCAAAAGAATTATTTGATACCTTTTTGACACGAAGATTGCCAACAAATTAATAGTAAATAATAGATGAAAGTTTGAAGAGGGACCGAAGGGGATGTTGTAATATTGTGTCCACGGATTTGGTGCAAATGTTAATAATATTCTGGTATTTTATCTTTTAATGCTCCCAAGATTGTACCAAAATTATCTCCCAAAATATCATTAAATCGTTAATCGATTAATTAATTATTGTTAAATTAAATCGAGCGAGCTGGCCAATGAATAGTTCCAAAACCCCCTAATCATCTTTCAGGAAAGTAATTGTCAAGCCAGTTTCTAATTAAATTAGTTGAATGCGCAAGGCATCCATCCTGCTCAAAGTAGACTGCATCTCTGTTAATATGTTCCAACGATGGTAAAACAAAATTTTGTAATATCCAAATAATTGCGTTGACATTGTTTTCGAAAAAGAGGCCAATAATTTTATTGAATAAAATTCTACACTACACAATCACTTCATTATAATGATACATATAACGGGAATTCTTCTAAGATATTTTTTAACATTCTTATAATGATTTTATTGAGAATAAACTGTCAACTGAGTTAGCTAAATCTGCTTTATTACTATTTCTAAACATTTCAATGTCACTGATAATTATTTTAAGCGTTTCTTTAAAATTTAGTTGATGGTTATTTGCACAAAATACGGAGAGTGATGGTCCCAAACAGTTACAATTTTCTGTGATCTATAAACAGAACGAAAGCGTTCTACGAGGGTCGTTTAGTTCTCAGAAAAAAAAAAAAAAAATAGAAAAACAATGAATTTTGTGTAGATAGAGAGTTTACTTATTTCTTAATATAATATATATTTAACTCTATACACTTTTCTAAACGCTTTTCCGGCTTTTTTAAGCTCTTCAAAAAGTAAGAATTCAGATCCTCAAAATTGGTGTCGGTATGGGCGACGACTTCCTCGCTCGACAGGAACCGTTGTCCGCTGAGCCATTTTCTCAAATTTGAAAACAAAGTCTGCTGGAGGCTAAATCCCGTGAATACCTTGAATAATTCGAATTTTAATTCCATAATTTTCCCTATAAAAAACTGCGCAGGTGTAACCTGTCCATTGTCGAGATTTTTCTCGCACCTAATTTTTCGTGCAAAATTAAAAACACTGTAGCTTACGATATGCCTGGGCCTCGACTATTTTGTGCATTTTGATTCGTCGATCAATCGAAACCATATCGTGGATTTTGTCAATTATTTCGGAGGTAATCACCTCCACTAGATGTTCAGAACAATGTTTACCTTTTGTGACCATTTTATCCACAATCCTTAGTATGGTAAACAACACATAAGTATCGGTAATCTCCGCACCACACAAGCTTAATTGATTATGTGGTCCTCAGCATCAACCGATGATGAGGTCCGAATGATGGTTACCGGTTACGTGTTCTCGAAACAGCCGTCCCGGATTAATTATCATATATTATATAATAAATTAAATTTGTGTGGTGCGGAGGTTAGATTTCTTCTTAGACTCCCTTCTTATCTTTGGTAAAAGATTATAGCCCTGAATTAGAAAAAATCGTGTTCCGTCATATCGATATAGGGCAAAGTACAAACATTGCTATAAGTATTTACAAATACTAAACGTTTTCCTTTTTTATCAGAAACAACGCTATAACTGTCGCAATTAATTTGCAATTTTTGCGTAACACTGCAGCAGGGAAACGTCATCTATTATATACACTCACATGCTTGGGGCGTAAATGTTTTATGAATATCGTTACTACTTAGGTTTCGTATACTTCTGAAATTAAAACCGATTCTGTTTACAATCTATTATGTTTTATAGTGCGGATGTTTATCTTCCAAAATCGAAATAGTACGATAGCATAGTAATTTTAGCATATGCAACGTATTCTAAGCAGCAGTCTCACGTGTTGTTAAAATTTATTTGATTTCATGAATTTCGGCTTACTGTAAGTGCAGGCTGTGACTTATGCCGATTGTTTGTTGTATTGTAAAAACGTCCATTTTTTATAGAATATCATAGACCAGAACAAGCAATGCTATTATTTTTTGTTGCGTTATTTGTAAGCTTTTGCATTTCTGGATTTATTTTCACCTCCGATTGATTATTGATACACAGATTAAATATTTATGCAAACTGTAACATTATAGATAAAACAAAAAAAGAAAAAACTAAACAGATACTTTGGATTTCGGGAATACTTGTCGTTGCTCTTAATAATACATTCATTCACAGATCCTCTGTTACACGCATTTCCGTAGCTTGAAAAATACGTAAGCATTTGGGAAATTTTGTAAAACCATGTAAATTTCACATGATAACCTTTTAATTGAATAAGACTACATATTAGACAATATTTTTGCATTTCTATACTACGTTCTGAATATTTTTCATTCCAGGTAGATTATTTAATAGTATTCGAGATATTGCAATTAAAAAAAAGTCCGTAAATTAACTGAGCTATGCACGATACAGCACATTTTGCCATTTTCGTATTTTCTTAACTGCTTACTTGTGATTAGTTGTTGCTGATTAGTGTTATTACATTTTATTATAGTTTTATGTCAAATTAAAGTGCCTAAAGTGCCGAAAAATGCTTCATCGGGAAAAAAAGGAATTACATCTTGGTCTCTATTTATTTATACACACAGTATTATAAAAATTAACATTCTTGCTGTAGTCTATCATTTAATTTTTTTTATGTAGTTTTACTCTATTTTCTGGTTATTTTATAAATACTCAAATCCACTTATTTGGTTCTCCGCATCGGAGCAAAACATTGGATGATTGGGGCAACCTTAATTGTCTCAGAAAAAGATGTAAACCGAGCGAGTTAATGACTTCAGTAGATAAAAGTCGACTCATTTCTTAACCTTCTTCCGAGTAGCACATATTACATGCATATTCGTCTATTTAAAATGCCTCGTAAAGACTTAAGTGTTAACCAAAACGTGAAAAATAAAACAACATCGAAACAAAATCGAAGCTTATAAGACATTAAAAAGATTCCGAAAACTACAATTGCCAATTCGAGCAAGTAAACTAAGTAACTCTGGAAACAAACTAGTGAAAGTGCAGCACAAATCAAAACGAGAAGGAAAAGATGTTAGGATTGAAATAATTCGGCATCGTTCTTCAAAGAGGTGTTCGTGTATCTGGACCTATGTTAAATTGCGAAGCCGAAGAGGAGCAAAGGCGTTAGGCCAGAAATATGATCATTTGAAGGTGACCGAGAAACGTTAGAAGAAAATACACGACTTCAAGTTGAAAAGTTCGTTGGAAGAAATCCGACTGCTGAAGTTTTTTTTTTTGTCTGTTGATAAGCAGAAAACTGCTGCTCTATCAAACACTTGAAACAAGCGGATATTATTGAACTTTCCTCTATTATTATATCTGACATATGAACAGTTAACTAAAAGAATTAATACTAGCGTCTACGTAAGACAAATATTTTTTCTATTGCAATTTTTGTTTAAGCTTTTTCAGGCAGCATAATATAATAAATTGTATTTTATCAGTAACGGGTTACTTTTTATAAATTCTATTTCCTCACATAAATCATTCTGTAGTCACATTGAAATGTTCACGTATTTACAATCTGCAAAGCGACTTCTTTCTCATTTTAATCTTTAACACACGCTGAGATGCCAACTGTTCCTAAGGTCAGTTTAAAGGCGCATAATTGTACATGAATCCTCCACTTGTTAAGAAATTTTATTAATTGTGACAATTTTGACAGCAATAATAAGTTTAATGGCGAGTTAAAAATTAGATTTTAAATTAAAAAAGATGAGAGGATGTAATTTTCAAGTGAAGTAGAGGTAATAATAAATATATTTTGTATTTGCAATATATTCATGGGTAGAATAAAAGAAGCTACAAAGGAAGCGAGAGGAATTGTTATGCTTTTACCTATAATAGGTGGAACCCCATATATTAGCAGTTAAAGTAAGGCAACCAGGCATACGTAATAAGAACTAAATAATAACATAAGAGCTCGCTCGTTTAAGCTTTACACTTACGTTCTGAGAACTACTACTTAACAGAGGCTTCCGCACGAGAGGATACAAAGGTTACCATTAAATACTGGAATTTTGAACGAGAGGCCAACACGACAAATACTTTAATGGCAGATTTATTCCAACGTAAAACGTGTCTACTGTACATGTGTTATTAATAGAAAAACATATATTCCAATGAGTTTGCTTCCTTTTCCTTAAAAACTTAATTTTTTATCTTTAAGACGAAATCGCAATCAAGAATACAAATTTCTATATTCGATCTGTAATTATTGTTATAGAGGTTCAACATGCACCAATTAGCTCAAAAATGCCGTAATCATGGTTAGGAATTAAGGATCATCATCAGTCAATCGCACTGTTAATTGCAGTGTTTACCAATATACATACCTGTTATAAACTTATTTTTTACTTTTCAGATCAATGGTCACTGAATACGGACATCGATTACCGGGAGAAAGGAAAAGGTACCTGTTATATTGTATTGCTGGATGGTCATTGCCTATTGGGGTGATTTCTATCAACTTTATCGATTACTCGTATAACGCTTTTCCTGAATCTATTCACCTAGTACTCGGAAAGGTGCGGTGTGTTTTTGAAAATGTTAAATCAAGTATGCTATTATAACAGTGTAATAAATCCCTTTTTTGACTATTGATATTATTGCAGAAGGGATGTATGGCTACATATTCCATTTTGTATTGCCCTGCGGTATACTTTTATTCATAAATTTGATAATTTTCGCAAAAACTATATCTTATATTTTTCGTGTTAAGAACGAAATTCGACGAATGAAGGTTTTAGACAGTAACATGAAGCAAAAGAGATGGAAGTCATTAGTTGCAGACAAAGAAAAGTATTCAATTATTAATATCTATGCCCTTAGTACTTATATCATGTATGTATTCTAGGGTTGGGATGGTAATACGAATATTTTTGTTGATGGGGATTAATTGGTTGTTCGAAACTCTCTCGTCCATTGTAGATATGCAGAAAAACAAAACACTGTCTACGATTGAAACAATTTTTGATACTATTAATGCACTAGAAGGTAGGTTCTCTTTAAATAGAAAAACTATACATACGTACTTTATTCAAACATAATTATAGGTGTCTTCATATTTTGCATCTTTATGTTTAAGAAGAAAATTTTAAAGTCACTATTAAACATCTGGAACGTAAAAAAGAAGAATCGCAGAACATCGGTAGCAACGTGTAGTACGGAAGTGGTTATGTTACCAACGAGCGTCAGAACATCCCAATCTTAATACTATTCTTTTCAGGATCTTATTTAAACTAGATAAGTCCAGTTTAAGTTTTAAAGTTTCTGAAATGGGCGACCAAGCCATCACCTTTATGTGCTCTGTCAAAAGATTAGCATTAAGAACAAAGTTTTAAAGGAGGAGTTCTTCTCTCCTTCTTTTTGCCGGAGAGAAAACTTATATAATTATCTCTGTTTTGTTTTCATATTATGGAAAAAGAGAGGGACATTATTTCAAAGAGAACTGTTTATTATCTATAAATGTAAGCAACCACTATTTCATAAAGTGTAATCACAGTTGCTAGGTAATTTTGCGCTCGTATTTTTTTATTTTATCGCCTGTGGAAAACTTGTCTATTCCATACAGTAATTACATTAAATTTAAGCTATAATAAATGCCAGATGTTATAATAGCTTTGTCCGCAAAGCAGTATGAAACCATTAAAAAGACGCATGTACTCTGCCTATGTTGTTCGTACAGGAAGAAGTAGAAATTTTAACACGTTCAACGTTATCAAACTACCAGAAAATGAATTTCTGATTTTGAATTCACATATGTGTGCCACTACAACAACAAAAAGTAACAGGAAAAACAAACGTACCTCTCACTACATTACATTTTTTCATTTCTAAATATATAATGTAGTAATAAATGTTCAAAATTGAAAAAATCTATCCAAGTGCGTAACAAACATAAAGATTTTTTAGTAAGCTTAATTCTAAAATAATAAAAAAAAACACACACATTTTCAAAACCTAAATGGCACTTGTACGTGCAAAAAAATTAAGTAAATTTTAAGACTGTAATATACGATCAAATAATCAATGATTTATAAAAATAATCTATTTGATAGTGCAAAGTGACGCATAAATCACGCATCCCAA
This sequence comes from Oryctes rhinoceros, assembly GCA_020654165.1. Taxonomy (NCBI): domain Eukaryota; kingdom Metazoa; phylum Arthropoda; class Insecta; order Coleoptera; family Scarabaeidae; genus Oryctes; species Oryctes rhinoceros. Next base: position 5,121,478 of record JAIOKQ010000018.1, on the reverse strand, counting down.
CCCAACCGGATCATTTTCAGGTTAGCGTTTCAGAGTTTCATCGGTGCTATCCCGTACGAGTCAATATAGTTGGCTGTTGGCAAATGAACGTGGCCTCTATCAATTCGTAAATTACTGAATGAAACTTCTGGGTGCCAATGTGGCATAAAACAATCGATCGTTATCTGACTAGAGGGTTGTTTAACATTAAAATGTCGACGCTTGTTCAATATCGAAGTTTTCCTTAAAAATGTATCTACATGCCTTTAACAGGTCCCCAAAAGAAGAAAAAAAATATTAGAAAATAAAACAGTTATGAATAACGCAAACCAACCACCGAGACTTGTGCGCATAAGATGCAAATAAAGTAAATAAAAGAATAACAAACGAGCAAAAAATCGCGAAAGGCGGGTATAATCAATTAAAGGAATAATCTGCGAGTTTAATGTCAAGTGCTTTCACGGCAGCTGTTAGATTATTTCCGTCGTTATACATAGCACATTTCTATTTGCAACTTCGCAATAGTGCCCATATATTCTTTTGACTTCTTTATCGGTGTTGTGGACATTGTAGTAATTCGAGACACCTGATTGTATTAGAATTCAACATTTTAGACGGCAAAACTGGCCGTGTCTTTTCTCTGGCAATGCTAGTATGTACATTCAAAGGCTGTTTACATTCCGGTTCCATGTACACTAAGAAAACTCTTGTATTTTTTAAATAACAATTTGTTAATTACAACGCGTTTATTTAATCCAATAGAATATGTACTTGTTCTAACAAAAATTATGTTATTATCATGTTTACTATATCCTCTTATTGTTATATTGAATATTTATTTTTCTATGTGTGCGTATATTCTAAGATTGACATGTATTACAAGTAACTTCATAATTTATTTATATAGCTGGACTATATACAGGATAAACCTCTCAAAGTGATAAAGCAAATAATAAAGAAAAAAAGCAAACATTCCAAATTCAGAGCCGGTAAAATTATTATTCACAGTGGGGATCAAACGAACAATCTTATTACCGTGTATTACCTTACACGAAACACAACCTACATTTTTTTTAAGCGGAAAGTATATTTTTTGTGTCTTTAATGAAAGAGGCTGTAATTTAGAATAATTTGTACATTAACTTTTAATGAAGAAGTTTTTTCCTAAATTTGTTTAACATTTGAATATTTCCGTTCTCGGCGGTATTTGCTTTACACAATTTTTACGCAAAATATTGCCCTATACCACCAACCTTAAATAAACGGTTACATACAATAATACATTGAAATACAGCACCTATGCAGCTGGTATGATTGCATGCAACCGTACAAGTATCCTTGACATTTGTTACTTAATGTCGATAAATTTTCAAGTTTTTTGGAACAACTGTCATAGACGGGAATTTTTATTATAATTAAATTTAAATTTAAAGCAAGGTTAATATCATTTTATGTTTTCAAATGAAAAATGGTTATTTCGTACTCAAATGCTTTACTAGTTTCTTGGTGTTCCACGTATTAAGTAGTTTGATGAATTTTAAAATATAGAAACAATTTTTCAGAAGTGTCCTCTATTAGCAGCAATACACTCTGGCAGATTATTTGTAAATATGTGATGAACATTATCTAACATTTAGAATTGTTGGTAGCTCTCTACCTAATTTTTCTTTAATATAATCTCATAAGAAAAGATCTAAAGGTGATTTAGTTGGTCACGAAAATGCTTCACCTTTACCAACGCAACCGTTTGACAATACTTCATTCAAGTATGCAACGCTTATGCACGTACGCATGCAAGCGGTGTACGCAAGAGATCTGTTTTGCTGGAAAACCAACTATCTGCGTGTTTCTTTTTTTCCAGTAAGTAATAAAGCATTTCCTAGGAAATCGACATACCCAGTAAATGTTATAAATGTCCATGCAAAAAAAGTAAGGCGCTATTATCGGTTAGTTCTTTCAGTAGTTCAAAATCTCTTTCAGTCAATTCTTGCAACAGCGTCATATGATATCCATGGTAAATGCGCACTACTGTTCATTGACTTAATACAGAATCTTCAGCCAATTTTCTCGTGGATGTATGAGAGGTACTTGTACATCTATTTGTTTGTTCTCATTAGTAATACGATTAATACGAATTCGTTTCATAGCTTGTAGATTCCCCTTACCAGCTGTAGCAACCGAGCACGCGATTGTTTAGTGCGATTGGGATACATAGAGCACGGAGCTTGGCTATAGTTTTAGTGACATTCACCTATAACAAACAGAGATATTTAATAACATGTATTATAAAGGTATAATAGTGATAAATAAAGAGGACAAAGACGGGTGGAAGCACCACCCATTTGCAGCTACCAGACAGACTCGTGTTTTGTCGACTGTCAGAGAAACCAATAAGCACACGAACCCTTTCTCATGAGACGAACAGACACGAGTGTGTCTAGTCGTCGCAAAAGAGCAACAATTCCACCCGCCTTTGTCCTCTCTAGTGATAAAATGTTTTTTTTTTTTTCTGTAGCTGTTAAATGTTAAATAACAGAGTACCTCCTCTAATACCCTTGCTAACAATGACAATTCCATATTTAATTTTGTTTTTAAACATTCAATTTAATCCTTTTCCTGCATTATTTTACACATCATTAGCGTAAACTAGTCCTAGTAAGCAAGTACTGAAAAGTACTGATTTAAATTCTAAACGAAGATAATAAACGGATACACAGACAACTAAACTAACACTAACACTAAACAACATTAACGTTTTACGCAATTTACGCGTCCTGTAAAAAAACATTTAACAATTTGTTTTCTTGCTTTGTTATCTACGTGTATCATTTCAAATGTTCATTTTATATATAGAAATTCATTCAGATCACGGATCCTTGTTCGCAGAACGACATATTTATAGAAATCCCTCATTTCAAGTTAAACCTATACGTATCAGAAACTATGTACAATTAATGAGTTTCAAACCGAGTTTGTGGATAAAGCTACCGCTTATTTATAGGGTTATTCCGATAATGTAATAATGAACAAAGTGAGGTAAACATCAACTTTGTATATCTAGTAAATTCGCTGTATTCAATATAAACATCAATAATTGCACAAACATGCATATCTTTATAGTAACTATTATTAATTTGAAAATCAGTATGTATTCTCAGTGTAACATCTTTAAGGTCTAGTTATTCATATTTAAAGTATTGAAGTAAATGTTCTCATTTTCTATTTCTAAGACTGATTATCTACCAATTTAGTTTTATTATCTAGTCACCGATGTATGTATGTGTATCTCCTATGTTAAATAACATAGGCGTAGCCAGAGCTTGGTCGAGGAGGGGAACCAATCAGTGTTCGCCGCGGATTAGAAAAGATAAAAAATCAAAGTGAAACTATTTCAATCCTTCACCTCTCCTCTCTCGCCAATCTGGCTACGCCCATGGTAATTTATGGTCTATTTATCGTCTACACCTATATTATTGTAAACCTGTATTTCATGATAATACATGTATCTTCTTAAAGACTTGTTATCATTACAATTGCACATTTTTTTCCAACTTCTAAACGAACTTTTTCGATTATTAAATTTAATGGAAAATTTCTCATGCTTATCAACGAAAGCTTCGTCGATTGTAAGTGTAAATACTAAGATTGTATCTAAATACGTATTTTCGCTGGACTGAAATTGAAGAAAAAGCCAAGACATTTAGGCAACTGTAAAAGGTAAATGATTCAACGCAGGTACATCGGGGTCTTTGGAAGTCATTTAAGTATAAATAATGTTTTTCCAATATTATTACGTATGCACAAACAGATAGCCGCCTGAGCGATGCGAATATTAACATCGTAGCGTGTCCGGATTTCGTAGGGGCAACATAGGATCGTATTTGCATTTGGATGGATGTTTTGCGATTCCATTTGAAGAATCCATTTTCACATGTTACTTGTCATGGCCAACTTGGCTAAAATTTTAAAAAAATATCTAGGAGATTGAGATGTGATTTACCACCAATTTTTATTGTAATTTAAATACTTTTATTCGTAATTAATAAAACCAAATTTATTTTTGACGTTTTAAGAGATGATTTCCTTCTGAATGCAACGATGTATTACTTCGAAATTAAAAAAAGTAACAGTCACATCATTAGCATCAGCACACTATCGTAAAACATTAAGCTATTTATTAATTTTACAATAGCGCGCCATGCAATGAATAGTATAACATACATTCTGTAATCTTCACCTGAAGATACTAAATATTCAGATAATACAGAGAAATCCAGAAAGATTATCGGAAAAAAATACTGCTTTTCGCAGGACATATTATCAATATCCGCTACCAATTTAATCAGTGAATATAGGCGCATAGAAATAGATACCCTTCTAAACGGTACTATATAGTAACCACTATAATATATAATAAATATATATATATAATATATAAAGCGCTTATTTGATGTAAGTAAGCATATAATACAATAAAAATACTTTCAAGAGTTGTTTTTTTAGGTTACGTTTAAAATGGTGGATAACATTGAGTGTTCCGCTACTGATTTTGTTCGAAACACAATTTCATGAAGGCGGCACAACCATAATATATGCCCCTAAACAAAGAAGCGGCTTCGATAATCATTTCAATTATTTATAGATAAGTAACCGGTTCAGTTTACGTTCTATCATAACAATAGTGATTTTGATACCCTAATTGAATATACGTAACCCATATACTAATAGGAGAAAATAGTCACATACTGGATATTTTACACACGTTCTTAATGCATAATTGTTATTCTGGCAGTTTTGCAGTTGCTAAACAATATCTATAGCTACGACTAAGGGGTTGTGTGGCAAACAATACAAAAGTATCGGCACACTTCACTCACACGCATGTATAGTATCCCCATTCTCAACCCCTGATGGAATGACGTGAGAAGCCTCTAAATTTTAACATGCTTGTTCTACTCCTACTTTTGAGAAGAGTATTTACAAGTACTTACATTCCCTAAAACAGACATGCGAAAAAGGAAACCGAAAGATAGACGGAATGTCATTGTGAACAAACGAAGCTATGTTTCAATTTGCGTAATGCACTTGGTAATCCGAAAGATAAATCAAATATAGGAGAGATGTCAAAAATTCACAGAATTGCATGTAGTGGCTGTGAAAGTGAACTTTATCTTTCTTAAATGAAAAAAGCAATAAGCACCAGACTCAAGGAACACATCAGATCTTTTCGATTTGGTAGGTTACAATCGTTAAGTATAGCACATCACATAAACGAAATCAAACATAATACTAAATTAGAATGCTTTAAATTGATTTAAAACATAACTTCGCCCCAGGAATTACACCCTTACAAAACTATTTACATAAAAAGGGATATAAATCGGGTAAATATGGAGAACGGACAGTTATCGTACTGTTCTGTTTGATTTACTAGCGTAAGGCTGCACATATTTTATGCTTCGTACCATAATAACAGGAAATCTTTGCTTTATCTTTCCACATTTTTCGAATATCACGGTTTTAAAGTATTACGCGGTAAATATATTTTTTTAAAGGATAAAGCAGGCATATTAGATTTAGAGGTTTCTTACATTGTTCGGTCACTAGTTAAGCATCCCATGTATCCTCCAAAGGTAGTGTCTCGATACTTTTGTGTTGTTTGCAATACTCATTTATTTTGAAGATTTTCGGTGATTGGTTATTAACAATACCATATTGCCATATCATCTTATTTTGTTTAGTAAGTCGAACACCTTAATTTTGTTCCAAATTAAAGATATTTTTCATGATAATAAACCAAACAAAATTTTAATATATAACAATTTGTTAATTTGTTAGAAGTTCTATCGACATCAACATTATTTTGGGCATTTCGATTAAGAATTCGTTAGTCATTTAAAAAAATTGCTATAATTATATATAGCATAATAGCATATATATATAATTATATATAACTATAAAATACTGTATGGAAATCAGTAATTAACTATAGTAATGATAAGTATGTAATCAGTTACACCCAACATCTCCAGTTGCTATTAACTGCACTAAGTATTATATCTACACGAAATTGAATTGTAAACTTACCAAAGGTAAACATGTATACCTACTTTTAGTCAGATCTTCCAACTATACTTCCATTTGAAATCATTCTTGTTATTATTTGATTTCCCTATCCAGTGCAATTATTTTTCTTGTTTGCTTAAGGATGTAATATGTATATAATACATTTCACCGCAATGTCTGAAAAATATTTCTTTGCTTTTGGGAAATAGGTAATAAAACTAGAATGAGGTGCTTACACATAATTCTGTTCTTTAAATTTGTATAAATCTTATAATGCTTAATGTGTTGAAAATAGATAGATATATTAGAAACTTTTAAATAGACAATTTAACGTTAAGTATTGTGTTGTACTTATATAATTATTAGCCTAATACTTATAACAAAAATAATACGCAAGCAATAATGACACCAATAACATGACTGACTTTTAAACTTACTGCATTATTGCAACCTGGTGTATCGCATAGACTACAGTTATGCGATTTTACATTTAGATCTAATCCGAATCTCAATGTTTCACGAATAGCGGAACAGTCAGTGTTATCTTTTGCATGATATCCACAAGTTTTTAGTGTATGTTGCTCACCATTTTTAGTTTCAAGATGTATCGTTAAACAAGTTTGTTTCTCGGGACTTTGATCTCCAGAACAATCCCTCTTTATAGGTGATTTACATGAATAATTACCTGTCGTATCGCATTCATAACAGTTAAAACTGGCTGTGGTTTCCGTAAGCAGAAGTAAAAGCAATGGGAGTATCGAATTCTGTATCAGCTTCATGATGATAAATTTTCCCTGAAGTGAGGATAAAACGTCTAGAGCGATGTGAATAAGTAGGTATACAAAGAATAGATATATTTTTACCTTATCTTTGTACGTTTTGTAGGTTTGACAAGTAATGCACTAAGTACTGCAATTCAATTTAATTTATAAACCATTATTGACATTTGATATGTCATGTGTTCTATATTTTATGACGATTCACCCACTTTTTAGTTTAAGTTTACATTAATCAGACGCGGTTATAGCGCCCTCTCTAGCTCTAGTGTACAAACATATTGATATTCTAACTAAGCCTGCAGAAACGAATACTTTCACAGTAGCGTCCAGTCCGGTTACTTATTGTATTGTTGATGTAGACTAACGAAAAAACGCCTTAATATTGTATCATTAGCATGGCTTCCACTGCTAACTCAGTCATACTCCTACGGCGAGGTGAAAATATGTTGGTATATTTGGAAAATGAACGTTTTGCGTCTAACGATGTGATGTTCGCCAATATTAAAACATTGTTTGTATTACATTCGCACTCTTGGTTTTCATTTAGACTCTTGTATATACAGGCTAGTTCTACGTAAAGAAAGAAAAGAAAAACAATATATTAAAGGAAATAAACATAATTTCAATTGAAAACGGATCCAATAAAAACGTCTTCGTGTCGCGTGTTAGCATTACGCGTCATCTGGTAATAAATTGGCATTCGAAATAGCAGGCTAGTCCTCGGCGACGGCATGCTGATCGTAGAGGCATAGCGGGATGCCAGTCGAGGAATGTTACTTACAATTAGTCCAGAGGACATGTTTTATGCACATAGAGTCCATAAAACATATCTCAGTCCCGATAAGTTGCATCCATTTTCCAGGATAAAAACTTCAAAAAACAGCATTGAATCCGCTCCACTAGAAGCTGTTGAAACATGTAAAAAAAATAATACCAAACACAGACGTATTCTAATTTAATGACGATAAAAGCATAACAAATTGTTTTTAATTAATCCGATATCATTCGGTCGTGAAATTTTCGTGAGAAATCTTAGCATTTTTGAAGTGGACAAACAAATAATTTTTATATGGTTAGAGAAGGATGAAATTGGATCAAAAGTTACGCATTAATCGTTGATCACATTTATTTTGGACAGAGTTTGGTTTTAATTGTGTAGATATAGTGATCCGGTTTGGCTTTCCTTGTAAAAGAGAAAAATATTTGGCACTGGACAGCAGGTTATTCCTCACTGACTAGCTAAGCAGGAGACTAATATTATACTGTAATTCATCAGTCTCCTAACTACCATGAGCATGTACAAAACAGTTTAACATCGTCCATATACGCCAAAACAGGACAGATAAGCGATTGCAAGCGATCATTTATAAATAAATTAAAATGAGCAGGCCCAAGATTTGAGCCTTATACACTACTAAGCCCACTACTTGTAGATACAAAATTAAATGACTGAAAACATAGTTCGACCTGCGTGTCAGATATCTTTCTATTAATATGCGTAATCTAGAAAAGAAACTAAAAAAAATAGTTTGCGTAAAAGAAGTTTGTGATCAATCGTATCAAACGCATAAGAGAAGTCTGTGTACACGGTATCCACCTATCCTTGATCATCCAACATTTCACTAATATATTGACTAAAGCATAAATTTGTCGTTGTAGAACGACCAGTCATGAATCCATGCTGATACGGTGATATATATTTACTTTATATTAAAAAATGCAGTACGGTATAAGTATTGCTCAGAAACTTTAGAGAAATTACTTAAAATAGAAATTGGCCGATAATTAGTGATTAAAGCCTTATCGCCTTTCCTTTGTTTAATACAAAGCGAACATCTTTGATCAAAAAACTTGGTGTAAGGTCTTCACCTGCAATTAATTTACTCTGAAATGAAGCCATAATATTACCTACACCATGCTCACAAATCAGGGATGTTGAACGTCTGTAGTTGTTGAAGATTATCAGACTAATCCAATGTGCAAGTCGGCGAATATGCTTCGGCAAAACAATAAGCAAACGGATTTCTTGAAGATCTTCCAAATCAACTCCATCTCCAACGAAAATCGGCCAGGAATATGTGTCCTTGAATGAATAAAAGTTTGTAACTGCTTGGGATTAGATTTTATTGAAGTTTGTATATGTGCCATGTAGGATTTGTACGCACTTAAGATTTGATTTTTGGTTAGAGATCTTAACCTACAATACTCTTGATAGTATTTCGGGTTTTTGGCAGAGATCCAGTCCTGTCTATAGAAATCTTTGGTCTTTAAAATTCCCTTAACTTCAGACGAGAATCACGACGAGAAAGAAGATTTATTGGGCAAAACTAGGGAATTTATCAACCTCAGTATCAACATCAACACAGGAATCGAGAACATTCCATTCCGATACAGTCTAATGGATATCTCTGCGGAATTAAACTCATTATACAGAGCAATATAGGAAATCAAGTGGTTTGATTGCACAGCTCATACTGAAACTGCTGTAAATAATTTAATATCAGTATTGAGTTAAAATGTGATGGAATTGGAGAAACATCTTATGTTCATAAGTTTCACGAGCGATTTTCAATGGTGACAATTTCTGTCAATGGAATAAAAGAACTTGTACAATAGTTTATAGAAACTGGAAGTGTACAACATTTGTAGAAAGAAAGCGAATCCCGCTAGACTCTTGGTGAGAGATGAATGAACACCGATATTGGCCAACAAATTTCAACTTTTGACATTGCCATAAAATAATTTATATTAATGTCAATAGAAAACATATAAACATTTATTTTAATAAAAGGTAGAAGGTCAAGTTAGCTCGATTTTTTTTTATATTTCAACGAAAAGGTTTTTTAGATTAGATCATAATTTAATGTATATTTCAAATTATTATAATTAGAAATGTGAAGTAATACGGCTCCGTCTCTCATAAACAATATCTACAGCATCTCTTCTTATCATCCAACAGTAATCTGCTAACATAACGGGATTCCATTTCCCCTGATACGGTTTTTCCATTTCCATTATGTCTTGGTGAAAGCGCTCACCATGTCCATTGCTAGCGTTGCCCATATTTTCCGGACAAAAATCCAAGTGAGAATGTAGAATGTGCACTGTAAGGGACATATTACAGCCAGCAGTGTGAAATGCTTGTAACGTATCCATTACTAAAGTTTTACAGTTGTCAGCTTTTTTGTTTCCTAAGAAATTAGTGAAAACTTGAACCATGGAGAGCCAAGCTGTCTTTTCCTTCGTTGTTAATTTGGTTTCAAAGATTTCATCATTTACTATTTCTCGTATCTGAGGTCCAACAAAAATATCTTCTTTCAGTTTCCCTTGTGTTCATTTTGGAAACTTTTCACGAAGGTATTTAAAACCTTCACCTTCGAGGTCCAGTGCATTTACAAAGTTTTCATGAGCCCAAGTCCCACGTGGAGAAGTGTTATTATGATTATGAGAAGTGTTATAACAGTGCAAGCTTGTACATTCTTGAGAGAACGAGTTAAGTAACGACTCTATGTCTCGACCTGCATTTTCTCTGTAACCAGAACTAAGCCAATGTTGCCGCTTTTCGAATCATTTTTATTTTATATATGCTGCTCAATTTCATCAGTTACTAACTTAGGGTAAACTCCTTCTTGGTCAGTGTAATCAATTAACATTGAGAAAGCGGTCTACCGAATTATCAGTAAGTAAATCCCACATACTACGAATTCTCAAGGAAAATAAAAATACACCATTTAAACTACTGTTCATTCATAAATTAAAAGCAAAAGACAATGGCCAACAATTGCTATTTTATTTATGAAAAATGTGCTGCTTTTAGAGGAAGCCAAGCAGATTAATTTCTTTTTTTAACAAATTGTTAAAATTTTTTATTTCAATTTGAAAATTTCTATTCACTCTGTTTTTTAACTGAAATTTATTATATACTCGTAAATAATAAACATATTTCTCCCATTTTCCACTCCTGTTATTAAAGTAAATCGATCATTCCAAAAATTTGCATAACACCTAACTTTTCATTCTGAAGAACTTTTCTTAGTAATACTTTGGCGCGCTGTGAGCGGAAAAGGTGCTCTACCTGAAACGAAAATAGTTTTTGCTCAACTGTAAAGACCAATTTGATAAAAAAAAAGAAAAAACTGAAAGCAAACTAAAAATAAGTTTCGACGACGCAGGATGAAATCCCAAAATTTGAAATTTCAATTTGAAAGTTTCTGCTCCATCGTACTTATTGTGAACTTATTGTATAAGAGATAAATGAGGTTAATATTCTTATTTATCTTGTTGAATTTATATTTACATTGATTTGCTTGTAAGTCATATTTATTAATGAATATGTTTGACAGCTTTTAAACTGATTACACCTACATTCTTTAAGATAGTAAGCTTTACCTGATTTTATTCCGGAGGGTTTTGGAGTTTCCATATCTTCAACTATAAAGTACGATTTTGTATGCGTACAAGAAATGTATTTATTTGAATTCCGCGCATTGCACGTTTTTATGAGCAGCTTCCACGTCGCAAAGGGGCCAATCTTTTAGCATTCTCTTGGTTAGTTTATCTCCGATTCTAACCCGTAAAGTTTGTGTTGTTAGATGCTCCAGCTTTCTAAAATACAAATTATTAATTGCTTACAAAGTTCGCAAAAACAATTAATTAATGTAAACCAATTAAAAAATGTAAAATTCATATGTAAAAAATAAATGTAAAATTTATTTTTTACATATGAAACTCTTAACGATTAATATTTCACCTGATTCAACAGAAGGCGCTGCCTTTTTAGCAGTTTCATGGTTTACATGTTTTTATTTCTATAAAAACCGATTTATTTATTTCTCGCATGTCATTATACCGCGTGTATACGTAAAACACCACACTACAATTAAGATTATATTTTGAACTTTCGGTAAAACGGAATAAACAATGCGGTCGAATGCGACGACCCCTTTCGGAGACTTTTCATATCGTAAAATGAAGTAGTTACAAACCATTCGTAAGATGGTGCTGAATTGGAATAAAAGCGCTAATTATTTGTCCACTTATAACCTATAGTCACCCGTTGATGGTGTATTGTATAATTAATTAAAAATTAGTTTTCAATTTCAAAATAATATAAGATTTAAGTTCGATGGCGGGTGAAGTGATTGTGGACGCTCTACCATATATTGACCAGGGTTATGATGAACCCGGCGTCAGGGAATCTGTAAGTAACACATGAAATATATTTAGTCCAGTTACGGCATTACTTAAATCTTTAGGCTTTTGCCATGGTGGAAGAAGAGTGCCGTCGATATAGACCAACCAAAAACTATTTGGATTATTTACCATCTCTCAACATAACAGCTTTTGAAACACCCATGATGCATAGCGAATTTGATAGGCTACAAAATCGACTACCCATGGAAACAATGTCTATGAAAAGATACGAGTTGCCTCCACCTCCAAGTGGAAAATTAAATGAAGTAAATGCCTGGGTGGAGTGTGTCGATAATTCACAGGCTCAATTGGAGCATCAAGCGGTTCGTATTTTAAATTTACAGTTGATGCTGGAATATTGCTGCCCTGCCTGGCAAAGGTATTTACAAACATTATCGGATTGTGAAAGGATTGTCTCTAAAAAGCTAACCGAGTTAAAGCAATCTTTACAAGAAGTAAACTGGCAAAGAAAATCTTTACAAACTAAAGGGGGAGAACAGTTAAGAGCACTTGAAGCCAAATGGGTAGCCTTAGTATCGCATAACTATGAAATTGAACAAGCATGTTGTATGGCAGAAGAATATACTGCAACACTTCAACAACAGCTTCAAACTTATAAAGAACAAATCAACGCAAGTAACAATTTAGAAAATTCTAAGATTAATGGTCAAAGTGATGTAGATAATTAATAATTTATATTCTGTAAATTTATGTATTATGACCGTTTTTTTTTTATTTAAGCATAAGATATGGAAATCTGTATTTATTTGCGACAATAATGTAAGTTAAAAGAAAAAAAAAAAGAGGAATGATAAGAATGCTATTAATATAGTAAAATACATTGTGATAATATTGTTTAATATGCTAAGGTATAGAATACATAACCTGAACAGACATTGCGTTTTTGTTGTACACTTGCTGCTTTGCCAATTGTTAGCATACGTTAGCACATACGTTATATACGAAGTTTTCTGCCTTTTTGGAAAGAATTTAACTGGAGAAAAAGATGAATAAACGCGAACCTGTTTCTGCTAATAAATTCGTTTTTGCAGGCTTATAAGTATAATCAATATAACCAAATACTAAATATTTGCCATTGTCTAAAATAAGATGTAAATTGAGTTTTATTATTTTAAAGCGTAAATGATTGATATTGCTCCATTTTGGCGCATATTATCACTTATTATTTTACAACTCTATTATCAATTTGGGCAAACTGTTTCTTCTCAACCATTGGCGTTAAAGCACTACATTGTCACTGCTTTTGCCATTGTCACTAGACATTCCGATCTTTGCGCTGTGTTTGTGTCGTTCCTTCAGCTTGTAATAGTTTATCCCCGAGGCTAGGATTTTTTTTTAATACCTGTTTTAGATAGTGTTGACTTAGTTTCATCCACAGTTATTTTTCGTTTGTTTTCGATTATCATTATCATCTTTATCCCCGCATTAGCTTCAGTTTATAGTTTTAGCTTACCCTAGTATACCTTTTAATTGAAAAGAACCCTTTTTAGTTTAGTTGAATTTGATTTAATTTTATTGCTTGTTATTGGAGCTATTTTTTTTTAATTTGTGCAAATATATTAATCTGGTTTTCGTTGCTTTCCTTTATGTTTACCGTGACGTCCCAGATAAGAGGTTATGAGTACCTGAATTAAGGATCATGGTTGTTTGGAAGTTGTTCTGTTAACATAGAGATGTATTGTACAATTTGCTGCTCGGTTGTTCTGCAGAAATATGTATAACTAGAGTGGACCAGGGTGTGTGTATTTCGGAAGGTACGCTTTGTTTTAGTTCAACTTGAGTCTTCACGCGAGTTAGACGAACGTCGTTTGTTTAATTCATAGTACGTCGCACGTACAGAAACGCTTCATCGTTTGAAGATGTAAAAAATACTGCGTAATACTTTTATTCTGCCGACATAATTACGATTGTACAAAGCATGGCAATGATATACAGCACACAAACGGAAAAAGTGGTGTGCTATCGAGAGAGCATTTTCTGTTGGGTTTGCTGCCTAAAATGTTTCTTTAGTATAGGTTGCAACTTCGCCTACTGACTAGATAGACTTGTGTCTATTCGCCTCATGAGAATGAATTCGTATTGCTTACTGGTGTCCCCGCGATTCGCCAAAGCACGAGTCTGTCTAGTCTGCATTTAGTTCTGCAAAAAGTACTAATCTGATCCGCCTTTATTGTCTTTAGTTACCATAGGCATCGATAAGGAACATAAGTAAAGTACATAAAAACAAAAGAAATAAAGAATTTTAAAACGCTTACTTTTGTAATTAGCCGTATCCAATATAACGGGTGTTAATGCACAAGGAAAATAGTATTAGTCAGCACACGAGGAGGTAGGCACATTAAAACTGTTACCGTAAGCGCAATCCGATTTCTCAAACATCTGAAGCATTAGGAATGTTTCCACAGTCGTTTCTTTCAAGGATGTTCGTCGTTCCGAAAAAATGTTTTTATATCTTGAAAATGAACGCTCGACGTCTAATGATGTAATACACGCGTAATTAAAATAATCTTTGAATTTAGTCACCGGATCAGTAGAGTTACCTTCCCAAACTTGTCTTAACCTGCTAAAATTTGTATCTTTCTTCATAACACTTTCAAAATTTCTTGTAACGATATCATTTTTTTTGTTATTTATACAGTGTAGGAGTGTATTAACGTCATCTAATATTTGTACTGACTCCGTCAGGGACAGTGCACTATTTTGTAATTTATTTATTGCCTCAAGTACTTCTCTATAATTGTTGTAAACGGTTTGTAAATCTGCTTCAACGGAAATATCTTGGAATTTATCCTGGCTTTCCTTAATAGCCGCAGATTCGTTGGGATTGAATTGTAAGACGACTGATTTTATTTGCCGGAAGTATTTAAAATAATAAAACGCTGCCTTCAGCCATGTCCCCCAACGCGTAAGAATCGGCTCTGGTGGTTCGGGAATACCGGGACACTGTTTATGAAATTCACTGGTACGTTTGGGAGATTTGAGAAACACTCGTTTCGTATTTGTTATTAATGCATTTACCTCAGGGAAATTTGCACGAATAGTTTCAGCCGCAATATGCAGAGCATGAAGTTTACAAGTAATATGTAACATCATCCCATAATGTTCTTGAAGAGAACGACCTACACAACGCATTGTCGCGGCACCATCGGTCATGAAAATTCATACTTGAGTAGTGGCAATTTCAAATGTTTGTAAAGTATCAACGACTACGCTCTCGATAGCGTCGGCAGTACACGATTTTAGTCTTTTACTAGCTAATAAAATTCCCTTTGTAGGTTGACGAGGTTCCAGTATACGTACAATCACATTCAAAATAGAATGTTTTTTACGGCTGTCGTTTCGTCAATACATAACCACAGTAGTTTATTTTTTATTGCAGATCTGATCCTGTTTTCAATTTCGGTACGTACACTTGGCACACATCTCCTTAAGCTTGTTTCCGACGGTAACTCAAAGTCTGGATTATATTTATTCCAAAATTCACGGAATGGTTTCTTCCTGAGTAAGGAAAACGGTAAATTACACGCAGTCAGCATATAAAATAAATCAATTATAAATTGAGTTGCCTCAGTCGGTGATACACCCAGTTTTTTATTTTTGTGTTGCTGACTATTTACATGTCTTCTACAGCCATATTTATCATTGCACATCAGAGGTATATTACAAATTTTACATATAATCTTACTTCCATTATATATTAAGTCAGGAAATTCTCCACAGAACTTTTCCACTTTGTCGGCCTGTGGGCGTTTCTTACTACGCGCGTCCGCCATACCGTCACAACCCGATCGCATACGGTAATAAACTACCGAAATGCGATGCGAGTTATTTGCTTATATCTTACATTACATATCCTCCCGGCCACGCCCGGCGGTACGCCTTCTGACTTGCCACGCACTTTGGGGAGCTCTAGTTATAAGCAAATGTTCTGATTTTACCTGGTGAATATAAATTGATGATGGTGTATCTGATCCATTATCTACTTATAGAGATTATTTTACATATAATGTCTTACTTCTGTAGAGCTCGAACGACCATTATAGCAAAATATTGGAACGAATACAGTTTAGCGAGACAAATTCACGAAACATAATGCTGCAAACTTCCCACCTGTCTTATTCTATTTGTTGTCCCGGCGTGACAAAAGTGGCCCTCTCTCAATGTAGCTGTGACAGTATCACATCACTATTGCTTATTGCTTACCTGTCGTCTACTGCGGATACCGTTAGAATATTTTTGTTTATCAATCGGGTCATTGTGTTATTTCTTTTCTTTACGGCTTTGATCGTACTGAGACGATCTTTTAGTGTTGTATTGTTGTTGGGGATATGGAGTACACCTCACGCTTGAAGGCATCAATTATTAGGCTACTAACTGACATACTAGGCCAATCTCGAATGGATCCCAGACATTATACCTATTAGAACGGTTTTATCTCGTTTCAAAAAGAAAGCATTTAAAAAAATGTATTTTTTAGGCGCGTAGTTTTAAAATAATCTAAATTAGTAAAAAAATTACGTGAAAGGTTCATTGTTTGTAGTGCTTTCTAGGCTGTGGCATTCTCCTGTTGAAATTATTATAAATATCTTAGTTGGTAATTTCTTTAGAAAGGAGCGATTTTCATTTTTCCATGAGATTTCCCATTTCATAAAAAGTAATAATAAAATAATAAAAATTCTTTTTCGTGAAGTTGCTATTTAAACACCAACCTTTCCAGAATGCAAAATAGCTTTCATATCATGACAAAGAGGTTTCAATGGCTCATATGCACATGGTTTGTTTGTTAACTAAGGTGGAACCAAGCCTCGTCTAAGAAAAAGGATTTGTCAAAGATATGTATCATCATTCGTGTGATCTCCAATCCAATTGTAGTATTGCGTGATCAATGAGCCTTAAGTTTTTGCGCAACTGGAATTTTATATGGATATATCTCCAATTTTTTTTTTTAAGAATATGGTGGTAAGTTTGATATGACAACTGCATCCAAATATTATTAGTAATTGTTCTACACAAATAAAAACTTTTGGAAGAAAAAGGGAACGACGTCAAATTCCTCTCTAATAATGTAAATATAGCCCGCAGTTTAGTTAAATCGTCAGCTGTTTTATATTAAAGTAACACTGTTATGGCGGAAAGTAACTAACTAGCAAGCAGTTGCTTTGCTTAGTACTTGCTACTACTTCCAAACGGAGAAAATTTTTATTTTAGCTTCTCCGTTAGCAGTTAAACTGATGTTAATATATAATGTCGAATATTTCATATTTTTGTGTAGTTACTAATCAGTAGAGGGTATAAAAACATGAGGATGGTGGAAATCGCGGAAAGTGTCATTGCCGACGACTTGGCAGTGTACGCGGGGAATGTAAAGGATCTCCATATGGTACGGATGGCAGAAGAAAGACATGAAAAGAGTATGGCTGGCAAGATCAAGACACAAGAGAAAAAGAGGAAGGCCAAGGAAAACATAGGATAGCATAATAGAAGAAAGCTTGGGGAAGAGAGAGATATCGTAGAATGATGCAAGAAGAATGGCAAAAAATAAGAAAGAATGGACATCGCTTATCTATAATAAGAAATAAAAGCGCTAGAGTATAGAATTTATATATATTACTGTGTACTATATATACAGTGGCCAGCAAATGAATAGGGACACTAATCATATATTTAAGGTTTCGTGTTTTTCTATAATTTAAAACGAAGCAAAAGAATTTTTTTAATAAAATTCTTAGAAATGGATAAAAGTATATGCCTTAGACATCACACCGGCATTTCTCGGAAGTATTAAAATGTTATGTTTTTGCATATACATTTCTCACGATCGGTCTCCTGCAAGCGAGCATTTAAATAGGGACAGTTGCCATAATCTTTTATTTCGTCTTCTTTAAGTTCTTTTAGAAGTAACTTAATATTATATTATTAAAACGCAATTACACAAAATAGATTGTTGTATATTAAAGCGCATAATAATTAATTTTCACGGTAGCACAGACTAAATTATTTTATAAATTTTATAAATGGGTCGTGGAAAACATTGTGCGCTCGACTTTGAAAAATTATAATTACACTTCACGAAAATGGTTCGAGTTTGAGAAAAATAGCTAACCAAGTATCTGTATCGAAAAATATGATTGCTAATCAAATAAAATATTTCCAAAAATACGGAACCTGCGAAAAAATTCCTAAATAGGGAAGAACTAAGAAAACGACGGTTCGCATTGATAGACACATAGCACATCTCTCACGTGCGAATCCATTAAAAACGGCGGTAGATATACACAAAGAGGTAATTACAGAGATTGATAGACCAATTAGTGTATGGACAGTCGGACGAAGATTACAAGAAGTCGGATTACATGGTAGGATTGTTGGACATAAACCGCTTATAAGCAAAACAAATAGAATGAAAAGATTAGAGTTTGCCAGAAATCATTTGCATTGGACTGCAGATGCACTGGAATTGCAGTGGAAATATGTATTGTTTAGTGACGAGTCAAAATTTAATAGAATGGGATCGGATGGCAACAGATATGTGAATCCTAAGCATACAATAAAAACAGTACAAGAGTTTGAAGGAAATGTGTTGGTCTGGGGTTGTATGTCTTATATAGGAGTTGGTCCGTTGCACGAAATTAATGGAACAATGGATCGACATGTGTATGTTGATAGTTTATCCAACGTTATGCTGCCATATGCGGAGGATCATTTGTATGTACTTTGGAAGCACCAACAAGACAATGATCACAAGCGCACAGCTAAGATTGCAAAGGACTAGTTTCGACAAAATCATGTAGATCTTCTTGATTGGCCTTCTTGTAGTCCCGATTTAAACCCAATCGAAAACTTGTGGTAAGATGTGAAATTTCGTATTCGGGATAAAAATATTTCAAACGGTTCCGGTGCTAGATACAAAAAAGTTTTGAAGAATATAAACCGATCTAGATAAATTATGTCTAGGTTACTGAATGAACACGGAAAACTGCCATCTCCACTCATATGTATAAAAATTAAATCGAGAGTGTATATAATTCGATGATGAAAAAAAAACTTACCTTCTTCCGTATAAGGACATAGTCTGTGACATTTGCGAATACGTTTTGGCGATTTCAGAAATGCTGCTTTTATACTCGCAATTAGTGTGTGCACCTGTGCACTGTTCCTTAAGAGAAGGACTTCTCTTTATCTTTATCTTTATAATCTTTAACATTATTAAAAATAGAATACAGAGTACTTCGCTGCTACCATTTCGTACACTTTAGGCGGTAGCGAACTAAATACTGACTAGTGTTTCTCATGTGAGAGTCCATTCGCTAACTGCGCAGATAGTGCGCACCCTAATGTGCCGACTCTAGTGATTAAGCATAATTTCAAGTAACTGTTCTAACAGCCAAGTCAACTAATGCAACGTTTAATAAAATGAACACACTTAATTTTTCATTTACTGTAAATGTTGCAAACTAGATTTTTATTTGGCGACCATTCGTTAAAACTAATTTATGAATTTTTTTGGATATCCTATTGTATTGTACTATATGCTTTAACCATCACATTCAAGAATTTTAACGAACATACCTTTACGTCTAACATTTAGGTAACTGAAAAGAAAATTGTCCCAATGTGTTCCAATTTTCTAAAAAAATTGCACAGCGTTTATCGAAGTAAATCAATTTACGATGTTTGATAATTATGTTGTAAACATTTATCTATTATTTCAGGGCTTGGTTCTAGTCTTACGTGTCATTTTCACCTTAGCCAAACTACGTGCTTTAAGAGTAGCACTGACGTGCATATATATCTAGGTATTTACGCCTTTGTTTGCATTTTATGTCTTCCGTCCAGCGCACGATAAATACAGTAAGTGCATTTATTGTATGGTTGAATACGTTTTGCGGTAATGTAAGGCGGAGATATTTTATAATTTCATCAAAGCGATGGCAAAAGCAGTAAGTAATTTTTCTAAGGTGTATTTACCCATTCTAAAACACTAAAGATATCCTTCTGGAAACCGTTGCAGTTGTTTGCATAATCGATGATATTCACCGTAGCTTATCCTATTCCTGTTGATTGGGCCTATTTAACATCTATGGACACGCTGTTATAGGCTTGTTAAGAAATCCATGATGACCTAAAGGTACATTATGATGTTGATGTTTCTTTGGAACTGTGAAGATGAAGAATTCAGGGCTAACGAATAGAATTTCGATCAGTCGATCAGAGAAGCCATATTCTCATCAATTAATGTTTAGCAGACCGTGGCGTCGAATGCATGGGTGATGTCAAGAAACACCTACTCCTCCCTTTTTTTCTTATTTCTAGTATTATTTTATTTGAATGTTTTCTGCGAAAACGTGAATAGTTAGGTCAGAAAACTTGCATATTTATGCGCACATTTATTAATCAGTAACAATAGGAACCGTAATGATTTGTTTTTCTTTTTTCTTTTCACAATGCCTGATTAATTGTATGTACAATGCTGGAATAGTTTATAATTCGTGTTTAATAGATTTTAACACTATCACGGAAACACGTTTTTTCAATATTTATTGTAATCGTCTATATATCTAGATATCATTTTAGCTCATAATTTACAGTATTATAATTGTCAACAATATTTAGTTGAACGTCTACTGCAGCATCAGTTTCATACTTTTATTATTATTATTATTATTTTATTCTAAAACACTTAATCCAATATCGAACGATTCCTGTTCCATTATCGTTAATCTATGGACACACAGATAATTTTTTTAGTAAATGATGTCAAAAGGAACAAGCCGATTAGTAGGCTTGCTGCGAATTACCAAATGGATATTGTATTACTTCTTCATCAGTGTAATTTGTAGAATTCCTAAGGGAGAATGAAACATTGTTTAAGCATATTGCGCAATTCATACAGGTAGCGTTAATCACCATGAAAGTATCCTGTTACATCATTTCAATTGTTTGAATTATGTTTCGGATAAATTTTAATTAAATGTTATGTTTTGGTAGGAAATTGGTATTAGATGCGATTTAGCAACTGCGTAAATTAATATGCCTACATTACACGCCTATAGACGTAATACACGCTAATTAGTTTTTCCATGTTTTCTGCTACGGCGCTGGATAACACGCTACTAGCTCGGATTTCTATTTTCCATAGTATTTTTTATTATTTCAAGGTGGTGGTTCCTAACTGTTCCCTGCATTGTGGTCGACTGATCTCCTTGTGTATTGTATTGTTTCCTTTGAACAATTTGTTAATCTATAAGAGTTGTATGACATTCAAAAAGTCCAGAATATTCTTCTGCTCTAGGTTTAGAAGTTTTCTCGGATCTATCTTTCGTGTCGCTCTCCTAAGCAGTGGTTTATAAAGTGCATATGAATTTTTTATTTCTCACTGCATTCTTTACGTATTGTGTTGTACAGATGCTTGTATAATGGACAATGACTCGTTATGGTGCAGGTTCACAATCTAACATGGTACTTGTTCATGGCCAACAATTTCTCCGACTTTTCTTTCGAGAGTCGTATCAGAAAAATTTTTTAATACATGTTTCCTAGTTCTTCCCACCAAAGTTTCTCATGCCACTGAAGTAGCTGTCGTTTAATCTCACTTTGTTAGTCGGTTTGTCTTTTCATTGCCTAGTCCCTTGGTATGTGTAGGTACAATTATCAGCTTTAGTAAATTCTTTCCACCTATGTTCGGCTCGTTTTGGGTATAGTAAATTCCATTATAACTCCTTGGTTGTCGTTTTCAAATGAAGGTTTCCAACAGTTTTTGACCACATAAAGTGATTGCAGAAATTTCGGCTTGAATTGTTTGCGAGATTACGAGGCTGGTAGAAATGCCTTTTTTCACATATTCTCGCATCCATTCCGAATTGTGTTTTACTTCCGTCCATGAAAAGATAAAAACGAGACCATTTAGAATAACTTTCCCATGTTCGTACTGTACTGTTCTCTTGTCTTCGTTCCAAGTTTTCACACAGAACGATAAGATTCCTTGAAACTCTTTCAACGAGCGGTTTCAATGTAAGTTTACCATCAGGCACCAAGCAAAGGCGAACCCCCACAGTGTAGCTTCTCGTGGTGGCATGTGTATTATGTAATGTCACAAAATAACATTAGCGAAGTTAACTGTCACCAGCGTTATATTCACTTTTTTTCTTGGCATTTCACATTGTCCACCTATCGGTTACGAGGCTCCATCTGTTGGTAAAGAGCCCGATCCCTGTAGAAAGATTTTTGTTCTTAGTCGAATATTAAAGGGGCATGGAAATAATAAAGTTATTATAGAAAATTGGTGATAATGGAATAAAACAATTGGCAACGTAATCTAGCAATGGTCAAAAACAACGCCAACTTTGCTTGTTGCTCCATATCTAACTGTCGTTCAGGCACATTTCTCCAAGTGATATAGTGTTGTCGAAATATTTTAATAAAAGAAATCGAAAGCGTGTTCAATAACATAATATTAAATAAGTTGTGTTCAAAAAAGGGCACAAAATCTTGTGTTTATTTAGTGGAAAGTGAGTGACACAAGAGTGAGCGAGGTTAACAGTTATTTTCATTTCTACGTCTTAAAACTTTCATCTAACAATTTTATATTTGCCGAAATCTAAGACCTTCGTAAATTTTTCAATTTTATTCTGTTTATAATAATAAATGTATGAATGAGTCAGATATGGTTAATCCCCGGTTTCTTCGTAGTAGTATATTTAGATGTTTTGATGTATTATTGAAAGTACTTTCAGGAGGATTTGCTGGTGTGATATGCAAATTGCTGATCACTGGACGGCAATACTTTTAGTGGATTATCCCTAATTTTTTTTAGATGGAAGAATGTCAAACTCATAGGTTCCAGTAACTTCGCCTGGCCGTATGGATTATGTCCAATCTTTGGCGTAAAGACAACTTTTGTCATTCTATACGCTGTACGTACCAACGAACGTTAAAAAGAGACCTTTACGCAAAGCGATACGAATATAATTATTATAACATATTCAATACATTCAGATATGAAAGAAGACTACTACATCAAAGTGAGGAGTCCCCGACTACCTTGTTTGTACTTGATATCTACTTGGGCACAGATATGTAAATATAAGTCGGCACACTCGTTTCTCCTTTTCTTGTTGAATAAAGAAAAAACGCATGAACATAAACCTTAGCTTAATTTAAAAGCTTTATATTTGTAAAATTTAGTTAATACGCAACAAAACGGCAGCATGTTTCGAATTACGGTTTAAACTTAAACTTCCTTGCAAAAGGTCTTGGTTATCAAAATATTAAGTTACCAAAAGCCATTTTGATTGTTTGTAATCAAAAGTCTAAGAATATAGAATTGTACATCATTCATCTGCATATAATGCAACAGAAATAACATAAACTTTTTTTCTAAATTGGGCAATCTTTCCTATGTTCAGGTTTAGTCAATAGAAAATGTTTGGTCAACATTTAATAATAAAGATATACCAAATAAAGATCAACGTCGCATTTCTCCAAAAAATCGAGAAATCGCTAGCCGTTCTTCAGACCGTGGGGGGATGATTGAGAAGAAAACAAAGTACCATTGAAGAAAATAAATATTCTTTGTTATATTTACTATTAATCGTTGTGGCAATTAGTTTAGAAAGTGAACAAGTTATTAACATCTAAAAATATTCTGGAAACTTTAATAGCACACGTTATAAAGTTGTTAGAAAAGCTGTAGATTAACATCCATTAAACTCGCCGTGATAACATTTACCGCTTAATGATTATTCACAATTCTTATCGATGTGCTGTCGGGTATACTGAAATATTTGGATTACGTTGTCGAAAAAGAGTGTTATGGTTATCGTACTATGAACGATAATGTTGGTTAGCACGTATTAACGAAATTGAAATAAATTCATGTTGTTGCTCGAATAAAGAAAACTATAATTAATAATTTGTTTTTCATTATTTAAAAATACATAAAAAATGCATAGAAAGAATAACAAAAATTAAAATGTTGCGGCCGACAGGCAAACAGCGATGTGCTCGGAAATGCCGAGTTCTTATATGTTATATTCTAAAATTCCAATCTATTGTGAAGCAAGCTTGGCTTTCATTAATACAAAACAAATCTAGAAGATGGTAAACTTCGACATACAAATAAACCTTTCCAACGAATTATTTTTCATTCTAAGGGTTAGTGCATTAGATACTGTGATTGGTAGGATTTTATGAGAATTATGAAACTTACAACACGTAAGGACATACATAAATACCTTTGAGGAGTTTGTATTCAGTTAAGAAAATATCAGTTTTGTAATTATCTTTCAAAATTTTAGTTTAATTTTCTGATATTAATGCTTTGTTAGAGTACATTACAATATATGAGAGCATACAGCAGAATAAAAGTTGTAACACAAAAATACTGTTCACGTAATTACTCACCAATCAATAACCGCTAACTATGCATTGTGTTCTAAATTCCGTGCCGTGCTTATTTTTTGTCGAAAGAGAAATAAACACACCTTAAAATTTGGATTACAAAGAGATAGCGTCGTAACGATCTTGTTCATTACGAAAATTATTACCACAATGTGAAAGTAACTAGTGTTTGTTTATTTTTGAATCGGTGATAGTTCTGCATCAGAATAAATCATTGATCTTGGCACTTTACAAGGAAAATTGTTAATTTGTTGCTTTCTATTTTTTTCTAGCAATGTGTGTTCAATGTGCACAGGTATGTACAATGTGCGAACTGTGTTTTATTTTAAACGCAAGGTTTTTAAGAATAATTATGGAATTAATTATTTTTCCAAATTAAATTTGCAAATTACATTTTTCTGAGCGTGCTTCTATGAACCATGATATTATTACAGTTTTGCAGCTTGCATATTAGTTTCTTCTTCTAGAAATAAATCGATATATTAAAAAAAATAGATTTCGAGGTATTTCTCACTTCTTTAAATTTAGATACATGTACGAGAGTCGTTCGATAGGTTCTTAGAGAAAGGTAGAAAAACGAAATATTCTTTGTAGATTTTTATTTATTTTTCAACGTGATCTCCATCTAACTATACATTTTTTCCAGCTTTACTCCCGCTTCTTTAATTGTTCCAAAAAGTAGGGTTTTCTCAAAATAGACATCTGTATTGGGCGATGACTACCTCGTTCGACGTGAATAAAAAGAAGTCAATGGGGTCCAAATTCGGTCAGTACGGTGGATGTTGTATTAATTCGAACAGTAATTCCATAATTTTGGCCGTCGAAACTGCGCAGGTGTGCATCCGTGCATTGTCTTGATGGACGAAGATGTAGGATGATGTTTCTAACGAGAACGTTTTTGTCTCTCGGTTTCTTCACTGAACCGATCAAATAACGATGGATAATACACTCCGCCAAAAAAGTATCGCATAAACTAAAAAAGGGCATTTATAAACCAAGATATTTTTATACGTTCACAAAAAGTTCGCCTCGTGCATGTGAACTATAAAAACACTAACAAAATCATGGAACATAGCTTTTTTACTTTTTTTTTCTAAAAGAACACATTTAGAAAAATGCATATGTGTAAGGTTTGTTTAGTTGTTTATTGAAGGTCTTCCTATACGGACAAATTTTAAAGTGCGAAGTCAGAGTTCTGTACCAACGCCTTTAAAACTAAAATGAGCAATTTAACTTCAGAACAAGTGGCTGCTATAGTTGCTTTAATCGAAGATGGACGATCTCAAGCATACGTTGCTAGTTTGATGAACATCAAAATCAAAGTCAAGTGTTTCTAGAGCCGTAGTCAGATATAGGGAAACAGGCAATTACAGTAGAAGACCTGTACCAGGTCGTTCAAGGTGTTCTACTCGCCAAGATGACCGCTATTTACTACTACAAGCATTACGTCGAAGACATGTAACTGCGAGACAATTGCAGAACGACTTGGCTAGAGTCAGAAATACTCGTGTGAGTACTCAAACTATTCGGAATAGGTTACGACAGAGTGGATTAAGAGCTAGAGTAGCTGTAACAGCCCCTCGTCTCACTAGGAACCACCGAGTGGCTCGCTTAAGGTTTGCCAGAGAACATGTAAATTGGAACATTAATGACTGGGCCAATATACTCTTCACAGATGAGCCAAGACTTGGTCTTTACACCTCAGATAGGCGTATCTCAGTGTACAGACGAGACGGTGAGCGCTATTCGCAGTGTAATATCAGACCTAGACCTAATTTCGCTGGTGGCTCTATTATGGTTTGGGGAGGCATCTGTTTAACAGGTCGTACAGAGTTAGTACCAGTAGACAGAGGTACACTGACTGCCCACAGGTATATAACGGACATTTTAGAAGAACATGTAGTACCATATGCGCCAATTATAGGAAACGAATTCATGTTAATGCACGATAATGCACGACCGCATGTTGCACTAATCGTCCAGGAATACCTTAACGATGTTGGTATTCCAGTTTTAGATTGGCCTGCGGTAAGTCCGGACATGAACCCTATCGAGCACGTGTGGGACCTCCTTCACAGACGGATACGAACCCAAAATGTTGCCCCAGCGGACCTGCAGGGACTAGAAAATGCTCTCCGTGACGAACGGGAGAATTTGGATCAGGCTTATATACGGAGGTTAATCGAATCTCTGCCAAACCGTATGCGAGCGGTCATAAGAGCCAGAGGTGGCAATACTCAGTATTAAAGGCTACTGTTATGACATTTTGCTTTCCAAAATTATAATTTCTTGTTTTAATAAAAATCTCAAGTATGAGTTCTTGTTTTTATTTGGCCTGTATTTTATTTAAACAATCATAGAAATTATATCTTAGAGCGCATTAAAGTATATTTACAACTTTATGCTACAAACGAAGATTATGCGATACTTTTATGATTCAAAACTAAATTATGCGATACTTTTTTGGCCGAGTGTAGTTTGTAGTTATTGTTTGGCGTTGTATCTTGTGATATGTTTGTGGTCTCAACTATTTTACGCACATTGATTAGTTGATCATTTAAAACCATATCCCGGATTTTACCAATTATTTCGGAGGTAGTTACGTCCAAAACACTGTTCACCTTTTGTTGATGTACGGTCATGTTTAAACTCGTTTACCCAGTTGTAAACAGCTGCTAACACAGGAGTATACGTGTCAAGAACTTCATCCAATTCAGCTTTGAACTCTTTTGGTGTTAAGCCTTTTGAATACAAATGTATAACTGTCTCTTGAAACTCATACGTGAGGGAAAGCGAAAACAAAGTTTTTTACTTGGGTCCTAAAATACAAGAAAACATAGGTACTGTTAATGTAAAACATATAGTTTTGCATGAAAGTGGTGCTAAGAAACTCTTTCTTTATAAACGAAACTACTGTTGTAAATACAAACAGGAGTATTTCAGGGCAATAATTTGTATTCCATTAGAAATAATTTAAACAAGAGGGCAAGGGTATGTACTAATTTGTAAACGGTATTTAATTTAATGAAGCAACTTACTTAATACTGTTGATTTCTTCAATGAAATATTCCATTTCATTCTTTTCTTCTAAATCATTACGTCACCAAGAAGCATTTTTGCTTCCTTTCGAACCCAAATGCAAAAAAAAACATGTCGATGGTAGGAGTTTCATTTCCTAACAAATATCCCAATTCAAATCTCCTGAAGATACCGAGACTTATTCATTCCAGTTTATGAAGGCTTTCCTATTTTGGGAATATGTCTTTCGAAGAAATGCTTGGATAAATCAATTTCATTCGTTTTTTTTTTAATACGTATTTCTGCATTCTAAATCATCTTCATAGATTACTCAATTGCCTAAATGGTCAAATTAAAATTTTAATACTCCACATACCAAATTTTCGAATAAAAGTCATTTAAACAGCGCAAAATACAATTTCTACTAATAACAAAAAGCAAAGACCATTGTTGTTATTAAAATCATTAAATTGTTTCGTTTGAATTAAATGTTGGAAATGTTACCTACGTTTCGATAAGTTTTACTACCAACAAAAAACCATAACCAAAAATATATCAAAGTTAGTACAAAGTAGCGGATAAAGAAAAATCTCCCTGACTTGTGAAGCACATATTAAACACCTTCGTAAAGTGCAACTATAGACAGGAATAGCTGATAGTAAAATCATTGATTCCTTCTTCTTTAACGACATTCTCATGGGGCAATGATATCCGGATTATTTTGAGGTATGTACTTGTACCTATTCGCGCAGGAATCTTTTCAATTAATGATGATTTTGATTAACCAAATACTGATATTTGGTGCACTCACGGATTTTGCACGTCCTGCTCGTGAATTTTTGAACAACTCTTTTCCTCGAGGTGGATTCGCAGCCGAATAGACGGAATAGCCCCTGAAGTCCTTAGTTTTGACGCTGCTTGATTTTCTTGTGTATAAAATAAAAAATTGATAGGCATTGGTGCAAGATGAATGTGTTCATAAATTTATTTATTGTGGAGAGGACGGTATTTTATTTAATGGAAACGATCATTTCATTTCTTTAACAGCAGCATTCATCTTTTTTGTTACCAATAGACTATTTTCCGCTCTTTTAGTGCCTTTTATTCGCCGATCTTTTTATTAAAATTTTGATGGTATCATTTAGATAATTAAACAAAAATAAAAAGAAATCGGTCGGAAGTTGTAATTAAAAAAATATATATATAAAATGACCCTAAGATGCAAAACTATTTAAAAAGTAAAATTCACCAGCTCGGTCATTTCTTCCACAAAGAAATTGATTCAAATTTAATAAAGTGATTCTATAATTTTAGTTATGATTATATTGATAATGACCAACCTTCTCATGACTTTTTATTTTTATATTTATTATTTAATTTTCCTTTTTGGCTTTACGTTTTCCTCACCATTCTCAGGTAATCTCACTTAATTATTTAGTATTAATAGAGTACGGATATGTTTCTTAAATCTGTAGGAAGCCAAAATACCGATTCATCATTTAACTTTTACTAGTGTCAATAGAATAAAATTAGTGGGACATTTCGGCTACAAAACTTCTTGACTGTTTTCTTATATATTTATGATTAATAAAGTACTATGCAGCAATATTTTTAAGGCGCAACGAAGTATTGGGTATATACTCAAGTGAATATGTACAGCGTGGAAGGAAAATAACGAATAAACTCACTAACTTTGTTAATATTTATTTCTTTTGAAAAAAATCTTGAAGGGGTATAGCGACTTTATTTAACTTTATATTATGTTATTGTCATCTCGTTACGTCATTTGTTTTTAAAGTTATGACACCTTATATGTTTTTTGATGGCAACATATTTTTTATTATTAATAGTACTTTTTATTCCATTTGGAACAGTCTAAAATGATCAATATGTTATACTTGAAAAAATAGCATCGAACCTTATTTGCATTATGCAGCTAAACGCTATTGTTTGGTAATTTAGGGTTGTTTGGATTGAGAAATAATAAAGCTAATGCGAGCATCAGTTTCAACTGTAAAAATTGTAGATATTTTTCTCCAGTTAAATTATTTGCAAAAAAGAATGGGCCTATAATTTGGTCGACGATAATTCCTGGCAATGCATTAATTTTCTGGCGATACTAAGTATGAATGTCCTATAACTGATGAGTAGAGCTCCCCAACTGCGTGGCGCACCATAGGCGTCGATAAGGAACATAAGTAAAGTACATAAAAACAAAAGAAATAAAGAATTTTAAAACGCTTACTTTTGTAATTAGCCGTATCCAATATAGTGGGTGTTAATGCACAAGGAAAATAGTATTAGTCAGCACACGAGGAGGTAGGCACATTAAAACTGTTACCGTAAGCGCAATCCGATTTCTCAAACATCTGAAGCATTAGGAATGTTTCCACAGTCGTTTCTTTCAAGGATGTTCGTCGTTCTGAAAAAATGTTTTTATATCTTGAAAATGAACGCTGGACGTCTAATGATGTAATACACGCGTAATTAAAATAATCTTTGAATTTAGTCACCGGATCAGTAGAGTTACCTTCCCAAACTTGTCTTAACTTGCTAAAATTTGTATCTTTCTTCATAACACTTTCAAAATTTCTTGTAACGATATCATTTTTTTTTTGTTATTTATACAGTGTAGGAGTGTATCAACGTCATTTAATATTTGTACTGACTCCGTCAGGGACAGTGCACTATTTTGTAATTTATTTATTGCCTCAAGTACTTCTCTATAATTGTTGTAAACGGTTTGTAAATCTGCTTCAACGGAAATATCTTGGAATTTATCCTGGCTTTTCTTAATAGCCGCAGATTCGTTGGGATTGAATTGTAAGACGACTGATTTTATTTGCCGGAAGTATTTAAAATAATAAAACGCTGCCTTCAGCCATGTCCCCCAACGCGTAAGAATCGGCTCTGGTGGTTCGGGAATACCGGGACACTGTTTATGAAATTCACTGGTACGTTTGGGAGATTTGAGAAACACTCGTTTCGTATTTGTTATTAATGTATTTACCTCAGGGAAATTTGCACGAATAGTTTCAGCCGCAATATGCAGAGCATGAAGTTTACAAGTAATATGTAACATCATCCCATAATGTTCTTGAAGAGAACGACCTACACAACGCATTGTCGCGGCACCATCGGTCATGAAAATTAATACTTGAGTAGTGGCAATTTCAAATGTGTGTAAAGTATCAACGACTACGCTCTCGATAGCGTCGGCAGTACACGATTTTAGTCTTTTACTAGCTAATAAAATTCCCTTTGTAGGTTGACGAGGTTCCGGTATACGTACAATCACATTCAAAATAGAATGTTTTTTACGGTCTGTCGTTTCGTCAATACATAACCACAGTAGTTTATTTTTTATTGCAGATCTGATCCTGTTTTCAATTTCGGTACGTACACTTGGCACACATCTCCTTAAGCTTGTTTCCGACGGTAACTCAAAGTCTGGATTATATTTATTCCAAAATTCACGGAATGGTTTCTTCCTGAGTAAGGAAAACGGTAAATTACACGCAGTCAGCATATAAAATAAATCAATTATAAATTGAGTTGCCTCAGTCGGTGATACACCCAGTTTTTTATTTTTGTGTTGCTGACTATTTACATGTCTTCTGCAGCCATATTTATCATTGCACATCAGAGGTATATTACAAATTTTACATATAATCTTACTTCCATTATATATTAAGTCAGGAAATTCTCTACAGAACTTTTTCACTTTGTCGGCCTGTGGGCGTTTCTTACTACGCGTGTCCGCCATACCGTCACAACCCGATCGCATACGGTAATAAACTACCGAAATGCGATGCGAGTTATTTGCTTATATATTACATTACATATCCCCCCGGCCACGCCCGGCGGTACGCCTTCTGACTTGCCACGCACTTTGGGGAGCTCTACTGATGAGGATTTTCCTTAGATCAATCTTTACAATTTTGTCTATTATTCGTTCTATTTAAATAAGATGCTGCTTCGTCCCAAAAATAAAACACCCTGGGAAAACATTGGTTGAAATCATCGATTACAACTTTCTATAAAATTCTTGTCTATAATCAAAGTCATCTTCAGGCAACACGTGAACCAATTGTGGCTTATATGGGTGAAATTTTAGAACTTTCGAACATTGTAAAACCGAAGTATGGCTTACATTGCGATCCAAAGCAATGTCTTCGCTAGTTGAATGTGGATTATTTTCAATTTCTAAAAGCATGTCAAGTTGTGCATCTTCATTTAATGCCACAAGACGACCACTTTCTGGAAGATTCTTTACATTGCCGTGTTCTCTAAATTTGGTTTGCCTTCTACCAACGGTAGATTGACTTAAGTGATCATTTGGATGTTTATCTCTAAAAATCTGATACACTTCTTAATGTGATCCGACTCCGACGCCATAATCGACCCTAATTAAGCCTTCGATCTTTGTTTCTCGCTTAATTATGCCATTTATCTTACTAGATGTAAAATCTACTTTAGATTAAGCAAATGACAATAACTTTATTACTTACATCTGACAGGTGTAACTATGGATTCTCGTTTGCTAATTACACGTTAACTGCCTTTAATTAATTTTTGATATTCGAACTTTGTTCGAACATCGTTTCTCTCGTTTTTTTTTTTTATGTAACGTATTCACAATTTTATACCGTTCAAAACGAAATAAATGGTTGTATTGAAATTAATAATAAAAAGGCTTGTTACTTTCCTTTCACACTGTACTCTATGTATGTATATATACATTGTGCTTACAAAAGATGATTGCATTTTGCGCCTGCAGTAGACAGAAAAAGAACGAGATAGGATATTTCCTTACCCTAAGGAACGCATCAAGCGTGGAGATTGGGGCAGTATGCTGTCGGTCGTCGAACAAACTGCAGGCTTATATATTAAGCATAAAGTTAGGCCCACGTGTATCCATCACTATGGTGAATGTGAATGGCCTCCTGGCTACTATAACAACCTTGTATTCTTATAATAATACGGATACACTTATCAGCCGGTATAACATAACCGAAAAAGCTACGCACTTCTACTTTGTAAATAACGCCACCGCGGTACCTGTTGCATTAGATTCCAAGAAAGACGTAACATACTTTCCAAAATGCTGTCCGCCCGAATACGTTTACGAATTCGGAAGTCGCAAATGCGTTTACGATAACACTACTTCCGTGGTGTACGATGATTTGGGTTTAAATGTTAGCGTCGCAAAAAGCGGATTAAGCAATTGCGAAGTAGTTGTTGATCGACGGTTACCGAGATTTAAACTTGACAATTTCAAACAAGATAGAAAGTTTGTATATGACAACGAGCTATTCTCTTACGGTGATTATTGTTTAGATAAGTTATACGATGAAGACAACTACATCGCAAGATTATGCTACACCAAGGAGTACTGCAGCAGAAGTTCTAAAGATGGCAACGATTGGTGTTTGAAGAAATGTTGTAGTGATGGCTATGTATTGGAGGGAAAAAGCTGTATTTTACGTCCAGATTTGGGATTAAATATTAAAGATAATCTCGATGTAATTGAAAGAAATGGTAAGAAATTGCATGTAATTGTAATAAATTTGTAATAATTTACAATCGTACTCCCATTCTACATGTAGGTATGTGTTAGATATTTAACACAACGGGAAAAAAACACGTTTTAATTGTTTTAAAATGTGTTTTTTCTAATTAGCCGTACTTATTCTAGAATCTTCAGGAAATAATGTATTCCTTCAATAAATATAAATCACTACCAAGATGAGATAGGTTGTTTTCGAAATGTACAGTATTAAACCGAACTTATCCAAATCGAAACAGTAGAAACAATATTTTCTTAAATAACACCAGATATGTTTTTTGTAATCTTCATATAGCAAGAGATATTTAGAGTTAAACATTAGTTTTTGTGGAGTCATTTGGCATCCAAGTGGTTTCTGGTGTTAATGTTGTTTAATGGCCATGGTAACAGTAAAGAAAACATGTTTACATCTTTTGTTCTTAACTAATGATTGCAGATTTTAAACATAAGTATCTACTTGCGAAATAAATTACTTAAAAACGTGTTAATATGTATGAAGCTGGGTTAATATGTAAGAAGTATGGAGCAGTTTTTACAATTTGTTCATGTATGGTACTACATGACATGTTTTTTTTAAATTTTATTGTTAATTGAACTTTAGTAAAAATATTATATCGCTTGCCCGTTTTTGCTAATAAGATGAATCCAAATGTTTTCTGTTGTGGCTATATTCGGTGAGAACATCCTGTTAGGCTGCATTTCTTCCTCTTTCTTCTAATAATAAACTTTATTTCAAGTACTACAACGGTTTGAAATAAGCGAGAGGAAAGGCACAAGACAAAAGTAGGAACATTATAATCTCTAAATTGAAAAAAGAAAAAAGATAGTTAAATAATGAGTCAAAGTGACTGTACATATATTAAACAAAGAAATCGAAAAATTCATTAAATGAATAAAAGCAGTTGGGTAGTAACCAAGATTTTTACTTTCTTTTTATTCATTTAAGTCGTAGGCTTAACTCTCCAGCTCATTCCAAAAATATCAACACAATCACCTATTAGTTTTAGACCATGATTGTAGTATAAGAGATACTATAATCATGCTTGCGTCTCTAATATTTTATTTTTATCGTCGAGAATATAGCAAAGAGGCTATAAAATGTATAATTCGAATATTGTTAGAATTTTTAGAAAGACGAAATAGTTTCTACGATATGTTGGCTGATTGATACCAATAAATACATCTAATTATAGTTTTCTGCTTAAGGAAAACTTCATTTGTAAAATATTTTGGTTCCCAAAGGAGAATTCCATATAGTAATCGAGGTCAAAATTCAAAGGAATATCAGCCCTTAAAAAGCCAATACTCAAAGATTTTTAATTTAATTTTCAGGTTAAAAACTGACCATTTCAGTGACGAAGCCAGCGTCACTCTCAACATTTTAGCTAAACTAGAATGGTCAGTAATGTTGTTTGTAATCTGTAAATTTGGATAGGAGTCAATTTTCTTTTGGATAGTGTGAAATAGAATCTACTTAGTTTTACCAACATTTAGCGACAGCCTGTTTGCAGGCTATTTGTAATATGTTATTTGCAATCCTGCTCACTGCTAGTACCCAATATAGTTGTATCGTCTGCATAATACATCACACTGTAGTAATCACCGACATCATCAATAAATAATGAACATAAATTACAATTATTACATAATTCTTCTTCATTTAAATTTAAAATTTACAATCAATAGTTTGATTAAGAATTTGGTAAGACATGGTAACCAAACTAGATCAACACCAGAAACCATTTAGATATAACTTCTAAATGCAAGACTCACCTTTGAGTAAGTAGTTACATATTTGCATTCAACATTTTGAATCAGTAGCCATTCTCAGTATCTTTTTGTTTATTGTCGTCATGGTAGCCAAACAACCATTTAAAACCAGCTGTACGCAATAACCAAATGCAGGACTTGCTAAATATACAAAGCTTACAAGGAAATATATTACCAAAAATGAATGGGAAGGCAAATGCAATAGGAAAACAGAAAAGACCAAGGAACACCAAGACACCCAGGAAAGAAATAGCGGAAATAGGACTGAAAAAAGAAGAAAAGGAAATATTTTTACAATCCTAACCAGAAATGTTTAATATTCTTCAAACTTGTAATTCCTGGAACCGACAATGACAAGGCTGTGAAAGAACTTTCGAAACAATTCTGAGAGAGATATAGGAATAGACGTAATAAATCTTATACAAAGAATCTAATCAATTTTCAAATAGGAAACGTTAAATAAAAGAAAAAAAAATGTTTTCAACACTATACAATTTTGGCTATTTCCATTATTAGGTGTTACTTTGTGAAATTTTTTCAATTTTGTAACCAATAATTTAAGTATACAGGGCGAGTCAAAAGTGTGTAATTGTACATTTTATAAAAAAGAATATATAAAACTTGTGAAGGAAATTCATATCATTTCAATTATTTCAGTTTGGTCACAATGGTTGACAATTCAAAAACAAAAACTTACTGTTTACGTTGAAATAAAGTTTATATCACTTAACGAATGTTTCATCAAAATATGGTTGTACACACGAGGACATAATAAACAACTCTTGCTTAAGGATTCTTCCTTTTTGATTTCTTGTGTAAATTTTTTCTTTGCTTTCTTTAGTGTGTTTGACATATTATGGCATGATTATACAAAAGCGCGATGATACTGCTTAAAAAATGACGTTTCTCCTGTTTGAATCGTGGAATGTTTAGTGTTTAATGTTGAACACTTTGTATGTGTCCATGACGTTTGAGCACTATCTGTAGGTAGGGACACTTATCCCATTTATTGCAAGCAATTTTCTTTAGAACGTTTTCCGCATTCGGTTTCTTTTTCTTTTTTTTTGAGGAAACCTGTTAGAAACAGACTAGGTTATGTCAATTTATTTTTACATAGAAAAACCCAAAAACCGTTGTATTTAAAATAACAAAGTAGATCCGATGTGATGGGACCGATTCGAATTTGGCCGTCGGTGTTTTATATCTAAGTCACTTTGCTCTCCTTGCTTGCTCAAAATGCGTTGTTTGTAATTTCGTTCTTGGTAAACCTTAGCTCACTTTGCCAGCATCACAATTTGATGAACTGCTACAGAACTTTAATTCTTGAAACCTATGCATATATTGTTGAGATATATTGGTCAAAACCAAATTAAATTTATTAAACGCACACTAGATGAGTCGGTACTCGTATTACTGTTTACATATGGTATTATATGTGATATTTTATTTTAAATTAAACATCCAAGCAATGGAAACCATATCGAACGTCAAAATTTTGACATGCGACTATATAGAAACGAAATACCTGGCCTAATTATTAATTACCTTATTCCATTTTATGAAGTGGACGTTGTATTTGAAAACCGAACATCGAGTTTATTAAGTAGACAAACAACAAACAACATGCATAATTCTGATGAAAATGTGATGGAATTTGTATTTAAAACAAATAGTTACAAGAAACATTTGAGACAAAACAATGAATTCGGATTATATTTGAAAATACCACCACGGCGCGACAGAATTTTCATAAATTTCAAACATCAGATTCACTTAAAGAACCACCGTAAGATATGATTATTTTGTCCAATGAACTTCAAAGTTTGACAAATGTTTTATTAAATGCATTTAAATGTAGCTATCGGTAGATTTGATTATTAATTTTAACAAACTATATATTCTTTAGACATTGAAAGCTTGCTCGATTTGATTCGTTTTAATACTCAATAGCGAAAATTGTAAAATTCATCTATAGATCCCGTTTATTTAATTTTTCAGGTACGAAACCCGAGAAAGAAAGATCTACTTATTTTCTTTTGCTGATCGAAACTAATAGAAAGTTAGTGTTTAATGCATACAGTATTTTATTTTATATTTTCAAATAATTTTAGAGATTTTGATACATTTACTTAAGTATTTGAGTTCAAAATTATTAATTACATTGAAGCTTCTCCTTTATTTGGGCCAAATAGTAAATTTTCCATCTGCCTACTGACGATTTTCAAAGAATTAAAGTACTTCGATGTCTCCTGTACCCGATTCAAAATCAAAGATTTCATTCTTCAAATCTTGTTCCTTGGATGAGAATTTTGAAATGGATTTAGTTCATGAAGTTTTTGAACTTTTCGTCGAAATAGTTTCATGTTGACTTAAAACTTATTGAGCAATTTTGAAAATAAGTTGTTGTTGCAACTTGTTTATCTCACCTTCGTTTACCTCCATGGCGATAGTTTATTTTGGTAGAAAGATGTATAGTTGAACTTTCTGTTAGTGATTTTCGTTTCATGCACTAAAAATTGTGTACTGGAGTTTTTCCTTTTATGAAAATACTCCTTTTCTACATATGTAACATAAAAAAAAGAAGAATTGATCTGAGGGAAGTTGGAGGGAAAAGGTCGCCAACACTGCTTCGACTCGTAATAAAATGCAACTGAAAGCCATAAAAATGTTGAAATAAAACACTTTCCGATGAATGTAAATAAATATCAGTTTGATGTACGTCTTACATTATATTGGCCGATGATGAGAGCGCGATGTACATAGTTCTAAATAAATTCATTCCGCCTAACGTCATCCTGCACCAGGAAATCGATGCATGTTTACTGATAACCCTATTCATGGAAATATTTTTAGAAGATACTATATGCAGTTCATTACGTCATCAAAAAACTTTAGCTTCCTATTGTTTACTAATAGACCTACAATAATTCGAGAGGTCCCTGTACATGTAGCATATTCATGCATTCATCAGAAAGTAATTTTGGGATTTTTTTTAGATTGCACCAATTCTTTTGCAATTTATTGTTTGTTTTTGCTACTGTTTTAATCACGAATAACATTACAACATGTTGTTGATTTACTATACATGCGCTCATTGATACCATATGGTATTTTGCGTATGCATATACATATATATGTTACTTAGATTTATGAACCATGTGCCAATGGTATTATGTTACATTCAAATGAAGACTTATCGACATACACTACCGGCCATAAGTGTTTACCCACCCTTGAAATATTACAAAAACAGGTCAAATACTAATTATAAAATAAACCTTTATTCTGTGCTTATATAAAGTACGTTAACAGTTATAAAAACAATGTGCCTATTAATTTTTTAACAATGATAATTAGAGCTCCCCAAAGCGCGTGGCAAGTCAGAAGGCGTACCGCCGGGCGTGGCCGGGGGTACATGTAATGTAATATATAAGCAAATAACTCGCATCGCATTTCGGTAGTTTATTACCGTATGCGATCGGGTTGTGACGGTATGGCGGACGCGCGTAGTAAGAAACGCCCACAGGCCGACAAAGTGAAAAAGTTCTGTGGAGAATTTCCTGACTTAATATATAATGGAAGTAAGATTATATGTAAAATTTGTAATATACCTCTGATGTGCAATGATAAATATGGCTGTAGAAGACATGTAAATAGTCAGCAACACAAAAATAAAAAACTGGGTGTATCACCGACTGAGGCAACTCAATTTATAATTGATTTATTTTATATGCTGACTGCGTGTAATTTACCGTTTTCCTTACTCAGGAAGAAACCATTCCGTGAATTTTGGAATAAATATAATCCAGACTTTGAGTTACCGTCGGAAACAAGCTTAAGGAGATGTGTGCCAAGTGTACGTACCGAAATTGAAAACAGGATCAGATCTGCAATAAAAAATAAACTACTGTGGTTATGTATTGACGAAACGACAGACCGTAAACAACATTCTATTTTGAATGTGATTGTACGTATACTGGAACCTCGTCAACCTACAAAGGGAATTTTATTAGCTAGTAAAAGACTAAAATCGTGTACTGCCGACGCTATCGAGAGCGTAGTCGTTGATACTTTACAAACATTTGAAATTGCCACTACTCAAGTATTAATTTTCATGACCGATGGTGCCGCGACAATGCGTTGTGTAGGTCGTTCTCTTCAAGAACATTATGGGATGATGTTACACATTACTTGTAAACTTCATGCTCTGCATATTGCGGCTGAAACTATTCGTGCAAATTTCCCTGAGGTAAATGCATTAATAACAAATTCGAAACGAGAGTTTCTCAAATCTCCCAAACGTACCAGTGAATTTCATAAACAGTGTCCCGGTATTCCCGAACCACCAGAGCCGATTCTTACGCGTTGGGGGACATGGCTGAAGGCAGCGTTTTATTATTTTAAATACTTCCGGCAAATAAAATCAGTCGTCTTACAATTCAATCCCAACGAATCTGCGGCTATTAAGGAAAGCCAGGATAAATTCCAAGATATTTCCGTTGAAGCAGACTTACAAACCGTTTACAACAATTATAGAGAAGTACTTGAGGCAATAAATAAATTACAAAATAGTGCACTGTCCCTGACGGAGTCAGTACAAATATTAGATGACGTTAATACACTCCTACACTGTATAAATAACAAAAAAAATGATATAGTTACAAGAAATTTTGAAAGTGTTATGAAGAAAGATACAAATTTTAGCAGGTTAAGACAAGTTTGGGAAGGTAACTCTACTGATCCGGTGACTAAATTCAAGGATTATTTTAATTACGCGTGTATTACATCATTAGACGTCGAGCGTTCATTTTCAAGATATAAAAACATTTTTTCAGAACGACGAACATCCTTGAAAGAAACGACTGTGGAAACATTCCTAATGCTTCAGATGTTTGAGAAATCGGATTGCGCTTGCGGTAACAGTTTTAATGTGCCTACCTCCTCGTGTGCTGACTAATACTATTTTCCTTGTGCATTAACACCCACTATATTGGATACGGCTAATTACAAAAGTAAGCGTTTTAAAATTCTTTATTTCTTTTGTTTTTATGTACTTTACTTATGTTCCTTATCGACGCCTATGGTGCGCCACGCATTTGGGGAGCTCTATTTATTACTGTCGCCCACAGATTCGCCATTCTTTCTAACAGCTTCGCTAGTGTTAGAGGCTTTATTTTCTTCCACGTATTCTGTAGTTGCGTCCAAAGTACTGTTACTGATGTTGGAGGAGATTTTCGAACCTGTTGATCGAGGTCCTCCCACAAAAGCTGGATCGGATTGAGATCTGAACTTTGGGGCGGCCATTTCATAACGACAGTTTGGTTCTAAATACTCACGGCATATCTTGGCTGTGTGTTTCGTATCATTCTCACCGATTAATCGTGTTCCAGATGGAATAGGTATTCCTCTCCAAAATCGCCATATAGCATTCTTTTCTCAAGATACCACCTATCTCGACCAAATCTCCCGCAGAGGCACCGCCAAAACAACTCCAAATCATAACTCATTATCCTCCAAGGTTTAATTGTTGGTATAATACAGGATTTAAGTGCTAGTTCCTCTTTCGATCTATGGACAAATGTCCTTCCGTTTGCACCAAAGGTGAGAAATTTAGATTCGTCAGCTCAGAGGTATTTTCCTCCAATCTTCCAACGTCCCATCTTTGTGTTTCCTCGTCCATGTTATTCGTTTAGCCTTGTTTACTTTGCGTAATAATGGTTTCCGCACAGCGATCCTTCCGTACAAACCAGCTTCGGGCAAACACCTTTTCACTGTAGTGACACTAATTGGTTTTGAACGCGAAATATTCATTTCGGCAGTAATCTCTGGCGCTATTTTTCATCTATTTCGCTTGCTTGTCATTACCATAGTCACGATCTTCTGTTGATGTTGTTATTTTAGACCGTTTGGGTAGCCGTTTATTCGATACACTGCCACTTGCTTGATACTTTTTCACATTGTAGTCCACGGTTCTACGGTTTAGTTTCAATAATATAGTAATTTCTCGGTTACTTTTACCGATGTTGTGATATGCTATTATTTGAACACGCGTTTCTGTTAATAATTCTTTTCTTGTCGACATTATTTTAACTTCACTGGTTGTTTTAAACCACTTTGCATAAATTCTTCACTATTCGGGAAAGCTGATTGTAAACTAAATTTTTGGTTATATTGAAGTGTCCGTGTCGTCCGTTATCATATTTTGTGACAACCGTAATAAACATTTCCCAGAAACTGCACTTTATCTAATCCGTCTACCTGAATGGATCTAAATCGTAAAAAAGGGTAATTTCCAATTTCTTTATCCCAGTCCGCGCATTATGTAACACAGAACATTACATAGCGACTATAATCTATCTCGTAATTACAGTTTAATTGTTATACGGATAATATACAGTTTATTTCAAGAATGGCCAATTATGAAGGCGGCTAAACACTTACGGCCGGTAGTGTATACTTATATACACCGTTGTCGAAAAGTATTAAAGCCGTTCTTTTAGACAAAGTAAGTAACTATCGACGCATTCACTATTATCAAAAGGTACTCTTATCTTTTAGAATAAGGTATTATATGTAATGGAACAATAAATTTCTGACCAAGTCTATGGTAATACCTCAAGGTTGATTATACCACATCGGTACAGCTGCAGAATTTTGAGGATTTTTAAAAGCAACTACAACTGCTTATGCTAAAGTTTCCTTTATATAAATTAGAAGCATTTGCTTAACTAATATTTGTTGTTTTGTGACAACACGTTTAAAAAGTATCATCCTTTCCATTTTCGGCTTATTAATTAATCTAATTCCCAGCTCACTATTTGCATTAGTAGCCTCAATTAATAACATATTTAAAAACTTAGGAAAGTGCTCTCTTGCAGACGGCCTATTTCTACCTCCTGCACGCCTTGAAGCTACGACGTGAGGAAAACTAACATGTGTTATATTGTAGGAATAATTTGTCGTGGCGCCGCGCTGTGTAGACTTTAGATACGCGGTGCTGCCTATGAGTTTGTTGTTTGGTCATTCGAATTATCCGAATTCCTTTTGTCTAGAAATCACAAACAATGATGAAGTAAACTTTGTACCTCCAAAATCTTGTATTAGTTTGGTAAGACGAAAAAGAGGGGATTGCTGTAAGAATTACTGTAGCAAGTGTATTGATATCATCACTTTACTTTGAGAATAAAGCTATCTTCCAAATCAGTGGCATTATTTAAAAAAGCGCAGTACCATCTTATAGAGTCACACCTTTCTGAGAAGAACTTGTGAAGTTAC
This sequence comes from Oryctes rhinoceros, assembly GCA_020654165.1. Taxonomy (NCBI): domain Eukaryota; kingdom Metazoa; phylum Arthropoda; class Insecta; order Coleoptera; family Scarabaeidae; genus Oryctes; species Oryctes rhinoceros. Next base: position 5,079,409 of record JAIOKQ010000018.1, on the reverse strand, counting down.
TAGACTTAGACCATTGCTTGAGGCTATAATTTAACTATTTGTGAAGTTGCTAGGCCTAGACCATCGATTGAGGACGTAACTTAACTCATTTATGTACTATTCATTCTTTCTAGAAGAAATATTGTGCTTATTTTATACGCTACGTGTCAAAAATATACGTGTTCAAAATATAAATAAGCGCCAGCCTACTGTAAAAGGTCAAAAAGGACGAAGTACGACAACGGTCCGTTTTCTCTGTTCATCAGATTTTTATTGCCTTTTATGTAAACCGTCTCGTACGCATCTAATTCTCGCGATGACGTTACAATTTTAATCAATCGTAAGTTTTGTAATTTAATACTACGCCCGGTTTCATTTATATGTTGTGGTACACTCAACGCGTCCAATCTGCCGTAGCGATAATTTCATATATCGCTCTTTTTGTTTGACCAATACAGTCTTTATTACAGGCACTACATGCAATTTTATAAATGCTCGTCCTTTCTTCCATTTTCGGTTTATCTTTTTACTGAGAAGGCTTTTAAGTGTATTACGCGAACCTAAGCATACGTTCATATCTTGACTATTGAAAATTTTACTGGCGCCTTTCGATATGCTGTGAAAGAGGAGTCTTACGAATTTCTTAGTGTTAGTTTTTACAAGGGTCGTGTAATTTCTTACATAAAGCTTATGTTGGATTCTCTTAAGTATGCGATCGGCCTCTATAGAAGAGCAACCGTTATAAATAGCGGCGTTTTTTATCAATCTAAGTTCTTTGTTAAAACTGCTTCTACTACTAAAGGGAAATGAACTAATCTGTTAATTAAGAAATTAAGCGCGGCCATTTTCTGTTGTCCACAATGGTTAGAATCGTTCATAATGTACGTAGCTTTTAGTGTTGGTCTCCTTTCTATATGTGTCAATTTCCAGTTCATTATTGTTTCATTTACTAAGATATTCAGAAACGGAAGTTGATTGTTCACTTCTTCTTTTACTGCGAATTTAATAGTTTCAAATTTTAAATTGAGGATCGCGACGAATTCTTGAATATTTCTTTTCTAAGTATCGAACACCGCAAAAATATCATCTACGTACCCTAAGCCTGGGAAAATATACGGTATTCGTTCTCATACATGTTCAAATATGCTCATGGACAAGTTAGCTATGGCTTGTTTTGACTTGACTGTGGTTTCATAGCGAACTTGTTCGTTGAGTTACCGTGCCAATTGTTGTCCGCTAACCCTCTTGAAGAAGCCCCATACCATTGTGGGCGAAACGTCGAGTTGTTATATTAACCAAAGCGACATGACGCGTTTCAAACACGGAACACGTTTAGTTTCAATTGACTTTGGCCGTGGAAGCCTACGTTTTTATATTAAATCTGAATAATGATATAACCGGTGTAGTGTTCTATTTTCTTTAAGTAAAAATTGACCGCAGAACGTATGATACATACATGTATACATGTATGTACGAGTTGCCATTGTGAGAATCGGCGAAGAATGTACACAAAGCTGTTTATTCCTTAATACTTAAATTGCCGTACCTAATCAGGTATACAATAAATGTTTACAAACAACTTACCTACGTTCCTAAGGTTACCTAAGGTTATGCTTTTATTACTATCTCTTAGAAATGATAAAAGCTTGATTAATATATCGATTTTTGCGCTAACCCATATCTATTTTCGCGTGATGTAAAGGTTTAATCTCTCGCCATCTTTATCTATCCAGTGCGTTCCGTTTTATTTGGGTATTGCTAAAACCTTTTTCCGTGTAGGATTACATTGAGACTGCTGTTACATGCAGTTTTAGATCTTCCTCCTCGTTTTCTCCTATTTGTTCTTATTTCTGAGATACGAATTTCTTCGGTTTCTATATTCAAACTTTTGTTTCTTTGCCTATTTCTTTCATATTGAAATATGTACGGTAGATAGTTTTAAACGTGTTTGTTCTTGTTGTTAATTTCTCTTTCTATACTTTCTTACTCCATAGCTTTTGTCCGATTCTTTTTCTATTTTCTTGTAATTTCTGTCTAGAACCATTATTTCTGTTTTTTTTTTGTGTGTCAATTCTCAGATTGCGATCCGTTAACATTTTACCTTATTTCACTTTCTGTTATCTTTTTATTTTTTTATTCGCTACTGCCGTAACAAGTTATCTGGGCTTTCGAATAAGTATCATTTTTTACAGTTATTTCATTATTTTAATTTAATTTTAACATTCTAAAAAGGAATTTTGAAAAGGAATAAACAAATTCCTAAATATAAAAGCATTCTTATTTAAACAACACCGTTAAATATTCGATCTTTCATAATTTTGTATTCGTTTATCTGATAAAAACTTTAAAATTACTTCGTTAAGTTGCGATCGATGTAAATTATGGCAATTTCTTGGTACACGTAAGAATCTCTAAAACGTTCAAATTACATGAATACGTGCACCAACGTGTAAGATAAAACTCGATAGATTTAGGGTTCTTATTTGCATACGTTATAGTTAACTTTAGAAATTACACATACATTCTTAATTAATAACGTCATGATGCAGTTTTTCTTTTGAATGTTATACCATAATGAGACTGATTCAACGGTCACACGTTTGAAGGTTGTCGCAATGCCTGTAGTGTGTACATTTGAAAATACAGGAAACATACTTCCGATCTCATTCGTTTGAATTTGTGAAGTATAAGTGCCTGTCTAATGCAATAAACTATAATTTTAATACTTACAATAAGAGTTAAAAGGAACCCTAATATCGCAATAATACATCTTAGAAATATAAATCCTTACCTGACGTCAATGCCTGTGGAACCAGTAAATTTATAAAGAGAAGAATTGTGCAGGTAGTAAGGGATGCTGAACTAAAGAGTTTTATTTTTAATACTGGGCCTTTTACCCATTTTCGAAAGGTGGTAAGCGCTTTTGGGGTGTCTGGAAGCACAAGAATGGTAATTTCGAAATCCTCACTGATTGATCTATTGCATGCAGAGTGTCTAAAATTTAATGACCAATTACATCATTTTCAAAGTTGAAAAAATTCAGTTTTTCAGATGTGACAGCCTCGTCGCATGCGGAATTTAATTCTGCTTCGATTCGCTTTGCTTTTCGCTATACTTACTTCGAAGAGTTTTCTTGTTATTCCACATTTTCTATTTTTATGTGATTTTTTTTTGTAGAAACAGAAATATCTTTAATTTTTTTTAAGCAAAATAGGAACATAGCAAAGTTTAGAACGTAATAGCAAATGAAAAACGAAAATTTGGAACCTAATAATAATAAATTAATGTAAACGAAATCATTGCAATAATTGTTTTTCTTGAACATCAAGGTCATCTGCTGATATACAGCTACAGTAAGATGTGCTGGAGCACCATCCAGTTGATAGCAACTATTTGCTCTATTACGTGAAGATAGAACCTTTACGAAGTCACTAACAAACACTCCAATAATGAAACAAAAAAACATTTAAAAATAAAGTGGTCCTGATGGTTATGTCCCTTATGACATGTGGATTATATTGTGCCCAATAGTGATTATTTCGGCGATTTGTAATTCCTTTACCTGCTCGTTTTGCCTCATCATTAGACTGGCGACTTTGCGTGAAGTTTTTCATTAGATTCGGTGGCAGGCTAAGCTTTGTATATGTGTAACTCATCAAAATATATCATAGTTAAATCGTATTGAAAAGTACTTGACGATTAACAAAATATAACTTTCAATTTATCGACGCTATTGCATATACCCCACCGAAGCTTGCCTCACTAACACTCGTTAGCAAACTGCATCGAACGTTCTCGTTCCATTCATCATTAGTTATAGCATTAATAAAGTACTTTAACAAACTTGCAAGCTTGTTTGTTGAACAACTTTTTATTGATTAAAAATTTTGGGCTCTAAATATTGAGCACAGGCTTCGCATATTGAAATGTCATTGAAATAGTTTCTAATGTTAATTTAGTTTGGCTACAACGACAACAGTAAACAAAACAGATTGATATTGTATAACCTAGTCTCTTGGCTCTTATAATTCATGCATTAGGAGAAAGTAATAAAATGCTAAAAAAATAGTGTCATAAAAAACTTGCTCATCCTATTTCAGCGTTTAGTTAAGTATAATACAGTTTTTATCCCGTTTTTGCAAATCGTTAGCGATACGAGTCGATCAGAATCCCTTTTAGAGGACGCCACTGCAATCAATGTCCTTTCTTTTAGTTTTTTTTTTTTATTTTCGTGTTGATTATGTTTTGTAGTAATTATTATTGTTACTAAGTGCGACATGCTCGAGGGATATTTTACACGCAGTAGGAACTGAGAAAAAGCCCTGCATAAAAGCATAATTATAAGCGAGGAGGCGTTTCAGCCTATCTTTGAGTCTAAAAGCGGAGGGTTTCCTCAACTTCGCTGGTTGCTAGTAGCCGCAATAGGATAGCTGCTATTAATTCGTCGAGACGTGTACAATGCGGTAGATAATATGCTGAATTGATAAAAGCTTTAGGCATTTGTAATGCTAATGTTGTGCGCTTAGGAGCGGTTGAACAGAGAAAGGCTTCCGAATTGCCGTCATTTAGATCACAAAATAATCCAAAATGTAAAAACATGTGCTGTAGAGATAGGATGTACCGCATCGAAGCATTCATTGCTTGCAGGTCGACATCGAAAACTTACATGGCAACAGGAAGAACAGTTGTTGTAGCATGCTGAGAATCCGTACATATACATTTTGTTATCAATAAATACGCGTCACGCTCAATAATTTATTCATGGATGCCTTTGAAGGTACAATTTGTGTCAATACCACCTACAGCGTGTTCAACTGCTGGATCTCGAAGATGATCTATTGCATCTTCTAGTGTATTTACTCTTATGCAAAAATGTTAAATTCAGAGCAGTCCCGACCTTTTCTATAATGTGCTGCTTATCGATGAAGCTCATTTCCACAAACAAGAACATTTCAATTAACACAACCTCCAATAGTGGCATTATGAGATTCTCTATATTTTACTTAAGCGAAATCAGCAAAGACGTTGCTCTGTAAATGTTTGGATGAATAGTCCGCGCAGAAAATCATCGATCCATATTTTTTCCAAGAATACTGAATGGTGAATATTACAGTAATTTTTGGGAGAATAGTTTGCTAGGACTGTTAGAGGATATTCCTTTGTAACAGTACGATAGAGCGGCAGTACATTACGAATGCGAGAAATGCTGAATCGCCGCTTACCTAAAGAATGCGATTGGTCCAGCACGACCAATAGTTTGGTCACTTCGATCTCCCGACTTAACCCTAATAGATTTCTGGCTGTGTACACATAGACAAGAACATGTTCACTTATAACGTTATTGTCTGGATTCACGAAGGAATAGCGTAAATAAATGAGCGTAATTTCAATTCTGTTATTAGGAACTTCAGCTGTAGATCACGTACGTGTATTAAGTTGGTTAAGGAGTTAGATAGTTTGTTTCCGTTTCCCTTAGGTCGACTTGGCCTTTTTATTATTTTAATATTAAAAATTTAATTAACTGAAACTTAATAATTTAATAATTTTCCATTTCAGTTTGTTCAGTTTTACTTGAAAACAACTTCGCCTTCAGGATTTTAGTATTCTTAATTTTTGTCTTAAAGGGGGCTTATCCGAGGGTCGGGGATTGAATGACTGACAGCCTATATTTGTGCAGTCATAAAAAAGTCGTATCTAAAGTAAATAACGTGGTTCCTGTCATTTTACGATTATTTAAAGCTTTTTAACAACTCGGTTGTTTTATTCCCATGGTTTTATCTATTTTAGAAGCTTTCGCAAACTATATGTTTCAATATCAGAAAGTAAAGATTTAATTGATTCTTATGGATATAAATAAAATAAACATTTCTATACTTAACAACATAAATCTTAATCGATGAATTTCTAAATTGCGGGGTTCAATGAAACTTTGAAAGTAATGAGTACATGGAAGCCAGCAAGAAAATTTCTTAAAATGATTTTTTTTTGGCTGATTATTTCTTTTTTTGAGAGATTTTGGATCTTATAGAATAAAGCTATAAGTCGTAACATGTTTTATCTTAGGTGAAAACAGGGATCAGTTTGTATTATATTGGTGTTGTAATGTAAAAAAATGGAAGTTCCTGTAATCGTATTGATTGTCTCAATTTTGCTAATCATATGCAATAACCAGGTTATTGAAATTTAGCTTTCACTAAATTATGATTTAAATAGGTCGTCAATCATATTCAACGGGATTATTTTCAATTAATGGAGTCTACTTTTTTTCAATAACAAAATAGAGTCGAGTACTTTTTCACTGTTTCAGATTCCATAGCACTATTTACTGATTCGAGGCCGTGCAGAAAGTATGCAGCAAAGAAAGGTGTCTTCAATTTTTCCGTTAAAGGGGATGGTGGTTTTTTAATATTCGAAAGGAAGGTTTGGAAAGAATACAAAGTCGATCAGTTAATGTACTGCATGGATACCAGTTTCAATTCTACAACGAAGCAGTCCCGAAATATTTTCCAATTGTGCACTATAACTAACGCAAATGATCTTAAATTTAAAATCTCTACACCTGCTATGATCATTTCCTGCATTTGTTTGCTGATTACGAGCTTAACGTATGTTTTCGTTTATAAATTGAAGAAGATAATACAAAGAATTATCGTTTGTTACTGTTTCTTCCTGATGCTTTTTTATATTTTAACAATCTTGGTTCATACTATAAGAGATTTAGGAAAATATTGCGAAGTTGTAGGTATTATAAACCGACTACGTTCACTGACAATGTAATTTTGCCTTATTACTGTTTTAGGATTTACTTTGTTCTTTTCTTACATTGCTTCGTTTGCTTGGATGAACATATTGTGCTTTGACATTTATCGCACTGTAGGGTAAGTCCTACCACTCTAGTAAACATTTAACCAGAAATAATTGAAACGAACGTAGTTTTTATCGCGTACACTGGTATTGAGCAGATCCTTATGGAAAATAAACTAAGCATAAAGATGTTACCGGGCCGTGTAATGACTGGAGCAAATGCTCCAAGGCATCACGCAATGCACGTTTCTCATTTATTTCTAGGCGTCGTTTCGATATCCAACTAACAAGAAAACAAGAAAACAAGAATGTTACTTAACTTATTGATATTTTCAGCTCAATGAAAACGACGTTCGTTCAATCGTCATCTTCCATCATGAAAAAGATGACATGTTATGGTATCTATGCAGGATTCATTCCTTCTGCCGCAACGTTATTTTTATATTTGGCAAATAAACACATTCTGAAGTTACCATCGTCCATACATCCAAGATTAATAAAAGGAAAATGCGTTATAATAAAAACAGGCTTAGGTAAGAAGTTAATACAAGCTACTGTTCGGTTATTGTACTGAGAGAAGGTTGTTGGTTCAACCTTTTTATCGTATGTTGAGAAACTGTTTTGTTTGTATACATTAAAATACAATATTGTGACTGAGCCATTTTTGTTGATTTGGTACTCTGTATAAAGATATAAAAAGACAATGTCGAAGGAAAGAAGTATTTTCGTTATTAACGTTGTTTGTTTATTGTTGATCTAGAAAAATGTAATTTTTTATAAAAGTGTCATGTAAAAGTGCTGGCTATTACAAAACACATTAAAAATAAAATTTTGATACACTTCGATTTCTTTTTTTTCTTCTAATCTTATGAATTCTTTGAAAAAGTAATTTTTTTCCATAGTAGTTAATTTCGTAGTTAATTACTTCTAAATTCGCACACATCTTCATCTTTGAGCTGGCTTTAATTATTGGCATAGTACATTGCAAAATAGTCTGCTTTAAATAATGTGAAATATTTTGGTTATGTCTTTTTCTTGTTGGTTTATGCAGTTGCATCGTGATTTTGCAAAAAAATCAATAAATACGTTGTTCACTATAAATCACTATATGCGTAGTGATATATTAATAAATAGTTTTTTCTTCTAAACCCATTAATCAAAAAAATATTTCTGTGGGGAACCGTCCCCATTGGCAGAAGAACAGTCGAGCGAGTAGTTTAGTATTAATAGGGTTTCACAGAAACTAAATTGGTGAAAAAATGTGAACAATCTGTTGCGATGGTTTTCTACGACTTCAAGGGCTTAACTCAACAACGATGTATTGATCGGCTTTATTCTACTTTCGGAGATGAAGCACCATCCAAAACCACAATTTATGACTGCTTTGCAGAATTTAAGCGGGAAGAAACTAGTGCTAGTGACGAATTTTGTGAAGGTCGTCCATCAACTGCTGTTGTTCCGGCAAACATCAATCCTGCGGGAGAAATGATTGATGCGGATGGACATGTGATGGGATGGACAAACCATTTTGCATGAGTATTTAATAGTGAAGAAACTTTGCAGTCGTTGGTTTTCGCACGATTCAACTAAAGCCGATTGAGATGGTCTAGGAGACAGGTAAAGGGTCTCTGCCGTGAAGCCAGATCATTAATAAATCGGAAACATATATACTTTGGGATATGGATATCGGTCCAATCAAGAGTAACGGATTCAAAAGATTCCATGAATGAGTCTCCAGAGAGCAGAGTTAAATACATAGGAAAGGGTCTTCCCCGTGTACTTTTTGAGGATTTGGATTCGCCTGAGATTAAACATTTTTGGACTACCGGAGGAATGATTTAATGAGGGATCTAACTTCCCTTTTTATTTTAGAAGTTGGATCTCTAGATAAAGGCGCATAAGATCCGTTAACTAACAACTCGCGTCACTTATTAATATATTGAGAATGATCAAAGAACTCTTGCTGTAATGTTGCTTTTATCGGCAGGAAAAATGGTAATAGATGAATTAGATTTCTACTTCGTAAGGGCTATTCTCTCACCTCCCGAAATGTTAGGTGTAGGAGGTTTGACCGATTTAAAGCGAATTTGATCAGCAGTAACTTCTAACAGATGCTTCGATGGATACTATGGTTTGTTTTACTGAGACGATTTTTGGGTTAAACTTAAAAATTTAGACCTCTTGATAGATGAAAGATTTGCAATAACCTTGCAAACCTGCTTATTGGTAAGTTCCTTGAAGGTGAGTTCCTGAAATTTGCGGAGTTTCAGTGGTCAGCTTGAAGGTATTGTCAGCTTGTGTAGACGTAATTCTGTTGAAGAAACTTCATCATCAGGGACTCAAACTGAACTCAAATTCAAGCCATCGTCGTGGCTCAAACGTTGTGCGAGCTCGATATGAAATGCGTAAAGTTGCTTGGAAAAGGAAACGAGTTAACTCGATGAAGAATATTGACCGATGTAGTGGTAGTGAAGTGATGTCTAACTTTTAGAAACTCCAGGACGATGTTGTGGTTTCGATAGTTAGTTTAGGTGCGCAATTTTGTGGAGTAATTTAGAAAAGGTTTGGATTTTAGAGGATATAGCCTCACCGTAGAGAAGTTTGAAATAATAACCTAGGCTTCCGTGGCCAGAGTCAGTTAAAGGGTATTCCGAGTTTGGACCATGATTAGAGATGACAAAAGCGGATGAGATTATTACTTTTTTTTGCAGAGACTAGACAGAGTCGTGTTTTGTCGACTCTCGGAGACACCAGTAGGCAACACAGACACGAATCTAGCTAGTCGCTGCAAAAAAGGAATAATTCCATCTGCTTTTGTCATCTATAGTCATGATTAATGGAAGAAGTAATCAATTGTTTAAGCGCATGCGTTAACAAAATTCTGGATTTCTTTACTACGATTTGAGGAGGCGTGAACATAACCTACGATGTATAACATTTCTACGCAGTTCTTTTCCGGAAACAGGAATAGATGTCGCCATTCTTGAATTAGTTCAGTGTCCGTTGGAACGCTGTTGCTTATTTTGTTCTCTCAACAAACATTATTGCCTTTTTTACTAATCTAGACATCTTAGTTACAACAAGAAAAGCTTGTTATTACAATTTCTTTAAAGAAGAAATCAAAATAAATTTATGTTGTAATTGCCTGAAATGGTTGAATTGAAAGATATTCATTTAACAACTCAGCTTTTGTGTGTGTACTAAAATCAACGGAAGATCCTGGTGCTTTTCATATAGATTCCATGTTATGTATTTGTAAATATGAAAATTGGAACACATAAGAAATTTTGATGTTATTGCCTTTATAATTTATACTGCTTCGGAATATCTAAAGAAATATCTTAGGATTTTTCCATCAATTCCAAATATGTACATACAATTTTCTTTTAAAAAGATAAACATGTTTTCTCAAAAACGACGATTAAAATCGAAAGCATAAAAAAGTTATCTTTCTGAAATACTGCTTAGAATATAATGTTGTTTTCAGGAGAGTAAACGCTCATGAATTTTTTTTATACGAGGCCAAAGATTTGTTACGTAAGTAATAACGTTTTGATTTTCAGGAACGTATGGCCATATTGTGCACTCGGTAGTACCTGTCGGCATTTTGATTGCTATCAATGTAGTGTTCTTCATTAAAACTCTGCGGTACTATCTTCAAGCTAAAAGCGAGATCAAACGTATCTCTGGAACATTCATCAACGGCAAGAATAGAAAGCTACTGATAAATCGGCAAAAGTAAGTCGTAAATATTCGTGAGTTCTTTTTATTTTACTAGAGAAAATGGATATTTTTACCTTGTTAAATAACATAATGTCTTGCTTCCGAAGTTATTGATGGTTGAAGTGTTTTGTTTAGGCTGCAATAAAATACACAAGTTAATAGCCGAGCGGAAAGTTTATTTGATGTTCGGACAGAGAGATTTTTACAGAATATACTGAGCAATACTAACGCATAGTTTCATGGGTTAATTAATATTAAATCTGATATAATTTCTATCACCTTATGTAGGCGTTAAGAATACTTAGGTACGTATATATTAGTTTTCTTTTGCAAGACGCTTGCAGAAATAATGCAAGAAGTATGTCATCTACGTAACGCGTGAATCGTATGCAGTTATTACTTATCGGCGATTATGACTCTTCCCTTCAAGATATAGAATTACCGATGATTAAATTATCGGACCGAGTTCTGCTTCTTTATTGCTCTTTTTCTTTTTAATGCAGCGAAGTATTACAATTACAATAATGGTACAAATAAGTAAACAATAAATAACGTATACTCTTAAAATGAGAATTTCTTAGCGTAAAATTTCTTGATTATTGATTTTTTTAGATATATTATACAATGTAGGTCGTCATGATTAATATCTATGAATTTAATAACATTACTCATGATTGTCTTGCATGATATTCGTAATAGTGAATCCACAATTTATTTATTAAATAAGTGTATTGAATTATTGTAATATCAATGTTTTTATTACGATTTTGCGTTAACTTGTATTCTTTCGAACTAGCAATAATTTTGTTTATATCGAGCAATGTTTATATCGAGACTTCTTGTTGTCCATCGCCAAAATATATAAGCTGAATTTTGACTAACGTAATTTTCTAGTTTATGATAATCTGAATACAAGGATTTTCGGAATGAATAAGTGGTTTGCCCTAATTAATTGTATCTAGGTGTAATTTGTTTTAAAGTTTTAAAGTATTAGTTTATTTTTTTTAACATATTGGCAATGTACTAAGGTGATAATATCGATACGGTTCCCTACTAACTATGTGTATAGATACTATAAAAACGTAGTGATTAATTGATTGTTTAGTAGGACTTTAAATTAATGTTCGTATCTGGTATATTTCAACCATGAATATATTAAAAGGAAGTTTGTTACCTCCTTTAATCTTCCTCCAATGGGAATTTTTGGAATAATACATAGTTTCAGATAACTAAAACACTTTGTTATGTCTATTTTTGTCTTCGACGGTCTTATTGTCGAAAATTTGGCCCTTACTGTCTTTCCTTCGTTTTTTTACCATAGTATTTTTACAAACTTTCTGTCCAACTTTTAATTCTTTGTTTTAATACTCTTCGTTTCTCTTTTCGATCGTCGCTTCCTTTTTCTTGCTGCTATGGTGGTGTATAAATTTCTTGTCTATTCTTTGTGTTCTTGGATATACTCTTAATAATAAGCAACCACTCTCGTAACAAAAATCTGATGGTTTTCTGGTGTTTATATGTCTGTATAATAATCCTAATGGACTTTGGCTAGTTTCATTAATTGCTTCATATCTTGGCTAACCTCAAAAACATATTATTTACATTTTCCGGTAGGGGATTTTCTTCCGCCGAGGCTGTTTCTGGAAAATTTGCTGCTTCTTGCTGGACTTACCGAAGAAATGGTTCGATGTTCTCGTCCCGTATTGGCTGGTACTTATGTTCCTCACTTTCTTGATGGTTTCAGAAATGTTAATTTTGTTGTTGGTGTAATTCTTCATCGTGGAATTGTTTCTTCGCTGCTGACGATGCAAATAGTATACCTTGTTTCATCAGGACTCTTTTGTAATTTAATAATAGCCGTATTTCTATACACCTGCTCTTTTAATAGCATCAACTCTTCGCGAATGAGTGCTGCATTTTTGTGCCTAATTGTTAGTCTCTACTTCTGTTGTTTATTTCTTCAGTTGCCGTCCTTTAGATCGCAACCAGATCCTATTTTGTAATGTTGTGAAGGTTTCTAGATTGATTTGGAAATCTTCAGAGTTATATTTTCCAGCGTTGAGTCTTGAGGGAGTTACATCCTTAGAGGATTGAGATCCACTCACTCGTCTTCGGCGTTGTTGACTGCGCCAGTTAACTGATGAAGGTTGGTGTTCGTTAAAAAAATGTATTTGAGGTTTGGACAGAAACAGTTTTGCAAAACATACCGAGCGCTACTAACACATAGTTTCATGGATTAATTAATATTAAACTAATATAATTTTTATCACCTGTCTATACATAGGTGTGTTAAAAACGCTTGTTTAGGTATAAATTACCTATCGCAAGACGCTTTTATTGTTGCAGAAATAATGCAAGGTATGCAAAACAAATGCATGAGGTGAATCGTATGCAATGATTAATAAATTCGGCTATTTTCCATGTGCTTTACGAGATTAGCAGAGACCAAACAGACTCGTGTTTTATCGGTTCATTTGGGAAACCAGTAGGTAATACGAAGCCATTCTCATGAGACGAGTAAACATGAGTCTTTCTAGTCTCAGCTAATTTCGTCAGGCGCCCGGAAAACGGCGAACTTTAATTGCTTCGTATCAGCAGATATGAGACTTATATTTTGATAAATTCGGAAATAGAATTAAATACACTCCTCGAGAATTATCTTTCATTTAAATTATAGAAGCCGGAGTGGCTCCTTTATTGCACCTTTATAATTTTTCTTACTGCACGGAAACACCTTTCAGCTACCCATTTGCTACTTTAACTAAGTAGCAGATAAGATAGCTTTGAGAGGTAACACTGTTAATGAATTTAAATATCCAGGTGCTTTATGGTATTTTTTTCTATTCATATTAAGTGCTTTTGCAATGGCATGGTGTAATTGTAAAAAAGTGCTTTACAAAGAAACCTACTTAAAAAGGATTGCTTATTTATTGAAAAACGAAAAAGAGGTGTTTATCTTAATGGAGATCTTTAATTAAAATGGAGTAGTTTTCATGAATCCTTTAATTTAATTGATTTAGAGACGTTGCAGTAGACTGTTGTAGAAAGATAACACACGTACATTACGTTTACTTACTTTATTACGTCTGATTTATATACAGGGTGAGTCGTGAAGAATGGACTAAACTCTACGAGTGTATTCAACAGGGGAAAATAATATAAAAAAACTCAAATGTTGTTATCCGATTTTTATTCGTTTTCGAGTTATAGCGTAATTAAAAATAAACAATTAAAGTTTTGGTATTCTATTGGTATTATTGTACTTTATAACATATTTTCGAAATTACCGCCATTAATTTCTAAATATTTTCTACATCGTCTACCAAGGGCGCTGGTTGCGTTCTTGATTGCGTCAGGTTGATGTTTGATATTGCCAGTAGCATTCCTAATCCATTGAATTACTACATCAGGAGTGTCCACTTTTACTTGACACACTCAATTTCTTTTAACCGGCCCCATAAGCAATAATCGGGTGGCGTGAGGCCAGAAGACCTTGGAGGCCAATCAATTTGACTACCACGACCAATCCAATTCTCTGGAAACCTTTCATCCAAATGTTGCATGACCGCGCGAGAGTAATGTGCAGGCGCTCCATCGTGCTGGTAGAACATTTGGATTCTGATGTTTATGGGAACATCCTCTAGCAGTCCGTGCCGTTCATTTTCTAAAAAATGTAAATAGGTGTCTCCCGTGAGGCGATTCTCAAAAATGCAAGGACCAATTAAAAATCCATCGACTAGACCACACCACACGTTTACCGAAATTTTATGTTGAGAGTTACTTTCGACTGTTGCGTGTTCTTTTTAGTAACATTTTTAATAAATGAGTTTATTTTCAGTACAATATGTGTGGAAAAGCATTATAATATTCACTCGTTCAATTTTATTTTAATCGCTTTTCATATTGTAAAAAGATTTCAACATTAATCGTGACTTTTCAGAAACTCAACTCGATAATGAGCTTGGGAATTTGAGGACCATAAAAAATTCCAGCCTTTCCTTTTTCTAAACTTACGTTTAGGAGTGATCTACGATTATATTTAAAGCATTTTCCCCCTTTATGTAACGCTTAAATAAATTGTTTCGTGAGTCCTAGCTTGAGAGGGCATCTTAAGGTGCCATGTTATTTCAATGGTACTGGGTGTGAAAACATGTTGTAATATGTCGGAAGGAGCCGGCAAACTTTGCTTTATCGTGTTATAAAAATTACAATTGTCCCAAAAAAAAAAATGAAAACTTTGTTATTATGTAATTAACAGAAATGTAAATTGCTTCTAAATTCTTTACTTAAAATCTAATAAAAAATGGAACAAACATCTTTGCCAATTGAAAAGAACTTCCTTTGTTGGCCTGTGAAATTGGTTAGACCTCAATAACGCCAGAAGTATTTGTCTCAGTTAATTAGAATAGGGCATTTGGTAAAATGTTAAAATGATACCTACATTAGCGGACCTTTGTTCGGGAGTCATTCGCTATTTTGGAAGCTTCGATATCCAATTTCTCTAAATAGGTACACATGTTCCAAATTACTACCTGCGTTGGAGTATATTACCTCATCGTGGCTCGACTGTAGACGTAAACAAAGGGTTATTTATTCGGTAGTGGTTTTACGTTTCCTGAAAAATTGAATAAGTAAGCTAACAATCTACCGAAGTTATTCAAATTCTTGCTGCTAAACGTAACAATCGGATAACATAGATTTTATTGGGTTAAGTTTTGTCTACTGAATGTAACGTCGAGTGCAACTTACTATAAGTTTTTATAATTGTACGTAATATTTCTGAAAGTATCGTTTTATTTTCAGAATCGTTATGATATTGAAATTGTCTATTGTAATGGGCATCTCTTGGATTTTCGAAATAATATCGCTGGCAGTAAACTTTAAGCAGAATGAAATATTAAAAACCATAGAAACAATTATAGACACCTTTAACTATTTACAAGGTAAGTTGCTACTGTTTTTGTTAGTGTAGTCGCTTCATTGCTAAGGTATCAGAATAGGATTAGATTTTTATTAAGCTTCAAAATTTCCGATAAAATATATTAGTATGAATTCAAGATGATGGTTTGCCGACCAGAATGTCACCACCATTTAATGGTAGGGTAAAAAAATCTCTTTTATCTGCCGTTTCTTTTGGACTAAAAGTTTTTATTAAAATGTTAATGTTAATTTTTGCTTTCGATTTTTTCGTTCGGCTCAAACCGATAATACACTCTATTATTTAGGGCAGAACTTCATCTGTTAGTTGTATTTGCGTTAGTTACATGCAGGTTTCAATTTTCTTATGTCCCAACGTCGACATGCTCTAGGATTCTTCCAAAATATGTTTGATTTGAGAAATAATTCATTTATACTATTATATATTAAACCTTTTTCTCTATTGCAGGTGTGTTCGTCTTTCTAATATTCTTGGTAAAATGGCAAACATTAAAGGATGTTCTTTTAAAGCTGAAATTCAAAAATGTTGCCAAAAGAAGAAGTTCGACGAATTATACTTGCCGAACAGGTAGCTTAAGCATGACTGGATTAGGTCAATAAGGAATTCAGTTACCAGCTCATGAAATGTACTTTACTGGAATCTAGCTATTTAATTGAAAGCAGATTATTTCTGTTGAATTTGCTTCTCTTAATTTATTTGTAAATTTAAGAACTAATTTTTGTGATATTTACTATAAGTTTAGAAAGCTAAAATGTTTGGCGTCTGAATACTTTTTCAATGTTTTTATGTAACGGATAGAATTTTGAAATATCCATGTAATTCATACAAATATCTAAGATGACGATAAAAGCTTAATTATTATCTAGAATGAAGGGGTTTCCAAGGGAAACAAGGTACAAATAATAAAGTAGCAGATAAATTTAGAGAATAAGAAGAACTAAAGTACTACAAAGGTATGCAGACTTACCTAGCCATTGTTTGAATTAATTTGGTTTTCGGGTTGAAATCGCCACAAATTAGAACATCCTGCTTTTATTGCATGGACTGATGAATACATATAATTGTTATCCTCAAAGGGCAGCAACTCGGCTGAAGCGTAATATACGTAAAATAATACTCGGAGTTAAAATGTGGTTAAGATTCAACTCATTACAATTATTTTAATGATACTTCTAACTCAAAATGCGTATTTGCAACTTGAAATTATCTTTTCAAGATGAGTTCTTCTCATCTGATTATTCATTTTTGGGAAGAGCAGACCACAATGGGCGAGATTTGCATACAATGTTGCTATATACAGCAAATGTTTAATAACTCGGTGCAGATTCTCCTTGGTTCACACTCTCGACATTAAAGAAAGAAATCTTGATTCAAGATTTCGGGAAATTTATCTTTACTCACCGTGGTTCTTCCAACCAGTCACTGCTTTGCCGGGTCTGCATTCGAAGACTCGCAGCTTACCTCCAATCCTGATTACAAGAGATGGCAAATGCAGTCCTTTTTTTGAGAATGGATTCGTGCTGCCTACTGGTGTCGAGAATCGATGGAACACGAATTTGTCTAGTCTCTGCAAAAAAGTAATAATTTCATCCGCCTTTGTCCTCTCTACTGATTACGCCTATTCAGTCTAGTCGCTATACCTCATGCGCCGAAGTATCGTATTCATTTTTGTCAAGCTGAATATAATGGCAAGGTTGCCATGACATATAAAGAATATAGGTAGACGCACAAAGTAATTAAGGAACTTTATTGGAGAAAAAAAAACAAGTGAAGGTTGTTGCCATGAAGATAGCTGATGAGCCATACAATATAGTATATAGACGGTAAGGTAGATTTAGTAGCAATAGGTAATGAGGACGGGTGGCCTCATTTAGTCAGGAACATCCTAGTTTTTAGATACTTTGGCCATTAAAACAAATCTAACAAACAACTTTCTTAGATAAAATGTAGCAAACCTCCATCCTTTCCCTTCTTGTATGGGATCTTCGTTGAACACATACAAAAGGCGGTAACTCTAGTAATGACGTAAATGAAGGGCCGCGAATATCGACTCGATTCCTTCACTGACCGTACCTCGGTGAAAATATGATACTTCAGTCATTTTTTAACGACTCATTCTACTCTATTTTTGGAGCAAATTGAGACAATCTTTAATAAAACAAGAGTAACACACAAATGCGATTGCATTTTTAATATTACTTTAGATTACTCTTACAATGCCACTTTGCTCGACTGAATAAAAATTGTTTCAGCTGAGAATTAAATTGAGTAATTCCAGTTGTCGGTGACATTCATTTTAATGTAAAATGAACTTTCTAGATTGTAGATTGATAGGATTCGTACCACTAAGGACAGCATTTCCGAACAATGCGTTGACAATGCAAATCCCGAAACAATTGTTCTGAATTAATTAAATACCTTGTGTGGTGTAAAAGATGGTGATACCTCAGTGTTCGGCATACTACTTGTTACTTCTTCTATCACTAATATTTAATATAAGTATTCAATGAACGGATATAACAATGTACTACTTACACCTTCTTAATTGTATGTTAACTTAATAATAATAATCTATTAAGCACAAAGAATTTTAAATTGATTTTGAGACATTGCCTTACCAAGTAGCACCGCATTTGTAATAATATTCTGTTCTATGTGATAGAATTGCTATGGATTTATCTGAGTGTCTTTCAAATAAATATATTTTTTTTTCTGGTTGTATTCATTTTATTACTACTTTTGAACATAATAGTCGCATCTATCTACCAAGATATAGGCTAAGCTAGTATGGTGTAATCTTCATAATCCGAACAGGATTGATAAAAACAAATTATTCCACTTGGTAGATCTACGATCAAAGAAAAAAACAATCCGTTTCTTACTGCAAAATTTTGATGTCGACAGATGCAGATAATTTTTACTTCATGTCGGTCATAAGTTATGACTCATAACATTCAACGTTGTCGCTCTAGTTTGAACGAGAACCCGTAAGCAAACTTGAAACAGAGCAAAGTGTGACAGAAATTGTTAAATCTTAAAATATGTTAAAATATGTGCGAAAATTAAATTAATGCCTACGTCTTATTAACAATTAGAAGTCCTTGAGAAAGAAAGATCTCATCGTAATCAACTCGGAGAGACAATTTCGAAGCATTTTTAATGAAAGTTCAAATCAATGATGACGACGAAATACACGAGATTAATATTTGAAACGGTTACATTTGTCAAACCGATATAATCAATAATGAAATTGCATAATGGCTTGTGGTGGCCGATGAACACATTTTAACATATTAAGCGATAATTTGACCGTTAACACTGGGCGAAATAACTAATAAAGATGATGACGAAAAAAGTCCGTTCTACGTGAGAAAGGTGTGGCACATAAGAAGTCTTTTACTAGCACATCAAGTGGAGCAACATACATAATGGTTAATGAGATACTTGAATTGTGGCTGTTGCAGTGAATTTAGTAACGAATTTTTTGGCAGGCAGATTATGAAGCATTTCCAAAGCATAACTTCAATTCAAATGTTTCTTTTCGCACAGACATATGTAACATTTGTAGACTTATGGTTCTGATGACTACCACTTTTATTTGGATTGCGTTGCAACAGATTGCGTTTAGTTCCTTCAAAACTCCTATAAAGAAAAATAATTTAAAAATTTGAGACGGCTATATTTCTTAAATTTACTGACAATTATTGCGTATACATTTATGCAGGAAGGGAGAGAGGGCGTATAATGCAGAGCATAAGAGGGAAGGTAAAAGACAGTAAAAGACGAATGGATTTTGCGCCTTTTTTGTTTTACAGATTACATATAGCTTTTCACCAACATTACCAAATAAATAATCCTCTAAGTGACTTCTCAAAATGAAAAATATAATATGTATGTGTAAGGCTTTATACAGAGTAGAATTGCACAAATAATTAAGAAAGTGACTATAGCAGGTAAGTGGTGAAATAAAATAAGCAATAATAAATAACAGTCGCTGACTTATTATTTATTGCCAATAAATAAACAATAAAAAAGTATCAAAATAAGCATTTCCTTAAAACGTTTGGGACGAAATCGTATGCACGGTGCAATCCAGAGTTATTTGGATAATTACATGCCAAATTCATAAAGGAATTAAACAAATAATAATGACAATTCAATAGAGTTATATAGGCATTTAGCATAAAAAATTACTTTTTATGAACTATTACTTTTTTTTTGTTATTTAGAACAGCCTGTATAACGCTAGGCAATTTCAATATAGCAAGCGACGTGTCGCATTCCCTATATTAGGATATCACAGCATTCACCTTTTGGTCAACGCTGCTTTGAAATATAAGAAGGTTTGTAAACACCTGCAAAACATTTTTTTTGTTATTTGATTACGATACATTCATGGGGTGAGTTAAAGCATTTAAATACCTTTTCTTATTTTTTACTATATATTTTATATAACAATAATACAACAATATTTTGTTATATTTTACAAAAAATAAAACAGAAATTTATAGAAAATTCTTATCGATATAACTGACATAAAAGTTATTATTTCTTATTCTTATTTTCGTTCATTTGATAGTCATGACTAGAGCTCCCCAAAGTGCGTGGCAAGTCAGAAGGCGTACCGCCGGGCGTGGCCGGGGGATATGTAATGTAATATATAAGCAAATAACTCGCATCGCATTTCGGTAGTTTATTACCGTATGCGATCGGGTTGTGACGGTATGGCGGACGCGCGTAGTAAGAAACGCCCACAGGCCGACAAAGTGAAAAAGTTCTGTGGAGAATTTCCTGACTTAATATATAACGGAAGTAAGATTATATGTAAAATTTGTAATATACCTCTGATGTGCAATGATAAATATGGCTGTAGAAGACATGTAAATAGTCAGCAACACAAAAATAAAAAACTGGGTGTATCACCGACTGAGGCAACTCAATTTATAATTGATTTATTTTATATGCTGACTGCGTGTAATTTACCGTTTTCCTTACTCAGGAAGAAACCATTCCGTGAATTTTGGAATAAATATAATCCAGACTTTGAGTTACCGTCGGAAACAAGCTTAAGGAGATGTGTGCCAAGTGTACGTACCGAAATTGAAAACAGGATCAGATCTGCAATAAAAAATAAACTACTGTGGTTATGTATTGACGAAACGACAGACCGTAAAAAACATTCTATTTTGAATGTGATTGTACGTATACTGGAACCTCGTCAACAAAGACTAAAATCGTGTACTGCCGACGCTATCGAGAGCGTAGTCGTTGATACTTTACAAACATTTGAAATTGCCACTACTCAAGTATTAATTTTCATGACCGATGGTGCCGCGACAATGCGTTGTGTAGGTCGTTCTCTTCAAGAACATTATGGGATGATGTTACATATTACTTGTAAACTTCATGCTCTGCATATTGCGGCTGAAACTATTCGTGCAAATTTCCCTGAGGTAAATGCATTAATAACAAATACGAAACGAGTGTTTCTCAAATCTCCCAAACGTACCGGTGAATTTCATAAACAGTGTCCCGGTATTCCCGAACCACCAGAGCCGATTCTTACGCGTTGGGGGACATGGCTGAAGGCAGCGTTTTATTATTTTAAATACTTCCGGCAAATAAAATCAGTCGTCTTACAATTCAATCCCAACGAATCTGCGGCTATTAAGGAAAGCCAGGATAAATTCCAAGATATTTCCGTTGAAGCAGATTTACAAACCGTTTACAACAATTATAGAGAAGTACTTGAGGCAATAAATAAATTACAAAATAGTGCACTGTCCCTGACGGAGTCAGTACAAATATTAGATGACGTTAATACACTCCTACACTGTATAAATAACAAAAAAAATGATATCGTTACAAGAAATTTTGAAAGTGTTATGAAGAAAGATACAAATTTTAGCAGGTTAAGACAAGTTTGGGAAGGTAACCCTACTGATCCGGTGACTAAATTCAAAGATTATTTTAATTACGCGTGTATTACATCATTAGACGTCGAGCGTTCATTTTCAAGATATAAAAACATTTTTTCAGAACGACCAACACCCTTGAAAGAAACGACTGTGGAAACATTCCTAATGCTTCAGATGTTTGAGAAATCGGATTGCGCTTACGGTAACAGTTTTAATGTGCCTACCTCCTCGTGTGCTGACTAATACTATTTTCCTTGTGCATTAACACCCACTATATTGGATACGGCTAATTACAAAAGTAAGCGTTTTAAAATCCTTTATTTCTTTTGTTTTTATGTACTTTACGTATGTTCCTTATCGATGCCTATGGTGCGCCACGCAGTTGGGGAGCTCTAGTTATGACATCACTCAATCTTCTTTAAAATATGTCCAAATCAATTGCTTGACACTAGGTTAAGCGTTCTTTGTGTTAAAATAAAAAATATCGTGGAGTTACATAACAATTGCTTCAAAAAAGCGCAGTTTAACACCTAATGCCATGATGTATCAACTTGGTCATCAAATAAACGGAAAGTGTTTTGTGTAAATAATTACCAATAAGATGGAGTGTAGTATAAGTAAAGTAGAATAAGTAGACACTGTATGATGGCGATGGGTGTCATTTAAAGCAATAAAATTCAATAAATCAAATAAAAAAATGTATCATGTACACGTAAGCAAAAAATTATTTATTGCGGATAAATAGTTTAATACTGGTAGAAGAGAAGACAAGAAATCCGGTTCAACTAGTTATGATGGAAAAAGTTGAAGAGATTTCGGATAACAATAGCAGCAATGAGCCGCTGCCTACAAGTCTAAGTTTTGTTCCCATTCATTCAGTGTGTAATTTGTTCTAATACTTTTAACAAGCTCATTAGTTCCAGCGAAATTGCTGATACTTTACAATCGAATCATAGTGAGTATAGAGATAAACGTGTAGACATTTTTCAACGTATTCACATACATAGTACATATGTTACAAACATCGTTCCGGAAATTGAAAGTAACCACCGCGTTATTCATTAACAAGCATTAACAGAAAAAAGATTGCCATTCAATCTTAAAATTATTCTGCATGAGCAATCATCAATTGTAAATTTCATCAAATTCAATCCTGAATTTTTGGTGCTCTCTCTAGAGGAAAGGGAGGGCAGTTCACGCAGAGGTGCAGTGATTATCTCGCAGAAAAGTTTTTAGTCTGCGAAATGAGGTTTTGGCGTTTCTTAGTAACTCCTCATTTGAATTGTCATCCAGGATTAACTGGATTGAATGCTTCACTTCGAAGATATCTGTGATACTACTTTCACTTTATGGCGGAACTTACAGAAAATACAACTTTGGGAATCTTGCATAAACAGAGGAATGATTGAGTGTTTGAAAGGTTCTAATTCCAACGGAAGTGATTTTCGATAGAAGCAAACATCTTCACAATTTACAAGCTTCATTCAAAGAATATTTTCTAACTTACTTAACTTCTATGTTGGCTTCGCAACTCAGTCTCGGTCACGATCGAAAATTTATATCAAACCCTAACTGTAAACCATAATGAACAGCCCATTGATGTCGCAGCTGCTGGGAACCTAAAAGCTGCTTTTCACTAGGCTAGTTTGTTTCGGATCCGGTTTATATGTGAATTCCTAGAAATTGCCAACTGTGATGCAAGAAAAGAATTACCATTTGTTACGACTTACCGTTGTGTAGACAGACATGGGATACAACTGTCTAATACACTCCGCCAAAAAAGTATCGCATAAACTAAAAAAGGGCATTTATAAGCCAAGATATTTTTATATGTTCACAAAAAGTTTGCCTCGTGTATGTGAACTATAAAAACACTAACAAAATCATGGAACATAGCTTTTTTACTTTTTTTTTCTAAAAGAATACATTTAGAAAAATGTATATGTGTAAGGTTTGTTCAGTTGTTTATTGAAAGTCTTCCTATACGGACAAATTTTAAAGTGCGAAGTCAGAGTTCTGTACCAACGCTTTTAAAACTAAAATGAGCAATTTAACTTCAGAACAAGTGGCTGCTATAGTTGCTTTAATCGAAGATGGACGATCTCAAGCATACGTTGCCAAATCGATGAACATCAATCAGTCAAGTGTTTCTAGAGCCGTAGCCAGATATAGGGAAACAGGCAATTACAGTAGAAGACCTGTACCAGGTCGTCCAAGATGTTCTACTCGCCAAGATGACCGCTATTTACTACTACAAGCATTACGTCGAAGACATGTAACTGCGAGACAATTGCAGAACGACTTGGCTAGAGTCAGAAGTACTCGTGTGAGTACTCAAACTATTCGTGAATAGGTTACGACAGAGTGGATTAAGAGCTAGAGTAGCTGTAACAGCCCCTCGTCTCACTAGGAACCACCGAGTGGCTCGCTTAAGGTTTGCCAGAGAACATGTAAATTGGAACATTAATGACGGGGCCAATATGCTCTTCACAGATGAGTCAAGATTTGGCCTTTACACCTCAGATAGACGTATCTCAGTGTACAGACGAGACGGTGAGCGCTATTCGCAGTGTAATATCAGACCTAGACCTAATTTCGCCGGTGGCTTCCATTATGGTTTGGGGAGGCATCTGTTTAACAGGTCGTACAGAGTTAGTACCAGTAGACAGAGGTACACTGACTGCCCACAGGTATATAACGGACATTTTAGAAGAACATGTAGTACCATATGCGCCAATTATAGGAAACGAATTCATGTTAATGCACGATAATGCACGACCGCATGTTGCGATAATCGCGAGGAATACCTTAACGATGTTGGTATTCCAGTTTTAGATTGGCCTGCGGTAAGTCCGGACATGAACCCTATCGAGCACGTGTGGGACCTCCTTCACAGACGGATACGAACCCAAAATGTTGCCCCAGCGGGCCTGCATGGACTAGAAAATGCTCTCCGTGACGAGTGGGAGAATTTGGATCAGGCTTATATACGGAGGTTAATCGAATCTCTGCCAAACCGTATGCGAGCGGTCATAAGAGCCGGAGGTGGCAATACTCAGTATTAAAAGCTACTGTTATGACATTTTTCTTTCCAAAATTATAGTTTCTTGTTTTACTAAAGGTTTCAAGTATGAGTTCTTGTTTTTATTTGGCCTGTATTTTATTTAAACAATCATAGAAATTATATCTTAGAGCGCATTAAAGTATATTTACAACTTTATGCTACAAACAAAGATTATGCGATACTTTTATGATTCAAAACTAAATTATGCGATACTTTTTTGGCGGAGTGTATTAAACCTGATTTTGACGAACTTGCTCAGCCATCCCATTAAGCTTAGATGACATGTTGAACATTAACAACAGTTTTACCGTTTTAACAGTTGTTTTTAATTATCTATGTTTTGATGAAACACGAGGAAAAATTTAGGTGCTCTAGAGTTCCCCGCTCTACAAAAGGTTGAGAAACACTAGTCAACGGGATAACCTCTAACCCTAAAATTCCAACTTAAACGTTAAATTTCCGCGAAAACTAGTAATGTTGTTCTACAACTCGCTGCGAATTTTCCGGTCAGTAGTATCTGCAGTTACGGCGGATTACATGTCTATTAAGCCTCATTAGAAAAAATAATATTGTTTACTACAGTACATATTCATTACAGATGGCAGAAATGTTTTGATCAAGTGCTAACTGTCCTGTTGATAAATGTAGATCTTCCGATTCTAGCATCATCGGTTGCTGATTGTAGTCTGCTATGCTTCGGGAGATTTGTTACGTACTTGTTCGAATCATGATTAAAATCTTTCCATACAGTAAATTGTGAAATGATCTTTGTAAGGACGAATATTCTTAAATAAATCACAAACTTCTGTGTCTATCGCTATTCACGCTTTCACGATCATTTAAAATTGCCATTTCTTTATGCCGATAATTCTTAAGCAAAAATGCATATACTTTCTGTCGTTCATCGAATGTTTTCTGTCAGTTGTAACTTGATTTTAATTTGTTATTTGTTGTTTCATAGATGTCTTACGTTTTAGGTTTTAGACCTACATATTTTTATTTTATATTGTAAAAGCTGTTGTAAAAACTAAAGCTCTTGTTGTTACAAGAGCTTTAGTTTCACTTAAACAGTGAAGAAAGAAAATTTATTGTTCGCATTTAAATAAAGATCTGGCGACGTCATAGCTGACAAACAGTTGAACGAAAGTAAAATCAGTCATGTCAATTATGTCGATATTTTTAATTCACTCTGTATAGTACCGTTGCTCTGTATAGTAAGATTATTGAATATGAAGATTTCTACATATTTATATGCTGCGAAATTAACATAATAATTAGTGCAAAATTGATACAATATTTCGCACTAATTGGACAACTAATGACCTATACTGTATTATAATATAATTTGTCTGCAGCAACGCTGATATTAATAATTTCTTTTATAACACACGCAACCTTATATGGTATGCATATTAACAGTTTCTGCAATAATTATTACTTCAAAAGTTAATTCTCAACATATTTATGCAGCTTAATTCTGTACTACGTAATATAAAATTAGGCCATTCACATATTGTAGTCATGCATCTTTTATGAAAACTGTATCGTCAAAGAAGAACTAAAGTTTAAGTATTACGAATTATATTATTATAATTTTATTAATATTCCTTTCTTAACGTCCTTGTAGCTTCAATGGCTTTAATATTATAATAAGTATTCAAAATGAACAACTTTCAATTTACATGATAGCATTGCCTTAATTATATGGCACACCGACGTTAAAGCATACGCATGACTGCTAAGTATGTGGGTATATTTATATTGTCCTAAAAGGCTCGACTACCAAATATTAAAAAGAATTTCTAACATGAACAGAGAAAGAACGAGAGAGGAACGCTTCTTTTCATTTGATTCCGAAGAATGCATCCAGTGGACAGTCTGTTATCGGGCGCTGAAGTAACGGTATTATGGTGAACGTAGATAGTCTTTTAGCATCTGTAACAACTTTATTTTTCTATAATAATACTAACAGTTTAATCGACTACAACTTAACTACGACAGCAGCAAATTTCTACGCTGTAGATAACGCAACCGCGTTTGCAATACCTACGGAGGTAGGTTCTCAGATAAACGTAGTTTACTTTCCAAAATGTTGCCCGCCGGAGTACGTTTTTCAAGCTAAGAAGCGCAAATGTATTTATAACGACACAATACCTGCACTTTACGACGACTGGGGTTTAACTGTTAGTGTCGTAAAGAGCGGCTTAAGCAATTGCGAAGTGATTGTCGATAAGAAACTAACTGAATTGAAACTTGAAAATTTTAAGCAGGATCGAAAGTTTTTATTCAACAACGAGCTATTTTCGTATGGCGACTATTGCTTTGATAAGCTGCACGATGAAGATAATTACATTGCGAGATTGTGTTACTCCAGAGATTATTGCTCTAAAGCTTTTAGCGAGCGTAAACATTGGTGTTTGAGAAAATGTTGTAAAGATGGATACGTATTAGAGAACAGAAGGAATTGTATCTTACGTCCTGATTTAGGATTGAATATTGAAAATGATTTGGATGTGATCAAAAGGAATGGTAAGATTAAGGTTTAGGAAATAATAAAATCTCTTTTAAATTTAAGGTATCAGAAAACCACATATTGATTTTAAGCATTCTAGCAATAATTAAATAGTATTGATTAAATTTAAATTAAATAAATTAAATTAAATAGTATTGATTAAATACTATTAATAGTAGAACATTTATCCAGTTAACATTGTAGAAATTAAAGGAATCTGAATACCCTCTTTGCTGCAGGAATCAAGCGAAGAGGGTATTAACTTGCTTCTCTTGAATAGAGCATTCTGCATATTATTCAATCTTAAATACTAACATTGGGAAATCGCCAAAATAGATGGAAATTTGGGTTTGTTACGTAAATCAATTTCGAGATATTTGCAATTCTAAAAATAATTTTGTACAATTATAAATAAATATTGAAAGTGATATGAAAATCCAGTCAAAGCATGGACTAGGAAAACCTTTTTTTTCAACTTTTGAGGTAACACTTATTTTCAATCAGTTTTAGATCTTCATTAAAAAGAAATTCAGCCAAAAAATAAGTA
Source organism: Oryctes rhinoceros (assembly GCA_020654165.1). Taxonomy (NCBI): domain Eukaryota; kingdom Metazoa; phylum Arthropoda; class Insecta; order Coleoptera; family Scarabaeidae; genus Oryctes; species Oryctes rhinoceros. The sequence continues at coordinate 5,051,923 of JAIOKQ010000018.1, read as the reverse complement.
AAAATTTAATTAAGAAACAGTTCTGAGTTATTCATTTATTGGAAATAAATCAAGGCGATACAGATATGCAGCTTAACTCAAAACTATAAAAAATATCGATTCTTCGGTTTTAAAATATATTCACGGCATTGTTTTCCATATTGTGTTTTCTATTAGATTCTCTGACTGGAAGCTAACAATTGGTTACCACCGTACTGGGTTCCAATCAGCCTTGATACTTCTTTTCCATTTGGAGCATATCCTGGTGGAAACTCCCTCTTGATCATTACTCACATCTAAAATTTTCAGGAAAAGTAACTGGACAAGATGGGTTTTTCTTGGTTACTTAAGAGGCGTATACTTAACATTATTCATTTCTGACATGTAGCTTATTCCTTTCGGTAATAACTTCTTTTTATAGTGATTTTCAGTGCCATGAATGTACCAAAGATAGGAAAAAGAGTGACATTTGGTGAAACCTTCTCGAAGATTTAGAAGAATGGCTATCACTTTCGACTCTCTCCATATGTGTCGGTTGTAGTCATTATAATTAATTAAATGTAAAATCTTGGCCATGGAGCGGTTTTTCTTTAAGCCCAGAGCATGTAGAATTGGAATCAAAGGCTTTTGGTTTGCAAAAGCAAAACGGCCTCAATATTACACTTTTCGATTGATTTTATTTTCTATCTCAATTTCTTGCATTAGGCTTCTCACATCATATTTCGTTTCCTCATATTACTTTTGACGCTGGTGAATCCATTAATACCATGGCTAATTGTATTAGCAATGTTATCTTAATTCTTGGAAAACAGATATAAAAGAGGAATAAAATAAAACTTTTTTTGGTAACATACCACGACCGTACCGATATATTGCTCACAGGTTCAATCTAGTGCATGGAAAAGCACTTCAAAAATTAATTATTATCTTTTTCAATTCTTAGACTCGGTTCACTCGGATATGTTGTTTAGATTTATAGATTTGTGACTTGTAAGTGCACACTTTTGCAAATAATATGAGTGGTCTTGGCAAAGATTTACGAATGAATTAAATCTCATTAAATTATTAAATAAGAAGTTTATCATATTTACGAAATGATTTATTAAAATTTCTGCATGTTTTAAAAATTGCTCCTTACTTCTACCGTGTATTTAGGGGAAATGAATTTTGCCAAATTAGCCACAGTTACAACTTATCAATCAGTAGTTTAAATAAACCGCAACCCACCTTGCTAATTTCGTTTTTTCTTATTGGAAAATCAGTTAATTTAGGTGGTAAAATATGTTAAAAAATATAAATTAGACAAGGTAATATTCTTTAAGAATTGTAAATTTAGTTATATTCCCCTTTTTAAGTACAATTGCAAATATAATTATATTATTTGGATGCTGGTTTATTTGTATTTACTGATATATAACGTGGCCATTGTATATATTCTTGGTTACAAATTTTAATATAGACACCAAAGTATATTTTTAGCGCGTTCCGAAAATAATGCAACCGATTGACGATACATAATTTTTAAGGCAAACGAACAGTAGTTGTCTCACACGCCATATAAATGTTTAGTAAACTTTAGACGGACGCGCTAGTCAAACAACACTCCTTCAAAGCTATCAATCAGCTAATATGTATATTCTATACAAGCCTTCTTGAATTGAAATTTCAAATGTTGACGGAACATTATATTCCACATGGAATGTACGACGTTATTTACATCATATGCTGATTCACGATATTCGTTAGTTAGAAATTTTAATGATGCTACTATGAACGAAACGCTGGAACTTTGCAAAAGGTTGTTATAGCATTAGACCCGCTTATTTAAAAAGATTTCGTTTACTAACACTTCCAGTTGAACCGGTTACCAACTTTGTTGTCTTAAATGAAATGGTATAGGTACCTTTTACCAACTTTGTTACCTTAAATGAAATGGTATACGTACCTTTTATCAACTTGATTGATTGTATACATCGCATGTAAAGAAATCGTAATAGTGCAAATATGCCAAACATACATCGATAAGTGTATTCCATTCAGCTAAGGGCCGCGGTGTCACGTAAAACAGCGTTGCACGCACCATGGACGTTACCTGGATGGCACAAATAGCGTTTCAAATTTGAATTCCTTTAGTTGCTTAATAGTTTCTTTGCAGTTTTAATGCAGCATTTAATGATTACTGTATGGTAAGTGGTTAATAATTGCGTTATCCAGTTGTGTTAGATTAAAATAGCAATTATGTTATAATCTTGGCGTTTGTATTAGTGCTAGAAGGATAAACTTAAAAGAAAAAGCTACAGGAAAGTTTGTAGGCGTATAGAGTGTTACTACAAAATATCGACGAAGAAAATTATTAAGGATGTATTTTATGCCCACAATAATTAAATTATTCACTGTTCATTAGTGTTACAGTTAATGCTTTGTTTCTATATTGAGGGGAAAAATTATCAAATAACAAAATCAATTATGTTAGTTGAAGAGGTATTAGTAGTAGTCAATTTCGTGATGGAATACGTCACCATTTAGTATTCACTTAACAGTCTAATTTTTGTAAAAAAAATGTTGTTCGTGGAACATATTTATTTGGTTCTGGCGTAAGGTCGTTTCAGCAGAGTGCAATAGTTAATTTAGCAAAATAGTAATGGCTGAACAGAAGAATAGTAGGATAGCATTAAAACTGAAATCGATTTGATATAATCAAAAAATTTAATTAAGTTAATCTAAACATCAATCTGAATATCAAATATGTGCCTGAAATTTTTTCAGGATGTTTTCGCGGAAACCATTATGTGCAATTATTGATTAAATTGATTTTTTTAAATCCAATATATAATTAAAGATACCATGATCTATTTGAAAAATAGAAGTTTCTTAGTAGTCTATATAAAATTTAGTAGCGATAACATTACAGTGTGGTACATATGAACTTCCATTTCGTTCACCAAAAGAGAAACACCTTAATATTGATGATATTCCGAAATTCTTAAGTTAAGCAAGTAAAAGTTAAAATTTTAACATCATCAAAATGTTAACATCTGACAAACAATTGATTTTAAGAATAAGATGCCCTAATTGAAATTATTTACATGCCATGTGTATAATCGATTGAGCTGACAAAAGCGTACCATTGTCTTTAAAATAAGTTGGTAACTATTTCCGGTTCAACCGTAAATTAATAATATCACTAAAACCTCTACGTAAGCAATGCGCACTTATTGCTATACATCTGCAAGGCTTTAGCATTAGAAATTGTTGAAATTACCAAAGCTCGTATTTTCGTAGCTTCGTAACTAATTTCTTTATTGTTTCAGATTCGTTCGCACTATTTACTGATAACAGATCGTGTAGGATGTATGAAGCAAGAAAAGATTCATTAAATTTTTCAGTTAAAGAAGATGGAAGTTTTCTAATCTTCGAAAAGAAGGTCTGGAAAGAATATAAAGTAAATGAGTTGATGTATTGCACAGACACGAGCTTTAACACCACAACGAAAGAATCCAGAAACATTTTTAAATTGTGCGTTATAAGTAATGCAAACGATATCAAGTTCAAAATCGCTACACCCGCCATGATTATTTCTTGCATCTGTTTAATGATCACAATTTTAACTTATATTTTCGTCTACAAACTACAAAAAGTAATACAGGGAATTATTGTTTGTTATTGCTTTTTCCTGATGCTTTTTTATATACTGACAATTTTAGTGCATATTGTTACAGATTTAGGAGAATATTGCGAAGCTGTAGGTAGTAGAAATTACATTAATATGTTTTAGATATTGTTCTTTTCGTTATTTTGTTGCAGGATTTGCATTATTTTCTTCATACATTGCTTCATTTGCTTGGATGAATGTATTGTGTTTTGATATCTACCGTACAGTGTCGTAAGTAAAAAAACTTTGAGTCGGTTATAGTTACGAATTCTGAGTTTTAAGATTTCTTATACATACATACACTGTCCGCCATTAAAAGTGCACCGCCCCTGAATTGTTGGTGCGTTTCGTTAAAATTTTATAAATAAATTTTCGAACGGAAGTTAGTTTTTCAGAGACAGATGCTTTTACAGGAACAACTATTATAATCTAATAGTTGCAATCCAAATGTACAAAAATGAGTAAAATGTATGTTTTAAGCAATGGTAATACCTCGCAGATGAAAACGTACACCTCACAAATAATTTAGTGTTAATTACTCGTAGACTTAATCGTAATTATTCGAAGATATAAAAAATAGGGATTTCACCAATCGATTTCTCTTTAAAATCGAATTCCAGAGGTCAGTTTAGGTCAGTTTTTGTCTAATTCCTTTAGAAATATAAATTCCTTATTAAAAATATTGAATTTGGCTCACTCTGTACATACCGGTCTTTATTGCTATTAGCTTTAACACTTTAGCATAGGCGGGTTAGACAAGCTTTATTTACTTTTCTTCTCTTGAGTTCAATTACATGTTTACAGCAGTAAAAGCACTTTTTTCTGTACTAATAAACATTATTTTGTAAAACAAAATTTGTGGTACATTTTAATCGGGACCATTGTAGTTGGATAGAATAAAAAATTCTCCGTTCCTTTTTTGTTCCCCGTTCCGCTTTTGTCTATCATGAAAATAATTTTCCGTGGCAAATGTTTGATAATCTGTGATATACATGCTTTAGCATTCATCAAATATACGAATAAACATCAAATGTGGGCTACCTTGTCAAATTTGTCGCGATCCCACCATATTGTGCTCTACTCTTTTCCCGCTTCCTTTCTATTGACGTGACGAAGCATATACAGATATGGTCAACATTTATGACACGGCCACGTTAACATTGTGTACATAATTATTGTTGCTATTAGAACTTAAATAATGAGTAAAGTTCGCTACTTTCCTTGTACTTCACGAAACTAACAGAGAATAGACATACTCAGATTTTGTCGATTGCCGGGGAAGCCAGTGGGCTGAGTCTGTCTAGTCTTAGCTAATTTCATGCAGTGTACGGAAAGCGGCGAACTTTAATAATAATCATAATTGTGAAGTGCGATAATTTTCATATTGTTTACATAAACGAAGATGAGACGGTTTTCCTTTCTTCTACGTTTCATGTTTTTAGGTCAATGAAGACAAGGCATATTCAATCAAGATCGATTGTTTTGAAAAGTATGATATACTATAGTGTATATACAATATTCGTTTCTTCCATAATAATATTATATTTATACAGCGTCAAGCAAAAAATTGTAAACGTGCCGCCATTTTTACGTCCGAAATTTATAAGAGGAAAATGTATCATAGCTAAAAGACATGCAGGTGCGTATGCGATCAACGAAGTATGAATTAGTCGAAATATTATTCAAAAGAATAATATTTTGACTCATATTAACCACTAAGAAATGGTTAATATGAGAGTACGTATTTGTTGTTGAGGTAACCGCTAGGTGTTAATATAGGAATGTTAAAAAGCTAATACCTAGCGTAAATACATTTTTTAAATTTATTTATATTTTACCAGTACAATATTCAAATAATTGTACTGAATATTTAAATTGCTTTGATATTAGGTTTGTCTTTCTTCCACATTTGAACGGTTCTAAACTATTTAAAATGGTTCAGTCTAAACCATGGTATCATTGTTTAAATGAATACATATTATTATTGTTATAAACAATTATTTTCTAGATTGTTTCAGGAAACATTAAAGTATTAATTTTTAGATAACTATGGCCATATTGCGCATTCTGTAATTCCGGTTGGCATTCTAATTGCTATCAATGTGATATTTTTCATTAAGACTCTCCGATATTATCTTAAAACAAGGAGCGAAATTATTCATGTAAATGAAGCAGTTACTGGTAAAAGCAAGAAAATGCAGCTTAATCGGCAAAGGTAGGTTATTGCGTACGTAAAGCAGAAAGGAATTCATTCAAATAAGTATATTTTCTGCATGATTGTTTTTAAGTAGATGTTTGCATTGTAATAGTAGTCCATAATAATAATAATGTATCGAATCATCCTTCCTTGTGTTTCTTATAAGCATATTGAGGATCGACGACCGTTTCTATCATTTAGCACAGACACATTTAGTCAGCACAGACACTGGTACTGACATTAGTGCCGGCTTATTAGTGACATCCCTCACCCTCATCGCTCTCCACGGGAGTCAGTCGCTAATCTATAGTTATAAGGCACAGTTGCTCTTCTCTAGCTTGGTTTTCTGTATTTCTAATTTGTTTTCTGAGGCTAGGATTTTTTTAGTATCTGTTCTATATAGTATTAGTTGTTTGGTTTCTTCCACAGTAGTTTTTTTTTGTTTTTGATTATTGTTTATTCTATTCTCACATTGGCTTCAATTTTAGTTTATTCTACCATACCTTCTAATTGAACACTTTCAGGATTCCTTTTTATTTCAATTGAATTTGGTTTTCTTTTATCGCCTATCGTCGAAATTATTATTTTTTAATTTGTACAGATATATTAATTTGGCTTTCGTTGTTTTCTTGTGTCGTCTAACAAAAGCCCCCGCCAAGATCTTCAAAAAAGATCATAATTGTTTCGAAGTTGTCAGCCACTTAAGCTAATAAGCATTTTCATTGTCTTTCTTTTGTTAATTTTAATTCAGGCGACTGAAATTGCACACCGCAGCAACGCCCTTTGTTTTTGTACCATTATTTTGTAGATAATGGTAATACGAACTTTCATAATACTTGTTTTTTTCTCTGAAATTAAAGTAAAAATTTATCAGAATAAAACAAAAATATAAATGTTTGAAACTATTTAGATTTATTAGTCAGGGTGTACTGAAATCATATGGGATCGGGCGTAATCACATTTCTATATCGGTGGCCTTTAATTGTATTCAATTATGCACAATATCTGTGGCGCAAACAACTCTATTATTAAATTAATTGTTTTTATTACAATGCAATACAAAGAAGTTCTTTTTTATAGCGGCAGTTTAAAACTTGCAAACACTTAAAGCTGGTTTTAGTCCCTTACATTCTTTTAGTGGTTCTCCTTATTTATTATACTGTAAGGTGCGTCATCCATATTAATTATGTAGCAATCATTAGGTTTTGCTGACTATCTAATAATAGGCTGAATCAGATATGACATTAAAAATCTTAAAAGTCCGGTTACACTGTCCACCGGTTTGAAAAATCACTTGGGAAATGTAAATACGTCAAATAAGTAAATAAAAAAATTGAAAATAAACGTAAATACGTCAAATAAATAAATAAAAAAATAGAAAATTAACATAAATAAAAAAAGAAGGATGGTGGGTGATAAAGCACGTGCCAAATATGAGGAGATTGTGATTTGTTAAGATTATAAATAAAGCTTATTAACACGGTGATGGAGCTTATTAACACACATTTGTTTATTGTAATATTTTTTTTGAGTGTGGTAATTTTTTTTCAGAATGCTTATTGTTGTGAAGTTGTGTCTCGTGATGGGAATATCCTGGATTTTTGAGATAATATCATTAGCAGTAGATTTTAAACAAAACAGCGTGTTGGCAGTCATAGAGGTGGTCATCGATACCTTCAATTACATTCAAGGTAGGGCGATGTAATTAGAAGCAGGAAATATTTCTGTGGAGCTTACGTTTAAAATATTTGATAAAAATTACGTGAACCTAAGAAAAATTAAAGGTTGCGATACAGATTACAGCGTTATCCATTCTAAAAATATATTTGAGAAGATACTCTCTGCTTACTTAAAGATGCTTCATTTTATAAACTAGCTGTAATAGTCTAGTTTGCTTGATTTTAATATCGCCATATAGCTGTTTTTTCTTTCATTGCTTGTAAAATTTACATTTACATTTTTATTACGTAAGGGCTACGTAATCTTCATACTTATGTTAATAACTACGTATTTACAAAAATTTACGAATATTTGGATTTCTATTTCGCATTTTGTTTCCTGTTTCAGGCCTTTTTGTCTTTTTAATATTCTTAGTGAAGTGGGATACCTTGAGAGATGCGTTATCTTGTTTAAGATCATATCGCCTAAGATAGATTACTCAAGAAAGGATAGGAAGGTACACAAAATATTTATCAACTAGATACGTTGAAATCTGGATTTTACAAATTTTCATACCAGTTATTGCAGACATTTATCGCTTTGTATACGTGTTTGATGTAGATTATAATGTAGCTACAGCTACACAGCTGCACAGGTAAAAAAATGTTTTAATCAAAGAAATTGCTTTCTGTAGACGAAATGATTACTTCTATGCGGATAAACAAATGTTTGGTTCCCCCAAAAGGATTCATTCCTTCCATATCGTTTATTTGAATTATAAAAAAGTTTAATCGAAGAATATGCATTTTGCAGAGCGAAGATTGATCTTTTTTATTATTTTTTTACTATGTTGACTAAAAGAAATGTAATACTTGCTATCTAGATTTTATAGAAACATGCAATGACATACATTGACTTTAACAAACATATATTTGTCAGAGTAAATAACATGTTTCTTCAAGTCAAGAGTATGCAAAGTGTTAGTCATAGAGGAGACGTGTATAATCATTACAATTTTACTACACACCTAGATGTTACCAATAATCTCATCAACTTATTTAATAACAACTATTAGTAAATTTATAATGATTGCTATCTCCTTCGCTATGATTAGCTCCTCTTGCGTTGACCTTACTTTCTGTACTAAAAAAAAAAAAAACACTTAGAAACAACCGAAATAATAGTATAGCTCTTTCATGGTATTGATGGAATTACTCACAATAAAAGCAATGCGAGGAGAGGAAAATCTAACTAGCGCATGTGATTCTGCCTATCCAGCGCCATTACTCTTACTCCGAGTGTTTCTCTACCTCACACTGTTTTTTTCCTTTTAGTTTATATTCACTATTGCTCGCCGATAACATGACAGTGATAGTTGAAATTAGTTATAGAGATAGTTGAATGGGTGACCCTCAATTTGAGTGCATATGTAACCAATTGAGCACTGCGGCTCGATATGTCCGGATAGAATATGGGCCTGTACGACTTAAACGCTCTAAAGGGTTCAGCTGCACTTTTTCGGTACCCTTTACCTACCCTTACTTCTGTTACCACTTAACGTAGTAAATCATTTATCTTTTATGCCACTCGGTACCGTCTACAGAGTTGCAACAAAAACCGGGTACGGGTGTTAATCTTATCCTCGAGGACTCTTAGACTGGTGGCTCCAAATGATGTTGGCAGGTTTACCATGATTATACGCATCGTCTGAATCGCCGAACTTATTTCGCATCGTAGTAGATAATTATAAATTTCCTGTTTCACAGTGTACGTTGAAAGGGTGATAGTAACAAAGGCACGAAGCTCTTTAGCAATCTGGTTTTTAATGCCAGTGATCATACAACCAGATTCATTAAATTTAGATGCGCTTTGATAATTCGCTTGACATTTTGCGAAACAATTATATCAGTAACAGCTAAAAAAAAAGGATATCGATCAGTTTGTGTTGTCACGTATTAAAATGAACAAACTCGAATTTATATTCGAGTTTGTTCGAAATTAAAATTTAATTCGTATCAAAGCAAGGAAAATCTCAAAAAATCATCCGTGAAAAAGTTTTGACGGTTTACGGGAATAATTGTACCTCAAAGATCTATTTGCGAATGTCAAAATTGTTTAAACATGATCAAGGATTACCGGATGATGATCCCCGTCCAAGATGATTTCCGCGAGCGCTTTCACCATTTCAAATGCGTGATTGGTTGGAGATATGTGAACAATTTCTGGCGCTTTTAGGAGACTTGTTAGGAGTAATGTTAGCGATGTCAATATGATGACTCAGATTTCATCTGGAGTCATCATATTGACTCTGAGTCAAAATAAAAATTCAATGCAGTGCTATACTAACAGCTCCAGCTATCCAAAGAAATTTTAAGTTACCCCTTCTATAGGAAAAATAATTGAAAATGAATTTTTTTGGAATTATTAAGCGACTTTAATGATTGATTATCTCAATAAATGCGGTAACAGGAGAGCAAATTTAATATATCACCTCAGAGATTCTGTTAAAGTAAAAAGTGTCCTATTCTCCTATGCAATACACCAGTCCATATGTAAAGATTTTGACAAGCTCCCATTTCTAAATGTAGTTTCATGGATATTAGCCGCCCATCTTATTGTCCAGATCAAGCTTCTTATGTTATTTGTTTCTAAGTATAAAAAAGCACTAAGAGGAACAAAATTTATGGGCAAATTAGTGACCGTTGGAAGGTATTTCGCAGACACACCAACCAAAGGATCGTCTTTTTATAACGGATTAGCGATGTTGTTGGAACTATGCACCACTTATATCTAGAAGCAAGTGAACTATACTGAAAAATACATTTTTATTGTTGTCTTCACCTTTTATTCTTCATGCCTAATCCAGGAATATAAAAACGATCCCTCGTATATTAAGTTTTAACATCTGTATATCGGTTTCCATCGATGGATACTCGAAAATATTTATTCAATGTTTCCCTTTATTATCGGTGCAATTAAATTTAATTAATGAAATAAAAAATTCAAGACGCCAGTATCTATCAAGTCAAATTTTAGAGTAAGTTGGCATTAGGAGCAAACAGTATGGAAACTGTTGAGAAAGATCCGGTATCGAAAGGCAGTATTAAATACCCTTTCTTCTTTTATCTTTTATCTTTTTGATTTTTATTTCTTTGTTAGATTCTAAGTACAGAAACGTTCATAATGTATTATTTTTCTTCTGAGATATGCATACATATTGTCAACGATTCATTGCAATATGTTCTATGTAACAATATATTTTATTTCCGTTCGGGTTCCGTCCCTTTTCTAAGTGGTTATTATGATTTGACCATGTTTGTAAAACTTAAGAAATCTTATGTAATATGCATTATTATTTCAATTCCCCTATTTTGGCTATACGCTATATGGACACATTTGTTTATGTATGTAACTATGTACATATCTATGTATTGCAGAATTTGAATTTTACACAACAGATTCTACTCCCAACTCTCTTAGCAATAAGACGTAATCTTAGCAACCAATATACGTACTTAATCATTAATAAGTAGAAATAAAGTTAATGATAGCAACTTCGGTGGTTTTCTTCAGAGTACACACATACAAATCAATCAATTTAAATGTTTTTACATAACAGCAGCGAAAAATGCGTTTTGGCAGGATCTGATGCCGAAAATTGACAATCAATAAATTTTTGTGAGACGACAGTCTGTTCACAGATGAAACATGATTTTATTTTCACGATCGGCACAATCCATCCACTTGGTGAATAAATCTCGACGACATTCGTAGTTTCTCAGAAAACCTTCTGAAATTGTTTTCTAGGTGCTGCCATGGCATCTTCGCTCTCCAGGTTTGATACCGCTGAATTTTTTCTTTCGGAACTATATCTAGCGATAAATTAAGCGATCTAATCCTAACCTAAAATCTGAAGAGATTCCATCAAAAAGTTATAGTCACTGTTAATAGAATTACTTCCAAAACCCTTTCACGTATTCGCGATGAGTTTTATAATCGATTAAACACACTGTCAAGAAGACGTAAGCGATATATTTCAGTATTTTCTCAATAATTTACATTTAGTTCTATGTGATTATTTATTTTCACAGTACCAAGAATAATTTTATTTGTTTCTAAAAAAGTTTTCTTTTCATTTTGTTCGATTAGTTGGATTTAGAGGAAAGATTTTGTTACGATTACCTACTTGGAACTTCACTCCTATTTATTGTTTTTTTTTATTATTATTTTTTTATAGCCGCTCAATTTTACTAGTTTCGTATTAAATTTTCACTTCACACCCGCACCTATTATTGTAGCAGTACGAATTTTTTTCTGTGGCCATTCATCAACTGTGCACTACAGTACAACTTGATTTTTTGCTTCCGGCTTCCGGCTTCCTTCCAGGTCTAGTATAACGTAGTGCATTTTTTTAGGATTTGTACCACTTTCCATGTGTTGACGTTTTCTTTTTTTATATAATTGAACCTAGCCGTTTGGCACGGCGACCAGTTACAGAGAATAGAACACAAATATGTGAAATTTAACATTTAATTTTTGATCCTGTCTAATTGGTGGCCCTGAGAATCGTGGTAGTCAATTGCGTGTTAACAAAGAAATTCTTGCAAGAGAATCGTAATGGAAGTACAAAAAGGATTAATATGACAAACAACATAAAAGCATCGGCTTCCTCCGTACCGCATCGATTTAATTAATTAGTCCGGGAGGTCCGTTTCGAGGACGGGAATGATCCCATTCACAACCGGTGACCGAACGATGTGAGAAACTTTTAAATCTAACATGCTTACTCTTATCCCTACTTTCAAGAAAAATATTACTTACAAATACCTGGTTTTACCGCTTACATGCTTTAAAACTGCGACATGTGAAATACACGGACAAATGGATGGAAGGGTCTCTTGTCATTGTAGCCCGAAACATAAAATGTGTAACCTTGCCCTTATAAATCAAATAGAACTGGGTAGGACAACGGCCGGTTCTCTTTATTTATGAAATTTCTGTTGCTTTTTATGTAAACCGTTACGTAAGCGTCTAACTCCAGCGACGATATCACATTCTTAATCAATTTCATTTTTCTAATTTAATATTATGCCTGGTTTGGTTTATGTGCTGTGCTACACTTGACGAATCTAACACCTGACTAGGCCCTTGAACCAAGTACCTATTTCTGTCTTCGTTTGACCAATATAAGCTTTATCACAGCTACTGCATGCAATTTTATAAATTTCCGACCTGCCTTTCATATTTGGTTTATCTTTCGGGTTGCTAAGAAAGTTTTTAAGTGTATTATATGAACTAAAACACATGTTCATATCCTGAGCCCTAACGGCTTCATCTATACATTTGGATATGCTACGAAAGAGGTGTTACCGTTTAATGTCTCAATAAGTATTCGAATTGCGCACCTGTACATTCCTTACAGTCTGCTAGCCGACTGTGAAATTCCGGTAGGGAGAGAGCTAAATACCAGTAAACACTCGCCAGGACTAACGCCTAAATGTTCAATTACACAAAAAGAAACGCGTTAATGCATGACGGAAGGTGTGTTATGTTGTGGTAAAAAAAATACACGGAATATACAATAAAGAATGTATTGGCTTCCATTGGTAAATACTGAGAAAATAGATATTTTCTTGATTTTACCAAGATAACTAAACTTAACCAAAATACCAAATAAAATAACCAAATACTATCGACGTCTTGAGACTTTTATTTGGTTAATTAAATTTAATTTCATCGTTAAAATCAGGGAAATATTGCATCTTATTTTCACAAGAGTATGACTACGTAACGTTTAAAAATTGTTATTACAAGTATATGACATATGCAAATGCGTTTGTGTATTGTAGAATTCTGGAATTGTAGCCTTTGGATGTATATAAAGACTTATCACATCACAGTGTTGTATGTGCAAATAAGTTCCTCTGTTTAACTTAAGCAATTCGGTCTGCATAGTTGCATAAATACATGTATATGCCCTAAATGGCACGGTCTTCGCCTACTTTTGATTTAAGTGTACGTTTCTTCGAACCAGAGTATAGAGTTGATCTAAATAAGATGGTCCTGTGTATTTATTTATATATATAGCTCTTCCAATAAATTACTTCATTTATTAAATGAATAGTTTTTTATTTATAATTTTGAAATGAAAACATCTTGACTGTTGCGACTGATGTCTTTCTACTTCATTTTCTTTCCTTGTTACCTTCTATAAGAAGGTAACAAGGTACATATGTTGATTCGTACAAATTAGTTGATTGAGAGAAAAGGATGCAAGAATTTAAATCTCATTAGAAAATACTTTAATACAGTTACAAGTATGTATCAATCTGCTAAATTTAAATTGTTTACTTTAAAATAATAAAGTTTAAATTGTAGACGGTGGTTCATATTAAACGAAATATAATTACTTCTCTATTTAAGGAAATCCCATTCCTCTAAATGCAGCTTATTTACATAATTACTAAAGAGTCCAAACGATGTGCCCGACCAGTAGCGTCGATGCGAGAGCAGAGTGGGGTAAACTCCGCTCTCGCATAAGTAGTAAAAATAAACGATGCATTTAGTTGCCGTTCTAACGTGTTAAAGTATACGTTGAAAATGTTGCGAGGTCGTAAAAATAATGCGTCAAATCGGTTGTCTGCTACCGTAGTAAATAAATTTATACATCGGTTTCCCGATTTAATATATGACGGTAAGGCAGTGAAATGTTTAGTTTGTGAAACAACTTTATTATCTTGGAAAGCGAGTCAGTGTCAAAGACATATAAATAGTGACAAACATAAATTGAAAAAGATTAGACGCAAATCATATAATGAATTTGTGGTTGATTTAACAATGATGCTAATTGCGACCAATATAGCAATACATAAAGTCCAACACCCAACGTTTCGCCAGTTTTGGAATAAATACAATCCTATGTGGAAATTACCATCTAAAAATACGCTACACAATTACGTACCATCAGTGCGTGAAAGAATTGTAAATTTTACGAAAAAAACGGTGAAAAATAAATACCTTTGGTTGACAATGGACGAAACTACAGATATTAAAAAACAGTCCATCCTATCCATTGTCGTAAGGACGCTGACCCCACAAGGATCTTCTGACCCTTATTTACTAGCCTGTAAACGAATGCAAGATTGTACTGCCACGGCGATACGTAGTGTATTAATAGAAACACTACACAAATTTGAAATTTTACCGGAGCAACTGTTAATGTTAGTTACCGATGCTGCTGCGGTTATCTGTTCCACAGCAAAATTACTCAAAACGATTCAACCAAACCTGCTGCACGTCACATGTTTGCTTCACGCTTTACACCTTGTAACAAACATTATACGTACAAGTTATCCTGATGTGGATGAACTAATAGGACAAACGAAAGCGGTTTTTCTTAAATCTCCGAAACGTATTCGCCTATTTCATTCGCAGTGTTCTGACATACCCGAGCCGCCGCAACCAATTCTTATACGATGGGGTACGTGGTTAGAAGCAGCATTCTATTATTATAAACATTTTGAAAAAATTAAATCAGTAGTTTTACAACTAGACGGCAAAGAAGCGGCTGCAATAAGGCTCAGTCAGGTTCAATTTAAAAATCCTCAAGTTGCAGCAAATTTAAAAATTATTTACGACAGTTACGTTCCAATAGTGGATGCAATAAAAAAGTTACAGAACAGTGCGCTGTCCTTATCGGACTCATTAGCAATTATTGACCACGTAGAATTAGCGCTGCATATCCTTGATGGTGAAAAAAGTGTTTGTGTTCGTGAAAAATTTAATAGTGTATTAGATAAAAATGTAGATTTTACAAAATTACGGCAACTTTTTACCAATACTGAAGATACGTTGTACAGATACAAAGAGCACTTTAACTATGCAAATATAACATCTCTCAACGTCGAACAATCCTTTTCAGCATATAAGCATTTATTTACGTCGCTACGTACGAACCTTTCCGAGACTAATACAGAAACATATATGATGGTGCAATTACTTCATCGCGCACATCCGGATATTTCTGCAACAATGTAAACATGTTAGGTAAGTTATTTATGTTTTTTCTTAACGTTTTGTAAAGTGATTCAATATATTTATTTTTAAATAAGCGCACTGTTATTCTGGTAAACTCTCCACGCAACGCCAATGATCGGGCACATCGTTTGGACTCTTTAGTCATGGTAAATTTTACTAGAGCTCACGGTGGACATTTCGAACATTTTTTACATTAATAAATTATTTTGTCCTGTTTCGCCTAGATCGGTCCTTGTTAGGACCACCACAAATTTCATAAAAAGAAAAAGAATGTATAACTACAAATAACTCAAAACCCGACATTTCGGATGCATTAACTTTAAACATTAAGAACGCAAATCATATGGTTATCGGCATATTCAATGTAAACACATAAACACTTCGACATCAGCTGTACGACAGACTAATGCATTTCAATAGACTATTCACTATTCATAGCATCTACAATGCTTTATCGATTTTTATTTGCATCTGGGTTAACTTTGATTCATCAGCGGTATTTGTATAATATAGGAGAAACAAAGATATGGACCGGCTTTACCTGCATTTTGGGCCCTAAAATTTGAACAAAATGTATATGTTACAAATAAATTTCTTTTTAAATTTTCAGTAACACATTGATAGGTAGTCTTCAGATTTCGGTTGCTTACGTGCTATTTACAGGTAACCCTGTATATGTTCAACTAACACTTTCCCAACAGCGAATGCATTCAAGTTTACGATTTTTATTACTGCCTGTTAAATACGTCGACCTTAATTGATGTCTGAAATTGCTGGCGTTGTAAATTAAACACATAAAACAATCCAAGCAATGGATCTGTTAATATGTTTTGCTTTTATGGAAGCACTAAGCAGGCAGTAATAAATTGTATGAAGTAATGGTAGGCAATGCAGTTAATGTGACTAAAATTGTGCTGCGTGTGAGTTTCTAGAACGATAAAGACAGTATTTGCAAGCTTCATTTAATTACTAATTCTTTCAATTGTTAATTAAAAGTTATTGGAAGTTTCCCGGGAGTTTGTAATTAGAAGGTTCCCAAATTTGCAATGAAATAATGGTTTAGGTAAATTTTATTATTTTGTTTATTATTTTCTAGTTACAGGCATGAATATCTTTACTGTGGCTATAAGTTTTCACTGAAAAAGTAATACGCCGACATAATGTGAAGACTATAGTGCTGCGTTGTGTAATAGGCTAGTCGAAATTCATGAGTAGGACAATATACATAGTGAGAGAGAAACGTTTGATCAAAAAATAATCACAAGTGATTGTTTTTGCAATAATCTACGTAACATCAATGTTCTAGGTTGGCTCGGTGTAAAATTCCTTCCAACTCATTTTTCTATTTCTTGATTAATTTTCTCTTCTCTTATTTTATTTTGAGCGTTTTTCGACTGCATTCGAGTGCTTTTTATAACTAAAATGCCTTCAATGTTTGTCTTAAAGTAATTTTCGAAATTTGTCCGAAACTTGGTTGAAGCTCTGTTAATAAAAAGTTTCATTCCTGTCTTCTTGTTTCCTTCGTTCTCACAGGACTGCCAATGCGATATTATAGACGATATTGAGGATTCTGATTAGGTTCCATGTAAGTAGTGTTGTGCATTATTTTTGTGTTTTCTACCAAAAATATTATGGAGAGGTAAGGTATTGAAAACATCTTGTGATTTTGATTATTCCCCACAATTTAAGAGTATGTTATTCTTTCTTTTCTTTTACGAAGAAGAAAGAAATAACAATATAAATTATCAAAATGCCCGAACACGAATGCTAATCAAAAATACTTACACTTATTGAAAATTGTGGTCGGAATGGCAATAAGGGTGTAATGAATGAAATATCAATAAAGTTTAGTGATGAGTCTCGATGTTCTTTACCGTACCATGAGGGTAGGATTAAGTTACCCCGGAGATCTGGAGAAATAGCCATCGAAGAGCGCATTTCTCGCCGGCATAATGATTTGGTGCGTTAGCATTTCTGTTTCCAGGTCACCAATATTCTAACAAATATTTGGTCTCATATGCTTTGACTAATTAAGCACTTGTTGACCGATAGCAACATAGATCTATTTCCATGGCCTGCGAGGCCGCGAGGCCTTTATAATAAAGCAGGAGATACTCAAAGAAGCAATATCTATTTTAATTAATTCAATGGTTAATCGCATTCAAGAAAGAGGTGGTCCTATTCATTATTTCAATTCTTCAATTCATTCTTCTCAATTTCATTTCTTTCATTCTTCTTTCAAAAACTTCTTAATTTATTTGCATTTCTTTTGTTAGATTGTTTTTCATTTATTACTAGTATACGCATTTTTGATTCTAATAAATATTATTTTGCAAGCATTTTTTGATTGTGAACTTTTAATTGGCGCCAGCGTACATACTTCGACCTAAATTCTGTTAGCACGCGACATAAGGTAATCTGGCATAATTTCTGAACAAACAGGAATAGGTAATAATGTCTCTTTTGCACAATACGCTTTGGGGCCAATATTTCTATAACTGCTTGTTTATATATTAAATAATAACACTTTAGCCCATTGTACTGTTTTCCGATGTATTCTAATTAACACACATATGTTATATATTATATACATAATAAATGATGTACATAATTTTAATGAATAAGTATACATTTATGTTGTGGATTGTTTAATTACTTATTATTTGATATGCCATTCTCTTCTCTGCATATTCTTTGCGGTTTTTTGAAACTAATAATTCCCATAATTTACATTTTGGCGCGACACCTCTGGAAAACGTGCCTCGAGGAGGAATAAAAAAATAACTCAAAGATATATATTAATAAAGATAATATTAAAAAATAATTAAGATATAAATTAAATATAAAAGCTTTGACGTCCTCGTAATGTCTTGCTATCATGTATTACATGTATAGATGAAAATAAAAAGAACTACTTAAATTCCAATAATTTTATTTCACTGGCGGGGGTAATTTACATCCAGTTCTTTTAGATAATGAGGTGCTGGCGATCGTGACTATCTATACTTCGTTGTGCAATAATATTAATTTATGCTTGTTAAGAAAAGTTTCTCAAATCACTTGAATTAAAAAAAAAGCAATATAAACAAACATGTACGTATATGATGTTAATGGTTTTATTCGTTTCTACCAATAAAACTACAGCGAACATGGGATAGAGGACGAAATTTTATTCGAATAGAAAATGTTCATTTTGCAATAGATAACTTTTCGATTTATCATTAAGGTGCATAATAGACTAAGTTTACCTACCAGTTATTAGATGGCAACCAATACCTAACAGTCATTAATCATTGATTAATCTTTCCGAATGCAGAGGTCACCTCTTTATAATAACTGGTCCTTATTGACTGTCTTACTAAATAAAGATATATTGCAAACGTGTAACTAAAATAAAATATCTGCAAGAATAAATCATTTTATAGTTGCTATTTATATTTCTCCTATATTTCTTTTATATTCGTAAATCGACCTGTTTTCTGTTGAGTCTATAACTTTCTGGGACCGCTCCTTTTTTGTTGTAGTAGGAGGTGCGCCTGTGGCTCTATCTCTTTACGATTGGAAATACTAAAGTAACAAAGCGGTTTCAAATAGATATACAGAAACCTATAGAAAGTTTATTGGTAACATAAAGCAGCCATCACGTAGGTGGTGCTTCTTTTTCCAATAACCAGAAGCAGTAAGAGAGGTAAAAATTTATAAATTAATTTTTATAAAATTTGCAAAATAGTGTACATAATTGCAAGGCAGATTCCGGAATTGCACACAATCGCTTTCAGTATGCGGAAGTATACGAAAATATTATACAGAGTGTGTACAAAGTGGTGAAAGATCTAGGCGCAGCGATGCTTTTTATGAAATTCCGGTGATATGAGGAAAATGATAACGATTGCTTACAAAATACATCTATGGAAGATGCACGAAAACGAAGCATTTCTTTATATCATTAGTGGGCATTAAGTTCAATGTACTCAATGTAAAACAGGAACCTTGGTATGGTATGCAGATTGTTCAAGAATAGAAGGAGTTGGGACACATAGGCAATAATGGTCCTATCTACCATTTTAATGAACGTATGAGATTCTAACATATTTCAAGCAGAGATTTCTACTTTAAAGCTATGCGTTATGAAGAACCTCGAAAAAAGACGTTATAAATGTATTTATTGGTATCTAGGCAGTACTAAGGTCTACAAACGCGAATCTGACCTGATACTCCGATGTACATAATGTAATTAGCGATGACCTAATAATCACATTACATCGCGGTCGCTTTCGAATCAGGAGAGACAACTAAATTTTCCAAAAAGATAGCGAACATATTTTCACTGCTCCTAACCCTTATGGTGGTCTATCTAAGAAAAAGAAGGGCTCTTCACTGACAAAACATACCAGGATAAAAGTAGCCTCGCCAAAGGCAGCAAAGTTAGTGTTATCGTTCAGCGAGAGGACTTTAGATTACTGGCAGGATCAAACCGCCTTTAAATATCACCTGTATAAACTAAAGTTGCAGATCGAATCTATTGCCTATGCTAAGAACTGGAGATGGTAAAGTACATTCTGTGTTAATGTATTATCATCAGTCACACATGAAGTCAACACTTTCAAGAGGCCATTTCTTACACGTAGCGAATTGGAGGAGGAAGGTTTTAAAGTAGTGTTATGGTTTTATTAAAAATCATATTCTTTTATTCTTTAACACACCAAAAGGTACATTCATAACAGATCTATTTAGGTCGCAGTAAGCGGGCATCTGCGTCATGAGCCGTTTCGGAATAATAATTATCTAATCGGAAACGTCTTCTAATATAGTTGATAATAAAATATGAACAAAGGTGTCCATTTCGAAACTAATTTCAATACCGAGAAAACCACTGCAGAAGAAGCAGAGAAAATAGACGAAAATACTTTTAGTAGCTACTATTACCTGTTTGTAGTTTATTATACAAAATGTGCCGGGGAAAATATATGTAAAAATATATTGTATTTCCTACAAATTCGCTGAACCGGCAAAATAAATGGGTGGCTGTCACACAACTGGAAATTATGTAAATTCACATTTTGCTATTTTCTTTTATTCATAGATGTCGTGACTGCATATAACCCACATACGTAATGAATTCAAAGAGTCGTTGTAAGGA
This sequence comes from Oryctes rhinoceros, assembly GCA_020654165.1. Lineage (NCBI taxonomy): Eukaryota > Metazoa > Arthropoda > Insecta > Coleoptera > Scarabaeidae > Oryctes > Oryctes rhinoceros. The sequence continues at coordinate 5,031,259 of JAIOKQ010000018.1, read as the reverse complement.
GGAGAGGAGAATGCGCTTTCTATTTAGAAGGGACGCATAGGTGACCACAAATTTGAGATTGCTTCCTTTTATATAAAATTACATACTGAACATAAGCTTAAGTACTTCTATTCTATATTCTATGTACAAATTTTTAGAAATTTGTTTACACGAGCATCTTTCTAAATAAATAAAACATAAACATCACGTGAGAAGGACTTTATGGTATCCTTGTATTACTTTTTCAGGTAAAAGGGATAATTACCGAGTGGTTTCAAGTTATTATTACATTTGCCGGATGTATCTTACCAAAAATTCAGATTAGTTTTTGCATGTATATATATTGCCGGCGACTTATTTAATTAGGAACCTCATTTCCTAAAATTAGATAACGAAAAACCAGCCCGGGGAAGTTAACTAACGAACTTGCCGACTATTCGGCATAATGAGATTTCAAATCCTTTTTATCATCTTTTCTCGCCGTCTATCTCTAGACTAACGGGAAAAGATCGAAGCTATTCACCTTCTCCAAATCTCTCTTCGTTGGAAATTAAACCGAAACGATAAATTCTGTTAATGCGACTCAACAATAATTTCCCGGAATTAATTTTTAAGCTCAGTAACCGTGGAAGCTCGTCCGGTCCTGATAACGGATGAAGACGACGCGGACGAAGAAAAAAACGACCGAAAGTAAACGACCATCCGGCAACATTTAATTACTTTGATCTTGTGACAGTTTTATTGGCTAATCCATCGTGTAGATCTAGTTATCTCCTTCAACGTATCTACCGACAATTGCGTTAACGCTACGTGCGTATATTTGAATGATGTCCTAATAAATTATTTACGGAGGCACATACATCTACGCGAAAATGCTTTTATGCATCTCTATGTCCAGATGAATATTATAAAAAAATCGGTAGGTTTAATGAAAAAATACCTTGGAAGCGGGTATTTACGAGGATAGTTTGAAAAGTACGTGTAAAAAAAAAGGATCTAATTTCGCCTCTAAGCCGCATATGCTTATCCCAACGTTGCTTCAGTTTGTTGTATCCCTTTGTTGATCCGTTCACCCGAATTGTCTACAGCGCCCACAATCGCACACACCTTTACTTCTCTATTACCCATCATCAGGTGATGTATGGCCACCACGAAAATGTTGAAACAACATATAAACGATTCTAATGGAAAGCCCCTGATTGACTCCAACGTTTATCAAGCTCTTCTTTAATTTCCTGATGCGATTTGTCTATCATTATTAATGTAAAATTAACACACGAATTCTCGTTCATTTATTTTTTTAAATCATTCAACTTGCACAATTCCGGCGAACTCCGAATATAAAACAATAAGTTAATATGTCTGACATTTGGTATCAGTTTGTCCAAGAGATGCTACTAAATGACAATAACCTCGATACACACTACGCACACGAACCACCATCGTATTAGAGTAAAATCTAATTGAATATTCGGTATTATTTTCTTATTTAAGATGTTACTTTATTAAAGCTGTCTTCGAAAGTAATTAACTGTGGTAGACGATATCATGAGAAAACAATAATTTTCTAAAAATATCACGTCCTTGTTTCAAATAGAACACCCTGTATATTACGAATTATTTCCTCAGTCCTCTTAATATTATTTTTTATTTATTCATTCTTTTTATTTAACCATCTATTTTATACGATAAGAATATTGAGATATTATGCGGTGATTATATCGCAAGAATCCTATTATTGCTATTTTCCTTTGATTGGATGTTACCCAAGTTAATGTTAATTTTCATGTTGTTCACAGCGCGCTGCTACAGTATAAGTGGAGAAATGTTCAATTATACGTATTTTAACGATGCGACCAGTATAAGGCATTAAAAGTTATGACAGTAATCAGAGCGCTATCTACGATGAAAAAAATTACAAAAAGGCACTAAAGTATTTATGACTTGGCACTGTTACGGGGCTTTCATCCCTAATCGTCCGTGCTTTCATTTAACAATACTTTTGTTACAACCATGCGACAACTAATGTTTGTGGCTGGTTTTTGAACGTTATGTGTCCAGAAGCAATTATGTAATTCAGTGACACTAATGTAAGAGAGAGGGGTGTCTTACTAGATAACTATTAAGATACTAGCGAGCTGTTTCATTATTATTTATATATTCAGACATTTCTGGAAAGAGCTTATTTTTGGGATTACAGGTGCCTATATTTACTCTTTGCCTGGAGTCTTAGTTGAAAGATTAACACTATGACGTCGGATGTTCTTATCTCTTCTTCTTGATCTGGTACGTAGGTAAAAGCATTGAAGTTATTACTGGGATGTTGTCTTCGTTTGTCAGGATTCACGTTGTACATGGATATAATTGTACGCGTGATAAATGTAAGAAAACAAGATCCTTTTAACATGAATTATGAATGGAAACAATATTACGTCAAAGCGATCTAACAATACATCGACTCAAACGGATTGCTCATTGTTTTCTTTTACTAAAGGAATTTCTCCAAGTATTAAATAACGACTTTTATGGGAGCATTGTGGAGAAATTGGAAATATTCCACACTTTTTTGGAAGTGGCAGGGTTTTACTCTGAGCGAGTAGATGCTGTTCCTTGAAATCAACGGTCCTTTTGAAGATTTCTGGCAATTTGTTTGCAACGAGTAAAAGTAAGAGATTTTCGATAGGATAGGCCACTCTTGGTTTATACAGGGTGTTAGGCAAACATGCAGTAAAAATTCGTGGGGTTATTCCTTGACCTATTTTAAGAATATTTTGTCTTATGATGATTTCTGAAAAACCCTTCTGTTTCGAAGATACAGGGTGAACAAGATTTGCAACAACCGTATTCGACATTTGATGAAACCATTAATGTAAATTAAAGTATGGCGTACGCCAATGAGTCTATCAAGTACAAAACTTTACTGAGTTCATCAAGTACAAAAAATTATTGACGATAACTTGGAACGGCTGCTTTATCTGCTAACGTACAAGTGGATTTCATTTGAATACGTCTCGTCAGTGATCATCGCCTGTATCGGTAGCACTTGTTTACATTGAGCGATTTTAATAGTTTAATATTTTTCAATAGTTAGTGAAGTCCTTTACTATGTATACGAACGCCGAGATAACTGACATATGAACTTGCCGATGGCAATTCATTACAAGCTAGACGATTGTACACTGAACGGTATCCTGGCCGTAATATACCCGACCGAAAAATCTTCGAAAACATTCATCGACGTCTTCGTGAAACATTGAAACGAAATGGAGGGCAAGGAAGATTAATGATAGTAGGAACGGTACAACTGGAATAGAATGTGCTGGATATGATGATAGAGGAAGATCCAATTACTTCTACGCCATAAATTCATGAGTGAGTCATTGGACAGTTTGCAAAATTGTTAAGGGCAATTTGTTGTATCCATACAACATTCAACGTGTTCAGACACTATTATCTGCTGATTACCGTTCACGCATTGTGTTATGTGAATGGCTTTGCAAACATTAGTTCTAATCCCTCAATTTTTGACACAGATTCTTTTCAACGACGAAGCCAGTTTCCCAAGAAATGCAATAAGGAATTTTCATAACAACCATGTGTGGGCAGATGAAATTTCGAGATATGTGAAGATCGATTTCAACATCAGTTCTTCTTGAATGTTTGGGTTGGAATGGTGGGCGACCATCTAATTGGACCGGTATTTATACCAGCAAGACTTACTGGCGAGATGTATCACACGTTGCCCGAGTTTCTGCAGGATGTACCACTGGCTACAAGAACTGTAATGTGCTTAATGCACGATGGTGCACCACCACATTTCAGTTTGGTTGCTCGTGATTTTTTAACAGCAACATACGGAGATCGCTGGGTTGGGCGAGGTGGGCCACACGCATGGCCTGCTCGATCCCCAGACTTAAACCTCCTGGATTATTTCTTATGGGGCTATCTGAAGTCATTAGTTTACGCTACTCCAGTGGAGAATTTGGACGAATTGCGAAATCGGATAATTGCTGGGTGTAACTCAATTAGAAACAACCTTGGTGTGTTTGAAAGAGTTCGGCACTCAATGACGAGAAGATTGAATGCTTGTATTCTGGCCGGAGGAAGTCATTTCGAACATTTATTGTAGATTGAGCAACTTTACATGTATCTTTTGATAATAAAATGTTATTGTCGAAAATTTTGTTCACTCTGTATCTTTGAAACAAAGGGGTTTTTCAGAAATCATCGTAGGACAAAATATTCTTAGAATAAGCCAAAGAATAACCTCTTGAATTTTTACCACATGTTTACCTAACGCCCAGTATAATTCGTTCCTAAATATTTTATCTCAAATAGTGATGTCTGATTCGGATGACAATAGGAGCTGTAAGTAGTTGAGGCCTTTTCATCAGGAAGTTCTTCTGGATCATAACCGACTGGGTTTAATGAAAATATTTTGGGAGTTGCTTTGTTTATGTCCCGATAGAGTTGCAGATTGTGCCGCTTTGTCAATTTGTTATTCGCGATTGGTTCTGTCATACTGATGAAATATTTCTCGCGTTTGAACTAATATATTGGCAAGCGTTGGGAACAAGGGAACAAGAAGGGCCATGACTTATGAAGTAAACATGTCGATGGTCTAAGAGGGAGTGCGTTTTTAGCAAGAATTATGCAACACACTTTACGAAAATCATTCAAACCAGCCAGGTATTGGTTAGTTTAGAGATTTGCTTGAAGACCGACTTAAAGTACTCGATAAGTTTCATTCATGACGTTTGCCTTGAAGTTTTCGATGCGACGATAATAGGTCCTACAAGATATTCTGATTTCAGAACAGGACAAGCATCAAAAATATTTCGCAGATCCAAAAACGGTGTACTTGGTATATCAGTTGTTAGAAGATGAATTTTGTCGGGCAACGGTTCTAGAAACAGATGATCGGGTTGCAAAATGAGAAATATTTTTCTGATGACCTCACGTGTCATCTTAATGATCATGTTAATAGATGGAAACAGTGGATATGGAATAAAAGACTGGTTGCATCGATATTAGATGCAATACTCGATGTCATTGGAAAACTAATGAATGGGAAGTAATTATCTTAGTAACCGTATGTTTTCGAAAGAGCGCCGTGTTGTTTGCCCATCCATATGTTCCTGATATACCGAATTATTGCATTTGGTGAGAGCAAGACGGAATAGCACTTCACTGTGCGATTGCTTTCCGTTAGTTTCTAGATACAACGCTTCCCAATAAATAGATTGAAAGGAAAACGTGTCTTGAGTGACTACTGAGGTTACCCGATATAATTGATTTAGGTTTCTTCGGGAGTTGTTTAAAATCTTGCGTTTATCTCGTAGCGAACATTATGAGATAATGATAATAATAACAAGTAAATAAAATTAAATTTGCGATAAGAAATAATCCTTCATTTTGAGAGATGCGTAAAACCAAATGGGCAAATCTTTGAACATTTACTCTAAGTGAAAAATATTTGTCGACAATTATCATGTAAATACTGTCTATTAAAATTAATTAAAACGTAGCCAATGTTGTATTGAAGATAACAATATTAACGGCACTTCCCAGGAAACTGGAAGCGAAGCATAGGTTAAAATATGGCAATTCAAACTTGTTAATTAACAAATATATTGTAGAGTTTACAACATTTGACTATAAGACTTTATTTTTGTGATGTTGAGAATGCTAGTTTTAGGAATATGTCTGAACTTTCATCATAATCGGACTATTTGAAAAGAAATTCGCTGTTACGGAAAATACTCTACGGAAACCCATACAGATATGTACATTTATTATAAACTTCGCTGGTAGATTGAAACATAATAAAAAATGGAGCGTAACGTGGTGTTTCAAGGACACATCAATTGGACGTGCAAAAAAAGTAAAAAAAAATCGCTCTGAGAGTTAGTCGAGTGCTATACTATAGTACTTTCTCTCTATAGTTGATAATATATCGATCCAGGGGTTGAGAGAAGAGTGTCTACTGTGATGAGGGCGCGCGCACATAACCGTAGGATGTGCGCCATGCTCAGCATCCTGGTCCAGCCCGGGCTCTGCGGTAGTCGGGGTTTGAACAAACAGCCGCGAGCTGCGTGCGCGCCTCCTAGCGGCAAAACGCAGAACATCGCGTTTCATCACGTTGTTTTAAAATTTTAAATTGAAAAACGTTTTCAACGTTAAATACTGAAGACATAGGCGGACGAAACTCGTTACCGTATCGTGAAAAATCACGTGGAAATGTGAACTTTAAAAACCTAGAAAACTTTTATGACAATATCTTTAAGTGTAGCACTATGGATGAGAAAAATAGTAAATCCAAATTAACTCTTACACTCTGCATCACTATATGAACAAATAATGGAAAATTGAAGTTTAATGTAAGTTTTCCGTTTAACTAATTTGTTATTTCAATATTTATGATAAGTTGATAAATTGAAGACTTTTGAATTTTAGTTTAATTGGAGCTTATTAGATTTCATAGTTTTTACGATACTTATACACATGTGTATTTCTAGTGTGATCATAACTTACAGGTTTTTATTCGACGAAATATTCAATTCTTATTTATTGCTAAAAGTTTGCCGGGTATATTTAGTACCGGGTGAAAATTCAAATTTACCTGTTTTGCAATTAAGATGCATTAACTTTCGACCTCCTCACAAATTCGAATTTAAATTTCTCGCTGTGATGCTGAATCTTACAAATCAAGAACGATTTTAGCGCTTCTTTTTGCTAAGTAATGTAATTTGAATTTTAAATGGATACTGAAACCAAAATATCCAAGGTCTAAAAGGGGCTGCAGTATAAGTACGACAATTTAGATAAACGTTTGTTTGTCGTTAATTTTCATTCATTTTGTCTGGCCTCTGCGATTTAGGTATCCGCCTTTTATGAATAATTTTCAACGGCGAGCGAATAGATAATTGCGCATTGATGGACCAAATCGATTAATTTCAACTGGAATTTTATCGTTTTGATTGAAATAATACTAATTGTAAATTAAATCTAGCTTATAATCTGAAATATGTCATGTTCGAAGTTAGACAGTTTGAAGGCCCGTAAAGTTCGAGGAAGGTTAAAACTTTCTACGTTACATTTCATTAGTTTGATGGAAATTAATATTAATGAACATGGAAAACCGCAACGCTGAGAATAATTTGTAAAATATTTAACGTTCGTTGTTATAATTATCTACTTCCCAATAATGAACTGCTTTTTTATATCTTACAAGCCAAGTCTTATATTTATCTTTATTAACTTCTTTAATTATGTCATAAATTATTCCCCTTCTTAATTTCCATTCAGGACTAACTGGATTAAATGCGCGTGTAAAATTGGTGTTGTCAGTAAATGCGGAGCTTTTCTATTTAGATTAATCAGTAGCACGTTTAATTATAGACAAACAAAATACTAATGAAGACGAACAATAAGGTGCGAATGTACACAAAGACCGTGATTGAAGAAGCGACATAATTATTCGTTAAGCGAGAACAAGAAGATTCTCGCTTAAAATTTGTTAAGATGTATTAATAGTTTTAATCTACTAGCCAAACACTTGGAACGCAGAGCTGGCTCTCAGCGATATATAAGCTGCTCTAACCTTTAAGAATTCTAAAATTGCGAAATATTGTGTAAACAGCAGGAAGTTGTAATTCTCTGATGACATAATGGACACCATAGGAGTAGGTTTTAAAAGATACGGACTGATCAATCAATAGCGAATATGGCATTCTATCTTGATATCGTATTACAACATATATGAAATATGCAGGATGTTCAGTATTGAACACCAAATTGAAACAGCAGAAATGTACCACGTCCATCGTACAGGAAATTTATATCTAGTACGTTTTTGTGCGATGATGCATACATCTAACGGTGAAAGTAAAGAGAACAGTTATAATTAAATGCTAGTCTTACATTTCGATATTGCATCCAGTGCCAGCATTGTTTGGTTACAGTCACCACAGTAAATAAAACACTGTTTCATAATTTAAGCCTAAGTAACTATTTACGAAATGAAGTACATAAAAAAAGAGTTGATGCATTTGGCTTATCTGTAAAATTAAGAACAATGCAGAAAGATGGGAGCGCAGAACTTATTCTGCTAAGGAAAGTGCTGAATAACCTTTACAGACGACTGCGCAAAGCTACCCGGACGGATAAACCCAATTCAAACAACAATTTAAGGTCTTCAGTGTTATGGTAAACAAACTATATTAACATTAGAAACCATTGGGATGCAATTTTCAAGTGGAAGGCGTGCCTTCGACAGCTCAAGATTTTGAATCCTTTGCTTACTGTTGTCATCTTGATCAGATAGTACTAATACCAGAAACCATTTGTTGTAACCATATTGTTATCATATTGTTTACTAAGGTTGGAAGCTATTTCCAGTTGACATGTTTACATTTTTAGTTTATTTCACTTGCGAGACGAAGTAGTGTTGATGATTCAGATTGGACTTTTATCTTCGTCCTACACATGTAGTAAGAAAGGTTTTGCTAAAAAAGAGTCGATTAAACAATATAAGCTGCTAGAAATCGAAACTGGTAATGTAAATCAGAATTATTTTGCTCTATGTGAAAGTTCCATCGCCGTTTTAAATTCAGATAAACGTTGTCGTTAGTATGTAACAATCAAAATTAGAGTTGGTAATGATAACCGACATAATTCCCAAGTATCTGATAAGAGCTTCTAGGAAATGTTGACATCGTTCCCATGAAATCACAGAGCATTTCAAGTTGCTTTAGTGACGTAAAAGGTGTGACTTAATTGATTTAATATGGATGGAAATTAGAAAAATAATCTAGAAAAAAGAAGCAATTTTCTAAAATGTTTCTAGAAACACTAAAGTTAATTATTATTATGAAACAAACATTTTCTACATACGATGGGATAACTGCCGGAAGAATTTAAACAGATCGGAAACGAGTTCAGAATTAGGATTTCAATGCAAGGATTTCAACATTAGGAAGTCAAGATTAGGAGACACCGACAACATATTTCAGTACCGAAAAATCTTAGCAAAAAATAAACAAAAATTAAATTTTTAGAATCAATTTGTAAATTTCAAGTTTAGTACTTATTATTAAATATTCAATTAAATAATATGCAAAGTAAAAATATAATTTTAAACCATTAAAAGGAAAGACAGTAACGTGCACACTTCAATATTTACAGAACACACCAGAAAATACCTAGAAACAATAACCAAGTATATATAGTGCTAAGCTAGCTTAGCTTCTTCATGGTATTGACAGAATAATTCACTGCAAACGCAACAAAAGTAGGCAGAGGGTGTTGATCCTGGTGGCGCGAAGTCCCTCAGGTTTATCCACAGGCAACGGTTCTCTTTACCTTCTATCGTTGTTGCCTCACAGTTAATGCGACAATTTTCAAAACGACAAACTCAACATTTCTTGGACGTTTAAGGAGCAGCTCCTTTTGTTTGCCGTGAATTATTCCATCAATACCATGAGGAAGCTAAGCTAACTTAGCATTGTATATATTTGGTTATTGCTTCTAGGCATTTTCTGATATGTTCTGTTTATACATATCATGATAAGCCTGTCGGAATATTCACATGTACGGTTTCCCAAAGCGCTACCAGCGTCGTCATCTCGTTGTTAAGCAGTCAGAGAACTGCTCCAGGGATGGTTTGCCGAATAGTACCCGGTTTATGTCGCTGCTTTCTGAACGGAACGCATGCGTTTATTTGGCACTAGAGGGCGCCAAGAAATATCGAGTTTGTCGTTTTGAATGTTGTGGTATTAACTGTGTGGCAACAGCGATAGAAGGTAGAGATGAAAACGCACTTATGGAGCCATACCGATGATGCCAGGTAGGCAGAAACATGTTCGTGCGTTAGTGTATTTTTATTCGCTCCTTTTGTTGCGTCTGCCGCGAATTATTCCATCACAATAGCATGAGAAAGCTAAGCTAACATAACATTATATATATTTGGTTATTCCAATATTAATTTATCAGATTTTTAAAGCACTTTTACATGCAAACTTAACTAAACGTTTTATTTAGCTCGCTTTGATTATCTTAATATCTTCATTTAAATTTCGGTCAGAAGATGCGTTTTATATAACACGAAACTGGTCGCCTAAACTATTTGAAGAAATAGAATTTTGTGAGAAACGACTCTTTCTGATTTCTATTCTTCTTATTTAAAATTCACTCACTGCATGGATTATAATTTTTAATTAACTTCCAATTTGGAACAATAAACGGGTGCAATTTTACAATTCTCATATTGCAATACCTGTAGTGAGGTTATGTTTTACATTTCATGTAAAATTCAGATAAATCTCTTCCTATCCATTGTTTAAAGATTTCTAAATAGATGTAAATAAATTAGTAAAAGGAGTCTACATGAAAGGACAAATTCGTAATGTTTTTAAATTTGATGGTCTTTGGATTATACACTTATTTAAAATTAAATGTGTAATATATAAATAGTACGTAGGTAAAGCGATTAATATATATATATATTGTGGCAACAATCCGAACAGTTGGAAGGTTAACATTATAATTAGTGTGCCGGAAATCTACCTGAAAGAGTGATGGATGGCGTACAAAACCTTGAGAAACTAGACTCCGTCGCGTTCAATAACTCTAGATTATCCATTAAGTTTATCCATTACTGGAATGTTGAATAAAATGTCACTCACCAAGCGTCTGTTCATTAAGGAATGCATATTATAATGTAAACAATCAAAGGAATAATTCTCATTTTTTTATGCTTAATTTAAATTTATTAGTTTTCAACAACTTATGTTGCATTCTCTAAATACCATTCACATATTTCAAATGGAAATGAACAAAATATAGAACATATAATGATTTTCATGCTAAAGTACTAGCAAGACACTGAGGGCCAAATCCGGTGAGTACGGTGGGTGTTGTACTTTAATTCTATAATTTTTTAAATCTTTTTCTTTTTTAAATGCGGGTGTTTCTTCTCGATTTCTTCGCTCAAGCAGTCTGATAAGGACGCATAATAATTTACAGTTATTGTTTGTCCTTTTTCCTTTTTCCAAATAATCGAAAATCGAGATTTTGCCGGCCGATTCATCGTCTTCGCCTTCAAAACCCACTGATTTTCTTCAGAGTGCAGCTCTGTATTCATGTTTTATCTACAGTTATGTATCTACGGGGAAACTCGTGATGATTGCGATGGAAAAGCGTCAAACCGGTCTCAGAGTAGACCAGATTACTTTCATGTAGAATTTATCGGACTTTTCTTACGATGTGCTCGTGGCCTGAACTATTTCACGCACTTTGATTTATCGATCATTCAAAACAATATCATGGATTTTGTCAATCATTTCGAAGGTAGTCACTTCCATTGGACACGTCCAGAACCATGTTCAAGTACGGCCACGTTTAAACTCATTTACTCACTTGTAAACAGTCGCTATCAATCAACCCTGAGTTGAATTTGAATTTTTTGCTTAAATCGATAATAGAAACGGAATCGTTTTTCATCCAGCGAAACGAATGAATGTTCTAGAAAAATGATATCATTTTCTTTTTACCAGCGGCTGTATGGTGATATTAATTTTTACAGGCGAACTAGTTTTCGGGTTCGTGAGTTAGTATTATTGAATTTACTTTCAACATCCCAAATAGGATTAAGAGAAAGTATCTATTCGTGTAATTCCTTTCGGATTAGTATCCCTTTTAGTTTGATTTTGGCCAACACGAAGGTAATTAAAATTATAGTATTGCTGCGATTACCAAAGGCTTTTATTTGACCACCACTTCAATTAATCTGCTTACCGTCCGATATGCTGAAAGGCTATTAAGGATTACAGGATTAAAATCCTATCCGCCGAGATTTCCGCGTGTACGGATTTTTCCTACCCACAAGTAGATTGTGTCATATTGATTTGTGGGGGTCGCGAAATAAAATTTCGAAAGAATTTCGGAAATCTGCGGCTATTGCAGGATATTTTAAAAAGTTTACGCTACCAGCGGCAGCGATAATATTGACATCGTTCTCCCCGGTAAAAAGTTAACAAAGTTTTGAATAAACTTCTTCGCGGGAGTTTAATTAATGGCTTAAGTTTCTTAATAGCGGTATAGATCGTAAATAAAATAAAATAAGTACAGACGTATGTATGAAATGAGTTTGTCGATTCTATATTCGAAATTAATGAGAGGATAAATAGATATTTACTGTCCAACAGATATAGCAAATGAGATTTTTTTCTTAAATTGATATTCGGAATGTTTTGTAAAGTAAGTACATATATTCAATAAATTTTACACATTACACAAATCATGGGAGGTAGCTCTAACTTATCCTTAAATATCTGAATTGTCGAATTCATAATTTCAATGTATTAGTAATTTCCTATGCTTTGTTTAGCGTTTCCCTATCAAATGGTTGTTGAACGTTACTAATAGATAATAATATTAGTTACGAGCAATAATTTCGAGGCGTTACAGACCGTATCCCGTTCGAAATAATACGACAGGAAATATGATTGTAAATGAATCTGCATAAATCGTAGTTTAGATCGATGGATTTGCGCTTTGCGGTTATGTTAACACGCTTATTTGTTGTTTCATTATCCGGCTTGTAAGCAATACTGCCGCAATTACGACTACCTATTTAGTACAATGCGCCGTATTAGTAAATAGAATTGTCAGGAACTATATGGGTGCTGTAGTTGACTAAGCAATTAATTGTCCTTTTCAGACAGAGATGGAGCAGAGATTAGTGATTGTAGTGATGGTACGTTTTCAGCTTCATTGATTTTGTTGCTAATAAGTATTTCTCGGTGAGTGATATCAAGGTATTATATCAGTTGGAGAAGTGGGGAGTAGTTGCGAGTGGAAAGAAATCGAATTTAGTTAAAAGATTAAAAAGGTTACTGAACTCCAAGGTAATATTAATAAATTCAAAGCGGTACAGCTTTGAATACAATGTTAAGTAGTTTTCGAAAAGAAACGATAAGAGCTATTTCAAAATTGTTAACTATAAGCAAATGTTGGAAAGAAAATCCATTCTTGCAATTGCTGACTTGTAAATGTGGAAAAAGGTATCTTCGGGAAATGTACAAACATCTAAACCTAAATTGCCAGTTACAAAAACAGTCAATAAAAGCATCTCTTATGTTAAGGATGTCTAAATGGATTGATCTCAACTTAAGATGGGAAAGAAGAAGAACAACGTATTCATACTCAGCGATGAGTAAGGGCGTGATGTATTAATACTGCTTAAACAAATTTTCAGTAACTATGTGATGATGTTGTTGGTTCAATATTAATCATTGAATCAACTACCTTGATTTACGAATTGTTAGTTACTGCTCTCCGCTAAATACAGTAAGGCGATCGCCGATTTTGTTTCTTTAATCACCATATGAGGGAAACATGGTAAAGAACATGCGGATACCCACTTACTTAGCTGAGCATACGACTCGGTTGTTGAAATATATTGAAACGTAACCACTGTCATTGCAATAAATATCTTCTTAGGGCAGTCGAAACGGAGAGGTAAGCCAGGGATAGACATGCGGCTACACAGAAAGGAGCTGTGGTAGCCCTGATTGCAGTCTGTCACTCACTATGCCATTACGTAGAGTAATAGAAATTAAAACCAATTAAAAAATTCTTAACAATTCCTTAAAGGTAAAATTACACAGAGATATTCTGTATAATGATCATTTGGATCAAGTTATCAATATTATGTAGAACAGTCAAAGATAAGAATAGTGGAGTTTGATAAATAGATTAAGTGGTATACAAGAATTTAGTAAACGTAGTTTTAGAAGTACGTTAAGTTGAATATGCACGATCATCACCAACAACACTGTTAAACCTAAGTATCACACATTTAAAATTAAAAAAAAAAGGAAAATTAAATAAAAAAAAAAATCACATAAAAGAAGGGGAAAGCGCTCCATTCCAAAATCCGATACCGAGTTGTACCATACCATTAGTAAATTTGCTTCACAAGAAAGATGCATCAACATTATTCGGTGCCATACAAGAATTATTAATAGAAAGATGTAAAATAAGGAAATAGGTATGAAACTTTCACATTTACCTGATTTCAATGGATTTGATTTTCTTCTTTAGATTAAAATGGAATTATTTTTTTTACTGACGTCTTCTTCTTCTTAAAAAAGATTCCGATTTTATGTTGTTTATTCCAAGCTGCAATTCAATGAGGAGTCGCTTTGGAAACAACGCCACTCCACGATTCGTTAAATTTTACTAACCCCACACTCTCACCAGAGGCAGAAGTGCCTTGCATTTCTCTATAAAACGACTCCAGAACTAGTAAGTGCTTTCTCTATCCGTACAAGTATTCTTTTTTTATTCTATTTCTGTATTAGTTTAAGTGTTTATCCTAGAAGCTCTACATCCAAAATAGTAACATCGTGGACCTAGAAAAGGTAACAACTCTGAGTTCAAAATAAATGAGAAATTTACGATTGTTTGTTTTGCTAATCAACATCCTATCTCATTAACGTCGATTAAAGACCCATACAATATAATTAAGTAAATCCTCTTCTTTATTGGCAATACCGGTATAAAGTTAAGATATTTTACGACGTTTCAGTCAGATTTTCTTTCGAAATGTGTTTATTCAGAAGTACAGATTTTAGTTGACGGTTACATGATTGAAGACTAACACAATCGTGCGTTGGAATCACTAAAGTTCTACAACAGATTCCTCATCGGTTCAGCAACCGATTGATGTGGTTTGCTAAACCTTCACGATTCCTTAAATTCCGATCCTCCTCCTGCACATTCCAGTGGTTAACCATTTGATCCTACAAGTACTTAATTAGGTTGAGATTAGGAGGTTTATCTGGCCAATCTATCTTTTCTACCTGGATGTTTTCCAAACTAATCGTGAAATACTCTGGCAGTATTAGTAGCACTATTGTGTTGAACAACGTAATATAACACGTGCATCATTGGCGTAAGCCAAAATTATGGATAGCATATACCGGTTCACAACAGACAAGGAATATTTTGCCTCTTGATCTACTTATCTACTTAGTTTTGTACTATTTTCCCGAAATTTACATTGAAATATAAGATATTCTCATCTGAAAAAATATTCATGTACAAATTATGAAGACTAAATATGAAACATCGCTGCACGCAGGTGCAATCATCGCGCATTTACATTTTTGAAGTGTTCCGGAGGTGTTCCGAATTTTTATTCAAATATGGCCTTCCACTTATTGCCGATAAATTCCTGGTAATGTGGTTGGATTTTAAAAGGAAAACCATGAAAACATTTTAAAATGGATACTCGTGTACTTTTTAATACTTTACAAATAGAATTGAAACGTAGCCGTTTGCTCGTAATTATCTTGCAGCTACGAATTTACATATGAGATCCTTTAATGGATAAATTCTATAAACAACGCTATGTAATCTGATGGTGTTAGAAAATGTATTTTGAAATGACTGTTAATGAAACCGTATGCAAGATAAAACAAAGTATTATTTAGAAAATCTGATGGTAGTGCTAACGCTGTTTAACTCTAATTCTTTAAAACAAATAATGTTAAAGATTTCGAACGCCTGTTGTTAATATTATGTTTAATGCGTTATAATTTTTCATTTGTATTACTTGCTAGTTTAATTAGTGATTTAATTTTTGCTCCAACTTGAATACCGTTATGTATCTACGCTAGATGTGCAGTATGCGCTTCAAGTTAATGTCAACGTATCTAGCTGACATGTTTTGATCAAGTAAACGATCAAGTTTTAATGAATGTGCTGACATCAAAAGGCATAAGCTTGTATAAAGATACACTTTAATTCAGTACATATACGAGTTTAACGTAAGCAACTTACGTGCATCAATTACATCGCAACCAGAAGCAAAGTGGGAGGATTTATACTAATGGATTTTAATTTAATCGGTCGTTTTGGTTATGTAGATATTAAAAGGTTACAACTGGTGTTCCTTTTTTTTTTCTAAGAAACCTTTTCAATCATTTAAAATTCAAACATAATTAAATTAAATTAAATTAAAACCAAAACATTACAACATAATTATTGGTAAATAAAACAAGTCGCATATTTCACCAATAAATTCGGGAATGAACAATTCAGAACGATTGTTTACGCCGCAATCGTACGAAAATATGCTGTCAAATGTTGCTCTATTAAAACTTTTTCTATTTATTGTACAGAAGGAGTAAGTAACGAGATCCTGTAAATATTAAATTGAATTCAATTATCTATTTTTAAAACGTTTAAAAATTTTTCCAAAGAAACTTCTTTGCTCTAAAGTTAGATGCATTCTTAACATAAATACCAAATTTCGGTAAACGCAAACTACTTATTTTGAAATATGTAGTGATAGTAAAATAAGGCTTTTTGAAATCAATAGGCAAAAGCTAGAAAAATACGAATAAAAAACATAAACTGGTGGTCTAAAGATGTCAATGTACAGGAAGAAAAGAAAAAAAAGAGTAGCGAAAATGACAACTAAGTAAAGAAAGTAAAACTCTCCCCGGAGAAATTAAATTTTTTTCAGATAACTTCTCCGGATCGCCCAGTATACATATCGTATTGTATTAAACGATTACTTTTTGTCAACAATCAAAAGTCATCTGAATAAGGCAGGTGAAATTATTACTTTTTTTGCAGCGACTAGTAAAAGGTATAAATTTTACTTGCCTTTTCATCTCTAGTAATTACTAAGATCATCTAAGCTTACGTCGAGTTAAAATCGTTAAGTTAGTGAGTTGACTAGTGGTCGGACTTAAACAGGTGAAATACGTCGACGTTAAAAGACGAGCAAACCAAGCCCAAGTATTGTCTATTTAAATCGCAGTGTTCATCTAAAAGCCCTGTTATACGATCCGAGATTCGGAATAGTTCGTACCTGTAAGCTTTAGTATATTACTGAGTTTTCAGAATTTTTCAATGCACACTCTTTCTCATGGTAAAGAACACATAAGTATCGGCAACCTCCGTACCACACAAGTTTAATTTATTATATAGTAATACTACGCCACAGTCCTTGCTATCATTATTGACTCTTTCACATATCGATCTATGTATTCCTTCGTGAGTCGTCCTGTATATATGAGCACGGGTAAAAAAATATTGCTTTGTGCTTTCAATTCTTTGTTCAAAATCAACAAGGGAACAATAATATTTTGAAATTAAACGTTTTTCGGGTTCGAACCGTGTCATGTCACACGGATTCCGGCCGTGGAAGCCTACGTTTTTATAATAATATTTTGATATAATTTTTTTTAAGGATCACACTGTGTTTATTCTTGCTTTGCATTAAGACTACTTATTGTTAAAAATTGGCGTGTGAAATTCTATTGCTTTTCTACTCACCAACCTTTCCAACCATCAATCTTTTCCAATAAAACAAGTCCCTTTCGCTCACATAGTTACGTGAGTAACAGACGAACGAGAGCCTTGACATCTGAGATGGACATTGCTGTTCATTAATATAGCTTTGGCAAGAAATATCAGTAGTATTTATTGTTTTTTGAAACAGTTGTCCAATAACAATTACGGAAAAATGTGAATGTATGTATACGTTAAAATTAACAAATTTCAGTTTCAATCAATAGTCTTTTGTATACATTAGTAATGTTCCTATTTATTCTTTATTCGAAGTCGTAACAAAAGAGAAAAAATCTTTTGTCAATGTACGTTTCGAAACGTCCTTTCATTTGAAACCGATATCAACGTTATTAAAATCTAAAATCCACTTAATGTTAAAGGTTTTCTGATTGCGTACAGTTTCCTTTGAGAAAAATACTCGAAGAAAAAGCGTTTTTCTTTTGGAATGAAGGAAACGCTATTGAAAATACCGAAAGAGTAAATTGCCAAGCCGAATGGAAGCAACTTCAAAGAAAAAATCCAATATTACCTCATTAAAACCGGGAAAACAATTAAAGTCAGAAGCGACATAAAAACAACGTAATTTTCAATTATTTCTTGTTTCTATTTCTTACTGGTTCAAATCGTTCTTGAATTCTAAACGATATCTCCTGGTTGCGAAATGTTTGATCGTAAGCACGTCTGCGTGAAAAACAAAAGAGAGCTTAAAATTTTGCCGTATTTATAATTCCGACTGCTTGATTTGTTGACTAAGTGATACCGGCCGTAAAATTGAAACCGGCTTTTTCAACTCGCAGGGAAGCTTTTAACGTTTTACCCTGAATTTATTTGCAAATTGTGATTTATCTGCGACTTGTCAACTGAATAGAATAAATGAATAGTAAATAAGACGGAATTAAAGTTATTTGTAACCGTCATAAAAATAACAATATAAAGGATATATATTCTCAGCCACGCGTTCTCTAAATATGCTGTATATACCATTCGTCTTATGATATACTGAGGGATGAAAACAAAATTATATGCTCTGGTAAAAAGCGGCCTATTTTCTTAATATTTCGTAAAAATTTTGGTCTTACATGAAAAATATGCAACAAGGAGCCTCAAAACTGTATTGATATTAAATTTCAAAATTACACATGGTCTTGCTTGTTGACTTCTTTTCCAATTGTTGTTTGAAAGTTATTACTACTGATTTGATTGGTTAAATTTCAATTTACTTTTTTTACTTAATTTGATACTTTTACAATGATTGATTTTTGTAGAACCTCTATTGAATGTATTTGAATATCAAAGACATAAAGAAGGATTGTATTCATTTATACAGCGTATCCACTGCATAATTCGCTTCCTGACCGATTTAGAGAAAACATTTTCAGGAAAATGCTGCACAATATAGAAACGTACAACATAAAAATATAATAAATATACAGGCTGTCCAGTTTTCGCATCACACGGTATATCCAGCATCTCCCAACTCATGTCAACTTTCATCAATACCTATTTTTTTTTATTTATCTTTGATTTCGCAATCATTCTTTTAAGTTTGAGATTTTTGGGAAATGCCGCCGTTTTCTTAATGACCGATATCTTACTCTATGGCGTTGAATTAAATTTTAACCAATTGAGTACTTCTTTTCGATAACGTGGATCCAGCCCCGTTCAGCTTTTCCGAGAAATAGCAATATCTACATTTTTTTAAATTAAATACCTTTTATATTGCGAGATAATAATGTATCCAGATGTGGGAAGCGAATAGCCTGAATCGAATAGCGGATTTGCAGATGAGTGTTTTTCTAGTTCTGGTTGCTATAAAGAAATTTTCGATGTCTTGCCAGAAGCTTAAAGAAACGTTCAATAGAATGAAGTTTGAATCACTATTCTAGCATGTAAAGCGCTGAAGACGTTGGCAGTTAAAGAAACAGCGAGAAAAAAACCAAAATTATGTATGTCACTTATCTCAAAAAACCAATTCAGGTAGGTACAGGGAATAATGATTAAAAGTTAACATGAATTGAAGAGAAAACCAAACCTGTATCGTTCGACGTATAAACCGAAAAGTCTAGATCAGTGTTTCCCAACCTTTTTTGTGCCATGCTCCACCTTAGCCTTTCTAAAATTCTTATGCCCCTATGTAACATACATAATTTTTAATATTAAAAAATTAATTGTTCACTTAAGAAACTTAAACGATGAGTTTTAGGAAGAAATCACTAGGAAATTGTTGATGAGTGCTTTCTAATCTTTTACAGAACAACATTTCTTCAGCAAGATGTCCTTTACCAATATATAAGTTATCAATACTGTCTCACTGTCTCTCATAGTTGATTCATCCATTTGCACTGAGAAATTGCTTGTTTTCAGCTTTTCAATTTGTGTTTTTCATTAAATTTGGCACTGAAATTTAGCATTGCATTTAAATGGCTCGGAGAGAAAGGGTTAAAGGGGTATCGAATCCTTTTTCGAATTGGCCCCCTCAACAATCGAATTGCCCCGTTGCGGGGCGCGGACCCCACGTTGGGAAGCACTGGTCTATGATACTTGAACGTTTGTATGATGGGCAACATTTGTCTTTGAATATAAACTTTTTCTCTAAATTGCTCCGGAAAGGAATTGTCATTCGTCCACGCACTAGGTGGGTACGCTATGTACAAACCTCCACAAAATATCTTAAGCACGCTACAAACTATACTCTTGCTTTCCGGGTGGGTACCGCGTCGTTATCGTAGCTTCTGCCGACGTTCATCCCCACTCTTCATAGCTGTTAATGTACACCGAATTTTCGTTTGGGAGAGGTTTATAGAAGGTTTATCGCGAGTCAATAGAGCGTAACAGTCGCGAACTAATGAACCATGATGGTTGCTGGGAGGTTTAGTCATTTGGAATTTCCACGTATGATATAAGATGTAGCGATGATCACGATTTATATTGTTGCGATGTTTGAAGATTTGTATAAATTCACGCATTTTTCTACTATATCAATGCGGGATACGGGGTGCGAATAGAGTTAAATTAGATTTGGTGACCAGTTTCCAGTTAACGTTTAGCCAGCGCCGACCCGAATACAAATAACAATCGCGTAGGACGCTCGTGCTCAGTTACACCGATATCGTACGATCATGACCGTAGGATTTCATAGACACCAGGGGCTTCCAAATGATAACGGTCTTTGATGGGAAAGTAGTTTGATAGTTTGAAATTGTTATTTGCTTCTTCTGTGATTCCCTTCCGATCCTTTCAAACTCATTGTTTCACTATCCTTTCCTCTTCCATTCCTTCCAAATGTTCTGCCTATTGCCTCAAGCACACTACTGACCTTTGTTTCACCAAATATGTTGTGTACTTCCTTATTCGTTCGTCTTTCCCATCTTTTTACAGTTCGTTTGCCTCCAAACATTGGGTGTAATATTTTTTTTCTCTCATGCGTCTATTTTTGGTTGTACTATTGTGATCAGCGCCCATGTTCCTGATCCGTGACCTTAGAATCGATTTGTACACTTCTATTTTTGTTTTTATCGAAATTTCTTCCAACCTTAATACGTTATATAGTTCACTGGCACATCTGTTGTTCCTTCATTTCCCACATTTATTAATATTCCAGAGTAAGGTTGTATATCTGCTTAAATTCCATATTCTCCTTCTGGTTAATCTTAACATCTAATTCTTTTCCTTTTTTTTTGTTCTTATTTGCCTTTAGTTCTGTATAAGTGCTTTTGCCTACATTTATGTGCAATCCTTTTTTTCTAGGAACAGTGATCACTGGCTTAGTTGGATTTATTACTACATTATCTGCGTAGGCTAGACTGTCTTGCAAAACCATCGTTAAATCGTAAATAAAGTTGACAAAGGGTATCCTTGTCTTAGTCCGGTTTTTAGTTCAAATTCGGTAGGTGCGTAGGTGCTGCCTTGTGGTGCCATACTTATCAATCCTATCAGTTTTTATGGAATTTGTAGCTTTTCCAGGGCCTTAATTACTTACTGTTCATACTGTCGCACATCTTGAAATCAAGAAACGGTATCTGTACAAATATTTCACATTGGTAGCATTATGTTAGGGTTTGTCCTAATGTAAAGATCTGATCCGTTGCAGACGGTTAATTCATGCTGATGGTATTTTGTAAGTAACATCCAGCGAAGCAGTGCATCCATAATTAACACAGTTAGTGTTATCATCCTTTTTGCATCTAGACAAAATTAGAGTTTACTTCCCGAGTCGATGTGTATTATACTATCACTAAGTGCTCGTGAATACGAACAAACGGGTCAAAGGACGGTAAGAATTTCTCAGTGTTATTCGAACTACTGTTGCTTTGGAACGTGTTTGGCTAAGTGTTTTGCGAATCTAAGCTTCTAGCGCTTAAATTTAGCGTTAATTACGTAGCAAGAGCCAAGTTTGCATTGAAACGTCACAATTTCAGGTGATTTATCTACTTTCAAACTAATTCTCGCAAAGGTGCTTCATTCAACATTTATATTTATGTCGATGAATTTGCTGTAATGTACTATTTGATACAGGAAGGATGATGTCCGTTTCAAGTTTACTTATTTTAGGGAATATATTATTATCTCAATATTGCCCGCCAGAATTTCAAAAAGGTAATATTTCCCTTGATACGTTTAATAGGCCATATTTGTGAATGACCCACTAGATTAGCTTATCTAATTATCGATAAGCCGAGTTAATTTTACATTATACATAAAGAAAGAAGAATACAAAGAAATGTGTATTGTTGTACTAACATTCTCGAAGAGGTATTGGAAATTCATTTCTAGTTAGATATAATTTACCGAGACGAATATTTACTTTCTTTTAAAACCTCGGAATAAAAATATCATCAACCATTTCGCACGATTGGGCCGAGTAGCGACGCGAAATAACAGATCTTTGGTTTCCATCATAAAGCATTAAAACCTACCATTACTCTTGTTTGTTTGACTATTCCGTGCGGAAACAAAATTTATAGCGATTAAGTGTTAAGTTCTATAATTTCCAGAGAACCTTACTGCATCGTCGCTTTGATTGTTCGTTTTACCGGTTCATTGGCTGGCTCTGAACATACCAATAGCTTTAGTCTCTCAAGTGGATAGCTAATAAATTAAAGGAACTTAATTGTTATGGTTTAAATATTCTAAATTAAAATTTGAAATTACGACTATATTAACATGTTAAAATGTTAAAATTCAATATACCTATCAAAATTTTAATTTCGAAAAAAGTTATATCGGTTCATTCTAATAGATTTGTAATAATCATTTCCATTGTTATAAAGTGACCTAAATTTTCGCGAACAGTTTTTGTGGTAGAGACGTAATACACGAAGGAAAAGCCATTTATAAAACAATATCGAGACAAACTTTTATATAACTTTTGTTGAATATTTTCTGATATTTTTGATATATTGTCTGGTTTGATGCATATATCTATTGAAAAGTAAACTAAAGGAACTAGAAACAAAGATAAATAAAAACCTAGATTGAAAGTTATTATCTGTAAAAAATGTACTAAGTTATGGAAATATTTGGATTTCTAAAAAATCCTAGGAAAACCCGGTTTTTCTTATTTATAGCAAGTGGAAAGTTCCTTGTTTTTTTTATATATGTTGTTATTTGAAACGTATCCAGCAACATGTTCTAATTTCTCTTTCTTAACCCGAGAGCAGTCGCGTTTTCCAAAGTTCTGTCATTAATTACGTCTTGGTTGATTCAGTCGCACAGTCTATCGTCTTTAAAAGATTTTGGCTGGTCGAAACAAGCAACGGTAGCGATATTTGATAATGATAATTTATTGCCTAACATATATAATATAAGTTATATCTGTTAAACAAACATAAGTATAATATAAATAGTTGAGTGCAGGCTTTTACGACCGTAATTCATAGTCGAAATGTGTTTCGAGTGTTGTCGCGTATTTGGTGTTTCACTTTTTGTGTTTCGCTGATCATGTTGTCAGCTTCTTCAGAAGATTTCTAAAAACTGGTGTTGTTGTCTCTTGCTCCTCGTTAAATATCTCATTCTTGTTCCGCTTTGCTGCTTCATAACTGTTCCGTTCCGATGAATCGCGTCGTTCGCTGTATGACAACTCTGCAGTGCTCAAGTTCCATTCTGTTAGATTCGATGGCTTCTTGCTTGATTGCTTCCGTAAAGATGCTGGCGATGACAGATGCCGGACCATTTGTCACATGGTCCCAAGGACCAAAAATTCTTGAGGAATCCCTACAACATGTCAATAGGTAAACATAAACATCAACTTCACCATGGATATTGAAGAAGACGGATTTATAGATTTCCTAGTGGAACGCGCTAACAGTAGTAGACCGGGCTACACTATACCGTATGAAGACTCGCGCAGATCGGTATGGCGCATGCAACATGTTACAATCATCCACAACAGAAGAGATCCGTCATCAACACATTGTTAAGAAGAACGGAGAAAATCAGCGTCGAATATTGCAGAGATAGTGAAATACAACACATCAAAAACGCCTTGCAGAAGAACGTTTACAATAACAAAGATATGAGGAAACCACGTGAGCAAAAAAAGGACGAAGTCCGATAACAACATAGTCGGAATCACCGACAGACTGAAAGAGCCCTGGGAGATAAGAACATAACCACACGATTCAATACAGTGAACCAGCTACTTCCTCCCAACAAGGATGTATTACCGAAACTACAAGCAAAAGGCATATACGAACTGAAATACCAATGTAGAAAAGCTACATTGGCGAAACAGGACGGAGTATTCAGTGGTAAATCTGCACTATTCAGTAGTAAAATAAAATAAATAAAAAAAGTAGCAGAACATTTGCACCAACAAGGAGATTACTAAATAACCTACAGCAACGCTAAGGGATTAGCCAGGACCAGCCACTACTATCCGAGGATAATACGCAAAGTTAGCACTGCCGAATCGTTATACAGCGGATGACGCGATTCATCAGAACGGAACGATTATGGATCAGCGAAGCGGAACAGAAATGGAATGCGTAACGAGCAGCAAGAGACAACAACACCAAGCTTTAAAAATCTTTTGAACAAAGTGATAGAATGATCAGCGAAACGTCAAGTCAAACATTAAGTACGCGACAACACCCGAAAGACATTTCGAATATTAAATTTAATGTAAAATCTAAGTTAGAATTTTAGAAAGTGGGTTGTTGATAAGTACTTGTTCAACAGTGGAGAGAAGTGGGATATCGAATTGAAAGAGTTGCATAACCTTCATAAGGAGTAGTAAATCTGCCCGAAAGTTAAAGAATAAGAAAATCAATCTAATTAGCTCAGGAGTGCCAACATAATTGTTAAAAAGATTAAATATAACTTGATATCAACTCTGTTACGACGCAGATCTAAGGGATCAACAACAATTTCTACCATCCACGTTCCAAAAATAATCGAGTAGATAAACGCATTTTGCTCCAGAAATGAAAGCTCTCAACCAATAAAGGGACCTCTCTTTCGGATAGGTGGATAAATTGAAGTGGGTAGATGAGATAAGGATGATTCCTTAAACGATAGTTGTAACATTACAATGTATCGAACAGCACAATCGGCACACTCCGCACCAAACAAGTTTAATTAATTATGAGGATCGTCACATTCTTGAAACGGCTGTCCCGGATATAATAATTAAACTGGTACGGGGTGTCTGTATTATTTGCCAGGCTATCCCCTAGTTTTTCCTGTTACTGTTACGATGTACATATTGCTTGTGAAAGGTGACCAAACAACGGAAGCGTATCCCAATTTGGAGTGAACAAATGCAAACTAGAGACATAATATAGGTTTAGACGTGAACGGCCTGGTAACAGGAAGTATGAATCCCAATGTTCTTAGTGCCGATCTACTTATGGAAGAAACACGATCGCCGAAAGATAACTTCGAGAAAAAATAGTGCTGACATTTTTGAAGGACGATTGCATCGTTAGTTATATAATAGGCATGATATGTTGGCCGAATCTTACGTGTATAGCTCATAATCAGGTATTTATTGGCATTCATGTTCAATCTCTTGAATTGATTTTGCAAGTGAATGCAATCATCGTGGTAATGATAACGCTGTATAGTTTTCAATCATCTGCGGAAATTAATTTGTGGCAGTCAAGTTACATGCCTCCTTTATAAATAATGTAAACAAAAGAAGACCTGTATTCGTTCCTTGAGGAACAACACATGTGGGGAAGAAATGTTGAGATTTATATCCGGGAAGAATGTACTACTAAAAAAAGCTCGCAAAGTTATTTACAAAAGTAAGCGGCCCATAGTTTTTATTAATTGTTTATTGTGCTTTTTATGTACCGGAACTAATTTTGAAACTTTCTAAAGGTTCGGAAAAATATTTGACTTTGGAGATAAATTAAACAAGTTCTATAATGGGTGGATAATTACTCGGTTAGTCTTATAGTGAAAGTAAGTATATCATCCTCTCCCATAGTTGTTATCTTTCAGCAATTTTATAATATTCAAAATTTTGTTTTCAGTAAGTTTATCAGATCAACTTCAATTATCCAGTTCCTCGGAAACATTGCAAGAAGAGAGTAACTCCTGCAGAGTTAGATTTAGCAAAATAAGCTGATTGAAAGGCGTTTTTGAAATCATTTACAATGGATGAGGGGTCACTAAAGTATATATCATCGGAATTTAGGATACTACCTGCATTGCTCTTTCTAATTTAATTTTTATAAAAATCGTATTATTATAATCGAGTATACATCGATTTATCAAAGTTTTCGATACTTTTTCACTCAATGCAAGCTTTCTTTTTAGTGTGGTGACGGCCCAACGGGGTGTATGAGCTTCTTTCAAGCTTGTCATAACTTCAGGAGCCTTTTAATGTGTAAGTTGTGTATGTGAAGTGTGTTCCATGACTTTGTTACTGTCATCCCCTCGTTGTAAAGGGTTAAGCGGAGTTAATTGTATCCCAACTGCGAATGGTGACTCGGGAATGTACCGGAGCTACTAAGAAAGTTTGTTGATTCTAGCGGAACTCGAACACACTGCGCTGTGTGACTACGCCCAGTCAAGCGCTGGCCCTCTTACCAATGGACCACCGAGCCTGGAGTTTGTTTTTTTTTTGCGGGGACTAATAGAATCGCTTAATTTATGTGACATGGCCGTTAACACTACACGTTATTATGTATTAATTTAATTCTAGTAAGCGTGGGTGGTTGTGTTACTTGTTTTAGTTTGTGATTAATTGCACCTACTTCGAAAATTTAGGATATTTACAATTTAATAAAATAAATAATGGACATGCTTCAATAATTTTAAACTATCTGTTTAGTGTTTTCATCTCAGTGCCAAGAAAATTCATATTTTCTATATAAACATTATTGATCATGTGCACATCTACCAGAATAAGTTATTTGAATAACTTAACACACCCCACTTCCGTGTTTACGTCATTAACTCCCGTATAAACAACAAAGCCTAAAACATGTTGATTAGTATTTATGGCTTTAGTATGGTTTCAATTGGAAAATGTTTTATCTCTAACACGCATTGAAACCCTACAACGCCGCAAGTTTGATTAGTTTCTGAATTGCGGCAATCTTAAACTATCTAGAAACTTTGTCCGTTAGCTTTTATTCGATCGAAATTTTTTGAAATCTTCCGATGGTTGTGATTGAATGCTAACTTATTATATATTAACGTCCAATAGCTAATTTACCAGTGTTTGGAAATTAGCCTGGTGGAAATGGCCAATTGTATGCGAATTTGTAATGTGTCTAACATTCCTTTTTGAATAGTCATGTTTCAATAACGTAACGTGGTGTTCTCTAACGAAATGTACTATGCAATTCTTCTTAATTCTTTGTTGCAAGTACTTGGTGTATCCTATTCGCCAATTTGAGCTGACGTGGTAGTCATGATATTTTCCGGGGATCACTTGCGTGCTGTTTCCGTTCAATTTCCTCTCCGCAAGAAGATGAGGGACATTGGTTGGGACGTCAAAAACGTCTCTCCTGGGGTAGTTTGATAGATCTATGAAAGGCGTATTTAGAAATAAATAATTTAATTCTTTTATTTAAACACACGTTATTTAACTTGTAGTTTTGGTGAAACCATACATACGCGGTGGTTGAGACAAAGTGAAGTGAATACTGTGTTTTTGTATTTGAAGTACATAAAATTGATCTTAGCTGCCGAGAGCAATTAATTAAGTCCGATGTTCGCTATTTTTTTTTTAATTTCCATAGTTTAACATTTTTAAAAAAGGGTTGATTTGAAGGGTTGAAGGGTTAACTCTTTCAGGATCGAAGCCTGAGTTAATAATAATAATAAACTTTATTGCTCAACAGATTAAATTCAATCACAGGACAACATATAAAACAATCGAAATTAAATTAAGTACACTATACAAAAAAAAAGAAAAATATTACTAAAAAATATTTAATATTATTAAAAATATTTAACAAAAATTATATTACTAATACCTCTTAATCTCGGTTGGATGACCGAGTAAATGTAAGTACTGCACATTTATTAATGTTTAACTGAATTTGATTAATACAACACCAATCATTAATGACACCAACATTTCTCTGTAAACTCTGTAAATGAATCCGAGGAAGAGCTAATTGTTCTATAAATTTCTAGATCGTCAGCGTATGCAAGAGTATTACAATCCAAAGAAGGTAGAAGGTCATTTTTATAAATATTAAAGAGGAATGGTCCTAATTTGGAGCCTTGAGGTACGCCACTGGAAGCAATGAATGTATGAGACACAAATCCATTTTAATGGACATAGCATAATCGGTTATGAATTATGAAGGTAGGATTGAATTAGAGTGATAACTAGAGCTTCCCAACTGCGTGGCGCACCATAGGCGTCGATAAGGAACATAAGTAAAGTACATAAAAACAAAAGAAATAAAGAATTTTAAAACGCTTACTTTTGTAATTAGCCGTATCCAATATAGTGGGTGCTAATGCACAAGGAAAATAGTATTAGTCAGCACACGAGGAGGTAAGCACATTAAAACTGTTACCGTAAGCGCAATCCGATTTCTCAAACATCTGAAGCATTAGGAATGTTTCCACAGTCGTTTCTTTCAAGGATGTTCGTCGTTCTGAAAAAATGTTTTTACATCTTGAAAATGAACGCTCGACGTCTAATGATGTAATACACGCGTAATTAAAATAATCTTTGAATTTAGTCACCGGATCAGTAGAGTTACCTTCCCAAACTTGTCTTAACCTGCTAAAATTTGTATCTTTCTTCATAACACTTTCAAAATTTCTTGTAACGATATCATTTTTTTTGTTATTTATACAGTGTAGGAGTGTATTAACGTCATCTAATATTTGTATTGACTCCGTCAGGGACAGTGCACTATTTTGTAATTTATTTATTGCCT
The DNA here is from genome assembly GCA_020654165.1 of Oryctes rhinoceros. Taxonomy (NCBI): domain Eukaryota; kingdom Metazoa; phylum Arthropoda; class Insecta; order Coleoptera; family Scarabaeidae; genus Oryctes; species Oryctes rhinoceros. Next base: position 5,002,550 of record JAIOKQ010000018.1, on the reverse strand, counting down.
CAAGTACTTCTCTATAATTGTTGTAAACGGTTTATAGATCTGCTTCAACGGAAATATCTTGGAATTTTTCCTGGCTTTCCTTAATAGCCGCAGATTCGTTGGGATTGAATTGTAAGACGACTGATTTTATTTGCCGGAAGTATTTAAAATAATAAAACGCTGCCTTCAGCCATGTCCCCCGACGCGTAAGAATCGGCTCTGATGGTTCGGGAATATCGGGACACTGTTTATGAAATTCACTGGTACGTTTGGGAGATTTGAGAAACACTCGTTTCGTATTTGTTATTAATGCATTTACCTCAGTGAAATTTGCACGAATAGTTTCAGCCGCAATATGCAGAGCATGAAGTTTACAAGTAATATGTAACATTATCCCATAATGTTCTTGAAGAGAACGACCTACGCAACGCATTGTCGCGGCACCATCGGTCATGAAAATTAATACTTGAGTAGTGGCAATTTCAAATGTTTGTAAAGTATCAACGACTACGCTCTCGATAGCGTCGGCAGTACACGATTTTAGTGTTTTACTAGTTAATAAAATTCCCTTTGTAGGTTGACGAGGTTCCAGTATACGTACAATCACATTCAAAATAGAATGTTTTTTACGGTCTGTCGTTTCGTCAATACATAACCACAGTAGTTTATTTTTTATTGCAGATCTGATCCTGTTTTCAATTTCGGTACGTACACTTGGCACACATCGGAAATGGTTTCTTCCTGAGTAAGGAAAACGGTAAATTACACGCAGTCAGCATATAAAATAAATCAATTATAAATTGAGTTGCCTCAGTCGGTGATACGCCCAGTTTTTTATTTTTGTGTTGCTGACTATTTACATGTCTTCTACAGCCATATTTATCATTGCACATCAGAGGTATATTACAAATTTTACATATAATCTTACTTCCATTATATATTAAGTCAGGAAGTTCTCCACAGAACTTTTTCACTTTGTCGGCCTGTGGGCGTTTCTTACTACGCGCGTCCGCCATACCGTCACAACCCGATCGCATACGGTAATAAACTACCGAAATGCGATGCGAGTTATTTGCTTATATATTACATTACATATCCCCCCGGCGACGCCCGGCGGTACGCCTTCTGACTTGCCACGCACTTTGGGGAGCTCTAGTGATAACGCTAGGAGAAAACACAATAACAGAAAGTTTATCTATCTATTAGGATAAGATCCTAAAATTAGGTAAAATCCGTGTAGATAACATTTACTTGTCGACGATTGTCAAGAGCTTTGCTGACATACTGGGCGAGTTCAACTATATTAGTAACATTATACTTCATATACCCGGGAATTCTGGAGGAGTTTCGTTTAGTATTCAGAAATTTCCAAAAATGTCAATCCTTTTGTGGTATTCTCTGTAGGCTGATTTGACTTGTATTTTGATTAAGGATCTTAATCGTGAAAACTCTCTTCTATAGGTAGGCGATCCAGTTCTTTTCCACTTAGCGTAATAGTAATTCTTGGTCTTCAGATTCCTCTTGATATCCGCATTAAACCACGGAAGGAAACTACGTCGAGAACTTCTACATGTTTGAACAAAAAGACTTATGGTACCAAATAGCTGATCATAAAATGCAGAAACAGCATCATCAACATTAGAAAAGCTTCAACAAAGGACCGATGTACATTCATAATACGATCATACAGCGACGGGAAATCGGCATTTTTAAAATTATATTTGAGATTAGCGTTCAGATGGAATGTTTTTCGTTGATTTTATATTAGCTATATCAAGGGTTATTATCCAATGCAGGATGAAATACATCCTCCGACACAAACGGATCAATATCATGGGATACCACAATTAATCATGGAACGTTGACCAAACTCAAATCAAGAGCACTATCATTACAGTTTAAGATATCATTAAAGTGGCCCAGGTTCAAGGTTGATAATAAATTATTAATTATAGAAATGTTTCGATCAGTACTATTAGAAGAATTGAAATTTGGACAATTGAAGTCACCACATATCAATAATTGTTTATTAAGAAGTTGTAGACATAATGACTCGAAAAATACTTAATAATCATCGTATGTAACATAAGGAGAAATGTAAATATTAACAATAAAGTCATTACATCAAGGTAGTAGAAAGTATCAACACGTATTGATAAAAACTCAGGTAATTGTGAGAATTATAGAAAGCACGATCAATTGTTTTTGGTTAGGCCGTGTAAGCCCTTGAATTACTTTGTTAGAATATCCCGTTGTCATAATTGGCATCGCTTTCACCATGTGAATCTGACCCGTTGATTTTTTTTTTTGAATCTTCAACAATGGTTTATTGGTACGCGGCTTTATGCAAACCGTGCGCATTGACATTCAATAATTTATAGTATTCTCCCACTGCTGCGCTGCAGTACTTGTTGACATAATTTATTGCCCTTGCATTAGGGAAAAGCTTACAATTTCATTGATCTCACATTGCAATATTTAGATAATCTTATTCCTGGAATGATTTTTGGAAAATATTAACAATATACACGAATACCTTAAACGAGGCGCAATTTGTGTTGATTTCTGTATATTTATACCTGCTGCTTACATATTGAATTTGAAAGGATCTGTACATTTCCTATAATAAATTAATTGGAAGTTTATTTTATCATACGTTAATCAACATCAGGGTAAAACGTTCACGTGTATAGAATTTTTCAACATTGCTATGATCTGATGTTACAAAGATTTCAGGATTTTACTTTTATTTGTGTGCAATAACGCTGCATAAATTACGAACTAACCAATCGACCGATGCGATGTACTTCTCGATAACACAAACCCATGTTTGGGGTAATTGGCTTAATAGATGTTCGCCACCAACGCAAATTTTGGAACCGCAAAATCAAATGTAACCAGGCTCTGGACCATCCATTAATTTCTCACTGGTGTGTGTCACTATTAAATGTGACATATTAATATATGTATCTTGCGATAGGTAGAGAGTACAACCAAGAGGCTAGATTTACGTTGCGGAGATTTGTAATGCTATTTACCTAAAATTTATCCGACCGCTACCGTTATTTGTTACGGTTAGCTTGTAAATTCCCTTCCTGCTGATTTGTTTCGATATTTCAGTAGATACCTAATTAAGATTTTACTATTTTAACTATTTCTTTCCTTTAGTAGTAGTGAAATTTAACGTACAGATAGATTTCTTTGTATAGGCTTTAGACAGTTCTACTAGCTGAGCAGAGAATTTCCTCTTCATTAATTTGAGATTTACTTGATTTAATTTTGTCGTAAATATATATTTTCTTAAGTCATAACTATTTGGGATGCTCATCGGACAGAATCAGATAAACGGACTAAATCTATTCTTCACCACGAATGAGTACCTTATATATGGAATTTAATCTTAACTCTGAATTTCTTTCTTTTCTTTACCAATAAGCTTTCGATATTAAAAATACTCTTAATTTGTTATTTAAACTTATTGAATTAACCTTAAGTTGTATAGGAAGTTCTAGAATTGTGGTCTATAATAGTTGGTCTTCACCTTTGATTTATTTAGTCTGAAACAATCCAACAAATCTTCAATTTCTTACACCGAAATGGTAAGTGTCACATATCGAACTATATTCATTGACATTATTGTTTAAGTAAGCTATACTGCTGGTGGTAAAATTAAAATGTTAAGTTCTTTTATTTTTCCTTTGCAATCATCTTAGCACGAGCACGATGGCCCCATGGAAAGATACCACACGAAGAAGTTTTCGTAAACAGAGACTAATTTGTTTGGAACATAATTAATATGTACCATCCAAGTTAGTTTACTCTCAATTAGGAAACCAAAAGTTTTAAGGGATCAGAGACCAGTTTAATTTTGCTTATAGTCTGCGTGATTTAATTCAAGTTCGTTTGTTGAACACCTTTTCAACAAATTTTCATTCTATCGATAGCCATAACCTATAATTGTATCGTCGGCTATTAATATACATTCGATGTTTGTTGAAGTAGGGTATAGTTGAATGAGGATGGGAGCTAATACAGATCTTCAGGGCTTACCTTCTGAAATTGATAGAATCAAATGTAAAAAAATAGAGAAAATATCGAAATTATTGCTTTTCTGAAATTATTTGGATGGAATTGAGGTATGTAAGTATTTATTTGTTTCTAAGACTTTTTTTTTTAATCTAGACTTTCATTTGACAAGATAAATCAACTATTAGAAATTCGAACAATAATTAATCTTATTTAGAAAAATTCCATTCCATAATGTGATTCTTTTTGAAACTCTGCTACTTCTGATTAATTATTGCGGTTCAATCTTTGAGCTACAATTTGAAATCTTTCAGATTATCACATTTTAATACGAAATTTATTTAAACACATGTTACCTGGGTGATAGATAGACTTAAAACTAGTTATTAGAAGATTACCGTCATTTAATGCCATTGTTTAATCGGGTTGGCGATTGTTTTATATCTACAGCCACTTTTAGTTTATTTCTACTTACTTACTTACTTATTTTTACTTAATGTGGAATTAAAAACGGGAACTATGAGTTCTAATGTAGCAATTGTAGTAGAGGTTCTATGCTCTTCAATTACATTTTATACGGCGGACAACACTACAGCGTGAATTTTTACCGAGAAATTTTACGAAGACGAACAAAATGAGTGCTAATTGATAAAATTACATTTTTTTTTGATACGCCTAACCACATTGAACATTGTTGTACTTAGATTTGGCGTTAATTTAACAATTTTGAAAAATGGGTACTTAGAATACAAAAGCAGTTGATGTCAGTTTTCTTCGTCGTTGGCTGGATTTACATTATCCTTGCACTATCTAAGCTCCAAATATAATAGGTCAGAAAAAGGAATTTTGTTTTAGAAATCCACCTTCCTACCACTAGAGGGACTTTTACTTTTGGTAAGTCGGAAGTCACAAGATGAGATGTGTGGGTGAATGATGATGACAGATACCTCTTAGATGCTAGTCGTAACATTCCAATATATTGGCATCTATCAACTAAAACATGTCAACATGAGGGTAGCTCTATTATGTAGTAACACCATAGTAATTTTGTTTATGGATAGGAATCTCATAAGCACCAACATACTAAAGTTATAAATCTTTTTAAAGCATTTATGGTAGACAATCCTTGTTTAAAATCAAAAAAGATTATTTGATTCCAGATGTTCGACTATTTGATTTGTCTTTTCAAAGATTAACGAATTATATATAACAACAAAACGGATATTATAGAAATTGATCGATATTTGCTTGAATCATTACTATTATCCTTTTTGAAATAATGGTAACAAAATGAATAATGTCGGATGCAATATATTGTAACAAATTAGTTCCTTTTTGTCAATATTTCGGAATAGCTTATGGCTTTGATTATAGGCAACAAGAGTGCGAGCAGTTTTACAGCTTTTAGACCGCTCTACATCTCTTTATCCTGGAGAATGCTTGAGCTATCAACCAGTCATGGCGTTTGTATATACAGGGTTACCTGTAAATAGCACGTAAGCTACCGAAATCTGAAGGCTACCTATCAATGTGTTACTGAAAATTTAAAAAGAAATTTATTTGTAACATATACATTTTTTTCAAATTTTAGGGTCCAAAATGCAGGTAAAGCCGGTCCATATCTTTGTTTCTCCTATATTATACAAATACCGCTGATGAATCAAAGTTAACCCAGATGCAAATAAAAATCGATAAAGCATTGTAGATGCTATGAATAGGGAATAGTCTATTGAAATGCATTAGTCTGTCGTACAGCTGATGTCGAAGTGTTTATGTGTTTACATTGAATATGCCGATAACCATATGATTTGCGTTCTTAATGTTTAAAGTTAATGCATCCGAAATGTCGGGTTTTGAGTTATTTGTAGTTATACATTCTTTTTATTTTTATGAAATTTGTGGTGGTCCTAACAAGGACCGATCTAGGCGAAACAGGACAAAATAATTTATTAATGTAAAAAATGTTCGAAATGTCCACCGTGAGCTCTAATACAGGCATCAATTCGACGTGGTTGACGAACTTCGGTGCGTTGAAACCACTCGCAGAAGGCAAGACGGCGAGGATAATCTAATTCCGTTAATCTTTGCACGCGCTGGATGTGATACGGATGAAGTAAATTATTTTTCAAAATTCGATGCACCGTCGTTTGGGACACATTTACTTGCTGGGCTAAAGTTGTAGTACTTATGCCTGGTTCCGCCTCAACGATGTTTAAAATATGCTCTTCTGCTTGCTGAACTCTACGTGATATATGACGGCCACGACCTTCGAAACGTGGAATTACTGATCCTGTTTCTCGAAGTCGATACACGGTTCTCACAATTGTCTCGGATGATGGATGCCGCCGATTGGGAAACCGTTCCGCGTACAAATTTTCTGCCGCAAGACTATTTTGTCCTGTTTCGCCATAAATCAAAATCATATCGGTGTATTCGATATTCGTATAGGATGCCATTGCAATTGCGTGTAATGACGGTGAATGCTATGTGCATACTAAATGGATATCCGAACGCTGCTTCAGCGACTGCCGGTGATTCCCATACGTTAACTAAGACAGAGTCGGACTCGAATAAAGAAAAATCATTTTCTCGTTACTACGTGCACATAGAACCATAATATTTTGTATTTAGGCATTACTCATGCGTTTCTTTCACCTAATTTTTTTTTCGTACTATATCCGAATAAGACTGTATATAGGTCAAGACGCTGCCAAAAAGGTTTTCTATTTTGATAGGTAGATAAATCTGCGTTTCGTGTTAGATGTGTTTTTTCCATTGATGCTGGTGCTGGATGCTAGGAGAGGAAGGTTTCTGCAATTTTTTCTTCACGTTGAGAGCTTCTGCATGGAAGACGTCTAGTTAATCCTATCCTAAAGAGTCCTTTTTTGGGTAGTAATATGCAACTAGGACTTCTACAACCACGTGAAGGTCCTTCTGTTTACATTTTATTTCAATTCATTCAATGTTGCTGCAAAATATGGAGATATTAACAACCTACAAAAAAGTAATGTGTAATTTATTAAACCTGAAAGATAAAATTCCAGTGTGCCACGCAGCCTATTCTTTACAAGTTCAGTGTAAATCTTTTTCAATTATAATTGAACTGTGGTACCACCAACATGCAATGCCAATGAAGCGATGATGTATTATTCTAGTTAAAAAGGTTTTATTGTAGTATGCTCCAAGTGATCTTAAAAACCGTTATTGAAACAGCCCGTTTATGCTTCTATAAAGGAACTGTATCGATATAAAAAAAATCTTTCCACGCTTTTACTTCATAAAGTAAAAAACTTGAAAGGAAAATAAAATCGACTACAGTGCATAGCTTCAACTTATTCGATTTTCCATTGCTGACTTATAAATAATGTAGAGCATTCAATCTGTGCGCCAGTTTTGCTGGCTTTTCAATCTCTTCTTCTCTCTATCTTTTCTGTTAGCATTTTATGCGAACAGGATTTGTCCCACTTCGTTTTCTGAGTTTATGCAGGGAGGAAAATAACAATACGTCTTTCCTAGGGGGAAATCAGTCATGGAGTAGGATTCACAACTTAGTAATACTAGACGTATTGTCAAGATGAATTAGTTCTATCATCGGGAACAGTGTCTTTTCAGTTCGATATAGAGAAGTTTTGTAGAATAGTAAACATTTGAGTGATTATGTGCATATTTTTCTATAAAGAACGTATTTGACTAATAGTATAAATTTTAAGTATCTTAACATATTGGAATGTGATCACTCGTATAATCTAATCAAAAACTTAGCTAAGCAGTTATAATAGGTGAATATGTACTTGCTAGTTAGTGCGTGGGTGGAAAATAATTCAATTTCCGAAGCAATTCATAGAAAATGGGCTGCAAAATATTAAATTCAGCGTTTAATATTTTTCGCTCCCATAGCGATAAACAGAACTAGAAAATTAGGGTGGTCATTTGCTGCAGCCGAGCTTTCCATTGATACGTTCCCTATATCAATTTTCAGTTTAAAGTCAGTTGGTTTTCGTCTTTACTTTTTCGAGCTTTTTCCTTCATATAACATTTTTTTAGAAACTCCTTACTTCGGCGTTTGAAGTAACTCGAACTTTTATTGTTATTCTTGTTTTTTTGTTTTTTGTACGGATCCAGTACTTGTTTGTGTGTCTTCTCCACCTTTCTTTGTTCTTACACCTCCCAACGTTTTCCTTTCCTAAATCTCCAGTTTTTGTTCGTCTTATTTTTTGCCACGAATGTCACGGGCAAATTTCACCCTTTAAATTTGCAGCTCTGCAGGAACGGAAGGTAGCGTTAAGCGACATTCGATGGGGTCTGCAAACTGACAAAGTTTCGTTAAAATCGGCAATTAACACTTTGGTTAGTTCCCTTGTCAGAGGTTGATGCAAGATAAACTTATTTAATATGGCTTATATCACAGAAATGCTTCTGCATTTTATGGATTAGATTTGATCCCGTCTTTCTAGTCGCTTTGGCACGTTGGTCATACACCGGACGACTTCTTAATGAAATTACGTCAGAGAAATGAGAGATACGCCGAGTCGGAGCGCGCGAGATAATTAATGACCCACGCCAACCTCCCATTCGGTCCCAATTTCAAACTTAGCGGGGCTTAGTTACCAGTTTCCGTTTAATTTATATCCAGCCGTTAGCAATTCCTTTATGACACCGCGGCACTCGGAAGTAACCCCTTTCGGTTTCGTTTTCGGAATCTATGATGTGTTATAAGAAGTATTTGGAGATAAAGTGCTTTACGCTCGTTCTAGAAATAGGATATCGGGCTTCCACATAAGCCACTGATAATTTTTTATTTTTAAAATGTTAGAAGATTGTTTAATAAAAGCTATCAGCTTTTCAAATGGAAGTATTTAAAAAGTTACTTTTCATCCTGATTTGTGAAAATATAAATGGCAAACATAAATGTCAGTGCAATTCGCGTCATTAGTTCTAAGAATATAGTAAAGGATTCGTGAACTAATATTAGCACCTCACGTATTGTCAAATACACAGCACCGTAATAAATTCCAAACATATGTCTTTCGGAAATCCATGATGGCAAGTCTGGCTTGATAACTAAAGAGTCCAAACGATGTGCCCGACCAGTAGCGTCGATGCGAGAGCAGAGTGGGGTAAACTCCGCTCTCGCATAAGTAGTAAAAATAAACGATGCATTTAGTTGCCGTTCTAACGTGTTAAAGTATACGTTGAAAACGTTGCGAGGTCGTAAAAACAATGCGTCAAATCGGTTGTCTGCTACCGTAGTAAATAAATTTATACATCGGTTTCCCGATTTAATATATGACGGTAAGGCAGTGAAATGTTTAGTTTGTGAAACAACTTTATTATCTTGGAAAGCGAGTCAGTGTCAAAGACATATAAATAGTGACAAACATAAATTGAAAAAGATTAGACGCAAATCATATAATGAATTTGTGGTTGATTTAACAATGATGCTAATTGCGACCAGTATAGCAATACATAAAGTCCAACACCCAATGTTTCGCCAGTTTTGGAATAAATACAATTCTACGTGGAAATTACCATCTAAAAATACGCTACTCAATTACGTACCATCAGTGCGTGAAAGAATTGTAAATTTTACGAAAAAAACGGTGAAAAATAAATACCTTTGGTTGACAATGGACGAAACTACAGATATTAAAAAACAGTCCATCCTATCCATTGTCGTAAGGACGCTGACCCCACAAGGATCTTCTGACCCTTATTTACTAGCCTGTAAACGAATGCAAGATTGTACTGCCACGGCGATACGTAGTGTATTAATAGAAACACTACACAAATTTGAAATGTTACCGGAGCAACTGTTAATGTTAGTTACCGATGCTGCCGCGGTTATGTGTTCCACAGCAAAATTACTCAAAACGATTCAACCAAACCTGCTGCACGTCACATGTTTGCTTCACGCTTTACACCTTGTAACAAACATTATACGTACAAGTTATCCTGATGTGGATGAACTAATAGGACAAACGGAAGCGGTTTTTCTTAAATCTCCGAAACGTATTCGCCTATTTCATTCGCAGTGTCCTGACATACCCGAGCCGCCGCAACCAATTCTTATACGATGGGGTACGTGGTTAGAAGCAGCATTCTATTATTATAAACATTTTGAAAAAATTAAATCAGTAGTTTTACAACTAGACGGCAAAGAAGCGGCTGCAATAAGGCTCAGTCAGGTTCAATTTAAAAATCCTCAAGTTGCAGCAAATTTAAAAATTATTTACGACAGTTACGTTCCAATAGTGGATGCAATAAAAAAGTTACAGAACAGTGCGCTGTCTTTATCGGACTCATTAGCAATTATTGACCACGTAGAATTAGCGCTGCATATCCTCGATGATGAAAAAAGTGTTTGTGTTCGTGAAAAATTTAATAGTGTATTAGATAAAAATGTAGATTTTACAAAATTACGGCAACTTTTTACCAATACTGAAGATACGTTGTACAGATACAAAGAGCACTTTAACTATGCAAATATAACATCTCTCAACGTCGAACAATCCTTTTCAGCATATAAGCATTTATTTACGTCGCTACGTACGAACCTTTCCGAGACTAATACAGAAACATATATGATGGTGCAATTACTTCATCGCGCACATCCGGATATTTCTGCAACAATGTAAACATGTTAGGTAAGTTATTTATGTTTTTTCTTAACGTTTTATAAAGTGATTCAATATATTTATTTTTAAATAAGCGCACTGTTATTCTGGTAAACTCTCCACGCAACGCCAATGCTCGGGCACATCGTTTGGACTCTTTAATAATCACCCTTATATTTCTCGTTCAATAATAATTTTTTTTAATTTTTTTTTAATTTACTTTTTTTCAATTATAACTTTTTTTAATTTTAAAGTTCAACATTATTACATATTTTATGCCCTTTCATGTACATCATCCTTATTTACTATATGTAGAGTGTTTCAGTAGTATAGTCTCAACCGATAATCAAAAAATTTGCAAGAAATTAGGACAATAAGTTAAAAATCTACAATTTAAGTAACATTCGAGAAATACGTGAATGTAGGTGAAGAATCGAAAGATATCGAAAGAATTAAAGAATTATGTTTAACGCAAAGTTGTTTTAAACTCATAATTTCCGTGCTTTCTAAGTTATATAAAGGTAAGCCTTTAATATTATGATAAAAATGGGAAACTTTCAAGTGTGAATTCTTGTCAAATGAACGTCTGATAATTGTGTGGCAAAATGGGAGAAATCCGAAGCTGAAGACAACGTACATGTTCCTTAAGTCTAACGTCAAAAGATATGAAAGACCTACCCCGTATATTTAGCGTCGCAATCTTCCCAGTTCTGTAAGTATACGCCATATCTATTTGTTTCATCCACCTTTCTCTTTGTTGTTTATGATGTGATTCTTAAACGGGTGTCTTAAAACACACGTCGACGTGGTTACTAAGAACGTTAGCAATCCTGTAGGATATGGGGCCAATGTGAAGAATCGATATGAAGGGCTTAGTTTCCGTTTCTATTGATGTGTTCGATGTAGTCGATGAAATCGTTTGTTATCTTCTGCGATACAAGTTTCCATTTGTTTAATTCTACCGTGTATTTAATAAAGTAATTTTTTGGACAATTTGTTGAAACAAATTGGAAGTTCAGCGGTAACATTTTCTTGTGAGAGAGGAACGCTGATGCACAGATGAAAATAATTGCAAAATTGAAATTATATCCGATCGCGTGGTTACGAAGGTTGCTAATTGTTACACCCGTTTTAAAGAATTTGGGTTTCCGAGTAATTGCATGAGAATGCCGACGTTTCGCTTTCAATCTCATGCAGTTTTCTCTGGGCTGGCCGCTACATCTTCAGTGGAAATCCTTCCTATTCGCATCCGCCAATCGCAACCAGTCTCGCATAGTCAAACCTGAAGGCGTCTTAAAATTTAAGGTGTTGAAGCAAAGAAAACCTGAAGAAAACACTTAACTTTAAAATTTAAAAATTGATATTTGGGCCTTTGTGCATATTCCTACAAGTTTAAAAAAGTTAATTTTAAATAAATTCTGCGATGGGTAAAAAGCACACAGGTGTAAGTTGAAACAGAAATGCCAAGTAATGATAAAAAAGTAAAAGTAACTCCACGAATGTTCGAAAGGCAATAGAAAAAGAATCGGGAAATAGTGTTGTTGAAGGGACAGCAATGTATTGTGACTGTTCCGATTTACCAAATTAAAGGGGATCACTGGGCATAAGGTGATTAATAAATAGTTGTTTCCATGAGTGTACGCTTTATTCGAGAAGAAAAAATGGGAAGAGTGAATATATTATACTACATATGGTGGTGGTGGTTCAACTTCAACCTCCACGTGACCGATAGCTATTTCGACAACCCGAATCTGTGTCAGAGGGAACTTTGAGCTAAAATTGATAGCGCATTAAGCCAACTCTTCTACCATATCTTTCACGCACCCTTACCCTACCGCTTTTACAAAGGAAAGCTGCGTTCAATACTGAATGTTAGGCGTTTCTATTCGTGTGATCAATAATATAAGATTACAATTGCTTAAGTTTAGTAAGGTATTCAAGAATTTTTGTCAAGCTTTTCTGCAATATTAACTGCAGGCAGTTCATATTGTAATCCGAAATGAAAATAATTGTCGGAAAACGATAATAGTGTATTATACAAGATCACGTGAGCCATGTAGCATATCCTGAAACGACTAAATCTAGACAATCAGTAAATGACTAATGAAACATATTTCTCGCGTAAATACTCGAAAAATAATCATTTATATGAGGTTTATTTGAAATCACTCTATTGTCTATAGAGATCAATTATAATATTATACGTTCAATTAGAAATTGTTAACCAACGCCTGCGAGCATTTTTGGCAAGAGTTGCTAAGATTATAGTCTGGATCTTAGAACCAAACAGTATCAAGTCACATTTTTTTTTTAATTTTACAGGAGAGCAACTTGAAGATTTTGAACAATGGTAAACCGATTACTATTATAAATAGGAGAGCATGGGTTAATATCTTCCCACTTATGATTTTTGAAGCTAACTAAACATGATAATAACTATCCTTATACGTTAATTTATTAAAATAACTTTAAATTAATTGTGAGACCTACTAATGTTTGGTTCAAGCAATGGATTTAATATTTAGTAACTCTATTTTGTGACTTAATTTTGTTTAGCTTCTACGAATTTATAGATATGTGGCATTTGATGAATTTGATTTATAGATACGTGGCAAGTAGAACGAAAATTATAATTAATTAAAGCTAACCAAAGGCAAAAAATAAATTTATTTTCTAAAATAAATGCAAGATCACAGCAAAATATTACAAACGGAAATTATTCATCTTAAAGTTCAAGTAACAAGCAAATAACACTGACTAACATGGTTTTTACCCTAAGTGAGTTACTTGTGAAATTGAACAGCATATATAAAGTAAAAATGATGCGAATAGCGGCAACATTGGCTTAGCTCTGGTTGCAGAGAAAATGCCTTTATAGTATGGCCGGTGATCTGGTCTACTGCAATAATGTTTATAGACCTTCTGAAACTTAATGATCCCAGTTCTTGGAGATTATTCATAGACTCGCCAAACACCCCAATTATGCAACAAAACAGCCTAAAAACGGTTTTGTTGCATAATCGAAACCATTATCCTTCTATTCCGATAGACAGATGGTGATTAACAATTCCTATTCAGAGCATATTAATAGATCATGCGGGTTACCTCAATGCGTCATATTGGTTCACTTTTATTGGGAGTAATATAAGAGATACCACAACAAATACTTACTAACATGAGAACGTCTGGATAGCCTATTTTCAGACCCTTCTCAAAGGCTTAGAAAATTTTTCATCTTCCAACGATATGTGGTCTTCCTTAACGAGTAAAGATGTTTATAGAGTCCCTTGGGTAGCTAGTCTATATCAGCGAAACCGTAGATATAAAAGCGCGCTGCTTCTCTCGTAGCTGCTTTTCCCTTTTGGCATGGTTCGCATCCTCAGTTGCCGTGATCACTTGCTTCCCGGATTTTTAGTTTCACTTCTAGCGTGGTTTACACTTTGCTAACTATGGCCTACCAGCTTTCCCTTCCTTGAAGAAGTACTATATGAATGTGCGCGAAACGTAGAGCTTCCATTAGCTACCATGAGATAGTTTAAACACAAAACACGTTCGTTTAGTTTAAACTAACTCTAGGCGTGGAAGCCTACGTTTTTATTTCAATTTGAGAGATTGTTTTAGATCGTTCAAATAACTGCACGTAAACGATTTATGCATTTACTTCCAGTCGACAAAAGGACAAATTTTATAAAATCTTAATCACGGATTTGCACGTTTATTTCCGATCAGCTTAACTTGGTGTCGCCGCTAATTATGATTAAATAATTTTAATTGTTTTTTCAACGAATTCGTGGTTAATAGTAGATGTTAGCGTGACGTCTGCCAATAGATGGTCTAATGAAGTAAAATATGTAATGTAATATGCGTAGCTTTGTTTGCCGAAATAATCGAAGATATGTTTAGCTTCTATTCGCATTTAATTTGAATACGTATAAATATTCCGAGACATAAACAACTGAAACATTTTGATGTTCAGAAAAAAGAAAAAAACTCGTATGCCAATAGCTTTCCGTTAAACATACACGGCAATTCTTTTAATGTGTAAAAACTGCAAGCGCTTTCCTGGCGTTAAAGAAGTGTAATGAACAATCAATCAAAGCGGCATTTGGCTCTAAAGTTGATCAAACTGAAAACAAATAAACCTGAAAGCGATAATGCTTTCAAATTGCAGAGATAAATTTGAATAAACGGCTCGCCTACTAGATTTAAAAGAGTAATTAAACTATAATGAACTTCCACCGAAATGCACACAACGAACACAAATTAATTTAAAGGGTTATTAACTGGTCGGACCTTGTATCACATAAACAATGCGGCATCAGTTACAATAATGAAACGGCGACGGTACGGTAGACAAAATGGGTGCTTTCATGACACCAAATATACAGCGGTCCTGCGCAAAATTCTAAATTAAGTAATTAAAAGAATGATTTATGGATCCGAGAGTTGCTCAAACCCAAACATCTGATAAACGGTCGCTCATTAAACGCTCGACTTTATTTATTTGTGCGCCAAATCAGTCGAAATATGAAATCTAGTGAATGAAGAATCACATACAGGCATTTGCGATAATGTAATTGGGTATTTGTTATAAATAATAGGAAATACGGATTGATTATTAGGCGTCTAAACAAGATATTAACAACGATATTTCTTCAGTCCTCGATTCAGCCGTATCACGTAGATACCTTTTCAGCAGTTTAGACAAATAGTAAATTATGTACAAGTGAAGATGGAAGATAATTTCGACATTCTAGACACAGCGTATTTTAAAATAACAAAGCTAAAATGGACTTAATAACAAAATGTTAACATTACAACAATTGATATTATTATACCACCAAACCATACTTCATAGCGAAATGCGTCTTCTTTTAAAGGCGCCTTGAGCTAATAAAATCCTTTGTCTTGATGTCTGTTTGCGTTTTCTTTTGATTAATACTACTGCTCTAGCCCGTAATATGCTACCCAAGCTCGTGACCTATCGTCTAACGAACTGGCGTTAGCGAGTATAAACAATCTTAAAACATGCACATTTCTTACCGGACTTGTCAACTTGTTTATTAAGTGATATTTAAGGAAATTCTCATAAACACAAACTAAATTTTATTTTCTCTCTATTATTGGTATTTGTCTACTTCTTGGAAGAAGTTAGATTAAAAACGAAGATTGAGGTCGAAATTAGAGTCAGAAAGCCTCAACTTGCTGGAACGCAACTGGCTGAACATTATTTATTGTAGGACTAATGGCAGCAATTTTACATGCTGAATTTTCAGCATTATAGTATATATTTGTACCGTAGAGACTTAATTCTAGTGAGTTACTCTTCTAGGAGGACAATATTACAAGTTTCCTTACGTCGCAATTTTTTTCTTCAAAGCTCTTGTTTTGTGCTGTTATCAATTTTTAGAAGGTTTTATAGTACTACAATTATATCAAGATCGTCGCTACTTCATCCAAATAAATATACTATCTTGTATTAAGAAAAGATTCTTTGCTTTTTATAGACACGGTGTAGATACGGTACTAATTTTGGGTTCGATTAGGCTAAAAGTGAATAACATGTTTACGTCATACAGCGCATATATGTACATTGTCTTGTTCTTTTACACACCAAGTTTGTCATTTTTGAGAGGAAGGAACGAATTTGGATAGAATTTTATAAGATATCGAACAAAAAATGCTTATAAACAATAACCAAGACAGCACTACGAGAGTGGATCAAGAAGCCTTAAGAAAATCTTAGAGATGGCACCCGCGGTATCGAAAATGATTTGTTTCTAGTAAGGATCATTAGTCACTAGACAATAGTCAAAGCCTAAGTTATCCATCAGGGTTTCATTTTTATTGCTCGTTTAAGCAAAGAATTTCTGTTTAAGTAGAAATATGGAAAACAATGAGTTGCAAGCGTGGATTAGACCCTGATACTTAAAGGGATTAACACCGAAAGAGATCAAAGTCCTTGGTATATCTCCTCCTGTGCTGTTACAATTGGGAAGTGAGTACCCCTGAAATGATTGACCAAATCGACGATATCTGCGTTAAAGTGCGCGAAATAACTGATGCCGTAGGCATATCGTAAGGTATAATGTTTTCAATTTTACACGAATTTGGCAATTTTTTTCAATTTAAAAATTTCAAGACGAGTGACGTGTTTTCGTGCTTTCAGTGGAAAATAAACGCAACCGTGTGGTTGATTCTAAGGCTGTTTCGACGCTTTTCTGTCGCAATCCTGACCGGTTTCTCCATCGATACATAACTATGGACGAAACATGGACATATGTACTATTACACTCCCGAAACAATGTGTTTTTGAAAGCGAACGGACTCCGAAGAAAACAAAGTCGGTAAAATCGGCGTGTTTAAATTTTTGGGATGCACGTGCAATCATCTACACCGATTACTTGGAAAAGGGCAAATAAATAACCGGAAAATATGTTACAAATAGCGCTTAAAAGATTCGGAGAAATAATTGGAAAAGTTTGTAGAGTTAAATAGAGATTATGTTATGAAAAATAAATAAAAAATCTACAGAAGATACTTCGCTTTTCAAACTTCTTCTAAGTACTTATCGAACGACTCTTGTAATATTCCTCATATATCCTGAATTATTTTTATTAATTATTTTATTAATAATAGAAAACGTAAATATTAAAAATCTTGAAAGACGAAAATCTTTTTCAATAGTTCGAACAAACTATGATCATTGTATTCTACTTCATCAATCAAAGGAAGAAAAATAATATTTTATATTATATTTTTCTTCCTTTATTTATTTTATAACTATAATTGACGATTTTTACTGTTCTCATAGTAATTAAAATAATCCGTACAACATTTTTTGCAATGTATTTAATTATCGTCCTGAAAACAATGTATTCTTCCGATATTTTGTTTTAATGACAATTAATCCAAGCAGCCCACTCGAATAACAAATGCAGTATTCATTATTAAACGCCACAAGCTATGTTGTGACGTTATGAGAAGGTACAGATTCTATTTTGATTTTGTACACTAGAGTTACGCTTCTGATATGGCACTTGAGCAACTTCAAAGCAAACTATGCGCACGATGGAACAAGTGCTGTGTAATTATTTAGCTGCTGACAACCCGTAATTGATTTTAATTTCGTATGCTACAAATAGGGTTGTCTAAATTGCGACGAAATAAGCATGGTTTCTTGATCACTATCATAAGCGGTTTATGAGATTATTTGATGTTGAAACTTTCAAGAGCTTATGAAGACTCAACACTTTGCAAACATCTTAAAAATTAGGATTTTCGACTCTAAAAGGAATTCATTCTCCCTGTCTGCTTTGCAAACGGGTTAGATTGTAAATGCGAGCGATTGGTCGTTAACAGCGAATTAGGATCAGATCCTAATTTTTGCAGTGTAAAACCTTGCACTCATTCGTTTTAAACAATTGCTCAGTATTTAATGGTTTTAGTTATCTTACAGACGATAATTTACGCAAACATGAAGCGTCATTCACGACGATGATCTATTAAAGGTATTTCCGGAAATAATAATAAGTAAAACATCCCTTTAACATTTTTGTGAGCAATATAATGGATAATAAAGTCTGTCCCGATAACATTTTCAGCTTAATGGCATTCTTGACTAATATTATTTATTTTTTTAGACAGATCGCCCAAAGGCAAGTTGAAGGATATGCAATATCAAAAATGTAGAATCTACTTTCTTTGGCAAAAATATCTTTTTTAAGTAAATCAGTGGTGAGATTTATTGCTTTGTTGCTGCGAATACATGCCAAAAATATTGTTTCAAATACGAATATATTCAATTGAAAAAAATCATTTTTTTTGAAAAGATGCGGATAAAACATGCTTTACTTCCTGTACCCAAAATTTGCTTCCTTCTCAGTTATTCAAGTTAAAGTTTCAATAATTACACCATCTTCAAGTATTAAAATCGTTAATAAAGCACATTTTAGCTTGCTTCATCTATTTGGTATCAACATGCTAACGTTTTATCCCTACTTCGATTGTTAATAGATATAGATAATAAATATCCAATATGGTTTAGATGTTGATACGTACTAGACTACATAAACATTTTTAAAAATAGGGGTTGTCATTTAAAAAACTGAAATGTGTGTTAGTGTTTGGACTAGGTTCCTGGAACATTCTGTACAATATCTTTGATATACACATATTTATAGCAATAAAGAGTGCTTTATGTTGACAATAACAATGCTTGAACATGGGCAATACCGAATAGAAGATATGGATAGCAGAAATTTATTTCGGGTGTTGTCGAGTAAAATCTAGTCTTTAGAAATTTTCTGAAAAAGCTGACAGGATGATCAGCGAAACGTCAAGTAAAATAATAATTACGCGACAACATCCGAAAGATATGTCTACTATCGATCACGGTCGTGAAAGCCTACACTCAACTAGAAGATTTGGATGTTTAATATGTTGGGAAAAATGGGGACTAATTCTCATAAGTATCTTTTATTTTGTAATTGGGCGGCGATCAGTTTCGTAGTAGACACACATCGTCAGACCCAAATAATATCTTGGAGTCTTATTTTTATGAAACTCTGTTTAATGCAGAAATGGAAGCGGCTTCGGACAAACGTTCATCTCTATCAAAAATAAGAATCAATTTAGTTGTTTTTTAATTTTACACTTTATGACCACTTATATTGATTGTTACTGATTGTTATTGATGTTGTTTGTTGTCAAGATGAGTGTATTCTCAAAATCGGTCGCGTATTTGTTCTCTATGTAAGTGAGGCGACGGCCCAACTGGATGTATAAGCTTTTAAAGCTTGCCATAATCTCATTAGCCTTTTAATGTGTGTGTGTGTGAAAAGTGTTCCATGGCCTTTTTACTGTCGGCCCCTCGCCATAGAGGGTAAAGCTTAGTTAATTGTTCTTTAACTGAGGCTAGTGACTTGGGAGTTCACCGGACACACTAAGAAAATGTTTTGATTCTAGCGGGACTTGGATACATAGCGCCTAACTCTGACCAGCCGAGCGCAGGCCCTCTTACCAGTGGGCCACTAAGTCATTTAAAAGGGTTTCCTGAAAATAAAGCTATACTATCTTTCGATTTTCAGAAATAATTTTAGTAGATCATCGTCGTGAGTGATATATGCATGTATGTAGATATCGATAAGCTAACATCGTGTGTATAGTATTACATTTTGAAGCTACAACTTGTTATAAAATGCTCTAAACTCTAAAATGTAAGTGGAAATAAGTGATGTTAAGGTACGTAAGCCTCTAATAGAAATTAAAGCATGCTAATATGATTGTATATCAAGATTGAATATTTGTCAATAGCTTTTATAACCAGTTCAAAAACAACTAAATCCTTTCAGTTTCACAAATATATCGAGCATTACGATTGTCCAATTGTTCTTGCCTCTGATGTTTTGCTCTGTTCGGTCACAAAGAAATATTAATAGTCAGCGATAATTCAAAGCACTGAATCTATGTTTGTCGACATTTGTGTTATTAAGTGTTGTTAAAGTTAGCAAATTATTATTGACAAGCTCTCGATTACTTAATTCAATATATGGATTTTTTGCGTTTCTAATGGTAAAGCAGTCAATTCATTAAATAACACGTAATCATCTCATTAATTTGCAATGCTTCAAAATACCTTTTAATCTTAATTAAGACGTTGGTACCGTACAGCGAACGTTGAAACGTAATATTCCTGTCGGAGCTGCATCGGAATTAATTGAAATACATCGGATTACGGTATTGGTCCAATTATATCAAGTTTCGCAACTTCCTAACACATTCAGATCGTCGAATTAACAGCGATGATTTGTTTATAATTATTACCTATATTAGCTACAGGCTGCTGACATGCGATCATCGGTATTGATTGTACCGTAACGTTTCAAGTTACTTAGCGTGCTGTCTATACTAAAGTGTTATATAAACCTAGCAAGGTAATCGAAGTTCACGTAATAGTACGACACTGTATTGAACAGGGAAGATGAAGATGTAATGGAAAGGTTATTCTATTGACAATCGAATTTGACGAAAACAAACAGTTTTTTCTTTAAGTATTAAGTATTACTTTATGATACTTTAAAAAATCGGTTCAATTCCAACATTTTTTTCAGGGCAAACATAATTATGTTTTAGGATCACTAAGCAAGAACTACGAACTATCAAAGGAGGAGGTAGATTGTTATATCTAGTAACTAGATGTAGCTGCGTGCACCTACATGCATATATGCAGAACTCTAGCCGCAACATACGAAAAAATTTTAACGGTAGTTTGAACCGTTATAAAATTTGACCACCATTAGAATGAAATAGTATGAAAGTACATTAGAGGAAGTGATTCTTTTAAAGTAAATGTTTAACTAACCGAATGTAGCAGGTCATGTTATCCGAACTAAATCAATATGCAGGAAGGAAAATAGACAGAGAAAAGACGAAAAAAAGGAGAGCCCCCAGCAAAGATAAACAAAAATCCGGCGTTGTCGCCGGGGTGGTTTTACGAGGCTCGCCCAAATTTTAGTTTATCTTTCTGAATGTTTGGGCAATTTTATGAAACAAAGACGCAAAGTAAATATTCAGTTAACTGCGGATAATATTTACCGATCGTGTTACTGCTGCGGGGACATCTCACATCCTCTTTTAAGCTGCGTCCTGGCCTTTTGCTGACAACGCACGTCCGATTACTATCATATTCTGAGATTAATGTAGAGGAAAGGGGCTAGCTTATGTAATATTAGTTTATGGCGTGGATCCCATAAAAACATAATTGTATATCCTCGCAATAATGAACAGCTACCGCGTTTGACGGATTTTTCTTTATATGTGGAAGTTCGTACGTTTTCAACTAATCAGGGAAAATAGATATGTTAGTTGAATTATTAGACCAGCTGAATCGTTAAAGAGGATTTGAAAATAGTTAAATTTATGGAAAACAACTAGCCCTGCTGGAGTTTAAGCGTCTGGTTGGACGTCAATAGCAAAATAGCCGATTACTACAAAAGTAACGCCAAACAAGCTATAGCTTCTCATACTCAATATATTTATTTGATATATCAA
The DNA here is from genome assembly GCA_020654165.1 of Oryctes rhinoceros. Lineage (NCBI taxonomy): Eukaryota > Metazoa > Arthropoda > Insecta > Coleoptera > Scarabaeidae > Oryctes > Oryctes rhinoceros. The sequence continues at coordinate 4,980,879 of JAIOKQ010000018.1, read as the reverse complement.
ACCAAATATTGTGCGATACCTAGTCGGTGTATTATTCATAGACGAGGAGCGACGATTGGCAATCGTCTTCGTATTCGTGACTACGAATGACGAACATGTCATTCGCAAACATGCTTGCTTTTTGATTCTAGTGTTCGTCTAACACATGCAGTAGTTGCACCATCATCGTAATCATTATTAGGTCAGGAATAAGCTACTTTGGAAGGAACCTTTTTTTTCTAAGGTTTTGTAGACGTTGATCTGTTGCAACACAACAGAATCGGTGAGATCCGTTTCTTGCGCTGGGTTTTACACGATAGTCTATTCTTAAAATTGTTTCCGCATTTGTGCGTTATTTACACATTAAATGCGTACACATTAAATTTGCAATGAATATGAATATGAAACATATGAATTTATCGAAAATAAGATAATTAAATGTTGGATACATACACTAGTAGTAACATCAGTAAAATATTGAATTTTCAAAACAAAAATAAATAATCATCGTTCACGATGTATGTATATGTAAACTAATAATAGCGATTGCTTCGACTTTATAACCACTAGAGGGAAATTAACCAAGAGCAAGTGGACACAATGAAGTTACTATGCGTGGCGATGGTTACAGCTAACTATGCTGAATAATATTACCGCGTACATCACTACATCATTTATTGCAATGTTTGATATATTGAATGTATTGATCCAAAGTATCCAGTTGTATTTTAAAAACAGTGGTTTGTTCAATCTTCTTAGTGAAGGGGGTTAGTGTCAGTAAATCTATCCATATGAACTAAATCTTACGATAAGAGGCTCGCATCTTAAATGTTGTTGCCTAGAAGTGAACATGTGCATAAGCGCAAAGTAATAGAAAAATATCCAAAAATTAATAATTAAATTTGTATAATTAATAGTACCTTAGCATGAAAGATTGAAACATACTTAGAGTTGGCAATTCCATCACGTTACTAATATGCCAAATAATTAAAAAGAAACTTTATAAGTATATGTGCACTTTTTCAATAGGAAACAGCTTTAAACTTGAGTTTCATCTTAAATCTCCTAGTAAAAGTAGTATACCTGATACAGCGTTAGTAAAAAGTTCCGGAACGGTCGAATAACTTTGTTATTTGAAAATTATGATTTCTGAAATTTGGTATGGGGGTATAGTTAATCTTCCGGTTTAATCGGCAATACGTCCAACTTTTTTTTAAATGGAACGCCCAGATTTTTTTCACACTTTTGAATGCAAAATAAAAAACTACGTTCAGGAAGTATTAAGATGTTTATTTTTATTCACAAGAAAACAGTTAAAAAATTAAAAAAGTGTCCTAATACAGAAAAATCAAGATACCTGTCTATTCTCACCTATCATCACCTATGTTTGCATTTGGAAAGAGGGCCGCAAGTGCTGGAACAACCTCATTTCGCAATAAATTTAAGTAGACGTTGCCAGTTAAATTTCCTCTTATAAAAATGGTCCTATGATGTTGTTTCCAACAAGACCAGCCCAGACATTCACCTTTTGAGGACGCTGTGTATGGACTTCTTCAATCCAATGCGGATTTTCAATTGACCAGTAGCGACAATTATGTCTGTTCACAGTGCCGTTGAGACAAAACGTTGCCTCATCTGAAGAAATGATGTGATCCAAAACATTACAATACAGAAAAATCAAAATATCTTTGAAAAAAGTTGTTATTTAGTGTTTGCATTCTTTTTGCCGTCACATTTGACAATTTTAAAAGCGTTTTAACTTTTGCATCGCTATAAATTTACTTATTTTAGACATTGACACATTTGAAAATGGCAGTAAAACTTACTGAATCAGAACGAATTGCGATATTAATGATGCGTGGGTACGGTGATCGTCAACGTTCTCTTGAACAGGTTCGTATTTTGTTTAATACTGTTTATCCGGATCGTCACATTAGTAAAAGTATGGTATGCTGAACAATTCAAAAGTTTGAAGTCTTTCGTCAGGTGAAGGATTTACCTAGAAGGGGACGTCCATTAACAGCAACAGATGAAGAAACTAGTTTGAATGTGTTACTTACAGTGGAAGAAAATCATCACGTGTCCACAACAGAATTAGGTCAAATTCATGAGATCTCTCAAAAATCTGCTCATAAGATTCTTAAATTAGCAAGAATGAAAGCCTATAAAATGTATCCCGTCCATGAGCTAACTGAAGATGATCCAGATCGTAGACTACAATTTTGCGAAACAATGACGGAATTGATTGAGCAGCAGCCTAATGTTTCAGATCACATAATTTTTTCAGATGAGGCAACGTTTTGTCTCAACGGCACTGCGAACAGACATAATTGTCGCTACTGGTCAATTGAAAATCCGCATTGGATTGAAGAAGTCCATACACAGTGTCCTCAAAAGGTGAATGTCTGGGCTGGTCTTGTTGGAAACAACATCATAGGACCATTTTTTATAAGAGGAAATTTAACTGGCAACGTCTACTTAAATTTATTACGAAATGAGGTTGTGCCAGCGCTTGCGGCCCTCTTTCCAAAAGCAAACATAGGTGATGATAGATGAGAATAGACAGGTATCTTGTTTCTTCTGTATTAGGACACTTTTTAATTTTTTAACTGTTTTCTTGTGAATAAGAATAAACATCTTAATACTTCCTGAACGTAGTTTTTTATTTTGCATTCAAAAGTGTGAAAAAAATCTGGGCGTTCTATTTAAAAAAAAAAGTTGGACGTATTGCCGACTAAACCGGAAGTGAAAAAAATATTAACTGTATTGCATAAAATGCATTTATATTAACTATACCCCCATACCAAATTTCAGAAATCATAATTTTCAAATAACAAAGTTATTCGACCGCTCCGGGACTTTTTACTAACGCTGTATAGTGTATCACATAGTATACAGCCAGGTATAAAACTTTCAACTTTTGTTAATTGAAAATAAATAATTCGTCAAAATACCTCGTTTTATTTATTCGCCTAAACAGACATGCTGCAAGGTACTGTGTATGTGCGTATGTGCATTTAGGTATAAATACCTCAAACGCTAAGAAGCATTGTCTTAAGCACAATTATGTTGCTTTAATGCCGAAAATTGTTTGGTATTATTTCCTGGAAATGCGGGTAGTTGCTTCAAATTCTTTCACAAACAAGCCTAATATAGGCTACTAAGTAAGATATGTAAATCTCTTTGCATGTATGTACTACTTTCATTGTATATATTTTATGTGTATATTACTGTTTAGATGATTAATTGATTTAATTAACGATAACCGTTTATTAGGAAGAAATCCACTGGTTTTCGTAATGTACAATATATAAAAGTATATAAGGAATTCATTAGAAATGTTTTTTTTTTAATGAAGGTATAAGATATGATTTGAATAATACTCTCAACCGGGCTGAATTTGCTCGGCTAGAGTAAAATCGGGTTTTTCATTCTTTTTAATGCGGATGGCAACAATTACCTGCTTTCTGTTTACAACAATATAGCCGACCAACAAACAAGTTCGAGGTGCGGAGGTACGAGTCAAACGTGAACAGCAATTTTTCCATAAATTATTAAAAATTAAAAAGCAAAACTTTTAGTTTGTACAATATGTGACATTTGCTGTTTAAAGCGCGCTCAAAGAATAAACGTTTCTGTTTTGCTAATATGCTTTTTTTTATTAGAAATATTACTTTAGATTGTTAACATATGTATTAATTGATGGGTTTCACCTTAACTCGTTTCAAGGTGAGAATTACCAATTTTACGAGATTGACCTCACTCCGAACCCAATTTAGTTTAATAACTTCTGTTTTGCGTTTAAGTTGATTTATTTTTAGAATTTTAAACATAGTTCTATGGACAGGACACATTTCTATGGACAACACACAGAAAATGCCTAGAAATAATAACCAAAAAATATAATGCTAAAATGGCTTAGCTTCTTCATGGTATTGATGAAATAATTCATGGTAAATGCGACCAAAGGAGAAAAAAATACACTAACACATTCCGTATCCGTGTGTTAGTGTATTTTCTCTCCCCTTTTGTTGCATTTGCCATAAATTATTCCATCAATACCATGAGGAAGCTGAGCTATCTTAGCATTATATATTTTGGTTACAGTTCTATGGAGTTCGTTAATTACCTTTCTTCAAATGTAGATGATTCTTAGACTGTTCCACCCTGGATTTGAAGCATTGAGTATTATAAAGCATTAGACCTTCTTTTGCTAGTTTACAAAAATAATTATTCTTGTTGGGAACTAATGTTGCCACGCCTATGACGAAATTTCTTCTAGCGAGATCAATAATATTTATGTCAGTAATTTTTGGATGATTTCATCTCTTCCTTCATTTTTCTTGTGTTATTCAGTGCTATTTTCGCATTTGGCATTCATTTTGATCTAGTGGTATTGACTACTGTAAGTAGAAAAATTCTAATGACGAAGCACGTTGAAATTGTGGAATTATGAGGACTATTGTTAAATGAATGGCGTAATCTAGAAAAATCGACATTTTTACGTAATATAGTATTAAGTTTTTTTCTAACTGAAACGCTTTTTTTGTCATCTAAAATATGTAATACTATTTATACGTGGTTAATAATTTTACAGGGACAACGAAGTGTTCTGCACATTTTTCTATTGCGTCGACTACTGGAATGAAACGCTCGTATATAGTTTTAAAATCTGATATAATTTGCATTGATTTGGATTTAGTGTAGCTGCTTCTTTAGCGCCCAGTTGTATAATCACTAATTTGATCTTTTGAAAATGTTGGAAGTAATAGAATGCTGCTTGTTAATGCCGCTATTGGTTGTCCTACATCCGGATAACGTTTCCGTATAGTATCTGCTACAAGGTTTAAAGCAGATATGTTATATACAGCAAATTCGGTTAAACAATTTTGAATAATTGACTTGTGCGAAGCATAATCATGGCAGTATCGGTAACCATCATTAACGAAGTTGTCTGGTGTTTTATCTGGTACATTCTGAACAGCTTCAGCAGTACACTTTTGCTGTCTTTTACAGCGAATTCTTTTTGATGTCCGTATTTTCTTAGATAGTTAGCCATTGTCGTTCATTTTTTACTGCGGTTTTCACAAAATACTCAATCTTCTCGCGCACTGACGGCAAATTGTTTGTCCGATTTTTGCAAACGGTATATTGCACGCATTTCATATAGAAACCATTCTGGTTTTTCAAATTGTGTGCGATGCGGTATTTACATGGTTCCTACACATATATGGTTTCCAACTTTTATGACAAACTAAACTCCTTCATCTTTCTTTTCTTCTATTACATATTAAGTCCGGAAATTGTCATAAATACATGTTTACCCTGTTAGCAAATAGTCAAACTGATGCGTTTCTGCGCAATGTTTTTAATGCTTTTCGTTCAATTCCGACACTTATCAACGTATATTGAACATAGCAGATAGTATAGAAGGTTGGGAGGTGCTGACATGTAACGAACCAGCTCCTTATCCCGCGGTGAAACACCACCGGAAGGCAAGCGAGCATGTTGCGTTCTTGCGATTGTCATTTTGATGACCTTTGTGTAACATCGTTCTGGACGTGCTGCTCTAATTTATGAGATAATTTATTGTTGTTATCTTACACATTTTGGCACTTTAATAAACAATAAACTAACAAAGTTGTTATCTCTCAATGTATTTATTCTCATGGAAATTTAAAACCAAGACCTAACAATAAAGTTAATGTGAGTATGTAGAACCAAACTGCTCTGTTAAAGCATCAAATAAGGTAGAAAGCTACAAGTTATCACTATTTCTCACTCTAGTTTTAGAGGGCTTTAATTTAAATTTACATGAGATCTTTATAAAGGATTCCATTTACTGGATACGCAAATCAGCTGGTCCTTTAAATAAGATATGAAAATATGTTTTCTTCGCCACATTTTGTAAAAGAATAGTGCTTCAGTGTTGCGAGACATTACCCTGATAACTGTAATTACCATCAGTCTACAACTTTGTAATCTCCGCAATGCTTTTGGGAGATATATTGATTCGTTCAGACATGACGTGCGGTGGTTCGTGAAACGTGAAAGCCGATTTGGAAAGGGCCCTCTGGTTCGCGTATGTAATACATAATTTTCGTTTGCCAAAGTTTAAATAAGGGACTGTAACTTCGCAGTATTAATGTTACCGCAACTGCCACAATACTTCGGAGAACCGATTTGTATTTACCCCAAATGAGATGCTAATCTCGATGTCCGTGTAGTACTTATATTAGGTAGATAGTAAAATTGAAATTGAATTTAGTATGCCGAATATCGGAATTTTAACTTCATCTATGCTCATATAATGCATAGTACTAACATGTCGCGGGAATTTCAAAGCTTTAATGTTTAGTTTAGCCAATTTTTCACTGCCTTTTGGAAGTACATATGTTTTTTTAAAAGTGTCGCTATAGTTCCTTTACAACGTTATTTGAAGACAATTTTGGGAACTCTCCGTTCAGAAGGCAAACAAAACAAACATTTGCACAATAATGTGCTTTGCACCAGAGTCCATCATTTTGACTGTTACTTCGTCTCGGGTGTATACTGATTCATCCAGGTTTCATCAATGATGACGATTTGATACAAAAAAAATTGCGAATTTTTCTTGCAGAGACCCAAATACTGTTTACAAGGTGATAACCGTATCCACTGTTAGTAATGAGTAGAGCTCCCCAACTGCGTGGCGCACCATAGGCGTCGATAAGGAACATAAGTAAAGTACATAAAAACAAAAGAAATAAAGAATTTTAAAACGCTTACTTTTGTAATTAGCCGTATCCAATATAGTGGGTGTTAATGCACAAGGAAAATAGTATTAGTCAGCACACGAGGAGGTAGGCACATTAAAACTGTTACCGTAAGCGCAATCCGATTTCTCAAACATCTGAAGCATTAGGAATGTTTCCACAGTCGTTTCTTTCAAGGATGTTCGTCGTTCTGAAAAAATGTTTTTATATCTTGAAAATGAACGCTCGACGTCTAATGATGTAATACACGCGTAATGAAAATAATCTTTGAATTTAGTCACCGGATCAGTAGAGTTACCTTCCCAAACTTGTCTTGACCTGCTAAAATTTGTATCTTTCTTCATAACACTTTCAAAATTTCTTGTAACGATATCATTTTTTTTGTTATTTATACAGTGTAGGAGTGTATTAACGTCGTCTAATATTTGTACTGACTTCGTCAGGGACAGTGCACTATTTTGTAATTTATTTATTGCCTCAAGTACTTCTCTATAATTGTTGTAAACGGTTTGTAAATCTGCTTCAACGGAAATATCTTGGAATTTATCCTGGCTTTCCTTAATAGCCGCAGATTCGTTGGGATTGAATTGTAAGACGACTGATTTTATTTGTCGGAAGTATTTAAAATAATAAAACGCTGCCTTCAGCCATGTCCCCCAACGCGTAAGAATCGGCTCTGGTGGTTCGGGAATACCGGGCACACTGTTTATGAAATTCACTGGTACGTTTGGGAGATTTGAGAAACACTCGTTTCGTATTTGTTATTAATGCATTTACTTCAGGGAAATTTGCACGAATAGTTTCAGCCGCAATACACGCAGTCAGCATATAAAATAAATCAATTATAAATTGAGTTGCCTCAGTCGGTGATACACCCAGTTTTTTATTTTTGTGTTGCTGACTATTTGCATGTCTTCTACAGCCATATTTATCATTGCACATCAGATGTATATTACAAATTTTACATATAATCTTACTTCCATTATATATTAAGTCAGGAAATTCTCCACAGAACTTTTTCACTTTGTCGGCCTGTGGGCGTTTCTTACTACGCGCGTCCGCCATACCGTCACAACCCGATCGCATACGGTAATAAACTACCGAAATGCGATGCGAGTTATTTGCTTATATATTACATTACATATCCCCCCGGCTACTCCCGGCGGTACGCCTTCTGACTTGCCACGCACTTTGGGGAGCTCTAGTAATGAGTACCACGACTGCTATCGGTGTGTACGATTCATCTAGAGTCTCTACAACTTCTCGCACGATCAGCGAGAATCAGGTCGCGGACTTTTTCGATGATATGGTCAGCAATAAAGTCACAGAAACCGATGTAAGGTCACGTTTGAATTCGTTAAGTTTGGAGCTAACAGTTGTCATACATGGTGAAGGATCCCTGTAGGTAGCATCAAATTTTGTTATAATTTCGTAGCACGTTTTTCTATCCAAAACGAGAAAGCGAATTACTAAAGGTGATTGTTCCTTTTTTATCTGATACAAAAACATTAAACACGTGTTATATCAGATCACAGTTAACATAAGAAGCTGCCTGAAATATTGTACGCCCTCGTATAAATGGAAGGACAGCCCCTCCTCCGGCTTTTTACAAATTTTCCTTAGTAACGCCCGTACAGGAATTAAGTTAATCTTGTTTTATAAGTTTAAGTATTGTTATAAGTTTAAACTTGTTGTAATATTATGAGTCCAGGGCAAATTCTCTGCAATTTCTCGTTTACAATTATACTTACATCGACTAGTCAGGGACAATTGCAAACGCTGTACATTTTTTTTTCGGGTGATGGTTTTCTATCCCCGCAACATCGCATCACATCGTTGATGAAGGGAGTATGTTTATTATAAGTTTATTTTTTTACTTGGAATGCTTTAATAGCCTTTAAAACTATGATAATACATAAATACCTTGGAAATGGGTAAGTAGGTTCCATTCGAGCTAATCAACCCTAGATATATTTTCGTATTCACTATTCTACTGAGTGAATTGGTTGATTGATGCTTAGCTAATTAATATCCCTAGGAACGTAGCTTCGATGTGGAAGCAGACAGCAGATCAACTAGGATTTCAAGTTATATGTTAGTAATTACTGTATACTCTGATTCCCAAGACAATTTTAGTACGTACTTCGGAATACAGCTTGCTTTATTCTGTTGGTTATACATGCATATGCATGTAGATTGACACACAACGAAGAAGAAGTATATGTATACGTACGTATGTACCTCAACGATATGTTTCGGAAGTGCTCTGTTGTATATATTGTACGACAGAAATCGAAGACGTTGAATACAAATTCGAGAGCCGGAACGAAGATTCAATATAATATACAATGTCTTTTATAGCTTCATTTCCTTTGCGTTGCAAATTTAAAACTTTTTGATCTGTAACCCGGTGAAATTTTCAAATCGAAAAATATATTCTTCCCTGCAGTGTTCTCGTCGAGATAAAGGATCGAATCTTTTAATGCGGAAACTAAATAATGTCTTTTGTTCATTTCTCTTGTTACAGCGTGCGTTTATTTCCGGTAAAGATCTACGCCGTGGCACTCTTTACCCACTTGAAATTGGCTATCCGCCGTAGATTTAACGTTTTGAATTTATTTAACGGTTCGTAAATGGGTATCCGGATTGAAATTTGTTCTGCGGGCGAATAAGAAGTCTTCGTTGGAATACTAATACAAATTTTCGGAACTCTAATAAGTTGGTCAACTTGCTAAGCCAAATTTATTAATTTCCGTTTTGTTAATAGATGTTGCAGATTTAGTGATGGTTATAACGTAAAATATATGTTACTTCTTCTGTTTTAGTAAAGTCTAGGTATCTTCGAGACCATTCTATATACGAAAGAGTTTTATTTGTCTTAGTACGCGCCAGCATACTTAAACAATTGAATTTATTCGGCCTTTCGCTTACGGAGATTCCATATTTGTAAGGATATCTTGTAAAACATGAATTTCTTTTTAAATTTGGTTCAATGGTTTTTACAAATCCGTGAAGTAAACTTACTCTAATTTGCTTTTAAATTATTTTATCAAATTTTTCCAAGCGCATGCAAGAAATCTCCAGAAAACTTGTAGAACTTAAAGTTTATATTAGCGAAATATTATTTGAAGGTGAAGTTTACAAAACTTAAACAGTAACATCATTTATGTGACTCCTACAAGTTATACGTGGATAACTATTTGAATTTTTTTATGTAACGAGTATTTTCTATCAAATGATGAACCTAGGAAAGGTACATTTCTCTTTTCATAAATGAAAGAAAATCATAAATAATACGGGTCTGATATGTACAGGAGTCCCAATAATATGCTTCTTCAGGAGGGGGAAAGATGGTAGGCAACGGCTAGCGCGGTCACACAACGTGTAAGCCACGCCAGAGGCGAAACTAACTGAGCGGGAAGCAGTTGATCATGGTAACTCAGCATGTGAACCATGCCAGAGGCGAAAATTAACTGTAACTTTATTTTAACAAAAGCGACCTGACACAGTTCAAATCCGGGACAAGTTTAGTTTCAACTGACCCTGACCGAGGAAGCCTACGTTTTTATTTCAACTTTAACACCTGTTCAATTACCACAACTTAAATGCTTTTTTACGAAAAGAAGTTTTAGATGTGACACTTTGCATGGGCGACATCTGTCATTTGTTGGTGAAGTAGTAGGTGCTAAAGAAATCCTCGTTCTGTCCTAAAAATAATCCTCACGAAAACCAGGTACAGAAATCTCACACACGAAGACATAAAGAGTCTCTCAGAGAGTCTATCGAAGGATGTGTAGAAAATCTAGAAGGAATAAAAGTGGCAGTAAGCGAAGCTATAGAGGTAGCCTACTTTGAAATATAGAAAACCACCCGATTAAAGAGCAATAAAATAGCCTGGTGGAGCAACGGTCTTAACAACCTAAGGGCTAAGGTAAGAAAGCTGTTCAATAAGGCAACGGGCAATCACGACTGGGATACCTACAGGCTAAAACTTACACAGCACATCAACTGGAAATTTTTTGCCGTGGAAAATTTGGTAAGGAGGTCGGCAGCACTCCCAAATGCTCCAGAATCTATAAAATCTTCGCAAAAGGTGGTTGTCCTAGAAACGAGGTATGTATTATTAAAATGAATGACGATACTTGCACTGAAATTAAGGAAGCAAGCTTCCAGGAATTCATACAAGCCCACTATCTAACTTCAATAATTCAAGCAGGGTCAGCCAATGTCTTTCGAGCAAAGGCCAACCAGGCCAGGCCGAGTGGACTGGAAAAAAGTTTCAACTATTAAAATCTCTTGGGTTGGATGAAATTTATCGAAATGGGGGCTAAGGTGCTATTACCTCACCTGAGTAATAGTTTCAAAAGCTGTTCAGCGTGGGAATATACATCAACTCATGGGTATATGTTAAAAGTAATATTCGTACCCAAAATGAAAAGCGTTTCTGATCTAATACCGCAATTTTGTGGACTGATTAGCTTATCTCGCTTTCTACTAAAGACGTTGGGGAGGCTGATGGACAGGTATATTAGAGACGAGGTCCTGACAACAAAACCACTTAAGAATCGTCGATACGCATATCAACTAGGGAGGTTAACAGATTTAGCGCTAGATGATCTAAATTGACTAATCTCTAGGCCCATAAAAGACAAAAAGATTGCAATGACTACCTCTAGACCTCTAGACATTGAGGGGGCATATATATGTATATAATAATGCCACAACAAGCTCTCTTGTAGAGGCAATTAGGAAAAAGGAAGTTACTTCGCGCCTCTGTTGTTGGATAAGGGCTGCCCTTAGCGTAGTAAAATCATCAAGAAATCTATTATTGCCTAGCTAGATGTAGAAGATATCATGGAGAAACGTGGGGATTAAGCCCAAAAATGATGCTGACACAAACATGGGGTAATCAGACTAATGGTAACATGTGGCTTGGAGATATAGTGAATGAAGGCATTGCAGATAGAGGCAGCAAGATAGCCAAGTGGCGCCACGGAGGGCCGTGAAATCCACGCTAACAGCAACTCTGGAAGTCGTCCTAAACCTGGAACCGCTATAATTTGTACATCCAAGGAGAAGCCACTCTAATCAACTACAAGCTACTGAATGGCTAACCTGTTATAAGTAAATCACTTGACGTAGATTATCAGAAACTGTTAAAGGTTCTCAAGGCGAGCCTGATAAGCACCGAACCTAGAGACACTATCAATCTCAAATACTAGTAAAGTACAAGGTATTAATATTAAATTGAAAATATTAAATTAATTATAAGAGCGATAATACGAGATAGAGAAGAATGGAAGAAACGTCCGCCTCTTAAGGCCAACTACATTCGGCTCACAGATGGCTTAAAGACAGAGAAAGGAGTTAGAGTCGGGATTTGTGGGAGTAGACCAAAAGTGGCTAAATCACTGAGCCTACTTCAAAGCGCGCAAGTATTTCAAAGCAAAATAGTGGCAGTTCTGGGGTGCATTGAGGAATTACGCTAGTAAGTAGATAACTATCGACCTATTGCTATCTATTGAGACAGTCAAGCAATAACAAAGGCGCTAGACTACACACAGGTGAAGTCGAAGATGGTGTGGAACTGGATGAAAGCGGTTAATAGGCTGGGAAGCCGAACTAAGATGACCCTGGCCTCGGTACCAGGACACGAAGGCCATGAAGGTAGATAAATTAGTCCGAGCAGGCTCGTCAACTACTGAGATTTGGTCGAGGTACTCTATAGGATTCGCAAAGACAAGAAATCTCAAGACCGGTGGAAAGGTACTTCAGCTGAGACCTACATATATTTATAGCGGACCTACTAAGTAAAAACACGAAGGCTGCTAGAACAATAATGGGTCCGCTAATAGGACACTGTTCTGGGAACACTTCATTGCTTGAAACAAGAATTGCTGTCGCATTCGACGCTTGAAAGTGTCCCAACAATTGCAGCTACAATTATCAACTCTGAACATCTCTGAACATCTGCGACTACTTCTTTAGCTGTCTTTTATAACCATCGCAGATCTAGCACTTAAAAACAATAAGTAATTATGTTGCCTTAGTTAAATTTTATAAATGCAACATTCCTTTGTTCGGCCAGCAGGAATTCATGTTTCGTAACGGATTTTATCTTGCTTTTGCTATTGTTACTATTTAAATTGTATAACTTGTTTGCCCTTCCAAAGTGTATCGGTCTTTCAAATCGCGCAATCAATAATTTCTTGATTTGTTTCTAGTCTACATAGGATCTGCCCAACGAATCACACAATTATTTGACAATCTCTTCCAATCAATATATTTACACCATATGTAATTTACCTTATAGGTCTGTAGGCCGGTAAGTTTGATATCAATTTATAGTCTTCTATTTGTAAGTTTCGTTTCCTCAATATTTTACAACTACATGTTTCGATCTCCCTCGACGCTACCAGCATCCTACGTACTAGTACTTCCTTGTTTATTTTGTAAAAATATGTTTTCCTAGCACAGATTCGCAACTGTCTATGTATATAACTCAACTACGTCGGCAATTCGAGATATTTACAGAGCCATTAGCAAACTGTAGAAGCTTTATCACGGAAAGACTTCTACTGAATGTATCAAAGAGTGTACATACAGTACCTGTGAAAGTAATGTAAGAAAACGCATATAACCTTTTCCGATTTTCACTTGTTCTCAAGTTATTGAGTTGAGTGCAATTAAAGAAACTATAACTGTCGCCCTTGGAAATTCCTCGAATTTTCGCATGTTTTTAAGTTTTACAAAGTACGTCTTACATGAAATAAAAATATCATTGCATTGATTATATAAAACTAAAATTCAGACATTTCTTACATTAGAAATTTCTTTGGCTGCTTATCACATATAATATGTAGCGGCTGAATCAGTCTCTCCAAGGCTAAAAATCATTTTAATAATTTTGTAGTTCTGATATGTATCAACGTCTGTATGTTGTGACAGTGATATAATGTCTATTTTCAAGTTTGTATTTCTTTTTATTTATTTATAATTTGTTAGAAAATACGTTGAGTTTTGCTATGGCTGCTATTAAAGAACATCGTCAATGGTTTCCATATCAGAGAAGTCTTGGGAAATACGTATTTATTCAAGTTTTCAGTCAATTATGCGAGACTGGAATGCTGCTCATTATTAAAATAACATTTGAGCGAGCTATTCGATATCTACTAGATAAGGTACGAAATATATTGGATTTAGTAGAAAACGATGCAATGCCTTGTTCATGAAAAATAGGGACTCAAGTTAGCATTCCACAAAAAACAAAAAAGAGTAATAACCACATTCCTCGAGCGTTGCTCATATGCATACCATATTCAGATTAATACAACATTTGTAACCGAAAGTTTATCCTAGGAGCATGGAATTCTGTCCTGCCGTTGTATTGAACATAACTTTTACGGATGAAGCAGCATTGACCCGCAATAGTATTAATAATACTCATAACTCATAACTCCAACGTATGGACATGCGAAAATCCTCACGCAATACTTGAAAGTAATTTTCGGCATAAGTTTTTAGGAGACGAGCATTTAAACTGGTAGAGGATGTGCCTCTAAATATTAGAATGTAAATATATAATCAGAACAGTAGACCTCCTCCATATCTCGCTGGTCAGGTTAAGCAACATTTGAATGCAGGCTTCCGATTGGTTATGGCTGGTCTCTTAGTTGGCTTCAAAGCTCTTTGGACCTCTAGAACCACTGGAATATTGCCTATGAAGCTGGTCCAACCATGAAGTTTGAAGGTAAAATTCAACATACGGGATGCACTAATTTGACGTGTTTAGAAATATTGGGTGCGATATTAAAGCAAGACATGAAACCAACAGTCGCTCTTCGTAGATAAAGCTTGCTTAGAAGTAAACGACGATACTTTTGAGCATTTAAAAAGCTATGATTAAAAAAAATGGATGTAGACAATTTTATTTGAATTTGTAATTACGCTACAGCTTGAAAATAAGTGAAAATTGGATGAAAACATGCGAATTTTTTTATATTACCTTCTCCCCACTAACCCTGCATGTTAAAAAAAGATTCAAAATTACTATCTACTATAACAAAGTACTTGGAAGTTCGGTGTAATTAGCTATTCGACAACTAGCAATTAAAAATTATATAACAACTTCGAATATAAAGTTAAATTTATAACTTGTTACGAACCACACGGCTTCATTTTTTTGCCACTTAACGTTTATATCTACTTTTCTTGAATCGCCGTATATTTTTTTATAATTGGACGTAGATATCTTACTACAACAGAAAATAAAACACAGATGCGTCAAATTTGATATTTAGTTTTTTATCTAGTCCTGTTTAACTAACGAGTGAGGTAGAAAATATTGAAAAGGCAATAAATCTGGAAATATCAAGTGGAACGTGTGTTACTTTCACATTTCACACAGTTTGCAAGCTAATTATGAAATTCCTGAAGGGACAAAAAGTCAAATTCGACGTATCCGTGCTTCATTTGTGGCTATTCCCGATTCCAAACGTCCAATTATAAAAGCAAAACGCGTCAACGCATATCAGATAAATGTAAAAGTTCAGTGTTAAAAAAAAATGAGGGGTACCTATATCATTCATAGATCTTTGGGTAATATGAGAAAATGAAAAGTACCGTGTTTTTAGCGGTTTACTTAAAAATTCAATTACGGAACATATTTCCCCCAGCAACCTCGTAATTCAGAACGGAAATTCGCACACCGAAACAGGAGCGGTTCACGTTTCGTTACTTTTCGCGGCAGTCCAGTCCGTAAGTGGGAAAATGTTCTAAGGACCACGTGGTGCCTATCAAATAAATACAATCGGCGTTCTTCGAAGCGGCCACAAAATGTTCAATATCAATTGTCGACGGTAGATTGAATAAAAGAAGTCGAATTGCTGTCAGCAATAACATGTTGAAACGATGATGAAAGTTGTTTGATGTTAACAACGGCAACACGGGCGTTATCTGCATGCTAACAACGTTATATTTGTACACGGATCTCCGCAGAATTGCCTATTTCCAATACTGGTACCAGCTCGTGTTTGGGCGATAAAAATTATCAAAGAGAATCGAACGCAATCGCTTTTGCTTTTAACTCGTATGATTGCACCTCTACAATACCGCATTCCAAGTATTTGCCCTAAAAATCTATCGAGTTTAGCACAATTAAGGGTGGTTGCATTAGGATGTGTTAGATTTACGATATTATTGTCAGTTGTGGTATATTATTGAACGCGATGAACATTTTTTGTGTACGTAGTTAATTAATCTACGAAGTAATTAGCGCAATTTTTTCTCCTATTGTTCATATACAAATGTTTTCTCGGGATAGATCAAAATACAAAAGAGAGAACAAAAAAACAGTTTATATTTATCACATCAGCAATTATTTCCTAAAACGATTATGTTGCTCATATTATTTCTGTTTCCTCAGATCTTAGTTCTTAGAAAGTTTTGTGTTTAGGTCGAGTCGGGTAAAAAGCATCAAACTCCAACAGCGTATTGTATTCGTGAAGATAATGTAAAAATCACATGTTATTAACCGATTTTATGTAAATGCATAACATTTTCACCGGTTTTAAAGTGATTGAAGAAGTTCTTAGGAAATCTAAGAGATGGGGATCGCAGTATCGGAAATGGTATGTTTCTAGTAATGATCATTAATAGAGAGGACAAAGGCGGATGAAATTATTACTTTTTTACAGAGACTAGAGAGACTCATGTTATGTCGACTGTGGGAGATACCAGTCGACAACACGAATCCATTCTCATGATGCGAATAGACACGAGTCTATCTAGTCGCTGCAAAAAACGAGAAATTCCACCTGCCTTTGTCATCTCTAATCATTAGTCACTAGGCAACTGTTAAAGTCTTATGCATCACACGGTTTTATTTTTGTTGACGATTTAAGCAAAGAATTTTTGTTTATGTAGAAAAATGGGAAAAAATGATTTTTGACCAGTAATTAAATACTTATATTTAAAAGGGTTAACATAGAAAGAGATCAAAGTCGAGCTGAATGAAGTTCATGATACATCTGCTTCATTGCTAGCAACTGTTTAAATTGGATAAATGAGTTTAAATGTGATCACATATCCACAAAAGATGAACATCGTTCTGGACGGCCAGTGGAAGTGATTGCCAAAATCAACTCTATGGTTTTAACTGATCATCGAATCAAACTACACGAAGTAGTTGAGGCTACAGGCATCTCACTGGGCACAGTGTTTTCAATTTTGCACGAAAAATTGAGTATGCATCAAGATAAGTGGCGGGTTTGCTATCAGTGTAGAATAAACGCAATTGTTTGGTCGACTTCGACGGTTGTTTTGACGTTTTCCCGCTGCAATGCCGATGACTTTCTTTGAGGCCTTTTGAAGGTGAACGGACTCCGAAGAAGGCAAAGACGGCGAAATCGGACGACAAGGTGATTGCCTTGGTCTTTTGGGATACATAGGCAACCATTTACACCATTTACTTGGAAAATAGGCAAACAATAACTGGAAAGTATTATGCGTCGCTGTTGAACCGATTGAAAGAAGAATTCCAAAAAAATCGTCTTCATTTGAAATCAGATCGTTTTTCATCAAGACAATGCACGAGCGCACACCTGTACAGTTTCAATGGCCAAAATTATGAAATTAAAGTTCGAATTAGCGCAACACCTACCGTATTCACCGAATTGGGCTCCCTGTGAATTCTTTTATTTTCAAATTTAAACGAACGGCTCGGCGGACAACAGTTCACGTCGAACGATGAGGATATGGCCCAAATAGATGCTTATTCTGAGAACTTTCCAAAATCCTACTTTTTTGAGGACTTGAGGAGGAAGTCAGAGAAACGTTTGCGAAAGCGTTAATAGTTATGTGGAGATTACGTTGAAAAATAAATAAAAATCTACAAAACTATTTTGTTTTTCAATATTTTTCTAAGGACTTCTCCAACGACTCTGATATCCCATATCACGTACATATATTTTAATAATTTTGTTGTTCTCATATATGCCATTGTGCCTCTAATTTAACATCTGTTTTCGAGTTTGCACGTTAGTTTATTAGAAAGGTAATACGCTTATTCAAACTTGTAAGCATATATCATGTTTGTTCATGGTTTTCGTCAAAGAATGTTGCAGATGCTGTTGAAAAATATCGTTAGCAGAAATAAGTACATATGCAAATTGAATTCAGGGTATAAAAAAACCAAAGAGATCTTAATCAGATTACAAAATCAAATTTGAATTAACGTATCACTGTTAATAGAATATAAACGATTAATATTGTTACACATGCCTAATGGTTTTACACATAATTTATTGAGGCTCTACTCGTCACTCACAATAACGGCAAGGAGCAGATGTTTATTGATAAAAGAGTTGAAGCTACTACAAATCTTGTATAATGGAGGCTCGACGATAATGTTTGTCCTAGGTTGTTTGCTTAGATGCAGGAAGAGGAACAAGAAATTTATGTGCCAACAATTCAGGAGCATCAGATTTTTGTCGAAGTTCCAAGCAAGCAAAGTATTATGATTAAATTAAAAAAAAATAATAAGAAAAAGTAAAGTATCTTTCGAAGTAAAAAAGATTCAACTAAGAAGTAAGTATGTTACATTTGTTGACGTTTGTTGCTGGACTATTGTTGATACACTATATGTTGGATATATCTAGTTACAAATAAATTATTTGTATTGTAATTATTTGAAATAATTACAATTTCGAATCATCAGCAAACAGTAACTTTGGTTAACTCAATTGAGACTACAAATTGTAAATAAACATATTATGAACAAAACAGCCTCCAAATTATTATCTTAAGGAATACCAGATGATGAGAGAAGCGATGGCGGAAAGTCAATAGTATTCAATTTATTGGTGAGCAAAGGGATCGTTCAAAAGCATCACCTGCGTCAGTCAAATATTGAACGATCGTGATGAGATTAGTCACTGTAGAGCAGCAAGCAGAAAAAACTGTGTTGGCTCTTTGAAATCCAGGATTTAACTAGAGAATAAAGATATATGGTGATAGCTTGAAAAGTAAGTGCAGTATAACAAATGAACATCGAATAAGCACAAAACGAATTTTTTTTTCTGTATTCATAATTGCAATCCGGGTAATGCTATTCAATTTCTCTAATAATAGCTGTCTTCTCAATCTATGTACCTTCGACATTATTAAAAACAGAACGCGGAATACTTCGCTGCTGCTACTACGTACGTTCCAGGCGGCAACGAACTAGATCACCGATCAGTGTTTCGCATGTGAGAGTCCATTCGTTAACTACGCCAACGGTGCGCATCCGAATTTGCCTATTCTACTAATAGATAACACAGGGCACTATTTGCAATTAAATATAAAAAAAAACGATCCAAGATGTCCTTAGTACGTACTCAAAGGTTTTCGCCCGTATATAATGTACATCTAACATATGTATACGTACATAATTCGTCTGTTATAAAGCGTGAAGCACCTGCCATAACGTCTGGTATACGCATGAAGTTTAAATTCACAATGTAAAAGAAAGAAACCTTTTCTTTTGTCTCTAGCCGTCGCAATTGTCATACGTGATGTCTTTGAGTAAAGTAGCGCCAAAAGGAAAATTGAAATTTTCATTTAAAGCTTTCTCTTGGCGGTAAATAAAACGAAACACGAAGTATTAAGAGGAACACTACATAACATCTGTCTCTCGTACAATATCGCGGAATAAATCATTACACTCTCTTTAGTGTTGTGCCGCCACTGCAATCTCATTCGCTGGAAAATGACGGTTATCATTCAAAGTGTCACGTGAAATGTTCGTAACATCGCTATGAGGTATACGAAGGAAATGATGCTAGCCAGAATTTATAGGTCTTTCAAAATAAAATTTGAGAAAAAAATAAACACGGCTCCTTGCGACTTATCAGATTTCCTCCGTGTTAGATATCTAGTAATAAAACTTGCGGGGCGCTACAATGGATTTCTTTTTTTCTTTTCTGTGTTTTATTGTAATTTCAATTTAGGGCGCTACCAAGGCACTCTCTAATTTTCATTCGTTACCTACGTTGAATGTACGGAGCTGTTTGTCAATGATTACCGCTTACTTTACGGAGCGATATGTTTAATGGTAAACTTATCATTGAGCTCTTATCAGCTGTTACCAACCAGGTGGTACATTTTGTGCGGAGGCAATCAATTGAGGCTGCCATAGTACCTGCTCTGCTAATTGTGAAGAGGTGCAATTGTTTTTGAAACTGGATTTTTTCACTTCTGTTGTGCTGCACATTCAACGTTAATTACTAAAGCTACTTCACTTTTTAATAATATTTATTATCAGTATTTACATGTCAAATTGTGATTAACTAGACAGCCTCGTTCAAATCAGCTAAAAAAAATGAGTGATTTTTACATATTAATACTTAGAGGCAAGCATATGCATACTGAGACAAACAAGGGGCCTACAACAGAACCCTGTGGTATACTATTTAACATTGCCTATGGTGCAGACAAATAATTCCCAATGATCACTTGTGTTTTATTTAATAAATAGTTGCGTAGAAGAATGACTGACGATAAGGCTAAATCAATGTAAATTAAAATAGATCATGATTAAATAATACGAGTATCTTAAGATTAGTGGTCTATTTTAGGCGAAACTAATTAAAACGGGCCTCTATAAGATTGTTGTATAATTTGCTCAATCTATTGGTCAGGAAAGAAATTTTCTAGGAAGTATTCTTCCGTTTCTCAAGTGATATCAGCATTTATTATGTCAAATGCATTTAAATAATTATTCAATTATTCAAGTCGCTTTGTTTATCTTGATGGTTACACAGGTAAGTAACCACTCAATTAACATATATAAAATGTTTTGAAACAACATATAAGTGTCGGTAATCTCCGCACCAAACAAGCTTAATTTATTATATAGTAATATACACTGCGTTTCAAAAGAAATGAACATTCCCGAAGGAGAAGACGCAGAACTTCGAAACTGCTTAGAAATAGTTAGTGCATAGAGACAAACAAATGATTAAATTTTTAAAAACAAATGACAATATTTATTGACAATATCGTTAATAATGTGTTATATCTTCGCGTACTCTCACGCATTCAGTAACCCTTCGTGGCATGCTGGAAATCAGATGGTCGTTTGCCTTTTGGGGCAGCTCATTCCAGGCTACGTGTAGCTGTTGACGTAATTCTTCTAAAGTGTTGGGAAAATGGGGTAATCGACGCAATTTTCTGTCCATCATATCCCAGACATGTTTAATAGGATTTAAGTCCGGCCATCTTGCCGGCCAAAGCAATTGCAGAACATGGTTTTGTGCTAGGAAGTCTAACATTTCGTGAGCAATATAAGGCCGCACATTATCGTGTTGGTGTGGGTGCATGCTCTGGAAGGTCTTGGAGGAATGGCACTAACGCAGTATTCAGAATGGTGTCAATGTAATGGCGCGTGTTTAGAGTACCCTGAATGAATGTCAAAGGAGACCTGCCAACGTAGCGTATTGCTTCCGCGGTGTGGCGACGCTGAACAAACTGCAAATTTTGCCTCTGACCTTTAGGTCGTCTGATCCGTAAACGTCGTTGAGTCATAGAAAGAAGTCATAGAAAGACGAAAATAAGGACGATATGAACGTAATCCAAATGTGCGTGTTCGACGATAAATCGTACTCATAGACACTCTGCGACCAATTGCTCGTACCCAGTTGATTGCAGCAGCACGCGTTGGTTCTACTGGGTCCTGTACTTGCAATTCGCCTTACCAGCCGATCTTCGTGTGTCTGCAGCCACTCTAGGACGTCCACTGCCACTACGACGAGTTTCTAAGCGTTCTTCCTGCTAATCCATCCACGTCCGTCTAATAGCGGCATAAGGTCGGCCCATGCGTCTGTCAATTTCCTTAAAAACTTAAACCAGTCTCATGCATCCCGATAATTTGCAATAATTGGCGAAAATTTGCACGTCTTCGAACTCGTGGCATTCCTGAGGCACCAACTTTACTAATGCAATAATAACAATCACAAACAAACGGCGAAACAAACTCCGAAAAATACTGTTCAACAGCAAGCAATTTCCTAACAGGCAGATAACTTCTATCAGCAGTGGCAGATGGCCGTCAAAATTTAATCCTTTCTTTGCCTCCATGCACCAACTCATTCTACATAATTTCAAGATGCTGCGTCTCCTCTTTCGGGGTGGTTCATTTCTTTTGAAACGAGGAATATAATAATTCTTCCGGGACGGCCGTTTGGAGGACATGAATGGTTTTCATCATCAGTGACCGGTGGATATAATAAATTAAACTTGTTTGGAGAGGTTACCGATACTTATGTGTTGTTTATCATACCACGCTACAGTCCTTGCTATTACTATAAAATATTTCCACTCATTAACTGATACCATAATTGCTCAACCATTATTCTTTTAAAAATACTTATCTTTAAATTCATTACAACCGCTTATTTTAGGAAGGGGCATTACTATCGATTATTTTCGTCATTGGTAACCTAAGATCATTACCATCCAGCAGAGCTCAAACTTTCAAGCATTCATCAATCTCCACAAACGACAAAACATCTTTAATGCACACATAAGAATTATAATTCATTTCATAAGAGTTTGACCGAAAATTATGTCGAGCAGAAGCAAGAAAAGAATGGCTTAGATTATTATTCTCGTGAAATTGTGCAGGTTTAGTTAAATTTTCCTGTTTATAAAGTTATCCCTTTTCAGAAATTTCCGTCTCTTAGAATTTGATTTAAAAGATAAATTGTGTTGAAAGTAAACTTCTGATCTAATTGTAAAAGTTGTACAGTTAGGTAATGTTTTGTAATAACTCCAATCTTTGCTATAATTATGCTGAATGCAAAGCGTCCTCTCCGAGGGATATTAAAAGTTTAATATTATCCGTAATTTATGGCCAACTTTGTCTCGTGAATCTGTTCAGTTTAATTGCTGCATGAAAATTAAGTTGTTATTAAAGAAACCAAGGTTTACAAGATCGGGAATATTATACATCAGACGTCGAGGTATACAAAGTAAATCAAAATGGAAATTTCCAAATTTCTAAACAACTCTCTACATTTAATACATAGTACCCCATTCGGTGATCGGAAATTTTTCATCTATCCTCCTTAACAGTCCCTAAATATAACTATTGATAATTAAAATAATCCAATAATTTAATTAATCGCAACTAATCAAGTAATATTTGATTAGCTGATTGTTTCTCTGTTTCAACTTATTGCTTCTTCAACCAACGCTATAGTACTCAATAATTAATACTAATTTCCACAACAGTAACACAGTAATTAAAGTATATACACTGTGTCAAAAGAATGTGCAAAAAACGGAGAATTTTTTTATTATTGGTTTTCTAAAAAAGTTCATTTTTGATAAAAGGTGGTGCATGTTTTATCATTGTCTGTTGATTACTTCCTCATGATATGCTACTGATCCATTCAGACTTTCACCGTTAATTAAATACAGTTTGTTGATTAAATTGCTGCTATGGTGACGAAAACAGCACTAATTGACTATAATAATGAACACTGAATTTGTTGCTAGTTTTTTTTTTTCACTTAAACAGCAGTAATGCTAAGTTATTTTTATTTCTTCAGTTATATAACAGATTGTCCAACAACTAACAGGGACTAGTTAATATTTCTTACTGTTCGTATTTTCATTCTATGGCCACTATTTTACGTATGAAGATGAGATCACCTTGCACATTAAACTATACTCCACCACAACAGCACTACATTTATCTTCTGCCGAATCCATGAAAGTCGCTTTTAAACGCTCCCAAAATGGTGCGTAACAAAGTTCAACAAAAAGGCCGACATGAAAAACAATTAGTATAAGTACTGTTATTTCAGCAATATTAGAGCGGCAATTTAAGAGTACTCTACTTTTGAAAGGTGCTTAAAGAAATGTCGATATCGCTATTATTATTAACTGATCTACTCTAAAATCTGTTACATTCTGTACACGCATCAAGTTTCATAAAAAAATAAATTTGTCGAGAAACCAATAATAAAAAGGTTTCCCATTTGTTATTGGATACACCGGAAATGGTATTCCACGAAACTTGTTACTTGAAAGTTTTAATGATGCTATTATGAACGGAACAGAGTAATCGATTGTACACATCCCATGAAAATAATTTCAATCGGGGCATTTTACTCCTAGACTCTATAGTTTTGGAGACATTTACGATCAGACTGAAATTTTAGCAATTGTACTGTTCTTGTCGAAACTAAATAATCACGGTCCATTGGAAAAATGGAGTTATTTCAGTTTGAAAATATCTACATTTGGAAATGGTTAATAAACAGCCTGCGCAAAAATTAGTAACAACAAAGATATATATATAAGCTTTTATAATGTTGAACAAAACAGCTACTTCAAGTTTTTGAAAACTAAATAGTTTTCTAATGCCTAAACACGAAAACTCAAAAATCATTTAAAATTGTTGGATTGAATATATTTAATTAATGTGGTTAACTAACGTCTTTGTCGGATAAATATTTCTTTGACACCGAATTCTAAACGCACTTGTCAGCCGGTGTGGATTAAAGTGGGCATGCTTTAGTGTTCAACTTTCACGTAAGTTTTGATCTAAAGAAAAATAATAATAATTAGAAATCTATAGGAAATACATTTCGAGTTTGTTGCCGCAGAAACACAATTTCTGTTCCGTTTTCTAACTTTCCTTGGTGGGCATAACTGTCCTTTTTGTGTTACATACATCATTTTGGTAAGACTTTCTACATTTCATTTAATTTTGTTATTTTCAGTTTTCATAAATAAAAGTGTTTCAAAAGCCTTGATCCAATGTTAGTAATTAAAGGATTATTAAAATCCTTTTGAAATATATACAGTCTGCAAAATTGGGGATGGTACACTGTTAAGAGAGTTTCTTTCGTTCAGAGGAATGTATCTCAATGAAATGATAAGTGTTTCTTAAATACAAAGACCTATTTCTCTTATTACTATATTCAACGTTCCTTTGAATAAAAAAAAATTATATTACAAAAGCATTACTATTGCAATTCGACAATCAACATTTTATTAACATCGAAAGGTTCATGGATAATACCAAGCGAAATAATATTGATTTCTCAAAATGAACAGGGGTAGCACAGCAGTACTGAAATACCAAAATACTAAGTGAGCAGTAAATACCATATAGGACAACTTCTATCGTTTCTATGCATAAATCCGGTAATATTTTTTTTAGAAACGTTATGTAAACAGACACAAAATAAACAATCCTGTTTTTTAGATAAAAAAAAAACATTTCTTTGCAATAAAATATTAAATTTAGCAAATATTTGTATTTTAATGTTAAATGTTTCTTTAAAAAAATTGTCGTTTAAAAAAATTTTGAGATACGTTTCAAATCTATAGATTTTTCGAATTAATAATATATTCTTCCAAAGAAAGCATTTGTACTTCAAGGTAAATGAATAGTTAGAAAGGAAATTTTCTCTCATTAGAAATGCGGTATTTTTTCGAGTGTAGAAAATATTGTCTTGAAACAAGGGTACATGCTTAAGAAAATTATTTTTTTAACTTATATAACCTTTCCTACTAGCGTACTGTAGTTGGTATATTATTATTAGTAATACCTGTTTGCTATGCAATACACTACTTTCTAAACACGAAGAGTTCATCGCGTAACAAAGGTAATAAGTGTATAATCTATGAGTTTTGTGGACGTTGTGACTATTGTATGCGATCATATTTTTCTTGTAATAATTTAATAGCGGTAAGCTGATTTGGATTAAAAAATTATTTTAATTAAATTAAATATTATACATACATATTTAATTAAATACAGAGCATCACCTCTCCTGTACAATTCTGCTTCACTAACAAATGGAAGGAACTTTACTTTACTTTACTTTACTTTACATTGTCATCAATCACTGCCTGTAAAATGCTAGCTTTAACTCTTTCAGATATGACACTCAGTAAATATGGCATTATTGCATTATTCATTGCATTCAAATAACTTTATTTACGATGCAACTTGCTGAATTGTCAACAGCTTAATTTGCTAATATTTGTACAATTGTCGATTGTATTTGATTTGGTTTCGTATTTCAACTTGGATTATGGCTGTAGAGTTTATTATACGCAACTGGTTATAACAAAGCCTTGCGGGTAAATGAATGGACATTTCTCCGTTATTTAAAACTAATAATATTCTCTCAATAAATAAATACTGAATAAATACTGGATGAAAGCAGACATGTCACCATTTACATCTGTTTGAGTGTCAATTTTCCTTACTATAAGGGGATCCATAAACATTTTCGGAATTGACCACTAGATGGCGCTTGACGTATAATTCTTAAGCTTTGACATTTAGTGTGAGAAATACTATTCTCAGAAAAATAATAGGTCGTGTAGTTTACTATTAATAGCGTTTCAAAAAAATCAGTTTAGTGAAAAAAATTACTATTTTACGATTTTAAAAGTAACAACTCCATAACAATGCGTCGATCGACTTCATTCTGCCTTTGCTGATGAAGTATTGTTCAAAGCCACCGTTTATGAAAAGTTTGCAGAACTTAAGCATGCATGTACTAATGTCGTAAACGTCGTCCGTCAATGTTGGCAAACGTCGATGCTGTGCGAAAAATGAAGCGAATCGACATATGACGTCGAAAGAAGCATCCATTGGTAAAGTCAAATACAAACGGTTTTATATGGGTATTTGGTAGTGAAGAATCTTTGCATTTCGAAAGCTCGAAAAGTGCCTAATGTAAACTGACGCGAAACAAAATTCTGCACAAAGCACTTCCAAAAAATTATCCCTTTTATCTTCCGAGGTTTGCCGATACCGTTGCTCTTGAGGATTGAAAAACAGTAAACGCTGATCTGTATATAACAAATTATTTGTTTCGAGTCTTCGATGTAATCAAGAAAAAACAGCTAACATCGGCGCATTATCCATCACCACGACAGCACCAGCTTTCATAAAGCACATCGATTACTTAATGGTCGATTACTTAAAGGAGAATAAAATTGAATTAATGACTTCTTCCTGCCACTTCTTCTCAAAAACAAATTGTCTAGTGAGCGGTTTTCGATTCCAGACGACGCCTTTGAAGTATTTAAAAGGCATGTTTCTAAGATACTCACTTTATAAATGCTTTGACAACTGGTTTCTTCTTATGCAAAAGTGTTTAAAGTCCCATTCAGGTTTCCTTGTGACGAAAGAGATAGCCTATTGCTGTATCTACAAAGGTTCCTTATTGTTGGGGGAATTCCTGCATTCTTCGTTGCTTTACTAACGTAGTTAACAAGGGGTATGTGATTATCCAATAGCTTCCTATTTACCAGATTATTACACTAACCACAAATAATCTTAGCGATCTCCAGTTCGAATTAAGGGATATTAATCACAGAGAGTAAATAAGCGGTGATCCTAAAGACTAAAGTAAAAAGAAACACAGAACTTGAACTCTTTGCTCATATACGTAACGTTGATTCAATTGGACTCTGGAACAGGAAAATTTTGAATTTTACAGAGAGGAATGTTTAACAAAACAAATACCTTTCATACATCCTTGTCAGAGATTTCCTTTGCAGACTGATTGATTCTATCTATATGTTCTTTTAGAAGCACACTCAACGGATTTTACATTATAGAACACATGCTGGGAAAATAACACGTAAAGCCAGCAATGTAAAGAGGAATGCAAGTGTTGAAGCCATAGTGCAGTACCCTTTCATTTATAAATCCTAACATTGTTACAAGAATGGCATTATATAGTGGACGATTTAACTTATTTCCAATCTTGATCCTCTCATCTAATAGATGCCTCAAGTAGGTCCTTACCACGCTTTTCCAAGAACGAGAAAAACTAGAAGTTTTTACGCTAAAAGTCTTATTGGACGCCGATCTAATAAAGGTAATATATTGGACAATCGACAGTTTGCGAATGCGATAAACGTTTAAACGCGAACGTTGAATTTCATCTGTCGCTCTTGTGATAGATATTCGTGAGCGATGTCCACTTCAGTCTTACGGAGTATCCTCCTCTTCAACATTGAGACGTCAAATCGAGACGTTACGTATTACCGGCATCTGTTTTCTGCTCACTTGTTTCCGACGCTTTTGGTGCTTACCATCTGTCTCCCTCGCCCGCCGTTTTTCGTGCCATACACAAAGCGAACCTTTAAAGTTCTTTACAAGCGGCAAGTGTAAGTGACATGAATCCAGACAAATTTTGCACTGAATAGCGGTCAATTCAAAAGAATCGATAGATGAGATATTTGTCTGTCGGCGTATTTAATGTAGGGAGATGTCGAGCTTAAACTACCGAGTTGATTTTGGACCTAGACGGTTTACTAGTTCGACGTGCGCGTTTGTGCCTTAGAAAATAGAAACTCTTGACACGAGCAGTTCAAAAGCGGAAACTTTACATGTGCATGTTGCACGTACAACGTAACATAAAAGGCGCCTTTTAAGAAGAAAACGAGTGTGTGTCGCTTTATGTTAGTATCTCATTACCGTTTTTAAAAATATAAAACGCAAAGAATCTTTGTAACACATTATTGCATGCATGATTACGATTACGAAAGTGGAAGAAATTATAATTCTTTATTATTTTATTTTTGTAAAATAAACCTTTCACAATTATAACAATGACGTTGATTCCGTTAAAGGGAGCCATATTTTTTAATGTGATCCATGTTCCTTATAGGGCATAAAAAATAGATCTCTGTTAAATGATTATTCTTTTTCTCCACCTACAGGATCTAAAAACATTAAATAAGTAATGGAACCGAGTGGCCCACGAAATGATATAACTTCCAATTTTCTATTTTGTATTGCACGGTTATAAACAAATCTACGCGGAAATTAGTTTTGGTGGCCCATATAGACGCCACATCAATTGATTAATTCAAACGGTCCAACGTGTTATCTTTAAAGATATAAAATATCATAAATTATCAAAGTTTTCTGAATATTAAAAAAAGATATGGATATAGATTTTATACTCTGAGTTGTTTTTACCGCTCAAATTAAGTTTGTTATTTGCTTCATTTTGTACTTATATTGAGAGGTAGGTGAATAAAGTTAGGTTTATTGAACAAAAGAAAAATCTTATGTTCCAGACGGTCAGTCTGAATAAGCACTCTTGGGTTTTGTTCTGAATGACGCGCGTTCAAATCCAGTCGGACAGTTGGTTTTTAAACACGGCTAAAAACCTTCTTAAATAAGGAAGTAATATCGACAATACGATGTTAAACATGACATGCTAAAAATTTTTGCTGCAGATTGAAACTTTGGCAAAATTCTATTAAAGTTGGATAAGGATTACCGTAATCGATGCCAAATACAAAGAATACCAAATACAAAAGAAATCGATAGACATACGTACCACTAAAATAGATATTATGTATGCCATGCCAGTTTAAGGACAATCCGAAGCATCCTCCTTTTGTTTCGTTAATTGAATATTTACTGCTTAAAAATCAATCTGCGTAATTAGTATGTTCCTATTTATAGATACAGCTTCGTCCATATTTACGACTGGCACAAACGCCAAAGGATCCAGGCGTTCAAAGCAAATTGTAGATCACTACTATATCTTGCCTTTTAAAATATCTTGCGGACAATCACTTCTCCTCAAAAACCACAATCAGTGCTCACAGTACTTACTATATTAAAAGTATCAAGAGTTCTACGACTAATGATTGCATATCGAATTTAGGAGAAGGAATGACTAAACGAAACATCTGATTATTACACATTTCAATAATATGCCATAGACGATTTACCTTAAGTTGCTCCTTTCAGCCTCCTCAACATAAATTACACGCCTTGCTACTGCTAACAAGGATTCAGGAGTTTATTTGGGACTGATAACTAATTAATTCGGACCTGCAAAATAAATACTTATTTATTTTTAAATTGTAAATTGTTTATTGATATTAGCATTAACGAACCCCAGAGGGCTTACCACTGACTGGGTACATTTGTACATGGTGATATTTGTGAACACTGAATGATAACTGAAATTCTGAATCTAGACGACTTCTTATTGCTATCATTTCGTAAACAGTTTCTTTTTGATCTTAGTGCCGGTTTTCAACATTTCTTCATCATGATATACTTAGCAACTTTGTAAGATAATGAGCTTGTACTGATTTCAATCAAAATCATTATCATGATAATATTAGAAATTACACAAAACTCGGACGCTGATTGCAACCGCGCCTACAAACATGGATATCAATTTGAACAAATGCGTAAGTAATAGTGTCCTTAATTTATCACAAGAGAATTGTTCGAAAAATCAAAATCATTAACTCTGTTGTGTGTTTCCCTATTGCTTTTCCCTATGTATCAATTGCTATTTCCAATTTATCATTTGTAATTCCCGTTTGTCAATTTTTACAAGTATTACTATTACAGTAGTATGCAATTACAGTATTGCCAAATGTACGTTACTTTCAAATAATCGCTGAAAACGTATAAAATATGTTTTCGATTCAAAATCGAATAACTATGTCGCTATGTGTAGCTTTTGTGACAATTTATACGCACGTCGTATACATAGATTCACTTATTTAATCAAAACTATTCTGTCAACCATATCAGCGATTGCTATTTATTTTAGCAAAAAATAGTTTGTGTGAATCTACTTTCAGACTGAATATAAGCTCTTTCGCAAAAAGAGGTGTAGCATTGGTGCCACGTAAATGTAGGCAATTTATTAGGCTTATCGACTGGGAAAGAAGTTTTCGTAGAACATAGAGTTCCAACTTCCCAGAGCAACATGACATCATTGTATATAACGCGATACCGATACGAATGGTTAGGCCATTTGTTATTTGTTGCTTTTTTCTTTTGTCGCCTCCGTAACCGTTGCTTTTTTACTGTTATATCTGCGGAAAGAAAGAATAACAACAGCGAGCAGTGGAAAGTCCAGAGACTTTACTTTTACGCTGGTTGCATGTGTATTGTGTTATGTTCTACATTCTATGTTTTACTTTTTCTCGTTTTGTTTTCCGTGTTGGAGAAAAGTCGTAAGCATTCGACCATGAAAACTTATTCCTCCGATAGGTGTTGAGAGAGTTTGAATCGAATGAATGCACTTGATTTATCTCCGAATAAAATTGCAGTAAATATAGCTTTTGTGTTTGCCACATATATTTTTATTTATCGTCCGCGAAAATTCTTTATGCTGCGTACGCTGATGTGTGGGAAAATGCTTTGATTAATGTTTAATCGAAAAATCCGGAGAACGCGAACGAATGAATTGAATTTTGCTTTTCTTGCACATTACCAACGCCCGTATAAATCTACAATTGAAACTCGTATTTTCTGCGTTGCGATGCCAGTTTGTATTTTCCTGATTTCCGTAAGTTAATTTTAGTGAAATGTACAAGCATAGAAAAAGCTTACTTTGAACAATTGGCGACACGCCACTGTTTTTAATTCGGCTGACGGAAAAAATCGAAATGTCTAATTAGAGGTTTCCAATATGTAATTAAAATTATCATTATTACATTAGAGGCGCCTAAAGAAGCATGTAAATGAGGTCCGCGTGTCGTCAAAGGTTGGTGGAGGTTATGAGTATTTAAATAATATCTTTAGGGAATTAGGATGCCTATAGGAAATATATTGTTTTTATATCATACCATGTATCGCGTAGTGCCTTTATTGAGCGATAAATTTAATAACTCTTGAACAGATCCGCAGTGGAAATAACTTACTTCAAAACGTTAATTAATTATCGCAAGTTTAAATTCACTAATTTACTTCACCAAGTTTTACGGGTGCTCGTTCTTATTACGTATACATCAGAGTGGCGAAATTGTTACAACCTGAAAGCAGATCTCCACATTAATTTGCCTGAAAATATTTACTATATAATTAAATGCATTTAATTAATATTTTATCAGTAGAAAATAGATATTGAAAATATAGCTATGTAATCGTACAGAAAGTCCTAGAAACTTTTCAGTTAATTCTAGTTAAAGCGATGGTTGCGTCCTTTTCGGCAATCGTAATTTTTATATCGCGATAAAGGAGAGACCCGGCTTTTTCCGACATGTCACAACATATTTTTACGCGTGGTACCATGTATCGCGTTGGTACCGTCGAAATGGCGTAGAATCGGAAGGTGCTTTCTTACCGGCCGAAAGTTGGTGCTAGTTGTCGCGGCCGAGGGTAGAACTATCTTAGACGGATATTGCTTGTTTATTTAGTTGCCCAGAGAGTTCTGTCTAAGAAGGAAGTTTTTATAATTGTAAGTTCGTCTAGAGGAGATTGTTTTAAATGCTGTCAGACTCGCAGCCTACTACTATAGAATCTACCAATGAAAGTAAATACGAGGCTAGTTTAGTAACTCCACAACAGTTTATTTAGGAACTTTTACGATCCAAATTGGCAGGATTGGCAATTCTTTCATATGTACCTCAAAAATGAAAATGAACTTGTTCACCGCAGTTGCACTGCAGGACTTGTTTTTAAAATGGGTTTACCTAAATTTTACCTAAAGAAGGAAATTGGTGACTTTTTATTGACAATTCTACAAGAAGCTCGAAAGGTTCTTGCATAATGGAAATCGCTATGCATCCATCCCAGTTACCCACTCAACGAAGTTCAAAGGAGAATACGAAGATATAAAGCTGGTTCTACAGAAAATCCAATATCAAGAGCAACAATGGGATGTTTGCGTCGATTTAAAGATAGTGAATTTTTTGCTTGGGCAGCAAACCGATATATGCAAAGTACCCCGCTTTTATCTGTAGGTGGGGTAGTAGAGCAAAGCAAGGTTTTTTTATCATTTAAAAATATTTGTAGATTAGTTCTCTCAAGTCAGTTAAAAAAAATTAAGAAAAATTAAAGGAAAATTAACAAAAAAATTAAAATTAATATTTTTATTTACAATAATCGATCCTCACTTTATTCTGAAAATAGTGATATGTCACAGTTAAATATTTAATTTGGTGCTCCCCGTGAAAACTACATCTGCATTTCATTTATTCGATCTGGCGAATGTAATAATTCGATAAAGGACTACACCTGCAATATGTACATTTATATATAATTATACCTGGCATATTATACATTATCCCCCGTATGTATTATTCCAACTTATGACAATGAAAATCATTAAAGACATATTGAAAACTGAAACAGTCACTACACTGCACATATTTTATAAAAGTAGGTTGAACACAGAGGAAACGTTCATTCATCGTAATGGGAAAAACCATACTGGATGGATTAAAATGTTCTTATGTTAAAAATAAATTACATTTTGGCGAAAGAGAGTTAATTGTGACTGAAGGTTGCAATTTGATTACGTCGTTCCGTCGGTGTAAATCAATATCCATTTTATCCAATAAAACTTGATCGGAAAACGTTTTCACGAATACCTGTCTTACATGAGAGCCGTATACATCCAGTGGTTAAACCATACCAGTTATTTTCGTGGGAATGGTCAGAATTTGTGTAGGTTTGTCGGCAGGTATGTATGCCTGCAGCTAGGCAGGATAGTTGCTATTACAACGGTTGAGTAGCAAAGTTTGCGTCCCACTCTTTATTCGATGCAAAGGTAAATACGCCCTCCATTTCCTAAATAATTCGGATGCTAATTTGTCTGATGTGGAAGCCTAAACCGTAACGTTCGATTCCTAACAAATATAAAGTGTTATGGCTTGAAAATGTAAGAAGTATCGATATTAACTTTAGTTAATGTTTAACGTTTGACCCATTAGTTTTCGCAAACTAATGGGTTAAACGTAGCTCCAGCCTATTTCGATTCTAATTCGGTTGTGCTTTGCCCATATAATCGTCCTACAAATTTGGTGTCCCCAGACACTATTCGATTTCTTCGTTTAAACTGCAACATCCATTTGCGGGACGATTTAAAACTTTCCAAGTTAACTTTAGTATTGGCTTCTTCTGTCCAGTAACGAATATCTACATCTTGAATAATTACGTTTTGATCCATAGATTGTGCATATTTGCACGGAAATTCAACAATTTCCAATAACTTTTCTCTGTGTCATAAATATCTTTCTTACTTATATAATTGCCAGGGTTCTTACTTTTTTAAATTTGGGTGGCACGGAAGTTAACGGGCGTGCGTCTTGTTTGCCCAATCTTCAAAATTTACGGCCGTCTTCCTATTATCATCATCCAATTTATATGTTTCTTCCCCATTCTTATCTAATCGAATTATTTGCTTCTGAAGTGTAAAATATGATGTCCAAGAAATTGTCGGCATTCGTTCTACTACTGTTCTAAATGTGTTTAAGGATTAGTTAGAGAAAATGCTCGCATAGCTAATTAATAACTGCGCGATAACTCCGCGATCAGACACCCAGGGGTTAAAAGATCAGATTTCTACAGCCTTAAATTCAACTAAGAAGTTTAACTTTATACAAGGGAACAATATCATGGAATTGTTTTGTTGTACGTCATACCAATATTTGCTATATAAGTCGCTCAAATTTCCGTTTTCAACAGACACTTGATCGGCTCCCCTGCTACTTTACACGTGGGACTCATGCTGCACAGATTATTTGGACATATTTGACAAGGATATGCCATATCCATTGCCGTTAATGTAGATTTTCCGCTAGCTTTTGTTAATACATTTTTTTAAGAATAAAATAATAAGCGTTCAATAAGTAATTTATCTTTATTCTTATCATACAATAGTGTTTAAAACATTCAGATAAGATAGAGCTAGTTCTTTGTATTTCGGTGAAAATGAGACTATGAAAGAAGTTCAGACAGAAGGCACGCATGGCAGTAGTTAGTGCATTTTGCACGTGTTATCGTTTGGGAACTGAGCATTTCAATCACTTTGGGCCGAATAACACGAAAGTTACTCGTTAAATCTATTCTGGTAATATGATTGCGCATGCGTTGAAAGATACTTTCGAATATTTCAGCCATGTTGTACACTCAGTTGCTGTTTAACAGTCGTCTGTGTCGGCTGATGTACTCCTGTAAAAATGGAAAAAATAGAATATCGAGCCGAGATTATTGCAATATGCCTATGCAAATTAAAGCCCATGGGCACTGTATACGGATACTCTGCCGCGTCATTTGTCACACTGAAATTATAAACAGCTGAACAATAGAAACGGCCAGCACAACCAATAATACCGGAAAATTTCACCAAATGATGAGACATGTGTCCCTATCTGATCCGATGCATATGTATATACATACATATATATTTTTCTTGTTCTTACAACGTAACGATAATAATAGGCTCACTTTTATGCATTTGTTGCTGCAAATTTGTTAGAAGACTGTTGGCTGTACCGCATCCCGAAGAATTTATAAAATTGATTGCGTTATTTCCAATACGGAGGCTCGTAAAATACATGCCGGTTCGTGCTTATCTTGCTCATGCGAACCTGCGCCCAATTAGGTAACGATTTGAATAGTTTAAAATCGCCGATCGTGTATCGTCAAGCAGAAATACAATCATTGAAAACGGCTGTTGATAAACCTCAGCCCGCCTCACTACCGCTAATTGAAAACGAAAATATATTCAAAAGATGTCTGACGCAATGCGAGCAATGCAAAACTAATATAACAATCTACGGATGCAAATAATCTGCTTGCAAAACTAGCAAAAAAACAAATCAATCGAGATACAGCATTAGTCCAGGAATTCTTAACTGCAGTTAACATTGTGGTTTCCCCCGCGCGCGTCCCATAAAACTTAGGTTATAATGGGTAAATTTTGTTTCTAGATTTCTAAAAAAATTTAATAAAATAACATCTCAAAGCAAATGGGATGGAGTGCGATTTTCAGGCGATAGAGCAATTATGCAACGTGATTTGTACAATTCTGTGAAGCGGGAATTACAAAGTCGCTTAAATACTGGCGAAATGAATTTGAAAGTCAAACGTTTTCGCAGTATACCATTCATTGTTTCTCGAGAAACTAAATGCGCCCTACATTACCTCCACTTCTCTGAACTACTTGAAAATTTATCATCAAAATATACGTAGTATTCGCTACGAATCACATCTTTTTCACAGTAATTGTGGTGATTCATTTTATATCAGAAACTTGCCATCCTCCTACAATGTCATTAGATGTGATTGCAATTTTGATAGAACTGACCGGAACGCAGGAGGAAGTGTTTTAATAGCGTTAAAAAATGGCGTTTCCTGCGGAGTTGTAGATGTATCTAATGTTAAACTCCGTACACCCTTAATTAACCTAATAATATGTAAATGTAATAAGGATTCTTTTGTTTTTTTATTCGGCTTTTGTTTATTTACCTGCTGGTCTACCTCGTTACGAATATGAAATACTTCTTGACATCTTGGAAATTCATTGCACAAATAAATGAATACTATTCGTTGGTAATTTTAACTTCTTTCGGTATTTTTATCATGTACATCGCAATGTTCGCAATCCTTTGATTACCTTCTTTCTTCATTTTTGGCAATCACTTAAGCTACAACAGTTTAGCAATGTTTCAAATGAAGACAACAAATTGTTGGATTTGGTGCTGTCAAATCTCAATTGTAGCGTTGATGTTGGCCGTGAAAACCAACCTCTGGTACTAGAAGATGTATATCATCCTGCGCATAGTATAATAGCATAGTACCACGATATAATTTTCGCAGAGCCAACTTTCACAACCTTTATGAAAATATATTGGCAGCGGATTGGTATTTTACGGATATTGATACTGAGATTGATGAATTCTATTCAATGCATTAGATAGAATTAGAATATTTGATAGATCAGTGCCCAAACGTACTGGTAAAATTATTAATTTGGCAGTTAGTATATTTAGTTTTTCGGAAAGATGGAAACATGTAAGAACTGTTTAGGTTTACAAAATATGCTTGAAATAACTTTTCTAAAGTTCTTGAGCAATACTCATAGCGTACTATATTTTTCAATATAAAGCAATACATATTACAGCACTACCATGGTTTCATGACTGGTCGTTCTACAACGACAAATTTGGAAAGCTTTACTTAATATGTTAGTGAAATGTTGGAAAATCAAGGACAGGTGGATACCGTGTACACTGACTTCTCTCACGTATTTTATACGATTGATCATAATCTTGTTTTACATAAATAATTTTTTTTTGCTTTTTTCCCAGGTTACTCGTATTAATAGAATCATATCTGACACGCAGATCGAACTATGTTTCCTATAACATAGTCCGTATCTATCTTTGTATCTACAAGCGGTGTTCCGATAGGTTCAAATGGTGGTCCTTTCATTTTTAATGTATTTATAAATGATCTTTTTCAATCGCTTGCACGTCCTGTCCGGGCGCATGCGAATGTTGTCAAATTATTTTATGGTGCGAATGTTAGTAAGGAGACTGATGAATTGCAGCGTAATATTAATTTCTTTTGTTAGCTGGTCAGTGAGCAATAATCTGATGCTCAATACCGCCAAATGTTTTTAATGTCCTTTACAAGGAAAACCAAATCACATCAATACACCTACACGTTTAATTTTATCCAAAATAAATGTGATCAAGGATTTAGGCGTAACTTTTGATCTAACTTTATCCTCCTCTAACCATGTAGAAGTCATTTGTTTGTCCGCTTCAAAAATGCTGGATATTCACGAGAGAACTTCACGACACTTTATGATATCGGATGATTAATGATATCGGATCATTAAAAACACTTCTTTATGCCTTTGTCGCCACTGAATTAGAATATTGTGCTTTTTGATATTCCTTTTATATGTCTCAACAGCGTCCAGTCGAGCCGCCTTTTAAGGTTTTTATCATCGATGCAACTTATCTGGATTGGGATATGCCTTATCATGATTTGCTTTGTAGACATGAAATGGACTCATTAAGTAATCGGCACGAGCTCCATAGCGCTCGATATCTACAGAAGCTTCTAAACAAAGTTTTTCTAAAAAAGCAGGAACAACAAGAGATTGTTCCTGCTTATTGTCAACGGTTGCTTTGCTAACATTGCTAACATACCCTGTAGACATTTTTATTGGATCCACTTTCAATCGAAATTATATATATTTTCTCTAGTATAGTTTTTCTTTTCTTTCTTTTGTAAATTTATATTGTATTCACAATCTACGTATATATGTGTGTGTGTGTGTGTGTGTGTGTGTGTGTGTGTGTGCGCAAAAAACGAGTGAAATCATACCATTTTTGCAGCGACTAGACAGACTCGTGTCTATTCGTCTCATAAGAAAGGTGTTGCCTACTCGTGTCTCCGAGAGTCGACAAAACGCGAGTCTGTCTAGTCACTGTAAAACAGATATTATTTCACTCGCTTTTGTCCTTTCTATTCGTAATACATTGTCTAGTTGTCTAGAAGCAAACAACAAATGGAAGTAAAAGTCGAAGACCTTGTTTCTTGTATTCTGGGAGACTGTGCAGCTTAAGTATTGCGTTAATTGTGGATTAGTTTTAATAATAATACATTTAATCGTTATTCAATTCGACGTATTAGTTCTTCCACGGCAATGTATTCTCATTAAATTTCATATTCATGACACTAA
This sequence comes from Oryctes rhinoceros, assembly GCA_020654165.1. Classification (NCBI taxonomy): domain Eukaryota; kingdom Metazoa; phylum Arthropoda; class Insecta; order Coleoptera; family Scarabaeidae; genus Oryctes; species Oryctes rhinoceros. The sequence continues at coordinate 4,942,646 of JAIOKQ010000018.1, read as the reverse complement.
ACGATATCATTGGTATATCGATTGCACATAAATTTTAATTAACTAGGGAATATGATCTCTGGAGGTCCACGTCCCTATTGTTCGACGATTTAATCCACGTTATGACGTTGGCGTAGCAATGAACTGGGGTAGAGCGGTTTAGTTTCATTTTATTCTTTGTTCTACCTTATTAAGGGTATTGATTTGGCTGCTTAGGTTTGCCCTTAAACAAGTCATTTTGAATCCATGGCGATGTCGAGCTAGTAGGTAATGATATTTATTATTTTTAACGCTGGTTTAGAAACAATTATTTTAGCAAGCAATTAACGTTAATCAGACAAATTCGTATTATATAATTTGTTTTCCAAACAGAAATTGCAGCCGAAGGATGAATTAATTAACTAATCGATTGAAAATGCATTTGGATAATGTCCAATTCTGATTACTAGGATCCGTTTAGAAAATGAGAAACGGTCAATTAGGCACAGAGAGAGGATATCTACAAATCATTACAAAGCACAAAAATCCAGATCGCATGTTGCTTGTTTTACGAAGCTCTTGCTTCCTATATATCAGTCTATTGTATCTACGTAAAATCTGGAGGGCTAGAACATCGTCTTAACTTACATGGATTTTGTTAATAAACTATTCAATATCGCTACTGCCTGTTGTGTTCAGGAAAGTCGAAGCAGTGCTCGTGATATTCGACAACGTACAATTACCTGATCTTCTTAGGAGTCCGTTTGGCACTAGGTAATTACTAAAGAGTCCAAACGATGTGCCCGACCAGTAGCGTCGATGCGAAAGCAGAGTGGGGTAAACTCCGCTCTCGCATAAGTAGTAAAAATAAACGATGCATTTAGTTGCCGTTCTAACGTGTTAAAGTATACGTTGAAAATGTTGCGAGGTCGTAAAAATAATGCGTCAAATCGGTTGTCTGCTACCGTAGTAAATAAATTTATACATCGGTTTCCCGATTTAATATATGACGGTAAGGCAGTGAAATGTTTAGTTTGTGAAACAACTTTATTATCTTGGAAAGCGAGTCAGTGTCAAAGACATATAAATAGTGACAAACATAAATTGAAAAAGATTAGACGCAAATCATATAATGAATTTGTGGTTGATTTAACAATGATGCTAATTGCGACCAGTATAGCAATACATAAAGTCCAACACCCAATGTTTCGCCAGTTTTGGAATAAATACAATCCTACGTGGAAATTACCATCTAAAAATACGCTACACAATTACGTACCATCAGTGCGTGAAAGAATTGTAAATTTTACGAAAAAAACGGTGAAAAATAAATACCTTTGGTTGACAATGGACGAAACTACAGATATTAAAAAACAGTCCATCCTATCCATTGTCGTAAGGACGCTGACCCCACAAGGATCTTCTGACCCTTATTTACTAGCCTGTAAACGAATGCAAGATTGTACTGCCACGGCGATACGTAGTGTATTAATAGAAGCACTACACAAATTTGAAATTTTACCGGAGCAACTGTTAATGTTAGTTACCGATGCTGCCGCGGTTATGTGTTCCACAGCAAAATTACTCAAAACGATTCAACCAAACCTGCTGCACGTCACATGTTTGCTTCACGCTTTACACCTTGTAACAAACATTATACGTACAAGTTATCCTGATGTGGATGAACTAATAGGACAAACGAAAGCGGTTTTTCTTAAATCTCCGAAACGTATTCGCCTATTTCATTCGCAGTGTCCTGACATACCCGAGCCGCCGCAACCAATTCTTATGCGATGGGGTACGTGGTTAGAAGCAGCATTCTATTATTATAAACATTTTGAAAAAATTAAATCAGTAGTTTTACAACTAGACGGCAAAGAAGCGGCTGCAATAAGGCTCAGTCAGGTTCAATTTGAAAATCCTCAAGTTGCAGCAAATTTAAAAATTATTTACGACAGTTACGTTCCAATAGTGGATGCAATAAAAAAGTTACAGAACAGTGCGCTGTCCTTATCGGATTCATTAGCAATTATTGACCACGTAGAATTAGCGCTGCATATCCTTGATGATGAAAAAAGTGTTTGTGTTCGTGAAAAATTTAATAGTGTATTAGATAAAAATGTAGATTTTACAAAATTACGGCAACTTTTTACCAATACTGAAGATACGTTGTACAGATACAAAGAGCACTTTAACTATGCAAATATAACATCTCTCAACGTCGAACAATCCTATTCAGCATATAAGCATATTTTTACGTCGCTACGTACGAACCTTTCCGAGACTAATACAGAAACATATATGATGGTGCAATTACTTCATCGCGCACATCCGGATATTTCTGCAACAATGTAAACATGTTAGGTAAGTTATTTATGTTTTTTCTTAACGTTTTGTAAAGTGATTCAATATATTTATTTTTAAATAAGCGCACTGTTATTCTGGTAAACTCTCCACGCAACGCCAATGCTCGGGCGCATCGTTTGGACTCTTTAGTAATTACTTCACTATACTTAATTCAATTTGGCGAATAAGTACTTGGGCCGCTATTAGCAAACTGTACATTTATTGTGCAAAATTGTACAAAATTTATTGTTTTTTAACTTGAACGCAATAGTTGAGAGGTAGCGCGTACTCAAGAAAATGTTCCTAATATACAATGTGTTCCAAAAAGTTTTATACAAATGGGGAAAAAGTTTACCTTACATTTCACAAAAAAAAACCTTCGTGATGAAAAGTCCTTCGTGACTGGTAGAGTCGTTCATGATCAATTACAAAATTGTTAAAACATTGGTCGGAATACAAGGAAAATCAAAATGATTATTTGGAGTGAGAGTAAAATACATTAGGATAAATTTAAATTTAAGACTTCTGGAAGTGTTGAGAATAAATTTGGAAAGAAGCATTGGCCATGGGTTAGAAATGAAGATCCAATCAGCCGTGGAAATGTCAAAATATTCACAATTTATGGAATGTAAGTAAAATTACAATTGCAGAAATTTTAAATGTCAAAAAATTTAAACGACACAAACTCCAATTTACCCATACTTACATACAGCAGAAAGAGATATTGAACGAACCTTCGAATTTTGTGTTCGTATCCAAGGAGAATTGGAAAATCACATTTAACAATGCATCTGCAAAGACAGAATTGTTAGACCATCTTTTTTTCAAAATGACATGAATGTAGAAAGATACCTACAATTCTTAAGCAATCAGTTGTCGAACTTCCTTGATGATCTACCACTAAATGAATGAGGAAAAATATGGTACTAACAGGATGGAGGACCATGTTACTCTAACAGAAATATGTCTCCTCCACACTTTTAATGGTAAACTGATCGGTGATGAACACGGCCTTTAATGTCTCCAGATATTACCTCTTTAGACTTTTTTTGTGGGGCTTCATGAAAGAAAAGGTATACTTTCACAGACCATTGCAAGATGTGATTAGAAACGTCATAATAGAATTTAATCAACCTGTTTAGAAAAAGACGGTGGATACGTTGAAATTCCCTAGTATTTAAGAAACTCTACATGTTTCCAATAAAATTTATTTCTTATTATTTATTGTTGATAACTTGATAGAGGGGTTATTAATTTTTTATCACGTCTTATTCGTTTATTCCATAAATCGTCTAGTCGATCTAATTAATAATACATTGCAATTCTTATCTACGAATATCATTAAAGTTTGTACGTATTTTACTCTTACTCCAAATCATAATTTTTGATTTTCCCTGTATTCCAGCCAACGTTTTGAAAATTTTGTACTTGATTATGAATCTACCGGTCATGAACGGCTTTTTATCCAAAAAGTTTTTTTTTGTGAAACTTTTTCTGCATTTGTTTAAAACTTTTTGGGACACACTGTATACATATTGAATAGATAAGAACCTCACGTAACTATTTGGGGGTTAACTACTTACTGGAAGAGCAATAACGATCATTGGGGAGAGTCATTAGTGTCATTACTTCAGGAGTGTATATCCAGTACTTCGGCACGGACTAATCCACCTCCAAATCTCCGAGAACATGACTGCAACCTTCTATTGATTGACTACCTCGAACGTGGCTATACAATCACGAAAGGAAGAGAAAGTTGTTGTTGACATGAAATTCTCCGACATGAAAAGTTTGTTTCTTTAATATGATACTGGTTTCGAACTGATGACACTCCCTACTCATCCGACTTTCTTCCCGGGGGGTTTTATTTATTTGTCAAAGCTAACAGAAAATATCCAGGGAATATCTTTTTTCATGTGCCGACTGTCCAACGGGGAATATAAGTTTGCGAGATCATCAGCTTTTAGTGTATGCAACGTTAAAAAAACAAGTAAATCGGTATCCGAACACATTTTTGCGGGGCAAGAACCTTTAAAAGGAAGCAACGACCGTGGAAGTCTATAACAACATATACATCTTTCACGTGTTTTTTGTTTAAGCTACGAAATTAATCGGATCGAACAAAGCTACTGCAGATGTAGCGTATTTACGTAGGCATGCATAAATATTTGATTCTCTAAAAATATTTGCATTTACGCCCTTTGTTACCGTAATGCGATAATTGATGTAAAGCAAATAAACCTCTCCGGACATAGATACATATTTAACCGGGAACCCTAAAAGTCTAGGGTTAATACATTCGAATAGAGCGAATGTGGTAGTAAAACTGACTAATTTATGAACGTAGTTTTGTTAGAGTTCGCATGCGATTAATTATTGTGTTTGCTGTAGGGGTATTTTACGCCACCGGAAACGGAGTAAAATATATGTCGAAACATTAATATTAACGGTAAACATATTGCGGTGACTGTTGGCCGCAGTGTTCATAAAACACAAATATACTTTTGTGTTGGCTAAAAAAAGAAGGAATGGAATAAATGTTCACTTTTACAAATTTCTGGACAGGAAATTTTTTTTTTACCTATGCTGTATTCAATCTATAAAAGGTATAAAAGACATTTTAAAATAGAAATTTACTTTTCCTTACACTATCTGCCATATTACTTATACTTTGGACATTGCAATGCATTAACCCTTAGTTGGCGAGACAATGGGATACTTGAATCGTTTGGTAACATTAAAATTCCTCTCCGATGCTGAAATGAAGTTAGAACGAAGGAGAAAGTAATAACTTTTCCTGGAATTCAAATTCATATGGAGAAGATGGTTATTAATCTAGTTTCGTTATATTAAACATGTTCATTCTACATTTTATGTAAATGAAAATGCTTTAAAAATAAGAAATGTTTTTTTATAGTATTAACATTAACACAGTGATAATCTCAACATTGACAACCTGGATAAGTACCTCCCCTATTGAATAGTTATTATCAGTAGACATTATCATGGAAAACATATTAAGCCTAGATGCCCTACTAGTTGTGAGGTAACACAGTGTATTTAGTGGCATTTGTTCCATCTATGATATACATCAAAATTGTCAAAAAAAAAAGAATAACACAAGTCTCAACGTACTTCTAAAAAGAAAATTGTCGGAATTAGAAAAAGGCTCAACGATTCGACATGTTATTTTGCTCACTTTAGTTCACTTTTATTATACGAGTGCAGAACTGTAATGTTACTCATAGCTTTAAATGGTAGTTAGTAGCTTTTTTATAGACTAATTTAGTGTAGAAACGGTGGTAACATTTTTAGGTGCTCTCACTCGGCTGTGAGGTGTAGGGAAACATAACCCGTCGTTATTTGCCATATCTCTAAAACCATGAAGAACATTAAAAGGTGCCTTGGATAATTACTTAACTGCTTTGCTAGTATTAAATGGTTCTTTCCCAGCTACTACAAGTTTATAGGATAAAACTCCCGTCTCTATATTTTTCTTTGAAATAAAACAAAAATAACACTGACCAACAAGGTTTTTACCCTAAGTTAGTAACTGATGAAATTGAACAGCATATGTAAAGTAAAAATGGTTCGAAAATTGACAAAATTGGCTTAGCTCTGGTTACAGAGAAAATGCCTTTACAGTATGAACCATTATCTTTCTATTCCGATAGATCATGCTGTTTCTATGAAAGAAACTTACGGAAATCTGAAAATTTTATTAGAAAAGATAAAGTACAAAGGTTATTCCTGGAATATTTGTGCAGATCTGAAGTAATTGGAATTATTTTGTGTACGCAATCTGGTTACATCGCATATTGTTGCTTTTTATGTCTTTGGGAAAATTTACCATAAGCAAGAGTGGCCACTACGACAACAATTTATGGCAAGAAAAGACAATATACAACATCAGCCTCTAGTAGAAAAAGAAGAGATCATAATACCACCTTTCTTACGTGAAACTTGGGCTCATGAAAAACTTTGTAAAGGCACTGGATCTCGGAAATGAAGGTTTTAAATACCTTCCTGAAAAATTTCCAAAATTAACACAAGGGAAACTGAAAGAAGGTATTTTTGTTGGACCTCAGATACGAGAAATAGTAAATGATGAAATCTTTGAAACCAAATTAACAGCGAAGGAAAGACCAGCTTGGCTCTCCATGGTACAAGTTTTCACGAATTTCTCGGGAAACAAAAAACCTGACAACTATAAAACTCTAGTAATGGATATGTTACAAGCATTTCACGCTGCTGGCTGTAATATGTCCCTTAACGTGCACATTCTACATTCTGACTTGGATTTTTGTCCGGAAAATGTGGGCGACGCTAGTGATGAACGCGGAGAGCGCTTCCACCAAGACATCATGGGAATGGAAGAACGGTATCAGGGGAAATGGAATCCTGTTATGTTAGCCGATTACTGTTGGATGTTAAGAAGAGATGCCGTAGATATTACTTATAAGAGACGGAGAAGTATTACTTCACATTTCCAATTATAATAATTTGAAATATAATTTAAATTATCATCTAATCTAAAGAACCTTTCCGTTGAAATATAAAAAAAATGGTGCTAACTTGACCTTCTACCTTTTATCAAAATAAATGTTTATATGTTTTCTATTGAAACTAGTATAAATTATTTTATGGCAAATTTGTTGACCAGTGTGATTGCTAAAAACAATTACGTTAAGTTTATACGTGTACATATATTAAGTTTTCAATGAAAAAGAACACGGAAAAGACATAACTATGCCGTACTCAGTAACAAATGTGTCAACTGTGGAAAATCCACGTCGATATAATGGATCGTGCAATAAACCTTGCTATTTCATGTGAAGCGACTTTGTATACTTATTTGGAATGCTGTATCCATCAATGATCTGTCTTAAATAAATAATAATCAATTTCTTCATTTGCCTGTACCTCCCATCTCGTGGTCTGAATAACCCGGATTTTTTGGTACTAAAAATGTGAAACGAAGGCACAACAAACAATTAAACAATTTGAAAGAATGGGCAAATAAGTTGTTGATTTTGTATATATTACTTTAAAATAATGAAATTTTTATAATAATAGTAGTAATAATAATAATACTAGATTAGAAGACAATATCTGGTGTTTCCTATCAGACAAAATACTTTGTAGGGTAAAAACACATGACACAGACATAGCAGTTGGACATATTTTAGAGCGTACTTCGACCGATAATTAGATTAGTGTTGCCTGAAACCATCCTATGTCCTGCAGCTGCGGAAACTCTTTGGATAGTTGTTTCTATCCTGTTGAACATTCTAAAGATTTAAGTTTATACCACTTTTTTCACTTTCTTTATTATTTTCGTATGTCACAAAAATTTCAGTGGATATAAGCTAAACTGTTTTCAACATCTTTGTCATTGAAAGCATTTTAAGATTTCTGAATGTCCATAGAATTATTTTTTTCAAAAACTGCTAAAATGTATTTACAAATATAAGCATGTATTATTGAGCATAAAGAAATAAGGGGAATATACTTTTATCAGTGCTATAAATTTTATATTATTATTATTAAATATTAGACGGCCTCTCTTTATAAACAGCACCGCATAACAGGGCTTCAAGGAAAATCTAAAGCCGTATTATAGCAACTTACTGAATTGTTTCAAGCAAAATGTTGATATTAAAGATTTCTTGTTCGAACCAACTATTTTTTAATGACAGCTGTTGCGTGGGTAAAAAGATCACCATGTTAAGGGTCATGCTAATCTTTTTATTCATGTCGGAGGTGGCGGGTCCATTAGATCGCAAGGTTCCGCGCCCTCCCAATAAATTCTTTAAAAGTGCAATAAGATATAAATATAAACAACATTATTCAAATTTATATTACGTGAATTATTGCGTGAGTATTACCTAACTATTACATTTATTCCGTGGTGAACATTGTGTGCCTTATACCCTATGTTTACGATGAATAGATTCAAATTAAATATTTGGGCGCTAGTGAATTCGCGCTCCTGCTTGCTATGCCAACGGCACGACGCCTGACCAAACAACTAATCAGAATCGAGTCACCCGAGCCGTACCCTATGCGGATATCGGCCAGATTTTTGTCAGATTTTTAGGCTAGAGCTGATATGAAAGATCTACACTATTTAACCGTTAAAATAAATAATTATGAAGAATCTCTATTTGCTTTACTTGCTGAAACAAATTCAGATAGAGATTAGCTTTGTCTATCGACAACATATTTTAGTGATTCCTGCTGTTATTTTCTCCTCTCTTTTTTGCCTCCCTTATCAAAAGGTTATGCATCGCACAGTGCATTATTCTTTGTTTACAGTGTTTAAACTAATTTTACACATTCTCTACTGTCAACCTCACCGCTTATGTTCCTTAACGAAACTAAATTAAATCGTTTAACCAAACGAAAACAAAAGTGAATTAGAACCGTGACACTAGATTTAAAGAGAATGCAAAATATACGATAAACATCAGCAATTAAATGCAGGTTCAATAAATAATGCCAAACACGACATTTCTAGAAATATTGCAATCAAACCCCGATCTTAGTTATAGGGTTACAAAAAGTCATAAAAAGGTAATCTAAAGCTAATAATCTAAAGTAAAACCTTTCTAAATACGATCTAAGTAGGAAGTTCTACGGCAAAATTACTTGGTTTGCTACGTAAAGTTTAAAAAAATTAACACTGTAAATGCAAAAACATTGTCGCTTTAATATACAGCAAACTATCGTTTGAAATTTATTTATGTTGTATACAATTTACATAGCAGCCGTATACGAAAAATTGCAAAATTTAAGCGAAAAATTTCTAAAAATATTGGAACTTGTCGTTTGCTGAAATATATCCGGATTCTAGTCGTTCCGTTGTTCGCTGCATTTCTCGCTTTTCAAAGAACGTACTTCGCAATGGAAAGGAGAAATATACGGATGTTAAAATATGGGAATATTATCTTTGACAACAATAATTTACTTTGCTAAGTACCGTTCGATAATGGCTGGCTGCATAGAATATTTTATAAATTCATACGATCTTTATTTGCCAGTAAATCAATGTGCCCTCCAAGGCAATTAACCTAGTTATTTCAAAATTTTTTACGTTCACATTCCAAAATCGACAAACATTTATATTTGTTTATTAACAAAGAGAAAATTTTGATTGAAACTATTTCTCACATTTATTAAATGTTTCCTTTATCAGTATCAGTAGGAAATCGAGGCTTCGTCTTAAAAAAAAGGAGATTTAGTTCATTTTTTGTTGAGAAGGTTTATTTTCAATTATTAAATCATTTTATTTTTTATTAGCGGTATTTTATAACTTTTCCATTCAGTCCACTATTAACATTTTCACTTACGAAAATTCAAAAATCGCGTAAGACCGTCCTTAAGTTTTCTATACAAAATAATGTAATTTGGGAAAATAAACTTCCTTAACAAAAAGTAAATTACCGATTCTCTTATTTAAGACGGTGTGTAGCGTAATATAAGAAAGGACAAAGGTTGACACTTTGGGTTTCGGATCTCTAGGTATATGCGAAAAACTTTTATTATCGGATTTGTTCAAATGTAATGAAATTTTTGAGATTTGAAATTTGTAGATGACAAACGCAGTTAATTTAAAATTAAAGAAATAAAAGAAAGTTTCTATTTGCTGTGGACTGTTTCGTGAATGAACTTCTTTTACGCTATCCAGTATCATTCAGTTGTTTCGCTGTTCATGTTTGCAAGCTTTCCCAATTCTTTCTTCATAGGAATTTGTGCGCCGTATATGTGGGTGTATATCTTTTTAGGTTGGTAATATCTAATGTTCGAGCAGCTAGTTGTCTTACTCTTCTCCATCGGGTGTTTCTTTTGTATTCCTCTATCCTCTACTGTATGGTTCTTCTTCTGGCCTTTACGATGTTTCCAGTGCTCGCGTTGGGAGTTATAGACTTCTTCCGCCCACGGTTTTAATACTTCGTTGTTGGTTATTGGTAATGCTTGTTGAACCTTCATTACTGTTCATAATTTGACTTTTATGTTGTTCATACGCTACATTTACACATTTTGTATTGATCCAGCTATTAACTAACTAAACAAACAACATATTTTTTTCCGATTGTTTGGTAGAGAACATGCTGAAATAATGGAGCAATAAAACGTTTCGTGTAAAACAGGTCTAAAGAATGATTTGTGTTAATAAAGCTGTTTTTCTTTCTCCTGAAGAAGCCCCATACGATTGTGGGCGAAACGTCGAGTTAATTTTTATTATTTTTATTTTTAATTTTTATTTTTAACGACATGACTCGGTTCGAACCCGAGAAACAGTTAATTTCAATAAAGCAGTTGATCGATGTACACTTGTTGAAAATCAATGGAGTGTGTAAAAAGGCTGTTGCTAAAAATGTTAACATGGATCCACAGCTAGTAACATGTTACGTAGCTTACCTATATGTAACATGTGGGCGAAGTGAGTAAAATCACATCTTTTTGCAGCAACTAGACAGACGTGTGCCTATTCGTCTCATAAGAAAGCGTTCGTGTTGCCTACTGGTGTTCCCGAGAGTCGACAAAACACGAGGCCTCTCTAATGATGAGTCTTAAAAAAACTGTATTGTATCCAGATTAGAATGTGTTGGTTTTTATTTAAATAACGTTGTTACAGACAAGATTTGGGTAATATCTAACAAGTTATATAACGCAAATTTTGCTACATTTCATTAAAGAATCTGCAATATGTTATAAAACTTTACCATATAGCAATGTTATACAGTTAATGCGGATGCTGCTTTAGCACACTAGATTATTGTAACATGCCTAGATATATTGTGAGCTCTATAACAAAATAAGCATTATGGAAATGCATATTTTTGTACAATATTCTCTATCATATTTTCTAATTGCATATTAATGGATTACATAGTTAATATTCCCTGTAACCTTTATATATCGGCATAATATGTATATATATAGTAAACAGAATCAGTAGGCGAGGATTTTGAAGCGGGTCCATTAGAGCGTATTATATCGGGAATCGATGAAATATTCATTACTCAAATATGTAGCGCGATTGCTGGCAATGTTTTCAGGAGAGGAATCGGAGATAATATTTTTATCTTGACATATAAATTACTCTGTAGTAATGGAGCGATTTTGAAGTAATTTACGAACGGAAACCTGAAATATTTCGAATACACAGCTTTTGATATAAAACATATTTTTATTTAGGATGATTGTACGCAATATCGAATTGGGTAAATTTTACATTTCAAAAATGCTTTCAAAAAGCTTTGACAGCCGCATTATACCAGTAAAAAAATGATTAACGATTAAACAAATATGGCAATGTAATTTCGTATAATTATGGAAGCAATAAAAGTTAGGATTGTGCTAAAATGTATGGAAATTTCATTAGACCAATCAATATTTTATATTTTTCGGAGAAGCTTGTTTGTAAATTAGATGCAGCAATGTAATCAAGGTGAAAGACGTCATCAATTTTTCATATAAGCTTCCCTTAGATAGTATTTTCCGATCTTTTGTAGAGCCAAGCCCTAAAGCACTTCTAATAATCTTTTTCTAGGAACCCCCATAGTATTAAAATATGAGCTCATTTGTTAGTCTTTGCATGAGCATACTTAGAGAATTCTACTTCTCACGTACTTATCGTCGTTTTTTTAATTAATCTCGATGACAATTCAAATAAGGAGTTGTTAAAAAGCACCGAGATCTCATTTTGCAGATTAAAGAAGCGTACCAAAACGTTTTCGCGAGATAACCATCGCACTTCTCTGTAAAGCAAGAGCATGGTGAGTTGTCCTCCCATTTCTTCACAGAGAACGGTAAAAATTCGCGAATCTAAAGTCCTGGACTTTGTAAAATTTACTTTCCGACTCCTTCATCCCAAAACGGTTTTAAACAACACATAAGTATCGGTTTCTCCGCAACACACCAGCTTATTTATTATATAGTAATCATTCAGTCACCGATTGATGATGAGGACCATTCGTGTCCTCTAATTGGTCGTCGCAGGACGAATTATTATATATTACTATGTAATAAATAAACTTGCTGTGGTGCCGGAAGTGCCGATACTTATGTGTTGTTTACCACATTATGTCACAGTCATTGCTGTCATTATTTAAAACGGCTTTAGATTGAGTGTTTTTTGTTGTTGTTGCTAATGCTCGTCTCCAATTACTGGAACATTAATTTTAACACGTGCATTAAGCCCAGAATATTTAGCAGTTATTGCTTTTGCACAGCTGTTGTAGATATTATTGCATTCATTCTTTTTTTTTGCTGGTTTTGTTGGAGCTAACGAGCTACTGTTAAAAGTTTAAAAATATTATTACGCACTGCTCGTTGGGAGCTGTAGAACCTTCAGCAGAAACGAAACCATAGGAAGAAATATTCTTAATTTTGTTCTTCTTATTTATAATGTGAACAAAACTTGAAATTGTAGGCGTACGCTCATTGCTGCTGTTAGTGCAACCGAAATTTCTTCATTCATCTTTTTCATCATGACTGGTTAAATTTATTTCGTGCCTTCCCTTCAAACAACCATATATCCATAATGAATAAATATTATGCAAAAGTAAACGAGCGAAAAGGCCAAATCGCCATCTAGTCTCTTATTATTAAAGATAGTACCTGATTAACTGTTCTCTCAATCGATTTAGTAAATCAAGTATTTCATAGTAGGCGTTCGTCATCTAGGTGCGTCAGAAACTTTCTTCCTTCTTTTGTGTGCTGTTTTTGAAGGCCATTTTTGGGAGACGGTTGATGCTGGGCACGTTGCCAAATTTAATAATAATTTTTAATGGGTAATTAAATACCCCGAAAGAGGATTAAACACTAAAACGATTGAACAACAAGTTGTGCAAAGTAAATGTAAATTCAAACGATACATTCGTGAATTGTTTATTAGTTGTAAGTAGGCCGATGTCTGTAACCTTTTCCGTCCTAATAAGGAAAGCAAAAATGTTCCATCGCACTAACAGCAAATATATTGACAAGTTGTTAATTTATGGGGAAGTACGTCAGAATTCTGCTGCAGCAAGTAAATTGCACGCTGAGCGGTTTCTGAACTGGCCTTCACTTATTCCACAAACTGGTGCACTGCAGACTGCTCAAGGTCGGACTGACAGCAATGAATTTTGGATACCGAAGAAGTCTTGTCGAAGAAGTACTCGAAAAATATCTCGCCAAGTAAATAGATCAAATCGAATTGTCCGACGGACACTGCGCGAGAATCAATTGTATCCTTTCCATACATAAAAGGTAGAGGCTTTGCAACCTGAAGACCATCCATTACGTTTACAATTTTGCGGATAGTTTGTTCAAAAACGTGCTGAAATTCTAAACTTTTCTTCCGTTGTATTAGCGACTGATGAAGCAACGCTTACACGTAAGGGCATAAATAACTGCCGTAATACTCATATCTAGGCTGTCGAAAATCCACACGCTGTTCGTCGTAATCATTTCCAGCAGAGATTTTCGGACTAGAACGGTTAGGACTGGACTGGTCAACGAATAACTTATTGTGTTCTTTGTGTTGCCAAATCGATTGAATGGATTGCTTTTGTGGAATCAGCTAGTGGAACTATTGGAAGAAGTTTCTTTGAATCTACGCACGATGGTCCAAGTTTTAATCGTTTTGTTCGCCAAAATTTAGATAATGTGTTTGAAAACAAGTGGATTGTTCGAGATGGTTCTGTTCCACGGCTTAGTCGGTCACCCGACTTTAATCCCTTTGATTTCTATTTATGGAGTGTTATGGAGACCATAGTATACACGAACGAAATAATAGATTTAGACGATCTTCATAATCGTGTTGAGGTAGCTAAGGCTTAGTAAATTACGCCAATTCATGGATACGTCGAGCAAGACTTTGCCTTCAGCAACATGGCGATAACTTTGAAGAACTAGCGTAAAGTGGATTTTCATGGATTTTTCCATGAAAAACATAGAAAAAAATGTGTAATTTAATATGCTTAATCACCACTTAAAAAAAATAATAAAAATGAAACTGCAACAATTTTTTTGTTAACATGATTTCTCTTATTATGAAACCTAAAAGGTAAAAAAGATTTTGAAAATAAAAACACAAGACCGTAAATATATGGAATACTTCGATAATGTGCATTTACTTAATCGATATAAATTGCGGCTAAATTATAGAATGAGAAGCATCTGCGCGAAACAACAACAGTTGCCCGAATGTAGCGATAAATAAAATTATGAAACATCACGTTCACCTTTGCCATATTGAAAGTACTAGTGTCTCTGCCACGGAAGTTATGCATCCTCGAAGTTTTGTGTTGCTAATGTGTTTAGCATCGCTTGTGATTCAGCTTCGATCTCCCCTTGGTCTCACATCTTTGCCCTTGCAACTTTGTTTTCATCTTTGGAATGCGGAAGAAGTCGGAGAGAGGCACGTCAGGCTTGAAGGACGGATGAAGAACAAAAGCTATGTTGCTTTTTTTGTTGCTAAAAACTGTTGTACAATGAAAGCAGTATATGGTCTTGAGTTGTTATGCTGTTCCCTCGAACACCCTCCCTTTGTCGCCTTGTGTTTTAAGAAGTCGGGTATGATCAATTATAATGGTCTTTCGAAGAGCAACGACAATGGACGGACAATGGAATGTTCAGCATCCTAAGGTGATATTCGGTCATTTTTGAAACGTTTGAAGAAATCATAAGTTTGTGTTTAATGTATAGCGTCATCTGCAGTGTTATTGGCACATATGATGAATCCTTGGTTTAGCCAAGGATTCATGTTTAACCTCTAAATTTTCCTTGGAATTTCTGACGTAATTAAATATTTGAAATACAGTAAAGCAGCCGACGGTAACCATTAAACCATGTCTTAATTCTGAGTCGCGAATTTTGAGAAATGGTTCGAGGAATGTTTGTGCGACACATCAGTTCTGTACGGTACATTAATAAAAGCAAGAAAATAGTTTATACAACCGAACTGATGTTCTTTATTTATTCAGAGATCCATTCAAAGCATCGATCGATTGATAGATAACCATTAACATCTGCAAGTTCTATTACAATGCTAAAAAAATGTATAGAACTTCACCTTATCGTTCGGTTCGCTTACAAGTGTTCCCTTAAACTCGTTCTGTGCGAGGTAAAAATTCTGCCAAATTGCCGTGTTTTATGTTTATATTTTTAAGTTCAATAAAATAGACGATCCAGGTTAGTGTTATGTGAATTTTAAAGCGGTTGGTGCATAGTTGTAATCGGCGGTACGAAATTATTTGGCGATCGCTAAATCATTAATTTCGACATTAACAAACTACGATAACCAAAGCGTGGTAGCAAATTGGAACGCATATGACTCGGCGGAATAAACTTTTTAATTTTACGTTTAGTGATAACATACGCGTGCAGTTATAATTGTTAGAAACAATATGAGCAAAGTTCCTCCTGTAAATTATTAGTAGTATAAATTGGGTAATTAAAACGGTACCGAATTAAATTCACTCAGGTAAATTGCTTGTAAATGCAAATATAGTTAATATGTGTTACAGATGTATGTAATAACCCTGTTTTGTTTATTATTATGTAAACTATATTTTCGTCTGGTATAATTTGTATTAAAATTGTCACGATACACGTGTAAATTAACGACCAATTTAATTACCGAAAATTTCACGTACTCTGTAATAGCCGATAAACGTATGCGCCCTTTTAATATATTTATTTAACCAGAGGATTTAATGTGAAATTCCAAATTGGATTTATTGAATTTTTAATTTATCGCTCACAAACTTGATTACTACATGCAATTTAAATTGCTGTCGGGGAAAGCAGCGTTCAGATTGAAACGCGATGAATTTCTCAATACCAACGAATTTTCCTCCTACGCTCCAAATAATTGTAGTAATTTTATTATGGTATTACTGGTAGTAATGTTTCAAGCTTGTAACGATAAATGACAAGAAATCTTGCTAGTAATCTAAGTTCCCTTTTGTTGAACGATAGCACTACTTTCGCTCTATTAGGCGAGTCTGATATTAATGCTTTCGCCTGCCTTTGTCCTGGAACATTACCTCAGTACGAGGTTCTTTGATAGTCATCCCACACTTTTGTTACATGTCTTACGTAGCTCTCTTGTAGGCCCCAAAAGGGGGCAAAGAAGGGCATATTATATGCTTCTCTAGCCAACTTGTCTGCCCTTTCGTTGACCTGGATCTCCTGATGGCTTAGTACCTATCGCAGGGTAATGTGGTTTCTATGTCCCAGTTTCCTTAAATTATGTATACATTCGTGAATCAGATCAGATTCGTATGAATAGGCCTTAATGGCCTCTATAACTCCCTGACTATGATTGAATATAGTGATGGTTGCGCCTCGCATTCCTGTCTCGAGGTTCTTTAAGACACACAAGTTCGAAGCAGAAATCTCTGCGTGAAACATGTTGGTGTTGAATTCCGTAGTTAGGCCCACTAATGTCTATGCTTGTTCTAACATCTTGTATTCTTGAGCCGTCCGAGTATCCTTTTACTTTGACGCCGTCTGGATGCACATCCTCGACTTTCAATGATCGCCTTATAGAGCTAATCAAAGTTGTGTTGCATAGAAATTTTATCTCTTGCAATGTACATCAGGTAATCTATTTTGTAGATACGGGTGAAAACTTTTGGAAGAGGCCGCTCTTTCAATGCTCCCGAAAGAGGTGTTATCAAAGGCACCCTCTATTTCTATGAAGGCAAAAAGACCTATTTCTGTTGCCATGAACGACGCCTCCGGCCTCCTAGTGACGTACTGGAAGGACGTTGTTGTTGATTTTGTCTTCTGGTAGGCATATTGGTTGGGGTGAAACGATATCCAGAAGACATTTCTGTGATTTTTCAACCCCCAAATTATACAGTCACCCAAAAATTCAGAAACAGAACATCCCTTTACGTCTTATTTTCAGTACTATTAACAATCTTACTTACAAAGCGAGTGACGGAGTTAATGGTAGATCCTGGTGATATATCTATCAGCTTTGATGTCGAATCCTTATTTACCAATCGGATCCATTACAATTGAGTTCATTATCTCCGATGGTGATCTGGCTGGATGAGAGACCAACCAGGTGATCTGGCTAACCTGGTTGAAGTTTGTCTTTTTTCTACCTACTTTCAGTTTCCTTGTAAATGCTAGGCACAAGTACAAGCTCATAGACAGAAATGGGCCGATATCCTTATGGAAGCGATTGAACAACGACTCCTATTATCTGACAACCTTAAGTAAAAGCGTTGGTGCAAATACATTGATGACACCTTGGTTATCTGGCCTTATAGATACCAACTTGTCCAACAATTTCATATAATTTCTGGATTCCTAACATGATTTTTTACCTATGTACGCAGCCAGAAAAAATTCTCATGTCAAAAGGACCAAGGACTGGAGCACATCGCGGAATTCATCTAATCATAATTTCCTTAACCAAACGTTTTTATCCTACCTTCAAGGTGCCACCGATTGCATCAGAAAGATCCTTTTCAAACCCAACAAACTTTCCAATCAAAAATTATAGTCATTTGGAAGTTCCGATAATATCGGTGAAACAAAGTGATTAGCCAGCGCTCATATTATCGAGTATGTCCCAATCCCTAGTCAGTATGCAGTAACAGCTCCGAAGATGTCCCATAAAATTGTAGACGAAACGTCAGCAGAAAGTATGACAACGGCGCAGTTACAACCCCGAAACCAGAAATATATTGTTATTAACGACCGCCGAAGCCCATGTTAAACATTTCTCAAAAAAATGAAAACAAATATCCTATTTGATTGATTGTTCTGTAAATAGGGGAGGGTGAGGTAAAATACGTTCTTTTTATATTGTAACGCCTATATGTGAGTGTCCTCATGTACGAAACTTTGTTAGCTTTCAATGAAACAACGTGCTCGATATTTTTATTCCATGATATGTTTATTCGATATTTCGATTTATGCGATATGTTTATTCCAGGGATGTTACTTTTTTTATGGTAAACATGACAAATTGGTTAATCAGCTAGAATAAAGTAAAGAATAGATGAACAAACATTGACGAACAGCTTCGATAGGTTCAGTCATTCGTGTAGAGTCATAGTTCACTTTAACATTCTTCTTCTTTAGTAGTTTCGAGGCATATTCAAGCACTACACATCTAATTTCCTCGCATATATTTAAAAAGTATCTTATTTGAAAGCTTTTTCGTTTATAGGGCATCTGCCAAGCCATTTTTCAGCCCAATTTAAATTCAACTTAGACGAAATCTTTCCTTTTCATCCATTTCAATGATTAATTTGGTTTGTTCCTTTTCTCTCAAGGAAAATTTTTGAGAAGTTCAGCTCGCAACAGCCGGTCCGCCCCAGATATCGTTTCAATTAAATTTTCTCCGCCTTCGTTTTTCCGTTAGTAAGCTGAGATGGTATTTAAAGAAGAGGAAACCGAAGGTATTTAAAGCGTTTTTAAAGCTTTATAATTCTCGCTAGAAGAAGAAGCGAAGAAAACGCCAGCGCACAAATTGCGAAAACGTTAAGTAAAGTCGAAATAACGTCGCTGTTTTCGTTTCTTTCGATATTTTCGTTATATATAAGTTGTGGGGATGTAGAAAACTGACATCTTTCGCACACTCACGCTCTTAAGCGGTGACTGGTGGGCTTGTTCGATTTTATTGCAATGCGCAAGGGAAAGTTGTCTATTCATCGTTTTTCTTTCGGAGTTGCAAAGTGGAATGGCAGCAGCTCGCATAATGGGCGGTGAAAATTTATCGGATCACTAATCCGGGGTTACATGGAAAAAGAGGAACTTGTAGTCGGCTGCTTCCCTAGAAAAACTTATCAATTTACTTATTTTGTTTAAATTGTTGAGATGCTTTCCAATATTCATAGGATTTTGTGAAATACTTAGCATTAAAATTTTTGATTCGTCTAAGTAATTTACATAAAAGAATTAGTACGATATTACGTTTTATTTTTCTAAAGAATTTAATGGTAACCGTGATTTAGACACTCCTTATAACTGATTCTCTAGCGCAGTGGTCGTCTAATAACCTGTTAATAATTTATCTAGCTTTTCTTGATTATCCCTTGCCCGATTAGCACGTTCGTTGCCCTTTTCCTTTTGAAAGCCTAGAACGATTTTAGAAAAAGGCATTTTAGGCAACATAGCTTTCATCCTTATGGTATTTTATTGATTATAATATTGACTTGAAATAAATAGGATATGGAAGAATTGTATTCTTGAATTTATTTTCTAATTCTTCACGATAATTTCACTAAAATTTTCTGCAACGAATTTTGTTCCATTAAGAGACATTATATTTTAAATAAAAAATTAATAGGTTAGTTTTATTAATTTTTAATACGGTATATTTTTATTCATCTTATTAAAAAGATTGGTAATAAATAATAGAATTCATTACATTAATGATTCAGTACAGCGGGAAGAATTTGCATTTTTGAAAGCGTTAACCGGTTTGAATATTCAGGAGTAGCATGAGCAAATCTAAATAGAAATAGCTGACAACTAAAAAAGGTAAAAGGAAATAAAGTGGTAGGGTTTTTATCACGAATATTAAGGTCAAAAAAATTATCGGGCTTACGAAACAATTATCAACGTGCAACAATATGTAAGTGAAGCCTCGGTAATAAGAAGAGACGAACAAAAATTGTAAACTTGGAAAAGGAAATTTTCGAGGAAAATATTAGAAGGCGTAAGCGCAATAGAAGGTCGCAAAGGTTACGAAAAGGTAATGGATTTGTACAAGAAGCTAAAACTAACGTAGAAAATTCGGGGATAAAGTACATATAAGGTGGTTAGGGTACATTACTCAAACGCTACAGAAAAGTGTGGAAAAAGAGAAGATGAAGAAAATTGGCTACAGCAAACGACCAAAGAAAGTAGAAGCAAATAGTAACGAAGATTGCAACCGGGGGTCTCTAAATTCTGTAACGCTGGTATACAAACTAAGGTATTTTAAACGCTTACCATGGCGATCACGCTTATTATTGGAGACGGAATGTAGGTTTCAGGCGGAGTTACTAAATTTTATGTTTTTCACGAATTCAATGAGAAAATGGACCTGTCCTCTAGCACTTTCCTTTGGCCTCGCAGATAAAATTTAATAGCTTATTCTAATTTATTGTATGCCGTTTCAGTTCTTTTTGGTCATCAGCTATCTTATTTCTTAGCAACGCTATATCGGAATTTAACACCTCTAGGAAGAATGTTCTTTTTCTGATTTCAAGCATGTATGCTTTAATTGGTGAAGAATACGTCTTTAGACTGAATAAAGTAGGCATGAACTCTAGCCATGAAATTTCAAGCTGTGAAGCATTTCAAACAAAAATCTCGTAAACCGTCGACGAGAAACGAGATATGTTAAGCATTTTTATTTGTCAAAATACAACAATAGCGAATTCACTATATACGTTTTGTTAGACCTTGGTAGAAGCTTGATAGAGAATGGGTCCTTTACCAAGCTCAAGGAAGCTTTATAAATGATGTGTTTCCGCAAAGTTAATGTAAATTTTGCACTTTATTTGTAACGATAAACGGAAATGATATTCTAGTTCAACGGTTTGGAAACTCTCAATTTAAGTAATTTTTCACAGCTACTTCCTTTATTTCATGATCCTTTAAACGTAATTGTTCCAATGAGAATATTTCCCAAAATATCCATTCCAGACATTTAATCCAAAAGGTATTGTCCTATTTTGTTTGGGACTTTGTACTGCCCAATAGCGCTGTGTATTTCTGTTAAAGATTCCAGAATTGTCACATCTTGATACGTCTGATTATCTTCATCGTCTTTGTGAACATTAAAAAATTATATGGTACGGCAATGTTTGATTGGTAACAAATCTTGTTATAATACGAAAGGATTCTTTATAGCGAAAGCGAATATTCTTTTGCGCCCTTTTTAAAAATACAGTTGTGTTATTTTATGTTAATATCCAAAATCTTACGAACATATTCAAACTTAAATAATTTATATTTAATTCGTACGTATTTGTACGCATGCACATATATATCTGCAGCTCGTGGTTTAAATTTTACCAGCAGCGGCTTTTCCCAATCTTCTTATTTAACCTGGAGCTTTCGATGTGAAGCTATATTGGATCTTGCTGCTTATCTCTTTCCACTTCGTTCCCCTTGTCTTAGCTGCCATTGTTACCTCTTCCCTTCAAATCCTTTTCTGTACCGTTCTTTGTCAATTTCCCTTGTGTAGAGAATTTGTCTGTTTAACTTGTTCTTTTCTATTTTTATTAGACATCGTTACTGTCGCGATTGCATTCATTTTATTTTTATTTTTATTTCTCTATATTCAGGGTTCTCTTGGAATACGTGCTTTGACTTCAATCATCGCAGTATGGGTGCATTTAGTATTTCATCCTTTATTACATCAGTTTCTTTATCAGCATCCGCTATTGAGGTTATTTCGAATACATTTTAAATTAATATTTAGAATTTCATTTTTTTACCTACGATTCTTGCTAAGCGCAAGATGTACAAGAACCACGCTTTGTGCTTTTTTGGCTGTTAGAATTACTGCATTATGGTAATACCTTTGCTGTTACTTGTAACTAGTGGCATTGGCTTTGCGTGAGCGGAGAAGAATCTATTTTTTGAAATAACTACAAACGTTTATAGTGGCGTCATATAAAAAAGTTTGGGGCAAATGAAAACCGTTAGCTTTTATTAAATTTGACTTTTAAATTTCAGACATTTAGTCCATAAACAAATGTTTATGTTCATCTTGAGAGAGTTATTTACAATTTAAACTATAAAAAAATTTGTAATACTACCAAGTGTACAAGCATGAAATGTGGATTTTTTCTAAAAAAAACATATTAAATTCGGAAGAATAATAAAAGGTGCTTTATTTAAGATATGCTTCACCGCGTGTTATACATTTTTCCCAATTTGTAGATACCACGCCAGTAGAAATCTTCCCCTTTTGCTGTGAACCATTCATCGAGCCATTTCTTCATGTCTTCGTACGAATCAAAGCGTTGCTCTGGATGTGCGTCACTCATCGATGCTTGGGTCTATCCATGATTTTTTGAACTTGGGATTCTCAAAATAAATCAAATTTTCATCCCCTGCAACTATATGTTGCAAAAACGACTTCCTCCTGTACCGAGCAATCAAAATGTTACGTGTGTGTTTGGGCTTTTCCGTTTGCCTGTCGTTCGATTCATGTGATATCCCTTTACCGCTCTTCTGAATCTTCCCCAACTCTCGTAGACGATTAGAAACAGCTTGTTAACTAACGTCCAATTGCTCGGCGAGTTGTTCTTCTTGTGTTTGCAAACGATCTCTGTCCAACAATGCTTACAATTCTACATCTTCATATTTTTCTTTGTGTTTTTTCAAGTTCGTTGTCTGCAACGTCGAGGTCACTGCTTTTGAAACACTGAAAGCATCGTTGACACGTATTTTAAGATGGAACAAATTCACCAAAAGCTTCTCGAAGTAATCGGTATAATTCAGCAGTAGTTTTCTTCAAATGAAAACAAAAAAAAATTAATGCTGTCCGCCAATGGCCTTTGTTAGGTAAATTTTAACATATTGAACACAACATTATGCACACACTTTTCCAATTTATCACTCATGCCCGTCTGACCTTGTTGATGACGCAACAAAATGACGCAGTGTCAAATCTTTGTAGCACAGACACCATCTGCCGCCTGAAATCCGCCTGTTATGCTTATTCACCTTGTATTTTTTCGTCTGCGTTTTCACAAAGGTTGTTTTTAAAATACCTTCACTAACATAATTTCACGAAAAACACATTTAGCAATGCTGTACAACAATAAGTTTATGTTATTATGTGTTTAACTCGATTTCCGTGTTTAATCTTGTTTAATTTCTTCTTTTTTCGTTATTATTTCTATAGTCTTAGGTAATTCTCGTGTTCCTGTGCTTTTTTTGTCGAACTTTAGCTCTGATTTTCCTCTCTTATAATGGATATGTACTGTTCTGTTTATAAATAAGCAGGATGTTGTAAATTTGTCTATATGTTCCGGATTCACATTTATTTAAATGTTTTCTATACGATTTTTTTGGCTTAATTTTCATAAATTGATTTGTATTCTCGACAAAGTACTTTTATATACATTGGTCCACAATAATTTTTGTAAAATGTTCTGTACGTATTACAAAATTTAACAAGATAAGGTAAACAAGAACAATAGCAATACAATTGACAATAAACAAGGCAAGATAATGGCTGCAATGAGAACAGAGTCCATACTAAAGTAGAATCATTACGTTACTTAGTTCATTCCATGTATGTTCCACAAACGTAACTAGTTATATCATTTCCCCAAATATTAAAACTATGCGTATAGGTATTGGAGATATTGGAGAAATTAAGCGCCGTTACGATTAATTCTTGGGAAATTATTAATTATTTATGTGAGTGGCAAATAGTTAAATCTCTAATTTTGACAGTTTTGCAGGCAATTCAATTTTTCTTCAAAAATACTTCAAAAAACTTATTGCAGCCGAAGGAAGGTATAGAGGTCATACAGGATAAAAATGGCTACCATACGAATAATACCTATGATAGGATATCTATGTTAATTGCTTTTAAATATAATATAAAACTTTCTGGGGTGAAAGAATTTGTAAAGAATTTATTAAACTCTAACAAAAGCAACATGTTAATATGCTGTATAGAAAAGTGTCGAATATATTAGTATTATTTTTTTTGCTATAAATTCCTTATTAAAGAAATTGTTGCTTTTCACTTGCTACCACTTTATGGATGGAATTTGGTCTCCTTGTACTATTATTTATTATCCAGGTTTGGCAGAACTGAAGACTCCTTCGATACGTTCTTACACGTCTTCCCCAATAATAACTAAGGTCTAGGTAACGCGCACGAGTAAGGTGGAGAAAATATGCGAGAATGTACGTAAAAACGAATAGAAGTAACGTAAAAGCAACGCTGCATTGTAAATACAATTCTTAGGTTGCTTGTTAACTTTAAACAAACCTTCTATGTTGCTTCTGTCCATTCCAATTAACTTAAGAAAAATGCGTCTAATCTTCACATTTTTGCGTTTATATCTGTAGGTTTACTAAATTACTACTAACAATGTTAGCGATATCTACACAGGTGTTTCAATGTTCTGAAATTTGCGTAAATTTTTACTTAATGTAATGGGCATCACAAGATATTTTTTCAAAATATTTTCGTATACATAGAATGCCCACGTATCTTGTTGTTTTAAATATAACATTCGGTATATAAATACGTATTTGGTTCCTGCATTTAGAAATAAACCAACATAATATGGATTTTATGTTTGTCCCTATATAATTTAGTCCTCAATCGTTTAAGCTTACAATTATTTAGATCTAAACCAAAAATTGATCTTTGTCGCTCTGCAACATTGAAACACTCCACTAAAATCCTTTTGACACTTTTTTTCATACTTCACTCGCGCTAGACATACTGATGATTGTAGCTCGGCTTCGGCGTACTTATTAATAATCATTTTAACTCAATGTAACTAAATGTTCCATTATAACTTTGTTATTGCAACAGCCTAAAATATCGTTAAAAATGTTCAGTCAGTGCCAGAAAGTATTAAGAAACATTAATTTATTCTAAAAACATTATGCAAATGTAAAAAAAAAACTTTGAGGGAACTAACTCAACGTTCACTAAACATTTTTGTATAAGTATGTGTTCATTTTTGTAGGAGTATATTTTGGGAGTAAAGTTCGCCACTTATTACAGTGTCAAAATTCGAATCCTTATTTGAAACAACTTTCAAACATAATCAAAACATTTTCATTTTTTTACGTCCTCTGCAGAACATAGTTGTGCGTGAACATCCTTCACGATTTGCACTGATTCCTTTAACGGCAGGAACGGATTTTCTAATTTTGTTATTGCTTCTTCAAGCCCTAAGTAATTCTTATGAATACTTTGTAAATCTGCTTTAATCTGAGCAATTTCAAATTTCTTTTGGCTTGTATTGCTGCGCCTTGTTTCGGATCGAATAATAAAACCACGTTGTTTACTTTTCCAAAATATTTATGGTAGTAAAATGGTGCCCGTAATCATGTTATCTAACATGTCAGAATCAACTGTGATGGTTCGGGAGTATGGGGAAATATTTGGCGTGGACTTCGCGAATACGTTTTGGGATTTTGGGGATGATATTGCTTTTGTATTTGCTATTAATGCATCTACCCTTATATAATATCTACGAATCTGTTCTGCTGGATGATGTAGAGCATGGATTTTGCAAATAATATGTGACCACACTGCTTCTTGGTCGACCTACAGAATATACGGTTGCGGGATTCAATCGATGTGGAAAGCCTTAGAGCTATTATATTTATTAGAAAATTATAAATTGCATTGAATACCGTAATTCAGAAATATTGACCGAAATTCTGATCTGGAGCTTACATTGTTAGAAACAAATATTTGTTTAAGAAGATATATTTGTTTAAACAACCATTCTAAATAAATATAACCGCAGCAATGGTTGTTTATTTGATTTCTTTTATATAAGTTATATAATAATAAATTATAATTACCCCACTTATAAGAAGCTAACGTTGTTGTGGATTGTGAAGTATAAATCGCTCCAAGTTTCTAAACTTTTATATTTTCGGCACTTTACCTTTTCAAAGTTTAAAGAATTCCACCGAAAGCTTCTTAGCTCTTCCAAGCTCCCTATCGAACGCTCGAAGGAATTTCTACGAAACAAACGACTTAGTATTTATAATAAGCGGCTTTGTGATCGTTTGGCGTTTTTCCGGTGGAACATCCACGAAACTTCTATTGCAAAAAGGAAAGGGATGATAGGAAGCGATCGTTAATTGGTGTTCGGTAGGTTACCAGAAATGCACAAAATCATCGCAGCGTTAATGGCGCAATAGTAGGATTGTCAGGCTACAACAAGTAGCGGAACAAAGATCACGTACTAACAACGTCCTGTGTGTATCGGAAAGTCGATTATTCGCCTGTCACGTCTTAACGGCGGAACGTCGATAGATTCATTTTGTTCAGCTAACGGTACAGAAACAGAGTAACACGTGCACTTGAATTATGGCGGCATTGATGTATGTTCTCTTTGTTCGTCGAACGTAATACTGTGTGTCACTCTTATTGAACTTCGTGTGTAACTAACGTGTCCATTCTCAGAGTTGGTAAGTTTTATACAAATCGTGGAAAATCGTTTCCGATTTGATGTTGTTCGGTCGGCGTTAGTGAGTCGGAATACATAGACGAAATTCTGAAAGGGATTGTAACCAAAATGTTTTATATGGCCCACACTATTGTTACGTGTTAAGTTTTCACTTACGTATACTTTATGTCCAGTTATGTTGCATTTTAATATATCCCTAGTACTGCCTCTGTTTATGGAACTATACAGTTGATAATGTAGCAGCGCAGAATGATTTGTCAATTCAAATGATCTTTTCACAATAATTAATTATTATTCGGCTGATTGAAGATCATTAAAGGTCCGATAATGGATGAAGTAATAGGTATGAGTAGAAGTATGTTGAGGACGTGCGGTCCTTACACTGTTTAAGTGTTTAAATAAACAATTAAAACAAACAAAAAGAACAAAGTGTAAGCTCGGGCATGTTGCAGCTGCTCTAAATAAAAGTAAAAATGTGGATATATATATATAAAATGAATTAAGGTTATGTTACATGAAACCACGTGGTTAGTGCACAACCAAGCAACAGGATGAACATCCAACATCCATATCAACTCAAATTGAAAGGAAATTTGTACTATAACCAAGCAAAATTCCCGATGCCGAGCGCGGTATTGGGATTAAATAAAGAAACCAGTAAAAGGCAAGATGCAATATTGTTAAAAGTAATTGGTGAACAATCGGTCGATTTGTTTAATATCTTTAGTTTTGTAGAAGAGAATGGAGCTAAAGATCCAAGATGTCAAACAGGTAATAAAATTGTTTGAAGGGTTTGAAGGGCAAACAATTTTATTGCCTGCTTGATATCTGTAAACCAAAAATTAATATTTTGCATTCGAGATTCTCTTTTCTGTAACGAAAACAAGCACAGCATAAGGCTCTTGCTAATTCTTTAGTAGAATTAAAAACAATGGTATGTTATGAATTTTGACCGGAGGAGTGACCCATCTGAATCGCCCATATACCGTACAAAATAGACTTAACTTCAGAATCGGTAGTTTTCTCTTCTTCTCTAGCGTGTCCCTACATTTCCTCTCCCTCAATTGAAGATTAGGAGTTCGAGCTACGTTTATCACATGAAGGTTTTCACTTGTGCCTCTTTACCTACCTCTCACCTTTCGCCTTTTTCTTTAGTTCCTAGCATATTTTTTATAAAATTGTAGATATCCATTCAGTTCGTCTGTCTCTGTATCATCAGGTTTACAATGCTATTTGTTGCTACTCAGTCGATAACCTATTTCTTAAATTTTGTCACCTTTTATATTCCAAGACTGCGTGGCCTAGTGCGCCTATTACTTTTAACTGCCGTTTCAATTCTCTGCGTGTAGGTGTCAAAGAATCCACGTTTAGAGAGGAACTGCGTCAGATGGTAAGCCATCCTCCTAAATCTACACTTAACCGATGGTACGATGTTCGGGACCAATACTTCAGTGTATGCATCCTCAGGATTATTCCAGATAATTAATGTTAACCTTCTTTGTTTTTCTCTAATGGAATTCAGATTGTCGTTGTGGGCGCTGAAAAGTCAGCTTCGTTCTTCTATCGAAGAAGGGTAGAGGAGCGGGGGTAAGAGGGAACTCTGCTATGACCTGCAGAAACAGAAGCTTCCAGAAAAAGCAAAATGTTGTTGATAGCGAAGAAATGAGAATTCGAACGGATGTAAACGAAACTGCCATGACTTAAAAGCAAACGACGGCCATCATTTAGAGAACTTTTCCCTAACCTTACATTCAAACAATTATCAAATCATAGAAAGAGAAATAATATATTTCTAATTATTAGATAAATAGGTAAAAGGGTAATTAGATAAATGAATACAATAAAGCAATATTGCAATTTCTATTTAAACTAAGGACCATGGTTTTGGGTTACCAGCAAGTAATTTGAAGCAACCTAAGCTACAGTAAAAACTACATATAACGTAGAATTGTTATTGACAGCGTGCTTATTTCAACCCAAACACAGGGAAGATAATGTAATCTATTCGAAAGGGAAGAGGTTATTAACTCCGAAATAATCGAACAAAATAGGAACAAAAAGAACATGAAACAAGTATTGCAATTGTTACAGACAAACAGGTTTAGTTAATTCATTTACAGGGGAAATAATCGAATAATGGAATAAATAAAATGCAAGGTACTCTATGTAATCAATTACCTCACTTTTGCTCTATTAATTTTCGCCTCGGCTTCAGCTTAATATATTAACCACTTAACGTTTCAACTAGGACAACAAAGCGAATAGTTGACTTCCTTAACAAGATAGATCTGATTGACTTGAACATATCGGTTTTTCAGTACCATCTTGAAGTAATATGAGCACGTTTGGAGATATATAATATCTTCATAGATACGCGAAACAACTTCCTCTCTAGCGATTTCAATACACGCGAAGGTATTAATTGGTAAGTTTTTCTTTCGAGTACGAAATCATTGCTTTGCGAAAGATCAGTAAAATTTCGAACGTGGCTGAGCAGATTACGTAAAAGTATTTACCTCTACGTAATATGATATCAGCAGAACAATGTTTTCCTACATTTCAAAAATGTTAATATTACTCCTTATTTTTCCGTTAATTTTTTCTAATTTGGTATGCGCAATGATTTACATTAATTACACGTAATCGTAAGAAACGATATGTTAGCACACAAAGTAGTCTTTAAGCACACTTTATATGTATAGTCATTCAATATTTCAAAGTAAAACAACGTCCCGAAACGAAACGAAGGAAAGTTATCAAGGGCAAACGTAGAATTTTCTATATTAAACTTACTAAAACCCATTCGTAAACAACTAAGAGAAACTATCAAGATCATATTCAGAGCAAGGAAGTTTAAAAATAATGATCCAGGAGTATTATTTAGTGCATCCACAAGTTTAGATAATAAACGATCACGATACTGAGGGAATATACGATCTTAAAATCTGGAGTTCCGATTTTATTCATTGATTATTTTTCTCATGAACGAATTTATATCTACCGAATTGAACTTTTTTGAAACATTGCCAAATCTTCTTTTCCTGCATTCCTTCACTTCCCACACCGCTATAAAGAAGGATTATTTTCAGTGGATACTTCCTAGTTTTGGCATTTTGTACTTGAAAAGTCTAAATAATTACGCATACATTTGAATAGCAACTACTGATAGCGAGTTCTTGTTTTTTTAGATACATTTGTAATCAATAGGTATCGTAGTCAATAGGTATATACGAGGATGGTACAATAAGTACCTGCGTTGAGAAAGATAACACAATTTCTTTGCGTTTAGTAAATTTACTTACTTTTCAACGTAACATTGTAGCTCTATACAATTAGTCCAGCGTTGTTTCAACCTTCTTAAGACATTCAAATAAGGTAATATTTTTTCCACTCCGAAAAACACACATTTCTAATGAAGGAAAATTTTCTTTTCGATTTTTCCCATAACTTAAAGCACAATTGCTTTCTTTGAAATAATTAAAAAAATTTAAGATTTGAAGCAAGTCTAATAATTTCTTTAAAGGAAAGTTTATTTTCTTCCGATTAAAGAAATATTTGTTGCTACTAAAATAGTAGATTCTTGCTAAACTTAGTATTTATTTTCTGTTTGTTTACGCAGCTTTTCTAAGGTTATAATGTGCTTTTTATTTTCAGGATGTGAAACGCTACCGTTGTCGCAGTTACTCAAGATACAATTGAATGTTTATGTTATTATAAATGTTCAACGTTACATATGGATCCTATATTTTCAGGATCTACCTTTATTGTATGTCAATTTTAATTTAAATGTTTACTAACTTAATGTGTAGAACTGTAGCCAATATTTTCAATACAAACTATTTCACATGTTACATGTTCACATGTTGTTGAACATGTTATTGTACGCATTTAGGACAAAACGAAATTACTCAACTTTAGTAATAAAGAGGTATAAACACATATACCATTTTATTAAAATTACTACGTAGAGGCAAAGGTAACGACTTTGGTATGAAGGAGAACCGGCAACATTCTAATACAAAGGTATAAGAGTTAGATAGATTTTGTATTAGAACAATAGAAATGCCCCAATATGAGGTTTATTGTTCACTTAGTATTTTGGTGTTTAAATTAGAAAATTAAGCTGCTGTGCCATGCAGGAAGATTGTAACTGCGCACCTGTTTATTTTAAATAATCAATATTATTTCGTACCGTATTACACGAACGTTTTTAATAAAATTTTAATAAAATGTTGATTGTTGAATTGCAGCGTTAGTACTTTTATATTTGTTCTACTGAAAAAGTAGCCTTTCTAGCATAACATACAGCATTACTCTTCCGATGCAAAGAAATATTTATTGTGTACCAAGAATTTTAGTTGTTCTACTCAGAAGAATACAAATCAGAATTAAAGATATATTTTTTTACGAGAGATACCGCTTTTCTTGCAGAAGTAAAGTCTTCTTTGCCACAATGCCGCGATGAAAAGTATTTCTTTATCCTGTTGTCATTGTATTCAAAGAAATTTTGAATTTCAGCAATAACAGGAATATTTCTTTGTGTTTAAAAAATATTTATTTGACTTTATTGAAAATTACCATTTCTTTGTAGTAATGTATATTGCTTTGAATGAGAAAAACCCTTCTAACAAGTAGGAGCCTGTTTCGGCAAACGTGGCTTTCCGGCAAGCCTTTTTTCTCGTTCGAAAAAAAGAAAGAAATTATACGCCCGTCAAACCTGGATGGGACGCTAATTCGTAACGCAACCTGCACTAGTTTCTGCCGTCGTTATTGCCAACGACCAGGCCGATACGTTATCATGATGGTGAAGATTTATTTTCTACGCTGGGCGAGTTCTTTTTCTCATTAGTTAAGCGTCAAATCGATCCAATAAATCAGCATAGTAGTGATTCGTGGTGGTCCGAACAATCAATTAAGATTTTTGCCTTGCGAATACCAAGAAGTCGCTCGACGAAGTTATAAATTTTCCGTCGGATAAGGAATAGTCCTGGCTTTCTGTGGTGCACGTTTACCAGAAGAACCCCATTATGCCGATTACCATTTGGTTTCTGGCGTGTAGTGATTTATCCATATTTAATCCAATCACATGATGTTATTCGTATTACACTTAAACGTGTCCAAACATTGCTTTGAAGATATGACTCGATTCCCTTTTTGATGAATGATCAAACGACGTGGCACCCATTTCGGTGATTGATTTCGGTGATTCGATGGTCTGTTAACGCGATATCTTTTAACCTTGATAGGAAAACTTGGCCACTGCTGATCAAAGTTGGCCGCTCTTAAATTCACTGAATCGTCGAAGATGTGTAGTGCATCCAATTGAGTCACTTCTCACATGATTCAACGAATACATACATTTGCTCATTTTTAACACCTTTTAAAGCGAAAGTACTTAATGAATCTCTTCGAAACTTTAATGGGCGCCGACTAAAGAACAGATTTTAATACACAGCGCTGTCTGTCTTCAAATACGGCTACTTCTCATAAATTCCTCATTTCATTTTTTTTATGTTTACTATAGCTTCACCAGATTTCGTTGTTCAGTGTTTCGCCTTTAGGAAGGTGAAAGATATATGTGCGTTTTCAGTTGGGAAAACCTAATGGTGTTAAGCTATAAGAGCTTAACAATTTCCCGGTTTCAAAATGATTTTGAATTCGTGTTTTGCTGAGGACTACGATAGATTTTCTATCAAATGCTTTTCGTTGATGTGCGTTGGGCAGAGGTGTAGTACCTTTAAGCATTTACTTAATGTTGTTTTTGATTTTGATTTTGTTTTTCGATATTTCGTTTTTATCGTCTAACATTAAGTCGATGACTACATCTAAACATTTTTACTGAAATCTCAACGTATCCAGGGCAGTGGGTTCATAAATGCATATTCTTTAAAAATGTAATAGAATTTGAACAACATTAAAGCAACATTATACAAATTTACAGTTTAAGTATCTTACATCTTATGCTTGAGACGTACAATAGGTTGGAATTAAATATTTGGGCCGCAGTGTCATCGAGGCTCTGGCAATGTTACAGCGCTTGACCAAACAACCAATCGCACTGCTACCACTGTGAATTTTGGCCGCAATGTGATTGGCCAGTTTGATTTTAGCTAATAGAGGAAAAACTATCGTTCAGCATATATTTTCCCCTCGATAAGTAATATATGTGTTAACCAATCTCACCATGTGAATAAGTTTTATTGCAGCCATGTTATATACTTTTACCTATGTTATTTCTTACGAAAAAAATAGACAATGATATTTGTCATATCCGTTGTTATCTATTTTTCCTTTAGAATAGTAGGCGCATAAGTCCGTTCTTGGCTATCTCAAAAGAAAATAAAGTGATTGTTACTTAAGGAATTCAAAAATAAGTCCATTAAGTTTCTTCGAGTGTTATTACACTATCTAAAGTATGTTGAACCATTGTTTTAACTTGTTCGTGTATTTTAGAGATTTTTGAAAATTGACGTTTCAAGAACTTAACTTAACAAGTACTTATCTTGTGGATCAGTCACATTTTAATCATGTAGGTAACTGAGCTTTTTCCTTATTTTAGTACGGGTTAAACTATGCAACTTCGTTCGCTACGACATTAAATAGATCACGTTCAGTCGAGAAAAGTAGTCACAAAGCGACCGTACTGCAACGTAATTTAGTTCTGCCTCTACAAGGTTCGATATATAATCTGCGATTAAGCAGAATTTGAGATGTTTGTCAATGTTTATACTTGATTACATAAACGTTAATCCTCTATAGCCTGCTAATCC
The DNA here is from genome assembly GCA_020654165.1 of Oryctes rhinoceros. Lineage (NCBI taxonomy): Eukaryota > Metazoa > Arthropoda > Insecta > Coleoptera > Scarabaeidae > Oryctes > Oryctes rhinoceros. The sequence goes on along the minus strand of JAIOKQ010000018.1, from coordinate 4,909,420 downwards.
ACTATTAAAGCTCAATTGTGTGTATTTTGTTATGGTGCATACAAGGTTAGTTTGAAAAGCTTGCACTCTAACACAGCTTTATTTCACAACATAATCTCTTTGTAAGTCTATATACTATTTCCAACGATGCCTTAATTTCGTTAATTTATCCAAATAGTAGCTAGTATCTTCTACTTCTGCGAAGTAGGCGTTTACAAATGCAATAGTCTCTCCGTATGATGAAAACCTCTGTTCTCCGAGCGAAACGTTGAGCCTAGGAGACTGGTAAATTGGATGGGTGTTCAATCAATTCAAACCTCAATTCGTGAATTTTCGCCATTCTAGGCCCTGAAGTGGGGGATGGTGGATTTTTTCGCAACTTCTGACTTCAATTTTTCAAGTAATGATGCGTAGTATTGCCTCCGTTATTGTTTTTCGTTTTTCAAGATAGCCAAATGATTGTGTTCTTGGCGGTATCCAACGCGCGGTTAGCCCAAATCTTCAGTTAACATATGGCAAACACGTTCTTTCAAGATGCCCATAGCCTTCGCTATCTCTCTAATCGGCTATGATTTAGACCACTTGTTAAACTTTTTCGTTTTATCGGTAGTGACTGCAGGTTTTGACCGTCTCAAATGTTCATTCTAAACCAAGCTGGTGCGACTATATTGTAATGGTCAACTACCCGAGATTTTTCTGTAGTAAACTACACAAACGACTGCTAGTTTCTCAAAAGCGTCTCTTGTGTGCGCATGTGCGATTATATTATCAGAATATCTCAACGAGTAATGCCGTCTTGATGCTGAGATTTGAAATTTCTCAAGCTACATTCGTAATGTTAGTAAAAGTTCTTCTACAATATCAATAAGGTTATTTCAATCAGGTACGTGACTTTTAACATTACTTATGCGTTTTTCTAATAAATTTGATCGAAAGTAGAAAAAATATTCATTAATTTTTTTTAGGAAACCATTAAAATCGACCGGCACGCGTTATTACAGAACTTTGAGAGACGCGACCGCTCCCGCGTTAACGATTTTCTAACTTTCGGACTTTCAACTTTCAGTTTTACCTTACAGCATACATTTTTTTTGGTGTAGAACTTGGAATGTAAGTGTTAAAATATGTGCCTGTTGAAACGAGGTAACACACTCATACGAAAATCAATTTTGCGTTTAGGACGAGCGTTTAGGATATTTTATTTTTTAATGTAAATAATGATGCTAACAACCGTACCGTAAACAGGCGCCATATTTACTAGGTTCTAAATTTGAATAAGTGTCTGGCGTTTCCTAATAAAATAACGTAGAAATTCGAAAATTAATGTTAAATCCTTGTCGCAACACTCTGACCCAGATACATATCAAAACAACAAAATCACTGAAATGACTACAGCCTAGAGAGGTTCCTTAAATACGATAGGAGAGGAGTAGAACGTACCTGACTGACGTCTTACATGAATTTGAACAGTTGTTCAAACAACAAGAACGCTTATTAGAACGTTTTTATTACGCTAACTTAAAAATTAAATGAAAGAACAAACAAGTTTTTTATATTGTTTTCACATAGGGAACGCTCTTTTAGATTTTAGCATGTTCCTCTCAGCTCACCCAGGCATCATCTTTGCAATGTCCACCGGAAATTATTTCATTACTGAGGATAATAGAACTATATTGACGTATAATACCTACCGTATATTAGTCCACCACGAACTGAAACAATAACTGCGTTAAATAAACATTAACTCGACATTTAATTTTACCAATATCAATAATGATATTCATCTAATCCACTTACTCACATATTCATTACATAATAGCTTTGGGGACTAGACTAACTAGTACCTATTATGTCAAATAACTTTGTTGTTAATATACTAGCAATACCATCAACGTCTTGATTAGACCATTATTCACATTGGTCTAATCAAAACGTTGTGAACAATTATCTAAGATATAGTTTAACCATAGGGATTCAACGTGAATCCGGGTATATTAGCTTAGTACGGTTGCTGTTTCATGCAATATTTAACAATTATGGTTGAAAGGCTCTATATTTGCTCGCTGTAAATACATATATGAAGAATACTGTCTGTATTTGTGCTCTCGATACATGTACACTGTGTTCAAAGTTATCTGTTTATTAACTTCGGGGTTAATATAATACTGAGTTTTTTTAGTTAAATATTCAGTACATTTTAGCGGCAGTGCGTGACCTATTGACGATGGAGGGAGGGACGCGATTATAAAAAGTATAATTTAAAAAAAGCAACAATTGGTGACGGATTATTAGAAATTACGCGTACTGCATTGGTAGGCGCAGAGATGAATATAATATGCATCCTTTATTCGTTTAAATCCCCAAAAATGCTTCTAAACTCTGCAATTAAATATATATCTAAATAACGCTGATACATTTGTAGTTTCATCACATAGTGGATCGGAATCTTTAATTTTAAATGAAATTCCTATTCCGCAAATAGCGACCAAAGCTTAGCTTTAAATGCGATTGAACTGGAATTCTTCTTTAATATTATTAATCTTTAATATTATTTCTTTAATATTATTTTAATATTATTATTGGTTCTTTAATATAATTAAATTTGAAAGATATTGTTTATTTTTATTGTTTATTTATACTCAAAAAGTAAGTCGCAATTCGAGAACATTTCAGTTGATGTTATGGCTTACCTTCGCTCTTTTAATTCTTCTTCAAGGGGAATTACCAGTCACTTTTTAAAATTACACTGTTATACACTCCGCCAAAAAAGTATCGCATAAACTAAAAAAGGGCATTTATAAACCAAGATATTTGTATACGTTCACAAAAAGTTTGCCTCGTGTATGTGAACTATAAAAACACTAACAAAATCATAGAACATAGCTTTTTTACTTTTTTATTCTAAAAGAACACATTTAGAAAAATGCATACGTGTAAAGTTTGTTCAGTTGTTTATTGAAAGTCTTCCTATACGGACAAATTTTAAAGTGCGAAGTCAGAGTTCTCGTACCAACGCTTTTAAAACTAAAATGAGCAATTTAACTTCAGAACAAGTGGCTGCTATAGTTGCTTTAATCGAAGATGGACGATCTCAAGCATACGTTGCTAATTTGATGAACATCAATCAGTCAAGTGTTTCTAGAGCCGTAGCCAGATATAGGGAAACAGGCAATTACAGTAGAAGACCTGTACCAGGTCGTCCAAGATGTTCTACTCGCCAAGATGATCGCTATTTACTACTACAAGCATTACGTCGAAGACATGTAACTGCGAGACAATTGCAGAACGACTTGGCTAGAGTCAGAAATACTCGTGTGAGTACTCAAACTATTCGGAATAGGTTACGACAGAGTGGATTAAGAGCTAGAGTAGCTGTAACAGCCCCTCGTCTCACTAGGAACCACCGAGTGGCTCGCTTAAGGTTTGCCAGAGAACATGTAAATTGGAACATTAATGAGTGGGCCAATATACTCTTCACAGATGAGTCAAGATTTGGTCTTTACACCTCAGATAGGCGTATCTCAGTGTACAGACGAGACGGTGAGCGCTATTCGCAGTGTAGTATCAGACCTAGACCTAATTTCGCCGGTGGCTCTATTATGGTTTGGGGAGGCATCTGTTTAACAGGTCGTACAGAGTTAGTACCAGTAGACAGAGGTACACCGACTGCCCACAGGTATATAACGGACATTTTAGAAGAACATGTAGTACCACATGCGCCAATTATAGGAAACGAATTCATGTTAATGCACGATAATGCACGACCGCATGTTGCGTCCAGGAATACCTTAACGATGTTGGTATTCCAGTTTTAGATTGGCCTGCGGTAAGTCCGGACATGAACCCAAAATGTTGCCCCAGCGGACCTGCATGGACTAGAAAATGCTCTCCGTGACGAGTGGGAGAATTTGGATCAGGCTTATATACGGAGGTTAATCGAATCTCTGCCGAACCGTATGCGAGCGGTCATAAGAGCCAGAGGTGGCAATACTCAGTATTAAAAGCTACTGTTATGACATTTTTCTTTCCAAAATTATAATTTCTTGTTTTATATTATTTTTATTTAAACAATCATAGAAATTATATCTTAGAGCGCATTAAAGTATATTTATAACTTTATGCTACAAACAAAGATTATGCGATACTTTTATGATTGAAAACTAAATTATGCGATACTTTTTTGGCGGAGTGTATATATTTCAGCGTCCGTTTCCAAAAGAAAAAATATAATTCTTATAGTAGTAACATGAATACGTTTCCCTAAGAGAGACTGTAAATTGGTTACAAAACGATTCTGGAAACGATGAATAACAAAAACGAAGTATCTTTCACATCATTTCCACCCTATTAAGAATCAGACTCTGGAGGACATTAAAGGTCCCTTTGTGTTACCCATTGTATGCAAATTTGATATCGTCCACCCAGGGAATGGCATTAGCTCACTTCTAACTAATTATGTACAGCGATTCAATTTACATTAATTTATGGTATTAATTAAAAGCGATTTCAGTAACCCGTTCTTTAGCGCCCCTTATAACTCTAAAATCTCTACTTTACGACACCCTCTAGAGGTAATTTTTGAAAACGATGCTTCTTTATTGTGTCCTTTGTTTACGTTGTTTATTAGGAACGTTTATATAGATGTTTCTTGGGGGCACCTAAATCGGTAGGTGGTTGAAATAAATGAAATAAATTTCTCTTTTTTTTATTGATACAATTTACATCTCGTTTAATTTTATATTCGTATTTTTTCATTTACTACAACATATTCGTTTGGTAAATTAAAGACCAAAGAACGCTTGGTTTTTGTTTTTTAATTTGATATTTAAAATACAACGGTAATAATTTTACCAGAGATTAAAGAACTTCATTTCTTTGAAATATTAAGTAAGTATAGGGAGCAATTGATAGCGAATATTTCTATTTCTCCGTTCCAATAGTCGAAAGCATCATACAAAGCCTTTTTTTAACAAACAATACAAAGAGGTACATAATTGATGTAAGTGTTTGATAATATTATCCCTAATTATTCTTCTACCATTTTTGTCTTTACCTATTGTGCGCAATTGAGTTGAAGCTTTTTCTAAGTTTTATAAGTTCTCTACGTCTCTGCAGATTTCATCTATTTTCTTAAACATATGTCTCATTAGAACACGAATCACTTTTTTTTTAATTTTTGTTATTGAAGTATCTCTGCCTCGATTTCAAACTTGGTTTGGTAATGTTGGATCGCAGGAGTTTTTAGTTACAAGGGTTGGTTCCTTACCACTATTAATTACGTCTAATTGTAAGTTTAAGTTTCTCAAGAGCAATATTCTCAGAGGTGCTTGCCCCTTTGTTTATTTTTAAGCTGCCCCAAATGATATGACATTTTTCTGGTTGTAATATTCGATAAGGGCAGACAAATCATCTTCCGTTGAAGACGGGCTTGTCTGAATGTACGGGAAGTTAGCCAAGGCAATAATTACTTCCCGTATCATCGACACCGCTGTCTCTATTGAAAGTAAATCTCTTGAAATGAAGAGTAGACAACCGATAGATGATTTGGCGAACGTTGCTACTCTGTTTGTGTCAGAGAATCTCTTAATCATCACGTCAGAGATCACTTAACAGTGCTAAATGTTGGACTGACGAATGACAACGAATTTAGTTATTTTCGCTAGGTGTAACATTAATATTAGCAACGACTGTGGCGTAGTATGGTAAGTGTCGGCAACATCCGCACCAAGTAAGTTTAATTTATTACATAGTAATATAATAATTAGTCCTCGAAACGGCCGTCCCGGACTAATTATATGACTACATAGTAAATTAAACGTGCGTGCTGCGGAGGTTGCCGATATTTATATGTTATTTAACTTGGAACATTATTTATCACGGAAGCTAGAGGGCGATAAAACTTGAATAGATGGTGCATGGCATGCATCTACGTTAGACTGGTTTGATCTGAACTGATGAAATCGTTTGTCGATTCGCTTGCATTAATATGGTAATGTGCAGCGGTTTGACACGAAATCTAATCTTGGCATGAACGGTAATAGTCGACATTAAAATTTATGAGTACGTTTGCACATAAAGATGTAGTTGGAATATGTAAAAGCGATGATGTAGGATGACGGTTTAGAATAATTTTCATTACAAAATTATGGAAATTGCAGGTTGATTGAATAAGTGATGGTATAAACCTCGAATACCTACATGCTGATTAGTATGGGTGTTGTACAGGGTTCTCTAATTCGCTTCATTGATATTGTAATTCGTACTATACTAACTTAACTTTGAACGTGGTGACGAACACCTAGAATTAACGCAATACTGAATACTGTTAAACTTATCTATTAGTGGAAACAAACGATTTTGGATCTACTATATGTATATAGATATTCCAATAGTTGTCTTGCAATCACTTCAAACTTAAAATGCGATGTTGTGGTGTCAGGCTTACTTTGTTTATTATGTTGCTAGGCAGGTACTTGTATCAATATGTACTGTTAACTGTCAAGAGTCCTCATAGTTTTGAGCTTCAGGTGTGTACCCGCAAATCGGTTATTCTCGGTACTTCTTATAAACGTAATAACTTAAGCATTTTATTATATTGTTCCTTGCATTAATAGAGCTTGAAGGCACACAAATTTCGTTGTAAGCGTATGGTTGTCATATGTTCACTTATTTTAATAAATCTTTAGATGTGAGCCTTATTGTTTAAGTAGAAAATAAAGTTCTAGATTATTCATACCGTACAATATACAGGCTGGCGCAGGGGAACGGGAAATTTTGAACGTTGAAAATTTTGAATTTTTGGTGCAGGATCGAGGCAAGAGTTTCATCAAGGGACATCAAATTACATTTAGTTGGGGAAACATAACGAGTAGTTTTAACACTCATTATTTATCCAAAAAAATACAAATAATTGTCAAAATCGCAAATAAATGTTAATAATTCAAATTTTAAATAAATAATTTGTTTTTAAATAAATAATTTATTTCTAACTAAATAAATTTAAATATAGCTGACAGATTGGTTTGGAAAATTGTACAGGGTGACGCAGGGGAACGGAAAATTTTGAACGTTACAGTTGTCAGTACTGTAGAGCCGGCAGTTGTTCGTAACGTCGCACAATTGTTGTGAACGCATTGCCATTTAGTAATCATGGATCGTTGGACTGGTGCGGAACGTGCAGTAGCTGTGAGAGCGTTTTATAAAAATGGTGATAGTGCGATTGCCGCGCAGAGAATATTTCGACAGCATTACCAGCTTCGACGTCATGCACGTGTCCCATCTGCGCATGCGATTACAACGTGGCTGCGTAATTTTGAAGAAACAGGATCTGTCTTGAAAAAGAAAGCTCCAGGTGAACATTGAGGCTGTTAGAGCTGCAATCGAGAGAAGTCCTCGGCGCTCCGTTCGACAACATGCATCTACGCTAGGGATTAAGCGACGAAGATTATTTACAAAGAATACTGTACGAATTACATTTCCATCCCTATAAGTTGCAGATTGTGCAGCGTCACGTGTGGAGTTTAGTAGGCAGATATTGGCTAAAATTAACGAGGACGCGGACTTCGTTGGTAACATATGGATATCAGAGGAAGCCCATTTCCACCTGAACGGTTTCGTAAACAAACAGAATTTTCGTTATTGGGCCCGGGACAATCCTTGTGAGTTACACCAGCGACAAGGTCACAATATGGTGTGCTGTATCATGTCATGGTGTTATCGGCCCTTATTTTTTTGCACGTGAGGATGGTAGTGCAGCGACAGTAACATCCGCTCGATACGTTGAAATGCTTCAAACATTCTTTACACCGAGACTGTACGAGCTTAATCTTAACATGGAAAACAAGTGGTTTCAGCAGGACGGAGCCACGTCACACACTGCTCGACATTCGATGGCAGCAGTTCGTCAATTGTTTGGAAGATGCATTATTTCACGTAACGGTGATATTGAATGGCCTGCGAGATCCCCTAATCTTAGTGTGTGCGACTTCTTCCTGTGGGGGTATCTTAAAGGCAAGGTGTACCGTACACGACCTACAACAATCCATGAACTGAAGGAGAACATTCAACAAGAAATCACCGCCATTTCCCAAGATTTGCTACATCGTGCATTCCAGAGTTTTCATAAAAGGCTGTTAGAGTGTGAACGCCGAATGGGGGGACATCTTTCTGATGTCATCTTTAAAAAGTAAAGAGACACTTTTGGACATTTTGATTGTAAAAACATACATGGCATGCTGCATACATGCACTTTCGTTAATAAATTACTAGTTTTATGAATTTATTCGTGGAAATGATGTTATTTCAAAATTTCCCGTTCCCCTGCGCCAGCCTGTATAATACAACCACAGGCGAGAAAAAGGTTTATTGTTATGGCAAAAAGATTAAAAGAAACTAACTGACCCACTATATACTGCAATGTTACGTATGAGGAGAAAATGTAGGAATTGTTGATTTATCCAAATTAATTAGACCAGACTAGGATCATCTCAATTTACAGCCAAATGAAAATATAGTAATAATGTAGGCTTCCATAGCCCAAATCAGTTAAAACGAAACCTGTTCCGGGTTATAGGTAATCGAGAACTGAATGTTTAATCTACAAACGTATATGGCTTCTCAAGAAGAAGGAAATATTGTTGAAAGGTGAAAGTTAACTGCGGAAGCACTGTTTTATATACGCGGTCCGCTAGCCTTGTAGTTGATTAGCTGGATGCCGCGTCACTGTCAATCGAGAATCGGTCGTTGCAGATGACGGACTTCCAGACGGAATTTGCATTTCTATTGACATTGTTCGGATGCACCCATAGAAGTACTTTCTTGAATCAAGCAGTTCTGACTTCAGTCAAGTAAACGGCACGTTCGTATATACGCAAGAATGTTCAAACTTCGTAGAAATATGCGACTTTCTTGGAAATTCAAATAAATAAACTCTTAATGCAAGCAAATAACGTTTTTGGACAAATATTAGATTCTCTTGTGCTAAGAAAATTTGTATTTAATTTAAACTTTTCTCATTCTTCTTAGAAGAAATCCTTAGAAGAAATGGAGGTGTTGGTACCATTTTCATAAATTTTTTGGTTTCACAAGTTTCATTATATTGACTATATACATATAACGTACAAAATTAAAAAGTGCAATGGTAGATTTTTTGTAAACGCATACTATGCTAGCGCTTTGTGGGCACTGTATTTCTTCAGCGTTCTTGAAGAATATATGGATGCAAAGGTTTAATTTTATACTAGAGGGAGCTAAATAAAAATACGGTCATATATAAATCTTTATTAATATACAACAAATAATACATTAAAAAGTTATTCCATTCGACTACTAGTTGCAATCCACAGTTTGAATATAAAAGGTTAAAATCTATATTTATCCACAACGCGTGAATAATTCTGAATTCAATTTTAAGACAAATATTTTGCTTACGTGATTCTTTCGGTCTAGTATCTTGCAATATCAGCACATTATTAAAAAAATAGTCTTGCAGATTAAGAGATTTGTAACATTTTCGCATCGGATATGATATTTTCCATTTATCTATTACATCACTCAATGGTTCAATTCTAGTTTTTAGTCAAAGATACGCGCTCTCAACGGTATCTGAAATATTTACATTCTTCTAAAATGATTATTACCTATTAAAGCCTATTTTCTTGTGTTAAGATGCTATTTCATTTTCTTGTTAGAGAATTGCTGTTTTACCACTTTACTAATCCATTTATCGAGAACGCATGAATGCGCCTTTAGATTCAGCAGCTACGCTAGGTATACGACCGTAATTTATATTTACATTTAGCATGCTGTTATTTTTGGATACTTCTTTTACATACCGTCCATAGTATCACCGTCAGCTTCTGTTTCTTTTGGAATGTCGTTTGATTTTCTTCGTCCTTCGTCAATGAGAAAAACAAGATTTTTGTCAACTAATTTTCCTCTTGCTAATATGTGCTTTTTATTAACACAGTTGCATTCCTCACAAATTTAAAATAAACACCTATCATATCAAATGGTTCTTCGATTGTAACTCAGATATTTTGATAGAAAAATAACAAATGAAAGCATTAACAAAACAGTCTAAACGAAGACATGAGGCTTCTCGATGTTGTCACATAACGTCAAGGAGACGTTATGTGGTTTCTATTTTTTATTATTCGTTTTTCAGAGTTCGCTTACTAGGCTAATCAATTGTTATTGCCATTGTTTATTTCAAGTTGAAATCGCTAAAAAATTAGATTTAGTTTAGTTATAAACCATTAAAATAAGTAGTTATCTTTAAAATACGGCGTATTTTTTAGTTTTACTAATTTGGTTATATTTAGTTTTTAAGTTTGAATGAAGTAATAGACAATCAGCGTCCAGATGGAATAAGACTTTGATTTTGTTTTATTGCTATAAAGTCAGTTAGCGCTCTGTAGTGGCGATGGTAATCATAATAACTAGACCAAGGGTGCATTCAATACATCAACTAAAGCGCCTTCAAACTAGACTAATATTGTTAGAGTTGATCAAGCATAACAGTAGTAACCAACATTTATTTCTTTTGGGACATAAGTCGTTTGTTAAAGGAGGGAAGCAAGGAAAGTTTTTTGCGCTTCTTTCCTTTTTGCAATATTCGCTTTGTGTGATCTAAACTTTTTCGAAGAATATCCCTCTTCTTTCCCATCTTCGTTTTGTTTCTTACACATACCACCTTTTAAACCTATAAAACCACATAAAGAACAAAGCGTCAAAGACGGATAATACCTAGGTTTGAGGGACATACACCGGTGATGAATATGTTTAATACTTAACAAAGTCAAGAAAAATAATGACAAAATATTTATATTAAATAGTAATTGACGTCTGCCGACTACTTTGGTTTAGAAGATGCGATAAAATGTGACTAACGCAAAAAAAGAAGAAATGGATTTGAAGTAAGAAGCATATATTTTTGATAACTCTTAATTATACAAAACACCATGAAAGTTTTAAATTTGCACTTATCGTGACTATTACGCTACCCACTTCTTTTTTTTCACATTTACTTTTTTTTTTTTCACATTTACTAAAATAATTTTACCTGAAAGCTCTGTAATTACTACGGATATAGCTGTTTGCCATTTTTATTTGGCTACTTGGTACTTATGTTAGTTCTAAATGGTTATTCCCGCTATATATGGGATAATAAGATATAGATGGTAATCAACAGCCTTGTCAACTTTACCTCACAATACATACAAAAAAGGAATGAAAAAATGTATTTATAAGTTTTAATAGTCAACGTTATCAAATTATGTACAGGCTCTCGTCTAGTAGTGGAAAAAATAAAATATCCCGTCACTCGCGTAAATTGATTCTATTTTCTCGTTTCAGAAACTATTACGTTTTACGTTAATTTTTAGGCAATTGCGGATACGAACGCAGAATTGTATTTCGTATAATAGCCAACAATTACGTTATTGTCGAACCGAGTTGTTGTTTAGGTTGTAATAGCCGCTGTAAAATTAAAAGTACGTGCGGCAGCGAACAGTCGTCGTGTATCAATTTTTAATCAAGAGAATCGGGAATGTACGACCGTGCCATTGACGACTGTGCCATCTATATTTCAAACCTAGTGTCCGCTTACGGTTCTCGTTATTTGCCGTTTAAACATTTTAAATTGGGCGTGTATAATTTAATGCTTGGTCCCCGAATCGGGAAGAGATTACCGCCAGCGGTCGCTGACGTTCGAGAGCTATTCGGTTCCAGAAGGCGGACGGAAAGAGAGTTTGTCCATAAATGTTTTAGACGAACGGGATTGCTGCGGAGATGAAGGTATGTTTTTGTGAATTTACGATGATGCCTATGGATACCTACCATTTCTCGAATTCTCCGTTTCGCGCTTCATTGTTGCTCCTCTTCTCGAAACTATTTGTGTTTGAAACCTTACATTCTCCAAATGTATCCGGATGAAGGATACAGTTATAGTTAATATTAGCACATACGCTAATAAAAACGGTTCTTCAAAAGGACGAAATCGTTTCTGTAGGCATATTTCTTTGTTTCAAGGCAATATTTTTTACAACCGAAGAAACACGCATTTCTAATGAAACAAATTTTTCTTTTCAATTATTCTTTTAACTCAAAGTAGAATTGGTTTATTGGAAGAATATGTCATTGACTCAAAAAAAAAAACTATAAATTTGAAACAAAACTTATAATTCATTTAAACGGAAATTTATTTTTTTCATTTAAAGAAACAATTTCCAAATTCAATTATAAAATCGCTGACAAGTAAAACGCGTTTATTATGTTACAAACAAAGATTTGTTGCATCAATAGGATACACTTACATTGCAGCCTTGCGTATTAGCTATTGTTTTTGTCTTTGGAGTTGATGTTGCAAACGAATTGAAAAGAATCGAAAGTTTCTTCAACAAGTATAGTTCTCCTGACTGAATTGGTATAATCTATGATAACTCATTCATGATGTTAAGGCTTATATAAGTATGTTGTTGGGATCAAAAGAGTAACTTGAATGTATTTCGCTTGTTATTCTGAACAAAGAGTTATTATACAAAGAAAAAGAAATAAATTTGAATGAAAGATATAATATTTTTCACTAGAAATATCGCTTTTCTTTCAGTGTTTCAAATTTTGAATCAGGAATGTTTCTTAGCAACATAATTGATTATCCTTATATTCAAAGAAAGTTTGAATGAACTATTTGTTTGTGTTTGTGTTATTTGGCTCTATTGAAAATTAAGGTAAAGTGTATGGCTTGAAATTTTTCTATGAGTAAGGATTTATTACAACATGTACAGCAAATAGTAAGGTATATTAATATTTTTTATAGCTATTAGAGCTGGGATACAACTATATATCAAGAACTCCATGATTAATCAGATACATTGTCCATTATCTTCCTTTGTTAATTTACTTTTTACATAAGTGCCTACTATACAGGGTTACCTGTAAATAGCACGTAAGCTACCGAAATCTGAAGACTACCTATCAATGTGTTACTGAAAATTTAAAAAGAAATTTATTTGTAACATATACATTTTGTTCAAATTTTAGGGCCCAAAATGCAGGTAAAGCCGGTCCATATCTTTGTTTCTCCTATATTATACAAATACCGCTGATGAATCAAAGTTAACCCAGATGCAAATAAAAATCGATAAAGCATTGTAGATGCTATGAATAGTGAATAGTCTATTGAAATGCATTAGTCTGTCGTACAGCTGATGTCGAAGTGTTTATGTGTTTACATTGAATATGCCGATAACCATATGATTGGCGTTCTTAATGTTCAAAGTTAATGCATCCGAAATGTCGGGTTTTGAGTTATTTGTAGTTATACATTCTTTTTCTTTTTATGAAATTTGTGGTGGTCCTAACAAGGACCGATCTAGGCGAAACAGGACAAAATAATTTATTAATGTAAAAAATGTTCGAAATGTCCACCGTGAGCTCTAATACAGGCATCAATTCGGCGACGAAAGTTATTATGCACACGAGTAAAATTTACCATGTCTTCGCGAATGCGTTGGGCTGCAACATAAATGCGATTTCGCAGATCTTCGACATTTTCAATATCAGGGCGACGATCATACACCAAGCTTTTCATGTATCCCCACAGAAAAAAGTCTAATGGATTTAGATCGGGACTACGAGGTGGCCATGGAGTACGACTTCCACGTCCAATCCATTGTGGAAATCTTTGGTTCAAAAATGCTTGAATTACTCGACTACTATGCGCGGGTGCTCCGTCATGCATAAACCACAATTGTTGCCGTATCGCTAGTGGTATCTCATCCAAATGCTTGGGTGATTCATCTCGGAGGAACTGTAAATAGGATTCTGTATTTAATCGTTGTGGGAGCACATGTGGTCCAAGTAGGTAATCGCCTACTAAACCCGCCCAAACATTGACAGATATCCTAACTTGCGAGGCGCCTTGGTGTATCTCGTGTGGGTTTTCGTCTGCCCAGTGGTGAATATTATGGTAATTCAAAATACCATCTCTTGTAAACATGGATTCGTCGGTAAAGAGAATTACTGACGCAAGACGTGGTTGACGAACTTCGGTGCGTTGAAACCACTCGCAGAAGGCAAGACGGCGAGGATAATCTAATTCCGTTAATCTTTGTACGCGCTGGATATGATACGGATGAAGTAAATTATTTTTCAAAATTCGATGCACCGTCGTTTAGGACACATTTACTTGCTGGGCTAAAGTTGTAGTACTTATGCCTGGTTCCGTCTCAACGATGTTTAAAATATGCTCTTCTGCTTGCTGAACTCTACGTGATATATGACGGCCACGACCTTCGAAACGTGGAATTACTGATCCTGTTTCTCGAAGTCGATACACGGTTCTCACAATTGTCTCGGATGATGGATGCCGCCGATTGGGAAACCGTTCCGCGTACAAATTTTTTGCCGCGAGACTATTTTGTCCTGTTTCGCCATAAATCAAAATCATATCGGTGTATTCGATATTCGTATAGGATGCCATTGCAATTGCGTGTAATGACGGTGAATGCTATGTGCACACTAAATGGATATCCGAATGCTGCTTCAGCGACTGCCGGTGATTCCCATATGTTAACTAAGACAGAGTCGGACTCGAATAAAGAAAAATCATTTTCTCGTTACTACGTGCACATAGAGCCATAACATTTTGTATTTAGGCATTACTCATGCGTTTCTTTCACCTAATTTTTTTTTTCGTACTATATCCGAATAAGACTGTATATACCTCAATCCTTTGCTTTGAATTAAGATTTGTGATTTATTCAGAAAACACTGTAGATCAAGAAGTATGTGTAGATATAGAGTTAATATTTTTTAATAACGTAATAAACTTTTAAGGTGTATTTTAATATTATAATATCTTCATATTATAATATTTAAAGCGTCGCATGCAAGGTCCTCATACTAAATGGCGCTCAACTGAGATCGCTTCGTCCGAATGAACCTATTTCTGATCTCGTTTTCAATTTTGCAGTGACACATATCCCCTGTCTTCCTTCTCTGTGTCCCCAACAAAGAGCACTTGTGAAGGAACGATTAAGTAACTTTTCTTGACTTTAGAACAGGTCTCTGATATTCGCCTTTTATGTAACTTCTAATGCAATATGACAAACTAATTATCGCCTTCGTCAAGTCTACTAGTAATGTATATTTTACTGTTCCTGGCACTCGCTAATGGCATTTTGTTAGACGCTAGCCCACGTATTCATATTACAAACTGTAATATGGTATTGTTAAAGAAAAAACATTACTTCACTGTAAATTAAATGAAGAATATAATAATAATAATTATTATAATAACAATAATAATAATTCATGCCTTCACATATAACAATAACTTTCGTCAATTACAAGGACCATCGGCCTGACCATGAGTTATAATTACATCTGCGCCCGTAGGGATTCTTAAGATATTTACCCTCAGCATTCGCCGTAATTTGGAGTAAGGAAGACTATGGAGAACCTTACTCTGAGAATGGTGACCTCGAGGTTGGGATCCGGTACCTTAAGACTGTTAGCAAAACGAGCTAGGCACTTCGCTACCAATCCTGTCACCAATACAAAATGTTATCAATTTAACAAGCGTGTCGTAGGCTTCCACGGCGGAGTCTGTTGAAACTAAACCTATTCCGGCTATTCCGGGTTCGAACCGTGTCACGTCGTTAAAAATAATAATAATAATAAAACTCGACGTTTCGCCCACAATCGTATAGGGCTTCTTCAGGAGAAAGATAGGCACCAGTTAGCACGGTAACTCAACGTGTAACTACGCCGGAAGTTGGTTTTCGCCTTTGGCATGGTTCACATGTTGAGTTATTGTGCTAACTAGTGCCTATCTTTCTGCTGAAGAAGACCCATACGATTGTGGGCGAAACGTCGAGTTTTATTATTATTATTATTTTTAACGACATGACACGGTTCGAACCCGGAAAACGTTTAGTTTCAAAAGCCATTTTACCTGAAAGGAGGATGAATTTCGCTGTGGTATATTTTTAAAGTAGGTTTAAGTATTGTAATGTGCAAAATTTGCTTTAGGTACAGGGTTAGTCAAAATTCGCTTTCGTAAACATTATTACTTGTAATTCGCTGATTTAAACTATCTAGGCGATACTCTTGTATTTGCAACGAACAAAAGTATCTTTTAATTAGATAACAATTTCAAGATAGTATTACAGTATATAGGGGTAGGTCGATAACTACTGAGTAAGCTGCGTACCTTGATATTTTAAATGGAACATTCAGCACGTTTTGCGTTTTAATCCATCCATTTAAAAATCAATCAATAAGTTTTACATGTCTTTAATATATCCATAATTTTATCGACGGCTGAATATAGAAATGTTTTATATTCCCTTAGCTGGCTTATTTTTAGAAGGAGAATCTAAAAACTGATAACACTGAAGCATTAATAGGTCGCCGGTGATGAGAAAAGTTTGTTATTTCATAAACACGTCAAACATCAAAAAAAAAAAATCCTGACCACTAAGTTAAAATATTTTGGGAAAATTTTGGCGCCGACTGCTCACTATTCAACTGATCTCTAAAGTATCAACCTGTTTATTGACTGAATCTGCCAGTAAGTTATCGTAGAAGCTCCATCCTTAGTCTTTAAACAAATAACAACGTAATATGGCTACAGGACGATAATGGAAACCCTGACAACGAAAAAGGAGATGAGAAACACGAGCATAATGGTTCATGATGCAAAACTGTCCATTCGATCAATTCTGTCTGCGCTTTGTGAAGGCATCAAACTCGTCACTCATGAAAACGTCATTAATAATTACAGGATGTAGCATTGGGATTTTGATTGGATATTACTGGCTAAAGAAGACCCTTCTCGAGGTGGGGCAACGAGAGATTATTAATTAATAATTAGCGAAATATGTCAGAGAAACTATAAGCGATACAGTATTGATCATAAGTAACTGTAAAACAAGACATTGTAAGTGGATAAGTCTGTATTTTATTTCGGAGAAATATGTAAATTATACAGACTCAACAAAACGTAAAGTATACGTTGCTTTGTGCCAAATTGAAATGCATCTTAGTCTTCGTTGTTACCATTCAGCCTGAGTAGATCATTGTAAACCTGGATAATAACTAAATTAGCGTTTTTTTTTTTATGAATACAATTCTGTTTTGTATAGCATCAGTCTTAGGAGCACAACTGGTTAGTAAGTTGGTCCTCTTTGCTAAGTTTAACAATGCGCGTCCTATAATCTTATTTGACGTTGAATTTTGATAATTTAATGCCAGTAGTCCATATTATTCATCTGACAAATTACGTGGATCTCATTTTAAAATATTATTACTTAGAAAATTTATTATTATATTACCTCGCAAATGGACTATTGCAGGCGCTACAGCAATGCACTGAACAGCAGTAGCGAAAGTTATTCCACCATCAGCTGTAATACAAATCTGCTTTATGGATACTCAAAATTAAATTCGGGGCGGTTGCAGTTCGTAATCGGAGATAACTAGTGCATGGCACACCATCTGTGATTAATAGGACATTAATTCGTTAAGTGCCAATTGCACGAGCTTTCGCCAATGAATATTTTTAATATGAATAATTGCAAATATAAATAATCCGAAGTTAGGAAAGATTTGACATTGCTGATAATTGGGTATTAATTTAATTTCGAATATATTATTGCTGTTGTATATTCCCCAAATTAGAGTATTTAAACGAAGGCGGATGAAGCTATTATTTTTTTTGCAGAGATTAGACAGACTCGTGGTGTTCTGTCGACTCTCGGAGATACCAGTAGGCAACATTAATCTATTATCATGAGGCGAATAGACACGAGTCTATCTAGTCGCTGTAAAAAATAAATATAAAATTCTACCTGCCTTTGTCCTGACTATTTATAAGTAGAGCTCCCCAAAGTGCGTGGCAAGTCAGAAGGCGTACCGCCGGGCGTGGCCGGGGGGATATGTAATGTAATATATAAGCAAATAACTCGCATCGCATTTCGGTAGTTTATTACCGTATGCGATCGGGTTGTGACGGTATGGCGGACGCGCGTAGTAAGAAACGCCCACAGGCCGACAAAGTGAAAAAGTTCTGTGGAGAATTTCCTGACTTAATATATAATGGAAGTAAGATTATATGTAAAATTTGTAATATACCTCTGATGTGCAATGATAAATATGGCTGTAGAAGACATGTAAATAGTCAGCAACACAAAAATAAAAAACTGGGTGTATCACCGACTGAGGCAACTCAATTTATAATTGATTTATTTTATATGCTGACTGCGTGTAATTTACCGTTTTCCTTACTCAGGAAGAAACCATTCCGTGAATTTTGGAATAAATATAATCCAGACTTTGAGTTACCGTCGGAAACAAGCTTAAGGAGATGTGTGCCAAGTGTACGTACCGAAATTGAAAACAGGATCAGATCTGCAATAAAAAATAAACTACTGTGGTTATGTATTGACGAAACGACAGACCGTAAAAAACATTCTATTTTGAATGCGATTGTACGTATACTGGAACCTCATCAACCTACAAAGGGAATTTTATTAGCTAGTAAAAGACTAAAATCGTGTACTGCCGACGCTATCGAGAGCGTAGTCGTTGATACTTTACAAACATTTGAAATTGCCACTACTCAAGTATTAATTTTCATGACCGATGGTGCCTCGACAATGCGTTGTGTAGGTCGTTCTTTTCAAGAACATTATGGGATGATGTTACATATTACTTGTAAACTTCATGCTCTGCATATTGCGGCTGAAACTATTCGTGCAAATTTGCCTGAGGTAAATGCATTAATAACAAATACGAAACGAGTGTTTCTCAAATCTCCCAAACGTACCAGTGAATTTCATAAACAGTGTCCCGGTATTCCCGAACCACCGGAGCCGATTCTTACGCGTTGGGGGACATGGCTGAAGGCAGCGTTTTATTATTTTAAATACTTCCGGCAAATAAAATCAGTCGTCTTACAATTCAATCCCAACGAATCTGCGGCTATTAAGGAAAGCCAGGATAAATTCCAAGATATTTCCGTTGAAGCAGATTTACAAACCGTTTACAACAATTATAGAGAAGTACTTGAGGCAATAAATAAATTACAAAATAGTGCACTGTCCCTGACGGAGTCAGTACAAATATTAGATGACGTTAATACACTCCTACACTGTATAAATAACAAAAAAAAATGATATCGTTACAAGAAATTTTGAAAGTGTTATGAAGAAAGATACAAATTTTAGCAGGTTAAGACAAGTTTGGGAAGGTAACTCTACTGATCCGGTGACTAAATTCAAAGATTATTTTAATTACGCGTGTATTACATCATTAGACGTCGAGCGTTCATTTTCAAGATATAAAAACATTTTTTCAGAACGACGAACATCCTTGAAAGAAACGACTGTGGAAACATTCCTGATGCTTCAGATGTTTGAGAAATCGGATTGTGCTTACGGTAACAGTTTTAATGTGCCTACCTCCTCGTGTGCTGACTAATACTATTTTCCTTGTGCATTAACACCCACCATATTGGATACGGCTAATTACAAAAGTAAGCGTTTTAATATTCTTTATTTCTTTTGTTTTTATGTACTTTACTTATGTTCCTTATCGACGCCTATGGTGCGCCACGCAGTTGGGGAGCTCTATTTATAAGTTATTCTACATATTTAAGCAGAGACTTTCAGATAAAAATGATTCCTGCGTAACATATTACGTATAAGTACAGGGTGTTTAGTTTTCACGGCACTAAATATAAATTAGCCTTTTTTAAATAAAATACCCCGAATTGTATCCACTTTTAAATATTTACGAAGAAAATGAAAGAAGAAAATGTTGGTAGAAGTTGTTTTATTCTTTAAAAACGATTTATGTCTACACTTCCGTATGCGTTCGAATCAGTTCTCGAAACATTCTCTCACTTCGAAGGTGGTATTTCCAAAATATAATTTCCGAAAGCTTCAAGAGCTTCTTGGGGCAATTAAAATCGCTATGCACGCATTTCGCTCTTGCTATTTGGGAGCAAAGCGAAGTTGCTAGACGATCAATCAGGTGAATACGAGCAATGATATATTGGTTCGATTCTTTCTTTTTCAATGTCTAAATTATTGACGTTAGATCTTTTCACACATAAATGCTAAAAATGATGACAATGCTGCGCATAGTATCAATGTCTTCGAGACAACAATCGATTTTCGTCAATCTTCACGAAATCGTCCAACGAAAACCTTCCCCTGAAATTTTTTCACAAAATTGCCTTTTAGTCATCACTATAAGTAAACTGCTCGGCCAATTTCTGTACTGTCACTACTTCAACTTTTTTATTTACGACGAATTTGCGACGGATGTTTCCAAAGTTCTGGGAATTTAGCTACAATTTGTGTATTTTGTCAGTTTTCATTAACATTATAATGTAGTTCTTCTACATAACAACGGTAGTAAATTAATCTTTTAGATCGTCCTCAAACTTTTTCGCTGTCTCAGTAGTTAACCTTTTTATGGCACGTTTTACGTCAATTAAACACTTAAATCGAACGTACCGTGATGATTCTTTCAAAACTGGAAGCAGATGAAAAGTATTAGATGTGAGATTTGGCGAGCACGCTGGATGCGGAAACAATTCTCGTCGTAAATCTTTCAAAACATCCTCTTCTTGTCTGATCGTCTTTCTTGCATTATCCTGCTGCAATAATGGACGCTTACGCAATTTTTCCAGCCGCTTTTTGATGAATGCTTGCAGCAGTGGTTCGGACAACAAATTTGAATAATATTCTGTGTTAATTCGGCAGATGATGCATAAAAATAATCCAGAATACAGTAAGCATTTTTTTTTTAACAGACAGACGCTTTACAGGTGCTTTAAGTGGAAGCCATTTTCCCGGTTTACGCCATTCTTTGGATTGACTTTTGGTGTTAGGATCGAAATAAGGAATCCATGTTTCGTCCGCAGTTCAAAATTCATCGCTGGAACAGGCTAACAGCTCTTGAAGTTGATGACGAATGAGAGACCTATTGAGCTTCTCTTTCGTTTGCAGCAGTCTTCGGACTTAGCAGGCTGAAACCTTGCTTACGCTTAGGCAATCATGTAAGGTGTCATGTACTTGTCGGGTACCTATTCCTAGGCGTACACTAGTTTGATGAATAATCATTCGCCTGTCCTGCTTCAGTAGGTCCTCCACGGCAGTAATGTTTCTTTCGTTTACCGACATGCTCCGGCGATTACTGCGTCGATTCCTTTTAGTGATGTTCTACCAGTTTTAAGATAATCGATCCACGGATATGTAGTACCTTTAGATTCTGCAAACTCACCAAACATTCCTCGCAAGTGTTGAATAATTTATGAAGTTTTCACATCCTCTTTCATAAAAAGATAATTATTGCTCTTTGAGATTTAACACTGTCTTCCATGGTGACAAAAACAAAGCTATAAAAACGCGTCCGTGTCAATCGTAAGCTTAACTGAGACTAAACTGTATTGCACTGGATAGCTATATAAACATGTCAAAACTTGTTTATTACCAGTAGCATTGCCTATAAATTCTGGGCAATTTAATTAGAGCACAATTCACAAAACTTTGTAAACATCCCTTGTAATATCGTCGAAGTTTGGGAGAAATCAAACGTGTTTGAAGATTTACATCCGAAAGCTTTTTCTTTAAACTGCTGAAGGAAGGAACTACATGCCATTCATCCGTTAGGCGTATGTACAATGCATAATATAAAATCCTGAAATGTGCCGCATTTAAAACCCTTCCGTTTAAAGGAAGCATAATATGCCCTCGAATTTGCTCTACTTCTAGCGCATTGAGCTGAAAATATAATTAGTAGAGAGGACAAAGGCGGATAAAATTACTAGTTTCTTGCAAAGACTAGGCAGGCTCGTGTTTTGTCAACTCTCGGGGCTGGTGTCCCCACAACACGAATCCAATCTCTTGCGGCGAGTAGACACGCGTGTATCTAGTCGCTGCAAAAAAGGAGTAATTTCACCTGCCTTTGTTATCTCTAATAATTAGTGATCGAGAGCCTCCTCGCATAAGTTGTATGTGTTAATCGTTGTATCTACCCAAAAGAATAATAAGCTTATTAACACCAATATTAACTGTTGTGTTTTCGAATATTTGGTAAACACGCTCCTTCGGTCGGACGTAATGTTTTTCTGCGCTTAGAGAATCCGGTTAATTCTATTGGCATAACCCAGATGAGCTTGCGCTGGCGCTCTAATTTTATTAGTGTGAATTATATGCCGGTTTCATAGCCCTGGATTTGTGCATGTTTGTCCGTGTACGTATTTTATGCCAGTTATGAAGCGTACTTGTTTGTTCGGACTTCTGGAAAAGGCTGTTACGTTTAGTTAAAAAAGTCCTTTTTAGTTTAATCAGAAGCGTGCTTCTAATTCTATTTCTGGCGAGCACTATTTACATGAAAGATCATATGCGTACATCTATTTCTCCTGTTCACTAAACGATTTATTGAGCTGGATGTGTGCGTAGAAATTTGTAGTTCGTCGGATTATTAATATTTAAAATGCATATTTATAAAATCAGTTCAGCGTAACAGCGGCCATTTGTCTGTAAAGACTGTTTACATGCCGCCGCGATTTATTGGCCAAACGTTCTACATGCTGCAATAAATTACACAATTTTTTAACGATGGCGAATTCTTTAGTTTCATTAGTAGCTGAACGGGTGAATTATTAAATAGGAAATGTTTATTTATTTCAGAATGTTTACTTGAAGAACTTATGTATTACAAAATACAATGATAAATATCTTGTATGCGTGGCATACGTTGCCGAGTGCTGCTTCTTGCTTTTTGTTTCCATCTGAGTTGGTGAGAGTTTTGATATCTTCTCGGATTACAGATACTGCAGGCGTATTTGATTTGTTTGTTGCCTTTATGTGTAGCGCTGTTTGTGTATTTTCCTTTTAAGTTTATTTTTGTATTTCATATGGTTTAAGCTTTTTATATATATTTTTTTGGTAATTGTATCAGGTGTCGAAGATTTTTCGGATTTGTTACTTGTGATCTTTGCTACCCTTACGTGTGAGAGTCTTCGTATTTATACTTATGAATTTCTATGTGTATAGGTTATCAGTTTGCCGTCGGTTTTTATTAAGTTTTAGTCAATTTTAGGTAAGTAAGATTTTGCACATTTGGTGTTGTTGCAAATTCAGTTCTTGCGTTTTCTCGTATTCATCTTTTATTGGTGCTTAAGTTTTTCTTTATTGTGTAATTCCATATGTTACTCTAGAGAATTGATGTGTCGTGTAAATGTGCCATCGTATAAAAATTTTTCGTATATCTTGGAGATTTTATGAGTTCCTAAATTCTCAGTACTTTGTTTGGTTTATTTGATACGTAATTTGGGGCATGGGTGGTATGCTGAAAGTGGCGTTGTGCATTCTTCTCGTAAACACCACTGATTGTGTTTTGTTCTCGTATATCGATATAAGGTTGTTGTAGATCTGCCTATAAAAATAGATTGGTAATTTATGGTTTGGCAGTTATATGGTTACTTTGGTTTCGGTTAATTAATTCAAATTATCCATTACATCATAATCGTCGTAAATTTTCGAAATTTATTCTTACTATACCTTAAAAGCAAAATCTTTAGGTATATTCTTTCCTGTTACTAGGTTGGTATTAAAATAACCAAATTAGTGGAAAATCCTGGCGGAAGCAGAACACGATCTATTCAATTCAATTAATCTTACGATTTTATACGTAAAAGATCAACTCGTTGAATTAATTGGTCACTGATTCGTGACGTATAAAACTAAAAATATTTTTTCCTTCCTTCCATTTACTGCATTTTCTGCTCTAGGACAATGGTTGCAGTGTCGTTATAGTTCCCGCCTTCATACCTATACATAAGGCTGGACCACACTGCTTGCTTCCCCCTGTCAGTGATTACCCTCTAGGAGAATTTATTCGCCATTATGCAGATCCATGGATTGGGGTGGCTTCGTAACCTGGTGATCGATTCCTTATGTCTTTTTGCTGCCCTCGCTGGACGGTTTACCAGCTCCTTTATATCATTGTTTTTAATGTACCACGGATTGGCGCAGCATTTACTAACCAAATTTCTGGCATTTACCTGGGCTCTCCTGATTATCTTTTCTGTTCCCTTAATCCACAGTTCTTCTTCGTACATCGCCGCCGGTAAGGCGACGAACTTCCTTCTTGCTTTGATGAATAGCCCGCTAACTTTCTTTATTAACGGGAAGAACTTGTCGATTTTCTTTTTGGGAAGGAGCCCCCTTCTGACTGTATGTCGCTCCATCTTCAGCGTGCTGGCTGATTCTGTTCGATTTTTATCGCTCCATCCTGTCCTTTCTTCGTTAGATTTTATCCCCCATTTTTTCATGTACCCTCTGACCTTCTTCAATTTTTTTTCTATCCATTTTGATACACAACTGGGCATTCATCCCTTGTGTCACAATCGTTGTATCATTAGCAAATTGTGATGCTCGTGACACGCAGTCCTAGATATATTGGAGTAGGACGAATAGGTTGAATAGTGACGGTGAGAAGAATGGCCCTTACGGCAAGCCTTCTTGCTTGATCTTTTCCAGGGACACCTGTCATTCATTCTGATTCGAAATCTTTTGTCTTCCAGCCAGTTTTGGGTAACCATAGTCGTATCGGGGGTTCCTCATTTTTAGTAACAATCCTTTCTTTAGGGCCGATAATGCCGACTTCCACTTGCCTATTTTTCCTTTTATATCGGATATCATATTCATGATATGCTGTACTCTTCCTAACTCTTCTCAAAAGCCGAACTAATTGTTTGGAATAATGTGCCCTTCTTCCAACACTTGATTAAGCCTTTGAATATCTTTCCGGCTTTTTTTCCAAATTAATTGAAGAGGATGATAGGCCTTCTGTTATTCAGTCGGGATGCGTCTTTAGGTATCGTGACTATGATCGTCCTCTTCTAGCATTTCGGGAATTTGGATGTTTTCACGAAAATAGAAAAAGTCCACATCTTAAGACGTATTAGCCAACCAATCAAATTGATATATTTATCAAACATAGCGCTGGTTTAGTAGTAGCAATAGAGCCTAAAGTTTCACTGTAAAATATGCAATAGCACAGATCCTCCATGTACTTGAGGAAATTAATAGTTACTTTAGTGTTAGTACAAGATGAATCAAGAATTCGAATAAGTAGATGCGATGAGGGTATAATGATCAGTGTAGTTTATAAAACGCATCATGCACCAAGATAAATGGACACCGGATAGAAATATTCATTGACAAATTATTTATACTGTATTGCGCATATATTTGCTATAAGGTGGCATCACACATCAGAGTGTCTCTTCTCATTAAAAAAGTCCGCGATTATTGGAGCTTCTTAAGTTTCAATATATTTCTTGCAGCTTCTTAAGGCCACGTCTTTTCTCGATCAGCTTTACTACCGACTGCATTAATTAATACTGGCCGGCGAACTGGTCATCCGTGCTCAAACGACTTGCATGTACCGTAATTACTTTGCCGGCAGATCTGCCAGCCGGCGAGCGTGCGTTGGCATGTACTTGCGTTTATTACAACTTTTTCTGACATTTTTATCGGCCGCCTGTTTTACTCCCTGTATCCTAGGTCATTCCAACTTGATTTTCATCCTCGGAAACTGGAAAAAGTCGCTTGGAACCAAGTTAAACGAGTACGCTGGATGAGATGTAGCAGTCGAGAGTTTCACTAATGTAAATTTATAAATATTTTAAATCTAGTTTAATGTTAGTTGCGTCATCTGTGTTTGGTTGACTTATCAATGTAATTCTTTAATTAATTAGATATTGTTATTATCATCTATTTTTATTATCAGGGGTATCGAATATTGTTATTGTTTTTTTTTTTTTTTACAATATTTCTGGTTCATTATTAGCTTTCGTTGGAGTCATTGTTTGTTCTTTGGATATAATTTTGATGCCCACAGATGGGATTTCCATCGTGAACAGTAAGTATAAGTTGGAACGTTGAAGGTATATGATACAAAAGCAAACTTGGACGATACGTATCAAATTCGTACGAAAGTGAGCTTTGTACACACTGCCTCAACTTCTTCATCGTTTGCCAGCCTTCCAAGTATGGTTCTGTCCTATCATACGTACGTACATACATACTTGTCCGGCTTGTTGAAACTCGTTTAAATTTTTGGAAATTTGTGAAATTTTTGTATATATTTGGTTATTATTTGCCGGATATTACGCCCCAACGTTTATTTAATCAAATACAGTAGCGTCCACGTTCTATTTGCCTACACAAAGGGAAAGGAACTTATTCATCCAAGAAAACCACGAAATGTTGCGTATTTGTGTTCATTCAACTAAAAATATGATCATTCAATTCTTTAGCGAGTATTTTCAACTTACCTTACAACCTAACAGAACACACTAGCTTTGGTTTAATTGTTTTCGTTAAATCAAACCAATATTTATGTTGGTTCGGTGTTCGTTAACATATTACATGTAGACTGATTGAATAATCATTTCGTCACACAGTTGATTACACATTGCAAATAGAGTTCCGTCAAGCCATGTGGTCTTGTTTGAAGCTATACACAGTGTCGATTTTCTTTCAGTACACTTACCATCTTGTGCACACGTGTTTATTTATGATTCTATCGTTGCATTTATTTTGGTCTCTACCAACACATTAATGTAGACTGATTGAATAATCATTTTAAAGTTGATAAAGTTGATATCAAATAAGCAACACGAAAGTTAGAACTAAGCAGTCATCATACAAGGAACGACGCGATTCAGTTATGAATCAACAAAATGGAACAGAAATGGGATATATAACGAGAAGCAAGAGACAACAACACCATTCTTTGGAAATCCTCTGAAGAAGCTGACAGCATGATCAGCGAAACGTCAAGTCAAATATTAAGTACACGACAACACCCGAAATTTCTACTATTATAATGACGAATGCTAAAGGATGCTCGAAACTCCGCGCAGCGATGTTTGATTGTAGCTTTGTTTTCGCGAGCGACTCAAATTTCTGGGAGCTTTCGGATGCTACCACGTAGCTGTTTTTCGTAATAAGTTTAAGAGGAAAAAATGCCCTTTGCAGGTGTTCGTGGAAGACGTATATTTAATATGTAGATAATTAGCCGGAGCGGAAACAGGCGGCCATAAGTTCAACAGAAAGGTGCGAGTTGTAATTTACGAGTGGTGCTGAAGCACCTTTTCGTAGCTATAAATCATCAATACGCCCGTTGATGATAATTCCAATTACGGTATCGCATCCCCTTCATTTCGGTAAATGGTCACCTAGATCCTGGCAACGCTCGTGGCGCCGTCTTAACTGACAACGGTGACTGTGCTGCTTATACGCTAAGCTTTTATTCTTCCGTAAACATTACCGTACTACTGAAATTGTTATGATAGGTAGTCATATACAGTTCTGAACTTAAGGGTTGCCAGGTAGAAGGAAAGTGTGGAGCAAAGTACGTAATCTCTTTATCTTTAGTTTCACTTTGCTGTTCGTGCTTTATACTTCATTAGCGCTTCACCACTGAAAGCCCAATTAGATGCGCGAAAATAAAATTAAAAGGCTTTGTACACAAGCACATTTTCGGAGCGCTTCGTACATGCACGCAAATGTATTTCTATATAGCATGCCCAAAATAACCCGCCAAATTAATGTTTCTATTTATGCTTGCCTTTCCAGAGAAGGTAAAGATAGTTGGGTGGGCACTATGTAATTATTATATTTTTATAGTACTTTCATTATTTTTAAAATGTAAAAGAAAGAATAGCTTGATTACCGTATAAAAAACAAATTGAATATTTTTTTTTGGTTAACAGCTTTTATTTTTTTTACTGACAACCAATAAAAAATAATAGGTATTACACTGAAGCTGTCCGTCAAAATCAATTACTATATAAATGGTAATGACCAATTGAGTGTTTATATTAATTAATTGCATTTCGAGTTACAACTGATGTTATGTTCCAAAATTAATGCGTTCTTTAAACCTCTTCGTAGTGTTAGCTTCATTCACATCTTCATATCTTATGTTTTACATAACGCCACATGAAAACTTTTCAAAAAAATTGTCGAAAAATTCAAGTTATTTCATAAGAAGCGGGTTTCTTTAACATTGATGGCAAGTCGATGCTTTTATGAACACCAATCCTAGAAAACCCACGATTATTTTTCGTATGCAACAGAAAAAGATAGTATTCCCTTGGATCTACAGATATACTCTTTGTCAAAAAAGTTGAAATTATTGCAAATACATTAAAAGCTATTACATGTAAGAAAATAACATATATATGTAGTCGGAAATGGCGCATATTAGAGATGTAAAATTGTTCGGGATTAAGCAAAACCACCAACTTTTCTAATTTCGGCGGAGGATTCAGTATATCCTTGAAAATTTTAAGATAGTCCTTTGAAACATTCAAAATATACAGGGCTTAATGGGTTTGTTTGTTAAGATTTTTGTTAAAAAATTAAAATTGATCAGTATTGGAGTGACAAATGCGATTACAAATGAGCTGACAAATATTCATTTGTGACGTGATTTAAATAATAAGGTTTATAGGTCGTTTAATATTGAACATTTAAAGGCTCGAATCAGACACTTGAAATTGTTATGTTTTATCGTAGTTCGTTCCACCGCTCATGGGATGTAACTTCCGTAAAACATTGTTATTGAATTGTTTGATGATCGATCTGATGATGATCACATCAACTATTTCAATAGTAAAGTACAATTGTCGCACCTTCGAAACAGGTAAATCCAAACAATAATGAAATAACAATTAAACTGACTACAAAAGAGTATTACAGAAACGTAATAAAGTAAACAAGAGAATGGTTTTTCCATTTCCTGCTAAAAAACGAATAGAATGATTGGTATATATTCGTTTTGAATATGATTTATATATGTTCATTTAAGTTGCAAAGTATTTCAAGCTAAAAGCTTATATCGTTAGAGCAGTGTTTATGACCTCTTTCCTCCAATTTTTCCCAGATTGTAGTAACACTCAAAAAAAAACAACAACATACTTTACAAGATCGTACTGGAACATATTCACATCCTCCCCTGGAATCACCACCTATTTCAAATGCTTTTTAGTTCATCAGTGGCGTCATTTGATTTATTCGATTTAGTAATCTATTGATGGAAATTAGTAAATAATCAAGAAAATAAACAAATCGTTTGTGAAGGAGATTCTTCCTGGCTGTTGTTTGGAATTTCTTTTGGACGTTTCGTTTACATCCTCAGCGGCGAGGTCGAAGTGTACGTTTCAGTAACTCAGCGTCGAATGATTAGGCGTCTTATAGACCTTTCGATAGTTAGTTCTAATTCTTAATTAGTTGTAAGCTGGCGCGCTTCGTAGGACCTGGTGCCAAATTTTGTTAATTGCAAGATTTTCTGCCTTTCGATAGAAATTTCTAAAGCGTTTGCATATCTCTATCACCTCTCTTTATAAGCGAGCGTGATAGTATGAAACCGTGCACAAAGCTTCGGTGTTTGAGAAATTAATGATGTGGTCCCCATCCTAAAGAACGCGTTCGACAATCGCGGATTTGTATGTTTGACCTAATGACCTAACTGACTTGCGCTAATATTCTGTTAGCCTGGAGTTGATGCTGCGTTTTGTAGTGCCGATGTATACTGAGCCACAGGAACAGGGTATTTTTTGGAGAATTTTGACGTTGTGTCGCTCTAATATTCTGCCGATTCTGTCCACAGAGTTCTTGATATACGGTGGATACGCTGTCGCTTTTCCCAAGCTCTGGGGAATTATTGTTCGTGACTATCCCTTTCGAGTTGCTTGGCCGCATTGCCCTTTTTATCTGTGGATAACCCGCTGACTTGTAGAGCTCGGTTCAGGTGTTGTAGTTCATTGTTGTACGTTGAGGTTCACAGATCCGAGAGGCTCGGTTCACTAGCGTCTTAACGACTGCTTGTTTCTTCTTTGGGTTATGGTTGGAGTTGTAGCGGAGATAGAGATCTGTATGTATCTCTATGTGTTCGGTAAACCCTATGGTCTAATGTTCTATTTCTATTTCTGTTTACCATGACGTCAAGAAGTGGAAAGTGTGGGTCCTTTTCCAGTTTCAGGGTGAATGGAGCTGTAGGAACTCGTTAAGGGTATCGTGAACGCAACGATACCAACGCAGAGACTTTTGAGCGGTGGTGTCAAGTGCTCTCATCTCTAAGAATTCCATGTTAAAGTTCGCCATGACCAACGTTAGGCGGTTGCCTATGGCCACTCTATCCAGTTGTTTATAGAAGTCGTTGTTCCATTGAAAATAGGTAGAGGTGAGCACATGAAGGGGAAAGATGTTGTGTAAGTGTCCGTGAACATTTTTGATGGGTACCATTGTGAACAGCGAAACTGCATCAAAACTGGTTAGTAGGTATATTTATTTGAGCATCAGTTTCTTGATTTCGTCGATAAAATGAGCAGAACCTTTTATGTGTGAAGTAGTGATCCCAACGTGTGGCTGAAGCAAGCTTATTTGCTACTTGGCTATGGAGTAGGCTGTGGACCCTGGCATTGACCGTTGGCCGTATCTGGCTTCTGTATTTTGTTGCAAAAGTTTCAGATTTTATGAAACCGGATTGTTAGCTGGTTATTTTTTCGAAGGATCTAGAGAGTGTGATTTCGGGGGATTAATATAAGATAATTAAAAAAAATGTGATGACGTCATCACTTTAGAAACAAATGACGTAACTAGATAACAATAATGTAGTATAAAGTAATATAATTGAAATCGCTACACCCCTTTAATATAACAAAAAATTTACAGAGATAATCAATTTATCTGTTACTTTCTTTCCAAACTCTACATACAAGAACATTTGATATGAGGATATTGTTATTGTAGAATACGTTAAATGAGTGTAAGCATATTTCTAATTTTATCTATTTTTCACTGTAAGAGATGGAGTAAAAACATGGAGCAGTTCATTTCGAGATGCTCATCTGAGCTATTTCTTATGATGCTTCTCATGTGCATACTTATGTACAGGATAATCCATTAATATTGCGAAAAATTAGCCCCATTAGCATGTTCTCATTAGGATGTGTCCAGAGCCGCTTCGTTTCCGAGATACAGTGCGTTAATTTTTTTTATAATTTACTTTTAATAACTGTTATTTCAAAAGACCTTTAACTATACGATTAGGCTTGGAACTTGGAATAGTTACCAACTGTCAATAATTGTTTTTTTGCCAATAGTTGATTACTGTCTGTCACATTGTGAGTGTAGGAGTGCGCAAAAATAACTACTCGTTTCGTGTTTCAAAACTGATATTTCTCTGCAAATATTTTTTTCTCTAGTGCCACCTCAAGCATCTGGTTTATTCCACTCCAATTGGAAACGGCGTTTTTGAACGTGTTCGTCAATCAATGCGCCGCAGGATCGAAGCATGTAGCGCAATTGGAGGTGGTCATCTTCAGCAACTTTTATAACCTTACTTCTTCGCTGGTTTTCATTAATTTCACCAGTTTATTTTTTTTTTATTCTAATAATTCTTGCGTCACTGCGCATTAATACCTGGAATAAATAAGTGCAGAGCAAAAGTTATTAAGATTATTATTCTGTAACATTTTGTATTATGTTATTTTGCATTTTGTATGTTGTATTATGTTATTAACGATGCAGCAAATGGTTCCTATTATTAAACATAAACCAGTCAATTTTCAAATGAATCGGTTGAGCGACTTTAAAATAACAACTATTAAAAGTAGATTACAAAAAAAAAATAAACTCCCTGTATCTCGGAAACGAAGCGTTGTTTGCTTATTTTTATCTAAAGAACCTCACCCTGAAATTTTTCGCAATATTAAAAAATCACCCTGTATATTTCTTGTAAAGTAGAATGCTTTTTCAGGCGAGAATAAAGATTTATTATTGTTATTTCCAGTATTTTTTGTAGTAGTTTC
The DNA here is from genome assembly GCA_020654165.1 of Oryctes rhinoceros. Taxonomy (NCBI): domain Eukaryota; kingdom Metazoa; phylum Arthropoda; class Insecta; order Coleoptera; family Scarabaeidae; genus Oryctes; species Oryctes rhinoceros. Next base: position 4,877,529 of record JAIOKQ010000018.1, on the reverse strand, counting down.
ATCCTATTAGTATATATCAGAATATTTAAGGCCGAACGTAGATTATCAAAGTTTCTAAATAGCATTCTAACTTTGTTTTCCTCATTTCAACATTGTAGGTCCGGTTGAACAATCTGTTACAGTGAACTATCCGCATTGAATCACTACACGCGGGTCTATTCGTGCTTGTTATATGGATTGAATAAGCTAGAAAAGTGCATTCTGTTGGTCTATAAAACACAATGAAATATTTTACCTTTGTTTATACACCATCAGAAAAATATGCAGTTTTATGCATATGATCAATATTAATTGATAATAACGCGAATTGACCATTACATCTTTGAGAAATGACCGAAAAATACTATTTAAGATGTAAAAACTTAATATAGTCTTCTTCCCAAATTTTCCCGAATTTTGTTCCATCACCTAAACCTAATTGCATCAAAGTTTTGGCATCAAGCATTTTTTCTTATATTTTCCACGTATTAAAATAATAAAATATTCGTGTATTAAAACAGTAAAATAAGTAAAATAATTTGAAGATTTAATTATCTTCTATAGTTCTAACATGCCTTTAGAGTAAGATTAAAATGAAATTTCTTCTCTTAAACTAGCACAATATATGCAGCCAGGACTTTTACTGTTTATTTTGAGGAAGTGCTTCGTCTTAGCTTTCTAATTTAATAAAAGGAGACATCTCAAGTAGAATGTCTTATACGGAAGCAATTACTTGCGAGTAAGAATGCATTTCCAACAACATGGAGTTATTAATGGAAAACATTTACATCGTTTCAGCGGCTAGAAGTTAAAATACAAAGCTGTTAGGTTTGAAAAGTTTCCTTTTGTAATGGCTTGGTAAATTTCCTGCAATTAGAGTTTCTTTCCACTTGCATTTCATTTTCATTTATGTTAATATTTCAAATTATTATTTTACCCTCTCTTTAATGAATTGCTCTCTATGGGTAAGGTAGTTGGTGTGAGTCAAATAATGTTTAAGTCGTTGATAAAATGTTGAAGTGGGGGATTAAAATATGCCAATTATAACCATGCAAGCAGTTGGCACCGACTTAAATGATTTTTTTTGTGCTTATTCGCTGGATTTCAGGGTACTCGATGGAACTCCACACTAATATCTCTGAAATTACGGGAAGCTCTGAAAAATACTTTAGGCAACTTTTCAACTTTAGCTAATATTGAATGGTAGCATTGGTAAGTTACCCCAGCTACTACCAGTTTGTGAGCACAGTCCCCCATTTGTGGATTTTACGTCTTATTTTAAAATTTATTTGTGCGATTTAGAATAAACAAACATTTTTATGAGAAGCAATTTCTGTTTAGAAATCAATACGAACGTGTCTTTCTTTTTGTAACACCTATCCGATGACGCACTCTATATTAAGGTTCTAAAATAATTCAATTTGCAAAAAAAAATATCACAAATCTGCCGCTCCAATAATCCTCTGATGTGAAATTAGCCTTCTCAGTAGTAAAAGCTACATAAAATATCAAATGTGCGAGATCTAACTTAATTTAATTTTGCAAAGAGACATTTATTCACATTATATAAATTTCCAAACCAATCTGTCAGCTATATTTAAATTTATTTATTTAAAAATAAATTATTTATTTAAAATTGGAATTATTAACATTTATTTGCGTTTCTGACAATTATTTGGATTCTGTTGGCTAAATGATGAATTTTGTACCTACTCATTATGTTTCCCCAATTAAATGTAATTTGATGTCCCTTGACGAAATTCTTGCCTCGATCCTGCACCAAAAACCCAAAAGTAATTTCGATATTGAAAGATCCAATGTTGTTTTAAAAATTTTATTGTTAAAATCGTTTTATGTTTATCTGAAATTTTTGGATTTCTCGAGTTTTGAAAGGTTTCCGTCGAAGCTTTTCTATTTTCTCTTATCTTTTTCTATTTCTATATTCTATTTTTTTATTTGTTTTATCGAAGCTTGTCTATTCCATTTGTTTTTAATCTCGATCCGAAATGTATTTAATCAATAAAATCAAATATTGATTTTATTGATTTCAATATCCAGCAAAAATTCCTTTCGCTTCAATGGAGAATGTCGTATTTACATACATATATTCTGAGGTACTCAATATACGTAGCGTAACAAAGAATACTCGCCAGCCTTTAAAAATTCTCTGATCGTTTACTTTATAAGGAGTCGCAGCTTACACCTTAATACGATATTGTATTTATTCGATGTACACGATGCAAACAATTTATCTGTCTTATGAATTTTTTATGTGGCGCAAATTCTAATGTTCTTATCGTCAATTTATGCAATATGTATGTATTTATCTAGCAGATACTTTGTATAAACTTAATGAAATTTTAATATTTCTCCAGTTAAAAAGGGATAAAGTGGGAGTTGTTTCAACAATCTGATAGTAGCTGGAGGAAAACTGTTGACATTTTATCATTTTATTTTATTGGAAAGCAGTAAAAAAGTTGTCCAAAGTATTTTCTAATACTCCCCATAATTTCAGAAATAACGTAAATAGCAAGTGGGTAGGCTGCTTTTACAGCGCCGTATACCCAGAAAATCGGCGATCCAGGTGATCGGTTTTCTGAAAGATTACTATTATTCTTACGCAAAATTAGTTTATAAACCCACAAAATTTCATTTAAATCACTGATTATCAACTACCGATGTTTTCTTGTGAATGATACATATTCACCTATTGAGTTAAAGATTCGAGTTTGTGCAAATTTAACGTAATTTTTAATAACTTCATTACAAGCAGTATATAAATGCTTATTTATTCAACGATATCAGTGGCGAGGAGCTCTTCAGTAGTATTCGAGTAAGTTTGAACTTTGATCATAGTTTAGTTACGAGAACGTCGCATATAAAGTTACAACTCAATATTATTCGTGTTTTGAATTTAAAGCGGATCGTAACCCCAGAAACCTCAAAACTTCTCCGTTACATCCACATGCAAATGATGGCAAGCTTAGACTTCATTATCTATGCGTTCGTCGATTAGAATAAAAGTAACTGAGCGCTTTTCTCTAGATGTATCTGAGTTATACAATTTCAATGGTACGCGAATCACTAAGAACGTTCTCCTATTTCCCCAATCTTAATCAAATCGCGTGTGTTATTACGAACCTTTTTGATTGAGAATGTTACAATTTGCATTTGCGATTATATAGCTACATAAAGTAAACAATAAAATTTACCACTAACATTTCTATAAATTAATATGTCGCTCCACTATTAGACATATTAGAAGGGTTAATTTTGTGAAAGATACCGTGAGAAATAATAAGAACTTTGCAGGTGGTAGCTTCTTCATTTCTATCATTCATTAGACTCCAACTTTGGATACAGCTCCAATCTGGAATTCCATTCGTAGCTATTGTTAGAAACTACAAAGTCTAAATTAACAGTTGTGCACTACGGAAGCTTCCAGCTTTATGTTCTTCCTTTTCCAGTCAACACTATCTCAAAAATATATCCGACCTATATGGAATAGTCTGCGCCTTTCCACTGATTCGGCAGTGCGTTGGCTTCAGGACGGTACTGGTATATACAAGTTTCACCTTACTACTTATTTTGCGACGAGTACTACTTATTTTGCTTGAATGCTTCAACGGGACGGGGCAATGTTTCATTCGAATGCGTTTTTGGTTTTGAGCGAGCGGCTTCCAATACGCGGGTAACGTTTTCATGCCCAAATCTTCAGTTGATATATGACAAGTACGCGCTTTCGAGATGTCCATAGTTTGTAGCGTCTCTCTAACATTGACATTAATATTCGACCGTCGTCTAGCACCAGTCGATGAACTTTTTCGATGTTGTCGGTAATGGTTTGCAGTTTTTGTCAGTCTACAAACGTTCATTGCCAACCAAGCTGGTACGATTGCGTCTAATTTCAGCTACCCAAAATTTCACTGTAATAAATGATTGTGCAGATCTTGACTTTGCGCATTTAAAATAAATTCTTGCATTTAAAATAAATTAAACATCTTTCATATTCGAAAGTTATCTGAAATTTCAGACTCTATCCAGATATAACTTGTTACATCTGATGTTTTTCCGCTCATTTCGTTTTTTTGTGACGACACAGGAGCGCTACAGTGACTAATTACAATAATTTGAAAAACAATAGTGGGTGGTAAATACTCAACGAGATGTATATGGAAAAATTACATCTACTGCTAGAATCCCTCCCTTCAAAAGGTAAGAAGTTATTTACCCAAAAAATCTCACAGCATTCGATGGCTGTAATCTTTGAAATTACTACAAATCAATTTATAGGTAGGTGAGCTAGATTTCGTAGCGCCACAGTGAATGCTCTTTACGACGGAAAGTTTCCTAGCCCGTCAACCAATCTACTGCCTTAGTAAGTTAGAACGTTGGCCAGAGGAATCACTTGAAGGGTGGAGAAACATAGCTGCCTATCAAACTGTGTGGTTCATCCAATTGACGTCAGCGCAGAAGAAGTTTTGTCTTCAATTTAGCAAATCGTGCATGGCTAATCTTTGATTAATTCTGTCTTGTAGAGGCGTCTCTTTAACCTGCATAGTCTGTTCAAAATTCCAGCAGCGATGCAAATGTCCCTCCTGGAAAACCGAGCTTATCGAATACGTTAAACTGACTTTATTAGTATAATAGAACTTAGCTTACTTTTATCTCTTCAAGAATTTTTCATGGATGATGGTTTCAAAACAGACATAGGTGGTCGAATAAAGGGCTCTAAACTGTGTACCGTTTTGGCCTGGCTTTTCTTGGATAGTCTGGCCGCATTTTCATCACCGGGTCTTTATAACTTTCAAACATATTGCTTTTGCGACTAAAGATAGCATTTTGTGCCAGTAACGAATTCGCTTCCTTGTTGTCGATGAACAGTTTCCTTTTGCTCAGGATTTTAAAGTTCGGTAAACTATGCGCTGGCAGAGGTACAAAGAACGCAAAGAAATAATGGTCGCCGACCCTAACTGCTACGATTCTCTTAGATGGACCTCTTCAGAAAATACTCCAGGATCAGTTCCTTTTTTGCTGTTTGATCTGGTTACGAACGCGACTTGAAGTATGCTTATCCTTATAAGTCTGTTAGTATATCTAAGATTTGTAATATTTGTCGCAGACAAAGAGAGGCCACCTCTGCGACGCTATCTCGAGGGTCGGCAAACAGGCGCAAGCGTTCCCCCAGAGTCTGTGGTGCATTCCACCAGACTTTATGACTTAGCCTGACTAGCAACCGGATCAAGTCAAGAGGTATCAGGCAAAACATGATCACCATTGCGACCGTTGGTGCCGTTCTTAATGTATCCATCGTATGTGCATTAGTGTTTTGGTTATGATTGTTTTCTATGCGAGGCCAATAAGCGATTGCGATGTACGCTTGGAATCCAAACGCAAGACTGGTCTTGTTTATTGCAAAGCCTTATGCTAAATCGATGGTGAACGTCTATAACAAACCTTTGCTATTTTAAAGAAGGTAAGTACTAAACAGTTGTGAACCCCAAATTTTTTAGCTGAGGTGTTTCGGTAAGGCCGAAAACTTCTAACTAGACCATAATTACAATAAGACGTATTAAAGTAATAATAAAGTTAATTAACAATGCCGTAAAGCATATTAAACTGTCTTTTATTATCTGTTTGTATTATATATCATTTTGAGTGTGACGTATGAGGTTTGTGTAAATCTCCAACTAATGGCAAGTATTCGTTGCGGTTCTAGATTAATCGTTACCAGTTATATGTATTAGAATTCTAAGAGCATTACAAACATTTTTCGTTATAAAGCTAAATTAACTCCGGTGGATGGCAAGAGACACGTATATCACGTAAACCTTGCTAGAAGACATTTTTCTTCCGATCACGTATATATCTGGCTTTAAATGGCCGGGATTCACATAAATCTCGAGTGTAATTTACTGTCTGTACTTGCTAAAAGGCGATTAATGGTGTGTTCGTCCATCTGACATTTCGGTCAATAAACCGAAAGTGATTCTTTCGTTAAGAATTTCATAATTTTCCCTTTGTTTTGTCTCCGTTTATCCTTTCTCTTTTTGACAAACAGTGAAGTTGTAGGTTTTACTAGACGTTTTCTACCACGTCCTTTTTTGCCTTCGTCGACTTACATCCTGTTTTGTTTCCCTGCTCCTTAATTTATTACACTTTAGATCTCCCGAAATGTTGTTTTTATTACTCGCTCGTACTTTGAACTTTGCGCAATGGAGACGTAGTTGTCTCTAGTGGTATTAAGTGTTTTCGCGGTAAGTTATATAAAATAAAAGTGATAACACTGGCAAAGTTATTTTCTCTTTAGAAACAACGTAATACTCTAAATGGCTGATGCTCCTTGATTTGCCTTTTGATGCTTATTTTTATGCGTTTGAAAGAAAGAATGCTAACGCGTAATCTCTTTCAATGTTAATGAGCAGCATCATATCACATTGAATGTCCGTCTAGAGATGGGCTTCGGCAATGGTAAGTCCTACAAGATTCAGAAAGAATATTTGGCTGTCAAAGTAACCAAGATCATTTCATTAAAAGTCGCCTTAATCTTCAGAATTGGCCGCTATCGTGCACAATCAATGTGAGAAAGTAGGAGAAGCATAATTTTTAGAAAAATTCAAATGAAACTATGGGTTGATACCACAGTGACTCACCTGATGTTGCATAAGATTGTCTTGCTACTTGATGATGAATTCTTTCAAATAAAATGCAGGTGTGAGGGAGTGTTATATTCGAAGGGAAAACTAACATTGAGTGCCGATCATTCATACATAGCACGAATGCGTATATAGTAATGTAGTCGGTACATTAACAAAACGCAAACAATATAAACGCAATATTTATATTATTTAAAAACATTGCAGGCTACGTACCTCCTTAACAGATGCTATAAAATTAGATGCCACAAACTGAATAAGATCGGTGTAACGTCTACAGCATGAAAAGCTTCCATATTTCTCTCGGTAAAGAATGTTTACCGTAATGAAAAGATATTCTTATATCTTGATAGAATTCATTCAACATCTGTCCATACAAGAGAGGCAGTTAAAATAATTTTGGAAAGTAGTTAGCGCTATCACAAATTTACCTCAATTTAGCAAAATCTGAATGCTTTTCTAAGCATTTTCTTTAAGGTGTTACGTTAATGTTTCGCGGATATTTATTGATAAAAGTGGGACTAACAACATAAGAATAATATATTGAAGTAAACTGTTACAAACGAAAGACTAACAGATATGTAGATAATATCGATACGTTGATTGGGCAATCTACATTACGCTAATCGTAACAAAAACTAATTACACATTCTTACATGGCCGATCGGCGGTTATCACTAATGTTAACTTGTCGCAAAGTTTTTAGGATGTAATATTATACCTGTTATTTTAAAAAGTTCGTCACTAAATATTAAAACAAATCTTGTGTTGTCATGCACTTATTATTAATTTTCCCTTTTTCTACATTTTCATTAGTTGCACCTTCTAGCGGCCAATTCCAAACATTAAAACTATTTTTAACTTTTGGAACGATATGCTGCTAGTTATTTTTGTAATTGAGTTTTCTTCTGAATCCTGTAGAACTTACAATTGTTCAAATAGAGCTATTCCTCATCCTTAAACGGACACCAGGAATACATATATCGTAATATAACAAACTAATATTCAAGAGGTTATCTGTTACTAGCGTCACCTATACATCTCAACTGGTAACTTGAATTTGTCACCAATCGAAAATAAACGTTCCTCTAGTTGTACAAAGCTCGATTTCTAAAAGAAAATTCCTTTTTCTTGTCTACTACTTTTGAAGCGTCGGGCGTAGAAGGAAAACTGATAATTACGTCTTTTGTATTCCATTCTCCCGTTTTCCATAACTTGTAAATTAATGTCAAACTTAAGTACAAGTTTCTGTGTAAGCTTAGGTATATCAAGAATGTAATTTCGTCAATTAATAATCGCTCGGTCAGTCTTCGCTAAAACTTTCAGTAAAGTTGTGCGCTGTAGTGTTTTAGGTAGTGTAAAATGTAACCGAAGTGCATAGAATCTCAACTATAGTTGCGTCTCTGCTTCATGCTGCGCCACCATTCACCGTTTCCATTTGTAATTATTAATATATTTTTGAAATAGTCAAAAGTGAAAAAGATCATCAAAGGTGTTTGGAGAAATAAGATAAAATAAATATTTTTTATCAATTCAGATCAGTTTTTTAAAATTGCTGAAAGAGGCATCCTCGAATTCATCGGAATTTCATTTAAATCATCTTTATTTTAGTACTTAACCAGCTTTGCACGTATCCATAATCGATAACCCTAGCAATTGGAAGTTGGTTCAAAGTCAAAGATTTGATTCTCCGAGAATTTATGCCGAGAGGGATCACGATCAATTCAGATGCCTACTGTGAAACTTTTCAACGACCTTTACGCGGCATCCAAAACAACAGACGCGAAATGTTGTCGCCAAAACTGGATTTGATTTATGATGATGCGCGACCCCACGTCGCGCATCATTATAAATCGCGCAGCAAGAACTTCAATGACTTAAGCGGGGAATTTTTAAACATCCTTCTTACAGCCTTGACTTGGCATCAAATAATTTCTGCTCATTTGCGAAAGAAATTACTGGGGGTTACTAATTTTGGGTGTAAAACAATTCGCAAACAATGATGACCTCAAACAAAAAATTGCATTTTGGCGTAAGTCTTTGGTAGCAGAAGAGTACAACATCGGAATTGAAAAATTGGTCCAACGTTACAATACATGCCTTGACAGCGATGGCTACTTAACTCAAAAATCGAATAAGATTCTCAAAAATCGAGTAAGGCTTTTGTAGATAAAGTTTTGTGCCGATATCTTGCGATTTTATTTGCTACAACGTTCTTTATTCTTCCGGATGATCGTTGTTCATAATTATACGTCTAAAATGTGTATACACGTATATACTGGCTGAATGTGGTTTTCGAAAATTCGCAAACAGTTATAATGATGGGAATATTTTTCATATGGTTCCGCCAGGTTTGACGGACGTTTCGATGGCTAAGCCATCATCTTCAGCAGCAATACCGAATTGCTGAAAATTATAGCTTAGCTATCGAAACTTGCGTACAGTTTAAGTGAAGTGTTTGTAGTAAGGGGTAATGGTGAAGTGTTTCAATGTTCCAGTGCCACAGTATTCGAGTACGTGATTTAATAAATTTCATCATATAAATTTATTTAAATTCTTTGCTTGTGGGTTCCTAAGAGGACAGAAGAATGGAAAGGAGTTGCTAAAATATTTGGAAAGTAGTAGAATTTCCTACATCGCATCGAAGCTGTAGATGGGAAAAAATGTTGCAATTAAAAAGTTCCTTTATTCTATAACAACAAGTTGTAGTGAATTAGAACTATGGTAGATGTGTTAATAAACGAACGTATATCCAATGGAGGTATCTTTAACAATTCATCATTTCGTCGTACGTTAAAATTATAAACCCTGTCTATTCTTCCCAAAGTTCTGAAGTTCTATCTATTCGTAACAAATGTACACTGGGTGACAATGCACTTGCGATGCCTCAAAATTTGTTAAAGCCTTACAATTAAACAGATTAACACACCATCAGAAAATTCTCCACTGATTTGTGGAAAATGCTTTTGGAATAAATTTATCACCCAAAAAGCAAAGGTAGCAGTGTTACCCGGTTGCTATAATAATGCGTAATAATATAAGTTGGTAACGCTACTAGTAAAGAGACTTCGTGGTAGAGAGAGAGCATTACAAAATAGACATTTTATTGTATGCTTTGAGATATCTCTTAAAATAAAGTATTAACGAATAATAGCACGTGTTATTTTTAAGTTTATGAATAAGCACACTTTGTAACATGGCGCAGTTGGAGAGAAACATTGATAAAAAAATAACGAAAGGAAGAAAGATAATTAAACATGCGTGTTAAGTAAGGTTATATTATCAAAAGAAAAATGCAAAAGGTGCAAAATTCGGGTAGACTACCAGAACCAATGAGAGTTGAGGGAAACCTTGTTGAAAATTTTAAGGAATTCAAGCAAAACTTTGAAATGTATATGGTAGCAACAGAGAAAAATAAGAAGCCAGAAGGTTGCCTTATATTTAAGCGTCATAGGCAGTGAAGAGTTAGAGATGCAGATCAACAAAACTAAGATAAGTTGCTCACAAATTACTGTACACCAAGAAAGAATAGAACACATAAAAGGTTTATGTTTAACAATAGAAACCAAGGACCGAGTGAGCCGTGATCATCTCTACAGTGAGTTAAAAGTTAGTTACGTCATCCGAGTATGATGAGCTAGAGCATTCAGTTCAGTTATTTTTAGTTTTTATTTTCAGTTATAGCATTCAGTTATATTAGGTACTAATGATCTGAAGAATCACGATAAATTATTGAATATTCAGAATTTTACATTACAAAATGCAGTTAAAATATGTAGACATAATGAAGCAGCGAAGAGAGTGATGAAGCCAGTGGTAATAACTTAGATTCAATATAAATGAAAAAAAATAAAAGCAAAACTGAAAGAAATAATAGTAGTTATTAAATAATAATGCAAAAGATGGAGATAATGGGAAACAGAAGTACGCACAATGTCTTACGTATGGCAAGAAATGTTTTAAGTGTGGGAAAGACAATCATTTCTCCAGTGTGTGCAAGATAAAAGGAGTCCAGCAATTTGTAAAAACTTTTAACTCCGAATTAAAAATAAGCAGTCCTCGTTAGGCAAGATCTAATGGACTAGCCTAGAGGTTTGTACAGACGGCAAAACATATTCTTCGCAAATATCTTCTTCGCACACTTTATCACCAACCTTAAGAGATCACAGACACGATTGCTATTTAATAGAGAGCTTAAAACGAAATTATCTATAGTTGAAGTACAGAAGCCGGAAGTTTTCAAGAAAAGAAGAATTCAAGGAAACATCGGAAAGGTAAACAGGTACTTATAACATTTATTATGATAAACATATAAAAGAAATAGATGGATTTGAAGAAAGGAAAGATGTAATTTATACGGAAAAGAGGCAATGGCACCCCGCTAAGGTAATTGGGGAACATGAAAAGGTGCCACGATCATATTGGATCCGAACAGCCACGAACATACGTCATAAACACATATATGCCAGTGATCGCATCTTTGAGGTTCTTTCTAGAAGAAAATTTAAATTGATACTGTTAAATTCCTGTCTTCTTACAAAAACGCAATTTGGTAAGTACATAGCTAAATACTTGTCCGATAAAACTTCCCCCACGTTTAGCTATAAATTTACAAAAATAAAAAAAAAAACGTAGCTAATTTCACTCACAGCAAATATTAAGAATTTCGCTAACTTGATAACATCATTAAAATTATTTCAGCGTGGTTTTTTAAAACAAGAAGTTTACTAGTTCACTTCTATTGGCTTACGTTTAAAAATCAAAACTTCCTAAATCGAAACTGCAAAGATCTGAAATGATCAGAGAATATCGAAGAGCAATAGTAAACAAGCAGTAAATTGTTGCCAAGATTGATCACGTTCTGTCGGTGTAGGATTACTTTAACACAGTCAACTGCGCCACTAATTCGTCTGTCCCCGAGGTGCAATGCCTTTACTGAATTACATCAGGTGGATAAAGGAAGCGCGACACCAGCATTCTAATACGTAGCCGAAAGCGCTACGAAAACACGAACGTCCCGATATCATGGGACCGATAACTCTGGTTGATTCAGAAAACAGTTCCACTCACATACGACGTATGTACATACGCGATTTCGGTTCCTTTTGTTTCGAGTTAAATATTAACTGGAGCACAGCTATATATGCAACTGTCCGTGAATACCTTACAACATTATACGGTTATGCGTTTGCTTCATGATAACAGCTTCGGAGTTTAGCACAATTCTCGATGCATTTATTCGTTCAGTGAAGCTTATTATTTACGTAGTTTGTGAATTCAAACAAGCAGAGTTTCTACAATTGGATGATAGGGTGCTGTTTGTTAAAGTGCTGTAACAGCAGAATAAATAGCGGATTGTATTGTAGTCGTATAATACGTAATTACATAGTCCGCATATAGGTGTCTCACGAGACATCTGTACGCATTGGAATATTCTAGAACCTTGGCGGGTTACATCGGAAGCAGATGTGAACTTAGTTGTTTAAATGGAACACCCTATACCGAGTGTCCTAGATCGGGTGGGATTACATGGGCCACTTCCTCATCATTGATGGGGCAGATTTGGATAGACTTCAAGATGTTGATTGAACCCATTAGAAATTATTTCAAAAAACTAAAAGCTGTAATTATCTTGTATGTTAAATATCGTAAGTATAAAAGTCGCCGTTTTCGACAAGATTAACTTAAACAAAAATTGAAGATGGGGATTTTTGAGGTACTCGTATCAACTGTCTTAAGTTAGATGGGCCGCAGATCGAGTTTTTTTGCTTTTATTTATGGCAAATTTTCCAATTACTGGCAGCTACGATATGTTTTGCACATGTAACTGTTAAGTCGGGCATTTGAACTCGAGAAATACAGACTGGTGTATCTAAATCGAAAGAAAATTTTAAGAATGAGAAATGAGAAAGAACAAGTTCACATCCACAAGTTGTGCTTTAGATTAGCAAATCGTCCAGAGATTTCATAGATGACCTACGTGTGGCAAAAAAGATTGGGTTATGACCACCAATAATAATGTTTAATTGCTAGTCAGATCAATGGATCTAACATCTTTTGACTTTTCTTTATGGGATACGTTAGATAATAAAGTGTATTGAAGTAATAACAATTACAGTAATATTTCCAGAAGCGTAGCTAGTATTATTCGAAATATGAAATGCCTAAAGTAAACCATTCGAACGGTGTAACAAAGTACGACCAACTTTTGTTTTTTATGTAGACTTTGTGTTTGTTTAGATCCGTGTAGGCCTATTTGATTACAATGTGAAATTATACGGTATCTTACTTCGCCGAAAAGATAATGAAAAGTACTATTCAGTAGCCTCAAAATTAAATATGGTGTCAGCTTAACTTAAGAAAGTTGATACGAGTACCTCGAAATCTTTTGTTGTTTTGTTCGACATCGATTCTAAATTGGTCTTATCGAAGACAGCAGCTTTTCTTTTCTATTTACCTTTTTGTCTTTTTTCTATAACTTTTGATAACTTCGACACTTTTTGAACTTTTTCACGCTCTTTCAACAGATTTTAAATCTGCACATAAAGCTGCAGAATATCGTCCAAATAACCAATTTCGATCCATTTTCGATTCCTCCCGATATGAAATGGAGACGAAAGTGTTAAAGTTTATTTTGTTCTAGTTCAGCTGCGTATTTTCTTTCTCATCGAATTGCTCTTTCAAAAAAACACAATAAAGGCTATATTCATTAGTAGGGATGACAAAGGCAGGTGGAATCATCCCTTTTTTGCAGCGACTAGATAGACTCGTGTCTATTCGCCTCATCAGAATGGATTCGTGTCTCCGAGAGTCGACAAAATACGAGTCTGTCTAGTCTCTGCAAAAAAGTAATAATTTCATCCGCCTTTGTCCTCTCTATTTATTAGGCATTTAAAATATATACGTCTTTTATCTTAGAATGAATACCAATGGCAACGTTATTTTTTCTGGGAGACATGCAGAAAACGATCGTGTTTTCTACATGTAGCGCGTTGGTGACCACTACGTTAGTGTATATTGGAACTGTCTGTTTCATTTACTCTGTAAGCTCTGAAAGCTGCTCTGTAAAACAGTGTATGCACATCTGGGTAACTTGTTGCTATATGTAGTTTCCTCAGAATCTACCATTTGAGGCAGATTCCTCGCAAAATGTTATAGAATCAAATTGCGAGGAATAAATTATGCAATTTGCTTATTATTTCTGTGAAATCTTACTCAGTCGTACTTTATATTAGCATTTTCTCTATTGAAAAAATGCTACAGACTACAAAAAACTTTTGGTTTTGACAGAAACAAAACTTCACCTTTCGATGTCTATATATAGTACAAAGTAATGGCTTCGTTTTGGCGTAATATCAATTTCATTTTAAATGAAGTATTTAAAATTTTTGCGTTTGCTGGAATCTAGTACGTTTTGTTAATTTTTTTTTTGAATTTTGTCTTAGTTGATGAGTAGTTTGTCTCAGTTTTTTTGTTTTGTGGTATTTTTAATGATAAGCCTTGAAAAAACTGATCAAAAAAAGATCAAAAGGCGAAATTAATAACGTTCGCCATGTTTACCGTTTATGGCTAAATTTCATAGCTGACATTTGTTAAGGATTGGTTTGCAGCACAATTCATATCGAATTAACGGTGGCTATAATTCAATCGTTTTAGATTTTTTTTGCTTAGTGTACTTTTCAGAAAATTACAATTACAAACGATAACATAACGACGATAATTTTTGCTAATGTACAGCGTGTTCATCTAATGCACTTCAATAATTTGGAAGAGATAAGTGTTACACAACATAATGTTATACTTAAGTGTATAGGGTGTTTACTAGATGTTTGGTATCCAAATGGGGCACCTTAATATCACGTTGTTGGAAATCTCTTTAATCCGTGTCACCTTTCATTATACTATCCTAGCTTTTGCGATAATTCAAAAGATTTTTCCGGCTTCTTTAATGACTAATATCTTTAACATCTTGCATCCTACAGCGATAATTCAAACTTTGCTCAATTGACTATTTCTTGGAGTATTCAATAGTATCGAAATCGAAAATTTTGAACTTGCGTCTGCGAGATGGACATCCCAATCGAGACGATAGCTCGCCGTGTTTAGTTCATGCTACTTTATATTTGTTTGAATGGAGCGCCCTCTATCCTTTTAGAAATTATTCTAGGCTTTTTCCTTTCCTTTTAGAAATTATTTTATTATTCTTCAAAAATAATCTTTGGAATAATCGTTTGAAATTAATAGAATTACAAACAACACATAAGTATCGGCAACCTCCGCACCATACAAGTTTAATTTACTATATGGTCATATAATAATTAGTCAGGAACGGCCGGTAACCGAATGATGATGATGAGGACCTTTCGTATTCTCGAAACGGTCATCCTGGACCAATCAGTAAATTAAACTTATGTAATGCGGAGGTTGCCCGCACTTTGGTGTTATTTACTACACTACGCCACAGTACTTGCTATCATTATTGAGCTTCCAGCACATTTGCCAACATTTCGCGGATAACGTTTTGTGTGATATTTGTACTTTATTAAATTCATCTAGAAAGCTTTTGTGTAGATATTTCTATTTAGTGAAATTGCTAATGCTATGTATTGTGGCCGAATTTCACATCAACATGTATTTGCTTAATATTATTTATATGTGCTTGTTAACTTGCTGTAGGAAAATGGTTGCTTTGAGTAGATGCTAGAATTATACCAAGAAAGATAACGTTCTAATGATAATTAATATCTTTAGCGAAACGAAAATTTATTGCATTTTTTCTTACCGCTCACGCTCTGCGTAGCTTTGTTAATAAACGACAACGATTGCGATGATCATGCTGTAAAGGCTAGTCCGTATAAAAAGGTTGTTGATACCTCAAGCAAATACCCAATTGAAGAAGATTTGAATCATCGTTTTCGCGTGTAATTTATCGGCCGGTAAAGAAATAGCGGAATTTCACAAAAATTAAAAAATTATCTGAAAATCTAAGATAGATGGTTATGGGGAATACACAAGAAAGTTGACATGAATTGAAGAGGGACATCCAAAATTGTGGTGAAACTGATCAATCTGTATACTTGGACATAATTTCGTGTCGTCGCCGAACATTTGTTATTTGAACACACTTCTCTAAATTGCTGAGGAAGGCGAATGACCACGCTGTATATCAAATCAGTTCCATTTCATGGCTTGGGCTTTTCCAACTTACACAAAAACAAAATTTCAATATTTTTTTGTATTATTTAATCTGCTATACACGCATATACATGACTTTTTTAATATACAAGGAACATTCGAATTATGTTTGGCGGATAAAGAAAATAAAGAACGACTAAAAGCCAAATAAAATTTCCGTAATGCGAATCTAATTTAATTTGAAACAAAGTTATTTTTGGAAAAGTTAAATTTAATTATAACACGGGATATATTACGCCCACCGAGAATTGTACACCTAGAGAATTAAATTCATCGGAACCTGCGTTTAGTAATGTACATTTTATATCTCCAGAGCGAGCTGTAGTATTAATAAGAAATGAGTTTACTCTGTAGGATCGAATCAACATTCAAACCCATCTTGAGAATGCATGAAATAGGTATCTTGCTAAACTATCAATTGCACTTTAAGGGCTGGTACATATTCATTAGTTGTTAATTGATTTTATAAGCATGGTGGAACGATGCATTTTACAATATGTTGTCGTTTTGTTTAGTTGTTTACGAGTTGGGTTATTAAAGGATGATTTATTAATATTTGGAAATAAGCTTGTAGCATCCGTTGCATCAACGGCATAATGAAAGCTTAACTATTGAATGCGTCACGTTTATGACAAGGTATTAACATTATTTGTAATGAATGTTATAGTTGGGAAATGGATCTGTGCCCGATTATATTGATTATAAAATAGCCGCAATTGGAAACAAATTAAATTTAAATATTCGGAAACAGAGCAAGAAGTATTAGGAAAATAATATTCTATCATTTACAAACATAGACCACACGAACATCTACAACACAATGCGCTGAAGAACCAAACCAGGCGATTTTAAAATTTTAATATGTTCAAGAAATGCGGCAGATTAAATTCAATTTGTAATTTTCAATTCTACATAGCGATTCGCCTAAAACGATTCCGACTTATATTCCATTGTTTTTAAGAGTGGTATAAATCTCCGTTGTGTTTACGGTATACGAAAGCTTGCGTTCGGAACGGTTTTTTTACTATTTCGTCGGAAACTTGAATAAACGTAATTAGCTTTTCGAGTATAAATCAAAACAGCACATGGCTGCACGTGATGGTCACCCGTGTGCTGCGAGTACTATAAGATTTATCACGTCAGGGTGTCTTCTGCTTTCTATAATTAAATTTCGCCGAGCAGCGAAGCATAAGAGAATTTAAAATCGGGGAAAAACGATTTAATACGTTAGTAAGTCTGGGGAAAATTTACCAGGAATAAGTCGCTATGGACGTGTAAACAGTAAACCTTGGGCTAGTCTAGCTTGTTGTCTTAAAGCAAAGTTTCATGCTTGGTTTTTGGCCTTTCGCTTTAAAGATCCTTACTTAAATTTATGTAAATAATGCAGGAGAGCTGCTCTCCCTTCAATGAGCCTTCCTAAGAGGCGATAATATTTTGGAGCAAATTTTGCTTATAGTTATTTACAATTATAATCATAGTGAATGGTCAAATATATTTGAAGGTTTAAAAAAGACCAATTCAAAGTAATTTTTTTCTTGTTTAAACCTTTTTTCTTAGAATTTTCATCGTGGCTCAAGTAGTAAAGAATGTTTTGAGGATTGAGGAAATCAATCGAATGTTTAGTAATAAGTTATACACCTTAGCTACTGTGAAACGCTAGTATAATGAATTACAAAATGGTCCTCTTATTTTAAATAGCAGTTACTGAAAGTAATGTTGATGTTGTACGCAACATGATTCAAAAGAATCGACATGTTACTGTGACGAGTATTGAAGATTGGTGTGAAATTCACATAATTTTTTACAAACATTTGGTAGTATGCCCTTTATGCCCATTAGATTCTTCACAATTGATTCCAATTGGAAAAAATTTCTGCGCTACATGATACAGATCTACATTGGATCGATTTGATTTGGCGTAGAATATCAATGCGGACGATGAAACATAGATACGCTGTAATCCCGAGAGAAGGCAACAGTTGACGGTTTGGGACCTTGAGAACGAATCAGACCCGACATGTTCGCGAACGCAGCCGGTCGAATAGAAGGTCACCACACCCTTTTGGAAGTATAGTACATGTTTCCTTTGTAGAACTGGAAGAACCGTATTGTTGAATGGTATTGCCTGGGGATCTCCAAAATATTTACGAAAGACTACTGAAAGTACTTGAATGTCTAAAGCACTGAAATTATGATTGGCTTATTCATCGTATAGTCCAGAGTATCCATCTAGCACCTAATGATTTCTTTCCAGTTCACGAAGTACCAATTTATAGTAATTACCGTTACTTAAAAAAAAAATGTAAACGCTGTTATACTCAAGCACCGATATCTTTCGTTGCCATTAGATATGTAATTACTAGAGATGACAAAGGCACGTGGAATTATTCCTTTTTTGCAGCGACTACATAGACTACTGGTGTTCACGAGAGTCAACAAAACGAGGCTGTCTGTCTGTATGCACATATTAAGGTAAATACTGAGTAATTACTGGGACTCTGTACGTCTACGGTGATTTTACAAGCACGTCAAGAAATCAACTTAGTATGCAAATTTCTAGTTTCAGTTTAATAATTACGTCCTCGACTGCAAATTGGAGTAATTTCATAAAGGCTTTATTGTGAACCATCCTGTATAATTACTATCAGAATATATGTATTGCTTAGAGCCGTAGTGGAACAAAAATAAATTTAAACAAACCATATCTAGTTATTTGTAATATATAGATGGACAAGATTATAGTAATAAATAAAACATGTTGTTTTTTTTTGTTCTAATAACAAAATAAATATCTGGTATATCTGGTATCCTTAAAAAATACAGTGTTACCAACGTAACAGATTCAAAAATAGAGCGGGCCACATTTTTCTGTACGCCAGAATAGTTCTAAGCTTCACATATGCATACGTATTAGATTACTATTTTACTCATTGGGGTTTAACGCAGATTGCTGAAAAGTTTGCCGCACTAGATATATTTCCAGATTTTTCTCGCTGAACCGCAGAGCCACAAATTTTATTTGTCCGAAAAACTTTGGATAATAAAAAGCTGCCTTCAACTTGATCCCCATCGTGTGAGAATTGCCTCTGGTGTTTCGGGAATACCGGGGCACCGTCTGTGAAGTTCAGTCGAATTCGTTTGGGAGATTTAAAAAATACTTTTTTTTTTGTATTTGAAACTAGTACATTGACCTCTGGTTAACATTTGCGTATCGTTTGTGCCACAAGATGTAAAGTATGAGCTTTACACGTCACACGTAAAAATTGTACTCTTATTTTAGAGGGCGGCCTCACCCCTCATAACCATCAACAGTTGATTAGGAGATACTTCGAATTTCTGTCGCTACCGTCGCAGTCGCTTGAGCAGCACAATTTTTTAATCTTTCGCTTGCTTATAAGATTGGAAAATTCGGTTGAAATGATTCCAATACACTTACCACAACATTTACAGATTTCTCTTTCGATTGTTTCGTCTACGCTTAACCACAGCCATTTATCTCTAACTACGACTTTGCTTGATTTCGCGTACACATGGTAGATATCTGCATAACGTTGTCCGGGATGATAGCTTCCAGTTGGAATTGTATCTGTGCCAGAAGTCGTGAAACAATATAATTTATATAAATTGCTCGCTTGATGACTTACCACTTTTTCAATTTGTGTGTTCTACACTACGACTTTGTACAATCGTATTTGGGGCAGCAAAATAACAGTTTATCACAAACTCTACACATCATCATGAAACAAAAATCCGGAAAATTACCGATATACTTTTTTATATTTTCAAGCAATGGTCGCCTTTTGCGCTTTCGTACATACGCCCGGCATACTATGAACTAAACAAACGACAGACACGCTGGCCCACTCTATTCATAAATACTCACTGACTCACTACACAATGACGCTATTGTATATCCTGATTATTTCTTGCCATGTTACATAATTTAAGGAATGTGCTGCCAAAATACAATAATTTACTTAACTTTCTACTAATTACACTGGCCAACAAATTTCACCTTTTGATTTTTCCATAAAATAATTTATACTAATTTCAATAGAAAACATATAAACATTTATTTTAATAAAAGGTAGAAGGTCAAGTTAGCTCAATTTTCTTTTTATATTTCAATGAAAAAGGTTTTTAGATTGGATCATGATTTAATGTATATTTCAAATTATTATAATTAGAAATGTGAAGTAATACTGCTCCGTCTCTTATAAACAATATCTACAGCATCTCTTCTTAACGTCCAACAGTAATCTGCTAACATAACAGGATTTCATTTCCGCTGATACCGTTTTTCCATTTCCATGATGTCTTGGTGGAAGCGCTCACCGTGTTCATCGCTAACGTCGCCCATATTTTCCGGGCAAAAATCCAAGTGAGAATGTAGAATGTGCGCTTTAAGGGACATATTACAGCCAGCAGCGTGAAATGCTTGTAACATATCCATTATTAAAGTTTTATAGTTGTCAGCTTTTTTGTTTCCCAAGAAATTCGTGAAAACTTGTACCATGGAGAGCTAAGCTGATTTTTCTTTCGGTGTTAATTTGGTTTCAAAGATTTCATCATTTACTATTTCTGGTATCTGAGGTCCAACAAAAAAACCTTCTTCCAGTTTCCCTTCTGTTAATTTTAGAAACTTTTCACGAAGATATTTAAAACCTTCAACTTTGAGATCCAGTGCCATTACAAAGTTTTTCATAAGCCCAAGTTTCATGCGAAGAGGTGGTATTATCATCTTTTCTTTTTCTACTAGAGGCTGATGTTGTACATTGTCTTTTCCTGGTATAAACTGTTGTCGTAGTGGCCACTCTTGCTTATGGTAAAGTTTTTTTCACGACTGTTCCGAAGACATAAAAAGCAACAGTATTTGGTGTAACCAGATTGCATATCTAAAATAATTGCAATTACTTTAAAATTTGCACAAATATTCCAGGAATAGTCTTTGTACATTATCTTTTCTAATAAAATTTTCAAATTTTCGTAAGTTTCGTGAGTAAGTAAGATATATTTTGTGTGCGGTACATACCGCAAGCGTACATCAAGATGCCATTACAACAGGAATATTGCACTATAATTATAGAATTTTTCCTGCCTACACGATCACAAATTACTATCAAACACGTCATACTGCTTAACCACTTTTACACAACAGCCTTTGTTTGTTGAAACTACCTTTCCAAAATGCAAGCCAAAATAAATTTTCTATCCGACACCTACATTCATTCGTTGTCCGGTTATTTAAAAATATATGAAATCGGTCATTCATCGATAGAAAGCAAATGGATTAATTACGGAGCTTTGCTTTAACTGGTGACAAGCTATCATGCTGAAATGTCAGCGTTGATTCATATTCCAGCATTTCCAATAGATGTTTCATCTGTAATTCGTTGTCAAAGCACGCATTATTACAAATGGAAGCATATCCGTCATAAATTATAAAAAAGTATGTGGGTAAAATGGAAGGTAGCAATTTATAGAAAACGTAACACGACATGCAAATAGATGTGCTATTAGTAAATCGTGAAGTAAATTATTGTGAACTGGCTCACTCGTAGATTGATTCGGATCAATACATCACAGAAACATTTTTTCAAATTTGTAAGAATTCTCCGGCAACTTTCTTTCTAATCATGTCAAATCGTTCTTTAAAACACAGTTAACTTCTTCTTTAAAGTATTCCGTCATCGCAATAAGTTGCCAGCAGTTTAAAGAAAACAAACCAGTTTGTTAAT
Source organism: Oryctes rhinoceros (assembly GCA_020654165.1). Taxonomy (NCBI): domain Eukaryota; kingdom Metazoa; phylum Arthropoda; class Insecta; order Coleoptera; family Scarabaeidae; genus Oryctes; species Oryctes rhinoceros. The sequence continues at coordinate 4,855,961 of JAIOKQ010000018.1, read as the reverse complement.
ACGGTAACCTTTTTTTATTGATTAGGGAATGACTGAAATACAATAATTTTTTTTTAATTTAATTACAAATGGCAATGGTTCGTCGAACAGTGTGTCCAAAGTTTTTTGATATAACTGGTTGGCAGACAATGGCTACACAATATCAAATTTAAATAAATTCAAATTTACAAGGTAATCAGTTTCCGCAGCGCTTAATCTGACTTGCTAAATGGAACAGTCTGTATATTATTATGGTTTCGAATGTTTCCCTCACTTTACGTCAATATCGTCAACATTCCATATACCTGTACTTGTATTTTTTCTTAAATGGTTAATGGTCGGTGATACATATATTCTGTTGAACACTTGTTAAGTTTCTGCCGAATACATCGAACATAAATAGTGAATACAAAATGATAATCTAAATAGTTGCCAGGTTTGAATCAGTTCAATTTGTTTAAGTTGAACATCCCGTACATTCTTCAGAAATCTGTCCAGAAGGTTTCATATACCTTATATTTAAAATACGTCGTATATTAGTAGCTAAATATGAAGCAGTACAGCAAGTTCTCTTGTCAGAATCCTCTTATTGAAGGAGTATTCTTTAACGTTGAGAAAACATGGTTTGCATTGATGTAGATAAACTTGTTCGTTTTATGCTGAACTCTAAAATCGACATTCATCTGTTTATTTTTACCGTTCGTTATTTATACGGTGTTTTAAATTGACAGATAAAAGGATAATGTTTACACATCTTCAGCGAAAAAATTTTTTTTAGTATTTCATCCTAGCATTCTACATTCATTTTCTTTCCACAGAAAAACTTGAAATAACTTAAATTAAACACGGCGACGATTTCGAGGCATCGTGCAGCTATTGGTATTTTTTACAATTAAAATTAAATCATTGCCGAGGCGGGTAAGACGTCGGCCGTTAAGGAAGTAGCGGAATTTCTCAAAAACAGGGAATCTTGTAGAAAGTTCACAAATAAAAAACATCACCCCGAAACCTACTAATACACAAGCATCTTTAAATATTTCTTCCTTTTAAAACTTTTTCTTTAAATTGCTTAGAAAGTTGATACTGCTTCGTAGTCGTTAGTAACGTAACACATAATGTACGTATGAAATAAAAACGTAGGCTTCCACGGCAAGAGTCTGTTGAAATTAAACGTGTTCCGGGTTTGAACAGTAGCATGTTGTTGTTGAAATAAAAACAAACTATGCCAGAGGCGACAACCAACTGCGATGAAACGCCGCACGTAACACGCTTTTATGCCGCTTTTATGGGGAGGATCTGTCGCTGATTGGTCGGGTGTGACGGTCATGGTTGGGCGAGGACGAATCGTTACTGATGATGTAACGTTTCCATATGTCTGGAAGGAGATAACCTGTGTCCCTATTGACATTCTTGGGATGTTTCAAGATTACTATGTATTCGCATCTTCGCAGTTGGTTTTTGGCCTCTGGGATGGTTCACATGCTGAGTTGAGATTGTGGGCGAAACGTCGAGTTTTTACGTTTATTTTTATTTTAACAACGACGTGACATGGTTCAAACCCGAAATATGTTTAGCTTCATGCAGTATGTATGCATTATATAATACAGGGTATCTCACCGCGAAATGCTTCGCTCCATATGTGAAAAAGTATACCTTCGAAAATTCTGAAACTTTATTTTAAGCAGAACATCCTATAAATGGATGAGTGCATTTGAATTTAGAACGTTAGAGAGGATTAAGCTTGAAATATTGATTTTATAGATCTGTTGGCCATATGGAACAATATTGAGATGTGAGTAAATTTTATATACACTGCGCCAAAAAAGTATCGCATAAACTAAAAAAGGGCATTTATAAACCAAGATATTTTTATACGTTCACAAAAAGTTTTCCTCGTGTATGTGAACTATAAAAACATTAACAAAATCATGGAACATAGATTTTTTACATTTTTTTTTCTAAAAGAACACATTTAGAAAAATGCATATGTGTAAGGTTTGTTCAGTTGTTTATTGAAAGTCTTCCTATACCGACAAATTTTAAAGTGCGAAGTCAGAGTTCTGTACCAACGCTTTTAAAACTAAAATGAGCAATTTAACTTCAGAACAAGTGGCTGCTATAGTTGCTTTAATCGAAGATGGACGATCTCAAGCATACGCTGCTAATTTGATGAACATCAATCAGTCAGGTGTTTCTAGAGCCGTAACCGGATATAGGGAAACAGGCAATTACAGCAGAAGACCTGTACCAGGTCGTCCAAGATGTTCTACTCGCCAAGATGACCGCTATTTACTACTACAAGCATTACGTCGAAGACATGTAACTGCGAGACAATTGCAGAACGACTCGGCTAGAGTCAGAAATACTCGTGTGAGTACTCAAACTATTCGGAATAGGTTACGACAGAGTGGATTAAGAGCTAGAGTAGCTGTAACAGCCCCTCGTCTCGCTAGGAACCACCGAGTGGCTCGCTTAAGGTTTGCCAGAGAACATGTAAATTGGAACATTAATGACTGGGCCAATATACTCTTCACAGATGAGTCAAGATTTGGACTTTACACCTCAGATAGGCGTATCTCAGTGTACAGACGAGACGGTGAGCGCTATTCGCAGTATATCAGACCGACCTAGACCTAATTTCGCTGGTGGCTCTATTATGGTTTGGGGAGGCATCTGTTTAACAGGTCGTACAGAGTTAGTACCAGTAGACAGAGGTACACTGACTGCCCACAGGTATATAACGGACATTTTAGAAGAACATGTAGTACCATATGCGCCAATTATAGGAAACGAATTCCTGTTAATGCACGATAATGCACGACCGCATGTTGCAATAATCGTCCAGGAATACCTTAACGACGTTGGTATTCCAGTTTTAGATTGGCCTGCGGTAAGTCCGGACATGAACCCCATCGAGCACGTGTGGGACCTCCGTCACAGTCGGAACATGAACCCAAAACGTTGCCCCAGCGGACCTGCATGGACTAGAAAATGCTCTGCGTGACGAGTGGGAGAATTCGGATCAGGCTTATATACGGAGGTTAATCGAATCTCTGCCAAACCGTATGCGAGCGGTCATAAGAACCACAGGTGGCAATACTCAGTATTAAAAGCTAGTGTTATGACATTTTTCTTTCCAAAATTATAATTTCTTGTTTTAATAAAAATCTCAAGTATGAGTTCTTGTTTTTATTTGGCCTGTATTTTATTTAAATAATCATTAAAGTATACTTACAACTTTATGCTACAAACAAAGATTATGTGATACTTTTATGATTCAAAACTAAATTATGCGATACTTTTTTGGCGGAGTGTATTTATATAAAGTAGTATAGTATAAGCTATATAAGTATAAAGTAGTATAAGTGAGTATATTTTGTGGTACCATTTAATTTTTCAATTTCACCAGTAATGCTGTAACAGTAGTTCTTAAAGAATTTATATCCGTCTCAAACTAGTTGCAAGCATTACAATTTTGCATCTTTTGTTGAAATTGATAGCCATCTTTAAAGTAATTTGGTATTGAAAACACATTTTGTTTTATTTCTATAAATGTAATCTACTCCTGAACACACTATACGTAACCGATAACTTCTACAATAATGTTTGGCTCGTGTCGAACAACAAATGATTACTCTTCGATACAACCGGCACGTTGTACAACGTAATTGCAATTTAATACGGAAACATTTTGCTTTCCCTATCAGAGTTTATGAATAAATACCATTTTTGATTTATTAGTCTTTTCATCAAATTTCCATTACATATTTGCCATCATATTTTCGCTGAAATACGATCCGAGGTTGATATGAATTTTTAATAAAAAAAACGTCTCCCTTCTTCCGCTTCCAGCCAGACACGAACCGATATTCGGAAATTTATTTTAGCGGCACCGTCGTTCGTAAATTACGGGAAGCTAGGTTACCCTAACTGATGTTATATTTGTCCCGCATGAAACCATACTTTACCTATATTGGATCGACCGGCCGGCCATGTAAGTTATTAATAAATCTGGAATCACCTGGAGATGGAGGGTATCCCGTATATGGTGGTGGCGGTTTAAACGAGATTATACCAAAAACCGGACATCGAAAATGGGATCAGTATCCCGTCCTTTGAATATTTGCGGATGAATTATAATTTTCACGTAAAAATTTTCGCCGCTGAAACTTTACTGAATACGATGGAGTGGAAAATAAGGGTAATAATGAAATTAATAAACTGTCCATACATCTATTCAAATATTTTTTACGGGAATATATAATATATAAAAATATCTTCGTAAAATGGGCGACATGCACAACTTGAGGTTAATGTGCTTTTATTAGGAAGCGAGCTTTGCCAAAAGTATGATGCCAGACTTTGAGAAAATAAGAGGAATTCCAGTCGATAAACTGCAAGAGATAAAAAGTATGCCAAGTAACGCAGAGTTTAGGCAAATGGTGCTGATAAATGATAGCAATGCAAAAGAATAAGATTCAAGTTATCGTGTGGGAGGTATATGGTTGGTCCGTGTTGATAATAATACTTAATATAGTTCACAACTTTGTAGTTTAAAGAAAATGATGGCTAAATTTAGGTAGCGGGGTTTCTCTTTAATGATTTTTGAAAAAGACAACTGTTGTAAATTATGTTATGATGTCTACTATCAATCTGCTGCATTTGAGGCACCGCACGTATCAATGACAGATTGCTGCATTTTTTAATAATAATAGATACAAACATGAAAAAAATAACTCAATTATATCACTTAAAAGTGTTTTTCTATTGACATTTCTGTCTTTAACGATATCTCCAAGAAACTATAAAAAAGGCAGATATGAAGATTTCCGATTAAATAATTCCAAGAACAAATATTCGGGTTTTCCATTCTCTATTATTAATTTATTATATTTTTCTCCTTCATATTCACTTTTATTACTTATTTCACACATCTCCGTGCGAAATTATAAAAATATTAGATTTTTTATCACCACCTATATTCATTATATAAAGACAGGAAACTGAAGGAACCAACTGAAACAATTGAAACTACAATCACGAAATTTGGTCAGTAGGTTCCCTTTGTATGTAGATACTGAACATGTAAGAGTGTATAGTTTATGTAGGAGTTGAATTTTTAATTAGAAAGGTGAAATTTTGTTTATGCGAAATTGTCCATCCGAATTTACCCTCTTAAGTATTGGTTTTCCAAAAGCGACTTTTCCTGTTGGTGTTTTTAAATATTTTGGAATTTCAATACAAAATTCCATCGCCGACTTTACCTCTTAGTTCCCTAAAAATATCAAACAGTGTTTTTTCTTATTTTTAGCCAAAAGTCTAAATAATAGTTTCCATGCTTCTAATTTTAACATTTGATGGAGCTTTCACATTATCTGGTCATCCCCTGTTACAGGACCTTAGATAATGAATTTCCAACAAACTCAAAGGTAATCCACGCTTTCTAGTTTATTATTCGGCATGAATTTCAACTGAAGGTCCATGCTGATCCCGTTACGAAATGCTGTTGAAGATAACACCTTTTAATACATATATCTGTTGTATCACGAAGTTCTTTGTCACTACACAAAAAACTTCAAAGTGTTTGCCTTTCAAAAATCCGCATAGACATTTTTATTTTTGTCTTTTATAACTATTAAATGCAGCAGGAACAAGGTCTGCCACTTGCATCAACATAGTTTTGGAAATAGGCTAATTTCATACAAAAATGCACTGTTAATTTAAGGTTTTCATGAGCTCTCATTTGACATTGCAGCAATATATTATGTAAAAGCAAGAACTGTTCATACCGTTTATTTACTTTAGTTTTACCAACTTTTGGTAAACGATAATATTACTTAAAAATAATTGCCAGCAGCGCTTTAACTACTAAAATCGGTAAGTTTAGAAAATGAATGTTTACCTAAAAACCAATTTTTAGCTACCTTTTTCGTTTATTTTAAGATAATAGCGTTTGCTATCTATCTTCCTACACCACATTCTTAACTTTTGCATATTTTATTTACCTATAATGTAATCGTTGACTTCAATCTTAAACTGCGTTGCATGAGCATTTTCTATGAGCCGGTCTAACCTTTCACACATATTCCTGCTCGATGTTTATAGACACGGTGCAGATTAGGTTTAATAGTCTTGACTGTAGCGAATATTCCCTGCAGGAATTCAAAATTACCCTGCTTGCTGATAATAGTTTATGTCAACATCGTTAAAACTATATCAGCTAACCCGATATTAATTTAGTTACCTATTGAACGTTTGTATAATAGGTGTTTGTGAAGATTAAAAAATCATGTCTCTATTTGTTACGAATGCATACCATAAATTTTTTTAATGTTTTAAAATTTCAGATATTTAATTTTGAATACATCAATTAACAGTAGATAAAAAGTAATTATTCAAGTTTTCGTTCTTAAAGGCAATTGACAATTCTGTAGTGGCGTGTACGAGGGAGGAACCTTCCGCATAAAATACAATTTAAAAAAAATAGATTTCGAATCCAGTAGGGTAGGTTTCAGGAGAGAATATGGAAATGTGACGCACGAGGGTACCAGCATAGAAAAAGTCGATGAACCGGTCATTTACGTCGTTCCTACTTCTCTTTGGACAATACAGAGATGTAGACCATTAGTAAATGGAAGAATAAAGTGGTTTCATATTGTTCGAAAACTTCAAGTTCATCCGATAAAACAATTGTTTAAAAACAATCTCCAGTTAACAATAAAGATTTAAAAGCTACTTCAAGCGAGACTACTGCGTGTATGTTCTATTAAACTTTTTCGTAGTACATGATGTGCTTCACAGTAAGGATTTGAAATAGGTCAGTGGCCAGCTATGCTACTTATGAGCAGTTCTGGGACATGTATTACGATAAGTTTGCCACGAAGTTGTTATTAACTGTGGAAAATATAGTAAATTACTGCAAGAAAAGCGTTATTATCGAATTTCCACTTCCATACTATTACGGAAGTTTGCTTTGTAGATATTTAATTTTACAAGTATCTTTATACGCTTTATTTTTATTTGTTTATATGAGTATATTCGCTAAAAGAAGGGTTGCTCAAACAAGAACCAATTAAAACGTTTCTATGTGTGGCATTTTTTGTGGCATCACCACTTCAATTATTGTTGTTAATACATGCAAACCGGTATTCTATGTAACAACCGTTATGAAAATTGAACAATTGAAGTTGTCCTATATAATGCACGTCGTACCACTACAACATCCACAACTTTGCCTTTATCTCCAGAATTTCATGGAAATTCTAATATATATATATATAGGATGGCGCAGGGGAATGGGAAATTTTGAACGTTACAGTTGTCAGCACTGTAGAGCCGGCAATTGTTCGTAACCTCGCACAATTGTTGTGAACGCGTTGCCATTTAGTAATCATGGATCGTTGGACTGGTGCGGAACGTGCAGTAGCTGTAAGAGCGTTTTATAAAAATGGTGATAGTGCGACTACCGCGCAGAGAATATTTCGACAGTATTACCAGCTTCGACGTCATGGACGTGTCCCATCTGCGCATGCGATTACAACGTGGGTGCGTAATTTTGAAGAAACAGGATCTGTCTTGAAAAAGAAAGCTCCAGGTGAACATTGAGGCTGTTACAGCTGCAATCGAGAGAAGTCCTCGCCGCTCCGTGCGACAGCATGCATCTGCGCTAGGGATTAAGCGACGAAGCTTATAAAGAATACTGCACGAATTACATTTCCATCCCTATAAGTTGCAGATTGTGCAACAATTACATGAACGAGACCCAGCGTCACGTACGGAGTTTAGTAGGCAGATATTGGCTAAAATTAACGAGGACGCGAATTTCGTTGGCAAGATATGGATATCAGATGAAGCCCATTTCCACCTGAACGGTTTCGTAAACAAACAGAATTTTCGTTATTGGGCCCAGAACAATCCTTGTGAGTTACACCAGCGACCAGGTCACAATATGGTGTTCTGTATCATGTCATGGTGTTATCGGCCCTTATTCTTTTGCACGTAAGGATGGTAGTGCAGCGACAGTAACATCCGCTCGATATGTTGAAATGCTTCAAACATTCTTTACATCGAGACTGTACCAGCTTAATCTTAAAATGGAAAACATGTGGTTTCAGCAGGACGGAGCCACGTCACACGCTGCTCGACATTCGATGGTAGTAGTTCGTCAATTGTTTGGAAGACGCATTATTTCACGTAACGGTGACATCGAATGGCCTGCGAGATCCCCTGATCTTAGTGTGTGCGACTTCTTCCGGTGGGGGTATCTTAAAGGCAAGGTGTACCGTACACGACCTGCAACAATCCATGAACTGAAGGAGAACATTTAACAAGAAATCACTGCCATTCCCCAAGATTTGCTACACCGCGCATTCCAGAGTTTTCATAACAGGCTGTTAGAGTGTGAACGCCGAATGGGAGGACATCTTTCCGATGTCATCTTTAAAAAGTAAAAAGACACTTTTGGACATTTTGATTGTAAAAACATAAATGGCATGCTGCATACATGCACTTTTGTTAATAAATTACTAGTTTTATGAATTTATTCGTGGAAATGACGTTATTTCAAAATTTCCCGTTCCCCTGCGCCACCCTGTAGATATATATATATATATATATATATACAGGGTATATATTGGGGTATATATATATATATATATATACAATAGCTCAGAATAGAAAATAAATGTTGCATGAGATGTATGTGTTGTATTGTTTCAGTACATAAGATTATGATTAGCAAATTGTTGCAAAATTGTTATGCATTAAACAGTTCCGAAGCTCTTCCGGGCAAGGAATAATAACTTGAAAACAAACTACTTACAAACTATTTCGATAAAACCTCGCTTGCAGTGAATAGCGGGTAGCGGAAAGATGAGCAAGAAGAGAAGCAAACCCTGACAAGTGTCGGTCTTGACAGAGAAGACCAAGGCTGTGGGAGAAAAGAGGAGCGTAATTTTCTATAAAGTATTGCACACAAAATATGCCTGCGAGGAGCGGCCAAGGTCTTCCCCAATGACGAAGCTTTTTCATCGAAATTAATGTTCTAAGTTTGCCGGAATATGAGGTCGATCATCGTTTTCATGTTTTTTTCCTCGTCAGTAAGCCTGTGTCGTTATCTGCATTCCGCTTTAACAAATTGATATAGCGCGGATAATATATATATTTTTATCGTCTCCTTAAATTATTCACTAAATGATACCGTTAAGTTTTCGACGTAATTACGGTGATCCTTTTCAGGCGCTGTCCGTAATTACTGTAATTATCGCTTCCAAGTTTTCCAACTCTGATCGACAGATTTAAATTCTAAGATAATGAATGCTTCACGGAGTTACGTAGAATAGCTAAGTTTTGATGCAGTAGAAAATAAAGTACTATCTAATGTGCAATTGTAATTTAGACACATGCTTTATACAAGTTAAACCATTTTTTTTTTCGAAAATCGTGGCTTTCGAGAATTTGTTCTTAAGGGGAAAAAATGTTGGCCCTGAAATCTACGTGTTGACAATTTCACCGACTATCGTATTGAATAATAACAATCAAGTACGTATAACATTTTGATCGTGGAATAAACATACAAAAAGGGGACAAACAGCTGTGAAGTTCTGTACGATGAATAAATCCGTATTCAATGTATGCTTTTTTTGTTGAAAACTCAGACGCATAAGGGTGGGGACGATTTCACGTTAGTTTGACTTTAACCACCCCTGATGTTATTTACGATTTCCTACATCACATTTCTGACAATGTTAACAACAAGCAAATTACTGCCGCTATTGTTTACGACCGCTCTAAAGCATTGAATTGTGTTCGCCATTGTCTTCTACTTTATAAAATTGAGAGGTATCACTTTAGAGGTGCAGATGACGATTGGTTCCGTTCGTATTTGGTAGACTTAATAAATTTAGAACAAGTTAACGTAAGCATTTTTATTAATAGTCGGTAATAATTACGGTAGATGTGGGCTTAAGGTTTACCGAACAGATTGGGTTGCTGGCCAGAAGCTTGTTATCTGTTTGTTACATTTTCAGAGAGAAAATTCCTGCGGTACATACCGCGAGAACTTGCACTCTATGAGAGACATCTTACGCCACGAACAGTTGTACAAATCTGATTGTTACTAACAAATAAGATTAAAGATGAAAGATGAAATTATACTATACCGATGATCGCTGTTATAGGCGGAAGGAAAATCAACAGAAGAAAAAATATGATTACGTTCCACCACTAGCGACGCTGACTGAACTTATAATGTTCTTTAAATTCCCACGATCCTTAGATGATAGGATATAAAAAGTTGCAGCTTTCGAAAACAAGCTTACAGCCGTTAGAAGGAACTTAACTGTGAGCAAGTGGACACAATACACAGAGGATAAAAACACATTTATTTAATGTAGTGTTATAATTCGCAACATCAAGCTTAGGAGCCATTAGCGCCACGCATACATTACGCTTAGTACGCTCTTATGTACTATATTATGTAAAGGGTTGTAAGTATACGTACTTAAATATGTGAGTAACATTGTCAGTGAAGAAAGATGTAAACGTACGTATATAAACATGCGGGGTATGTCCGTAGTATTGCGAGCATCTCATAATTGTTATCATATTATATAGCTCCACTATTATTCTGTTGATTAGTGATCACTTTCTTCACTGTCTCTTCTATCTATTTCTCATCTGTTGTTCTCGTTAACGTTTCATGACTTATTTTTCGGTCCCAACATTCTACAAATAAGAAGAAGTCATGCATTTATAAACGTCTATAGCCACTTTCTCGCTTCCCTTCCACGTTTCAGATCAACAGAATAGTATTACTCTTAAATAACACTGGCCAACATATTTCAACTTTTAATTTTGCCATAAAATAATTTATATTAATTTCAATAGAAAACATGCAAACATTTATTTTAATAAAAGGTAGAAGGTCAAATTAGCTCAATTTTCTTTTTATATTTCAATGAAAAGGTTTTTTAGATTGGATCATGATTTAATGTATATTTCAAATTATTATAATTAGAAATGTGAAGTAGAACTTCTCTGTCTCTTATAAACTATATCTATAGCATCTCTTCTTAACATCCAACAGTAATCTGCTAACATAACAGGATTTCATTTCCGCTGATACCGTTTTTCCATTTCCATGATGTCTTGGTGGAAGCGCTCACTGTGTTCATCGCTAACGTCGCCCATATTTTCCGGGCAAAAATCCAAGTGAGAATGTAGAATGTGCGCTATGAGGGACATATTACAGCCAGCAGCGTGAAATGCTTGTAACATATCCATTACTAAAGTTTCATAGTTGTCAGCTTTTTTGTTTCCCAAGAAATTCGTGAAAACTTGTACCATGAAGAGCTAAGCTGATTTTTCTTTCGGTGTTAATTTGGTTTCAAAGATTTCATCATTTACTATTTCTGGTATCTGAGGTCCAACAAAAAAGCCTTCTTCCAGTTTCCCTTCTGTTAATTTTGGAAACTTTTCACGAAGATATTTAAAACCTTCACCTTTGAGATCCAGTGCCATTACAAAGTTTTTCATAAGCCCAAGTTTCATGCGAAGAGGTGGTATTATCATCTTTTCTTTTTCTACTAGAGGCTGATGCTGTACATTGTCTTTTCCTGGTATAAAGGACTGTCCTGGACTGTCCCAAAGACATAAAAAGCAACAGTATTTGGTGTAACCAGATTGCATACCCAAAATAATTGCAATTACTTTAGAATCTTCACAAATATTCCGGGAATAGTCTTTGTACTTTATCTTTTGTAATAAAATTTTCAGATTTTCGTAAGTTTCTTTCATAGAAACAGCATGACTTATCGAAATAGAAGGATAATGGTTTCCATCATGCAACAAAACTGCTTTTAGGCTGGTCTTTGATGAGTCTATGAATAATCACCAAGAACTGGGATCATGATGTATTCCAAAAGCTTCAGAAAGTTTATAAACATTATTGCAGTAGACCAGATTACCGGCCATACTATAAAGGCATTTTCTCTGTAACCAGAGCTAAGCCAATTTTGTCGCTTTTCGAACCATTTTTACTTTACATATGCTGTTCAGTTTCATTAGTTGCTAACTTAGGGTAAAGGCCTTGTTGGTCAGTGTAATCGTAGTTCTGTCATTCTGGGAATAATTGGTGATGTTCATGATGGTTTTCCCTACAGAGTTGATCTAGACATACTTTTCTAATGTCTACTACGCTAGAGAGGTTGAATTTGATTTTTTTTCTTTTCGGCCTAGGTAAACTTTCTCTTCTTGTATTATATCTGTGGCGAATGCTTTAGTTTCGTTTATTTATTTTAATCCAACCTGCTTGATGTAGGTATTCAATTTGTTAATCTTTTCCTGCTTTATTTTTAAGTCTCCTATACGTTACCTGTAAAATATTTGATTGAAAGAAAGAAATTCACATTGTATGTTAATTTGGAAGGCATTAGAAAGTGTTTAAATGTAAGAATTGTATTCAGCGCTTCAACAGAAGCTTATTTCAGTCAAGTCAAATGACTATGAGATACTTCTTAGAAAATATACTTACCGCACTTATTTCCAATGATTGAATTTTAAAACGGATTGACTACCGTCCGAATTTGTTTCTGTTTCATCTTTTTATCTTTTCAAGTAGCGGTACTCTCTGTTCATCAGTGCTAAAACATATAACTCCAGTATAGACGCACTTCTAGATCCTCCAAAATTGCTACTGAAATTGATGCTTTCATCGATGAAATTTTGAAAATCCGTGATTCTCTTGGTTTTTCTTGTAAAATTGAATTTTATAGGAAATTATTAACCATATTAACTCCGGTAAGGATTCTATCCAGATATCTCCCCTTTGTCGGGCAGGAGTGCTAGCCGCTATATTACAAGGTCTGCGCTAGGAATGAATCGTTTTCTTTTTAGTTTTGCCGTGGAAACGGGGGATATCAGGTTACAGTTAACGGGATTGACGTCTTTTCAAAAAATGAACTACGTAGAAAGAAACAAGGAAATCATGGAATAACATAGAAGCATATTTTCTTTGTTTTTTTTTTTTTACAAAAAACGTCACAAAACCAGCGCAGAATCTGAGACATTTGGAAATGCGGAAGTAGTGGGGATGGAGATATGTGCACTCAAATAAAGAAATAGTGAGTTATGCTGAGAAAATTAATTCTAACTTGAGTGCGATTTCTAAAATTGGCACCCAGGAATCTTATAACAAAATGGCATAAAGTTGCAATTTTTAGCGAACATGTTCTCTCTAATGATTTAAAGGGGTGCAATACTGCTGCTAATGTCTTCGTTGCGACGCTAAATCCTCAATTCAGCCAACGTATAAATTACTCCAGAAATATTAGTCAATTACATTTTGAAAAATGGATAATATTTCATTTTGTTTATCGCTTGTCTTTTCAATACTTACTTGTTCATGAAACATATAAATCTTGAATATAAAAAATACGAAAATGATTAGAAAGAAAACGTAAATAAGAGAGCAAGATGTACGTATTTTCATCGTGCCGAATGCAAAACTGCGCATTAGCTGTTTTACCACTTTTCGTGCTAACTATAGCGCCCATTAGATTAACTATTCAACACATTTCGTATTGAAAAGTCAGTCCATTACCCTAATGTACCTGATTTAACCAAGCTGTAGTTTTTCGTTTTCTTCACTTAACTCGTTTCAACGCTTCGTGTGCAAATGTTTATTCGAAAGTTTGCGCCGGGACGCTAAGAAGACTATCCTTTTTGTGGAGGCGGGCTCGTTCAGTACGAAATTTACGTTCAACCTCGTTCGCCAAACATGAGCAATTGGAACAGTTATTGAATGGAGTTTTTTCCGCTACGTTGACGATATGCAATTTTTCGAGGTCGCGCAAGAGTTTTCTATCGAATGTAAATGATTTTTAGATTTGCGGAATACGAAAGCTGCTCAACTTCGGTTTTTGCTAACGTTAAAAGTGAACGATTTTAAACATTATTTAGGAATTTTTACATTTTAGGGAATTTAGGAGATTTAGGGAATGGATGTATAGTAAAAACCATTTCAATAGTAGCACGGCATGTATACATTCGTTATATGTAACAAGGATTTTTATATTCCCTACATATGTAAAATCGTACTTATAAAAGGAGTTATCCAGGAACGAGTTTTTTTTATGTATTAAGAAGTTTCATTCGCATTAGACCAGTTTTGCATTTTAATTTTTTCCTCAAGGTACACTAATTTAATCTAATGCCCTGACTGAAAATTGTATCTGTGTTTTAGCTGAAATACACCTACTTACTCTTCTTTAAGAAAGAGATACAATCTCTTCAAAAATTTTATTGACAATGAGACGTTTTATCTAATTTAAAAATTATACTTAGTGCTACAATTTTTTATTATTAAGGTGAATGTGTAAATATTTGTCATATGTTTCTAACACTATTTTTCATGCTAGAAAATGAAAATGTTTGCAATTGCTATGAAATAATTAAGTTACTTCTGCTTCAGAAAGTCTTCAGGACTTTTCAAGTTATCACTTTGGAGCTTACGTAAACATGGATAAATGTTCGAAGATTAATTTTCAACCGATGAAAAAGTGATAACGAAACCGGGAGTAATTACGGTATAAAAGTATTATTAGTAAATATGCAACAATGGGTCGCGCTCAGGGCATTAAATTGTTTACTGTTAAGATCTCGCCGGAAAATATTTGTCGTCTACACGTCCATAACGAAATAAATAACACTGGCCAACAAATTTCAACTTTTGATTTTGCCATAAAATAATTTATACTAATTTCAATAGAAAACATATGAACATTTATTTTAATAACAGGTAGAAAGTCAAGTTAGCTCGATTTCTTTCTTATTTCAATGAAAAGGTTTTTTAATTTAGTTATCATAATTTAATGTATATTTCAAATCATTATAATTGGAAATGTGAAGTAATACTGCTCCGTCTCTTATAAACAATATCTACAGCATCTCTTCTTAACGTCCAGCAGTAATCTGCTAATGTAACAGGATTCCATTTCCCCGGATACCGTTTTTCCCACGGTGTTCATCGCTAACGTCGTCCACATTTTCCGGACAAAATTCCAAGTGAGAGTGTAGAATGTGCACTTTAAAGGACATATTACAGCCAGTAGCGTGAAATGCTTGCTGAAACATATCCATTATTAAAGTTTTATAGTTGTCAGCTTTTTTGTTTCCCAAGAAATTCATGAAAACTTGTACCATGGAGAGCCAAGCCGTTTTTTCCTTCGTTGTTAATTTGCTTTCAAAGATTTCATCATTTACTATTTCTCGTATCTGAGGTCCAACCAAAATACATTCTTTCAGCTTCCCTTGCACTCATTTTGGAAACTTTTCACGAAGGTATTTAAAACCTTCACCTTCGAGATTCAGTGCCTTTACAAAAATTTTCATGAGCCCTAGTTTCACGTGAAGACGTGGTATTATGAGCTTTTCTTTTTCTACTAGAGGCTGGTGTACATTTTCTTTTCCTGTTATAAACTGTTGTTCGTAGTGGCCACTCTTGCTTATGGTAATGTTTCTCCCTGTCGCGACTGTCCCAAAGACATGAAAAGGAACAGTATTTGGTGTAACCAGATTGCATACCAAAAACAAAGATATAAAAAGCAACGATATTTGGTGTATTCAGATTACATACCTAAAATAATTGCAATTACTTTAAAATCTGCATGAATATTCCACGAATGGTCTTTGTACTTTGTCTTTTCTAATAAAATTTTCAGATTTTCGTCAGTTTCTTTCATAGAAACAGCATGACCTATCGGAATAGAAGGATAATGGTTTCCATTATGCAACAAAACTGCTTTTAGGCTGGTCTTTGACAAGTCTATGAATAATCTCCAAGAATTGGGATCATGATGTATTCCAGAAAAATTTCAGAAAGTTTATAAACATTATTGCAATAGACCAGATTACCGGACATTCTATAAAGGCATTTTCTCTGTAACCAGAACTAAGTCAATGTTGCCGCTTTTCGTATTATTTTTACTTTGTATATGCTATTCAATTTCATCAGGTACTAACTTAGGGTAAAACCTTATTGGTGAGTGTAATTTTTCGTATTGATCATGATTCAATTCAAGTAATTTCATGAGTTGATCATGAAATTACTTGAATATATGATAACTAAAAACGATGCTAAAGTAGCTTCCTCATGACATTGATGGAAGATTTCACGATAAACGCGACACAAGTGGAGCGAAAATACATTACCCACGGACAGGTTTCTGTCTACCCAGCGTCAGGGACATGGTTCCGAGACTGTTTTAATTCCGCTCTATATTGCTATTGCCTCATACTCAATGTCATAACGTTTCAAAACAACACGCTAGATATTTCTTGGTGTCCTCGGGTGTCAAGAAATGCATACCTGCCGTTTAGAAAGCAGCGCACACTGTCTTTCCCAAGACACAGCGCTTATGCTTGTATTTTATGTATGCGCGTATGCTTGGATTTTACTTTCTTGTCTGATGTTAAATACCTCAATTCTATGGACTGTTGTTGTGACCTCAGCGTAACGCGGGCAGCTCGTGTTCCGCCACCGCAGAAGTAATTTGCCTTCAAATTGCATTTCCTACGCGCGAGGAAAGTCAAAGGATTGGTTAAACGATCGATTTCGTATCAGCTGGAATATGCTGATGAAATCATAAAGCGTCGATTTTCTTCTCCTTTATCAACTTTTTGCACTATTAAGGGTGGACAGTAACCCATCGTTCATTGTTGCGTACGCTTGTACGGTCATCTTTAAATGTTCGAACCAATTTTCTTATTATTTCACTGGAGATAACGTTTTCTCCACACTCTTCATTAATCTTAGCCGTTTATACGTCTCTTTCATGCTGAATTTTGAGATATTTCAAGAATGTATAAAAAAAATGTCAACATTATACATGACTAAATTATCTGCCCATAACTTCAACGATTACCTCTTATGGAGACATGGAGAGGGGACAACTTATGCTACTACACAGCCTCTTGTAGACGTCATTTCTAAAGGTAGCGTCATCTTTACTTGTATTGCATACATACATTCATAAAGCCAAAGAGTTTAAAACTGGGAAAATGTGAGTAGCGCTCGAATGCATGGACATGATGAGCTATTCTCCAGTGTAAGTACATTTATATAGTCTGCACTTGTTTTGTTTATTACGTTTTAAACAAAGCACAAAGGGATAATTAAATGCATACGACGGACGTATTTTTTTTTTATAAAAGTATATAACTTCATCTCATTACAAAAAGGAATAACGAAGGATCAATTCCAGAATTTACTTTTTCTGATGTCGACGTCAGGAGAAATAAAAATAACGACGGAAACGCGAAACCTCGTTAGCTCTTGATCTTCATAAAGGACAAAGGCAAAAACACTTTTAACTCTCTCGATGTAGAAATTAGTTAAGAAACAATGGCCGCTTTGTTCAGCATGAAGCACGAAACAGGTGCGATATGACACGACCATACAAATTTCCCACTCCTCGTCTGTTTTTCTTCTTCATGTAGCAATTCTGGCGCTCAGTCTCATCAAATTGGATTTGTATTGGTGCCGCTCTTTGTTTGAAGTTAGCACGTTTTCCGCAAATTTATTTCGTAGTAGAGTAGTCAATAGCGACGCTTCGGGTAAGTAGAATGTAGGTCAAACTTCGTAATACTTCATTCCCTCGTGTAAGCCAATCGCTGGTTTTAATTTTACTGCAGAAGGCAAGTAGCATATTAGTATTTTATACTAATCAATTATTAAACTAATTCTATATATACCGAGTATTATACGTTGTAATAAGTTTACATATGAAATAATGTGCACAGGGCATGGAATTTACGTTATCGTCTTTTAACAATACTTTACCCTTTCAAATATAGATTTACCTAAATGTTTAGTTAATTATTATCTCATTTATTAAGCATGTTCCAATATGGATTTGGGGATATTCATTTTAAATTATTTGCAATCGCAGATTTATATTCTGCAGTGTTTCGCCCTTAAACAACGCATAAAAGTTGATCAAATTTATTACGAAAATCCGTCACTATTTGTCGACTTCATGTTGCTTTTGGTCGAAGTCATATGCCTAGCGATAGAGTAATTAAAAGACAAATTGCAGAATCTGAGTGGACTAGTTCGGTTCCTCGTATCAGATTGTTCAACTGGATATATGCTAAGGTAAATGAAAGTGATAATTTCAAAGTCGTAATTGCAACGAGTTGTAATAAAAGACCTTCATCCACAAGCATACGACATTCAACTGACTCGAGAACCGAAACCTATGGACCTTCAAGACCGCCGTTTTATTGCCGCTTGGATCTTAGAGCAGACTGCAGTTGAATTATATTCAAGTCACTCTTGTGGAAGGGCTTCTGGAAGAGGTGAACCTCGGTAACCTTTCCTTTTAACAAGATGGCGCTATTTGTCATAGTGCCAGAGAAACTGAAAATTTATTCCATGAAAAATTTCCTGGTTGTGTAATTTTCCAAAATGGCGGTTAGCCTTCAAGTTCGTGCGAGATTTTCCGCAGAATCAAATATACGCAAACCATCAACAACTAATGATTTAAAAAAAATAATATTATTACGATGTTAACTTGGATATGTCCAACAAGGTAATTGAAAATGTTGAAAGAAGGTTTACCATATCCAGAAGAAGTTGCGGTGGCCATTTATGTGTTTCACACATAATTTTAGGGTTTCTACATTGTATTGGTGTTAACAAATTGTTGACTTTATAAAAACTAAGAATTTTAGAAAACCATCAATGTCTTGACGTGAGCCCGTGCACATCGTTCTCAATCTTTAGAAACAGCTTGTTTTATAATTGCCTGATCTAGTAAATAAATACGTAATGTGGCACTAGAGGATACGCTTGGCGTAATTAATTTTATGCGGAAATTACTAAATTAACTATTGCTCAAGTTATCTTTAAAGAAACTAGACTTTTTCAAGGCATGAGAATATGGAAAGAATGTTTAATACTCGCTAATGTTGTAGAAATAAAAATGAAATTATCCTAGTCCAATTAGATGCATCTTATTATAGCAATGGAAAATGTAGCGATAATGATGAAATATCGCTATTATTATTATCGCTAAAGACACGCAACTAATACAAAAATAACGAGCGACAATAAAAATGATGAATGGAATGCATTAAAGCGTCGTAAGATATGGGTCTTCTAGTGAAAATACATCGATTAAGACAGCTACATGAAAAGCAAGAAATGCTTGAAATTATCTTCCAAGTACCCAGACTGAACTTTTCTTCCAAGCATAGCGACCTACGTATTTATCGCTTTAACTCATTTATGGGAGGAACACAAAGAAATATGAACGCAACTGTTTTATGTATAAACTTATAAAGATTTGGATATATATTGTTGGAAATAAAAATGTTTGCTCCAGAACATAATATCGCATTTATTTGTATAAATGAGCTAGATAACTATCGCCTTCATGATACTGAAATTAACAACTATACATTGACGTTAAATTATTGTATCAACAAGATTCATTGTGGTGCCTGCGCCCAATTGTGAACCTTGACTATCTACGTCCACGAAGGTGATTTTGAAATATCCGTGGATACAGTTTGTTCCTCAAATGTAGAAAATAAAAATCGACTTAATATTTGACCGTATCAATACTTTGGCTAATTCAGTTTTACATTCGAGCGAATTTTCTGCATATCCTTCCGCCAGGGTAGACGACTTACATCTGCCGTGTCGTTTAATTAAAAGCGAGTCACCTCCTTGATTTGCCAAGCACTATCTAGATCAAAATACTCAACTATCGCACCGATATTTTATTAATTGGGTTCAGATCACCAAGCGCGCGAGTTACGTTGTTGTAATCCATTCTAGCTTAATGATTGCAAAGGTTGTTACTGTTTGTTACAATTTAAGGTACCTTCATTAGTAGGAACGTAGAATCTGGTGCTTCCACAATAAATCAAAGTGTTTTCTTTCCTATTTTAGGTATGCTATTAATACTATTATGCATTACAATCACCGATAGTGATTTTATTATTTCCGTTATCAAAGTAGCTTTCTGGGTAGCTCAGTGTTGTCGATACTCCATATTTACTAACAGTTTTATCAAATTAAAATAATTATGCACAATTATACAAAATAAAATGAATATGAAATTGGAAAGTATGTTTCTAGTAAAAAATAGTTTTGATAGAATCGATCGTCTTGTTCTCTAATAAATCCATCCAGGTTTCCCGTAAATGTGTCCAAATGAATATGCAGAAGCTGGCATATTTCGTGTGAGTTAGTAATGTTCTGTTTTCTCGTTACTCGAGAAGTTCCTGAGCACAACAAAAGTGAGCAGTAGTGAGCGGGCGCTTCAATTTCAGTCAAGGCGTTCTGGGAAATTCAAATCGTTAACGGGCTTGCGAACTTGAGGACCATAAAAATTCCAGCTTTTAATTTTTCTAAACTTACATTGAGAGATATCTACAAATCTATTTGAACCGTTCCATTCTTTATGTAAGGTGCCTTAAAACGCTGCGTCATTCAGACGGTGCCAAATATATGTGACATATCGGGAAATATCGACGAACTCCAGTTTATCGTGATATAAAAATTATAATTGTCGGGAAAAAATGATAACTTGGTTGTTAAAAACCGGAGCCAATAAGTAAAAATGACGATATTACCAAAAATATATATTGCTAAGTTAGCTTAGCTCTCTCATGGTATCGATGGAATAATTCACGGCGAACGCAGCGAAAGGAGAGAAAAAAGTACACTAGCACGCGGACATGTTTCTGCTTACCCGGCGTCATCAGCGCGGCTTCGAGCGTTCCACCTTTTGTCGTTGTTGCTTTACAGTTAATACTATAACTACAACTTCCAAAACGACAAACTCGACATTTCTTGGCGCCCTTTGGTGTCAGAGAAACGCTCGTCTGTCGTCTAAGAAGCAGCGACCTAAATCGGGTACTGTTTCCCAAACCATCCCTCGAGCCTCTTTTTCCAGCTTTTTCCATCTCCACCTTTTGTCTACCAGTGCCGCCATCTCGTTGTTAAGCTGTCAAAGAACAGTATTCGGTTTATGTCGCTGCTTCCTGAACGGGAGGCATGCGTTTCTTTGGCAGTAGAGGGCGTCAAGAAATGTCGAGTTTGTCATTTTGGAAGTTGAGGAATTAACTGTGAGGAAATAGCGATAAAAGGTGGAGATGAAGGTACGCCTGAAGCCACGCTGATGACGCCGAGTAGGCAGAAACGTGGTAGGCATAGTAGGCAGAGCTAAGCTATCTTAGCATTATTTATTTTTCGTTATTGTTTCTATTGTTATTTTCCGACGGAATGGCTTTCAAAATAATTTAATTAAACTTCCAAAGTGAAAGCTAATAAACAATTTTCTGAGTATTTTTGTTTTTAAAAATCAGCCCAATTTACAAATTTAGTTTACGGATTCAGATCTTTTTGATTTTACAAGCAATAAACTGCCCGTTGCCATATCAGCAGCCTCACGAATTTCAGGGAGTGTATATCCTATCTCTTTATCAGAATGCTTGTTCTCTTTTCGACAAAGAACTGAGGAGAATGTTTAAAATGTCAATTTTATATCCAATTTGTCGAATTTAATTTAAATAAATGCTAAACTAATATAACTACGTGTTTCCTTTTTTGGTGTTATTCGTACAAAAAAATTGTACAAACTTTGTGCGTAAAACATTTCCCAAATTCGCAACCGTAAAGCGCTTGCCTTAATGGTTCGCGCTTTAAACTGGCTAGTCACTCGTGAAATGTGTTTTCACGCACTCGATTCGTAAATAACTGTTTCCATTGCTGTAATATGTATTTTCATGAATGATATTAAATTTTCAGCCTTTTAGTTAGGAGAAAATGATAATCGTTGTTTGAAATATGTCGATATAAGATCACGAGAATGTTTGTGCAGATTGAGAGTCGGTTCTAAGGTTGCACGAATATCTTCGAAACGGTAGAATGGACATTCGTTCATTGCTCAAATGCGTATGTCAGTTAGTCGCTCACATAAAAAAATAAACAGCAGATAAAGCACATATTTCAGTGAGGAAGGAATATGCCCTCTTCCACTTCGAATGGATCCGATTAAGGTATGTGCAACTATAGGACCGACTCCCAATATGTATTTTCCAAGGCACTGTATGTATGATAAAATTACACAACTCGTCTGTTACTATGTGAATAATTACTTCTGGGGAGGACACTACTAAATTACATTAGGTATTAGGCATTAGGCACGGATAGAGTATATAAGGTAGCTCATTTAATAAATACTTTGTCCTCTAAGTTAGATCTACAGTATTACTCCATTAACACAAATTATAACGCAGATTTTCATGATTAGAGTTAATAGATACTAATCGCGTTTCAGGTATATCCCGTATTATTGCGAGACCAAAGGTATATCATCTTGAAATTCCGCCTATTACACAAAGGGCTCTCTTCTGCGAAAGGGCCAGATGAGGGTCAACGTTTGTGCGGCAACTCTTGACTGAAAATACACTAACAAAACCGACTGAAGCACTTGATTGGCTATAGGAGGAATTGCATTGATTTTTACAAAGAAACCTTAAGGAAAGGAAGAATGTTGTTGACAGAATTTAAGGAAACATAAATTATAAAAGATTTCTTTAATTAGTTACTCAAAGAAAAATCAAATATTAACTTATTTTATTAACTCTTTACCTTCGTTCACTGAATATCGGATTCAATTGTTAAGGCAGAAGTAGCATTTCATGTTATTATTAACAATATAGCATAGCTGGGTAAGTTTTCTGCACACACTACTTGTTTGAAACGTTCCCACTAATAAAAATCTGCAATTGTTAAATATACTTCTTGGGTCCATAAAATTGTACCAATTCGCACCTATTCAACGATTACCACATTCACGATTTAGCCAACTCACAACGATTACAGAATATTGAGGAGGATATATACGGTGGCATCCGAAAAAATTTGGCCAACAAATTTATATAAATTTGTTGGCCAAAATAATTTATACTAATTTCAATAGAAAACACATCAACATTTATTTTAATAAAAGGTAGAAGGTCAAGTTAGCTCGATATCTTTTCAGATTTCAATGAAAAGGTTTTTTTTTAAATTAGATCATAAGTTAATGTATATTTCAAACTATTATAATTAGAAATGCGAAGTAATACTGCTCCGTCTCTTTTAAATAATATCTACAGCATCTCTTCTTAACATCCAACAGTAATCTGCTAACATAACAGGAATCCATTTTCTCTGATATCGTTTTTCCATTCCCATGATGTCTTGATGCAAGCGCTTACCGTGTTCATCGCTAACGTCACCTATATCTTCCGGAGAAAAGCCCAAATGAGAATGTAGAATGCGCACTTTAAGGGACATATTACAGCCAGCAGTGCGAAATGCTTGCAACATATCTATTACTAAAGTTTTTAGCTGTCAGCTTTTTTGTTTTCCAAGAAATTCGTTAAAACTTGTACTACGAAGAGCTAAGTCAACTAAGTCAATGTTGCTGCTTTTCGAATCATTTTTACTTTATATATGTTTTTCAATTTCATCAGTTGCTAATTTAGGGTAAGAACCTTGTTGGCCAGTGTAATTGAGAGGCAACTCTACTAAACCGTTATTGAATAAATTTTCTAAGATATTCAAGTATGTACATTAGTTAACGTCCTTATCAAAAAAGTATTTATTTTATAATTTGAAGGATCGGTGTCACGTCTTGTGTAACTGCTTGAAATTTACTCAATTTACGGGATGGAAACAATGAAAAATGTAACTTAAAATTTTTGGGGTGGCAGAAGTAAATATTTGAAGTCAAATAAAAGAATTATTCTCCCTTGTAAATCCAGTCCGAAGACATATTTCTTAAAAATTTTGGTACACAAATCCTCTACATTATCGGGTTTACCTTCATACGCCTTGTACATAACATATCCTCACAAATTTAACGTGTTTAAATCTAGAGGTCTGGCTAGCCACCTAGCCTACCAGCCTATTAAGCTAGCCAGCCGATTAAGAGACCAGCCTAGTCTCTTAATCGATCTGTTTGGAAATTCTTACAAAACCTCAAGATTTCCTCGCAAAACTGGAATCTCCTATCAAAATCATTTTCAACCAATTCATAGACAAGTTGAACCATGTAAGGCTGAATTTTTCCTCTTTAAAAGTTTTCATTATAAATGGTCCAAAATAAGTAGTGATTTCATAATTTAATTGTAGATTTCTTTTAATCTTAGTATCAATTATTTGTTTCTTATTTTCTACTTCTACCGACACATAATCTGTTGTTGATCTTCATCCTCGATTCTACCTTTATGATTTGTGAATGTCACTTGCGTTCATAAAACGTGCTAGTGATAATAAGGTTATTTAGTTGGCAACAATGATAGCAAGAACAGTGAGATAATATAGGAAATAACGCCAAAGTATCGGCACACTACGCGGTATTGTACACATTTAATTCATTGGTTTGAGACAGCTGTTTCGAGGATGCCTCGATCTTCATTTTCAACCGTAGACCGAATAATGTGAGAAAATCTGTAATTGTAATGTGGCTATTCTAAGAAAATATTCTATTCCATCCCTACTACAATTAAAAATGAGAGTCGAGAGATCATCGAGACAGATGTTCCAGGTTAATCAATTAAACTTGGGCGCTGCAAAGTGTGCCTATAATTTTGTGTTATTTGTAATTACCAATAATTTAGCATTTTCCTTCTGTTGTGATTTTCCTCGTGTCGTGCTATAACCGTTTTATATCAACTTACAATTAGTGTCATTGATTAAACCAACGAAAGACATGAACGTTTCGCTTCTATTTCCATGTTTATTATTATTTATTGCTTTTTCTGGTATTCCAGCTTAATATGTTTTTCTAGTTCCGCTTGCATTTATAATCCTGTTTGAGGTAGTTAGGTTGAACTAAAGTTAGCCGTTGGATTTTTTGTTACCATTGCTGCTAGATAGAAACAAGCTCTTCTATATCCGGAAAGTCAACGTAATGCTCGTCTCATAATTTATTTTCCATGTTCACGTTGGCATCTGTAAAATTTAAGTGCGGTAGTACGGATAGAAAGAGCAAATTTTTCCTCTAGTCAAAAAAATGTTATCATAAAACAACGCTTATGGGAACGTAAACAGTTGACGCAATAATTGAAAATTCCGAAGTTAACTTTAATTAAAAAACAGAAAACAACGTTTTGCTTGAATACCCTGCTTTGCACACCAACCGATAATTTGCAGCAAACTTTTAATAATAAAAAAATATCTCGGGGCTATGTATGCTTTAAAAAGGTAAACGTGAAGGCGCAATAACAGCGCGAATACTATCATTTTGCTCCGTAATTCAAATAATTAACCAAACTTTTACAATTGATCCATATAGTCGTCATTTAAAATTTATTGCGTTTATACACCACTCTTTAGTCTGAAATTCAATTATTTTTGGAATAAAGCAACCCTCGAGGAGCGAATTGAAATCCTATATCTAGTAAAATGGAACGCTATTAACTCCACTCACTCCTTAATTTAATCAGCATTTGTCTAGACGTTCCAATGATCTTTATGACTTCTTTGTCGCCTAATGAAGTTTAGTAGAGATCGTATAATGTAGCTGCTTAGTAATTACTATTCGAGCTAAATAGTTTAATATCGCCTAAATATTCATTGTTATTGTTCGCAATTCACATGGAAAATTTAAATAAAACATTACGACAGGTTACAGAGATCCACGTTTACGCGTAGACGGAAATATACAGGGTATATTGTTTTCGATGTTCTTATAGGGTGTCTTAAAATTGTATTTTTTCAACGAATGGTGGCGGCTCAACGCGTAGGATAATATTTTTTAAAGCTTGTCATAATCTCTCCTTCAGGAGCCTTCAATGTGTGGAAAGTGTCTTCTGGCTCTGTAACTATCATCCCTTCGTCTTACAGGATGAGTCGCAATTGTTCTTCAACATGGAATCGTTAGTTCAGTCAGCTACGAATCCAAATAAATGTTTTAAATACAATTTTGATATAAAAAAGTAAACAAAATATCTGTAACCTTGGAAGATTAATTATGGAGAAATATGGAGAATCCGAAAGCACAATTTACTGTGTATTGATATTGAGAATATCTATTTGAAATTAGGTATAGAGATTATAAGAATTGCGTAAGAATGAATCAATGTACAACTGATACAAAAGTAGAAATCTTGAAAGTACTTTATAAAACCACAAGGGTTTCAACAAATAGAATACGGAAGACTGTTTTCGTAAAGATTCATGAAACATTCTGTGTTAGGTTTCAAATGTTAAACGATGTAATAGATTTAAAAGATTGCTAACCAATAAGTGCTCTCCTTTAATGGCGCACTTTGAAATTTCGGTATGTCACTGCGCTAACTCCTTTCTTTGAAATTCAAGCAGCAATTACATAGGAGAAAGAATAAGATGAAAGTGCGTTAAGAGGTAGAAGTGTACTAATTAAAACAGTGTAGCCATAAAAATATATACCCTGCAGCTGTAAAAATAGCACATAAATAACCTGGAACACAGAGATTGCATCGGTTCTAATTGTTTTAATAAATTATATGAAATATATAGAAAATGGTAAATGTTTCAGAATGATACTGTAAGTTTTTATTACCTAATTAACTATTATCTGAGAAGACGCAAGGTGTAAGTTCCTAATTGGCATATTGCTCATTAATATTTGTAAGTATTCCTACATTAACATATTTTACGTGTGCTCAGCAATGCTAATATTTCGCTGCATCTTTCCGAAATAATTTAACAAAAAAACAGAGCTTTTGTGTAAAATTTTCTGTTATATCCATTGACCTTAGGAATTAGGAGGCAGGTCACATTTTAAGCCAAGCAGTGTTTAGAATACGCTTAATCAAGTATGTTTTAAGAGAACCTATCGAAAATTACTAATTCTGTATGTATCCATGCATTTCTAGTCCACTTTTGTTTGTATATTTAAGAAAAAACGTTGCCCAGAGCGGAAGTCAACGAAGAAGGTAAAAATTGAACTTGAAGCAGTTAAAGTTAACAAAAGACTTAAGGAAAGTTAAGAAATTAGAAGAAATTCTGATACAATCGTCATTGCATCTATCACTCACAAAATCAAATACTACAAGATACTAAAATGTCATTGTGATAAATGTAAGGAAGAAGCTAGGATTTTACCTCCGCCGTGGAAGCTTTTTAATTGGGGAAAAAGGAATTGCGAGAAAAAGCAGAAGCTGTCTTATGCAGAGGTATATCTATTTATCAATCAAATCCCAATTGTGGACAGACTAATTAAATTAACTTTCAATAAATTGGAAAAAAGGTAAATTAAAGCAAAAATTTTCGCCCATTAACTTCATAATATCTTTGATTGTTGTATTCGTTCTCTTAAGCTATCTAAATCATTCGGCATGCTTCAATAGATTTTGGATTTTAAAAGAAAATGGCTAAAGGAGTTATGTTAGATTACTAGGCCACCACTCGATTGTTTTCATCTTTCAATCCATCTGATAAGGAAAGACGGGTCTAAAAATTAGGTAATTTGATAAATCAGTATCGTTTTGACTGGGTATTAACGTATTAACTGTTAAGAACTTAACATTTTATTTTGTTTTTTTATCTTATAACATTAACTATTTTTGTTTATTTTGTAAAAGTAATATTTTGTTTTATGTTTATTTTATGATAAATTAAATGTTTCATTTATTTTGTTTTATATAAATTCATATAATTTGCATTCAGCATCATTTAAACTTAAACATATACGCATTCAATTAAAAATTCCTTTAATTTCTCATAAAGTTTACAAAAAAATATAAAATTCCTTAATGTTCTAATTAAAAGATATCTTTATTAGTTATAATTGTTATATCTGTTTGATGTAGCTACCGCTAATGCGCGTATCGGATCGAGTACTCTCCGCCAGTAACGTACACATACGTACAAAGTATCCAAACTTCTTCGGAAGTCGGAAGAACTGACACGACTGCCTGCCGTCGCTCTTTCGCTTGTGAGTCACGCAGCGCTTAGATCCGCACTATCGTTGGTTTCTGATTTTTCCGCTTATACACGGGGACGGCAGCTCGGAGCAAGATATTAGACGTGGTGTATCAGATAAGAACGCGAGCGTCTGGGTAGCCGTGTGTGGCGTAGTGATTAGCTATTTGCTGCTGTCGCTCAACCAGACGTTCGTGATGGTGGCCCTAGCGTCAGATATTGAACATTTGAATGTGTACACGAAGAACCGGATTATGAAATCCATTTGTATTTAAGTTTTAATATATACGAAATACGTATTTATTTAATTTATTGTCAAGGGAATTGTCTATTTAATAAATGTATTTTGTATATCTACGTACTGTGTTTAATTTTAAGAGCAACTGATTAAGCGAGTAAACATATAAAAATTACATATAAGCAATTGGTGCTTTCTCTTCACAAGAAAGATACACCGAAGCAGACGACTAGCGGCATTGTTCTTCAGACTAGGAGAACGTAACATTAACTAAAGCGGAAATGAACTCAAACTGAATAAATTCTAAGTTGCCTGTGATTAATGCTCCTCGAGTAAGGTCCAAGCACTTTGGTACCAGCAATTTCCTTTCGCATATAATTTACTCTGAATGCCAAGTGCGTCCCATCTGGATCCAGTGCGAATTTTCTATCATTCAGTGTTCGCAATTCTGTCTATTGACGGGAAAACATCGCCTGCTCAAGAAAAAAAAAGATGTATTGATTATTGTATTGTATTCTAATTTTCCTCGCGCAATTGGATCTTACGTCAAAATGGTCTACGAACAGTTAATGCACGAAATGTATTTTGTAAACGTGGAACTTTACTACTCGAAACGTATTAACTAAACGTATTATATAACTTTCTATCTAACACCATAGGATTTGGCTCGGAGTGACGTGAAGATTTTCTTTAGCTGCTAAGAGAGTGCTTAGTTTAGTATCTTCAGATACCTCAGATAGCTGATAGCCGCTGGTAACAGATTACACTCACTTGCTATGTCTTTCTGTCAAGTGAAAGGGGGTGAGGGAGAACCAGAGTAATTAGAACGCCCTTCTGGTGAGGTTTAGATAGAAAAGACCATTTGCGGCCTCTGGCTCAGTCTGCGACGGTCGTAGGTCGTTTTGTACTTAAGGAGAAGATACTGGCTCCTGCGGTTGGAGCCACCTGGCTGATAGGATGGGTAGCACACCTATCAAAAAAAAAAGCAAAAACGCAAATGTCCTCTGTAGACATTGGCCGTGGGGCTCCGTAGTGCGTCGCTAGATAGTCGTAAATTACCCGCCCTTACGTAAAGAGAATCTCCCCTTTTTTTTCTCCTTTTTTTTAAGACGGTTCAATCAATTTAATAAATAAATAAAAAGGAAATAATAAAGAAACGTAATTTAATAGTTGATTACAAGAATTATTTGTCGTTATAACATTGGTTTGTCCCCCAGACTATGTATATCGGGTAAAAGTAACGATCTATAAATTACAACGGGTTTGATACCCGACAAGATCATTTGATCGAGACATTTGATTATGTTATCTAACGTAAAACGACAATTAATTTAGTAATATTTAATCTAGATTCACAAATTAAAAATAAAAGAGAACTTACGCGTTACTTTGAATTAAATAAAAGGTTAATAAAATTAAACAAGCAAAACCCGCCCGGGTCAAACTCGTAGAAGATGGAGTATTTATCTCTGAAGCGAGGTCCCAGATCGACTCACGTCTTCACAGTGTCTCTAGGGCGGAACGAGGCTACTACAAGAACTTTTTTGTTGTTCCGGAAGGAGTTTGCCCCTCAATAACAACTTTATTTGAGGTTTCGGTGGTAATTTGCCCTTGATAAGAACTTTATTTGTGGCCTATGTGGTCAGTTGTCCTCGACACGTGCAGGGAATTAAGGACAAAAGCTCAAGTACATGATTAGACTTCTTCCGACGTGAAAGTTTGGATTCTCAACGATGCGCAGAGGCCAAGCCGAAAAACAAGATATAGAAAACACTGTGTTTGAAATTAAATTTCACTAGAAATCGTATCTAATCACAGTCTCTATAATGACTTGGGCGGATATAAAATCGTAATGTAAAGCGATAGGCCTTCCTCAAGGCAAAATTTATATTTCATACCAGAGAGAATTTCGTGATACACCCAAGTAGTAAGATGTCTAAACGGAAAAGAGAGCTTCAAAATTCTAGAATAAAATAGTTTTTGTGATCAAACATCACAAAAAAGGACTAATCGGAAAAACTATCGAAAATCGCTTAAAAGCAAAACGGTACGACCTCTCTTGCGAAGAAGGGAAAATTACAGGCTACGAAAATTATTTTCGTAAGAAATTTTAGAAAAGTAAAAGTAAAAGGGACAAAAACGCCTATGCAAAAACTTCCTGAGAATTATCGTAGCAATAAATGAAGTTAAAAATACTGAAGTAAAAAGAATCGGACAGATAGAATTTAATAACGATAATTCGCATGGTGAGAAATGGGTTGCTTAGCTATAAAATATATTGCATACGCATCGGAAGGAAAAGTTCTCAAGATAAACATAGTCTACAAGGTGGCAGAAAAGAACAAAAAACAGAGAACATTTGCGCGTAACACAGTTATCGAAATGCATGATTCTCAATGTGCAGTAAATGCGCTAACACAAATTGAAAATTTTCGTAATTTGCATAACTATCTATGGCTACTTCACTACAGAGGCGCTATATCAAAAAATACTTGCACAACAAAGTAATCAAAGTAATTGTAAACTACATACAACTTGCACAACCTTTGTTACTTAGACCGTAATTCGCAACGGAGGATGGTTCTCACGTCATTATTTTCATGTTTCTACTTTACAAATTTACGCGTACATCGCTTCTTGTTCAAAGCAACTTCCTTATCGTATTTTATTAATACTTTGAAAGTCACTCAAAACACGTAGTTATAAATTTTCAACGTTTTCAATTTTCTCTGTGTGTATCTTCGACATCGCTTTTACATTATTGACTAACATTTTCCGTACGCCCCTTTTTCACTTACCCCATATTTTATACATGTAGTAACCGGAGAAATATTCGTATTGAGATGGCTACCACATTTAACTGCCTACTTACTGCAAATTTACATATATTTTTATTAGCATTATTTGTTATGTATTGAAATGTAAATATCCATTGTTGTGTGCAATTAGTTATTAAAAAAGAAATTAAAAAAGAGAATTTCATTACATAAAAACAAAATCCGTAATGATTAAAGGAGTGCGGCTCTGTGCGTTTATCGCAACAATAGTGGTTCAACAGTTTATTTAAAGCAAATATCATTGAAATGTTAATATTGTAAAACTACGGAACCACATTCATTATAGGAAAGACAATTTATGTAGCAAATACTGGAGTTTATTATTTGATTAAATTCACTTGGTCTCGTCTTTTATATTTATTCATTGCGTATACCGAATGTTCACTTGAAAACATCCCACTCTAAATTTCTGGAAATCTGGAAATTTATGAAAAATTTCGTGAAACACGTGAGGAATATTATCGAAGGGTAATATTCGAATAATCGAAGGGACTCATCTGCTTGAACCTCCTGCCTTCAGGAGCTTAAAAATCTTAAATGGTGAGAGGTATTGAGTACTCCTTGTAATTCTTCATTCTAATGGTCGTTTGAAACAGGACATTTTGGCGATTAGTTCATCGAAATTGATCGATATGTTTTGGATTTTTTTTTGACTTTTTTGCTTGCTCGAATATATAAAGTTATCTGAGAATTCAAATTCTTTTTGCAGAAAAAATCAATCCAATAATTGTTCAAAATGTTGCCCGTTATTCACTGACAATGATACAGCCGTTGTTCAAATACAACAGACTTTAAATAACACCAAAGAAAAAAAATCTAGTGACGTCAAAGCAGGAGACCTGGCTGGAATTCTATAGGTCCTCTTCGTCCTATCTATTAATATGGAAATACATTGTCTAAATATTGCCGTACTGAAAGAGCATAGTGAGGAGAAGCATCTTGTTGAAAATGTGAATCTTCCACATCAAGTAGACCTTTGGAGAGCCTCCGTAATTAGCGGATCGATGGTATTTTCTAACATATCCAAATATGCTTCACATTTAGCTTTCTGTTGAAAAACAACGCATTAATGACGTGGTCTCCCAAAATGCCTGTCCATCAGTGTACTGGGTGTGTCCTACATCCTCCAATGTCTGCAGTTATTTACAAATCTAAGTAGATAAAAAGTATATTCATTACTAAAGCAGATGTTTCTTACGAATGCATTGTTATTATTAATCATAGCGGTCATTTGTTTACAAAGCTCTACTCTTCTATCAAAATCGTTCTCTCTCTTGCCATATTTGTAATTTATACGGATGGAAGTTATGAAGTTTTGTAATTTTATTAACGGAACCCAAGAAAATTCTAGTTGCCCCAGAAATCTTGAGCAATGAAATATTAGGATTTAAATCCGAAATGACAACATATTCACTAGAGCGGCTTCATTTAAAAACTCTCGGCCGCTTATATTTTATATTTGCAACAGATCAAGTCTGAGTAAATTTGTCAATATATTGGTCGAACACACTGATTTTCGGCTCTATAAATTAATTACGATTATTGTTTCTTTACTTGAACAACCTTGGGTGGATGACATCAAAGCAACAGGCGATGTATTAACAAATTGGAGCAAACACTGATGTATCCACTTTCAATGCTATTGTCCGTTTTCCATTTATACAGTTACTTTAGTTAATATTAATACAATAAAAAAATACTATTAATGAAAAAAAAGAAGAAAAACAAATTAATCGACGAACGCAAAATCAGTATAAACACGTATCTAAAATATAGATTTTTATTTAATAAATACCTTCAAACAGTAAGGGGAATATTCTGTATTAAACATAACTTATTACTTTTTATTTTTGTTATTTTTATTTCCCCTTGTTTCTGAGAAATTGATGAAGGTTTTTAATATTGTTTCTTTGTTCCGATGCTCCTAAACTAAATTGACTAGCTACAAATATAAAACGAGCCGAACCAAAAGATTTTATTAAATATCTTGAAAATGAATCGATCTACTTTAAAAAACTAAGCGTCAAACTGTACTGTTTTAAAAGACCATTAAAATGAGGTATTACTTGGCGTCATTTTAAGACTTCTAAGGGTGTACCTCCCAGAGGCAGGAAGTTCAATTAAATGAGTCAATTTTTGCATAAAAAGTTGTCCTCCTCGATAATACTTCTTACGTATTTCAGAAAATTTTTGATAAATTTCCAGATTTCCAGAAGTTAATGGTGGGAAGTTTCCAAATGTTCCAAAGTTTTTACACTGTCATTTCACACGATTTAGAGCGCTGCATTTTAACATTTCTTTAAATTTTTTTCATGTTAGCTTTAATCAAATCGACTACCTTTTTTATTGTTGTATTATTAGTAGAGCTCCCCAAAGTGCGTGGTAAGTCAGAAGGCGTACCGCCGGGCGTGGCCGGGGGGATATGTAATGTAATATATAAGCAAATAACTCGCATCGCATTTCGGTAGTTTATTACCGTATGCGATCGGGTTGTGACGGTATGGCGGACGCGCGTAGTAAGAAACGCCCACAGGCCGACAAAGTGAAAAAGTTCTGTGGAGAATTTCCTGACTTAATATATAATGGAAGTAAGATTATATGTAAAATTTGTAATATACCTCTGATGTGCAATGATAAATATGGCTGTGGAAGACATGTAAATAGTCAGCAACACAAAAATAAAAAACTGGGTGTATCACCGACTGAGGCAACTCAATTTATAATTGATTTATTTTATATGCTGACTGCGTGTAATTTACCGTTTTCCTTACTCAGGAAGAAACCATTCCGTGAATTTTGGAATAAATATAATCCAGACTTTGAGTTACCGTCGGAAACAAGCTTAAGGAGATGTGTGCCAAGTGTACGTACCGAAATTGAAAACAGGTTCAGATCTGCAATAAAAAATAAACTACTGTGGTTATGTATTGACGAAACGACAGACCGTAAAAAACATTCTATTTTGAATGTGATTGTACGTATACTGGAACCTCGTCAACCTACAAAGGGAATTTTATTAGCTAGTAAAAGACTAAAATCGTGTACTGCCGACGCTATCGAGAGCGTAGTCGTTGATACTTTACAAACATTTGAAATTGCCACTACTCAAGTATTAATTTTCATGACCGATGGTGCCGCGACAATGCGTTGTGTAGGTCGTTCTCTTCAAGAACATTATGGGATGATGTTACATATTACTTGTAAACTTCATGCTCTGCATATTGCGGCTGAAACTATTCGTGCAAATTTCCCTGAGGTAAATGCATTAATAACAAATACGAAACGAGTGTTTCTCAAATCTCCCAAACGTACCAGTGAATTTCATAAACGCGTTTTATTTTTAGTCCGTCTTTCCTTAATAGCCGCGAATCTGCGGCTATTAAGGAAAGCCAGGATAAATTCCAAGATATTTCCGTTGAAGCAGATTCACAAACCGTTTACAACAATTATAGAGAAGTACTTGAGGCAATAAATAAATTACAAAATAGTGCACTGTACCTGACGGAGTCAGTACAAATATTAGATGACGTTAATACACTCCTACACTGTATAAATAACAAAAAAAATGATATCGTTACAAGAAATTTTGAAAGTGTTATGAAGAAAGATACAAATTTTAGCAGGTTAAGACAAGTTTGGGAAGGTAACTCTACTGATCCGGTGACTAAATTCAAAGATTATTTTAATTACGCGTGTATTACATCATTAGACGTCGAGCGTTCATTTTCAAGATATAAAAACATTTTTTCAGAACGACGAACATCCTTGAAAGAAACGACTGTGGAAACATTCCTAATGCTTCAGATGTTTGAGAAATCGGATTGCGCTTACGGTAACAGTTTTAATGTGCCTACCTCCTCGTGTGCTGACTAATACTATTTTCCTTGTGCATTAACACCCACTATATTGGATACGGCTAATTACAAAAGTAAGCGTTTTAAAATTCTTTATTTCTTTTGTTTTTATGTACTTTACTTATGTTCCTTATCGACGCTTATGGTGCGCCACGCAGTTGGGGAGCTCTAATTATTAGTAATACAAGTGCTAATTTGCAGCAATGCATCTTCTTCATTACATACCCCTGATGCAGATTACATGTGCG
Source organism: Oryctes rhinoceros (assembly GCA_020654165.1). Taxonomy (NCBI): domain Eukaryota; kingdom Metazoa; phylum Arthropoda; class Insecta; order Coleoptera; family Scarabaeidae; genus Oryctes; species Oryctes rhinoceros. The sequence continues at coordinate 4,820,832 of JAIOKQ010000018.1, read as the reverse complement.
GCCGAAAATTCGGCTTAATGAAGAATTAAAATCAAGGCTCTTTCTATCTATTGCTTTTCCCCAAGCAGGATTAAAAGAAGCTTTGCGTTTAATCCCTGGCTTAGTTCAGCGAATATCAATTACTTCCTCTCACGTCCATATTTGTTTTGTGCCGAAACGTATACTTATATTATTTAATAGTAACCATTTTAGATACATATCACTTAAAATAAGTTATACCTTTTTTTAGCAGCTACTGTGCTGATTTATCTTGCAATTTTGACGCTTTCCAGTGCAAAAATTCAAATGATACAAAATATTGGAAAAAGAAGGCTGAAATACAATATTGTGTTATAATAGTGTATAATGGAATTTACTACAAAGTATCCTCCTCAGGATGTTCTTTGTTTTTGTTTTTAATTGAGAGCAAAGAGATGAACTGTGATGGAAATTACCTTTTATGCAGATTTACATTTGTTCGTCGTCGTAATTTACATTTTGTTTACTAAGAACAGCCAGTTTCACGCGATGTTTTTTACTAAATAAATTAATATCTATCACATAAGATGTCAAAGCTAAAATATAGCTTTATAGCTAAAACACAGTTTACTCTTGTAAAGCGTTTTATTTTGCCACTAATTCGATCAAATCGCATTTCCTTATTAAACGTACGTACTTAAAGTACGAACATGTACGCTGTAAATGGTGGATGTGTTTTTATATTCATGGCGTAATTGCAATTAGTGTAATGTAAATGCAATTACCAAATTGTACGATTCGAATATTTTCCAGGAAAAGAAGTGTATGAAAGCAAAGTTAACGAAACAATTTGTTTTCAGGCCGCGCCTGAAAACTTTTGCACTTCGGTGTCAGAAGGGTGACTGCTTTACTTTTAGAAATCTCCTTTGCGGCGGACCGCGAAGCAATTCTCATTACTTGAAATTACATCGATTTTCATTCGCCAAGGCAATGTTTCCTTTCCGTTTTATTTACAGGTTTCATGCTAAATTTTACGAGTTTTGCACTTCACGCGGGAAATGAATAAAATCTGCATGAACATATAAACGCATAAAGCGAGATAAAGGTGGTTGTTTTACAATTTATAGCATCATAACCGACAACTTTGCATTCGTACGAAGGATTTTAAAACGCGGATTTTACTTTTTATATTCGTTATTGCCCAATGGTTACAGCAGATTCGTAAGCACATTTATCATTGCAAGCTGTATTTGATTATAAGCATTGTCACAATAACCAAAACCTGAACGTGTAAAGGTTGGCAATTTTCGAGCATCGAATATGCTAGCTAACAATATACCTAAAAAATCAATAAGATAATAATTTCATAGTATACTACTGCACGAAACATTCTACAGATACATCAGAAAAATAAAAATTGTTTAGATCTATGAAAAGTTCTCTTGTGAAGAACCTAAATGTCTTTAGAGGACTGTCCTTGTATCTTAGCATTTTACCAGAGATTTATAATATTTAATATTCCTTCGGAAGGTCATTGGTCCAAATAATGCGCAGACTCATATTATTTGACTTTTTTGCTTGTTTAGTCATGTTTATGATTGTAGTAGGCGTGTAAGGTGAAACGTTTATTTGGGCATTATATTGTTCAGTTTTCTTTATAATTTACGAGGGCTGTTTTGTTTTTTAACCTCCGATAGCTTATAAAACCGAGACAAGTGTAAATATCAAACTGAACTTATCATCGAAAGTTATGTACAAACATGATTACTTTTTTACATATCATCTGTAGATTGATGCATTTGTCATATCTATGGACGAGCTTTCCAATCACCTCCGTATAGAATATTGCTGCCGGTGAATTGAGATGATCCATGACGTTGTTTTGAAGTTTCCCTGTACTTTTAGTTACCTTTCCAGTTCACGAAAGAGATGGAAATCGCTCGACGCTAAGTCGGGGCTAGACGCCGAGTGTTCGAAAACTTCCCATCGAAATTGTTCGAGAGGTTACAGTGTCAGGGCCGACATTGCCATGAATGGGAATTCTTTTGTTTTGTATGGCTCTCCACAATGGTTGTAAAATTTCACAATAAATAGTTGCATCGATCGTAATTCCCGGTTCCATATATTCAACAAGCAACACACCCTTTTCATCCCAAAATTCTGTAGTTATAACTTTGCTGTCGTTAGATGTTTGTTTGATCCTTTTCGATTTATTTGGTGAGTTTGAATGCACTCACCGTTGTGACTGTTGTTTTGTTTCGAGGGTGCAATATTGAATCCAGCTCTTATGCCATGTGTCACAAATGATTTCAAAAAATCTGCACCTTCAACCTGATTACGGGTGAGAAACGTCCGCGCTGATCCCATTCGGCAAACTTTGTGGCCATCAAACAACTCATCAAGCGCATAGTTTTTTTGTAGCGTAGGTGTTTCGTTATAATTGTGTACACCGATGATCTTGAAACTTCGGAAAGTTCTCGAAACATTTTGTCAACTCATTGGACAATGTCTTCTTATACGACAAATTTGCGTTCTTGTCCCCTTTCCTTGTTCCCCCATTCCTACACTATACCATCCGCCATAAAGTTTTCGCCGTATACTCGGTATATTTTTCTGCTCGAAGGAATCGAATTACGCTACGCGACTCGCATTTGGAGGAAGAATCAGTTGTGGAAGCCATGTTTACGTGCCTGGAACTCTGCTGAAAATGGTCTCTTACCGCTCACGTGACCGTTTACTGGAATGAAAGAAAGTCGAAAAGAAACAGCCCTCGTAGTTTTGTAGCTGACGGAAAATAGACCAGGTTTCTTCAATTGGCTCGGCGATTTTTTTACATTTTATAGCTTTCTGAAAAGAAGACGGAGAATTTTTGTTACGACGAACGTTTAATTTATAAATTATAAGCGGCTTGCCTTTCCCGCAATATCTTGTAGGTCTTTTTTGAAAACATTCAAAAAAGTGCATAAAGCTTTAGTGGTGGAGTAGCTACATACATTGAAGTCTTTAAGTGATACCAGATAGGCTTGCCGTGTTGAAGCAGTTTTTTGTTAGACAGTTTTGAAGTCACTCTAGCGACTCTGTAGGAAATTCCACAGACAGACTCTGACAACATTGGACAAGGCAATTCTTTGTTAGAAAGTATAGAGGACTTCGATTTTGTATTTGACTTGTATTTGACTTGTATTTGACTAAGGGAAGTTCTTATGCAATGTGACTTATTATTAAAAACCCTTTAGACAGCTTAGCAGTGTGACCTACGAAGTGAAATCTGTAAAAAATAGCGCTTGAAGTGTTATAATCCGTCAGAGGATTGTTTTAGTTTAGAGTAGCCCAGAAAGGACAAACTTTCTTCCAAAAATTGGCGGAGAGAATAAAGTTACATTTGATTATCTAAAGCAGTATTACAAAGTTTCAATTCTTTGAATAATTATTGATATCTTAAACTAGGAGATAGAGGTCAGACTTTAAGAAAACTACCTAAATGTACTCAATCACTTAAACAAAGTTTTAGAAAGAGGAAACGGTTGACATTTTTGAAGGAGCAATGTGTTGTCCTCGTTAACACTTTTGGCAAACCTCATACAAATGTGGCCTGATTTAGATGTTAGCCCGTAGAACACGTATCCGTAAAAGTAAGGTTACATTGATATTATTCCAAGCCAAGCATGTATGTATGTCTGAATGATGAAACTTGCTTCTGGATTTAGCTGAAATAAAAGTGACACCATTGGGATTACTATTTTGGTTTAATATTTGTTATTGTTGAAGCATAGTTGAAGCAGTGACAGCAGACAAAGCACTGAATCGTTCTTTTACAGTGTATAGTTAAAAAGGAATTTCATGAATATATGGAAACGTCACCTGAGAGCTTTTGTTTATGATTTATTACGATTGCAGTAAAACCCTAACATGATAACGATGGTTTAAATCGTTTCGTTCAACATTTGGTAGTGAAGCACCAGCAAAGGAAAGGTGTCAGGAAAGGTTTTGAACAATTCGTTTGCAGAGTTTCGTCGTGGTCGTTATTCCGTCAGTGATGAATTTCAGAAAGGTCAGCGGATGTTCTCAGAGGAACCTAATCCAAAAGTTGTTTGTTTGCGAAGAATCCCAAGAAAATGATTACTTGTTTCTTTGATTATATTAAACATATCACAAATATTGTATTGAGTGACTAAAGAACAATTAATGCCCAATAACGTGCAACAGTTTCTTTGCCAGATAACGTTGCATGATCTTCCATCATGAAGGAGAAAAATATCGATTTAATTTCCTGTATTTATCTAATTGTTTTGTTGTGGAACGTAAAAAAATGCACCATCAACGCTACTGAAGACTTCAAAAACCATGTTTTGGAGATACCACCTTCAAAGCGAATGAAATGTTTCTAGAAGTGGTTTGAACGTTTGTAAAAGTATATAAATCTTAATAGCGAGTATTTTGAAAAACAATAAAGCATTAATTACTCTTACTAAATTAGTTGTTAAAAGCATTATCGTTATAAGGACTGCAAATTTTGGTGTAGTAAGTGGTAAATGGTTAAGTTAAAATCATAAATTAGTAACAACGGCTCCAATATGGCTTATTCAGGGCAATAAACAAGTTGAATAAAAAGGTAATCCATATTACCGTGAAATAATACCTCAATAAAAAAGAGTTGTTCGCAACATTTGTAAAGTTTTTTAAATTTGAATAATGCCCATAATAAGATAATCCTTCTTATTATCACTAAATCTGTGCGTGATATATCAAGCTCAATTATAGTACGGAGCAAAATAGAAAACCATTCAGTAGGTGATGGAAATTCCGATGATATACATCTAAACGTAACGGAGGAAACAGGAGAATTGGCAACATCTTGAAAAACGTCTCTGCAGTACGAGCGTAACGGTAGTGTGGGTATCGTTCATGTCGCCTGCATCATTAATCCTGACATTTCCAAATTAAAATGCCTCCGAGGGACGTTCTCCTTAGCTTGAGAATATCGAGACAATCTCTCAACTGTTTTGCCCCTGCTTACGTAAAAAAGACATCTCGGAGATAGGACAGGAAAATCTTGTTTTTTTTTTCTTACATTTATCTGGTGCGATCTGCGTGATTATTTATTTATTTTCCCGGTTTAGCTATTCTTATGGAAATGAACCAATAAAATATACACGCGCGTGATTCGGAAAGTGGAATGAAGAAAGCAGGTCACAAGCAACGCATTTGCGGAGAATTTAAATGACGTAGATTTACGTTTTCAATCGTTTGACTCCATACTGCAAAAAGTGTTAAGAAATTTACGCAACATTTACGCGTTCTTTTACGTCACGTTCGTAACGATTGGCGCTTCTCAGAGCTTCTCTCATACGTGTGAACAGTAAAACTATTCTTTGTTACTAATTCTCCAGGCTACTTATGAACAACCTGCTACAATTTGCTCACTAACTTGCTATTCCACTGTGTTTATGTACACGTATAGTGAAATCCATGTCCGTTTACAGGGTGTACTATCCTGATGCTCACAATTTTTTTCCACCTCCATGTTCTTTAGCTTCGTTCTATGCTTTTCCCCTTAGATCCTCCCAACTGCTGGTCCCAGGACACCTAGCCTCCCACACACGTTTTACCTATATTTTGTTGTTCGTGTTCATTGTCTGCAAATGTCTCCATCATCCAAGTTATCTTTTTTTCATTGATATGGTTCGATGTTCCTTGGCTTACTTCTTAGTTTGAAATTTTTCCAAATTTTTTCGTTTAGAACAACTTACTCATATTTATGGTACATTTCTCAATTGTTTTGTATTCTCCTAATAACTTCCTTAATAATAAAAATATGGTCTATTGTACTATTTCTTCTTTTCTGAAGCTTCTCTGTGAATCTGATATTGTTAGTTCAACTAATAGTTTACAATTTTACATCAATAAGCTTAAGTAAAAGCCTGTTTGGTTTAGCGCCCAATTAAAGAAAGAAACGGATTAGATTCACTTGACTACGGAGTAACTTGATTTCCGTACGTATTCCTTCCAAATACCCGCCCCTAAAGTGAGTGATGGAAGGAGGGTTATCGAAGGCGATACTCGTTAGTTGCAGTTCGCTGAACCAAAAATAAATAATTTACTCCCTCACGTTCAGAGAGATTTGGAGAAGTTGGTCCCTAAGGCCCTTTTCACTTCTCGCGCGTCTTACCTAACACTCCGCTCCATCCTAAAGTAACATCATAAAAGATGATTTATGAATGGACCGTTCGCATGGACATCATCCCCGGACGTCATGTATGTTAAAATGATGTATGTATACCCTTGGCGGGTTCCTACAACTGCCCGCACCTTGCGCTTCCTTTCTTCTAGGCAGTAACCTTAAGTAAAAGACTACAAGACCACGGACGCACTCGTAAAGATGATAAGTTATACGGGGTAAATGTTATTTTATAGCGGAATGATATTTTCCTGGCGGAAACGGATCTTAAATTGTTGGGAAAGTGCAAGGCGTCCTTTCACGGAGTGTTATAAGAAATGTTGTAAACAAAATAGAATTTCCTAATGACTCATTTCTAATTTTTGTACAATTGTCCGAGTAACGACAGAAAATCACTATTTTGGAAGCGTTACCAATATGTCTCTATGCACTTAGTTAGCCGGCAACATGTTATATAAGTAAGTGGAACGATTAATGTTCACTTTGAGTTTTGTACTTTGTGTAAAAATGTGAAACGCTGTCAACGTAATATATTGTTCCTTTTCATTCAGATACGTTACCAAGTGGGTTGCCCACCGGAACATGGAACTGAAAACAAGGATGCAAAAATCCAAAATACAGTACTTGTTACTTAAGCATATGCGAACCTTTTTACAATGCTGATACGAAAGTGATTTATCTTGAGTCTATCCTTACAGGTTGTAGGGATCACTGACAGTGTGATTTCAGTTTGTGTTGACTGCGTTCGAAGCGTAGGAGATCTTAGAATTATAGATAAGTAGCTAACTAAATCTAATAATTGTTGTAATTTTGGTAGTGATAATGCAACTCATTTGTTACTGATGGTGCTACTCAGAGATGGGCAGGTATTATTCATCCCCACGACTAATATCTATGAGTAAAAATGAAAATGTTATTCCCGACTAATAATTAAAAATTTAGTTAAAATCTGCAAGAAAAAACTCTTGATTGAAGAGTTAATCATGACTGGCGCATTTTTCATGAATAACGGTGATCTTAAGTATTTTTATGAAAGAGTGTATAATTTTTATCGAGCTTCACTTTGCCTTTTATTTACAGTAAAAACATTTAGGATGTTTCTCTCAAAAAATAAATTTTTTGGTTAATAGCTCTCGTTTCTTTTTTTTTGCTAATTTAACCAACTTTGTAGCCCCAATAATAATAAAGTTGGCAACAGTGACGAGTTAACTTGAAACACCTTGTTTGTTCCTGCCGTAAAGCCAGTAATGTATGAAATGGTAAATAATAAAATATCGTGATGCCTATGTGCGATCGCCATTTCACCAAATCAATCCGCTAATTGCTCAAGATTATTGACTAATTGTTGGATAAATCATTCATCACCAAGGATCGGCAGTTAGAGGAACATTTGAGGATGGCACAAAGATGAATAAAGTAATTTGAAATGGGATACAGCAATCAGCACTATCGGTTATTAGTGTTACTATTTGTAACAGATGCAGCTGAAAATTTGAAGGTGACTGGTGGAACACACACCCAAGAACAAATATGCGGAACACTCCCGAGTCACCATTCCCAGTTGGGGTACAATTAACTGCGCTTCACCCTTTACTGCGAGGGGGTGACAGTAACAAGGCCATGGAACACTTTACACACACAAGTTACAAATTAAAAGTCTCCTGAGGTTATGACAAGCTTTAAAAAAGCTTATACACCCCGTTGGGCCGTCACCACATTAAAAAACAAAACATTTTGTTAAGGCGTCTTCACGCAGGAGATTATCCCTTGAAAAACTGCCACATATGCCATTACCATCAGAACCAGTAATCAGCTGCGGGAGCACATGAGAAGCAGCATCCTACTATATCATTTTGACGATAATATAAGAAATTGATCCGAATGATCCTGTTTCTCTTTTACAAGCCCAACAAACATTTATAGCCCCAATTATTCAGGTAGATTTAGCCAATAATCATGGACATTATTCCTGAAAATTTGTAACTATCCGTCGTCTAGAAGTTGCTTCAACCAGCCCGTAATATCTTATAACTAATGCCATAAGTACTGCATACGAGCTTCGACAATTCCGTTCCGAGTTACCTTGAACTCTTGATGCTAATGTCAAACCAGAATTTGGAGGAATTCTAAATAACAATCCAGTATTTCTTACTGATGTCGAAAGAAGTAGATTTTTCCGAATCGGGTATTCATCAAAATGTTCAGCAAAATTTCGCGTTATAGTATTGTAGATGGTGCAAAATGTCATCAAGAAATTCAGTTGCATCATTCTACATCAAAAATAAATAGTTTTGGCGTAGATTTTGGCAGAAAAATATGTTAAATTGTAGGAATCATCAAAGGTGCACATTTGTTACGCTATTAAATAATGGGTTTGAATGACGCCAATTTTATATTTGACCTCGAGCTTATTTGTCATTCAGGTAACTTGTGTTTAGATAAACATTCAGTTAAAAAGATGGTTATTCGAAGAATATTAAGTAAATTAAGTATTTAATCATCAGTAGCTGTGTTTCATGCAGAAACATATAAACATAGCGTTTATGTTTTTTTCATTCATCAATTCTACATTACCGAAAGGACACTCCCGAATTACACAGCCCTACATTTTCGTCTAATTAATTTTCAAAGGTTTATTTTCTCTATTTTTTTACATAAATTTACCGCTCTTATGTTTAGACAATTGGAAAATTAAAAAGGAAATTCTGTTTAAATAGGCATCAAATAAGGTAGGTTGAAAAACGTTCAGAAGCAGGGTGGACACTGTCGACGCTGCCGATTTCCGTAAAAATTTGTTACCTTTTTATAAAGTCTATCGATGATAAATTAGACAAAGTCTTTGAACAGTTCTGTAGCATGACGTAAAGTTTGAAAAAATGCTTAGATGATATTGAACCGTCTAGTATGTAGTCAGATCAAAAGAACCTTCCCGGCGATCTAGAATGTATTGAGAAAGGTTTAAGTCTTCTACAGGTCATTCAACGTTTTAAACGTTTTCCGAATTTGAATCATCATTTCTTAGCAAAAATTGAGGCAAAAATGCTCCAAGTAAACAAGTTTGATGAGGTAGAATTAATAAATTTTCATCCAAATAATTTCAAAGAGTTAAAAATTTCGAAATTTGCCATATTTTGCTCACCGGAAACATTACGTACAACATATAACGTCCAGTTTCAATATTTATCCTTTAATGTTATAATGCTTTATAGAAATCCATATTTTTAATTGATAGTTGTCAGTGGCAAGTGCAAATGCTGCTCGGTCTGGCAGTATAATACTGTCTGGCTTTACAGCTTAAAGATGATAGCTGTCACAATAAGCAGCCTATCGACAGCAAATTGTTCGTATAGTCGCCCCTATATCAGTATGTGCCATACGGGAGAGTCGGAAGGATCGAACCAAGCAGCAGCAGTGTATTGTGCTCGTCGAAATAATGTTAAAGAGCTAATCTAATATGACATGAATTTTACATGGTGGTGACGAAATCGATTGTTAAATATTAAAATAAAACTTTACCTGCTACAGCTCTGAAATGTAATGACCTCAGCAATACATACTGTGTTGCAAAATTTGATGTTGCCGTATCCTAAATTAATCAAGTTCTAAACCGAGCGTAGGCGATAAAAGCAAAATAGATACGTGCAAATTGTATTATAAAATATGGAGGTTAGCTCTACTTTGGGTAATATTAAAAAGTTAAAGACTAAACAGGATCTTCTCGAAAATATATAAAATAATCATCTGCATCGCAATAATTCATCTTAAAGAGGAAATCCATTCATCATCGTTAGAACTTTATACGAACTTGTGCGATTGCTGAATAATCATTCGCCTACGGCAGATATTTTAATTTAAGCTTCCATTTTAATAAAAGGAGTTGCCCAGTTTTTATGGTTAGAAATACTAGGAAACCTCTCGGCCTAACAAAAACTTATGAAAACATTAAATCTCCTCCGGAGAATTCGTAACGGTCATCAGTCCGAGCGAGTCAAATATTTTTTGTATTCTTCCTAGGGAGCAGCTATTTTTACCAAGTGAGCATTACCCTCCAGCTATTCCTAGAAAAAAGCGCAAATAAAACATTTCGTCTTCAGCATGTCCCTATTATAATATATTGTGATGCCTCAACCAGACAATTGATTCTTATTTTCTTTCTTGTTACGTGCTGCTTTATACTTTATAATTCAGAAAGTACGGTGTACTTTTATTATCCATTTGAATTATATGGCATAAGTTGATTGTATTAGCTATAAAAATATTTCTTAATTAAAGTATTCTTCGTCTGAACATAAATAATGACACGGTGTTTATATTTACGCATGTCTTCTGTGGATGTACCGTCTCTATTCAGGCGTTGTTTGAAGCTGGTAAAGTACAAAGATAAGCGTAATTCAAAGTTAATAGCCAAAGTGGAAAATGATGTGGTAACCATTTCTTCGCATCCTCTGAGTTTTTGTATACATATAAAAGCAAGTCAGCTAAAATACCTTGATACATCTGTTGTTAGTATTTAGGCAACAATAGGCTCATTCCGCATCTTCTTTATATTGGAAAGCCCTTGAAGTCGTCAAGTACCACACTGCATTGGCATAAGGTAGTACGTTGCCGAAAGAAATGGTGGCAAATATAGCTGCTCATCACATAACATAGTCGTCGTAACTCTTTCTCAGCTTCGCAGACCCTGTACGTCCAATCGGAAAATTAACAAGCATATTATGAGAAATGGACCAAATTCCAGGGGTGTATTGTGAAAATAATTTGAACAAACTTACATGTTTGTATGCCACTTTCACTTGTGCTGAAGTTATCTAAAAATTTCGCCAGTCTTCGAGTTAATACGATTAAAAAGAAATAAATAAATAAAACTATTTTTGGCCTTGACCACTCATGTAAAACAAAACGTTAGGTATGTTGTTCTTCGTAAAGTTCGTTTCGCGTCACATCACATATCGTATTGTATCGAGATATGGTACATATCAAAAAATACCCAGAAGCAATAATTAAAAACTAATGCTCAAAATAGCTACTTCGTGGCAATGATGGAATCGTTTAGGGCAAAACCAAGGTGAGAAAAACATCCCACGAATGGACGACAAGCCAGACATCTCTTGGCTGCTTTTACGGCTAAAAAAATGCCTGCCGTTCAGAAAGCAGCGACATAAACCGCGTATTGTTCCCAAGCCCGCCCTCGAACAGTTCTTGGACTACTTAAGACGAGATGACATGCGTAAGAGCATTTTGAGGAACTGCAAACTGCAAGCGATTGCGCCTATGGAAATCCTTTCTTAGAAGTAGCGGGCGCCGCATATAAAGTTCTGCTCGGCGATTTGAACGTTGGGATATTAATTGCGATGCAATTAGGGACACACCGTGAAGTAAAAGAATACGTTGATGACGTTGGGTAGGTAGAAACATATCACTCTAACACTCTTTACATTGCTTTTGCCACAAATGATTCCATCAATACCATGAGGAAGGTATTTGAGTATTGTTTTATGTATATTTCTGTAATGGTAAAATGTTATAATCATAAGATGCTATTGGAGGATATTGCCAACAGCAGAAGAATTTCGGTAAAAACGTGTTCATCGACGTTTTCAACAAATTGCGCAAGGCACGAAGCACTCAGTAGAGCAAGAGACGTCCTTTTTATCTGAATATTAAAAGAAGGCTTTGATTAAACAAATAATGCGTGAAATTTTGGCCATTTGTAATCACGTTATAATTTGAGAACAAATGTTTTTTTTTTTTTTTTTTGTAATTATTTCCACGTGTACAAGACACTCATAATGCTTGGCCTGTTCTTCCTTACATACCTTGTGTAAGGTCTCTCCTGGCCAGTCAAGTACTTTACTGTTGTGTGCTTTATTTACCTATTTATTTAATTTAGCTAATGTGTTAGTTAAGAAACCAATTAGGGTAATTTTGTGTTCTCCACGATGGTAAGGTTCCACGATGGTTCATAATTTATCTATCGAAGTTTCTTTGATTCAATAAATTTCTGGTTTATTGTACAACAAACGAGACGAAGTACATAGAAGGCAATAAAAATCTGATGAACAGAGAGAACGGACCGTTGTCGTATTCAGTTCTACTTGATTTATTGGGGTAAATCTTGCGCATGTTTTATGTCTTGGGTTACCGTAATGACACCCTTCCTTTTTTCGCACGTCTTAGATTTAATGCAAGTAGGCGGTAAAAGTAGATTCTTGTAAATAATATTTTTCTCGAAAATGAGGATAGAACAAGAATGTTAGTTTTACAGGTTTCTTACATTATCCGATCACCGGCCGAGAATGTAGACCGCTCGTATCCTGGAAACGGCCGTGCCCGAATTAATTAATTAAACTTGCGTTGTGCGGGGGTTACCGGGGCATACTTTTGTGTTATATAAGTCAAAGTGACTTTAGCGGCGAAACAGAAAGCAGTTTCGTCCCATTTCTTCAAGAAGGTTGATAGTTCCGATACTTTATAAAGTAGGCGGCGAAACTGGGCCGTGAATTATCGTTCTCGAGTCCTTCCTAGTCTGATTATTCACTTCTTCATTCCATCGATCTTCATTGGGACTTTTCTGGCATATTATGTTGATGTTGTTTGGTCCAGGGACTAAAGATATAAATCTGTTACACCTTCGTAACATCTTTAACGTTATTGGTTGATTTAGTGTTCACACCACCCGCACACTTTTAGTCATCTAAATTGCTAAAGTTAACGTCGAAATTTTCGCCTAACAATGCTGTGATAATATTTTAATAGTCTTTTTCTTTTTTTTTGCGTAACAGAAAATTATTGGTTTTTATTTTTAAATTTTAATAATTTGTAATTTATTCAATCTAGCAACATATTTCCCGATTAGCAGTGACAACTGAAGGTACTTCTTTATTTTTTCTTCTTTATTCTTTCTTCTGCAGATTATTTTATAAGAACATCATGGAAGCATAATAACAATAACATTTATTATTGTATGACGTAAATCCAATTATAATTAACAACATTGCGATAATTCTAACTGAAATTATAAAAAATTAACTAGATTTATTCTAAAGAGATCTTTAGGAAAGAAAATATTTTATCCGAAAAAATATACACAATTACCACAATTCCACATTAAAAACTAAGACAGTATTCGAATTATTGAAAATAAATATTTAATCTTGCCGCAAATTATCATTTCGCTTCGCGTTTCTAATTAAGTTTTTTAATTGGGAAGTGTTAAGTGTATTGCCTCTGATAAACTTTGTACAAGAGAGTACAAGAACTCTCTATAGCATTAAAAGCACCGGCCATTTCAATTAACTTTTACTGCAAGTACTCATTCGCCAGCTTGTATGTATACATGAAACGCGGCGTTGTTAGAAATCAAAAGCTTCAACCAGTTACTACGGTTACATCTTTCGCACGAGCATACAATATTCAGGTTTCTTCATAGTAATTAATAGCCGATATTTCTGCAGCCATAAGTGCGATTCAACAATAAATTTTACATTGCTCCGTATGGGTCCTTATCTTCTCACAAAATTCGCAAGTAAATAGATTTTTATTTTCTCATAAAATTCATTCAAGAATTTTGTGGGAAAATAAGAACGTGTTTCTTTTCAATTGCCTCATTTAACATTATTCTCGTACAGAGTCTCCATGGATTATTTAAAATGAAAGCATCTGGTAGAACATTTTAAATTGTTATTCTTTGCAAAAAAAAGGGCTGGCCTAATTTATTACTGGATTTAATTTGTGTATATTTTTGATCAACGGTGTTTATAACAAAGAGTAAATTAAATCAATATAAACAAAATATAGAAAAATTTGGAATCTATAAAGTGCTCCTTCGACGAGTATAATGCTTGTAGAAGATACTTTCCAGGTGTTTTATAACAGTCATATTATTAGAGTAGAACTATATTTCTTAGTTTTCTTAAGCCTTAACGACTGACTTCAGTATTCAGTATTCACCTTCAATAGTATAACAGCAGCTATAGGAAGAACATAGCGTGCCTCTAAAAACACATGAATCAAAGACTGTTGTAGATTGAAATTATGCGAAGTAGGTTGTTCTTATTGTGCCGTGGGATGCAGTGGCTTTGTTTTATATAGCACATATATAGCTTTAACACTGTGGCATTGGATCACACTGACACACTTCACAGTCGCAACACTACATTGGTACTGGATGCACATTTTGATAGCTAAGCTATCACATTCAGCAGTGAAACTGAGCTTTTACTGAACTTAGTTCTGACGTTGATAGCTTAAATATAGAGGCGTGCGTTCAGTACTAGTGTAGTATTGCAGTAAAGATTTCAGTGAAACATATGAACAGGTTGCTGCATTGCATTGCAATACGTAGTCTTTGACAAGGCAGTATTTACTTTTATGTGTCCCTGACACCTCTACATCAATACTTTCCATCTTACAAAACACTAGCCTTTGCAAAAATATGTTTTATTTAAGGCATTTACAGTTAATGCAGTTATGATATAACACGTTTTGTATTGCAACGTATCTCCTCGACTTAGTTTTGATGTCACAGATCGTAAAATGCTCCATCCTCGTTATATTTCTATCAACTGTAAAGTCTAATAACACTGGCCAACAAGTGATGGCCAAAATGATTCAAAAAGCGGCAACATTGGCTTAGCTCTGGTTACAGAGAAAATGCCTTTATAGTATGGCCGGAAATCAGGTCTACTGGAATAATGTTTATAAACTTTCTGAAGCTTTTGGAATACGTCATGATCCCAGTTCTTGGAGATTATTCATAGACTCATCAAAGACCAGCCTAAGAGCAGTTTTGTTGTGTAATGGAAACCATTATCCTTCTATTCCGATAGGTCATGTTGTTTCTATGAAAGAAACTTCCGAGAATCTGAAAATTGTATTAGAAAAGATAAAGTACAAAGACTATTCCTGGAATAATCGTGCAGATTTTAAAGTAATTGCAATTATTTGGGATATGCAATCCGGTTGCAACAAATACTGTTGCTCTCTATGTCTTTGGGACAGTCCTGACAGGGGAAAACATTACCATAAGCAAGAGTGGCCACTACGACAAGAGTTTATAATAGGAAAAGGCAATGTGCAGCATCAGCCTCTCAGAAAATGAAAAGATCAGATCTCTCCGCGTGAAACTTGGGCTCATGAAAGACTTTGTAAAGGCACTGGATCTCGAAGGTGAAGGTTTTAAATACCTTCGTGAAAAGTTTCCAAAATTACCGTAAGGGAAACTGAAAGAAGGTATTTTTGTTGGACCTTAGATACGAGAAATAATAAATGATGAAATCTTTGAAACCAAGTTAACAACGAAGGAAAAATCAGCTTGGCTCTCCATGGTACAAGTTTTCACAAATTTCTTGGGAAACAAGAAAGCTGGCAACTATAAAACTTTAGTAACGGATATGTTACAAGCATATCACGCTGCCGGCTGCAATATGTCTCTTAAAGTGCACATTCTACATTCCCACTTGGATATTTGTTCGGAAAATATGGGCGACGTTAGCGATCAACACGGTGAGCGCTTTCGCCAAAACATCTCGGGAAGGGAAAAACGGTATCAGGGGAAATGGAATCCTGTTATGTTAGCAGATCACTGTTGGATGTTAAAAAGAGATGCTGTAGATAGAGACGGAGCAGTATTACTTCACATTTCTAATTATAATACATTAAATTATGATCTAATCTAAAAAACCTTTGCGTTGAAATATAAGAAAAAAAATCAATCAAGGCAAAATTAAAAGTTGAAACTTATTGGCCAGTGTTATTTGTTCACAATAACATTTATTACAATAAGATAAAAAGGCGACATACGAATGTGCTTTAATAATCGACGCATGTCCATGTATTGGCGTTCGCTCGTTGCTGAATTTACACTGGACTGATAGTAAACTAAATGAATTCGTAGTAGAATGATTACTTACTTTTATAATGCTTATTTAACATACTTAATGAGAATCTTTTACTCAATTTATTTCCTCAGATTCTCAGATTGTGTGGTTCCTGAGTAAAGGTGCAGTCATGTACTAAAAAAAAGAAAAACAAAATACACTCGCCAAAAAAGTATCGCATAATTTAGTTTTGAATCATAAAAGTATCGCATAATCTTTGTTTGTAGCATAAAGTTGTAAATATACTTTAATGCGCTCTAAGATATAATTTCTATGATTGTTTAAATAAAATACAGGCCAAATAAAAACAAGAACTCGTACTTGAGATTTTTATTAAAACAAGAAATTATAATTTTAGAAAGAAAAATGTCATAACGGTAGCTTTTAATACTGAGTATTGCCACCACTGGCTCTTACGACCGCTCGCATACGGTTTGGCAGAGATTCGATTAACCTCCGTAGACAAGCCTGACCCAAATTCTCCCACTCGTCACGGAGAACATTTTCTAGTCCATGCAGGTCCGCTGGGGCAACATTTTGGGTTCGTATCCGTCTGTGAAGGAGGTCCCACACGTGCTCGGTAGGGTTCATGTCCGGACTTACCGCAGGCCAATCTAAAACTGGAATATCAACATCATTAAGGTATTCCTGGACGATTATTGCAACATGCGGTCGTGCATTGTCGTGCATTAACATGAATTCGTTTCCTATAATTGGCGCATATGGTACTACATGTTCTTCTAAAATGTCCGTTATATACCTGTGGGCAGTCAGTGTACCTCTGTCTACTGGTACTAACTCTGTACGACCTGTTAAACAGATGCCTCCCCAAACCATAATAGAGCCACCAGCGAAATTAGGTCTAGGCTTGATATTACACTGCGAATAGCGCTCACCGTCTCGTCTGTACACTGAGATACGCCTATCTGAGGTGTAAAGACCAAATCTTGACTCATCTGTGAAGAGTATATTGGCCCAGTCATTAATGTTCCAATTTACATGTTCTCTGGCAAACCTTAAGCGAGCCACTCGGTGGTTCCTAGTGAGACGAGGGACTGTTATAGCTACTCTAGCTCTTAATCCACTCTGTCGTAACCTATTCCGAACAGTTTGAGTACTCACACGAGTATTTCTCACTCTAGCCAAGTCGTTCTGCGATTGTCTCGCTGTTACATGTCTTCGACGTAATGCTTGTACTAGTAAATAGCGGTCATCTTGGCGAGTAGAACATCTTGGACGACCTGGTACAGGTCTTCTACTGTGATTGCCTGTTTCCCTATATTTGGCTACGGCTCTAGAAACACTTGACTAATTGATGTTCATCAAATTAGCGACGTATACTTGAGATCGTCCATCTTCGATTAAAGCAACTATAGCAGCCACTTGTTCTGAAGTTAAATTGCTCATTTTAGTTTTAAAAGCGTCGGTACAGAACTCTGACTTCGCACTTTAAAATTTGTCCGTATAGGAAGACTTTCAGTAAACAACTGAACAAACCTTACACATATGCATTCTTCTAAATGTGTTCTTTTAGAAAAAAAAAAAAGTAAAAAAGCTATGTTCCATGATTTTGTTAGTGTTTTTATAGTTCACATACACGAGGCAAACTTTTTGTGAACGTATAAAAATATCTTGGTTTATAAATGCCCTTTTTTAGTTTATGCGATACTTTTTTGGCGGAGTGTACAACAGGTTATATTATAAAAAAATATGAGTATGAGAATCATTACAATTAGCAACAGCGAATACAATATACACAAAAATAAGGCGATCCCCGAAAATAAATTAAAATTAATGCTATTTTTTTAAACTAAAATTTACAACAAAAGCAATAAAATATTTAATCGACGCAGAACAACAGCTTAATAGTAAATAAATATGAATATGTAAAGAAAAACCACAAACAAGAGAAGATGAGCAAATTAACTCGATAATTGATTCGATGTTTTGGGTAGAACTGAACGGCGTACTTGTCCTCCACTTGGACCCAGGCTTGCGGCTCTTCTGGCAATAGGAGTGAGCAGTTCCTTGTTCAACACGAATTTTACACATTTGAACTATTATCTGGGTTAGGCTGTGGAGGATGGACACCTGGCGTATTTATATACGTTGGCATTATAGAGCAGTACTACGTAATTTCCCTGTATCTTTCATTCGTGGCTACTTTGGCTACGATAGAACGCCAATATATATTTTCATCAAGAAGTAATGAGAATTAACCGTCTCTCTGAGTAGTTGAGATTTGTTACAGTCAACCGCCGATGCCATTCCCACGTCTCCCTCGTCGTTATTTGAAGACGTTCGTTCTGTTACAACGTGCTCTCTTCATTTCGTGTCATTTCCCTAAATAGGATACCCAGAAATTAACTACAAAGCAATGCACATGTAAAATAAATACATTTATTAATATAAATAAATTAAATCAATTCTGTTAAATAGATAAAAGGATAATGCTTAATTCGTTTCATCAATTAATTATGAATACTTTCTTTGACTTTAGATGAACTTTATTTAGTTATTTTTGCATTAGTAATAACCATTATTAATTGCATTATTAATAATAATTAATAATAAATTAATAATAATTTTCTAACAATTAACTAATCTAAGAATTAACAGCCGATTTTATAATAAATTTAAAGTTTAAAGCGAATTCCAAAGTGAAGTTTAACCAATCTTTAAGGTTAAGGCACACTTATGTATTTATAAGTGACTTTTAGTTCGTTATAAAGGCGGCAGTAAATCTCACAAATATCTTTTATTTAATGAGGCCATCGGCTTCATGTGTTATGAAACTACAAGTGTACCCAATGATCAAATACAAAAGTGTCATAATCTAATTTTTAAATTACACATGTTCCCAAAGCTAGAACATTATTTTCAAAGAATTAAACTGACTATGTAACAATTTACAAAAGTATTTGTAAATGATTACAAAGACTCCATTACAGCTTTTTAAATGATTACAACGTGGAGAGAATAATATACAATAATATTTGAAAATTCACAGCTCTCCGGTAAAATAAAAGAATGTTTTTTAAAATTACAAGATGTGTCGATGGCAACAAAGAATCATCGGCGGTAGTTGTAAATTTACATAAAAATGTTTTATAATGCAGTCTCGGCTAATTACCATCACCACCTAGAATTTACATATAACAAAGCTATTACAAATTTTTTAAATACTCACAATCACGAGTTACCAATAGACTAAAGCGTAACCGTTATAATATTACATTGGATAATAATTCCGTTACGCGCAACTCAATTAGAGATCTGCAAAAAAATAACAAGAAAAGCGCTTTACTGTGAATCGAATCTAACCGATAATCCTTTATCTTTTTGCATTTCAGATTTAATGGTCGTTCACAGTGGCGAAGATAGAAATAAGCTTCCACCCCTCCAATTACCATTCACAGAAATCCGACACGAAACAAGGAGACCCTAATTTTCCCGCGCCGCAGTCAATAATATTATGGAAGACTGATTATATGATTCGGAGAGGAAATTGTACCCAGTTCGTAAAAGAAAAGGCTTCTTAGTGTAGACATCTATTTGAAAGCACCATGGAATATCCCCAAAGAGGCCGTGGAATTGTTGCTACGGCAACCATGGAATTGGGTCTTTGCGGGTTACAATTTATTACTTTGCGTAGTGGTAATGATCTAGAACATTGAATAAATTGCGGGCGTTCATGGATCTTTCCATATAATGAAGTTGAGTATGGGGGCCGTAATACGGTGATATATTGAAATATGGCGTTATGAAGATGTCGGGATAACTAGGATGAAAAGAATTCGTTCCTTAGCGCAATGGAGCTAACTTGATACGAACATTGCGCGCGGTTTTGAAAATGAGGAGACCTAGTACAAGGGCACGTCATCTGGGGTGACGTCATGCGTGTGCTGGAATACTTGTCGGGACACCTGAATACCTTTGCCGCGTTCCTCTGTGCAATGTGGGTGACCGTGATAGTGATTTTAGTGGACGATTGCGTCGGATCGGTACTTTCCGTTCACAAGTATAGCACGCGAGTGGTTAGGACTAAGTACGGACCTCTACGAGGTGTCATGATTCACATACATCCGCCCGTTGAAGCTTTCCTTGGGGTGCCGTACGCGACGCCGCCTATTGGAAGTCTCAGGTAAACGTTTACTAATAACACACAAGATATATTATAGAGAATGCTGAATATGAAATGTACTACTTAAGCGTATACTTCACCTTTCGTTTGGATACACGGTTTTATGCGCATTAGTTCACGGAAGCAATCACATCCTTTGTAACTTAACGAAGTTACCTATGTGAATCTCTTTATATATTTCGTACAATTCTTCGTTTGTCTTTCCTTTCCTCGAAAAAAAAATCCCCTTTTCCCACGTTTTCAGTCTCTGTTTTATTCTATTTAGGATTGTTTTATATATTCTTATTTTTACTTGTCGCGACGATTCCTTGTTCTTTAATATTTTTTAAACTTCCAGCGCAGTTGTTTACTTTTTGCAATTCAAAGTTGGATTTCTTTTTCTTCTCGGCATTTAGTATCTATCAGCACACCCAAATACATGAAGCTCTCGTCGACTTCTCTACTTTGAGATCTCATTTTGCCCTTATACGTGTAGGTTATTCTTATTGCTGCGCCCGCATTTATTTTTTATTTCCGTATATTTTGTTTCTTCGTGTTCATTTCGAGTCCTAGTTTTTCCGACGTGTTCATTAGTTGTGTTGTTATCTCTATGTGTTCAGGAATAATGTAGCAGTTAAAAGAATCGCAACTAAATAATGTTAGTATGTCTATTTGAAAAACGTTCTGTAAGCATTGTTAAAGCATTAAAAAGAAATCATTTAATCTGTAACAATTTGTGGCTAACGATAGTATATTAAATAATTTACAGCCAATGTACTCCAAGTTGTACTGAAATCTTGCATATCAATGTTCCGGTGAAATCAAATAGCTGCCCTGACATATGGAACAATTATGCGTTGGAGAGGATGTATTTGAATTGCTTGGTCAAATTTTACCAATACAGTGTATTATTATGTATTGGTTGATTAAGGCTACAAACAGTTCATATAAACATGCATCAAAAGCTGCAGAAATTACATAATCAGTGATAATTTTTGTTACCCTAAATCTTCTTTGTGAAAAGTCCAGAAATATATCTCACAATTTAAAGAATTATAATTTTAACTTTACGACAAAAATTTTTACTGGACTACATAATTCTGGATATATGGTAAGCACGAAATCGGAGTATCTAAATATTCCTTGAGTGTTCGAACACAACGATTTTGCAACAAGGACTAAAAATTGGAACAGTGGAAACTTTTTAAGGTGCCGTGATTGAAAGCTTCTGAAGTGTTTAAGATGCAACCAAACGCAAGCAAAATATAGTAAATAATTTACTGGTTATATCGGTTTCTGTCTTTGTATAACGGATCTTCCGTAGCACTATTATTAAAAGATAGCGTGCTCTAGGAAAGTCGACATTTCTACGTAATATGGTATTAAATTAGTCTCTGATTGAACACATTTCGTCATCTAAAATATGTGGCACTGTTTGTACGTGGTCAACAATTACTGGAACGTAATTGCCCTTAATAGTTTTTAAATCTGCTCCAACCTGAGGATTTTGGAATTGCATTGAACTTAACTTTATTGCTAAGCTGTTTCTTTAGTGTTCAGTTACAAAATCATTAATTTGATCTATTCGAAACGTTGAAAATCATAGAACGCTGCTTCTAACCATATACCCCATCTCTTAAGAATTGGCTACGGCGGTTCCGATATGACAGGATACAGCGAACGAAATAGGCGAATAGCAGCAAATTCGGCTGAACAGCTTTGAATAATTGATCCGAGGAAAGTATAACAGTGGCAGCATAGGTAACCATCATTAACGCTCGCTTTGGTAAAATTTGAAAGTTGTTTAGAGAGCTAATACGTTATGAACTGCTTTGGCAGCACATTTTTGCCGTCTTTTATAGGCTAACACTGCGATATGTAATATAGGATACAACATAGAAGCAGATCTGTATCTGCCCAACCTCTCGCGGTTAAGCACCACTGGAAGGCAAGCGAGAATCTTGCGCTCTAGTTACAAAGTTTAAGATTAGTTTTAGCGCCAGTACAAGTGTAAGTTTCCGATTGTAAATTTCCAGGAAAAATCAAGCATACTATGCAGGCTAATTTAAAATTTTGGAGAATATATCCCTAACAGAAGAACACGATTCTTACAATAGATTATCTTATAAAACCTCTTTGACAAAAGGATGCATATGAGCTCGTGTACATGCGTAGGGCTATTTCTAAGCATAAGAAAAATATAGAAAAAGCCTTGAGTTATCAGGACATTAATAGAAGAAGAAGAAGAAAAAAAGAAAATACTGTTGAAAGCTTCTTTCCACAGAATATGATTTTATTTTATTTTTGCTAATTTAAGTGCCTTAATGACGTTTCTGGATCTAATTTTGTCCCTTCATCACACCTATTTTTAATTAAGTTCACGTTGTGTTAGAGAACATTATGTAAGAAAGACAGCAATGATCGGCAATGATCGACTTATAAACTCTTCATTGGAAAAACATAAAACAAGTAACATGTGGACTATCTTCTCTATTACATCCCGCATTTCGTCCAAAACATTAAAAACTTTGTAATTAAAAAATTAAAGTGTTAAACTATTGCAAAAAGGCGACAATACACGACGCTTTAAAACATTGTTATTATATATAAAATTTAGAAGAATAAAAATGTTAATAGGAAGAAATGTTTAGATAGCTTGTGGCTAGCTTCACAGCCGGTTTCATAGTGAATTAAAACTTCAATTCTAGAATACGGTTTAACTTTAGTTAGTTAGATGGTTAAGGTTTGCTTTAAAATTTAAAGCCACTTTAATCTAATTTATTATGAAATCTTTCATAATTATCGACATCATATCATAATAAACTGCTATGTGAAGAAAAGCAATGTGAAAAGTTGTGATTAGCGCTGTACGACAACTTAGAACACGATGCTCCTTTTCTGTCACATTTCAAAGTCTACAACGACTTATACAGCTTCCAACTTCTTTTCCTTGTTTCTTGCATTTTATTAGGTAAACCTGCATCCATCCAATGACTATCCCGACGAAATGTTATTCGTTTATTTTATTGAGGTCCTGGATGTTGTTTTTGCAATGTAACTTTTGCCAGTAAGCATACATAGATGAAATTCGATAATGTTTTTATCGTTATTTGGTAAATTAAACATTAATTCGGAATAAATCATTAACTTCGGTAGTCAATGACAACATTGTACGGGGGCCGATATTTAGTAATCTTGTAAACTCGTATAGCATATTATAGGCTGTAATACGGCACTACAAAAAAAGCAATTGGTTTTAATCCAGAAAATTTTGTCCATATGAGATCTGTATCGTAATTGGAAGTGTCTTATATTTAACAAGTCCTATCGGGAACAAAGTGGTGAAGAGACGCTCCGATAATCTGTCCTGTTTAGTTGGCATCGCTTTAGAGGGAAGACGTATTCGAGTAATTATAAGTGGTTAATCCCGAAGGCATATCTTGCTACCGACATATGGATTGGACTGCTGGCTGAAGTTTGACCCAGATCTTATAGAATTGGCAGGTTTATTGCACTGACCGCGATTAGAAATGGATTACTAAAGAACGTTTGCAAAATAATGTTTTATTTTAAATAATGTTCATTAATTATACACATGTTATGAAGGACAATTCATTAAGGGAAAAGTAAACAAGATTCTTCTAGCGCGTCTATGTTTAAGGGTTTTAACAAAAGTTAGTCGCAATCGGTAGCGTTCCATCATTACTGCGCGAAAAATATTACCGACTGAAACCGGTGTTGCACAACCAGACGCTTTGCGTAGTGGTCCTTCTGGGTGCGCCTGAACTTGCTTTACGTGCTTCACCTTGATTTGCAATGCACAGGTTCCAACACCGTAATACAGTTGAATGATTTCTATTAAGTCTACGCCCAATTTCCCGGAAACTATCACCGACTTCATGTAATCCAATAATCCAGCCGTGTTCGAAGGGAGTTAATTGTTTATAAGGTGCACGCTCTCGTCTGAGAGGCATCGCTTCCGACTACTTGAAATTACACGCGTCTTACTCATTTTTGTACAAATATCGGATACATGTAACAGGTGTTCTTATAAGAACATACACGGAATATCTGGATCTTGTAAACGCCTGAAGACAAAGTAGACTAATGGAATATGATAAACAATCGTTTAAGTTTGACTTTCGGAAATATATTCATAAAATTTTAACGAAATACTCCAACAATTTGGCGCATTTTAATTCCCTCCAGCAAACATAATTCGCTGCAGCTCGCACGTATGTAGATATCGTAAATGGTAGGAATGCCTTGATTTATGCATAAGTTTCTACACGAGTCGCTTCGATTTTGGAACTGAGTATTCTGTGTGTATTAGTACACTTTGTTATCTAAACAATCTACAATTTGTAGCTGACATGAATATATAATGAGCAGCTTGCATTTAAAGAAATATATTAGTTTTGCCAGTTATTGCCAGTGTTATTGTATATGTCATTACCAGTCACAAGCATATTTGTATTATCTACCTACTAAATCCTGATAGATCATTAATAGAAATGACAAACGAAAGCGGCACCAACGTGAAGCTCTACGGTATACCGGATGCAACATTGATAAACACTAAACACAATTTTTTTTCCAAAACCGTAAATAACGTTAACTAACGTGGAAAATATTAACAAGTACGCCGGTCTTGAATGTTTGTGATAGGGTATCGGGTATCGTATCACTAAATGTATAAGGTGTCGTATCACTAAATCGGTCAGCGAAATATTTTTTTAAATTCCTGTAATTCTGCAGGTTTATACGAATTTAAACAAATATATTCGATCGACACATGTGTTAACAATTACGTGCATAATTAGTTTTGTTGCCCGGCTTAGCCATGCCAATAAGAAAAGGATTGTTACAAGTACGTATACTAAACTTGGGGCTCTTAAAAAATTCGATAAGGATGAATCCATAAACAGTGTTGCCACTTTCTACAATGCAAGAAAAGTGACTGTAGGAAATGGGAAGCGCAATAGAGTGAAAATGGAACAGTGGTGCACCAAAAAAGCATCTTCTTCTAGCTGTAAAGAAACAAGGAAAGAATGTAAGTTTGGGAACATTGGCGAATCACTTCTTTTATGGTTTATGCAACAAAGAAATAAAGGTGTTCCATTGTCTGGTCCAAATTTTCAAGTCAAAGCCCTACAGTTTACCAAAGAGTTGGGATTGCCGAACAAGAACGAATTTGGTGGGTGGCTTGATCGATAAAACAAACGGTATGGTCTCAGTCGGTTCAGCGTTTGAGGAGAAGAGTTGTCCGCAAACATAAAAGCAGCAGATAATTTTAAAACAGAGTTTAATGAGTTTATTGAAAATGGCAATCCTTCGCATCCAAACGAAGAACAGCTTGAAGAGGGCAATATCGTTGTTAAATTTCTTCTACAATATTGCAACTGATGGAACTAGATTTTTTGGAATATGTCCCGCAACTTACTGAAATTGACGATCCCATAATTGTTGTGTACAAAATAAACTTAAATAACTTAACTTAAATAAGGTGAAATAAGGTTCATTGGTTCGCAATCCAAACATGTTGGTCGAAAATTATTGCCGCAGTTAATGAAAATTAAGCAGATGAAGGTGTCGATACAAATTGGGACGAAGACGGCTGCATCAGTTAGCAACAGCTGATGATGGGAGTAAGTCCTCCAGCAAAAGAAATTGAGGAATGGCCTGTTGGTAAGGATGATGATGTTGTCCAAGTATTGATGAGGAAATAACAAACCTTGTTGTGCTACCTATTGAAACACTCGAAGGCGACGAAGAAGAAAACGAACACATCTAATAATATGTTAAAATTTCATATTATCTTGCAATCATTGTACGTAAAGCAGCAACCGGAAAAGTATGGCTCTTACTTCTAAAGCGTTGGAGGGACATAGTAGCAAAGAAGCTTTACATAACGTTGAAACAAATAAAAATTGATTACTTCGTGATAACTTCTTCCCGGAGAGACTCGGATAAGCGGGATTCCACTCTCGCAGTGTAGTAACAATAAGTTTGGTAGGTATAAGAGGAAGAAAATAAAAATACAGAGCCGATTTAGCACAAACACCCGGCGAAGTTCAGAGTTAACTAAACCCTGGTTAGAAAATCGAAATTCAATGAATAATAAGTGAAAGAAAATGTCTAATATTATCATAAAGGTGATTAGCGTAAAACAAAACAAATCTCTCAGAAGAAAAAATATTTTTGAAATTGTTACTTAAAAAAAACATTTCTGCAAAGCAAAGCCAAGCGGTAAAATTTCTAAGTAGAGTTAGTTCGTAGCTGATTGTTGATAAACGTTTAGAGGACACCTCACTAACATACCTAAGCGTATCAAGATGCTTAATAGTAGATTTTTCATTAATTTTTTTTTATAAAACCTGAGAGGAGGCAATCTACAATTAGGAGGTACAGCGATTTTTATGTGGAAACGGTGATATTTGGCTTTTGATTCTAGTTAGGAGGAATTTTACTTTTATCTAAAGATACAAGGGCGATTTAAAGGAAAGTATTAAATGATCCAAAAGTGGAATGAAGTACGCTTCAAATTTTATCAGTCAAGTCTTCAAACAGATTCCAGTTGTGGTGTGTTTTTCTGTGAAAGTTTACAATACTGGTTAATATTAATTCATCTGAGTAAATAATTTAAATTTTGTTTTAAAAATATTCATGGCCTTTTAGGTTTTCCACTAACTGGTTGCAGTCTTATACAGTTACAGTAAATATGAATGATTGTTTGGTTTAAACTGATTTGGAATTCAAGTTCATTCATATTCAAGTTTGGTACCATTATGCGTGTTGGTACCATTATGCGTGCGTTACATAAACTACAGAAATACATCATTTGTAAAATATTTTGGTGATTTTCACTTAGCATAAACACTTTCGCTAAACGACCTGCTTTCGACCAAGTTTCTATCAAGATCTAAAAAGATGCAGTGATGTGACTCTTGTCTTCTGAATAAAATTACTCGCTTCAGTTCGATGAATAGCAAATGCTCGTTGGCGCACGACGTCTTTTCATTGCTAATGAACGATAGTTTCAAAATATTCTCGACTACCTCATTTAATTTCAGAATGTCTTCTTTGATAATAAAAATTTTTTTGTTATGCATGGTTAAAATTGGAAAGAGAAGTTTTTATGACGGTGACAAAATCCAATACGGCGACAATAAGAAATAAGAAGGTTAATGAAAGCCAAAAAGAATCCAAACGTCATGCAAAAATTTCGATTAAAAATTAGAAGAAGTGGCCTTTTCGACTTGACCTGTTGGAAATCACATCAGTGCACCGTATCAATGAACATTTCCAAAGCCCTTCAGAAATAGGATTCCCTTGTACAACGGATATTGTCATCGATGAGTGCCTACTGAATCACATTTGTAGTCGTCTATTTTGCGTAACAAGGTGCCAACTATTGCCATTTGGACGGATTAACACGGCTGCAAAATACATATAAACTTAAAAAAATTCCTATTTATATGTTACGCTGGAAACTACATTTGCAATATTATATTTTCCGTTTAGAATTGAAAACTACACTGTATATAAGTATTTACTGCTAACATCCTTTGCGCTAGCATGAAAGACCGCTTCGAATGTCAGCAGAAAATCGAAAAGCAATCTTACGAACAAGCACAACATAATCTTCTCAGAAAGAACGGAAGCCACTAATGCAATTCGAAACGCTTTCAAGCTTGCTTCGTGTTGTCAGAGGTGTGCATTGTCGGATGTTGGGTTAATTTTAAATTGTACGTTCGTAGATCAAACATTGTTCAACGTATCGAACTTTCATTACACGGTGAATGCGCACTATTCGTTCGGTAAATTTCGGAAGCTCGTTTTAAGATAGATTGAACGATTTTGGGGCACTCAATTGTGTTAATTCGTTTATCAAATGGTGCCAAATGCTAACGTGAAAGTAGATTATCAAAAGTATCTGTGTGCAGAACTTCAACGAAACTTACAACGAAATCGTTAATTGATAGAAATTTAGCCTTGGTGCACTTTTTCCCCAATTGCTTGCAATAACTAACGCTGCCTCTGACGCGCCATTTATTTGGAAAGGATTAATGAACTCTGCATTAACTTACCAAGATAGAATGTGCAGTAAAAATGTAATTGATGGCAAAGCGTATCTAAGGACATTTTAAAGTATAATAGTTCATTAGTATACACAGAAGGAAGTCGTTTGGATTTGTAGAAATTACAAATGCAGGAAGAAAAGCTTTAGTGTCTTAGACCAAGCAATGTTTAGATTATTTTAAGAAACAAGTGTACAAAATTACAAGTTACAAATTACAAAAAGTTACAGGTTACTCACCTTTGCTTTATCATTAAAAATAAATATACTCTCTACTATTGATAAGCAATCACTTATTTATCATCATTAATACCATATCCAATTTTCTTTTATCTACTTCGTTGATAGTATTTAAAATATTTGGCTGTAGTAGTAGCCGAAAATGGGTGATTGAAAGGACAATATTTGGATGTTTTATGGGTTCTGTGATATCTGGGGCTCAGTTTCCTTTGATACAGTAATAGGAAGCTACTGGTAATTTACGTATATGGTTTTCAATAAATTTTCCGAATAAAACAGAAAATTACATTTCGCACATTTCTTCATCGTGTTATTAAAGGTAGTGTACAAATCACAAATATATGAAAGGCAGACATATTGCTGCAGTTCTTTTTTTTTTAATAATAAGTAGAAAAGTGAAAATAAATAATTACTAAGTCATTCCATTGTATTTTTTCTTGATATTGTTACTTTCTATTTATGATTAATGGTATAAAATATTCCCTTTTTCTATTTTCTATCATTAAGCTTTTACGCCAATTACCCCATTTTCCTCCTTACTTTCATCTTCACTAATTACTCTACATTAGTGTATTTATCATTACCTGCACTAATTGATTGACTGACTCATCAACGTAGAGCTGACACCATCGAAGCTACAAACATGAAATTTGGACAGTAGCTAAAAATATTATATTCGTATCTTTTTATTTTTTTAACCAAAAGCCTAAATAACAATTTCCGTGTTGCTAATTTCGAAAATGGCGGAAATCCCACCAGATCTTTAATCCTGTGTTATATGACGTTATTAATTTTCAAAAAACGTTGAAACACGTAATTCTCAATTGGTTATCAAAAGATTAAATATTATCATTCAAACAAATAAATTTCTCAACCCATACAACAACATTGCGACCGAAACTATTACGGTGTTTGCTAGTTTAACCTGAAGAAAGTGAATTGAAGACTACGTCAAAATTACCTATTTGTCTTGATCTGTCAAGTCGTCACCGGCTATCAATTCACGAAATATGCTACTATAGGAGGAAGGCAGTTACCCTCGTACTGGATCACTGAACAATAGGGACTGCATATTTACATGAGAATGCCATTCCTATTGCAGTCCAAATATTTTTCAATTGTGAATAAATAAGTGGATATACAGTCTTATTCGGATATAGTACGAAAAAAAAAATTAGGTGACAGAAACGCATGAGTAATGCCTAAATACAAAATATTATGGTTCTATGTGCACGTAGTAACGAGAAAATGATTTTTCTTTATTCGAGTCCGACTCTGTCTTAGTTAACATATGGGAATCACCGGCAGTCGCTGAAGCAGCGTTCGGATATCCATTTAGTATGCACATAGCATTCACCGTCATTACACGCAATTGCAATGGCATCCTATACGAATATCGAATACACCGATATGATTTTGATTTATGGCGAAACAGGACAAAATAGTCTTGCGGCAGAAAATTTGTACGCGGAACGGTTTCTCAATCGGCGGCATCCATCATCCGAGACAATTGTGAGAACCGTGTATCGACTTCGAGAAACAGGATCAGTAATTCCACGTTTCGAAGGTCGTGGCCGTCATATATCACGTAGAGTTCAGCAAGCAGAAGAACATATTTTAAACATCGTTGAGGCGGAAGCAGGCATAAGTACTACAACTTTAGCCCAGCAAGTAAATGTGTCCCAAACGACGGTGCATCGAATTTTGAAAAATAATTTACTTCATCCGTATCACATCCAGCGCGTGCAAAGATTAACGGAATTAGATTATCCTCGCCGTCTTGCCTTCTGCGAGTGGTTTCAACGCACCGAAGTTCGTCAACCACGTCTTGCGTCAGTAATTCTCTTTACCGACGAATCCACGTTTACAAGAGATGGTATTTTGAATTACCATAATATTCACCACTGGGCAGACGAAAACCCACACGAGATACACCAAGGCGCCTCGCAAGTTAGGATATCTGTCAATGTTTGGGCGGGTTTAGTAGGCGATTACCTACTTGGACCACATGTGCTCCCACAACGATTAAATACAGAATCCTATTTACAGTTCCTCCGAGATGAATTACCCGAGTATTTGGATGAGATACCACTAGCGATACGGCAACAATTGTGGTTTATGCATGACGGAGCACCCGCGCATAGTAGTCGAGTAATTCAAGCATTTTTGAACCAAAGATTTCCACAATGGATTGGACGTGGAAGTCGTACTCCATGGCCACCTCGTAGTCCCGATCTAAATCCATTAGACTTTTTTCTGTGGGGATACATGAAAAGCTTGGTATATGATCGTGGCCCTGATATTGAAAATGTCGAAGATCTGCGAAATCGCATTTATGTTGCAGCTCAACGCATTCGCGAAGACATGGTAAATTTTACTCGTGTGCATAATAACTTTCGTCGCCGAATTGATGCCTGTATTAGAGCTCACGGTGGACATTTCGAACATTTTTTACATTAATAAATTATTTTGTCCTGTTTCGCCTAGATCGGTCCTTGTTAGGACCACCACAAATTTCATAAAAAGAAAAAGAATGTATAACTACAAATAACTCAAAACCCGACATTTCGGATGCATTAACTTTAAACATTAAGAACGCAAATCATATGGTTATCGGCATCAGCTGTACGACAGACTAATGCATTTCAATAGACTATTCACTATTCATAGCATCTACAATGCTTTATCGCTTTTTATTTGCATCTGGGTTAACTTTGATTCATCAGTGGTATTTGTATAATATAGGAGAAACAAAGATATGGACCGGCTTTACCTGCACTTTGGGCCCTAAAATTTGAACAAAATGTATATGTTACAAATAAATTTCTTTTTAAATTTTCAGTAACACATTGATAGGTAGTCTCCAGATTTCGGCAGCTTACGTGCTATTTACAGGTAACCCTGTATATATATATATGTATATTTATATTTTCAATGTTGAATTACTAATCTTACCACGAAAATAGTCGGACAAAGGAATTTTAGTTATATATCACCTCTTTGCAACTGGCTCTATGAAAGACTAAGAAGATACACAACTTAACGGAGCAATCGATCACGTAGGATTTCAACAACAATGAATGCGCTGCTGTTTGATGAATGGCAAGTTAAGACTGAATCACGAATGAGGAGCGCTATATTACACTATTGTTCAATTTGTCACGTTACGTCTACGGAAATGATGCATAGCAGTGCGATGTATTTTACACTTAAACGATGGTAGTGGGGAATTTCCAAATCTAATCTTAAAACGAACGTCAAGTCCTTTACGTGAAATTCTTTTATTTATTATTATGCAGAGTACGTCACCGCATCTTTGGCATATCTTCGACAATAATAAAAATTCATTTTTCTCTTTTTCCATTTGGTTAATGTAATTTGGCTTAGCGATTGGGTGCTTCGGTGGTCAGCGGCTTTACTTCTGACTGCGAGAGCGCTAGGAGACATCCGTTCGAGATCTGGTCGGAGGTCAATAGTAGGTTCTTGGCGAATCCGGTACAATTTTGTGCGACCATACTTAAGATGGGAAAGGTTCGTTGCGCTTTATTCTTTACGGAATAGGAGTGAAGTAAGCAGTAATGAATTTGCAGATACATACCGTATTGCGGTATTCTTAATAAAGCTAGAGAACGAATGTGTTTTTTAAGTAAAAAGTCTGGATGTGTTGAGCACATGTATAACACACGATGGGAACCTCCAATAATCGTTATTACCAACTTATGGGAGTATATTTTATTCTGAAAGTATTTGGAAGCGGTGTGGGTTGTATGGACATTGTTTCCTCTTCAAAATGTTGTTCACGTTTATGTATTACAGTAATAGCAAAAATTTAATATAATAAAGTTATATTAAATTATAATAAAAATAAAGTTATATTTACGAAACTAACATCTCCCGTCCTCCGTACATGCGTGCTAATCACTAAGCTGTAGAGTCACTGTATGCCAAGAACAAATCTGTTTTTAATACACTCCGCCAAAAAAGTATCGCATAATTTAGTTTTGAATCATAAAAGTATCGCATAATCTTTGTTTGTAGCATAAAGTTGTAAATATACTTTAATGCGCTCTAAGATATAATTGTTATGATTGTTTAAATAAAATACAGGCCAAATAAAAACGGGAACTCATACTTGAGATTTTTATTAAAACAAGAAATTATAATTTTGGAAAGAAAAATGTCATAACAGTAGCTTTTAATACTGAGTATTGCCACCTCTGGCTCTTATGACCGCTCGCATACGGTTTGGCAGAGATTCGATTAACCTCCGTATATAAGCCTGATCCAAATTCTCCCACTCGTCACGGAGAGCATTTTCTAGTCCATGCAGGTCCATCTGTGAAGGAGGTCCCACACGTGCTCGATAGGGTTCATGTCCGGACTTACGGCAGGCCAATCTAAAACTGGAATACCAACATCGTTAAGGTATTCCTGGACGATTATTGCAACATGCGGTCGTGCATTATCGTGCATTAACATGAATTCGTTTCCTATAATTGGCGCATATGGTACTACATGTTCTTCTAAAATGTCCGTTATATACCTGCGGGCAGTCAGTGTACCTCTGTCTACTGGTACTAACTCTGTACGACCTGTTAAACAGATGCCTCCCCAAACCATAATAGAGCCACCAGCGAAATTAGGTCTAGGTCGGTCTGATATTACACTGCGAATAGCGCTCACCGTCTCGTCTGTACACTGAGATACGCCTATCTGAGGTGTAAAGACCAAATCTTGACTCATCTGTGAAGAGTATATTGGCCCAGTCATTAATGTTCCAATTTACATGTTCTCTGGCAAACCTTAAGCGAGCCACTCGGTGGTTCCTAGTGAGACGAGGGGCTGTTACAGCTACTCTAGCTCTTAATCCACTCTGTCGTAACCTATTCCGAATAGTTTGAGTACTCACACGAGTATTTCTGACTCTAGCCAAGTCGTTCTGCAATTGTCTCGCAGTTACATGTCTTCGACGTAATGCTTGTAGTAGTAAATAGCGGTCATCTTGGCGAGTAGAACATCTTGGACGACCTGGTACAGATCTTCTACTGTAATTGCCTGTTTCCCTATATCTGGCTACGGCTCTAGAAACACTTGACTGATTGATGTTCATCAAATCAGCAACGTATGCTTAAGATCGTCCATCTTCGATTAAAGCAACTATAGCAGCCACTTGTTCTGAAGTTAAATTGCTCATTTTAGTTTTAAAAGCGTTGGTACAGAACTCTGACTTCGCACTTTAAAATTTGTCCGTATAGGAAGACCTTCAATAAACAACTGAACAAACCTTACACATATGCATTTTTCTAAATGTGTTCTTTTAGAAAAAAAATGTAAAAAAGCTATGTTCCATGATTTTGTTAGTGTTTTTATAGTTCACATACACGAGGCAAACTTTTTGTGTATATATACACAATATATATATATATATATGATATAAAAATATCTTGGTTTATAAATGCCCTTTTTTAGTTTATGCGATACTTTTTTGGCGGAGTGTATTAAGAACTTCCTGTTTGCAGACGGTTGCATACCAAATGTATAGACTTACATATTACACCGATGGAAGCCAATAATATACATTAATTAACAAAAGTACTAATGAGAGCAACCATATTAATACTAAATACTCAAGATGTTCACTGTAAAGAATATAAGGTATACTTAGTTCAAGTACTCTTAAAAAGGATAAACATTGCCAGTCGTACAGCTTTTGAAAGCTGCGGTGGTCCATCACTATGGCGCTCTGATTAAAAATTTGCTTTATAAGATGCAATTTGCGATTTGTATCGGTAACGATATAACAAGTCATTAAACTAATCAAAATAACTTTAAAGCATAGTTCAAAAACGCCAAGAAGTAGAAACTTCATACCATCAATGTTGAGGAGTAACAAATTTAAAATTGCCGTAGAAATTATTTTAAGAGTTTTCCTGGTTTGGGAAAGGCGCAAAGTACATATTTGCCTGAGCGTTTGCATATTTACGTTAACAATGTAATTCAGGTCGAAACCATTATTCCACGGAGAGCAGTATAAGAGGCGTTTTTACACCCACGAAAAGGCCAGCTGTTGTATCCATAAAATTCACTAGAAGGGTTTTTTTTCTCACGTTAGTGTAGATAAACATCCGCCGTGGGTTATATTATGTGAGCGCCGGTTTATCATATCTTTGCAGCGGCAGTACAAAAAGAAGCTTTGCCAGGATTTTTATAGAAGTATATCGTGTTACAAGAAGACTCCTGGTACCGGTATAAAATTCTACTAAATCTTAAAATTGCATGAATAATTTATTTCGACAAACATTTTGTTATAAAAGATATTGTAAAAGGTCTTTCAATAAAATTTATTCTTTCCACCTAAATTGACTTCTTTTGAGTTAGGAGTGCAAAATTTTGTATTATCATGTCTTCGAAAACTATGAAACACAGTCTGGCGTAACTAATCTTCATCAGTATCTTCACACCATATTATTACTGCCAACATTTAATGTGATTAATTCGTAACTTACAAGAAGAATATTTCACGTTGATCTTACCGTTGGAAAAAATACTACAATTTGCGCAAATAAATGAAGGAACAGCTCATTAATTGCAAGAAAGTTGATTGAAATTGATTGAACGGAGATAGGATCAATGGCAGCATACGAATGACATAGTGCCCCTATTGTATTTTACCTTTCTCAAAGTCGCGAGGTAATTTAACGCAAGAATGAATTATTAACTTTTTCTTGCGTTCAGTAATTCAGTAATTTATTAATTTGGTGAACGTTAATGTTATAAATTCATTGTCAAAGAATGATGTTTCCCTTAGCTTTACCGACGTAATTAAAACTAATTATTCAAATAAAATTCTCATTAGATACCGGTAGAATGTCAATATATACGGCGTCTCAGTCTTCGGGTGTGGCGCTAACCACTGCGTCACGGAATCTCCTTGGAAGCTCAAATCCTTTTGTAATATGAACGAACATCAACATTTAAATCAGTAAAAACAAGGAAAACATCATTCTTCAGGAATCACAGATGGAAGCCACATATATTGTTTTCATCGTCTCCATATCACGTCATGTCACGTCTGAGCTTGGGCTGGTTGAATTATATCTTCTTGTAAGTAATCGCATATCTGGAATTGCTATTTTTGGAAGAAGTAATCCATGTTGACGTAAAGGAAAAATACGTACCTTCGAATAAGTATTTTATATCGGTCTGACTGTAAACTATACCTAAAACAACTAAAAACAGAATATGAACTGGCGTGTACAAAAAAAAATCAGTAATCACAACATTGCAAATTCGAAAAATAAACCTAAAACTATGTGAAACATTATAAATGGGGTATTGGGTAAGGTTAGTAGTCATAGTCACAATTCTACTAATTCTATAGTCCGTTCGCACCTTAGAAATCAGTGCAGCTCTTATGGGAATCGTGAGCACGGTTGTCAGTTCTTATTAAAATTATATTTACAGGAAGTTTTAAACCATACAGTTTATGAAGAAATTACATATGGAACATAATCATTTATTTTTCATATTTGTTAGGTTAATAAAGTTTCAAATAAGACGCACAAAACAGACACAAGTCACAACGAAAGCTCGAAATTAAGGGAATTTAACCAAAATACGCCGGTAATCTAAACATCGGAGATGGGTAGTCGCGGGTAATACAGCTGTTAAAAAGGCCACTGGTACAAACATCGCGCAACTCTGGTCGAATTGGAAGGAGATGTACATACACAAGCTCCCTAACAATGGAAAGAGAGGTTAATGCTCCATAAGAACCAATACTGATTGTTAAGGTGCGAACGGACTGGAAGTCTTTAGCTAATGAATTTAATAGCTTTCTCGTTGACAGTTACGTGTTATAGAGAGTTGTTTTGCTGCTCCGCTTTATTTAGCGGTGAGTTTCCAGCATCCATTGAAACATGTAATTGTAGTAGTAAACGTATCAAATAGGAAGGGAAACACGAAGAACTATTAGTTATTTAGGTACTTCTACAAAAATGTTCGATGCAATGGTTTTAACTTTTTTAAAACTACTAATACGGCATTATTTGAATAGACTAGACGTAGTGGGTTCTATCTCAGTTAGAAAAAAGTAATCGACCGTATCTCACCCTATTTTTAGATCATATCTAATTAAGAGTCGCATAACACATTCAAATAGAGCAAACAAAAATATTGGTGAACCGCAAGGTTCTTTATTATTTTAAATTCTTATTAGTGATATATTTGGAAATAATTCCAACAGCGATTAACAAATTGTAAATTCTGTCGATGATACCAACTTACTGGTTAGTTAATTTTTCTTGGTTAACTAAAAGTGCGCTATTACTTTTAAATTTAAAAATGAGATGAGTTTCAAAGAAACTGAAAAAATGCAGAAATATGGTACCAAGAAATATGGTACCAGATTGATAAAATTTACAAAAGGTACACAATTTTGAACCAT
Source organism: Oryctes rhinoceros (assembly GCA_020654165.1). Taxonomy (NCBI): domain Eukaryota; kingdom Metazoa; phylum Arthropoda; class Insecta; order Coleoptera; family Scarabaeidae; genus Oryctes; species Oryctes rhinoceros. The sequence continues at coordinate 4,783,929 of JAIOKQ010000018.1, read as the reverse complement.
GTAGGCTGAAAAAAGTCATTAATTTTTAAATTTATCAAGAAATGTGATATATCTCAATTAGCTACATCATTTTCTTTCTCTTTGTAGTTTGACAGTAGTTTTTGCTGTGTATTTTCCTTATATGTTACGCTTCAATAGAAATAAAGAACATTATTATTATTATTTTATGGGTTTATAGTACGCTGCACATAAACTAAGAGAAAACCAACTGCGCATACAATAATTGAATTCAGAAAAGGTAATTTTATTAAAACATCAACAAAGTAATAAAATATGAGATATTGTTCTCTGTCCTCTGAGTTTAACGAAATAATATGCAATTTATTAATAAAACTCATTTACTTATAAGTTTTCAAAACATTTCCCATTATACCATTACAAAAACGTTATCGCCATACATTGGCAAAAAAACAATTTCAAAATATCTTCTCCAATTATCCCGCGTTAAATTATTGACTCCCTTTATAAATGCGTAAATCGATTGTTCGGCCGATATAAGACGTGAGCCTCGTAATTTATTCTTTACATGCGGAAAAAAGAAATCAGTAGGAGTTAGGTCTGGATTATACGGCGAGTGACCGATTACTACATGTTTTGGGCAAATACGACCAACGGTCTTTACCTTGATGTAAGTGATGTCCTTCGCGAACATTTTAGAAAATTTGAGCTAGTAGCTACTAATCAACAATATGATGTTACATTGGATACATGTCTCGCAACTTTATCCTTTATTTCCACCTTTTTTCGTAAATAACATCCGATTTGTTCTCAACGGCCCAAACTACGATTGTTTTTCTTTTTCGGGGATTGGATTGGAGCTGGGATGTACACTAAACGTTTATGTACAATATTTAAAGTTGTTCGAATGTTCCTGGTCTTCTTCAATCAGGTTGTGTACAAGACCAATTATTCTTTTTAATAATTGTGGTTTTCGACTTAGAAGATCAAAGCTATCACTTAAAGTAAGTCCGTTTTACAGTAGCTGAAGAAAAGGACTTGTCACCACTCCACCGATTTCCTCAAAATAATCTTAAAGGTTTGAGTCACACCTGATGTTGTACAAATCGTGCTGGTTTTGCCATTCCATGTTTTCCTTTTTGAGGAGAGGAGCACTGTAAAGTTATGTATCTTAAAAACCTTAAAGGATATTTCACAACTTTCACTGCAATTAAAGTTGCAAACAACTACATTAATATGACAAATTTGTTTTAATGCAACGCGGCCTACTCGATAGGTTCAGCAGACAGAGAACAGCCAGAACCACCCATCAGGGTCCCATGTATTTGAATGTAATATTTATTACCATTCGAAGATTCGAAAGCTCACTTCAGCAGGTCAATAAATTTAGTTTTAGGGATGGGAGTATTGGATTAAATTTTAATCCTGAACACGAAACTCGTTGCATTCCGCAAACGATGTTTTTAAACATTTATTTTATTACTTATATCTAGCTGAGTGTTTAGACTAGCTGTCTACATTATTGACAATGATTCTTTGTTACTTAGGAATACCGTACATGCGAGGAGTGCTTATATTATGTTTAACAAGTGACCTCAGCAATATAAAAATTGTTTCCAACATTTTTAACTAATTCACTTCTTTTCACAAGAATAAGTTGTCCAACATCTTGTCGTAATACTCGGTTTTATACAAACATGCTGTTACGTTACTTTTATCTGATATCGTGAAAAAAATATTTTAGTTGGTTTTTATATACTATTTGATTTAAAAAGTCCCGGAACGGTTGAATAACTTTGTTATTTGAAAATTATGATTTCTGAAATTTGGTATGGGGGTATAGTTAATATAAATGCATTTTATGCAATACAGTTAATATTGTTTTCACTTCCGGTTTAATCGGCAATACGTCCAACTTTTTTTTTTAATGGAACGCCCAGATTTTTTTAACACTTTTGAATGCAAAATAAAAAACTACGTTCAGGAAGTATTAAGATGTTTATTTTTATTCACAAGAAAACAGTTAAAAAATTAAAAAAGTGTCCTCATACAGAAAAATCAAGATACCTTTGAAAAAAGTTGTTGTTTAGTGTTTGCATTCTTTTTACCGTCACATTTGACAATTTTAAAAGCGTTTTAACTTTTGCATCGCTATAAATTTACTTATTTTAGACATTGACACATTTGAAAATGGCAGTAAAACTTACTGAATCAGAACGAATTGAGATATTAATGATGCGTGGGTACGGTGATCGTCAACGTTCTTTTGAAGAGGTATTTTGTTTAATACTGTTTATTCGGATCGTCACATTAGTAAAAGTACGGTATGCCGAACAATTCAAAAGTTTGAAGTCTTTCGTCAGGTGAAGGATTTACTTAGAAGGGGACGTCCATTAACAGCAACAGATGAAGAAACTAGTTTGAATGTGTTACTCACAGTGGAAGAAAATCATCACGTGTCCACAACAGAATTAGGTCAAATTCATGAGATCTCTCAAAAATCTGCTCATAAGATTCTTAAATCAGCAAGAATGAAAGCCTATAAAATGTATCCCGTCCATGAGTTAACTGAAGATGATCCAGATCGTAGACTACAATTTTGCGAAACAATGACGGAATTGATCGAGCAGCAGCCTAATGTTTTAGATCACATCATTTCTTCAGATGAGGCAACGTTTTGTCTCAACGGCACTGTGAACAGACATAATTGTCGCTACTGGTCAATTGGAAATCCGCATTGGATTGAAGAAGTCCATACACAGCGTCCTCAAAACGTGAATGTCTGGGCTGGTCTTGTTGGAAACAACGTCATAGGACCATTTTTTATAAGACGAAATTTAACTGGCAACGTCTACTTAAATTTATTGCGAAATGAGGTTGTCCCAGCACTTGCGGCCCTCTTTCCAAATGCAAACATAGGTGATCACCCTAATGCACATTTTTGGTTTCAACAAGATGGAGCTGCCCCCCATTTGGCCCATAATGTCCGCGATTATTTGAATGAAATTTTTCCGGGACGTTGGATCGGACGTAGAGGAGCAATCGAATGGCCAGCACGTTCGCCAGATCTCTCGCCATTAGATTTTTTCTTTTGGGGTCACTTGAAATGTCAAGTGTACAAAAATCGTCCCCATAATCTTGAACAATTGGAAGAGAGAATAGTTCAAGAAGCCAATCGCATCACTCCAGAACAAATACAAAATTCAATAAGAAATTTTACTGACCGTTTACATTTTTGTCAAATTGTAAATGGAGAGCATTTTGCACAATTATTGTAATCGCAACCTGAATTGACAGGTATCCTGATTTTTCTGTATTAGGACACTTTTTTAATTTTTTAACTGTTTTCTTGTGAATAAAAATAAACATCTTAATACTTCCTGAACGTAGTTTTTTATTCTGCATTCAAAAGTGTTAACAAATCTGGGTGTTCCATTAAAAAAAAAAAAGTTGGACGTATTGCCGATTAAACCGGACGTGAAAAAATTATTAACTGTATTGCATAGAATGCATTTATATTAACTACACCCCCGTACCAAATTTCAGAAATCATAATTTTCAAATAACAAAGTTATTCGACCGTTCCGGGACTTTTTACTGACGCTGTATACTGACTCCATCTTTTGTTTTGTCAGTTTTAATGAAATGCGGTGTATGTATCATGTACAACCTGAAATTTTTAATGTTATGCAATTCTCCTACATTCTTGTACAAATAATAATATAAAAAGACACGCAATGGGAAGTTCAGTGGAGCCGTACCACCAAGCCGACGTCTACTTAACCTTGTAACAATCAATGTACCTTGTATTATATGCCTGAAATAGCATAAGTTCGATGATATGAATAAACAGAAGCAAAACAAGCAAAAAACCGAAGTACTTATGAGATACAAATACCAATGACTTGCCTCTCTTAAATACACTAGCATAAATATGGGTAGCGCCACTTCCTTAAATATAGCACGGGTTGAATTGTAGAGTCCACATATTTCAAATGAAAAGGATCGTTAGTAGAGAAGCATTTTGTGCGGCGATGGCGTTATTAGACCCCTAGACCGTACATTATGCGCATTTGTATGAAATGAAATTCGTTCATACAAATAGTTTGGTATCTTACAAGCAATAATGCTATGATACATACACAAGGATCTGAGTATAAAACGGTGTGACGCATGTTCAGCCATTTACAGTTCAATAGCGTATTACGATATATGATCTTGTTTTTTTGATACCATGAACTAAACGTAAACACGAATTTTGTACACGTTGAATCCTCCTCCGGTCATTAGCGTCTATGCATGAACCATACACAACGGAAGAATAAATAAGCGGGAACCAATGAGTTACATAAGAAAAGGTTAATTTCTCGCCACAAGCAAGCTTGATTTGGAGACTTGTCATCTGTATCGAAAGATATGGTCGATAATTTTGCCGAGTTTCTTAGCTTCACTTGCTATCGGTAAAGTTACGCCATTAATAGTCAATGAGCCCAAAATAGTGAGCTTGTTCACTGCCAAAAAACAATGCTATAGATTTGTGTGGTGCACTGAGGCTAAATATAACATAGAGATCCTGCTGCACATCACTCAGCACAAGTGTAGAATTTTCTTTTAGAAGAGAACAATACACGTCGTCGACGTACATTTGCATCTTGTAGGCCCCGAGTAAAACAAACAATACGCAAGTATATATTGAGAAAAACAATGGGGTAAAGGTAGATCCTTGCGCAACTCCAGATGATGGAGGGACGTTTTCAGAGTTAATGTTGCCTGTCTTAATATACTGCGACCTATTTCGGAAAAACCTCTTCCGTAAACGGATTGCACCTTCTGAAAGTCTGATGTAATGAAAGATGGCGGATAGCAAATTGCAGTTTACGAGATTGAAGGCTTTTATAAAATCCAGCAGTACCATAAAGGTGACCAAATCCTTACCAGTGGCTTTAAGATCATCAGCTATACTTAAAACATTATACTTGTCTAAGTGTTTTATTAATTGACGGTTAAATAAGTTTTCAGAAAGTTTTGAGAATAGGGACAGCAAGCTAATCGGTCTCAGAATCGAATACAAGCGCATGTTTCCAGGTTTTTGAAAATATATTGTGTATAAGTATGCAAGAGTTTATAATATGTTTTGGATATTTTAAAATAAATGTACACATTTTAATCGTAAGAACTGATAAATCGTTGGAGCCACAAGAAGAAGATGATCAAATGAGCATTAATGATGTTTGAATTCCTTAGCTGTAACGGTAACTTCGCATGTAGGAAACATACAATGGAGTCGGTAGAAAATATTAGCAGCTTAAGGTCTCTTCAAATTTCCCGTCAATTCTTTGACTTAAAAAAAATTATATCTCACGTTTAAAAGCTTGCTTTAGATAGTTTTTGGATTCTTTATAATATTGCCAGACACGAAAAGCTCTTGTTTTCAGAAATTTTATTTTTACATGATCATTGACATCATCATTTTAGCAACGTCAGTAATACAATAACAATCTATAACATATACGTAACCAAACAATATTTCTTCTTCTGACGATAATTACTAATTCTACCTAAGTAGTTTAAGTCTTCACATTCCTTTGGTCAATTTATTATTATTAAATTGGTCCTTATTGTGTTATTATTGTTACTATTGCTACTATTGTGTTATCTTTACACATATGTTTTTACTGTAATGGTGAAAAGCTACTGTAAAAAAGATCCCGTTATTTATCGCTCAAGTACCTTCAAGTACGTTGACATACGATATGGGTTAGAGTGTTACTTTGCCTCATCTTTTTGCCTATTTTTTCCATATTCCATGCATTCATTCGGTAAATTTGGCCACAGCCACCGAAGACATAACTTGTCTCCATAACACATTGCACTTTCGGTCATTGAATTTTAAATCTGAAAGGCCGTTAAAATCATTTATATAAATTAAGGTAATTTCAAGGACGATACATATTTTTAAACAAAAATTGTATTATAAGTTACAAAAAAATTTTTATGTTCTTGTTAAAAGAAATTTTAAGTGATGATATATGCTTTCTACTAAAATTCCAATTACAATATTACATTACATTACTTCCGTTCGATATTTTAGGTATATGCCACCAGTAACCCCTTCCCTATGGAAAAACACCCGTCTGGCGGACCGATTCAGCGCGGTCTGTCCGCAACGACCTCCGGATATAGGGAATCGGACGGAAGCCCTACTGGACTTTCCACGAGGCAGACTTTTGTACCTGGAGAAGCTGCTGCCGTTGCTCACCAATCAAAGCGAGGATTGCCTGTATCTCAATCTCTACGTGCCCAGAACCGGTAAGCGACTTTTTCTTCTTTGTACCGTGACAGCGCGTGCACTTTAAATTTAATACGAATACGTCCGTGTGTGCATATCCATTGCGGAATTTACCCTACAATGGCTCAGAAGCGGAATATTCGAACATACGCAGAAACTGCCGATCAAATATGCGGAGATTCGAACGGTTAAATCCAATTTTCGTTCTTTGGTAGTCGCAGGTGTGCGTAGATCGCTTCGATATGTTCGTCGTTCACAATTCTTGGTGGCTGAATGGGAAGAACGCAGTCATTTTCTGGTTTTCGTGATTTCGACATTCTATCGTACATCGTAGCGCGAGTGATATCCTAAGGCATTATGCGGCTTCACGAGGTTTATTTCATTATGTTATCTGCATATATTTTCTATTCAATGCTCCAAATAACAACGCACTTTAAAGATGGAGTGGTGTTATTAATACGTTTCAAAATATTTTATTTTTATCTTTCCTAGCACATTAGACACATAGGCAATACTCTTATACTAAAATACAATTTTGGAAAACTGTCAGATAAATAACATTAGAGTTGACGCATGCTTTTATGTGAAAAAAAAATAAGAGAAAAAGCTACGTGAATTTGGATTCCACTGATCAACAAGGTTTTTACCCTAAGTTAGTAACTGATGAAATTGAACAGCATATATGAAGTAAAAACGATACGAAAAGCGGCAACATTGGCTTAGCTCTAGTTACAGAGAAAATGCCTTTATAGTATGGCTGGTAATCTGGTCTACCGCAATAATGTTTATAAACTTTCCGAAGCTTTTGGAATACATCATGATCCCAGTTCTTGGAGATTATTCACAGACTCATCAAAGACCAGCCTAAAAGCAGTTTTGTTGCATAATGGAAACCATTATCCTTCTATTCCGATAGGTCATGCTGTTTCTATGAAAGAAACTTACGAAAATCGGAAAATTTTATTAGAAAAGATAAAGTACAAAGACTATTCCTGGAATATTTGTGCAGATTTTAAAGTAATTGCAATTATTTTGGATATGCAATCTGGTGGCAACAAATACTGTTGCTCTCTATGTGTTTGGAACAGTCGTGACAGGGAAAAACATTATCATAAGCAGGAGTGGCCACTACGACAACAGTTTATACCAGGAAAAGACAATGTATAACATCAGCCTCTAGTAGAAAAAGAAAAGATCATTATACCACCTCTCCACGTGAAACTTGGGCTTATGAAGAACTTTGTAAAGCACAGGGAAACAAGAAAGCTTACAACCATAAAACTTTAGTAATGGATATGTTACAAGCATTTCACGCTGCTGGCTGTAATATGTCCCTTAAAGTGCACATTCTACATTCTCACTTGGATTTTTGTCCGGAAAATATGGGCGACGTTAGCGGTGAACACGGTGAGCGCTTCCACCAAGACATCATGGGAATGGAAAAACGGTATCAGGGAAATGGAATCCGGTTATCTTAGCAGATTGTTGTTGGATGTTAAGAAAAGATGCTATAGATATTGTTTATAAGAGACGGAGCAGTATTACTTTGCATCTCTAATTATAATAATTTGAAATATACATTAAATTATGATCTAATCTAAAAAACCTTTTCATTGAAATACGAAAAAATTGAGCTAACCTTCTACCTTTTATTAAAATAAATGTTTATACGTTTTCTATTGAAATTAGTATTAATTATTTTATAGCAAAATCAAAAGTTGAAATTTGTTGGCCAGTGTAATTAAAAGAATATTGCATATTTTTTGCTAATGAACAGTAAATGTAGAATAAGGAAAAAAAATAACATTTTTATTTTTAACTTTCATTCTCAAAATGTTATAATCTTTAGTGAAACAATTTTTCGTCACTCATAAATTTTACTTTAATTCCGAGATAAGACAGTTATCTCTCATTGATAAATCATTAGTAAGGTAATAATACATATTAGAGATTATTAAATATCTTAGGATCCTAGGATCAAATTGTAAAAAAAAACTTAAAACACTACTCCATGCAGTAGCTCTTTTTATTACCTTGTGTTGTATTTGGTTTTGATTGGTAACTGAATTAGTCGTCAATTTTCGATAGCTAATTATTCCAGTACGTTTCCCCAAGAAACGATGGTATTTCACAAAATTTGTTAGTTATATGGAATGCATAGAACTATTTTGGAACTGATAGTTATAGTGATAAACCCATCAATTTAAAATATGTTTGCCTAAGAAACACTTCCAGTTGAATGAATTTGCTTAGGTTCTCCTCAAAGCATCAGCTGCAGAACATCTGTGGAGTTAGATAGCAGAAAATCACTACAGTTTTTTGAAAAATGTCGTTATACGCGGTGTAATTGTTTTATTAAATTAAATTAAATTAAACCAAGACATGGGAATGGAAAAACGGTATCAGGGAAATGGGATCCTGTTATGTTAGCAGATTATTGTTGGATGTTGAGAAGAGATGCTGTAGATATTGTTTATAAGAGACGGAGCAGTATTACTTCACATTTCTAATTATAATAATTCGAAATATACATTAAATTATTAAAATATTAAATTAAATTAAATTAAATCTAATCTAAAAAACCTTTTCATTGAAATATAAAAGGAAATCGAGCTAACTTGACCTCCTACCTTTTATTAAAATAAATGTTTATATGTTTTCTATTAAACTTACTATAAATTATTTTATGGCAAAATCAAAAGTTGAAATTTGTTTAAATTTAATTAAATCTCGCCTATATTACGTCGTATAGCGGGGATCTTGCTGAGCACAAAAACATTTAAAATGTATTTTTTTATCAAGATGATATATGATATAAAAGCCATTATTAGCCGTTAAGATAGATATGTAGCTTATCGAACTACGACAAAATGGAAACCAGACATACCTATACTTCAGAATTTGGCTAATGTTAACTACCACTCCATCTACCATAATTTTAGAGAAAAATGCCAACAAATCCTTTTGATAATTGTCGTAATTAAAGACTGCTAGAAGCGGTCATGTAGTCTTTGGGACTACATGTCACATGTATCAGCGGCCGACAACCGCTTTTACCTTGTGATTTAAAATATAGCTGATAAATCACCCAACCCCAGGCTTATGTACAAAAACATTTACCAGGTTGTTTTAATATACCTTAAAACACCACAGTTAGAAGATAAATCTTTTACTTCATTGTGATTAATTTGTAAATGTTTTTAAAGGTTTGCTTATGTTTTAAGTCTTTTAAGGATGTATTTTTTAATACACAAGGTGTCATCAGTGTCGTTTTCTTGTGCATAGGTAAATGTATAATTGATAAAGTAATTTGTAGGAGTTCTTAATTCTACATTTGCTTTGTTTACTCATTTAAAGGAGAGGTTATTATTTTAAAAAAATAGTTATTCAATAAAAGAACTCCGTATCCTTAACAAGCAGTCCAACATACCAATGCAATACATTGGTTTCATTTAATTTAAAAATTGTGGATGTCCAATTTCCAGTAAATTTATACAGTTTTTAAACAATTTTTCATCAAATTTACAACAAATATTAACAATGATACCTTAAAAAATACCACACACACGTAGCTTAAACTTTTCATAAGAAAATTTAAGTTTTAAAGTACGACGATCAATGTCTTAAGTGGGTGAATCTAAAGTTGACTATCGATCAACCTCAGACACCTAAGCAAAATAACTTTTGTAAAAGCTGTAACTTATTTTAATTGTTGAAAAACACCAGTTTTAAATACTACAAATAGTTGTTTATTTTATCAATTGAATTTCAAAATATAAATACAGAGCACAACAATTTGACCGAACCTTTCCCTCATATTGAACGAGATAAGGATTAAGGACCTGGTGAGAAGGCATAGTTCGGAGGAATTTCTTCGTAGCGTTATAATAAATGTTGCAAGCATTAATCGTTAAACTCACTAACATTTTGAAATAAACAAGCAACATTCGTTCGGTTTTTTCTAATTATTTCGCTCTTTTTATTAGTGCACCATAGAGCTGATGATACGTCGACATTTTTCACAAACTATTTTGACAAATTCGAGATCATTGGTTTAAGAATGTTTTGTTTACTGTTGTTGCGGTAACTAAACAATACGACCCTAGAGCTGCAATGCCCGAATATAGGATCCACATTTAACTCTAAATATCTTGCTTACTTGAAGTACATTATGATACAAAAACTTTAAAGATATAATTTTTCTATATAGTTTATACAGAAAAAATCTGACAAAGTTTACTGTTCAATAGTGAACGGCCCGTATATTCCTAAAACGGTGGGCATGACGCCGTGTCTCGATTGATATATGTATTTTGAGGGGAATACTAAACACATGTGTTCTATATTTCAAATAAAGAAGTAGGTAAAATATATAATGCTAAGATAGCTTAACTCTCTCATGGTAGCGATTGAATAAATCACGGCGAACGCAATGTAAGGAGAGAAAAAGTACACCAGCACGCGGACATGTTTCTGCCTACCCGGCGTCATCAGCGCGGTTTCGAGCGTACCTTCATCTCTACCTTTTGTCGCTGTTGTCTCACAGTTAATGGCACAACTTCCCAAACGATAAATTCGACATTTCTTGGCGCCCTCTGGTATCTGGTGCTGATGATGCCGAGTAGGCAGAAACATGTCCGCGTGTTAGTGTACTTTTTTCTCTCTTTTTGTTGTGTTCACCGTGAATTATTCAATCGATAGCATGAGAGAGCTAATCTATCTTAGCATTATATATTTTTGGTTATTTCTAGGCGTTTTCTGATGTGTTCTATTTAAAGAAGTAGGTGTTTAGTTCGCCTCTTCTCGATCACCATGTATACACGAAAATCATTTGATTGCGTTTATATTTATACATTATCTGAAAATTTGAATGGCTTATTATTTATGTAATAGGTACACTTGTTACATTCCAGATGCTTGGGACAAACTCTCTATAAACGTTTGTCCAGAAGAGAAGGAGTTTTCTAAAAAGTGTTCAGCGTTCATAAGTAATATTTTTAAACTATCGAAAAGACTTCCTAAATTGTCTGCTTTATAGAAGTTCATGTACAATAAGCACTAGGTTATTTAGATACTATTTCCACCTCATAGCGATTTCTACTCAGAGTGTTGCATTAAAAACAAACATAAAAATTGTAAAATACGTTTTCGCATGATTTGATATTCAACTGATTCATTTAGTTCAACATCTAATCATTTAATGGAATACTTGAAATTAACGTGGGGCTCTTTATTTAAAAGTAAGACTTGTTGGTGTTTCATTACCGTTTGCATAGTTAAATTTGTCGCGCTTAGTTATGTACAACTAAACAAATTGTGCAATAAATCTCTGTGTCGCTGACAAGATCGAAGCAATTGTCTTAGTCTAGCTCACTCGAAAATTCGTGCGTCGGTTCTGCTGTTTTGAGATTTTGAAAATGCGGAAAATGAATATTAACTAATTTCAGCAAATTTGTAACGTGTTCATGAACAAAATAATTTATTTCGTCTTTTACTACATTTGACAAAATTCCTGATAATGGATAGTTGCTATCGCTTATTTTTGGTTTTGTGTCTCTCACCGGTAGATGACGCTAGCACTTAATATGCTTACAGGATCCGGTATTTTCGTTATATGATGTTTATATGGTAATTAGTATAATTATCTCCTGAAGTTTTAAATTAATTTTACAAACTCTTAAATTAACGTGAGTAATACATCGTGGTGCTCGTGCGCCCATTAACAAATTAACCTCTATGTCCAGGGCTCGTCGGAAATAAAAGAACTAAGTACATCTTAGAAAAATATTTTTTTTAGTTTTATATACAATATAAAATAAACCAATAATTTTGTAAAATAAAATCGTACAGAATTCAAACATCAAAGTCGGTGATAAAACAAGTAAGAAGCTTCAATCAATAAAATCAAAGGGAAAACAGGTTCGGATACAACTTTACGTACAAAAGGTATATGGAAACTATAAACGTCATTCAATATTGAACGTGACAAAAATTCGGCTATCAACCTACACGCGGTGAACGGAAAATTCGCCAAAGTAAAAATCGATAATAGCAAAATTTAATTTAACTTTATAAACAAGAACAGCACGGTTACGGGGAAGTGTTTCGCCAAGGTCAGTCTCAAGCACCGACAGCGATGCAGGGAAGGCTTCCGCCCAGGTCATCGTCGAGCACTGACAGCGATTGGGACAGGGGGTTCCGCCTATCCCAGTGCTAAGCACCGTCAGCGATTCGGTGAGGCAAGAGAAGACTGTCTCGAATGAGATTTTCGAGCGGTTTATATACCATTTTAGACGATGACGTGGAGATTTTTTTCGAATGACGTACGGTACGAGAAAATAGAATGCGAATCGAAAGATTATGCATGTACGCACTGTCATTTAGAAGAAGTCTAGAGCGTTTACCAAGAGTTTGTTCACATAAAAATACAACTAAATATTCGTAAATATAATGTAAAGAATGACTGCAAAGATAGAATAATAAATTATCTATCTAGCCTCAGAAAACGAAATAGAAATATAGTAAATAAAGCTAATCGTGCACTTTCTAACTACTTTCTAACTACGCATTTTACAACTATTTTACGTGGAGGGTGGAGAGGGTGTATATATATTAATTCTTTCTTATGTTTATAAAGTACCTCGATTATTGTAAGGCACCTTATACACTTTCCTATATTTATTTCTTGTTATTAGTTTTGTTGACTAACTTTGTAGTTTATGTTACACATCCATTTTTAGATCAGACAGCAAGGAAGATTGAAGGCGAAGAACATATCTGAAACATTGATCGACTCCATCGTATATTTAGCAACGAAACAGGCGCTATGCATTAAACGCATCGGGCAACTGTTTTATCGCTGGTTTTAGGAACCAATTCTGTTCGGAATTTCGTTTTCTAACAATCAATGTTCAAACATACAGCTGATGTATTTCAAAAATATTTATAATCGAATGTGTGAATCTTGCTTTTTTGAATAAACCATAGTACATACGGGAAATGAATAGAAAAAGTCCGGAACATCAACGAATAACATTTCTATTTCGAGTGAAAGAGAGCACGAACTGTCATTGCTTATACAGAACGACTATTTTATACTAGAACTTAAGTACTTGACTTAATTGCGATCAAAATCGTAGAATCTTTCTAATTTGCTAAAATGGCATCCGTTGAAACCATTAAGCGAGCCCCGGTAGAGTACCACGTCTCTCTAAACGGCAACGTAAAATGTCGAGGTTATGTTCAAACGTGTAAAAGGTGAATTGAAAATGTAATTATGTTCGCTTTCTTCGTGTTTAATTTCGAAGAACGGCGCTACAGAGAATTGGTATCAGTGCGGGAATGTCGTGTAAGCGCAGCCGACATGAAGTTTACCAAGGAAAAACTCCCAACTGCGACCGAGATAATTGTAAGAAATTTATATTCGGAGATCCTCCATGTGGTAGATAAATCCGCAGCACCTCCACGTGAAAATATTAAATGTCATTGCGTTAAATTGAGCGACACTGTTTTGATTTACGTGACGGGAACAAGACATTAATTCTCTGGCGAAATCCAATTACCGCCGCAGTACGACGAAATTACTGGTGGAACAACAAAGATAGTTTTGAAGATGTTACACGGCTCAGACGTATATTCCTGGTTATATCTACATTGCCAGCATGTGTGCAGTGTATTAAATGTTCGTATGTAGCGAACTTCGCTCCTTCAGGAACTGCTTGATTGCCAACTCTTTACAAGATTAAGTTTTGTTAGGACTGCATCTTCTATAGTTATGTCTTTTATGTTTTATAACCTTTTGAATTATCATGACGTAATAGGATTACAAGTACGAATTGCACGTTTCGCATTCTTATCTGAAAATCGGGTATATATGTATTTCGCAACGACAGCAACTACTGTGATTGATCAAATTGCCAATGATGTAAGGAGGTTTGCTCGAAATTATTAATATATGTGTTGTACACTCGCTTGCCATAAAAAACGAAACGACTCGTAAGCGATAATTTTATATTTTTTTAAGCTGTTTCATACGGATCGATTTAGTTTGTCATGGTCATGGGTAGTAGTACAGTGCAAAAGTAATACGAGTTTTACACAAATTCAACGACATATTGATATCCGGACAAGATATCGCGTTTTACAATGTTTGGAAGATGGTTATTCCATACATGGTTTTTAGAATTAAAATGAAATGGAGGCAGGAACAAAATTTAAGTAGAAAACAAAGTTCGGGAAGGCGATTGGTTACCACTAGGCAGGAAAATGAAACGTTATTTAATTATTTACGAAACAACCCATTCAAGACATCATTAGATGCTATTGAAGAAGTGAAATTTTCAGCATGTATAAGAACAGCAACAGTAAATTAAAAAATTGTGCCGTAGCTAGAAAAAAACTATTTAAACGAGGACAATAAAAATCTCAGGATGCAGTTTTCTCTCGATTATGTAAACATGGATCTCCAGATGTGGAGAAATGTTATATTTACTGATGAGAAAGTCTTTCAAAGTTATTACGATGGTCCTATTCGCGTATATAGACCAGTAAACACGAGATATGATGGAAGATATATTCATCCAGTAAAAAGAAATGGACGTTTTTCAGTTCATATATGGGCCTGGATTAGTTACCGTGGTCCTGGTGTATCTTATGATATTGAAGATCGACTAACTGGTCCTGTTTATACAAACATTTTAGAAAACATAATGCTTCCCTCTGTACGGATACTCTATTCAGAACCAGAAGAATTTGTTTTCCAGCATGACAATTTCCCCATTCACACCTCACGTGTAGCTCGCGAATGGCTTGAAACAAATAACATAAATGTTTTGAAATGGCCCTCTAATAGCCCAGACTTAAAGCCCATCGAAAATTTATGGGGACTATTAATTAAATCTATTTACAAAAGAAATGTTAGGCCTAGAAATAGAGAGGAATTATTACATTCCATACAAGAATCATGGGACCAAATTGGTAATAATTATGTTCGAAATGTTATAAATTCGATGCCAAGGCGCCTAGTTAGCGTTACTCAAAATAATGGAGCTATGACCAAATATTGATAAATATTCTTCCGTTTTATTTTGTATACATATTTACTAAATATTTATGTAGTTGTGGATGTTGTATGCAGTGTGTGATCTTATATTTCATGAAAAAATAAAAAATAATTCTTTTCTTTACGCCTGTTATTATGTATAAGTGGCATGAAATACAACTTTAATATTCAAATGACATTGATGACAGATAAAAATCAAAAATTTAAAAACACCCATATCTATTATACCTATCACAGCAAAGTCCGTGTCACATGCAGCTAATCTAAGTTTCTCTAAGTTATTGTGGCAAGCGACAGTACATAAATAGCTACTTCCGCTATATAAATGCGAGTAAGCGGCAATAAATTGAATTTATGAAATAGAGACCTGCAAGACTTCATAAAATGTGCGCACACCAACGATCTCCTTACAACTATTTAGGCCAAGAACACTTTAGTAGCTAAAGCTGATGAAGCCCGCAAGAGTGTTCCATACCATAATCTGGAATAGATTTTCGTATAATACAGTTGCCAAAAACTCTGTTAGCTAATATGGGACACTGCTTATTACAGATCAAATTATCCTCAAAAATGACACACAAAATTTTTGTGTAATTGGACTGCACTAGCTGTTATTTGATCTATGGATAGGTCCCCCGTTTTTCCAGCGAAGACTACCCTTAAAGATAGTTTATTGTGAGCAAACCAATCAGACAGCGTCCGTAGCAAACCATTAGGATTGTATATACCTATCACAGCAAAATTCGTGTCACATGCAACTAATCTAAGTGTCTAGTTTTTCTTTTTTTTATTTATTTAAAAGGTATATGGATGCTTTTTATATTTTGTGGACAATTTAATTTGGCAATTCCTACAAATACTATAATGGTCGAAGGCATTACGCTGAGGGATTGGTAAATTTGTCACATATTGTTGCCCATTGTGGTTATAAAATACTGTGTATATGCCTACACATTCATTGACGATATGTCTAAAACTTTCATTATCATGTATTATACCTAAATTGGAAAAACAAGTAATTTCTTAATTATTTGTTTTTTTTTTTGTTGGTTGTTGTTTGTTATACGTATATTACTATAGTATCGTGATAATTTAAAATTAGCAAACTTCAGAAAGTTACCTCTCCGGAAAAAAGAATGAAGTAATGAAATGAAGGTCTTAGTTTCTATTTGTTGAGTTGTTATCTGGTTAACTTTAGATCTGGATAATACCGTCCGGATTTTGGCGTTATTTCCGGAGTTTCGGATTTGAACCGTTATCTGATAACTCAGATTCGAATTTGTCACCGTTATCAGAAACCGTGATTCAATATTTCTCCGAATTCATGGATTTTAAAAGTTATTCATTTTCCATATAGTACAAGCTTAATTTTTTTATTGAATGCTTTCTATATTGTGTACAATTTTAAATTATACAAAGTTTTAAAACTTCAACATTTGTTTAAACAACGAATTGAAAGCCGTTGTATTATTGCGTGCAACGCTTTTATGATAGTTTGATACTACTTCTAAGTAGACCACTATTACAAAATCCACGATTTTCTTAGTTTTGCCGACGTAATTCAATTTTTTTTAAATATCGAGGCTGGTAAGAACTCGAAATTAACATCTGCCATTCGCCGGACGAAAGTCCTAACCGCTACCTCACAGGATCTTGTGAGGACTGAATTATTTTTTTAATACCTAAAGTTGTTGTGTGATTGACAATACCTTTCGTTACAGTAGTTAGAATGTGTATCTTACCAAGATTGACATTTTCCATTAATTAAAAAATGAATAATTAAAACAATTGCTTCGTCGACGTATTGTATCGTATGTATTGGGGCGATATTAAATTTACAATAATACGTAAACATCTCGTATGTCTATTTATATTAAACTAGAGAAATGGTATTTTATAAATTAACTAGTTAATTTTCCGGTTGTATTGATCGTAGTATCTTAGATGTCCCTTTCACCAGTTTAAATTCAAAAAATGGCCAGTAATGAAGCCTTACGAGTAGTAAATTGAAAGAAGAACACAAATCTCAGATGCTGATGATTAATTGTTTACGCGTTACGTACTCGAACTGCGAGTATTTTTAAATTAACAAACTTAGCTTCCGGTTCGTAACGTGAAAATGAAAAAAAGACTTAGCCGAACACATTCTAGTACCATGGTAGTTTGAATTAAAGGAGAAGGTCTCTTTAATCCGTTATTCGCGACAGCGACTGTTTGATTACAGACAAATGAGTTATACCTTTGGAATTGTAATTTGATATTCAATTTCGATTTATTTAACCATTGTTATAAAAATAGCAAAACATATGAAGGACGAAGACGCGTCCAAAAAGCGTGATAGATCCATAATCTTAGATCTTTGAGATTACCAGCAACGCTCGAATGAAGTTTCTGCATCGCACTGAACAGGTGCTTAAGAAGTAGTATTTAATGTTCGGAATTATGCTAGAGGTACAAATGAATTTATTCTGTGCTTGTCGTAGAAAAATAGTACATTGAAGAATGAACATCTAGGATGTGAGGAGAATACATAAGGAGAGGTCGGAGAAACTTTGAAATTAAGCGGGTAAATAGGCATGAGTACATGGATTACTTCAGAGTAGCAAGATCTATTCCAAAATAGCAAATGCCAATACGAAATACCGACCAACCAATCTGGAAGCGAAGCGTTTGGCATCGAATTTTAGTCCAAAGAGTCCGATAATAGATTGGGATTCGAAAGATGTTCAGCGAATCTGGATCCGAGTGCCGGGTAGCAGATCCGCGTTCAAGGGCGGGATCGCAGATCTGAATACGGAGTCGATACAGATCCGGATATCCGAATAGTTTTAGAGTTGGAAATCGGGACCTGAATTTTTTTGTTATAGACACGGGAGTATCGTAGAAATAAATTTAAATAATAAATAATAAATAATAAAATAATTTTCTTTGCAATTTCATTCTGTACCGGAGCGATTTATGTTTTCTAGTTATTTTCTTAATAACTGACTCACTAATGCAAAAGAAAGAAAGAGAAATGTAAATATGAAAAATATCCGAAAATGATTTTCTGGCAATACATGCAACTCATGCACGCCATGCAATAATTTTAAAAAAATAATAAAATATTTATTCAGTTGTTCAAATGCGGTCAATGGTTATTACAATTTTAATGCCAAAGCAACCATTGCAAGTGTATAAAAGTATTGTTTTTTTTTGTTCTTTTTAAAATGAGCAAATAAGCAAAGACTATGTCATTAATAAAAGAAATGCTATTAGATGCTTATATTTACTCTCGTTCACGCCATTCTTAAAAGCAAAATAATCTCTAACAAGGAAAGGTCACGATGTGGAAAGTTTAGCTTGCAAGCAGTAGCCTGCGCGGTAGTAGATCACTTAGAAATATATTGGAATATTGAGGTCCATTACATACAGTTGCAGTTTCTATAGCGCACATATGTATATATTCACGTATTTCTCTCCATTGAATGCGTTACGTAGTTATTCTGATAAGAGGCAATAAAAAAGAAGAAATGAAAAGCAACTTATGGGCAGTATGTGGAAGGTGTACTGCGCTACTGTGCGGTATTTGACTTGCTAGTAAATGATTCTTAATGCACACTGTACTTGCAACGGTTTCGCCGATATTTACAGAATTGGCTTTACCTTATTGGATAAACGGCCTATCGTAATAAAATTTACTTCGCAGGTATTAAGAGAATCTGTTTTAAACAAATTCTGGAGTATATTACAGGGCACCCAGTAGCAATTCCTTGAGGAATTTAAGGAAAGCTTATTTGGACTACTCTTTCTTAGTGATCATTACCTTTGCGTAGTAGATTTTAATATGGATGCACTTAACGTTTTAGACCATAAAGCTAAGTGGTTGCCTGATCTATTCGAAACATACAGCGGAACTTAAATTGTTGTTAAGCCAACACGTTCAATGACATCAACTTTACTGCATCTTATTGTCGTTAATTCAGGCACGTTTTTGGGTAATCACTGCGCCGTTCGAATTGATATTTCCGATCACTGCGTCACGTATTGGTGTTTTAACGTCGGCGGTGGGACTAGGATCGGACCTATATCAGATTCCCCGGTATTATACATAATGTGGATATTAAGGTCTCGTTTTTGAACGCTAATATCACAACTTTATTTAATAAGTATGCTCGTATCAAAGTTGTTACTTCCTCGAAGTCAGCATCCCCTTGGCCGACCTATAAGCTCAAATTGATGATTAAAGCTAGGAATGACGCGTTAAGACGATATCGTAGATCTGGAAATTCTGTCTACCTCCGATTTTATACGATGATACGTAATGAAGCAAATCGAGCGGTCGAGCGCAAGAAACAAGTGTACTACTATTATCGATGCCAGATTCGTGCTAACAGTGGGAAGCAGCTGTGGACGGAACTGCGAGATATTATTCTTGTTCGTAGCCGACACCCTGATATTCCAACCTATTTGTACGATATCAACAATATAAATAATTTTTCTTCTACTTGCAAGGACTCTCTAGCAGCGCAATCTATCCATTGTAACCATGAGTGCACAAGTGATCAACGTACGTTCAGTTTTAGTCAGTTGCTCGTCTCCGATCTTTACAATGCATTGACTAAAATTAATACCGATGCTACTGGTATTGATAATTTGTCCATATATATTGAAAATTGGTATACCTCATTGAAATGACTACTTATTCCATATTTTTAATTACCGCATAGAATATCTGGAAATCTGCTTGGTTACTCCTACCCCCAAAAATTAAAAACGTCACTAATCACAAAGATTTTCAGTTTAAAAGTATTGTGCCCATCCTGGAGGAGGTATTGGAGAGGTGTTCTGCAGTTGAACTTTACAAATTTACTAATAACTTTAATCAGTCTCGTGGTCTGGGTTCCGAACCAATCATAGTTTTGGAACTGCGCTTACTGATGTAACTGATGATATTATTAAAGAAACTGATACGAAACATTACGGCACTGATTCTCCTCGACTTTAGCTGTGCGTTCGATGCCATTCATCACGGTTCTCTGGTTTCAATTTTGAGGCGCACTAGTATCACAATACGCTGTAGAATGTTTACAATCTTATCTCGAAAGGCACAAAGTAGCAGGTTGTACCCAGTGGCGTCACATTTGGATCTATCACAATTTCTAGTGGATTGCCTCAGGGTGCAGCTCTCAGCTCGTTGCTGCTCGGTATTCATATTTCTAATTTACCATCTAAACTGAAGGATTGCAAGGGTCATCTTTACGCAGACGATACGCAGCTGTATTTTTCATTTCCGATTTCTCAGTTATCGAGTGCGTAAACGAAGATAAATGAAGACCTTTCAGAATTTTGGACATAGAACTTTGGTTGCAAGCCAATCCAACAAAATCTAAGCTAACGATATTCGCTGTTTAAACACTTGCTGTGATAATATTTGCAACTTCTACGTTACACAAGGCGATTCTCGTATATACGCCTGACGTACGGAACGTATGGCAGACGCGGGCTTAGTTCCAAGTTATTGGAAAGGAACATTTTGAATATGTATAACAGACGCATCCTACATAGTATTGTGTGCTTTGCTAATATTGTTGAATTAAAAAACCACGGTATTTATACAGCAGGGTTCTCCTCAGATATCAAGAACGTACTCTCAACGTGTATTTCTTATGTATCCGTAAACATTATTTAGAAATTTCCCATCGAATGTAGGTAATGTTAGTAAAATGTTCAACAATTACCTGATAAAAAATACAAAAATGTGGCTTTCTTCCACATCGCGTTATCCAATAATTTTTTATATTAAACCATGCATATTTAACGTACTTTATAGCATTAGTAATAGCCGATATATTAATAGTGCACATTTATTTAAAATCATCCTAGTTCCTTTATCTAAACGTTTTTGAGCCTGAAAAAAACAGCCTTTTCTGTGGGATGAAGTATTTGTTAGATATATATAAATAAGCTCTTGGAAACTTGCGGGCATATCCATTTGAGTTGGATGTTTAATCTAACAACCTTGTTTCCATCAGTCATGACCAGGACGAACCATTTCACTAACAATAAGACATTTTTACATCGCAACAGAGATGTCAAGGACAATGATGTGTAAAAATGTTCGTGGATTATTACTCGTTGATTACAATTAGGATTCCAAAGTAAATTGTGTGGATATTCATAAATTTGGATATATGTACATTTAACGAATTTCTTCGTGCACTAGAAAAAGGAATTCGTTTAATCTACTTGCGCAGTTTATCATGATTTCAATTGCTATTTTATAATGGAAAAAAATGCTAAATTTTTTTCAATTTTTTTGCAATTTAGCAATTTAATTTGCTAAAAATTTAAGAAAAATACTATCAAAATTATATATTTTCAGAAACGCCCGAAAATCAATTTGCATTCTACACATTGCAATGCTAGTAATTTACTAATGCGAAGATTTCTATATAGTTTCCCAGAACAGCGTCAAAAACTCTCTTTAATCATGTTGAGTGAATAAAAAAATGAATTAAAAGCGGGAGCGCTGATTCGCTTCGAAGAGAGGAATCAACGAATCAAACACATATGCGATAATTAAACTGATATTTCCGATATGAAAGTTCGCTGTCAAGAGAATTTAATTAATGCAGAGATCTGAGTTCGTCGAACGATCGACTCAATGCACAATATGAAAACACGATGTATTTTCCAGCAAAAATCTCGTCTATACAGTGACGACGATTTACTGATTTACAAAAGATTTAATGTTTGTTTTAAGCGCATATCTACAGCCTGTATTTTACAATTTATGAACAATTGGTAACCAGTTCTATGAAAAATCTTGCACCGCAAAGGTTAGCGCTGAGGGTTTTCTTTTCTTCGTGTTCACGATGATTATGATTTATTTGTTTGCAATAAAAGTGCGGAATCCGCCAATTAATGTTAAATCGCTTTTAAAACGTAGATTTACCCAAATATATTTTTAATAAAACGTGGACGATTTAGTATTATTAAACTTAATAAAGACATTCTAAATTTTCTAAACAAAGTAAACTTTTTTATTATTTTCATGAATACTGTTGGAAACAAAAAAGAGGTTTTTCTCCAACTTTTGATATATTTTTCTGGCTGATCGTAGGGATTGGATGGAGGTAATTCAAAATAAACAAATTTTCAATCTCTATTTGAAAACAAATATAAGTACTGCACAAATATAACGTTTACTGCCAAATTTAGGATACTGTGAATAGTCTACTCTTGCTTTACAGTAACAGCCAGACAATCTAGGTCAGTCCTATGGTCAATCTCCAGGAGGATATTTACATGCGCTGCCAGTTGATTGAATCAACGTCTTATTGTTGTGATTTTTTCGCAAAATACATCTTAGCAGTCTCCTTACTTACATATACTTATTTCTTCTGTAGAATCTACTGTGCTCCACTACATTTACTACTTCTCCAAATAGTCTTCCGTGGTAACGTTTTGTAATGGTTAGAACGGACAAGTAAGAATTAATTTTGTGGTGAAAATGTAAATTGTATTCTGTTGCAACTATTTTTTCTACATGTTGCATTCTTCGTTTACGCTTGTGCTTTGTAGTATGGTTTTCCAATATAATATCTTTAACATTCATTCCAGTTGGTACACGGTTGGTAAAACTTGCGGAATCTTCGAACTAAATGTACACTTTTTCAAGGATAGTATCTACAAGGGAAGTTTAGAAAAGAAATCTGCTAAATATAAGATTTGGGAAGACGTGCTACAAAGCTTTAAACGTATGCCTCCAATCGTTTCCCTGTAGTGATAGAATAATATAAATAATGAATCCCGACAAATATAAAATATGAATTATATTCCACTTTAAAGGACACACCCATTCGTTTTCAACGATAAAAAAGTGAGATGCTCAATTTAAGCGCGTGCATATATCTATCCAAGATGAACGCTTGGTACGGCCAAAAACAGCTTTCACCGACGAAAAGTAATTAAGAATCATAGTGCTGTGTTGAAAGATCGTGGACTTTAAGTACGTGATCCTGCTAAGATTGCAAACATCTCGATAGACTGTATTCATCATATTTTAACCAATGTTTAGGGTCTGGAAAAACTTTCTGCTCGGCGGATGCCGTGTTTACCAACAACAAATCAAACGCGTGTTCGAATGAACAGTTCCCGATGGTTTATTTTGTTTTTATCACCGTTTTATAGCAATCGAAACAGTGGATACGAGAACCTGAAAAGGCGCCGAGAAAAAGCAGAAACGGTTACATCTGCACGGAAACCCATTACAATGGTTTTCTGGGATTCTCGAGGCGTGGTGCTTGGAAAGGGACAACACAATCACTGGTTGCTCTTCACTGGGGTGCTCTTCAGGCTAAATGCCCACATTCAGCTAAAACAAAAGGTGCTCTTTCACCATGATAACGTACCTGTTGATATGCCTCGGGTTGTTGTCGTAAAACTTGGTGAGCACGCTCCACATGTTTCTACATCCGTCGTATGGCCGCCCAGTGATTACTTTTTCTTCCCGAAGTTGAAGAAATGTCCCGCTGGATCAAGATTCATTTCAGATGATGAAAGCTAAGACAATCGTTTATTTTGCAGATTTGGACAATTCCCATTATAATGAGAGTATTAAAAAGTTGGAATGTCGTTGGTTTAAATTGATTGATGAAAAAGAAATTAAAAAGCTCATGTTTGCTTTGTCAGACTGCGAAGTTTCCAAACTTCCTTCGTATGTATGTATATAATGATCCTAAAATTAAGCTGCCACCATTACTCTTTAGTATAGGAGGTTAGCGGCAATTTTCAAATTTCAAATGGAAATCTTCACTTAATAACAAATTCGAATTTTTGAGGGAAAAATATAAAAATATATAATGGAAACAAAACATTTTTTCCAGTTCTCCATAAATAAAATAAGAGTTTCTCTATCATCGGGTTGCTTCCAAATTTTGCGTAAAACGAAAGAAGCGTTACGAACTTGAATTTATAAGTTGACAATTGAAACTAAGCCTAGAGCAATTTCCCGATACCAACAAAGTTCTCTTCGTATTTTATCTCGTCCCAGGTTGAAGAGTATAATTCATGTGAATTTCCTATTTCAAAGAAGGAGCTAGACGTAATTTTCGTTAGAAAAGAATGCCAATCTCATGGAACTGTTACCACGGCGGCCACGCCTTCTTTGTAAAACAATTAGTTATATACAAAAAAAAAGTCGTAATGATGACTCATTATTATAAGTTGCAGTTCTTAGTTGTAGATTTTGTAAAATTACTTATATATCATAATATTTATCTAGAAATGATTTTCACGGGTGAGTAGCGTCATTTACTTGTAAAAAAGGTCATAATCACATCAGATACATATTTTTTTCCTTCAATCAGTAGCTTAATATCTCATTTTATAAATTTCTCTATACCAACTGTTTTACTGTAAGAATCAATTATTTTTATGAAAATAAGAGGAGGCTTTCCTGCAGAATAATAAATCTTATTTTCAATTAAAAAAGACTTATGCTTGATTGGAATTGATGAGGTTCTCTTGGAGGGTAATGGGAGAGCATTCGACTTATCTACAAGAAAAGCGACGTAGAGTATTGACTGATTCTTTATAAAAATAAAGTGAATTGGTTTTATGGAAGGAAATATCGTTCAAATGATACTTTTAAAAAATAATATAATACATCTGCATTAAGCGACTCTTTGTTTAAATTTTGGAGAGAATTACCGAGCAGTATTGTTTTGAGAGCTGTTGAAAATTCTGTAAAATTCTGATTACCATAAGATACAGGTTTAATGAATTTAAACGTGGTCAGACCTCCGTCGTTAATGATAAGCGGCCAGGATAACCCGTTGACATGGACGATATGATCGCTTACCATGATATCGTGTTAGCAGATAATTGTATGACGATTACAGAGATTGCTAATGTGTTAAACATCTCATCTAGGCGCGTGAAAAACTTGACTTTAAAGCAACGTTTGGACATCTTTGACCGCAATACGAGCGAGTTTCTGCGGTGTCTTGTGTTCTGTGTGTTTTGCGGTATGATTGTAGATGAGACGTGGATGCATAACCATACGTCAGAAATGTTTTTTTTTCCTGGCGAACGTGCACCAAAGAAGACGAAATCTATTCCACCAGGCGAAAAACTGATGGTTTGTTGGGATGGGGAAGAAACAATCTACCAAAGTGAAAAAGGTCCTACCCATCGGAGAAAAAGATTCTCTACCATTCTGGCAACGCTTCAACTTACCCATCGGCAATTACGATGGTTAAACGTGCGCAACGACGGTAGAAAAAAAAAAACAAAATTTATACATTCCAACTTGTCAATTGTTACCAATGTGCAGGGTGTTAAAGCAAAACGGTTAGAGCCAAACGGCCAAAATATGCCCACGAAGTTGGTTTACAAGCAAACAAATTAGTTACTGGGTAGACAGCCTGCATTAAGGAATGAAAGCTTATATGCGGCACTACGGACAAACCGAAAGCTAAAAACGTAGCAACAATAACAGATGTAGTACTAACTTTAAAAGAGACTTTTATCTAATAGCAAGTTGCTAAATAAACCAACCGAACAAATTCCGGATTTCTTGCGACATTTAGAACAATTCGTTAGTAATTGCAAGTAGTGTTCGTCTAATTACACCATTACAACCACCGTTGCGAGCAACTCCACACTACTTACTCCAAACATAATAAAAGTCTTTTTTAACGTGCACCAAACAAAGATCTCGCTCCTCTATTGCCGTACGTGACTTTCTCAGGAACGGGCGCTATTTTAACAGTAACGTTAACGTCCGCTAATCAAGGAAATTTTAGAGACTATTAGACTTCTTCGTCGACTTCAGTTTAAAGTTGTTATTGACGTGAAGATTGCGCAAGATGCAAACTACTTTAGGTGGTATTTTAAGTCGAATTTTAGAAATAATGCAAAAAATGTAACAGTGATGTCAGAATTAATCTGACAAATTTAAATATAAACGTACGTTATAAAAGTTAATAAAAAAATACCGATTACGTTGAAGATTGCGCAGATATAATCTTGATAAAGATGTACCATTGCTCCTATGCATTCATCGAGTGCTTACCAATAATTATCGGTATCGAGTAATGATGTGAAATTCAATACATATCTATTGTAATGTTGCAATTAACAACATCGAATGTAGTAGTCATAAGCGTCACGTATAACGCCAACGTCAAAGTTCTCAACGACAGTCGTAGTGAACGGGCCTTTCATCTTCATGTACTAAATTCAAATAGGATGTTTTTATATCGTAAACTAAATATCTTGCGCAAAGGAGTTGTCACGTCGGTCGGTAAAATTCAATTTTTAAAAGTTGCTCGCAACATCAAAAGGCATAGTGTCAGCCTTTTAGCTTGATGGATGGCACGCATTATGCTATTGTTACAATACCGAAGATTAACTGAAATAGAATGTGAGACACGTTCATTACCGACAGAATTTATTTTAATAGTCTCCCTCGTTCTGAATTAAATTAGCGGCGATCATAGAAATACGAAAATTAGTGACTCATTCGAAGAAGAAGTATAAAAAAGAGAATTGCGCAAAACACAAACTAGTATTTGCAGAATCTGACAAATAAAAAACGAATGGCATCAAAATTACAGTGTCGAGCCGGAAAGACTGCATATAAAGTTTTAAAAGCAGCCAACTATGTATAATAATCGAATTGCAAGAAGAAAATTTGACGTTGGAAAGAATCGCAAGATGGGCCAAATTTTTCTGAACTCCACGTCAGACTCAAATTTTTGCAAATCATATCCTTTCACTTCAATTATTGTGTACAGAAGATACGATGAAGAACTATCCCTACTTTAAAGTAAGGACGCGATGAAGTAAGGTCTGCGTCAGGGGTTATATAGCCGCTTCCGGAATAGGTTCTTGTAGATAGCACAATGAACCATAAAATGTACTCAGATATACTAAGACAGCGTTTAAAGCAAAGTTCAATATAAAAATTTTATACGGCGATAGTGATTCTAAACAAAAAGCTTACAATGTTCTCGGTTATTGTATAATTGTCCAGTGCCTAAACCATTGTTCAATCTTCGGGTTGAATAGAACCCAATTGAATACCTTCGTTAAGAATTTACCAAGAAAATAAATGGGAAGACAATTTTCTCCAAATATTATTTTTTTTAGTTTTCTTTTTTTAGTAATAAATACATTTTCGTAAGCCAGTGTACATAGCATATACAACAATGAAATCAACAGACCGTTCTAAAAACAATCGAAAAGAAATTTCCCGAACCCGAAAGAAATTTCTATTATGGATTACGGTTGTGAAAGCCTACAGTTAATAAATAGGGCATTTTGTTTTCTCGTTAAATTTCTCTGAATTATTCAGTCAAGAAAATTTTATGTAAACCTAAATTTCACTTTGGATTTTAAGACTCCCAGCAAAGAAAACTGCGTAAACAAACTGAAGACGTTTAATTATTTACTGTAGAACTGACAAACAAAAACGATTTAATCCCTGCGCTGAAAGTATTTATCTTATCCACATGAAATGCTTACAAATAGATAATTGAAGAATAACGGGTCCCTTTTATCTCAATTTCTCCTGAGGCAACGTGTTTTTCCAGGTAGCGGTATTATTTATCTGGATTCACCATGCGTGAGAATGTTTTCATTATTGCCATGCTTAAATATTTACAAGACGAGTTACATTAAAACCTGCTCATGCAGCAACGATTATGGTAAATGGTAATATTTTTTGTTCTGTAGACGCAATTTTGATGTATTTTGAAAACAAAATCAAAATGATGCCTTCGCAAAATATCAACGTATTTTTAACATATATAAACAAAATATCGCCACAAAATAATAGCTTTGTCAATTCACTTTTGACATTTCGCCAACTTTAATTCCTTAAGAAATTATAAAGAATCGACCTTTATAGTTGAATTCAAGTTTCATTACCTCTTTCGAAACAATATCTCCGAGTCAATCAACCCTAGGATCAAATAATTCTCCTTTTCGATGATTCTAACATCTAGTAAAGAAGACAATGCCGCGTATGCAATCTCATACAGTGCAGCATCCAAGGATAATCTCAGTCGATATACGAGGATGATACTCTTCTTATAGCTCTATACACATAGTCCAGCGATGTTTCAATTATTTTACGCCATCCAAATAATAGGCTTTGTCGAATTTCGCAAAATCCGCTGTACCTATTGCTGCAATGACCTCTCCGTTTGAGGTTAACCACTTTCTCACAAACCATTTGCTGAAGTTTGGAAAAGGAATGCTGTTATAGAGGGCCATATCTGGCGTGTACGTTGAATGGAGCACCGATGACGATAACTTTATATTCCGCATTTATAAGTAGAGAGGATAAAAACGAATGAAATCATATCTATTTTGCAGCGACTCGTGTTTTGTCAACTCTCGGGCAATCCAGTAGGCAGCACGGACCCTTTCTTATGAGATGAATAGACACGTTGCTGCAAAAAAATATGATTCCACTCGCTTTTGTCCTCTTTAATTATAAGGACTGCGAAAAATATATGCCTATTTCCTAGCTAATGATATACAGAATTCTTGGTCTTAAAACACACAACTTCGATACGTCATGCTCTTTCGAAACACCATGTATATTGACAAACAATTTTTGGAATTATCAAAAAGGTCTGCTGATGAAATTGCTATAGAGTATACAGGATGTTTTTGAACTTTAGTAATGAAAAGTCATCCTGTCCATACAAGGTGAGCGATATGTAGAAAACCAGGTACTTATTTCCTTATTTCAAACGGAACACACTGAGGATTATTTAGCGTTGCCATTCTCCCTCCGGAAATAATCCAATGTAACAAAGATATATATCTATTTCAAACAAATTTCGAGATATACATGTATGAGCTTGCTCTTAATTACCCAAATTTGGACATATATATTTCCTTGGCTGTATCTAGCCATGTCATTGCAATAAAATGCTTTAAAGATATACGGACTGTTCAGTATTGAATGCCACACTATGCCAAATATAAACCCTAGAAATGTAATTTTTTGAATATTAGTTAAGGTTAACATTAGTTAGATTAATTCTACATTTGGGTATTGCATCCAAGTGATTTATCCTGTTTATTGTTTGGTTACTAGAACAACAGTAAATAAAACATATTGACTTTGCTGCTTTAACGAAAAGTTCAATGAAATAACTTTATGAAAAGTGTTATATTAAAAGTGAGTTAATACACCGTGTGTGTTGAGAAATATAGACAGCTTTACTAACGATTGTGTAGATATATTGAGGTGGAAGGAAGGACTTCTGAGCGTACTTTGAGCGTAGCGAGTATACCTTGTTATGAATTAATGAATGTTTGTCTGTAATGTATTTCAATTGTTTTATATGTCATTCTTTTTTCTTTTCGATTTGTTTTATGCCATATTTATGTTTACATTTCTTGTTATTAGCCTGTATGAATCCTTCTCACAACATTGCCTCTCATGTTCCTCTTGGCTAAATAAATACATTGGTATTACAATTATTTGCTGCTATTTCTGCGTCGACACATTGAATGATTTTAATTATATCAAATCTTAAGAGATGTTTTTGGTTATAGACGTTGTCGGTCAGGATAGCGCAGCTCATACATTCTCATTGCTAACTAAAATACGCAATTTCTTGAAATTTTTTCTAACACAAAATTATGAATTAATCAACAATCGTCAACGCGAGCGGGTTTTGTTTACTGTTGTCACGGTAGCGAAACTATATTAACATAAAAAATCATTCGGATGTAATTTGCAAATGCAGCACTCGGTTATATCTGCAATTGGTTGCTGACGCTCAAAACTTTGAATTAACACTTTGAATGCGTCAATCTCAGTATTTCTTGTTTCGTGTTATCATGCTGACCAAGCAATACTAACACTAGAAACCACTTGGTTGCACTATCCAAATGGTGGATTCGAATTTAATTGTAAATATCTTTGTTACTTTCAATCTTGGATAAATGCATCTTTGCACAACAACGTTAGAGATCTTTTATAGGGTGTAAAAAAATGTACGACGTCATTCAAAAACTGACGTTTCCGGTTTTGGAATCTGGCAAAGCTTGATGTTCCGTACTGAATACTCGTTCTAATACCACGTCTACTTAGAGGCAAGACGGAATTTAATCTCGTAATTATTCACGTTAGGATATATTGACGCTTCGAATTCTTCCCGTTTCCTTTTTCGGGAACTTGTTATCCTCTCGCAAGAAGTTAAACGTTTTCGTAAATATAATTTCTAAGTTATATATATTACAAAATTTCCCAAATTGAAATTGAAACGTTCCCTTACTAGCTCTTGTTGATGTAAGGGATTACTTGATCGAATTAGATTAAATTGCCAAGGCAGGTAAAATTACTCTTCTCATTTATCACTTTATTGATAGGGAGGACGATAGGGTCTCGGAAACCCATCATAAGGTTTGACGGGGCTGGGAGGCGAAAGCAAACAAAAATTAAATGAAACTTCTTATCTCCCTCAACATGTTGCTACACGAGAATGGTAAGAAGATATTACAAATCAATACCATTGATAGGCTATCAGAAAAAAGAAACAAAACGTATAAAGCTTTTTCTACTTCCTTTCTTTTCTTAATCACGATATTTCTGCTTTTCCCCTTTATTTTTCCTTCTCTACATATTGCTTCGAATTTCTCAAGTAACGGAAAGTATTTTATTATGGAGAAAGAAAATCGACTGCATCTGGGTCATTTGCACCATTCGCATGATCTACTTCGTTGTTATAGTAATTACATGGTGTTAGCAAAAAACGAATTCACTTGATGAACGTTGTAATATAATAATACTTAATAATCCTTCTCACAATTAAATTAATATTAAAATGCGCTGATATATAATTGCATTGAAGATAGACACATTACTAAGTTTCAATTAATTTATTCTAGTTTATATTTTGCTTAAAGCTGTTTATATAAGATACGTTACGACGTGAAGCAATTAAAAGTAAGTTGTTTAAACAGCAGATTAAAGTTTTATTTTAATTTACAGTGACTATCAGCGGTAAATATTAATTCTGCATGACAAGGCAAAAAGCACTCACATAATGATAAATGGTAACGAATTAACGCTATCCAGTTAAACCGAATACGACGTGCGTCATCGTATTGTACAGATATCCCGGACGTTCCCAGTTATCATCTGCATTAGAAATATACGGCTGTAAGATGATTATGCGGTAGCAGTTTTGGAGTTAGTTATGTGTGTAAGAAAAAAAAAATGGAAGCTACGTTATGGTTGGCAAGGTTGGCACAATTACTTAACAATGGACGAAAACACCTATCAGAAGCTTCTAGCATTGATTATTCCTCTTTTAAAGGGGCAAGATTGTACAATGAGACAAAGTGTAACATCTCATAGGACATTATCTGGAGGATTGAGATATTCAGCGACAGGCCAGGTCTTACGAAGATACGAAATGTTTCGCAATAATATCCCCAAAAGCTCTTAGTTATATTATTCCTGAAACCTGCAATGTCATATGCAAAATTTTGAAGTCGGAATACTGAACGGCAAGTCATAAAAACGCAGGATGATATTCACCACTTCAAGGTTTCACTGATAATTAGAGAGGACAAAAGCGAGTGAAATTATACTAGTTCTGCAGCGACTAGATAGATTCGTGCTTTGCGACGCACGAGGAAATCAGTAGGCAACGCGATCCCTATCGTATGAGACGAATAGACACGAGTCTGTCTAGTCGCTACAAAAAAGGTGTGATTTCACCCGCTTTTGTCCTCTCTACCTATAACGCATTGCTGGTGTGTGTGTTATTGAAAGCTTGAACAAGAGCTAGGTTTGTGGCTATGGTTGTTACATGGATTACAGATAAAAATACTATATTCGAAGTTGGGGCTCTTTACAGAGTGTTACGCAGTTAAAGTATCGATTTCGACTAAAACTAACATTTTATTACCTATTTTTTCAGCCGAGATTCTTTGGATCGTCGGCAACTCATGTAGCTTCATTCCAATAGTTTTTCAAATACATATATCGAGATATGTATATAATGTATTCGTATATTTCGTCGCTCTAAATCGAATTGATGAAGCTGTCGGTAACGGTGATGAAAGATTACTATGCTATCTTCCTGAGAAAACACAATACTGAATAACATGTTATCATCTTCACTTCTTCACTTTATTACAAATATAAAAAGAGATTTAATGTGGTATTAAATTGCAAATTATAAATTCGTTTGATTACGATAAAATATGCGAGGAGGCGTATTCCCCAAAGCTGAACTTTATGGAAAGCTCGAAAATATTTTTGTTTAAATCCTTGACAATGCTTCGAGCAAGAACAGAAGAAGGTGTGATAACTGCAAATCTTGATTGACTGATGTCTTAATTGATGAACAGATTGAACAATGGAGCCTATACTGAGGTGATGCTCTTTCTTTTCTGATTTACGCTTACACCATAATATTTGAAAATAAGGTTCAGTATTAATGTAAAGTCTTACCTCATTGTTATTATTCCTATGTTGGATACCCGAACTCATAAGCACCTTGTTCATGTAAAAAGTCATCTGAATGAAAGTGGCATAAAATACGAGTACGAATTTCTTCATTTTACCTCCAAATGTTTGAAAATCTTTCCGTTTATCTAATTCTCTTTGTAAGCGTTTCTAAAGTTACTAATCTTTTTCACTACAGTTTTAGTCTTACGTCGGCGACATATTTCTTTTATTTCGATCACGATGGTACTTTGATTTTACTTGCCAGACACGGCTCACTTACTATAATATGTAATGAATGCTTGCAAGGGTACACGATGTCCGCTATGTTCCTCCCGAGGCATATCATAATATTTCAACGTGTTGCTTCTTTTATCGGACTAATAAATCGAACGTTACGCGACATACGTTACAATAAAGCTGCGAAAATACCAACGATACAGATTAACTATGCAAATCAGAATATCTGCAACGATTTGTTATGCGTTCGATAGATCTGTATAGTTTTCTCCATACAGATAAATCGTTACGTATGTGGTTGCTTCAATACTGATTTCTTAACAAAAAAATAGTTCTCACAAAATTCTATATTAAAATTATTAGGCAGCCGATTTCGTGTTTAAAAACAAACTCTCGGGTCACGATCAAATATAACAAGAACAGATTACGTCGAAGGTAAAATAGGTAACTTGTAACTATGCAAGCTTCAACAAAGAACCGAAATTCGTTTAACTTTTAAATATTTAATTAAGAACTTTTTCAGTATAAAAATGTAAAAAATTGTAAAAAGAGGAAAAACACGAACAGTTTTTAAAGTCTTTTAAATTGGCATTCAGAACATATTTAAACTCATTTTTTTTATCGAGAAATTAATTTTAAACCAGATTTAGTTCTAGTTGCGCTCTTTAGAACATGTTTCGTTTTTTTATCGAGATTTTAATTGGTTTAATTAGCAGAGTGTTCAAAATTTCCAATAATATTATTTGATAGGTTTAAAATTGAGCTGTCCTTTATTTAGCATTTCAAGTAAGTACATCACATTTCTCTACATTATTTAAAAATCATGAAGTATCTAATGGGAGCGCGTTTAATGTGCACTGTAAATTCCCCCGAGCATTTATCATATTCAGCGACAATTGGCTTTAGTTGCAAATTGCGTCTTCTATTTGGACCTTCAATTAGTTAAGGATCCTGCTTCTTTTTCCACTTTCTGCTTGGATATATGCAATCTCTCTTTGGAATATCGCAAAATGGTCTCAACTTTCTTGATGTCGTTCCGGGACAACCTTAGAGTCACGGTTGAATATGTATTGTTTCTAAAAATATCCAATAGTGACTCAATTTAATAAAGAGAGTCCGAAGGTGCGGGTTATTCATCTTGTGGATTTCGACAGAAATGTAGAGCTTGGTGAATAAGCTGAAATCTAATTCTCTTAATATACGTACGAAACACAGGTCGTTATCTTTAAAAAGAGATCATACTGCACTGCAGGAATAAACCTGAACATGTTCGTCTTCCTTATCTTTAGCATCCTAAGCGATCTTCTATCTTTATACATTTTAGACGCTTCTTACTGCATACACAGGAAAACAGAAAGAGTCTTCCAATTAATAGCAACGTTAATCATTGTACTCGCCTTACTTGTGATTTGTGTTCGTACAGATGTGATTTGTATCCGATTGATAAAAGAGTACATTACTACGGTAAGGATTTGTGTAACAAGCTATAAAATTTCCTAAAAGGCACAGCAGCACACAAGCAAAATGTAAAAAAAAAATTAGTTAAAAATGGTATTACAGTGTTGACGATATTTTAGGGGACGCTGTTGGCTAATTCATTACAGATTAGTTTACGTTTTTTCTCTTCTTCCAAATGTTTGTACTGGTTTTTAGCTTAATCCAGATGGCGGACTTTGATTTAGCTTATTTTAGCGTTTATTTTCATTTGCGTTAATATCATATTTTTCTTGACTTATTTTGTTGTTCATATAGATACTTCCAATCAATAAGGATTATGATTATGATTCTGTATTTCATGAGAACATTAACCACATGTTACTTATTTTGTAGCGGAGCAAATACTTCTTATCTGATATTTTCTCCGGCGAATGATTCCTTTGAATGTAAAATGGTCAAGTTACATTTTCTTATTTTTGTTAATGGGATGAATGATTAGAATTTATTTAGTTTTATGGACTTAGTGGCAATGTCAAAAGTGATACGTCTAAAAACGAGAGCTACAAAAAAATTACAAAGAAGTATGATTAAGTTATTTGAATACAATTTTTAATGTTGTTATTGATTAAAACAAAGCAGGTTCAAAATCAAGACTGCCCTTAAGTAAATTTCTAGCAAACAAAAACATGAAACAACGTACTTTCACTTTCAGAGGATATACGTAAAATTGCAGTTGTAACTAGAGAGGACAAAAGCGAGTGAAATCATAAATGTTTTGCAACGACTAGACAAGCTCGTGTTTTGTCGACTCTCGGGGATACCAGTAGGCAACAGGAACCCTTTCTTATGAGACGAATAGACACGAGTCTGTCTAGTCGCTGCAAAAAATGATTTCGATCGCTTTTGTCCTCTTTACTTGTAATTCACTGCATGAATGAAAATATTTTACTGAGAATTACATCATACCAATGGTGTAATGCTTAGTATTCTTTATTACTGAAATAATTAAGAAGCAACTGAAAAATTTGACTGATTTTTTATTTTTGAAACAAATTAAAATTTTCTAATCCTGTCAAAATTTTCGTTATTTCAACGAACTTATATATTTCTAAGCAATCAGATATCGAAATAAAAAGGCAACAGGACGTTGTGAATTTCAATTTTTTTTATAATTTGATATTCTCTTTCTCATGATTTGCGTCCTGATTTCATTTCGCTTTATACCTGCGTATTATTTGCTCTCAGTGAGCTTATTTTTATTCCGTAGCTGGTAAATTTGCCGATAGACGGCAGTCAAGGTAAGTTATCATTATCTTCATTACTACTCCTACCGTTTGATGATTTCTTGTTAGTCTTTTCCGTGTTACCATCGTTGCGTAATTTAGTTTAGTATCCTTCTCCCTACATAATTATCCTCGTTAACACATCTTGTTATATCCAACTACACACCTATCTCTTCTTTAAATGTACTTCTCAAATTTCAAGCTTCGATTTTCATTAGGACACGTGTTTGATGCTTTGTGTAAATATACAGGGTAGTAACCTTTATTTTAGGTAGTACACAGAGCGTTTCAGCAGAGACTATATCAATTTATATACGAGAGGAAAATTAGATTGGAAAATTCTGAAAATTTGTGTATTAGCTGTATACTGAAGCTCTATATACGAGAAGAAAATTGGATTGGAAAATTCTGAAAATTTATGTATTAGCTGTATATTAAAGCTGACATATGCTATTGAATTGAATTATTTTCTCCTTATACTGTCGGCTATACCAGAAATTGCTCGGAACTTTGTTATCTTAAATGAAACACCCTGTAGACTATAATTTTTCAACTTCCTAATTCGATTTGAAGATATATTTGATAAAATATATCGTTATTCCTAACTTTTTCTTCTAAAAATTAACTTTTGTTCCACCAAGATGACCCGTCTTATGCTTTAATGGTCGGCGGGGCAGAAATTCATGAATTGGCGTTCGAAGTGGTGGACTACCATCTCATTCACCAGATCTAGCCTCCAGCGATTCTTTTCTGTTATCTAGACTCACAGTTTCGGTCGGAAGACAGAGATTTTCATCGAACGAGGAATCCACCACATTCGTAAGCAGACTAAAATGCCATTGTTGGGACGGGTTAAAGAAATAGAAGCATTGCTGGGAAAAGTGTATAGCAAACTAATCTGAGCTTGACGAAATAATACGTCTTTCTGCGTTAGGCTAGAAACTTTCATACTACTTGTATACTACTTACGTGTTAAGCGAAAAGTTCCACTTATTGATTTAAGTTACTTTTTGAAGAACAAAAGCACATATTCACCAGCATAAAAGATGTAAATAAAAGATGAGTAAGTAGGTGCCATTCGGTTTTATTTTTATAATTTTACCTGAGTTTTGTAATTACGTTTAATAGTATAATAGACGAGTAACGTTTTGAGGGAATTACTACTTAAAGCGGGGTTCAAATAAACATCAACTTAGAATTTTAGGAGGCACTACGTTAATTAATCCCTTTTTTCATATTTACTGCTGCAAGGTTGGCACATTTTCGTCGTTGCGCTTGTTGAAATAAGAAATTACAACTGCAGAAGCTGCGCCCGTAAGTTCTAAAATATCAAACTAAATTAAAAAAGAAATAAATTTATGGAGATGTTATTTACTGTTCCGCAAGGAGTAATGAAACCGCAGAGACGGAGGCCATCATGGAGCATTTGCGGTTCGTAAATTTTATGACCTCGAGACTTTTCTTTCAGTCAAGTACTTAATTAACTATCTTCTGTTGAAATGGTGGAGAAACGCTTTAGGTTTGAAACGGAAATGGTCCGAGTTCGTGTGAGTTTCCTAATGCTAGCCTTCGTGCAGTTAAATACGCAAATAAAGCAATTTAATAATTATAGTATCTACATACTGTACGTAAACATTCATAATTTAAAGGTATATAAAGTCCTTTTTGGTATGGTCAGTGCTGTAATGATTATTTTAACGTTAACGTTATACTGTGATTTGTTTGCTCATACGAACTGAAATGCGTTCATGCATCGATGCCAAATATGGGGTTTCGGCGGCTTACGTCGATCCTCTTTTTGGCCCATTAAACATCTCGAGGCTATTATGTGTATAAACAGCACAATAATTTGTTTTGTTCGCTAGTTTTTGCGAGCAGTTAAGATGGAAATCTATGCAATATATTAATTCTGTGGGCATCATTAAAGCTTCGCGTTGATGAGAAATTTCATCAAATACGTGGGATTTCTTTCTGAAATTGTAAAATTTTTCACGGTTTTCAGTATTGAATAACTTTGCAAATTCAAATAGCGGAAACGTATTTTTTTATTTTCTATTAACATTATACATATATTATATAAGTTGTATCGTTTTCATAATGATTTATATGCCTGATGCTGAAAGGAAATATTTACAAGTAAGCGTGAGTCCTCCGTTTGGAAATGACTGTAAATGATTTTTGCTGTTAATAACAAGTGCTTTAACATTTATGATGTAGATATATAGTCGTCGTGTTCCATGTGCTCGAACAATTAAACGTTTGTCCGAGCGCCTCGTGCAAACTGGGTCCGCTTGAGGTGTCGCAAGAAGTGACGGAAATTGTAACTGGCCGTCCAGATTGCCAGATCTGACAGCACCAGACTATCACAACAAACCACGAACCTTGCAAACCTTGAAAGCGAACATTGAAGCAGAAATCGCTAATCTGGGGCCGGAATGTTTTGCGAGCAACAATTCAAAATGCCATAAAACGAGCGCAATTGAGCATCAACTCGAGAGGTGGCCATTTGAGCGGTATAATTTTTTCCAATTAATGTGATCGATTTTACACTTTCAAATAAACTTTTTTATGAAAACAGAGCTCCTCTTTTTTTATTTATAACAAAGTGACAGCCAATTCAAATTATGACATTACTTTTGTGACACCTTGTATAATGTGCAGATATTGACGAATCTATATTGTTGATTCAAATTTAAGTAAGGAAGAGTTAGGTAAGAGAGTACAATTCATGTATTAGGAAAAAAATGGTAGAAATAGTGCATTTTAGCTAGCGGAATGCTACACTAGCCCGATCAAGAATATCCGTAACCAAGAATGTTTATCAAATTAAAACTAAGCTGTACTAGAAACACTAGTTTCATAAAAAATATACATTGCTAGTGCAGAAAGGATCAAGGAAGGCAATATTTAGCAATAGTTCATACAGTTTAACAGTTTGTGAAAGCTGTTTTTTTCTTAGCGCACTAGCTGTTAGACGTCAGAATGCTTGCGTTATCTCCACCTCCATTACACAGAGCATCTGTATCAGCATTTTTTTATGTAATTTATTGTGCTCTTTAGGCTTAATAATTAGAAAAGAAAAAAACCATTAAGAACAGCAATGTCAGTATGTTTCGTTTACGGTTGCCATCGTAACCAAACAATGTTAAACGCCAGGAACCACCTCTATGTGAATGTGGGAGTTCAAAATAGCTGTATCACTCTTTTCAACATTAGACATATGCATCGTTATGCAAAAATCTTGGAGATGTAAATTTCCTTTACGATGGCGATAGAAAAGTGTATACAGTACCACTGCGTATTTTGGCGTTTGAACTCGATAAAGTCTGTTTTTTTTTTATAGAGCTAAATGCGCAATCTAATCGCGATAGAATGTACCTATTTTGTCACTTTTTGACGGAAGTTGGTTAAATGTGTCCATATTTAAGTGAAAAGGAAAAACAAAATTATAAATACCTCGAAATTAGCTAGAAATAGACATGTGAAACTCGGATTATGTTGGCTTATTTCGAAGCGAAAAAACTAAAAATATAATAAAACATAGGATGCTCATTTCTAAATAACAAAGTTGATGCTTATATACTTATCTATCAGCCTACAGATCCTTATATGCATACGTACTATGAACGTCTAGCGTTTCAGTGTAACAGTTGAGTAGTCCACACTGTTGAAACTTGAAATAAGAGCTTGTTCATTTCCAAAGTTTTAAAACATTTCTTGTAGATATATAAAAAGAAAGATTCAATTGAATATTTGGATGATGTGTTATCAACTATCATCCTCATCGACTTCGAATAAATGCTTTTACCAAACACTTTCCAGCTTCAGTTCATCGTGGATGCTTTTCTTATTTTCCATAATACATTCTTAGAAAAAATCATTAATTCAAGGAATTAATACAAAACAATTGTGAAGTATGCATTGAAACTGAAGTTGCTGCTAGCTCACCGCTTGCATTTGTTTCTACAACAAGTACAGTCGATGTTTTTGAAACTTTTATGAGAAGAATATGCCACCATTCATTGATGCCGAGCCAAGTGGTCTACTTCAAGAACACCTAGATTGGATACTCGCAATTACACCAACGTCGTTGCTCATCACGATTGTGACAAAAGAACTTCCAAAAACATAGAACAATTTTGTAGAAGGATGGCCTCAAGCGCTTGAAATGGAAATTTCAGCAGGTCGTCTCAATGTATGACATTTAACAAAGGCCATAGAATGGAAATAAAATCTACATGAACTCCAGGTAGAGCAATATTTAGAAGCGCTGGTCGTAAAAAGCATCGTGTCTGTCTTGAATAAATGGTAGGACTCGTAAAAAGTTGTCACGAGAGGACCTTTTCCTGTTACTTGTATGATATATCCCACAATCTAACTTATTAAAGACATTAGAAAAGACTCCGTGAGCAAAAACAATGAAATCCTAAGAAAGCAAAAAGCAAAATCAATAGAAAAAACTGAAACAAAAGGAAATAGGAAAAAGGTAAATATTCTAGCATCATGCTGTTTTTTATCGGCGAGGAAATTTGCCGTCGAAAGATTTTCCGGACAACGAATTGTCTATCGACAAGGTTAGTTAATGTTAGTTAACGATAAATCTAATAATTAATATAATAATAATAGTTAATAATGATAGTTTTTATTGCCTTGCGGTTTCCAATTATAGTATAAAAATTATATAAAAAGTAAGTACAATAAGAATAATCATTGAAAAGAAAATAGAAAACAAAAATAATAACGATGAGGAAGAAAGATAAAAAACATGCTCGAGGTATAGGGAGCAAGGTAAGGGTAAGCAAGGATGTTTCGTACCGGGTAGATTCCATCAACCTCGAAAAATCTCCGTTGAATTTTCTCAATCTGCAATTGTAGATAGATGTAGTGTGGTGACCAGACACGTTCGAGTTTCCTTACAACAAAGGTATAAAGTAAAGCTTTGAAAGGATGTATTCTCCAAGTAGTTACAGGTGCGCGTTACGAAGCCTAAAACTAACGATGCTGAGATGCAAAGGTGGTTAATATGCGACCCGAAACATAAACGACTATCACATATAACTCTAAAAATCGCAGGATTCGTTATCTCATAGAAGCGCTTGGATGTAGTATGTTAGAGGAATTGGACTTAGAATGACATGTAGCAGCACTTTTGAGAGAGGCAAATTAATCGATGATCGTTTTGGATTTCATCTGATTGGATTTTATGTCGTTTAATGGATATAAACATTTTTAAATCAATTGCATAGGCTAGAATATGGCAAGATACAGAAGTAGGTCATCGATGTAGTGAATAATAGCGGATCCAAATTCGAGCACCTGGACATGGATTAATTAATTTAATTAATTTGCTGGATGGACTAAAATCGAATGCAGAATTATTTGCAGACCATTTCTGCAGAGATCTATGTACATTGGGTCCATCTGTCTCTGCACGCCAAGTTACTGGCTTATAAATTGCGTGTTCGCACGAGATTAATAACTGTTAACCTTCAACGTACGAAATCATGTTGACATAGTGAAATATAGGGTGGTCTTCTGATAATATATAGAGGAGAACAAGGCACTTTCGTGGACCTTGGTAAGATTAAACAAATTCAAGATTGGTCTATAATTATCTATTACGTTTTTCTCTCCCTTCTTAAAAACTGGAGTTACCGCGGCTCGTCTCCAAAGAGAGGGTAAGGCACAGATCTGAATGGAACAGTTAATTGTAGTCGAGAGTGGTTCGGCAAGAATGTA
Organism: Oryctes rhinoceros; assembly: GCA_020654165.1. Lineage (NCBI taxonomy): Eukaryota > Metazoa > Arthropoda > Insecta > Coleoptera > Scarabaeidae > Oryctes > Oryctes rhinoceros. The sequence continues at coordinate 4,742,446 of JAIOKQ010000018.1, read as the reverse complement.
GCAAGCACTACGTATAAGCCTTGGGAATTAAATCGTCATCAGCGTTGTAATTATGTAGAAATTGAGATATAATAGTAACGAGATCAGCTACAGAAGGAACAGATAGTGTAAAATGAACACAATTGGTGTGTATATCTTTATCATGGGAAGACAAGACGAACTGAATTTATGAGGAAAGGCGTTAACAATGTCTTGGGAAGATTCAAGCCCCGAATGCTTGAAGAGTAATGTTTTCGGAAGTCTTGTTGGACTGTGCTTTGTCTCCAGAAGTTTGAAAATCGTTTTAAGATCATTAATGGCGATTGTTTCCACGTGGTAAAAATATGGTGAGTAAACCAAAGAAAGTTCGTCTTTGCGTAATTCTCGATGTTGTTTAAAATGATTTAGGTACCTAAATCTTTTGAAATCGTTCTTTATTAAAAGTCTATGTTAATTTTTAATCAATTTTTCGTTAATAATGCTCACTTAGTTTCAAATTAGAAATAATACTACCGGAGAATTAAGGTGGAAAGCGGTATATCAGCTAGAAATAAATTCCTAGATTTAATTTAATTAATTTGAGATAGTTATCTGTAACATATTCACAAGTAGATCAAATTTTGAAATTTTGCCTTTGTTTTCTTTTTTGTAAATAAATTTACTACTTCGCAAATAATTGTATAAACTGAGGGTGGTAAAAATTAAAATTAATTTTTTGCTTTACGCCTGTTATTATGTATAAGTGGCATGAAATACAACTTTAATATTCAAATGACATTGATCACAGATAAACATCAAAAATTTAAAAACACACCGTAGCTATTATACCTATCACAGCAAAGTCCGTGTCACATGCAGCTAATCTAAGTGTCTCGTTTTTTATGGCAAGCGACAGTACATAAACAGCTACTTCCGTGATATAAATGCGAGTAAGCGGCAATAAATTGAATTTATGAAATAGAGACCTGCCAGACTTCATAAAATGTGCGCACACCAACGATCTCCTTACAGCTATTTGGGCCATGAATACTTTAGCAGCTAAAGCTGATGAAGCCCGCAAGAGTGTTCCATACCATAATCTGGAATAGATTTTCGTATAATACAGTTGCCAAAAACTCTGTTAGCTAATATGCGACACTGCTTATTGCAGATCAGATTATCCTCAAACACCCAGAATTTTTGTGGAATTGAATTGCTCCAGCTTTTTCATTTCATCCATCGACAGGTCCCCAATTCTTGAGCTAAGACTACCTTCAAGGAAAATTTATTGTGAGCAAACCAATCAGACGGCGCTCCGCAACAAATCATTAGGAATGTATTCTGTCTTCATTTGTTGTTAAAAGTGAAATATTAAATGCATATATAGTTAAGTAGACATTAGAAATTAAGAAAATTAGAAATTAGAAAAAAGCACAACGTCGTTGATATATAAGCTAAACAGTATTAGCCTCAAAACGGACCTCTGCCGCATGTCCACTCTGATCATCAGACTTAAAGCCTTTACTTTTTTCTTCTGCCGAGATGTGTTTTATCTTGACAAATTGTTTTCTATCATAAAGATATTTTATTAATTTCCATAGAAATGTTTTTCATTAAACAATATAGAGTTAACTTGCTAATAGTTTAGTTAACCATACATATAAATTCATATCGTTCACACACAGCTCTCGCCACTTGTCACAGTCGATTAATTCGATCTCCGACTGTATATATATATTTTGATTTCTTTTGAACGTTTGGGAATTGGTTATTAGCTCTCGCGTCATACGTCGTGTGTAAAGCCAAAATCACTTAACGTATTTTTCAATATCGTTCCCTTTTGCTCTTTGATTTATACAAAGTGATGTAGGGAAAAGAGCAATAGAAAGAGGAAAAAATGGAAAAAAGCACAACGTTGTACATGTCATTAACCACATTTCGAAACATTCATGTAAAAAGGGCAAACTAAATGGCGGGAAAATAATCTATACGTCATTAAATGTACGTAAACATTTTTATAAAACTTCGTTCTACGAGTACGACCAACTGTAGCTTATTTGGGTGAAATTTTTTGACTTTCAAAAGTTTTAAAGCTTACATTGTAATGTTTCTGCTAGTTGAATGTGGATTATTCTCAATTTCATCGGAAGCTCACCTTTCGGAAGATTCTTTACATTGCTCTAAATTTATTTTCGATTTTACTAACGGTAGATTGACTTATGGTCTTATTTAGAAACTTATCTCTTAAAAATCTAATTCTGTCTCCATAATCGATCATCATTAACGCTTTAGTTCTTTATTTTTCGCTTTTTTGATTTATAAGAGCTTACTAAAAGTAAAATTTACTTTAGAACAAGAAAATTACAATAATTTTTTTTGCTTACTTGTCACAGGTGAATTTGAACGATAATTTTGTACCGTTAAAAACAGAATAAAAAGCACTACAGAAATTAATAATAAAAAATAGAAGTTGTAATTAAAAAAAAGCATTTGATGGCGTAATAAGTTTAAAAATAAATGACGCGACAAGAGGACAGCGATGTAGTATAACGTAAAATAATTGAAATCGCTATACATCTTCCTGCGTTTTTAAAAAAAAATATATAAGGATTATAATGAATTTATTGGTTACCTTCCTTCCATGCTGCATATGTGGAGTGTGCATGAAAATGAAAATGCTCATTTATCAATCAATAAAAGCTCTAGTTCACTCATTCATTAATCTTAGTCGAATAACCTCTTTGTTGGCTTTCGTGTTTAGAGAGAAAAATGCTCGTAGTGCAACATTTAACTGTATGTATGTGCGCAATAGGTATAAACAACTGCATCTAATGCAAATAAACGGTCTTCAAAGCGACGTTCGTTTTATTCTTTACGGTGTTTTACTGCTAAGTTGTCACACAATTACTGTGTACTCGACGAGTCTGGTTGTCCGCTATATCAAAGAACTATTACAGAAAGTGGTAATTTGCGTTGATATTATTAGCTGCTAAAAACAACAAACTGTTAACGGTAGTTAACGGTCACAAAAAAAAATAGCAACCAGATACGTAACAACCCAACTGTAGTGGTAACCAACAAAAAAATAATTCAAAGGAAAGTTCTTTATTCATTCATTTTTATTGGACGAGTTGAAAAGTTGTCAAAAGTATTTTTTTAGTATTTCCTTCTCAGCTGGCGTCTAGATTCTCATTTCCGATTCGTCTGTTACTTTTAAGCTAAAAATACATTTAGAAACAATTTCAATTTAAGATTATTATTTATAATGATTAGGGAATATGTTGGTACAGTCGTTACTTCTAATGTACTACGTTAGAAAGTCCCACAGTATGGCCGCTAAGAGACATCGGCACTGTTATATAATTCGTCCGCAATAATATTACGTAGGCATAAGGGCCGGGAGTCACACGACGATGAGGACCATTCTGTAATAACCCAACAGCCGCCGTGTGGAGATTGAATTAGACTCTAATAATCCGTTAAATACCACAGTTTATTTCGCTAAGGGTTATTATTAGTATTTCAACTAATAGATTAACATATCAATAATTACACTGGCCAGCAAACTTCAACTTTTCATTTTGCCATAAAATAATTTATATCAATTTCAATAGAAAACATATAAACATTTGTTTTAATAAAAGGTGGAAGGTCAAGTTAGCTCGTTTTTTTTTATATTTCAATGAAAAGATTTTTTAGATCAGATCATAATTTAATGTATATTTCAAATTATTATAACTAGAAATGTGAAGTAATACTGCTCCGTCTTTTATAAACAATATCTACAGCATCTCTTCTTAACATCCAACAGTAATCTGCTAACATAACAGGATTCCATTTCTCCTGATACCGTTTTTCCATTCCCATGATGCCTTGGTGGAAGCGCTCACCGTGTTCATCGCTAACGTCGCCCATATTCTCCGGACAAAAATCTAAGTGAGAATGTAGAATGTGCACTTTAAGGGACATATTACAGCCAGGCAGTGTGAAATGCTTGTAACATATCAATTACTAAAGTTTTACAGTTGTCAACTTTTTTGTTTCCCAAGAAATTCGTGAAAACTTGTACCATTGAGAGCCAAGCTGTTTTTTCCTTCGCTGTTAATTTGGTTTTAAACATTTAAATATTTCTCGTATCTGAGGTCTAACAACCTTCTTTCAGTTCCCATTGTTTTAATTTTAGAAACTTTTCAGGAAGGTATTTAAAACCTTCATCTTCGAGATCCAATGCCTTTACAAAGCCTTTATCTACTAGAGGCTGATGTTGTACATTATCCTTTCCTGGTATAAACTGTTGTCATAGTGGCCACTCTTGCTTATGGTAATGTCTTTCCCAAAGACATAAAAAGCAATAGTATTTGGTGTAACCAGATTGCATACCCAAAACAATTGCAATTACTTTAAAATCTGCACAAATATTCCAGGAATAGTCTCTGTACTTTATCTTTTTTAATAAAATTTTCCGATTTTCGTAAGTTTCTTACATAGAAACAGCATGACCTATCGGAATAGAAGGATAATGGTTTCCATTATGCAACAAAACTGCTTTTAGGCTGGTCCTTGATGAGTCTATGAATAATCTCCAAGAACTAGGATCATGATGTAGCCCAAAAGCTTCAGAAAGTTTATAAACGTTATTGCAGTAGACCAGATTATCGTCCATACTATAAATGTTGCCGCTTTTTGGAATCATTTTAACTTTATAAATGCTGTTTAATTTCATCAGTTACCAGCTTAGGGTAAAAACCTTATTGGTCAGTGTTATCACTTAGTGTAATAAATTCTTAATGAACTAATATTGATTAATCACCATAAATTAACTGCTTTACAATTAGTAATAATAATTAGCTTCGATTAATTGCCCAAACCAATAAATCCTTACGAAAATAAAGTATTTTCTACACATTTTTCAACATAACTTCTATTTAACCGTATACACTTTTCCAAAATGTACATGTTTTGTCCAGAGTTATGTATCAACGGAGAAACTTATCAGAAATGTGACGGAAAGTCGTCAAAGTAGTCTCAGAGTCGGCCACACGATTGCATTTATTATCCGCTAAGAGCAAATGTAACACCCATCTTGCCGAAATTTTTTTCACACCATTTTTTTGTGCAAAATTGAAAATACTGTAGCTTGTGGGATGCCTGTCGCAACAGCTATTTTGGACACTTTAATTCATCAATAATTCAAAAGCATATCATTGGATATGGTTTTGAATATTTTGTCAATCATTTCGGGTGTGGTAACTTCCAGTGGCCGCCCAAAAGAATATTCACCTCTTGTGGATGTTTGGCTACGTTTAAACTCATTTATCCAATTGTAAACAGTTGCTAATACAAGAAGAGATGTGCTATGAACTTCATCCGACTCGGCTTCGATCTCATTTGTTGCTAAATTCTTTAAATATAAGTGTTTACCACTCACCACGCAAAACCCAATAAATATTCTTTTATTTAACATCCAGTATTTTCCTTTTGGCTGGGCTGATAATATTTGTTGCGGAATACTTTAAATAATCCTTTTAATTTTATTCTAAACACTAATTTCCCATTTTTGTTTGCTTGCTTTTCATATTTATTATGTCCGTACTCCTTATTCTCCAGTATAAGTGTATATATTGGAGAATAGTAGCGGTACAAATAGGTTTATTTAAAGCACTGCGCACTAAATTTTTTAGTAGTAAAAAATAATAATTTGCTGAAATTGCACAATTTAGTTAAACAGAAATGCTTGTCAAGAAACTTTATGAAATTTTTAAACACAACACGTATTTTGGGCACTATACGAAACGCTTCTTTGAAAATACAAACAAAAAACCAAGAATGGCATAACAATATGTATAGGAAAATGCTAAGTTACTTCAAAGTTTGTAGTATTTCGTCGTAGAACTATGGAATTTAAGTGTAGAGAAATTTTTAGAATAACTTCCGAAAGCTCTTCTTCATTAGCAATAATATAAGTCAAACTTAGAATGGTTCTGATAGTTATTTAGTAGAATTCAGTTAATGTTAAAGTGATCGACTCAGTAGTTACAATTTCAAGGAATACTTGATTAATATGTTATATATTATATATGCCGATATATTAATATATCGGCATAGCTGCTTTTTTCTTTTTGAAGTAAATTAAAGTAGATTGTTAATGGAGATCCAAAGACACCTTAATAATTAGCCACCATTGGATAAGATTTCGCCTGAAGAAACGTTGAAAACCTCGGCAACGGTCATCCCTACTATTATAACGTTTTCTATGCAGAGGCCTCCTACTGCTCGACTACTACTTAACGTTCGTCAGCTTCGAGCTGATATAGGAGCCCTTCTCAGCTTGAGAAGGGAAACATTAAGAAGGGCGATCACCACTCTGTGCACTCTATTAGAAATTTGAACGCTTATTCAAAACAGGTTTAGGAGAAACTGTTTGAACTATGGATCTATGAAAAGCTATCCTTTTAGAATAGTTCAATGGGGAAATTGACCAAAGCGGTTAAATTGAGGGCCAAGCGCTCAATCCGATTCCTGCGGAGTGAAGCAGGGATAGTATATATCAACGGGGAAATGGATGAAACCTAGGTTGATTTCCTCAAGCAGATACGTTCGAGCAGCATACAGAGCAGAATCTGATAACGACTCCGAGAAAGATTGCGACCGCTCTGATAATCAAGAAGCCAGAGGGCCGCCGACGTAGGCCACAACGTCACATCCCTTATCAAACAGTTTCCCAGCAACGAAACCTCTGGATTTGATGGTATTAACAACAAAACTGTTAAGTCCCTTCTGTAGTGTTAAACTTCCTATTGCTGACTTTTGGCGCTGGCTAATTTGGAAGAGTAATTGTGGACTCTCGGAGTGGAAATCCTCTAAAGCTCTTTGGTTAAATATCTGAGCGTTTTCCTTTGGCTTTATTAAAATTTTTTTTGGAGTGATTGGGGTGAGAAATTGGATAGAGCGATTTATCCTACTTCTTTGTAACAGCAACATGTACCATTTGAAAAACCAAACTTGTATCTTGTACAGAGAGAACAAAGACTTTCTTCCTAGATTATCCTAACACATATTTGCAACACAAATTCTGGGATTTAACACTTTCATTACATAAATAATAGACTTCTATCATCTGCTTCAAGTTAGTTGTCTAGGATTTTTCTACAGCATGTTTACACAAGAGCTTAAACTTCACAGATCAGAAATTCGAATTCAGAGCCCCTGTCCACTATTCCTGCAGTCCTCCTTATAGTACTGGAACCTCAGTAAACAACATATAATAATAAGGAAAAGCTCTGTATTGGATTGGCCAGATGAACATTGTTATTGGTATTCTATTCAAAACTGAGCAAACTTTTGTCGTCACGAAACCTCGTTCACAAAGCGAGAATTGATGGTTAGCAATTAAAAGTGCTTAATTTAAACTTGCAGGCGCGCAGAATAGCTGGTAGTCATAAATGGCATACGTAACCGATCGTAAATAGGGGACAGTTTGTTTTATTTAAATTTGCGCTTTGGCCCTGCACGGAATATTAGAGCAATTTAGATTACGCCAACTGTTTCAGTGGGGTACGCGAATAGACGCTTCGAAAGCTGGCCGCTTTATTTCGGATAGGTTTCATATGCAACCAGAGTTTTATATTAAATTACAACTTGCACATGTACCTACTACGCTTTCCAACCAGGAAATGAAATTATAAATGGAGCACTGAAAGGATAAATCTTTTACTTGTGCCCATATTCTTCATTTATGAAATTTTACCGCAGTATTCGAATCGTTAGATATTTGTGAATATAAGAACAATGCGGATGTTTCATAAAATTTCAAAGCAATTCTTGCCAATAACATGTATTTAAATGGAACTAATGATGGTAAGGTCCCCTATAGCAATTTTCATGCAATGCAACGTTATTCGTTTCCAATTTATCAGAAAAAGCTCCTTCTCTAGAAACACCTATTAAAACTATTTAAATAAAAAATCTTTAGATTAGTTACTTACAAGAGACCATTGAAATCGTCCACCTCAAATGCAATTAGATAGAGAAGAATAGCAAAAAGTTGTCTCCGCCAGAATCCATCTAGTACGCAAGCGACTCGATTGGAGTCGATGCCATAGTCAAATGAATAGATTAAGTCGCTAAATTTAATTCGGGATATTAGAGTATTCTAAGCCAAAGTAGCAGCAATGCTGAAGAATACTGACAAAATAGACACCTAAGTGATGGTAGTAGCGGTACCCAACGGAATTGATTACATGAGTCTGTTAAATAACATAGATAAATGGTCCAACGTGACTCCAGCCCAAATAGGCCCGCTAATTGCTGAGAAAAGGTCGCGTCCTGTGTAGGCATGGCATATACGAGGTCAGAGATAGCCGAAGATATTTGAAACTGATAGAACACATTACAAAATTTACAGCATAGTAGATCTACTAACAACATTGCTTTCTCAAACAGTACATAATCAGCTTCGCTCGCTCGTCCTGACAGAGGATACAGCAGATTCTACTAGGCGAAAGAACAAACTTTTGAACACACTATGCGATTGTACAAATTTAGCAAAAGAGCGGCTCTTAGAAATGGCTTTACAATATCCAAATGCGCAAAGGTCTGAAAATGGTAAAACCAGTGTAAATGATTAGAATTTATTGTCCAACAGTTTCCTTTGATTATAGCCCAATAATGAAGTCACTTATGCATATGAGTGAGTTACCAATACCAATGCATGAACAATTATGAAAAAATGATAAAAATAAGGGATATACAACAAGATAGTTCTTATAATTCAAAATTAGGCTATTACCATGGCGGCATGTTTCATAAGTTAGGAAGCGTATCAAGGACAGCAGACAAACAGAATGATCCGCTGCAACGAGTTACAAAAACCGATACATTTAAATATATTTTAGACAACGGATATGACTAATCGATATTGTTATTGAGCAATTTACTCAGAAACCTCACGTTTTGCAATTCTCTTCTAGTTGTAAGCAACTGTATGTGCAATTACTTCGCAATCTCATTTAGGTTGGAACCGCTGTGCAGGATAACTACCGGTTATTTTGTAAATAAACTTCAAATACCTTCATTGAATCTCCTCTAACATACGTTTCGCTGTATAGACGAGATAGCATTTGATTCTACCATAGCCGAGCTTGTTGATGGCAGACAGCTTAATCGCACCAATATCCGTACATTCTCTACAAGTTTTTGAAACAAAATCCAACAAACACATAATTGTTTCAATAATTTTAATTAATGCCGAAAATGAAGCAAAAGATCCAAATAAAATGGTCTTGTCAAGACGTAGTTGCTATCTACTTGTCCTCAACGGCCTAAGGATTTAGTAATAGACTATATTACATGTACGCCACGCCGCACACGATTCAACACGATGAATACGATTCAACGGAGCAAGAAAACGCCAAGTGATATAAAAAAGAGCAGAAGATATCGATATTGGTCTACTGAAAATTTCTGGCAGAGTTGACAGCATATTCTACTCAACGTCAAATATACTAGTGAAACAATCGCGGCAATGCCCGAAAGATATCGATTCAGTAAAGAACAGTTGAGGATGTCTACGCTCAACTAATACAGATAATTAGCGATCATAGACAGGAAGAAGACAAGTGAAGGCGATGTCAAAACAATAACAAATTGGGCTTGTTCAAATCAAAAGATTGCTTTTCGTTAAAAACAACGATTTCAGATGCATTACGCATTTGGAAAAATAGTTTGGAAGTTTAATAGTATTTCATACATAAAAACCTGAAGCTGCTTCCAAAGTAAGAAGATTACTTGATTGAATGTGCTAACTACTTCAATGGATTTATTGTGTTAGACGCAAAATTTGCCAAACTGGAAGATGTTATGATCAAGCTTTGAACTTTTGGATTTGTTACGTGCTTCGGTAAATTTTATAATAAACTGTTGACGACGAAGGCACTCCATAGGGCGGAGTGTGGGGAGGGCCTATATTCTTGGAGGTATAATCATTGTCGAATATGTAGAGGAACATCGTGTAAAATTACCATTAAGCATCTAGAGAATAAGTAGGTGATATTGCGGTAATACCATGCACCGAACGAATGGGAACGCACATGCTTAAGAAGTTCACATTTCCACATAAGTTTTGGAACACATATAACGCCTATTGGAGATTCCCAAGTAAATCAACATATCGAAATTATTTTCCATCTGATGTAGATAGTAAGAATTTGTGACTGGCCGTCGGATTCAAAATGAATCTACTGATGACTTCCTTACTTGTACAACATATTTTCTCTGCAGGTCACATTGTACTTAAATCATTTACTATTACAAATATAAAACCATTTCCAATTATAGATCACACTTGTATGAGCATACATGTAATTGAATGAATAATGGATCATTAAAGAATTAAAACCTAGCATTAACCTATATTTGTCTACTCGATGCAGTGAATTAGCCACAGGCTCATGTAATTTATATGTACGTTTATCTACTCTTGCATCGCAGTTTCATAAATTCGTTTAATTATATATGCAAGAACTAGACGGCAATTATCATCTTCGCATGTGCGCGTCTACGAGCTAAATTACTTCGTATGCTTCGTTAACTGAAACTTCGTTGACAAACAACGCTGAAATCTAAACTTGGAACGGTAGTTTGAGGTGAATATTGTATTGCACACTTATGTGCATATATTTAAGAAACACAATATAGCGTACGCGTAGTTTGGAGTGTTGACGACAAGCAGTTATTTAGAAGTTCAGGTAGAAAATGATATTTAGTCTAGGCGGATTTCACAGACATAGAAGCTACGAAGTGTACAAATACATCAAGTCAAACGTGTTTAATTGCTAGAGAAAATTAAAATGAACTTTCCCAACAATTCCGAAACCATCAAATTGATTAACTCTTGATATGTGAGCAGGGAGTAAAGTCTGCCCTTATTTCGGTTTATCAAGGAAGGCAAACTATTTCTAATAAGTCAGTTACATATAATTTTCCAGCATATGTTTCAAACCTCGTAATTGTGTACATTTATTTCAGTTGGTACGTATATTTCTATTCTATCTCACATCAGTTATTAATACACACGGTACATGCGTGCGTTCGTATACAATGGGCTTTTGTATGTTCCACCATTCATTTGAAATTTTATATTTCCCACTACAGCTACAAATTCGTAACGCCCAACTATTAGTAAATTAGAGCTTTGATGAGTGACTGAATAGAAATGCTGGTTCATTCATCTTGCCCCTATTATTGCATATCTGGAATATGTATAAATAAAAAGGAGATTCCAAACGATGAATCACTTGTTTAAAAATTCCATTTGACATTCTCGAATGGGAGCTTATAAAACGCAGGGAGCTGAAACTGACATTGACCAACAAGGATTTTACCCTAAGTTAGTAACTTTTGAAATTGAACAACATACATAAAGTAACAATGATTCGAAAAGCGGCAACATTTGCTTCGCTTTGGTTACGGAGAAAATGCCTTTATAGTATGGCCGGTAATCTGGTCTACTGCAATAATGTTCATAAACTTTCTGAAGCTTTTGGAGTACATCATGATCCCAGTTCTTGGAGATTATTCATAGACTCATCAAAGACCAGCCTAAAAGCGGTTTTGTTGCATAATGGAAACCATTATCCTTCTATTCCGATAGGTTACGCTGTTTCTATGAAAGAAACTTACGAAAATCTGAAAATTTTATTACAAAAGATAAAGTACAGAGACTATTCCTGGAATATTTGTGCAGATTTTAAAGTAATTGCAATTGTTTTGGGTATGCAATCTGGTTACACCAAATACTATTGCTTTCTATGTCTTTGGGAAAGATATTACCATAAGCAAGAGTGGCCACTACGACAACAGTTTATACCAGGAAAAGATAATGTGCAACATCAGCCTCTAGTAGAAAAAAAAGATCCTAATACCACCTCTCCACGTGAAATTTGGGCTCATGAAAAACTTTGTAAAGGCACTGGATCTCGAAGGTGAAGGTTTTAAATACCTTCCTGAAAAGTTTCTAAGATTAAAACAATGGGAACTGAAAGAAGATTGTTGGACCTCAGATATGAGAAATAGTAAATGATGAAATGTTTAAAACCAAATTAACAGCGAAGGAAAAAACAGCTTGGCTCTCCATGGTACAAGTTTTCACGAATTTCTTGGGAAACAAAAAAGCTGACAACTATAAAACTTTAGTAACGGATGTGTTACAAGCATTTCGCGCTGCTGGCTGTGATAAGTCCCGTAAAGTGCACATTCTACATTCCCATTTGGATTTTTGTCCGGAAAATATGGGCGACGTTAGCGATGAACACGATGAGCGCTTCCACCAAGACATCATGGAAATGGAAAAACGGTATCAGGGAACCAGGAAATGGAATCCTGTTATGTTAGCAGATTACTGTTGGATGTTAAGAAGAGATGCTGTAGCTATTGTTTGTAAACGACGGAGCAGTATTACTTCACATTTCCAATTATAATAATCTGAAATATACATTAAATTATGATCTAATCTAAAAAACCTTTTCATTGAAATATAAAAGGGAATCGAGCTAACTTGACCTTCTACTTTTTATTAAAACAAATGTTTATATGTTTTCTATTGAAATTGGTATAAATTATTTTATGGCAAAATCAAAAGTTGAAATTTATTGGACAGTGTAACAGTTATTTAACTTCTTTAGCGTGACGGTAGACTATGCTTTAATCTGGAAGTATCACACACAAACTGAATGTATTTTCGACTGGGTTTGGGAGTGGTTTTGCAAAATATGTTACGAGGAGCGTGTAAAGAGCAATCTTTCGATCAAAGCAGAGATACTACAATACTTTTTTTCTATTGAAGAGCTATTTAGTTGATATAAACGAAATCATTGGCGGAAAAATTAAATCTTCATTTGGCTTGAACGAGATTGGAAAAATGCGCCCTGTATTCCAAAAGCAATACTATCATCTAGGATATTTTCGATTGTATGTAACATATGTTTGTAAATAATATAAATACCTAAAAAGTAGTACACTACTAAAAGCAACTTTATGTCTATGCAACCACTGGAAACTAGTTAGATATAAACGCTGTATAAATTGTGCTAAAATGACTTTATTAAATTCGTTCATTTGACCTTAGTGCATCAAGATAAACGAGTACCGTCAAAATTAATTCGATAGAGTATTAAGAGTGTTCTGCAGATTACTCGACCCGATCGTCGATATAGTTTAGTGCCTAATGTAATACCAGCAAGTTAGATTGAACTAATTGAATGTTACCAAACACAGCTAAAAGTAACCGAACGACTCCGAATTAAGGCAATCGAGGCAAAACAGGACGGAGTGTAATTGAATATAGTCGACCGAGCCTAAAAATAATTGAAACGAATAGAAGTTGATTGAACTTAACTTGGCTATAATTATGTGAGCTTTTCTTTGTAATAGAACTATTTTTAATTCAAATTAAACTTATTCCATTACATTTTAAATTGGAATGGGCGGCCAATTTAACTAAAACCGAATTCTATTTAATATGTTTTGCTATATTATGGCAATATAATTCGACAATTTCAGTGATCAGAGTTCCACATAGTTGTATTGATGTGCTGTGATACAGCGAAACGCGTATACACATATTGGTTGATGGTAATTGGTTCATTAAATGTATTGATTTATACCAAATTCTATTTGTCAATTCACAAAATGCTTGTTTTTTATTCTTTTTTTTTTTGTTTTAATCATCGCTCAAAAGTAAATATGCTGTATGGTATTATTGTAGTATTGCAGCAGCATAGCTCTGTTGGGTCTTATCCAGCTACGCTCGGATTACATTCGTCGGTTGATCACAGAATTGCTATCCATATATTTTGTTAAAAATGCACAGTATATATATATTTGGCGTAGACACCTAAAGACTCTATTACTGATTTATGAAGTTGTGAAGTGAAGAAAAAAAACAATTATCTTTTAAGATCAAAAGAACTTTCCTTTTAGAACTTTTTTTCCGATAAAATCTTCTTTAAAATTTTAGAAGATAAAAGTGTTATTGTCTATTCTTACAATTAACTAACTACAAAAATGACTAGACCAAATAAAATTAGGCGCTGCATGGAATTTACCCAGTATTGATACAAATGCGAATTGATATCTTAGTCTATATCTTACTTGAGAAATATTTTCGTGGATGAAAACAATGAGGCGGCTAAGTGGCAAACAAAGGCTATGAAAGCCACGCCAACAGCTGTTTTACGTCGTCCTAAATTTGGAATTACGTATATACTACATACGTAGGTCATGCAAACTAATGTTTGGCCAACCTCCTATAATCAAACCACATGGTGTAAACTATCACAAACTGTTAGAGGAACTTAAGGCGGGGCCAATAAGTAGCATTCCCGGTGACTGGCATTGGTCCTTAATACAGCTTTGACGAGAAGATCAGCGTGGAAGAAAGGCAAGCCTATAAAAGCCGAATCCACCTTGTACAAACGGGTCAAAAAAAATCAAATGAGGTAGACCTAAAATAACTAAAACACTAAGTCTAATCTAAAGTGCCACATATTTCAAGCCGAAATAGTATCAATACTGAAGAATTAGTCTGGCAAACAAATAACTATCGATCTGTTGCTATCTATTCACACAGTTAAGTAGTAATAAAAACATTAGACTCCACAAAAGTGAATTCGAAAATGATTTTGGACTGCACGAATGCACTCAATACCTTGCGAAGCTAAACTAAGGTGATCTTGTCCTGGGTACCAGGACAGGAAGGACAACAAGGGAACGTAAAGGCAGATGATGCCTAATGCATATCCCGCAGTAATAATGACCACTAACCAATAGAATGATAAGAAATCCCAACATTGATGGAAGATCATTCGGGTCAGAGACAGATGAAGCAATCTCCCATTGAACACAGGCCCATATTCACATCAGACCTGCTAAGTAGACACAGGAAATCTACTAGAACAATAGTGGACCTGCCAACAAGACACTGTACGCTCAAGGACCACATGAGTAGTCTCGGCGTAACAGAGGAAACAGCATGCTGATTCCGCCAGGGCGGAAGAAGAGACTGCCGCTCATGTACTGTGCGAATGTGTAGCACTGGCAGGACTATGGATCTCAGAAATGAATTCGGAATACCCAAAAGTTGACACCCATGAAGAGGGATCACTCACAAGCCTGCTAAATCAAATAAAGGAAGCAAAGCTAATATTAAGAGAGAAACCACAATACATCTATGAAGGTCGTAGTGAGTTAGGTCAAGAACTTTTTGGTTGCAAAGCTGTAGATCTGATGTAAAACATTAAGTCGTTTGCTGAGTTTCATTGAAAATACTCTTACCGCTACATACACTTTACTTTGTTGTATTTGTATTGTATTTCCTGAAGAAATGTCAGTACAATAATTAATTTAGAACGTCTGTTGTTTTCCAACTTAGAGCTAAAGAAACCTCGCGGGTAAGCAATATAAATTTAAAATTTTGAAACAGACGAAACTTGCGACAGACGTATCTCGTCTATGGAAAATATGCTCGCTGTGTATATATAATTGCTTTGGAGCACGTTTAGCTTTTTAATTTGTTTTATGCTTCTTACAGTATTGGCGACACAATAAATAAGAAATTGTTTGTTAATACTTATAGAACTTCCGACTTTACTTTGAGAAAGATTTCAGTGAATGATCTTGGAATAGAAGCTAACCACGCAAACTAATCGCATTACGTTATATGCAACTCTCATTCTATGACATGTACACAAGTCGCGCAAATCTGTATAACCTACATGCGTTATAATGCTATTTGATATATATAAAAAAAAAAACTAATATCAGTTACATATTTTCGGTTGATTATAGCGATTACATACTTCACAATAATTATTAGAGTTACAACCATTGGTGGCGCGACAAGATCGAAACCATTGCTGTGCGATGACGTGATACGCACTTAAAAGTTCACGAATTGACAAATCACCCGTCTTATTTATTTATATTATTTCTTTAGTTAAATTTTACTAAATTTTGTAAGTAGATTTCTGAAAAATGAAATGACTCAGTATATCGGGAGAATTTCAAAATTTTTATTCGATTCGCAAATTTAATAAAAAAATTCATTGGCTCAACTACTATAATTAGAATCTATATACCTTGCATATTATCAGGTATAACACATACATACTTATATAAGAGAGGACAAGGGAATTTTTCGTTCTTTCATATATGTATTTGATGCGTAAATCTCCATATTACAAAAAAATAAGTAGTAAACGGTCTTTCGCCGTTTCGAGAATGTTCAGCAAGGGAGTATTTATCTTATTATGTTGATTAAATACAGCGCTGATCTGATTTTCTTTTGTAAAGATTCTTCTTTCAGCGAACTTTAACCGACTACGAACGGAAACCAAAAGATCTCGACAAAGGGGAAAAAGTAAAATGACTTCGATAATCTGCTCTATACGATGGCGAAACAAAAGCGAACTTTCGCCTGTTTTGTTTTTTGATGAGGTTTTGTTTGAGAATTCGTTCAAGGAGGAAATGCGCCCTTGGAATACCTAAGTTTTAGAGTTAATCTACGCGGATGTTGCTGTTTCGTTTGAATGAACCAAATACTTTTTCGTTCTAAGTTTTATATACCATATTTATATTTTTCGTAATGCGATGTAAATATTATTTGTGCACTTACAAAAAAATAATGGGCTTGGCATACTCTTCAATATAATTTGTTATTTTTCATTACTTTTAGACTGCCAGATTTTCGATAGGAAGTAATAGGAAACAACTAAGTAAAGAAGACCTGAGAGACAACTACATTTTAGACCTGACTTACAATAATAATAATAATAAATGATGACTTTGGCTAGTAAATTAAAAATGGTTAGGTTGCGAGTTAGGCAATTGTAAAATTTAAAACCTGTAAAACGAATATTATTAATATAATTAGCTATTTAGCTGTGTCTTGATCATGAAAAGTATTATAAATTATATTAAAACACCTTATCTATCTCTTGTGTGAGTAGACATTCTTTACGAGAATATTTAATCAACGAACATGTTACTAATGTTGCCGCAAGCATTTTAGCATATACTTCTTATTGGAAAATGATCTTCCTTTAACGCTTATCATCAAGTAAACATAAATTTTACAGACATTTAAATTATAGTCATTATTCGAGGAAAGTATCAACGGTGCTGCATTGTTTGAAAACAGAACGTCTTATTAGAACTAGCATTTAATAAATATACAGCCGTTCGATAAAAAAATTAAATATCCTTTTTCCATTTGTTGAACTTGTGATATAAACTCATAAGTGAGGTTAGTTAAAAATTTTTAAATTGGAATAAACATCTAAAATTCTGTTCTTTACATTTCATTCGTGGCAAATTATATTGATCGATAAATGCAGTCAGGTTCGTTTTTTAATGCTGAGGAAATTAGATTTAATTGATTTTTACATTAGCCTGGTCATTTGCAGCAAATGTAGTCGCTTAAACGTAAGCCTTAGCAAGTTAATACTCTCATCGAAGACAGCTTTGTAGCATTGTATGTAGATTACATAAATGTAAAGTTTAATAATTGTCGTATGGCATTTCACATGCTTAGCACATGTGCATTTTGATCCACATGCTGAAGATTTGGTTTTCAGGTATGGTAAGATTTAAATAAACGTAGATTTTTTCCTGAAATAAAGACTAAATTTTATTTATCTTCACAGAAACAGATTTTGAGTGAGACTCTGTCCATTGTCGCGTTCTATAAGTCGCTTTCTACAGTAGTATTCCATTATAGAGGTCGATAACTCGATTAAACGGAGCTAATCGAATAGATTCTTTTCGTCCAATTTATTTCTGACTTATCCGTGAATGGGCAACCTACCCATTAGCCTTTCTGTTGTTACTTTTCGATTTATCTTTTAAAGCGAGATGTGCAAAGGTGTCGAATTCAACACGTTAGCTTTCGATGCACAGAGTACAAGGGATGTAAAAATCAGGCAATAAATAGAATTCGATCGCGCACAGAAACACACCCCTGGCTCATTTAAGCATTTGGTCTTAGGCAAACGACAGAATGAGCGTATCAATAACAAACAACAATAGGTGCTAAATTGTAGTCGTTAGACACAGACATCTTCGTTTATCTTTTACTTTTTCATGTCAATAGTGGTAGTTGCGTTTCTTTCTTTAATAACGAACAGTGAAGTTTCAGTTGCTGTTTCCTCATTCCACGATGACTAATGCGGGTGAACATTTTAATGCGTTTCATGGGCCACCCGATGGCCCCTATACTTCAAAGAGGTTTTAGGGACGATACAGAGATAATCAAAATAAACATTTGTATAGTATACAAGGCGTCCCACCGGGAACTGCATCGATCGATATGTGAAATCAGTAAAACCGGGCATGTCAGTTATTTAAATAAAAACTTATACCGGAAATAACTACCAACCTTGTTATTTCCATTATAATTTATTAGCCCTATATATTATTACATTTTTGAATTGAATTTTAGCGCCGGTGCGGCCGATGCGGCATCGATATCATTGATCGTTTAGTTATTCTGCGGCCAATAAGTTCTATTCTGGAATAGTAACTAAGCTGCTGGAAGAGAACATATATAGATATATAGAACCGCTGTAACTGATTTGGTTATTAAATTTTGTATAATATTTGTAGAGTGCTATAGAATACTTGTGGGCCAAAATTTTTAGTGAAATGAATTGATGCTTAGCACGAATTTTTGACAAAAACGTGGCCTTTATTGATACCATTGCCGATGTTATCCGCGCTTCTTTATAGGGCGTAGTAAATTACGCAATTGCAAGGGATAGGTTCGTGCAGTTGTATGCAAATGAATGCGTCCGTGACTTGAATACTAAATAATTAATATCAGTCCTAGACGATCGTAGCTAGAACGCTAAGCAGGGAAGGTTGATTATGCAAAAAAGACTATCCTTCAAACGATAGTATATTCTAATATTAAGAACCGACACAGATTGGATTATTCTGCATTTACACGGCACCACATTTCCCTTCGTCTATAAATTACGTGATTTTATTAAATTCCGATAATTAAATTATTATAAAACGAAGTCAAGTAAAATCGAATTGGCGACACCGGCTATTTTCAAGAAATATATTTCGCAAATACTCGTACGTACGCAAATATTCGTATGATTAAAGAAACAGACACATCCTAGCAACGATCTGTTTAATGAAGTCAAAATCTCTCAGCCCCTGGATTTACAAAACAACAAAAAAATTGGGAACATTAGCAGTTGGAGTGGAAGCGCTTATGCATATGTATGTTAAAGGGGTGTCAGGTCTGGACTTGCAGCCCTCGGAGAAAGGTCTTCTCATGGCACTTCGATAGCCCCTATAATTAGCAAAAGCTGTTAAGGGGCGTAACGGCACCGATTATTATTGCTATTACCATTAAAGGAATGTTTCGTTGCTTTAAATGTATTTTTAGTATTATAGTTAAAAATAAAATTTGCAGCAACACGACGCTGTACAATAATATAAACTAAATGAAAAATATTTTTTTCTCGCAAAGTAACTAATAATATTAGTTGAGTTTAGTTTGTTCAATGCTGGCTACGACCCAGCCAATTGTTTACCAGAATGGACAACAACAAAATATGAGAAGTAAGACCTGGAAGAGGAACGAGGTAATCAGTTGCTCGGCATTATCGTTGGATGGAAATATAATTATTTATTAGAACCGCTTGAACAGGGAAAGTCAAGAAAGCCGAAAAGCGGATCAGAAAAGCATCACCTTTACAGATGTTGCTGAAGTGCGTATGATTTCTACGCGTGTTCGATCGAATGAAACTTCCCTTCGTCCGTTCTCTGACCAGCTTTCGTTGCGATCACATGCGACGTTTAGATTGCATAAAAAGAAATACGTAGTTTAAGCTACTTTTTTCTATTTTTTTTTTTAATTTTCTTTATCTTTAACGTCCCCGTTGCTATATTTTGTATCCAATTTATTCTATATTTATCCTATTTTTCGAGCCACGTGTCGTAACGACTTTTCTGTCTTCCATTTTTAAATGTAATTTGTAGTTTGGCCTAATTGTGTGTTAACTGAAATTTGTATAATTACTCACAATTGAAATTACTAAGTTAACATTTGATCTTGTTTGATTTGTTATTAACTTCTAGATTAACACGTTTCAGTTCTTTAGTATTTTGAGTATTTTGAGTATTTTGAGTATTTTGAGTATTTTGAGTATTTTGAGTATTTTGAGTATTTTGAGTATTTTGTTTGGCATTCGTTAAATACGTGCTTTTGCTCTTCCTGAATTTACTTCTTTAACTTTTGTTTCGCTAGTTGTTTTGTAATTAAAACACTCGGCCGAACTTTCCCTGAGCATTACGGTAGCCTTACCAGATGAAACCAAGCCAGTACCAGAGAAAAGAATTTTAAGCAATGTTGTATCAGTTGTGTCCCCTTTCGGAGTCATTGACGCCGTGTCATCCTCTTGGAGGCAATAGGTGTCTTCTGCTTTATTATTATTCTTTCTTTTTACTAAAAAGAGGTTGAAATCACACCTTGTGTCGCCTTGAATTAGCGAACTTTGAATGAGATTGGTCCATAAGGCTTCTGGTTCGACCTTTCCAAATATGAGTTGACGATTTTAGGTAAAATAAAATTTGAGGAAGAAGCATGTCTAAAACGAGGATGAGATGAAAATTAGGTGTACAAAAGTAAATTCTTCCTTAACGAGGCAAACATGAAAAATCCATCAATGTGTGACTAACCCAATTGCGTATGTCAGGTATGAAATTTTACAAACGCACACACATGCTGCCATCGTTTGTCACCATTCTTCCATGTCAGTCCTTCAGCAAATAATACATATTCGCACCGGAGTGGCAGTTATATCCGAAATCGAAATTACGTAGTGTATACGTACATATGTAGATACAGTTCGAGAGAATTGTACGTAACCGCTTCTAACGCCATCTCCACGTTCCGCATGAAAGTATAAATTGGTTGCAGCGGTGCAGTCAGTGATGAAAATCGGCGCTATGTGTTATGTTCGAATCATGGCCATTTGATATCGGTGAAACGCTGTTCCCAATATACCGAATCAGAATAATTCCGTACGTCATCATTTC
Organism: Oryctes rhinoceros; assembly: GCA_020654165.1. NCBI lineage: Eukaryota > Metazoa > Arthropoda > Insecta > Coleoptera > Scarabaeidae > Oryctes > Oryctes rhinoceros. The sequence goes on along the minus strand of JAIOKQ010000018.1, from coordinate 4,721,380 downwards.
CTTATTCATTACGTCATATAATGTAACCACGTTTGAAACTGCTTCATTCAGGTTTTACGATTTTCACGTATCGGTAGGACTCCAAGCTCGAGTAATTATTTTTAAAATACATCCAAATGGAGAATAGCTATGGATAAGGAAAGATAATGAATGAATAAGAATTACATATATAAAAATCTGAAGTTAATTCCAATATTTTTCTTATTTATCTTCTTTTGCGTCGAGCCGTTTGTGGTGTTGCCGAGAAAATGTCAAATAAGACTTATTGGAATAGTGATTTTGTTAAAAAAAAAATTAGAAATCTTTCTGTTACGTCTATAGTAATTAAAATAAAATTGTTATCATGTTTTCTTCGTAAAGTTATGAATACATTCGATATCAGAACGTTCTAACCAAAACTAAAATTTGAAATTACCGCGGCTTACAAAACCATAAAAGATATACAATAGCTTCTCCTTCCCGAGAATGAGAGCTAACATACAAGCTCAAAGTACATCTTTAACTAAAGGATTGTTTAATAATGAAATACAGTGAAGTCCTTAAGTGAAGAATTCTAAAAATAATCAGCAGAAAGCTCTCTATGATTAGATTACGGTTACTAAGGTTTCGATAAACTTATATATAATTCAAATACTATTTTATCTGTATATGTATGTATACAGAGTGATATCAGAGAGTGGGACTTTAAAATTTATATATATGAGATAAATTAGAAGATATAAAAAAAGTTTCGAAAGGCAGTAAATGTAGTTTTAACGAGTTACTTTTATAAGTTACGAACTTCATCTCTCTAAGAGGGCCACCAACCTCTTCGCCAATTACCACAGGAAATAGGCGGTCGAGTTATATAAATTAACTAAAAAATCATTTAAAAAATGTACGTGATTTTCCGTGACCCCCAACATCTTTTTTGAAGTAATATGGACGTTCCACAGAGTGATATAACGTAGCATAAATCTCTATATTACAAACATAAAAGTATACTTACATGTTGATTATTATCAATCTTTAATGAAAATATCGTTTAAGGAAGAATATAATTACTGCAAACCCAGAGTAAATAGCAAATCATTGTACACCTAGGTTACTAAAATACGAGAGAAGTTTGATAAGTACCTAGCCTTGGCAAGGAATGCCGCTAGTAATCTTATATTTCATAAAAGTAACCTTTGGCATGAGCTCGGTCGAGCTTTCGATCAGATACGTTGGATGATTTGTGAAAGACAGCCATTTAAAGCGAACAACTTTTGGGATCTAAACAACTGAAAAGATCGAATATTTGAAAAAGAAAAAAAGTGGAACTTAGTGAAGGTTATGGGGATTCTGCGTTATCGACCATAATACGGCATATATTTTTGATGAAAAATGTGAAGGTCGACTAAACAAAGTCAGAGCAGCAGAAATTATTGATGAAGTGATTGCAGAAATAAATATCCATTTTCAGGGAATTTTAGGAAATTGTATTTTTTAGATTTGACACAAACGGGAAACGCTCCTCAAAGGAAACCGTGTTATATACATAAGTGTAATACGGTCTCCTCTAGAAAGAAGGCAAATATAATCGGCCATAATATATACACTTTTACCGGTACTTCTACGCATTCTCGTCTTGTTTCTAGCTGCCAGACTATTGTTCTTTCCAAGCAATATTATTTAACAGTTCTGCACACACATTTTGCCAATTTTAATGAAACGAAAAAGAATAGTTTGTAAATTGCCAATAAGGATTTATTTAGTTTCTCTTTGGTTTTACGGGGGCAATTAAAATTACCATATATCGAAGAAATAGGTACTATAAGTTCGTTCCTATACGGACTGCGGTGTAGTGAGTAACGGGTGAGAATCGTAGGTTCGAGTAATAGTGCTGCCTTAGAATTTCATTGTGTTAGCAAATCCGAGGAAAAACCGATTTTGTCAATATTCACCGATTAAACCAATAAATAAATTATTTTTATGTCTATTCAAAAGTGAACAATTTGTAACCTGTCTTCAATTACCCAAGTTTAGATATATGCATTTCCTTTAAAAAATTGAAGGCTGTCAATGATCACCATAGAAGGCTGATCAAAATTGTATTGTATAGAGATTTTTGTCTTTTGCAATGTGCATCAGGCAATTTACGTTGGGATGTAAGATGCGCTTTAATATTCCTAGGCTGCAATCCTTCGATCGAGCATGAAGGCACTCAATATAGCCTATTTCTGAATGTAGATGTTACGCGGCGTTAATCCCCGCCGAATTTCCATGGCTGCTGTGCAAGCCTCTGAATTTATTAAAGCTGTCGTTGCGCAGTCTTTTCACTTGATTTTGGCCACCAAATCAAAGCGGAGTAGTTAACCATGGATCTAATTATTGTTGTGTATCACTAGAAGATTATTTGAGACTTAAGACCTCAGTTCTTACCAAGTAGCCGATGGTCTTCGTATGTGACTTGTACATGTGGGAGTTTACTGTCGAACGTTAGTATAATTTCCAAGTATTTAATATCATCGCCGAAGTTAATCGTTTTAAGTTCAATGGAACGTGAATTTAATTTACAATCACACCTTATGAAAGGAGCGATTGTAATCTTTAGGCTACGATTTTGACACTCTTTGTATGTATCGTCAACAGCTCTTTGTATAAGTTGTAATATAAGATTCTCATATTTTCCACGGATCATGATTACCAGATCGTCAGCGTACCCTTGCATCTCATATCCCTTAGAACTCAAATTCTCTTTGAGGACAGCCTCTGTCGGCTGCAACTGTTGTCGTTTCAGATCCTAATATAGCGCTTATACGTCGACTTTACAGCATGGCTTTAATCCATATTGTAGATGACGGATTTTGGAGGAGGTCGCTTTTTCGATGCTCTCGAAGGAGGTGTTATCAAAGGCATCCTCTATGTTTAAGGATGCACAAAGGGCTATTTCTTTTGCCATTAAGGACGCCTCTAACCTATTAGGCAGGTGTTGGTCCTTTATGTATAAATACCACATTGAAGTTTCTCGATAGCATCGATATGTAGCTGGAGCTATAGTTGACATTGTACGAGCGTTCAAGTATTGGAAAAATAGCGCCTATACTTTCCTGCGGTAATATTGGGAAGACATATTAGACTAGACTTCGTACCTCTTTGGACGGGCGACTTGAGTCCATTTCAAGTATTTAGCAATATCTCTAAGGCCTCTCTAGAGTTTTCTGTAGGACTCCCGTCATCTTTTTGAAGGTAACCAAGCTGATTTGCGTGTTCTTTGGGGAGGACAGCCTAAGCTTAAGTGAAGATGTAATTTATGTATCGGGGAAATGAAGTTGTATATGCTGCGCTATCCTAAAACAATATTTTAATAGGAGTCCATAGAGGTTAACAGTGTATGGCCGCTCTATGGTGTCTATTATTGTATCAGTAAATGTTATAATCTGCAGCTCAAGAAGGTTGGGTCAACTTATATACGTTACTCTTGTTTATATTAAGGTACAAAATTGTTTATTTCTTTTAAATGGATGAAAGTATATAGCGCAATACTTCGTTATATACAAGAATGAATTTCTATGTAATCAATCAATTCTAGGCGAGATTACGCAACTTATTGGAAATTGTTGAAACTAAACCGTTCTAACAAAAATCTTCACTATTTTGCCAAGCATTATTTGGTATTTTTGGTATTTTTGTTACCATTACGATATTAACATTTCTTTCACAATAGTACATTTATGAAACAGTGAGTTGCTTAATAACGCGACACAAATTTATATACTATGCACCTTACAAGGCTATTAAGTTTAAAAATTCGTTAATCTCCTGTAACCAGTCTACTCGTCACAATTGTTTTTTTTATATATCCTACATAAAGGAAGCAAATTCATGTTCTAATTAACGACCTCGATAGACTGAATCCTCGTGTTGTAGGTAAAGTACGGGTTTGAATTAGTTAGTGGCTTGTGAGGGAAGATTGTGTTCAATTAGGGATCTTATTTCTTATTAGTTTGTCCCGGCTTGTCCCCAGATAACGACTGGGCTGGACGAATGGGTTCGTCGAGGTATTACAACGTGAAAGATAACGTTGTTAGGGCACACAAAACATGGTACGAAAATGTGAAGCAGAACTAGAATTAATTTACGCGAACACGGATTTTAAGTAGATAGATAGATTAGCATGCTGCTAATGAATGAATACTGTAGTGGCGAGTTTACATATTTAAGTGCTTAATTCATTGTTCATTTTATACTTTATCGTTTGTGTGTTATGTACTTAGCTATACAGCATTCGTTGCTATTAATGCCTTATTGTAGAACCCCAATTAATTGAAGTTTGCTTTTATTTGGTGTAGTGTATACGTAAAACGCATAAATAGCTTTAGTTGATACAAAATCGCTATAAAATAACCGGCGATTTATCCATAAGGCCCCAAGCTGCCCTCCTTCCCTAATACACCGCTAAAAAATCAATTACATGTACAAACGAGATTATTCAAATTTAATTATAAAAATATATGAATTATATTACGTAATTATTGCGAAAATGTCCCGTGGCTTCTTATTTATTCTTCGACTGATTTCGTGAAATGAATTATATAATTTTGCTCATACTTGCAACGTACAATAAGTTGCAATTAAATCTTTCGAACGCAATTAAGTTATGTCTCTTGGTCGCCATGGAAACGATACAACGTCTGACTAAGTAACAAATCGCAGTCTGATCCACGTATAAGCATTTACCACCCACAAGTTTCGTCATTTCATTTCTTATTTTAGTTAGATCTTTCCGGTATTTCTATATACTGAATAGCTACACTTTTCAACAACATATTGTTAGGTTCCGGTTGTTCTCGATCGGCCGGTATATTAAACCGTTCAATATATTGTGTTAAATTGTGTTGTGCCTTGTAGAGAATACGATGCGAAGAAAAAATCTGAATTTCGCATATCCAGAAAGTTAGCCGATTTTTCTGCTAATATGGATTTGAAGCTTCGGGAGCATAACATTTCTAAAGATAATACAAAATAAAATCTTAGCTTGTATGCGTGCTGTTTGCAGAATAGAAATCTCAAGTTAAATTAGAAATTCAAAGCAAAGTTATAAATGTAGCAAACTGGTGTGAGATGATAAATTTATTTAGATATATTTTTAATAGCAGAATTTATTTGAGTACTTTTGAGATTCGGACGGATTAAGGATAGGCGCCGTTTAGACACACGTTAAAAGTAATGCTTTACTGTACATTACCTTGATGTTGATTATACGTATTTGTTTCAATAACCGCCTATCACATATGAAAAGTACAGTCCATCTTAGTCATATAGTGGAATTAGCAAACGAAAATTTTTCACAGACTGAAAGAAACCAATTAGCTGAATGTATTTGATATAGACAACAGAAAATTTGATTGATTACATTATAGATATCTTTACTACACAATCCAAATAACCGAAGCATTAAAAACTTACACCCACAAATGCTATTAAATTATTAGGAATATTTGGCCCTTACAATGAAATATACAAATAAGGTGGTTAGAACAACGTAGCAAACATACAAAGGTTCTAATATTAATAAAATTCTGGTATATTCGATTAATTAAGCCAAGAATTAAATTATATGAAAATATTATCCAACAAAAAACAAGGAAAGCAAGTGAATCTATTCAATCCAAGATCGAGTGCAAATTTTAACTCGAACCAATATGAGTTGACGCAATATGAGGTACCTAAAAGATAAGAACCAAAGAAAATAAAAACCTAATAAAAGAAAAGAGGCTACAAGTTCTATACCTAAGATGGAAACGAATGGAAAGCGAATGAAAAATACTCAAAAATTTTACAGACCAAATACAATTAACCTCACAACATGTATTTACTAGTACTAACTACAGAAATGCCGAAAACTGACGAAATCAAAAGTATTGAAAAGATAACTCAATAAAGTTATTGACGGACCAGAATGATAGAAAAAAGAGGTAGGAATAATACACTCTGCCAAAAAAGTATCGCATAATTTAGTTTTGAATCATAAAAGTATCGCATAGTGTTTGTTTGTAGCATAAAGTTGTAAATATACTTTAATGCGTTCTAAGATATAATTTCTATGATTGTTTAAATAAAATACAGGCCAAATAAAAACAAGAACTCATACTTGAGACTTTTATTAAAACAAGAAATTATAATTTTGGAAAGAAAAATGTCATAACAGTAGCTTTTAATACTGAGTATTGCCACCTCTGGCTCTTACGACCGCTCGCATACGGTTTGGCAGAGATTCGATTAACCTCCGTATATAAGCCTGATCCAAATTCTCCCACTCGTCACGGAGAGCATTTTCTAGTCCATGCAGGTCCGCCGGGGCAACATTTTGGGTTCGTATCGATAGGGTCCGGACTTACCGCAGGCCAATCTAAAACTGGTATACCAACATCGTTAAGGTATTCCTGGACGATTATTGCAACATGCGGTCGTGCATTATCGTGCATTAACATGAATTCGTTTCCTATAATTGGCGCATATGGTACTACATGTTCTTCTAAAATGTCCGTTATATACCTGTGGGCAGTCAGCTGGTCTACTGGTACTAACTCTGTACGTCCTGTTAAACAGATGCCTCCCCAAACCATAATAGAGCCACCAGCGAAATTAGGTCTAGGTCTGATATTACACTGCGAATAGCGCTCACCGTCTCGTCTGTACACTGAGATACGCCTATCTGAGGTGTAGAGACCAAATCTTAACTCATCTGTGAAGAGTATATTGGCCCAGTCATTAATGTTCCAATTTACATGGCCTCTGGCAAACCTTAAGCGAGCCACTCGGCGGTTCCTAGTGAGACGAGGGGCTGTTACAGCTACTCTAGCTCTTAATCCACTCTGTCGTAACCTATTCCGAATAGTTTGAGTACTCACACGAGTATTTCTGACTCTAGCCAAGTCATTCTGCAATTGTCTCGCAGTAATGCGTAATGCTTGTAGTAGTAAATAGCGGTCATCTTGGCAAGTAGAACATCTTGGACGACCTGGTACAGGTCTTCTACTGTAATTGCCTGTTTCCCTATATCTGGCTACGGCTCTAGAAACACTTGACTGATTGATGTTCATCAAATTAGCAACGTATGCTTGAGATCGTCCATCTTCGATTAAAGCAACTATAGCAGCCACTTGTTCTGAAGTTAAATTGCTCATTTTAGTTTTAAAAGCGTTGGTACAGAACTCTGACTTCGCACTTTAGAATTTGTCCGTATAGGAAGACTTCCAATAAACAACTGAACAAACCTTACACATATGCATTTTTCTAAACGTGTTCTTTTAGAAAAAAAAAAGTAAGAAAGCTATGTTCCATGATTTTGTTAGTGTTTTTATAGTTCACATACACGAGGCAAACTTTTTGTGAACGTATAAAAATATCTTGGTTTATAAATGCCTTTTTTAGTTTATGCGATACTTTTTTGGCGGAGTGTATTTAAAAAAATTAGAAAATCATATTGATAAGAACTTAAACCAACCGAATGATAGCGCAACAAGCATTGAATCTAAATTAAATATATATAAATTTAGATTGATTGAAATTTCAACCATTCTGCTTTTGCTGTTATTTGCCAGAAGAAAGCACCAAGTTGTCCCCGGTATTCAAACAGTTTGCTGTTACATGTACAAATCTACATTCTAAAATAGTAAATTATTGCTATTATTATTATCTTCTGCATTCTTTGTCTTCTGCATTTTAGTGCTTTGTTTTCCTTATTGCTTCCATTTCTGTTTACTTGTTTTGTTAATAATTCCTTTAGTTTATTGCAATAATAATATGTGCTCAATTTTCGGCTCCTTATAATCTTGATTTTAGAATGGCTTACGCATGGACCATGTGAGATACTTTGCAAATAATTTAAATATTTATTAAATTTGGTAAAAGTTGCAATGAAGTGTGACATAGTGACCTTTGCGCTTCTACAGCCGGAAATATTTAAATTTTGCTCTAAGTAAGGCAGGATAGATATAATGAAATCGGCACCACGGAAGATAAGGTAATAATTGTCGGCCAGACTTATGTAATTCTAAGGTTGAACTAGTTATCGTGCATAGTTCGTGCTAAAACTATCCGAAAAGTAACATATGGTGAGTAGGTCTGGGAAATGAATACTGACTGCCAAAAACCGATAGATTTAAAAGAGACACACGTAACAAATTAATTCAAACAAAGTTATTAGTTGGTAAAGACATGTGAAAGTAATAGTGAGATCAAAGAACGAACATATAAAAAATTAAGGATACAACAATCAATAACAAGAATCATTTATGGTATCACTGGTTTTACTTTCATTGAATTTTGTTGAACAATTATTTTTGTTCAATAATGTTATTGTTGAATAATAACTATTATTATTTTCTGTTGATAACCGATTTGATAATAGAAATTAAAAGATTTGGATATTTTTTTACCTAGCACTCATGATTTGCTGCCGTACTTTTGCATTTTATCCATTTGTGTTCGCTCGTCAATAAAACTCAATGAAATGCTTTCTCGCAAAAAATCTGACTAATGGTTCACTTCATTTAATTGCTAATTATCCTTCACGAAAATCGCCTTTTTTGTAATTTTAAAACTTTCTTTGTTATTCAAACTTTATAGGAGAGCAAAGTGCCTAATTAAGATAAAAAGGAGGAGAACAATTAATTAATCAATAGTCGGTTTAATGGAACGAATTAAGACGCAGGTATTCTATAATCTGCCTTGATTTGCATTTTTATATTAGCTAATTGTGCGTGTGCTTTTTCGCCAGTCATTCAAAGAAGACAACAAACTTCCCCTTCTGATATCGGGAAATTCTACCAGTTTTAGTTCCTGGCTCGTCCATGAGTTCATAGCATATAAATAAGGAGATCAGACCGAACGCAAAAAGAACTCATAAATATGTAGAATTCCTCAAAAGAAATGGAAAATAGTATAAAAAAAGGAGCGAAATAAGCTAGAGAAGAAAGAAGACGGACTATCTGTAATGTCGCACGTATTTCAGAACAAACTACGGACGAATAAATTCATTTCGAAAGTCATCACATTTATCTTGCTTTGTTGAATGCGGCGGGGCTTTGGAGTTTGACGAAAAATATTGGGTCGGATTTACTTTATATGGTAAATGAAAAAAAGTAAATGTACCTTTTCCATGTACTGTCATTTTAAATTTCGAATTTAGAATTGGCGTAATCAACGAAATTACCAAGTTACAAGGGGCAAGATTGAAATATGAATGAAATTTTCAGGGGTGCTGTCGAAAAATATTTTCACAAAACCTAATTATCTTCTAGCGGAAGTTTACAGAATTTTCACATCATGGTGGACATTCGTACACTGCGAGAAAAAATTAGTTGACTGAAGAGATGTTGTGTGTTTAATGTACTCCTCGCGGCATATGGTTCATTTTAGTTAGATCAACTTTAAAAAAATTAAGTCTTCAATCAACCTACATTAAAGCAAACGAAAATAATTAAATTAAAGCTAGTGAGTTTTATCATTAGAAAGGACAAAAGCGAGCGAAATGATACCTGTTTTGCAGCGACTAGACTCTGAAACATCTTTTGACGAGAGTCGTACGACAACTCGGTGTAGTCAGCAAACAGTTCAAATGGTTGACATGGGTATGGAAAGATATGTTACTGAATAAATATGTAAGTTGCTTCAGCAAAAGAACTTTATAATACAGGTAGCGGAAGACATCGGTCTGCAATTATCTATTCTAAGCCAATTAGCTTTAGATGATTTATGGAAATGTGATTATGTCTGACTTATGGTATACATGGTATACATTTGAAGAGATGATTATTGAACTTAAACGCATCATCTATTAAAAGTTTGAGATTTTCGGAATGTGGTAAGCTCTTTCCACCATAATGATTGATTCAGTAGGATTCATGATTAAGGAATGCCGTGCCCAAGATTGTAAAAGTATCCCTCTATACATTAGCTAAAGCAGTGCGAGGCTCTTAACTTTAAAACACTTATACAAATGAATACCGTCGGCGTACATTTGAATTTTGCAAAACTGGGCATGTAGGCAAAAGGAGGAAGTATATACAGAGAACAACAAAGGAACGAGTACCGACCCCTGCGGTACTCCTCGTACAGGCGGATTAAAAGCCGAGCACCGACCGCTTGATCTACCATCCTGCGTTCTCCGCTCAGAGAAGACTAAGATATTGAAATCTCAGCAGGAGATAATTCAAGAAAGAACAAAATGGCAAAATGTAAATTTCGATCCAAAGTTCCAAAGGTTCCAGCACACCCACTAAAACCGAGTCAATGACCTATTAGTACCAGAAATTATGTCATCAACAAGATTTAATAGTGCAGCCCTAAATCCAGGCTAACAATTAGGGATTTGCAATGAAAATCTTCTGTTGTTGCTCGTACATAAACTTTCCAAAAGGAAAGTTTTCTGGAACTGGTTAAACAGGTCCTTAAATTCTATAATTTCAACCGTCTTAAAAACCGGAGTAACTGCGACAATTTTTCATGAGAGAAGACATTGGATAACAAGCAAGCATTAAGGGTAAGGAACATGGTATATAAGGAACAAGGTATAGGCAACAGCCTCAACATAGCAATACTGCGCTATTCCTAACTTCATCTATCAAATGAAGACCAAACACGATTTAACAGCGCTAAAGGAAGATTCCGAAACGTCATGTCTGGTCCACAGATAGTAGTTTCTAGTCTCATTGTCAGTGTTTAGAATATTAATGCTATCCAAGAAAAAATGTTTAATTGCCTCAGAATCCTTCAAGTGTACTGGAATTGACGATCTTTCCAAGTCGTAGTAGGTTTCGAAATGAGAAAGCTCTTTCTTCCCTCTTGATAGTCTGGGTAGTGAAGCTTCTCAAGGATTTATACATAATAATTTCAGTGAGAGAGCAACTTCGATCTTTTGCATCTAATGAAAGCCTTATACCGCGGTCGCACCATTAGTTTCACATTATCCGTTAACCATGGCAAAGATGATTTAGTGAGTTTAGCAAAATCAAGAAGAGCATGTTGACCGAAGAAACGCGTCAAGTGATGTTCCAGAAACTCAACCTTCTCGTCATCATGGATATGGAGAATATGTAAGCGATGTGATAACATACAAATTCGTACCAATAAAATCTGATGTCTTTCAAAGTATGCAGTTCTACATAGTTATCAAGAATAGACTTGGCTGATTATTGAATTTTACTTCTTAATGGACTTGCTTAAAAGCTTTCTAATTCTTTTAAATATGTATTGTCTGCTATAGAAGCTTTGTGACAATCTTAAGTACCACATGTAATATACCAAATATTCTAAATTCTTATTTCTTCTAATTACTATTTTAAAACAATATAAACCTCATAAAGAATTAATACAGCGTCCTCTTCATCTGAGGAACATTGACGCAAAACTCGTCAAATAAAAATTTCAGTTAAATGGAATTAAACATGAACTCCTTCAAGGAATAGTCTAGCTACAAAAGTACTCTTTTAAGCATATAGAATAAACACTCTTGTAAGGGCGCACCAAAAAGGATTTTCTCGAAATGGTCTAATAACTTTTTGATGTGATCATTCTAGCGAAATGTTGGAATATACTTTATAAAAATACATATAAGAAGGTATTGTGCATGCATACATGCAAGCAGAACTCTTTCATTCATTACCTTGATTGCAATCCTACGGTGATGCAGACCTAAGACAAGAGTATATAGAGAATATTTCCGTGTTACAAACCAAGCACCCAAATAGTATCCATCGCCGTGATGATTTGTAATTGATATTGCGTTATCCCCATTGATATCCTTAAATCTTTATGCTTAATTTCTCCAAGGGGAGACGAAATCATCCGCAGATATCTAGATCGCGTCAGCTGTAATCCGACCTCGCAGGTCTCGTATCATAATTTATTGAATTATTGGTGAATTCCGCCCTCCGCCATGTTCATCGGACAAAATTGCATTAATATGTAACGTGGCAGCGTAAATGCTGCAGCAAGGATTACGGTAGCGAGCTCGTGATCGGTATTAAATTATCCATTCGCATGTATTTACACGAAAACGCGATAATGGAAGAGTAAATGCAATGAAGTTAAATATGTACAGCTGCGCTAGTAGCCGTATTTTTATCGCTTCAAATATTTAAGCTTAGTCATATCTAATTTGTAATCGGTTAAATAGCGCGCTGCTAAAGTTTCTAACTGTAGTATACGAACGTTTAAAGTGCAGTAAATGGAGGCGCTGAATTATCATAATTAGATTTGCGTCCATAAATGTGGCGTTAAATTGAATCGTATAGAAAGTGAAGCAGGAGCGTGAAACTGAATTCGATCGTTATTATTGGTGTATTACATTTCCTTTAATTTGCACCAATATGGTATATAATTATCTTAAACTAACAACATATTTATTTTATTTTGCTGATTAGCGTATTGGTGCTGTAGCAGTTACATTTGTCTATTTAATTAGGATAATATCTGTTGTTTGTTAAGAAGTTCATATAGAATTAAATATTTAGGTTTTTAACAAAAAAAAAACTAAAAATTATCGACATTTCCTTACGTTTACCCACATAATACATTTAATTAATTAAATAATATTTAAAAGCAACGGTAGGATTCGAACGTACACCTCTGTCGTCTTTCAGAGAGGCAGGGTTCCTACTACACCACAGAATCTTCCACAAGAACGGATCCTTTTAATACTTAGATGTTTCGAATCTCAAACAATATATCTCCAAAAATCTTTGGTTAAGGAGTTGCAAGAAACTGAAATAAAGATCACGTTGCGTTATTGGAAATCGTGTGTAGTTAACTTACCTCAATGATAAAGCTTATACTAAATAATCAATTGGATGAAAAATTAAAGCAGTTGCTCAAAATTGCCACCACCAATCTCATTGCGATAAATTTAAGCTTACTGCCTTATTCTGTATTCACTAGTGTTTCGTATAATAGACTTTGTAGGCAGAGAAGCAAAGTTCAGGAGTAAGGTTCGGCAAACGCGCTGGCCGGTTTATAAGACCTCCTCTGTCACTTCACATATCTGGATATCCAGCATTCAACCATCCCCTAACATCTACACTAAGTATGGCTGTGCTCTATCGTGTTGAAACCAATGTTGGGTAAATGCGGAAAAATTACTAAACCATCGAAACAACTAGGCAAGCTCCTTTTTTCTCGATTCTCGAAGAAATTGTAGCGCAAAGGAAATTACTTCCAAGTGCTCTGTCAACCTGTTCTTCAAAAACTGATGATAAACATGTCTACGTAAAGGAGACTGACTGGGTCTAAAAAACCAGAATTTTTACTGATGACGCGCGATTATATCTCGTGTTAACAACATTATCTCTGGTGAAATAAGTTCCGTCAATAAACAATACCTTACGAGACAAGCTTATTCAGAGTGCGTCGTAGGAGTCACCTAGTCTTAATCAACACGAGGACCAAGGTCTTTGGGTGCTACCCTTCTACTTGTTGTACGTGGAATGAATACAGGTGTTGTTCTTGCAAAATGCTAATTTTACGAACACTAGCTGATGGTTCTGCCTCAATGCGATAGTTTACCATTTCTTTAATACTGTCAGTCGTACCAGTATTATAGAACGTTCGATGAAGGTCTGTAAACGTGGTTTGAAGACGATAGTCACCATTGATGTAATTTAATACATACAGACAGCTAGCGTTGACAGTATTGCTTGTTTCAAGTGCCTTTCTGCGTGTTCTAGATTCGAATAGATGTCACTATTGAGAAAATAATTATTATCTTCGTCTTTAAGCAGGCGAAATCGGATATATGCTTATTCAGACTTTCTGCTTATTTTCTTGAGTGGTATTTGCTATTAGCTCTCAGCAAAATGTTTTTAACTGTATACGAAAGCTGTCTTTCATCAATTGTGAAAAATTAATACAAACAAATGTTCACTGCAGAAAACCTTGCTGCTTTTTAATATATTTTTTCTGCAATGGCATATTGTTAGGAATAAAAAATCCATGCCTCGTTAACGACACTTAAATATATGGGTTAGTAGTGGCAATAGATGAATTGTTGTTGTGAACGGTCGAAAACAAAACAAAATAAAAACGAATGTAATCCTATTAATATATTTCCAGTAATATGAAAGAGTATATGTTGGTTGAGTACCTAGAATAAGGCTTCTAATAATATTCTTCTCTTACTGCGGCTTCTTTTACTGCGTGGAAAATCGTTACCCACGTGTATAGGTCATTCTTCACGTGTGAGAACAAAACAGAATTGTTAACCAAATCAGGCTATTCCTATCAACTCGAGTGAACTGGTTGAGCTAATATGCGGCACACGGTGGAGAAAGAAATTAAAAACATTTAAGTGACCTAAAAAGTCCAACATTGACGCGGAAGTAATATCACAATATAGTAGGGCACAAAATAACAATACAAACTCCGTCCCCCTTCGTGTTGTGTGTAATGTGAACTAAAATCTTTGGCAACGTTCCTAAGGGTATTGTGAGTGTTTATCAGCAACTGCGCGGAGTTCCCACTACATGACTATGAAGAGTACAAGAATCCTGATCTAAATATTAGCGGATGCAAATTTAGATTTAAGTTGGAGGAGCAATTACCAAAGGTCGACCATAGATCCCGAAGCTGCTCAACGCCATTACAAGAGACAATTAATTACTCAAGCTTTCCTGACTATTATCCAAAACATGTGAGGTAACAGTAATGTAGAGTAACAATAACAATAAACTTGACCTATTGAAAATGCGTTATACCAGTCGCATGTTTTAGTCGCCCAGTATATATATATATTCTTTTATTAACTTTGAAACTAGAAAAGTTAATAAAATATATAACATGTACAATTAAAGTTACTGCAGTAGTTTTGATAAGTACGTATCCTTTGATGATTTAAATAAAGTACTTTCTTGCAGAGGCTAGGCAGACTCGTGTAGTAGTAGGCAACATGAATCCATTCTCATGAGGTGAATAGACACGGGTCTATCTAGTCTGCTGCAAAAAAGAAATAATTCCACCCGCCCTCGTCATTTCTAATTACACTGGCCAACAAATTTCAACTTTTGATTTTGCCATAAAATAACTTATACTGATTTCAATAGAAAACATATAAACATTTATTTTGATAAAAGGTAGAAGGTCAAGTTAGTTTCAATGAAAAGGTTTCTTAGATTAGATCATAATTTAATGTATATTTCAAATTATTATAATTAGAAATGTGAAGTAATACTGCTCCGCCTCTTATAAACAATATCTACAGCATCTCTTCTTAACATCTGACAGTAATCTGCTAACATAACAGGATTCCATTTCCCCAGATACCATTCTCATGATGTCTTGGTGGAAGCGCTCATCGTGTTCATCGCTAACGTCGCCCGACAAAAATCCAAGTGAGAATGTAGAATGTGCACTGTAAGGGACATATTACAGCCAGCAGCGTGAAATGCTTGTAATACATCCATTACTGAAGTTTTATAGTTGTCAGCTTTTTGTTTCCCAAGAAATTCTTGAAAACTTGTACCATGGAGACCCAAGCTGTTTTTTCCTTCGCTGCTAATTTGGTTTCAAAGATTTTATCAGTTACTACTTCTCGTATCTAAGATCTAATAAAAATACCTTCTTTCTGTTGCCCCTGTGTCAATTTTAGAAACTCTTCAGGAAGGTATTTAGAACCTTTACCTTCGAGATCCAGTGCCTTTACAAAGTTTTTCACGAGCCAAAGTTTCACGCGGAGAAGTGGTACTAGGATCTTTTCTTTTTCTACTGGGAGGCTGATTGTTGCACATTGTCTTTTCCTGGTATAAACTGTTGTCATAGTGGCCACTCTTGCTT
Source organism: Oryctes rhinoceros (assembly GCA_020654165.1). NCBI lineage: Eukaryota > Metazoa > Arthropoda > Insecta > Coleoptera > Scarabaeidae > Oryctes > Oryctes rhinoceros. The sequence goes on along the minus strand of JAIOKQ010000018.1, from coordinate 4,705,588 downwards.
ATGGTAATGTTTTTCTCTGTCGCGACTGTCCCAAAGACATAAAAAGCAACAGTATTTGGTGTAACTCGATTGCATACCCAAAATAATTGCAATTGCTTTAAAATCTGCACAAATATTCCAGGAATAGTCTTTGTACTTTATCTTTTCTAATAAAATTTTCAGATTTTCGTAAGTTTCTTTCATAGAAACAACATGACCTATCGGAATAGAAGGATAATGGTTTCCATTATGCAACAAAACTGCTTTTAGGCTGGTCTTTGATGAGTAAAGAGTCCAAACGATGTGTCCGACCAGTAGCGTCGATGCGAGAGCAGAGTGGGGTAAACTCCGCTCTCGCATAAGCAGTAAAAATAAACGATGCATTTAGTCGCCGTTCTAACGTGTTAAAGTATACGTTGAAAATGTTGCGAGGTCGTAAAAGTAATGCGTCAAATCGGTTGTCTGCTACCGTAGTAAATAAATTTATACATCGGTTTCCCGATTTAATATATGACGGTAAGGCAGTGAAATGTTTAGTTTGTGAAACAACTTTATTATCTTGGAAAGCGAGTCAGTGTCAAAGACATATAAATAGTGACAGACATAAATTGAAAAAGATTAGACGCAAATCATATAATGAATTTGTGGTTGATTTAACAATGGTGCTAATTGCGACCAATATAGCAATACATAAAGTCCAACACCCAATGTTTCGCCAGTTTTGGAATAAATACAATCCTACGTGGAAATTACCATCTAAAAATACGCTACACAATTACGTACCATCAGTGCGTGAAAGAATTGTAAATTTTACGAAAAAAACGGTGAAAAATAAATACCTTTGGGTGACAATGGACGAAACTACAGATATTAAAAAACAGTCCATCCTATCCATTGTCGTAAGGACGCTGACCCCACAAGGATCTTCTGACCCTTACTTACTAGCCTGTAAACGAATGCAAGATTGTACTGCCACGGCGATACGTAGTGTATTAATAGAAACACTACACAAATTTGAAATTTTACCGGAGCAACTGTTAATGTTAGTTACCGATGCTGCCGCGGTTATGTGTTCCACAGCAAAATTACTCAAAACGATTCAATCAAACCTGCTGCACGTCACATGTTTGCTTCACGCTTTACACCTTGTAACAAACATTATACGTACAAGTTATCCTGATGTGGATGAGCTAATAGGACAAACGAAAGCGGTTCTTATTAAATCTCCGAAACGTATTCGCCTATTTCATTCGCAGTGTCCTGACATACCCGAGCCGCCGCAACCAATTCTTATACGATGGGGTACGTGGTTAGAAGCAGCATTCTATTATTATAAACATTTTGAAAAAATTAAATCAGTAGTTTTACAACTAGACGGCAAAGAAGCGGCTGCAATAAGGCTCAGTCAGGTTCAATTTAAAAATCCTCAAGTTGCAGCAAATTTAAAAATTATTTACGACAGTTACGTTCCAATAGTGGATGCAATAAAAAAGTTACAGAACAGTGCGCTGTCCTTATCGGATTCATTAGCAATTATTGACCACGTAGAATTAGCGCTGCATATCCTTGATGATGAAAAAAGTGTTTGTGTTCGTGATGTTTATGGAAAAGTGTTTATGGAACCGGGAATTACGATCGATGCAACTATTTATTGTGAAATTTTACAACCATTGTGGAGAGCCATACAAAACAAAAGAATTCCCATTCATGGCAATGTCGGCCCTGACACTGTAACCTCTCGAACAATTTCGATGGGAAGTTTTCGAACACTCGGCGTCTAGCCCCGACTTAGCGTCGAGCGATTTCCATCTCTTTCGTGAACTGGAAAGGTAACTAAAAGTACAGGGAAACTTCAAAACAACGTTACCGGCAGCAATATTCTATACAGAGGTGATTGGAAAGCTCGTCCATAGATATGACAAATGCATCAATCTACAGATGATATGTAAAAAAGTAATCATGTTTGTACATAACTTTCGATGATAAGTTCAGTTTGATATTTACACTTGTCTCGGTTTTATAAGCTATCGGAGGTTAAAAAACCAAACAGCCCTCGTAAATTATAAAGAAAACTGAACAATATAATGCCCAAATAAACGTTTCACCTTACACGCCTACTACAATCATAAACATGACTAAACAAGCAAAAAAGTCAAATAATATGAGTCTGCGCATTACGTGGGCCAATGACCTTCCGATGGAATAATGAAAATCTTTAGTAAAATGCTATAAAGATACAAGGACAGTCCTTTAAAGACATTTAGGTTGTTTACAAGAGAACTTTTCATAGATCTAAACAATTTTTAATTTTCTGATGTATCTGTAGAATGTTTCATGCAGTAATATATTGTGAAATTATTATTTTATTGGGTTTTTAGGTATATTGTTAGCTAGCATATTCAATACTCGAAAATTGCCAACCTTTACACGTTGAGATTTTGGTTATTGTGACAATGCTTGTAATCAAATACAGCTTGCAATGATAAATGTGCTTACGAATCTGCTGTAACCATTGGGCAATAACGAATATAAAAAGTAAAATCCGCGTTTTAAAATCTTTCGTACGAATGCAAAGTTGTCGGCTATGATTAAAGAGTCCAAACGATGTGCCCGACCAGTAGCGTCGATGCGAGAGCAGAGTGGGGTAAACTCCGCTCTCGCATAAGTAGTAAAAATAAACGATGCATTTAGTTGCCGTTCTAACGTGTTAAAGTATACGTTGAAAATGTTGCGAGGTCGTAAAAATAATGCGTCAAATCGGTTGTCTGCTACCGTAGTAAATAAATTTATACATCGGTTTCCCGATTTAATATATGACGGTAGGGCAGTTTGTGAAACAACTTTATTATCTTGGAAAGCGAGTCAGTGTCAAAGACATATAAATAGTGACAAACATAAATTGAAAAAGATTAGACGCAAATCATATAATGAATTTGTGGTTGATTTAACAATGATGCTAATTGCGACCAATATAGCAATACATAAAGTCCAACGCCCAATGTTTCGCCAGTTTTGGAATAAATACAATCCTACGTGGAAATTACCATCTAAAAATACGCTACACAATTACGTACCATCAGTGCGTGAAAGAATTGTAAATTTTACGAAAAAAACGGTGAAAAATAAATACCTTTGGTTGACAATGGACGAAACTACAGATATTAAAAAACAGTCCATCCTATCCATTGTCGTAAGGACGCTGACCCCACAAGGATCTTTTGACCCTTATTTACTAGCCTGTAAACGAATGCAAGATTGTACTGCCACGGCGATACGTAGTGTATTGATAGAAACACTACACAAATTTGAAATTTTACCGGAGCAACTGTTAATGTTAGTTACCGATGCTGCCGCGGTTATGTGTTCCACAGCAAAATTACTCAAAACGATTCAACCAAACCTGCTGCACGTCACATGTTTGCTTCACGCTTTACACCTTGTAACAAACATTATACGTACAAGTTATCCTGATGTGGATGAACTAATAGGACAAACGAAAGCGGTTTTTCTTAAATCTCCGAAACGTATTCGCCTATTTCATTCGCAGTGTCCTGACATACCCGAGCCGCCGCAACCAATTCTTATACGATGGGGTACGTGGTTAGAAGCAGCATTCTATTATTATAAACATTTTGAAAAAATTAAATCAGTAGTTTTACAACTAGACGGCAAAGAAGCGGCTGCAGTAAGGCTCAGTCAGGTTCAATTTGAAAATCCTCAAGTTGCAGCAAATTTAAAAATTATTTACGACAGTTACGTTCCAATAGTGGATGCAATAAAAAAGTTACAGAACAGTGCGCTGTCCTTATCGGACTCATTAGCAATTATTGACCACGTAGAATTAGCGCTGCATATCCTTGATGATGAAAAAAGTGTTTGTGTTCGTGAAAAATTTAATAGTGTATTAGATAAAAATGTAGATTTTACAAAATTACCTTTTTACCAATTACTTTTTACCAATACTGAAGATACGTTGTACAGATACAAAGAGCACTTTAACTATGCAAATATAACATCTCTCAACGTCGAACAATCCTTTTCAGCATATAAGCATTTATTTACGTCGCTACGTACAAACCTTTCCGAGACTAGTACAGAAACATATATGATGGTGCAATTACTTCATCGCGCACATCCGGATATTTCTGCAACAATGTAAACATGTTAGGTAAGTTATTTATGTTTTTTCTTAACGTTTTGTAAAGTGATTCAATATATTTATTTTTAAATAAGCGCACTGTTATTCTGGTAAACTCTCCACGCAACGCCAATGCTCGGGCACATCGTTTGGACTCTTTATTGATGAGTCTATGAATAATCTCGAAGAACTGGGATCATGAATCATCATCATGGATCATGATAGCTTTTGGGATACATTATGATTCATGATGTATCCCAAAAGCTTCAGAAAGTTTATAAACATTATTGCAGTAGACCAGATTGTCAGCCATACAATAAATGCATTTTCTTTGTAACCAGAGCTAAGCCAATGTTGCCACTTTTCGTATCATTTTATTTTATATATGCTGTACAATTTCATCAGGTATTAACTTAGGGTAGAAACCTTGTTAGTCAGTGTTATTATTCTCCCGATTAAGTTTGAAACGACTTTGTTATATAAATATGCCATAAGTGTTGTGAAATAATATAATTATTAAAATCTCATTTTTTTGTTCCGTATTGTTCATTTCCTGGAGTACAGTTAGATAATATAGATTAGACATTCAACGCAAAACTTTTACTTTCTCCTTCAGTTTGTCTTTACTGGTGACGTCAGAATACATCACTTTGTTAATTCATCGTAATTACCAACCTATCCACGTTTCGCTCTTCGAGTGCAACCTTAATTCGAGGGTTTTGCTTCAAGCCTACGTGGGGATACCCTAGCGTGATGTCACGAAACAAAACACTCAGCCGTGTGCTAGCTCCGCTTCTGGCCTATGAGATAATTTTATTATCAGTTGACTTGAATTAGCACGAGGACGAGTGGAGTTCGTCAAGTGGATTCCTAGCGTAAAATAAAAGTACACCCCATCCCTTCGAAGCGGTTTTCCACTGCAACGGTGTCGGCACGGTAGCGAACTAAATAAATAGTTCAGCTTTCTATGCTAATTACAGTGTTGCGAATGGACAAATTCTAGAAATTCGAAGGCTTACAGCCGTATTTAAGCTTCGCATGCCGTGCTAATTAATATTATTATGAAGAAAGAAAAAGCAACTCCTTCAATTTAATCGTTGAAGTTTTCAAATACACGTTGGAAGCTGACTTGAATTACCTCAAGGAACTGTGAAATTTGTCAAGTGTTAGTCGCGAGGCGGGTTCAAAGTGCTGCTTTGGTTTTAAGGTTAAATCTCCGAGGAGCCGTTCGACTGAATTAAATAAACGCTAGAATTCACCTGGAATAATTTTAATATTCTCTTGCACGCTACTAAAATTTTATGCTCCATTATACCAAGTTTTAAAGAATTGCGATTTTAAAACAGGAAATTTAAAATTAATTTTAATAAGTCCGAAATTTATGCGTGGGTATATGACTTTGCGTGATGAAAAAACAAATAAAAAAGTTGAATTTTTATGGAGTTGATAAATTTTAGATATTTCATTTTCTTTTTTTTTTTATAATATAGTAAGCCTCAAAAAGGGTATTTTTTTATTTTATTTTATTTTCCTTAATCTGCAAAAATTAAGCATTACACGTTTTCCAAGATGCATGTCCGATTTATTAAAATTTACATCGCACATCATAAAAATGCTTGCCACCCATCACAAAGATTCAGCTTAGAAAACCACATTGTTATCTTTTCAAATGAACATATGTAGTATGATACAGAGAGTACAACATTGAAGATGGTTACCGCTAGCGCCATGTGGTGTAACGTTCACCCAAGTGCCTACGTCAGTGCGATCTGTTTTCTTACTAATTGGTTCTATAACTGTGAGGTTGCTCTATCTCCTGGTACGATGTCTTATCAATAGAGATGACAAAGGCAGGTGGAATTATTCCTTTTTTGCAGCGACTAGATAGATTCCTGTCTATTCGCCTCATTTAAATGGACTTATGTTGTGTGATGGTGTTCCCGAGGGTCGATAAAAGACGAGTCTGTCTAGTCTCTACAAAAAAGTGATAATTTCATCCGCCTTTGTCTTCTCTACTTAGCAAGACAATTTATCTCTAGCCGACTGTAATTCCAAGAAAACGGATTAAATTTTTCGTTTTCGCTTTACTTTCTTCACGTCGTAAATGATTATTGTTCATGTATTTCTTTTTTGTAGAAACATGTACAGAATGAAACTATGTTGTCTTTATCATAATTACCCAAATTAAATGCTATTCGGCAACAAGTTGTCAGAAGCCGGTAGTAACTATCCTAGTATTAAAATTGGTGAAACTCTGTAACACCAAATCGTGTTAAAGTTCATTTGTAATCAGTCATCAGTAATTTGGTAGACCTAATAAAAAGACACCATAGTTGATTGAAAATTAATTTGCAAGAATACGAAATATTGCTTATTCTAAACACATATGGTAATTAACCGTGAGTATTGCCAAACCGTATCAGTAACAAAGACGTGAAGATACGAGACGATAATCCGTCCCTCTACTTCGAGACGTCTTTGAGTGAAGGCGTACGCGATTGATTTTCCAAGAAAATTCATTGTGGAAGGAAAAGAACGCGGCGTTTCTGTTACGCGACGCGTTACCACAGTCAAATGTTGAATTTATTTTATATTTCACCGATTTAATTATTGTAAAACGTTTTCACGTTTTTACAATGATGAACTGCCGAAAGAGTATCTAGCTAATGATTACTAGTTAACCTGGGAAGTCTTTATTGTAATAACTAGAGAGAACAAAAGCGAGTGAAATCATACCTGTTTTGCAGCGACTAGACAAACGCGTATTTTGTCAACTGTGAGGGAAACCAGTAGGCAACACGAACCCTTTCTTATGAGACGAATAGACACGAATCTGTCTAGTCGCTGCAAAACAAGTATGATTTCACTCGCTTTTGTCCTCTCTAGTAGTGTAAGTGTAAGTGTAAGTAGTAAGTGAAAGTGAGGATGATATCAATATTTGTGATTCTTGCGACAATTGAGATAAATGAAAGTTGAACCAATGTAAATGGAAACCCGTCATTAACTGGATTACGTTAACTACCATACCCATTAATTCCAGTAACAACAGAATTACACAATAATTTTCGCCAACGACTGACAATGGCTATGAATCATATTTTAAAAGAATAAAATTTTTTCTCATTTAAATGAATGTAATTTTGAGTTATTTGTAATTAATTTTTTTTTCGTGCTATTCCCGTCACAAACCATTTAAGCATCGCCAACTTTGCAAGTGTTTCTAAATTTTTCCGGAAGATAAAATATAATAATAAATAAATATAATAATAATAATAAAATAGGTACACATGCACATTTAGATAAATACAAAAAAAGAGAAAACTGAATATATTATAAAAGAAAGGCGAGAGACTGAAGAGATGTATCAGTGACATAAAAAATATGCCATTGTATAGTAATCTGTATTGTGGCGCTATAAACGAGGGAAAAAGGAGCAAGTGGACCAGCAAGTCGAAACAGCAAACCAAGTCAGGAGAGTCAACGATTTTTCAAATGAATCTAAGTGATTTTGAAAGACAGGTACTTCAAAAAGCGGCATTAGATAAACAACCATTTACCGACGTATCACGATAATTTGCATAAAGAACACCAGGTAGATATATTATCCTAATTATGTTGCAAGGGAGCCACATCGTTCAAAGATCTAATTGGAAAACATATTTTTATTATCTGCGTAAGTGGGTACAGGTCAGGATAAAGACACCAGCATGTCGTTTATAAGCAGTGTAAATAAAAAACTTAATCCAAAGATTGACACATTGTCAACCGAAGTTCTACGGTCAATGACATAGACAAGGCGAGGCTAAGATCAGTGTATACACTATCTACTTGACCTTACAGATCTAGTTGTTCACTTGGAAATTGACATACACGGACAAGATTAGTAACTGCCTTGAATGAAACCATTAAGAGTAAATAATATTTTCAAATACCTTGGCAAAACACGATAACATTGATATTGGTCTATAGTTACTAGCACGAGTTTTGTCATTTATCTTTAAAACGGGACTAATTCTTGCTCATTTCTATCGAACTGGGAAAGTACAGGCTCCAATTGCCAAATTAATAATATAGGTCAGCGGATTCATAAGCGTTTTCTGAGCATCACATAAAGAAAAACTGGGTACTAAGTTGTTACCAGCGCTACGCTTCTATGGGAACCTCAACATAATTCTAACTAGTTCCTGTTCAGCAGCTGATAGCAGAGTGAACGAACACAGCTGGAACAAATATTTTTATGAGAAAACTCATTGTTGTCTATGTACATATGTTAACGAAAATTTGGAAGCGAAGACATCGACTATCTCCTGAGGTGTGCCAATATGTATATCGCCGTCACATAAAATTTCAGGTATCTGCATAGTACCATTCTTGATGTGAATGAATTGAAAAAGTCATATCGGATTAGCTTTAATAGAAGTTTTTGTGAATTTTTACGAGGTAACCTGAGTTGGCAGCAGCAACTCTCAAGAAATGACCAATCAGTGTTGAAAAAATCAGATAATTATTATTGGAGGGAGATATAGATGGATGTAGAAATGTTAGAGAAATAAATAACGCAGAATGATAAGGACCTAGAGGAACAAATAATAAACTATCGGGAGAACCCACAAAAACAGAAGATAATTTTGAAAGGATTAAATCGAGCAGCCGGTTATTATAGTTGAATACTTAATTTAATTACTTAAGATTAAGGGAATTCAATAAGCAGTTAAAGTTGGATGATTGGAGTAGGAAGCATGTGTATTACAAATTACAATAAGTTAAAATCACCAATCACAAACGAGCTCTATACATCAAAACAACTTCAAAAGATTCACAAAAAGCTTTAAAATCTTGTAGCTTCTTAGCTGGTTCTGCTCTATCCGATAAAGCAACTAGAATGCAACCATCTATGGGGCAGTTAATAGAAAATTTTCTATCACACGTTACAACATCGTATGCCGTATGCGTATAGGATGATTCACACGCAGCAGGGAGAAACGAATGGGTTTAGCTTTAAGGCCACGTGTGTTATGATAGTAAATATCGAGTTCAAGAGAAGTACTGTTGGAACCATTCAGTTTAAAGAACTGATAATGTTAGGTGTTCCTTTCTTATATACGATCTTTATCTCTTTCTCAATTCAGCCTCTGCGTCCTTATGAATTTCTAACGGCATTGGAGTGCGATCTCGGTAAATGGATGATTTGGCAGATTTAGATATCGATTTCAGCTTAAGAACGTTGCGCAGTAATCGTAAAGAACAGAAGACGCAAAAGAAAAAGAAACTTTGATTGGTCCGCAACGGTTAAGAACGGTTGCATCAAATATGCAAATATAGAGAGAAATAAAAATAAGTAATAATTTAATAAACTAAAAATTTATTATTTTACATTTACACCTGTAATAAAAGCTGTTGGCAAGCTGAGTTGTTTCGCACTGTAGAAAAAAATTAATTCAATTAAAAAACACATAACACACAACGAATCTTTTATATGGCATGTATTAGTTATCATAACTAGCGAGTAATCATTAAAAATAAATTTATTCTAGCTCGGAAAGGATCCATTTGTAAGTGTCAGTTCCATATATGTAGCGAATAATGCTGCGAGACACGCCCTCCTCACTTTTCAGTTTCCTCACATACACGCCAATCAGTCAGTCGCGTATCATACGTGCTTGAGTTATTAGCTGGACTTCGCCGCTGACCTTAGGAACTACGAAATACATCTTGGTTGATTTTTATGGCATTTGGGAACTTTAGTCGTTGATTATGTCCAATAAATACTTAATCGTATAGGAAACAAAGAAATTGCTCTTCAAAAGAAAATTACAAATTCCAAAGATAATTACTACATTTTTTCGTTGATAAGTACCTAAATGTCCAAATAATATCCAGTGCAAAACAAAAGCGCGGATTTTTAAATGAAAGTCAAATTCCAAATCTTCGTTCTGCCAAATCTCTAAATCTAATTAATCGAACTTTACATTAAATGAATCGTATTTATACATGTAAAAAGGCAATTCAACCTAAATATTAGGACGTATTATTAATAGGTCTTAATAATACATACAAATAAAACAAATCAAAAATAACATAGGAACAAAAGACCGAGAAAGGCAACGATGAAGAATTGTCCAAATAAGCTATGGTTATAACTAGAGATGACAAAGGCAGGTGGAATCATACCATTTTTTGCAGTGACTAGACAGACTCGTGTCTGTTCGCCTCATGAGAATGGATTCGTGTTGTCTACTGGTGCCTCGAGAGTCAACGTAACACGAGTCTGTCTAGTTTCTATAAAAAAGTAATAATTCCAGTCCTTAATAATAATTTAAGGATAATAATAATAATATAATAATAATAAAATAATAATAATGTAATAATAATAAAACAATAATAATATAATAATAATAATAATTTCTCCTCTCTAGTTATATACAACTAAAGAGGAAAAAAGCGAGTGAAATCATACCTTTTTTGTGGCGTTTAAATAGACTCGTGTCTATTCGTCTAATAAGAAAGGGTTCGTGTTACCTACTGGTTTCCCCGAGAGTCGACAAAACACGAGTCTGTCTAGTCACTGTAAAACAGGTATAATTTCCCTCGCTTTTGCCTTTTCTAACTGTAACGCATCACTTAGCTAAAGGCTAGTGCGATCCTTTCCTGAAATCCGAAAATTTGTGATACGATATTCCAATTTCAGTAACAGAATCAGTGCTACATATTATCGATACAACTTGTACAAGCTGGCTTGCTGACAGCACCGATAATGTTTTAGCATTTACTTCGCCAGTTCTGAGGGATAGGATATAGTAACCTCAGTGAAATAGAGTAATATCGTAATAATATAGTGGAGTTGCGGTAGTTCCAGTATCGGCAAACCGGGGCCCCATGCGAGTGTCCATGTAAACAAAGCTGAAAATAATAAAAGGACTAAATCTTCTTGCAATTTAATTTGGTATAATGGATGTAACTGGGTGACCGGCGGTAATATAGGTACAAAATGGAACAGTACTATATACAAAACAGTTACATAGAAAACCTATCACTGAAATCAATGAGGAAGAAAAGCTTGCAACTGCTACAAATGCAGCCAACGCGTTTCAAAGAAATTGATCTTAGTTTGCGTAACTCCAAACAGGAAACGAGAAAAAAGATGAAAGTCGAATGTTCCTTCTGTCCCTTATAAAATTCAGAAAAATGTATGGATGAATAGATAGAACAATTTGTTTCAAAGCCAGATAAGTTCCTAAACGAAAACAATAAATCGCTTAAGGCCATTTTAGTTCTAGATGATCCAAATGAAAAAGAGTTACCTTCTGGCGACATTCGCGTTGTATATTTACCTCCAAATGTAACTAGCAATCTACAGACAAAGGAGTAGGATGTGTTAGAAAGCGTAAAGAGAAGATGCAGTCTTTATTACATTCGGTGGAATATGAGCAATAAACACTGAGTTCTTAAAAAATTCAGTATTGTTAGAAATAATTATGATCTTAAGTCAAAAATGGAAATAGCGGAGGAACCAGAAGTTGAAATTTTAAGACACGAATGCAAGAAAGAGAAGATAACAATCCTTGTTCAAAAACTTCCGGGATGCGAAAATTGCGATGACACAGTTCTCAATGAACGGTTAGATAGCCGCGAACAACCTGAAGTGATATTCTTGGAAATTGTGAGAATAGCCGTGAAAATGTTGAGGAAATAAGTGATAAGGAAGTAGCTGAATAGCAACCATAGAAAAATGTCAGTTATAGTGAAGGTCCAATTGCTTTGGAAACAATATTAAGAGACGATATGAAGTAGTAAAACAAACAACTCTCGACGATTTCTCCCAATAAAAAAGTTTACATTATGTTTCTGCAATTACAAGAAAACAATACATTATATTGGTATGTAATTATTATTCTTCCTGCTTTTGATAACTCCTCGTATACTTTAAGAACGGTAAGTTTGTAATATTACTAGTAATAAGGTTTTATTAAGTCGCGCAAATTTTAGTTTACTTGTCTTTTTAGAGAATTTTCAAATGTAGTAAAGATACCTGAATAAAGTTTTCAGTTTTTTGGATAATAATAAGGTGGAAAAACGGTTGAAGAATTTTAGAAGAATATTATCTACTCTTATGCATTTCACAACTACTTTTTTAGGAAGTCGATTACTCCTCTTTCATAAATTTGAAATGAAATGAAAATGATATTGTTATTTTTTTTATTATAAATTATAATTTATTATTATATTATATATTTCCCAATGGTGCGAATTTCGCATACGTATCACGAACAATAAGCAACATACATGTTATATAAAAAGAAAACGCGCTGCTAGAATAGGCTTGAGAAGCACGTAGTTCAATTTTATTCAGTAAACATATCTTTAGCTAACGATGATCTTGGTAAAACTGGAACTTAACTCATCTCCGCCTTGTTTTCTTTAGATCATTAATTTTCTACTATCTAACATCACTCGCTAAACACGTCTAAAACAATCCTATTTAGCATAAAATAATATTGAGTTATTTGAAAAAATCCGGAATTTATTTACGTAGCGCCTAACTTGAGAGGAACAATCTACGAAATTGGCTTTTTAGAATTCATTTATTCATTACTATATTCACTTATTCAAATTGCTGAAGGTATGTTATGTTTCTATTTGCAGGGCATCCACAGAGGATCTCATCGCATAAGTTTCAGTTATACAATACATACGCTCCTATGTTTGATTGATAGAAATTGAGAAGTTGATAGAAGTTGATAGAAATAGAGCGCTACAAACAACTGAAAACACTGCGAGTAAAAAGATTTGCTGTGGCGAGACATCGAGCCATTATTAATTGGTGTTAGATGTTTTTTCGAAAGACTTTCTTTATATGTGCACACACAATCTGCTTTATGTCAATGTAAACCTATGTCTCCCATGAAATTAAAGGCGTTCCGAGTTCGAACCGTGTTATGTCGTTGTTAAAATAAAAATAAAAACACAAACTCGACGTTTCGCCCACAATCGTATGGGGCTTCTTCGGGAGAGTGATGGGCAACAGTTAGTACGCCATGCTAGAAGCGGACAAATTGCCAGTTGGTTTTCGCCTCTAACATGGTACACATGCTGTGTTACCGTGATCAACTGCTTTTCGCTCAGTTAGTTTCGCTTCTGGCGTGTGAGCGAAACGTCGAATTTTTATTTTAACAACGACATAACACGGTTCAAACTCCGACCACCTTTAGTTTCAACAGACTCTGGCCGTGGAAGCCTACGTTTTTATTTTATGTCCCCCATCTCAGACTAATGGCAAAGAGCCAGAAGTTCCGTTTTCTTATTTTATTGTAATCAAGGTGAACATTTTCTTATTTCTCTTTTTGGAGAGATTTTTTTAAATCTCATATTCAATTTAGACTCTTTTCTTTGACTTCATCTTACCGCGGTAATTTTGCATGAAATTTATGGTAATAGTTGGTTCTAACTACACTCTAAAAATTACTAATTTTACTGTGTTAACTTAATAATATTACTGGTAATAACGTTTAAAAGTTACAGCGATAAGTGATGTAAATTTTAATTTACTTGCTTCTTAAGGGACTCTTCCGGTGTAATAAAATTACTGAAGCAAAATTTCTAGTTTTTCGGATAATTTCTAAGATGAAAGAACATTTGACGGATCTTCTTGGGAAATGCATGTAATATTTTAGTAAAACTTTCAATATTTTAGTATTCAATGGTGGCAAGTAGTATTACAATTGTTATAGTGCGGACGATTGGTAAAAGTAGACCACAAACAACAGCGCAAGGTTAGCGCGAGTAATGTGATTTGCTACGATGAAAAATCAAACAAATCACTTATTTACCGTTTTTTTATACGTACGAGTTGTAAACATACAGTATGATCTATTTTATGTCCATGTAACTATATATTTTTTTTCCTATCTTATCCACAGAGGCCAGTTTTTATTTTTTCTACTTATTTTCTATATTATTTCTATATATTTCTATATATTCTACATCTATTTACTATAGATTTTATTTTCTGTAACTTTCATGAAGAACATTTTCTTAAGATTTTATTTTTTATAGTCTTCATAGCTAATATTTTCTTATTTCTATTTGAATTGCATTTTATTTCCTTATTGCTCTAATAGTTAGAAGTTCTTTTTATTATTATATTCTTTTTCTTCGATGATTTTGGTTGGGGGACGCGCCTTTTTAATGGACTATAACAATAATGTATATAAAGAAGCCAGTAAATCGAGCAGATAAATACCAATAGCGAGTGATAGTGGTTCTGCTCCTAGTTTTAAAAGTATAATAAATAGTATTATTAGTATATAAGTCACATGAAGATAAAAAAATCAGGTAAATTATTCGGACTTACCTGTTTACATTAAATATTATTGCAATACTTTCCTTATTTACCACAAACGTGAAGAAATAGGTAACCCATAGAATACAAATATTATATTTATGAGTAAGTACATAAGAAGTACAGTATAGCTGTTGGTCCTGCAAATATATAGAAAATTACATACATAAAATACAAAAGTGCACAGCTACACAATAATCTGTTCGTGGAGAACTTTTGGAAACTTGAGGGTAACAATTTATTGTCGAAAAATGTGCCTGAAACAAGGAGATGCACTCGCCGTATTCATCTGCGATCGTAAGAGATACTATTTACGTGTTGAGTACTATCTAGGTTTCCCTTAACTCGAAATCCAAGCAAAATACGGAGTTCGTCTCTTTATTTCTCATTACGGCCAAAATCGTAGTTGCTGTTAACTACTGAGCAAGTCTTCGTTAATAAACTTAAATAGTTTCACTTACTTTCGACGGATCTAGATAGTTGCGATCCTTTTCATCTTGAACTATAGAAGTACAATAAAGAATCGATTATTGTCGTTAATCTAGTCCCGAATTCGTTGCATACTGGGCTTTAGTTTATGGATAATATTATAGATTCTTTTAATTTCAAACTTCGGCCTTCAAAATATTTAATTATTGGTTTCAAGTCATTAAAATGACTTCCCACACATTTGAATTAGTTTACTAGATTAAACTTTTGAAGAGCTTGCTTCTCTTTTGAGAAAGCTTTTTAAGAAAAAAATTCTAACTTCAACCTGCTACAAACTGTTCGCATAAAATAAAGCGGCTTATAGCCCCATTTAATAACGATAATGTCCAGAGATTTTTTTGTGTTTGTTGCAACTCGCAATGATGTTTTCAAAATAATTGTATTGTAGGTTTTCATGATATACCAGCGCAAGGTAGTTGCATTTGAAATAAAATAACCCGCACATTGTATTGTGTTGTATATTGCAAATAAACAT
Source organism: Oryctes rhinoceros (assembly GCA_020654165.1). NCBI lineage: Eukaryota > Metazoa > Arthropoda > Insecta > Coleoptera > Scarabaeidae > Oryctes > Oryctes rhinoceros. The sequence continues at coordinate 4,690,168 of JAIOKQ010000018.1, read as the reverse complement.
GTTATCTGACTTCAATATCCACCTAATCTACAATCAAAATTAACATATAGTTACAAATATGACCCACTCACAGCTAGGGAAGGATTTATAATTTATAAGTATTAAATTCATCAAAGGAATAAAATACTTATTCAAGAAGTTTCGCCTTTAATTTGCTTCTTTATGTATTTAAGCTAGGGGAATGTACCATGCAAGAGGGTAATTTGTTGAAGAATGAGAAGCCCGTGTAATCCAGAGAATTTCTATAAAGAGTGGTGTCTGTCTTAGAAAGATTAATGTTTTCGCGACTACGAGTACTGTAAGAGTGAATTTCCAACCGATAAGTATGCCCATGTTTACGTTCATACGCGATATTTAGTGTCTCCGATAATTAATGAATATAAAGTCAAGATTCGATGCGAAACAAATAAAAGTCGACAAAGTGAGTTTTACTGTCCGCTTCGTTGATCACGAGCACAGCCCGCTTTTGTAACTTTAAAATCTCAACCAAGTTCGTCGCAGTAGTAAATCCTTAACAGGGACGCCAGTACCGCATGTTCTCCGGGATTCTGTCTCTCATTGAAAGCACAACACAGAGATGAGATGTTCTCGGACAGTAACCGAACATCCCAAGCTGGCAACCACCGTAATTCCCATTACTTCCGTAAAAGGCAATGCAAGATTGCTTATAACGTTATTAATGAAAATGTTTAGGTTAACTTGTTATTTGAAAAGTAATAGCTTGATTTTGATTTAGCGTTAAGGACGATCTTATTAGCATCAAACCATTCACAAATCCTATTCCAATTTAATCTAATCCCTCGTGATTACAGGCATGCAATATATAAGTTGTACCGTCAATGAAAAGAACCGCACAACCCGACCAACTTTTGAATTTACGGTAACCACCGGCTATCAACCGTACATATTGACGGCGATCAGCCAAATACGAGAGGAACTAATCGTTAACTCCTCATCTCAAGTTAATAAAGTAGAATGGGGAATAGAACAATACAATACAAAATATGCTTTACGAAAGTACGCAAAAATGGTGGCAATACTTTGTTTGTTGTTAGTATTGTTAAACCACATAATATAAGAAATCGTAAACAGCTCTGGCGATGGACTTTCCAAGCGCAAAGCCATACTAGGAACAGGAAGGCAGACCCTCAGCTTCAAGAAATCTTCTAATCCTTAGATCAACTACTTTCTCAAATATCTTTTATTAAGTCAACAGAAGCCTCTCATATGTATTAGAGTTGTCCTCACAGGTTTCAAACACCATCGAAAAATAGAATTTTTCAATGAAAAATTAATAAAATCGACAACGAATGCTAGGACAGAGAGTGGCCGTAGTCTTTAGAGTATTTGTTATTAATGTTACGTATTATAGTAAAGACATCTTGTATGTCTGTTGCCAAAAAGAAAAACGATTTATTATGATTAATTAATTAATTAATAAACTATAATAATTAAAAAAAAGATAGTTGAAAAGTAATTACGTAAGTGTTCAACGACAACATTAGGGTCATCTAGTATTTTACTATTTTCCGAGACATCAATTCTCGTACTACCTTCCATGTTTCTCTGGATATGGATGGATCATAAGAATACGTACACATTTTTTATAATAATTGCAGAACAACGGTTCATTAAAAGATTTACTCAGGAATAGCAAAACTCTTTCCTTCTAACTGATATTTGAATAGCTTTCTAGGCATTTCTAAAGATCTTTTTAATACTGGATTTTCTACGTTCGTTAGCAGAGATCACAAAATATAGTATTGAAGTTAAGAACCGTTTATATTTTGTTGGCCCCTTTATGTTCGAACGTGCTGTTGGATGTTTGTGTACGCAAGTGCAATTTTTAAAGTATAGTTGCGTTTTAAAATTATTAGAACAACGATTCGATCAATATTTAAATATTTAAACAGCTAAAAAATTGCTAAAGCGGTAATTAAAGGTAATTATTCCGCCTGAAAATAAAATGTTTCTAATTATAATTGTATCTATTGCATTTATTACTTTATAAGCTTTATTTTGGATTCCATCTAAAGGCAATTATGTCGAGAATAAAGCGGTTTATAAACACTCAACCTGTTTCGCAGGTGATTTTCTTTACGTTATGCGTGTTAAGAGACCAAAGACGTAGTGCTTAGCGTGTAGAGCTACCAGTATCGGCCTACCTGGTTCGGACCTTGGTCCATAGTTTTCCTTATCGCAAATTTGGTAAACGCGACAAGCGTAGGCATCTTTACGACGCTCTTAGCGGAAAGCATATGGGTGCTTGATGTCCCCTGTAATTGACGAAAGCTGCTGGATGATGTGATTGATAATTATTACAAAATACTATTATCAGTAGTTTATTGGTTAAGGGCGGATGTAAAATAAGTTGAAATTAAGGTATAAGAGGAAATGGCAAAATTTAACATTTGCATAGGTACATCTATGAATATGTGTATATATGTGATAGAAAATAAACGTGTCTAACTAGAAGAGAAAAGCACATCGTAACCACTACGATGACATGTACTAAAATAACTAGTTACCCTCACAAATAGATACACAGCCAGCGATATTATTTATACCGAATGTTATTAAAAATAAATATAAAAATAAAATAACTGAAAGAAACATTTGAAAGAAAACAAACAATAACATCTGAAACTCGCAACACAAGTATAAAATGCGTTAAACCACGATGATTTTTGCATCAACCGCGTTCCATACTCGAATTCCCGCATGAATATATTTTCTTTTGCTTTTATGGACCGCTGCAATCGCTACGCTGCGTTGGACATAACTGAAGTAAAATTCATCTACGAGACGAGCAATATCTGTTCAGATTTCCATCGTAGTACACCAGAATTTCATTTAATTCTGCACAACTGACACTAGAAGATATCGTGCTCGTCGGCGTACAAAAAAAATTGATATTTTTCTTATCCGAAACAATATAAAATGTACTTGAAGGGAACGAACGGCAGCGATAGCGTTTCGTCTCCACTTTGCAGCGATATCGTCAAGGGTTTCAGTCGGAGATGTGCAATAATCCCGGATTCTTTCTCGTACTAATTAAATCTCCCATTTTATCGTTTTACAACGAAAGTTAATAAAGGCACTTGTATGTACGGGATTTTCTTAAGAGAAAATTGCTAACGTGTTTTAGGGAGAAAGAGTTCTTATTGTGGCTTGTTTTATTTATAATACACGCTAATACATGTACTTATAACAAAAAGAGAATATGAATTTTGGGCCAGGGGAAATATTAATAAATTACACGACATTTATTGTTATGGTCAAAAACATGATGAAACTATACTAATCAATAAGATAATCGTCTTGTGTTATAAGTACCTTAATCTAAAAAAATTAGTAACCGAAATTGTTAAATGACCTAAAGTGGAAGACGTACAGAGAAAGTAAACGAAGTAATAAGCAGCGACGACAAATGTAAGATTTTTAGGAAAGATGTGTATGATGTAATACTCAGTCAAATCAGTTAAAAACATGCTCTAGTGCTTGCACCAATACTCGAAGATCGATAACTTTAAAGTAACATCTTGGTCAGAAATAACATGTAGGTGTTTTAAAAATTATTTGTTATATCAAAATTTGAAATGAGCACTGCCTAAACTGAAAGCTAAATAAGTGGGTTATGTAAATTACACCATCTTAAGATCAAGGGTCAACCATTCGGTAAACTCGATTTCTTCGCCAAAGGTAATATTAGAGTTTAACACATGTTGGTACCTATAGCTTGTCCACTTAGTAAGTGGCCAGAAGAAAATTAATCGCTTGAGTAATTAGAGAAAAAAATTTCAAACGAAAGGCATTTAGAGACAAGAACTGCACATCACAAAAATTATACTATATAGGGGGATTAGTTTCTCCAGCGCATGATACGAGATACAATTGCATACTTTATTCTATTTTTTTATATATAATTTATTGATATAAATAAAACATTTGTTACTGAAAGTTTCTGTCGCTTCTCGGTGCATGGTACAACGTACAAATATAGGAGGCTGCAGGTATTCTCCCTTCTACGTCCTTACCCACCGCCTCTGGGTGACAATAACAATTACAAACAAATTCTAGAGGCCATCATTTTCAACTGTAACTTTCATCGTAAATGTATATATATGTTGAAATGACGAGGCTTTAGAAACTCAAACAGGCAAATTTATTGCATAATGAATTGACAGTGTTACATGTAGCGAACTACCTCAATGGAACAACGCAGCATCTATTGGATTACCTCTAATTCAAGGTCGGCTCAAAATATTGCAGGTACTGCGATATTTTATAGTAGCAGACTGGTACAAAGAAACTTAAATCTTTAACAAAGAAGAAATCCAGGAGAATCGTTCTGAATTGAAAAAGGAAAGATATTCTAGCGAGATATTATATGGGTACGCACTTGCACAGTTTCGATGGCTAAAATTATGGAATTAGTGTTTGAATTGGTACAACATCCGCCATGTTTACGAGCTTTGACCCTTAGAGACTTCTTTTTATTTTCAAATTTGAAAAGATGGCTCGGCGGACAACGACTCACGTCAAATGAAGAAGTCATCGCCCATTGAGCACCGTTCGAAATCTTTTTTCGAAAGCTTTTTGAACGGCTTAAAAAAGGGTTCAAAAAAGGAAAAATGGAAATGGACATTGAAAAATAAGTAATTGTATACCGGAAGTATTTTGTTTCTTTACCCTTTTCTAAGGACTTATCTACTAATGTCCCTTGTACCTGTTAACATGATTATTATGTTATAACAGCGTTAAAAACGATGCAGACGACCCTGTCAATTATCAATATCAAATATATTAAGACTTCTTACATTAAAAGCCATATTTCAATGTTTGTTAACAATTAACTATTTTTTGTGTCTCAAAACATGAACGGATGTTAAAAATGTACGGTAGCTTAAGAACCAATTCTGGCTTCGTATTCACTGGAGAAACATTGCATATTCATAGTTCTCCCTTTTCTAAATGCTACAGAAGGTAACTAATAAAACGCCCTACTTCTCTATACATCTCTCATTAAAATTGTACGTGCCTACCCTACCATACTTCGTTCATGAACGTACCCCAAACCTTTTCTGGTTATTCAAAACATTTTAAAGTCTATTTCAACCCTTTGTTTTCCCACATCTTAGGAAACCATGCAACGAGGACATCCGAGTTGACACAGCCGTGTACAAAAGCTTGAAATTATACTTCTTTGTCCTCGTAATTTCAATAGGGGGGCTAAATGATGCATTAATATTTGAGAGTCTCATTCAGCAACATGATGACTTTTTCGCGCGCAGCAACCCGTCTTCTTCTTCTTTCGCTAACATAAAAAGGCGTACATCTTCCAAGAACTGTATTTAAGAAGTTAATCCACGACGGTATGTTGAAGAGGACGGACACGGAGACATGAGATTTCACCGTAGTATGTCACGTATTAGAAAATATTTGTATTTCCGGTGGAAAAACAATAGCAAGGGTGCGTGTTCCTTCAATTCCGTAGTGCATTGCAGTGTTTGAAGTAGCAATCTGCAAGCAGTGCGGAAGTGAGGAGACATGTTTACATCAATTCTACTTTATTGGAGAGCCGAAGAGGTACATTAGTGGAACGGATTCTTAGGAAAACAGAGATTTTCCGTCTAGCTATGTAAGTTATTTATACATTGTTTCGTGCATTACGTAGTTTAACAACACAAATATCTACTTGACTTTTTATTCTTCTTGCTTATTCCTGTAACTTTGGTATTCCGTTTATCACAAATATAAGCATGACTTTACATAACAGAAATGCACAGTATATGTCTCTTATCCGTACGGTCTCTATTCTTGATTATAAAGTAAACACATAGACATCGTTCAGCACACAAATTTGGTAAGAAATTATGTAACGAAGTTCTCAACAAGTTGTTCCGTGGAAGAATACACAGATTAGTTATCAATATAACCAATACCAATGTTGCAGTAGCTTAAAGGATATATTATATTAAACGTACAGCAGTTTTATACAAACGAAATTTTTCACATTTTAGGATGATGTAATTTTGATAACTTTATTAAAATTCTTGTTTTTTGTAAACATAAGCTTCTAAGTAATGTTATGTAGCTTTCAACAACTTCAAAAATTTGAGAACATTGATTACCAAAATTTTTTTATTTATTTAAACAGAATAAACCTTGGTTATTTTATGTATTTTATTCCATAAACTTAAATACACTGAACATCATTATTTTGCCGTAACCTTACCAGGTCGATGATATTAAACTATTTTGTATCGTATCAATATCAACTGAAAACCTTCGGGCGAACATTACTGTAATGACCGATTGGTCAAAATCCAGTACATCAACGTTAGATTATAGTAAACTACATAGTAACCCAAATCCCGAGTGTTTAGCAGGGAAAGGTTACAAATACCACTCCACCTAAGTCCTATGTCACATCTTCATTTTCCATCCATTTCAACAGCTTTACATATTTAACGCTATTTTTTCTTGTATCCGCATCGATAAAACAAATCAAAAAGTCTGCAATGAAAAACTTAAATAACGCTCGTTCTTCTTCTTCTTCTTCGTTCTTCTACGTTCCAACGTTAAGAGTCCGAAAATTCTTCAGATCTGGCTCGAAAATGGTTAGTTCAATGATCTGATCTTTGTTATTCGTTCAATCTTCACCTTTCTTTGCGATTGGACTAGGTAAGATTAAACGTATTCCCGCTCACGTCCTGAAAGCTCATTGAAAATCGTTGGTGTTAAATGATAAAACTGTAAACGTGTTAAATGTGCTTCGAAAAATTGCAGCAATCGTATAATATCTGTATGTGTTTAGTTTTAACTCTGAAGAAATTTTATTTCAATCCACAGTGATTCTTATGAACCACGATTTATCACTACTACTATCATCAACGATCTAAATTTGTTATACAGCACAGTTTGCTACGTTTGCTACGTAAGAGCAACTTTATTTTCGATAAATAAAAGAAAGGACTTATAACAGAAATGGAAGGTACAAGTCTCCGGTTCTCCACTACATACCTTACTCAAGAATAATTTGTATTGGCAACAACAGCCGCTCGTGCTTATACCAAGATATTCTTGCCGGTGCTCGTTTGTAAATTGGAAGAAGCAATTCTATTTTATTCGGTTTATTTAATTTTTACCAACATATAAAACTAAAACTCAAAAATTTTACAATATATATAGGGACCCTCAAGAATACAGTCACACGTCTTCATTAAGTATTCAACTTCAGATTATAAAAGTTCCCATATCCACGTATATGCACTTTTCTACTTCTATTTTTACCAGAGCAAACTACCTCTACTTCGAAACGACTTATTACCAAGATTCAAAGTTTCCTAATGGAAAATTTGCACAGTAAGGACTGCAAATAGCTACTAAAAACTTGTACATACAGCATCTTGATAATTCCATTAAGATCAGTTATCGTGTGTCGGCGCAAAATGTTAAACGGTAGAACTGTACGTGCACGTAGTACGGTGCACTAGGACGTTGCATATATATTCAAAAAGTTATTAAAAGTAGTCAAGCCCGGATGGTGAATAAAATCCGAAATGTCCGGTCATATTTTTCATAAAGCGACCGAACTAGCTTTCGCAAAAAGTTTCAACCTAGAAGTGGTATAAAGTGCTCCTCCAATAGCATGCCAGATAATACAAGAACACTTTAGAACGATGTATTTGCGGGTAGTGTATTTCATTGAATTTTAGAGTTTTAAAGTTTTGAACTGCAGTGATTTCCGCGAATGCGAGAATCTCCAGACGTTTACTTCCGTATTAAATTCGTACGTGACATTGTTTGATAAACTTACGTCCGTCTTGTTTCTAATATTTTGCGCCGAGAATTCTTCCGATACATTTGAACTGAAGCGAAATTATATCTGAAGTAGAAGTACTTCGTGCATGCGCGATGTCGCATCGTGTGAGGTATAGGGCGCGCACTATACGTAAGATGCGGACAGACAGAGAAAACTGTGCAAACAGGAATGTGATTAAATGGTGTTTAATTATTACAAACTATTTGCCTAATGCACTGTACCGAGGACAATAATTGTATACAAATACAATCTAGCGTACGATCAAATATTGATCGGCAAGTACAAGATGTACACGTTTTCCTCAAATTTTTAATAAAAGCTTAAAGCTAACGGTTCTTCACGCAGTGACAGCAAATTAGACGGGATCAATTTGTTAGTAAAACAGACGCTGGCTGCAAGGAGCTAAAAAGGCAAATACAAAAAAGAATAACGGCAGGTAATTAAGAAGCAGTTAACAAAAAAAAAAAAAATCCTAAACGTAAAAGTCGACTGTGAAGTTAAGTGTGCGGTGAAAAAACACAGTTGCAAAAACGTGAATATATTATGACAAAGAAGTGAAATTATAGGGAGGATCGATCATTGTAAAGGTTTAAAGTTTCTTGTTACTTCCTTATTGGGAAAACTGAACAAATATTAGTACATTGACAATTACACGACGAGCCCGACACGACCTACGCACTACTCTCTTAACCTACTCAAATTACTCAAGGAGATGGCACTAGTGTCCAATTCCTTCAACTGATACGACATAAAGCTGAATAGAACATATTACAAGGACGGAAGACTAACAGACTTAAAAAAATGTGGGAAGGGAAGAAGCCAAAGTTGTTTACACAAGGATAAGATTAAGAGATGAGATACTTGCATTGATACACAATATCACAACTTCAACAAAATGGCAGCGAATTGGTCATAAAACGATAACTTAATTTAGTGCAGTAGGTCTGCACGATACGCTGAGTGTCTGTTGCTACGCATCCTTTCCCTGGATTTCGAAAAATGCGAATAATTAACTTTATTGATTTTCATTTTTTTTACATCCACTATTCGATCGTTTATTATAGTTTATGAGACGAAACTGAAATAAAACAATATAATTTTTCAATAAAGGCTAACAGCATATTTTACAATCAATGCAACGGTGTGTTACGAGATATGATGGCAAACGTGTACTCGGATGGACTTTGGAAATGGAACGGGAAGACGGCGTATGTCTAAATACCCACATAGAGATGACCTAGAGAGTACCTAATGAAGCAGCTGAAGACTGTTAGTGTGAAAAAATGGTTAGAAAAGTTGCGTGTGTGAAACGGACTTGATATGGAACACTCACGAATTTAGCAAAATATTCGCCAGACTTGCCCATATAAAACTATCTCTTGAGTACTTTGACGGTACCTGCTAAATCAGCTGAGGAACCTGCCTTTCTATCTCATCAAAAGTCATCGATAAAGACGTTATTGTAAATAATACTTTCTCAAAAAGGGATATAATGAAAGAAACCATTTCTGCAATACAACCAGGAAATTCGATAAATTTTAATGAGGGTCCAGTGATCACCTATGGGACGAGTTTCCCTTCCTTACGTGCGTTTCTTGTATATGGTAAACTGGTTAAGGCGGGTTAAGTTTAACAAGACTATCAATGAAAATAAAAAAGCATATAACCGTGCCCTTGTTATGTACCCTACTAAATTATTACGTTAACGACATCCTTCCTAAGATCTATTATATAAAAGTAAGGAAGGAACCCAAAAGTAAAGATTACACCAGACCTTATTTCGAGAATAAGACTTTCAGTAACAATAAAATTCTTTAATGTCCGTACTTATTTGCTATGACAAATTTACGGCTCCTTCGCAGACGAAGCAACGATAAAGACCAAAAGTCGATAAAGTGCTAAATAGTGTAGGTAAAAGCATATAAGCTGAACATTTCCACGATTTATTGATCTGATTTATTTAGCGTAATTAACATAAAAATGTGGGGGCGGATCAATTAGTTCAACGGTTTTGAAAATGCAATTCTTTAAACTTCTGTTTTTCAGTTGAGCATCAAATAACCATTAAAGGTACATCAATTTTATCACAGCGTGTCCGTGCTACAACATCGCGAGATTGATATAATGGGGACGGTTTTATCTTTAAATTGAAAATTGGCTGTTGCAAATAATTTAGAGACTAAATAAGGCTGTCATTTATCTAGGACAAGTCTTGTAATTGGCCTGTCTTTGTAGTTGATTAACGAGCTCTTAAAATCGAAAGATGGGAGAGGACCACCATATATTACAAAAAAAAACGGATGCCTTTAAATAAGTAATCAATAAAAATTAATTTTGCTTTGAGAGTGAAGACTCTTCAACGAAAACTGAAGATATGATTTATGCAATACTTTATGAACCCTTCCTATGAAAAATGAGGATATATAGACCTATAAATACGTAAGCGTAAATAAAATAAAATCGATAATGTGGTACGAGGGTTGTCCTTTTAGTTTTGCAAATAATTGCATATAAGCACCAGTGAAACGTTGCCTGTCAAAGTTATTTTCATATTTACAAATACATTTTTTTATTTTAACTAAATCCAAAGATTGAAAAATTAAATTGAGCTTAGAAAATACATCTTTTAATTGAAGAAAGAATAGGGCTTGCGTTGACTCGCATCGAGAGTCCGTCCAACAATGGAAGCTCAAAAAATGTGACCAATGACGAACCACCGATTTATTCCTATGAACTCGAAATCAAACATTAAGTAACTGTGTGGCGTTTCAAAGACGAGATCAAGCCAACAAAAGTTATTCGTTCTCAAATTGTCCCAATTTTGGCTATGTTCCTACAACATCTCCAGATGATCGAAGAACGGTTAATGCTGACTGGTATACCTGCTTACCAGATTCCGTGGTCCAGGAGATCTATTCACAATGAGGAATCCTCCTCCACCACGATAATGCGACATCGCGTAATCATAACTGATTTTTTTTTAGAATAGTAAAACATTGAGTTATTATTAAAGAGGACAAAGGCGGGTGGAACCATCACTCTTTTGCAGCGACCAGATAGACTCGTGTTCTGTCGACTCTCGCACAAACCAATAGGCACACGAACCTTCTCTCATGAGACGAACAAGCACGAGTCTGTCTAGTCGCCGCAAAATAGTAACAATTCCACCCGCCTAGTTAACTTGCAGAAACGAGTATATTTTCCATGCACTTCACGAAATTAACAGAAACTAGACAGACTCGTTCTTTGACGATTTTCGGGAAAGCCGGTAGCCAACGTGAACCCATTTTCAGAAGACGAATAAATACGAGTTTGTCTAGTCTCTGCTAAGTTCGTGAAGCGCAACTCGTTTCTGCAGGCTTAGTTACAAGATAATCCTCCGTACAGTTCCGATCTAAGTTCTAACGATTTTTACGTTCTATAGAATCAAGAATAAGTTGCGTGGTCAACGGCTCTTAATGCTGGAATAAGCCGTCCATGCGTTTAAATACCAATTCCGAGCTGACTGGTATGCTAAACGGTATGTTTGAAAGAATGAAATCGTGCAAAGTATGAAGAATACCATGGAAAGCTATAAAGCAGTTGAAATCGATCTATTACTTGCTTCTAAAAGTCATATTTGTAATGAAAAATTTTATATCTTTCATTCAAATTTATATTTCTTAAGTACAATAACTAGGGTTCTTTGATCAGAGCAAATATTTCTTGGAATCGAAAGAGTAACTTAGTGTTCTTTGATATGCCAGGGAGGTTACTTCCACGTGTTCGTATATTTTCGAGGAGCCCAAATTACTGAATTATTTATATTTACATGTATTCCTACAATTCTAAGAAGGTAACAATAATCTAGGCTTTCTAAAGTAAACGGATATGTAGATGTGATCTTTCTATCACAGTGTACACCACTAAGTTACTTTTTGGATGCAATAAACTTTACTTGCTAATCAATTCGAAAGTCAACATTTTATTAGAACGAAAAAGTTCGTGTACAATACTAAGCGAAACGGTGTTGGTTTCCTAAAATGAACAGATATGTAGGTATAACTCTTCATGGCGCAGCAGTTTGATTCGCTGACTGAAATACCAAAGTACTAAACAACTTCTAAATACATAACGAAGGTAGTTCCAGAAGTACCCGACCTGAAACTGAGACGGCAGTTGTTGTTTGGAAAAAGTTACTATGGTAAAAAGCACCAACCTTATAAAGCTTAAATTTGATGTTTAAAAATGCAAAATTGCTTAGTATTTATTTGACGACCATCAATAGTAAATTGTGCCATTGAATTTGCGAATATCACCTGAAAAGTTCTAGTCCAACCAATATTAGAATCGAACTAGATTCAACTACGGGGTAGTGTAACTTTGTGTTTGCAACAACAATGTATTGGGTGGCAGAGTTTGAATAAGGCTGTACGAGCTGTCCAAATGCCGACCAAATGAAATGACCATGCTAAAAACGGTGAAGAATGGTGTTATTAGATGACCGTTGACTAAAATTTGCAGATATTTCAGGCATTTGAAAGTGCTGTACATTACATATCAACTGAAAATTTGAACACGAGAAAGCTGTGCACAAGATGGGTGTCGCGATTGTTCACAATGGAACGAAAATCGCGTCGCGAGGATGTCTCGTTCAAGTGCTTGACGACGTTTCGTAGGAATGAAATCGAATTTCTGCGTCGATTCATAACCATGCATGAAGCAAGAATCCATCACTTCATATCTGAGATCAGAGAATAGTTAGAACTAGAGAGGACAAAGGCGGATGAAATTATTACGTTTTCGCAGAGACTCGTGTTTTGTCGACTCTCGGAGTCACGAGTAAGCAACACGAATCCATTCTCGTGAGGCGAATAGACACGAGTCTATCTAGTCACTGCAAAAAGGGAATAATTCCACCTGCCTTCGTCATCTCTAGTTAGAGCAACGGATTGAGAGGCGTCAGCCTGTAAAAAAAATAATAATCGAAGTCATTGTAGCGTTTGACTAATGAAATCATGAAAAAACGATTGCATTTGGTCAAAAAGAAACTGTTTCACCGAGACAATACGCTAGTTCACTCATCAGTTATTGCGGGCGCCAAAAGTAATGATCTTGCTTCCTCACGCACCTTACACGCTTAGCCTCCTTGGATTATTCTCTATTTCCAAACCTAAAAAAATAACTCTGATAGGTCGGGTAATTCTAGGATTACCCTCGTTTACGTTCACTAAAACTTATCATATGATGAAGTACACCGAGTTTAGCGGATGATGTTCACTAGATTCATCATACCCTTAAAGAGCTAGTTCTAAAACTACACAGAATTTTTACATAGAAAATTTTATTTACATAGAAAATTCGAAGGTTAAGTTGAGCGTCTATTTTCATCTGTGTGCAAACGTGGAAAATATATAGTTGATCAAATTGTCGGTTGTTTCTCAGTGGAGATCAAAAGGAATTGACTGGGTGAATATATGGCAACTTCCCCTATCACTTGTACTCTTATTTTGATCTCATTGAAGTTCTTTTTTATGAATATATTCGACAATTTAGACCATTATTAAATATAGCAACGGATTCTAAATAAATTATATAATTTGTAAGTTAGGAGTAATCCTATAAAGAATAAACATAAACGCATCAATTTGTTATAATACGTACAACAATATTTATTACTGTTTATAAACACAACACGTGTCTAATTTCGAAGGTGGATTAACTAAAAAGGAAGAGCAATTTGTTCGGTTTAGTATTGTGAGCAACTAATAAATTCTGAAGATGCATGGTATCAGCACATCATTGGAAGTTTTTCGGTTAGATTGAAACTTCTTCTCGCAGAAAAATCGAACACCGAAAAAATTGTGTAAATTTGTCCAAGGGAATCTCACCCGACATATGTAAAAATTCCTCCATTCTTTGTTGGGCAAACAGTGATTTAAATTCAAGACGCTTTCCTCGGGAGGGTCGTTCCATTTGTTCTATGATAAATGACAGATGACGGACTTTGCGAGAGCCGCGCAGACCGACCATCATATCGACCGCCTAGGACCCCCTATATTGTGTCCTCAAATGTACGTATGTAGATCTGCATTGTTAATCTAATTTCTTCTTTAGCGTATCCGATACATACGTACAGATTGACTATTATAAATTGATACGTCGCAGAGTTCAACGTGTTTCATCACGATTCTTTAAAGTTCCGTTTCATTGTGCCTTCCTTAGCCTCTTTCTTTAACCACCAATATCTTAAACGACGTCTTATTTGATTGAATGATTACCGGTGATTATTTTTTCGGAGAGGCATTTCCTAGTGCTTTTTTCGGCGGCTATACTCTATGCTTTTTCTTTACTGCTCAAAAACAGCGTCCAATATATTAAATTAATAATGTTCGTCTTTTCTGCCTAAATTTGCTATTTATTATTTGTATTTTATATCTTCAGTAGATGATAGAACCATACCAAAAACAAGCAATTAATAAATATCTTTAGCGAAACAACATTCTTTAATATACCGTCTCAGCGCTTAATGTTTCCAAATGGAAAATTCTTTTGCATAGCTTAATATTTGACTCAATAAAGAACAGCACATTTTAAGTACAGGGAGACGTTTATACCAGGTATTTAAAACAGTTTTTCTAGCAGGTTCTGAAGATATACTGGATGTTCCATTTAAAAAATAATAGTAGAATTAACATGGCAACCGTTTCGATAGCCATCTTGTAGACCATAGAAAACTAGAAGAAATATTCAGTCGAATAAAATTAAATCGCCACTCTAGCGGATAAGGCTTTAAAATACCCACCGTTAGAGAGAAATTTTGTGAAATTCTAAAATTATCTTAATTATCTCAAAAACTAAGATAGACACATGTAGGCAATGCTGAAGATAATGTAATCATGCGCGAAGTTAGCTGAACACTATGGACTGAACAAAACTCTTATTCGAAATCGCTCAGAGAAAGAATTATTCTCCGTCCACGAAACAAATGGATACGTTGTACTTATAGGAACTGCTATAACACGTATGTTAGACAGCAATTTGATATTTTGGAGAGGTAGTATAATGTTAATTATGCATCTTTACAAAATGTAATCTGATTTACTGGGCCTTCTGCAGAAAGGCGGGGCAGTAAAATTCACTCTCTTTAATGGAAATTCTTACATTATTAGAGATCCGTAACTGTTATGAAAATAACCTGTTTTGTGGCTTTGGAATTACAATTGTTCCTGTTAGAAAATTGAAAATCTCATATACCATGCAACGTATTCAAATTTGGCAATAAAATGCTACCTACGGTCTTCACCACCGACATTTGCTTCATTTCTTACTTGCCCCTAACTTGACCGTCTTTTAGGTACACTATCTTTATTAACAACAATCAATTTTGCTTATTCTAGATTATTGATATTATTCCGGATAGAAACCTCTAGAATAGGAAAACCTAATATAGATTGATGTACGACGTAATTCTGCATCATTTCAAGCCATCATATTCAGGGTGTTTCATTTAACAAAACCAAGAAAAATCACTTTTACATTGGTCAAATCAATACTCTTCTAATGATTAGCTTCTACATCCGGCGATAAAAAGGATTTACTAACATTGACGTCAACGAATTCTAATCATTCCATAAAAAAAAGATTTTATTGGAATATGTTTCTTTTTCAATTTTTTTTCCAAAAATAGCTGTAACTTGAACTTTGTAAAAATATACAAACTCTTTCAATTCAAAAAACGAATTTTATTGCGCCATAGTTTTTATAAAACACCCAGTATATGCGGGATATTAAGATGTCCCACTAACATTATGCATATTATCAAAATATCAAATTGGTATCCCATATCATACATACTGAACAGTCAAAATCTGACGCCCTATATAATATTTTCGAATATTCGTTTTCTCATGTTCCCTAAAGTTGGGCGGTAGCTACTATGGATGTAGAACAGTTGCAGTTTTCTAAATAAATTGTTTTATTTTTGCCATATAACATCTACGTAATTTTAAAAAATTGGAAAATAGAACGGCAGTTCTCAAGGTTTACAACTTTGACGGCGTGCCAAAGGCATTTCATATTGAGATTGAATTTCGTTGTAATGTTAGCCTGAACAATTTCTTCGGTGAAATAGGATTGAAAAAGATATTTGGCTGATGAATTATCAAATATTTTGTCTTTCGAGAAAAGTTCATAAGTAAGACTTCTGAGCTTAAATCCCAAATAATATAGAAAATTTCATTTTCCAACTGTGAGACGAAGGTATCGGCCTGTATTCAGATTCAGGTCTCCTTAGAATGTTAAGGTACATGGGTTATAGGGTACTCTACCAGGACTTACAACTATCGGGATCCGGAAAATTGTAAGTTGGAAAAATCTAAAGTTCATCAACAAACGTATACTTTTAATGAGACTCATAAGATGTCATTGTCATTATGCATATTACGATTTCTTTTTATTACAGAAGAGTACATGAGTACATATACAAGAGTACAATACTAAAGTTCAGTGATTCGTTTCTTGAAAAGGCCTACCGATTCCCTCCAGGGTCGACAAACGCGGGTCTGTCCAGTCACCTTGAATATGTTGTCATTTCCTTTGCTAGATGTATGCATTGGGGAACTTGCAATATTTCACATTTGATAGGTCTATAGTTAGATGGAAGTAATTGCCATGCTATTTGACATGGAAATTACAACACCAAGAAGGAGTGCGACTTTTTCATTAAGCTTGGTAGAAACATATAACCATTCAAAGGCATCATTTTGTTGCATTGGATCAAGTTAGAGTGGAAATCTGGTAATTCATACAGTCTCTTCTGATATCATTTGTTTAACCTATTTTGTAGAGCAGAAATTAGCGCAAGTTGAGCGAATTCGACAGAAGTCGGACTGTTGGTTTATGCGAAAGTAGTTTTTCATCCAAGAAAATAGCAAATCGCTTTGACTGCCATCATAGACTAGGGAAGGCCAGGAATCGGGCACCGAAGAAGAAGTAAGGTGAAGAACAACTACTTTCGCCTAATGGCACTAAGAGATCGGTTGTCCGGTGTCAAATCAATTCCTGATTTATGGTTGGATAATCAAGAGTAATTCAATCGCCCATGTTTTATGCTGTTACTTACAGTTTAACATCGATAGAAAGTTTTGAAGTGGATTATGAACGCACTGGAACGTGGAGAATGAGATAAAGACGTGGGCAACAACTCGATATTCAATTTTCCACTGAAAGGTGTGTGTACTGAACTGTGGAAATTAGCATATGGATGGTTATAGTTTAGTTTTGAGAGTTTCCCAAATTTTTATGTTAAATAATATAAGTAACCATAAAACACTTAAATTCACTACTTTGTTTCCTATCTTTTTTAAATGGGCGAAAAATATATTTTAAAGTGATGACTTGCTTCTTTTTGTGTTTAGATATTTGAAATACATTTTCATAGTCAAGAGTCCGATGGACATTGCACAGAAAATTTAAATTGACTACGCTGTATATTTGCACTGCAGACCGTTATTTATCACGGTCACACACAATTTTTCGAAATTCTCTTTTAATTTGGTAATGATAACGTTTTGCACTCGTCTTACGTTGACTAGTGCTTTAAAAATGTCGTTTTGTATTCGTACCGTTTTTTTTTGGAGTTGGTGTAGACCCTTATCCAATAGTCACGCCACTAACTTTCGGTTTCTGAAAAGTTGATAACGACTCAGTTTTGTGTTGATTCATGTCACAAAAATTTTATGCGTTTGTTCCGCTTTATTTAGTTGAACATGTAACAATCAGCCACTATCTCAACGTAATCGGCAAGCAATGATGTCACTCCCTATATCAGCACCGCCATCAGCATCATCATCACCAATCCCGTCAATTATTGCCCATTTTTCATCTTTACGACAATAAGAAGTATTTCTATCGAGAAATAAATTATTAAATTTTATCTTACCTTATAGCACAGCTAACATTTCCGTTGGTCGAATTGGATCTTCCATTTTCGTATCTTATCGTACGATATTTCATGTTAATTCCAAAACAATTGAAAGATGCAGAGTTCCCATTTCATTCATTTGGACGTAATGAATGAATCTTTTACTACGTTTTTCCTTTCGTCTCCGACGCCGATGTAGCAAATATCAAATTATTAATTTCCTACACAAGCATACAAACCGAGCGCTACGTTAGAATCAAGGAACTACGCATGAATGCACTATTCCCGATTCCGTTGAATTTACTTGAGCGTGTGTAATTGTGATGCGTTAATTTACCGGTCCATTGAAAAATCGTAGCGTTGAAAGAGGCCTCATTGATCGAGACAAATATCTATTATTATTACTATATACAATTCGCAATATTATATTTTGCTATAATATTGGGTGTCTGGAGAGAAGCTAAACATAACTAGTAACAATGTACACCACAAAAAAAGCTGCTTTGCCATAGAAAATACCAATTTGCGCGTGATATCACCGTACCAGCACCGGAAAGAAACCGTTACAATATTCTTATACGCGGATAGAGCCGATATACACATAGCCGATGTAGATATCGAATTGTGTAACGAGGGCGAGTGTTTACGATTATAGTTTGGAGGATATTGAAGAATTGAAAGGTGCAATCAGAAATAAGATGAGACAGGTTCCTCGAAGCAATCAGGAACGTCTAAAATAAATTGGTTCACCGATCAGGTTCCTCCATTGACGCCATTGGTGTATTTGTTCTAGTGATTATCGTACGAGTCCACGGTCTTCAATTCGATTATTCCAAAATAATATTTTCTCCTAAATTTCGATTATTATTCCTAATAGGTAAATAGTTTATGGACAAGATCATGAAATAGCTTCTAAATGGTATTAATACTTTATTATACACTCCGCCAAAAAAGTATCGCATAAACTAAAAAAGGGCATTTATAAACCAAGATATTTTTATACGTTCACAAAAAGTTTGCCTCGTGTATGTGAACTATAAAAACACTAACAAAATCATGGAACATAGCTTTTTTACTTTTTTTTTCTAAAAGAACACATTTAGAAAAATGCATATGTGTAAGGTTTGTTCAGTTGTTTATTGAAAGTCTTCCTATACGGACAAATTTTGTGACAAAGTGCGAAGTCAGAGTTCTGTACCAACGCTTTTAAAACTAAAATGAGCAATTTAACTTCAAAACAAGTGGCTGCTATAGTTGCTTTAATCGAAGATGGACGATCTCAAGCATACGTTGCTAATTTGATGAACATCAATCAGTCAAGTGTTTCTTGAGCCGTAGCCGGATATAGGGAAACAGGCAATTACAGTAGAAGACCTGTACCAGGTCGTCCAAGATGTTCTACTCGCCAAGATGACCGCTATCTACTACTACAAGCATTACGTCGAAGACATGTAACTGCGAGACAATTGCAGAACGACTTGGCTAGAGTCAGAAATACTCGTGTGAGTACTCAAACTATTCGGAATAGGTTACGACAGAGTGGATTAAGAGCTAGAGTAGCTGTAACAGCCCCTCGTCTCACTAGGAACCACCGAGTGGCTCGCTTAAGGTTTGCCAGAGAACATGTAAATTGGAACATTAATGACTGGGCCAATATACTCTTCACAGATGAGTCAAGATTTGGTCTTTACACCTCAGATAGGCGTATCTCAGTGTACAGACGAGACGGTGAGCGCTATTCGCAGTGTAATATCAGACCTAGACCTAATTTCGCTGGTGGCTCTATTATGGTTTGGGGAGGCATCTGTTTAACAAGTCGTACAGAGTTAGTACCAGTAGACAGAGGTACACTGACTGCCCACAGGTACATAACGGACATTTTAGAAGAACATGTAGTACCATATGCGCCAATTATAGGAAACGAATTCGTGTTAATGTACGATAATGCACGACCGCGTGTTGCAATAATCGTCCAGGAATACCTTAACGATGTTGGTATTCCAGTTTTAGATTGGCCTGCGGTAAGTCCGGACATGAACCCTATCGAGCACGTGTGGGACCTCCTTCGCAGACGGATACGAACCCAAAATGTTGCCCCAGCGGACCTGCATGGACGAGTGGGAGAATTTGGATCAGGCTTATATACGGAGGTTAATCGAATCTCTGCCAAACCGTATGCGAGCGGTCATAAGAGCCAGAGGTGGCAATACTCAGTATTAAAAGCTACTGTTATGACATTTTTCGTTCCAAAATTATAATTTCTTGTTTTAATAAAAATCTCAAGTATGAGTTCTTGTCTTTATTTGGCCTGTATTTTATTTAAACAATCATAGAAATTATATCTTAGAGCGCATTAAAGTATATTTACAACTTTATGCTACAAACAAAGATTATGCGATACTTTTATGATTCAAGACTAAATTATGCGATACTTTTTTGGCGGAGTGTATTAACATTGATAAACCGACATGAGTAAACTAAATTGACGCCGTAAGAGGAAACTCGCTTGTAGCAACTATTTATTTCGTTAATCCAACTAAATTGGCTTTGAATCAACATGATATTTCTTTCACCGCAGTCAAACTAACATCTACGTTTGAATTTGGTTAACTTAGCCAATTGGGTTGTAGTGTTCCAGCCAAAAATACAAAAGGATACGAAAAGATCAACTATTCAACTATTCTAATATCATCAGCACTCATATAGTACATATCATTAAGTTCTGGAAACAAGGTTACGCATTCTCCGCCTTAGTGAATATTTTGGACGTTTGCAACGCCATTTAACATGATTGAAACCGTCCAGTTCATTTCCGAATAAAATTGTCTATAATACGTATAACCTCAATATTTTTTCATAAGTACCTGTTATCCTTTCTTCCTCTGTTCCAGCTCCCTAGTGCGCAGAAATTTAATACCGCGGTACCGCAAGATAAATTGCAGCTTTTGTTACACGAACGGTCACGATCTGAAATTAATTTAGTTCCGCCGTATTTGAAGATAATTTTCTGTATAATGTAGTTTGCGGTTGGAACGCATTGTTCATTTCGTACGCGACTCATTGTCTTTCCAGTTTTCGGTAAAGTTTGCAAATGGTGAAGGGATTGAGAGACGGAGAACACGCTCATGTGTATACTCTCTGTTCTTTACCGTCGGCGTAACAACACTCCTTTATGGTCGCAGCAGCCTTGCGTACCATAATCCTTTAGGACAAATTTGTTGTATTCATGTTACGTGCGGTATATTATTCGGAGAAATTAGTTCATAATGAAGTGAGAAATATTTCCATCATACACGGGATACCACTTTAGACTCCCTTGCTGGACATAAATCTGAAGAACCGACGCATAAAACTGAAGGTCTTACATAATGTTAATGTAATTCTATATACTGTAGGATATTACATAAATATTCCTCGACCTTTGGCCATCAATTGTATATTTTCACGAGCAGAGTGTTAGAAGTTTTACTTGGTACATGCTACAAGAATTCACTCGAAGTATTCCATTAATTAATGAGGAAATTTAATAGTGTAACATAGGTGGTGGAACAATAAAAAATACAATATCGAATATAACTCTCATTAGCACGATGTAGAATGTCGTTCATGAAATGTGAACTCAATCAGCTCTTGCGAGCGTTAACTGATTTGACTCTTTTCTTCTTCAGCGATCTTTTACCCTCGAATCCTTCACCTGTTCCTGAAATTATACCTCCAGTCAACGATAATCCTACGGGAGTTGCATTACTCACCTTTTTTCCATTTTCTGTACATCGTTAATATTCGTAAACATTTCGTGCAATATTTTCTTACAAACCTGTGCAGGAACCTATTTTGTCTTTGAATAAATTTCGCAAATTAAATATTACTCGGTAAGAAGTCATCAAGTTTGGTAGTAAATGTCCACAGGCAAGGTTGGCCGAGGCTGACTAGTTGAACGATAGAACGCTAACTTTAGGATAGCTTACAATCTGTAATAAGGTAGTTCGAAAAAAGGACATTTTAGTTGATTAAAACTTAATTGAATTGATATGAAATATTGCCCATTACGAAGCCTGGCCGTGATTTATCTTGTTGTTTTATTTTTTAAGCAAATCCAAGTGTTGTTAAAAAAAAGTCTTAGAAAACGTTGTTATTTTGTGCCTATTTTTATATAAACTGCAGAAATTGTATGTATCTAAGGGACGCTTCCGGATCTAATGGCCGTGAAAAAGTAATTTATTCAATTGGAAAGCAGTTTTGTAAAATTTTGGAAAGCAAGTACGTCATGTAACAAAAAGCACTGTAAACTTCAAGAAATTACCACTAAGCTTAGAAAGAGAAGTATAGCGAAATTCAAGAGCAAGTAATCTCCCAGCGAATAGCGTTTATCCTGAATACAATCATTATTAAAATTGTCGATTGCGAAGGTGATTCTAATAATCCACCTAAAACAGTGACTGATATGTGGCGTACAAAACGTTGAGGAATTACGATCTGTAATCATCTCAAACATCTCCCTGATAAATGATTGAAGTGCAAGCGAAGATCAGAGTAGTTCGCCGTATCTATGTTTAAATTATTTATTAGCTTGGTGTTTAGAAATTTATGTCGAATTCCCTCAATCCCATCCACGTAGATGTTATATGGGGGTCTCCGCACATGCGCAACGTACTTAAATTGGAATAACGGAATGCGTAATAATCATTTGAGAATTAAATTCTTGTTGGAACGTTTACATGTACGTAATGTATGTAGATTTTGCAACGCATGCAATGTGTTCATGGAGAATATCAAGAACGACAGCTCTTGAAGAGCTCTTTTATCCGCATAATTGATTTGAGATTATAATTATTAATACATTGCTGCAATACGGACCTATCAAAATTTATTATAAACATATTTTGAGAGCATTTATTTATAGTTGGGAACAATACAATAAATAAGTAACAGTCTTCAATCGATTCAAATAATCAAATAATCGCGTACAGAGCGCATTTGACACTTGATATCCAAATAACCTGAAAACAATGTAGATCACTATGTAGAATTATCTCAATCAATCAATCAATCAGCAAATCAACAAGTATAACTTGAAGGAGACTTATTTATAAAATGTGCTAGAAGAACATCAGTACCTGAACTCTACCGTCAAAATTTTGAATTTTGTCACTCATTAGTTTACTAACTAGCTGAGCAGCTTAGAATTGCTATTAGACACAGCATTCTTGCCTTTAAAGATTGAAAAAAAATAGGCAAGAAGTAGGTTATTGTTTTAATAGTATTTCTAGACTAACCTGTTGTTCTACGTTTGACCAATGAAAACAAGACCAGAAAATTTTAGGGTTTCTGATAATGTTGTTAATAATATGAGACATATAACAATTGTAATCGTTCCAATAAATTGTCTAGACCAAATTCAAGGATTTTTGAAAGATAGAAAGTCGATATTGTTGTTTTCTATGCATTTTCAGCTTTTCTTTAATCCGAAAACCTCTTATTTCGATAGCGCTTAAGTTTGGGGAAAGTTGACGAGGCATTAGGAACAATGTTATCGTTTTATTGATTTAGTAATGTTAAATCAACAGAAGGTAAAACTAATTAAAAAAAACAATTAATTAAGAAAATAAGTATTAATATCGGGGCAGTGACTTGAATGCACATTAAATGATTGCAAATAATTAAGTAGTAAGTTGTCTAACGCATTGTATTCTTCGGCAACATGATCATTTGTTAAAATAAAATCAAGTCTGCAAGGGTGACTCTCAACATAGCTAAAATGAATTAGCCCACGAAAAGAAAGAGCGTCAACAAATCCTGTTGATCATCCCCACCTCTGTGATTAAAAGGAAGAAGATGATACATGAGGGTTGTTTACCTGCTGCTTGGCAAATTAAATCCACACAGATAAGGAAACGTTTTATTTAGACGTCGGCTTTCTTATTTTATACGCTACTCAATATTTTCCATCAGGTAGATCCCAAGAATTCTGCTAGGTAACGTAATCATAATGATTGCCATACTGACAAATCTCTTAAATTATCATGTTATTCGTAATTCTTTGTTGTCTGTGTTACATTCTATTACCTTTACTTGTTTTATTAATATTTGTTTCTTCATTTGATTGAACGTTGTTCTAATTAATTGTTTTTTCGTTTTTTTCTTCGCCCTATTATGTTGCTACTTTTAAAGGGTCTCTGGCACAAACAATAGAAATTTGCTGGGTCAACTCTAATATTCTTTAAACTTGGCAACTTAGCTTATCACGTCATTTATTGGCATTGCTCTAAGAACTGTCCGATAATTTAAGCCTTATTATCATTCGTTAATGTTGTCGTCGTGTGATCATAAATAAGCTTAACAGACGGGCAAGATCGAGTGTACGCTGAAAAGCAAAACCATTAGGCTTGGGGTCTTTTTGGGTGATAAAGGTGCTTTCGATAACGCATATTAAGCACCGATACAAACTGCTGCGAAGATACGGGAGTTAAACAACACGTTATACGCCTAAATGATATGTTTGGCAATCAGGGCCTTATGGACTTGAAACTGAATGTTTGGGAGAAATTAGGGATTAACGCTCCGGACAATACATTGGATGTCTACGCTGATAATGATACCAATAGCGACCTTTCCGGGTTAGTCTGATTGTAACGCGTACATGTTCAAGAGTGCTGGAATAAATTATGCAAAGTATAGCGTTTAACGTGTTTCAACATAATTATGAAGACAACCTCAAGCACCACCTGAAGACCCTGCTTAGACGCTTCTGCATTTGCTAGTCAAGGAAAATGTCATTATGTGAATGGCAGTATGCAATGGAAGATATGGGCAGCGGTCCATCGTCAACATAATGCATAAGAATCCTGGTCAAGATGTGTATTATTGTGAAAACCTTCGAGATAGTCGTAGATAATTATGGGAATAGGGGAAGTTACTCCAAACGGTCTCGTCTCTTTCACAAGTGAATGTTAAACCCAGTTCGGAGTGTGCGCGAGAATATGTGTTGCTGGAAAACTGAAAGGAGCCATTTCTGCCAGCTTTGCAAGATATTTCAAGCGGAAGTTAATGCAATCACTTTATGTGTTCGGGAACTATTGAAAAGTTTGATCGGAAAGAGCAGTATCTCTATAGTAACCGAGAGTCAATTGGTTTTAAGAGGGTACGTCAGAAACAACATAGGAACGCACTCAGTAACTGAATATGGAATATAATGATATATATGAATATAATGAAAAGGCAGATTGACTAGCAAAGAACGTCAGCGTATTATCGCTAATCGGACCCTTGGTCCCCTTGAAAATGGCAAAGGTGGAGATTAAAAAGCAGCTACATCACCAGCATGGAAAACATTAGAGAGGAACCAAAAAAGATGCGTTCGAAGACTTCCCTGATAGAAACCCCAACAGAGAAGCGAAGGAAATGCTGATTGAAGGAAATTCAATCAGATTGTGGATCGACACCATAATTGGTCACTAACTATTAATGCATTTACATAAAATGGGCTTGCACCTTCACTACTATGTAAAGGATGTGGTGAGGAAAGGGAAACTGCTCTACACCCTACAAGTCACGGCAAAGCATCCAACAATAGAGGCTTAGAGGCAAAGATATTACCGAAAAAACATAGAGGCGATGAAAATTGTGGACTCTTCTAAAGAACTTCTGCGGGATTAAAAAATTATTCAGGGGTCACCTGACCGAATTGCAGGAAACCGTTAGGGACCACCTCGTTATATTATATATTATAACCGGTAGGGACCACCGCATTTTGCGCTTGGACAAATATTTCCGGCCGACTAATCATCTACTCTGTGGCAATTTTTGCCAAATTTAGCGGATATTAAACTAATTGTTTAATTAAAGTTTGTACTTTTAGTTTTGTTACTTCTATAACATGCATTATTGACGTGTATCTCTTAATGTATTTCATTTCAAGTAATGCTGATTTAAAGTAGACGGTAAAGCACTTACCATTCCTTTCATGTTCATCAAAGCCATGCTTATTTCGTAGAAAACTTTTATGTTGCTACGTACATTCCGTTCAGTGTTGTACATACTAGGCTTCAAACTTTCACCACTCGAAGAGGGAATTATTAAAGCTGATAAATTCACGGGAAAGCTTTCTTTTTTGGCTTTAAATTTTGGGAAACCTCTTCATTTAAATTTCTCTCAATTCTACGAATTCAATCTCGTAGCCTTTCCGTGCGATCCTGATGGGAATATTTATTTTTATATGCTTTCCGTTCGTTCGAGAACCGTAGCTCTCCGTCTGGACACTTGTATATTTATAAATATGCGATTAACGATGTACCGGCGGGACCGAGATTTATCCGAGTAAAAAACTATGAAACCATCAAAACGAATATTCATTGAAAACAAAATTGAGATGTTATGCGATATAAAAGGGCATAGCGAATAAATAAATATATTTATCGCGAACCGCAATAAAATAGCTCAATTTTAAATTCAAATTAGTCACAAACCCTTTGTGGTAATTTGTCGCAAAGGAATTTTAAATTTAAATTTATGTTATAAACAAGATCTTCTGAATTTATTCGCATCTTCGAATATATGCACATTTATTTGAACCTATTCAGCCTCGTAACAAGATCTTTGCAGCATTAAGCTATCTACCCGTACCTACAGATAACATCGATCGGATTCGTAATTTATCGAATATTTTAAAACCAGAATATCTCTAACTTTGAAACGGACGGAAAGTAAAATTTTATTCGATCATAATACTAATATACGGTTACATGTGGATACGTATTCTTCATGTAAAATTAGTATTACAGATTCGTTAGAAAACGACCGCTCAATGATATTCAGACTCTTGAAGTGCTATTGAAAATTATCATAAACTACGGGTACGGTAGAATTGAAGTTTTATTGCGGGGAATATTTGCGAAATTGGAGTTGGTGAAGCAGTTTTCTTTATTCGATGGAATTCAATTTAGAACCGACGTAAATATTGCTTTTCCCAAACAATTTGCGAAGATCAGATCAAACAAGCAAAAAAAGAAGATTACGTACCGACGTCAGGAACGATATGGAGATTCTGTGCTGAAGTTCCGATAATGTACATAGTATATTACGGATTTTTAACTCAATCAAGAATTTGACGTAATAAATAGGAAAAATAAAAAGGTAAAGTTTGCGACCTTGATAAAAATATCTATTAATCCATTTACTTTCAAGAATCACAAAATCGTTGTCTCGTCATGGTTGATTTAACGTTCTGTTGGTGGCGTTTACTTCAAATATCAGATAATTATTATTAATAATTTTTTCCATTACACTGACCAACAAGGTTTTTACCCTAAGTTAGTAACCAATGAAATTGAGCAGCATATAAAAAGTAAAAATGATTCGAAAAGCTCTGGTTGCAGAGAAAATGCAGGTCGAGACTTTTTCGTAGCAGACATGAAAATTTTGTTGATTTTTATGGTATGGCCGGTAATCTAGTCTACCGCAATAATGTTTATAAACTTTCTGAAGCTTTTGGAATACATCATGATCCCAGTTCTTGGAGATTATTCAGAGACTCATCAAATACCAGCCTAAAAGCAGTTTTGTTGCATAATGGAAACCGTTATCCTTCTATTTCGATAGATCATGCTGTTTCTATGAAAGAAAATTACGAAAATCTGAAAATTTTATTGGAAAAGATAAAGTACAAAGACTATTCCTGCAATATTTGTGCAGATTTTTAAGTAATTGCAATTATTTTGGGTATGCAATCTGGTTGCACCAAATACTGTTGCTTTTTGTCTTTTGGACAGTCAACATTACCACAAGTAAGAGTGGCCATTACGGTAACAGTTTATACTAGGAAAAGACAATGTACAACATCAGCCTCTAGTAGAAAAAGAAAAGATCATTATACCACCTATATACATTAAATTATGATCCGATCTAAAAAACCTTTTCATTGAAATATAAAAAAAATCGAGCTAACTTGACCTTCTACGTG
The DNA here is from genome assembly GCA_020654165.1 of Oryctes rhinoceros. Classification (NCBI taxonomy): domain Eukaryota; kingdom Metazoa; phylum Arthropoda; class Insecta; order Coleoptera; family Scarabaeidae; genus Oryctes; species Oryctes rhinoceros. The sequence continues at coordinate 4,662,478 of JAIOKQ010000018.1, read as the reverse complement.
TTATTAAAATAAATGTTTAGATGTTTTCTATTGAAATTACTATAAATTATTTTATAGCAAAATCAAAAGTTGAAATTTGTTGGCCAGTGTTAGAGCAGTGCGAGACTAAGTTAGTGTTGTTGATTCCATATTTGCTAACAGTTTGATCATATTGGCTCTAACTCTAATCCTAAAAAACGATAATTCTGTTTTTTCTTTCTTTTCTAATTACACAAAATATAAAATGAATACAAAATTAAGAAGTGTTAAAAAGTATGCTTCAAAAAAAAAAATAACATTCTATTGTGTTGAAATAGATTCCAACAATAATCTGCCATGCGTGTCATCACTGATAATCTGTCATCACTTTCACTGATATCTTTGTCTCATCATTGACTTTATGTCTAGATGGAATCACTCGCTTTGATCTTCACTAAATTCATTCAGGCTTTTCGGAAATATCTTCAAGTAGTTATGAAAAATGGTAATTTAAAGCTCCAATGTACCAATTCTCTTGAAATTAAGCAGCATATTTTCTAGGAGCTCTTCATAATGTTCTGATTTATAGTTACCTAAGAAGTTCCTAAGCACCGCAACAAAAATGTACAAAGAAAAGAGAAGAAGTTTAAGCTTCTTATCTTGTGTTGTCCATTGCTGTAGAGATTCCAAACATGTTCTACACACTTTATAGGGAATCCAAGACCTATCCCTTTCTCCAGCTGAAAAACCGAAATAGGAAAAATACTCCTTTTTTATGAAATCGGTGACTTTTCGATGGTATATTTACCACAAATGCAGTAGAATACAACTGGATGGTTAAGACAATCTCTTCTAGACGAGTTCATATTTATGCGAACTTCCATCTTGGACTGTACTTTCTAAACAATATCCGCTGATGCATGTTCAAGATAGTTCTACTCTTGGCCGTGCCAATTCATACAACTTACTCTCAGCCAATGAGAGCGCACCTTAGAGTGGTACATCATTTGAATGGTACATCCATATGGCTGAAAACATATTGCGACATTTAAGAAAAAGCTGGCAAGCGTCCGTTTATCGTGATAAAAAACTATAATTGCCGGAAAGGACAAAACCATTGAAAAAATGTCTTTCTAACAAGAGCAAAATGAATACCTAGTTGTTATAACATTATCTTAAAAACTAGAACCAACTAGTAGAAATGTAAATTGTCTCTAAATTCCTCGCTGCAAATGCAATGGAAAAAAGCCTTTTTTGTTGGTCTGTGTAATATTTGTAGATTTATTTTCTTCGAGAGACGCTTATGTCGATGTTTCGACTGTTTTCTATACGAGGTTGGTTGAGAGCAGTTAGTGAATTAGCGTGTTCAAACCATGTTTTAAGATATACCAGTAGCATTACAGAAATGAGCTCTAAAGCTCAAAAACTGGTCCAACTCATTAGCGAACTGAACGTTTCTTTATTTTTTTTAAATTTTAAGAAATGTTAATAACAAAAGCAGGAAATCTGTCATACGCCTAATGCAGTTTACAATGCCAAACACCTGCATTTTCGTGTCTATTCTTCCTGCTAGCGGTGAAGTGAATTTGGTAATACGTCACGCAATCGCGTAGCAATATTTCCATCTAATCAGTAGAATGCTTCAATCTTCCTGGGTTTAGGAAATGTTCCAGATCACCTTGAAGCTCTCAATTCTACAGCGTAAGTAGGAAGAAACGCACCAAACTCTAGGGTATGCTATACACGCGAAAATAATATAAAAGCCTCACATGTTATTCCTTCGATTTTCGTTTGCTTCATCTGCGAAGAGTTTCTGATTGCCTCATGTGTGTAACATTTTATAACAAAATAATATACAAGCCCAAAAATAAGCGTTAGATCATCGCCATAAGTCACTGACACTGAACAAGAAGGGTACTGTAATGATTTTGGGCCTGAGAGGGATTGATTCAGATAGACGATACGGTATATGTGATAAGAAACGAAAAATAAATTTTAATGTAGAACGTACTTGATATCAGCGTGGGTAGACTATACATGGATATTTTTATTTAATTTAAGATACATCAACTCGAAAACCAGGGAAAATTTTTGGAGTTTGGTCCGTTTCTGTTGACTCACCTTGTGTAATGGATCATAAGTCATAACTAGAGCTCCCCAACTGCATGGCGCACCATAGGCGTCGATACGGAACATAAGTAAAGTACATAAAAACAAAAGAAATAAAGAATTTTAAAACGCTTACTTTTGTAATTAGCCGTATCCAATATAGTGGGTGTTAATGCACAAGGAAAATAGTATTAGTCAGCACACGATGAGGTAGGCACATTAAAACTGTTACCGTAAGCGCAATCCGATTTCTCAAACATCTGAAGCATTAGGAATGTTTCCACAGACGTTTCTTTCAATGATGCTCGTCGTTCTGAAAAAATGTTTTTATATCTTGAAAATGAACGCTCGACGTCTAATGATGTAATACACGCGTAATTAAAATAATCTTTGAATTTAGTCACCGGATCAGTAGAGTTACCTTCCCAAACTTGTCTTAACCTGCTAAAATTTGTATCTTTCTTCATAACATAACACTTTCAAAATTTCTTGTAACGATATCAATTTTTTTTGTTATTTATACAGTGTAGGAGTGTATTAACGTCATCTAATATTTGTACTGACTCCGTCAGGGACAGTGCACTATTTTGTAATTTATTTATTGCCTCAAGTACTTCTCTATAATTGTTGTAAACGGTTTGTAAATCTGCTTCAACGGAAATATCTTGGAATTTATCCTGGCTTTCCTTAATAGCCGCAGATTCGTTGGGATTGAATTGTAAGACGACTGATTTTATTTGCCGGAAGTATTTAAAATAATAAAACGCTGCCTTCAGCCATGTCCGCCAATGCGTAAGAATCGGCTCTGGTGGTTCGGGAATACCGGGACGCTGTTTATGAAATTCACTGGTACATTTGGGAGATTTGAGAAACACTCGTTTCGTATTTGTTATTAATGCATTTACCTCAGGGAAATTTGCACGAATAGTTTCAGCCACAATATGCAGAGCATGAAGTTTACAAGTAATATGTAACATCATCCCATAATGTTCTTGAAGAGGACGACCTACACAACGCATTGTCGCGGCACCATCGGTCATGAAAATTAATACTTGAGTAGTGGCAATTTCAAATGTTTGTAAAGTATCAACGACTACGCTCTCGATAGCGTCGGCAGTACACGATTTTAGTCTTTTACTAGCTAATAAAATTCCCTTTGTAGGTTGACGAGGTTCCAGTATACGTACAAACACATTCAAAATAGAATGTTTTTTACAGTCTGTCGTTTCGTCAATACATAACCACAGTAGTTCATTTTTTATTGCAGATCTGATCCTGTTTTCAATTTCGGTACGTACACTTGACACACATCTCCTTAAGCTTGTTTCCGACGGTAACTCAAAGTCTGGATTATATTTATTCCAAAATTCACGGAATGGTTTCTTCCTGAGTAAGGAAAACGGTAAATTACACGCAGTCAGCATATAAAATAAATCAATTATAAATTGAGTTGCCTCAGTCGGTGATACACCCAGTTTTTTATTTTTGTGTTGCTGACTATTTACATGTCTTCTACAGCCATATTTATCATTGCACATCAGAGGTATATTACAAATTTTACATATAATCTTACTTCCATTATATATTAAGTCAGGAAATTCTCCACAGAACTTTTTCACTTTGTCGGCCTGTGGGCGTTTCTTACTACGCGCTTCCGCCATACCGTCACAACCCGATCGCATACGGTAATAAACTACCGAAATGCGATGCGAGTTATTTGCTTATATATTACATTACATATCCCCCCGGCTACGCCCGGCGGTACGCCTTCTGACCTGCCACGCACTTTGGGGAGCTCTAGTCATAACTAACCTTGTTAATGATAATGCAAAGATCTGCGTGAGAAGAAAGGAGATAGTAACATGATGCGATAAAAAAAGTGAAAAAAAGTAGGGGTGGTCGTCAACTGTTAATATAATGTAATATTTATTGAGAAAGAAGTTATTTTTCTTGCTTGTTGGTTGTTACTTGAGGTTAAAATATAAAAAGTACATTAAAATCCTTTAGAAACTCAGGGTGTTATTTTAACCAACGACAACGTCAAATCTGGCAGATAATATTATTTCTTAAGATGTATTAGGAAGATACACAACTCTTCACTTGAACATGTATTTGAATTTGCTCTGCGATTATTTATAGAAGTGAATTGTGGAAGTTGAAATTGAAAAAAACATGTAATGAAGGTTGGATAGCTGCAAAAACTAAAAGGAATTGCAAATAAAAAAAAATAATTTGGAAAAGGATGCTTAAGTATAGAGTTTAAATCGAAATGAAACACTGTTAAACATTACTGCATGTAGTATTATTGCTAATTGAGTAGGGAGAAGAAGAAGAAAAATGGACAAACATGCCTAAAGTAATATCGGCATTCCAACACCGGAAACTAAAAACAAAAAAAATATTAAGTCGACCGATGCAGAGAAATGTCGTGTATGCGATTCTAAGTATACAAGCATATACGACATTTGCTTGCCTGCATTACAGGAAGGTACATCTTCGTCTTCGTCTAGTAAACGTATGTAAGGTTACGTGGATCGATGAAGTTGTTCCTTCATTCTGGTACCCATTTCCAATTCTCTCCGACGTACTTAATCTCGTCACGTCAAACGTTACAAGCGCTGATCTTTCAGGAGGTGGCTGGATTCCTTAACTACAGAACCTCCTCAACTGAGATGTAGCCGCGAGGTGAAGCACAAATTGGGCGAACTACGTCTCATTTACGTAAAACGATTAAATTATGTAAAATTTTTCACGACTAAGATATTCAAAAGTTCCGAAGATGGAATATATTACAAAGTAGTATCCGTGATTGAATTACTGTAATGAAATGTGTACCGCGATATATTTAAAACGGTCAATGCAAAGTCACGTTTGAGGCTATTACTATGAATTTAGATGACGTTACTTTAAAATAAAATAATTTCAGATTTCCGCCGTCGCTGTTAGATAACCACAGTAACGATGAATTTTCGATTCTTCAAATTTATTCTCTTCTACCAGGCAAATTTATTCTTATATGCCTTCGCTTTGATTCTATCACTAATTGTTGCAACGTTTTCCAACAATCAAGTGCGATAAAACGTAACTTACAAGAATACAGCTTTCGTCTTTTGCTTTTTGTATCCTTGTTTCGAAATGTGATAAGTACTTTCTGCAGACTTATTGATTTTTTTTTAATTCAGTCTAGTGTATTTGAACTGGTTATGTCCTGTTATACCTGTTTCTGAGAACTATGTACCACTGAATAATATTAAAAACTGAAACACAGTGAAATATATATTGTTTATAAAAGGATTATACGACATCCTCATTGTAGACCTATTCAAACCTAGAATTTGCTGAAATTTTGAAACCCTCTGTTAGGGAGCTAATGGCGAGCTGTAAAGATAACAATTCCGCAGGCTCTCTCACCAGGAACTTTATTGATAGATATATGAAAGAGAGAGAATACATTGGAAAATTCTAATGATATAGTAAAAATATATAGTAGAAATGTCTCAGATTTTGTCGCGCACTCGACGTTTGACTCGATGTTTCACTGATCTTGCTGCCGGCTTCTTCAGAAGATTTCTAAAGACCGGTGTTGTTGTCTCTTACTAATCGTTATATAGATCGTTTCTGTTGCGCTTTGCTGATCCATAGCCATTCCGCTTTCTTTATCCATAACTGCTCCGCTTCGATGAATCGCGTCTTTCGCTTTATGACGGCTCCGCAGTACTAGCTTCCATATGTTGCTGATTTTATATTCGTCTTCGCCTTTGAACTTATTGCTATCTCTAACGTCGTTGTGGGTTATGCTGTGGTTGCAAGTGTCCTGCTACTACAAATTTTTCAGTGTGCTTCAGGCATACGTCTCCCTCATGTTCTTTCACTCTGCATCGAATACTCCATCCTGTTTAGCCGATGTAGCTTTCTCAACATTGGCATTTCAGTTTCCTATTTGCCTTTTGCTCAGTTTCGGTAACACGTCTTTGTTGGGAGGGAGTACTTTCTCAATTTTGATCACCATGTTGAATCGTGTGACGATATGCTTTTCTTCTAAGATCTTTTTCAGCCTATTGGTGATGTACATAGCCTGTTCGGATATGTACGGAAGGAATGCGTATCCTTCGAACCTTTCGAAATTACGAAGAAACCGCAGAGTATCAATCGCAGTAATTGATATAAGATCAACAACGTATGGAGATCAACGCTTCGTGGGCACTAACAAGGTAACTATGCTATAACGACAACGGCCCATCCCATCGTAACAGAACAAATCAACTGAGCAGAATGGAAATAAGATATATAACAAAGTACGATGCAATGAGGTCAGCGCCTGGAAACGTTTTAATGAAGTTGGCGATACGATTAATGATAAATCTAACAATACAGCAACATTCCTGCAGTAAACAACGATAGTGAAAGCATACGCTCAACTAGAGATGTTTCCAGCTTGCGGAAGCTCTTACTTTCTTACTTACTTACTAATATACAAGCGGTGTAAGATTGTATTAAAATATTTCTTACTAGAATAAGTTCATCTTGTAGAGTCCAATACGACCGTTTCAAAATCTTACACGATCACCTTATAAGATGGAGTCGTAAAAACAATTGCATGCTTTGTATTCGTATGAGTATTTAGATCCTTGTAGCAGTAACAAGAACAGATTATTGGATCGGATTGTTTGGATTCGTCATTGTTAATCACTAGCATAAAAATTGTAGTTTGCTCCTAAAGAAGTTCGAGGTGTTTCAGTCGGCCAGAGTATTCGGAACATTGGTTGCTTAGGACAGGAAACCTTACTGATCGCGCTCAATGAATTCTCATGCTGTTGCACGACAGAGCACTGATGTACAGAAATAAATGGAGATGTTTTATGAAGGCTTAGGCAATAGTGACAATGATACATTAATTCCATAGTTTTCTCCATAAAATACAGAATTATGTGATATGCTGGGTAATTGTCACAATGAAGCATGATGTGAAGTTATTGATTGTTTTTCCGGATTTCGCCGGCGACTTCTGGCAGACAAATTATTATAAACGAGGACCAGTTAATACTATTCTTCAATCCTTCAAAGCAAATAACGAAAGAAACAAGCCATCATTTTTTCGAAGTGCTTCATGAACGAGCAACTTTTATTTGACTCGAGTCGTCCGGAAATTCCGAAACAGTTGATTAATGGCTAGTTTCTGGCTTGTGCGGATATATCCAAACTTTATTACCTGCGACAATGTTGTATAAAGACTTTAAAGTTTCTTCGTCGAATTTTCTGAACATGTCCTTATTTCAGCCTTCTTTGTGCTTGTGCTAAATTATGAGGAATCGATCGGGAACATATTTCTTTCACATTTCATTCATTCATGCAGATGTTGTCGTCGATATGCCTAAGGATTCGTTCGTCTCACGGTAGTCACATGCCGCTCTTCCTGAATCATGTTGTGTAGAGCATCGATGTTCTTTGGAATAAGATCCGATTTCGATCAACCAAAACTCATTACTGACGGAAGCACAACTGCGACGAAATTCTGCGTAGTAGTTGTAAACTCTCTTTACCGATGGTGCCCTGTCACCAAAAGTTAAATGAACTGATTCAAGGCGGTGTTAGTTATATCTTTACTAAAATTGTAAAGAATCATCCAGCAGAAGCCTTTACGTGAAATTTTTCACTTTTTCACGGATTCGCACAAGTGTTTGGCTGATTTAGATGAAATTTTGCAATGGTAAAATTAAATTATCTTCATGTATACCTGTATACGTTGTGTTAGAATTAGAAGTATAAGGGTACATATGTACACACATACATACGCTTTGGAAGGATCTTTCAATTAATTAAGAGTAAAGCCTTTAGCGACTGTATACTAACTCGGAAATGTCCTTTACGCAAGCTGAGCGTAAACTAGCTACATTCCACTGCTATACATACGTCTTGACAGATCGAAAACGTTAATGTAGATCGTGATATAGATACCCACTTGAATACGAGAACGATAACCAAACACCAGATGTGTACGAGTTTAGTGGTTTGTGTGTTCAGTAGCATCACTGCGACAGTAAACTACTTAGTTTTGCTCGTAACGAGTAGCGTATGTTTGCAACGTGTATTTGTCTGTCCGTATTTGGTAATAAGTCTAACAACTCATTTGTTCCTCAAACAATATGGCCATTATTGTTTGCACCTTTTTGTGCTAGGAAATTAATGAAGGCAGATAAAAATAAGTACAACAAAATATAAAAACAATTGATTAAAGTGAAAGGGGGTCTCTCCTTTTAAAATACAAATTGCAACCGGTTTCATAATAAATCACATCATTAGGCCAGAATCACATCAGTTTTGTAACTAAACTGTTTTATATTTTATTTATTTAATTGTTTTAAATTTGTGAGTCTTATTTAATTTTTGTCATTAAGATAACCTCACGCAGAATCAATCACGTTCCTTTGTAAAAACAATTTACCTAAAAGTCTTAATAACACAAGTCTTTCAATTGAAACTTTCCCGCTCAACATAGTAGAAGTATAATGTACGTAAAGGAGATCGTCTAGGTTATTGCAAAGGCGATCGTAGAGCGAGCCAACTGAAAACTCTATACAACGGTAAAGACGTGCAACAAATTCACTTTTGAGCGCGACGTATGTGCCCGGCGGTAAACGAACGAAAGTCCTGTCACTACCCGATTCAATATGAGGAGCATGTTCGCCAGATACACTTTTGAAATGTATGCGTCGGAATCATGTCAGAACGAAAACCCGAGGAATACATGCAGAGAACTTTATTATTCGAAACAGGGTATCTAAATGCAATAGTTCTCCGAAGAATGCCATCATCTTCTGTATCCTCTTCGACGTCGTGTGTGTTATTGTATATTCCTTAAATTTGTTTCGTTTCCCACACAAAAGGCGAGACGCGTCTCTTTTTTGATGGTCTTGAGAATGACATAAAGGTAAAAATATCTTCTTTGAGATTCGATTTTACGTCATTCAGGATTTCGTCGGGTCTCTTTCGCATTTTCGAATGTGTTTACAATAAGTAGTAAAAAAGAGATATGTGAGCGCACAATATACAAAACACAACTGCGTGTGAAAGTTGTGGTAGGAAGGTTTCCTGAATGGACCTGCGTTAACAGCGACGATACTTATAAAATATAACTGCAAATGGTCTACGAATACACCATCTTTTCTGAAACGAAGTAATTCTTCGATGGTTTATGCGATTGAAACATATGTATGTTGTTATCTATTTGTTTTCTTTTATCTATTTAATTGTAGAATTTCTTGAGGATATTATATATAGATCAATACTACATAATAATTTGAAGGAATAGATGATGTAGTGCCTATGTCTTCTTTATATGGGGTGTGGGTAAGGAAGCCTTGTGAAGTAGAAAGTAAAATTATATTTCAACGAATCTCGGATATCGAACGTGATGATAAACGTTCCCAACGAGCATGAATGTTCGAGAGCGCTAGATTGTCATTCCCTTTTTATTTAGGCTGTATTATCCGAAATAACGCAGCTTCGCGAAAACCGATCTTCGAAACATTTTCTTCACTCATCGCGCGTTTTATTATTTATTTCGTTTTTGCACTCAGCCGATATGAAGCTCTGCTACTTATTATTACGTGGAAATTGAAAGTAACCATTAGGTGTTAGGTGTCTTGGGTATTGAGATACTCAATTATTCGAGCAGCAGTCCGTGCATGTGCATTATCTCTGTGTAAGTTCCCGATCCTTCTTCTTGAACATTTTTCGCTTAGCGAACTTGAGGTAAGCACACTGTAATCTGCTACTGAACAGTAACAGTTCGACGATCGTCCAGTATTATTGTTACCTTCCGCTACATATTCTAAAGTCACAACTCAGAGATTAATACCTTTATGGTTGGTTGAGGGACGCATTAAACTTTATGTACAATATTTGGCTACGTATAAACCTGTGCATGGTCCATCAAATGTTGTGGTATTAATTGTGAAAGAAGCGGTATAAAGTGGTTAATGACGCCAGTAGACAGAAACTTGTCGTGGACAGTATGTTAACAATGTTTATTTTGCTTTAAAGACGCTGATTCAGTTTTCAAAATCCCATTTGATTAACAACTCTTTATAGCCCCTGTTTTATTCTCAGTTCACACAAACCTCTAAGTTTTATTGCTTATTATAATTTAAATTTAATAATCGCATAAAAGTTTGCCGTTGCAATGTTATTGGTAGGAGATAGTTAGAATCTACTAACAAGAGAACACCGGCGATTTCGATGAAATTTAACAGATCGAAAGAGTACCTTAAAATAAGAGACACGTAATTTTTTCTTATTAGTATTATATTATTATTGTATAGCTCATTGGATGATTTTTCAAATTTTGCAAATATTTCCTAAATTATAACAGATGTTATATTTTCTTCCTAACATAATTTGCAGCATATTGCATGGCCCTAAGGGTGGCGTCATCCGTATTCGCAAAAAGTTAATAACGGGGGACGGGGTACCCCGTACCCCCATTTTTTTACTATTTTTCCTTTTTCATCTTCATCAAAAGAAGGCCGATTTTACATAGAATATGTAAAATCGGTAAAAATGTATGTCAAGTTTAGAAAATTAATTAAATCGGTTTTCTTCCCCAAGATTTTTCGATGTATTCAAGTACTCGTGGTATACGAGTGGATACGTTGAGGAAAGACGTGGGCCCTTTAAAAATCCTGTAGAATTTTGTTCTAACAAAGATGCTCAGTCTACACCCTTGTGTAGTATTTGCAATAAACCAGCTATTGTGCGATGTTCATGGTGCAAACAAAATCTGTGTTTCAAACACTTTTACAGTGACTATCACTACTGTAATACTTACATAGCTTAATTACTATATGTATATTAATCTTGTTCGCTATTGCAATACATATATACCGATAATCGCATTACAGTATGTCAATTTATAAGCATCATAATGTTTTTCTAATTCTGTTCTATTGTTTCCGAAATGTTATAATCGTTACAAACACATTTGCTATATTTATGACCGCCATTGTTTTTTTGAGTTGTATTTTTCAGGGCATCATGCAACTCACTTTCTTGCAGTGTCAAAGGAATTGTTGCGATGTTAGTAACTTGAAATGTTGCAAGTAACATGTTCAACACATTTGCTATATTTACGACCGCCATTGTGCCAAACTATAGGTACTGACCTACGCTGCACGAAAAACGACTTCTAATGTTCTCATTTGGAATACTCGTCTTATATAGCTATTTCCTAAATGCAGACGTGACCACTTAAACGTTTGTGGTTAATGCATTCGGGAATTTATTTTTGTTTATACAATAATATTATTAATCACCAGATCCCTTTTTACGTTAAATTTATAATGCAAATTATCAATTATAGCTGAAGTGACTGAATAATTAATAAAACACGTATGCGTAGATAAGTGCATATCAAACTCATGACGATAGACACGTACATATATTTACTTTGAGTTATTATTACTATTATTAATTTTCTAATTTTTTTTATACATCACCGTTTTCTATGTAAAAGCGATCATTTTTTGATGAATAATGAATAAACTTATTATTAAAAAAATGCGGAGGTATGGGGTACCCCGTCTCCCTTATTAGCTTCTTGTGAAGATACCTACCTTGAGACCATGTATTATGCTGAAAATTATGTTAAGGATAAAAACTTATTTCTGTTATAGTTCATTTGATTTATTTCAATAGACAAGTTTATTAATTTTGAAGCTTTATTATTATTTTTCTATTTTTACAATTATTAATTTTCTAAACTTGTTATACATCATCGTATTCTATGTAAAATCGGCCTTCTTTTGGTGAATAAGAAAAAGAAAAAATTTAAAAAAATGGGGGTACGTTGTAATTTAGGAAATATTTGCAAAAATTGAAAAATCGTCGAAACTTTAAATGTACGATAGCATATTCAACAGAATGCGTCGCGTCGCTTGTTTATAAACCTCTGCTTTACGTTTTCTAATGAAAAGTTACCAGAAGAATGAAATCAATTCGATTATCTTTGTCGCGTAAGACACGCGTTTGTTAGATACAACGTGGGGAGAACTATTGATGGCTATTGATTTCCTTGTCTGCCTTCCAGTCTATTTGTTGCTAAACACTATTATTTAGGCTTGCTGATAATGTACACTTTTGGATTGCCAGCGCACACAGCAAATATGTGTTTCCTCTTTCCCGACTTTGTTTCGTATTCCACTAGCATCTCTTTTATATTTCGTAGCTTATCCACTTGTTTTGTTTTCGTTTCTAATTTATTAACGCTATCGGAAACTCATTGTGTGCATTATCTACTTTGTAAGATTTATTTTATTGGAAATTCGGGACGTCGAAGAATATAAATGGATATGAGTCGACCCTTACGCACAAACCAAATGCATACGGCCGTTGAGACGTGTGCGTAAATGAGATTCTAATCTGATATGAATATAAAAAGGATAGAGCAAAGGGAATATAGTACATTCAGCAAATTGAAAACTGGAATGCTGTAGTTGCCAAAGAAAGACGGGTACGCTGCTGCTTAAAGGAGGTTGATGTGTTTTAAATGAATTGATGTTCACTATATACTAACAACAAGAGCCAGATTGAGACAAGGCTACTATTTAATGAGTCAGAAAGCTTTACTTCTACATGCATCTATGAAAAATTGCAGTCCAATATTTCTTCAATTATGCTGTTTGAATTGTTTTTTTTTTTTTTTAATCTATATCTCTTCAATATTTCATGACAAAAGAAGGCATTCTTTGATCGGACATAAGTTTTAAAGGTGTAGCTAAGAAGAACAATGATTATATTTTTAAAAAATATGATACTTTCCCAATCTCTGCGTTAATGATTGAAGGCATCTTTAATGTATGTCTGAATTACTGCGGGAACTACTTCATTCTGTTGCATAATTGTTCATTATTTAGTTCTACAGCGTACACTTTGTTTTTCTTAAACGCCCAAAATGAAAGGCTACGGGGATTGAGGTCGAGAGTACGCGCCGATCAGGGTATGGGCCCTCGCGACCAATTCACTTACTTTAAAATTATCTTTGCAACAGTTCCACTACTTTTCGAGAAAAGTGAGTTAGCACGTCGTTACATTCTTTGTAAAATATCCAATGACACATTTTCTAACAAAGTGCTCAGTTCTTTTTGCAAAAAATGTCGGTAGAGTTCGTCTGTGAATCGCAATGCACTAATTAGGAAATTGTCGATTATACCTGGTCGCGCGATAATACAAAACTGATTCTGGTGATTCTATTATTCCATGTTACGGATTAATGAGAGCTCTCATCTCACCAGTAGTGTATATTATGTCAGTACAAAACATCAACGCCAGAAAACGGGGTTCATCAGTAAACAAAGTTAACGATAGAAAATGTTTCCTTTCATTTTACAACCACTATTGTACACAAGGTTAAAAGATCTTGTTCTAATAAATGATGCATTCTTTAGAAATGAAACAGGTAAAGAAGTTGAACTTGCTCGGTGTTTGTACTCGAACTATTTTCTATTATTTGCAAAAAAGTCTTCTTCGTTTTGGCCAGTATAAGCTTCTGCAGGGAACCATATTTGGAAAAAAAAAACGCAAACAGAATGAATGAATGAAACAAAAACGTAATCATGCACACAACAATCTTGAATAAGTTATTTTATATGTACCATAATTTCATAGCCAATTACAGAAAAGGTAATACTACTCGAAATTAAAAAAGACTAATTTTAGTTCAATTATCTCTTCACAATTGGAAGAAATTCAAAAGAATTGATATTTTCTAAAGAACTTTTAAGGTTCCACATTTCGAAAATAAAAACCTTGTGGACATTAGAATATAAAGTATCTTGTGGTCCTCTATCGCACAATACTATTTATCGTATTATAGTTTTTACAATATCACCCGGTATAAAGAAATTAAATGTAGAAGTAAAGAGTAAGTTATACAATATTTCCTAAAGACCGACATAGGCATTTCGCAACTGATATATTTATGGGAAAATGTAACTTTGCACTAAACTAACCATAGGGTAAAATTAGATAAATCATAATATACTCTAATGTTTAGTTGTAGTTATTAATTAATTACATATTCATTAACATTCGTGAACATAGTAAACACTGTAGAATAACATTTATTGATCAGATACATATTATACTAGGTTTCAGCTTTATATCTGGTACTTTTTCTAATGGAAGTTTCTACTATAATTCTTAATTTGGTATGATTATTCACAAGCGAACAACAATTTAGATTAATATTAAATTTAGTATATACATATTAAACGATAACTTAGCTTTAAATACGTGTTAATACATTACATTATCTTCTAAAATAATCATTCACTACCACTTTTCATTTCACTTGAATTGCTATCTTTGGCCATTGATATAATGAATATCATCGATTAATCCATCTAACTCACATACTTTTTTTCTTTAATCACATGTTCTACACATTTACTAATTTGAATGAAGTATTCTTAATTAGTAGTCGCTTCATTTTTCTATTCGAGCCAACACTAACAAGGGAACACCGGCGAGTGTCCCCCTCCGATTTCAATGAAACCGCATGTATCCGCACGATTTTCAATTTTTGCAAATATTTCCTAAATTACAACAGATATTAAATTTTATTCAAACATATTATTATTATTAACTTTAAAGGTGGCGTCGTCCGTATTCGCAGAAAGTTAATAACGGGGGACGGGAAACCCCGTACCCTCCATTTTTTTTAATTTTTTCTTTTTCTTATTCACCAAAAGAAGGCCGATTTTACATAGAATACAATGATGTATAACAAGTTTAGAAAATTAATAATTGTAAAAATAGAAAAATAACAATAAAGCTTCAAAATTAATAAACTTGTCTATTAATATAAATCAAATGAACTATAACAGAAATAAGTTTTTATCCTTAACATAATTTCCAGCATAATACATGGTCTTAAGGCAGATATGTTCACAAAAAGCTAATAACGGGGGAAGAGGTGCCCCATACCTCCGCATTTTTTTAATAAGAAGTTTATTCATATTTCTTCAAAAAAAGATCGCTTTTACATAGAAAACGATGATGTATAATAAATTTAGAAAATGAATAATAGTAATAATACATAATAAATATATTATATTTATTATATTAATATAACAAACATACACATTTGCTATATTTACGACCGCCATTGTACCAAAGTATAGGTACTGACCTACACTGCACGAAAAACGACTTCTAATGTTCTCATTTAGAATACTCGTCTTATATACCTATTTCCTAAATGCAGACGTGACCACTTAAACGTTCGTGGTTAATTACTATGCATTCGGGGATTTATTTTTATCTATATATATCGCGTTAAATTTATACTGCAAATTGCCAATTATATCTGAAGTGATTAAAAAATTAATAATTAATAATTAATAACTTACGTATGCGTAGATAAGTGCATATAAAATTCATGACGTATATAGACACGTACATATATTATATGTACGTGTATATATACATAGTTATTATTGCTATTATTCATTTTCTAAATTTATTATACACCACCGTTTTCTATGTAAAAGCGATCTTTTTTTATGAATAATGAATAAACTTATTACTAAAAAAATACGGGTATATGGGGTACCCCGTCCCCCGTTATTAGCTTTTTATGAAGATATCTACCTTCAGACCATGTATTATGCTGGAAACTATGTTAAGGATAAAAACTTATTTCTGTTATAGTTCATTTGATTTATATTAATAGACAAGTTTATTAATTTCGAAGCTTTATTGTTATTTTTCTATTTTTACAATTATTAATTTTCTAAACGTGTTATACATCATCGTATTCTATGTAAAATCGGCCTTCTTTTGGTGAATAAGAAAAAGAAAAAATTAAAAAAAATGGGGGTACGTTGTAATTTAGGAAATATTTGCAAAAATTGAGAAATCATCGAAACTTTGGAGGGGGCTGTACCCAAAAATCGTGCGGATACGCCGATGAAAAGAAAATACGTGCGTCTTATTTTAAGGTACTCTTTCGACCTGTTAAGTTTCATCGAAATCGGAGGGGGACACCCGCCGGTGTTCCCTTGTAAGTCAATTGGTTCGAGTTCGCAGTGGTAACCTCAGCATTAATTTCGTTGCAACTTCTGGATATCTCATCTATCTACACTCCGCCAAAAAAGTATCGCATAAACTAAAAAAGGGCATTTATAAACCAAGATATTTTTATACGTTCACAAAAAGTTTGCCTCGTGTATGTGAACTATAAAAACACTAACAAAATCATGGAACGTAGCTTTTTCACTTTTTTTTTTCTAAAAGAACACATTTAGAAAAATGCATATGTGTAAGGTTTGTTCAGTTGTTCATTGAAAGTCTTCCTATACGGACAAATTTTAAAGTGCGAAGTCAGAGTTCTGTACCAACGCGTTTAAAACTGAAATGAGCAATTTAACTTCAGAACAAGTGGCTGCTATAGTTGCTTTAATCGAAGATGGACGATCTCAAGCATACGTTGCTGATTTGATGAACATCAATCGGTCAAGTGTTTCTAGAGCCGTAGCCAGATATAGGGAAACAGGCAATTACAGTAGAAGACTTGTACCAGGTCTTCCAAGATGTTCTACTCGCCAAGATGACCGCTATTTACCACTAGAAGCATTACGTCGAAGACATGTAACTGCGAGACAATTGCAGAACGACTTGACTAGAGTCAGAAATACTCGTGTGAGTACTCAAACTATTCGGAATAGGTTACGACAGAGTGGATTAAGAGCTAGAGTAGCTGTAACAGCCCCTCGTCTCACTAGGAACCACCGAGTGCCTCGCTTAAAGTTTGCCAGAGAACATGTAAATTGGAACATAAATGACTGGGCCAATATACTCTTCACAGATGAGTCAAGATTTGGTCTTTACACCTCAGATGGGCGTATCTCAGTGTACAGACGAGACGGTGAGCGCTATTCGCAGTGTAATATCAGACCTAGACCTAATTTCGCTGGTGGCTCTATTATGGTTTGAGGAGGCATCTGTTTAACAGGTCGTACAGAGTTAGTACCAGTAGACAGAGGTACACTGACTGCCCAGAGGTATGCAACGGACATTTTAGAAGAACATGTAGTACCATATGCGCCAATTATAGGAAACGAATTCTTGTTAATGCACGATAATGCACGACCGCATGTTGCAATAATCGTCCAGGAATACCTTAACGATGTTGGTATTCCAGTTTTAGATTAGCCTGCGGAAAGTCTGGACATGAACCCTATCGAGCACGTGTGGGACCTCCTTCACAGACGGATACGAACCCAAAATGGTGCCCCAGCGGACCTGCATGGACTAGAAAATGCTCTCCGTGACGAGTGGGAGAATTTGGATCCGGCTTATATACGGAGGTTAATCCAATCTCTGCCAGACCGTATGCGAGCGGTCATAAGAGCCAGAGGTGGCAATACTCAGTATTAAAAGCTACTGTTATGACATTTTTCTTTCCAAAATTATAATTTCTTGTTTTAATAAAAATCTCAAGTATGAGTTCTTGTTTTTATTTGGCCTGTATTTTATTTAAACAATCATAGAAATTATATCTTAGAGCGCATTAAAGTATATTTACAACTTTATGCTACAAACAAAGATTATATATATTTTATGATTCAAAACTAAATTATGCGATACTTTTTTGGTGGAGTGTATATTGGTCTTTATTAATGAGGAAGTTCAGATAAGTTAACCATCTCTTCATCGAAGTCGATATATTTTTATTTCAACCAATATCGAGTATTCTAGATGTTGTGGCAATTTTTCAATTTTACGAGTTTCCTATGTACCATTGTCCACAACAACAACAGCATTGTCTGGTAGGACTGTCAATATTTGATGAAACCGTCTTTCAAATACCTCAGCATTCATGATAACCGGCTGTTTTTTTTTACATTCGAAAAGTAATAAGCCATTTTCTACAAAACCACCCTCAATTCCTATGTACATCTTCGTTTGTTTGCGGGATTACGTAAGCTTGGAGTCAGTCCTTCATTAAACGCTTGTCGTCAACCTCTTACATTATCATCTACCCAAACTTGAGTATTTGTATTCAACATTGGTTGCGTATTAATTAGAACATTGACACTAACCTGAAGTTTAGCATTTTCATTATTTTGTACAACGTTGAACGGCTTATCTGTGGCAAGTCATGACATCGTTTTACATTATTACTGATTTTTATAAAAGAAAATGAATTAATTGTCTTTTAGAATTCATGACAGTTTCATCGTAATCAGCAATTAAGCAATGTTTACAGAAGTTTGCTTAGGCGCAGTAACTTATCCCTCTATCCTTGTACTGCGTTATGATACGATAGATAGTAGACTGTGCTACTTCTAAAAATAAAATAATGTTATCAGATATATATATATATAATAATGGTTATGTATTACACCAACCTATCATGCTTGATAGGCTCATTGTTGCGACAATAGTAATAATTCTCGTTCTGGGGTTATCAGTTCGAAGTTTTTTGAATATATTCAATATGTTCTGTGTTTCTATCAAAGATAGATGTCCGAAGCTCAGAAATTTTCGCCTTCTTGTCGGAGAAATTTGAGTCACAGAAGTAGTTGCTACTTCCTCTATATTCACGAAAAACGTCGGAAAAATATTTTAAACGGTGAGTATTTCAGCTGATTAGTTTGCAGAAGGACATTTATTAGTACAATCTCAATTCAAGGAATAAAATTAACTATGAACTGACTATTAACTATGAACGGAGAGAAAAGAAAGAAAGAATATATTTATCAAATTTCGCTAGTGTGATTTTTGCCAAAAACTGACCAACAGCAAACGTAATTTTTAGCGCTTCAATTTAAAAGTATTCCTCCGAATTAAAAAACAGAATTTAGTAAAGAAAATATCTTTCAGCACACTCTAATGGAATTAATATATATTTAATGTCATAAAAGTTTCAATACAATTTAAAATAAGATTTTTGGTGCTATTTATCCGACTTCTTGTAAATTACTTCATTGTAGTTAATTGGACTTTCACGCAACAGCATGATTGAGTAAGTTGCTGCGTAAAATTAAAAGGCAATACGCAAATTTTTAGTTATTGGTTATATGAGGACCATTCTTGTAAAGTCCATCACGCCACTTCATCTGATTTTAAGAAATCAGTGGTTTTTGTGCGCATGTTACAAGATGCTTTGACATGCGAGTAATTAGCGTTTACTAATACTTGATTAAAACTCCATATTTCACTTATTAAAAGTCGGCATCCTTTCATTTAAGCCCCACTACTGTGAATGATACATTTAATGCGTCCGATAGAATCTCGAGTCTCCATTCATATGTTGAAAAATAATTGATGGACCTAACCCTCTGCGACGAGCTGCTGTATAATAATAAAGCCGCATAGCACTTGCCAGGAGCCATTTAATACATAAAAGACTCCTGTAGTTATAACTAGCTTAATGGTTTCTGTAGCCCGTTGAGCTTGTCATTGCTTCTACAAAAAAAATCTATTCAACCTAAAATTGGGTTTGTTTAGTTGTTACGTTGCCTAAACCGTCTTGAAATTTCTCAAAAAGGAGTCAAATAAATTTAGTCGCATTCCCAAAGAATGTAAGGAATACACGTACATACTTCTTTTAAATCTCTTAAATTCTTTTAAGTTTGTTTTTGTTTGTCTGTAAAGGATATACAGTATTATACAATATTGACGACGATATTTCTTATTGCTATATAATTATCACAACTTGGCGGATTATGTAAATTAACATAATCCATCTATATGAAAATTGTGAAAAAATCTATGAAAAGTACATTCTATTTTTAATTATAACTAATTTGATTCAGAAGATGGCAAGAGAGCCAATAAGAAAAATAATATATTCAGCTCACTCATCATAAGAGAAGAAATGTCCGTAAAATGAATAAACAATAGCAGAAGCTACTAACATGAATTAGTAAATAGTGCAGTAGTATTGAATACTTATAATACCTTTTAATTACCATTGTTACTATCTATCTGTTACCATCCAACATGCAATATGTTCAGCTTTATATTTTATATTTCCTATACAACTTGCTAAATGTAAAATGTTCCAGTGAAAATTAGAATTTATTTATTATCAAATTGAATTACACTTTATTCAAGGATCTTGACGAATCACCTTGTAGGTAGAATAGCGGCAAGTCGACGAAGTCTGTAATGCATTTATCGACTTCTTCGTAAGTTTGAAGTGGCAATCCGCTAAATAACGTGTGAGGAATCGGAACGAAAAAAGAACTGATAGAGCGAAATTTGGTGGATGCCCTGAATGTGGTCAAAACTTCCAAACTTAACAACAACTTGGACGTGTGGTCTAGCATTGCCGTGCAATGAGAGGATGATGGGGACTTACTGCTGTCCGTAATAGACATGCAGTTGACTACGACGTCTCGAACGTAGAATTCGGCGTTTGTTACATACAGTTCCATCTGTTTTTTTTTTAACAATTTGTAAACTAATACGTTAACGCGCCACCAAAGAAATCTAAGTTAATTCTTTTAATTCTAAGATAATATTTAATTTTTTTATTTCTCATCGTCATCTTGCATAAAAAATGAATCGGGATAAATCTGAACAGTTGTTCTAGAATTTAATATCTGCTTTCTACGATTTTTTTTCTTTTACTACATTTTCAACATTCTTCATCACTTCACCATTTTCAGGTTGCTGCTTGGCAACGAGTAATTCAAAATCGAAGATTTAAAACTTTCAGCTACTGATAACCAAATAACCAATGGTCGGTTGTTACAGGGAAGGAATGGCGTATAAAGAAGGCTGACAATATTGATCTGCTCAGAAGGGACTGGTAGCAAATAAGTCTCTAGAAATATTAACTTACAGATTATATCTATGTATCTTTTCTGCATATCAAATGAATCTTGTAATGTTAAGCATATTATAAGCTATGCACCTGTGAAATTTGTTAATTCACTATGCGAGTGGTACTACTAACGGTAGACTCTTCTGAGCGCTTTTAACACTCCATGCCAGCCATATCAGCTAATACAAATAGAAATCTTTTTCACTTTTGTAATCGTAGGTCACTTCGAATAAAGAACGTAATGAACAGGTCGTGTCTGCTAGGTTTGATTGTAAAGTAGTATCTACGACTCTGTTAGGCGGGCCATTTATTGTAATGCGATTAATCTACGAAGACCCAACAGGCCTAAACGCTTACCCAACTGTTCTCCAACAGTTTATTTCACAGCATCTCCTGTTTCTGATTCCTTTAATAGCTTATGTTGGCCCGGATAAACCAATAAACCAACCTCCAGAAAACGATCTAAGGTGACAAGTTCATTATTATACCTCCTTACGTAGAAGAGGTTAGATTCTGAAGAAAGTCTTAATATAACACAAATTCAGACAGAATTGAAAACAAGATGATAGCTTTTACCCTAATAAGAATACAAGTGTGACATTTTCTCAATGATCTGCTTAGCTTCAATAACCCTTTTCTTTTTAAATAGACAAAATCCAGAACACATCAGAGAATGCGTACAAACAAGAACCAAAAAGATATAATGCTAAGGTAGCTTAGATTCCTCGTGGTATTGATGGTATAATTCACGGTAAATGCAACAAAAGGAGAGAAAAGAAATACACTAACACGCGGACATATTTCTGCCTACCCGGCGTCATCAGCGAAGTTTCGAGAGTACTTTTTTATCTCTACCTTCTGGCGCAGTTGCCTCGCAGTTAATGCCACAACGTTCAAAACGATAAACTCGACATTTCTTGGCGTCCTCTAGAAACGCATGCCTGCTGTTCCAGAAGCAGTGACATAAATTAGGTACTGTTCCCTAAACCATCCCTCGAGCAATTCTCTGACTGCCCAAAAACGGGATGGCGGCACTGGTAGTGCTTTAGGAAACCTCACATGTGAGTATACCATCAGGCTTACCATGATAATAAACAGAACACATCAGAAAATGTCTAGAAATAATAACCAAAAATATATAATGCTAAAATAGCTTAGCTGCCTCATGGTGTTGATGGAATAATTAATAGCGAACGCAACAAAAGCAGAAGAAAAGAGTACACTAACACGCGGTCATGTTTCTGCCTTCCCGGCGTCATCAACGCTGTTTCGAGAGCACTTTTTTAACTATACCTCCTGCTGCTGTTGCCTTACAGTTAATGCAACAACTTTCTTCTTGAACGGCAGGTATGAGTTTCTGTGGCACTAGAGGGCGCCAAGAAATGTCTGTGCATTAGCTGTAAGGCAACAGCGACAGAAGGTAGTGATGAAAGAGTACTCTCGAAACTACGCTGATGACGCCAGGTAGGCAGAAACATGTTAGTGCGTGTGTTAGTGTACTTTCTTTCTCTCCTTTTGTTACGTTCGCCGTGAATTATTTCATCAACACCATTAGGAAACTAAGCTATCTGGGCATTATATATTTTTAGACAAATTCCAGTTTGTCATATTACGGTGCATATTCCACAGGCTTTATTCATCACTAGCGGAAATAATGGAAAACAAATTATATTGGCACCAGAAGCCATTTAGATGTAATCTCCATGTTCAAGATTCGCCTTTGATTGCAGGTGGCTAATTGGGTCTAAAATTTTGAACTAATGCTAAAGAAAAGTAATTTTTCGTGTCTTTGATTTTAGCAAAGTTTAGTATTGAACAACAAACATCATGTACATTTTGAAGATAATACCATGTCTGAAAAGAGACGAGTATGCAATTTAGCTTCAAAAAATTTACATTCGAATGTATTCTCACTTTTTTTTCACAATTTTTTTAAGGAAATATTTAAATTGGATGTCGTGTTTAATGGTCCTTGCTCGGAGTTGATAAGACGACTAATTAAATTTCAGCAAGAGAAGATTTCAAGAACAACCGTATAAAGTATTTAAACATAAGTACTGCTGAAATCGAGAAATGTAGTAACTTTAATTCCAAATTTTCACAAAAATTATCTTTTCAGCAGTTCAACTCACCTAAAACGGCTTGGCTTGGTTAATCCTATTAGACATTATCAAATAGCTAAATTATTTACGCTAAACACTATAGAAAAAAAACATGATGGTGATTTTAGAATAAAAATTAATTATTTAAGTCAAGTACATATTTAAAATTAGTAAACAACAATCTCGTATTATTTCACTTGTTTTTAATTGCAAATTACTTCAACTTTTAATCTTTCAGAAGGGTTGTAGATAAACCACCCTAAATCAAATGAATTTTTGCGGTTCGTGTTGATATGAATGAATATGATGATCTTCAGACTATTAACGATGTGAGTTAGTTTGTCGAAGCGTTATAGACAAACTACCTCTAGGATCCTTCGCATGTCAACCGTATTTCGCTGGAATTGGTGTTGTATCTCTCGAATTTGAATGTAATAGTTCTTGGAGGACCGACGATATTAATCGACTTGCGTTTTATTAAGTGCTATAGATAAACCACCTTTGGGGCAAGTCAACCATATTTCGACCGTAGAACCAAGTGTGAATCGGTCTTATATGTATCGATTCGGAATGTACAGATTTTTGGACGACCGACGACATGAAAGCCTTTGTTTAACGGTTACCCTGTAACTTTTGCAAATCAATCGGATATTTGTGGTAGATAGGGATATGAAGTGGCTTGCTTTCTTTTTTTTTTTATCAGTGTATTTTGAGATATATATTCTTTTTCCATATGTTCTTGTATGGTAACTTCTTTAAGATGATTCTCGAGTCTTTCTTCTATATTTTTGTTCAATATATCACATTCTATTCGAAACTAATTCATCTTCTTCTTCCTCACCGGCTTATAAACTTACTAAGCACTGCACTACACCTTAAACTAGAAAAATGCGAACAGAAACTAAATGACATTAAAAAATTGGACTTACCCAAACAGCTATACGTAATCGTCAACGAAATTGTTCCACCCTTAACTAATTCATAGATCTAGTAGCTTAATAACATAAACAAATAGGAGTGTTTTATTATGTACATTAGGTCTGATATAACAGTTTGCTTTGAGCTTCGTAGAAAAATAGAAGTGCAATGATGTACGTATCCGAGGAGGTTAGAGATATTGAATATTACCTATTCGCGTAAGTAGTTCATATACTTCATTCGAATAGCACCGCTTCCATCTAAGGATGCAGTTAAGTGTAAGCTAGTTTCAAATGGTATACGCGTATGGGTTCATCCCATTTCGAAATAATACTCAACCGAGAGTACATCTTCATGTGTGGACGTAGATCTAACAAAATCCGGTAATCTTTTAATAGCTAATTTCAAAAGAAGAAACGCGCATTGCCTTTAATGCTGTTTAAATCTGGGTAGATTACTTGCCCTACTTCTACCAGTTCATAGTGGAAGTATAGGATTTCTCTCTGTATAGTATACACTGACATAGTAGGTGATAAATTACATGACCACTCGCGCGTTTTTTCCGAGTTGTGTGCGCTAAACCAGATAGAAACCGCCGAGATGACGACGTTAGGAATAACGAAGGAGAACAGAAAGAAAGAACAATGTGTTGTAGATCTTTTATAACCCGCCTTGAATATTCGCGTGGGTAATCTATCATGTAAGAGTGAAGCCACTAATCAACGAAAACTCCACTGTCTCTTTTCATTATCTAACTCAACGCTATTGCACATATTTCAACAATATCTGATATCAGACGCGAAGTTTTTGTCTCGGTTATATCCCTTTTTACAGTCTGCGAGATGTATTCCTTCCAGTGAAGTTCGTTTCCAAATTAAAATCGACTAAATCTAGCAAACAGGATCGCCTCTTTATGTGACTCGGTAACATCTAGTCAGCTTTGTGGTAGCTATCGAGTTAATTGTTGCTGTCGCGTAATTGGGAACTGAGCAGCGTTGAGTATCATATTATTTTTTTCGCGTTTACAACGATGCGCAACATAGTTTTTCAAGATCGCGCAACATCTTTTTCCTTATCTGTTCCTAACTACATTTCCTCATCATGAACGTTTCCTCGTCATTAATGACGATGCATTTTTTATTTTAACTGTGCTTTAATAGTCTTCGCAATAAATAATACATTTCACTTAAGTCGCGGAAGTTTTCGGATTGGAACCACGTTGATGTCATAGCTTCTGCCAACGTTTCGTTCACAGTGTATGGGATATCTTCACAACATCTTGCGCGTTGACTGGGAACTATTCCTTGTGAAGGGATATAAAAAATGTCTTGCTTAGGGTCAGTGGAGAGGAAAGGGTATAAGATCAATGAACCTTTATGGTTAACGGTGAAAGAACATTAACCGTAAAAGAACTTTTAGGAATTTTTAGGTTTCTCTATTGTACAGTGGGTATTGCCAGCAGATGCTAAATTGAACTTGGTTGCCAATTTCCTGTCTGTGCTCATTACGTGTGAACCCGCTTACACGCAACAACAATGTCCGCGCTCAATAGCATGAGTGCTGGCCGATCACTGTATTTCCCCGCTATACATACTACTTCACGAACGTGGAACCTGGTAATCATCAGGGGCGTCCAGATGCGCGCTGTCTTTAATCGGAAAATAGTTCAAGAGTTTGGAATTAGCTATGAAGATGGTTTTTATGTTGCTCCTGGAGAAAAATCTTGCTGATGCGCTCGGTGATACCTCGAATATAGGGTAGGATTGTAATATTAGTACCTTGCGTTCAAAGAGGTTGATTATTTTAGGTTATAACAATAATAATAATTGTAAGTAATAAATTAATCGAAAACTTTACGTTTCACCCACAATCATATGAGCCTCCTTCAGGAGAGGGAAAGGTGCTAGGCTACAGGCAGCATGGTAGCTCAACTTGTAATCTACACCAGAGATGAAACTAACTGAACGAGAAGCAATTGATCACGGCAATTCAGCCTATGAAAATCATCTGCAGCGATTGGGGGAGCCTTTCGCTGATTGGTTGGGTATCTCGGTCACTGTTAGTCGAGGATTGATCGTTACAAATAACGGAATTCCATAAGTCTAAGAGGAGGTAACCTGTATCCCTGTTAAGATTCTTGGGATATTTAAGGCTTCTTCATGCATTTACTAATTTTTCGATTGGTAATTATAACAGGAAAATCGACGGTGACCGCAACACCCAACCAACCGCGACACGCAATATCGCAGAGCCCACTGTTCATATAAAAGCGCGTTGCTCCCCCGGGACTCCCGCCGTTGACTTTTGTCTTTGGCATGTTTGACATGCTAAACTACCGTGATCAGCTGGGTCCCGGTCAATTAGCTTCACCTCTGGAGTCGTTTGCACGTTGAGTTGCTGTGCTAGATGTGACATTCTTAGGTCCAGGCTAGAGAGGTTAAGTATTAAATAGATAATGGTCAGATAGCAGCAGCAATACTATCAATATGAGGATACTATGGCAATAGTAGTGGCATCTTCTATTAGATTGTTCGTACTTTTCAATGCGTAATGTCTTATTTGTTATTTGTTATCACTAGCCTTCGATTGTGCCTCTTCCAGTACTAAATCGAAGTAGGATAAGTCAGTGGCTTTTGTTACCAAACAGAAATATCATTAATATAAATTAAAAATAAAAGTTTTTCTAAGTTACATCCACGTGCGAACTTACTCACGATCGTAACATCGTGAAGATCTGATGCCACACAATTGATAGAAATATGCTGTTGTCTACTACTCAGATAATAATCCGGTTCGCATTTTTAATATAAGAATTTATCTAGCAAAATGCTAGCGCAAGCAAAGTGAAAAACTTTGGACGTATCCCAAAATTTCGCCTCAAAATGCTTTGCAGGATCAAAACCGCGCTCAATAGCTGGGCCAGGTTATTCATAGCAAGTTGACAATGACTTCCGCAAACCCTACCAGCATTTATTGAAGTTTTTAACATTTATTGAAATTTATTGAACTTACTCCATCAAAATAGTTAGCAATTCTTGACATTAAAGCTTTTTCAAATATGTTCCCAAACAATGGTATCAGCGCTATAGGCGTAAAGTTGTCTAAAATATAAAATGAGCTCTTTGAGAAATACGCAATTATGGGAATATGCAGCCATTATAAATTATATCCTTTGTCTCGATGAAAAATAGTTCTTCAAAAGAATAAGAGTAATGCACGTTACATTTATATTTGTCTAAATAAAACATGCGACTTTTTGAGGCTTTGGTAGTGAATCTATAATATTCTGTCCAATACCAGAGAAATATAAATTAAAATCACTCGCTGAGGTATTAGAATTAACAACTTTTATGTTAGCACATTGGCTTCTAATAACATTCCACGTAGCTTTCACAGGGTTATTTAAACGTGAAATATAGTTTACATTTGCCGCAAGTCTAGCACTTCTCAGAGCTGGACGATGTTCATTAAGGAAATGTTTATGTAGTCGCCTTGAAGTAAATATCAAAATCTACTCCGCTGCAGGATGTCTCTCGTTGTACTTAAAGAATCGTCAATCCAAGAAGTCCCATTCCTTTCCGTATGTGTTTTGAAATATTTTGGGAAAGCAAAGTCAATGGTGTTCGTAATGCAATGCAAAAAAAAACATGATCAGAGCGCTTATAATTGGTAGTAAAGGTGCTAAAATAATATTAGTCTGTATAATAACATTTTCTGCACGTAGGTTAACTGTTGTATTATCTGTAATCACTATTTCATGACCAATTATTCCAGCCAAACCACAAAATTGCGTCTATTTCGTAAAAATTAATGATATAATTTCCATTTAACACGACTATATGCTTAGAATCCGCGTTGTAAAATAAGTAGATGGAAATGTAAATATTAATTTGTGTAATTAATCGTAGAAAGTCCGAGAAGAAAGGTGGTTAGGTAGAAACCTGACGTTATCCATCTAATCAAATCACCTCCATTATTTACATATAATTCATGTAAGAAACCTACCTCGAAATCATTGTTACATTTACTTTTTTCCGATTTCAAACGCAATGTTTCTACCTGAAGCCAATAAGTGAAAAGGACGGAGTAGCAGGCTTCCTTAAACATTCTTAGAAGCAGGAATCGACTTAGCATCTCCTTCTACTTTATCTGACAAATCATTTAGAAAGTCATTAGTATTTAGTTATTGTTTATAATCACGGATTTATTTTGAATATTGTTAAGAAATGTTCCTGCTGCGAGAAATACTTTACGATACTATCGATATTTCCGACCGGAAATTTATCCCAGACAGTTAATCAATCACTGCTACTAGGTGCCCGATTTTTCTCCGCCAATTGCGGATATCTTTGCAGAAGATATCTAAGAAGGGAAGGAAATAAAAATTATGATTACGTGTTCGTTTATTTTATATCCTTATTATTGTTATTTCTATGATTCTATTCATTGACGAAATCATTATTATCTGATTTAAGATCGCATGTATTGCTCGACAAAAATCTTACGCGAGTTACGAGTACTTCGCACAGGGTATACCATGGAATATTTGAAGTAATGGGCTTTACTGACTAAAATGAATATGATCATAATGTGCGAGTACATATTAGACTTATCTTTGACTAGTAATGGTATTTCTATACATAATGGAAGATGACGTAAATTGTTGATAATTCACTAAATATTATCAAGTACAGGCGAATCTTTAATTATAAAATGTCATCTTTGATAAAAAGCGGGACCAATAGCTTCTCGCTGTGTGTGAAAGTAATCAACAGATTTTTGAAATGTTTCTACTTGAGCAAAGAAAACTGTATATTTTCATTAAAAAAATCAAATTCTTGGTGAGAGAATTGTCCTGGGACAAGAAAACAAATCAACATTTACCTACGAAAGGAGTTTGAAGTATGATATTCAAACTGTTCTCTGCCACTACTTTTATGGTCCTTTAAAAACCGATTCGCAGATAAGGCTTTTCTTGTAAAATTCCTTTTATACATTAATAACACTAACCGACATGATTTTTATAGCTGACTTAACAATCTACAAGTTTGGTATTTTGATTTGTTTCAAACATAAAAATTGTTCAAAAGTTTGCCAAGGAATATTTGTTGATCCACAAATTAGAAAGCTGTTTAAAAAAGAAATTTTTCAACGTACCATAATTGACTCAAAATTGGCAGCGACAATTTCTTTTAAAAACGTTTTCAAGCACTTTCTAGGAGATTAGAAAAGTGAAAACTACCAAGATATCGGCTAATTTGAAAGAAAGCTATAAAAATTGAGGGTGCTGAATGTCGCCCACAGTTAATTTTTTGCATTCACATTTGGATTTATTTCTTGCTAATTTGGGAAAGATGAATGATTGAGTGATGCATGGGGGAGGGGGCATTGTCCTTTAGTGCATTTTACTTTTGATAAAATAAAGCAAACCAAAAGAATTGAGAAATCAGGAAGTTATTTTTTGAAAGAATTGTTAACATTCTTCTCCTCATTTTAACCGACTATCGATATAACATACATAAAAAAGCTCAGCATAATTCGATTCTGCAAAAAAATTACGCAACTGAACTTATTCAAATAAATTATTAACTTTCTTCCTCGCCATATGCTTTAATTCGCCTATATTACAAACGAAGCGAAATCTGAATTAATATTAAAAACTGAGTGAAAAGGGTCGAGAAATTTTGAGGTAAAATGACGTTTGTGGTCCTCCTTTAAGGTTTCATTCCAGTCTTTATTAAGTGCTGCCTTTTTGCGGCTTTATTTCGAGGTCGGCGCCCTGATCCTACTAACAATTAATTTCTGGATGGTTTCGTCGTTCCTCGGCGAATAATTAGCGTTTCAAGACAAAAGACTTTTTCATTTAGAGTTTTTTTTTCAACTGCTGGTATTTACTTTCTCGTGGTTTCGTTTATTATCTTTTAAGCGGCCCATTTTATTAAAAAAATTTTTTGCAGTGCAACAAGGGAAAGTTAGCCATTACACGTCAATAAATTAGGTGATAAATTTGCAATGTTAAGTGCGAGCAGAAATTTTAGACGTAGTTGATATTACCAAACTAATTGAGTAGATTTCGCGTTTGTGAATTCGGGAATGTTTTAAGGACACTCTGTACAATTTCGATTCTAATGGAAAACGATATATGAACCTCCAAACCAGTATTAGAAATTTAAAAGGAGAAGTAATCTGACCTCGCGACATTCCTACAGGTTTATATGCTGCTCACTGAAACAACCTTTTCTAATCACTACACGTGACACGAACTTCGAAACGTAAATAATAAACACCTTGAAATTGAACACATAATCAAATACGTGTTAGCTGATTAACCGATTTGACTCAAAGTCTGAAATTCAAGTAGCGCTATTTAATCGCGATAGCGATTGTTTTGCACTACAGCAAATTCCGATAATTTTACTTATATAGAGAAGAATTATTATTATTTCGTTCTACCACTATTATCATTGCGTTGACTTATAATATTCTCCCAATTCCCTCACTATCTAGATAATAGGAGAGAGACTTCCGAAAAAACTAAAGGGAGTGATTTGTCACACAGTAGCGCTGAAAGTCTTGCTGGGATTGCTTCATATTAGCATTGGGAAGCAAGCTATATCGAACTCTCACTCTTTGTGCATGGGTATCTTAGAGGACACCTCAAGAGCTTTGGAGCCCATGCAATACAATTTTGATCAGCCTTATCAGCCTAATTGGAAGCCGTACCAAGTGGGTATTTGGCGAACAGAAATGCAAACATATTCAGTGACAACCAGGCAACTCTATAGGTTATTATGATTTGATGCGTAATGGTGTACACAATTTAGAACAACCGCAACGCAAAACCCACGTTACCTTACGGTGGGTTCCAAACAACCACGTCATCGAAGGAAACGGAGAGACAGATTAGCTGGCTAGAGAAGTAAAAATTTCATTGGTCCTAACCCTTTCTGTACTGGCTTCGAAGAACCACACAAAATAAGCAATAAAGGCAACGGAGGACAATCAAAGAATCTTTTAAAGCGTTCTACAAAACAGTTAAAAGTAGTTGTATCAGGCTCGCCAAAGACACCAAAAGTAGCGCTATCATTGAGCAAGGAGGACCTAAGGCTACTGGCAGAATTTACGATATTTATCTGACATTTATCTGAGTATTTATCTGACTCACATAAAAGGCATTTTCTTGCAATAGATCTATTTAAGTCGTTGTGACCAATAGCATCTACGTCATCTAAGACCCGACTATAATAATAATAATAATAATAATAATCTGGTAGATCATTTCTGTGTTGTTTCGTTCTATTTTAGCGATGTTTTGCCACATAGATGGCCTCGCAATGTGAGCAAGAAAAAGAATATACCACATTGGATTTTAGAAGCAATGGTATAAGATGTTTACATTTAAAAGAACTTGACCAGAGTGAACTCTAAATCTTTAAAACAAGTAGAAAGTAATGGCAGATGAAATAAATGGAAATCTGTAGTATTATAGTCTTAGGAATTAGAAGTAATCTCTTCAATAGAATTGACGCAGTGGCTGTTGCATAGGATCTAGCGAACCAAATCTAGGAGCCAACCATTATCGACGAAATTGACTTCAAATTATTGTAATGAAATTAAGGACTTGGTATCTTTAAGACTCTGTTCCTCATCGCTTTGAATTAGTTTTTGGTTAAAAGAGTGATTGGAACAGAAATGAATTAATTTCCATCGTTTCTAATGTGTTTGTGTAGTCTGATATATACGTCTTATTCTTACAATATTCGTTGTAAAATTTTGATTTAATGCGTGGTGAAATCGAAGCATTTACAGAAACTCAACTGAATCTTTTATTTAGCCCTTTTTGACATTTATTTAAATTCTTGCCCGAAGATGATTTAATTGTAACACGAAATCGACCGCCTCGCACTCACACAAAGTCACTTT
Organism: Oryctes rhinoceros; assembly: GCA_020654165.1. NCBI lineage: Eukaryota > Metazoa > Arthropoda > Insecta > Coleoptera > Scarabaeidae > Oryctes > Oryctes rhinoceros. The sequence continues at coordinate 4,630,633 of JAIOKQ010000018.1, read as the reverse complement.
GGATTATAAAAATTAGAAATCTGATGCCTCATTGTTATTATAAACGAATCAAAGCTTATATTTAAGCGTAACTTATTGAATTTGGGGGTGTCTACAATTTTAATATAATTACATTTTCTATTATAGTTTATAAATAAATGATCAAAGAAAACATCAACAGCATTTATTGGAATCTATGAACGAAGACTTACAGAGGGTTGGTCAATGCTCACAATGAGTCTAGTACCATTAAACTTCCTTTTCTAGTAGATACGCTAGTATCCGCGTTCGTACACGCAGTAAAACTACTTTGAAGATGACAGAAGTGAATCAATGAAGTCTTGATATTCTCAATTTTATTTATTATTATGTTGTGAAAACTTTTGGGAACCACCTAGTAATTTGTGATAGCAACGTGGTAAGGTAATATGTTGATCTTGATGCTTCTTAAGCGCATGTAAAATATATAATGCTGTGAATTAAATTTGTTGTTTATTATCTCACAATGTCTGTCAGTTGCCATTTGTATTAAATATAGTTTATGTTTTAAACATTAAACACTGTATTTGTGTTAGCTTTTCAACAGTTTCGCATTACACCTGACTCGATCAACAGCGAAATCAGACTTTTTTACCTAACATTTAGTAGTGATAGATCTCATCATCTTTATTGGCTTTATTATTTAATGTTCAAGTTACAGAAAGGCCGACACGTTTCATTATTTGTCTGTGACGATCGGACATCGACAATCCGCCCGTCTACGAACGCCATAGGCATTATCGTGCTGGAATAGTGGATGGTGCTCCACTCATTTGAACTATTTTAGTTCTAGCGTGACGCACCGCGCTGTAGCATAATGAGCTAGTGTGCAACAACCTTCATACCTAGCATTGTTTACCGGAACAGTATTTATTTAAACCAAAACAAAAGCGTAATATTGTCAAAGGCTACTCCTAACTGCTTTTAAAAACAAATCACGTACATTGAAAGTGTCGTGAAGTAACAAAGTGCACTTTCAAAAATATTAGCAGAATATAATTTATTATTTACTATTAAACGTACGTGCACAATTTATTCTTTACTGTTAACCGTTATTGCTATGGAAACGCTTCTAAACAAAATTTGTGATGCCGATTCAAGCTTGATAAATACTTGCTGAAAATTTTGTGCAGGGATATAATGTTAAAGATTTTTTTTGCACGAGAAACGATTATCTGGAATATAGTACTAGTGGATGGCACAGTGCGCAACGTTTATCTATTTTATTCAAGCCAGCGCACGCACAAATCCATTCGTAATACTGAATATGCAAAGCTGATACATATTCATTTAAATTAAAGTTAATTTAATTGAAACGTTGTAAATTTGATTTATGTACATACATATCCGGATCGTTACAAATAGATTTTGACAAGACTAAAGCTATTGTGCTGGTTGTAAAAGTGAAATGTATTAATAAATTAATCATATTAAATAAATGTACAATGGATCGTATCATTGTAACATCACGAAAATATTATAAACCAGCAAGTACCTAATATCGTATTTAAGCAAAACATTTCGCCAATGGCTACAGGTAATATAACTATTGAAATGTCTTAAATAACTAAATATGTTCTTAGTTACTTCTTTTCGCTTATTATTAGTAATAGTAAGCTGCTGTAAGATTGCATTGATAGAAAAAATTCGCGACTTGTGATTGGCTAATAGACGGAGCAAATTCATATGCACACAGAATACTTTACTCAGCAAATTTAATCAAGTTATATATAATGAAATATTACCGAAATCTATGTAATTTCTCAAACATCATCGTTGATTCTGTTCCTGCATTTACTGCGTTTATAGGTGGTGTAGATTTTAGAAGAAAATTGTCGCTAAGTAGTTATGTAATAACATACATATACCATAATAGTTACATAATATGAAGGCTCGGCTATACTTCCTGCAAGACAAGCGTTTTTGGAAAAACTTACAAGGTGACTAAGGAACTCCGCAGGAAAAGAAAAACGATTAATTGTTAGTAGCGAGGACGGTTTTATTACCTTCGAATCGCAGAAAATAGAAAACTATAAATTCTTAAATTTCGAACATATTTTTCCTTCGCTCTGTAGCTGATTTAACTAATAACTGAGATTCGGAGATCTTCCGGTATTTTATATAGCAGCATGTTAACATACATATGTTCTGAAACCGTTCGGGGTACTTGAATATAGCCTCGTTGAGAATATTGATCATTAACGTTAAATATGGTTCCTTCCTTTAAAATTGATAGAGTTTACCGACGGAGAGATTTATTTGCAATGACAAATTGCTTCCCTACCGATGGTACCATCACGTATTGAACGTGTGCTTTGTGCGACAAATGTTGCGAATTTGTCGATACAATAGAGTGTCTGCATGCCTGGACAATACTGAGTTTCGTACATATTATATCACCATATTAGCCATTGGGGTTTCACGTAAGTATATATCGGAAAAGAGTAATGTTAATTTTTTATGTGATCATAAATATTGTATTTAACCCATTTACCTTATCTATCTTGCACAAATAGAATAATAATGCTGAAAAATTTGCAGCATTAGGTAAAAGTTTTCAGATTTCTTTCGTTGAGCTACCTTCGTCGTCATGAAGAAAAGTTCTTGTATTTTGGAAATGACTGTTGAACATCTACGAATGTAAGCATAAAAAATAATTTCTATAAATAGATAATAGATCAGATTCACCATCAATTTGTTTTAATCTGATAAACTTAGAATCTTTGTTTATAACTTCTTCAACACGCATATTCACAAATTGTCACGAACTTCTTATACCTTATATAATTTGAGGAGTTACAGTTTCGGTGTTTTAAAAATTTTCTACTATTCTAACTTTTATTCTCGAATAATTTATGCATTCGTTCATTGGGGAATGAGCACTGGCGCCACTCGAGTTTTTATTTTACATAAGAGAGCCTTAAGATCGCTGGCAAGACGCAGCTGGAGAAGTCCATGTAAAAGCGCATTTCCACAACACAGGAAATGTGAATTCTCTCCTAACATCCAAACAACAATCATCTCTGAACTTCACCGGATGCAAGTTGTATAATAAGTAGCTTACTAAGATAAAACAACTTAACAATTTTAAGATTTCATTTTTTTTCTTACGTTTTTCTTCAATAGTGTCTCTAGAAAAATATAAGAAAGTGGATATGGATGATTCCAAAATCTGCAGTTCTGTCCATAATATAATGAAACAACCAATCGGTCAACTGCTCTGCACTGTTGTTTCGTTTGGGCGCGTTGAACGATATCTACGTGATGTACTTCCCGTTCCAGTCAAAATATTTGGCAATATATTAAATTATTGAAATTATTAGACTTAAAGCCAGATACGATGAAATGAATTGATACATTTATTCGTTTTATTTATAAAGAAAAAGGAGGCGTAACGATAGATTCAAGATATGATATAGATGTTCTTAATCTGGGATTCGCGATTATTCGAAGTACTATGAAACGTACTAATTTCCGGGATCTCAGAATAAACAGGAACGAATGAATGCCAAGCAAACGTTTTGACAACTTCATTACTGTTTTATCGCGTATTGTTTTAAGAACTTAGCCAAATACTCAATCGTTTCTGGATTCGGTGTACTGGACAAGAGTGAACAAACATCGAGCGGTACTAAAATTTCCCTACCTTCTAATTCAATTTGCTTACAATTTACCATTTATTTTTATAAGTTAAAAAGTTAAGTTTTTATAAATTAGTGAAGTTTCTACTTCAAGACTGTCTACTTTGTAAATTTGTATATTCTATATGTTAGCCATTTGGACAATTTATACGTTGGTGAGTCTATGCCTGAAACTATTGGACTTGTGGATGTGCCCGGATTTTAGGCAGTACATTTTTGGAACTGTTGGGCTTGAAAGTGACAGATTTTGTTTAAGGTACACGTTAATAAATTTGGAGCAATTTTTTATAGTTTCTTTCGTTTCTGTTATCATAAATGGTGAAGAATTTTTTGTCAGTTCTCTATATGGTCCTGACGATAACAAATTGTTGACGCGGTTGAGGTAATCCCGCTTGGCCAACATGGCTATTTTGTTCCCATTATTTGCTTTTAAATAAAAATATTTTTTATTTTTCAGGCCTTTAATAGTCTCGAAATCGCTTGTTATATCTCAACCTCTTAATTTGATTTAAGTTTTGTGAAATGGTAATTTTGCATGCACTTCGTACATAGGCTTTTGCTGTAGAAAATGCTGTAGAATTTTTCTACTTACTTTCATTAAGTTACTTTCTACTCTCTACGTTTCTACTGACGCGATGAGTTCTTCCATCGGGGTGCAAATCCGCGATTCTAATAAATAAATAATAATAATATTTCATGTCTTTATATCCCCGAATAGTTTTCATCAATTGCAGGGGCATCGGGCGACCTTGAGTTATTATTAGGCCTACGCTCGTGAAGCATCTTAAGATGTTTACTCGCTATTCGCCAAATTTTGAGCACGGAAAACTACGGAAAACTCTTACTCCGAGACTGAATGTTTTAACCCCTTATTGAACAATGCGATTTCGGTTTTATTAAAGGTCTCAGACGATTGATTAGAAATCAGCTGCGTGTTCCCCAGGAAACACAGGATGCTTTCATTCTTCTTTGGACAAATTTTCCTGAATTTTTTTGTTGAGACCTTGCATTTTTTGTTTGGATTTACAATTGATCTGTTCAACTAAACGTGTTTAGAGATTACAGCTTCCTTCTTTGATTACTGTATTCATCTAAAAGCGCATCTCGCATTCTCGGAGTTAATTGAAATGACAAACTTCATAAATTTTGGAAAGAATTATGTTTTTTATAACGTTTAAGAAATAAGATATTAGCTTGTATTAAGTAAATTTACTCGTATTACCAAAGCAATTCAAATCCTTGTGCTGAAGAGCCATGATCAATAAAGATAGTAAGGACTGTGGCGTGTTAAGATTATGAAATCATGTAATCTCATAAGATAATAAGAAATGCAGATCTGGTATCTATGATTGTTATACCGGTTTATATGAACGTTGAATATGAATGTTTATATGTCTCAGGCGGTCTACGTAGTGGTGTTCAAAGCAAGAGCTACACCGTAAAGTACGGGCGGGTAGGTTTATAGTTTAAAAAGAAATTTCTTTAAAGTTCGACTTCAACCTTAAAGAAATTTCTATTAAATGCATTTTTAGCATTGCTTTAAATAGTCTAACAAGCTGTGATATCACTGTTTCCCTTATACGGGAATTTCATTATATTGCCCAAATTTAATGCGTTCTAAAGTTTAACATGGTTAATAGCATTGTCAAAGTGTTAAGATTAATCTTCTCATAATTGCCATAAAAGCTATATTTATAAGGTAAGAAATGTTGTTAATTATTTTACGTATGTTTATATGTAAGCCATTAAAAAAACAATGCATATTGTCAGAGCAAGCAAATAAAATCCATTATTAATAATAATTATCAATTTTAGAAGGCAATCAATCAAAATATAAAATGGAGGCAAGGAATGTAGTTGCCCATGGTTGCAAGATTTTGAAATGGAATGTAGAAGTCGCCAGATTTTTTAATACATGTCTTGGTCAAAATTTCGTCGTCTATTGTGAAAATCAAATTTAAATTATAAACGTAACGAAACAATTCAACAGCAAAAATACTTCTCTCGTATAACTGAAAATGACGTTTGTGTGCTTATGTGTTTACATGATATAATTTTAAATATTAATTAGGAAACAATTATATTAAATAGTTTCATAGAAGGTAAGATTATATAGCCATAATAACAATGGGTTTCATTCACCAATTTTGTGACTATTTTAGGTAATTCTTGTAAAGGTTCTTATAAAATTTGAAAAATCGAATATATAACAATGACGACAATTCTTTGTCATATGTGAGTAGATTACTTAGTTTATACATAGTGTGTAAGAGCAGAAAATTCTTTGCATCTTTTGCATCTCCAAGAAATGCTATATACTCATAGGATCTAATGTGTTAAAGAAACGTTGTAACTATCTTCGTTTCGTTTTTATGTGTAGTTTTTTGTTTTACTTGTTTATGACAGGTTTTATATTCTAAAAACGAAATTTATTGTTCGTAAAATAAAGTTAACTTAATGGCTCCAAATTATAGACCTCGTTCTATAGTATTAGGCTGAGGTTTACCGCCTAACGTCTCTGAGGAGTATCAATGCATCTGCAAACATTCTCCAACGAATTTGATAACAATTAACGGTGCTTAATTTAGGAAATCATTAAGTTCAAATCGAACTATCTTCTACATAAAGTTACTCTAAATTGGAAAATTATGGAACGAAAGAATGTAGTGCGAAGATGGCCAAAAGATGCCGTTGGTACTTTAAATGTGGATCGATCATTAGATCTAGAAAATTTACGCTCTGGTCGTCGTCCGTAATAGATGTCGTAGTAAACAATTCCAGTCACGGTACACCACCATATTCCCCGAAAGGACGTTAAACGCTCGAAATGCGGGGATCCATTACCACGCAACTCGAACCGTGCGCGAACTGAGCCGTATATTCGCGACATGATCGTTTGAGTAAATTAAGAATATTACTGGTCTCGATACCAATCCATGAGGAACGCCCGCCGTGACGCTAGTAATCTTCAAGATGAATGGTTTGATGCATTACTTCTTCAAAGACATCGTTGTCCGGCAGTCCGATTGCTCAGAGATTTTATGCTAAATCGTGAACATACAAATATTACTAGTCTATTCAATTGTGTTAATGGTTTTCTTTTCATTTTCACTTGATTAAAACCAATTATTTATCTTGTGCTTCGAAGTATAAGTTGTGCACTAGACAATATTGCTTAATTTCAAGCATCGTACTGTGTATACTAACACTTTTCCACCATTCTGATTTATATCTAGCGAAAGGGAGCAATGACATAAATGCGCCGCTTTGCACGATAATGTAAACCGAGCTTTATTCTTCTACGTGGTAATATTAAGAACCACTCATCGAGACGACTTTAGCAACTGTACGTCTTTGTCATCACGTTTCGCTCGTACACGGAAAGGATGATCAATCACGTTTTGAGCAAGGGTTCTATACGAACAGCGCACTTCACTAATTTGTATGCATCGCCGTCTAAAAGCCAATGAGAAATAGGATAACATACATACCAGAAGACTTTGTTCCACCTTATAATGTCAGGATTTATTTTGTAAAACGATAGTATCCGACCATTCTACTGCATGATGGATCATTAAATATGCAAGAGATAAAAATATCGTAAATGGGATAACTGACGTATGCAACGCCTTATGTTCTGCTGTTATACGTGCTACGGCTCGAAAAGAAAGAATACAGGTTCGTCGTTGAGAAAAGAAATTGTAAAGAGACGCAAGCATAAGCGGAACCAAAGCAGCGTTCGACATGTAGATGGCGCTCAAGTCGTATAGGAGCCATGATTTTCGAACCCTACAAAACCGAGATCGTTCAGTTTCTCTTGAGCTATCGTAGTGGTAGCATCAAGCGTGTTTATTGTAGTGACCCCAGAGAGATGACTACCGCGAATCATATGTGCGTTTATATAAATTGCTTCATAAGTAATAAAAAAGATAAGAATATAACGTTTTTCGAATTTCTTGTGAATGATGGGAACAGAGCGAAAGAGTGGATGCTAAATTGGGGCAATATTAATATTGTAATGATGGATATCGATAAGTTAAGACATAGATTAATTTGCGAGAAACATTCTAAGAAATTCAACGGACATTCCATTAAATAATAAACGTAACGAGAAAATTGTATAAGTACGAATTATACGATTACATGGATATTGCTTTATCCGGAATAATGAAAATATTATTTCTGGAAATTAGATAGAACGGACAATCTTTTAATGTCTGTCATTAGTACTTAAGCATTATATATACAGATTATCTAAAAGAGAACTGCATCTATCGATATATACAACGGTATGCAATACATTGAATAACTTTGCAATATGCAATAACCTTAACTATTTAAACAAAAATTTTGTTTACAACTTTACATTTCCGGTTATACCGGTAGTAGCTGTAAATTTTGTTATTGTAAATGGAACAAATATATGTTATTACAATTTGGAATTCCTAATCCAATTTCAGGGTTTGTTTGGTACAACAACGTTGTTATTTTTCAGCATATTTCAAATATTTGCATTTTTTGGAAAGTTTAAACGGATGGATAGGTTCATGTGAACTTTTATAGCCGTAAGTGTGTATTGCGGAAAATTGAAATTTTGTGGAACTGTTAACAATATAAAGTAGTATTCAGCGGCAGTGGGCGATAACGTAAATGGGAGGCTCCTAACAATGATTCAACTCACTCGTTTATTTTCTTTACAAACTGTGCACATTGTACTATGCAACGGTAATACACGAGCGAACTGAATCCGTGTACGCGACCTGCCGTTAGTAGCTTTATAATCCGGATAAATTTTTCGAAAACGATATACAGGCTGTCCGATAATTACGATAAAATTTTCAAATGTAAAAAGTGCAAAAAGTTGACGAACCCGTTTTTTTGCCATCGACGGTTTTTTGCCTTGACTTATACGAAGTTTTTAAAATTCTTTAGTATTCGTTTAATTGTGTTTGGTGACAGTTTCTGTTTTTGTAGTTACCGAGCAGCAAAGGAGGTTTTAATACTACATGGTTAACGGTTTCGCAAAATCTCAAACTTTCAGATTACACTTTCAAACTATAGAAGTTTACGTGCACTTGTCCATTTGTGAAAAATTGTCGAAAAATTTAATTATTTCAAATACGATTCTTATCAAACTCGAACTACAAATTCGAAAATGTAAGATGTTCTATTTAAAACCATAATGTTGACAGTTACTTCCGCTATAACCGGAAGTGCAAATTTATTAAAAATATTTTAGTTCGATAGTACACATGGGCTATATCACACTACCAAGTTTTCTGAATTTTCCGATGTATATTTTATCTATTGATCAATACAATTCTAGGTGAGACACTGTGTATAGGGCGACGTTTCTGAAATCGCTTACCTTTCTGAAGCAACAAAAGGACATAAATAATTTTGAAATTGTAGCTTGAGAAATTTCGATTAAAGAGCAATGTTTCGAATAATCGGGATTCTTCTGTAGCGATAAAGTAAAATTGAACATTTATTTCTGTTAAATATTATAACAGTAGGAGAAAGTCTAGATATTCTACTTTCCACAAGTAATACGTCCAGCACTTTACTGAAAACCTGCGAAAAGGGGAACTTAGCGATTAGATTTCGTTAACACAACAGGGAACTGTTAAATAGCAGGAAAATGTTAACTGTGGTAGTATCTCAGAACTGAGTGAGGGTATACTACAGATGTCATCATCAAACATTGAAATTGCGAAATTAAGAAATAAGTAGTTATCCTACACCATTGAGAAACTGCGAAGAAAATGTGAAACTTTGTCTTCGGAAAAATATAGAATATCAAAGAAGAAAAATATAGCAAACTCAACCGTGCAAAGCGTACAAGCACTTAGGAGAGATATGGTTTACATCAGAGCTACAACTGGCTATCTCAGTGTACTACAAATTTTTCAAAACAAACCGAATCAATTTTTTTCGATAATGTTTTTTTTTTTTTGGCATTAATTAATTAATAACAAGTAGAATATTTTTTAAGCCGGAAAAGATGTTGCACATTTAACGGAATGTTTACCAATCGGACTAGGTGGGTAGTTGAATTCTTTTATCTTCTCTTTTAATTATTGCTGCCACTAATCATCAAATTTATAATTATGTTTTCCTCCTTTATAATGTTTTATTTATCTTTGTCTTCTCTTAGAAGCTACAAAATTTGTTCTGTAAGTCTGCAAAGGCAAAAGTAGGGCATTTCCTTATTTCATTTGTATTTGCCAGCAGCCTGTGGGTCATAGTTGAAGGTTTATTAAAAAAATGTATAGAGGGCTCCACTTTAACGGCAAATATTTTTGTCTAGAGAGAGAATAGAAAAATATGCGTATATATTCCCTATTGACCAATTTGGTTGCGTCTTTTTGCAATTTCTTCACTCGACGGATTCATACAACAGCCTGGAAGTAAGCTTTTATAGAACTAAATACCTTGTAAGGCATATATATATAAACGTGTATCGTTAGCAAAATGTTAAAATGTGATGGAAAAGTACTAGTCATTAAAATTATTAAGGTTTCTTTATTAAACTGACAAGTACATACGTAATTTTTGTAACAATATGTTTTTGTACATCGCAATTATTTATTATCCTTTTGGCGTTTTAACGACTATTATTTGTTTCGAAATAGAAACGTTTACCTTGTTTTCTGGCTAATACTATTATTAGTGTTGCACTTCGATGCTCCGAAAATATGATTTTGCCACAATTCGATACTAGATTGCGGTCATATTCGAAAGACGCTAATGTTGACAGTACTTCGGTAATGCTAATATTACCTACATTAACGGCTCAGTGGTCCAGTGGAAGAAGGGCTGCACCTAGCTGGGAAAAGTTGAGCTCCGTAAGCTTGGTCACCGCTAGGACTAAAATTTTCATAGTGAACCCGATACACTCACCAAAAGTACACAGCGTCACGTGTAACGCAGAAAGCTAAGCAATTACATTTTGTGTTAGTTTATTTTGGATCTCCACGCGAGTTAGTCGTTACTATAAATGAAACCAACGTCGCTTGTTTAAGTTATAGTGTTTCGAGCGCACAGAAGCGCAAAAGGCGACCATCGCTTGAAAATGTAAAAGAGGTAAAAAGATGTGCGCGAATTTCGGGATTTATGTTAAAATAGTTTGTAAAGTTTGCGATAAACCATTATTCTGCTGGGACAAATACGACTGCTCAGAGCATCTCAATGGCATACAAATACAAATCGAAAATTGCCATCAAGAGCGCATCATCTTGGATTCACTGTACCGTCCTTCTCTTCTTCAAGCTTACACACTCCAGTAATGGCCTCATTATGCCTGAAAGAAGATAAGTGCAAAATAAGCGAATTCAGTAATTGTTTCATGCTCTCTAAGTGGGAAAGTTGACAGTTAGTTATTTTCACACAAAAATCGTTACGTAAAATTCAAACGACCGGTTTCGTGTGGAATACACACATCTTCGGGTCAGAATTTATAGGATATATATTAGATTTCTGATTAGCTAGCGTGGTCGTTCGTCGAAGGCATTTCATTAAGGAAAGTCGACTCTTGGCGCAAGCGAGATAGTACCAGTGCCAACCATTTAAAGTGTCGCTGATACACGCGTCACATTAACATGGTGCTTGATCAAAATGAAACGTTGTTAAGATGGTATTTCTTTTTTTTTAAGAAACCACCTTTTGTCTAACCGGTTTAGCGCACTACCATAACTACAAGTTTTGGTTAATGGGAAATCCTCTTTGGGCGAATTAAATCTTTTGAGTTTTAGGACATTGGACAGAAACCCAGCCGCTTCGTTAGATTCCTTTTAGGTTTGGGTTGCTGTTTTCTGTAAACTAAAAAAAAAATCACCAGCTGAACATTTAGTTTTAGTACCGTAGAATTCCGTCTTATGCTGCTATGGAGGTTCATCGATATTTTGCGGCAGCTTTTTCAAAAAAATAGGTTAAATGATAAAGATTCTAAACTTTTGTCAATTGAATTATTTAAAATCAAGAGTCTATTATAAGAAGTCATATTAGAAGGACAATACTATTTATCTGTTGTTTGAAAAGGTACGTAGACAGTCATAGAAAGTAGCAGAGAAAATCGTCTAAATAATGATGATATTATCGCGCAAACAGCAGAAAATTATATTCCAACCTTTAAAAAAGACATGTCCGGATAGTATCCTTAAAACAGATTAAGAAAAAGGGGTTATTGATTTTACCTCTTCCTTCATCAGCATCCTGTATATTGTCTCAAGAATTTCCAACGTTAGATGCAGTGTTCACAAAGAAATGTAGTAATAGGAAACAGTTATCCACTTGGCTTGATTTATATTTTTTGCTTAGAATGAAACTAAATAAATGAATTGTATTATTTGGAGAAATTTAGCAAATTATATAAGCCGTCTATTGCGGCATAAATGAATGCAATACGGTACGTTTTGTTTTACTTCCTGCTGTCCAACTTCGTAATGAATGAGCTACATTTAAGAAATAAAAATCCTCCTCATGTTATTTATGTGCTCGTCTTTTTCTAAAATTATTGTTGCTTATTTCGTCCAATAAATCTACCTTTTACCTAACAAAGGTTGGGCCCATAATTTAAAGAACCAAACTTCTGCCATTCCCCGAATCTCATTAATATTTTCTTTTTCCCTTGTGAATCTTTCTCCAGATGGAGCTGTCATCAAATATATTGCCAGTTTGTTTATTGTCGTTCAGAACCCTGAAAGAAGGGACAGGATAAGTGTACAACTATAGAAGAAGAGCAAACGCAAGAAAGATTTGAGATAGGATATATTAAAAAGCGGTCGGTAGAAAGCAAAAAAAAGTGAACCTACTGAAACATAAAGTATCCCGCATTTATTGCGCGTATTTCATACAAAATACAAATAAAAGCGGCTCGTAAGTTTGAATAGGACTTGTAAGAATATTAAGCGATACTAACCGAATACCGGAAAGTATGCCTCCTCCTTCAGCGGTATGCTTAGCTAGAAGGAGAAATAATTTGCGTTCGTCTTTATTTTTCTTCGTCTTGCTCGTTCCGTTGCATAGTCGGAACATTAAAAGCAGCCGAATCCTGACGAGAATATATATTGGAAAATTATGTATCCCAAAAACGTGAATCGATTTAGATGAATTAAGTATTAGAGGATGTACCGATTATTGCACGATAAAATTTATATTCTGGGAACTAATGAATATTTAAAGTACATTCTGCTTCTAAAATATCGCATGTACGCAATATTAATTTTTCATCTCGATAGCATCCTCGTAGTAAAACATCTCGTATTGAACACTTTTCTTTTGAAATTTAAAATATCTTCCCTGAAAACTAAGAGGAAAAATGATGCTAAATATTTAAAATCCATCCTCGTATGTAAATCAAGTGGTTGCTATCTATTTGACGTAAAATCTATACACCTTAAACATGTTTTATGTATAACTCCATATAAAGTACTTTTCATTCACTAAGACTTATTAGTAGCAAATATAATGCATATCTAGAGGGCAAAATGGGTTACTTTTGATTCTTCTAGAACTTGCAGATTGACCAAATGGCTTCTGACTGTCTAGAGAACCTCTAGACTGACCAAATGTAATATAGTCTCCTTCCACAACAGCCTTTTAAGAACTGACCAATCCTTCAATATACTTGATATTGATGAATTAATTTTATGCAAGACAGGAGCAGGGGAAAGTCGTGGAAAGCATGATTGCAACAAATAACTCGTTTATATTAATACGTACATAAAGAGAAAAATCAAGTATGTTTGATAATAACGTTTGACGTGGTAATAACTGAAGATGATGCTAATACTGTTTATGGTATCAACTAAATCGCGTCAGCGCAAAAGCAATGTGAGAAGAGAAAGCAGTAGACAACGTTGTTTCTGCCTATGAGGTGTCATCTATGTTGCCCAAGCGTTTCTCTATCTCACACCTATTTTTTCTCGTTGCAAAGATAATTACGTTTTGTCAAATAAAATACAAAATTTTGCTTCATGTTACATCAAAAATTCAGGCAAAGCACCCACAGCATCGTGCATACTAGTTATGGGACATAACACATGCAAAAAATTGAAATAACGTAAAACTACTCTGTTGATGGATTCATAAGAAGCTCTGCTGTTCTCTTTACAGAACAATCAAAATACACTGCATTGGAAAACTAGTCTCGAACAATACCTTTAAGTATAAAAAAAGCGAATGTACAACACCCAATATTGAAAAAACCGTACAAAATCATCATTCGTTCTTCGGCTTCGTCAAAGACTTGGTAAAGTAAAAGAAAAAAGAAAACGATAATGCTGGTAATGTAAAAAGGTATTGGAGATAACAAATTGAGGCAAACGTGGGAAATCAGAGCCTAGCAAAATATGACAAAATAAGACAATCAGAGGTGAAACAGCGCAAAAAGAAATGCAGTTGTTAGCGAAGAAAGATAGAAGAAACGAATTTCGCAGTACCAAATTCTACATCTGCGAAAGGCAGAAGAATAAATAATATGAAGAAGAGAAACGATGTTGAAAGTATAAGATGAATGGGTTAATCAAATATAAACGAGTCTTTTATTTTTTTATTTATTTTTATTTACAATAATAAAAAGCTAGGTACACATCATAGCGCTCGGTAGCTCCAGTCATCATAAAAATATATATTGTGTCAACAACCAATTGGACACAAACTCTTCCACTCCATCCTTGTTGTTAACCTCCCAGAACTTCTTCCAGTGGTTCAAAGTAAATCGCAAATCGCAGGACGACAGATTAGGACTATATGAAGGACACTCACACGCTCTCCAACACATGCACACGTGACAGCTGCGGTACAGTGCCTCGCGCTGTCATTGAGAAGAAGGACTTCCCGTATCGGTTTTGTGGTGTCAAGCAAATTTGACTTCGCTCAGATGCTTCCAGTAATATGACCGCTCTTCGGAAAACCACCACGGTTCTTATGTTTCGCTTCGCATTGCTTGTTGGTAAGCCACGAAAGTATCATATATCAGCCAGTGATACACGTAATGCTTGCTTCAGAAACTGTGAAATTAGCCTCCGCAGAAGCTTAGCATACACACAAGCCAGATAGTCAATAACTGAACTTGAAATCGACCATAATTCCAGACAAGGATTTTGTTACTTACAACAACGTTTTGATCTAGACTTACTACTGTAAATACTTTAAACGAAAGATAACGCCATATGCAATTTTAACTAAAAAATTAGCAAACAATTCTAATTTTGAATTGAAACAATTTTATATATTCTATTGGTAAAACCGTCAGGTTAATAAGGACGCCTTGCGCTTCGAAATATCGATTGCAAGCACCCCTAATTGATTTAACCAAATTTTTGTAAATTTAAAGGTATTTCAACCTCAATTATGGTCCTTTTATACGCCAAAGTCAGTGTCATTATATGGTCCCGGATCCCGGGTCCTCTTAACCCCTTCTCTACGATGACCAATTAAATCGCTTTCAGATATGTTGTTCTACGCAGTGAATATTATCCTACACAGTGCAATTATTAAAAGTTATTATGATTACTAAAAGTTAATATTATTACCAGAAGAATTTTGTTCAATCGGTATCGTTAAAACGGCTCATGGTGTAAAAAGCACAAATTTGATGGCTGCCACTCGTCCTTTCGCAATGGCCGCATTTTCGGTGCGACACGGCGTCCCGTTCGATTGGGACGAGGAGGCCCGGAACGTAAAGGTTAACCGAAACCCTGATTATTTCATTCCAAATATGAAAGAGGTAAAACTATAGCAAATAAATAAAAAATAAGTTTATACAAGATGATAGCATTTATTGCTGCCTCACTATTGAACCAAAAGATATACCTAATGTTCATCAAGCGAACAAAGTGTAAGCCATACTCAAGCTTTACGGGACCAGATATTATTTTTCAATTATAAAATGTTTTCCAATCTATACTACCCAAAATTGAAATATTTTTTTAAATAAAACACCGTAATACAGTTTCCATTTGTTATGAAATTGCGTTTAAGCGTTATAACAACATATGCCAGAGATACAAAAACATATACAAGTATCAATATTTTCTTTTATTTACACTGGTCGGATGTAATATCTTCCTTTACTCGTTGTTTTTCTCATCGCTGCTGAAACATTTGCGACTTCGATATCGATTGGATGATTCAAATCACGTCCAAACTATATTTGATGGTCTCTTGAAGCTCCTGCATACTCTTTTGTAAATTTGTCCAACCAACATTATCGTAATTTATACTTTTGTGTATACCGTTTTACAAAATAGGTAAACAGTACCTGAATTTGGAAGTAAGCTGTATAACATGGCATTTTGTTGTCCCAAATTTAAAAAATAAGCAGACAGTAGCCTTTCCAAACGTACAAGTTCGACGAAATCGCTTATGACAGGAGTTCTCTCTATTTTTTCTGTATTTTTATTAGATATCTTTAATAACTATCAGAGACATCTAACTCTGTGTAATATAAAGACCAGTGTTCTCCGCAACAGTTTGAAAAAAGTTAATAATACAGCAATCAATCCGAAACGAGACGCAGAATATCCATCAGTATTTACATAGAATAAGACCAATTCCTATTTTATTGCTTTTGTCCATTATCTACTTACTGATTACTCAAATTACTGATTTAAGATACTTTCTAAGGTGAATAAAATGTAAAAATTTCCCTGTATTCAGTCTTAAAGATGATGAGTGTGATGTAAAAAATTCTATGAATTAGTTTCGTTCCTTTATCTACTTCTTGGTAACATTTAAGCAAAATGAACAAAAACTACGTGTAGGTGGTTAGCGATTAACAGGTAATTTTATTAATTGATAATATAAAGCCCTATTCGCGGTATAGTCATAATAGGCTCTCCACATTGCGCGGTTTTCAAAAAGTAGTTACTAAAAATTAGCTGCCATAAGCTGCCTCAATATTTTTTAATTTGTTTTTTAAACACCTATATGATAAGGCGCCGTCAGTTTTTCGATGTGTGGCATGAAAGTACTGATAAATATTGTAGAAGAAAATTGTTCAGAAAAATTATATCAAGAATTGACAAAATTAGTTTGATATTATCGATAACGCGGGCGAAGATTAATCCAGCACTACAGAAGCCTTTGTTTGGTTAGAACAACCAATAACTTTAAATTCCGAAGAGCATGAGTTAACATCTAGTAGAGGACGCCTATGTCTAAATCCTTTGGAGAAGCGAGTCAATAATCCAAGAAGAAGCTAATAATCTTAAATGAACGAGCATCTGACATTTTTTTGCTGCTCAGTTGAATTTAAGAAGTGCAGGAAGAATGTATACTGTAGAAATGGTAAAAAAGTAGCTCTTGGTTTTTCAAAGAAAGGGGTGGAAGTAAAACGGGATCATCGGTCCCTCCAAATGGGAGCGACACCATCTACTCCAAAAGAAGTCCAGCTTTATATATATGTAAATGTATTGAAATAACAGAAGAAATTACAACCATTAATAGATCATACAATTCGTCGATTACACTAACCAACAAGGTCTTTACCCTAAGTTAGTAACGAGTAAGTGGTGAAATTGAACAGCATACATAAAGTGAAAATGATTCGAAAAGCGGCAACATTGGTTTAGCTCTGGTTACAGAGAAAATGCCTTTATAGTATGGCCGGTAATCTAGTCTATTGCAATAATGCTTAAAAACCTTCTGGAGCTTTTGAAATACATCATGATTCCATGACTCATCAAAGACTAGTCTAAAAGCTGTTTTGTTGCATAATGGAAACCGTTATACTTCTATTCCGATGGGCCGTACTGTTTCTATGAAAAGAAACTTACGAAAATCTGAAAACTTTATTAGAAAAGATAAAGTACACAAACTATTCCTGGAATATTTGTGCAGATTTTAAAGTAATTGCAATTATTTTGGATATGCAATCTGGTTACACCGAATACTGTTGCCTTTCATGTCTTTGGGACAGTCGTAACAGGAAAAAACATTATGATAAGCAAGAATGGCCACTACGACAACAGTTTATACCAGCAAAAGACAATGTACAACATCAGCCTCTAGTAGAAAAAGAAAAGATTATAATACCACCTCTCCACGTGAAACTTGGGCTCATGAAAAACTTTGTAAAGGCACTGGATCTCGAAGGTGAAGGTTTTAAATACCTTCCTGAAAAGTTTCCAAAAGTAACACAAGGGGAACTGAAAGAAGGTATTTTTGTTGGACCTCACATGCGAGAAATAGTAAATGATGAAATCTTTGAAACCAAATTAACAGTGAAGGAAAAACATCTTGGCTCTCCATGGTACAAGTTTTCACGAATTTCTTAGGAAACAAAACAGCTGACAACTATAAAACTTTACTAATGGATACGTTACAAGCATTTCACGCTGCTGGCTATAATATGTCCCTCAAAGTGCACATTCTACATTCTCACTTGGATTTTTGTCCGGAAAATATGGGCGACGTTAGCGATGAACACGGTGAGCGCTTCCACCAAGACATCATGGGAATGGAAGAACGGTATCAGGGGAAATGGGATCTTGTTATGTTAGCAGATTACTGTTGGATGTTAAGAAGAGATGCTGTAGATATTGTTTATAAGAGACGGAGCAGTATTACTTCACATGTCTAATTATAATAAATTGAAATATACATTAAATTATGATCTAATTTAAAAAACCTTTTCATTGAAATATAAAAAAAAATCGAGCTAACTTGACCTTCTACCTTTTATTAAAATAAATGTTTATATGTTTTCCATTGAAATTAGTATAAATTATTTTATGGCAAAAACAAAAGTTGAAATTTGTTGGCCACTGTTATTAAAGTTCAGGAAACAGTTTTCAAGCGATATAAACCAGAGATACAAACAAACATAATTTTCACATGTGAATACGATGAAAGCTGTGGACATAGCACATGTAAGAAAAGTTACAGAACAAAGAAGCAAAGAAGTACAGAAACAAATACTCAAAAGAAAAGTGACGGTGAATTATTGGCAATATCGTGGGTGCTCCTTTAAATGTTTGTTAGAGTATCAAATGTACACAAGACCATCGGTTGGGAGAATCCTAGGCTATCCTCAAAAAACATGGTCGTCCAATTAGTTAGTGTTTCACGAAGAAACACCAGAATTTGTCGAATTGAAAATCAAATTTGGATGCGAAAAATGCTGATTATATCCACTTTGCGTTTTACATCCACGAAATGTTATATATGTGGAGCTACTCCGAAAAATATGAACGTTCTATTTTCGGAAGGCCAAAATCAACAAGATATTGTTTGTCAACAAATTTGATTTGTCAATTCTGCTTGCCCGGATTGAATTTCTCGAATGTTTGCTGCACAGCATATCGGCTAAATAGAAGAAAATGGCAAATTAGAGGTGATGATGAAAAAGGACAGGTAGAAGAAGGAAAGCAAATAATTCGTAGTCGTTTGCGGAATGAAGGAAACTTTATGGAGTGGATGTAAAACAAATGTAACAGCATTTTCTACATATATCCAAGAAACAGCGAAACTGTATATCGATTTATACTGTCCACAAAATCCTCATTCATGGAACAGATATTGTTCGAAAATTACTTTTAATCCTACTGATTAATAATGTCGATTACCTCCTGAATACTTTACCCTTCAAGAAAGGAGATACTTGATTTTGATACATCGCGCCCGGTAGCGGCAAACTTTACAGTACGCCCCGCAGGAGGTTAATTAAAATTTAATTAAACAAATTTACCGCTGCAGATCTACACAAAGCGAATCCGTGGCGCGCTGTTAAAGGACGCCTATAAACGCTATCTTACACCAAATTCCAAGTAATGATGTCAAAGATAAGTTATCGGCATTTCAAACATTCAGACCATCGTAAATCAATATGCGACGCGCTCCTTGTCAAACGGAACGTATTCATATTTAACGTCATACATGAAGAAGTGCTTTAGGGATGCATTTTCGATTAACATTTTTACGCATTTCAATAGCGTAGCAATAATGCTAATGCACTATAGAATGAACGCTTTCGTAGTTGGTGACCAGTGTATTAGAAATGTTTCTGAACTTGCGTAGTTGATTATATATTGTATAGAATCCTTTTCAATTCGTATTCATGTGAATTTTAGTGAAAAGGTAATTTTGGTGTTCTTGATTGAACCATATTAATCTCTAACACAGAGAACACAGAGACCCTTCAGCATGCAACAAGATATTTACTCGGCTACTGATTTAATTTTGACGAAAATGCAATAAGTGAGCGACAAGAAACTTTTAGGTAGAAACTATTAACAGGAACTAAGTGTTTGTGGCTTTCAAATCCATGCTTTGCAGTCAGTTTTTTTAGTATTAACATGGTTAATAGCATGAGTAAATCACGAAAATTGGACGAATCTTGTGTTCACGTTTACTTTTATCTGTTTGTTGACTTGAAATATCCGAAGAGACATTTAAATGACTTCGTTCCATAAATATAGCATAAAAGGTTATGTTCCCTCTAGTTATAGAATTCCGAAACATAAATTTTGATATTAGAAAATATCATTACTTCGAGAAGCTTTTTATGCCGGTGTACATAAACATCAATCTTTTGGATTATGGGTTTTTATTGGTAAAGTTACCATCATAGATGGATATACATACACATAATACGTAGATTTCGAACATTTGAAAGGATTTATATTCGCGAAAGTGTTTCTAAGTTCAACCTATTCCATTCTATTACATATTGCCATTGTTTTGCACTGGTTAAATTACATGTTCTATGGTTGAGGAAAGTGTACAAGGTGTTTAGTTTTCGTGGTATGTTATGTAATTCTTAAATATACTCCGCCAAAAAAGTATCGTATAGACTAAACAAGAGCATTTATAAACCAAGATATTTTCATACGTTCACAAAAAGTTTGCCTCGTGTATGTGAACTATAAAAACACTAACAAAATCATGGAACATAGCTTTTTTACTTTTTTTTTCTAAAAGAACACATTTAGAAAAATGCATATGTGTAAGGTTTGTTCAGTTGTATATTGAAAGTCTTCCTATACGGACAAATTTTAAAGTGCGAAGTCAGAGTTCTGTACCAACGCTTTTAAAACTAAAATGAGCAATTTAACTTCAAAACAAGTGGCTGCTATAGTTGCTTTAATCGAAGATGGACGATCTCAAGCATACGTTGCTAATTTGATGAACATCAATCAGTCAAGTGTTTCTAGAGCCGTAGCCAGATATAGGGAAACAGGCAATTACAGTAGAAGACCTGTACCAGGTCGTCCAAGATGTTCTACTCGCCAAGATGACCGCTATTTACTACTACAAGCATTACGTCGAAGACATGTAACTGCGAGACAATTGCAGAACGACTTGGCTAGAATCATAAATACTCGTGTGAGTACTCAAACTATTCGGGATAGGTTACGACAGAGTGGATTAAGAGCTAGAGTAGCTGTAACAGCCCCTCGTCTCACGAGGAACCGCCGAGTGGCTCGCTTAAGGTTTGCCAGACAACATGTAAATTGGAACATTAATGACTGGGCCAATATACTCTTCACAGATGAGTCAAGATTTGGTCTTTACACCTCAGATAGGCGTATCTCAGTGTACAGACGAGACGGTGAGCGCTATTCGCAGTGTAATATCAGACCTAGACCTAATTTCGCTGGTGGCTCTATTATGGTTTGGGGAGGCATCTGTTTAACAGGTCGTACAGAGTTAGTACCAGTAGACAGAGGTACACTGACTGCCCACAGGCATGCCAAACGGACATTTTAGAAGAACATGTAGTACCATATGCGCCAATTATAGGAAACGAATTCATGTTAATGCACGACCGCATGTTGCAATAATCGTCCAGGAATACCTTAACGATGTTGATATTCCAGTTTTAGATTGGCCCGCGGTAAGTCCGGACATGAACCCTATCGAGCACGTGTGGGACCTCCTTCACGGACGGATACGAACCCAAAATGTTGCCCCGGCGGACCTGCATGGACTAGAAAATGCTCTCCGTGACGAGTGGGACAATTTGGATCAGGCTTATGTACGGAGGTTAATCGAATCTCTGCCGAGCCGTATGCGAGCGGTCATAAGAGCCAGAGGTGGCAATACTCAGTATTAAAAGCTACCGTTATGACATTTTTCTTTCCAAAATTATAATTTCTTGTTTTAATAAAAATCTCAAGTATGAGTTCTTGTTTTTATTTATTTATATATTTATCTAAAACTTTGATTTTAGTCGCTCAAATGCTGATAATTGACAACCTTATCCTGCTTTATAGAGACGACATGTTAACAAATAATTTCGCTGAACTGACATGGGCTAACAGTTTTTCTTTTCGAATAATGTTAAAGAAAAATTAACAAAGGACACAAAATAATAAAAAAACAAGCAACAGATGTCCATCCTGGAATTGACACGAATACAAATATTTATACCTGACGATTCGAAAGTAAGATAGGAGCATAGAATTTAATATTAGTTCCACTTTTTTTCTTAAATGCTTGCTTCCTGCTCAGTTATTTCCGCCTCAGGCATTAAAAATGTGACGTACCACATCTCCTTCTCTTGGGCTTCCCCACTGTGATCAATTGCTTCTCGTACAATTAGTTTCGCCTCTGGCGTGGTTTATACGTTGAGTTGCCGTACTAACTGCTGTCTACCACCTTTTCTTTTTCTGAAAAAGCCCCATGTAATAAAACACGCTTATTTTTAGCATGATATATTGACAAGCGGTAAGAGTTTAAAAGCCCTTGTTTTCACAATCGACGTTTGATAACGTCAACTACTAGAGTCGGTATCGCAAGTCCTAATAAAATAGAACTCGTCAATTGAACATTGACGAGTTGAAAAATCTCCTAAGGCTTGTTTTAAATTAAAGTGTGGAGCTCAGTGTTAATTTTTCAGGTAGGACATTATTAATTTTTATACCAACGTAAATGTGAAAATTATAAAACTTATTAGGTTTTAAAACATCGCAGCGGATGTATCGCGGGTTATGTGTTCTGTAATTGTGAATACCAGCATTCTTTTGAAATTCGTCGGGATTAGTATGTACGTATTCATATGTATAAAGTGAAAATTGTCGGAACCCGAAGTTTGGATGGAAAATCGATTTTTATAAGGATAAAAGTATATGTTTTTTAATGTATCTAAGATGCATCGCTGCTTTTTAACAATGAATCTAAACATGTAATAACATACCGGGTATCCTATTTAAAATAACAAACTTGAACAACGTACCACACAGATACACTGTTTAAAATAATTTTCGCTTATTTCAAACGTTTTATTAAATGATTAGATGAGCTGTAATTCGTCACGTACAGGCTGGGCCAAATTGGATACTTTTAATAGGAAACTTGTATTTATAAGGGAATTAGACAAAAACTAACCCAGGCTTCTGGAGCTTGATTTTAAAGAGAAATCGATTGGTGAAATTCCTATTTTCATATCTTCATTAATATAAGAGATACAGAGCGCTCCCTTAAAATGTGCAATTTAAAAAACCCTTGTAACTATTTTATTTGTGAAAATACGTGATTTATAGACAAACTATATTGGGGCGCTTTTTGATAGAGAATCCTATGCTCTATTTTTTTTCTTCTTTGAAACTCATATTTTTTGAGATATTATCAAGATTTGTTTTTTATATGGCACCCGCATATTTTTACCATTCTAAAAAGCACATAGAATTACCTTTAGAATGATATAACACACTTGATATTTTATTAAATCATTTTTTAAATTATTTGTTTTTCTTCCTTTCACATTATTTTAAGATGTGTAAGCCGTGGATGGTCATAAATAAGCAAATAAAAGATTTCGACAAGGCGGAATTTTTTTTTATATTAAATGTTATAAATAACAATTCAAACAAACTAAACTAAGGAAACGATTAATAAATAACATTACTGATAAGGAATTAATAGGGTTTATTCGGTAAAAATTCATGATGTATTGAAAATTTGAAATTAATCAGGACTAGAACTAAAATAAGTTGGTTTCTAAAATTCTTACCGACATATTGAAACGAAATATTTACAGCATATACCTTTGTTATTAAAAAATGCGTAAACATATCAACTCGAACGGAGATAGAGAGCCGAACGCTTGCAAAGCTGCAGCTTATAATTCCTGTCTTGAATTGAGGGAACGTTTAAATGTAAGATTTTTAATTCTTCCCCAAAGGCTAGAAATCCAATCGGGTTAGATCAGGTGATGTTGCCGGCCAATGTATCGGCCCTTGATTCCCGATCCAATTACCGAATTAAACGAATTCCGATTGATTTAAAGGTATTTCGTCTACGGTAGATTCAATAAATTGTCGCAAAATTTGCAAGTATCTTTCAGAGTTAATATATATAATATGTCAGGTTATTTATAATCCTTTGTCTTTATTTTGAGCGACATAATTTTTAGGCATTGGCTTTTGAAAGGATCCAAAATCTATTAAATTTTTCTTTAACATTGAGAAAAATGTCTCTCGACGATTGTCTTTCAGGATATAATATGTATTTTTCATAATTTTCATACATTTTTTAATTCTTAGATAATGAAAACATCAGTAATATTAATGAAAACTGACATTTCGGAGCATTTAGACAATATAAAATAAATTAAAATGTATTGATTAGTTACTATCAAATAAAAAACAAATAATTTAAAAGTTGTTTAAATGAAATATCAGGGTGTGTTATATCATTCTAAAGGTAATTTTATATACTTTTCAAAAGTGTAAAAATATACTGGGTGTTTCATATAAAAAACAAAAATTTTGATAATATCTCAAAAAGTATAAGTTTTAAAAAAGAAAAAAGTCCAGGATTCTGCGACAAAAAGCGGCCTAATAAAGTTTTTATATAAATCAAGTATTTTCACAAATAAAAAAGTTACAAAGGTTTTTAAAAATTGCTCATTTTAAGAAAACGCTCTGTATCTCTTATATCAAGGAAGATATAAAAATATGGATTTCACCAATCGATTTCTCTTTAAAATCGAGCTCAAGACGCCTAGGTCAGTTTTCATCTAATTCCTTTGGAAATATGAGTTTCCTATTAAAAGTATCGAATTTGACCCACTCTGTACAGATAGTTACCATACTATTGGCAAAATAAGTTATGTATGGCGTCCCCCCCTGTCTCCCATCAACAGTACTACTTTCCGCACGTCAGGCAGCGGGCTTCGAGTGTTTTCGGAATTCCAGGTAATGAAGAGCGCGTTGCTATTACGTGTATAAATATATTTGCATGCATAGATAGCACACACTCGAGAATACACGAGAACAATATTGATATTCGCACGTTCAATGTGGAAGACGCTCCTTACTTTGCCGAATACATCTATACACATGGAATAAATACTAATGTACTATCAATGTAGCGTTAACGTCACTGAAACGGAACTCTTTTAATGACAAAGTAATTCGCAAATTAATGATTGGAAAATATCTATTATAACGATGTAATCGCAGTTTATGGCTTTCTAAATTTGGTAGTGAAGCTGAAATTACATCAGGCAATATTGGAGGATCAGCGTTGACAATAATGACCCATCCATTTCCCATGATGGATTGTTAAAATGATCTCCGGTGATAGACAGGAGAGCAGCGGTCATGGTGTACGAGACGTATTTTGCAGCAATCAGGTCCGCATATTGAAATTCATACGCTCTATCTCCGTCGTAGATTACTTCCCCTTTATTCTGCTCATTCGTTCGTTAGGAAGTGCGAAGTACGAGCACATTTTTTAGCGACACAACGTTAGATACAAACGGCAAAGTTCTCGCGTTATTTACGTATTTTTCTGGCAGCGGAAAGCTAATAACACTCTGACCTACCTTTCGTTTAGTAGAAAATCAATGTACATACTTTTGATAAGCAAAGAATGAACTCTCTGGACATACTCACATTGTAAAGAAAAATGGAGAGGAAGGCAGACGCCGAATATTAATGTTAAAAGTAAGTTGTGTGTATTATTTGTACTTTCACATTAGACATACCGTTCCATCAGCTACCGCGCGGCATTGCATCGCGAGACGGGATGCAGAATTTAGAAAGTCCAGGAACTCACGTCTTTGGAGATTTATGTACGGATACTGAAAGTTTGGGCGCATTTCTTTTAAATTAGTCAAAACGGGTTGGTTGAGTATGAGGTGTCGGAAGGAGCTGCAAAATTTTCGTTTATACCACAAATTACTGAAAACGAAAACACCACCGTAGCTTTAAAAATATAATAAAATCTCGGCCAGATGTACCAGCATCACAACTAGATTTACAGGCTTTCTCTAAATCTCTTTAGCAGTCATTAGGCTTTAGCATATGTGGCAAAAACAACAAGAGGTTTTAAACTTTAAAGCGACAGTCAGATATCATATTTTTATTTTTGTTGTTCCTATTTCTGTACGTAATCCAATAAAGACCATATATTATTAGTATCGTTATTATTATTTAGTTATTTATAAAATAAGTGATATGTTAATGGAGCCTTTTAAAACAAATTTGTTGCTGTATGCAATATGTATTTGATTATTCCTAGATTAGATTAGATTATGTCTAGAGTCTAACAGCATGGAAATTATTACTAATTAGACGAATTGGACAGAGGTCGAGTTGTTGATCCGCGCGAAGGTGGTATTCCCTTCAGGAAATAGCTAATCGCCTTAAATTTAAGTAATACACTATTATTATTATTATTATTATTAAGTAGTACACTGTTATCAGTCATGGACTAGGAAGGGTCAGGAAAGTCGCCGAAGGGGAACTAGTACGGCGCAGGACCACCAACTTCGTCTAATATCACTAAGAGACCGACTCTTCAATACCACGTTAATTGTTGAACCAAGGCTAAGTAGCTCTCGGCTTCCAATCACATATCTTGTGTTAAACACCAACGACAAGTTTGGGGTGGTGTAGATTGTAGATGCACCGGAGCAGAGAAGGTGGTATTCAATGGTGAATCAGGAAAAGATGTGGGAGACGTCGCTATATTCACATTTCTGTGGTGGTGTATGCACTGAGTCGTAAGAATTGTGGTATACGGTGCTACGTGAGTAGATTTCAGTGGGTGTTGTAACGATCCCTTGGCACTCTGCCCAATTTAAAAACTGTTTAATCCAGAAAAGAATGTTTCTGAAAAGAGTTCTCTACTTATCTTCTGTAATCAGTATCTAAATGACACATTATCTGTTTAAGCTTACATTTCTGTTAATTAATTTTTGAATGCAAGAACCGATTATTTTGAGCAAAAAAAATGTTTAATCGTTACAGAATTTGCGCTACAATGTATTTTCAAATTCCTTTACTTGTACGCGTCACGCACAAGATCGAAATATATCATTACGAAAAAAGTGCTACGTCACTCAAAGTACGGATATATATTCTCGTACGCTTATAAGCCGTGAAAAATTTCATAGTTCTGTCTTTATTGCAGCGGTTTCAGACTGAGTAGCCGAGAGCTCCAGGCGGGGAGCATTAAAGCTTGTCTTTTGCAGAACTAACGGAACTTCATCTACATTCCGCTGTTGAGCGGACTTAAACTAATTTTTTCGAAGTTAGTTAGCAATTTGTCAATGTTCCATAATTAAACAGCTTTAAGGCTGACTTCCGTGAAACATTGTCTAAAGTATTTTATTTTTGCTGATTATTGTAAATAAAATTTACTATTATTAGCTATTTTTTTTTGTTTGTTGATGATGCTCTGGACACATACAATCCACCGTAGGTGAAGTTGTTTATGCATGCCGCGCTTAATTAACACTCCAGTTACTCATTTTTCCTTAAAGCTCAAAAGCCTATGTTCGTCTTATTTAATTTTCGCAACTACTACTTTTTATGAAAATCTATGATACTTCTATATTAGAAAGTCAATAATATAAGGTTTTGCCATTAACAAGTATTGGAATATTACACTTAAAATAAGGGAAACGTATGCCTGCTTTGTTTCCTAAATATTTGGCTATAAATTTGGTATAAGTCGGTTAAGAAAGTATGTGATAGTTGTTGTTCCATATCCGATGTATTGAAGTTCTAAAAAATCGTTCAAAGAGAGCGGACATGGAACGTTACAACACTATTTTATAGGTTTTGTAGTTAGTAATTACTCAGTTGCATCTAAAATACATTAGTAGTGATATTATAATTCTAATTCTCAATTACGATAAATATGTAAGTAACTTACTTCGCTCGAAATAAATAACAAACAAAAATTAACCAACGCCTTTTAGAAATGAGTAAAAACTTAAATCCTATCAAATGTTAGTTCGGATAATCCTTTCTTTCTGCATGTGCGAGCTTCGCAGTGTAGCATTCAGCACAGCGTTCCAGTTGTTTCCAATCGGTTGGTACATTGAAACGTTTAATATTTAGGGAATTAACCGATTTTTCTGCTAAGTTGGATCTAACGCTTCGACATTTAAACAATGCTAGGATTTCCAACAAAACGCAAGATACAATTTTAGATTTTGTGCTTGTGGTTTGCAAATTTTTCAAAGCAAATTGAAAATTCCGTTTTAATATGCGACGATGCTAAAGAGGAAACGAATTGGTGTCAGATGGTAATTTTGTTTAAATACATATTTAAACGCTTTTATAGGTACTTTTGTGGATGTAAGTGAATTAAGGATGGGTAGCGTTCGGGTACATCCTTGTGTGCAGCATATTCGTTGCGATGCCTTTCAGTGTATTGCGGATAGTTTTATAATAAGCTATTAGCAATTCCTAATTTTTTTTCAAAGATCATTGCTATAAGTTAAAGAGAAGATTTTATCATATCTTTTCAATATCAATCCCTTCCATCTAACCTAAAGGTTACGCACCGCCACTGCCTCTAATATTGTTTAATTTAATAATATTGTAAGATTTCGAAATAAACTATTTACTGTGGACATTTTCTTAATCACTTCATGGAGTGTATTCTCTTGTAAACTGTCAACGTATTAGCACGTTATTACAAGTGTTAGCTGTTTCGGAAAATAGAAATTCATACAACGTGAAATTCAATGCGGTAAGTGATAGCATCATAATTGATGCAGGGTTAGTTGTTTCGCCGGTGACACTTGTGTAATATACAGACCGAGACAACGGGTGATAACAATAGTTGTACAATAACCTCCGGGTAATATTAACGTGTCTTTAGTGTCCATTCTAGCCGTACTGACCGTTCTACATCTCGGTTAATCAAGTTCCACCTACATGAATACCGGAGTTCGCACTATGTATAGACGGGGAATATGATGTAACGCTTATATCAGTGACATACTAATAGAACCATTAATATGGCGTCTCTAAGTGTTTTCTAAGCTAAATGACTAATTTGTTAAACTTCTCGGTAAAGTTCGGTTATATTACAGAACCGGGTTCGCTAAAAGCTGCTTGCGCTACTGATGTTAGAACGTACGTAATTTTCAATACCAAGGACGACATAGTTACTAGATTCCGATTTAACGTTCAAGTACATATCTCTCTTTAAAACGTAAAGGAATCGAACAATATAAATTGCTTCAATAAACGTTGATAAATCTGTTAGAAGTAAGTTATGCTTAGTGATGCAAATGTCCGATCGCTTTCCTAGTTTTACCATAAAATGACTTTTAAAATAAAATTATTTATTTAATTTAATAAAAAATTTTATTAAAAATTAAAAATTATTTAAGTTATTTAGTTTTATTAAATAATTTAATAAAACAAGTTATTTAAGTTATAATAAATAATTTATTATCACTTAAATAACTTGTTGCTTGCCTGAAATCCTTCGTTTCTTAATGATATTCTTCATATACTTTAATGACGGAAAATTTGAACTTTTAATCGGAATCATTATTCGTTATTTTGATGCATGTGTTTCGTATGGTTCCGTTATTATTACAAGAAAGCCGTTCTGTTGGATTACTTACAATATCAGATTGCTTGTTAATCTATGAGATAATGTGATTAACGCCTGAATAATTTCATTATTGGGATTACTACGCGGGAGGAGTTTATTTAACTTTTTTAGACGGGCGAGAGAAGAAGCCACATTTTAATTACTTTTACTACATACTTTAGTTATTATTACACATTTTGTACGAGTACTGTTTGGGAAAAGTAGCTTAATATTCGTTTCCTAAATAACATTCCTGATGTTCTTTCTGATCTTTCAGCAAGGAATTTATCTGTGCTGGTAATAGATTGAAAGATAACCGTGAAGAGTTTAACTCAGTCTTAATTGTCGAGCATGAAATGATTAAACTACTAAATAAACAGTAATTCTCCTACTTAGCTTTAGCAGACATTAAGACAATCGATAATTTTCGTCCATTTTGACCATTGTACAATATACATAAGTCCTTCATCGTCTGCTGTCCATATGATCGCTTTCTTAATTTCGACAACAAGAACTGTGGGTTAGTATGACGAACAACATCAAAGTATCTTTGGATGAAAAGTATCGATCGACGTATCCTCGAAACAGCTGTTCCGAATTTTTCAATTAAGCTTGTGTGGTGCGCAGCGTGTCGATACTTTTATGTTATTTGAATCACGTTCTTCCTCAACAACAAGAAGATTCTACGGTAAGATTCCCGGACTTAAATCCTATTGAACCTGTCTGGGATATGATGGACAGAAAATTGCGTCAATTACTCCATCCTCACGACACTTTAGAGGAATTACGCCAACAGCTACAGGTATCTTGGAATGAGCTGCCGCAAGAGGCAATGGACTATCTGATTTTCAGCATGTCACGAAGGGTTACGGAGATTCAACGCATTATCAACGATATTACCAATAAATATTGTCATTTGTTTTTGAAAATTTAATCATTTGTTTGTCTCGGCACTAACGTTTTCTACGTAATTTCGAAGTTCTGCGTCTCCTCCTTCGGGGTGGTTCATTTCTGTAGCTGCGTTAGTTTTCAACGTTCCTAGATCAAAGATTGAAGAAAATACACTGTATATTCAGTAGACATACTTCGCTCAAACATAAAATTTAATCGGAATTCAAGTGGTTACGGTCACGGTCAAATAGACATTTCAATTCTTAGAACAATATTTTGCAAGCTTTTAAGCAAGGAAATATTCACCTCTCCGTTTAATTATTGGAAATTCCTGAAATTTATAGAATTTTCTTAGTTTTATGTATGCAGATTTGTCCCTGGGGCGCTCGCCTCTTTTATCGCTTTTGGGTTTGCGGTATATTATCATAAAGGTAATAAAACTGCAGCCTCCTTTACGCGACGCTTACACAGTACTAGCAAGCAATTTTCTGATGCACTTTATGGTAAATAATGATATTACGTCGATAATTTGTGTTAAGCTGAGAAATATGCGAACGCTTCATGAAACATTAACATGTTGAATATGCTACGCGAGTACGTGTATAAACACAATAGTAGATGCCATTAAAGAGTGAATAATTAACTACGGAAATCTTCACAAATACGTACAAGCTAGGATGCTTGATGAAATGTTGATTCCATCTCCGTCGTATTTGTTTGCGGAAGAGGTCAGTTCATATTGAATCTAATCTAACTTATCGATTTTCGCTTTAAAAATGTCTACGTATGCTCGCTTCCTTGCAATGTATCTCCAAATGCACAATTAGTATTGCAGTCCCAACCACTTTTCAAATTTTGAAATAAATTACAATCAGGCACTGTTATTATTTTCACGTAACGGTCGAAAGTATCGCAGTGTACCATTTGTGAAATACGTGGTTGTATACTAGGCAACATACGATCAATCTAAGGGCGACTGATGGTGCTGTTCCTTTCTAAATATATTTTAGCAGCACAATATTCAGAAACATTGTTTAAACAAAATGCTTGTAATTTCCCACGTTTCAGTAGGATTCGATAAGTATTAGTCACTCTTGATGGCGGTTGTATGCTATTACTTACCGAAGTTTCCGTTTCACGTCATTTACAGCTTTGTGTTATGCGTAATCGCCTTTAGTTACAAAACCCTATTGCTTTTCATCCGCTTCATTGTAAGACCTTTGTTACACTCACTACCAAACAAGTTTTAATGGTACTTGTAAGAAATTGGTTTTTCCACGTCCTTAAGGGTCTCAGCCCATGTACGTGATGTTATCTTGGTGGTAGCTTTTGAGTGGGAACAAAGGTATATAAAGAGTTGACAATCTAACGACGAGAGCCTTTGTTAGCGAACTCTTCTAAACAACACGAACAATTCTTAAAGTTAGTGCGAGCTTAAGTTCTTAAGTGTTTAGTGTTTGTAAGTGTGGATAATTGTATTAAAAGTAATCTAAATTTATCAAGTGCTTTTTGCTTAAGAAAATACCTCGCTGGTCCTTCGACAAAACAAGCGAATAAAAATAATGTTGGAGCAATCATTTTACAGTTCACAGAAGGTAAAGCCTAGCTCCAACGCGACGCTTTCCACTGGTTGTGCGAATCGCAGAATTATACCTTTAGATAGTTCAACAGTAATTTTATTTTTTCGATGGACACTACGTTTTCGATGTTCTCCTAGCAGGAACGCTTTATATCCTCACTGCATTCACGGTTGTCCTGTGTCTGTGAGTAATATTTTAAACAAAACTTTTCCATTTTAACTTAACAAATCCAAATTTTCCTGGAAAATTTCTGAGAAATGTCCATTCTGGTATGAAGAGCCTGAAGATCCTTCTCGCGGATATTTTGTTCATTTTTAAATCTTTATTCATATTCAAATGTCCTCAACCCGTCAACACCCTACATCCTTGCCTATTAGATTCAATTGTTTTGACTAGCAGCACAA
Source organism: Oryctes rhinoceros (assembly GCA_020654165.1). Lineage (NCBI taxonomy): Eukaryota > Metazoa > Arthropoda > Insecta > Coleoptera > Scarabaeidae > Oryctes > Oryctes rhinoceros. Next base: position 4,598,299 of record JAIOKQ010000018.1, on the reverse strand, counting down.
TTGTTTCGACTGAAATTTTAATTGATAAATAATCTATACTAGCTCTATCTGGCGAGGAAGATGGAATGGAAAGAAAAACTGGTTTAAATATCTTACAAACCTTTAATTAAACATATTGCCACTAGCTTCGTGAATCTGGCATAGCGTCAACCAAAGAAGACCATTAGCTAATGAACATGGTGTGATAGTATGTATGGTTTCCGTCGGTTATCCCATTAATTAAATTTAATTACATCGGTAAAACCAAGGAAAATATCATTCCTCACAGTGTGTTAAATTTCTTTTTAAAGTTAATTAGGTATTGTAACTAGTAATTTTATTTTTACTTTAAATATTGAGTATCCTTGTTATATTAAAATAAATTAAAATAAAATTTTTATTTTAATTAAAGAAAATAAAATTATACAATAATTAATTAACCAAAAAATATAAAAACATAGATTCGACATAATATACTATGTCGAATTTGTCTCATATGTTCATTAATTTTTATTTTTTTTATTGATAATTTGCTGAAATATTTCAACAACATACAACAATTCTTCCGTCCCAAATAACTTTTGGGTCATTTCCCTCTTTATTCAAAACTTTTATGAAACTTCTATTTTCAAATTTCAAATCAGAGATTTTTCTCGAGCCAAAATTAAAATTAAAATTATTTTTTGTGAATTATGGTCTTACCTGAAGCAAAAAAAATGACGATAGTACAACATGGAAGGTCACTATTCCAAGTGTCATGTGGACTCTCATTCAGTTAATGTCCGCTGTATTAACATCAGGCGGTTTTTTTCGTTTCGTACAGCGGTTTATCTAGTCGCGAGAGTACCCTCTCTTCGGATCCGATAGTTTATCTGGCTAATCGATCTCTAGCCAACGGTTAGCTATTTCCGTGGAAATAGCTAAATAGCTCCCTCGTCCCATTCTTTTGACATCGCTTTTAATGTAGATTCCTTCTATCAATAGGAAAAGAATATTTTTTGCGTGTCTTTAAAATAATTTCCCAAATTAAATATTACTCAACAAGTTGAATTACGCAATAAGCTCGGTAAACGTCTACATAATATAAAAAGAGTACGAGTTCGGATGTCGTATTACAGGGCGGAGGAAGAAAGGATATAAGACCGCGTGCGATTAACACTAAATTTTGAGGTTAGTTTCCTTTACTAATTTCACAAAGATCAGATTTTTAATCATGCTACCCGTGTAGATTTTCCAAATGACATGTGTATTTCGCTTGTATTTGTATTTTAGAAAATTAAGCATGAATGCCTATCACGGCGCTTGTGGACCTGTTTGTACTCCTGTAGTAGAAGAGGATATTTTAAGAAGAGATAAGGTCCAGGTATTAGTGTATTACCGCTCTGGGATCGAGGATTTTACAACAACTAGCATCCCATACCAACATCTTCAGCAAGAACAAGCGCTTGCCGCTCCCTACTACGTTCCACAACGGATGTTTTGCGAAATAATATTGCATAAGCTTGCAGGAATCTGGTATTTGTTGCTCGTATTTTATACAGCGACGAAGCTGCATTTACTAATTTAATCATTTTCATAACAGTCACGTTTGGGCGGACGAAAATCCTCAAGCTGCTGTAGACTCAAGGAGTCAGTATAAACGTCAGGTTTCGTATACTTAGCGATCGATTGATAGTATCACAATCGGTTAACTGGTGAATTTTATTTGGATCATCTGCGAAAAACTTTAATGGTAGTAAGAAGGGGATTTACCATCTAGATCACCTGATACCCTTTGCTTGGTGTTACTTAAAATCGTTTATTCTAAATTTGTAACTAACAAAAAATATCTAGCGAAGAATATAAAACGCATGCGGGGTAATTCGCCAATCTCTAGGAATCTTCAAGAGAGTGAGATTATTTTGTACGAAGATATCAAGCATGTTTGTAATCATGTCGAATAGTTAACTAGCATTAAGTATCACTTATTAAGTTATTAATTTTTGTATGCGCGTTTTCCTAAATAACTGCTTTATTCATAAATAATATTAAAATTGTTTGTATCTATGAAATGATTGGTTTTAAGATTTATGAAGACCTTTTTGTTTATCTTGATAAGTGGGCAAAATATGCAAGAAGCCCTTTTTAATACCCGCCATTTTACATCTTCTAATTTAAATGTCCTTAAAAGTAATAGTACTAATAATAACGTTTTATTACCTATTTTCAACTTATGTACATATAACAAATTACAATAAAATAGAGTAACTAAATAAGCTACAAGGATATTAAAAAGAAGGTCAATGGAAAAATTGTGTAGATATTTCTTGAATAATTGTTCCAGCTAGATCTCCCAAGTTTTCCCAAACGTTCCCATTTATTTTTACAGGTATACATTTTCCTGCACCAAATCTACACTTCGGCATTGCTTTGCTATGATATAGTCACACATTAGCCTGTAATTAGGGGTACTAAATCTTTATATATACCTCCATCCAATTCCCATTTCTTGTTCTTTGAAGAAGAAATACTCACAAAAAATCAATAAAAACAAGTACATGTTACTAAACATGTTAACCCTGTAAGTGTCTACGTTATTGACGTATGATAGAAGCTAATTGTTTAAGAGTTGGTAATGAATAGGTTACAATGAAAAGGTTAAGGGTCACAGCATGCTGTTTTTTCCTTTTTTTTTTTAGTTCCAGGACCTACACCATCGTTAAATTATTAACACGTTAACACCGAAGCGTATATTTCTTTTGTGCACTCTTTCGCGTTCGCTGCTTTTACTAGTTTTCATAGAGATGAAAATGAACACAGCATTTAATCGATCCGACCACCTTCCGCTTCAATTTCCAATTCTCACATAACCACGAAGTCATTGCACTTTTACAATATCCTGTGCATATGCTTAACACCATGTCTGTTGTATCTCTTTATTTTTTATTCAATTTTTTATATATTCTTGCCACATATCTGGCAAGTTTCAAGTTCTCAACTCAAGTTTCATTAGTTTTATTTCTAGTTCAGTGTTATACTTAGTTATCTCTCTTATTTTCAATATTATCTATTTTTCTTAATCGAAAATTCAAAAAATTATGAAACTTCGAGAACGTATAGATTCTCCGCTAACAATCACGGAATTATCTTTTAAAGTCCGGAAGTTTCTCACTCTATCTAAGCATACAATTCGCAAATGGTAAGAGAGAGCAAAAGTTCCAAGACATTAACATGAAGCAGCAGTAATTAATTCTGTCAAGAAGAGAAGGTTAATATATATCGACATTGTTGTACTATATAGTTTACTGTTATATATACATTTTAGTTAAAGTCGGGAGTGGATACAATGAATTTTTTTTTATATAGCGCGAATGCTAACGGTCATAGTACGAAGTATTTTTCACCTGAGAAAGACTTACATATCTACGTATAAGAGGTAGCTATATACACAAAATATGACGACGTCTTTGCTTACGCTAGGTATAAGAGTGAATACAGTGTTCAAACTCCAAATAAATTTGAAAATTCCTGCCTTCACACAAGATTTCGTACATCCTTGTCGTTGATAGCTAAGCTACCATAAGGCGCGTATGGTGACAAATTCCTGTGCCTTAAACACGTTTTTGTGGAATTTCATCGCTATGCAGAATAGCTTATTACATGTTTTTGTATAAAAATGTTATATTAGCACCTATCTTAGGGTGTAATATACTGGATGATTTTTGTCTGTAAATATTTGTCCTAACACTTACCATTAACGAATTATATGTATATGTAGACACAGGCAATTTTCCAAATTCCAGAAATTAATTTCCTTCACTCATATTGTTGCATATTGACAGAAAAATAAAATTCCCAGAGCTTCATTGTTTTTTTTTGAATTCTCGGGTTCTTCCCTCGTGAGGGCGCTGCAACTTGCACAAACTTCAGAAAAATCAGTGTCTAAACCACTTGAAATATTAGGGTATGTTTACTATGTAGTGGATGTGTAGTGTATCCTTTTAACGCTCCGTATAATTTATTACGTTTCTAAATTCAGTAGGAAACTCTAACTTAACTCTTTGCAAGGTTTCCTATAACTATATGTCGATTATAGTCGCACCTACCAAAACTGAGAAATTACTTTCAAATGATTATAAAATGCTTTTGTTGAGAAATTAATTAGAATTACAAATTACGGGAAATTAAGAAAGGATTTTTTCTTATAATTACAATTGATTGACAGTTACATTTATTTATAAAATACAAGGAAAAAAATTGTTTGCATTATTAGTCTTTTGTTGGGTATAACATACAAATAAGAATTTCAAACAGGAGCAGACTATACGGAAATGTGAAGGAAATCAACTATATTCCAGCCCATTTGTTAATAATTTATCGTTAGAATATAGAAACAACAAAAAAATGCAAATAAAGTAACCATCCATGTGAAAGTATAGAATAAAATGTATGATTATACTAATACGCGTAACAAAAAGTTACACCTACGAACTAGTGCTTCTATTGTTGAAGATAAGGCGCTAGTGTAAAGGTGAAAATATCAATAGCAAAAAAACTGGAAAATGGTGAAAATCAACGGAAGGGCGAATCAGACAGAATTGGAAGTCGAGTACTTGTTTACTAATATTCCCGTTCCTAAAAAAATTTAAATCGTTGGACAGCGCTATCATTGTTTGCAATTTATTCTGATATATTTTCACTTATTCCGTAAGTTTAGACCAAATTGAAAACACGCAATATGTCTTCCGATAAAGTATCCCGTCCTTGTAAATTTTTGACTAAAAAATCTTTCATTTCTGGACACAGTGCTGAAATTTGCGATAAAACGGGCACAGCATTATGAAAGTTTAAATTTCTATTTGTAATGTAATTCAAGAACCTTGATCTAAATTTTACAAAAAAGCTTAATTACAGAGTTTAACGAACGAACTATATGCGCACTTAACAAAATAACCCACTTACAAAGACAATAATCCGAAGAACCTCTGTGATTCTGCTTTAATTAATATCCGTAGTCCGCAATAATATTCCATAACAAGTATTTGTAATATGACGTATTAATTAATTATTTCGCATCAATTGGGGGCGTTTCGAATGCGAAACCGGAGAGGGCAGCCTCCGTATATTAAACTGTGGATTTACTGTTTCGTTAAAAGCTAATATCCGACCTCGTATAAATTTCGCATGTCCTGTGTGTAACGCTTTTGCGCCTGTATAAAGTAAAATTTACGAAACTCAAACCGACCAGCGACAAGCGAAACTATTGATTTAAGTAATTCGGTTAGGCTTTATAAGTCTCTTCCGGATATAGGGCTTTCAAGACAAATTTTCCTGTCGCAGGAAATACGTGCTTTGACGAAAGAGACTCTATGACGAAATGTAATAATACATAGTTACTTATTCAATTTATGTGTGTTCATAGCGCTGTAAGCATCTTCCGAACGCGCAGTGTTTTGTAAGAGAAATTGTCTAGCCGCAGAATGACGGTACCTGAACGGAAAAGGCAATTTTCCTGACGAAATACGGTAATAGTATTTCAGCCTCCTCTAAGATATACTCATTAAAATTATATGAATCGTTAACGGAGTAAGGTAGACACAATTTGGGACGGCCCACCTGTGGTGGCAATGTTAGATTTGTGTATCAAATCGTTGTGCTGGTTTTACCGCGGCATATAGCGAATAGTGCGGGATACTACATCCAAGTAGCCACGGGAGTCGCAATTTCACGGAACGGATAATTTGTTTGGTTTGTTTCTGCATGCTTTTATTAAAACCCAATTTTTCTAATACTCAACATTTCGTTCATTTATTTTGAATTTTGGTAACATCCCTTTTACAGGACGTGTCAACAATTTGATACTGGAATTCATATTAACGAAACGTTAAAGATCTTAGCCAATTAAATTTAGAAATCTAACTAATAAATATTCCTCACATGCCACTTTATATACAGGGTCCGTCAAGGAAAGCTGATGTTTTTAACATGTATAGTACTAACTCATTCTATATCATAGAATAGATTAGTGGAGGGAACCATCGTTAGTAGTTGCCATTTCAGTAATCATGGAAGAGTGGAGTCTGCAATGAAGGTTCAACTATCAGGGATCGAACACCAGAAAATGTTGAGAGGGTGAGAACAGCCATCCAACGAAGTCCATGTCGTTCAGTTAAGCGACAAGCAATTTCTTTAAGACTTTCCGAAAGAACAGTACGACGTATTTTGCATAAGGACTAAAATTTCCACCCATATAAGTTATCAATTGTTCAAGAGCTGACTGCTGGAGGCTTTCTAAATCGTATGAATTGTTGCAATCGACTCCTGGAGGTTTTGCTGACAATGTTTTGAATGGCTTAATAATGTCCGATGAAGCGTATTTTCGGTTATCCGAATGTGTAAACAATTTTCGTTTTGATCACCAACGACCTCCGCATAGCCGCAAGGTAACTGTATGGTGCGGAGTGGCGCGATTCGGTATAATTGATCCATATTTTTTTGACGACGGTCCTAGAAATACTGTCACGGTCAATTTCCAACGATATGTGGGCACGTTGAACAACTTCTTGGAACCAGAGCTTCGTCGACAAACCATCGATATGAATGAATGTATGGTTTCAACAAGATGGAGCAACAGCTCACACAGCACGAGCGTCAATAGCTCGACCGAAAGAAATATTTTTTGTAGCAGTAATTTCTCCGAATGGCAATGTTCCTTGGTCGGCACGGTCTCCCGACCTGACCGTTTGCGATTATTGCCCACGGGATTATCTGAAGAGCAAGGTGTATTTAAATAAACCGTAAATAATTCAGGAATTATAAGAAAATGTTCGCAATTAAATTCGCGTAATTCTTATGAATATGCTAGAGCGAGTAATGAACAATTTGCACGACCGCTTGGAATAGTGTGTACGCGGTGAAGGACACCACTTAAGCGACATTTTCCATAAATAAAATGGCATGTAATGTACCATAGATTGTATGTGAAAAGAAATATCTTGTTACATAAATTTGTAGTTGAATACCGAAAAGCGTCAGGTTCCTGTGACGGACCCCGTACATACAAAAGTTGACTAAAATAAGTAAGAAATAATTAATGCAAATCATTAACATTAATTTCTATGAAAAAGGTATCAACATAAATATTTTTAAGTCAATTACAAATAATCCATCGTATACGATTACGAAGGTGTGGCAGGCAGTTTACCTGTTTACGAGACCACTCAAGTCCGACCCTTCCTCCTACTACCTCAATTTATCGTATCTGACTGTGGTGTAAAATTTGTGATTCGTGCCTTAGCGTTGTACGGTTGACTATTTTTCCTCATATGAAATAACATAGCTAATGTAAAACATTTCCCGAAAAAGTCTACCTTTAGCCTCTAGGCTACTCTTCTGAAATGGCACGTGTACGCCGCTACACAATACTCCTGAAAGCTCAACCATTCATTAGTAGAAAGGACAAAGACGGATGAAATTATTACTTTTTTGCAGAGACATATTTTGGCGATTCTCGAGGACACCAGTACGCAACACAAATCCATTATTATTATTATTATTACCCTTAAATTATTATTAAGGACTGGAATTATTATTTTTTTTTAGAGACTAGACAGACCCGTGTTACGTTGACTCTCGAGGCACCAGTAGACAACACGAATCCATTCTCATGAGGCCAATAAACACGGGTCAATATAGTCGCTGCAAAAAAGGAATAATTCCACCTGCCTTTGTCATCTCTACTCATTAGGAATCAAGGGTTATTAATAAATTGGTACGACGAGTGTAGATAATAATAAAGCGGTCGGCCGGGCTGTTTTTCTAAACGAGAGTCATCCAAAAGACAGATTATTCGAACCAGTCATTGGTAAAAAACATTGTCTTCGCCAATAAATTCTCCCCCAATTTTAACCAGCTTATACACTCCGCCAAAAAAGTATCGCATAAACTAAAAAAGGGCATTCATAAACCAAGATATTTGTATACGTTCACAAAAAGTTTGCCTCGTGTATGTGAACTATAAAAACACTAACAAAATTAGAGCTCCCCAAAGTACGTGGCAAGTCAGAAGGCGTACCGCCGGGCGTGGCCGGGGGGATATGTAATGTAATATATAAGCAAATAACTCGCATCGCATTTCGGTAGTTTATTACCGTATGAGATCGGGTTGTGACGGTATGGCGGACGCGCGTAGTAAGAAACGCCCACAGGCCGACAAAGTGAAAAAGTTCTGTGGAGAACTTCCTGACTTAATATATAATGGAAGTAAGATTATATGTAAAATTTGTAATATACCTCTGATGTGCAATGATAAATATGGCTGTAGAAGACATGTAAATAGTCAGCAACACAAAAATAAAAACTGGGTGTATCACCGACTGAGGCAACTCAATTTATAATTGATTTATTTTATATGCTGACTGCGTGTAATTTACCGTTTTCCTTACTCAGGAAGAAACCATTCCGTGAGTTTTGTAATAAATATAATCCAGACTTTGAGTTACCGTCGGAAACAAGCTTAAGGAGATGTGTGCCAAGTGTACGTACCGAAATTGAAAACAGGATCAGATCTGCAATAAAAAATAAACTACTGTGGTTATGTATTGACGAAACGACAGACCGTAAAAAACATTCTATTTTGAATGTGATTGTACGTATACTGGAACCTCGTCAACCTACAAAGGGAATTTTATTAGCTAGTAAAAGACTAAAATCGTGTACTGCCGACGCTATCGAGAGCGTAGTCGTTGATACTTTACAAAGATTTAAAATTGCCACTACTCAAGTGTTAATTTTCACGACCGATGGTGCCGCGACAATGCGTTGTGTAGGTCGTTCTCTTCAAGAACATTATGGGATGATGTTACATATTACTTGTAAACTTCATGCTCTGCATATTGCGGCTGAAACTATTCGTGCAAATTTCCCTGAGGTAAATGCATTAATAACAAATACGAAACGAGTGTTTCTCAAATCTCCCAAACGTACCAGTGAATTTCATAAACAGTGTCCCGGTATTTCCGAACCACCAGAGCCGATTCTTACGCGTTGGAGGACATGGCTGAAGGCAGCGTTTTATTATTTTAAATACTTCCGGCAAATAAAATCAGTCGTCTTACAATTCAGTCCCAGCGAATCTGCGGCTATTAAGGAAAGCCAGGATAAATTCCAAGATATTTCAGTTGAAGCAGATTTACAAACCGTTTACAACAATTATAGAGAAGTATTTGAGGCAATAAATAAATTACAAAATAGTCCCTGACGGAGTCAGTACAAATATTAGATGACGTTAATACACTCCTACACTGTATAAATAACAAAAAAAATGATATCGTTACAAGAAATTTTGAAATTGTTATGTTATGAAGAAAGATACAAATTTTTGCAGGTTAAGACAAGTTTGGGAAGGTAACTCTACTGATCCGGTGACTAAATTCAAAGATTATTTTAATTACGCGTGTATTACATCATTAGACGTCGAGCGTTCATTTTCAAGATATAAAAACTTTTTTTCAGAACGACGAACATCCTTGAAAGAAACGACTGTGGAAACATTCCTAATGCTTCAGATGTTTGAGAAATCGGATTGCGCTTACGGTAACAGTTTTAATGTGCCTACCTCCTCGTGTGCTGACTAATACTATTTTCCTTGTGCATTAACACCCACTATATTGGATACGGCTAATTACAAAAGCAAGCGTTTTAAAATTCTTTATTTCTTTTGTTTTTATGTACTTTACTTATGTTCCTTATCGACGCCTATGGTGCGCCACGCAGTTGGGGAGCTCTAAACAAAATCGTGGAACATAGGTTTTTTACTTTTTTTTTCTAAAAGAACATGTTTAGAAAAATGCATATGTGTAAGGTTTGTTCAATTGTTTGTTGAAAGTCTTCCTATACGGACAAATTTTAAAGTGCGAAGTCAGAGTTCTGTACCAACGCTTTCCAAACTAAAATGTGCAATTTAACTTCAGAACAAGTGGCTACTATAGCCGCTTTAATCGAAGATGGACGATCTCAAGCATACGTTGCTACTTTGATGAACATCAATCGGTCAAGTATTTCTAGAGCCGTAGCCAGATATAGGGAAACAGGCAATTACAGTAGAAGACCTGTACCAGGTCGTCCAATATGTTCTACTCGCCAAGATGACCGCTATTTACTACTACAAGCATTACGTCGAAGACATGTAACTGCGAGACAATTGCAGAACGACTTGGCTAGAGTCACAAATACTCGTGTGAGTACTCAAACTACTCGGAATAGGTTACGACAGAGTGGATTAAGAGCTAGAGTAGCTGTAACAGCCCCTCGTCTCACTAGGAACCACCGAGTGGCTCGCTTAAGGTTTGCCAGAGAACATGTAAATTGGAACATTACTGACTGGGCCAAAATACTCTTCACAGATGAGTTAAGATTTGGTCTTTATACCTCAGATAGGCGTATCTCAGTGTAGAGACGGTGAGCGCTATTCGCAGTGTAATATCAGACCTAGACCTAATTTCGCTGGTGGCTCTATTATGGTTTGGGGAGGCATCTGTTTAACAGGTCGTACAGAGTTAGTACCAGCAGACAGAGGTACACTGACTGCCCACAAGTATATGACGGACATTTTAGAAGAACATGTAGTACCATATGCGCCAATTATAGGAAACGAATTCATGTTAATGCGCGATAATGCACGACCGCATGTTGCAATAATCGTCCAGGAATACCTTAACGATGTTGGTATTCCAGTTTTAGATTGGCCTGCGGTAAGTCCGGACATGAACCCTATCGAGCACGTGTGGGACCTCCTTCACAGACGGACATGAACCCAAAATGTTGCCCCAGCGGACCTGCATGGACTAGAAAATGCTCTCCATGACGAGTGGGAGAATTTGGATCAGGCTTATATACGGAGGTTAATCGAATCTCTACCAGCGAGCGGTCGTAAGAGCCAGAGGTGGCAATACTCAGTATTAAAAGCTACTGTTATGACATTTTTCTTTCCAAAATTATAATTTCTTGTTTTAATAAAAATCTCAAGTATGAGTTCTTGTTTTTATTTGGCCTGTATTTTATTTAAACAATCATAGAAATTATATCTTAGAGCGCATTAAAGTATATTTACAACTTTATGCTACAAACAAAGATTATGCGATACTTTTATGATTCAAAACTAAATTATGCGATACTTTTTTGGCGGAGTGTATATATATATATTTATGGCAGTCACATTAGTGACCAACAGATGCTGAAGTTATTAACTACAAATTATGACACACAAAATGCAAACAATCAGATTAAATTTAATAAAATGGTAACATTGTATATTTGTGCACATCCTTATTAAAATATATTAAAACAAATTGGCAACTGTCGACGTTAACAATAATACATAATACAAGTAAATTACAGAAATGTCCCACAACAATATAAAACATAAAATGGTTACAAAAAATGATGCAGGAATGTTGTACATACATCTACGCACATGTAATTAGGCATCAAAGCGCCCTCGAGATAATACTCTTTTTGATTTGCTTTGGAAGCGCAGATTCCGAAGAGGACTTTCATGAGATTAAAGCTTTTTGTTATCTTTGCCACAGTACGATGGTAGGAAAAATTGTGCAAAACGCGGGTGTGTTGACGGTGCTTTAAAGATATGAGTTAATTTCGTTCTTTGTCGCACACTCAATTCTTTACTTTATTGTTTGAGTTGCGAATTTTTTACGGAGAATTCTAAAGGCCCTCGCAATAAAAAAGCGTTTGAAGGGGATTTATTACTCAACAGAGATATTTTTATAACGTGGTAGCGTACGTCTTTTACGTTTTAAACAGCATGAGTTTACTTTTTATCTAGCGTACAGTAAAATACAATTGTATGTGAGGTACGTTATCTTTAGTCGTTTAGTTTTAACCGTTTTGGTTGTGAAGCATTGTCATAGTTCTTTATTATAGATACATTAGTGTTTGCTAATAACGAACAAAAATAGTTCGTTATAATCAAAATGCGCAGCAAAGTTCGATTTTATTTTTTAGTTTTACTTTTTACGTTAAATTTGATTGGACTGGTTTCTTTTACCACATTACAACATAAGTGATATCTACAATCACCTCTTTAGGTTAAAATCTACCCTTAAAGCAAAGCTTACAAATAGTCATTTTACGTACGCTGAAGCAAGCACGTGAGGGTTGCATATCCATGTATTGAGATATTATAAGCTTAGATAATATGTGGAATCGCAAACAACACAAAAATGTCAGCAAATTCCGCACCACACAAGTCTACTAAATTAATTAGTCCGGGACGGTCTTTTCGAGGATGCACGGGATCTTTATCCTTAACCGGTGACCGAAATTTATTAAACTTGTGCGGCGCGGAATGCGCCGATACTTTTGAGTTGTTCCCCATAATACGCTGCAGTCTTTGCCATCATTGTTGATAAATGGAATCAAGAAAATGACAGTTCTTTCACTTTTCGAAAATCTCTACATTTTACTTACAGCTGTAAGTTTCCTTCATGTGTATATCCAAAACCTTCCTTCGATCTACGAATGTTTACATCCTTTTCAAGCAATCTGCGATGAAATGCGCACTTGAACTACTCTTTGGATCTTCTTCGATCGAATACTACCTTTCTTTGTCCCGAAATAGTTTTTAAGTTCCCTTAATGTTGTTTAATTACATCAATATTTATTTTTAAATTAATTTCTGAACCACAACAATAATTTACGCTTTTAGAATTGAGATTTGATAGTTGTAATAATTATGTTGTCTAACAGCGAACTCATTGGATCATTCTGCTGTCACAGGACTCGGTTTGGATATCTTCTATAGCCAACTTTGCATCAAAGCAAAGGTATGTTTATTGACAGGCTAAGTCTCGCACTTAACCCGCCAGGTAGGAGATAAGCAGAGAGCGACGGCAGTGCTGACCAATACATAGTTCGTAACCGAGTGGATGTATCGTAGCGACGTTTAGCTTAAAATATTCAGATATTTCGTTAGCATTTTATTTTATCAGCGTCCTTTTTGGTATATTTTGTCACTGTGCGGTTTTAAGAGTGCGTTTTTCATTTATTTCATTACTGCCTTACTTTAGAACTTTTGGTTTTAGTTTATATTGTTACTGTACTCTTTTAGAAGTGTTTTTTCCCTTTATTTCGTCGCTGTTTTTTCTTAGAAGTTTCATTTTCGGTTTATTTTGTTTAGCACTCCCATATTTTTTGAGTACTATTTAGAGTTTATATTTCTTTTTATGATTTTATGATATATTTGATCCTTATTTAATATTTACTTGTTTCGTATTCTTTCTTTTATTTTAGTAGTTCTAAGTTTATCATTTTCCAACAATTTCGAGAATATCAAGCCTTGTTTCAAAATATGGCACCATTTTCACTGTCATTAATAGAAACGTAGTGCTTTGCACCATTTGTTTTAAGGCGCATTGAATAGAGGTATTTCACATAATAAATGGATTTATGAGCAGCTTTTCTTGGTGCCAATATCCCATTAAATAAATTAAATGAGAAAATACAGGATCCACTTTTCCGTGAGTTTCTTAAAAAATAAACCAACCAAGACGTCCCCGTCATATCGACAATTAGAAAATATTATGTACCTAAGCAATTCGATAAAACAACAAATTAAATCAGGTCAAAACTAGGTGAACATTATCTTTCGATGAGCCCAGATGAAACGACAGACATGAAAGGAAGGTGCGTTGTTAATGTAATAGTTGACACAATGCGCACGGAAAATCCCTCAATCTCACTTTTAGTAGCTAGAAAAACCTGGTTGCGTGTCACCGCAAACGATATTACCGACATTATAAATAACAGCGTAAAAAATGTAGCCGGTGACGACTGTAAAAGTTCTATTCTTTCTATCAGATTCTGTAAGCGTAATGTTAAAAAGAGGTAACGAGCTTAGAAAACGTTTTCCAAACAAGTTACATCCAGCACGCGTTGTACGTGGCACACATCGCATTGCTGAATCTATTTGTGAAGAATTTCTCGATGTTAATTCGTCAATTAATTCATTTAAAAAGATTTTATTGAAAGCACCAACTAGGATAAAGTTATATAAAGAAATGTGCCCGAATAGAGTCGAGTAATTAGAATTTATTAATAAACGTTTTCCAAGTGTAACAAAACCAACAAACCAAAAGTATAGAGAAAACAAAAATTTTGAAATAACTGAATGCCTTCAACATTTATTCATTAAGTAATTTAAAGAGTTTAGAGCGAAAAGATACTGAACAAAATTAATGCGGTTTTACAAAGAAATTCAGATTAGACGCCCTATTAAAAGAAATTTCCAATAACGCCGTTATTATCCAGACGGAAAGGTTAATGTTTAAACCATTTATTTATATAACGCACCAGTTATTTTATGTAGCGTTGAAAGATCTTTTACTACATTTAAAAATATATTAACTTACCAACCAAACCAATTCACAACGAGCAATTTAGAAAAATATGTCGTAGTTCAATAGTACCGAAAACGTACCTGACGATTAACAACATATTTCAATTTGTCTACTCGTCTGCATATACCCCATCGACACTTGGTTGATCGATACTCACTAGCAAACTGCGCTGAACGTCCTCACTCTAATTGTCAATTATTATTGCTGCAATATCGTAATATTTCTCAAGTTAAAGTGGTATCCTTGCATTAGTTTTTCGACTGATTTTCCAAAATTGTAAGAATATATATAGGCTGTGTGTAACTTCTTAAAAATAACTTCCGGTAATGCTGGATGTTAGTTTATTATGAGTGAAGTAGAAATCGATCGGGAATACTTCAGGGCCTCAACGTATAATTTTCAACTGTTATCGGGTGGGTATTGTTATTCAATTGTTATTGGCATACTTATAAGAAAATGCAGGCCAATAAAGAAATACCGCAAAAATAGTGTGCGTTATAAATTCACCAGAACGAGTTTGACGGTCTTTACAAGTTACTTCCAACCTAGCAGCTAAGCTTGTCACATACCGAACGCGGCACACTGTATTGCTTTGAGCCCCTTCGTCCCATTTCGTCCTTAAATCGTAATGAAAAACTCCGAAATGTGCGGCACCGTCTGGCGTATGGACAAGGCTTACATTCCTTTGAATGTTTTCATTGCAATGCAATGTTCACGATACGCAGCGAAACCACATCATGGGATCGAAGCAGAGTCTTTGAACTCCAGCTTACATCACGACCACTACTCTGGAAAGGAGTATTTGAAAAAAATATTAAAAAATATTTAGAGCTAAATGCTGCATAATAGAAAAACGGCCAAGTATACAGACTGGTCGGTTTCTGCTGCGAAGGATGCATGCTATAGCGTAGAATATTACGATTTTTTGGATGCTTCTCTTCAATTCATACTAACTTTTTCAAGATTCCCTATACCCATCTGTAGTATAAGATTTTTGCAAAATAGCGCTGTTTAATAACCGATATCTTAAACGCCTTACATAGTAAAGCGGTGATTCAACTTTTATTGGATTATGATGAAAGTTAACATAAATTGAAGAGAGACATCTAAAATCGTAACATAATGTACAGGACGTTCCATTAAAAAAACTAAACTTGAAGCCAAAACTTAACACATTGTGTACTCAAGCACAATATTATGTTGTATAGCATCTGTCCCCGAATACTTTCTATTTGAAAATGTTTTCTGCCAGTTGCTCAAGAAATTAATCATCTTTCGTCCAGACACTAGGTATGCTGTATATATTAGTAAATAGACAAGTACGCAAAATAATAAACCATTTTCCCCCATATTCACCACTATTTACATAAATGGAACCAGTTTCCTTAGGAAAAATCAGCTTGAAAAAACTAAGTCGACGGTCCAACCTCGTAATCCTTACGAAAAACGCTCTCCGTAGAGAGAAATCGACGAGCTAACAATAAACCTAGGTAAATTACCGCAACACCAACCTTATTCTCCTTGCCTGCATGTGACGCCAATGGTAAATTGAACAAAAGGGAAACAAAAACTGGCCCAGTTTTTATACCGCTCTCTAGTAAAAGCCTAAGCACTTATGCGAGCTTCTTACTAAAGAACGTCATAAGCTCGTGCGAAGCGAGATTTATGCGGGACATTCCGGAAATTATTTCCAGGATAAAATCAGATTTATTCCAGTTGAAAAAGTGGATCACTCTATTTGGCGAAATTCCCTTGAAACTCTCATGTATTCATTTGGTATTTTGTGCGAACTATCGTCTTTTAATTAATTATGTGAAAGCTTTCTAACGGAATTTGTTACATTCCCAATTATAAAACAATATAAATTTAGCCCAATTTCACAGTAGAAAAGAATTATAATTTTCAGCAAACGGAAGGATCAATATCGACACAAAAATGCGAAAAAATACAAGAATAAAGTAAAAACATAAAATATTTAAATCGTAGGAATCAAATCCTTAGCGCTACATTGTGTTACTAATACGTTTAGCTAGAGCTTATTTTTATATTAAAACATGAGGTACTGCAACATAAATGAAATTTCATTTGGGTAAGATATTAAACATTAGCGTGGCAGATACCAGGTTATTGTCTCTGCATTTCTTCTAAATTTTCGACGTCCAACCGCCATCTCCGCATCCATATTTCATGTCACTAAACACTACGTTCAGCGCTCATTAGAGGTAAGGATTTGCCGTTTGGTTATAACGGCATCATAAAAACAGCAATAACGTTAGCCGGTGTTATGAACGGGTAATAAAATGACCTAATTTCATTAATGCCCGCTGTACTAGCCGTTATAATGCTTTATATAAACATATTCACGACCGAATACGGTAACAAGGTGTATACGTATATTTATGAGTGATTAACCGAATATTGAGCAATTAACACACCCTTTCATTAATATTTTTAATATTTCGCTTTAACGTCGCAGCGATACAGAAATCATGTATCCTCAGCGAAGTATATGTATCAATTGTAATGTTGCCCTTTTTAGTTTATACCGGTTTGATGGCTATTATTTCTATAGAGTTCGGGAACATACTTGATACCTAATAATACGTTTTACACGTCTTCTGTATTCTAGCTAAGCGTGTGTAGAAAACTATTATTTGCTCTTAGAATAAATATAATAATAAACAATAATTATAATAACGACCCTAATGCGAAGGTATTTAGGAACTTATCGTTAGATGAGTCGTAAACTAAGGGCGAAGCCGTCTGCTCTAATAGCAAGCCTGTAGAATCGTTCCTGTTTCGTGAAATTGGCAGAGACTAGACATACTCGTGTTTTGTCGGCTGTCGGGGAAACCAGTAGGCAATACCAATTCCTTCTCATGAGACGAATAAACACGAATCTGTCTAGTATCTGCTAATTTCGTGAAGCGCAACTGCTTTCTGCAGGCTTACTCATTAGATAGCGAAATTTCATTTGAGAAGTTATTGCTGTGCGAAGAGAGCGAAGTTACGTTGGCGCTTTATTATTATTGACTGAAGATATATTTATCGACTAAAATTCCAAGAATAAAGAGAGGAAAGCTGCAAGAAGGGTTTCACCTATACAGTCCGTTGAAGCATCGCATACAGCGACGAAACGGCGTCATCTGAACAGTTGTTTCACGAACGCGCCGAAAGTCTAGACAGCGTTAATCGTGTAACTAATCGTAAGAATACTTTTAACATTACTTAGCATACTCATGATCCTCAATGCTTACTCGCATACAAGGCGTTTTCTTTAAAATACCCGCCGCCTGTAAATTTTAAAATAATTGTTTTTTCATAAATTATTAAATAAGTTTAGGACAGTTTTTCAGCAATTCAAGTGCAAACAAATAGAAAATGAATTTTATTAGCGGATATTAGGATTTGAAAGGAGAAACCAACTCGATATTGCGACGTCTCGTTTCGTGACCACCATGTTTATATGTCCCGTAGTAGAATTCCGCTCATTCAAGCTACTATACTTGACTATCACATCTACTAACAAATAGTGAAATTCAAATGATGAATTTTTTCGAAATGGAAATACAACCAAACACGTACTTCCTGGCTAAAAATCGGGCCCAAAGTTAAAATTCTTTAGCGCCTTCTTGCACCTTTATCTTATTAATCCTAAATCCTAATCCTGTTCCTTGAAAAATACTCCGATAACGAAACTCAAGCGGATATTCTTACTTTTAGAAATAGCGTAATGCAAACGAAGGACGCAACTTAAGTAAATGTTACTGACAAACAAGACGATCGAAATTAAACTTACGATATTACAACTCGACTGAAACTATTCCACAGACTGTTC
Source organism: Oryctes rhinoceros (assembly GCA_020654165.1). Taxonomy (NCBI): domain Eukaryota; kingdom Metazoa; phylum Arthropoda; class Insecta; order Coleoptera; family Scarabaeidae; genus Oryctes; species Oryctes rhinoceros. The sequence continues at coordinate 4,580,089 of JAIOKQ010000018.1, read as the reverse complement.
TGGGGAAATTTTACATTAAATCGGAAGATTTAGGATGTGACGAAATTAAACAGAGTAAAATGTTCGACGCTGGTTTCGCCATTGTTGCTTTCTTTTAAAGTGTTCGTGTCCTCGAAATTTTAATTTCTTAGTTTAAATACTTAGTAACTCAAAAAAGTCTATACAATTCGATTGCTGATTTCTATAATATCGATGCCTCTCCATCTTAACGGTTTCACCTAGCCTTTCCTTTTTGTAAGTAATACTCTGTTTGATAGAAACAGATTTTCTTTTGGTGTTCGAGCTGGTGGTGTGTCCATAGTTATAACGTATTTAAGTCCTTTCCTTTCTCCAATTATTATCATAAACTCATACCAAGTCAACAATGTAAATTAGGAAAAAAATTATTTTCTAAATTTTTTGGATAAAAATTTAATTATTTATCCGTTCGACCTTTAACGTTGTTGACTTGACTTAATAAAATTGACAAGCCCTTCCGCTGCCTAGATAGTTACAGATAAAAGAAGTTGAAGTTGCTAAAAACAAGAGAGATACATACACCTCGATAATTAATGTGTCTAACAGTTTACAGTAGGTAGCATTAGTTCTAACATCTGTCACATACTAAAATTAACAAACTCCCAAAAACGATTCGTCAAGTAATGCCGGCAGCATACAGCGGTGTATGATTAGAACTGCTTAAATATGGTGGAGTGTATTTGGATGATGATCCCCGTTCAGACGCTTCCGAAGTTATTGAAAAAAGTAGGTGTTTAGTATCAGAGACTAGACAAAAAGAAAAGCAACAATTAGCAGCTTTGTTACGAGTTTCAGAAACCACGGTTTGCAAATTTTATACGAATACCTGGGAACGAGAAAAGCGCAAGATGGGTTTCAATTTGGGTTTGTCGTACAATTAATATTTTTCTTGACGTTTCGCTAACTATGCTGTCAGCTTCTTTAGAAGATTTCTAAAGATAGTCTTCAAAAATCTTCTGAAGAAGCTGACAGCATACTCAGCGAAACCTCAAGAAAAATTTTAATTACACGGTAAAACCCGGAAGAAATTTCTACTAGAGATTACGGTCGTGAAAGCCTACACTCAATTATTAAATACACGTTCTTCTCACATTTCAAATTGCTTGCTCTTAGTGGCGAAAAGGAAGATTAGATTTTGCCATTGTGGAATTGGTACTTTTAAGTAGTGGTCAAACGAAGCTCTTTAATGATTATTTATACATACAAACCAAATGACTAATGACATTATCGAATTTTTATAATTTTTACTATTACTTGTTATTTCCTCCATAATTCACATTCAAAATTGTACACCAAAAGTTATTTACAGATATAACAAGAAATACAATATTTATATATATATAGTACGTGAAGACAATGCTAATAAATTACAGTTATCAGTATATCACTCCGACCAGTTTATTCTCTCCAAGGGAAGTTCGGACAATTCAGAGATCCGGAAAGTTATCCAGCCGTATTAACTAATGTGTATTAAAGGGATTTCATCGTCCATCATACAGATATGAGATAAGTGACGGGTGAAAAAGTTTTAGGAGAAACAATACCACCGAGAGGAAAGTAATTTAATATTCTAGTTTAAGAGACTAAAGCGGTATCCGTAAAAGAAAAATATGAAGAAGGTTACTCAGGATACTTCGTCATAAATCATGAGAATTTGATTTTGTAACTCGATCCAGCTTCCATGGATGTACGTCAAACTTTTCAAATAATAATATTACCGCTCAACAATATAACACTCGGTTTCACAGAAACTACAAATCTATTAGTTCTATTAACAACTTTTTCCAAATTATGTGAAATAGCATCATACAACTAACTACTACATTTTTTTTTTCTGTATATTTAACATAATAAGTCAAAATCAACATGGATAACTAATGCTTTAGAATAGATCTTTCTATTAGAAACATTAGAACATGTTCGGACATTAGTGTGCAAGGTCCAAAACCCTCCATTCGACGGACTGTCTATGTATTTAATGAAAGAATAAGAATTATTACCACTAGTCATCTTGTCACAGCACTAAGATACCTGAAAACGTCCAAAACAATTTTTCTACGCTTGTTGATACTCTGACAGGACATTGCTGGCTAAACAAGCACCCCCCAAGATTAGATGAACTAAAGCCTTGTCATTTAGGGACACCTAAGCCGTAAACAAAACACCGGAACTGTTCTTTTGCAAGCACCCGGTGCTGACGTCAATTATATAGATTCAGCAAGGTGACGGGTGATCCCATCAGGGCGATTTCCTTAGCAACGTTTTGGCCTATGCTAAGACAGTGGTTTCGCTACCCGGCATAAAGAGGATTCACAATAGATCTATACTGTGGTATCTATCTCACTTTCTCACCGTTCATAACCATACCTATGGATCCTTCTGTTGAGTCTAGAGACAAAATAAATCATTCGATAGTAGAAACTTCTTTCGGACGTTGTTGTGTAAAATTATTTATTTTACTTAATGCTTCACTGATCATGCTGTCATCTTCTTCAGAAGATTTCTAAAGACAGTTCTTAGAAATCTTCTGAAGAAGCTGACAGCATGGTTAGCGGAACGTCAAGTAAAATACTAATTACACGATAACCACCCGAAAGAAATTTCTACTATCGATTACGGGCGTGAAAGCCTACACTCAACAAGTCATTCGATACTTTCCGGAAACTTCAACGCGGTGTACATGCTATGTACATTCATGACTATGTATTTCTTGACCGATTGCGTTTGCTCTGATTTGCCAGGTTCCCTGTCAATGCCCTGTCGATGCCCTGTCAATTGCAATATGACCAAGCCAGGTGAAATTATTACTTTTTTGTAGCAACTAGACGCATTTGTATGTATTCGACTCATAAGAAAGAGTTCATGTTATTTATTGGTGCAAAAATGTAATAATTTTACCTGCCTTTGTCATCTCTATACATCACGTTATATACCAGTTGAAGCAATACTCTATCAGCAGAAAAAGAGAGAAGCTGCTTAATATCGTCACCATACATAAGATTTCACTTCTCACATTATTAACAATATCATTAGTGAATACAAGGAATATTAGGGATCCGGTAGAGGAAGTTTTTCTGAACAATATTATTGCGCCCGTAGCAATAGTTTTGTGTTGAGCACATTGTAAAGTGTTACGGGTCATAATGAACAGACAATTTAGGCAACAATTTAAATGAGTCGTAGACGAAAGAATAGAATTTTCCATGCGCTCAGTTCTTCACGTGTCGACACAGTTTGATATCAATGATATCACTATTCCGGCTGCCTTAGGCGGATGCCTTTGGTGACATGACGTCACCTGAAGCTCCTGCAGCTCCGTTGGAAGTAAAAAGAGATCCAAACCGCAAGATAAATAGACCTGCATCTCACCCTGTACTTAGAATAGAAGGATAACGTTAATGCTAGATATTCGTAGAACTTACTTGTGAATTTAAACAAAGTATTCCTTATTCGGATGAGGGAATTTGGCATACTTCATATACAGATACCCTATTAAATATCAGCTAGTTACTTTTAGAGTTCACTAGAATTAATATTATCGTAGTTATCTTAACTTCTCCAAATTTAATTTTAAACTACCTTCATTAACGCTTTGAAATTTTGTTCATTCTTAAATAAGTAAGATTGTGGGGAATATTAAATTCACTTAAACTTATTATTACTTAACTTTTAAGTAGACGAGCAGCTTATCCTTCTTTGATGTACCTTGTTCTTGTTTATAAAAAAAAAACGTTCATCTGTTAAGAATATTGAGGAAGTGACCTGTTTAAGATCATTTTTGGGGTCTGTTCGCAATTTTGAAACCAGCAACTGTTATACTTAATTTTATCGTCGCAATTTAGCATCATTTGTAATATTTTGCAATCGAGTTATAGCGACTAGATCCAACGTGCTGCAAGTGATAACGCGAATTAAAATTCTTCCTGTGACACCAAATAGAATTTCACCTCTCGCTTTCGTAAAATGTTGTCACTTGTACCATTTGTTTTAGCGCCTATTGCGAACCCATTTGGCTGTTAATTTACGAACGGTGCTTTACCTCACTCTTATTCTTATTTAGTTTAAACATATTGGATACGTTGTCCTTTAAACGTTATTTACTCTTCTTCTGTATTGAATCGTGTAACCTAGCACCAACAACCTCAACCTTTGTATGTTGGAACTCAATCTTTGCTATTATTTTACATATATTCACAAACTGCCGACGAACGAATCTTTGTTGTTTCAAAATAAACTTACTCGCTGAGTTTACGTTCGCCTCTGGTGGTTTACGATTGAAAATTCTTAAGAGACAGATTTCGAAATTCAAGCTTGAACTTGACCCTAACTTACTTAGCAACATTTCTGGAACCGCCTTTGGATTCTTCAACCAGGAATAATTGCAAGTTTTGCGGGAGCTGAGTACCGAATTAATTTGACTATCTGCCACTAGGCGTAGCGGCTACGAAAATTCCTTTCATGGAGTATTCAGGTAGGTGTGGCCCTGGATTACAAAATAATTTTGCACTATGTCATGGTTGAGTCGACTGCAGGCGTAGCAAAATAATAATGTCAGAAATATATGTCAAAATTATCTTTCAAATAATTTGGTTTAACAAAAGGCGTACTCCAAAGCAGCATGCTTCCTACCTATTGGGCTATTTAATATCTACATCAAAGCCTAATTCTGTTATAAATAACTTTCTAACGGTTATCCCGACAGTGGTACTTTACCAGTGATAAAATGAGGTCATCAACTTGAATGGTGCTTACGTGAATGTAATTCAAGAATGATTTAACATTAATCATTAAAATGTCCTTGTGAATCACATTACATATTCATGTAGTATATGTTTAATCAAACATTCGTGCAGAAGGTGGCATTATTTCGACTTTGTAATTAGATACAAGAAGCAATTTTAAGACAAGTTTGGATATAATTCAAAATTTGTATCCAGAAGTTTAACAATTATTTGAGCAAACAAAAGATACTTTGCAGTTTTGTCACGGAGAACAGGATTTTCTACAAGTCAGCGTTCTGCCGTTGATATTTGTTAATAATTTCCACACAAACTAAACGTAGGTAAATTCAGGTAAGGCGAAGAAGAATAGATGTTGTTTGCGAAAACTTTACGAACGAGGTAATTTATCAACAAAACTTTATCTCCAATTAGAGCTTTCCGACGTGGTTAAATATAATTCTAAATTAATCTGTAGCGAGCACGCGAAACTCCAGTCTTTGGATGCTCTATCATTTAGTATCAAACCCGAATATCTCCTTTTTTTTCTTTCTCTTTTTTTCTTACGTACGCAGAATAAGGGTAAGCTGAGAGGAAAATACGCACGAAGCAAGCTCCATTCACAGACTTTTCTCCGGTTAACACTTAAATTTTTTTTCGCCTAAGGCAATACATCTTGGCTTCATTATGCGAGAGAATTGCAAGCAAAAAGTTTCTCCCTTGCTTTCTTCCTATCCGATAATTTTTCAGGTAATTGAATGCATATTTCTGTAGAAATTACTTTTAATTGTATTATTAAACTACCTTGTTCCTATCATCGTGTTCGAAGTTAAAAGAGTAAATAGTACCATCCGTTTAAATTGACTTAAGGGAATAAAATAGAATTTGAATGTAAAATGTGAAAACTGAAGACAAGAAATTAGCAAGGTAACACCAGCATACGTTCCTCGTAAGTGTATAGGTTTTTAGCATATCATTAATATATTGTAAATTTCAACATAATATTCATTTTCAAATATACAGTGACCCCAATTAAAAATGCACCACTAAAAAAAATTTTGCCAAATATTATTTATCAATATCAGCAATGTTTATGCTGCATGTAATCATATAAATAGAAGAAAAGTCAACAAAAGAAAAGTAAAAAGCGTCCAGCGCGTATATTCTCAAGCGTTAAGATCGGTAGATACGGAATTCCATATTTTACCAGTGATAGCGTTCCACTACTGCTGCGCTAAAATTGTTACCGATCGAAACCGGTGTTGCATAACCAAGCGCCTCAAAAAAGGCTTGTCGAGAGGTGGTCCAACATTTTACTGGTGACGCATTTTTAATTGCAACCAGTGTATTGCATGGCCTTAATAATTTTTGTATCTTGAATAACAGACGATAAGCCTGCAGAAATGGGTAACAGAGACTAGACAGACTCGTCTATCCAGTCTCTGCTAATTTCGTGAAGCGCAACTCGTTTCTGCAGGCTTAGTAGGCGATAATGATTATTCGCTGGTCATGTTTTCTTATAGCTATATTATTGGTCAATCTACATTATTTGGAAAGAAGTGTATATGGGGAGTGGCTCAAACTACTCAATAAATTTTGAAGCAGTTAGTGTTATGAAAGAAAGTTTCCAGTAAAAATTTTTACATAAGAAGTTCATGTACCGACGACATTGCCGTCGTTAAGAGAGTCAAGAGTATAGGCAAATCAAGTTAAATTTTAAAAATGAAACGGCACTTTTTTAAAGCAGCAAGTAAATGTGTCCCAAACGACGGTGCATCGAATTTTGACAAATAATTTACTTCATCCGTATCACATCCAGCGCGTGCAAAGATTAACGGAATTAGATTATCCTCGCCGTCTTGCCTTCTGCGAGTGGTTTCAACGCACCGAAGTTCGTCAACCACGTCTTGCGTCAGTAATTCTCTTTACCGACGAATCCACGTTTACAAGAGATGGTATTTTGAATTACCATAATATTCACCACTGGGCAGACGAAAACCCACACGAGATACACCAAGGCGCCTCGCAAGTTAGGATATCTGTCAATGTTTGGGCGGGTTTAGTAGGCGATTACCTACTTGGACCACATGTGCTCCCACAACGATTAAATACAGAATCCTATTTACAGTTCCTCCGAGATGAATTACCCGAGTATTTGGATGAGATACCACTAGCGATACGGCAACAATTGTGGTTTATGCATGACGGAGCACCCGCGCACAGTAGTCGAGTAATTCAAGCATTTTTGAACCAAAGATTTCCACAATGGATTGGACGTGGAAGTCGTACTCCATGGCCACCTCGTAGTCCCAATCTAAATCCATTAGACTTTTTTCTGTGGGGATACATGAAAAGCTTGGTATATGATCGTCGCCCTGATATTGAAAATGTCGAAGATCTGCGAAATCGCATTTATGTTGCAGCTCAACGCATTCGCGAAGACATGGTAAATTTTACTCGTGTGCATAATAACTTTCGTCGCCGAATTGATGCCTGTATTAGAGCTCACGGTGGACATTTCGAACATTTTTTACATTAATAAATTATTTTGTCCTGTTTCGCCTAGATCGGTCCTTGTTAGGACCACCACAAATTTCATAAAAAGAAAAAGAATGTATAACTACAAATAGCTCAAAACCCGACATTTCGGATGCATTAACTTTAAACATTAAGAACGCAAATCATATGGTTATCGGCATATTCAATGTGAACACATAAACACTTCGACATCAGCAGTACGACAGACTAATGCATTTCAATAGACTATTCACTATTCATAGCATCTACAATGCTTTATCGCTTTTTATTTGCATCTGGGTTAACTTTGATTCATCAGCGGTATTTGTATAATATAGGAGAAACAAAGATATGGACCGGCTTTACCTGCATTTTGGGCCCTAAAATTTGAACAAAATGTATATGTTACAAATAAATTTCTTTTTAAATTTTCAGTAACACATTGATAGGTAGTCTTCAGATTTCGGTAGCTTAAGTGCTATTTACAGGTAACCCTGTATAGATTTGTGTATGTAAATAAGTATGTATTACCTACTTTTTCCTCATATGCAATATCTTGTAAAAGATTATTCTAAATTCTAAAAGATATTAGAAAGGGACGCTAACTACGTATCGTTCGAGTTGTACATTTAAGTTATAACTTAATAACGATATTCCCGTGTTTCCTTGAATTTTTAAATTCCCGTGTTCCTTTAAATTGTAATATCACAAGTTTCAACTAAAAATCTTTACTTTTCGTTTCTTGCAGATGTCAACGAAAGAAAGGAATATCGACGTATTTAATGTATAAATTCTAAATATTTGAATTTAAAATAATTAATTTCAAGTCATTTAGAAAATATTAAAAGCCCTTAAAATGATGAAATAATCACCAAATCAATACATTTTAAGTGTTGGATGTTAGGTTAATATTATTACAGCGTCTATTCTACCTTTTTAATGATTTTTCTTATAACTTAAAATGAGTTATTTTAATGTTAAACTATTCGAATCAATAAAATTTACAATGTAAAAGTATTTAAAAATTTTTTTTACTGGTCGAATTTCCATAATTCTCTTGAATAACTTTTTATCTGAGTATATCTGAGGTCTCTATTTTCTTTCCTTCCATTGACGGCTCAAAAGAACCAAGAAGTACGCATAATTAATTATACTTGGACACAGAGACGAAAAAATTACTGATTAATTGATTATAAACTTAGTCTTCAAGCACTTAATCCAACGATAGGCTATTATAATCCAGAGAGAATACAATACTTCTGCATAAGGTGTATTTCTGTAATTTTCCGTGCAAATACTTTATATTAAAACGCTCTTGATGATGATTGAGAAAACCCAGTGTCGCAGAAAGTAAAATTACGTTTCGAGGAAATTATATCAAACGTGTTAATAATAAATGCTTGCAACGACCATGAATGTTAACTATATTCTCCACTTCTGTTTCTTTACATCTTTATGTAGAATTCATCCAAAAAAGAAAATTAATGAAACAATAGCTCTCACTATATTAGCAAGGAAAAACTCCCGCAAATAGGTAGTTTCGGCTGAATAAACTACCGAAAGATTACGCACCTTCGATTTGAATTTAATTTAAAAAAGATGGTAACATCGTGTTTCTTTTGTTTCGTGTTCGGTTTGCTCCAATCCGCGCTTTACACTATACTTCACACTCTTTTAATACGTAAGCGGCAAGTGCTTGCAATTTGATATCGTGTCGCAGAGAACGCAAGGTTGTAGATGAATGGAGATCCTTCCGCAAAAAATTAACCTATATTTGCTTATTTGTGAGTGCTAGAGAAAACTTTGTTGCCTCGTGTGCAATGAGTCAATATCTGTATTGAGGAAATATAACCTGAAACGATATTACGAAATCAAACACTCGGATAAGTTCAAACATCTTCAAGCGTAGTTACCTAAGGGTAAGGTAGAAGCGAACACATCTACAACAGCAACATTCCCTCACAAATAAAATTAAGACAGCGAAGCAGATATAAAAGAGAGATGTATTATCTCCGAGAAAATTGCCGTTAAATCGAAACTATTTACTAACAGAGAATTTGTAAAAGAATGTTTGCAAACAGCAACAGTCGTTCACAAAAACAACTTCTTTCCAATGAAATATGTAACAAAATTTGTTTATTATTCCGTTGCGCTCGATGACAAGACGGCTTCCAAGAGATTGGTTGGCTATATTCATCCACGATATTAATAACAATTTTGTTATTCCCACAGTAGCAGCATCGGAAGCGCTTGAATAGATGTGGGTAAATTTGGGTGAAATTTCGACGTTCAGGTAAAGTCATTGCTTTTATCTGAATTTCATCAAATCGCGAGGCCTTAATCGCAGAGAGTGTCAGAAACTCGTAATTGAAAGTAACATTGAATACGACAATACTAATTATTTCTGTAATGTTCGGTAACCAGTCAATTGTAAAATTTACGTTAGATTCGCGTAGCGGCCACGGAACTTCATTTTACGAATGGAGAAGCATGGTTGAGTCATTTTCAATCAGGTTTCCTTGTACAAAAATTAATGATGATAATAGTCTTTATTGCCATTTACAGGACAATTTTACAATAAAATAGCAGTGTGTTATATACATGATCATAACAAGGGACGACCAAGATAGAGAAAATTATTTTTTTTTCAGCGACTAAACAGAGTCGTGTTTATTTGATTTATTAAAAAATGGATTCGTGTTACCTACTGGTTTCTTCGAAAATCGACGAAACACGAGTCTGTCTAGTCAGTGCAAAATCCCCGTACCTTGCTTATTTCTAATCATAACGCGTAATGATTGTGCAAAAAAAAAATAAGATTAATTAGAAAGTGGGGATTCACCTAATTGCAACACAAGACAGAATCATCCGATAAGCATTCTAGTATTAACCCGATTTGTGATTTGCTGCTCTAGTTTAATAATAGATGGGATTTAGAAAACTCTTGTTGGTATTTACATCTACGTGTGTTAGTGAAGTTCTAAGAGTACTAGTTTTGGCTCGGAGGTCTATGAATGGGTTAGATGAACGGCGAAAAGGGGGCACTAGGAGATTCACTTGTGAGAACAATATGGAGCAATCTAGATATACTGTTGTTGATAAGATCGACTACAAATTTGACGCTGCTTGTCTCCTTTCTACTCTTGAGTGTGAGCTGCGAAAAAAAATGTCTGTAAAGTTAAATTGTCCGTGTCTCGTTTTGGATAACAGCCAATCTCCTTAAATAACAAGTACATCAAAAAGTGTTATTGTACACTCTAGTACAATAGTCTGTTGCTAATACAATGACTTAATACCGACCAGATCTGTAAGCTGTCTACATGATCCAAGAGTTGAATCAAACAAAATACGTAGATTCTTAAAAGTCCGTCTATGCTTAATGCAATTCCATTAACCTCTCGCCGATGTTCAATTGTTCCAAGACCCTTCATTAAGTCGGTCATTCTAAAAATGTTAATATCAACTTAAGTAAGCCGCACCAGGTAGCATATATATATATATATTGAACATTAAGTAAATGAGGTTAGATCTTTGAGTAACTATTGTGTTGGCCTTGAAAAAAATTACGTCGCAGGTTCCAACAATAGTCAGCTATCATGTGTGATTCCTTCCTCGCTCCATTGACTTTATGTTTTGATGGAATCGCTCCCCTTGTTTTCATTAAATTCACCGAAGCTTTCCGGAAATCTGTCCAAATGGTTATGCAGAAAGTAATTTAATACTCCTATTAATTAGTACCTATTCTCTTAAAATTGACCAGAATATTTTGCACAACGTTCTGCCTTGATGTCATCCAAGAAATTTTAAAGCACAGAAACAAATGAACACTAAACAGAAGCTTTAGCATCAATAGTTATGGCTATTATGAAATTCAAGTCCGTATAAGCTTGCGAATATGAGGGCCATCAAACATTCTAGTCTTTAATCTTACTTTGTGGGAGCGATATTCAAAATATATTTAGAGCATTCCCTTTCTTTAAGTAAGGTGTATCCACTTTGCTCTCCAAGCGAAAAATTCACCATCTTTAAATCAACGCAAATAGCTTTCGGCCAATTGATGTTCGGGATATTGGATTTACTAACTTCATATTTTCATATTTTTCTTTGAGCTTAGTTCAGTGGGCAACTAGCATGGATGCATAGCGATTTCCATTATGCAATAGAACACCTTTCTAGCTCCTTGTAGAACTGTCAATAAAAAATCGCCAATCTTTTAATCCAAATTTAGGTAAACCCATTTTTAAACAGAAGTGCTGAACTATCACAGCAATAAACAAGTTCTTCACGTTTGTTATTGAAGTATGAAAGAATAGCCAGCTCTCTTGCTTTGTCCACTGTTATTGTAACTTCGGACTTACGTAAGTGTTCGTTTTCTTCAATCTGGATTGAAAAGTTCATAGTGTCAGGTCCTAGTTGTAGTAGGCTGTGAGCTTGGCAGCATTTCCGCATCTGACGAAAAAGCAAGGGCTGTGATGTGTGTACATTTTCATCACGAAGTATAGGAACACCAAAGCTTAAGCTTCTTCTACTTCCTATTATCCATCGTCCAAATTTCGTACGTGTTTCACATACTTTGTGGGAAACCCAAGACTTATGCTGTTTTCCAATTTGAAATTGAAATAAGAAAAATGCGCCTTCTTTACAAAATCGTCGCTACTTTGCCTTATTTTTTTCGTTGTATATTTACCACAAACGTAGCTGTATACATCTGGATGGTTAAGTCAATCTCTTCCAGACGAGCTCATATTCATATGAACGAATACCTTCTTGGGGACTCTCTAAGCAACTAAACAAATAAGCAATATCCGCTGATACATGTCCAACACAATTTTACCCTTGGCTGCCACGACTCACACCTACATTCAGTTAGGTGCTACGTCATTTCAACGCTACCAACGCAATGCATGATATTGCACATAAAAATATGATGTTATGTCATGTCGGAAAAAAAAAGACAAACTCTTGTTTATCGTGATATAAAAATGACAATTGTCGGAAGAAATTAAAACTTAGTTATGTATTATTTCAAAAACTAGGGCCAATTACTAGGAACGCAAGTTGTTTCTTGTTCAAGTTAATAGCTATCGTATAAACATCTTTGGGAATCGAAAGAAAATTTTTTTCGGTTGACATTAACGAGGAACGTCAGGAAGTAAAATACGTAGAGCGCTGGAGATGGTGTTAAGTAAGCGAAGAATATTGTAAGAAAATATCTTTTGAATATTTCGAGCTTATGTCAACACTAATGTTAATCGCGTGCACATTGGGTCTAAGCACCAATTTCCGATACAAATATCTCAGCTTCTTGTTATGAATGATCTTGTAATAAAAAAGTGGAAAGATAATCCGCTCCACCGAAGTAGTCGTTTAGTTAGCTCTTTTAAGGGCAGGCGATACCATATATAAATCTTAAACATGAACCTCTCCGAAAGAGGAGACGCAGAACTTCGAAATTTCGTAGAAATAGTTAATGCATAAAGACAAACAAATGATAACATTTTCAAAAACAAATGACGATATTTGTTGACAATATCGTTAATAATGTGTTGTGCTGTGCAAAGAGGCAATGGTCGATTGCCTCTTTGGGCAGCTCATTCCAGGTTACCTGTAGCTGTTGTCGTAATTACTCTAAAGTGTTAGGAGGATGGGGCAATCAACGAAATTTTCTGTCCATCATATCCCAGACATGTTCAATAGGATTTAAGTCCGGGGATCTTACCGGCCAAGACAATTGCAGAACGTGGTTTTGTGCTAGGAACCCTAACGTTACGTGATCAATATGAGGCATTATCGTCTTGCAAGACGGGCTCTGGAAGGTCTTGGAGGAATGACACTAATACGGGCTTCAGAATTCTTTCAAAGGGCTTGAGATGGCGAAAATTTGCACGTCTTCGAACTCGTGGCATTTGTGAGACACTAACTTTACTAATGCAACAACAGCAATCACAAACAATCGTCGAATTATTCCGAAAAATACCATTCAACAACACGCAATTTCAGGTCGTAACAGACTGATAACTTCTACCAGCAGTGACAGATGGCCCTAAAAATTTAATCCTTTGTCTCCATGCTCTAACTCATTCTACATAATTTCAAGATTCAGCGTCTACCCTTTCGGGGTGGTTTATTTCTTTCGAAACGTAGAATAGTTACTACTTTAATGTTATTTAAAACAGCCGTGCTAGCTTTCTTCTGACCTAAGATCAGTTTACAAGATTTTCTCGGAATAATTGACAAAGAGTATCGTGCAAATTGAGGCCAGATCAAAATTGATTTCAAAAATACTATCATGCCCGTTAATGGTTGAAAAAGAGTAATACAGTTTATGTATCATCAGCATAATATCTTAGACTTTTCATAATATTAAGTGTACAAATGGTCGATGTAATCAGCTGCTCAATTAAAAAGTCGCACCTGTTGAAGGCGATTTGCTAATTAATTATGGAATAAATTTATTGTTTCAGACATAAATCCGATATTATGCAAAATACCCAAGAGTATTATTAAGTAAATTTTTATTAAAGTAATCAAGAACAAATATGGTAATCATATTAACGTAAATGCTCCTGAAAATCATCTGTTACCTTAGCCAACGCAGTAGCACAGCTGAAGCCCTTCCTAAACAATGACTGTTCATTCAGTAATATGTCATTTTCATTCAAGTAACAACGCATTTGGGTATCTAGTGTGTTCTCCAAGACCTTCAATAATATGGGAAGAATAGATCTTAAGTCGCTCACAGTTGCAGGATGGTTAGCATTAGGTGCAAGAGCAACAATGGTGAACTTCCAATAATCAGGAAACACGCTCTTCAACAGGCAGGTTTTAATCAAACGTGTAATAACAGGAAGTATGAAAGAAAAACGTAGCAGCAACATCCTTAAAGACATATCGTCTGCACGAACTGCTCGAGACATCACGGAATTTAATGAGAAATCGATTGTAACAGTGCTACAAACTTCACTTGTTCGAAAGGTCCTTCATAAGGTCTTATAATTAATGTCGATGGTAATAATATAGATAAATTTATTCATGTCGATAAAGTTTTACCTTAGCAAAGTAAGTAAAATTTATGGAAATTTATTTAGACATTCAGTGTTATATTTAGTAATAGCTAATTCTACAGAAGTTTCGCTGTTTTCAAAGACTCCAAGAAGAACGTTGTCCTTACTATGATAATAAACGTGAATTATTCATGTACTCTAAGTTTGTTTGCTAAGAAGTTTAGCTACTTTCTACGAAAGTCCGTCTACTTTCGATACACACTTCTAAGAAGCACTTTTAAACTGATAACCACGATGTATCTAATAAGGTAGCGTAATATATAACGATTTTCTTTTCGTTTTGCTTTTGTCGTTAAAGCAGGAATAAGAGCGGTCAAAGTTAATATTGGGCGTCGATGCATCAATATGTACGAGGTGCACGTAAAAACTTGTGCGTTAAAACGCAATTAATCACGTAAAGTTGCAAACGTCATTTTGATTAATAACTCACTCGTATTGAAAGCAAAAACGAAAAGATACCGTTGTCATTTCCAAAGTGCAATAGAATCCACTTAGGACAGACTCTCTTGTGGCGATTCGGCTAAAATGAATATTCCGAAGTCCAGCTGAATTCCCATTATTGCAGCGACCAAGTTAATCCATGTGTTTATATAAGTGGATCTTCCTCCAAGATGTTCCTTACAGAATGCAACGATTCATCGGCTTAGATACCGGGTGAATTTTGTTATAACTCCAAAAATATTCATCGTACAGAAAAATTTGCCATTATTCCATCGCCATCTTAGCCAATAGCATTAATTTGGGAATTAACGCTATTAACTGAAATTACGATCAGATTAATCTGATCGCACTTTCCGAAAAGCCCCTAAATTAGCGTTTAAGTCAGCGTTTTGATAAACGTCAAACAATAGTCTCTTTTAATTTGGAATTTTGTGAAAATTATTGTATATTAGAAAAGTTAGCCGTATAAGAGAAAGCGAAAATAGTTTTTGTTTATGAAGAAAGAGATAGGAATCTTGATAATGTACGAAGATTTTCTGGTCAATGAGCTGCCACAGTTGTTTGAAGACGTAAGTTCGATAGGATCGATAGAGCTGGCCCAATAAGTTGGCCTTCCAGATCACCTGATCCGACTTCGGCATTTTTTTTATTGGAATACCAAAAAGATAAAGTGGACCAACAAGCACCAACAACGCGTGAGAATATGATTGATCGAATTAGGGATGTTATGTCGACATTAATATTAATTAATAGAGACATACTCTCAGTTGTGTACAGTCATTTGAAACGCGGATCGAAAATGTACTGAAATTGAAGGTTGAACATTAATCAAGCATACGTGTTTTTTTGTTTTTTGATCTTTTTTAATCCTGTTCCATTTCTTCCGATTACAACGCCATTTGTGGCGAATCGAAAAAAAATTCGAACGAAGCGTACGTAGTTTTCGACGTAGAATCTGAATCTGCGATACACAGCCTGTGAGGGGTCTGTACGATACGTAGTTTTCGAGAAATTAAATGATTCATCCGGTATAGTGACCTCTTCTGCTTATTCCGAGGCTTTTGCAGAAAATACGTCTTGAGCAAACGATAATCGGTTTCAGTGCAGGTTTCAATGCAGAGTAATTCTATTTAACGTAAAGCGATATATTCCCGATATATTAGGAAACGCGCATAAGTATTTCAGAATTGCATACAGGAAGCGGCTACACTGCGCGATGACGTTAGACGGGAAACCGAGGACCCTGGAGTTAAGTAAGTTAAAATCACTTTTGCAAAATAGGTCACATATCTTTCTTATTTCAAAAACAATAAGTACATTTAAATAGTAATAGTTTGATACCTTTCAAATTGGCAGTAAATGAAGGAATGCTAAGGCAATCAACGATGTTAGTCCTAACTATTGTAGAAAGCGCACGTAGTTCTCGCTAAAGGAAATATTAGTGCGGAATTAAAGTTACTGCAAAATTTTTCGTAATGGAACTACTTGTAATGTTGGAAGGAAGACGACGTTTATACGTATATGTACATGGTTTAGTAAACTACATTGGTTGATTCGACGTTAAATATACTGAATGCTCCATATTGCTTAAAACAACAGTATACATTGGTTCAATCTTTCGAATCAACCTTAAAGTAAACATTCGACCAACCTACATTAGAATGTTAGTAGAATGCAAAGAAATCCATGCGTAGAATCAATAATGTACATGTGTGCATAAGTAAATAAATAATCTTGAAAACTGGGAGTAACATACGGACGCCGAATGTGCAAATTTAAATCCGTCTTAAATAAAGAAGGGGGTCTATTGCATGAAATAAATTTTGCCGGAAATCTACAAAATAATGTGTTTTGGAGCACAACCAGCATAAATATAGGCTTAATTTAATAAAAATAATTGAACCAAAGCTAGTGTGTTCTGCTAAGACGTAAGGTAAATTGGACATACTCGCTAATGTCTAGAATAAACATACTTTTAGTTGAATGAACACATAAATATACAACACTTCGTGGTTTGTTGCATGAACTGCTTCCTTTCTCTCGGCGCAAAAAAACGTAAAAGTGCCTCAAGAGAGAGGTGCTTTCCTCACATTTTTCGTTCCTATGCATTTCCCACATTCATGCATTCAACATCTCGTAATCGCGATCATCGTAATACCGTAGGCTATCTGCACAAACCTTCCGTTTTAAAACACTCCACAGAAAAATGTAAAATTGGGGAATCTGTCTAGTCTAATTGAATGGATCCAATCTTTTTCCGAAGTCATTTGTTAATCACCACCTGGGTACCCGTCTTGCTGCTAAAAAAATGTAGGGTCGCTTTTTTGGCTTTAAAGTGTTAAGAAATCGTAACATAATATCTTGCAAAGAAACTTCTATTTACGAGCAAATTTTTAATAACCGTCAATCGAAAATCCAATCGCTTCCTTTCAACTTAACTTTCAAGGGTATGTTTAAGGGTTGGTTTAAAAGGCATATGTTTGCTTTCTTTATAAATGGCTTACTAAGTTGCCATCTTTGTGAACATTTCTTCGAACATAATTTGAAGAAACATGAGGTACATATAATTGAATTAATGATCAAAGTCGTTGTTGCATGGCCTTTATTGTACTGCCTCTTAGGTTTTCTAATATGAAATTTAAAGAATCATGGAGTATCCATTATTGAATCAAGTTTTCTTAAGTTTTTAAATACGTAGAAGATTTCATCAAATTCTTTTAACCAATTTCTGCAATGCTCGGTTATACGTTTCTTAATTTTTGAATTTTTGTAAATGAACTAACCGTGAAAACGTAAAATTCAAAGTTTTGTTCTTTTTTTCCAAATTCATATTTTATTCTTTTCACCGTTATTTATACAGACTTGACACACCTTTATCACGTGACTCCTTCTACTACTAAACTAAATAAGCAACTAGCTCAGATTAACCGTTGCGACCCGTCTGCAAAAAATCGAGAATTCAGTTACCTGGATACGTCTGCTAATGTAACAACTAATATACAAAGACCCATCATCTCTATATCTTACATCGGCTCTTTCTCTTATAAGGTAGTATCCCTATTTAAAGATAATTTTCAATTGTCTCTCAACACAATACACCCTGCATGAAACATACAAGTAAATAACAAAGATCAAATTGATATGCTGAAAAAAAAGGAAGAGTTGATGTGCTTACTTGGAAGCATTGTAGTTGCAATTATGTGGGTGTTTCGAGATTTTAGAACCCCTATAAAACATCTACCAGGCTACCCTGATTTTTCTAATTTTGCTCGATATCTCGTAGGTAATGGTTATATCTTTCAGATAAGTACGGGTTTCAGAATACTACACATAGTTAACAAAGGATTACTCCTTAATAATTTAGAAAGTTTTGAAATCTCCAGACAATTGAAGTTGAATGGAAGTTCCTCTCTGAATATTCAATTAACATTTGAATCAACACCATTGTTCCTTATTTTGCTTGAAGGACGAAGAATTAATTTATAGAAAACTTTTGTTCCTTGAGTACACTGTATATGGCTGTTAGTTTTAATAGTCTTTTACAAATTAATTAATCATTCCATCCATAGAAATTACTGTTATTTTGCAATAGTAAGCAATAGTAGTTATTTTCTAATTCATTATTAGGCGAAGGAATGTTCTACAATTTAACAGCAAGTTTGCACATATTTCAATGAACCTGTTGCCTTTCAGCTTGGCTTAATGATTAAAGAGTCCAAACGATGTGCCCGAGCATTGGCGTTGCGTGGGGAGTTTACCAGAATAACAGTGCGCTTATTTAAAAATAAATATATTGAATCACTTTACAAAACGTTAAGAAAAAACATAAATAACTTACCTAACATGTTTACATTGTTGCAGAAATATCCGGATGTGCGCGATGAAGTAATTGCACCATCATATATGTTTCTGTATTAGTCTCGGAAAGGTTCGTACGTAGCGACGTAAATAAATGCTTATATGCTGAAAAGGATTGTTCGACGTTGAGAGATGTTATATTTGCATAGTTAAAGTGCTCTTTGTATCTGTACAACGTATCTTCAGTATTGGTAAAAAGTTGCCGTAATTTTGTAAAATCTACATTTTTATCTAATACACTATTAAATTTTTCACGAA
Organism: Oryctes rhinoceros; assembly: GCA_020654165.1. Classification (NCBI taxonomy): domain Eukaryota; kingdom Metazoa; phylum Arthropoda; class Insecta; order Coleoptera; family Scarabaeidae; genus Oryctes; species Oryctes rhinoceros. The sequence continues at coordinate 4,561,215 of JAIOKQ010000018.1, read as the reverse complement.
CACAAACACTTTTTTCATCATTAAAGGATATGCAGCGCTAATTCTACGTGGTCAATAATTGCTAATGAGTCCGATAAGGACAGCGCACTGTTCTGTAACTTTTTTATTGCATCCACTATTGGAACGTAACTGTCGTAAATAATTTTTAAATTTGCTGCAACTTGGGGATTTTAAAATTGAACCTGACTGAGCCTTATTGCAGCCGCTTCTTTGCCGTCTAGTTGTAAAACTACTGATTTAATTTTTTCAAAATGTTTATAATAATAGAATGCTGCTTCTAACCACGTATCCCATCGTATAAGAATTGGTCGCGGCAGCTCGGGTATGTCAGGACACTGCGAATGAAATAGGCGAATACGTTTCGGAGATTTAAGAAAAACCGCTTTCGTTTGTCCTATTAGTTCATCCACATCAGGATAACTTGTACGTATAATGTTTGTTACAAGGTGTAAAGCGTGAAGCAAACATGTGACGTGCAGCAGGTTTGGTTGAATCGTTTTGAGTAATTTTGCTGTGGAACACATAACCGCGGCAGCATCGGTAACTAACATTAACAGTTGCTCCGGTAAAATTTCAAATTTGTGTAGTGTTTCTATTAATACACTACGTATCGCCGTGGCAGTACAATCTTGCATTCGTTTACAGGCTAGTAAATAAGGGTCAGAAGATCCTTGTGGGGTCAGCGTCCTTACGACAGTGGATAGGATGGACTGTTTTTTAATATCTGTAGTTTCGTCCATTGTCAACCAAAGGTATTTATTTTTCACCGTTTTTTTCGTAAAATTTCCAATTCTTTCACGCACTGATGGTACGTAATTGTGTAGCGTATTTTTAGATGGTAATTTCCACGTAGGATTGTATTTATTCCAAAACTGGCGAAACATTGGGTGTTGGACTTTATGTGTTGCTATATTGGTCGCAATTGGCATCATTGTTAAATCAACCACAAATTCATTATATGATTTGCGTCTAATCTTTTTCAATTTATGTTTGTCACTATTTACATGTCATTGACACTGACTCGCTTTCCAAGATAATAAAGTTGTTTCACAAACTAAACATTTCACTGCCTTACCGTCATATATTAAATCGGGAAACCGATGTATAAATTTATTTACTACGGTAGCAGACAACCGATTTGACGCATTATTTTTACGACCTCGCAACATTTTCAACGTATACTTTAACACGTTAGAACGGCAACTAAATGCATCGTTTATTTTTACTACTTATGCGAGAGCGGAGTTTACCCCACTCTGCTCTCGCATCGACGCTACTGGTCGGGCACATCGTTTGGACTCTTTATTAATGATGCGTTTGTTAGATACGAAACCAGTCACTTAATTTGTAATAAAAGAATTTGCGAGAAAATAAAAAATAAAAGGCAACCAAGGTCAAGAAATAAAATTTATTGCTCCGAAGGATACGAACTATCAAAATTTAAAACAAAATTAATTTTTTATTATTCATTATTAATGAACTTCTTCGGATCCAAAAACCTAACCTTTGCATTTGAGAACTGCTTGAACAGCTTACGGCGTCTTTTCGATTAATTTTGTTGACGTATCGACCGGGAAATTGTTCCATTCGTATTAGAGAATACGCTTAGGTTTTTTTGGAAGTAGGATCAACAATCTATCGAGCTCCCCCCACAAGAACTAGATATGGTTGAGGTCGAGACTTCGCGATAACAATACCATAATTCGTAAAATATTGGAGTCTCTTTACTTATTCAGATCCTGTGTTTATATATTCGGACTCTGTGCTTGGGATCGTTGTCGTGGATAAAAGTGAATTCTCGCCAATTATTCGCAGTCCAGAAGGAAGCCATGTGATTAAAATATTTGGCGGTAGGCCTGTAAGAAAAACAAACACCAACTGTAATTAGGTGCCACCGTTTTATTGTTGGTGAGAAGCACGGAGAAATCATTCTCTCATTATGAGTAAACCGTCTCGTGTGATTGATTCATCGGATCATGAAAAATTTTTTGATTATTCTACCGTCCTTGCTTTCTTAATTTAACTTAATTTCTTTGAGAAGGGATCATTTTTAAATAACGTTTAATTCCCAATAAAGAATTGAGTTTGTCCCTGTCTGACTTTGTGATAATGGAAAAAATTGAAAACAGATGTGAGAAAAAGAATCCACCTTCAATTTTTTTTTATTAATAATAAAGAACTTTTTCTCTTGTCCATTCTATCCGGAGATACGCTGTATAAAGTGTACAGTAAGCTTTAAACTAGTTAATTCGTTTTCTTTAATTTATTCGACTGTAACACCCAATTTTCATTGTTTTAATTATTAGATTGAAAGATTTGTTAATTCGATAATATCAAATCCCACGAAAATCCACGAAAACCAAAATCACTCGGAATTTTCTTAATTATTAACATTACGCCATATACAAACAGTTATTGCAATGTATGCACTAATGGTGGAAAGTTTTAAATAACTAGCACTGCATGGGTATAGTAAGTTTATTATAATACTTGTCTTGTATTACTATTATTAAGCTTATTCTGTTCAAACAGGGTCTCTTAAGATTGAAATCGGTTATTCAGAAAAAATACAAAAGCTGTTTGCTGAAATAAACACAATTTTAGCTATTACACGCGTATTTATTTGAAATGATTTTATTTTCTGGCAATTCAAGTAGGTTACATTGTATTGACTCTGAAAGTGCTCTTACAAGCTGGTTGCTATTGGAGAAAACACGGTAATCAGGAGAGCAATAGGCGCCCTTCGTAGACAATGCATTCAATGTTTAGAAGTCATTGGCGATATTTTTCATCATTAATTAAAACGCTACAATCAAGAAAAGTACAATATAAAATTTTTATTTGCAATTACACCATAACTTGAAAACAAATGAAAATCGAACAAAAAACCATATTATTTTCACGTACAGGAAGCACTCTTGGAATTTGGTCCGTTCCTCCTGATTGACATCGTATAACATTTAATCTCAAAGACAATCCTTTATATTATATATATATTAAGCGACCAAATCGTTCCGCCTAGATTAATATTTTTCCCAAGCTATTCGGTACAGACGGCAACAATCCGCTTCACTCATAAGCGGACTTTTAAAATTTTCGCCAAAGCATGCACCATAGCTCAGCTCAAGTGCTTTTCTATCTAGAGCCGATATTAAGCAAAATGAAATATGCGCAAGATCGTGGTATACTCGCTACAAATTTCTACACGTTATACTTGTTCGAAAAATTTTGTATTTCCTAACCGTTTCAGTTTTATAGATAGTATCTAGTGTTTGTGATTGCTTGTTTCTTTTACATATTCTTGTTAATTTTATTAGTTGAAAGTTTGAATTCTTCAAAAGAAGAACTGACAGAAACGGCACTTAACCTAGGCGACAGGAGCCGAAATTGTTTGTGTACAAGTTAAATGCATGAAAGCGATATTCAGATAAATGTTGATGTACTTTAGAAAGTAACGTTTTCATTTTGGTAACATTTGCATAAGAAACAAGATAACGCTTTTGGAGAACATTTGTGCAAAACATGGATAACATATTTTATTTAACTTCAATATAGCCAATCTACTTAGTGCACATAAAACTTGCTTATATATCCTAGTTTATCAACTTCCCCATAAATATTATTTGCAAAATTGAAACCATAAAAGCACTGCAGATAGATTTGATATATCAATATAAAGCGCTGGCACCATAAAATCTTCAAAAACATATAAAATTATCTGGAAAAAGGAGCGTTAGTAGGAAAGCATAAAAAGACGTAAAACACGTCATTATATTTTATAGGCTTCTGACTTTCGTTTCCCTCTTTTTCCCTTTACAAGGAATGTTATACTATTGCCAAGTATTATATGTATTATTGCGCGATTCATCGATTATTGTTAAAGCAGAAAGAATTGGTTCCGTCATTCTAGATTGCTTATACAGCATCGACTAGTAAAATGGAACGACTTGAACTTTGCAAAACTTGAAACTTTATAGCAATGGTGGTTGCATTATGCAATTCTACGTGCATATTAATATCGTCTACGGGCCTCCCACAATTGCTTTCTTTTGGCTTCAAATATTTTATTGGAAGTATTTGTTACTCTTTGGTTGAGTTTCGCCACAAATACTTAATTAGGTTTAACTTTGAACATTATACGGGCTAATCCATAATATGGCTTCCGTTTTCGTATATCCACCTTTTAATTTCTCAAACTGTGTAGGAGGAATCTTTAAATGGGAAAAATGGAATTATGGATGATAGGATTCAGTTCAGAAAGCAATATTCTTTTCATCGGAACACAACACCTTTTCTCAATTGTTGTTTTCAATTGTCCATTGTTTTTTTCCCTTTTTAAACGGCTTTATTCTGTTCATCTTAGATAGAAGATCGTTTCTTGCCTTGTAGCCTTTTAGCCCTCTGCACGTTTTAAACGTCTTCTAAGAGTTCTAGCCAAAATTTTTGAACAACTGTCCGCACCAATTTTTGCAGGCAGCTACAAAGTACTTTTCTTGTTATCCCGAACAGAAAGTCTCTATAAGTAGGTAGGCAATTGTTATATTCACCTGATTCTAGTAAGAACAACGAATAACTAACAGTGTTAAATGACATATGATGCTTTTAAACAGACGTACAAAAGAAGACTTTAATTCACGCATCTCTGTGCGTAAATTTACCCAAAAATGACTAATTTTATCTTTCCGGGAAAAATTAATTTTCTAAAAAGTGTCAATACCCATATTTTCAGTTCAGCAAGATTTTGTCGAGAATATGCAATAATTCACTTTTTATATGAATTTATATAAAAGAACTAAAAAAGTTTTTATCCAATAACACTGAAAAAGGCACCTGAATATTTTACAAATTTCGTAGCGTCCTTTTCAATACAAGGATGAATTCATGTGAGCATCTACAGGAATAAAAGGCGCCATATTAGGATGTCACATTAAATTTTAATAAAGTTTACGTACAATAAAGGCTACCAATCTTGATATTTCCTATTTACAGGAAAAAAGTAAAGATCAAAAATAGCTTAGCAAGGGACATCGTTCCATTGTTAGGTTAGTAAAACCGATAGTGTTCTATGAATATTATTGAAATGTTAGACAGCTACAACAAGTTTAAAAAAACATTTATTTTGAGATTAGTTCTTATACGCATTAAAAAATTTACTTTTTAAGTGTATTAATGCACGAAATTTCCTTCTATTCTCGTCTCACCTCCTAATAATCCACACTTTTATAGATATTTCCAAATCTAATGGACAAAATGGCACAATTTGGTTTTAAGGGCAATATTTAATTTTTAAACGGTTTTGTACCATGATCGACAGAATTTGCCAAATTCATTTCTATTTCTCCTTCAACGTCATTCATTTTAATGTGCAGTTAGAAACAGTGATGTATGTTGCGTTTAAATTAAATTTGGGCGAAGTGTACTTCGAACTTCAATAGATTTCTTGAATCTAGTCGGTCTTTAACTACCATCTTTAACTTGTCTTTAGTGAATCCCTCCTTTAACTAAATAATCCCGTCAGTAATAAAAATTTTAAAGAAAGGAATTTAGAAGAGTTATATAATGTGAAAGTTAAACAAAATACGTGCAATCCCAGATAGAAAAAAGAAATACCTGTATTTTCTCTGAAATAGTAAAGGAAACAAACCTTGGATGGTCTCTTGTTCGACTTAGTCATTAGATTCAATGTAAAACTCATTAACTCTTGCAGTTATTACTGACAAATGAAAATATGTAAATACATGTATTCGATTTGATAGATACATATTTTTTATACACACGTATAGTCCACATCAGCATTGTAAAAATTCTTTCGAAAAACGTTAATGCTCATCAAAAAAATCAACTCATATCTTAGCTTAGAAAAAAAAAAAACAACACTATAAAAAATAATAGAATTGAGTAGTATGGCAAATAACACAAAAGTATCGGTATACTCAATATCACACAAGTATAATTAATTATCTGAGACATGCAAGATTAAGAAGAAAAAATAAGAAAGTTTTAAATTTAACAATAGCTGTTATATACCTACCTAATTTCAAGAAAAAATATTATCGACAAGAACCTACTTTTACCGGCTACATGTCCTAAAACTAAGATATTCGAAACTTACGGAAATATAAACGGATCATTGTAGTACGAAACATAAAACATGCGTAGCCTTGCTCTAATAAATCAAATAGTGCGACAACATTCCATTATCTCTATTGATCAAATTTTATGTAAACTATACCGCAAGCTCCTAATTCTTGCGACGAAGTTATGTTAATATCATGCCCGGTTTGGGTTATATGTAAAGAGTCCAAACGATGTGTCCGACCAGTAGCGTCGATGCGAGAGCAGAGTGGGGTAAACTCCGCTCTCGCATAAGTAGTAAAAATAAACGATGCATTTAGTTGCCGTTCCAACATGTTAAAGTATACGTTGAAAATGTTGCGAGGTCGTAAAAATAATGCGTCAAATCGGTTGTCTGCTACCGTAGTAAATAAATTTATACATCGGTTTCCCGATGACGGTAAGGCAGTGAAATGTTTAGTTTGTGAAACAACTTTATTATCTTGGAAAGCGAGTCAGTGTCAAAGACATATAAATAGTGACAAACATAAATTGAAAAAGATTAGACGCAAACCATATAATGAATTTGTGGTTGATTTAACAATGATGCTAATTGCGACCAATATAGCAATACATAAAGTCCAACACCCAATGTTTCGCCAGTTTTGGAATAAATACAATCCTACGTGGAAATTACCATCTAAAAATACGCTACACAATTACGTACCATCAGTGCGTGAAAGAATTGTAAATTTTACGAAAAAAACGGTGGAAAATAAATACCTTTGGTTGGCAATGGACGAAACTACAGATATTAAAAAACAGTCCATCCTATCCACTGTTGTAAGGACGCTGACCCCACAAGGATCTTCTGACCCTTATTTACTAGCCTGTAAACGAATGCAAGATTGTACTGCCACGGCGATACGTAGTGTATTAATAGAAACACTACACAAATTTGAAATTTTACCGGAGCAACTGTTAATGTTAGTTACCGATGCTGCCGCGGTTATGTGTCCCACAGCAAAATTACTCAAAACGATTCTACCAAACCTGCTGCACGCCACATGTTTGCTTCACGCTTTACACCTTGTAACAAACATTATACGTACAAGTTATCCTGATGTGGATGAACTAATAGGACAAACGAAAGCGGTTTTTCTTAAATCTCCGAAACGTATTCGCCTATTTCATTCGCAGTGTCCTGACATACCCGAGCCGCCGCAACCAATTCTTATACGATGGGGTACGTGGTTAGAAACAGTATTCTATTATTATAAACATTTTGAAAAAATTAAATCAATAGTTTTACAACTAGACGGCAAAGAAGCGGCTGCAATAAGGCTCAGTCAGGTTCAATTTAAAAATCCTCAAGTTGCAGCAAATTTAAAAATTATTTACGACAGTTACGTTCCAATAGTGGATGCAATAAAAAAGTTACAGAACAGTGCGCTGTCCTTATCGGACTCATTAGCAATTATTGACCACGTAGAATTAGCGCTGCATATCCTTGATGATGAAAAAAGTGTTTGTGTTCGTGAAAAATTTAATAGTGTATTAGATAAAAATGTAGATTTTACAAAATTACGGCAACTTTTTACCAATACTGAAGATACGTTGTACAGATACAAAGAGCACTTTAACTATGCAAATATAACATCTCTCAACGTCGAACAATCCTTTTCAGCATATAAGCATTTATTTACGTCGCTACGTACGAACCTTTCCGAGACTAATACAAAAACATACATGATGGTGCAATTACTTCATCGCGCACATCCGGATATTTTTGCAACAATGTAAACATGTTAGGTAAGTTATTTATGTTTTTTCTTAACGTTCTGTAAAGTGATTCAATATATTTATTTTTAAATAAGCGCACTGTTATTCTGGTAAACTCTCCACGCAACGCCAATGCTCGGGCACATCGTTTGGACTCTTTAGTTATATGTTTGTACGTGTGCTTTACTTGATAATTCTAATCTACCAAATTGACAAGACCCGATGTGTTCCCTAAATCTGGTGACTGTTGTTCTTTTCGTTTGACTAATATCCACTGCTGCAGACACTGACAATTTGTGAGTTTCCGACCTTGTCGGAAACTCACAAATTTTCCGTAGTTTCCGACCTTGTCACCTTCGGATTGTCAAGGTTTTTGAGGGTTTTTAAGTGTGTTTCGCGAACTGACGTATACGTTCATAACTTAGCTCTTAAAAACTTTAGTATTTTTCTAGTTATTTCTTCTAGTAATTTTTTTCCGGATTAAGGTCATGGAATTTCTCGGATAATATCTATGTTGTTTAAGTTTCTTGACCATGCGATCGACATCTACAGAAGAGTAAACAGTTACATTTTTTATCAATTCAAGTTCCTCGTTGTACGTACTTATGCCTAAAATGATTTAGTCGATTTATTAATTACGAGATTAATCGCTAACATTTTGTGTCGTCTATAGCGGTCAGAATCGTTTAGAATGTACCTATTAGGGTGCGTCATAAACAAGTTGGCTATAAAAGGCGACAGCTAGTTGCTCATTGCCGCACCGTCTAATTGCTCACTCAACCAAGTATTCCACGGTTTCTAGAATCGATATACTGAGGAACACCAATCAAAATCGAACGATACTAAAATTTCCCCATATTCTAATTCAATACTGATTAATAAAAACCCACTAAATTTTCTATTTCTAGGCAATCTATTTAAATAGGTAAATTCTTGTGTTCATTTACTAACTATTTGCATAATTTTACCTAAATAGATTATGCTTAACTATTGATCTCGTAGATTTACCCGTTTGTAGATTTTTCGTAAGCAGTAGATTCTTGGAACTGTTGGATATACGCACTTTTTTAGTTCTTTCGTTTCTCCAATCATAGATGATAACGATTTGCTTTCAATTCTTTATATGGTCCTGAAGATAGCAAAATGTTGATGGGGCTGAAATATCTGTTATATTCTCCTAGTTTGAAGAACAATGCCGCTAGTCGTCTGCTTCGGTGTATCTTTCTTGTGAGGTGAAAGGACAAATTGCTTACATGTAATTCTTATATGTTTACTCATTTAATCAGTTGCTCTGAAAATTAAACGCAGTACGTAGATATAAAATATATTTATTAAATAAACAATTTCTTGACAAAAAAATTAAATAAATATGGTACTTTTTCGTATATATCAACATTCAAATACATATGGATTTCATAATTCGGTTTGTTGCGACTGGATGTTGGGACGGTTCCGATGCGTTTATCGGTAGCTCGTCTTTTATTCCGAGGTTCAAGGAACCATATAACTATCAGTTATAATGTGAAAATGAAAAAGGACACTCGTGAAATGAAAACACTTTCGTACTTAACGCTTCATACGTTTATTAACAACTATAGATTCTTTGTGAAGGTCTGTCTGACATAGATTACTTCTTTGAATATTGTATATACAGAGAACTAGTTACCGAAATTACCGAAATTACGAAATGCCTTTGGAAATTCTAGATTAAAGAATGGACAATGTAGTCTCTATTGACAGTTGTAGAACTGTAGACAATTCAGCTAATTTCGGTTTACAATTTACCTGCTTGCTTAATTGGACTAAGCGGATATCAGCAATAAAACGGAAATAACGTGTTTACCTAATTTAAACACAATTCTATAAATGGCTAATCGCTAAAATAACCCGAACACGGTTCTTCGTGTACACATTCAAATGTTCAATATCTAACGCTAGGGCCACCACCGAATCCTATCGGAGCATGAGCGTCTGGTTGGGCGACAGCAGCAAATAGCCGATCACTAGCGAAAAAAGATGCTATACAACTCACGGCTACCTAGACTCTCGCGTTCTTATTTGTACACTACCTCTAGTACCTTGCCCCGAGCCGCTGTCTCCATGTTTAAGCGGAAAAATCAGAAACCAACGATAGTGCGTATCTGAGCCCCGCGTGACTCGCAAGCGAAAGAGCGACCGCAGGCTCTTTTACGTTACTGGCGGAGAGCGCTCGAACCAATAGGCGCATTAGCAGTAGCAAAATCAAGCATATATAACGAATGACAGAAAGATATTTTTTAATTGGAACATTGACGAATTTTACATAGTCTAACTAAAGTCTATAGGTCTAAAGTCTATAGATTTTAATCTATCATAAAATAAACATAAACAATATATTACTTTTACAAAATAAATAAAAATGGTTGAAGTTATAAAATAAAAAAAAACAAATAAAATGGTAAGTCCTTAACAATATCGGTTTTGTTGTTTACTGTTTATCTGTTTTTCAAATAAGAACAGTTATTTTTAAACCCACGAATAATCCCGAAATCACCTGTGTTTTTTTTAAATCTCTTTTAATCTCGTCCAGGTTCTTTGACATTGTAATTTTGCACGAGTCTCTAACGTCATTCTTTTCGGTATGGAATCTAAGTACTTAATTGCCGTTTCTACTGACGCGATGAGGTCTTTCACGGGAAGCCGTGCGCGCAATATTTTAGCCCCTTGTTTAACAATGCGATCACGGTTATACTAAAGGTCTCAGACGATTTATTAGAAATCAGTGATCAGCTTTCCGGTGATTTCGTTCTTTTTAGAACAAATTTTATTGAATTTCCTGTTGGGGCACTGCATTTCTAATTTAAATTTACGATTAATCGGTTCAATTGCGCACCTTTAGAAGTTACACCAGTTTTCAATATCGTTTTCATCTAAAAAGCGCGTTATTTTAAGGTGCAACAGAAAAGCTAGTAGTAGAAATTACGCTGGATATTCGAGTTTCAACACAAATTCGCGTCTGTGCATTACGTTTACGTGCCCGGTATACCTTCCCATTTGAGTATATGTATATGCCTTAAATGCATTTAATATTCCAGATCTGCTATTAAATTTTAATAGTTTATGGGCATTACGTCGCAACATTACTGTTACATTCGTAATGTAATACATGTACCGTCCATTGTATCCTGAATTGATTTGTAACCTGTAATTTACAATTCATTACGCAATAGCATGGCGGATGGTTGTTTCAGATACATGTAGGTGTAATAATATTTTAACGGGCACTAGTTCCTGTTATTAACCTTCATTGTAGTACTTACAATTTAGTCGTTAACTATCGTTCTCTAATTATTTTTATTACGAGACGTATAATAAATGCAAATAAATTTGGAATTAAACTAACAAAACAATTGTCCAGAATTGAAACCGGTGTTCTTTCTAATAAAGCCCTTTGGGAACAGTTAAGCGGTAAAATGTATTGTTTCAATAACTTAAAATTGAATGATAATCTTAATATCGCGTAAGACCTTTGGAGTTCAACGCCAAAGATTTCGTTGAATTGTCTTTTGCTTTATTAATTTTAAAAAATATTTTTTTTAACAACTTTCTGCATTTCTTTAGTGCAGTATCAAAGACTATTTCTGCGCGTGCTCGTGACTTTTTAGAATATGGACAACTACTTAGAAATCTCGGAAGTACAGAAAAAGAATTTAATAACTGCGTGTGTTTGCCAGAAAGGAAAAAGATACGTAAATATAAAGAATAAGACTAAGTATACCTCATCTTTGTGGAATAAGCCTATTCCGCCGAATATAAAATAAAACGTCCATTCTTCATGAATGAAGACAATTATATATTGACTTATGCAATAGCTTAAATAATTTAAATAATACTGTTTGTATAACTTTATCGTAAAGATTTTCTTGGTGAAATTTTCATTGATTGCAGTATTATATTTGCTCCCGCGATTTTTATTGCTATGAGGGATCGTGTCTACCGTGCCGGTTGTATTCCCAAATTTTAAATTATTAAGTTAAGACGATTAAGTTTATTTACGTAAGTTGGAACTGGAACATTATTTTCTGCAAGCTAAAAGGGCCACTTACTTCGGTTAGCTTCAAGCATGGACTACGTTCTACGGAAAAAGAGGGGATTAAACGAAAAGTCCCATTGTCTTAGTTATGTTAAATTTGGATCAAATAAAGTTTTTAACACAATATTAACTTAAATAAAACAACGGTGACTGCAAGTGCGGAACTAAACTAAGCCCCATGGGATTGAAAGAAAATAAAAAGGCATTCTTTTCCACGCTTCAATTATCCTGAAACTTCCCCAAGTAGATCGTAAAGTTTCAATATGGCGTTTCTGCAATAGATGGATTCTTACAGTAATTTGATCCAACAACATCATACATTTTTGGGGGCTTTGAAGATATAATTTGAAGATATAAACAAAACTAATTGCTATAAATAATAAATAATTTAGTTTTATTTAATCCGAAAATCTTTATTTTTATAGCTTTAGATAGAAATTTAATGGGAAACATGCGAATTTACTTATTACAAATTAACGCTACAAATATAGAGAGTAATATGTTGAAAACCGTAAATCACGAGTAATTTTGTGCCTCGCGCAGCTTAGACACGAAGAGCACGTTAAATTATCGAAATATTATTTAGAAGTGTTCCTTTTTGACGGTACGCTAGGGACACGTTACGCCATGTGCCTTTATAATATATTCGTTGCGCAGCACTAGGGTTCGTCGTTGCAAAAGTTACTGCCATAAAACGTTTTTTCCAGTACAACTTTAAAGAAAGGGTGCAAACGTGATGGAGATGGAATTTAATTGCTATTCGCGCATTGATACTTAAAATAATCAGCGCTAAGGCTCATTCTTACCGTAATCGGCTAGACTTCGTCTAGTAAAGAACACATAAGTATCGGCACCCTCCGCACCACACAAGCTTAATTTATTACATAGTCATATAATAATTAGCCGGGGGCGGCCGTTTCGAGGACACGAATGGTCCTCATCATGGTCACCATGCCACAGTCCTTGCTATCATTATAGATTTCGTCTGTAAGGTACACATTCGTTTGTACTCGATAAGCATTAGTCTCAACAAGCGGATAGAAGGATAAGGAGAAATGTGCAAAAAATACAGAAATTATATAAATAAATTATTATACAAATCTTAAACAATTCCAAAACAGAGCAATTGGAGTAACGTTGATGATGGCGCCATTTAAGCAGAAACATACCCATCTGCTTATTGTGGTACTGTTAAATAAAATACGGTTATTTCCCAGATTTTTTCAAACGTTTATTGTAATATAACATTTAGGAAAAGCATGTTTCATATAGAAATATCTACTTCAAAGCAATAAGAAAGTTCGTTCTTTTTAAGTGCAAATGAACCAGGTACAATATCCTGTTAATTTTGAATGTTGGCGAAGTAGTGAAATAGTATGCTACATTGCCGAACGAATAGGAAAAGGGATGGACGTTTTATTAGGAATTTATGGAAAAAGATCATTATTATGAAAGCTTTTACTTGTTCTGAAACTTAGAAACAAGTAAATTCCTTAATACTAAGTGAAGTGGCTATTTCCGTAATATTTCAAGCAGAATTTTCCATTAGTATAGTAATATCTGGTTGCATTATCATGTTTATAAAAGCAGCTAATTTAAACAATTTTTTTTAAGTACTTGTCGGTATTTAAGGATATAACCAAAACAATAATGCACCAATGGTATTGGTGGAAAAATTCACGGTAAACACAACAAAAGATGATAAAAAATACATTACCCAGGGGCATGTTTCTGCCTACCTTCGGGTAGGCAGAAATATGTCAGCGGGTAGCGTATTTTCCTTTCTCCTTTTTTTGCGTTTACCACGAATTATTCCTTCACCATTTTAAGGATTCTCTAATGTGTTCCATTGATCAATTGACAATTCTTTGCTTGTAAAATTATTGCAAATCCTGAATTTTTCACAAATACTTGCAACTAAAATTTAATGGTGCTCTTTTCGTTCAAGGTCTAACGATGTTATCAATGTAGACAGCATAGTACAAAGTTCGACAATTATTTAAAAAATTCATCTGTGTTGCTTTCATATTATTAAGCTTCCTGTTAGCAGCGGCGACGGCAGTGATCATTAATTATTAGAGAAACGATAAAAGTGAGTAAACACTCGGGAGAAGAATAATATCACATATTAATTTACTAAATTAATTGAGAGCAGAACCCTTAGATTAATCCAACTACTTGCGGATGGATGAGAGTCACATTCAACTGCTAAGTTTGGTAGATTCTACCTCACCTCATGAAAAACTTACGGCAATATTAAAATTCCTCGCATGAGAAAGAATCTATGAAGATTTCAACCGTTCGTTCATTATAAAGTTTTCGAACCGCTTTAAGTACCAGGAAATTGCCGTTCGTGTACCCATCGTAAAAAATATACAAGACTATCCGGCTGAAGTGAAACTACACGGTTTCCCTTACAGAGACATATTAACCGACTTTTCGGGGCGGGATGCAAAAATCAAGCATTGACAGACTTTTTTTATCGTCGGGGTCGTCCGGAGCTTCAACACACACTATCAACTTTTCCCGTTCGTTCTAGCTTGCCCGTAAAAACATTGCAGTTTGTGTGCACCTTAACATCAGGTGGCTTACTGCGTCACTCGTTTTTATAGCACATTACGGTGCGCTGCAAATTCGCCGGTAAATTTTCATCACGGTAAAATCGAAGATTACAATATATATCTAGCAACATGCAATCTAACCTAACCATCGTAAATATGACTACGGTACAGTGTTTTATAGATCACGTACAGCACAAAATTATATGCACCTAAAACGAAGAATATTTACCATCCATTTACTTAGCAGTAAATCGAGAACAAACGACTCACGATATTTTATTTACGTTTAGATTAACCTACAGCGCTAAATATACTATGCGTTTTCATGGATGGAGGTATGACGAGCAAAAAACTTCGAGATGAAATTTAATATTTGGGAAATACGCCTGACTTGGTCTGAAACTTTTTTAGTTTGCTTTAGATTTTTTTAATCAGGTTGACCAAAAACTATTTTCGTTTCACGGTATGGAAATTTTCTGAATAATCCGCTTACTTTGACAAAATCCATTTTGATTTATTGATTAACATTCACAAAAAGTTTGCCTCGTGTATGTGAACTATAAAAACACTAACAAAATCATTTTCTAAAAGAACACATTTAGAAAAATGCATATGTGTAAGGTTTGTTCAGTTGTTTATTGAAATTCTTCCTATACGGACAAATTTCAAAGTGCGAAGTCGGAGTTCTGTACCAACGCTTTTAAAACTAAAATGAGCAATTTAACTTCAGAACAAGTGGCTGCTATAGTTGCTTTAATCGAAGATGGACGATCTCAAGCATACGTTGCCAATTTGATGGACATCAATCAGTCAAGTGTTTTTAGAGCCGTAGTCGGATATAGGGAAACAGGCAATTACAGTAGAAGACCTGTGCCAGGTCGTCCAAGATGTTCTACTCGCCAAGATGACCGCTATTTACTACTACAAGCAATACGTCGAAGACATGTAACTGCGAGACGATCGCAGAACGACTTGGCTAGAGTCAGAAATACTCGTGTGAATACTCAAACTATTCGGAATAGGTTACGACAGAGTGGATTAAGAGCTAGAGTAGCTGTAACAGCCCCTCGTCTCACTAGGAACCACCGAGTGGCTCGCTTAAGGTTTGCCAGAGAACATGTAAATTGGAACATTAATGACTGGGCCAATATACTCTTCACAGATGAGTCAAGATTTGGTCTTTACACCTCAGATAGGCGTATCTCAGTGTACAGACGAGACGGTGGGCGCTATTCGCAGTGTAATATCAGACCTAGACCTAATTTCGCTGGTGGCTCTATTATGGTTTGGGGAGGCATCTGTTTAACAGGTCGTACAGAGTTAGTACCAGTAGACAGAGGTACACTGACTGCCCACAGGTATATAACGGACATTTTAGAAGAACATGTAGTACCATATGCGCCAATTATAGGAAACGAATTCATGTTAATGCACGATAATGCACGACCGCATGTTGCAATAATCGTCCAGGAATACGTTAACGATATTGGTATTCCAGTTAGATTAGATTAGATTGGCCTGCGGTAAGTCCGGACATGAACCCAAAATGTTGCCCCAGCGGACCTGCATGGACTAGAAAATGCTCTCCGTGACGAGTGGGAGAATTTGGATCAGGCTCATATACGGAGGTTAATCGAATCTCTGCCAAACCGTATGCGAGCGGTCATAACAGCCAGAGGTGGCAATACTCAGTATTAAAAGCAACTGTTATGACATTTTTCTTTCCAAAATTATAATTTCTTGTTTTAATAAAAATCTCAAGTATGAGTTCTTGTTTTTATTTGGCCTGTATTTTATTTAAGCAATCATAGAAATTATATCTTAGAGCGCATTGAAGTATATTTACAACTTTATGCTACGAACAAGGATTATGCGATACTTTTATGATTCAAAACTAAATTATGCGATACTTTTTTGGCGGAGTGTATATAAACGAAATTGATATATAATATCAATTTCGTTTCAGGTAAGGTACCTTTTCCGTTGGCAAAAGTATGACAATGTGTCACTCAAAACAGTTGCTTAGAACGAAAAGTTATGGAGTTAGGCAAATTTTGGGATTACTAGGCCTTTCTTCTATTATCAGTGGAATTGACATTATTATTAAAGTACGCCGATCCCTCTGAAAATGTGCATAGCTCCATAACTTTTCACTCTTAAGGTACATGGAAATGTTTATGAGCATTTTTCTAGAAGAGCTTTGGTTTCAGGTAAAGTATTTTTTCTGTTCGCACTGTACCAATGTATTGCTAATAAAGGTTAGTCTGAACGAAGAATCATAAAGTTATCCAAATTTTTGGGTGAAGAGCCTTTTTCTCTCTATTATCAAGGAAGGCCGATCCCTCAAATCAAAACTTTTCTAGAATATTCCCTTATTCCTTAAATATATATGTCCTTCTTTAGTGAACTAAAAACGAAATTATGCAGATAAGTGTTTTCGCAAAATGCTGCGATGAAGCACTATAATTTTTTTTTTTTGTTTTCCAGAGGTATTCATTAAATGTAACGAGTAAATTATTTTTTGGTACAATTCCAACATCTATTGCAAGCATGATTCTTCTATCTACAAGGTGGCGCAAAAGTAATGTTATAATTTGAATTTGCTGCCATTTTGTTATAAATGAAAAAAAGAGCTCTGTTTTCATAAAAAGTTATTTGAAAGTGTAAAATTGATGATATTAATTGGAAAAAATTATATATAATAATATAATATTAATAATTTCCCTCGTTTTATGTCATTTTGAATTGTTGCTCGCAAACCATCTGGCTCCAGATTAGCGATTTCTGCTTCAATATTAGCTTTCAAGGCTTACAAGTTTCTCGGTTTGTTGTGATAAACGCGAGATTTTAAGAAGCCCCAAAGAAGAAAGTCTGGCGCTGTTAGATCTGGCGATCTGGACGGCCAGTTCAAATCTCCAATGCGGGAGATCGCTCGACCTGGAACTTGGTGTTTCAAAATCTCCATAGTTTTCCAAGCTGTGTGAGCGGTTGCTTCGTCCTGTTGAAACCGACAATGATTGAGAGGCAATGCAGCAATTAGCGGCAAAAAATATTCGTTTAACATCTGTCTGCAACGCTCACCGTTTACGGTTAGAGTAGTGCCATCGACGTCTTCAAAATATAAGAGCCAATCACTGTTTCACTTCAAATGCCGTACCAAACAGTCACTTTCAGGAGATGCAATGCTCTTCTCGCATTTCCCGTGGATTCTCTGTGTCCTGGAGACGAAAATTTTGTTTGTTAACGTAACCATTTAGGTGGTTCAACAACATCTAAATACTTCATCCATTGATCTTTTTTAACACGCAGTATACTTATTCGTAGGCCATTCAACATGAAAAAACTCTGCGAGAGGTTGCGATAACCTCATATTATTTAAGATTATAAGCCAAAATATAAGTCACAAAAGTAGATCCAAATTTATCTCGGATTCGAAATTAATCTGTGAAAATTATTGCTTTCTCGACAGCGTACATTTATTGCTGCGCCCATGGATACTTGCATGAATAAATTAAACATACAGGCAATATTAGAATCGTATATGCAGGAGTAGTTTTACAGTAGCTAACTAAATATCGCATCTAGCATAAACAAAGGACGTAAATACATACATATATTCCAGTCTGTCGTACGATTGCGGGCACTTCTCCTGCTGTATTGTATATATATTTTGCCTAAGGTTTTCTCTAATTTTCAGAGTTGGTATTTCTACCTCTAAATAGGAATTGTTGCCGTTTGCTGTTATTGTCGACCGGTTGGTCGGTCTTGTTTTTGCACATTCTAGCCTTTATCACTTGCACGATTCGAATGTACAGCATCATATTTCCACTAATGCAATTTTAAATACCAGTAACACCATTAACCAAGTACCATGCGAGCTCTGTTTGCAATTGTTTCAGCAGCATATGAAATATGTGCTTGACTATGACTCCTGTGATTATTACTATATTCGCAAGGATAGAAAAATGAAGCGACATGCGTATTATACACATATCGCTTTATTTTCTATTCTGTTACGGTACCTCACCATTCTTTTATTATTCTCATTATAGGATACTCGCCATTATGGAAAAATGGAGTAAAAGTTTAAATTTGACGAAGTTCCGCATTTTGCTGTCATAAAAAAAGCGGGTTGATCGCGAGTTAGTCGTTATTTTTTTTTCTGACACTTTTACATCTGTACAGAAGAATACTTAATAATACGTACCAGTTCCCGGTTAGGCGGTGTACACTTATTTAATAGCATTAAACATCGTAGCGCTTGCTGCAATTTTGATAGAGTTTAGAACTACGATTAATTGGTATTTTGTCTTTCCAGTAAGAAGTTCGATAATCTACTTAACGCGAAATCATCTAAGTTTAAAATAGCGCATGGCTTTCAGAAGTTGGTAATCCTTTACGGATCCGTTTCTTTTACGTTCTCCCTCAGTCTGTGTTTGAAATGAATTCTAGGAGACAGGATAAGTCAGTCAAATTTAAAAATCGTCGAGAATGGGAAAGCAATATCCGCCTATCTGTTCGTTAGATCCGTATTATACGAGCGATTTATTCCGAGATGCAAACTTTCGCACTTGATGCTTGTCTTTCAAACCGGTGTTTTTTTCCGCAGATTCTCCCTTTCCTTCCAGCTTCTTTCCGCCCTTCTCCTTTGACTGGAGATTTTTACAAATATCAATCTTGAAAAATTGTCTACTCTACGCATCGCAAGGAATCCAATAGTAGCTCGCCAAAGTTTGTATGTCTGTTTCTTCAAAATGTTTAATGTTTTGGAATAGTGACCCATAAAATGAGTTGTACAGTGTGGTAAGGATGACCTTCTATTTCGTTTCTGCCAAATTACATTCTTAAATATTTAGTTTCAGCAAGAGCCGTGTAAATGTTAACATTTGAACATGATAGCCAACAATTAACTTTTTGCGAAAAACAGCAATTGGAATTACATAATAAAATTACATAATAAACACAATACATAGGATGTGCACAATCGATTAAGCTCATCGATTCTGCACTATCTAGAACATGAGCTTACTTAATCGATCATAATTAAAACTTGTAATTGACGAGTCTATGTTTCAAGGAATTTTCAAATATAAACACTACAAACTACCACCAACAACAAAAAAAGTATGTTGGAGGTAATAAATTTCCCTGTTGAAATATTGAACTTGTAATTTATAAACGTATAATACAAATACATATTGCGTTGCAATAAAAGCCACACGACATCTCGAACTATTGCTGCTTCAAAGTCGTATTCGGTCGGTATTGCATAGTAGAAATTAATCGATGTCGTTCGACAACTTAGTCGGGCGCGCGTTTCATACGAAATTATATGCAAACTCGGACACCTGTCGCTTCGTTTTCGCTTTATTTTTAAGTCGATTCACTTTTGATATTAAAGTCGAACAACTATCGATAACTACGTAAGATGTTACTCGCCTCGCTTCGTTTCGTTCTGAAATTAAATTCCCTGGCCTTGTACGTGGTCGCACCATCCAAGCAGGCAATCTATGTTTTAGGTCTATTTTATTAAGTTTGGTTTTAAGTTGGCGAATGCTGAAATTTGAAATGTAACTTATCCCGTAACAATCTTTCTGCTTATTAGACGCAGCTAATAGCTCGATTTTCTTTTTTTGCCTATAAATATGCGCACCAGGTGAATACATCTTTTCGAAAAACATTTTTCTAATCTGTGATTCTGACAGATCATGCTAGCAGGAGCTATTTACTACCGATCCTTCGATTTGTCGATATTCGATATTCAACATTTAATTATTAAATTTTGTAAAAATGTAAGGTAACTTTGCCTAATGGTCAACAATGTGTTCACAAATATTTTAATCTAATTGATATTGATACTTGCGCATACAAAAAAAAAATAATTAAGATAATTGTGAAAATTCACTGAATTGCATTTGATTGCATTACACAGTTTATGGTTAAATATATTTCCTACCATTTCAATTTTACTGTCTGAATGTTTACAACTCACGCAAACAACTCATTGCTTCACCAGCAAAGTGTGTACAACAAACACTAATGGTACACATTAATAAACACATTTTTTTTTGCAATTTCGGTCTTGTGATTTTAATTTCAAGGGGTGATTAAACATCTTAAAATAAGTCTATTCACATAAAAATATCTCAACAAAGGTTGCATGGTAACAGAGATATTAATGTTAAAGAAGTATAGTTTTTATTTCTTTTTTTAAAGTTAGCATTTAGCATATTAAGCATATTAAATTAAACATCTTTTTTCATGTTTTTCATGTTTTTCATGGAACTCACATTACATTAGTTGTTCAACATTGTCGCTGTGTTGGTGAATGCAAAGAGTCGCTCCCAATTCATGGATACGTCCATGAATTGGCATAATGTACTGAGCCTCAATCTTGCCGTCGAATTGTTGTGCCAGTTGCCTCAACGTGGTTTGAAGATTATCTAAATCGATCGTTTCGTTGGTTTATCATAACACCCCATAAGGAAGGAAGGACGAGGAAGGAGGAGGAGGAGAGACCAGAGAAAGGAAGGAAGGAGGATGGAACAGGACCACCTCGACCAATCCACTTATTTTCAAACACATTATCTAAATGTTGGCGAGCTAAACGATTAAACTGTGGCGGTGCACCATCGTGAAGAAACCGGCAAAGGAACTTCTTCCAATAGTTCCATCAACTGATTTTGTAAACGCGTGAGATAATCGTATCCATTCAATCGATTTAGCAACACAAAGAGGCCAGTTGACAAGTTCGGCCAAAACGTTTATCGAAAATCTGTGCTGAAAATGGTTTATGACAGAGAGCGTGTGGATTTTTGACAGTCCAAATATGAGTATTACGGCAGTTACTTATGCCGTTATGTGTAAAAGTTACTTCATCAGTCGCCAATTTTTGTAGAAACCGTCGGCAAAATTGTAAACGTAAAGGATGCTCTTCAGATTGTAAAGCCTGTACTTTTTGTACATAGAAAAGATACAATTGATTTCCGCGCATTGTTCGCCAGACAATTCGATTTGATACATTTGCTTGGCAAGATATTTTTCGAGTACTTTACGAGTAGAAGGACTTTCTTCGACAAAACTCTTAAGACTTCTTCTTCGGAATTCAAAATTCGTTGTTGTCAGCCAGATCTACCATTCCGACCTTGATATTTTTGTAGTACATCAATTTCTCGTGCAGGGATTGTTAGAGCGGTGAATTTTTGTGGAATAGATGTTGGCCTGTCAGTAAACCGCTCAGCCTACAATCGACTTGCAGCAGCAGAATTCTGGCATACTCCCCCACAAATTAACAACACGTCAACGTATTCATCGTTAACGCGATGGTCCAATTTTAATTTTCCTTAAAATTTATTTAGATGACTTTACGTCAAACCAGCAATGCAGTGACAACTGATGAAACAGCTTGACAGATGGGAAAAGTTTCAGGCATCAGCCTACTTAGTAAAAAATTCACTAATAACCAATCGTTTGAATTGACATTTACTTTGCTTAAGTTGTAACTGAATGGTTTTAGCTTTGAAAACGTTTTAAGCTGTTTAATCACCCATTAAAACTAAAATAATAGCTGTATTTGAAACAAGTGCTCTTATTCTGTATCACTTTATTTTATAAAAATAAAGTTGATGCCGGTAGCACATCGTACAATATTTGGCTTTTTTTCTCTTTCGAACATTCTATCTGGTTCCGATGACAACCGGCAACACCTGACTTCAACTTTAACACAGGTATGTACAAGATAATTATACCGATTGTAAACATGCGGACCTTACAAGTAAGTGTAACTAATTGTGAACAACAGCAACAGTAAAATTAAAAGTAATACCTTCCCTATTATGCAACTTTTGTTAAGATATATATTCTTAGATTAATGACCTTGTTTCAAGATTCTTAATCATCCTTTGAAAATAAAATCACAAGGCGATAAACACCCTGTATATACGTCTGACAGGGCGTATAGTTACATAAATTGCTATAGCAAGCAACCTGAATTTCATTACTTTCTCTCACCAACGAAACCTGTGGGTATTACCTTTTTCTCTTCGGCATTATTTAGTAGTTTGTCTTAGATGGGGGAAACAGTAACTCCGTGTCGGGAAGGCTAACGCTCGGAAAATAAGAATAAGGATTTCCGCTTAGAGTTCCTACAACAGGAAAATATGTTATCTGACAACCGATAGAAAGTGCTCATTATTAAATATAAATTGTAATATTGTCAATTTATATTTAACGTACTCGATATAATATCATACAAGGGCAAAACAATGATTAGACTTTTCTATTAAGTACGATAAAAGTTATGTTACAATAAGAATAGAGAATTATTTGACAGACTACAATTTAGGTGGGGAGCAAGTCAATAGATTTAAACAAAAAAAAAAAAAAAAAAAAAGATTTAAAAATGGTTTAAATCTAAAAAATAGATTTAAACCATATACGTATAAAACAAAAACCAAAATATATGCTATGATGCTAACATGATCCTTAATCCATGCTGTAAACTGAAAGTAAGAAAATGTTGTACATTGTTTTTTAAATCAATGTCCAAAATTACCGCCACTGACCTCTGAACACTTCATACTTCGTCTGGGCAAGGTTGTCCTTCTGATTACTGGATGTCTTTCCTTGCTGCAGTATTTCTAGTGACCCTAATTAAGACATCTCGGGTGTCGACTTATATTTTATAAGCTTTATTTTTGAATCAGAAGTGTGTGTAGTGAATGCAAGGATATTTTTATTTATTTAAGATGTATAAACTTGAAGGCATGTGATAATTTGGGCAATTTACAAGAACGCTAGTTATTTTTTAAATTACGCTATGTCCAACTTGAAAACAAATGAAAATCAGATAAGGTCATATGAGCCTTTTTATATGTATAATACACCGTTGGAATTTGGACTACTCCTTCCGACTCACCCTATAAATAAATTAAAAAATTGTTCCCTGGTTAAAGGACTTTTCTACTCTTTTGAATTCTCTAATACTGAGTGTTTTCCAATTGTTAGGAAGTTAACTATATTTTTTTATTTATAATATGTACAATGATAGTTGTAACCTATGCTTTGGGACATACATTTTGATCATTAGAGCTCCCCAAAGTGCGTGGCAAGTCAGAAGGCGTACCGCCGGGCGTAGCAGGGGGGATATGTAATGTAATATGTAAGCAAATAACTCGCATCGCATTTCGGTAGTTTATTACCGTATGCGATCGGGTTGTGACGGTATGGCGGACGCGCGTAGTAAGAAACGCCCACAGGCCGACAAAGTGAAAAAGTTCTGTGGAGAATTTCCTGACTTAATATATAATGGAAGTAAGATTATATGTAAAATTTGTAATATACCTCTGATGTGCAATGATAAATATGGCTGTAGAAGACATGTAAATAGTCAGCAACACAAAAATAAAAAACTGGGTGTATCACCGACTGAGGCAACTCAATTTATAATTGATTTATTTTATATGCTGACTGCGTGTAATTTACCGTTTTCCTTACTCAGGAAGAAACCATTCCGTGAATTTTGGAATAAATATAATCCAGACTTTGAGTTACCGTCGGAAACAAGCTTAAGGAGATGTGTGCCAAGTGTACGTACCGAAATTGAAAACAGGATCAGATCTGCAATAAAAAATAAACTACTGTGGTTATGTATTGACGAAACGACAGACCGTAAAAAACATTCTATTTTGAATGTGATTGTACGTATACTGGAACCTCGTCAACCTACAAAAGGAATTTTATTAGCTAGTAAAAGACTAAAATCGTGTACTGCCGACGCTATCGAGAGCGTAGTCGTTGATACTTTACAAACATTTGAAATTGCCACTACTCAAGTATTAATTTTCATGACCGATGGTGCCGCGACAATGCGTTGTGTAGGTCGTTCTCTTCAAGAACATTATGGGATGATGTTACATATTACTTGTAAACTTCATGCTCTGCATATTGTGGCTGAAACTATTCGTGCAAATTTCCCTGAAGTAAATGCATTAATAACAAATACGAAACGAGTGTTTCTCAAATCTCCCAAACGTACCAGTGAATTTCATAAACAGTGTCCCGGTATTCCCGAACCACCAGAGCCGATTCTTACGCGTCGGGGGACATGGCTGAAGGCAGCGTTTTATTATTTTAAATACTTCCGGCAAATAAAATCAGTCGTCTTACAATTCAATCCCAACGAATCTGCGGCTATTAAGGAAAGCCAGGATAAATTCCAAGATATTTCCGTTGAAGCAGATTTACAGACCGTTTACAACAATTATAGAGAAGTACTTGAGGCAATAAATAAATTACAAAATAGTGCACTGTCCCTGACGGAGTCAGTACAAATATTAGACGACGTTAATACACTCCTACACTGTATAAATAACAAAAAAAAATGATATCGTTACAAGAAATTTTGAAAGTGTTATGAAGAAAGATACAAATTTTAGCAGGTTAAGACAAGTTTGGGAAGGTAACTCTACTGATCCGGTGACTAAATTCAAAGATTATTTTAATTACGCGTGTATTACATCATTAGACGTCGAGCGTTCATTTTCAAGATATAAAAACATTTTTTCAGAACGACGAACATCCTTGAAAGAAACGACTGTGGAAACATTCCTAATGCTTCAGATGTTTGAGAAATCGGATTGCGCTTACGGTAACAGTTTTAATGTGCCTACCTCCTCGTGTGCTGACTAATACTATTTTCCTTGTGCATTAACACCCACTATATTGGATACGGCTAATTACAAAAGTAAGCGTTTTAAAATTCTTTATTTCTTTTGTTTTTATGTACTTTACTTATGTTCCTTATCGACGCCTATGGTGCGCCACGCAGTTGGGGAGCTCTATTGATCATACATTTGGGACATGTTTGCGTGCTGACTAGAGCGCAACATTCTCGCTTGCCTTCCAGTGGTGGATACAGAGCTGCTTCGTTATATATCGGCACTTTCCGGCCTTTTATGCTGCGTGCTATGTGTAATACATATCGCAGTGCGAAGTTGCTAGCTGTCGGAACGAAAGCGCTGCAAATGTTAAAAATTCACTAATTTGTCTGTTTGCTAACAGCATAAACACGTATTTCTGGCAATTTCTAGACTTAATATACAATGGCAAAGAAATCAGGTGTTTAGCTTGCGATAAAACTTTATCATGTTGCAAACCACATATATGTAAGAACCAGGTAAATAGTGCAACATACAAACTTAAAGAAGGCGGAAAGAGACCGTACAAAGAATGTCTGCGTGATTTAACGGTGACGCTAAATGCGTAGGTATTTTTCGTTACGTCTATTTCCGTCGACGAAAATACACGAGGAAAATGAATTTTGACGAGGATACAGCATAAATTTCAATAATATTTCCCAAGCGATTTCTTTACTATGCAATACGCTATACTTTACATGTAGACATTTGTTTGCTTCTGTTTAAATACCGGACATCAAGACATTGAACATCCTGAAAACCAGAAACCTATGTGTACGCTGCCCTACCGAATAACTGCGACCATTCTAAAGAGTTACGCAACATAACAATAACTGTATTAGGCGAAAAGTGAGAAAGTCGCAAGAACAATCTCGAAATCCGAGTATCGGTGTGACAGCATACAATGCCCGTAACACTTCACTTGATAGGTTGCGAAAATTGCCCGTTTGGTTGCTTCCCTTCTTTTCATTGTTGTTCCTTCGCCCGCCCGGCTTTGTACGAATAAAGTTCCTTCCGTGTTGGTCGCCCTCAACATCGGGTAACAAAGAACGTTCTTAGATTTTATTTTATTTAGGAATTGCGAGAATAAAGAAATAAAATATTCGATCATCCGCTTTGCGCGTTTGTTTTAATTAAGGGATCGCGACTTCTAACGACGCACTCTTCACTTAAACTTATTTTAATTATCTTTTCAGCTAGTGGAGATGAGGAGCCCAATCCGCTGCCTTGCATTGTTTACGTACACGGCGAAAGCTATGAATGGAACTCGGGGAATCCTTACGATGGTACCGTACTGGCATCTACCGGCAGGGTTATTGTAGTAACGATCAACTTCAGACTGGGTGTATTAGGTAAGTTTGTATTCACAGGACTAAATTGCCAAATCCTCGCGATAACTTTATGAAAATTGCGTTCATGATTTTTATGCTGCTAAATGTTTAAAAATTAATAATAAAATATATAAAAATTAATAATAAAATAATAAAACTACAACAAGGGTGTTACGGGAAGTGATACTGTATTCTTGAAATACAATTTGGAAATTGGTGTAAACTACGATATCTTCATAAAAACTTTTCAACATTTCACTAGAGAACCTGCTCATTAACCTGCTGGGGGTCCGGTCTCGATTAGAAGAATGTTCAGATTTAGATTCGTTGGTCCAGAGCACATTCCTCAGTTCTTCCAACATCTAGTCTTTGTGCTCTCTTGTTCGCACTCACCGTTTATGTTTATTAGTTTTACTTACTAGTTGCTAGTTTTGCGCAAACGCCTGTTTGCTACTGCGGCTAACTAGTTTTCGGCGCGAAATATTTACTTTGTCTACAATTTTCTTTTAATCGTTATTGCACGATTTTCTCCTGGTCTTCCTTTATACATTTTAAGATTACAATCTACAATTCTAGGATTTAAGTTCAACTGTAGAGGCATAATATTCATCTTGTAATTACAGTTTAGTAATTGTGTTATTTCGATAGGCAGAATATGGAACTTATGTGAATAATACTAAATGTTAGGGGGATAAACGCTTACTGTCGGCAGTGTACGTAAGCAGTGCAAAAGTTACCTTATTTTCGACGTACTTTTTGCATATTTATTCGGGTTTAAAGTACATTTGATACATCTTATTTAATTAGCTTTTATGACATTGTTTATTTATTTTCCGCTGAAAAGGGTGTATCACATACTAATAAACTTTCAGTAAGGTTAGCTCTTCATTGTTTAACAACTTATATTCACATAAGCTTTCTTATGTACCGTATTAGAATGAGCTTGTGCTATGGAATTTTTACTCTAAAAGTAAAATGATCAAGTTGACAAGGGTATTATTCGAGTTATCTAAATGAATGAAATGAAAGTTCAAGTTAAAATTCACATCTATCAATTTATGTTCAATATATCTTTAACGTATGTTTTGTAATGCATACAGACTGCACACAATAAACGGATTTATTGATATAAGAAAAATATTTATTAATGTCTAACTAATAAAAAGTTTATTTGGCTTTTCACAAAGTAAGTTAATAAACTGGTAATTATTATATTGATAAAAAGGTTTGGATTTGATAAACGCTTTTCGTAGTAGTAATAAATTAATTAATGTATTTCTTGTTGCTTTAACAAAACGAAATCACATTTTTTTGCGCATTCTCAATTATATGATTGTGGATGGTGCGATCACTTACTGATGAAAAATAAGACAATCGACAGCTAAAAGGAAATTTAGTACTAACTTACAACGAATTCCCTCGAGTAAAAGGAAGTTTATCGCTATTTATGGGATAAGACGAACGGTATTTGTAAAACAAATTCTAAAGGTTACCGTCGACACCGGACTTAGTAACAACAAAATACCAAGATAAGGGCGGAGGGGATTAAATTTTTCTCTTAACATTATACTTGCGCAGATAAGGTAAAGGTGTCGACACGATAGTTTGTTGATTCTTCATTGTAAGTGATCGTTCCGCATGATCCAGAAATTGCCTTTTATCTTTTAAACTGGGAAGTATCTATATCTCTACCTTGCAGCATTGGTGTTTTAACGTTTTCAACTTTTTAATTTATTATTGTAATCAATACATCAATATACCTTCTCACTGATTTTGAAAAAATTATTTTAATTATTTTGTGGACTAACTCTCGATGTTACCGTTGTTTACGTTCGAATCTAATGCATTTATGATTTCTGAGAAACTTCATTACATTAAATAGAATGATCTCTATTTTTATTTTTTTTTTCAATTAGAGGATATCACGGTACACAGCAATAAACATTTGGTAAATATGTCTTCGTTTTATGGGAAGTGGGTTAGAAAAACCACCAAACGGTGTCCTGTAATGCTAGGTTCATTTAAAGAGTAAAACAACAAAACAAATCTCAATTTTAAAAGTTCAAATTACTCTTGTTATTAATCTGAGTTAATAGATAGGTAGCTGCCACTATTAGAAGTGACAATCAATAACAAGTTATTAAGTAAAAATGCTAAAAAAAATTATAAACATACACTCCGCCAAAAAAGTATCGCATAATTTAGTTTTGAATCATAAAAGTATCGCATAATCTTTGTTTGTAGCATAAAGTTGTAAATATACTTTAATGCGCTCTAAGATATAATTTCTACGATTGTTTAAATAAAATACAGGCCAAATAAAAACAAGAACTCATATTTGAGATTTTTATTAAAACAAGAAATTATAATTTTGGAAAGAAAAATGTCATAACAGTAGCTTTTAATAGTGAGTATTGCCACCTCTGGCTCTTATGACCGCTCGCATACGGTTTGGCAGAGATTCGATTAACCTCCGTATATAAGCCTGATCCGAATTCTCCCACTCGTCACGCAGAGCATTTTCTAGTCCATGCAGGTCCGCTGGGGCAACATTTTGGGTTCATGTCCGGACTTACCGCAGGCCAATCTAAAACTGGAATACCAACATCGTTAAGGTATTCCTGGACGATTATTGCAAAATGCGGTCGTGCATTAACATGAATTCGTTTCCTATAATTGGCGCATATGGTACTACATTTTCTTCTAAAATGTCCGTTATATATCTGTGGGCAGTCAGTGTACCTCTGTCTACTGGTACCAACTCTGTACGACCTGCTAAACAGATGCCTCCCCAAACCATAATAGAGCCACCAGCGAAATTAGGTCTAGGTCTGATATTACACTTCGAATAGCGCTCACCGTCTCGTCTGTACACCGAGATACGCCTATCTGAGGTGTAAAGAGCAAATCTTGACTCATCTGTGAAGAGTATATTGGCCCAGTCATTAATGTTCCAATTTACATGTTCTCTGGCAAACCTTAAGCGAGCCACTCGGTGGTTCCTAGTGAGACGAGGGCCTGTTACAGCCACTCTAGCTCTTAATCCACTCTGTCGTAACCTATTCCGAATAGTTTGAGTACTCACACGAGTATTTCTGACTCTAGCCAAGTCGTTCTGCAATTGTCTCGCAGTTACATGTCTTCGACGTAATGCTTGTAGTAATAAATAGCGGTCATCTTGGCGAGTAGAACATCTTGCACGACCTGGTACAGGTCTTCTACTGTAATTGCCTGTTTCCCTATATCTGGCTACGGCTCTAGAAACACTTGACTGATTGATGTTCATCAAATTAGCAACGTATGCTTGAGATCATCCATCTTCGATTAAAGCAACTACAGCAGCCACTTGTTCTGAAGTTAAATTGCTCATTTTAGTTTTGAAAGCGTTGGTACAGAACTCTGACTTCGCACTTTAACATTTGTCCGTATAGGAAGACTTTCAATAAACAACTGAACAAACCTTACCCATATGCATTTTTCTAAATGTGTTCTTTTAGAAAAAAAAAAAGTAAAAAAGCTATGTTCCATGATTTTGTTAGTGTTTTTATAGTTCACATACGCGAGGCAAGCTTTTTGTGAACGTATAAAAATATCTTGGCTTATAAATGCCCTTTTTTAGTTTATGCGATACTTTTTTGGCGGAGTGTATAATGTTTGAATAGAATAAAGTCACTTCAAAGCTTAACCTTATAAACATCTTTTTTATTTTACAATTAATATGGAATACGCCTGGATGCTTTTTTTTTTATAATTTTAAAGTTTCCTATGCAATAATTACGGGCAACTTTGGATTAGCATTTGCATAGTACATAAAGAACAATTTCATGATAATTTCTTGTAATGGTAATCCAACGGGCTGTTAATACCTAAGCTGACCTTTCATTTGGCCAGTTAAGCAGAGTTACGTGGAGGTGCAATAAAAAAACCTCCAGGTGCGTTTTTCTCTTTCAGTCATCGGGGAAATGCGAGTTTTCTCATGGCGCGGTAGCCGTCGTGATTAACGAGACGGCTTCCACTACAATGGCAATGGATGGTGTATTTCGCTTTGTGTATTTTGCGGGAAGGGAGGAAAGTGCAAATATTTTCCCTTTCAACTCAACCCACCTGCGTACAAAAGGCTCGTTAATGAAGCCTAATCTTTCCGTTCGTTATAGCCGGTCTCTAATTTTATTACCAGCCAGAGATGTGCTCTTGGCTTCGAGATTACAAAGGGAATTGCTGTACGAATATAAGGGAACGATGAAATCGTTGGGGAAATGTGGGGGAGGAGAACAGGTGGTGTATTTGGAAATAGGGGAAAACAACGTTGGTGAGCTGGGACGAAAACCGAATGGGATTTGACCGGAAAGGAAACAATCGTGGTGCGAATAACGGCTCAAAATTAATTTGCATGCGTTGACTAAAACCAAGTGTAAGGGGACTACGTGGAGGATGTAATCACTCAAGAAGACAAATAGGAATTATGTCCGTATGAACATGCAATTTTGTAATACCGTTCGGCAGCCATGGACAGTAATTACAATTCGGTCAGCCTACTAATTTAAATTGCCTACTTACACCGATCAAATGGTCCTTTACAATAACTGTACGAAGAATTTGTTCTTTAGCTCAACGACAAGTCTACAAAATAGATCATAGCAAAATTGGTAGTGAATTCAATGAATTCGCAGTGAAATAAGGTCAAAAGTAAATGGTCCATTAGCGTCTCTTTTGATGTATTAGTAATAAATTGTACACACACGCATTCTTTCGCATATTTGTTGGTAAATATCCGGTCTACTGCTTTACAGTTTTAGAAAATTTATTTCGCTATCTGAATTGAGTATAACTTTAACAATCTATTCGTCGCACATTAAATGAATATTTGGTTAGTTACAACTTTCATGATGATGTATTAATAAGTAATTACTGGTAAAGAGCATTCAAACATTAATTTTCTTGTACAAATAAGAAATCAGAAAAAATAAACAATAAACAGATTAGCTAATTTTAGTATGTAATTGTCAAATTAGATAAAGTTGGGGAAAGTGCTAATGAGAAGACGCACACAGTTCTTTTTTACTTAAAAAATTAGCTGCTTGCTTCCTATTTCAACTAGTTTCTTTTTACCTATTTCCATGATTAGGTTGTTAAATCAATAAACAAAAATTTTGTATTTTTATATTTACCAAACGGATATCAGGTACTATGAATTACCTGCCACAATTGATAAATTGTTTAGTTAAATGCATCAAATGATTCCGATAAAATTTGCCGTGAACATACACTGGCTGCAATTAAAGATGCACCTCCCAATTGCTGGAACATTTCGCTAAAATGTTACAAATATATTTCCTAAATTCAATTGAAAGTTCGGTCCAAAATTAAACCATTGTTTACCATAACGTATTGATCTAGTTTGTTTTTCAGCATTTTTAAGAGATAGATGCTCCGCACGTGTTTTTATAGAGACACTTGTTACAATACGATGACACAAAAATGAGTAAAATGTGTCCGGTATGTTTCGAACACTCGTGAGTGATGTTTCGCAAACGAGAACGTGCACTTTATTAGTAATTAATATAATAATAATAAATAAACCGGATTACTGGGCTACATAAAGTCTACGTAAAGACTTGCTTAATAGCAAGTAAAAAAATAAAGTACGTAGAAGAAATCCAGATCACTAGGTTGTGTAACACCTCAGCCGGTAACATTTTTAATGCAGCAGTGGTGGAACGCTATCGGACGTAGAATAACGAATAGCGCAATTACTTTTAACACCTGAATATAGATGCGCTAGACGAACCCTAGTTACTTTTATTTTGCTGAATTATCTTTCGTTTATCTGTTTATAAGTAGTCTAAGCATTTCGGCAGTAACGCTTCTCTCGAAAATATTATTTTCCAAGTTCTGAATATATTGTCATTTCTTCCTGAAATACGTTGCATTTAAAACTATTATGTCCAATTAAATTTTTGAAGGATTGGAGAAGGCTACGTTGCGCTGTAGCTGCAGAACACGTTGAAACATTTCTAACCAAAGAATGTTTATTTATTACATTGTTGAATTTTCATTTGTACACTATGCAATTCTCTTAAGCTTCAGACAAAAGTTTGAATTCTAGAGGGTTTATATTAGATCACGCTGTGTGTGTTTGGAAAAAATTTTAAATGTGTAGTTATTTCCGCTTTAACCGGAAGTGTCTGTCACTCACTCACTGTTTAATTCTTTTTTTTCGCATTTTTCGAATCGGCCAGAAATTCTACGCATGATGATTTAAAGGTGGAACTAGATGGCCGTAACTCTCATAGTTCGTATTGTCATTTCGAGGAATAACCCAATTCTGAAGTTTGTCTAAACATCGTTTTGTCCAAACTTATTGAAATGGAACGAGAGGGAATCTTATAGATCTTTTTAAGTGATTTTTTTCTTAAATTTTTTGTATTCGCACTTTTTTTAAACCGTTAAGAAATAAAGAGACAGGTTAAAAATTATTTTAAATTAGCATATTTTTGACTAACACCGCACATGCAATAACAGATTTAGTTCATTTATATCCGCCGATGACTAATAATTTCATATTATTCACGCCTTGCATTTACTTTGGACGGACGATATACGCCTGGTATTATTTTCCCAACAACAGAAGCGGCTTGCAGAAAGATATCTAATATCTATGTAATCATTCTTAATACCGGTGTAAGATTGTGTGATTGTGATTGATCAATATCTTTGGAAACCCTCCTATTCGTATCTTAAATATATTTTCTAACGAACGCCATGTCTCGTTCATTAATTATTGGATTTTCACTGATTTTTAATAAAATTCCTTTCGAGCTAGGTAGCTTTGACATCTATGAGTAATTTAATTAGTGTCTTTGTAGTAGTCTATGGTAAACGGAACAAAAATAAAAGTAAAAGTCATTATGAATAATAATATCGCTTGGTGTACATATGGGGAAAACGCTACTGTTGATATACACTCCGCCAAAAAAGTATCGCATAATTTAGTTTTGAATCGTAAAAGTATCGCATAATCTTTGTTTGTACCATAAAGTTGTAAATATACTTTAATGCGCTCTAAGATATAATTTCTATGATTGTTTAAATAAAATACAGGCCAAATAAAAACAAGAACTCATACTTGAGATTTTTATTAAAACAGGAAATTATAATTTTGGAAAGAAAAATGTCATAACAGTAGCTTTTAAGACTGAGTATCGCCACCTCTGAGATTCGATTAACCTCCGTATATAAGCCTGATCCAAATTCTCCCACTCGCCACGGAGAGCATTTTCTAGTCCATGCAGGTCCGCTGGGGCAACATTTTGGGTTCGTATCCGTCTGTGAAGGCGGTCCTACTCATGCTCGATAGGGTTCATGTCCGGACTTACCGCAGGCCAATCTAAAACTGGAATACCAATATCGTTAAGGTATTCCTGGACGATTATTGCAACATGGGGTCATGCATTATCGTGCATTAACATGAATTCGTTTCCTATAATTGGCGCCAACGGTACTACATGTTCTTCTAAAATGTCCGTTATATACCTGTGGGCAGTCGGTGTACCTCTGTCTACTGGTACTAACTCTGTACGACCTGTTAAACAAATGCCTCCCCAAACCATAATAGAGCCACCAGCGAAATTAGGTCTAGGTCTGATATTACACTGCGAATAGCGCTCACCGTCTCGTCTGTACACTGAGATACGCCTATCTGAGGTGTAAAGACCAAATCTTGACTCATCTGTGAAGAGTATATTGGCCCAGTCATTAATGTTCCAATTTACATGTTCTTTGGCAAACCTTAAGCGAGCCACTCGGTGGTTCCTAGTGAGACGAGGGGCTGTTACAGCTACTCTAGCTCTTAATCCACTCTGTCGTAACCTATTCCGAATGTGTTTGAGTACTCACACGAGTATTTCTGACTCTAGCCAAGTCGTTCTGCAATTGTCTCGCAGTTACGTGTCTTCGACGTAATGCTTGTAGTAGTAAATAGCGGTCATCTTGGCGAGTAGAATATCTTGGACGACCTGGTACAGGTCTTCTACTGTAATTGCCTGTTTCCCTATATCTGGCTACGGCTCTAGAAACACTTGACTGATTGATGTTCATCAAATTAGTAACGTACGCTTGAGATTGTCCATCTTCGATTAAAGCAACTATAGCAGCCACTTGTTCTGAAGTTAAATTGCTCATTTTAGTTTTAAAAGCGTTGGTACAGAACTCTGACTTCGCACTTTAAAATTTGTCCGTATAGGAAGACTTTCAATAAACAACTGAACAAACCTTCCACATATGCATTTTTCTAAATGTGTTCTTTTAGAAAAAAAAGTAAAAAAGCTATGTTCCATGATTTTGTTAGTGTTTTTATAGTTCACATACACGAGGCAAACTTTTTGTGAACGTATAAAAATATCTTGGTTTATAAATGCCCTTTTTTAGTTTATGCGATACTTTTTTGGCGGAGTGTACTTTTGATCTACAAGAAAGGCAGAAAAAATAATCGCAAAGGAGGAATTATACACCCCTTGATACGTTTATCGCCACATTCCATGTCACAGTTATTTTCGAAACATAGAACAGCCAAAAAATGCGCAGAAAATCGTATAGAAAGATACGAAAACTTATATAATTGGATATGTTTACTTATATCCTACAACTGTAGTTAGCGAAATTGCTTTTAAAGTGAATATCTAGAGAGAATCGGTACGAAAGATTAAACAAAATATATTATCATTTCTATCAATACAATTTGCACCAACATGTGTACGATGGAGATGCTAGAGAGCTAGAAGGTAGGAATATTGCGTACGCTTAATAAATGTACGTAAATACAATAAAGACAACGATTTCATAAATAACATTTGATTTACTGTCGAATCTATACGTTACTGGCAAAATGTTAAGGCTTGGGCGTTTTCAAGAACGATTCGATATGAATATTTGGGGGGCGTTACAGGAAATCGAATTGTTGGACAATAGATCCAGCAATTAGATTTCATTGTTTCGATTGTTTCAAGACATGCTTACTGGGGTACGCTGTTTTAGAATTTTGAAGATATCAAATCCAAGATAAGTTGATAATCTACTGTTCCAATTGCATTGAAACGTTTATTTCCAGCAGAACGGGATTTCGCCCACAATATGAGACATGTTTTGCAGTATTTATGTAAATCGTACATGAACAAACGGTCCGACAAGGTGGTTAACAACATCTCCAGATTTAATTTCGCTTGATGGCTTCATTAAAGATATTGTTTTCATTAGACCAGTTTTTACATTACACGAGCTGAAATTTTGCGGGCATTTGGAACGATAATTCTAGAGATGGAAGGAGTAACAAATGGGAACATAAAAAGAATACATTATGCATAACGGCGGTCATTTTGAACAGATGGTTTTAAAAAGGCTTAAGCGTAATTAGATATTTTGTTGTGTATTCCTTTTTTAACGTTTTTCAATGTTTTTTTTTTTTTAAGGATTTACAAATGCTGCGAGAATTTAAGGGGAAAACTCTATCGAACAATACCTGATATGCCGCACTCTAGTTATATTTGAAAATAAGGGTTTTCTAGAAATAGAAGGTGTTTCGAGCTTTTTATGGAAAATAACTGAAAACAGGTAAAAAATCAGCTTTGGATTGCTTCTCAATCAGTTCAAACCAAAAACAACTTATAAGAATCATGTTCTTCTAGCTGTGTTTTTAAAATTTACACGAAAAATGTAAAAATATACGGGCCGTTCCGTCTAAAAATAAAAAGTTAGGGACAGTTCTGGTCGAACGCAAGATAATAAAGTGTAGAGGCATACCTTCCCCGTTGTCACCTGGTATAGATGATGCCACAGCTTACATTAATCGTATGTATGTATATCAGAAACTGAACAAGCTTCAAATTTGTAAATTTGCAAACTTGCTTTATTCGAGAGCTTTTAGAGAATATCGACATATCAATTCAACTTACGATTCCACCGGAAGTACTAATTAATTAATTAAC
This sequence comes from Oryctes rhinoceros, assembly GCA_020654165.1. Classification (NCBI taxonomy): domain Eukaryota; kingdom Metazoa; phylum Arthropoda; class Insecta; order Coleoptera; family Scarabaeidae; genus Oryctes; species Oryctes rhinoceros. The sequence goes on along the minus strand of JAIOKQ010000018.1, from coordinate 4,524,738 downwards.
TAATTAATTTTTATAGAACATTTAAATTCAGCAATTAATCTAACGTAAAATTTATGTTGTCCTTAACATTACGTTAAAACTATTTTGTTTTATTTTATAAGTTTAACCATTCTTATTTCTTTGTAAAACTAATATTTTATTTATGTCCATTTTACGATAAATTGAATATTTCATCTAAACATTATTTAAACTTTGACGTGTACGCATCCAATGCAAAATTACGTTTAGTTTCCTTTTTTTTTTAATAAAGTAAACTAAACGTAAAATTCGCCAATGTTCTAATTAAAGAATATCTTTAATGGTCATTTGTTATCATGCTACTGCTAATGCACGTATCGGATTGAGCGCTAACAGGGAATCTCTGTCAGTAACGTACAAACGTCAGTAACTATCTAAACTTCGTTCATATCGTATCAGTATATATTTAAACTTCGTCGGAAGTCGAATGTACGAACTGACACGAATGCTTGCCGTCGTTCTTTCGTTTGCGAGTCACGCAGCGCTCAGATCCGCACTATCGTTGGTTTCTGATTTTTCCGCTGGTACATACGGACAACAGCTCGGAGCCAGCACATCCCATAGATGGTGTATCAAGCGAGTGTGTGGACAGTCGTGAGTTGTTCCTTTGCGGTAGTGACCATTTGGTATTTGCTGCTGTCGTCCAACCAGACGCTCATGCTCCAGTAGGGTAGGTGGTAGCCCTAACATTTAAATGCATGCACAAAGAAGGGACCGAATTACGAAATCCATATACGCTGTCTATGTATTTGAATTTTGATATATACGAACGGGTAAATATTTATTTCATTTATGACAATGGAATCGTTTATTTAATAAATATTTTTTATGTATCCATGTACTGTATTTAATTTGAGAGCAACTGATTAAGCGAGTAAAGGTATAAGAAATACATACATATAAGTAGAGCTTCCCAAAGTGCGTGGCAAGTCAGAAGGCGTACCGCCGGGAGTGGCCGGGGGAATATGTAATGTAATATATAAGCAAATAACTCGCATCGCATTTCGGTAGTTTATTACCGTATGCGATCGGGTTGTGACGGTATGGCGGACGCGCGTAGTAAGAAACGCCCACAGGCCGACAAAGTGAAAAAGTTCTGTGGAGAATTTCCTGACTTAATATATAATGGAAGTAAGATTATGTGTAAAGTTTGTAATATACCTCTGGTTATGTATTGACGAAACGACAGACCATAAAAAACATTCCATTTTGAATGTGATTGTACGTATACTGGAACCTCGTCAACCTACAAAGGGAATTTTATTAGCTAGTAAAAGACTAAAATCGTGTACTGCCGACGCTATCGAGAGCGTAGTCGTTGATACTTTACAAACATTTGAAATTGCCACTACTCAAGTATTAATTTTCATGACCGATGGTGCCGCGACAATGCGTTGTGTAGGTCGTTCTCTTCAAGAACATTATGGGATGATGTTACGTATTACTTGTAAACTTCATGCTCTGCATATTGCGGCTGAAACTATTCGTGCAAATTTCCCTGAGGTAAATGCATTAATAACAAATACGAAACGAGTGTTTCTCAAATCTCCCAAACGTACCAGTGAATTTCATAAACAGTGTCCCGGTATTCCCGAACCACCAGAGCCGATTCTTACGCGTTGGGGGACATGGCTGAAGGCAGCGTTTTATTATTTTAAATACTTCCGGCAAATAAAATCAGTCGTCTTACAATTCAATCCCAACGAATCTGCGGCTATTAAGGAAAGCCAGGATAAATTCCAAGATATTTCCGTTGAAGCAGATTTACAAACCGTTTACAACAATTATAGAGAAGTACTTGAGGCAATAAATAAATTACAAAATAGTGCACTGTCCCTGACGGAGTCAGTACAAATATTAGATGACGTTAATAGACTCCTACACTGTATAAATAACAAAAAAAATGATATCGTTACAAGAAAATTTGAAAGTGTTATGAAGAAAGATACAAATTTTAGCAGGTTAAGACAAGTTTGGGAAGGTAACTCTACTGATCCGGTGACTAAATTCAAAGATTATTTTAATTACGCGTGTATTACATCATTAGACGTCGAGCGTTCATTTTCAAGATATAAAAACATTTTTTCAGAACGACGAACATCGTTGAAAGAAACGACTGTGGAAACATTCCTAATGCTTCAGATGTTTGAGAAATCGGATTGCGCTTACGGTAACAGTTTTAATGTGCCTACCTCCTCGTGTGCTGACTAATACTATTTTCCTTGTGCATTAACACCCACTATATTGGATACGGCTAATTACAAAAGTAAGCGTTTTAAAATTCTTTATTTCTTTTGTTTTTATGTACTTTACTTATGTTCCTTATCGACGCCTATGGTGCGCCACGCAGTTGGGGAGCTCTATTGATCATACATTTGGGACATGTTTGCGTGCTGACTAGAGCGCAACATTCTCGCTTGCCTTCCAGTGGTGGATACAGAGCTGCTTCGTTATATATCGGCACTTTCCGGCCTTTTATGCTGCGTGCTATGTGTAATACATATCGCAGTGCGAAGTTGCTAGCTGTCGGAACGAAAGCGCTGCAAATGTTAAAAATTCACTAATTTGTCTGTTTGCTAACAGCATAAACACGTATTTCTGGCAATTTCTAGACTTAATATACAATGGCAAAGAAATCAGGTGTTTAGCTTGCGATAAAACTTTATCATGTTGCAAACCACATATATGTAAGAACCAGGTAAATAGTGCAACATACAAACTTAAAGAAGGCGGAAAGAGACCGTACAAAGAATGTCTGCGTGATTTAACGGTGACGCTAAATGCGTAGGTATTTTTCGTTACGTCTATTTCCGTCGACGAAAATACACGAGGAAAATGAATTTTGACGAGGATACAGCATAAATTTCAATAATGTTTCCCAAGCGATTTCTTTACTATGCAATAAGCTATACTTTACACGCAGACACGCTGACTAATACTATTTTCCTTGTGCATTAACACCCGTTATATTGGATACGGCTAATTACAAAAGTAAGCGTTTTAAAATTCTTTATTTCTTTTGGTTTTATGTACTTTACTTATGTTCCTTATTGACGCCTATGGTGCGCCACGCAGTCGGGGAGCTCTACATATAAGCAATTGGTCCTTTCGTCTCACAAGAAAGATACACACCACATTCTTCAAACTAGGAAAACTTAACAATTTATCTACTTGGATAAGTCTAAAAGATACAGTTTAAAAAATGTAAATAAATTTGTTTCGAGTCACTAAGCAATAAACGTGGGCAGTAGTAATAATAGCTACAAACCTCCAATGTTTGTAGAGAAAGAGAATCGAAAAATTAAAACGGGGAGATCAAGGCTTATATCTAAAGACATGCCCGTCTTATATCGCCTGAAATCACATTTTGTAGCATTATATACTTACGGCTTGTGTTACGTACGTATAATTTTCAAGAATCTGCATTACATTCAAGTTTTACATTTCTTTTTTTTTCAGATTGAGATTTATGAACATCTATTGAGTAGAAGTAGCTTTTGTAATCACAAAATTGTTTACCAAAATTTTATCACAAGGAAACGCCTATACCATTTTAAAAAGCAAAGACCTCTTTAGAATATGTTATTTCTGCTTTCATCTCTTCCTTTGCGTTAAATTAGTTAACTGCCTTCTATCATGGACTTATGCGAAAGCTTTCGTTTTTAGTAACGCTACGCTTCTATTGTGACATGTCCGTCTCCCTTGAGTGGAATGTGTTGGGGTAAACATTATTACCTGCTCAACGTGGCAGCTGATGTACTTAACGTGATTGCCCGTTTTTAGCGTTTCTCGCACATTAAAAAAGTTTTTGACGGGCCGGTAATAATACGGATACAGAAAGCTTCTGCAACGTAAGCAGGATATAAACAGCTTATTTAGAAGGAAATATTCTATGAAATACATACATAACGGTGATACGTAGGAGCAGCGGAGGAAAGGGCACAAGGGTCTTTAATGTAATGACTGAAGATATACAAGTTAAATATTGCGAGCGCTATAAATTTGGAGGCACATCCGTTTACGACCGATGATTTATCCTCTGATACTGAAAATTTTTGTGTAGCGAGGGAGGTTTTGTTGCGAATTAATAACTGTTGGACATGGAAATAGGGAACAATAATTATTGATGATGGAAAGATTTAACGATGTGTTTCGTACGAGCAGCGCCAGCGCTGAAATGGTAAAATCTTTTTTTTTTGTTCGGATGTCCACTACTGTGTTATAAGTGCAGCATCAAATAAATTATTTTGAATTCCGGTTTTTACGGATTTTATTATTCCTATTTTTAGGAGAAGGAACACTTCATGTTATTGAAATTAATCATTTTCACTTGATTCAGATTATTTCGAAATAAGTTCACGTTCACATAGTGAGATCATTGTAAACGTTAAAATATGCCAGATTTTTTATTGCTGAAAATTCATATTTACTTTTTATGCTTTTTTTTTATAATTGAACATACGTACGTTTGGCATTAGTGAGTAGCTATTGAGATTATTACAGAAAGTAAGCACAAATATTCAAAATTTGATTTTCTTAATTTGCTACTATTAAATTGATTAGATACGTTGTCGTCATTTACAACTTTTAATGATTAATAAATAAGTGTTCATGTTCGAACAAATAAAAAAAAAACTGAAACAGCGGATCTGTTTGAAAAACTCGCCTTAGGCTCATTTTCTACATTTTGGCCCTGTGCGATAATATGCTATCTTATAAAATTTGTTTCCAATATACTATTTTTCATATTTTTCTTTTCGCTCATTCAGGTACAGCGTGCATATTTGGGCTATCTCCTGAAATTCTCGCCGACTACTTCGCGGTAGTCCTGTTTCTGTTTTTTTTTCTTTGATTCAGTGAAACATTCCTGATGCGGAATAAAAAGAGCAACCCTAAACTGTAACTAAACCGCCATCGTGCTTTGACTGAATACTTTAAACATTGATTGATCAGTTCATATATTTCGTTTTCACTATTCCACCCACCACTATTTTCGAGTCCGTCGTAGCCTTTTTAATTGGTTATCACTATGTAGCAGTTGCCAGGCGACCGTGTAAATTTTCTTCCGCTAGCCGGGGATTGACCGTTATAACTGAAATTGGATGCTGATGCCCGCACTGTGGACGCCGATAGGTCGTTTAGAATGTCGTGGTATTAACCGTGAGGCAAACAGCAATAGATTGTAGAGTGGAAATTCTCTCGGAAACACGCCGAGTAGGTTGAAACATGTCCCTAGCTAGTGTGTTTTTCTCTCCTTGTAGTGATTTTGTTGAGTCCTCGATACCACGAGGAAGCATTTAGCATTAATTGTAGCTAAATATGAAAACTGAGTAAATTATAAGAACTGAAAGAAATACTACTAGTGGCATAAGTTAACAATCAATAAAAGCACTGAAACGGCAAATAGATTTTTTTATACCTCTGTCTAACGCTCATGTGAACCTAGAACCATTTATTGAGAGTTTCTAAGAATGCAATAATATACCATCAGGGTGCTACTAGATCGGTTTAAAGAAAAGCTTCCTTTTGAATGACATCATTAGATGTAATCCTCAATAATATTTCTTCCAAGAATGCAGACATTGGGCCAGTATGTGGCCATCAGTTTCTAAAAGGAGTGTACGTGAGACTACTATTGAATTAAACCGCGAATGAAACCGCGGACACCATTTTGAAATACGAAGCCGTCATTTTGAACATGAAGTTAGGGGACACGAGTGGCACATATGATACATGATGAAGCGTTACAATTTTTGATTAGTTTTTTTTCTTCAAATTAGTTATTGTAACGTGTAAATATTCGATGTTAATTTTTTATTTAAACTGCCGAAAGAGTATTTAGGGGACACTTCCGGACCTGCAGATCGTTCAATTAATTGAATGATTCTCCAGAATTTTTTCAATTTTTTCCTCTCGTTAGTAACATTATGATCTATAATTAATTGCATGTATTTAATTTTAAACAGTACTTAGAGTGGATGAGATAAGCAAAAATGGAACATATTTTGTAGTGAAACATAAATTTGAGGAAATGCTATTTGTTAAATGAAATGTCTTTTTTTTGAATCTCCTAGACACCTTTTCGGCAGTTAAAAAATGCTAAGTTACAGATAATAATGCCTTTTAAAGTTAATTTGATAAAGCGTTACATATGAAAAACCGCGTGTTCTTTTCCAACATTACAAAACTTGAATTTTCTTGGAAAATTGAACGGTTAGTCAACCACGTCTTTTCAAAGACAGCTGGAACTAAACAAATTAATTTATTACAGTGAATTATGATGTCCATCCCGAACGCATATTTTACATTCTTGCAATAAATTATCAGTCCACTAAGAAATATCATATCATAGTGTAATATGCCTTACTAATAGCTCGCGGTGTAACGTTGAACTATTTGATTGATTAGACAGTATCGGCAGCCTACACTTTATTTATTTAATGCCAAGGAACAGTTTGTAAAGGCACAATAGAACTTATTTTCTATTTATTTGTAGGTAAAAGTAAAAGTAACAGTCAAAACAAATATTAAAGATGTGAAGAAAACAGAGTGAAGCCTATTAACGTTGTAGTTTCTCCGAAACGATCGTTCTCTGAAGATGGATTTACCTATCAACATCGAGAACAAGGAGAGGGCATCGCAGGCTATATGAGGCGCCCAAAAGGTTAAAGAAGTTAGAACGGCTTAACTCTGCCAGATATTGCTAGAGCAGAATTTTATTGAACTTCACAAAGAACAAACGAAATATGCCGCGTTATTGCGTAAAGCGAAGGAAAATTGTACTTTAAATAATTCCATCCATAATTAATTAAAAAATTAAGTTAAATTAACTGCACTGAAAGAAACGGATATGCAAATACAATAAAAAAAAAGTATGTTGATGAAATTTTTTTATTGAGGTTGATCAAAACGAGCGAGCTTATCGTTTCAGTTGGTAGTTGTTTATTATATGCATATACACAATAAATGAATTTATTAAAATGAAAAATGCCTTTACTAATGCACAATGTAGAATCCCTCTAGTTTGCTTCATTTCTAACAAAGTAATGTGTGTCGTATTGACAAGTAGGTTTCAATTTAATAAACGTAGTTCATTGTCATAATAAATTTATTAATTAATATAATTGTTTTGCTACTTTAATTCATTTATTTAGAGTGTTGTCTGCAATTTCACAGCACTTTGTAATTAATGGAACAACAATATATTGCTTAAAAATTGTTGTTATTTTCTTCATAGATAAGACAACAAGTGCATTTATAAATATAGAACATAAAGAAGCTGTCACTGCGCACGTATTGCATTCCACGTATTATTTAAAAATACAAAAATTCAGGAGTCATGTAATTTCCAGAAGCTCGTTGAACCTACTGCTGTAATGTCATTACGATAACGTCCTACTTAACCCAATCTCTAATAGCGTAGCCTATGGCGGCAGCAACGATCCTTTGCAATAATGTGGCGTTACAGATGTGTTATTTTAAGAAGAATAATAAAGTAAATACGTAGTCGTGAAAGTTTTGTAAATATATAAAGTCTTTTGCAAAATTTCCTTTTGAAATATAGGTATTGTTCACACAGACAGATCTGAAATACATATGTACCGCATGTTGTACATATGACATACAGTTCCTTCAATTGATCGTTTTTAATACTTGTGATATCTTCCAACGTTGCTGACAAATCACTATCGATTTATAAAGTTATTAAGAAAGTTACATTTGTGTTACTTCATTATTACATAATATGGATTATATTGTTAAGTACTATTATAAATGAAATAGTTGCATTCAAATCATGGCGATTGTCAGATATTCACTATATGTCTATATTTACGTCGACCGTAAAATTACTTGAAAATATCGCTGTTATAATAGGTTAGAATAGCGCCATCGTTGCCGCTTTAAAAACCACATGAGATAACTTATCTGTGTCCTATATTACTTTGGCTTTTAAGTATTCATCGCGAAAACCTAATTGTCAAGAATGTGCAGCGATGACACTTTGTATAACACAAGGTTATAAAGCCTAGCGTAATATTAAGCACAAATTATTTGGAAAGGAATTTGTAATTTGAAGTCATTTATATAAATATTATTTGGTCGAATATTGGTAAATGTTATCAATAACGAATAGGAGGAGGGATATGGAATCATTTGAAACGGTGCGAATTTTTACAGGCTGATCTTCCAACGTTTAGTGCGGAAACTAACGGAGAGAGAGTCGATCGAATGAAGAAAGAATTGTAGTTTTACCAGTTTCGTAGATTGAACCTTTAATTTTTTGGAAAGAAGTGGATGGTTTACTAATTATCTTGAAAGAATTGTATTAGATAAGTTAAATTAAAAGGAGACAACGGCCATAACTTTGTTTACTTGAACGAATAACTGAGTCAAGTTTTCTTTCACGAAAGTCTTTTGAGAAATGCCTTTTTTATGAAATAATGGCCTATTGTGATTTTCTTTGAAGAAACACAAATTCATCGTCATACTTAAAAAATTACAGCTTAAATAAAAAATCTGGTTAGATTATCTTATTAAGTATATTATTACCGATTACTTTCTCCTTTAAGTTTTTCTTTAAAGTCAATAATAACAGAGGAGTATAGGGTGTAGGTTTCGTTCAAAATTACAAAGAACAAACGGTTTTTTTCAATGCCAGTCAAAACTTCAAAGAGCTTCATCGACTTAGTGTTGTTTTTGGAGCTGCTGAAAGTGAACAAGTTATGTATCCGTGGAAACATGGAAAAATTACAATACCGCTAAATGGCTCGATTTTTTTCTTTTTTATGGGAAAACGTGTGCAAAAATTAAGGACAGGTTGAATGCTGTTGATGAATACTATGCACCTTCGATTACTACTATCAGATACTGATTCAGTGAATTTAGGCGTGTTTGAATATCCACCTTTGACAAGGATCTTCAGTAAAGTCAATGACACCGTACTAATAGGCCGCCGGGTAAAGATTAGAGAAATTGCTCATATGGTAAACAAAAAAAAAAAAATCAAAACATCTTTCGCGGTCGGGCAGCATCATCGAAAACAAAATCGCGAAATAACTTCAGAGTAACGTTTGTATATGTTGAAGTGTAATACGAGTGAGCTTTTGGGTGGTTGGGTACGTAACTACACGCTAGAAACCAAAGGCCAGTCCGCGAACGTGCACCAAAGAAGGCGAATACAGCTGAACATGGCAACGATTTTTTGGAATTAGCAAGGTATAGCCTTAATTGATTATTTCGGGAAAGGAATTGGGACTACGGGACAGCACTATGATGTGTAGCGAAGAAAATGTTTCTGCCATCATGGTAGCGTCCCGACCCACCCTCATAGGGAATTTCAACAATAAAACTATTTGCAGTTTCGATATGAATAATTTCTCCAGCCGTGGAAAGGTGACTTGGTGGTTCATTTCACATGAAGAGGTCATTCTGGAAACAAGTGCTTATCTTTCATTGTTTGGATAACTTAAAAATTTTGGAATATCATTGGACTAAGTATACAGAGTTAGCAAAGGAAATTATGTCGTGAAAGAAATTTACTAAACAAAAACCATCGGCCCTATGGGTTGCCATTTTTAGAACTAGAATGATTAACTAGTTGAAAAGCGCATAATATAACCTACGTGCTTCGTAATATATCAACACTGTAATTTATTACTGTGTTCAATATGTTTCGATTAATTTTAAGTTAAGAGACCATAAATCCAATGAATTTTTCATAGTTGAACAAGAAATTTGATCTGTGTTGGGCTCGTTGATATTTGTATTTTATATTAGTGTTATACATCTATATAATTACTAACAAAGATGGCGGTAATTTGGATAATAAATATAATCCACTGCTGGATGGAATCAGTCAGTGATAGAATGATCACTGTCTCCATCTAGATACAGATATGACACAGTATTTAGTATTTCACGGTCATCGACCAATATCTAAACTAAATTTGCCTGTCCGTAATACTGAACTAGGGCGCCCCAAAACTTTTTTGGTCTTAAATATCAAACTTAGATCTGGAACTTCTACTAAATCATTCCTTTTCTCGCAATTTAAGGTATACCTTAACAAAAGATCATAGTTTATACCTTGGTGGGGGTATCGCATCTGCTTCTTGGGGGCCTTGGATGCTCTTCAGATTCAAAAACGTATTTTGAAAATTATAACGAATGTGAACAGTATACAAATTGTAATGTTGTTAATCGAAAAACAATAAGGTTAGCTCCCATCAGTGCTATAACAGTGTAGATCTATCGGCTGTGGGGGTCTCTCTGTTGGTAGAAAGCCCGATGCTTAGAGAAAAGAATCCTGCTTTGAGGCAAATATCTTTGGGGTGTAAAATTAATAAAGTTAATATAAGTCTAGCCAACGATAAGTGTGGGGGAAGATGTATATTAACTATTTATATGTAGACATGACAAAGGCAGGTGGAATTATTCCTTTCTTGGAGCGAGTAGATAGATTCGTGTCTACTCACCTTGTGAGAATGGACTCGTGTTGCTTACTGGTGTCCCCGGAAGTCGACAAAACACCAATCTGTCTGGTCTCTGCGAAAAAGTAATGATTTCATCTGTCTTTGACCTCTCTACTTATATGTATCACTCTCTTTCTCGATTGTTAACATAAGAAATTTCTACAGCTGGGGGATACGTTGGTCGCACAAAAGTTATAAATATCAATTCACGAAATTAAGTGGTTGGCAACAGAAACTAAAGCATAATTATTTACTATTAGTGACTTTATCTCGAAAGATCATTGTTTGTGTCACGATTGTGTTAAGAGTGATTAAAGACATGTATTTTGAATTGAAAAGTGGCATACGAGGGATAGAAAACCGGTGTTCACATATAGCAGCACTACATCATATAAGATCAGTGGCCATTTCATTCCTCGACTTTCGTTCTAAAACTATCCTCCGACAAAATTTTTCATTTTTGCCGAAAGAGTGTCGAAAGATATTCTCGGATTCACAACCCGTAACTTTAATAAATTTCTGATATTTATTAAAATTTAGAAAATTGCATTAAATAAATCACGCAAATACATTACAATACATACGTATAAAGCAATATTGAAAGACGTTGTGCTAAGATTAACTGGGTTATATGCTTGCGATAAAATTTTAAATAGAAGGTTCATAAGGAATTCTGGTTTATCAGCATCATACAAATACTCCATGTTCCTTTTGCAATTTGGATCGGGCCAAGATTGCTTAATAATGAGTTTAAAACAGAGTAAAACTTTGTTAATTACATAAATTTAGATCCCTCTCATTTTATTTGTCACCAATTTCATAGTTAAGTCGAAACAACAACTAAATATTTCGAGATAAATTTGCTACGCACCCTTACTTATTGTACAACATATAGGTTAATTAATTTCCCCAATAATTCGAATTTGAATTTTCTTTTTGCACGAAGATGTATATTTAATGATCTATTATATAGCACTACGCTTTTTTTAGACAAATATTCATAGTAAATAGTCTAGTAAAAACAATCATAACGAGTTGTATATGTTGAAACTTCATATTGCGTCGAGGTAATAAAATATTTATACTTTAAATTACTTCGGTAGTACGCTACGCTATCCTGCCTACGGGAATTGCTAGTATCGACCCTACGAGTTACAAATTAGTGCCTAGGGGCAACACTGATAAACTGTTACTGCATAATATCAACAACTTCAGCACTGTAAAATGCATTTATTCCTGAAATATGAACTTTAACGTGAGTCGAAATGAACTTACGTTACGATGCGTAACGTTTTGTTATTTAATGTTGGTTTTCCTCGACATTGATGTTAGCGCCATGGAAATTGGATTATGCATCTTTTTTAATGATTGTTTAATGTTGTGCAACCTGAAATATTCAAACGCACTTAATTCGAATTAGATACATTTATTTATATAATTTCAATAAACTTTACAGAAATCTGCGACGAGTCGCGACCATCTATTGTTATTCTTCATTAATTGAGAATAAAAACAAGTTCTTGCATTCTCCACAGCGAATTCAAAATATTTATAAGTAGTCATATTGCCACGAAACGTCAAATTGCCTAGTTATTTGGTTGGAATGAAACCTTTTATACAATTTTGATTTTCTTCTTCGTTGAGGAGGTATCAATGTAATCCTCAGACACTTCGTCTTACGTGCTTTACTGTGATCAATTCGCTATCTGTGTTATGTAAATGCAACGCACTGGAACATTGAAAAGAATACTCACTATCTAGGTTAGAATTCGGCAGTTTGCAAAAACTAACTTCTTTGCTGTAGGCAAAACGCTTGAAATATTTTTTTTTTACTTTGGGTGCTACAATATTATATTCCGTGTCGTTTAATGTATTGATTAATTAGCTAATTTCTTCCGTCTCTAATATTTTAAATTAAAGGTTATTAAAGTAAAGGTATATTACATTCAGAGCCGCCCATTGCTTTGTACTTTTAAATACAAATATAATTAACTGAAAACGACAAATTTTTTAATATAAACAACATGAATGTGATAGGTATACCCTTATTCAATCTCAGTGTTCATCAACGTGACCAACCTCCATGTGGTTCACGCGAACTCAAATGTCTCTAATAGCTGTTAAATATGTATAATTGGAAATACAGCTTAAAAACACCATCCCAAAGGTCGATAACTGTTCTCTCTGCAACCTCCAAGTTGGCAGAATCTGTGATCCTAATCAGTCTAAGAGAAGAATCGATCGCAAAAACAGTTTGGGTTCAGGTCAGGCTTATCGTGGCAAGCATGTTCAATACAGGTTGGAACTTTTAAAATGGAAAAAATTGGCTTCATCAGAGGGTTGATAAGATTGATTCTTTTGTATTTGTTCGCTTAATGTAAGAGTTGGAGATTTATTATCGTCTCTTCTCGGCCCGGAGCTCTTTCCAAATCTAAACAACTTCCAATCTACGTCATTTATGGCGCCGAAATTAGCTGAGACGTGGGATCTTCATCATCAATAAGAAGTCAAGGTCCGTTGGAGTGTTGTTGACTAGAAAAAAAGAGGAAAACTTTCACTTGAAGATCCGGTGATAAATGATCAGCGCTTGGAGTAATTCTACGCAGTTAAATGTTTACAAGTAATATTCGATAATCTTGGATAAATGGAGACAGCAAATGGAGCATAAGCCAAGTTTATTATGTCAAGAAACGCGCTCTTACCGCTGTTGAGTACACGGAGCGTGCTAGACATGAAAGCCAATCGTTTTAGATGTTTCGTTCAACCAATTTTAGCATACCGCGCCTTGGCATGTAGTTGTAACATGAAGACAGCAGAAGTTCTATAGACCCATCGAATTAAAATAATCGCTGACGCTTCACTATTCTTAAAAATTATAAAATTAAGAGAAGGCGAATTGTCTTGCGTGAACATGGCTATGAGCAAATATTTGGAGAGGACAAAGGCAGATGGAATTATTCCTTTTTTACAACTCGTAATAGACTCGTGTCTATTCGCCTCCTGAGAATGGATTCTTGTTGCCTACTGGTGTCGCCGAGAGTCGACAAAACACGAGTATGTCTAGTCTCCGCAAAAAAGTAATAATTTCATTTGCCTTTATACTCTCTACTGATAACCTACCGCTTGCGAGAGTAGTGGAAGAAGCGCTCAAGACCATGCACCACAAACGAGTCACGTTGCACGTATTGCCGATAGGGTTTCCACGAAAGGGGACAATTAGTTGAAGAACATGAAGCACCTTAGGAGGATGGAGCCGAAGCTGAAAATATTCTAGTCGACGACTGCTGAAAAAGTCGTCCCCAAAGTACAAGGGAATTTTAAAAGCTGTCGACCTGGCTCTGGTAGACATTGTTGAAGATCCAATAAATTACTTCTTTTGAAGTCGTAGAAGTGTACAATACAAAAAAAAAGAAGAGATTTAAGCAAATTCGACGATTTTTTGCTAGGGTAAATTATAATTAGACACTATCGCAAGTTTTTAATTCATCACAACTAGTCCATCAAATAAAATCATTTTATACATATATTCAACATGTGACGCAATATATTATAATTCGTAAATAATTCGTGATTTTATCTTAGCAGCTGTGGCACTATGTATAAGGCTATTTTTGGTTAGACAAGTTCCAAACATTCTGTATAGTAAGGCTCTCTGTTAGTATCTAATTTAATAATAATGACCGGAAATAGCCCTAAAGTCGAAAAACCTGTTTTAAGTATGTATAATATACGTGCAATACTAAATATTTCAAGATAAAAAGTGTTAGAAACGGTGGACAATTAGCAAACATATCTACACTTGTGCAAAGATTAATTGCTTTTCTGCTTTCACATAACCAAATGCTGGGACTTAAATTACTAGATTAAAAAACTTATTAACAAGGAAGCCCTACAGCAACAGCGAACCGTCTTATATAGCCGGAATAATTGCAATAACTTCACTAAAGTAATTACGTGCGAAATGTCGAGAGCAAACTAAGTTCATGGAATTAAAGTATGTACAATAGTTGAAATTCTCATTTGAAGTAAACGCAACAAGTCGCTTGGTATTAGTACAAATTTGTCGTTTTAGCTGCTATTGGAAACTACTACAAAAATAAGCAAGGAAGATTGTTTATGGTGCCCGGTACTATCGTAAGGTGTAGAATAAATTCAATGCTGTTCAAATCAAACGTATTTATTTTGGAAAGAATGTTTTGATTGATGTTTTGGATTTACTTTTTGTAGTTATTAGCGTGTTTTTGTTGAATAAAATTGAATACATCTTTTTGTAAATTCACTATAGTGAACGAGTCACCCTGCAGGACTCGAAAAATTCAGCCTTTGGTGAATGAAGGTTTTTCAAAACGGTTTCTTTCCTGTTATCTGGTCTAATTGTGGGCATGTCCGCAAGTCGTTGTTAGATTTTGTCATAAATAGTGAGATACTTATCTTGGTACCGATGTAGCTCTCAGCGTTGATAGAGGTGGCAGCTATCTTGGTCTTATCAGATCACGATTCGATAATTATCACCTTGAACAATTGCGGACCAGAGGAGGCTCTTTCTTTGGTGAGGTGGATGAATTGAAAAAGGATCCTGGAGTGCTGGGTGTGGTGACCAACCAGCATGTGGAATTGGCCTCTAGAGCCTTGGAGGAAGCTTTTATGAATGTACGAGCGGGAGCTAGGAATTGGTTGCGTGTGATATTAGAGCCTTGATAAAAGAGAGGAAAATCGGTCAGGAAAGCTAAAACAACCTTCTGATAATTTAGCCAGGGGCAATAGGTCCATCAAAAAGCCAGGGAAAAGCTGGCTTAATTCAGACATGATAGAAAGTCAGCTCTTTGATAATTATGTTGAAGGTCCTGACGTGCGATAGCAGCAAAGAGGCTAAACTGATTCAAGAAGTACAGTGCGTAATATAGACGAGGATCGAGCAGAGGATCATGCAGAGTAACTTGGAAAGGGCGAGATAAGTTCCGGACTGAGAGGCTTTTCCACCCAACGACTTTCCTCGAGTAACGCATGGAAAGCCGTTGGATGGAAAAGCTTTTAGCCAGAATTAAGACTTTGAGAAACACCTGAGATCCCGAACCAACCGAGCGCTGAAGACATATTGTAATTATTGTTCCAACACCCGGTAAAAGGCGTTTTTTCATGCGAAACCACCGACCTTTCCTACCTGAAATTTGCGTAGATTAATAGGATTTAGGAGATGTTCGCCAAGACAAACAGCGCGTTATTGCCGCTGACGGGCAGGACAAATATCTACGAATCTCTTACTTTATAAGGTCTGCCTCCATTCGAAAAATACTTACGATTGTACTCTACCCCCTAAACGTTGTCGGCGATGGCACCCTATACTCTAAAGAACCAGAACTCTATAAAAACCAGGCATTATCAATGATTGTGTCCTTTGATTTGTATGAAATGTCCAATTGAGAGCCGACCTCGAGATTTCCAGCGTCACGCAACACCTACGTGAGATGCTAAACCCATCCATCCATCATCATTATTCGCATACCAATGAGAGTGCCATTGGAAGAGAGTTCACAGACGTGACCACATTGACCGAGAGAAAAATCAGAGTTAGAATCAGCGGCGGAGACATTCGTGTCCCCCTAGTGACAAAGTTGGCTAGAGGTTACAGGCCCAACCCTATAAAGCAACTGCAATTATAGAATCCCGGTTTCCCTGGCATAATAAAAGAATCAACAGTTTACGGTAATTTCAAAATACTCCGGTTAAAGTGTGCAATGGATAATACGGAGTTCATTTAAATGCTTCGTATTTGCAAATATATTACGTGCAAAGTGTAGTACTATACGCTATAAATTATGTATGACAGAAGTTTGCCTGTGCCGACAATAAGCTGTGTCGTTATTGCCGTTCAACTATTACGATGCAAACCGCAGGATATTGCATAAGAGATTCTGATGTGTTCGCTCTTATTTCATGTTTATTGGGATTTTCCTGTGAACGCTGTATTGGAGCGTTAGTACGTGGACGGCAGAAATTGGAATTCGTCCCCAGCACATATTCGCTTTATTGCTTGACGAATATCGATTAAGGGAGCAATGACGAACTAAGGTGCCGCACGACTGTCTATATTCTATCAATATTGTTTCAATACAGCGTGTTCGTAGTCAATTTATTGTAGATACTATCAATATTTTGCTATTGCAAAGGGCGCTGTCGGCTAAATATGTGAAAAATACTTGTTTCCGTTATTGTTGTAACTGTGCTTTTTTTTATTTGAGAAATAAATAGAAATAGAAATAGAATCTCAAATAGAGAAAGACACATTGATGGTATCTCCTAATATCTCCTTAATTAATCCTTAGTACAATTACTATCAAAGGCGCAAGAAATAAATAATTTCCAATATTTTTGATGCTCGAGCAATGTCAGCTATATAAGTTATATTAATTGTCTGGCTAAATATCTTAGCAAATATAATTAAAGCAATTGGAGCAGGTGGAATCGGTTAGAAAAACAAGAAAATTTGCTCATTACTTATTCAAAAGTATTACGCGTGGTTATTGGATCGCCTGAGGGAAGAAATTGAGGAAAAGAAAAATGTTCTTTTCTATCAAGACGATACATAGGTGCACACCTGCACGTTTCGATGGTCGAAATTATGAAATTAAACGTAACAAAAGGAGAGAAAAAAAGGAGAGAAAAAAGGAGAGAAAAAAGAAGAAAAATACTAACACATGGACCTGCTATCTGGTTTGGCGAACAGTATCCGGTTTATATCGCTGCTTCTTGAACGGCAGGCATGCGTTTCTTCGACACTAGAGACCGCCAAGACATGTCGAGTTTGTCGTTTTGCACGCATTAACTGTGAGGCAACAACAACAGAAGGTAGAGATAAAAAAGTACTCTCGAAACCACGCTGATGACGCCGTGTAGGCAGAAACATATCCGTGTGTTGGTGCACTTCTTTTCTCTCTTTTTGTTGCGCTTGCCATGAATTATTCCATCAATACCATGAGGAAGTTAAGTTATCTTAGCATTATATATTTAACATTGCATTTGTTTGTTACATCATTCTAAAGGTAATTTTGTAAGCTTTTCAAAGGTGTAAAAACATACAGGGTGTACCATATACAAAAACACGTCTTGATAATAAAAAGAATAAAAAGAAGATAGAGCATAGGATTCTGCGTCAAAAAGCGCCCTAATATAGTTTTTATATAAATCAAGTATTTTCACAAATAAAAAAGTTACAAGTGTTTTTTAAAATTGCACATTTTAGGAGAACGCTCTGTATCGCTTATATTAAGGAATATATAATTTTTTTTTTCTTTAATTCCTTTAGAAATATAAGTTTCCTATTAAAAGTATCGAATTTGGCCTACCCTGTACTTGGCTCGTTCGTCTGATATTGAACCACAACAGATTTACTTCATTTACTATTAGTGATAAATATAAGAAGAGATCTACTTATACGTGTTAATTGTAATATGACAATGCAGCCTCGAACGTAAAGGTAAAATATTTATGAATATTTATTTATGGTAATAATATGTATGAAACGCAATGCACTAATGCACTTCGTAAGCGTTTCGTAGTCCAATCCGCAGACGGATACCAATGTCTCGAGCCTCTTAACGCCAAATCTACTCTGCTTCCGTTAACCCAACAGATGCTAAAAAATGTAAATACTTTTACATGTATGAAATGCAGTAAACTAGCATTCCTCGTAAGCCACAAGTATAAAAATAGCCCTTGATAGGCAAATCCGCAGACGCACATATTCCAAATGAAAAATTCCGACAAGTACACAAACTGCACTCAAATGTTTTTTGAGCAGATTGTAGTGAATTGAGTTCGCTATTAGTTAAAATTCTCTGGATCAATATCTTTTCACTTTATTGATTTTATTCGGAATGAGTTTCAAAGCTTTCTCACGAATGGCGCACACTGTAATTGACACGAAATTGTGTGTTATTCGTGCATAACGTGCATTGAAGTGTATTTTTTTTTATTAACAAAAAGATGGTTTCTTTTAATTTTTAATAAACGTATCTGCATAATTTTCAATTTTTCCTTAATGTTTCAATTGTCTTTATAATTTTTGATAGATTGTGTTACACTCTGTTTGCTCTGAACTACCGACAAAATTGCATAACACGTGCTTCTGACATATTGCGTATACCTACTATGTTCAGTTATCATATGCTTCATTCCCTCTATTTTATCAAGCTGATAAATGCGTAAGATTTTCAAAACAACGGACAGGTTGGAGAGGTTATATACTGAAGGGTACTGCTGGCAACGGTGCAATACAACACATTAGACACTAAATTTTTACCTATTCTGCAGCTAATGCAAAAGCTTGGGAAGAAATAGGAAGGTAATACATCTGAATCCAACACATCATATGTCGTGCGTTAACCATCAATATAGTCTACTTTGCGTTGTGCTTTTGTTTTGACATTTATTAATCTGCGTAATACTATTTGCGGCAAGTACGAATGTGACGTGCTGGAATTTCAACAGGATATATCTGACCGTGTTGCAAATACTACCTACAAGACCTACAAGGTTTTTGCCTTAAGGTAGCAACTGATGAAATTGAACAGCATATATAAGGTAAAAATGATTCGAAAAGCGGTAACATTGACTTAGCTCTGGTTAAAGAGAAAATGCCTTTACAGTATGGCCGGTAATCTGGTCTACTGCAATAATGTTTATAAACTTTTGAAGCTTTTGGAATACATCATGATCCCAGTTCTTGGAGACTATTCATAAACTCATCAAAGACCAGCCTAAAAGCAGTTTTGTTGCATAATGGAAACCATCATCCTTCTATTCCGATAGGTCTTGCCGTTTCTATGAAAGAGACTTACGAAAATCTGAAAATTTTATTAGAAAAGATAAAGTACGAAGACTATTCCTGGAATATTTGTGCAGATTTTAAAGTAATTGCAATTATTTTGGGTATGCTATCTGGTTACACCAAAGACTATTGCTTTTTTATATCTTTGGGACAGTCGTGACAGGCAAAAACATTACCAAAAAGCAAGAGTGGCCACTACGATAACAGTTTATACCAGGAAAAGACAATGTACAACATAAGCCTCTAGTAGAAAAAGAAAAGATCATAATAATATCTCTCCACGTGATACTTGGGCTTATGAAAAACTTCGTAAAGGAACTGGATCTCGAAGATGAAGGTTTTAAATACCTTCCTGAAAAATTTCCAAAATTAGCACAAGGGTAACTGAAAGAAGGCATTTTTGTTGGAATTCAGATACCAGAAATAGTAATTGACGAAATCTTTGAAACCAAATTAACAACGAAGGATAAAACAGCTTGCCTCTCCATGGTATAAGTTTTCATGAATTTCTTAGGAAACGAAAAAACTGACAACTATAAAACTTTAGTAATGGATATGTTACAAGCATTTCACGTTGCTGGCTGTAATACGTCCTTTAAAGTGCACATTCTACAGTCTCCTTGGATTTTTGTCCGGAAAATATGAGCGACGTTAGCGATGAACACGGTGAGCGCTTCTATCAAGACATCATGGGAATGGGAAAACGGTATCAGGGGAAATGGAATCCTGTTACGTTAGCGGATTACTGTTGTTTGATGTTAAGAAGAGATGCTGTAGATATTGTTTATAAGAGACGGAGCAGTGTTACTTCACATTTTTAATTATAATCATCTGAAATATACATTAAATTATTATCGAATCTAAAAAAAATGTTTTCTATTAAAATTGGTACAAATTATTTTATCCCAAAATCAAAAGTTGAAATTTGTTGGCCAGTGTAATAATCGATACAAAAGCGAAAAGTCCCACATTATTGTTACACACATTACTGAAAAGTGATTCGTAACTTCAGTATCGCTACTAAAATGACAATCTAGAAAGAACGATTATTCAAATGTGTATTAAATCATTTCGATTGTTAAATATCCACCCTTCTTACAAAAGTATTTCTAACAAGTTAGTTTTCTTTTGTAACTTATGTAATTGTAGTGACCTCGCGAATTAATCATGTGACAGACAATATTAAACAGAAGTATGTAAATACAGCCCTACTTTAAACGAAAACACACAGTCAAAGCTAAGCGAAAAGAATGCAAACAAAAAATGGCAATTATGATAATGCATCAAGTAGCAAAATAAAAGTGGCCGATGTGCGTATTCCACGAGCATAATAATATTGAGGTAACCGCAAAACACAAAAAGTTCAAA
The DNA here is from genome assembly GCA_020654165.1 of Oryctes rhinoceros. Lineage (NCBI taxonomy): Eukaryota > Metazoa > Arthropoda > Insecta > Coleoptera > Scarabaeidae > Oryctes > Oryctes rhinoceros. The sequence goes on along the minus strand of JAIOKQ010000018.1, from coordinate 4,504,053 downwards.
AATATTAGCGCTTAATCTCATTATAAGCGACGTGAAAAGAGCAGTAATTTGGTAATTGTAAATTACCAAAATTATGTTGTGGTCTAAATTTGCCTTATTCTGTTTGTCCTGTGTTAACGGCCTACGCGACAATATAATTGCATTTAATAATTGATGGTCTTGATAAAAGCCAATAAACCCACATCAACATAAAATACAGCAGACAGAGGAAGTACAGAACAATTAAACAGGAAGTTACAAACATCGAGCGGACAATAATAAATAATGGAAATGGTAGACGGTGGTTGCAGGTTTTTAGTCGATACATTTCAATTTCGACTTAAAGGAATCAACTGGAATAAATGTTGAAAGTAAATTTAGGTTTCCCAGGAAATTAAAGCGCTAATCGTGCGATTTAAATCCTCGGAACTACCATTTTTTTTTTTCTAAAACAGTACGCGCCAAAAAGAACTAGAAACGAAAATATGTGCTGGTTGTGATTGTTTATTTAACTTGATTCTCATCTCAAACGAATTGTAGCTACGGCAAATTAATGGGTATTTCCTTCGCGAGAAAAAGCGAGAAATAGTTGAATCATTGAATGATGGAATGATTGAATAGTTGCAGTGAATAAATTGTTGAATCATGTAGCACGTAAGATGGCACAAAAGCAAACTTGGATAAACGCAATAAACCTGTACGAAAGCGAGGCTTGTGTACACTGCTCATACTGCTTCGTTGCTTGCCGGCCGTCCAAGTATACATTTGCCTAGCAAACACCTTTCGTCCTTAAGTTTTCTTTTTAGATAATTTTTTATTCATGTTTCATTAAAAAGTCACTCCCTCTACGTTTCTTGCGCTAAGTACCAAGTAATTATAAAATAATGAAAATTGATACAACCTGAAAACCTTGTTTAATTAGGAAGGATGTCCTCCACCATTTCCTCTTAATTTCACCCATTCACACAAGACACCTTATATTTCACTTTGTAACAAAAAATATGTAGAAATACCTTCTAATGTGTTAGATATGTATATACATATACATCTTTGTAAATTTTGTCATAAATAACTAATAAATAATTAAAGTTTAATAGCACGGAACATGACGACGAACAAAATGATGTAAACGATATTCCAATGGAAACCTCCTCATAAACTTTGGCATGCATTTTTAACATCTTCAATATACCTTACAATCCAAATGTTATACCTCTCTTCCTGTGCGTTCTTAAGCATAATATCGTTCAGTACTCTTTTAGTTGTAATATAATTTCATTAGCTTACTTTGAATTTGTGATATTGTCTTGTGACAGTTTGCTCCGTGGAAAATCTAAGTATATGCTGTTAACATTTTTCAGACATACGTGTTTCTTATTGAAACGTATAGGTTTCCTTTTAATTCTCTCTGATGAGTCACAACACACACAGATATATTATTGTATCGACAGAAATGGAATGCCAACCCTACTTAGAGGAAGGCTGCCGACCAGTCGAAGCATGCAGCCGGTTCCTACCCACCAGCTAGGAATTAACCCCTTCTTTCATACTCCTCATATTATGGTACTTTCCTTCTCAAACATTGCTTAGTAACGATTGGTACTGGTCTTTCGGAACCTACCTCACAACTTCTTCGACATGATCTAGGCCGCGGAAGGCGATAACTAACGACTCGTCAAAGACTAGACCGCCCAAGTGTGACAACTGTCGGCCCTTCGAGGCGTAGGCTGTCGAATACTGGCAACTATCGACCAGCGATGGAATCGACCCGCCTATGATTTCCCTATAAAGTATGGGGATGAGAGAGCCAAAGCCGTACCCAGAATCATGCATGTTTGGATGTTTGTTACCCAGAAACTTGAGATTGAGTTAACTTAGAATCCCGGTAAGGAGCTCCTGACATTAGGATGAATTCAAGAAATTCCTCAATCAGTCAGGATACGGTCGACGCACCGAAACGTTGCCTCCTCCTGACGTATACTTGACCGACTAGAGATATACGTCCATATTTTATTAAGGATAATTACACTATAAAAAAATTGAAACCGCGTCATAATAGCATAAGAAGGCATTCTCATGCTATTACGACGCGATTTCAACCCGGAAACCCAAATTATTTAAAAGAAAGCATCAACCGCGGAAGTCTATAATAACTAGAGCTCCCCAAAGTGCGTGGCAAGTCAGAAGGCGTACCGCCGGGCGTGGCCGGGGGGATATGTAATGTAATATATAAGCAAATAACTCGCATCGCATTTCGGTAGTTTATTACCGTATGCGATCGGGTTGTGACGGTATGGCGGACGCGCGTGGTAAGAAACGCCCACAGGCCGACAAAGTGAAAAAGTTCTGTGGAGAATTTCCTGACTTAATATATAATGGAAGTAAGATTATATGTAAAATTTGTAATATACCTCTGATGTGCAATGATAAATATGGCTGTAGAAGACATGTAAATAGTCAGCAACACAAAAATAAAAAACTGGGTGTATCACCGACTCAGGCAACTCAATTTATAATTGATTTATTTTATATGCTGACTGCGTGTAATTTACCGTTTTCCTTACTCAGGAAGAAACCATTCCGTGAATTTTGGAATAAATATAATCCAGACTTTGAGTTACCGTCGGAAACAAGCTTAAGGAGATGTGTGCCAAGTGTACGTACCAAAATTGAAAACGGGATCAGATCTGCAATAAAAAATAAACTACTGTGGTTATGTATTGACGAAACGACAGACCGTAAAAAACATTCTATTTTGAATGTGATTGTACGTATACTGGAACCTCGTCAACCCACAAAGCGAATTTTATTAGCTAGTAAAAGACTAAAATCGTGTATTGCCGACGCTATCGAGAGCGTAGTCGTTGATACTTTACAAACATTTGAAATTGCCACTACTCAAGTATTAATTTTCATAACCGATGGTGCCGCGACAATGCGTTGTGTAGGTCGTTCTCTTCAAGAACATTATGGGATGATGTTACATATTACTTGTAAACTTCATGCTCTGCATATTGCGGCTGAAACTATTCGTGCAAATTTCCCTAAGGTAAATGCATTAATAACAAATACGAAACGAGTGTTTCTCAAATCTCCCAAACGTACCAGTGAATTTCATAAACAGTGTCCCGGTATTCCCGAACCACCAGAGCCGATTCTTACGCGTTGGGGGACATGGCTGAAGGCAGCGTTTTATTATTTTAAATACTTCCGGCAAATAAAATCAGTCCTCTTACAATTCAATCCCAACGAATCTGCGGCTATTAAGGAAAGCCAGAAAAAATTCCAAGATATTTCCGTTGAAGCAGATTTACAAACCGTTTACAACAATTATAGAGAAGTACTTGAGGCAATAAATAAATTACAAAATAGTGCACTGTCCCTGACGGAGTCAGTACAAATATTAGATGACGTTAATACACTCCTACACTGTATAAATAACAAAAAAAATGATATCGTTACAAGAAAATTTGAAAGTGTTATGAAGAAAGATACAAATTTTAGCAGGTTAAGACGAGTTTGGGAAGGTAACTCTACTGATCCGGTGACTAAATTCAAAGATTGTTTTAATTACGCGTGTATTACATCATTAGACGTCGAGCGTTCATTTTCAAGATATAAAAACATTTTTTCAGAACGACGAACATCCTTGAAAGAAACGACTGTGGAAACATTCCTAATGCTTCAGATGTTTGAGAAATCGGATTGCGCTTACGGTAACAGTTTTAATGTGCCTACCTCCTCGTGTGCTGACTAATACTATTTTCCTTGTGCATTAACACCCACTATATTGGATACGGCTAATTACAAAAGTAAGCGTTTTAAAATTCTTTATTTCTTTTGTTTTTATGTACTTTACTTATGTTCCTTATCGACGCCTATGGTGCGCCACGCGGTTGGGGAGCTCTAATAATAACACATAATTGAATTATATTTGAAGTGCGCAGCGCATGCAATCCTAATAGTTGTAATGCAGAAACTACAGCTACTTTGAGACTTAGTATTGTTTTGTATTGTATTCATTGACGCTTTCTTTAGTTCTCAACGTTTATTTTTACTTAACCCTCGTATTTCTTTTGTTAAAAATTATTTTCGGAACTATGGTTATGTAAGTTCCATGAACCTTTATTAGTTATCATTTCATAGTAAAACAGTTACATTTCTTTAATCTCTTTTGTCAAAGCTTCACAATAGACCTGCATAAATTAAAAATGATTTGATAATCTCGAATGATTCCGATTTAATATATACGTAATAGATCAAAAACTTTAAAATGTCCCCGTGCAGTATATTAAAAAATGCGTCAGAAACTGTAAGTAAGGATAGTATGGCCCAAATTATCCTTTCTTCAACATAGGTCCTGCCAAACAAACAATTGCGGTTGATAATCAGTACTTAAGCCACAATCTCACAAATTTTCGCTCCGCCTACATAGTTTAACATAGAATAAGTAGGCATGAATTCATGTATGATCATGCTAACGGGAATCCCAAAGAAGTTCAACACCTTTGTTGAATGTTGACACTCATCTCAATCACCAGATTCCTTCATTCATTTCCTCGTAAGACTCCACCAAAGATTGCCTGATACTGGTTCATGTGGGTGTTCACTCCTAAGGTAGAACAGACGGCTAGAGCATAATTCAAAAATTCGTGCACATCCTGTCCTGAGAATCCTCCACGAATAGTGATTATGTATAGCGCTGATTTTTATGTAATGATACTGAAAAATCTCAATTTTGCTGCATAGACTCTTTACTAAAGCACTGGGTCCACGAAAACTTGATATTAATTAGATAACAGGTGTGGTTTTCACTATGGGATTTTATGTGACAGGCTACTAGGTACAATTTCTTTCAAAATTAATGTCATACTCCCATTGACGTGATATGAAACCTTTTTTATTGTAGTAGTGGCCTATCCGGTGAACTCTCATTTATGGATTTATGGATACAGATATTTCTATGTACTTTAAATAATTACATTTAAGCAAAAAAAAAACATTAGCAAAAGATATGTTTTTAATGAATTAAGAAGTGTATCTTCAAAGATTTTTATTAATTTATATTTTTTTTTAGATAAAATAATTTTGTTCTCTTAAATTTGGATTGCAATCTATTATAATGCATTCCATGGAGTTTCTTATTCTGTTTATGAAGTTTACTTACTTCGTTCTAGGGATTGTAAAATGAAACAACCTCTAAACTGTATAAATCTAATGTTACAAATTACATAATCCTATTTTCAGGTGGAAGTGTTGTTATGATATTTGTGAGCTTATTTTAGACTACGACCTCGATTTAAAATTAAGTAAATGTTGAACTGAAAAAAAAAGAAGATAGAAATTATGACTTTCGTCTGGGATAACGAAAACTTTGTCAATATTTTTAAAAATGCTATTCGAATAAAAAAAGAGTTTTTATTAAATAAATTCCTCTTCATGTAAGTAACCATCAAAACTGGAGGAATTTCGTTGGGAAAAGAGGACATTAAAAAAATGTTACGAAGGACAAAGCCGAGCCGGGATGAATATTAAAAGGCGAAATCTTATCGAAGAAATGAAATAAGTTCGTGTGTGTGATACTACAACTGTATATTACTTGGCCAACGTAAACAATTAAAATTTTATCTATCTTTATCTGTTATTTAAAATACTTAGCCAGAACGTAGGGATTATTATAAGGAATTTGTTTAATTAAAGTCAAAATTTGTAAGAAAATATAATTTAGATCATTTTATTTATAATAAACTGTAACTCTTGAATCAAAGTTTATTTATTTGAGGCTAAATTTAACAATACTTTCCAAAATTTGAATTATTGAACCCTTTTTGACGTAATTCAAATAAAAAAAGGATTTTTATTAAATAAATTCCTTTTCATGTAAGTAACTATCAAAACTGGAGGAATTTCGTTGGGAAAAGAGGACATTAAAAAAATGTTACGAAGGACAAAGCCGAGCCGGGATGAATATTAAAAGGCGAAATCTTATCGAAGAAATGAAATAAGTTCGTGTGAGTGATATTGCGACTGTATATTATTTGGCCAACGTAAACAACTAAAATTTTATCTATTTTATATGTTATTTAAAATATTTAGCAAGAACGTAGGGATTATTATAAGGAATTTGATTAATTAAAGTCAAAATTTGTAAGAAAATATAATTTAGATCATTTTATTTATAATAAACTGTAACTCTTGAATCAAAGTTTATTTATTTGAGGCTAAATTTAAGAATACTTTTCAAAATTTGAATTATTGAACCCTTTTTTGGCGTAATTCGAATAAAAAAGGACTTTTATTAAATAAATTCCTTTTCGTGTAAGTAACCATCAAAACTGGAGGAATATTGTTGGGAAAAGAGGACATTAAGAAAATGTTACGAAGGACAAAGCCGAGCCGGGATGAATATTAAAAGGCGAAATCTTATCGAAGAAATGAAATAAGTTCGTGTGTGTGATATTACGACTGTATATTACTTGGCCAACGTAAACAATTAAAATTTTATCTATCTTTATCTGTTATTTAAAATACTTAGCAAGAATGTAGGGATTACTATAAGGAATTTGTTTAATTAAAGTTAAAACTTGTAATAAAATATAATTTAGATCATATTATATTTATAATAAACTGTAACTCTTGAATCGAAGTTTGCTTATTTCAGGCTAAATTTAAGAATACTTTTCAAAATTTGAATTATTGAACCCTTTTTTGACGTAATTCGAATAAAAAAAGGACTTTTATTAAATAAATTCCTTTTCATGTAAGTAACCATCAAAACTGGAGGAATTTTGTTGGGAAAAGAGGACATTAAGAAAATGTTACGAAGGACAAAGCCGAGCCGGGATGAATATTAAAAGGCGAAATCTTATCGAAGAAATGAAATAAGTTCGTGTGTGTGATATTACGACTGTATATTACTTGGCCAACGTAAACAATTAAAATTTTATCTATCTTTATCTGTTATTTAAAATACTTAGCAAGAATGTAGGGATTACTATAAGGAATTTGTTTAATTAAAGTTAAAACTTGTAATAAAATATAATTTAGATCATATTATATTTATAATAAACTGTAACTCTTGAATCGAAGTTTGCTTATTTCAGGCTAAATTTAAGAATACTTTTCAAAATTTGAATTATTGAACCCTTTTTTGACGTAATTCGAATAAAAAAGGACTTTTATTAAATAAATTCCTTTTCATGTAAGTAACCATCAAAACCGGAGGAATTTTGTTGGGAAAAGAGGACATTAAGAAAATGTTACGAAGGACAAAGCCGAGCCGGGATGAATATTAAAAGGCGAAATCTTATCGAAGAAATGAAATAAGTTCGTGTGAGTGATATTGCGACTGTATATTACTTGGCCAACGTAAACAATTAAAATTTTATCTATTTTATATGTTATTTAAAATATTTAGCAAGAATGTAGGGATTATTATAAGGAATTTGATTAATTAAAGTCAAAATTTGTAAGAAAATATAATTTAGATCATTTTATTCATAATAAACTGTAACTCTTGAATCAAAGTTTGCTTATTTCAGGCTAAATTTAAGAATACTTTTCAAAATTTGAATTATTGAACCCTTTTTTGACGTAATTTTTGAGGTCGTAGAATCGAATTCTGCCAGAGTTGCAATTTTAATCTGAATTTCTGTTAATTAATTGCGTCGGAATAACCAATTTTTATAGAAATTAATATATGTAAAATTGCCAAACACATGAACTTAATATATTATTAAAATCAAGATATAATAAATTTAAAAATAAATAAAACAATTTTGAAGATAATTTCTTAAAAGTAACAATCAAAAACAAGATCGCCTAAAGTAAAAAATAAATAAAAGCTCTTAACAAAACATTCTAAAACTGTAACAATAAAAATTACAAGAAATAACAATCAACATTAAAATTGTCTGAAAGACACCTTAATTCATTAAAAACATATTTTGATAATATATTTGGCTTATTACCACATACACAATTACATAGAAATATGGATATATTCCATTTAAAAACGATTTCATTCAAGTTCAGCCACAAAGTATACAAATATCAGTGATAACCGAGACTGCTCACTGCACAGGCCCATCCCACAAGGAAAAGGCTTTGATATCACCTCTATCGGGTATGACGATAATTTTGCGGCGAATAGTACGCTTGTTTAGCAAACTGATTAACAGGCGCTGTTTGATTCTGCTGAACACAGTATATGATTTTTTAAACGACATTACTTTAAACCAAAGGCAATGAATGAGGTTTTAGGGCGACGGTGGTACATTTTAGATTGTCGTTGGAGAGCATTGACACGGAACTTTTGGACAAAAACGGAATCGGCGGACACATACCATGGCTTGCGAGCTCGTCTGATTGAAATTTTTTGGTTCCTTGCTTAGAAGATATTTGGAAACTTTAGTGTACACCACGTTTGTAAGTGACCTCAGTGAGATGCTATAATGAGTAGCTCCAGGATGCCACCGAATCAAAGGCATACGGAGAGAATTTGGAATTGTTTGCGACGGAGATGCCAGGATTGCTGAGATATGAAAGGAAAACACTAAACTGATTTAAAGTTTTTTTCTTTGTTGCTTTTTTTTTATAAATTACATTGTTTGTACGCACTCGGTATAAACGCAAAATGTACTCGTTACGACTATTCTGCATATTTTGAGCCATACATTCGTTTTAGGTCCATAATATATTTTTTACACCCTGTGTATACGCAGTAGAGGCGTTAGTAAATGTACACACATATATAGATAGCAGTCTCTCGCATTATCAGAATGACACAAAAGTAGGGTACAGCTTATTACATATACATGAAGGCATATTCCTCTTTATGCAGCAATTCTCTTTTCAGCAAACGCAATCGCGAAATCCTGCTAATCACGTCATTTAGAGCAGGGATAAAGAGCTTATATCAGTCGCGGATGCATTGAAAACACATGAATAAAATATTTCTCGTCTGCGGAGCAAAGCTGCGACATTTTGAATATAGGACCACCACGTTTGGAATTAGTCAGTTAAGCAGATATACTACTGCGAATCATCGAAATTGGTTAATGCCAACGAATATTACTACACATCGAATATGTCAATGAAAGTTGGGAATTATTATCCTATTCGATTAATTATCAACGTATATCAACATACAGAACGGGTAATGGTGACGCGACACCGCCAGCTATTTTCCGCTGTTTACTAATAGGTTATAGATCGCAAACTCTGTTTATTTCGGCATAAACTTGCGATCGGTTTCTAGCTAATTGTTCATCTATGAAATACAATCAATAGTTGGTCTTATCGTGGATACTTATAACTTTGCAGTGTTCAACAATATTGAATATAATTTTATCCGCGAAACAAAAATCTGCGAAAAGGATGGTTGCGTTGTTTCCTACACAGAAATCCTCAAATTTCTTTACGACGACCGGAAGCTACTAGTTTAAAGAGAATACTTGCATTCAACCGCATCGATGTTAACTTGTTTTACGATAATTTAAAACACGGGCAAATATCGATTTCTCCCGCAAAGAATCTTTAATGTGGACGAAACTGACACGAAAATGTCTACAAGTCTTCTTAGACCTGCTGCAAAGATCGAAAACGAATTGGATCAGTAACAAGTGGAAAGCGGGAGTAAACTATTATCGTTATTTATTGCATGAATTCTTCCGATTCATATGTACCACTAATGTTTATATTTAAGTGAAGGAATAAAGGGAAGGTTGAATCCACGTATCGGTGCTCCAGTTCAAGGTGGATTACAGAAGATTTATTCTTAGAGTGGTTGCAACGTTTTACTGGCTGTTTTCAATCTTCAAAAGAAGATTCCGCTCTACTTACTTTGATCAACCATTGCCCTCATTCGACTTTAAAGTTTTATGGTTTTTGTTGCAATAATAGCGTTGTAGTCGTTTCATTGACGCCTTACACTTCTCATAGACCACAATTCAGCCGTAATAATTTTTAGTTGATTGAAAGCTGCCTACAATCAAGAATAGGGAACAATACATGAAATATAATCATTACGAAAAAAATTCTGTAACAAACATTGCCGAACTATTTTTTAAAGCTCTACAACCATGCAACTGCTAATTAAGAAGGTATTAGAGGATTACAACTGTCAGGAATCTACCCGCTTAATCGTAATATATTTGGAGAAGAAGACTTTATAACTGTTATCGGAATAAGGAAAACGCCACTCCTACATGTTCGCGAGATGTTATTCGAAAGGCTACTCCCGGTCTAAGTGGTAAACGTAATACTAAGAAAAAAATTTTGGCGGGTACGGCAATCTTCTTCTTCGAGTAACGATTTTTGACTCCGAAGTAACAGACAGCGGGATCGTACAACTAAAGAACAAATCTCTAGGAGTACATGCAGATCCTCTTCCAAAAATATTAAGGAGCGCTGATAAAAGGCAATGAGTCCAAATATCACCAATTAAAGATGAGTTAGTTGTGTAGCTGCGGTTAAGAAGAGGACCAGTCTGGATAATAAAGTAAGTTACCCCGTGAAAAGATCAACACTCATTAAAGACCTTCTTGCAACTGAGAAGGATTTGAAAACTGAATTGGAATATGCTGAAGATTAATAGATGTATTAAGTGTAATGATGGTAAAATATAAAAAAAATTGATATTACGCCTTTAAGCCATCGAAATTTGTCGTATGGATGGACAATAAGATTTTTTTTATTATTATTTAATGGTTAAGATTTTTTTTAATTTTATTTTGAAAGGTTTTAAAGAATGTTCTCGTAGAATTAAAACTTTTAGACTAAAATTTTATTTGTTTTATGAAAGAGAAGGTTTTAAGTGGTAGATATTAGAACACCTCCCCTATTATCTACTTGAAAAATAAACAAATGATGTCATTTACTATGTAGTAAGAGACTATGTAGTAAGTTACTATGTAGTAAGAGAGTTGAGTAAAGAAACGCAACCATTCCTAAATTGGATTCCTGAATTGGAAAGATTCCTAAAACTTGGTAGCCTATATGTACTATGGAATTGAAATATTTTTAATAAAATTACACTTCTGGTTATAGCAGAAGTGCCTGTCGACATTGTGGTTTTAAAAAGAACATTTATAATTTTTGATTCAATTTTGAGAAGACGAAGATGTTGTTATTTTTAACCATATTTGATATATTTTATTTTTTTTAAATTTTTGATAAATGGAGTAAGTGTATCTAAACTTTTATAGCTATGAAGGTGTAACGTAAGAAGTTGAAATTTTGCAGAACTATTGGGCTGAATCGATAAAGCGTTATTAGAAGCACGCGATTTCTTTGCTGCTCGGCAGCTGTAGAAAAAGAAACTGTTTTTGTAGTTTTAGAATTAAGTGAATAATAAAGAATTTTAAAAACTTCGGATACGTCAAGGCAAAAAAACACGAACGTACGCCGTTGATGGCAAAAAAAACGGGTTCATCAATGCTATATTATTCCATAATGATCATGACTAACGTAGATATTGATGTACAAAGTTGGATGAGATTTTAGAACAAATTGTGTTGCAGTACACATTTTCTGAAATATCTTGGAAGGTATTCATTTCAGCTGTGACATATTGGCTTCTATATGCTTTCTATATTTGAAAGTTTTATCATAATTATCGGACTCCCTGTATAATATTTACAGAAGACAAAGACGGATGAAATTATTAAATTTTTGCAGAGACTAGACAAACTCACGTTTTGTCGACTCTCCGGGACACCAGCAGGCCACACGAATTCATTCTCGTGAGACGAATAGACACGAGTCTATCTAGTCGCTGCATTAGAGGAATAATTCCACTATTTACTTCTATTATTTGTTAATATACAGGGCGTAAATGAATCCATGTAGATTCGATCACTTTTGTGCTCCCGTCTACGGAAATTCTTACCGCCAGTCGAAAATATGTAAAACGCGGTGTATTAAAAATAAGGCTGTACACTTCAAAATAATTAATTTATTTATCTAAAAAACAAATGAAAATAGCTATAGGTAAACCAGATGGAACACATCATAACATTTAATCAGGAGTGGAAAAATGAGATAACATATCGGGTTCCATAAGGAAGTTAACAATGACTTCCGATATAACCGGGAGTGGTACGACCTTGAAAACATTTAAAAATGAAAGAGAGTCTTGACTAAATCCTGAGTCCAAAAGTTCGTAATTCTTTTTCTCGAACCACGGGGTCTTCTAACGAACGACCACTCTGTATCGTCGTCTCTTTGCCCCAAGCACATTGAAACTGGAGAAATTGTTAACAGTAGTATTGAAAATGTTAATTCAATAGAACAAGACGTAGTGCTCTGTTTAAAAACAGAATAAAACGGAGAAAAGTGCCGCCATAATAAGAACTTTGGCAATTGTAGTGAATGTACAACATTGAACAAACAACATGAGTTAATATCTCAAAACCCAAAAAAAATGTCTCAAGTAACCATCAGTAATTATGTGAACAACAAAAGGATCAATCAGTCGAAGATAAAATGTATTATCTGTATTGATGTGCGAAATTTTGATTTTTATAAATTGGGAGACAAACGATTCTTTGTATGAATCAATTTGCTATTGGTAAAGAGAAATTACTTTTTACAGATGAAATTTCAACCAAAGAACTATAAGCGGAAACCAGTTGCTGCGAATTCGAAATGTGGAGGACAGTGCAATAAACATTATTATTGTAAAAAAAGTGTTCTTCCGGCAGCTACAAAAACAAAACACTTTCATACAATTCAATATGTCAGAATATCTTAGATGACACAAGAATTCAGAATTAATTCAAACACGTACACACCGCCGAATATTAAGGCACGATTAACGACAGGATAAAAAATCATTTTACATTATGTTACTTTGGCGGTGCAGAACTAATATTTTAAGGCATCACATTTTATAGTGCCTGATCGTCAATCAATAATTCACAAAATTGGGGTCGTTTACACAAAATTGGAAAGCTTTCAATCTATGCGTGAGAAGCATTTCGTTTACGTCCTTAATCACAGGCATACCATAAAGGGATCCTCTGTATCGCGAATTAATTAATTTATTCGGTCCTACATTAACATGTCATGTAAACTCTTCATCCTTCGTCAACATGCCATTGTTAATAAATACGTGGCTTTTTATTACTTAAGTTGAAGAGCTTTGAAAAGGGTTTTCTGCTACAGCGTGTATTTGAAATTACGTCCTCCGGTTCTGATGTTTCTATAAATAAACGCAAATATTTATATACAATAACTAAATGTATAATTTGGAAAATCTTCATCTGCATCCTATTTATTACTGTTGGTATTTATATGTGCCTTCAGGTAATATTCACCCAAATGGTGATCTCATCCATTTCGGTAACGTAAAAATATTGTTAATTTGTATCGTATTCGAAAGTTAATGCTTACAACAGATAGAAGGTGACTGAAAAGGATGTTTTAGAAGCACTAATCATTGTTTATTTCAACTCAAATTTTATAAAGGAAATCTTAAAATTGACAAATAGTGGAAAAATTTTCCCCGTATCTTACAACAATTTAAGAAACAATGGAATAATAATGAATAATAAATAATCAATATGTATGCGATACTCATGTGTATGGTAAACAACATAAGCATTGGCAACCTCCGCAACACACAAATTAATTTTTTTTTAATTAATTTAATTTTGTTTATTTAATTTTTTAAATTTAATTTAATTGTTTTCGTGTCTCGAGGTCACGAATGATGCTCATGATCAACCGGTGACCGAATGGAATATTCTGTTATTCCCTGAAAAATTTCAAATTTGACGATTAAAAATCACAGGATTATCACAGGAGCGATCTGGGTACGTGTTATTTCAGGAAATTTTTATATAAAAACGAGAAAACCAAAAATATTTCTGTATATACAGAATGATCGATAAATAGAGGACTAGGCACCTGCTTTATTATCTTAAATTAAAGTGGCATGCGTCTATTTCGGCTACATTTGAATATACCCATTTCCATAAAACAGTTAAACTTCAATTACATTCTCGCGTAAATTTTCTACCAGATTAAATTGCATACATAAATTGCAATGTTAAGACGCCAGACTAAGTGTTCATCAAATTTTAACAAATATAAACGTCTGCCAAAAGCTATATATCTAACGTTTTTGTTTAGTATTGAAAGTAAAAGGGATATTTGCACTTAAGAGGAAGTCCTTTATTTGAGTATTGCTTCCAGATAATTTCTGATGTTAATATTGTTTGGTAACGATAACAATAGTAAACAAAAGACATTAATATTGGCGTTTTGAAAATGTTGAAGCCATGTAGCTAATTACACTCAAAGGTGAGTTTTGCACGTGGAAGTTATATCCAACTTGTTTTTAGCGTTAATATCGCTTTGTTACTAGAACAACTACGAACAACACATGCTGACATTAAGGATATGGAATTGCTGCAAATTTCGAGACTAAATGAAGAACAGTTAGGTAATAGGTATAATTAATGTATTAGGGGAAAGGGAAGTAGATACTGTAATACCACAAATAAGATGTATAAGCTGCGCTATGCTGACTGAAGATGGATGTAATGGAAAGTGTTTGTCAACTTAATATTAAGATTTAATTCAACTGGACACATTCGTTCTATTAATTTAAAACTGAAAGAACAATTATGATTATGAAGGTTATCGCACACTAGCCTGTCACAGCTCAGTCCGATGTTATCACTCTTCTAATGGCTACGGGTACATATATACATCGACCACTCTGCCGATGACCGTATGTTATTACTAGAAATGACAAAGGTAGGTGGAATTATTTTTTTTTGCTGCGAATAGATAGACTCGTGTCTATTCGTCTCATGAGAATGGATTCGTGTTGCCTACTGGTGTCCCCGAGAGTCGACAAAACACGAGTCTGTCTAGTCTCTGCAAAAAAGTAATAATTTCATCCGCTTTTGTCCTCTCTGGTTATTTCAGTAGCGGGCACACTATTGGAAAAAGTAAACTAAGAAGAAAAAGAAAAGGAATATCTGGATTCACTGCGTATATATCAATATATTGAAAAGTGTTACCATATGTTTGATGATCTGAACGAATCGTGAAGTGCAGCACAACATAATCGAAACCGGGCACTAGAAGCTTACCATATGCAAGTCTGTTTGATTTATTGCGGTAAGGCGAATACGTGTTTTGTGCTTCATGCTACAGTAGCAGGTGTAATTTCCGTAATTTTCATTTATTTTAATTTTTTTTTCTCTAGACTAGGAGTGAAGTAAGCGGAGCTTTTTCTCACATCATACTGATAACGGGAATCCATGCATACTCGAAACAGTTGTTCCGGGCTAACTAATTAACTTGTGTGGTGCGGAGTGTATCGATACTTTAATATTGTTTGCAGATTTAAATTCTCCTGACCAGTTATCTATACATTTGCGCAGCCGTTTGTAAAGGCTGGTCCGCTTTTTCTTAAAACACACTGAATATTGCATTTTGGAATACGCTACTCTTATTTTCTTAGCCTGCTTGCAGATATTACTGCTCTTATCAAATGCTTTCTTTCTTAAGTCTTCCTTGTTTCCAAATCCGAATTCTACATTCCTCTTCGATAATCTATATGAAGGTGTTTCATGCATAACAAAGTCCTTTGTGAATTTCCGGAAGTACGATGCCTGTCCTATAAAGTTTTAAATCTTTACAGCTTTGAGGAATAGGAAAGTCCGAAATTGCTTTCGCATTTTCCATACCGGGTCTAACGATGTTTACCGCTACACTACGACCCAAAAAATCTAATTTCGGCTGTAAAAAACAACTTTGATCAGTTCACAAATCAAGTAAATTGTCTTTCATCCAGCACAACGCTTGCTCTAGAATTTTTTTAATTTTCTTCAATTGTTTCGGTAACTATTAGAATAACATCCGTATAGATTAGAATTTGACTTTTTCCAACCACAACTTTAAAAATTAGATGAATATACCTCGTAAAGGTAGCAAGACTATTGCGAATTCCAAAAAGCATTTTTCATCATCTGGGATAACGAATTATGTATATTTAACTGAATTTGTGGTTATATTCACCTAGTGGAAAGTACTTTTCAAATCAAGTTTTGTAAACCAAGATTCTCTCATTGGTTGACCAAGATTATCATCTATTCTAGGTAACTGAAAATTATCTTTTAGTGTGATTTTCGACGTTAGTCAATACATCAACGTGAACCTTTCTTATTTCTAACAAGTACAACAGATGCTATAAGGTGAATTACTTTTTTGGATGAAGACTCTTGAAAATAAATCATGTATTATCCCTTGAACATCTTCCTCCACGTTTTCTAGTCTACTCAAAGTCTGCTGTAGGTTTTTGAGATTTAGGAGAGGATTTATAAAATAACACTTTCATCATTGACAGCATTTATGAACAAAAAATCTTTATTAAAATTATTCTCTCTTTGCTCTACATGATTATCATTTCCCAATTTAATTTAATTAATTAAATTAATTTAATATTGTTTGCAAATATATTCCTATCTGTTACTAATGTTACTAATGTTCGCAATGTTCCTAATGTTCCTAATGTTCCTAATGTTCCTAATGTTCCTAATGTTAGTAATGTTAATAATGTTAGTAATGTTAGTAATGTTAGTAATGTTAATAATGCTACTAATGTTACTAACGTTACTAACGTTACTAACGTTACTAATGTTACTAATGATACTAATGTTACTAATGTTACTAATGTTACTAGTGTTACTAATGTTACTAATGTTACTAATGATACTAATGTTACTAATGTTACTAATGTTATTAGTGTTACTAATGTTACTAATGTTACTAATGTTACTAATGTTATTAATGTTATTAATGTTACTAATGTTACTAATGTTACTGATGTTACTAATGCTACTAATTCACATGGAATGCTGCTATCTGGTACAACATAAAAGTCTACTGTTAACTCTACATTTATAATAACAATTTCTATAACTTGTGTTCACTAGCTAGTGAACTAACAAGTTCAATTCTATCCCACCTATTCCAATAATGTCGTAGGATCAAACTCAAGAGATTGTCTCATACATTAAGGGATTAATGAAATACCCGCATCCATAATCGTAGCAATCGTCACAAACTAAAGCCTGTTACGTATAGTAACATGTTTAACAATACGTATTTACTTTATTATTGCACATGTATTAGAGTATTTCTTTTATCGTAAAAACAAGTGATCAATTTACATTTACAAACTTTCTAAAATGATTAGAACTTTCTAAGAAGAAACAGTGCTTAATGATGATAATGACCATAAATGATCATTTCTCACTATTCACATTAAAAGGAGTGCTGCGGTACAATTCCGTCGATGAAACAATTTAACCTAATTTAACGACAACTGGATAAGTTACAGTGCGTTACGTAGACTAGTACTATTAAAGAGATTTCCTTTACATAATTATATTGTATTTATAAACCCTTACGCCTACGGAAGCAGTCAATTACTACAATTCGGTTGACCAAAATCAAACCAACTTTAAATATAAATCGTTCAAGTTACACCATGTAAGAAATTTGTTCTAGGGTTCCTAAAAACGGGCGCTACGGGAAGTGCCCAGGGTAATTTCGGTCTAATGGACCTAGTCGCTGGTTTGCATTGGCTGAGGGAAAATCTGCCCGCTTTCGGCGGTGATCCCGAGAGAGTCACACTAATGGGACACAGCACTGGTGCGGCTCTGGTCAACTTTATAGCTGTATCTCCAGTCGCCAAAGGTAAGTTGGGATTGTCCATTACTTGAACCGACATGAAGTCTACTAGTAGTTTAAGAAGAGTCTAACAGTAGAAAATTTCGTTTATCGCGGCGAAAAGGAAACATTTCAAACTTCGTTTAGCGAACATATTTTGTATTTACCTATTTGTAGGAAGTGTATACTTAATATAACTCATTACGAGTGAAATGTGCGAATTAATAATGTTCCCTTATATAAAATTAGATTGAGAACTGCCTCATAAAGACTTTTAAGTGAAGATCGTTGAAAATCACAATGCTGCAAGGTCTATACATTAGAAGTTACCAAACTTGTATCGTTTCAACAACGTAAACTACGTTGTCTACTACATATGTGTAACTTATTCTAAACTACCTACTGTAAACTGTTTCGTAATTGTTTAGTAAAGCGGTGAGGTGCAAACATTTATCTAAAGTTCTTCGCGCAGTTCCAAGCCCTAATTATTCTCCTTCAACATTTACGCTATAAAATTTAACCTCGCCTTCATTACGTTACTGTAAGAGGAACTCTCAAATGTAAAACTACGAAATAATAAAAAAATATGAGAACGCCTATATAATAATTCAATTTACAAAAAAAAAAACAAATCTGAAGAAGTATAAAATACGTAAATGTCATATTGGAAGAACGCAAACCAGAAAAAAATACACTGACATCCTTTTGTCAATTTTTTATTTGAATAAAATTGCGTGGATTTAAATTCCCTTCATTATTATTGGTTAAAATAGAACCATTTGCTGTTCAACCGCTTAAAAAGCTGAATGTTTAGTACGTCATTTGAGCTAAGAAAGTTTTATTTTATAACTTAAATAAGAAAGAATATTAAATGTATTAGATGCGATATTATTGGCAAATACATTCAACATAGTTTGAATGAACTTAGGAGATTAATTAAATAAAAGTAATTAGCTAGGAGAAAAATTGTATTTAGACCTCGTTAAAGAAGTTCTCATGGGATAGTCTTGCATTTATAATAATTGAGAAAAACTAAGTATTTTCTGTAGGTTTTTACTCCACACAGTGCTCTAAAAAGTAGGATTTCGGAATGTCCGCAAGAGCGGCATCTGTTCGGACGATGACTTCCCCTTTCAACGTGAACCGTTTTCCGCTGTGCAATTTTTTTTATTTGAAAATAAAAAGAGGTTACGGGGGCCAAAATCTGTAAATACTCAGATGTTATACTAATTCGAACTCTAATAATTTCGGTCATGGAAACTCCGCAGGTGTGTGCCGGTGCATTGACTTGATAGAGGAAGGTCTTTCTTCAAATAAAATCTTTCTCGATTTCTTCACTCAACCAGTCCAATAACGAAGCATAATACTTTCCAGTTATTGTTTGTCATTCTTCTAAGTAATTAGTGTAGATGATTGCGCCCACATCTCAAACAGTCGCCGCCTTCGCCTTCTTTGAAGCCCGTTCGCCTTCAAAAGTTCACGTCAACGGAGAAAGTCGGCAGGATTGCGACGGAAATGCATCGAAACAGTCTCAGAGTCGACCACGTATTTATTCTTTACTGAGAGCAAACGAGTCATCCCTCCTCTGGCCTTAACTGTTTCGCGCACTTTGATTCGTTGATCATTCAAGACCATCTCGTGAATTTTGTTGATCAATTCAGGAGTAGCTGTTCGTCTTTTGTGGATGTACTGCCACGACGCGGTTTAGATCTCGTTCGGGTACACTTCTTAATTGTAGGTGTTTAATTGTCGCTCCAAACTCGCTTTCTTTCATTTTTCTACGTAAATAAAAATTCTTTGATTAAATCGACAATAGAAACGAAACCGTGTGGTAGATATAACTGAGATTTTGACGGCTGTCTAGTGATCCTTACCCGAAACAAATTAGTTTCGATGCTACCGTGCGCCATCTCTTAAATTTTCTCCTAAACTTCTTGAACCACCCTCGTATTTCTTAAAATTAGAAAGGAAACACAGCATATTCTACTTTTGGAAATACATCACCGTAACAGTAGCAATCTGCTAATGTTAAATTTTATATTATCCTTCAAAATGATTAATCTCCATCCTACTCAACGAATTGTGTCTTGAAGAATGTCAACAATCAGCACTAAGCGTCAACTATAAAGCGTGCCTATATCTCGAGTTTGATCAAATTTGGCTATTTACAATTAATAAGAATTTGCAACATCTCTTTAAAAACCGAAATAAAATTAAAAAATTTTGATCCGTATATTTTCTTAATTTAGACAATAAAAAGGGATACTCAAATGTATATAATGTAGGCTATAAATTAAACAACAATATCTATATATGAGAAAATCTACGGTAAGGAGCCGAAGGAAGCATTTTACAGCTTCAAAAATTGAATTGAAAATACGTAAAATTATTTTGAAACTCTTATATTAATACAACAAATGTTAAACTGGCGAAATTTTTTCACTTCTGAAATGTTAGGGCTTTTCTTATATCTCAGCATTCGAACGAGCTACAAGGTTAAGTTTCGGTCCCGTCGCGAGCACTTTAACATTAGAAACAGCTTGACTGTGTACTCGTAACCGTTTCAAGTTTGGGCGTCTCAAAGTTAAAACAAGTAAATTGGCCGGTCCTTGCATGTCAACCACAAACGCATATCTAAATAAATAAAATCGACAAAACTAGAGCGATATCTGATTGTGACCGCGATTTTGGTTAACCGAGAACTTCGAACTGCCGTGCCTCAAAACCACATAAATTTACCAACTAAAGCGGGTTCAGCCAATCAGCACGTATAATAATAATAATATGAGACGGTCAAATCGTCTTTTTTATTTTATTTTATTTAAACACCGGCCATTGATGCGATAATCACACAAAAAGGACATAAAATTGTGAACTCTGTAAAGCAAGAAGGTGCTTTTTTCATTTTTTTGATTAATTTTACAAAACTTATACCGTTTTGAAAGCTACTTGCAACACTTGCCAGTTCGCAGCCACTTATTTTCGGCGGATAACGGTGGCGCCATTTATTTATTTATAAATTCAAATTAGGTACTAGTAGGAAACCTACGCGAGGAGATGTAGGATAACAAAAAGTACAAAAAAGTAATAAGAAGGGTAGTCGAAAATTAATCTTGATTGAACAAAGTAGGTATGCAATAAAAGGTAGAGTTGGTAAAAGTCGATACCTACATATTACAAAATTCAAAATCTTTGATTCTTTGCTTAATTGATTTGTGATTTTTTCTTATTATTCTAAAAGAGGTATTGGTGTTGCATTGCACTTTATTAATTATTTTGAAACCGAAGTCTGTAATGTAATCCAAAAGAACCCGTTTGAGTTTTGGTTTATAAGTAGTATATGACCATCCTTAAAAGAAACAGATCACAACGTGTAGTTTATTAAAATTCGAAGGAATCTTCCAAAATACTCACCTGGAAGCTTTTCCCAAGTTTGAATCCTTTTATTATATAATTAGCTCTTACACATGCCAAGTATTTATTTTCTTCTGTTATGAATATACCAAAATTAAAGCGATAAAATATTATTTGATTTACAAATATCATATGCAGCATATGAAAACCTATTTTTATTATTATTAATACATTTTTATATAAATTTTATTTATATATAAATAAATACATTTTTTTAATAATTGCTTTTAATTTTTGACTAGAACTAACGACTTTTACAAATAAAATCAGTTGATTTGAATCAAATGCCAAATCTGGCCAGCCCTGAGAAGAAATGGGAAACAATAAAAAAAGAGTTAGTCAAATAGTCGATTTATAAAGCAAATAATCTAAAAGCTAACGAGAAAACTAATGGTCATGTTTGTATTTTATACAAGTTTATACTCAAGTCTAAAGTACTGTTCACTTAATTAAATGCAGGTGTAAAACGTCAGACATACAGAAGCTAATAATATGTATAACATACCATACTAGCCTCAAACCAAACATGTTCGCGGTAAAGTAGCCAATATCTAAAATTATTGATTAAATCTTATGCAAAGAAGGAAACCTAAATGCCGAATAAAGAAACTCTGCACTAGCAAAAGTGTTCTTCAGTAAAACAACAAAACCACCAAAAAGGAAAGTATTAAACTTTAAAATTACAAGAATATTATGTAATCATTTAGTCGCTGCTCAAGAGGAAGCGCCTGATCACAAGAGGGAGGCAAGCAGTATTTAGTGAGGGCCAAAGTAAGGTTTATTTTTAGCATAGAGCTAAGTGATCTTTGAACATAAATAAAACATTTAAGTTACTTGAGTTTTAAATACTAAAAATTGACGTGATAAATTATCGAAGGTGTCTCATTTAGTGCAATAACTTTTTGTAATGGAAAATTATGTTTTTCTAAGGTTCTAACCAGCCAAAAATCTACGGCGGTTCCATCTACCTAGCGGCTAAGTACATCATGAACAACTGATAGAAATTTTTTTGTTGTTTTGATGTTTTGGAAATTCTTTAAGGTCTCTTTTCATTAAAGATTAGATTTCTTTAACAGTTCCGATATCTACCTAGAATATGTTAGTTATTGAGGAATTTTTTATAATTTGAAATTTTTTACGAAATTAAGTTTTGGATAATTAATTGGAGAAAAAAGCGTATCTATGGCTATTAAAATCTTTGCTGTGCGTACAATATTGTATTATTCCAAAATCTGATAACATAAATATTTTCCTTTATCTAAAGCATGCTGTCTGTTAGTAAAAAAACAAAAAATATACAGAGAAGGATATTCTTTAAAAATAAAGTTTTTGCAGAATTTTAACACTTACTTGAAGTAACCAATATTTTTCTTCATAAACTTAACGAGCAGGGAGAAGTAAGCAACAAATAGCGAAAAAAAGCTGACAAACGTTACATCAAACTAGATTTTCTTGAAACATAAAACACGAGACTTCAATAGTGCGAAAAAAGCAGATCTTACTGAAAGTTGCTTAATAAATTACGGAATTTTGCTAAACAGAAATGCTTATAAAAGCAGTTTCTGGATACAACGCGTTATTTAAAATATAACACCTGGAATATTAGAAAATATTCAATAAGACACGAATCGCGGTGATCGTTATCGCGGTCGCAATGGTTTCATACATGAAACTATAAAAACTTCAAAAAAAAGAAGCTGGTACAATATGAGTGAAACACGACAATGATCTCATTCAACATTGAAAAAACAATGTCTTTCAACAAATATCCCAGACTATTTAAATATAGTTAGAAACTAAACTAGATTCATACGTATAATGAATATTGAAAAAGCCTAGCATGAATTTAAAAGAGGCTTGTTAAAAATGTATTTTTCAATAATTTTGTGGGTGAATAACCGCTTTAAACCGCTCAAGGAGGGAATTATCTTTCACCGACGCGGTTCTACACTTATTTGTTTTAGCAACTTAGTTATTTCAATGCCTATAAAGTATGATGTTAGATGCCAACATAGTTGTAACATAACGTCGTTTTGGAAGACAACATTTTTATTGTTGCTATTTACTTATTTTAATAATAATGTCGACAGTGGATTGCAGGAAAAAACATATTCAACAATTATTGCATAACAAACAAGACGATGCTGTAATACTCATAAATGCTCTCCGAAATAATTTTATTTTAATTAGATCTATCCATATAAAATTGTTAAAGACGTCATTAGGCATTTTTATGTAAAAATGTTTTGGAATGCTTCAAAAGATTCATATGAAGTGATTAATGATAAAAGTGGAAACAAAAGTTATCTATTATTTCCACTTTCATTGTAAATGTCTTACGCAGTCACTATAAATTCTAATTTATCCGATGAACGCACTAAATATATATCTTCTCATGTTTGATTTTACGAGCATTCTGCATTCTGTACACATTGAGTGATTGCTACCTAATAAAGGGCGTAACTATTATTGTAACCATTTCATTTTAAGCTGCAACCATTGTTTAACAAATCTGTTTTGAATTTAGAATAGTCCCTATTTCTGCGTTCTGCGTACCCTCTCGAAACATCTACGAGATGATCTGACATTAATATTCTAGTCCGACCCTAGCGGGGCGAAGACAGATTAGCCCGGCCTATTGGCACCATTATTTAGTCAACCTATTTTATGCGTTAGAAGTTGCAAGTATTCTATGTATGCGATTATACAAGACTTGAATGAATATTAAAGAATTTTAAGCTATTTTGAATCTCAATGATGTCCCTGCATTCAAATGCAGGGACATCAACAAATCAAATGCAAACATTTCTGATAATCAATAACGCGCCAGTTAAAATATTACTTCGAGAAAGTAGTCTTTTCACCATTAAGTCGCGTGTACGAAGATAGAATATGAGTCGATTTCGGTGCGGTGTTCCAAATGCTTGCGTATCAGATAAATCCTCCTCGTTGATATTAAATTTCCCAGAGCTCCGGTGTCAATTGCTCTGCGGATAAATTGTCGGCCGCTTATTGAAATATATGGTTTCGGTGTGCTTGCACATAAATTCAAAACGCTTGTATTTATGTGTTGCCGTTTGGATGATGTCCTCTTATTATTATAAAATTAATGTTGGCCAACTCACATATAGCAGCGGTAATTCAGTGTTGGTTTTTTCTTTCAAGCGAACGACCGTTAACCTTCCTAGAGCAGTGCCCTATTTGGCAAGCTGTAGTATTATTTCGAACCCTTGGAAACGTTCAGCGTTTTTGGCAAGCTACGATTTAAAACATTCTACTTTTTTACCCAAAATAAGAATTTCAACAAACCACAGACTTTCAGTACGCACAATAAAAAAATAAGAAAAAAATCGATTGACACATATTTAATGATATTAATCAACGTATTATCAACAGTTGCTTTTGGCACATATATATCAAATTTTATTATTTAAAAAAATAATTATTCGCTAAGTAATCTGGTTAGTGATACAATTATACAATTTTATGATATAGTTTTATTAATTCGACAACTTTTACCAGCTTCTACCTAACTCTACCCTAATGCGGAGCACAGCTCCTACTAATTTTCTGAGATTTGGACTATTTTCATTTATTAAAAAGGTACCGCTGTGAACTAATGCCGCAAATTAGAAAGAAAAAAGAAAAAAATTATAAGGCCTAAGTGTTACTATTTTCTTTATTTGAACTACAATTTTTTTTTATATTTTCGCTCTTCATCAGGACGACACTATTAAAAAACACTTGCGATTAAGACATGAATGGAAAATATAATAATTAACTTACATATATGAACATTTCTTAATTTTCTATAACATTGTAAAATTCATGCTACAAACTAGGCATATGTAATATTGTGTACATTGGAAAGAGATTAGAGGCAAAAACAATAATCATGGCGGTAACTTTGCTAGAGAGCAATATGCTCAGGCTGTCTGTGAAGCTAATAAATCCATTTAAGAACACAAAATAATTGGCGAAATTCGGTATTGTCCCAACAAAAATTTCTTCCCATTTAGGTTGTTCAAAACTTATAATTAAGATTCCAGATATTGATAAAGGAAAGTTTGCTCCAGAAACGTATTGATTATAGTCCCAACCTATCATGAATTCAAAGATATAACAATTTTATACTCCCAGCATTGCGCTGGATTCAACGTTCAGCTCCCACATTGGAGCCTAAACAGAAAGCTATTATGCGATATTGTGTTTCTCAAACAACCCAATGACAATAGGGACATAACAGCATATTGAGGTTTTGACCAATCTGTATAACTTTCCACTTTTCGGAAATAGAGTACCTTGGTACACCTTCATTATCGAGAAAAAAAACTAAAATTTGGGAAAATCTGGATCACAAACGGCACCCACTGTCTGCTCCAAGACGGTGCCGTAGTGAAAAGCACCCTTCTGCTCCACGCATCTACTTACCTTTTACCCCAGCGTGACCTGAAAATTTCGTCAAACCGGCGAGACTTTTTTTCAAACAAAACCTGCAATTTTAAAAATGTATCGGCCGAGCAATTTTCTTGAAAAGAACCAATACATATCTTATCATTCTACATGTATAAAAAAGGAGCAAGGTATGTTGTTATATGGGATACGCTATTCGATTGTTTATTTAGTTACCTCTTGCTTCGCTTTCGAAGCATCATATTTACAATCACCAATCAAGCATATGTTGACAAAAGTGTTCCTGGTATGTAAATTAGTTTGATCAATTTTTAAAGGCACTTGCATTGTTTGTTAAAGACATTAAAGTAGCATGTAAACAATGTCGGTGCGTGACTTTTTGGTAAGGGAGGCGCGATTGTAAAAAGTATAACGATCCTCGCAGAAAAGAACAGAAATTGGTAACAGATTATTAAACAAAATACACGCACTTAGGTACGTCGACTATGACTTACTTTTTAAGACTTTACTCATTTTTATAATTCTTGAATACCGTCGGCAATACAATTCAGACCATCATTATTAGCAATGTATACCTTTTCTAAGCATTATGAGCATATTTTCCGTGTTAGTGCGCCAAAGATAGTGAAATAAAAGGTCTTCATAAGACTGAGTTTCATTTAAGTGCGGGTTTTAGCGAATCAATTAGCGAGCTTTTTTAAAGGTTATTTTATATTTACATTTCATTTTGCGCAGTACTAGTTCGTTTTTGAATTTAACGCTTATTCCTATAAATTACACCGACCAACAAGGTTTTTACCCTAAATTAGTAACTGATGAAATTGAACAGCATATATAAAGTAAAAACGATTCGAAAAGCGGCAACATTGGCTCTGGTTACAGAGAAAATGCCTTTATAGTATGGGCCGGTAATCTGGTCTACTGCAATAAATAAACTTTCTGAAGCTTTTGGAATACATCACGGTCCCAGTTCTTGGAGATTATTCATAGACTCATCAAAGACCAGCCCAAAAGCAGTTTCGTTGCGTAATGGAAACTATTATCTTTCTATTCCGATAGGTCATCCTGTTTCTATGAAAGAAACTTACGAAAATCTGAAAATTTTATTAGAAAAGATAAAATACAAAGACTATTCCTGGAATATTTGTGCAGATTTAAAATTAATTGCAATTATTTTGGATATGCAATCTGGTTACACCAAATACCGTTGCTTTTTATGTCTTTGGGACAGGACAAGGAATGTACAACATCAGCCTCTAGTAGAAAAAGAAAAGATCATAATACCACCTCTCCACGTGAAACTTGGGCTCATGAAAAACTTTGTAAAGGCACTGGATCTCGAAGGCGAAGGTTTTAACTACCTCCGTGAAAAGTTTCCAAAATTAACCCAAGGGAAACTGAAAGAAGGCATTTTTGTTGGGCCTCAGATACGAGAAATAGTAAATGATGAAATCTTTGAAACCAAATTAACAGCTTAGAAAAAGAAAGCTTGGCTCTCCATGGTATTTATATTTCGAGAAGTTATATATGTCGAAAAGAGAAAGTTACTTATTTATCGGACCTATGAATTATTAGGATTATGTTGCTTTTCGGTCTTCTGGATACGACTAAATAATTACTAAATACAAAAGAAATACGTAGGTATATAAGTATCAAACGTATTCGATCGAAGCGTTATAATCGACAATATCTCGTCGATAAGTGAAGCTGAGATCTATATTTGAATATAGTAATTTTTAAGCAAAACAAAACAAATGCCACGCAGCCATCAACTTTAATGGCTCGTGAATCTTGTGGCCACCTAGCCGCGTGATTTTTCGTGTCTTCCCTTTTTTATCTTAGTGATTAAAAAAAAGATCGTTCTTACCTTAAAGTAGCTTAAAAAAGCGTTACCATATATCCATTTATTTCCTTTTATAAATTTCCATTGAAAATAGCCGTGTGAACGTTCTACATTTAGCTCTCTTTTCCGTTATTTATTGTAAATTTAGTCGAGGTCATAGCTTTCCTCTTTCATTCTCATTGCTCCTCCCAGCTAAAATTAGACTGGGCGCAGACATCGTGCGGCCTCAAGGCATATACAGTGGCTACGCTGTAATAGGTTTCTTTGTCAGGCGTCATTTCGTAGCCATAACAACCAGGGCCGTGCTTTCATTCCGGCCCAGATGTTTAATTTCAACCTATTGTATGTTATAAGTATAACGTGAGTTCACAATGTTGATCATGAAATAAATAGAAAGCCGCGGGATATTTCAATCGTATTTTTGCAATCATTGCGTTATATAAATTTTAATAATTTTTGAACTTAAATGACCTTTCAAAGGATATGTCAGAGAGAGAGCGCCGCTTTTCGGACTTATGGACGCCTGTAAACCATATAAATGGAGACGAAAAAACCATTTATCAATGGGATTTATTCATTTATTCGCGAAACAGAAAAACAAAGAATTTCCTTTTCCGGAGTACTCCAAAAGTAAGGATGCTACGTGCTCCTTAAAAAATTTCCTTAAAGTGCCTTTTTAACAAAGAAATGAACATTGTATTTGTTGCAATAACCGCAAGGGACACGCACATGCACACTAGAGAGCAAACCTCTACACTGTACGCTTCCTTCTCGAATCCTCCATTAGGAACTTGTTAATCGTCTGACCTAAAGCTGCAAACTCTCAGATAATTATTCCAGCAATATCCAACAAAATAGAATAGTAACAGGTTGTTGCTTTTGACTTAATACCTTTCTGTGGTCGAAATAAAGATGGTTTCGTTAATTGTGACGATTGTTGTTTGATTTTGGTCATATCCATGTACTTCTACAAACTTGGTTCAGACTGAAGTTGTTCTCTCAAGTTTGTATACACTGAAGAACTCATTCCAAATTATTATTGATGTAACTGAATTGTAAGTTAAAATACAAATAAACAAAACGATGTTTCAAACAAACGATTTTGTTGATTTAGTTTGGTCGCACATGTAATATGTAACAAGCAACTTGTAGGAGCGAAACATGCGCCTCCTTAAAATTCGCGATGCTTTTACTTTAGGTACACCAACTTGCGCTTCTACTGCTCGAGTTGAAATACCTGGATTAGTCGCGACGCAAGCCATTGTTATGATCTCCGCTAATAAATTGTTTTCTCTAGTTTTAATGGGCTTTCTCAAACTTCCATATCGCTGCATATTCTAGTCTAGCCTTTTGAACGTTTTGACATACGGTCGCCTTCATTCCGGAAAATTAGTTGAATAAGTTTGGGGAGCAACACGGGAATTTTTATAAGACATCATAAACGTGTAGAACATGTTGTTTTCAGTAGTTGGAAAATACGCCATAGCTTTTAAAGTTTGTAATACAAGTAACTACAGATAACACTTCACCTTAGGTACCTGCTTTTTGGCTAATTGTAATAAACTTTGTTATTGCAAACAACACTAAAGTGTTGGCATATATAGCACCATGCAAGTTTAACTAATAAGTCTGAAACGGCTGTTTTAAGGACTATTAAGCGTACGATTGTATCGTGAGAAAAAACTATAATTCTACATACCTAGTCTCGTACTTATTTACAAGTATTAAATTTACCACCTATACACTTATTACCTTCGCCTTGTATTCCCAAGACATAGTTACAAAGTCAACGTTAACTTGATGTGAGTCCGTGTCAAATAACAAGCAACCTAGGCAATTATCTCTCGATTACCAACTCTTCGTGTTGTGTGTATAAAAGATAAACTTGTACTGAATGTACTAACGAATATCTTGCAAGTTTACTATTCCGACGATTATCTAATGGTGAAGATGAAACAAGTGAATATATATGCGATTGCTTCTTTATGCTGTCGATTTGAAGAGGACAGTTATTACAACTAGAATGTCTTGCATAATTTTGCAACGATATTGATTGAAATATTTATTCTTATTCGCTAGTTGCAAATTTTCGTCTTACTTCGTCATTCTAAATTCACTTTGAATAGTTCTGGACAACATTAAACAAAAAGAATAAAATTAATAAAATCCAATTAAGTACTTTATGTTTGCCTGTTGCCTGTGATGCGTGTGTAGCTGGGGTTCGTCTGCTACGTTGCATATCCTTCGATTAGTTAATGGTATTAGAGGTAAACGTTCATTTATTAATACCGTTCTGGGCTCTAAATGTTCGCATCATCGATACGCTAGGCGAAGTTGCAGTTGAACTGCGTGTTCTTCTAAAATTCAAATTTGTGTTAATTAATAAATAGAAAAAAAATATTAGATTCAATAAGTCACCGGATTCAATGAGCACATTAGGTGATACAGATATGGATAGATGGAATAGTTGTGTGTAGCACAACGCAATGAAACCACCCTTGAAAGAAAACAACTCACGCGATATATTCAATATAAATGGGTCAACAACATTAAAAAAAATAAAATAAAATCCTTGTTATCAAAAATAGCAAAATAGGTGATTAAAATTCAACATTATTTACAAATTAACGTACGTAACAATATTAAATTAGGATACCTGAAATGTAACGCTGCGGGAATTAGATGGTTACGAAATCATTTGCATAAAAAGGAACAAGAAAACAGACCATTGTTGCTCAAGTCTGTTGATTTACTAAGGTAGGGCGGAGCCATATTTTACATTTCATGGTCCAATGACAAGAGACCCTTTCGTCTATTTTTTTCGTATTTTCCCCTGCTTTAGTTTTAGGGTGTATAAGCGGCAAAGGACATGATTGTAAATAAATATTTTTTTCGAGGATAGGAAAGAGCAGGCATGTTAGTATTATATACTTACCTACTTGATAAAATATAAAAAAAAAGAATGTACCGAAGTAAAAAATACAAGAGGAATCCTAAAAATGTTCGCAATTGACACTTGCCTTATATTTCAGCTTGATTGACCTACATTTTATCATTTAGTATGATAAACACTGTAAACAGAGAAACAGTCGATCGTGTAGATTAGTGTTAATGACGTTTCAAAGAAATCAATCTAGTGAAAAATTAACATTTCTCATGAAAATGTTCCTGAAATGATTTTTCACGATTTCAAAAATTAACAACAACGTATCGATCATTCTACTTTTGGTGATAAAGCACCATCCAAAACCACAGTTTATGACTGGTTTGCAGAATTTAAATGTACCCGTACTAGTGTCAGTGACGAATTTCGTGAAGGTCGTCCATCAACAGCTGTTGTTCCGGCAAACATCAATGCTGTACGAAAAATAAATGAAGCTGATCGACGTGCGACATATCGAGAGATATAGGCATCCTTCGGCATTGGTAAAAGTCAAACACAAACGATCTTACATGAGCATTTAATAGTGAAGAATACGGACTGTAAGACTGTGAAGAATGCTTCAAATATTCAATCGCGATGCTTTTGCCTACATATACAGTATCGTAACATGTGATGAAACCAGGACGTATTCACATGAATATATCTTCGTTTCATCACATATTACGTGGTATCACGAACGTTTAAATGTTTATAAGTGAAGCAAAACCAACTTATTTTATTCGTTTACGAAACTCGAAACACGGAAAAAAAATGATTGCTTTTCCCTTCCGTAAAATTAGGCCTGTTGCTACCGTTGCTCTTGAGGATCGAAAAACAGTAAGCGCTGATTGGTATACAAGAATATGTTTGCCTCGACTCTTCGATAAAATCAGAAAATACAGCAGACATCGGTGCGCCATCCTTCACGACAACGCCAGCTCTCACGCAGTAGATCGAGCAGTTGATTATTAAGGAGAATAACGTTGAATTAATAATTCATTGTTCTTATTCGCCTGATTTATCACCTAACGGCTTCCTGCTGCTCCTTTTTCTCAAAAACAAATCGCGTGGTGAGCGGTTTTCGACACCGGAAGAGGTCGTTGAAGCATGTTTTTGAGACACTCGCTTCAGTTTGGAATAAATGTTTCGATAACTGGTTTCTTCAAATGCAAAAGTGTTGAAAATTTAAAGGCGAATATTTGAAAAAGAAAACTATTAGATTAGACTATTAGATATTTGTTATTGTTGGTTTTGTTGTATATACGCGATTGTAAATAAAAATTCGCACTTTACACAAAACTTAGTTCTTTAATCAACATGTAACTAAAAGGGGAACAAACTTACTTTCTAGCTTAATTTTTAATTAACCTATTTTTCTTATTACCAACTATATATCTATTTTTTAATACCAACTTACAAAATGTTAAAACACTTAAGTTATTGTGTCACTATTTTTAACAGTTATTCATACATTATTTTACATAATTGAAATGTAAATAGAAAATCCTATTCAATTCAATTCAAAATTAAAAATCCAGTATGCCATTCTTTTAAGCTATAAAGGTTGATAGGAATAAGTACCTCGAAAGTTGCCATCCTGTTCAACACCTATTTTAAATTGGTTTTATCAAAAATAATAACTTACTTATTACCAACAATTTTCAACACCAACACCTTATCACCAACAATCTCTTGCAGTTACATTTAAATAACTGCTGGCATATTTCGAAGTTTCTCAAACAGATTTTCAAACAACACATAAAACTAAAACATTACCCATTTAACCATATCTCCATCTTCAATGTTATAAGAAGTTACCTGGACAATCCCACTCGATCTGGGACGCCCGGTACAGAAAGCTGATGTCATTTTACGGAATTTAATTATGCATACTATTATAACATCGTAGTAATTGTTCCCAGCTCCTTGGAATATTTAAGACAGGAGACCACAAAGCCAAAGCGTAAAAGATCCTTTTAGATTTATGGGCTCTATTATATTGAAAGCTTTTTTGCATCGTTCTTGAACGCTGTTGTGCACAAACAGTTTTACATTTTAATAACCTGAAACGCGTGGAAGGTTTCCACCTCCCTAAATGAATATAATCCCCCGCACCTAAATAACGTTTCGAGAACAGCACCTAGGAAAATCCACATCGAAAATGAAATAAAAAGCGCACTCGAACATATTTTCCTAAAGCTGGCGGACAAAAGAAAGGCAGCGAGACGGATAGAGGACGAGCGTAATTTTACTTTAGCTCTGCTAAAAATAAGAAAAAGAAGACGAATATTCATTATACTATCCTTAACTTCTCTTCTGTAAAAATTGAATTATTACCTTGCCTTGCCTTGGATTTGATCCAATTTTTGAACTGGAACTCTTTTATTTGACGTCGTCTTTTTACGGGAATGACCCCGTAAAAGCTTTACAGACAATCTTGTGCAAACTGGAGAACCGTACGGATTGAAATAGGGAAAATAAACAAAGTGCAACCTTAATGTGAACTAAATTAGTAAGCAACTGCTCCTGAATTTGAATTCTATTTGTTGTACTTTAACTCCCGTCGTTTGCGTAAATAAACGGCACAATTATTTATCTAGGTAAATGACGGTACTCTGGAGACGTGCTTAAGAAAAACGTTTCTCTAACGATTACCGACCGAATAAAACATAACATTTGTCTCAAATACTAAAATATTTTTGAAATTTAATTAGCAACGGTTAAATTTAATACGGGACTCGATATTGGTTTCTATCAACTAACCAAAAAAATTATGAACTATACAATTCCAATAATTCAGCGTTTGCTTTGCCATCGCCAACGGTATAAATATATACATACATGCATGGCTATTGATGTATTTTATATTTACAAATTCGCACCTATAAACCTAGAACGTTGTATTAAACTCTCGTCTGTTAATTAGCGGGATTAAGCTCCTGATATTATATCCTGCTACCGTTTATGGTAACACCACAGTGCGAATGCCCCTTTTAAAATCGATAAAATTAATTTTCAAATTAATTTTCATGAAATGCGCATTTAAAATTATTATTAATGCTACGACGAACACCGTGCAGCCATATGCGCTTCGACAACATCGGTCGTAGTGACGCTTTTCCGACGCGACGTCTCTATCGATTCTATAAAGACTTATACAAGTGAGTCTTTTCTTCTGCTCCACCTTTCTCTGTCGCCATTGTTTTAATGGATAATCATCTCTAGCTAAAGATAATATTACGGGGACACAATAATATCATTCTTCTTAGCTCGTTATTCTTCCGGTCCTAAATTTTCACCTTTCTTGGAACTTCTTCCTATAAAGACGTGGAAAATATCTCTATTTCGTCTTCATAACAATTTCTCTAACTAAATGTTACCAATAAACGAGTCGCCATGTTCGCTAGAGAACTTATCATGTTTTACAGTTGCCGATGGTCACTAATGTTAGTTCGGAAAACACTAAATCATGAACTTAACGAAAATATATTAAAGGAAAAGGAAGTAAATGGAACCTAGTTTAATTATAAGGATATTAAATAATGAAAAGTGTACCATACCTGGGTGATGAAAAGGATATCATCGAGATTTTACAGCTTGAGTTATGTTTAAACGAAGTCGTGCTTAGTTATTTGCCTTATTTCAAAGTAATTTCTAATTTTAATAGTGTTTAAATTTGCAGATGAATAGAGATGATAAATCCAGGTGAAATTATTACTTTTCTGGGGGGATTAGAGAGACTCGTTTCTTATCGAGTCTGGGAGAAACCAGTAGGCAATACGAACCCTTTCTTGCGAGACGAACAGACAGGAGTCTGATTAGTCGCTGCAAAAAAGTAATAATTTCACCTGCCTTGATCTCCTTTACAGATGATTTCGAAAATCAAGCTCCAATCTTTCTTTTCCGTTGCTTTTCCGTCATTAGTTCGTCATTCGTAAAGTTAGTTGAATCATATCATCCTGTTAAACTGATGACGGAGGATGTAGTTGATATTCTGCAAGCTACAAGAAAAAAGTAAATCCAAATTCAAAAGTAATCATATAAAACGTTTGAAGTTATTTGCATACTTAAGACTAGGTATACTACGTAAGCAGAAAGTGCGGTTACACACGTATTGTATTATAAATTTGATTTGGTGGAATTATTAATAAATCTACAGCGCGTTAGATTCTGGATTATGTGTGCTGAATATGATATTGTTACTCTAATGGCAGATCTGTATTCAGCAAACAACTATAAAAAGAACTAAATGTCTCCAAAGTATGGCGAAACCACTGAAAGATTTCAATACACGTATTAAACGCTTTGAAATGATCAATGAACTAACGTTTTCCCAAAATAAACTAATAGTCGCTATAATTTATGTAATATGCTGAGTTTGAATGTGTTTAGTTACTTAGCATAGATACTTATTTTTACAGCAACTTGCGTAGAAATGTTAACTCTTGTGATATTGTAGAGATGACCAAATTGGTTGAACTTAAACTTTGATTGTACCTATATTTAGGACTAAATTTCGATATTTACCACAAAAATTACCTTTTTAACACCATTCGTAGAACAACTAAGATATGTCTCCTTTTTTATAGCCAAGATTTTATGGAAACTAGATATTAGAATGAATGCTTTTAAAAGATAAGTACCAGATTCAGATGACATATAGTTCATTACCAATATGGAAGCACTGAACATGTTTTCGTTTCATACTTACAAGTTAAAACCTTTCCGGTTTGTTTCGTGTTTTAGGGTAAAAGTAAATGCTAGTTAATATCTTTTTTAGGAAAAATATAACAAGATATGCTTTAATTAAAATATTTCTTTTTTTTTTCAAAATTCTAGGAAGCCTCAATATAATCGTTCAGAATTAATCAAATAACGTTGATGAACCCGTACTTTAGCGTTTGCCATACTACCTCACAGTCACACCTTTATAGGCACGATGATAACAACCCATGTTTTCCTCAACTCTTTCAACTGCTCTAAATAAGTTATACTAAAGCGATGACAAAAGGATTAGTATTTATATAACAAGTTTATGAACAATTGCTTTACCGTGATAATTTGCTACCTTCTCAATCTTTTTAATGATTTTTTAACAATTTTTTCTTTAATCTTTAATCTTTTTTATTAATCTTCTTTTTAATAATTTAATAATTCTTTCTTCTTTAATGCCTTAAATTATTATAAAGCGTGAATAAAGAGATTGAAAATCGTGCGATCTCTGTTACTTAGAGATGACTTATGAGCTCACTCGGCCGAACGTAACGCTCACGCTGAGCACACTACGTGAACTGTGTAAGCTGGTGAAGTTGTGCTACCGGAAAAATGTGACAGATAGCTCCTATGTGTTACTTACGGAGTGCTTCTGAGCAAATTCGATTAAACATAACGCCGGTATGCGCCTATCGTGCAATCGCATTTCCAGCTCACACTTTGAACTGTGCGAGCTAGAGAAAAAGTGTGATCGCAAAAATGTGGTAAGTCTGACGTGTTGCTTAGGTTTCTGAGCTAATCCGGTCGAACATAGCACCGATACGCGTCTACCGGAAAAGTTCAACCTCTTTTTTTAATTGGTTTAGTAATGTACTCTAATACTTCAAAATATCAATAGAGTGGCCAAATTCGGGTGCGCACCATCGGCGTAGCTAACCAATGGACTCTTGCATGCGATGGGAGTTAGTATGCAGAGATATATTATGGACGACAGTGCCGTTCCGGTGTTACAGACAAAGAAGTTTCTAAGATGGTTTTTGTTATGAATGAACACGAAATATTGCCATCTCTAGTCTTACGTAAAAAAAATAAAATCGAGATTGTATGTAATTCCAGGATCAAAGAAAAATTTGCCGTCTTGAACGTCTTCTGTGACTTAAAAAACTGTAAAACGCACCCGCAGCGAGAAAAGTATGTTATTTAATACAGAAAACAATCGCTCTACATCCAGTGATGTTATATCTGCATAATTAAAAAATCTTTGAAACGCATCCGTAGACAAACCTTCACAAATTTTTGTAAGTGTCGCAAAATCTAAATTTTTGTCTAAAACCTAGCGAACAAAGCTGTGCATGTACGTCTTTCACAATTTGCAGTGGTTCCTCTAACAACAGTGAAGAAATTTGTAATTTTTCTATTGCTTGCACTATTCCGATATAATTGTTCTAAATAGTTTCTAAATCACTTTTAACCTGATTATCTCCAAATTGTTTGTTTTGATAGCTGCGCATGCTTTCGGAGTGAATAATAGAATCACATACTTTCAAAAGATTTATGATAATAAAATATCGCTTGTGACCATGATCCCCAAAGTGTAAAGATCGGTGGTGCTGGTTTAGTGTAAAATTCGCGAATACGTTTTGGTGATTTTAGAAATACTGCTGTTGTACTCGCAATTAGCACATCCGCCTGTGGATAACATCTACGAATTGTCTCTGCCACAAGATATAGAGGATGAATTTTACATATAATATGTAAAAAGTTACCACACTGTTGCTTGAAAGACCAGCCTACAGAAATCATGGTTGCGGCACCATCTGTCATAAACGTTAAGACTTGGTCTCTAGATGTTTCAAATTTTTCCAATATGATTAACACCATTTTTGAAATTACTTGGGCAGTATATTCTTCTGTTCGTCTAGAAGCTAATAAAATTGAAGGTAGTGATTAATGTGGTTCCATTTTGCACACAATAACATTAAGAACACATCTTCTTTTGCAATCAGTTGTTTCATCCACACACAAGCACACTTTATTTTTCTGTTCGGCCTTGATTTTATTTTATAAATGTGCACGCATGGATGATAAATAACTTCGTAACGTAGTCCTATTCGGTAATGTAATATTGACGTATTAATTTCAACGTTAAATAAAAGAATAGTTGTTTAACAAAGTAGATGCCAGATTACGCCGAATCGTCACTGTACACAAATCAATAAGAATTTTGCCGACGGTGGTTTTGATATGGTTTGCACTTTGCACGTGTTCTGTGACCAACACGTTCGATACAGTAAACATATAATTTTTTTTGCCGTCCCGGATAATCGATATAATATTCACTGTCTTTAATGATAGCGGCTTCCGCAATCTAAGTACCTTCATTATTATTAGAAATAGAACATGGAGTACTTCACTGCTACTATTATATACGCTCCAGTCGGTAGTGAACTAGATACTGGCTAGTATTTTGCATGTGAAAATTAATTCGTTAGCTGCGCCGATGGTGCGCACCCGAATTTGTCTACTGTAGATATCAACGTGCTTCCATGCCGTTAAACTGAATTTCCCAGACCGGTCTTTATCCGTGTAAATTTGAACGATTTCAGAAATGGGTAACGAAAATCCCTTCCGAAATCAAATAATCTTTGATTTCGGAACAGTATTGTTGAGATGCTAATCTATTAAACCTGCATTTATCGATAGAGGTTCTATTCTAAACAGGGAGGCAGGATAGCATCCGTGTTATGTGTAGATGTATATCTGGTATGTATATACGCATCTGTGCGCGTCGGCCGATCTTGTGTCATCTTTACCACTCACTTTTATACATATTTGGATGAAACCCGAGCATTGTTATATTAATTTTAACTTAATTTCAATATTAATTTTCATAATCAAAATTATACTTCATATTTTCAGAATAAAAGTTGTTTTTTATTACACTCCGCTAAAAAAGTATCGCATAAACTAAAAAAGGGCATTTATAAACCAAGATATTTTTATACGTTCACAAAAAGTTTGCCTCGTGTATGTGAACTATAAAAACACTAACAAAATCATCCAACATAGCTTTTTTACTTTTTTTTTAACAACGCTTTTAAAACTAAAATGAGCAATTTAACTTCAGAACAAGTGGCTGCTATAGTTGCTTTAATCGAAGATGGACGATCTCAAGCGTGCGTTGCTAATTTGATGAACATTAATCGGTCAAGTGTTTCTAGAGCCGTAGCCAGATATAGAAAAACAGGCAATTACAGTAGTAGACCTGTACCAGGTCGTCCAAGATGTTCTACTCGCCAAGATGACCGCTATTTACTGCTACAAGCATTACGTCGAAGACATGTAACTGCGAGACAATTGCAGAACGACTTGGCTAGAGTCAGAAATACTCGTGTGAGTACTCAAACTATTCGGAATAGGTTACGACAGAATGGACTAAGAGCTAGAGTAGCTGTAACAGCCCCTCGTCTCACTAGGAACCACCGAGTGGCTCGCTTAAGGTTTGCCAGAGAACGTGTAAATTGGAACATTAATGACTGGGCCAAAATACTCTTCACAGATGAGTCAAGATTTGGTCTTTCCACCTCAGATAGGCGTATCTCAGTGTACAGACGAAACGGTGAGCGCTATTCGCAGTGTAATATCAGACCTAGACCTAATTTCGCTGGTGGCTCTATTATGGTTTAACAGGTCGTACAGAGTTAGTACCAGCAGACAGAGGTACACTGACTGCCCACAGGTATATAACGGACATTTTAGAAGAACATGTAGTACCATATGCGCCATTTATAGGAAACGAATTCATGTTAATGCACGATAATGCACGACCGCATGTTGCAATAATCGTCCAGGAATACCTTAACGATGTTGGTATTCCAGTTTTAGATTGGCCTGCGGTAAGTCCGGACATGAACCCTATCGAGCACGTGTGGGACCTCCTTCACAGACGGATACGAACCCAAAATGTTGCCCCAGCGGACCTGCATGGACTAGAAAATGCTCTCCGTGACGAGTGCGAGAATTTGGATCAGGCTTATATACGGAGGTTAATCGAATCTCTGCCAAACCGTATGCGAGCGGTTATAAGAGCTAGAGGTGGCAATACTCAGTATTAAAAGCTACCGTTATGACATTTTTCTTTCCAAAATTATAATTTCTTGTTTTAATAAAAATCTCAAGTATGAGTTCTTGTTTTTATTTGGCCTGTATTTTAGTTAAACAATCGTAGAAATTATATCTTAGAGCGCATTAAAGTATATTTACAACTTTATGCTACAAACAAAGATTATGCGATACTTTTATGATTCAAAACTAAATTATGCGATACTTTTTTGGCGGAGTGCATTAGTCAAGTTTTGGCAATTATGTCTTTCAAAAAATACTGCGTTAATATTAATTTATAGAAAACAATTTCTCTTCAAAAACGTACTTTTCAATAAGGAGGATTCATGAAAAGGATCCAGAGCGTTTATAAATTGAGAGAACTGAAGTCTTCTAAATTTATTACAGGTAGAATGTTGAAAATAAAAGAACTCGTGATTATTCTTAGTTCAATGTTTCATTCAAACTTGCAACGTTTCAATATATTTCGCCTATTATAAAAGCTAAGATGTCCAAACAATATTATTACTTTTAATGTAAAATAGGGCACAGCAGTTTTGTGTCTGTGCTCCCCTATAGAACTAGTGCATTTAAATTTAAGTGAAACTATAACGTTTATAGGTTCCTCCCTATTCAAATAACATCATTGCGGATGTATGTACATAAATACGTTTACAACCTGGAATATAAAACTTTATGTATCATTTCTAAAGGTATACCCTTGTTGAATTTTTATACCAGCACTTATGAACACACATACACACTGGAATATGTGTATGAATACAGTATTTCTCTCTGAAAGTCTGGACCTTAAAGTTTACATCAGTTTTTCAAAATTAAAATAGTTCGCCCGAGCTTCAACGTAACAATTTCCTGGCCGCTCGATATATAATGTATCCACTTAGCGCGTGGGAGAAAGATAAATTCTTTCCTTAAGCAATTTACAAAAATGAGCTTTCTAATGAAAAATATTTAGAAACAAGTGCTGCATAGCGTAACGCATTTATATATTATGAAATGACCGTATGTGTGTTCGGTTTCCTCAACGCACTGTAGAAGTCTTCTAAACGAAGCAATTTGTGCATTATTACATTCTTGGATGCTGTTCTTTAATGCAAGTGAACAATCATTAATATTCCCTAAATACAATTTTTTTTCGAAACACCGTTGTTTCTTGAACAACTGATATCTTAAACGCCTTAAACGCTAGAACGGTGATTCAAACCTTGCCCTCTTGAGTATACATTGGAGAGCCCAACAATACATTTAAAAAAAATCACAATTTGAATACTTTTAAGGAGCTGTAGATTTTTTTATGGACGTTTCGCTATATCACGGACTGTCTGTGATAGACGCCCGAAAGGTGTATTCGAATAAAGGAATACCTCAGCAATTAGCGTTTATTAAAGGCTAATTGCGGCTTTATTTTGAATTCTGCATTGCAACTGGAAAAATAGTTATGTCGCGATTCCCGAGTGTTGAAAAATCATGTCCCGATGTTAAAGGAAAACCGGAAAAAAGCATACATGAAAAAAATTATGAGTACAATCGAAAAGGATGTATTTTAAAAAGCTAATGGATATTTTCAGACCCTTATGTGGTGATTTACTAAAAAGTGGCCAGTGGATTGTAATCACTATAGAATTGTTCCTTTCGTCTGTACTGGTTACACTTTTTTATACTGAACTGAGCTGGTTAGACGTGAGGTATGCTAGCGCAGTATTTTCTGCATCAGGTTTTAGGTAGGAGTACTTGAAGGGACAGAAACGAGCCTATAAGAAAGGTTTTCAATACTATTGGTAGAGAGTGGAAAGTGCTTAGAAGCCCTAAACTTTTTCTTATAATGGCAAGCATAGTATTGAAATAGTATGAAATATACACAAAAATCCTATATAGTAAGGATTCCCGAAATGTGCGCCGCGACGCCCCGTAGAGAACAAACAGGGGCGTTCTTGCGAATGCAGGTAGATATATCGGCTTGGAATATTCTAGAGTGAACGACCACATAGCTAATAGAACTTTGTAGAACATTTAGACTAAACCGCTTCGTAGTTTATAAAACTTTCTAAAAAAATATAAAACACTAACGTACACTCGCTTGCCATAGAAAACGAGACGACTCGTAAGCGATAATTTTATATTTTTTTAAGCTGTTTGATACGGATTGATTTAATTCGTCATTGTCAGTGTCAATACAGCAGCAGTAGTACAGTGCAAAAGCAATACGACTTTTACACAAATGTCACGACATATTGATATCCAGATAAGATCGCGTTTTACAATGTTTGGAAGATGGTTATTCCATACGAACAGTATCAGAGCGCCTTCGGGTGAATAGAAATACGTCTTTTAGAATTAAAATGAAATGGTTGGGGAAGGCGACCGGTTACCACTAAGCAGGAAAATGAAACGTTATTTAATTATTTACGAAACAACCCATTCAATACACCATTAGATGCTATGGAAGAAGTGAATTTTTCAGCATCTATAAGAACAGATTTTCGACGAATTAAAAAGAGTGAATTAAAAAATTGTGCCGCAGCTAGAAAAAACTATTTGAATCAGGACAAAAAAAAATCTCAGGATGCAGTTTTCTCTCGATTATGTAAACATGGATACCCGGATGTGGAGACATGTTATATTTTCTGATGAGAAAGTCTTTCAAAGTTATTACTATCGCCCTATTCGTGTTTATCGACCAGTAAACACGAGATATAATGAAAGATATATTCATCCAGTAATTGGAAGTGGTCGTTTTTCAATTCATATATGGGCCTGGATTAGTTATCGTGGCCCTGGTGTATCTTATGATATTGAAGATCGACCAACTGGTCCTGTTTATACAAACATTTTAGAAAACATAATGCTTCCTGCTGTACGGATGCTCTATTCAGAACCAGAAGAATTTATTTTCCAGCATGACAGTTCCCCCATTCACACCTCACGTGTAGCTCGCGAATGGCTTGAAGCAAATTATATAAATGTTTTGAGATGGCCTTCTAATAGCCCAGACTTAAACCCAATCGAAAATTTATGGGAACTATTAACTAAATCTATTTACAAAAGAAATTTCAAGCCCAGAAATAGAGAGGAATTATTAGATTCCATACAAGAATCATGGAACCAAATTGGTAATAAT
The DNA here is from genome assembly GCA_020654165.1 of Oryctes rhinoceros. Lineage (NCBI taxonomy): Eukaryota > Metazoa > Arthropoda > Insecta > Coleoptera > Scarabaeidae > Oryctes > Oryctes rhinoceros. The sequence continues at coordinate 4,461,834 of JAIOKQ010000018.1, read as the reverse complement.
TATGTTCAAAATGTTATAAATTCGATGGCAAGGCCCAAGCTAGCGTTATTCAAAATAGTGAAGCTATGACTAAATATTGATATATATTCTTCCGTTTTACGTTGTATACCTGTTTATTAAATATTTATGTAGTTGTGGATGTTATATGCAGTGTGTGATTTATATTTCATCAACAAATAAAAATTAGTTTTTTTCTCTGGCATGAAATACAACCTTAATATTCAAATGACATTAATGACAGATAGACATTAAAAATGTAAAAACACACCATACCTATACCTATCATAGCAAAGTCTGTGTCACATGCAGCTAATCTAAGTCTCTCGTTTTTTGTGGCAAGCTACAGTACATAGAATATTCTAAAAAAGTGTGGTGCTTTAGTCAAGTTTATAAGACTATCTAGTAGATGTATGTAACATTCAACTGTCATTGTTTAAATTTCACGAAAGTTGTAAGTAGGTGAGGTTGCTGGTATAAATACGGCACCACTTCGGCAAACCAATTAGTCACCGGATTCGACAATCGAAGAGTAAACATCTGAGAAGAAAAGTAAACGGTTTTAGGATGCCCACCACCAGAGCAACTCCTGTTTCGTTTCAGTGTATCGCTTCGTGTTTTCATAAAGTCGTAGGAAGATGGAAAGATTTTTTCAAATATGCAAGTGATGGGGTAGCAACGAAACAAAAATATCGTAAATATCGTTGATAACTATTTCAGTTTTGGGTTTACTTAAGTGGAAACAAACAACGAAGATAGTGTGTGCTTAATTTTAGCGCCTCAGTGTGTGCTGCCATGTAAGCTAAAGCGATATCTCTAAACCAATCACTCCAATGCGATTGAGAAATCTCGTAGCAAAATTTAGAAAAGCAAACATGTGTATTTGCTAACCAAAAGTGGATACCAAACAAAGCACTATTAGCATCTTTTAAGGTCGTATCCAGTGTAAAGAGGTGTAAGAAACCTCACACTGTATTCTGCAACTTGGTGGGGCTACTAACAGTAACATGCAATAACGCTTCCTAGGTGATAATATCACCGTTGTAGACCTTCTGTTCGGCGATTTTTTTTTATTTGAGATGCTTGATGCCTTTACAACTGAAGAGGGCAAAGTGCAGCGGTATGTGTATTGATGGAGCCTAATTAACGTCCCCTCCATAGCGACCACGAAAGGCAGCAAGCGCTTATTTCTTGCGCTATGTGGGTCCATTGCAAAGTCGATGAACATTAGTATTTTTGCCAAACGCCGACTGGTTTTTCTACAACTAAACGCATTTCCTTTTTAAAACGGTCTTGCAATAAGCTGCTTCATAATAACCTTGCAAGACGCAGCGTACCTTTACATCCATCACGATAATAACTGATATAACCTAAACATTTAAAACAACTAATCCAAGCATGCAGTGTATATATGCCAAAACTAGATCTTTGTCAGCCGTAAACTCTTTGGCCTCATCATTACACCACAACTTGGACAGCACACTTTGCGTTGATGAAGTTTCGGCGAATTTTGCCATCAACCATCGTCAAAGTAACTTTTGCTTGACGGAAACCTCAGATCCATCATGGGCACTAGAAATTGTCGTTAATAACTCGCTTATCTCCTCCAACATACCGTCTCCGACATAATGAGTTCTGTACTCTTTTTAGAGAACATAAACTTAGTAGGCCGACAATACATAATATACGATTGATAAGGGTTTTTCCAAGCAATATTGCCTCTTTGAACGAGTAATTCAAGAGGTACAAGTGAGAATACGAACAAATATTCGAACAAATCTTACAAGATTGCCCAGCGTTTAACATCAAACCTCATGATGCATCATGAAGTTTGAAGTTTAATTTCATTGAGCGCTTTCATTATTATTACGTGTTCATCTGATGGTAATTAGACTTTTTTGGTTGTTTGCAAGCTATGAAATGACGGGAATGCGTGATGGCCAGCAAACATATTCCACTTCCATGTCCGTTGGGCGCATACACCTTCGCTTCTGATCACTCCGCTGGGACTTTTAGTGAATAACTCTCGTATGAATTTGTTCACATTTTGTTTCCTGCAGCAACAGCAGTTCTTGAGAACTTCGAGCTTTGACCAAACTGTGAAACCCGTGTTTCGTTTTTCAGGGTCAGCTGGAGGTTGTGACTAGGTACTTGCCTTCACAAGATCGCAGAAAACAAGAAATATTAAGTCAACCACTGTAACTACTTAATGCTAATCGCTAAAAAGTGGTCTCGAATCCTTCTTTCCCATTTCTCCGCGAGCTTCGAGGAAAATTAGAGAATTAATCTTGGTATTTACACTGACTGCTCCGTAATGCCACCTAAATCTCGTTTCATATTATTTTGTTAATATATAAGTGAAAAAAACGCTATTGCGATCTGTTATTCAATGTCATTCTGTGATCGTGAAACTACGTCCTGTAAAAAAAAATAAAAAATTAGATGGGCAAAAAGGAGCAAGAAATGTTGGGACTATAATAATCTAAGGCAATGTGGCTAACGTTTGAAATAGAAAATAGACCGGGAAGAAGAGAAAATGTTTACTTACTGCGAAGCGCTTACAGAACGCTCTGTCGCTTTCTTCTTCCGTGTCTTTCTTACGTAATTTGCGATAGCTTCTCCAATTGGTTCGCTTGAGTGATGTGTTATCACAAAAACTGTTTTATTCCAAAGTGTTAGGATTTTAGGAACACGAGTTGGGTGTGTAGCCGAAGCTTTCTTCGTGGTCGAAAATAATTTTTGCCTTAAGGAAGGCCTGACGTTTACTGTTGCGGCTTTATTCCACCCGGAGGAAGTCTACAGTCTATTTAGTTACGAGAACATAATTTTTAAATTCCGAACTTGGTCGCTTAACCCAACGAGCTGGAATTTCTTCTTTGTGGGAACTCAAGTATTAGATATGCACTTAGATTTTTCATTTCTTTGTAAATGTTTATTATTTAATTAATTTCACCGTTCTTCTTTTGATGGTCATTTGAAAGAACTACTCGAATTCGAAGTACGTTTGTTGCGGATACTGCAGAAACCTGAAGCAACGGAGCGCGAGCGCTAAGGTGTCCAGGTATGGTTAGTGTGACCATTCTACTTATACCCGTACAACGCAGCATTGGTCCCGATCAAAGGGATGTCTGTTACATCATACTTAGAATCTATACAATAGAAGGCATATAATGCTAAACCTGTAAGCACTCCGTGGACCTATTATGTTTGTGAACCCCTGCTGTTTAACTACAAAAAGAGCTAAACAAAATTCATGGCTTATATTAAATTAAATGATATGTCGAATAGCAAATTTATTAACGAGTTCATTTAATGTTTCTCTATTATCATTATTGAGGGCAAACCAGTTACATCAACCTGTTTTTAAATATCTTCTGGTAATGGATAAATCCTTCTTAACATCAAGATTGTAAAGCGCGCAGGAGCAGTAGACAATTTTTAATGCACTCTTCCTAAGGTCCGTATTAACGTCTGCAAATTGCCGTTAATTTATGCTTTATTATTTTTTATATACCTTGGCAAGACAATTGTCTTCTTCGTGGTCAACAAATCCATCCCCATATCAATTTTCAATAATTTGAAAAATGTAGATGTATTTCTTTGTACAAGTTCAGTTAGGAAATATTTAGTTCTAAATCCTTTTTGTGGTTAATTATGCTGTAAATCGTATAAATAAACATCAATTATTGTTAATTTTAGCATTTTTCCCAAGAAAATGTGGAAATTTGAGGTAGAAAAAACTGCATACTTATGCTCATGTTTTCAGTTTCTTTTTGCATATATTTCGGCCTTTAGACATGGTTTGGTTTTAATGAGGGCGTCTTTAATAAATTCAAATACTTATGTCCCTGCAGCGTTTGCTCTAATTGAGATTAATTTCACTATTTTGCTAAAACTTACAGCTTCCTAATACAACACCTTCTTTATTCATTAAGTTTTTAAGTTATAGCAATACAAAATGTAAACCTCTACAATTATTCTCAAAGCAAATTAGAGTACTGCAATCTATTAGTAAATGTCCGTGCACTTTACAATGAAAAATACTCAAATTGCTCACTCTCCAGTTCGTAATTTGCAATTCGGTACACGCTAAAACTATTTCACGGTGAGTCTGTGGCAAACAGTCTCATGAAGGACTGGAATTACAGGGCGACGTAAACAAATAATCACCCAAGCACGGAGAGATTAAACAGCGCTATGGAAATCACATCAATGTTATAATACGAATATGTACGTTACGCTCATACTCAAGCTATGTGCAAAGCGTCTCGTAAATTAGCGGGATGCCTCCATTAGCATCTTTTGTCTCTCGAAATATAATGCTTTCAGTGACATTTTAAGCGTATTTAGAAAACTATCTAATAGAAAACGTTGCCTGATGAAGTAACGTTATAGTGGTGTCGATGTCGATCTATTGTTGTGTTCGTACAGTAAATGCAACAAGTATATCGATTTTAAATGGTACGTGAAGTAATTTAAAATGCATTAACATGTTCAAGGCGAAAGATAATTGGGGAATACGTAAACAATTATGAAAGTTATCAACCCGAATGTGGTAGGAATGCCAGCAGCTATGTAACCTACGTAGCGACTTTTGGCAAGAGTTTTATAACTAACTTGAAGCAAATAACCAGATAAATATTGCATGTATGCACCTCTTTGAATTGTGTATATTCACATTGCGTGTAGCTCATTATCATTAAATAACGTCTCCTATCCTATTAGTCCATTTCAGGTTGTTAAGGAACACACACCGTTGAAAATATATAGGTTGACGTTTATGAGATATAATTAACAAATTACTTCAACTCATGCAACCCTTAAGTTTGCCCTTAAGAATTTGCGAAGTAACGTATTTCCCTAAAGCATTATTTTGATAAAATCTTGAATCAATTATGTAACCATTATTATTTTGCGACATGTAAAAATTAGCATTTCCTACGTCCATTTCAACAATATCTCGCAGATCCCTTGGCTTTCGGTTTTTCGTGTGCATTGCCTGTTTTCTTTTTCCCTCTCAAAATATACCAAAGCATTAACCACAGGTTCTTGTTCTTCGGAGTTCAATCAGGTGATTGTAAGTATTATCTATAATAAAACCAAAGATTTTAATCATTGTTCGATGAATTGCCATTTTTCAAAACAACTTACTTGCCTTTCTACTCTTTTTATTTTAAAAAGGACATTTTTTTTCGCTCGGAAAATAAAAGGAAGTAAAAAAAAAATGGTCGAGAAGTAATACACGAAAACGATGGAATCGTATAATTTATATATGAGAACGGATACTAAAGGTAAACAAAGTACTGTGTCTGGCAGTCACCGCGCTGTTTTAACCGAAATAAACGTGCGCGTTATTTAGAATAAAAAACAATAAGAGAATTTATGAAACCCGAGCATAACATAATGAACATGTTACTGAATATGCCTGAATGGCTGAAAAGAAATCTAGAAGTGAGCCCTTCAACACGTATATTACAGCATACGTTTCTAGGGTGATGTTTTTGAGACCTGTCCGTTGCGAAGTATATATGCATGTTAATATACCCAGAAAAAGATCGTTCTACATCTAGCAACGTAATATTCGTATACTTAAAGTGGTCTTTGAATTTGTATAACGTGTCTTCCGCAACATTACTGTTAAAAAGATGGCGTAATCTAGAAAACATTCTATCGACATTCTTATGTAATCTAGTATTACGTTTTTCTCTGATTAAAACGCTTTTTTCATCATCTAAAATATGCAGCACTGTTCGTACGTGGCCAACAATTTCAGACGAATCCCGTTTTGCGTTTTTCTTTTATTGCCTCGGCTACTGGAACATAACTGTCGTTAATAGTTTTCCAATCTGCAGCAACTTGAGGATTTTGGATTTGCGCTTGGCTTAGCTTGATTGCAGCTGCTTCTTTAGCGCCCAGTTGTAAAATCACTAATGTTTTCGTGGCCGCGCAAGCTTGACTATGACATGGGAGGTTTCGTAGGCCGCAAAACCAAACCAAAATTCGTAGTAAATAAATTCGTTCATGAATGGCCATTGTTCAATGAGGCTTTGGGTGTTTATAAGTAACGATTAATATTGCACCAGGTCTCGCACGCTGTAGCGAGATCCATCTGCGGGTTAAGGAGCTACTGAAATCAGATTTAAATAAAACGATCTGAGGAAATCGTCAGAATTCGCAGAGCTAATTTTTTTTATTCTATATTTAAACGGCTGAATGTTTGAATACATAGAAAATACCTTCCATTTTGCACAGGGAGAACTTAAATAGGAGCCTTTGACATAATTTAAGGGAAAAAAGTAAATTTTAGATACGTAATTATTAGAATCCCTATACTTGGGCAAATACTTGTCGCCTGCTTTTTAAGTAATATCCAAGATATTTACCTTTTCTGGTTAAAAGTGCCGGATCTAGGAAAATAAATTACTTTTTGCCTCGATTTTGCAAATTTACAATTTGTTGCATGATTTTGATATATTAAACGGACAACAATTTTGCGTTAAGAATGTTATTTTATCTGAATTTTAAATCATAAAGCATGTGTTTTGCTATATAAATTCTCCGATGCTTAGGTAATATTCACAAAGATATACCTGGGTTATCTGGTTGTGGCTTCTTTTGAGCATGCAATATTGTTAGAAGCTTGTTTGCAAAGCTTCTTTATTGCAAATAGAAATTTTGAGCCTCTTAATACTTGTTCTCTAGCGCTTATCGTCTTCATAATACTTTTATTGTAGTTTTGTTAAACTTTTGCATTTTAGATCTAGGATTACTGAATGTATTTGTTTTAAAATTTAGCGTTTTATGTAAAGAAGAAGAAAAAGAAATGGCGACGTCATTATAGTAGCTATTGGGTTTACGAGAAAAGCCAACAGCAAGTAATACAGTCCTTTCAGAAAAATCGCAAGCTTTTTATTTATTATAAAAGCATCATGATTAACATTAATATTTAATTTAGCTGACGATACGGTAAATCTATCAAGTACCTTAAAGCAGAAAATTTATAGAAATACTTTTTGTTGAAGGTAATCAACATACGCTACTACAACTGTATAACTCTGTCAGTGATAAAAACTTTGTCGGATATTCTAATTCGAGCAGTTATTACAAACAATGCATACAAAGTGCCCTGTTTTCAGTTTCGTTTCACCAGTCGTTGGCTCTATTTTGAAACAACTTTCATTAAAATAGAACGAAAGTTGTGTCTAATTTACCGGACAGAATATAAATATGGTCGTTAATTTTAGTTTTCACAAAGAACTTTATTGGATTCATATACACAAAGGGGAACACAAGCAATTATCAGAAGGGCTGAACTTCCTCGTCCTGTCGGTAGTATAAAAAGTACGAGACAAAGAAACACCATCGTTGAATGCGCTGGGAAAGATATAATGCACTCCCTTGCAACTTGTTTCCTTTCTAGTTTCGTTTCTTAGAAGTTCGGATTTATATCGGTTATCGATAACTTGCCGACGCCACTAGAAGCTCGAGTGTTCGTTCTCGGAACAAACTCGGCATTTACTTCGTCTTTCCTTCTGAACATTAACAATTTAGGCGAATGCCGAAAACTTTTTCAACCGATTGTCTATGAAAATAGAAATCGATGTTGAGCGAAAGAAAAGTAAAAGTTTCATCGCGAAGAAGTATGCAGCTCACATGGTTTTCTATGATGGTTTTCATTACTTCTTTTTTATCCCTGGAGATCTTTCACGTATCCAACTTTTTCAATCAGCAGCAAATACGAACAAATTATTTACAGACACTATACCACGTATACAAGTTATCAACTCTTCTCGGTTGTTAGAACCATTTAGCGTTTTGATGTTTTAACGTATATCGAGGCTGTCTCGATACTCGTAAATAACTAAGAACAAAGTGAAGATGACACACCGACCATCCGCGCGTACTTAAAGACTGAATCTAGAGAAGGGTATAGTAATTATACAGTAATCGTTCGTAGTAATCCTTTGAATTATCTGTCGTTTTGATTAAGCTTTTATTCTTTTATGATTTTTGAACATTGTATATTACTTTTGAGCACTTGTTTAACAATATGTTTTAAGATTATTTTGCCATAATAATGCCGTTGTAATACGTAATGAACAAAAAAAATGTGGCGTCACACAAAATTAGAGTATATAAACCCCGCCGATTTTCATTTGAGGCGATTTTTGCGTGGCAAGTCCGTGCTTTAAACTGTTTGCAAACTGAGCACTAGAAGTCACTTTTACTTACTTAGTAGTGTGGCAAACCGATATTTTAAAGCTAGCTAAAAGTTGAACAGAGTTCGGGAAATGTCCTGCAGGTAACCCGCCTAAAAATAGGCAACCCGCCTGAAAATAGGCAACCCGGAATATTTGTTACACTTTCCAAACAAATAGCTAGAGATGACAAAGGAAGATGGAAATATTACTTTTTGCGACCAGACAGACTCGTGTTTTGTTGATTCTCGAGGAAACCAATAGACAACACGAACCCTTCCTTATCAGACGAATTACAGTTTTACGAAAGAATGTACTTATGTGGTGTAGGTCATCGTATTCTACACGATCAGCTCAAGAAAGAACTGAACCTTCAAGAGAAGATCGACCAAAAATAAGAAGCTTGTGGAAGCCTTCGTGGAACGTCGCTTGGCAAATGCGTAACACGCAAATGTGGATATAGAAGCTATCGATAACCAATAATATCTAAAAGTGAGCTTTCAAAGCAAAAACCTCGTGTCCTACAAAGATTCTTAAGTATATACGGTCGGTCCGGCCATTATGACCAATCACCAATGGAATGCTAGAATTGTACATCGCTATAAGACGTTTGAGATATGGAAATACGTTAGAGTAATGTCACTATATGTTGAAATAATGCTATTACAGGCACATCATGTGCATTTTCAACGCAATTGCAAGTTAAAACGTAACAGTTTTTGTACGCCCATTAAAGACCACAAATTATCAATTAAAATGCGAAAAACAGTCTCGATATTTCAAAATCACATAATCGGACAGTAATGAAACAATGCGCCGAAAGAGAAATAAAATTAAACTCAACCCCTCAAAATATATAAAAACAAAAAGAAAGCAAGTATTACGCAATGACCAGTCCAACATCTTGTACGCTCTGTTATGGATACACTGTGTTAGTTTCCATTTTACAGTTTAGATGCTTTTCTTCTTATATTCTCATTAATTTACAATTTATTAAAAAAATCTGATAATGTGTCCATTTAATATTCAAAAGTGGACAAAACCTAAAGGCTGACGTTGCAAGCAGTGCCAGGATCGTTTAAGAAAGAGTATAGAGACAGTATAGATGGTGCCGATAACCAATAACAAAGACCTATTTATACAAGGTAGTCTGTAAGACCTAGAGAGTTAAGGGTAAACGAAACATAAAAATGTGGATAATAGTGACGAAAACAAAAAACCGTAGGGATTATTTCGTACAAGAAATAAATCCAGTGTTCAAAAGAATTGGTGTTAAATTTAGAATGAGTTACAGCAACTAGTTGTTGAAGCTATGGAAAGTGGTGAATACCACGCAGCTAATGTGTGTACGAGAGTTGCTAAAAACAATGATGAAATCAATATTTATAAAATGCCACAATAACTATATTTGCTATTTATTATATCTGTATTTGCTTGAGAATGATATGTTTTCCTTCTGTCCTTAATGTTACAAAGTATTCTGTAAGGCTTTGTCGTTTTTCTTTGTAAGGAAAGAACCGATGAAAGGATTGATGCTGTTAATTAATAACTGTCAACTTTTGTAAACCTTGTAAATAATTTCTACTACTTTTGAAGGCATTTCCGTTCATACCAAAACTCAAAATGGATAATACGTCGGAAATATCCAAATTTTAGTTAGTTTAGTGAGATTAACTAAGTTATTGCATCAAACGGTAGTCACACACTTTACGCATACTAGCAACCTCCTGAAGTTACAATTACAATAGTTCTTCTCTTCACATCCTCCAACATGAAGAGGTATCAGCTAACGATAAGTTATTATTAAGACGACGGTGCTTCTTAAGGCGTTTACTCTCAGCATTCGCCAAATTTGGAGCAGGGAAAATCGCAAAAGACCTTACTTTCAGAGTTGCATTCTCAAAAATTTCTCACGTTAATATATGCTAAGGTTACAACTTAGTTTAGGATTCTTTAAGGTACCTACCTTAAAAGGTCTAATGCATACTTTCACCTTTCTCGAAGTTGTCTCAGTGTAGAGGTATTCTTAAATAGAAGTACATCTTACAGGATGCCCCATGAATACGCTGGTTAATACTTTCATTTCATCCGTCAATTGTGTGGAAATTCAAATGTGTGTTCAGAACGTATTTAAAAAATACTTGATGACCGAGCCAATCACCAGCCCTCAAAACTTTATTGTGCTCTGCAAGAAAGCTCCCTAGTAAATATTAAGGGATGGGTTTAAAATCAGAAGAAACAACGGCCTTCCACTAGTTAAACAGACCAGGACAAAACAAAGGCAGAATACCGAAATGTAAATGAAACGTAACTGTTACCCTTACCTTAACGCTAAATAAATACTATAACATTTTTAATTATGCTATTGGATAGAGTTACTTTTTCTAAAGAGAGGTAGATAGAGGGCAATCACTTGCTCTAGCTCGAGCACTTTTAGCTGCAAAGTTCTTAAAAATTATATATTTATTTTACGAAAGATATTCTTGTGGTAGCCCTTCGAAACGTTTCTGTACAACTTCATCCGCATTATCACAAATTCCTTTGAATATTTACTGACAAGACAAAAATAGTGTCCCGATCATAAAGTGGACCCGATGAAATTTAAACAATGGATTCGAATAAAGTTTTCCTTTAACTTTTGCGTGCATGTGGCGGCTTGTAGTATTTCAGCAGTGTATGTAAGCTATTCTTGAAAAAAAAAAATGTTTTCGATTGGAACAGTAACTAAATAGAATGTTTTCGAAAAAACTACCGTAATATGATTTCAAATAGCATTCCTGTAGAAATAATTAAAGACGGATTTCACATTTTTCTGTTCGACGGTTGCAAAATGGATTATCAGGTTTTAAATCGATTAGGAAGCCGCAGAAGCCGTAGTAATTGAAGAGATGAACTGGCAGAGACAATAAAAGGTCCCGTCAAGGATTTGGATGGTTGCCAATAGTTTTTGAACTAAGTAGGACCGCAAACTTTCCCGACACAAACAGGATGTCATTCATTTAGGACAAAAGTAAGATTCAAGTCAAGTCAGTTCTTGACTGCAAACTAACGTTATTGAAACTGGTGTGGATTTCAATTCTCACCCATAAGTGAATAGTAAAAATTAAATATTACATGTTTCTTAAGAAAAAAAGAGCCATTTTTAAGACGTTCGCGAATTCTCTAAACTAAGATGGAATTAGAAATAAATTAATATATATGGCTTCTATTTCATTAATTAAATTTAATTATCAGCAGAATCAAGGAAAACATCAATTTTATAGAATTAGATATAACTATGTAAAATATAGGCGTCGTAACAATTAAACGAAACACAAAACGTCTAGTCTTATGAGCTAGCTAAATCGTATACTTGTCCTAAACCTAAATCTAAACCTCTTTTTAGTTTATGAACGTTACGGACGTATATTTCAAGCGAGACACTAAATAAATTGCTAAGTTGTCACTTGTAAGCCTCTGAAAATGTTATATGCCAGATTATGCCAGCTCTCATAGAAGAAAGAGTCAGATGCACACACTCGTGTACACTTTAAGAAAATTGCTTTACTATGCAACATGATGTAAATCTTTATCGGTGCTTTTCTTTTTGCGGGTTAAAGATATTACATTATATGTATATAACCAAATGTATGTGTTTTTTTTTTTTTGTGGCAAGGAATTATAGTGATTTATTTTTCATTTCACTATTAGTTGAAGACAATAAGCTATAAAACAAAAATATGAAAATTGAAATAAAAATGAAAAAAAATTGAAAAATAAATAGAAGATATGAAGGTATTATAATCAATGTTTGAAGTACTGTAACAGGTTAGAAGTAAAACTAGAATTTTTGCATTACGTTAGTATAAATTCTAAATCGACAAATTATATCAATAGCAACTTCTAATGACCATTAGTTTTATACGTTTGAAATCAAGGTTTTTAAACGCCAGAATTTTCTTCGCATTTAATAGAGCACAATTGGGCAACATCTAATCTATTTAATAATTAACCATTGAATAAACCAACGGTTAGTTGTATTTAAACTGCCAATGAAACTCAATAATCGATTATAGCAACACCAAAGAGGGCTAGTAACGTGAGAAGAGGAGTGGAAATATAAAGGAACGATTACGTCGTAGTATCAACAACTTCAGGAAGAGGCAGAATTACCAATCGAGGAAGATTACAACTAGAGCTAGTTAATTACGAGATAATGAAAAGTTATGCGCTGGTTATCAAAAAATATTAAAAGAATATTGTAAGGAGATTAAAATCGAAACTGATGAGATGTTGGGTCTAACAAGAGGAATAAATCTTTGCAAGTAATTAAAGCTCCAGTTGGTTCAGCTGGAAGGGTACGTGCCGCAACGGAAGTATCCAAAGATTTAAAACAACCAGATGGTGAACAAAGGAAATAAGAAAAGTAAAATCCTAAAGAAGAAAAAATATGAGGAAGAAAGCGCAAGATTCGCACACCCGATATAAAACGTAATAAAAAGGAAGAAAGTTAGGAAATAGACATCTGAAACCAAACGAAAAATGTGAGATGGTCCTAGATTAAGGAAGAACCACAACTGAAAAGACATTGAATTTTAAAGGAAAAGCAACCAGAAACCACGAGTAACACAGTAGCAGATAAGGCTGAAATTGGTAAAATATGGAAGGGAACCACAAAATATACCGGGTGGAAGAATATAATAAATTAATACAATTAAGAAATTGAACAACGGCAAGACCGTTGGAGAAGGAGCAATAATACTAATTACAATGTGCAATAAAGTACAAAAGATGAGTAGAATGCCCTAAGCCCGGAAGACGGATGCAATAGTACCAATATTTAAGAAACGTTACCACAAAGTCATCAAAATTACAAAAGTTTTACTGAATTCCGGGAAAAGTTCTTAGGAAATGATAGAAGAACTGAGTATTTTTTTGTAGATTTCTATCGGAAAGCGATAAAACAGCCTCGGAGATGATCACGCGATTGGGTCAATTCTCCACTGAGAGCAAACTAGCGTGCCGAGATTTTTTTACACCCAATTTTTCATACAAAATCGAAAACACTATGTCCTGCAATAAGCCTGTGGCTTCAATCATTTCGCGCATTTTAATTCGTTGATCGAATTTTATCAATCATTTCGGAGATAGTCACTTCCTCTGAACATCTAGAATGTTGCTCATCTTCTGTACGCTACATTTACCCAATTGTAACACAAGAACAGACGTAGTGTGAACTTTGTCCAACTCGGCTTGATAAAAAAACATCAACACAGATATGGTTAAGATAATGGTAATATCGAACAGAAAAGGTAATTCAAAGATACAAACAAATGGACACAACACAGAGCATGCTGACGATTTTATGTATTCAGGAAGTACTATAAACCCAGAAGGGCGGTACACAAATGAATGAAGGAATAAAAGAAGCAGCTAACATTTGACAACAACAAATGAAGTGATTAAATTAATTTACAGATTGGTTCGAAAATAGGCGTTGACGAAAAAGCAAAGGAATAGCTTCCAAGCAATGGAAACGAAGCATCTAAGAGCAACCAATTCCACAAGTAAAAGAAGCAAACCAATTAGCTAAGAAGCTAGGTGACGTTAGATAATTAAATCAAAGTAGTTTGAAATCAACAACGCTACCAAAGCGAGGAAGAGATAGGCTAAAAACCTGATAGGTTATAGTAGTTGAAAAGATTAAGATATTGAGTTATCAAGCAGCAGGAATCTTGGCAAAGAACAAGAAAGGATGGGGTAAATTTATAACGTTTAAGCATTATTATATTTTTCAGCCTTGCACCAATTATTGGTAGATATGTTTCGGATAAAATACCTGTAATGGTTCATTGTAATGGAGTCGAACTTGGATCATTTTTAATCCGATAGTAAAACGAATAACATATTAGAGAAATACGATTTTTTATTTTACGTATAGCAAAATTGCATATTTAAGCGACAAGAAATGAGCAATTATGACCAGAGGATCATTATTACAAAGTACTCTAGAGAAGCCGAAAGAAACGGTCTACGTAGATTCATTATTCATTCGCCACCCGGAATGTTCGAGGTCATGTCTTCCTCTCTTCTTTTCCACTGCATAAGATGTTCTAAGATTTCATGCAAAAGAACATACGTATGCACTTGTACTTACGCTACAGATGAAACATGCATCTAACGGTTGTTCTTGACACACTTCTTTGTTATATTCTCAGCCATTGTTAGTTAGACAATCGCGGAACGTGGTAAAAAAAAGCAGTGGAGTGATAGTGTCATCTGCGCTATGGTCACGATAATGAATGAGTGCAGCTACTATGCAGTGAAGTGTGAACGAGCATTCAACGGCGACAGGATTCGAGCTTTGTTCATTTTGCGTATATTCCACTTGCGAGCTCTGTATACAGATACGAGTGCCATTAAATATATAACAACGTGAGTTTAAATTGCATTTCGTTTCATCGTTAAAAGTATAGCTTGTTTCCTGATATAAAATAAATTTAAAGCTTTTATTGGAATAAATATTTAATTTTTTTACAATATCTTTGGCTATTTGGAAAGTGAGTACAATAAGCAAAGTAATCTTTCGGAAGATTTTGTGAGAGCAATGTTAGCTTGTTATCAAATTTTAAATGATAGAAATAATTGGGAGACACCTAATATAGATCTAATATCTAACAAAAAATCCATTTCCTTGGATCCTTGGTCTCAAATTTTAAGCAGCCTGTATGTGGTAAACTAAATGTACCATTATTGCTGTAGTGTTTTAAATTGTTGAAAATACGGTAAACAGGCGATTTTTCTTTGACGGAAGCCTCACTGGAAAAAGATATCTAAATTTCCTTCAATGTGATTTAATTCATACTCTAGCCACTCCCTTTCCAGATGATAATTCCCAGTTTAACCTTGTGGTTTCAATAGGATGGTGCTTATCCGCATTATACAGGTCATGCAAGGGAGTACTCAAGTTCAATTTTAAGGTACGCCGATCTTAACCTCGCAGACTTCTTTGTGGAACAACATTAAAAATATGGTTTATAAATCAAAACTTAACGTAAATTCGTTTAACTGTATAATTTAAAAAAATATAAACTAAAAAAAATAAACACAAATATCAAAATAAACTCAATACCAGTTGCTTGCTTTCGTTGCATGGCAATCCAGGGAATTTAAAAAGCTATCAAAAAATATGTATGTATTCTGTTAGAAATAGTAGAATACATACAAAGTTTTGTACTACTTCCGATATAACCGGAAGTAGTACGAGTCTACTAATAATAGAGCGGACGCGTTTACCGTCAGCTGCAAATTTTCGGAATTAGGCAACTTTTAATGAACGTATTAGGAGGAAAACTTGTATATATGTATGTACGCGTATGATACAAAATGAAATATGTAACTATATTCCGCCAAAAAAGTATCGCATATTTAGTTTTGAATCATAAAAGTATCGCATAATTTTTGTTTGTAGCATAAAGTTGTAAATATACTTTAATGCGCTCTAAGATATAATTTCTATGATTGTTTAAATAAAATACAGGCCAAATAAAAACAAGAACTCATACTTGAGATTTTTATTAAAACAAGAAATTATAATTTTGGAAAGAAAAATGTCATAACAGTAGCCTTTAATACTGAGTATTGCCACCTCTGGCTCTTATGACCGCTCGCATACGGTTTGGCAGAGATTCGATTAACCTCCGTATATAAGCCTGATCAAAATTCTCCCACTCGTCACGGAGAGCATTTTCTAGTCCATGCAGGTCCGCTGGGACAACATTTTGGGTTCGTATCCGTCTGTGAAGGATGTCCCACACGTGCTCGATAGGGTTCATGTCCGGACTTACCGCAGGCCAATCTAAAACTGGAATACCAACATCGTTAAGGTATTCCTGGACGATTATTGCAACATGCGGTCGTGCATTACAGTGCATTAACATGAATTCGTTTCCTATAATTGGCGCATATGGTACTACATGTTCTTCTAAAATGTCCGTTATATACCTGTGGGCAGTCAGTGTACCTCTGTCTACTGGTACTAACTCTGTACGACTTGTTAAACAGATGCCTCCCCAAACCATAATAGAGCCACCAGCGAAATTAGG
Source organism: Oryctes rhinoceros (assembly GCA_020654165.1). Lineage (NCBI taxonomy): Eukaryota > Metazoa > Arthropoda > Insecta > Coleoptera > Scarabaeidae > Oryctes > Oryctes rhinoceros. The sequence continues at coordinate 4,445,555 of JAIOKQ010000018.1, read as the reverse complement.
TCTAGGTACAATATTACACTGCGAATAGCGCTTACCGTCTCGTCTGTACACTGTGATACGCCTATCTGAGGTGTAAAGACCAAATCTTGACTCATCTGTGAAGAGTATATTGGCCCAGTCATTAATGTTCCAATTTACATGGTCTCTGGCAAACCTTAAGCGAGCCACTCGGTGGTTCCTAGTGAGACGAGGGGCTGTTACAGCTACTCTAGCTCTTAATCCACTCTGTCGTAACCTATTCCGAATAGTTTGAGTACTCACACGAGTATTTATGACTCTAGCCAAGTCGTTCTGCAATTGTCTCGCAGTTACATGTCTTCGACGTAATGCTTGTAGTAGTAAATAGCGGTCATCTTGGCGAGTAGAACATATTGGACGACCTGGTACAGGTCTTCTACTGTAATTGCCTGTTTCCCTATATCTGGCTACGGCTATAGAAACACTTGACTGATTGGTGTTCATCAAATTAGCAACGTATGCTTGAGATTGTCCATCTTCGATTAAAGCAACTATAGCAGTCACTTGTTCTGAAGTTAAATTGCTCATTTTAGTTTTAAAAGCGTTGGTACAGAACTCTGACTTCGCACTTTAAAATTTGTCCGTATAGGAAGACTTTCAATAAACAATTGAACAAACCTCACACATATGCATTTTTCTAAATGTGTTCTTTTAGAAAAAAGAAAAAAGTAAAAAAGCTATGTTCCATGATTTTGTTAGTGTTTTTATAGTTCACATACACGAGGCAAACTTTTTGTGAACGTATAAAAATATCTTGGTTTATAAATGCCCTTTTTTAGTTTATGCGATACTTTTTTGGCGGAGTGTATTTGATGCACTGACAAGTATTCGACTCTAAAGTAGATTGTTTTGTGCTAATGGTGCTAAGAGTAACTCTGTGATTCTTAACTAATTGCAAAACTAACTACTCGATCAAGTACCTATTAATTAATGTGAACTCTAATTACATTGGCCAATCAATTTCAATTTTTAATTTTGCCATAAAATAATTTACACTAATTTCAATAGGAAACACAAAGATTTTTTAAAACAAAAGGTAGAAGGTTAAGTTACAATACTACTGTGTCTCTTATAAACAACATCTACAGCATCTCTTTTCAACATCCAACAATAATCTGCTAACATAGCAGAATTCCATTTCCCCTGATACCGTTTTTCCATTCCGATGATGTCTTGGTGGAAGCGCTCACCGTGTTCATCGCTAACGTCGCCCATATTTTCTGGTCAAAAATCCAAGCGAGAATGCAGAACGTGCACTTTAAGGGACCAACAGCGTGAAATGCTTGAAATTCCTGAAAACTTGTACTATGGAGAGCCAAGCTGCTTTTTTCCTTCGCCGTTAAATTGGTTTCAAAGATTCCATCATTTACTATTTCTCATATCTGAAGTCCAACAAAAATACCTTGTCTCAGTTTCCATCGTGGTAATTTCGGAAACTTTTCACGAAGGTATTTAAGACCTTTACCTTCGAGATCCAGTGTCTTTAAAAAGTTTTTCATGAGCTTAAACTTCACGTGGAGAGGTGGTTTTATGATTTTTCTTTTTCTACTCGAGGCTGATGTTGTACATTGTCTTTTCCTGACATAAACTGATCTCGTAAAGGCCACTTTTGCTTATGGTAACGTTTTTCCCTGTCACGACTGTCCCAAAGACATAAAAAGGAACAGTATTTGGTGTAACCAGATTGCATTCCCAAAATAATTGCAATTACTTTAAAATCTGCACAAATATTCCAGGAATAATCTTTGTACTTTATCTTTTCTAATAAAATTTTCAGATTTTCGTGAGCTTCTTTCATAGAAACAGCATGACCTATCGGAATAGAAGGATAATGGTTTCCATTATGCAACAAAACTGCTTTTAGGCTGGTCTTTGATGAGTCTATGAATAATCTCCAAGAACTGGGATCATGATGCGTTCCAAAAGCGTCAGAAAGTTTATAAACATTATTGCTGTAGATATAGCCAGATTACCGGCCATACTATAAAAATCAACAAAATTTTCATGTCTGCCTCGAAAAAGTCTGGACCTGCATTTTCTCCGTAACCAGAGCTAAGCCAGTGCTGCCGCTTTTCGAATCATTTTTACTTTATATACGCTGTTAAATTTCATCAGTTACTATCTTAGGGTAAAAACCTTGTTGGTCAGTGTTATTATACTCCGATAAGTTTTTTTTTTTTAATTCGTTGATTTATCTTCGGTCAATCACAATATTTATTATGCTTTTCGCCGAATTATATTTTCTGTTCTTTCTAACACAATCATTTACTAATCCCCGGTCGGGGTTGTATGTGTGCATGTGTGGCACACAGGAGCCTTAGATATCGTGTATAATACTTCACTGGCGACATTATTGCAGTAGACCAGATTACCGGCCATTCTATAGACGCATTTTCTCAGGAACCAGAGCTAAGCCATTGTTGCCGCTTTTCGAATTATTTTGACTTTATACTGTTCAATTTCATCAGTTACTAACTTAGGCTAAAAACCTTCTTGGTCAGTGTTAACGATCAATGCGTAATCAATACACATTTAGAAATACATGCAGAACGGCTTAGGTTAACAACAAACAACCCTAATTACAATTCCCGATTTAGTACGAGATGATAAATCCTTAAGACTGAGGCACATTTATAAAAATGCGGTTGACACGCTCTTCGGTGTTGTTCGGAACATTTCATGAGATTTAGTCGGAGAATTTTCGTTCTGGCGGTAGAAAACGCATTGGTCAATTTTCCTAACTTCGCGACCGAAATCTCAAACTTTGACTTTCACCTATGGCGCTGAAATTCACATACGTACCTTTTTTCAATGTTCTGCATAAATATTAGTTGAATTGAATTATTCTAAGATATATTCATAACTGAAGCAAGGAAAATTTGCTTCTCTCAGGATAGATGTTGAAGTCAATATAAAATACGGTTAATTCCAGGAAAATGTAGCAAAAGCGTAAAAGTAAAAAAGCTGAAAAACGCATGCTGAAAAAGCACATTTTGTTAACTTTTTACCACCGCCAAAGAAGTTACCTGGCAAAAATGTCTTTACTTCCCAAACGGCAACTTAATGTGGGTAGCTTTCATGAAAAATGTAGTAATCCAAAGATTCGTTTAGCGCTGTACATCACTACATCTCAAGGGGATATTATTATTTCAGGAACTTCGGCAAATATGACTAATATTTACAATGCTACTGCTTAGTCGGATATAGGAGGAATATGAAATGACCGAGTGCCGGCAAGCGGTTAATTTCTGAGACGTGCGCTGTGGTCTGTTCATGCAACTAACAGATTTTACTTTCTTGGTATTCATCTGTTGATAAGCTTCTGATGCATGATCCAGAAATGATAATATTTGTTTATACTGACAAAGCCTTACAAGAAAGAAGAGGGTAATATAATAATATATATATATATAATATTTATTATCTAATAAAATAATAAAGTCAATGAAGATCCATTAGAGGGATTTCTCTCAGTTCAGACTTTTATCTGAGCAGTAACCAGTTTATGAAAAAGAAAAATTAGACAACTTGATGAAAATATGCGCCTAATAAATGAATAGGATGATAACGAAGAAAACGATGGAGAAATGTACATAGTCGAAAATGAAGAATTGGAATTGGAAGAATCATGATGAACTGAAATTTATGCTTAATTACAAATAATAATTTCAAAATGTAACACTCTTAATTTTTCTTATATATTTTCAGCCAAACTTAAGATTTTTTAGTTCTTAATTTTATCAAACACCCACTTAATGATAGAAAATATTATGAAAACGTTGAAATCGATTAACTTCTTTAGTTGTAGGCTTCGATCGCGAATCTAGAAAAACTGGTATGTACGTATTCTAGTCAATCGGCCCAAGCTTAAAAGAATCTCTAACAGAATGATCGACAGAAGAGATGCCTTGAGTGCCAAATATCACACGGGAATGTTGGGCCACTTGGCAAATACGTAGCACACAAAGGCTACAGATCTCCGGGCAGCTCTGCCTGTTTACGGACGACTAACAAAGGTCAAGAGAATATACGGATGACTCGGTCTCGACGCAGCCAACTTTCCAAATCCGCCCATAGTGACGTATGCAATACCAATGAAATACGAGAATGGAAACGTTATCGTTTCCTATTACGCATTAACTTCAGACTTGTGCATAATGACCGGATTAATTGTTAATTGTTAATTGTTAAAAACATTTTTAGCTGCGAATGGAATTGATTTAGTGATAATATGATCTAATAGGATAATTACTGTTACTGCATTGCATATAATTTGTAAAACATGGAAAACATTGAGTTCTTGCGGCATGGAAACTATACTAATACGTATAGTCGTAATAAAAAGTACCCGGGTACCGAAGAAGGATAAAACCATACGGCGCACACCAAATAGCCGAGGGCATCCTTGTCTCTCTATTTTTAACATATTTTATTTCCAGTGTACGACAATATGTTCCTAAATGAAAACAACACATAAGTATCGGCACCCTCCGCACCACACAAGTTTAATTTATTATATGACTATATAATCATATATGACTATATAATAAATTAAACTTGTGTGGTGTGGAGGGTGCTGATACTTATGTGTTGTTTATCATTTTACGCCACAGTCTTTGCTTCCATTATTAAAGGAAAACAACTATTTAATGAATCCTTTATTGAATTATAAATGTAAATCAGACGACTCATGTATAGAGATGACAAAGGCAGGTGGAATTATTCCTTCCTGCTGGTGTCCCCGAGAGTCGACAAAACACGAGTCTGTCTAGTCGCTGCAAAAAAGTAATAATTTCATCCGCCTTTGTCCTTTCTACTCATGTATTTTAGAATAAAAACGTAGGCTTCCACGGCCGGAGTCTGCTGAAACTAAACGTTTTCCAGGTTCGAACCGTGTCATGTCGTTAAAAATAATAATAAACTCGACGTTTCGCCCGCGATCATATGGGGCTTCTTCAGGAGAAAGATAGGCAGTTGTTAGCACGGTAACTCAACGTGTAAACCACGCCAGAGGCGAAACTAACTGAGCGGGAAGCAGTTGATTTCGGTAACTCAGAATGTAAACCATGCCAGAGGCGAAAACCAACTGCGAAGAAACACGGAACGTGGTACGCCGGTGGGGGGCTGTCACTGATTGATCAGGTGCCACGGTCACGGATAACGGGTTTCCATATGTCTGGGAGGGGGTAACCTGTGACCCTATTCACATTCTTAGGATGCTCAAAGATTTAGATGGACTCCAGGATTTTTCGGTTCTAATAGTGAGGAGGATTACAAAGTAATGAAGTTGCACTGAAAGATATCTGGTAACCAGTGTCTAAATAGTGCTCAGGGATAGCCGAATTTGTTAGAAGGCGCGTTCTAACCCAACGTTCGCGCTCTGTTAAACGAGTTTTGACACAGCGTCCCGTTTCGCCGATATACACCAAACCACACGAACACGGGATTTTGTAAACACCTTTATTTGTTAAGGAGAGAATTTTGTCTTTGGAAGACGGGAGAATTTCTGAAACCTTTGAGGAGGGTTTGAAAATCGTTCGGATGTCTTGTTTCTTCAAAATTTTGCCGATTCTGTCCGTTACCTTGTGGACGTAAGGAAGATAAGCCGTAGCCTGATTGGTGGTGGTGTTTTCGGGCGTTGGTTTGCTGGTCGGAAGAAGATGTTTGTTGATGACTCTATTGATATCCCTGTTATGAAAACCATTGTCGCGGAGGGTCTTTCGTACGTGATTAACTTCGGTGGGGAGATTTTTGAGTTCAGAGACTGTCACCGCTCGGTGAACTAAGGAGTTGATTACTGAGAATTTATGTGGTGGATGATGATGTGACCTAAGCTACCATCAGGGTTACGTGTGACCAGCACGCCAAGGAAAGGTAGTACACCAAGGTAGTTCTACCTCCATAGTGAAATTGATGTTTGAGTGTTGATGATTGAGGTGGTCTAGGAAATAAAGTAACGACTCTTTGCCATGGGCCAGATGATGAAGGTGTCATCGACATATCGGAACCATGCCTTAGGTTTCAGTTCTACCGAATCAAGAGCGACGGATTCAAAAGATTCCATGAAGATATTAGCTACGACTGGGGAGAGAGGAGAGCCCATGGCAGCACCGGAAACCTGTTGTGAAAACATTTTTCCACCAGACGACATAAGCTGGCGGATTCACCATCTCGTTCCAGGAGATCTTCGACGATACTTACTACGTACGTTAGTACGTACGGGTACGTTAGTGAATAATGATGTTACGTCGAAGCTGACTAATATATATATATCCTGGTTCAGTGTGAATGTTGGAGATAAGTTCCACGAAGTAAGCAGAGTTGACTACATGGGAAGTTGTGTTTCCTGTGTACTTGGTGGTAGGTCGGAGAGTCTATGGCGCTAACAATGAATCTTGGGAAGACCATACAACCGTGGTAGTTTGGATTCACGTGGTATTAAGCGTTTTTGAGCTTCAGGAGGAATGTCTGATGATTTGATGAGGGTTCTAATTTCCATTTCTAGCTTGGAAGTGGGATCTCAATAAATCACTCAATAAATCCATCACGTTATGAAAGTATTTGCCGCGCGGGATTCTGAAAGATAGCAATGTTATACATTTGTTGCGGAAATGAAGACCGAAATCCAGCATAGTTTGTAATTAAATAAGATGATTCGTAGACTTCAATTCTTATGAACTTACCGCGAAATCTGAGACTACTATAATTTATATAATTCACCAATAATCTACTCTGATGAGGTGTATGTATTGGTAAGATTAAAACCAACTGATGAATCTTTGACTTAGTAATTTCTCAACTAATGGTCAATTACGAAAAGGAAGTTTCCAAAAAATGTGTGTGTATTAAATAAGAGACTAAACCATGTATAGTACGTTCAAAGAGGAATATCATTTGAACATAATTGTAAGTCGATAAGTGGCAAAATAATATAAAAGACTGGCGCACATAAAGCTAAATATTTGGCCATATGAATGAAAATGAAGATCTACTAACTCGGTTCTCTGTACTCTAGAAAAGATTCAGAGCAAGCTCCAATATTTTTTCGCTAATGTAGTGGTCATGGACAACACACAAAAGGCTCTGCGCGGGTTATACTTCAAACACCTAAAAGATCATGACTTATTAGAAGCCCTGTCGTTATATTTCCTTCAGTCTCCGTCGCTATATTCGAACACTGACAGTCACATAGTGGCGGTTGCCATAAGTTTTATACTTTCAACAACGCCATGTCAACGGTATTCACCATCGCTGCCACCGTTTCAGGAGCCGGGCTTGTCTGTAACGGTTTCCAACGAGAACTGCAAGATACTTTGAAATTTCTTCTTCCACACCGCAACGCGAGTGCAGCCGATATGCCGGATATAGTGATCTTGGATTACAGATATAGTGATCTGGGGAGAGGGATATGTACGTGGTCGAGATGTCTTGCTCGTGCGATACCGGAGTAACTGAAAACGAGACGGAAAAGAAGAAGGAAAATATCTGGACCCAATGTATCAACTACGGTGTACTTACGAAAGCCAAATCCGCACCTTTTCTGTTATTTTCGGCTTCCCCTGGGCCGAGTGCATATCACGATATTGGAATATCTAAAAGAAATTGAAATATAGAAGAAAACAAACGTGCACATACTCGCTTGTCAGATCCAAAAGCATGAAGCTAAACACATCATCCAGTGCTAGACCAACCATTCTCTGATCACCTATTGGTGCTGGTGACGAACCTTCTGAGATGGGGCGTTTTCACGAGAATACCATTGACGCCTGCACGGGCTTGTCTGCACAATTAACGAAAATAAAGAGGGAACGAGAGATAATCGAGAAACTTTCAATGGATGAGATGTAGACTTAGAAAATCACAGGAATATAGGTGATACCAGATTAAAGCAGCATATTCTAATTTAGTTAATATAAAAGCGTATTGCGGCGATTTTAACTGAAATTAATAGATTTTATGGTTTCAGAACAGATATTGTTAATATGCGACTTGCAGGTGAGAATGGTAGCAAGAGGTATATTCAAGTACATTGCTTTAATGTTCGGTAGCAGTAGGCGAATGGTAAGATTTGTGTTCACTGTTAAAAAAAGATATATCGTTAATAAGTGGATAAGAATGTTTGAACCAAGGTATGAGGACCGCAATCTGGTGTAGTTATATGCGCAAAGCGCGACGCCTTGCCGTCTATATGAAATGGATCAATTTTGATTTTGATTTTGATTGATATTGATTAAACTCTTATAATCCATCAAGTCCAAAATTTTTCAAAGATCAACGAACACCACTTCCCTGTGTGCTTATATCTTCTATAAGCTGACTGACTATTCATACATCAACCTAAATATCGTAGAATGAATAATGTATTAAAGTACAATAGAATTTATCCTTATTTATTGCTTCCATAGTTAAACATTAAACTAATTATACTTTATTTGTTTGTTTGTTATGTTACGTTCTTCCCACATCTCCATTTTTCATAGTGCTGTATGTCGTACAAGTGGCTTTGTTTGTTTACGTTATTTATCATTTATTACAGTACCACATTAGCCCTGTCTGTAATGTTTTACCAGCTATATACTTAAAGTCGTTACCAGGTGCCGCAAGCGTTAAATATACGTTTCGCCAAAATATCTCTATTTTCACCTTTTCAACGGCGACGTTGTGTGAAAACCATTAATTTTAAGCGCTATACGACCCTCTTTCTATAAACTCTTATCTGTCACCAGGCGTCTTGGATTTTCGCGAAACTATAGCGGAACGACAGAATACGCTCGCACATATTTACTTTTATAGCGAACTCCTGCTGATATCTTATATGTGCCATGTAAACGATATTAATCGCAACCTAATTCCGTGGCATTTAAGCGAAGGGGAAAGCCGACTGACTGAGCGGTAGTTGGATGATCGTCATCAGGGGAGAAATGTGTACATAATGTGGAAATTTCTCATTACGATTAATACCAGTCAGACTTATTCTACGTCCTAAGAAAACGTCTACATTGCTCGCTATTACCGACTGGCGCATTAAAACATAATGTCTAGGAAGTGCCGGATGTATACGTATGTACGTAGTTTGTGTGCGTATTCCTTAATCCCTTCCTCAAAATGGTGAAGTGCAACAACGCAATATTCACTAACATCGGGGACTCGGCAATACCCGCCTTACCGAATAGCTTCCATTTGACTTTTGAATTGCCTTAAGTTTAGAGGTATATATACCGTTCTACTAGAGTATTAAAACACTCTGAAATAACTTTAAGCATTCAGTGTATTCAATTTAAGTTTAGAAGTACATATATTTGAGAGTTTAAATGCATACTTGAGATCTACATGTTGTACGTTCCTACGAGACTTACTTTATCAAAACATTAATTATAAATTAATTTTGCTCATTGCCCGCGGAGTGTTTTGTTTCATTTACCAATTGAAGCTCATTACAATTTTAATTAATTGTGCTCGTAGACGGATATTTACTTTAGTTATATGAAAATTGCAAACTGGCAATACTAGTTAGTATTCAGTGTCAAATAGAGTATTTATTACGCAAAACAACCACTAGCATATCAACTAATCTTCACTGCCTGCGATTCATTCGGCAGTTTTGCTTATCACTATAAATAATACACGTAGCCCGTATATTAAATTCTAACTGAATAATTTTAGCTATAATTTTAAGCTGGTGATAACTATCGTGGGTGGTCTCGCTAGTGAAGTATTATACACGATATCTAAAGCTACTGTGTGCCACATATGCACACATACAGCCCCGACCGGCGATTAGTAAATGATTGTGTTAAAAAGAATAGAAAATATAATTTGGCGAAAAGCATAATAAATATTGCGATTGACCGAAGGTAAATCAACGAATTCAAAAAAAGCTTATCGATGAATAGTTACACTGACCAACAAGGTTTCTACCCTAAGTTAGTAACTGATGAAATTGAACAACATATATAAAGTAAAAATGATTCGAAAAGCGGCAACATTGGCTTAGTTCTGGTTACAAAGAAAATGCCTTTATAGTATGGCCGGTAATCTGGTCTACTGCAATAATGTTTATAAACTTTCTGAAGCTTTTTGAACACATCATGATCCCAGTTCTTGGAGATTATCCATAGAATCATCAAACATCAGCCTAAAAGCAGTTTTGTTGCATAATGGAAACCATTATCCTTCTATTCCGATAGCTCGTGCTGTTTTTATGAAAGAAACTCACGAAAATCTGAAAATTTTATTAGAAAAGATAAAGTACGACGACTATTTCTGGAATATTTGTGCCGATTTGAAAACAATTGCAACTATTTTGAGCATGTAATCTGGTTACACCAAATACTGTTGCTCTTTATGTCTTTGGGACAGTCGTGACAGGGAAAAACACTACCATAAGCAAGAGTGGCCACTACGACAACAGTTTATACCAGGAAAAGACAACGTACAACATCAGCCTCTAGTAGAAAGAGGAAACATCATAATACCACCTGTCCACGTGAAACTTTATAAAGGCACTGGATCTCGAATACAAAGGTTCTAAATACCTTCGTGAAAAGTTTCCAAAATTAACACAAGAGGAACTGAAAGAAAGTATTTTCGTGGGACCTCAGATACGAGAAATAGTAAATGACGAAATCTTTGAAACCAAATTAACAGCGAAGGAACCAGTTTATACCAGGAAAAGACAATGTACAACATCAGCCTCTAGTAGAAAAAAGAAAAGATCATAATACCGCCTCTCCGCGTGAAACTTGGGCTCATGAAAAATTTTGTAAGGGCACTGAATCTCGAAGGTGAAGGTTTTAAATATCTTCATGAAAAGTTTCCAAACTTAACACAAGGAAAACTGAAAGGAGGTATTTTTGTTGGATCTCAGATACGAGAAATAGTAAACGATGAAATCTTTGAAACCAAATTAACAGCGAAGGAAAAACAGCTTGGCTCTCCATGTTACAAATTTTCAAGGATTTCTTGGGAAACAAAAAAGCTGACAACTATAAAACTTTAGCAACGGATATGTTACAAGCATTTCACGCGGCTGGCTGTAGTATGTCCCTTAAAGTGCACATTCTACATTCTCACTTGGATTTTTGTCCGGAAAATATGGGCGACGTTAACGATGAACATGGTGAGCGCTTCCACCAAGACATCATAGGAATGGAACAACGGTATCAGGGGAAATGGAATCCTGTTAGGTCCTGTTAGCAGATTACTGTTGGATGTTAAGAAGAGACGCTGTAGATATCATTTATAAGAGACGGAGCAGTATTACTTCACATTTCTAATTATGATAATTTGAAATATACATTAAATTATGATCTAACCTAAAAAAACATTTTCATCGAAATATAAAGAAAAGTCGAGCTAACTTGACCTTCTACCTTTTATTAAAATAAATATTTTCTATTGAAATTAGTATAAATTATTTTATGGCAAAATCAAAAGTTGAAATTTGTTGGCCAGTGTTATCAGTTGCGGCTTCTTCATTAGGTCCATTGGTCCATTTTCGATGATTTAACGTAGTGAAGAAGCCGCCGCTGTATATGATGGTTCAAGTGTTAAAGCCGACGAAATCTTCAGCTTTATATTTCAAATCTTCAAACGGGTACTAGTGAAAAGTTCGAAATTTCAGTAACCCAGGTGTTAATGCTTGTAACTGATAGCGGATCAGCGATACTTCATACTGGGCGCTTGCTTGTCTGTCAATTTAACCTGAATAACACTCCAAATGTTTCTTAAATATTTACATCTTCCGTATAAGCTACTTCAATATAAACGCACGGTGTAAAATGTAATATGGCGCTTGTTGGAATACAGGATTAATACTGGGAAGGGAAAGATGAAAGGAAAATATTTTAAAGTACATGAAAACGGGGAAAATATAGGATACGTAATGGAAAGCTCAAACAATGCAATCTTATCTTATCTTAAAATATGACACTTTAAACAATAAGGAAATCTCGGACCTATATAAAATTAATTTTTACGAGCCATTCTTATGCTTTTTAGTGCAAAATCAATGCTATTCTTTTTGTGCTTCGAAGAGTACAACTTCGGTATTTTACTCTTTCGATTTAGTGTTCCAGCGATTTCATTTATTTTTTAGTAGCCTATTTTCCTTATAATCACGTTTGCAAGGATATATATTAGTCATTAAATCCACGCCTTCTTCCTGTTTGGCTCATAAAATGAAAGTGTCTCTCCTTCCAGAAAACTGTAGTGTGCAGATCTCTTGTGTCTAAAATACTACCCACATAACACCAGCAGGCGTCATAGCTGCTATTTCGTTATCGTTTAATAAACAAATATTCTCGTTTACGATCCTTGTAATGTCAAAGTAGTTACTAAATATTTATTATATTATGTACATTATTAAAGCTTCAAACTCTGCTCTAATATAACAAGAACGCAAACAAATGTTATTTTAACGTTCATTCAATGCTTAACTGGAGGTATCATTCAAGAGTTAATAAATAATTTATTCACTAATTGATAAGCAGAATGCAAATAATAGTGTTCTAAAGCAAACGTGAGATTTCACCTTTTTTTTAGAATTTATAGGTTAAATAACTATCTTTAAGATATAAGAATTTTGAAGGTTGAATAGACTTCTCACGAACTCGTACAAAGTGTTTTAACGTTACCACTTGCACTACATCAAAGATAGTTATTGCTTCCGCGTATTGTGCATTCAGTCAGCTATTTATGACTAAACTCATAGGCAACCTAAACTTGATACAACATGATGTCCTTAATAAAATAGTGAAGCCAGTAAATTACAATAATCTTGTAGAGTAGGAGCATATTGTGACGATATGACGCCACAGCGGGAAATTCAATTGAGAATAGAAAGTATTTACCTCTCCTACTTTGCAGTAGAATATTAGATTAAATTGGTTTTATAGCTGCCTTGGCGTAAGCCTACCTTAATATGAAGCTCGATATATGGAAAAACGAGAAATTGTTACTGACCGACTTGCCAAACTATTCACCGGAACCTATCACTTTAACACAACACAAGCCTACGGTTGTGGCATTATACAGTGTTATTCGGATATAGTACGAAAAAAAAAATTAGGTGAAAGAAACGCATGAGTAATGCCTAAATACAAAATATTATGGTTCTATGTGCACATAGTAACGAGAAAATGATTTTTCTTTATTCGAGTCCGACTCTGTCTTAGTTAACATATGGGAATCACCGGCAGTCGCTGAAGCAGCGTTCGGATATCCATTTAGTATGCACATAGCATTCACCGTCATTACACGCAATTGCAATGGCATCCTATACGAATATCGAATACACCGATATGATTTTGATTTATGGCGAAACAGGACAAAATAGTCTTGCGGCAGAAAATTTGTCGCCCTGATATTGAAAATGTCGAAGATCTGCGAAACCGCATTTATGTTGCAGCTCAACGCATTCGCGAAGACATGGTAAATTTTACTCGTGTGCATAATAACTTTCGTCGCCGAATTGCTCACGGTGGACATTTCGAACATTTTTTACATTAATAAATTATTTTGTCCTGTTTCGCCTAGATCGGTCCTTGTTAGGACCACCACAAATTTCATAAAAAGAAAAAGAATGTATAACTACAAATAACTCAAAACCCGACATTTCGGATGCACTAACTTTAAACATTAAGAACACAAATCATATGGTTATCGGCATATTCAATGTAAACACATAAACACTTCGACATCAGCTGTACGACAGACTAATGCATTTCAATAGACTATTCACTATTCATAGCATCTACAATGCTTTATCGATTTTTATTTGCATCTGGGTTAACTTTGATTCATCAGCGGTATTTGTATAATATAGGAGAAACAAAGATATGGACTGGCTTTACCTGAATTTTGGGCCCTAAAATTTGAAAAAAATGTATATGTTACAAATAAATTTATTTTTAAATTTTCAGTAACACATTGATAGGTAGTCTTCAGATTTCGGTAGCTTACGTGCTATTTACAGGTAACCCTGTATAAACAATTATAAAACCAATTCAAACGAATACACAATAAAATACATATTGAAGATAAAGGAAGGACTGCATTACAACTTCTAAAATCACGCTGGCCAACAAATCTCAACTTTTGATTTTTCCATAAAATAATTTATACTAATTTCAATAGAAAACATATAAACATTTATTTTAATAAATGTGTATATGTGTATAAAACAAAGGTCAGGTTAGCTCGATTTTTTTTATATTTCAATGAAAAGGTTTTTTAGATTAGATCATAATTGAATGTATATTTCTAATTATTATAATTAGAAATGTGGAGTAATACTGCTCCGTCTCTTATAAACAATATGTACAGCATCTCTTCTTAACATCCAACAGTAATCTGCTAACATAACAGAATTCCATTTCCCCTGATACCGTTTTTCTATTCCCATGATGTCTTGGTGGAAGTGCTCACTATGTTCATCGCCAACGTCGCCCATATTTTCCGGACAAAAATCCAAGTGAGAATGTAGAATGTGCACTTTAAGGGACATATTACAGCCAGCAGCGTGAAATGCTCGTAACATATCCATTACCAAAGTTTTATAGTTGCCAGCTTTCCAAGTTTCCCAAGAAATTCGTTAAAACTTGTACCTTGGAGAGCCAAGTTGTTTTTTCCTTCGCTGTTAATTTGGTTCCAGAGATTTCATTATTTACTATTCCGCGTATCTGAGGTCCAACTAAAATACCTTCTTTCAGTTTCCCTTGTGTTAATTTTGGCAACTTTTCACGAAGGTATTTAAAACCTTCATCTTCGAGATCCAGTGCCTTTACAAAGTTTTTTATGAGCCTAAGTTTTACGTGGAGAGGTGATATTATGATGTTTTCTTTTTCTGCTAGAGGCTGATGTTGTACATTGTCTTTTCTTGGTATAAACTGGATCTCCAAGAACTGGAACAGAAAGTTTATAAACATTATTGCAATAGACCAGATTACCGGCTATTCTGTAAAGGCATTTTCTATGTAACCAGAGCTAAACCAATGTTGCCGCTTTTCGAACCATTTTTACTTAATATATGCTGTTCAATTTCATCAGTTACTAACTTAGGGTAAAAACCTTGTTGGTCAGTGTAATACATACATGTTATAATTGATAGTAGTAAGGAAACCATAGTTGAACTAGCACTTTTAAAATAATTTGAAATAATAATAAGCGGAAATGCTTAATTGATCGTTTCTATTTCCTAGTCCTATGGAGTAAACCGAATTTGCAAGCAACACAAATTTATGATCTTGATTTGAACTTCGTGATATACGCAGCAACGTATGCAACCACTTGCTCTTCAAGCTGCGTTTAGGCGTTCATACTTTTCTACTGATGTGTCGGAGGCACCCTATAATACAGCTATTACCTTCACATTACCATTCAGGAATTCTTTGCCCATTAAGTTATTCACAAATACCCGTTCTGGAAAGTTTTCTAAGAGATCCTGCCTGAGGTATTATATCAGTTCAGCGTTTGGGAGAGGGCAACATAGAAGTATCACTCTTTAAGTTTATTTCAACTCAAGAAAACTCTTATGTATAATAACATCACACTCGTTCGACACTAAAATTGGAGTTGACTTATAATTTAACCTTATTAAGCGTTAATTCGTTTTTGAGTATTTTATATAACTTCACGAATATTGGCCATATGTTACTGAACCGTTATGCGTATACGTGCAGTACACGCTTTCCGAAATGCCAACTTCTTTAATTTTGGCTATGTTGTTTCTACCTCCAGCACCATACTGGTCGCCATTATCGCTCTTAATACCGCACTTCAACTGTTTTTATCTCCTACTATAGGTACCGATGAAGTTAGAAGAATATTAAATTCAGCCAATAACGCCGTAATTGATGGAATGAGTGAATGACTGCTTTTCGTTGCTTTTCAACTATTTCAACCGTATCATCACGCATAGCGTGTTCCGTATGTCCACTCGCTCAAAGTTAAGTTTCCTCTGGCTGTAAGTTGGTTTTCGATGGTTGCAACACTATTTATCTCCTATTATACAGGATGAGTAGATAATTTTAATAAGCATATACTTGAATATTAAGGATCCATATTACTTATTTTTTCGAAGCTGCTATTACTTCATATTTAATTTGAAATAAAACACATAAAGTTAGAAAGCAGTAGAAAAGAGTGCTTCAATGTATGCACGACCTCGATGATTTTGCTTATACATGTTCATCATTGATTGTATTGATCCCCAAACGCGATAATCTAACGATCACAACACAGATACATCTAAAATGAACAGCGGCTACATCACATGTTTTGTCTAATATTCAATAAAATGTGGTCCAGTAGACTTATTTTTCTGTAAATTCTAAACATGTAGCTCCGGCAAGGCACAACTGGGACAAATAGTTAATTATTAATCATACCACCTCATAGGTTAAATACCGAATCGATGCTGAAAGTTACTTTTTTACCAGTAATTCTCGAAGTTCTAATGAAATATGGTGGTTTGAAAAAAACTTGAATAAAGCCAAATTTGTATTGTTTTACGCGGAAAAAATGAAATGAGTGACTTTTCGATGTTAAAATTAATCTAATTTACGATTTGTGGAATTCGGGAATTGTTTAAAAACACTTTTTCGGCAATTTAAATGTAAGCAGATAGATATACTAAAAATATATTGAAACGATAAACTAACTGGATATAGCGATATTCCAACACATATATAAAAATTTTATGCTTCTATATGCTCCAACTTGCTCCAACAAACAGCCACCACACTTGACTAGAACTTGAAATTAGTAGTCGAATTCAGACGATAATCACTTTGACAACCGAACACATATTAACTTAATTAATTAAAAACTAACGTGGGATTGCGACGTTTTAACACAAGTATCCACTGTGTTTTAATTAAAAAATGTTCGTAAATTTAAATTAGATTAGATAGACGAGCTGTTACAACAATTTATTTGTCTTTTTGTCGCATTAACGAAAAGTTTTGGGGAGAAATTTTGTTAGTTGTAGGTCTCTTACTTAAAAAGCGTAGGCAAAAGCTGTTTTTCAAAGCTTCATGGAATATTCTGGCAGGGCCTAAAACAAATTAACAAATATAATATCTATAATAACAATGTGAAGATAAATTGTAGAATCCGCAATATAGCAGATAATATCTACGGCAACGTATCCTGAAAAAAAAAAAGAAATCCAATTCCTGCTATTCTACCTTGAAAGCAGTATGCACACGTATAGGCATTTCAACCCCTGCGTGTAACATTTTATCGATGAAAGCTGAAATGTCTCCCGTGGTTGGTGTGCCTGACATTATTCCAAAATAAAATCACATCTTGAATAACTGCACCTTAACGTCGCCTAAAGGGAATCGCGAGTGTTGAAATATCTAAATTGTTGAATACGGATCTTGAATGTGCTGCTCGCATCAAATATTCAGACAGACACCGGCAATCAGTGGGAATCATCCGTCGGTACTGATAAAATGTACCCTGGGAGGCAGATTCTCGTTAGGGACGGCTTGTACGACGACAAAATAAGGTCTGCCGATAGATGTTGTAAAGAAGGCCATTCCTATTTATCTTGTTTGTCCAATTTTATTTATCTTTAAGCCTTTTTCATCTACTGTATTTTAGACGGTTTTCTCCTTTGGCTTATTTAACGTTTGTATTTTAGTTTCGTGTAGTCTCTATTGTTCCTACTCCTCTGAAACCATTACTAAAACAAGTTAAGAATATTCTAATGTCATCCGCATTTGTATTCAATAACAGCAGTTTGTAAACTTTATAAGGAGTTTTGTCCTCCTTCGGGAAACTCGGTATTCTTTATGACTTGTACGTTTGGTGGGGATATACATAGAGACAGGAACCTTTATCACGTCAGCTTGTATGTAGAATCACAAAAATGTTTTGATCAACTTATCTATAAGTAGCTGCATTCACTTTTTCCTTAACTTAGGAGGATTTACCATAATATGGCAATACCTTTGAGGGTTCCAAAAACGCCTTCCGTGAGCAAACTTTTTACGATGTCAACCAAGGAAAACGAAGTAATTTTGTTTACCCACCCACGCATTAGATACATACAACAAGAAAATATTGTTATGTACGTCCTGTGCAGCTAGAACGCTCAAATTTGAATGTATATAGAAGGCAGGCCAGCCGACAGGCAGTAAACTTTACATACTTGCTCGTTGATGCTAAGATGTAAATAAAGATGTGTTAATATTAAAAGTTAGGTCTCACTTTTCTAAAGAAATTTACAGGAATTTTATTGCAAACATATCCATATGAGGATGTAATGGAGATCCCAATAGATGTTTCCAAATCAAATAATATTAGCAATGTTACAAGGTATATTAGACTATTTTGAATTATCGAAGGGGGCAATGGCAAGACTTGCTAATCTTGTTTGACACACACGATTGGCTTAGCAGTAAAAATAAGTAACCCAATACACGATTCCCGCCGTTTCCAGTTAGGACAAGTCAAACCAGCGAAGAGTATCGTAGAACAGAATGGAATTCACTGCAATTAGGTACTGCTGAGGAATACACATAGAGTAGAATCTGATCTAGCCGGAATGGAGCCTCTTGACTCCGAACACAAAAAGTTACCATTCACCAACCCATAAGGGGACACCGTCGCGATATTTCGCAAAATCTGATTATTGCGACTCTAATTCAATAACGAAAATCCCGATTAATCAACAGAGAATATAGGTGCAGCAGGATAGGGCGACTTTGCATTGTATATGGATACCTCAATGACACGTCTTCAAACCGATGGATTGAGATAAGGGGTCAATCGAGTGGGCAGGACGATTTCCCGGCTTAATCGCTCTTGATTACTTATTATGGGATTACTTAAAACGTTGGGAATACGTCACTGAACCTCACAATATGAGAGAACGAATGCAACAGAGAATATATCGAATCACTACAGAAGTAATTCAGTCTGAACGGCATCGGACTGAATTTAATTGTCGTATAGGAATTTGCCAAAACACATTTAGCTAATGGTATATCGAAAAACAAAAAAGTCGTATAGCGATCCTTACTTTATAATATATTTTGCTGGTACCAACAAAAATAAATTTCAGTCTCTAAGTCTACAAATAAATAGCCCTTATCGTAACTTCATTTACGAAACGGGTAAACAGATAGAAAAATAATGCAAAATACACGAGTCCTCCTCCTGAAGCAGCAATAGTCAAGCATTTAATCGCATCTCATAAAGTATGCTAATAAACTGGTATTTATTGATCAAATTGACAAAAAGTTTCAATTTGATTTAGTTAAATCATTCAAGTTTTTTCGTTGCCTTAACAAAACGAAGGCAACGAACACCATTTATTGAATTTATTTTTTCTGATCAAATTTAGATTGTTACAATAATTTGCATAACCACATCCCTTGATACGTTTTGTAAATGTTTTATTGTTTCCTTTGTTCTCAATATTCTATTGTATTTTCCATATTCTGATATACGTACATATTTACATGAATATTGACTATTAACAGGAAACATAAAAATATCAAATAGGATACTAGCTTATGGGTGCGAGTTCTGGATACCAACTTAACGAGAGAAAAGAAGAAACTGCAAGCAAATGAAATGAAGTAGTTAAGGAGAATTTAAGGAGTTACAAGGGCGGACAAGATAAATGAAAGAAATAACAGAAGAGCTAAACGTATCATCATATCACGAGGTAGTGGGGACACTTACATATGTATCGGAAGCTAGAGCTCCGATTAAGAAGGAACGAGAAAGGCCGAAAGAGGCTTGAGATGGTGTATTGGGAAAGTTACTGCGAAGCAGACGAATGACATGGAGTAAAGCAAAGGAGTTAGCCAGTAAATCAGAATCCCTACACCCCTTTGGGTAATAAAATGTATGGACATATTAATACAATGCAATCCACTAAACTATTACAGCAATCCTTCGGTAACGTTCTAAATAAATTCAAACGTCGACACATAAACACGTCTAATTATTGCTTGATATATTTTCAAAATATTATCGAATGTTGGTACAAAAATAAGGTGATAAACATTTTCGTATTTGCCATTTCTTTAGATTGAAACAAAAAGAAGCGCACCGGACAATTATCAATTTGGCGGTTCTTGTTTAAACAATTGAAAGTCTTTCCGTTATGGAATAGTTTCCACTTTCCGCTAGAGGCGAGCTTATCGTTTGCGCTGGCAATAAAAAAATACGACAACAACCTACAATCAAACTACAAAATCACATTACAAATATTCCAAGCGTACGTTTTGTAACAATGAGCATTCGAATTCAACATCTGTTTTGTATTCTTAGCGACTAGAGTCCTTTATTAGGCATTTTCGGACAAGTGCCACTCACATCAAGTTGTTCTATCTCCTTGGGAAGCTGACGATTGTGTACAAGTTTAAATACGCATACTCGTACACACACTTGTACGCACGTGTAGGAACATCACTTCGTGAAAGGGAACGTGGAACAATAGGGTATTTAGCGAAACAATTAGTCCCGCACTATGTACGACGCCATGGTAGAACTTTTCGTATAGCTAGAGCTACAACCAAGGAAATGGGTGAAAGGAAACGGCAGCGGAGAAGGGCGCGTGTAATCGTAGGTTTCCCGCTAACTATCGTCGACGTTCCATTATGCGTCTCTCAAAGTTCAACAACATTCAATGGATTCCTCGTTTCTCGTGCTAAGCGGAAAATATACCGGGTGATACTCCTTTCGGCTAAATCACATTGCTGTTTAGGAACGGAAGGATCTTATTTTCCTTCTGTTAGAGGATATCTCGGGAATCATAACATTAATCAAAACGCCAATAAGGAACTTCGGGAAGAAGACAATATAGTTTCAGCTAATACGATCAGTATTGAAACTATGTATGTTTATGGTTGAAAAGAAATACTAGCTGGACACGTCAGGTCCACGAGAAGTTAATAGGCTAGGCAACCGTAAATAACACTATATAATAGGCTCAATTTACTAGTTTTAAACCTTCGCAAATAATAAAGTACTTCTTCAGAGAATCACCAGAAATAAGCCTAAAACATTACAAGTAACATAGGATTGAATAGCAACAAAACAATCACTTATGGCAAAACAACAAGTCTTATCCACTACAAAACGTAGAGTCAAACCATATTAAAAATAACAAACGAAACAAAAATTTAATCAATTAATTCGAGACAGCCCCAGGGAAAGTTGCAGGACCAACCAAGCTTATTGCGCGTGAATCTGGGTTCTAGAACTTAAGTACATCGGTTAGGATTTTCAAAAAGAACCGAGTGGCGGTAAGCCGACAAATACAGGTCCGTACAAAGCTATTCAAGGTGATCAGCTGGAAGTATACGCTTCGAATGGAAAGTATCATACTCTTTAATTCTCTTGCGACGTCAGCAGATGCTATTTCCACTAAAATCATTTGTACAATATTAACTTAACATAATGGAATATTGTTAAATATTATTTTTTTTTGCAAGGTTAATGGCTTAAAATACATTTTATTTTTTTTTTGTATTGTTTATTATGTTATTGTTTGTTATGTTTGGGACGAGAACGACGGTTCTTTTGCAAGTTATGGCAGATATGTAGCAAGAGAGAATAAATGTCGCCGAAATTACTGATACAGCTACGATAAACACCATTAGGGAGCATATTAACGTAATACATTTCTAGATGTATATGTGTCCTATCAACGACCACAATTAAATTTTATCCCACTACATATAAAGAACATAAAAATACATTAATTTTAAACCATTAAACTTACAAAGAATTTAAATATTTACCATATATTGTAAAAACAATTTTAGCGATAATAATAACTGCTGGCACTGCAAACAGTTTGTTAGCAAAGAGAATCAAATAAAGTAACGCTCGTTACTTGAACCATATGTGTCTAGCTGATCATCTTGAATAGTGTTGCAGGACTTGTATTTAGCGACTTACATCACTTGATTCTCTTTGGAGTTACCTTACTCTCAAGAGCAATAAGCTAATAAGTCTTAATCGGTTTCCCTCCCTGTGCTAGTAAGCGCTGCTGATCTACGTTTCCGCATGCAGCCGATTTTAGCAGCCAATAGAGAGGAGCTGCCCGCATGAGTCCGATTCCTTAGTGAATCGGTTAGTCGCTGGTAACCCCTTTTTCTCCCGTGCTACCCATGTCAAAGGAGCTCCCTTCCCAATCTTTGATGAGTAACAGTCCGTATCGATCTCTCGGAACCTGCTCCACATCTTGGTTGTCCAAGTCAGGTCGTACATGGCGACAACTGTCGGCCCGCTGGAGCTCAGGTCGCCCAAGTGCGACAACTATCAACTCCTCGGTGCCCAGGCCACCAGACGCTGACAACTATCGATCAGCGATGAAAACGGATCTGACCGTGTGGTACACGTGATACAAGTCTAAACAACGGGGATGGCTGGGCCCAAAACCTGCTCATTCTTTCTGTATCACGCCGACATTCGTTACTCTAATATCAAGAATTGAGTCAAACCCCGACGACTAGCTCTAAGCCTTAAGGTCTAAGTAAGAAGCTCCTAGCATCGGGATAAATTAGAATAATTCTCCAGCCAGACAAGACACGGGCGGTGAACTAGGTGAAACCAGGGTCATGCAGCTGCAAGGTTTCATGGGTAAAAGCTGTAGGAATTTTTGGAATTTTTTGGAATTTTTTGGAATATTTTAGAATTTTTTAGAATTTTCTAGAATTTTTTAAAATTATCTAGAATTTTTTAGAATTTTCTAGAATTTTTTAGAATTGTTTAGGCATTTTTAGAATCTTTTACAATCTTTCTGAATTTTTTAGAATTTCTTAGGGTTTTTTTACATTTTTTAGAAATTTCTAGAATTTTTTAGAATTCTTTAGAATTTATTAGAATTTTTTAGAACTTTTTAAAATTTTTTAGAACTTTTTAAAATTTTTTAGAATTCTTTAGAATTCTAATTTAATTAATCTAATTGAGATTTTGTTTTTAGAATTTTTTAGCTTTTTTAGAATCTTCTAGAATTCTTTTTGAATTCAGTAGAATTTTTTAAAATTTTTTATAATTTTTTAGAATTTATTTAGAATTTCTTAGAATTATTTAGAATTTTTTAGAATTTTATATAACTTTTTAAAATTTTTTAGAATTTTTTAGAATTTTAGATTTTGACAATTTTGGAGTAGATCAGACCTATTGTTATTCCGTAACGTCACTCACAGAGCTGGAGATTGTTTGTTGTTGTCTATTCTTTTACTTGAAATGTTATTCGCTGCATCATGTTCATTTAAGAAGCGATAAAGCATTGCAAAAATTTAGAACCAGTAAGTTGGGTGTAGTGTTATTTATGGTTATCTAACCTATTACCTTCCCTCTGAATATATGTATACGGTTACATCTAGATTTTAGCAGTTCAGTGGTTACTTGCCTTCTATTTAAAACAACGCGAGAGCAGCAACACATTTACAACAAACTGGGTTATGTATTTATTCGTAAATACAACACGGATTAACACACGTTAATGCATAGTAAACAAATTTCTATTAATAAGATTATTTAATTCGACGATTTCCCTCAGCATTGGTTTTTTTGTTTGCAGCTGGACTGTAACCAATTTAGTTCACAACAACAAAAATATAGTAAATACTTTCAAATATAGTCAATATTTTAAAAGAACTTCGACGATGTTGACTCGGCAACTTTTAAGTAAGTTCCATTAAAATTAACCTTAAGATATTAACAAGTCGTTGACGTGGGTCAACCAATTTCTTTGCTGCTTGCATCTAGAAGATACACAAAACATTTTTTTTTAATCTTTAATAGATAACTATTGCTAGGTACTTACGTTGAGATTACGAAAGACATGCAGTTATGTACGTACGCTTTAACAACAAAGCTGTATGTAAATACAATCTCTCTTTCGAAAATTCTTTCAAGATCGGATACTTAATCTCTAAGCTATTGCAAGATATACGTTGCTCATTTTCCACAACGAAGTATCCACTTCGAGCGTTTTATGCATCCATTTGGACTGCAATAGAAACCACTTTCAGATATTGCATATTATGTATATCTACTAAGACTTGCATATCCTGTATGTGCCGTAACGCAACGTGGAATATACCTACTCTTCGCGCAATAACAATTATTATCGATATCGCTCAGCAAGCGATATATAATATTAAAGTTCCCTTTGTCTCACGTGGAATATCCACCTAATCGTATTTATGCACTTGTAAATTGTATTAAATTTTCTCTGTGGGAAGGGAGCTCTAGGTGCTAGATGCTTCGAATAATTAATTTGTTAATTGGGACAGACACTGCACTGTTGTCTTCTCTAATGTTTCGTCTCCAGCGTGATAATTTGAACGGATATGTTTTTCGAGAGACATCTTCAGCACGAACGGCCTCAGAACACCCTTGCTTTGCCTACTTAACCTCGTTTAATTTACTAAAGCAACCGCCGTCTCTATTATTAAGTTTCTTTTTGGGGTCGTCGCGTACGTAGCAATTGAATCTCGTTATAGAGACCTTCAAAAGAATAGTTTCTGTGTGAAACTTACCGCTTGAAGAAAATAAATGCCAGAACTATTCATTGCGATTTCGCCTTCGCACGCGAGAAATTAATTCGCGCAGTCGTCGTGACGAATCTAAAACGTGATTAATTAAACAAATGTTAATTGACTTTGAATGTTAATCTTCTTGAAACATGACCAATCGAAGATCTTGCGACAATTATCTGCTTTAACTCATATCTTTTGCAAATATGTGCGCCTCACGTGAACTGGTGGAATATATTTAATCTATTATATATCAAAATGACCACTAATAATTATTTAACTTCCATTTATTCTACAAACAAAGATGAAATGAAAATGTAAAAGTTCATGTAACGCTTTAAAAACATAGGCCAAGTCAGTTGAAATTTAACGTATTACGGCTTTGAACCGTGTCATCTCGTTTTGGTTAAAATAAAAACTTGACGTTTCGCCCACAATCTTATTGCGTAGATGCATGCAAGCTACAAGTTAACACAAACTAAACCCCGAAACTCATCTTTGCAAGATTCAAAAAACCTCCTAATAAGCAGATTTCTAAGGTCATTGTAATGCATCAATTATCCAAGGACGAAGAATCCATATTATCGAAAGGCTTAAATTTCTCAGTTACCCCAAAAAACCATCCCAGTAAAAGAAATTATAACATCCGTCGCAGCATCTCTAAAAACTATTCCGAAAGCTAGTCCTGACCGAATTCGCTTTAAAACGGCCAAAGGTCTTTCAAAGCGAAACTCATCTTTGCAGGATTCAAGGAACCTCCCAATAGGCAGATTTCTAAGGTCATTGTAATGCATCAATTATCCAAAAGCGAAGAATCCATATTATCGAAAGGCTTAAATTTCTCAGTTACCCCAAAAACCATCCCAGTAAAAGAAATTATAACATCCGTCGCAGCATCTCTAAAAACTATTCCGAAAGCTAGTCCTGACCGAATTCGCTTTAAAACGGCCAAAGGTCTTTCAAAGCGAAACTCATCTTTGCAGGATTCAAGGAACCTCCCAATAGGCAGATTTCTAAGGTCATTGTAATGCATCAATTATCCAAAAGCGAAGAATCCATATTATCGAAAGGCTTAAATTTCTCAGTTACCCCAAAAACCATCCCAGTAAAAGAAATTATAACATCCGTCGCAGCATCTCTAAAAACTATTCCGAAAGCTAGTCCTGACCGAATTCGCTTTAAAACGGCCAAAGGTCTTTCAAAGCGAAACTCATCTTTGCAGGATTCAAGGAACCTCCCAATAGGCAGATTTCTAAGGTCATTGTAATGCATCAATTATCCAAAAGCGAAGAATCCATATTATCGAAAGGCTTAAATTTCTCAGTTACCCCAAAAACCATCCCAGTAAAAGAAATTATAACATCCGTCGCAGCATCTCTAAAAACTATTCCGAAAGCTAGTCCTGACCGAATTCGCTTTAAAACGGCCAAAGGTCTTTCAAAGCGAAACTCATCTTTGCAGGATTCAAGGAACCTCCCAATAGGCAGATTTCTAAGGTCATTGTAATGCATCAATTATCCAAAAGCGAAGAATCCATATTATCGAAAGGCTTAAATTTCTCAGTTACCCCAAAAACCATCCCAGTAAAAGAAATTATAACATCCGTCGCAGCATCTGTAAAAACTATCCCGAAAGCTAGTCCTGACCGAATTCGCTTTAAAACGGCCAAAGGTCTTTCGAAGCGAAACTCATCCTTGCAAGATTCAAGAAGCCTCCCAATAAGCAGATTTTTAAGGTCATTGTAATGCATCAATTATCCAAAGGCGAAGAATCCATATTATCGAAAGGCTTAAATTTCTGTCATCCCAAAAAACCATCCCAGTAAAAGAAATTATAACATCCGTCGCAGCATCTGTAAAAACTATTCCGATAGCTAGTCCTGGCCGAAGTCGCTTTAAAACGGCCAAAGGTCTTTCAAAGCGAAACTCATCCTTGCAAGATTCAAGAAGCCTCCCAATAAGCAGATTTCTAAGGTCATTGTAATGCATCAATTATCCAAGGACGAAGAATCCATATTATCGAAAGGCTTAAATTTCTCAGTTACCCCAAAAAACCATCCCAGTAAAAGGAATTATAAGATTCGTCGCAGCATCTGTAAAAGCTATTCCGAAAGCTAGTCCTGACCGAATTCGCTTTAAAACGGCCAAAGATCTTTCAAAGCGAAACTCATCTTTGCAAGATTCAAGAAGCCTCCCAATAAGCAGATTTTTAAGGTCATTGTAATGCATCAATTATCCAAAGGCGAAGAATCCATATTATCGAAAGGCTTAAATTTCTCAGTTACCCCAAAAAACCATCTCAGTAAAAGAAATTATAACATCCGTCGCAGCATTTGTAAAAACTCTTCCGAAAGCTAGTCCTGACCGAATTCGCTTTGAAACGGCCAAAGGTCTTGAATCGGGCAAACCTTCTACACCCAACATTTCCAAAAGTGAGAGAATAACCCTCGCGAATTCGAAGCTCATTCAAATTAAATAAAATTAATAAATACAAGAATTCTTGACCATTGCCAATATGTTGAAAAAGTGATGGATTTGTTGAATGACGGATCGTATGCTCTTACAACTAGAGATCTCACTTTAAAGCTAGAAAGCAAAGTTAGAAACCTTATCAAACCATTAGACATTCCTCCTGAAGCTCAAAAACGTCTAATCCCAGGTGAATCCTAAGTACCTTGACAAGCAAGGGCATACCTCTCAGACCGATTGTTAGCGCTGTGGACTCCCTGATTTATCACTTGTCCAAATATCAGGTCAATATCCTCAAAAAGTATATACTTATACTCCCATATACTTAACATTGCTCATTTCGTGGAACCTATCTCTAACATTCACATTGAATCACATTGATGTTATTCCCCAGAATTTCTAACCAGGATTCAATAAATACCATCGAACAGCTCTTGGAACGGGATGGTGGATTTGCCAGCTTATGTCATCTTGAAGAAAATGTCCCACTTTCCCATTTCATATCTAAGGACAATTTTGCAAGCAGTTATTTAGTGCTGCCATGGGCTCTCCTCTCTCCCTTATCGTGGCTGATATCTCCATGGAATCTTTTGAAGCTGTTGTTCTTGATTCGGCAAAGCTGAAACCTAAGGCATGACTTGGATATGTCGATGACACCTTCATCATTTGGCCTCATGGCAAAGAGTCTTTACCTGATTTCCTAGACAATCTTAATCGTCAACACTCAGATATCAATTTCGCTATCTCAATCTCTGAAAACTACAACCTTCCCACCGAACTAAATCATGTGCGAAAGATCCTCCACGACGTTGTTACAAAAACCTAAAAGCATATCAAAAGAGTCATCAACAAATATCTTCATCCGACCAGTAATCCAACAACCGAAAACTTTACCACCAATCTACCTACCGCTTACCTTTCTTATATCTACAACGTAACCGACAGAAAAGGCAAAATCTTGCTGTTACTATCTTGGAAGTGTTTATAAAGCTTCTTATGTTGCGTGGTTATGTTAAATGGGTATGTTACTAAATATTGGAATAGAGACGAGGACCGTCTAATAAGTCATTCGAAAAAGATACAAAAACAAACTATTTTCTGTAATTTTTATTTATTTCTCAATGTAATCTCCATTTAACTCTAACTCCTTAACTCCTCTTCAAGCGTTTCTCCAGCTTCTCTAACCCTTCTAAAAGTAAGATTTAGGAATGTCCTCAAAATAGACATCTGTTTAAGCGATGACTTTCTCGTTTGACGAACCTGAATTGTTGTCCACCGAGCTATGTTTTCCAATTTGGTAGAAAGTAAAATAAGGTTACTTGAGGTCAAAGCCGGCGAATACGGTGGGTGTCGTGGTAATTCAAACTTTAATTCCATAATTTTGATTATCGAAGCTGCGTAGGCGTGCACTGATGCATTGCCTTAATGGAATTTAAGTAACGGGCGTAGATAATTCCGCGTGCATCCCAAAAAATGGAAGCTATCGTCTTGCCGCTCAATTTCATCATTCTTGTCTTCTTCGAAACCTACTCGTTCTCAGAAACCTACTGTTATGACTGTTCCTTTGTCGTAATGTAGTAGTGTATCCATGTTTCATAGTTGATGCCACAGGTATATGCCCGTGGCCTCATGAAAAATGTCGAAAATGATTTAAATGAAATTTACAATTTTTCAATCGATTATCATAAATAGAAGTAGCATGATATAGATTATCGAATGTAAACTTTCATCTCTTTTCGAATAATTTTGTCTACTTCAACATTAATTTAAATACAGGACATTTATTACATAACACAATTTGGTGAAATATGCGCGAAGTACTAAAAAGATGTTTCAGAGACTTACACGTAATATTTCATTTTCCTTTATAATATATTCGATATGTATAAGTTATAAATTGAAGGGGGCTACTATAGTGGGTCGAATGGAGCAGCGTATCAAGATAGCGTAGGCAACACGGCACGTCGAAAGTTCTTTATTTTTCGAACTTATTCCAACTCTCGCGACGTCTAGCTAAAGGTGACTAACCTCGCAAGTTGCATTAAAGGTATCAGCCCATCATTTAGTGAACAATAGAGTAAAAACAGATATCGTGACAGAGTTTACATTCTGCAGAATCCAACTTAAATTATATAGAAACGTCCCAAATTACAATGCTCTTTATCCCGTATCACCTCTATGTTTCCGTTACGGCACATCTTGATCACATTCAAGGGCTGTTTTAGCAATTTAAGTTAAAGAATTGACGTGAAACATCACCATCACATCATCTTTATTAGTTACAAAGGTATACTTATTCCATTGACATATTTTTATTAGTAAAACAAGAATTTTGTTACTAAACATGGGTTATCTCGTTCAGGTTTGGAATTGTATCTTATTGATGTGATTTCAGGAGCAGAAAATGTTAACTGAACTGAAAATTTGGTTGCTCCTCTCCTTATCACATCAATAAATTACAACTCCGGACCCAAACGATATAACCCATGTTTAATAATAAAATTCTGATTTTATTGATAGAATAAGTCAGATGGAATAAATATACCTTTGTAAAACTGATCTAAAGTTGTTCAATAAACGTGATATGTTTCATGTCGGTTTCTTAATTCAAATTGCTAAAACAGCGCTTGAATGTGAACAAGATCTGTCCCAACGGAAATGTAGAAGTAATACGGGATAAAGAACAATGTAATTTGTTTCTATATACTTTAAGTTGGGTTCTGCAAAATGTAAATTCTGCCAGGATATCTATTTTTACTCTACTGTTCACTAAATGATGCTGGGCTTATCCCTTTAACTTGCACCTTGCGAGGTTAGTCACCTCTAGCTAGACGTCGCGGGAGTTGGAATAAGTTCGAAAAATAAAGAAGTTTCGACGTGCCGTGTTACCTACGCTATCTTTATGTGCTGCTCCGTTCAGTACATTATAGTAGCCCTTTCCATTTTAGAATTTCTAGATATCGATTACATAACGAATGAAGATGAAATATTACGCGTAAAAAAATACAGTTTTTTAGTATTTCGCGGATATTTCACCAGATCTTGTTATTTAACAAATGTTCTATGTATTTAAATTAATGTTGAAGCAAACAAAACAATTAAAAAAGATGAAAGCTTACGTTCACTAACCCATTTCAATTAAATCATTTTCAACGTTTTTCAAAAGTATTTCATAGATGTCGTGTTATTATTAAAGTTTGCCACCTTTCGTGCGCTTCACGAAATTAGCAGAGACAAGACAGACTCGTATTTTGTGGACTCTCAGAGAAACTAATAGACAACATAGATAAAATTCGCGTTGTTTAAAACCATGGTATAATTACGTTGGCAATTGTTCTTATTCCATCGTCGCCTGTAATAATTCTTCCATCTATTAACGAAATAGACGCCAAAACCAATGATTTTTGGGGTAGTACGATGTAGGGACACAATTGAAGTTAAATTCCGAGCTCCTAGATGACGTTCTTGACCATATACAACACTACGACGTTAAATGACACTGAAAATGTTGATGAAATGGACGGAAAGACCTTTTAATTGACGATAGTGAATTTTATACGACTAACGTTTATGCTGAAATATGCTGTAGAAAGAAATAATATTAATTTAACGAAATAGCGAATGAGGCAGAACAGCCGTTAATATGAGTTTTTCCCACGATTGTCGTTGGCTAAACATATATTAATTTTATTATTTTAACACACCTAAGATATCGGGTTAAAAGAATCGTCTTATAGGAATCGAGCTTTCTACCAATAGTTGGACCCTTTATCTCGATAGGTGGACAACGTTAAATCATAAAAATCTGCGAGGGCGCTTTAAAATTACGCATATCAGTTGTGGTAAGAATCAAAAATATCTTACTTTTCTTGGAAACAGAACAGTAACGGCTGTTTAATGAATAATGATCCTCTACGTTACTCTTGATACTAGCATTGGTGAATAAAGTACCGCTGTATAACATTTTCTAAGCTAAGATCTTAATGCTTAAAACCTCTAAAAGCGTAGCTATTTGTGTAAGTTATACATATACTCAGCACATATTTGGGCCCCAAACCCTCGTTAGTCTATATCCATTTATTTGGCAGAATAAAGCCAGCGAAATATAATGTTAATATTTAGAATAGGAAAGTTGCGAAAAGTTCACCAATTTTTATCTTTGTAATACTTATATGGAAAATCAAGCTGTAAGTAAGTAAGCTGTAAGTCATTATTGACATTTTTATTACTAAATTCCGGGGTTAATCGTCAGATTAACAAGATCCGTTTCTACATTGGGCGATGACATTTATCAGCAGATATATTTAATAAACAGTATTATCCTCTGTTCGAATATCCCATTCAAAATCATCGAACGATGCTTGCAGTGATTTTATATAGTTTCACGGATGATTAAAATTAATTTATCTACTCCCTGCCAACTGATTTTGAATCATTTTATCAATACTTAGCATTCTATGCTACAGAATTGACAAAAATTCTTGACGTTAGCTTATGAAACCTTAACAACATAATTGGAACTGATTAATTTAAACAAGCTTGAGGTTATTTATGATTAATTAAATAGGCCGGACTATTTGTTCCAAAATTTCTAGTATTGACTATTATACTAAATAATCAAGAAGCTACAATACATTATTGCCAACATCGATATTTAGGTTCACTGTGAGGTAAAGGAGTAACAACTCTAATCGTCCTTCACACTACATACCTGGCTCTTGTACCTATTTCTAACTACAAGGTGTCCAGAAAGGCTTGGGGGTATTTGTTAAATTCAATAAAAAGAAACACTACATGTCAGAATTTTTTTTTACTTTTAATCGTTAGAAAAAGTTTTAGAAAGTTAAGCTCCAAAGATTATGTTGTCTAAATGTTGACCCTCGGGCTGCTGGCACTCCGCTAACCGAACACGTAAATTTGCCATCACGCTTCTACACATCTCTCTGGAAACGGCGGCCATTTCACTGTGGATATTGTGCTTCAATTGCAGTAGAGTTTGTGGTCTGTTTGAATACACTTTCTCTTTAAGGTATCCCCATAAAAGGTAATCCAGGGGTGTAAGATCGGGGCTTCGGGGGGGCCAATTGATGGTGCCTCGACGAGCGATCACTTTTTCCGGGAAAAGTTGATTGACAGCCGCAAGTGATTGGTTTGAGGCGTGGCAAGTGGCGCTATCTTGTTGAAACCATGTTTCCTCATTAAAACCTTCAAATACCTGCAGTTGTGGACCCAAAAGGTTTCCCAGCATGTCGCAATACCGTTCACTGCTTACCGTAAGTGTTCGCTCGCGCCGGTCTTCAAAAAGATAAGGCCCAATGATGCCCTCACCAGACATGGCAGCCCACACAATAACTTTTGGACTATGTAATGGTCGTTCGTGTTCCTGCCTTGGATTTTCCTTGGCCCAGTAGCGGCAGTTGTGCTTGTTTATGTGACCATTTAAGTGAAAGTTCGCTTCGTCACTGAACATAATGTTAGCAAACATTGGGAAACATTTCATTTGCAAAATTCAGTCGTAGAGGATAGTATGTAACGTTAAGCTTTTGAACACATTGAATTTTGTAGGCTGTAAGATGTAAATCTTGCTTCAAAATCTTGTGCAACAACGATTTTCTAATGTTAAGTTCTTGACTGCGTTTGTGCACTGACTGAGACGGATTTTCACGCACTGAAACTCTCAGTTCTTCAATCTTGCTCAATGTTTGTTGGCTTCGAACAAAGCGCGAGCGACCTAGCTTGTTAATTTGTTCAGTCGAACCGGCATTTTCAAACATTCGAATCCATTTTCTGATGGTATCGTCCTTCACTGCATCCCGTACGTTAAATTCTGCACTATGTAAACGTTGAGCTGTGACCATCGAATCACCATTGCGATAATAGGCGCGTACGCAAAAAGCGCGATGGTTTCCCGGGTACATTTCCATGGCTACTGAATCTCCAAGGAGCAGTGTAACAATCTATCCCTACCGCGCCTCTTCCCACCGCGCCGTTACATGGGTGGCGCAGATACAAATACTCCCTATCCTTTCTGGACACCTTGTATATTAGAATAATTTCCCCCCTCTTGTTGTTTATTGTTAGTTGACAAGTGACTATGACAAATATTAGAAGTCTGAATATGGAAACGGCTTAGCTCTGGCAAGTGCGCGCATAAAGTTTTAAGACGCAAGGGTTTCCGTTACTTGATATATACAGAAAAGAGCAATTTCATTAAACCTAGAAAGATGTAAATAACCTGTTCTTCGAATTTGTCTTTTTCACTGATGAATCGACTTTCCATAATAATAACCTAATAAGTCATTGCAGGTTTCTTTATTATGGTACAAAGATTTGAAACGTTCGATTTGTAAAACCAACAAAGTCAGGATTTGCGAGCCACTATGTGATTGGTCCTTCTTCTTCAATGGCAATTTAAGTGGCTTTATAGTCATTGCAACGAGTAGGTTTGGGTAACATCAGGAAACCGAAAATTATGGGTCCTACAAAGCGTTAAAATCGGTGTCTTTAGTGTTGCATCTGCTGTTTATCTTCTTTGAAATTAATTTTATACTTCAAATTATCTTTTAACAAAAAAAAATCTGTGATAGTTCCTGAGATATTTACAAAAATTTAAAAACATTTATGGAGGCACTGTATTCCGAAATTGGGGATTCGGCCGCTAAAAAGGATTGTATTGTTCCTATCTAATGACTATCTACTTTTCCGTTCATCGAAATTTGAATTTTCGGATTACCGGTAAAGTCATATATAGAGGGATGTACACTCCGTCAAAAAAGTATCCCATAATTTAGTTTTGAATCATAAAAGTATCGCATAATCTTTGTTTGTAGCATAAAGTTGTAAATATACTTTAATGCGCTCTAAGATATAATTTCTACGATTGTTTAAATAAAATACAGGCCAAATAAAAACAAGAACTCATACTTGAGATTTTTATTAAAACAAGAAATTATAATTTTGGAAAGAAAAATGTCATAACAGTAGCTTTTAATGCGGAGTATTGCCACCTCTGGCTCTTATGACCGCTCGCGTACGGTTTGGCAGAGATTCGATTAACCTCCGTATATAAGCCTGATCCAAATTCTCCCACTCGTCACGGAGAGCATTTTCTAGTCCATGCAGGTCCGCTGGGGCAACATTTTGGGTTCGTATCCGTCTGTGAAGGAGGTCCCACACGTGCTCGATAGGGTTCATGTCCGGACTTACCGCAGGCCAACCTAAAACTGGAATACCAACATCGTCAAGGTATTCCTGGACGATTATTGCAACATGCGGTCGTGCATTATCGTGCACTAACATGAATTCGTTTCTTATAATTGGCGCATATGTTCTTCCTGCTAAACAGATGCCTCCCCAAACCATAATAGAGCCACCAGCGAAATTAGGTCTAGGTCTGATATTACACTGCGAATAGTGCTCACCGTCTCATCTGTACACTGAGATACGCCTATCTGAGGTGTAAAGACCAAATCTTGACTCATCTGTGAAGAGTATATTGGCCCAGTCATTAATGTTCCAGTTTACATGTTCTCTGGCAAACCTTAAGCGAGCCACTCGGTGGTTCCTAGTGAGACGAGGGGCTGTTACAGCTACTCTAGCTCTTAATCCACTCTGTCGTAACCTATTCCGAATAGTTTGAGTACTCACACGAGTATTTCTGACTCTAGCCAAGTCGTTCTGCAATTGTCTCGCAGTTACATGTCTTCGACGTAATGCTTGTAGTAGTAAATAGCGGTCATCTTGGCGAGTAGAACATCTTGGACGACCTGGTACAGGTCTTCTACTGTAATTGCTTGTTTCCCTATATCTGGCTACGGCTCTAGAAACACTTGACTGATTGATGTTCATCAAATTAGCAACGTATGCTTGAGATCGTCCATCTTCGATTAAAGCAACTATAGCAGCCATTTGTTCTGAAGTTAAATTGCTCATTTTAGTTTTAAAAGCGTTGGTACAGAACTCTGACTTCGCACTTTAAAATTTGTCCGTATAGGAAGACTTTCAATGAACAACTGAACAAACCTTACACATATGCATTTTTCTAAACGTGTTCTTTTAGAAAAAAAAAGTAAAAAAGCTATGTTCCATGATTTTGTTAGTGTTTTTATAGTTCACATACACGAGGCAAACTTTTTGTGAACGTATAAAAATATCTTGGTTTATAAATGCCCTTTTTTAGTTTATGCGATACTTTTTTGGCGGAGTGTATATGAATCATATTTATAGAATGAAAAACAACCATTTTCTTTACATTAAGGATGTTAATTCCAGTGGAATTCAAGAATTTTAATTGAACTCCCGACAGCGTCCAAAGTTCGTTCATAAAGGATAGAAACCTTCCTATTTTATCTAGCAACGGTAACGCTTATCATATATATTTGAATTTATACTAAACTTCACAATAAAGCTACCATAGCTACTTTCTGTTACAATATAATTTATGTAAATTACTCTGGAAGTAAATGTAACGAGCAACTCGAATTCTCTCGTTGTAACTACGGTGTTCGATAAAAGTGCCCGTTTCTGTAGATGAAACATAGTTTTACTTACGGCAATATTTCATTCGAACAATCTTTTTATTTTCCTCTTTCACCTGATCGTCAACGTAGTTCTTTTAGTCGCGCTTCCACTATCTGCGCTCAACATCACGAAGATACCGGCCCCGCTGGCAAACTAGATTTCTGGGTTCATTTCGTCGCTTACTTGATTTATCTCGTCCGAGCTTGTTTCAAGTGAATGCCGATCGAAGCGCAGACGTCACATGGGACTGACGCTTTCAATTCAGCTGTCCATATTGTTGGCTTAAGGATACGTACTCATCCATCTCAGTCATGGTTTCGTGCGCTACCATTCCTACATCTGATTTGAGAAAATAGAACAGTAGAAATAATATCCGAGAAAGTTTCCTGTTAAAAACGAAACATTTGATTTACGTTGACAAATATTAATGTAATTAAATATAAAACGATTCCATCTTTGACCACATAAAGGTAGATATTTGTACTTTATCCGCTATTACTAATGCTACAAATTAGAGGTGGACATTTTTGAGATTTTATTGGTCCCGGCTCGACGTTTTATTATTCCAGATTGGCCTAAGTCAACATATTTGTCGGACCAGTAGGTCCGTTTCATTCAATAAGAAGGTAATCAAATCTGTTCGGTCCTATTTCAAAGGATACCAAAAAATTGATTTATGTTGTACTATTTCCGGTATTAACAAATTAATAACAACCTGGATTAGGTATTACTTATTTGATTGTAACAAAGAATATTAGTATATTGAGGATCTCTAGGCTCTTCTTCCTTCGTGAAGAATTGATTAAATTTTTTCGTAAGAATTTTTTTCGTAAGTGTTTTCATTGCAGAATTCGGAAGTGTTCCGCGGATTTCTACGGCCACAATCATTCTCTACAACTTAGTAGTAACGATCATGAATAGCAGAAGATAATGAGATGGAGAAAGTTGAAAATCTGCTGCTGTTTTAAATGCGAAACCTTTGCTCTTCTAACAATAAGTGGGCATCTTTTCATGCTTTTTTATATTTTCTGCTACAAAATGATGACGACACTAAACTTACGCATTATTCAAAAGTATGTAAATACTATTTACATGGTCGTGTACAAATAGAAGACAAGGAAGATTAAGTTTAAACTTGAAAAGAATGTTAAAAGCAGCAAACGGATTTAGAGATCCGAACGGGCCTGGCGATCCAAACGGGCTGCTGGTCCCATTACATTTTACATTCGACGTCATTTCACATGGCCATTTAATGCTTAAAGGCTACCCAATTGATTGCAACAGCACGCCTTGGTTCTTCTGGGTCCTATATTGCACTTCGTCTTAACAGCCGATCTTCGCGTGCTGCTGTCACTCTAGGACGTCCACTGCGTCTACGACGAGTTTCTAGGTGTTCTTCCTGCCAATCCATCCAAGTCCGCCTGATAGTGGCGTGAGGTCGACCCATGCGTCTGCCTATTTCCCGGAAACTGAAACCAGCCTCATGCATCCCGATAATTCGTCTTCTTTCAAAGGGCTTAAGATGGCAAAAATTTGCACGTCTTCGAACTCCTGGCATTTTTAAGGCACTAACTTTACTAATGCAATAACAACAAAAAACAAACAAACGGCGAACTACACCGAAAAATACCATTCAACAACACGCAATTTCAGGTCCTAACAGACAGATAACTTCCATCAGCAGTGGCAGATGATCGTCAAAATTTGATCTTCTGTTTGTCTCCATGCATTAACTCATTCTACATAATTCCAATGTTCTGCGTTTACTCCTTCGGGGTGGTTTATTTCTTTTGAAACGCAGAATATAACCAATAATAACCGACCTTACGCGGTCTGCGCTGCTACGTGCTAACACAAGTCACCAGGTCCAATCGTAACCATTAGGGAACAATCCAGCATTGATGAAACGTTGAATTTCCAACTTTTCTGGAAGCTTTGCGTTATAAGTACGTAAGTAGTCGAATTGCTTCAGTAATGAGAATTACATGGTTTGAGCAGAGCATCCTTTGTAAATTTGACTTTATTTGTACATTTAATGTTGTCAAAAAATAATTGATGCTCTGAAGACACTATTCAAATAAATTAGCAGCAACTATATTTTTCCTTCAACCCATCCGAAGTTTTCCAAATTTTGTATAATGAAAATAATCGTCGTTCATACGATTCAAGCGCACTCTCATTATCTACAGTTGAAAACTAAGTGACGAATATATTTTTCGTATCGGGTTCCTCCATCATAGTCACCTCCAAAGTTGGATGACATCACAAAAAACTGCGATAATTACCGAGCACTGCTTTTTTCCGGAAGAAAATTTTATTACAATACACTTTTTCCTAAGTATCTTGAAAGGTATCAATTTTTTTGATTTTTCGGAAGAATAATTTGATAAGGAAGAGAAAAACACGTTAAAAAATAGTTTTGGAACTTTTTCCGTTCGAAACTTTAATCCCAATTGCCGGACAGGCTGTATAAGGTTTTAGTAAAATTCATTCGGTTGCTGAGCCTAACCTGTATGATCACCAGTTCCAATTTCCAAGTTGGATACTTTCGCAGTTATAATAGTTGACGTACATACATTTGTCCAGTTTCCAGAATATTCCAGCGTATACTCCTTCATATACCGATCAGGCAACCTTTACTGCTGTTCCCAGCGCAATAGTTTGAAGTTAGGGTGAAACGTGCAATAGTTATTTCGAGTGGTTCGCCATCGTTTTCAGGTTTGTTTCCCATCTTTGCAATGAATGTTAAAAGTTAAGGTCCGTTTACCGTACAATAGAACCTTTAATTTTTTTTCCGAAAAAACCGAAACCGTCGAATTGAAAAATATTAATTGTTTTTATATTTTTTACTTAAATATTGTTTAAATATTTTCAGCTTGGTTGGGTCTGAATTCGTATTGAAAACTAAACTAAACGAACAGAATATTGGTAAGCTATTTACCCAATGCTTTGTTTATATAGAAATCTAAGCACATTCCATTGTTACTTCTCAATAAAAAAAGTAATAGCAGCTGTGCGTCTTTTTTCTTTTAAAATTGCTAGGGTTTTACCTCAAAGATACAACAGAAAAAATTCTACATCTACCCCTACCTCCGTTCTTGACCTTTTTTTGTCAACAGAAGACACCCACAAATTTTCACGACGAGCTAATTCAGAGCACCATGAATAATCCGGGGGTAAAAAACGTTCAAAATAAATTTATTGGAGTGACACTTGGGTTTCGAGGCAGTTCTTCGTGGGACAGCTGTATGCACCGGCGATGTTAATATTCTTGAATTAACGGCAATAAACATTATTATCTTATTATTATTGTTATTATTATTATTATTATTACGCCTAATAGTAATAATAATAATAATCAAATGTCATAATAATAATAATATTCCAATTCAAAAATAATTTTAGGAATGATACTAAATGTTTACCTTACATAGTCTTCGTAGCAAACTTCTATATAAATGGTATTAAACTTCTCATTTCCTGTAAGTTTCAAAAACTTTACGAACCCCATCTAAACTACATTTGACAAATTTTCAATCCGAACAAAGTAAGAAAGCAGGTAGCGTTTTCCCATCCAGAGAATATCCGCCACTACCTTGAAATTCCATTTGGGATGGTTTGCAAACTTGAAGCTACCCATCTCGTAATGCACTTTCTTCAACAAGTAATCCATATCCTACCCCTTTCATTATTATTACGACTTACTGCACTTCATAGATTACTGATATGTTTAATCTTTAATGATAAGTAACGTATATATTTGAGTGCACTCCCTATTTCAGCCATTATTATACGTACCTATGTATAGCTCATGTATTTGGTATATGTATATAACGATTTAGTTTAGTCTACAAAATATAACGTAATGTGATATAAAATGGTGTCTTTCTAAAATAAAAA
This sequence comes from Oryctes rhinoceros, assembly GCA_020654165.1. NCBI lineage: Eukaryota > Metazoa > Arthropoda > Insecta > Coleoptera > Scarabaeidae > Oryctes > Oryctes rhinoceros. Next base: position 4,406,128 of record JAIOKQ010000018.1, on the reverse strand, counting down.
GTAAGTGAACAGAATGAAATGAAACACAAGTTAAGTTAGTATTTCAAGAGTACGTTTCGTTTATTTCTTAAATAGGTTTAATCGCCCTCCAAAATAGGGAATTCAAGAAGGTTATCAAAATTGGCATAAGAAATGCGAATAAACGAGAATAACACAAGGAGCTTTATTATTATTGGTAATATTAATAGGACGGATGAACAAAAACGTGTGTACGTGCTGAAACAAAGCAGCTTTGTGGGAGTCTCTTCAGACGAAATTGAATGGGTCTAGTCGGTACTGATAAACAGCGGTTGATGTCGGTGAATTGAATAATCGAGATGTCTACTAATGTTGGAGGAAACGAGGGATGTAAATGGGTAGTTTGGATGACCTGAGCTTAAGAGGGACGCTAGACGGGAATTTTCTACATACTATCTATGATACTTATCGTTCATTGAAGTACTTCATGTTGCGAATGTGGCAGGAATAGAAGTCGTTCTCCTTTAAATATGTAATAATTGAACCGTTGTCCCTGATAAGTGGGGTTAATGTATCGAAGTAATGTGTGATTTAAAGAAATTGCAAATGAGTATTTCTACTTCCAAATGTATTCTTAATATGTTAAAATACTGCTATATAAGAGTTTCACCACATCATATCGGAAAATTACCACACCACTTACAAATTCAGCTACATTTTTAAATCGAGCAACGCAGCTATTATCCTTGGAAAGAAGATAGCAGAGTTGGCCAGTAATGCGCATATTTTAAGATCTTTATTTGCATAATAATAATATTGACAAGAATCATAACAGTTTACTAACTCAGTTCATAATAGAACATACACGGGCGTGCATTAATCCCGCTTACAGGAGAGATTAGGAAATAAAACAAATGAAAGAAACATACGCAATAATTGCTGCGGTATATATTTTTGAACATGTTTTACGAACAAGCTATTATGTATCATCTACAAACAGATTTTTTTTCACATAATTATATTTACTTTGAATATAACTTTAGTGCATGATTTACTTAATAATATAATAATATGTATTCATAAACTTTATTAGTAAAAATTGGTAAGAGTACTAATAAAAAAGATATAAAACTCGTAAAACAATTTTAAGATAGATATTATAGCAAACGTAACAAAGGAAGAGAAAAGAGATACACTACCCACGAACATGTTTCTGCCTACCCGACATCATCTGCGTGGTTCCGAGAGTATTTTTTATATCTAGCTTCTATCCCTGCTGCCTCACAGTTAATGCCACAACTTTCAAAATGACAAACTCGACATTCCTTGGTGTCTTCTAGTGCCAAAGAAACGTAATGCCTGCCGTCTAGAATATTGAGACTGTAATACAGGGTTACCTGTAAATAGCACGTAAGCTACCGAAATCTGAAGACTACCTATCAATGTGTTACTGAAAATTTAAAAAGAAATTTATTTGTAACATATACATTTTGTTCAAATTTTAGGGCCCAAAATGCAGGTAAAGCCGGTCCATATCTTTGTTTCTCCTATATTATACAAATACCGCTGATGAATCAAAGTTAACCCGGATGCAAATAAAAATCGATAAAGCATTGTAGATGCTATGAATAGTGAATAGTCTATTGAAATGCATTAGTCTGTCGTACAGCTGATGTCGAAGTGTTTATGTGTTTACATTGAATATGCCGATAACCATATGATTTGCGTTCTTAATGTTTAAAGTTAATGCATCCGAAATGTCGGGTTTTGAGTTATTTGTAGTTATACATTTTTTTCTTTTTATGAAATTTGTGGTGGTCCTAACAAGGACCGATCTAGGCGAAACAGGACAAAATAATTTATTAATGTAAAAAATGTTCGAAATGTCCACCGTGAGCTCTAATACAGGCATCAATTCGGCGACGAAAGTTATTATGCACACGAGTAAAATTTACGTTGAAACCACTCGCAGAAGGCAAGACGGCGAGGATAATCTAATTCCGTTAATCTTTGCACGCTCTGGATGTGATACGGATGAAGTAAATCATTTTTCAAAATTCGATGCACCGTCGTTTGGGACACATTTACTTGCTGGGCTAAAGTTGTAGTACTTATGCCTGGTTCCGCCTCAACGATGTTTAAAATATGTTCTTCTGCTTGCTGAACTCTACGTGATATATGACGGCCACGACCTTCGAAACGTGGAATTACTGATCCTGTTTGTCGAAGTCGATACACGGTTCTCACAATTGTCTCGGATGATGGATGCCGCCGATTGGGAAACCGTTCCGCGTACAAATTTTCTGCCGCAAGACTATTTTGTCCTGTTTCGCCATAAATCAAAATCATATCGGTGTATTCGATATTCGTATAGGATGCCATTGCAATTGCGTGTAATGACGGTGAATGCTATGTGCATACTAAATGGATATCCGAACGCTGCTTCAGCGACTGCCGGTGATTCCCATATGTTAACTAAGACAGAGTCGGACTCGAATAAAGAAAAATCATTTTCTCGTTACTACGTGTACATAGAACCATAATATTTTGTATTTAGGCATTACTCATGCGTTTCTTTCACCTAATTTTTTTTTTCGTACTATATCCGAATAAGACTGTATATTTCCCTCTGTGTAAAAAATAGCTGATCCGTATATAGTGAATACAGGATACTGAAACAAATGTCTTATGTTGAGTTACAAAAATCTCTGTAGTTACTATCATCAATTTTAATTGTCGACTACAATCTACGTAATTAATTAAAACATAGTTTATCATACCAAAGACTTCGCGTCTTCCACGTACAGTAAACACCGTAAATTTAGCACATCGCAGATATCATTTATGAAATTTTGGATCCAAAACTGTTATGTTGGTCACTGCAGCAAATATTCTGAAACGAAAATTATACTAGTCGACATATTATTGCCATTCGCCGAGCGTATCCTAAAAAAAACCTTGCCAGCCAATTTCACCATCTTCGTCTTCTTCGGAGACCGTTCGTCTTCAAAGATCCACTGTTTTAACTGTTCCTTCATTTCCGGAGCGTAGTAGTGTATAAATGTTTCGTTCATGGCTATGTATGTATAGATGGAGAAACTCGTCAATATTGCGACAAAACAGCCTCAGAGTAAACCATGCGATTGCGTCTATTCTTCACTGAGAGCAAACGCGACATCCGTCTGGCTGAGATTTTTTCGCACCTAATTTCTCGTGCAAAATTGAAAACATATCTCTCGGTATGCCTGTGGCGTCAGTAATTTCGTGCTTTAATTTGTGATCATTTAAAACCATATTGTGGATATTGTCTATTTGAGAGTAGTCACTTCCACTGTTCATCCTGAACGATTAATCTTTTGTGGATGTACGATTACGTTTAAATTCATTTGTCCAATTGTAAACGCCTGCTAACACAGGAGCGTATGTGCCATGGACTTCATCCAACTCAACTTTATTCTCTTTCGGTGTTCACCCTTTGAAAGTGCTTAGTCACCGCTCGAAATTCTCTTTTTTTCCATTTTTTTTTTCATAAACAAAAATTCCTGTCAAATATAAATGCCGATAAGGTTCTATTAAATGGAGGATGAACTATTGCTTGCTATGTAAAACCAAAATTCACAGCCAAAGTTTCTGATCCTTTAATAATAATAATAATGAAGTTATCGCACCAATCTGCTATATCATAGTATCTAATAGCTTAAATCAGGCAACCTTTACTGCTGTTCCCAGCGCAATGCTTTGAAGTTAGGCTGAAACACGCAATAGTTATTTCGAGTGGTTCACCATCGTTCTTAATAACAGTTTTGTTTCCAATCTTTGCAATGAATGTTAAAAGTTAAGATCTGCTAATCGTACAATGGAACCTTTAATTTCTTATGAATATTTTTGTTTTTACATAATAGTAAAAGTCTCCTCTTTATCTATTTTGTATTTATTAAACGATTAGTAGTAATATGATCGTCTCATATATTTTCTAATTTCGATTTGACGTCAAATCGAAAAATCGCCTTGAAAAAAATGAATTTTCTAAACTTGTTATACATCATCGTATTCTATGTAAAATCGGCCTTCTTCTGACGAATAAGAAAAAGAAAAAATGTAAAAAAAAATGGAGGGTACGGGATACCCCGTCCCCCGTTATTAACTTTTTGCGAATACGGATGAAGCCATCCTTTAATATCTGTTAGAATTTAGAAAATATTTGCAAAAATTGAAAAGTCATCCAAACTTTAGAGGGCCTGTACCCCAAAATCGTGCGGATACGCCGATTAAAAAAATACGGGTTTCTTATTTTAAGGTACTCTTTCGATCTGTTAAGTTTCATCGAAATCGGAGGGGGACACCAGCCGGTGTTCCCTTGTTAGTCCTACACTCTTTAATATAATACTTGATGACATTTTGAAAGATATTAAAGAGCAAACAAGGAAACTACAAATACGGTATAAAAACATGAGGATGGTGGAAATTGCGGAAAGTGCCTTTGTCGACGATTATTAGTACGACTTGGTAGTGTACTCGAGGAATGTGAAGGATCTGCAAGCAAACTTGATTATGAATCAAGAAAGCAGAAATTAACGGCAGAATTGAAAATGGAACAAAATTATATTATACATTGAACAGCGTGTTTATAAAAAAGAAGGAAATTTCAAAGAAAACAAAAATAACTGTGTTTAACACAATATTTATATTTAAACCTATAATTGACATACGGCTGTGAAAGTTGGATCTTAAATAATCAAACTAAGAGTAAAATACAAGCATTGGAGAAGAGATATCGAAGAGCCGCTAAAGGGGCCTTTATTTATATAGAAATCTAAGGACATTCCGTTATTACTGCTCAATAAGAAAATTGATAGCAGCTATGCGTCGTTTTCTTTTAAAATTGCTGCGGTTTTACCTCAAAGATACAACAAAAAAATTCTACATTTACTCACTCTACCTCCGTTGTTGACCTTTTTTTGTCAACAGAAGACACCCACAAATTTTCGCGACGAGCGGATTCAGAGCACCATGAATAATCCGGGGGAAAAAAAAACGTTCAAAATAAATTTATTGGAGTGACACTTCGGTTTCGAGGCGACCTTTGCAGACACGCCACCGCTTTACCAAGTTCGTCCAGCCGTTCATTACAGAACAGCACGGTAGGAAGTTTTAATTGATTTCGAGTGAGACTGACTACGATTGGTTTGTCATGAAGTGAACGATAAAATAGTAGACGAAATGCTACTTCTAGTACCGGTAGGATACCGGTAAGGGACGTCAGAAATGTCAGATAATGTAATAGGCGCCACAAAAATGTTTCAAAAAGTGAATGATAAGTAGCGAACTAATCACTTTAATGCCTATCTAATAAACTAATAGTGTATAGGACATTTGTACCTCATAATATATTTGCGTAGTAATGCATATACTCAATATTGAAAATAAAAAAGATATCAACAGTAAAACGCGAGTCCTGCATTTGCATATTGCATTCAAGTGATTTTTCGCATTCGTATTATTTGGTTACCATGGCAACAGTAAATGAAACATACCGACATTCATGTTTTTAACTGTTGATTCAATATGCTAAACATAAATAACCACACAAACCAAATTAGATCAGTGAGTTAATACTCAAATGGCAGGTTGACTTTTGATTTTTTTTTATTTTTCACCATATTTTAGGTTTGTTATACGTTTCTTAGTTGTTTTTCACCAAAAGAAAAGCATTAACAGGAAGAATAGCTTAAATATTCCTGAGTATAACACAAACGTAGAATACATGGAAATGGAAAAAAGGAATTTCAAGCATTAGCGTAGGTAAACAATCAATAGACAGCTATTAATTATCAACAATTGCAATAAAGGTTAGCAATCTTGTCCATAGCATATTTCTATTTCAATTCTGTTGTACATTATTGCTTTTTTATAGATTTTTTATTTTCATTTTAAGGTTATGCTGAGATATTTTCGCATTGTTAGTCTTTTTCTTTAAAAGGATTCATTAGCGTCACGATTATTATTTTAATTTATAGATCGGTAGAACTAATGTTTCCAGTTACATCCAGTCTTGGTTTTAATAATCCAAGTGTTAGCGAAGTTCAAATGTAAACATGTTATCGGTTGAAAATACACGTTAGGCGATCACAAAGGTCTTCTACATATGCTCTCTTTTTAAGGTGGTTCTGCAAGGCTGAAGAATTATGTAAAAAAGAAAAAACATAAAAGAGCAGGCCTTCTGGCCCCAGCAGGAGTATAAATGTTCTATGGAAGTGCGACAGAGAGAACACTATATGTAAGAGAGGGTATTTAGTACAATAAGTAATAAAAACAAGCAAATTATCGGTTCTTATGCAAAATAGAAAACGAAATCATTTATTTTTGGTACGACAGAACGTCAAGAGTTTTTATTCTTCCTTTTTTTCTTTAACCGTTTTTCTTCTTAAAACTTAATTTTGAATTATTTTTTGGAGTGTCGGCTTTCTTTTAATTTAATTTCGAATTAAAAGTTACATTTTCGTTCCAGAATTAGTTTTTTTTATTCCTTTTTTTTAAGTTACAACAACAAGCCTTTGATTTTGCGAAGAAATATATACATGTATATTTACTTGCGCCAATACGGTGTGTGATAATTGAAATTTTCTTTTTATTCTGTTTAGAAAGTCTTTGTGGGTTCAACATTTATACAGTTAATGGACGTTGTTTGTAGACAAACACGAAGCAAAATTCTAACTAACACACATCGTAAATAAATAAATATATATTTTTCGCAAAATCAAAGACCTATGATTATAATTTTGAAAAGGGAATAAAAGATGATTCCGAAAAATAAATGTAATTTTTAATTTAAAAAAGATTTTCTTCTGTGAAATCTACGTTGTTACATTTTAGATGTCATTGTTATTTGCAAAACCTGCAAAACATTTAAAAAACTATGTTTTTTAAAAATTACTGTCTAATGTTTCCATGATTGATAGTATATGCAAGCAGAAACAATAACAAAAATAAAGAGAAAAACAAATCAAAAAAGAAAAGTCAATAAACGTAATTTCATTAAAAACCATAGGCAGTTTTATTGAAGTATTAAAAATAATTCAGCGTAGATATTTTTCGTTCTAATGGTTAGTTCTTTTCTATTCCCAATAATTGATGTTCGATAGACACACCATGCTAAAGGAGGTAATTTCCGATTGCAAGATTAATGCAAATAACTACTTGGCCTCAACATTTTGAACGCATATTTTGCCTTAGCTTTAAGTAAGATCGACTATTCTTGCTTAATTTAGTATCCTAGGTGAGGCATTGATTGGTCCTACCTGCTTGAGCAGTTATTATAGTAACTGGTTCCGCATACCGGTTCCAGATATAATTCAAATTCCCACTTGGAAGAATTAATGCAATGAGGAGGGCTCCAACTTCATTGTTATGCGGGATTGGAAACATCTTTGCATGTGAGGTCCATAAGTTATGTTATTAGGCTTGTACTGTTACAAGTATACTTATATGGCCATGTTTACATGTAAAACGTATATACATATTAATTTGAGGTTGTTATCCTGTTATAGGATTTAGAACTGTTGGGCAATAAAGACATCTATCGTTTATCATTTATTGGTTGTACTTTAGAGTAAATTAGTATTGAAGAAATTAACATCTGCTTTTAGCTTAATTAGCCAGAATTGTGTTTACTAGAGACGAGCAACATAGGGGAATTTTGCAGCGAAAGACTCGTGTTTTGTCGACTCTCCAGTAGATAACACGAACCCATTCTTATGGGACGAATGAACATGAGTCTGTCTGGTATCGGTTAATTTCGTGGAGGGCAACTCGTCTCCGCAGGTTTATATATCACGCACCGATGCGCCATTTGTAGTCGTAGGCGACTGTAACCGTGTGCAGCTGGTAGATTGTAAGAAATTCAACCTTATGGAATTATTGTAAAATGTAAAATCCTTTCTGAAAAGTATGAAGGATAACATTCACATGAGCGCAGTAAACACAAATAGGAGTAAATACATACAAATGAATTTGTTTCTCAATCAGAGACATCTATTAGAGAAAATCCAACAGCAAGATGGTCGAACAGAAGTAACAGAAAATATTTGTAGGTTTTAAGATACTAGCTATAACATCGATTAACGAGATGAATACCAAGTAGGACACTGAACATTAAAAGAATTATATTCCAAATTTCGACGTACGGGATATTCGGTTTGCGCTGTACACAATGAAAGTTTTTAAACGGAACACGCTGTATATTCCTTATTTTTCTTACTTAAATAATATAATTTAAAAAGTTTATAAAAACTCGGTGTTTCTTTAACACCTGATTTCTGAAAAATTGTTATGAAATATTCTATTTAGAAAATCAATTAAAACTGTTAAATTATAGTTTAATGCTGTGCAAAATTTGTCGAAGACTTCTCAAAAACCGCTTAAAGAAGTTACCAGTTATCTTCCACATTCTTACTTGGTGAGCGAGATGTATATACACTCCGCCAAGAAAGTATCGCCTAAACTAAAAAAGGGCATTTATAAACCAAGATATTTTTATACGTTCACAAAAAGTTTGCCTCGTGTATGTGAACTATAAAAACACTAACAAAATCATGGAACATAGCTTTTTACTTTTTTTTTTTTCTAAAAGAACGCATTTAGAAAAATGCATATGTGTAAGGTTTGTTCAGTTGTTTATTGAAAGTTCCCCTATACGGACAAATTTTAAAGTGCGAAGTCAGAGTTCTGTACCAACGCTTTCAAAACTAAAATGAGCAATTTAACTTCAGAACAAGTGGCTGCTATAGTTGCTTTAATCGAAGATGGACGATCTCAAGCATACGTTGCTAATTTGATGAACATCAATCGGTCAAGTGTTTCTAGAGCCGTAGCCAGATATAAGGAAACAGGCAATTACAGTAGAAGACCTGTACCAGGTCGTCCAAGATGTTCTACTCGCCAAGATGACCGCTATTTACTACTACAAGCATTACGTCGACGACATGTAACTGCGAGACAATTGCAGAACGACTCGGCTAGAGTCAGAAATACTCGTGTGAGTACTCAAACTATTCGGAATAGGTCACGACAGAGTGGAATAAGAGCTAGAGTAGCTGTAACAGCCCCTCGTCTCACTAGGAACCACCGACTGGCTCGCTGAAGGTTTGCCAGAGAACATGTAAATTGGAACATTAATGACTGGGCCAATATACTCATCACAGATGAGTCAAGATTTGGTCTTTACACCTCAGATAGGCGTATCTCAGTGTACAGACGAGACGGTGAGCGCTATTCGCAGTGTAATATCAGACCTAGACCTAATTTCGCTGGTGGCTCTATTATGGTTTGGGGAGGCATCTGTTTAACAGGTCGTACAGAATTAGTACCAGTAGACGGAGGTACACTGACCGCCCACAGGTATATAACGGACATTTTAGAAGAACATGTAGTACCATATGCGCCAATTATAGGAAACGAATTCATGTTAGTGCACGATAATGCACGACCGCATGTTGCAATAATCGTCCAGGAATACCTTAACGATGTTGGTATTCCAGTTTTAGATTGGCCTGCGGTAAGTCCGGACATGAACCCTATCGAGCACGTGTGGGACCTCCTTCATAGACGGATACGAACCCAAAATGTTGCCCCAGCGGACCTGCATGGGCTAGAAAATGCTCTCCGTGACGAGTGGGAGAATTTGGATCAGGCTTATATACGGAGGTTAGCCGAATCTCTGCCAAACCGTATGCGAGCGGTCATAAGAGCCGGAGGTGGCAATACTCAGTATTAAAAGCTACTGTTATGACATTTTTCTTTCCAAAATTATAATTTCTTGTTTTAATAAAAATCTCAAGTATGAGTTCTTGTTTTTATTTGGCCTGTATTTTATTTAAACAATCGTAGAAATTATATCTTAGAGCGCATTAAAGTATATTTACAACTTTATGCTACAAACAAAGAGTATGCGATACTTTTATGATTCAAAACTAAATTATGCGATACTTTTTTGGCGGAGTGTGTATACAGGTAACAACGGGCAAGTTTCGATTCATAGTTCACAATTACTATTACGATTGAGTGCGTACTCACATACGTACCTATGTACACATTGCGTTAATTAGCAGCAATTGCATGTACTTACTGTTGCTCGCTCGTTATATCTCAATACCGTTACAGTATGTAATGATTTCATAATCCCTGAACTTAAAACAAATCAAATATTTATAATTACGAAATGTTTTCAAATCGATATTGCCAATCTTTCTATTAATAATATAAATGTACAACATAGAATATGATGGATGCACATGGTAGAAACAAAAGAATTCAAAAATATGTTGCATATAATATGGTTGTGGAAGCTCACAAATAGTTATAACTAGAGAGGACAAAAGCGAGTGAAATCATCACTTTTTTGCGGCGACTAGACAGACTCGTGTCTATTCGTCTACTGGTTTCCCCGAGAGTCGACAAAACACGAATCTGTCCAGTCGCTGCAAAACAGGTATGATCTCACTCGCTTTTGTCCAACGTTCGATGTGTCTTCAAATTAGGTTAACTTACTTCATGCTAATGTATACAGCTTCTAGTCAAGGCTCTTGTGTGATACTAGGCGACTAGGTGGTTTGCTTTTCAATATTGTATTTATTTATTTATATATTCAATTATTATTTGATACTTTGTGATAAGGTGAGAATGCTTTGCCATAAATTAACAATATAAAGATCTATAGATTATTAGGCGTGTAAAGTGACAGGAGTTGTTAGAAGCTTATTGTATGAGAAATATTTATTAAGATACAGTGCTACAACTTCGAAGACTTCTAGTCAGCCAACCATTCGTTATTTAATGTTTTTGTTGTTTGGTTCCATTTATTAACTTAGTAGTTAGTAGTCTCCTTTACAACATAATTCGAAAATAACTCATTTATATAGAATATTACTTTAATGAAGCCGTATTTGTCGAAAGGGAATCTCAACCAACTAAGGACCACAGTTCCCACAGATTAGTCAAATCATCCTTCTTACAATTTTTATTAACCAGAATTTTAAACAAGGAAGAAACAGTTTAAACGCTTTTATTTCAATATACACCAAAGAAGAATGCAGACATATGTTTTTGTTCTAAGTTATTTGGAAAACATTCAATCAACCATCAAAACTCATATCAAAAATAGTCCGAACTTGATCCAAGATTAAAACTCAGAAATGCAATCGTCAAAGGGCAACAAAAGCTTTTAAGTATGAAAATGCGATACCGGCGTAATGTATTGAAAAGAGCAATTTCAATTATAAGAATGATTGTGCATTAATGTCTAACATTTCAGAAGTGGAGAATTATACCAATGAAATAATAGACATTTTTTGAAAATTCCAAAACGACTAGCCGAATTTGATCCTATTACCTTCAACTTATTCAAAATTAATTGAAATCTAAAAATTGGTTCACAACTTATCCAAGTAGAAAGATCCATGATTGATAACTTTACTCGGTCACTCAGTTCAGGCTAAAATACCCCTCGAAATTGTTCTATGTGCATTGCCAACAATTATCGCTAATCTTAAAATGTGTAGTATTGAAGTACACCAGCCAGATGTAAGTAATTGAAGGGGTCAAAAGCTCACAGATTTACTTCCAAAGAAATCTCGCCGAATTAAAAAAAATTGAAGTAAATATTTTCAATGTTTGTGCCCCAACAAAAATTTCCAATTTTAGTGATAGCATATTTTGTTCCTCAAAGTTTTCGATTTATATAAATTCTAACACCATAATTTTTTCAAGCCACAATTAATTAACAGAGATTAAACATAATTTATGGCACAGCAAATTTGTATAAAATTTACACCGGGTACTACATCGATCGATGGAACGGCATACATTGGAAATTCTTAGAAAGGTGATATTGGTTGTTCAACTGTGATTGGTAGCGATTTCTATTTTTGTAGATACCGGCCGGCAAAGGTAACGCATGATTTCAATGCATACAATGCACATTTTCCGAAATATCTCGATAAAAATCAATATTAGATGTCCTAAGAAATACGATGTTTTACAGCTAAATTTTTCAAATATGTATGTTCAAAAGTAGAGCTATAGTAGTATTAAGAAACGAAACTTAATATTGAACTAGGAATTCAAAAATTTAATAATCACAATATAAGCGGAAGTATAATCATAATGTTGACTATACTTCCGCTATAACCGCTAATACCGCTGCTAATATATCTAATAGTATATTGGAAATGTTAATACGGTGGTTCTCTAAGAACAAGTTGTCACCCAGTTTAGAGAAAACAAAATACATGATATTTCACACAAGACAGAGACAAGTAAATTTTGGAGATTTACTAATGGATGGTACCCGACTCCAGCAGTCCCATGCATCTACATTTTTTAGGTATTACATTCGAAGCCAACCTAAGCTGGGCAGACCATTGTCAAAAGATAGCCCATTATATATCAAGCAAGTGCTATGTTTTCCGCTGTATACGATAACAGATAGCACCACCTTGCCTCAGATCACTGTATTTTGCTGAAATTCAGTCACGACTCCAATATGGACTACTGCTATGTAATTCTTCGATAGCTGCGAAGAAAGTATTTCTAGCGCAGAAGGCGGTAATTCGTAGTATGGTGGGTGCTCACTACACGGATTCCTGTAAACCATTGTTTAAGCAATTTATCATTCCGCCACTTCCGTGCCTTTACATATTTGAAGAATGTTGTTATGTTTTCTAAAATCAAGACCAGTTTATCAAAAATGCAGACATACACAATTACGCTACGCGAGTCAGGAATAACCTGCATGTTACTAATAGACTGATGAGTCATCAGTCAGTATAGTCATCAGTGATGACTATAACTCGCTCGGGTGTAAATAGTATTGGTATCACTATCTACAATAAGATCTTTGATTTTTTAAGAATTTTTAGAATAAGCATAAATAGAATAGCATTTTAAGAATAATGTTAAAAGATTGCTCTTAGAGTTCTTGTTTTATTCAGTCGATGAATATTTGCGTAGATAAGTATATATCGATATTGTTATACCTTTTTTTTCTCTAATTTTTTTAACTTGTTATATGCACATTTGTGTCAATTAACAAAATAAACTATCTCTCTATCTATCTATCTATCTTTCTAACTGGAAGTGTAAAATTATTCAAAATATTTTAGTACAATAGCACACATCTGCTTTAGTCTGCTCGTAAGTTTTCAGAATTTTCAAATGTTGCTGTCACATTAGTACAACTAGGTAACTCGAATTTTAGGGTTTTCAATTATTTGTTCCTGAAATTTTCTGTGCTCATCCGTAACTAGTTGCACGCTATTTTTAAAGCCTAAAATATACGCAAGTTCTATCCATATCTACCACAAATATTGAACATTCAACATTATTTCTCAGATTGCCAGTACTTACAAGTAAAATTACATTACAGTAATTACAGTAATATTAATTTGTGCAACAATGTGAAGAGCGATCAGTTCCAATAGCGGTCCCTCAATAGAGAAATAATAGCACCCTTTTTAACGCCTACGTACATTCCTCCAGTTATTTTCTGCATGGTTAGACTACGATTTCCGAGAGAATCTATGAAAACGGAGAAAATAACGTAGCCTGTACGTACTATTCTGTTATATAAGCAACGAAAAAACAACGATACGACAACTGAAGTAAAGTAAAGCAAGCGCATTGAGTGTAGTTATAATCATTCCTAGTAATCCAGTAGATATCGATATATTCACGTAGTCTAGAAAAATAGGCTTCAATAGAGCTTGAAACTATAAATATGCAATAGCAAAGCGGTTTGATTTAGACCACCGGAAATATCGTTGTCCCCGGAGAACGAAGAACAGCGTTCCAGACCATAATGGAACTTCGCAACTTGACAAAAGGACGTAAAAAACCGCCGCATTGTTATTGTATCGGGCGGTTTCGTCAGCATGTGTACAAATACTACACAATTTGAATTCACACAAATAACAATTCTACAACAACGGCAACGTGTACGCTCTTTTGATTTATATTTTTGTTCTACGAATATACCGCCCCGCGAATTATTTAAATCAAGTTCAATTATGCATATATGCACATATTTCATGCCATTTCTAGAATCAAAAAACTGGAAACAATAAATTTAGAAATGCAATGAAGGCTCGTTTTAAATTAATGAATGCCCGTTTCCATAATTCGTTTCGCTCAAAAAAGAATAAATAGCGCGCCCATCATATGCAGGGAAAAAGGTTTAATATTTTTACGTTGATGTAACATATTTTTCTTTCAGCCAAATGAACTTATAAATGAACAGAATCATGAAACAGGGCTTGTAAAAATTAAGAATCAATGAACTCCAAGCGAAAATGTACGGAAACATTACCTAAAATTAACATTACGAGCTGGTAGTATAATACATATCATACAATGATCTTTGTTCTTTTGTTTCCTCTTTTTTCCTTACAAATGCTTTGTTCAAAGCGTAGTACAATCGAGTTGCCTGCTCTATTCTTTCATTTATTTCTGCCTAATTGTTGCCGTCTTTGTGTATATTTACCCCAAGATATTTAAACGTGTTTATCTGTCCCACTTTTTTGTTGCTTAGTGTGTTTATCTTCTTTTCCAGCTATCATTATCTTGGTTTCTTCCGTGTCGATTTTTAGATTTTATTTTGCAGAGCTTTATTCCATTTTTCTAAATTATCATTATTAAGTTGAAAAGCGTAGAGCTCAAAACTCCCTCTTGTCTTAGACCGTCTATTGTTTGAATATTGAAATATTTTCGATTGGAAGTTTCTCTTCGTACATAATTTTTTGCATCCTTGTACATACTTTCTATATTGTTCCTCAGCTTACTACTCACTTCTCCTCTTCTTAAACTATCTCATATCTCCCTTCTTGATATACTGATTCTTGATATATAAACGCCATGTATGTGTCATTAGTCATTATATTCTCTTTTTTCCCATCATTTTTTTGGTTGTGAATATATGATCTTGGTGTCCTCTTTCTTTCCTAAAACGCCTTTGTGAATCTTCAAGTGTTATTTCCATTTGTCGTTTTAACCTTTCATCCAATATTCTTTCGAACATTTTAATTATTATACTCATTATTGTTCCTCCATAAATCTCGTATACACGGTGGTTGGCTTTCTTGAAAATGGGTAGTATTATACATATTCTCCATTCTTCTGGAATTTTCTCTTCTGGCCGTATTCTATTGAAAAGCCTTGTTATGTTGTTTTAATCATTTCGAGTGTTATATTGACATGGCCTGCTGGCTTTCTCATCTTTACTTTTAATATTATTTCCTTTACTACCTCCATCTCTATTTCAGATTCTTGTTCTTTTCTCTTTCGATATTTGTCTGCCTCTTCTCCTCTGGCACTTGCATTGTTTGATTTGTATTCTTTCCATCTTGCCATAATCCTCCAGCATTTTTCCTTACTTGGATGTAATATACTTATTGCTATATTTCTTGTTGGCTCTGTGAGATTTCAGAACTTTATAAAACAACTTCCGATTCTTGTGACTATCGCTGCCCATTCTTCCCCGAATTCTTGCTGCTTACAATCTTATTAGCTCTCTTTTGTTTTTAGTTCAGCAAGTGTTTCTTCAGCCTTACACCTTACGGTTAAAGAAAGCTTTAACGATTATACACATCAATCTTTTAGCACCTATACGTATTATGGTAAATCTAAATTCATAATTACATACACTCCACCAAAAAAGTATCGCATAATTTAGTTTTGAATCATAAAAGTATCGCATAATCTTTGTTTGTGGCATAAAGTTGTAAATATACTTTAATGCGCTCTAAGATATAATTTCTATGATTGTTTAAATAAAATACAGACCAAATAAAAACAAGAACTCATACTTGAAATTTTTATTAAAACAAGAAATTATAATCTAACAACTCTTGTCACTTTACTTTTTACTACCTTTCAAATAATAATTGAATATATAAGTAAATAAATACAATAATGAAAAGCAAGCCACCTAGTCGCCTAGTGTCACACAAGAGCCTTGACTAGAAGCTGTATACATCAGCATGAGGTAAGTTAACCTAATTTGAAGACACATCGAACGTTGGACAAAAGCGAGTGAGATCATACCTGTTTTGCAGCGACTGGACAGATTCGTGTTTTGTCGACTCTCGGAAAAACCAGTAGACGAATAGACACGAGTCTGTCTAGTCGCCGCAAAAAAGTGATGATTTCACTCGCTTTTGTCCTCTCTAGTTATAACTGTTTGTGAGCTTCCACAACCATATTATATGCAACATCTTTTTGAATTCTTTTGTTTCTACCGTCTACATCCATCATATTCTATGTTGTACATTTATATTATTAATAGAAAGGTTGGCAATATCGATTTGAAAACATTTCGTAATTACAAATATTTGATTTGTTCTAAGTTCAGGGATTATGAAATCATTACATACTGTAACGGTATTGAGATATAACGAGCGAGCAACAGTAAGTACCTGCAATTGCTGCTAATTAACGCAATGTGTACATAGGTACGTATGTGAGTACGCACTCAATCGTAATAGTAATTGTGAACTATGAATCGAAATTTGCCCGTTGCTACCTGTATACACACTCCGCCAAAAAAGTATCGCATAATTTAGTTTTGAATCATAAAAGTATCGCATAATCTTTGTTTGTAGCATAAAGTTGTAAATATACTTTAATGCGCTCTAAGATATAATTTCTATGATTGTTTAAGTAAAATACAGGCCAAATAAAAACAAGAACTCATACTTGAGATTTTTATTAAAACAAGAAATTATAATTTTGGAAAGAAAAATGTCATAACAGTAGCTTTTAATACTGAGTATTGCCACCTCCGGCTTTTATGACCGCTCGCATACGGTTTGGCAGAGATTCGATTAACCTCCGTATATAAGCCTGATCCAAATTCTCCCACTCGTCACGGAGAGCATTTTCTAGTCCATGCAGGTCCGCTGGGGCAACATTTTGGGTTCGTATCCGTCTGTGAAGGAGGTCCCACACGTGCTCGATAGGGTTCATGTCCGGACTTACCGCAGGCCAATCTAAAACTGGAATACCAACATCGTTAAGGTATTCCTGGACGATTACGGTCGTAATCGACGGTCGCCGACGGTCGTGCATTATCGTGCATTAACAGGAATTCGTTTCCTATAATTGGCGCATATGGTACTACATGTTCTTCTAAAATGTCCGTTATACACCTGTGGGCAGTCAGTGTACTTCCGTCTACTGGTACTAACTCTGTACGACCTGTTAAACAGATGCCTCCACAAACCATAATAGAGCCACCAGCGAAATTAGGTCTAGGTCTGATATTACACCGCGAATAGCGCTCACCGTCTCGTCTGTACACTGAGGTACGCCTATCTGAGGTGTAAAGACCAAATCGTGACTCATCTGTGAAGAGTATATTGGCCCAGTCATTAATGTTCCAATTTACATGTTGTCTGGCAAACCTTAAGCGAGCCACTCGGTGGTTCCTAGTGAGACGAGGGGCTGTTACGGCTACTCCAGCTCTTAATCCACTCTGTCGTAACCTATTCTGAATAGTTTGAGTACTCACACGAGTATTTCTGACTCTAGCCAAGTCGTTCTGCAATTGTCTCGCAGTTACATGTCTTCGACATAATGCTTGTAGTAGTAAATAGCGGTCATCTTGGCGAGTAGAACATCTTGGACGACCTGGTACAGGTCTTCTACTGTAATTGCTTGTTTCCCTATATCTGGCTACGGCTCTAGAAACACTTGACTGATGGATGTTCATCAAATTAGCAACGTATGCTTGAGATCGTCCATTTTCGATTAAAGCAACTATAGCAGCCGCTTGTTCTGAAGTTAAATTGCTCATTTTAGTTTTAAAAGCGTTGGTACAGAACTCTGACTTCGCACTTTAAAATTTGTCCGTATAGGAAAACTTTCAATAAACAACTGAACAAACCTTACACATATGCATTTTTCTAAACGTGTTCTTTTAGAAAAAAAAAGTAAAAAAGCTATGTTCCATGATTCTGTTAGTGTTTTTATAGTTCACATACACGAGGAAAACTTTTTGTGAACGTATAAAAATATCTTGGTTTATAAATGCCCTTTTTTAGTTTATGCGATACGTTTTTGGCGGAGTGTATTTCTTTGCCGGTTTAATCAACCGAAACTACACGAAATTGAGATACTAGTGATACGTAATGTAGAGTTTTTCCTTAATAATTTTCAATTAAAATTTTAGTGTGTGCTGTTATTTCTTGCCTTCTTTTTAACTTTAAATCATCTATTTAATTATACTATATTTTAGACGTGTTAGATTAATTTTATCTAGAGATTTCAAGAAAGAAATAGATAATGTGGTGGCTGTGTTTTCTCCATATGTAATACATGTAAAAATGGAATGCACATAACTTCATATTAATAGCCTTTGGCTGTCTAACCATAAAAGGGTAATTATTAAGGCTGCAGAACCGAGTGCTTTCGCAGTAGCGTATGGCTCGGTTATCATCAATACTAAAAATAATGAATGTAATAACTTGAAATGAGTTCGTGTCACATATTGGTATCCCCGAGAATCTACGAAACCCTAGTTGGTCTAGTCGCTGTCTATTTCATGAAGCGGTGTAGAAGTATACTCGTTTCCGCAGGCTTAATTATTAGTTTGACTTCCATTTATGACATTGTCGGGATTCTTACTTATAACCCCTACATAATATATCGCTTGTTAACCTTCCTGGGTTATCTGTTAGATTTCCCGATCAGGCTTTGAGGTCGTCTGCTATATTTAGCGCTTCATGTAACGAAAACTAGTGTTTCTCATTCGCGGTAAATTAAATTGTAATTGACCTTTCATTGACAATCTCCATTCCAGAATGCATTTTCTACAAAACTTTTGATATTCTCCGTTTTCTAAAAGAAAGAATGTTATTTTGTGTAAAATTATACTTTATTGTTAAGAAAATTACGTTTTGTACGTAGCACATTGTTATTTTGCTTTTTGTTTAAACTTTAGTTTTAATAATTAATTAGAAAGGGATATGAACTACGTATGGTTCGGGCAAGAGTGTAGAAATCGTATTTTTGCGTTGTGTTAGAATTCAGCCTCATAGAAACACAATAAACCTCAAGTAAAGTGTGTACTTCGTGGTTTTTACAACATTGAATGGAAGTAGGGAACGTAGGCGTGTTTAACGCATTTCGATAATATGTATGTTATGTTCTTCTGAAAACAAAACTCATCGAGAAAAAAATATTTGTATTATTTTTTTTTAAATACTTTTGTTTACCTACAATATCAAATTTGTTTTTTACAATACTGCTTAGTTGGCATTTTAGGATATATTTTGGCAAGAACCATCTGTAACGGAAGAATTGTAGTAGTAGATGATTTTAATAGAAGAGCGTGAAGACAGGCCAATTTATACAATACAGTCGCTGAAAAATATGGAGAAATAATGGGGAATAACAGTAGCAAAGGGCTTATGGAGTGCAGTCACAACTACAATATGATACAGACACATTCTATCAACATAAAGGAATACACAGAAACACAAGACAGGCTTCAAGCAAAGCTGAAAAGTCAATTATTGGCTATATATTGGTGGAAAGGAATAACAGAAAAGTAGTACTAGGTCTAAGAATTAGAAGGGTTATCAAATTAATAGCGATCATTTCCTACTAATAGCAATAATGAAGTTATTGATAAACAACCAAAGCGAAGTGAGGCCAAAGAAAGAGTAATCAGGAAAATATAATTGAAAGAAAAAAAAACTGAGGGGAAGTATGAAGAGATGATTAATGGAAAAAAAGAAATTACTCCACAAGATCAATGGGATGCATTCAAAAATCTTGTTTGTAGCACATTCAAAACAAATAAAGGAAAATCGCAAACAACCTTGTGGACTGAGGAAACTAAGGTGTATGTATTCGCAACAGAATAAATGGAGACAAATCAGAAGAGATTAACTGTTTAAGGAACAAAATAAAATAACTGAAACATTAGTGAAAGAATCAAAACAAAAGTCCTGGGATGAATTTGGAAGGAAGGTGTAAAATGACAGTAGCGGACATCAAAAATTATTTTCCAAAACACTAAAGAATTTCGGAAGTAATAAAGGAATAGACGCAATTGCAATAAAGAACGTCGATGGAGAAGTACACACAGAAGAGGGAAAGGTTATGGAACGTTAGCAACAATATTTTCGAAATTTGTTGGAGAATGAAGAAAAAAAGGAATCGGAGGCATTACATAAATGTAATAATCATCCAAATGAATATGAATTAGGAATTACATACGAACTATTAAATCCAATTAAACAACTACATAATAGCAAACTACCAAGAAAGAACAAGTACCTGAAGGTTGGGGTCTCGGGGTTGGGGTCTCATAGTGAAAATAAGAAAGAGTGTACTAGCTATAGAGGCATAGCTCTACTAAGCACTAGTAAAAACCTTCGAACAATAGTTAAACCAATAATATTGTATTCACAGAGTGGCTTCAGAAAAGGAAAAGGTACAATGGACAATATTTTTAGGATTAAGGAAGCTATCACGAGAGCATAAAATAGTGGAGAATCCAGATGTAAAAAACATACAAGGGAAGAAAAAGCTGCTGAAGAAAGAAATTGACTACTATGAATTTGCACGAATGGATCAATGATTGCGTTACATCAATATATTATTTATTTGATCTACACGGTGAGCTGCAGTGCGGTCTACCTCCTTGGCTTCCTGCCGGTGTAAGCGCACTTCTCAAAGAATTTAATGAAAGAGAGATATTTTGAGAATTCGAGGTATTCTCATTGTCAAATGTACGGTTGAATAATCTGTGGGATGTACACCTGTTACTAGGTTGACACAGAATTCTATAACTAAAAGGCCACGATGTCACTCATTGTAATGAAACAAGAGACGGATTACCCAAGATGAGCTCGAGCATGACGGTACATGGCCCAAAGCATTCAATCCGACCACTTACATCTGCGGATCAGAACAATCATCAGTGAAAACTGCTTAAAGGGATAGAATGAAATTCACTTCTATTGCACGATTATAAAGTCCCTATAAAGGATTTAAGGTACCTGAGAGTGTTCAAAGAGAACCTTCGCACGATTATTGGCATTCTGACTGGACACTGCCAGATATAGAAGTACCTTTACTGACTGTGATTAGCTGGAGGCCTGTGATGCAGGACCTGATAAGCTGAAGATAAAGCAATAGAACACTTTCTCGGCAAATGTCCTGCCAACCTCAATTAAAAGGGCTATGCTGAAGAGCGGTTACATCTAGCCGCCATTCGGGCGAGTTCCACAAAGAATATCGTAGCCTGTGCCGAGGCAATAAGTAGATTGGCGACCTAACAGGCTCCTCGATGTAGAAAGAAGGCAGAGTGGATTTATCGATGTTCGAAATGTACCTCACTTACATGTATTGTCTATAATCTTAAGAATGATAACATCTTTACCATACACCTTAAAACTAAAGAATGCAAAATACTTGCAATTGAAGGAAAAAGATCCTAAAGTACACAACATAAACCATAATCTATTAAGACAGAGCGACCAAGAGAACCTTCTCCTTAATTTAATACACTTTAGAATGAATTAAAAAATGATTTTCGTTCAAGTACACTGCTACTCTTCTTCTGTTGCATATTATCGATATGTACATGTACATATACAACGTATTTAAAGAAAAGTAATTTTAATCGCATAACACAATCGTCTGGTAACATTACGTGCACTTTGGTACTTATATCGCTTTTAGATGAGAGGACAGGAGTACATTAGAACGGATGTTTGGAATGGCCTACACCGTATACACCCATAGTAATCGTCCCTTATTATCGTTAAATGTTACGACAAATAATTATATATCCCTTTAAATTCGTACCGAGCCCATAAACGCTTAAGAGAAATAAAAGGGAACATTTTCATTTAATGCTTGTACGGGGAATATGTTACACAGGATGCAGTGACCAGATAAAATATTAAATAATTATGAGGGAAGATTAAAGTATGTGATAATTGCGAGATAATAAATGCTTTGAATTTACGATGCCACCTCATGCATAATCACACACGTATATGTGTTTGTTTCAATACATGGGAACCTTCTCTTCGGTAGGAAATGTACGGTATACAGTAAAACAACTAATGGAAAATTCAAATTCATCTCCTCGTTTTGCTTTGAATGCTATAATTAGACCCTGGTTAGACTGCTTTGACTGTACGCTTGAATTATATTAAAAACTTCCTTTTGTTTTATACTCACATTCGAGCTTAATGAGGTTACGATTTCTGAAACCGAAATAGCTTTTTTCATAACATTGTATACTTTTCCATATTTAATATATTAGCAGGTAGTTATAAGCAAAGAGGACAAAGGCGGATGAAATTATTACTTTTTTGCAGAGGCTAGACAGACTCGTGTTTTGTCGACTCTCGAGGAAACCAGTAGGCAACGCGAACATTTTCTCTATCTGTTTAGGTTGTCCCCTCTAGTTATAAGGTTCTTACAATTCCTTATTTTTTATTTCAACCCGTTTTAGCAATATCTCATCATCCGCTAGAATCCAAGTTAGGAATACCTATTAGCGTACGAATATTTACGAGAGAAGATGTAGCAGTTACAATTGAATGTTTGAAACTTCATGCTGTAAAATATCAAAGCTGAACGAAAACTTCTTTGTTATATGTTAAAGTAAAATGGTGATTTGTTGGTAAATGTTGAAAGGAGTTAAAAATAAAAGATTCAAAAATATAAATGAAAGAAGCTTCGATTAAATTTGGAGTAAACGATATAGCTTATTGTGTTAGATTGAAATCAATTGCATTAAAATCCGGCATTAGTTGATAAGTTTTCTGAGCAAGTAATACATTCGCACAGGTATTCCAATCTACTAAGCGATCGCGGCGTACGTTAGAATTGGTGTGATATAAATTCATATCGTCACTCTGGGAAAGAGGCCATCCAAACACTTTGCAGCACGGTTGATCTTTACAACGTACTGTTAAACTAATCATATCAAGTAGATAGAAACATCAACTTGTTTACTAACAGTAAGCAAGTAGTAATAGTATTCTACTACGCTAGCGCAAAGTTGTATCCTTAGTCCTTGAAACAAATAGTAATAATGCAATGTGGCTGAAGAACTACAATGGTTATCTTGGCATTGAAGAAGTAGACTGTCTAGTTAAAGAGGATTTGAGCATGGCTTAAATGCTCCAGAACTTGGAGCTTATCTATACGCTTGATGAAAGCATCAAAAAAATTTATACTGAAGTCACCTTGACGAGCAAGCGAACACCACTAAGATCCATGCTATGACTATTGGAATTGTCACTAGACCGGCCAGGTGGCTTCAACAAGATGGAATTAGCTGAAGACTTATGCCAAGTCACTGGTCTAGTTGGTTATCTAGAGGCCAACCCGCCAGGCACAAGTTGCTGTGGGATCTATGACTTCCTACCATCGTCTGCAACCGCAACTATCTTATTGTTGAAGAGAAGATTCAGATTTTTTTGGTTGAGTACTAGAAACAAGCAAGTCAATGACGGATACATCCACTACATGTGCTGAATTTTAAAGTTAGCTTTTAGACATCCTCGGAATTTGTATAAATACGAACATATTTAATTTTTTAAAGTAAATATGCTATTTTCTGGAAAATCTTGTGCGCGACACCAATTTTTATCGGAAAATATAACAGTAAAGTTATGATATAACGTATTTTAACTCCACAACTTCATCCGAAAGCCTCCCTCTCTAAAAATATTTCACTAAAAAGAGTATTTTTTTCTGTTTCAGAACTTTTACACCGCATTATGCTCCTAAGTGGTTCGGGGTTGAGCCCTTGGGCATTGCAAAGGGACCCCATTTTCGTAAAACGAAAAGTGGCCGAACATACAGGTTGTCACGGTGATCTGCTGAAAGACGACATGGCTCCCTGTCTTCGCTTGATACAGCTCAACCAGCTCCTTTCGGTTCCAGTGGATCCGCCGCGCTTTTTACCGGGATTCGCACCGTTCATTGATGGAACTATTCTCGTCAATCCTACCGCACCGCCGCCGGCTACAAATTCGCCGACGGTGGCGACATCTGCCGGATACGAATTAGCGGACTTTCCGGAACGAGATCTTCTTTTTACCTTAACGAGTACGGAATCGTATTTAGATCTAAGCGCGCAGGATCTAGAATTCGGATTTAACGAAACTAGAAGAGATCGAATATTGAGGACGTACGTCAGAAATTCTTATTATTACCATCTGAATGAGATCTTCTCGACGTTGAAGAACGAGTATACAGATTGGGAGAGACCGGTACAAAATCCGTTGAGTGTTCGAGATGCCACGCTGGAAGTTCTAAGTGATGGACATACAGCAGCGCCTCTCATAAGGATAGGATATTTACATGCTTTGAGAGGCGGGAAGACTTTTTTTCTACATTTTTTACACCAAAGCGGTGAGCGGGATTTTCCACAGGTAAGTTTAGGAATGAGCGAGTTCTCCATAGCAGATGCAATATAAATCATATATCCATATATATCAGTGTGGCAAGTTACCCTTCAATTTAATTTTTTCTTGTTATCGTGGATAAGATTGTTTTGCCCGGTTTATCTGGAGATAGATTCAATCCATATTTGTCGAGTTAAATCAGATAAATTTACTTTAAATTGGTCCATGTTTACTTTGTATAACCAAGATTTAAACAATGGAGAGAAAACATGGTCTAGATATCTAAAAAAATTTGTAAGATATTCAGAACATTTTCTTTTATAGAAATCTATTAATGAACAAAAATCTAATTACACGTAATTGTGAAATTTGTTACCTATTCACTGCACAAATCTAGTCAAAGCTTGCTCAAACAGACGTAGAAGCATTGGCCTACCTACTTGTTATATGTACCCACTCTAAAGCAATAAAACTATTAATTTCACTTTGCACCTTTGTTAATTGAATATGATGTTACTTATTAAAAACAATCAAATCCAAGTTGAAATTGAAAACTTCAAGGAGTTCAAGAACTTCTCTCGAAGTTTTTCATTCTAACAAAGCCACTTATATTTATAATCTCTCGAATCCCTGCTACTAACTGTCCTTCCGGTGTTTGATGGGAGCATCAATGTTCGAAGTCCTCGAATTGTTCGTAAGAATACAATCTTACGCAGTGGAAATTCTGGAATACCGGACACCGATCGAAGAAGAGTCACGCGATAATAATATAGATAATAAAAAACCAGCAAAATTGCAGTTAGCCTGTTTTCTATAAGTAAAAGTAAAGGCGTATATTCGCAACAATATGATCTGTTTACATTGGTGGAGCACTAATTTAGTTACTTGTAAATAAACGATTTGAAACGAATAGCTCCACGTATGCACACGTATCTGATTATTTTATATGTATCATGAAACACGTTAGTTAGAAGTTTTAGGGAGGATGTCGTTATAAATGAAATTGATCTGTGATCTTAGTAGCACTGACAGTTGGCGCAATATTGGCTCCCGATCGCGGATAGCTCGGCATTATGTGAAAATGTGAACATTTTACGCATTTGGCCAAACATTGGCTTACAACGTTCTCACTGCGTGACGTTACATGTTTACAACGCTTGACAACTGATCTTCAACTGACGCTGCACCGACTGAATTGATTCAACTTTGCCTTACTTATGATACTCAAGAGTTTACTGCCAAGCATCATTTCCCAATTGTCGACCAACGACTAACTAATTTTGCTAACTTAAAGTCAATCGATACCCAACGTTAGAAAATTGGTTTTGTCTACTTTACTGACACTCTAATCAAAGTCACGGATATTGCGCCCACCGTAGCATGTTGTACCAACTGAAGGCCGACCGTCAGCCAACTAACTGTGCTAGTAGGGCATTGCTACTAAATTCTTTACGAAATGTTCATAAGCTGTTTCCAAGGATAAATATCTTCGAACCGAGAAAACTTTTTTCAAATGCACCGTGATATCTTTGCATTACTGGGTTGGAGAGCAAATTTTACAACGATCTATATCAGCATACTTATTTTAATAGATTCAAGACATTAGCGATTTTAATAGGGTGTCATGGAAGTAAGTATCATTATGTTATCTGAATATTGAATGAATATCTATCGTCGATAACTATCAGATAGTTGTTAAACAAGTTTATCATGTAAAGATTGCGGAAATGAATGCTATCCCGCTCATTGCATGACAAATTATTGTAAAGAATCAATTATATACATTTTAAAGAATGAGTTGTTAATATCTTCAAAATTAAAAATAGGTGTGTTAGGCTATAATATGATAATAATGTAGAACTTCCTTTCTAATCCAATGGTGAATGTGGTCCATTTGAAAGAAACAATATCTTTTTTTCAAATGGACGGTTTATAAACGTCCTATACAAAATTTAATAACGATTCCTCCATTTTCGTTCCATTCTTAAATATTTCTCTCCAAACAGAGCAGTGTAAATGCCAACGTATTAACATAAAATTATTTCGCGTTTGATTTGTACAATCGATTAAGCTAGTAAGATGTATACAATTACGTTTAAAATACGACAGTCGATAACCACTTTCCATTCAACCAAAAGCGTTTCATACGTGAAAATATTTTAAATTAGTAAGTCCTGTTCATTCCTGTTCATTCTGTTCATAATAACGTCAATAAAACTTCTAATTAGCGAGTTTCGTGGAATACCATGGCATAGGGTAAATCGGCGCTCCGAAACACAGATAAAGATAACGTTAAAATTTGAAATGTGACGTACGCAGTAGTTTTTGGTGGTTAACCGTGAAATATTTGTTAGTTTGCAAGACTTATAGTTTCGAAATTATTTGCTCTACAACTGTTTGCAAAGTTCCTTTTATTTCACGATAGCGTAGAACAGGGCATTTAATACTTCACTGCTGTAAGTAACAAAACGTTTTATCGTTGTACAGCGTGTTTTAAATAAATTTTCGAAACATCCTGAATGTTTCTATAGATCAGTAACTTTTTCTAAAACGGTAGAACATTTCGTTATAATAAATACGTATTACACGCTGTTTGCTTACAAGATTTACTAAAATGTATGACCGAGCAAGAAGTATTCGGAATATACTAAACTAATTGATAAACTGAATTATTATATATATTAACCTTATATAGTAGTATAAAATTAGCCGCTAACTTGCACAAACTCGTTTTATCCCCTCGTTCCAGTAACTTGGAGATTGAAGAACTGGCATAAGCTACATTTGTTCTTTTATGTAAACTGTCAGTGTTTATTGCTATCGTCTAATTAAAAAAATAACTATTTCAAAAGCTACTATCGCCATCTACAATAACACATGGTTATTTATGAATGACAAAAATATAATAAACTTTTCTACAACCCGTATAAATAACTAATATTAAGACAAGATAGGTAGTTCGGACGCGCCACATAGAAATCTTGAATTTGTATGCCGCCAGAGATAGTTGGTAGTTACTTAGCTCAACTTAGTTATCCTGGAAACATTTTCAGGATTATGCTATTATACCTTGCGGATGTAAGTAATAAGCCTCGAAATTAGGTTTCCTAATAGAATTTTGGAATAAAAAGGATATGTGAATTAATTTATTTCTATTAATTCTACAGTTACTTGAAGGCTGTTAAACTCTGCTATAAAATAATTTTATAGTTCCTTCTTTTTGTTTTTAAATTAAATAAAACATAGCAGAAGACGTTTCGTTTGAAGAAAGTACACTACGTCTATTCAAAATGATCGCAAGTAAAGCAACACATCACGTACGATGTTAGCGTACATGTTGTTTAGCTAGAGAAACTCTGAAACGAAAATGTGTTCGCGGCGCATATGACGTACGAAACTTAATTGCACAAAAGCCAACAATAAGGTAAGCCAACTTGAAAGCGTAAGATCATTATAAAAAATTATATTTTCAATACGATATTTCCTAATAATCCAGAAACAAAAGGGTACATAAGATCCTTAAACTTTGTGTTAATAATCAACACGAAACATACTTAGTACATTCGTAAATATGCCTACTTAAAATCAAAGTACTTATACCTCTCTAGTATTTAAAACTTTTAAACTTATCACGCAACTTTGTATAAGCTAGGCGCATAAATCTCGGAGATTACTTTTCTCTTTTAGTATATCCTCTTTCGTAAGGATTTACAGTTTTCATTTGATCTCCGAAGCTTTGCATACGGAGCTTGGCGCAGCCCATGGGCAAGTGAAATCGAATAACGAAAAGGGAAAGGCCCCGGAATTGAAACATCTTTAAAATCTCGGAAGCTTAAGTTATGAACTGCTTAAATTTAAAAGTATATTTAAAGAGAATATATCGAGTGATGCAAAGCGATTGCGTCTCTCTATATGAAAGTTGTCGGCGATATAAACATGGTTGAAATTATGAAAGAAGTAAGCACCATCGTTCAATAGTTGAGTGTAGGCTTTCGCGACCGTAATCCATTGTAGAAGCGTTTTTCTGGTGTTGTCGCGTATTCGATGTTTGACTTGACGTTCGCTGGTCATGCTGTCAGCTTCTTCCAGAGATTTCTAAAGACTGGTGTTGTTGTCTCTTATTCCTCCTTATATCCACCATTTCTGTTCCGCTTTGCCGCTTCATATGTCATACAACGAATCGTGTCGTTCGCTGTATGACGACTCCGGCCAATAGCGTGACAATAGTGTGTAAAGTGTTAGCCAGGACCAGTCAGTA
Organism: Oryctes rhinoceros; assembly: GCA_020654165.1. NCBI lineage: Eukaryota > Metazoa > Arthropoda > Insecta > Coleoptera > Scarabaeidae > Oryctes > Oryctes rhinoceros. The sequence continues at coordinate 4,377,481 of JAIOKQ010000018.1, read as the reverse complement.
CTACCAGGGGATAATACGCGAATCGATGGAAATAATGAAAAATATCAAGAGCCTCAATCGCGAAGACGGATACAAAATCAGCAAGACATGGTTAGACAAGTTAACACTAAGGAATCGTCAACGACGCGATTCATCGGTGCGAACAGATTATGGATCAACAGTTTCCTACTGAAGGAGTCGATGCATTTGAGCAGATCGATGTTATTTATATAAGACCTGTAGATAGTATTTGATAAAAAATATAAAAACTTTCAAATATTAGATTTCACGGAGGTCTTTCGATGTGGATCGATTCTTGTATCAGAAGTAAGCTTCAGGCGGCGGTAGTGAGCGGTTCTACGTCTGGAAATATTCAGAATTCCTTAAAGTTTATTTTATCATTCCTCAAAGTACAAAATCATTTAACGAATTCCTTGCTTTTCATCTTTTTAACCAAACAAATTCGATTATTATTGTTCTCTTAAACGTTTTAATCTACTAGACTTGAACTCACCAGAGAACGTAACGGATTTCATTACAATTTATCAAATAATGAATGTCCATACATGTTGATAACTAAGTTACAGCTTTGTGTTTTGAGACAACATTCCAGATTTAGGCGCACTTTCTACCGCTCGATTCATAGTACTAATGTCAGAATGAACTCACTGATTGGTAGAATGACGTATTTATATGATGCAATGGTTTCAGGCATATATTTATTTTCCGAGAGGTTACGGTAATATAGAAACTTAATTATGTCTATGCCGAGAGAAATGTTTTTGTGTTGTCTAGCGTTTAAAAAAAGCAAAATTCTGTTAGTACTTTCAACGGATGTCAAAAAATATTATAAGCGTGATGAGTCTAACTCTGGAAGTGATCCTTCGCAACTGATGAAGATAATGAGTATATCAAGTGGTTACTTAGATGTAACAGTGTCAACTCACAGATTGCACATGTTTTTATAGTCTAATTGGTCATAGAAAATAATAGTGTACATAATATCTTTGTAGTAACACTCACGGAGGACACGTAAGGGGCAAAGAAATCAAAAATGAAGACAAAGGTTGCAAGAACAAATGGAGGAGAATATACAACTGCAAAAGGTTTCTCTAATGAAGTTGGACCATCGTAGAACCAATCGTAGATTCACTACGCCGTGCAACAAAATCTCTAAAGAGGGATTTGTAAAAACAGATCAAGATTTTGCCTCTTGCTATTTTTCTTCAGATTTAAATATTAGAAAGATGATTTGTCTTAGCGCAATATTGTACAGTTTACTTATAAAAAGGAGCATTGTTTGAAGTTTTTGTTTAGAATATCGAGAAATAAAGACTGGCCCTACGTTTCAACTGAAAACCCCTTTCAGCTGAAAAAAATTATACAAGCACACTGAAAATTTCCTCAGAAAAGTAGAACAATTTGGTGACACTGTTCAACTATGTATCCTCTATCCATCACCAATTTTATTCTAATTTCTCTCATGAAAGTCAAACAGGCAAGAAATCAAGGAAAAATGAGTCGCAGAAACAGTCAACATGCCGCCTTATGCATTAGTGGTGAGAAAGGTAGTGGCACTCTACACCGACTAAACAGACACGTGTTTTGTCGACTCTCGGAGAAACTAGTAGGCATTACGAACTCCCTCTCATGAGTCGAACAAATACGAGTCTGTCTAGTCGCTGCAAAAAAGTAATAATTTCTTCTACCTTGGTCATCTCCATATATAACCAATTTTCACACGTAAAAAAAGGAAATAGGAGAAAAAAGTGAAAAATTTCATCCCACAGAGAAAGTGCGTTAATACAAAGTTATCGCACAATAGCAACCTAACGTGCCAACTAAAAAGACAGTGATAATTACAAATAGATTTTAGACAGGTAGATCACGTAGGGCGTGTATTTACAAAACTACAGGAACCAATGCATTTGCCTAGGCTTACACGCAATCTACAGTTCGGCGCAGATTGAACGCTGATCCCAAAATAAGATTTAATGCCTACTCGCCATTCTATAAACTAAAACGAATAAATTGGATTGATTAATGTTGTTGCAAGAATTGAACTATTATATCCAAGTCATCATTAAACGGGAAGTATATTTGACTATCGTGTGTGCAATTTCGAACTACAACTGATAATATAGAGAACAAGAACGGACTTATTGCTCTCTGTGGTAATCCATTGACTACCATAGAAGCAGAGAAAGCAGTAAAGAAGAAGAGGAAGATTTACTTAACTAACTTGCTATGATTTGCCCGATAAAAATTATGTTAAAAGGAAAATTGAGAGGTTACATAGAAGGTAGTGATTTATTGTATCGAAAGCCCGGTTGAAATATAATAACATCCAAATTATTATTTTTCCTTCATTCGTAGCATACGATACGTCGACAGTTACATGCGTTAGGGCAGAAATGCTGGTATATTTTGACCTAAACCATAGCTGATATTTGGATAACATATTTTCTTTGTTCACATTTACTATGGCTGCTAAAATACTTATAGGTCGGAGATTTTCGACTCTACCAACAGTACATTTGTCACGTAAGAATATATGCCTGCAACGACATTACAGCATAACTGCAGCTATCGAATATCTAAGCATTAAAAGTGATTCATTCCTAACAAGACTCTATAGCGTGGTGGCATATCGAGGTAACCCGAAATATTAGGCGTGAACCCTTATCGGTGTTCTAAATTTTTGATAAATTAAAAAAAAGATTAATTGCGTCAGAAAAACCAAAGAAGAAAATCACTGATTTTCAGGCTTCACTGATATTACATACATATTAACTCCACAATTATGTTATAAGAACTGAGCGTGAGGAAAGAACTGGAAGTAGGTAGCGAATTCCAAGAAGTCCTCTTCTTGTTCTGGTTAAAGGTGTAATGTTCGTTAACTATTTGCCATTCACGGATGTAGTCTTCATTATCTTGGTCTTTCACTTCAGCAAACTTTGCTGTAGCTGTAAGGTTGTTTATTATGCCTATTTTTTAGTTTTGCATGTTGCTGGTTTTGTGTAAGATAAACTTCAAGTACCTAGCTTCAATATCCGCAAAATTCCCAAATTTTATACGAATTACTGGGAAGTGGAAAATAACGAATGCTCCCTTCTATAGTCTGAAATATTCGAACATTGCGTTAAGTCATAGAAAACAATTTAGCGATTTTTTCTAATGAATTAGGTTATCAAAACATGTATTGCTGCATATCTTAATGTTCCTAAGCTAAAATGTAACACATTTGCTATCGTTGAATTCATAATTTAGTTATCATTTCAAAAACTTAAGAACATGTAGATGTTCTATTTAAAATAAAAAAAATATTTCGCTACTAGTAATTCTGAAAATGGAATTCCACTTTTCTCAGATGAATTAATACTAAAGTACTTCTTAATCAAAATAATAACATTTCAGCATGAATTTTATATTATTTGGGTACAAAAGCTAAATTATCTTAGAAATACGTCGACTGCCATTTTGTTCATGAGGTAAACTGTAGAATTTAAATAAATCCTATCAACAAGCATGAATAAGAACGAGAAAGCTATACCCGTAAAGCCATGCAAATAAGGTGTTATAGATATTGGCTCTGTAATAGTGAAATCGCAACGACAAACAACAATATTTAAATTAAGGTAATTCAACAGCACGACTGTTTGTCGAACGATACGTTTGGTCTGATTGGAACCTACATAAAATGGACTTGTTTCTTCGTTATTAGAGCTTTAAAAGACAGAACTACCTATCCGCTTCATGAATACTGAAATATCCCTGGGACTTCGCCAGCACCGTTGTCAAGTGTTTCCACGGAAATAACACCGGCGTTTCCTTTCTGCTTTCCTATCTCCACTTCTATCCGTCCCTTAATCCCATTAATATGTTATATCGACGTGTGTCTTGGAGTATTTCAAAACAAATCGGCTTTCACATATTCCGGATTCTTTTTCTTCTTCCTCTTTGTCGAAGAGCAAGATACTCTGGAGTCCGGGTTTAATTTCCTTATCTGTTTAAAATTTATGAACCAATTTCGGGACTTTCACTAATGGTACCCGTTGTTATTAAGCGCAACGAAACTATTCTGATATTTATTGGGTGAAGAACTCACTTATTTACATATGATCCGGTGTAGAGAATCTGTAACTAGTTTTTAAATTAAACTGACTATTCTGATGTTGACGCAAACGCACGTAGGATAGAGGTACTTGCAAAAAGAAGTAAGCTATAATGAAAGGACGGAACGCATCAGAAAATGCCTAGAAACAATAACCAAAAATATATCATGGTAAGATAGCTTAGCTTCCTCATGGTATTGATGGAATAATTCACGGTAAACGCAACAAAAGGAGAGAAAAAAAATGGAGATGAAAAAGTACTCTCGAAACCACGCTGATGACGCCGGGTATTATTCCAACAAAAGTATGAGGAAGCTAAGCTATCTTTATATATTTTTGATTATAAAGGACCTTTAACGAAGTAAATAAATATTCAATCAAGATCAATTGTATTAACAAAACAAAAAATAAAATTTTGATTTGTAAAATCAGTGAAGTTATAATATTTCTGATAGAAAATATAACCTCAAAAGATTACGCTTTGCAAAATATGGAAAATCAAACTCGTTAAAGTTATTCTAAGTACTGCATTGTGCCACTGCGCTATCAAAATTCGATTTATATCCCAGAAGAGATCATGTACAAGGCATAACTCCAAAAATACAAGGCGATTAGATTATTTTATTGTAACGATACCGTTGACATATGTACATATGTGACACTACTATGCGTTCAGTATCTCTCCCTTTTAATTTTACATACTACGTTAATTCCGTTTTATGAATATTGCTATGTCTCATAGACCAAACATTTAAATAATATGTTAAATAATGATAGTAAGGACTGTGACGTAGTATGGTAAACAACACAAAAATTCAGAAGATACATTCTCAACCGGTGACCGAATAATGTGAGAAATCTATCCCTGCTTTCGAGAAAAATATTATTTACAGATACCTACTTTTACCGCCAACGTGCCTTAAAACTAAGACGTGCGAAAAATAGAAGGAAGAGTCTCGTATTATTGCAACCCGAGACGTAAAACACGTGGAAGGTTTACCTTAATAAATCCAACAGAACTGAATACGACAACGGTCCATTCTTTCTATTTATCAGATTTCGATGTCGTTTGTGTTGGGACGCACTTGACGAAACTCCTCTCCCGAAGCGATAACACCTGATGCGCTCCTTAAATCTGGTTCCTGTCGCTCTTCTCGTTTCATCAATGTAGGCTTTATTACATTCACTGCATGCAATTTTATAAATTTCCGAACTTTCTTCCAAGATGCAATAAAATTCGCTGTTATTTTTCGAAAAATACAGCTCTAACCTAATTACTTTTTCGTATACGCATTTTTCAAGAAATTATTTACTATTATCTCAGATATCAAAAGAATATATGATTATAATCATATAAGGTTACTTCGTTCAATCAAGGCACTATTTTTTAAATGGCTTATAATGTTGTTTCTTTATTTATGCTAAGTAAATTAATGTTAGCCTATCACCAAGGTTTAAATTGGCAAGTAGAAATATGGAAAAGAATCACATACACAACTACGTAACATGAAACAGTCTTTTATACAGCATTCGATATCGGCCCCGTGCTTTGTAATTCACTGTTACTTTCCAATTCTAAAATCACCACTGCTTTCTGTGCTTCTTTCTTTCCGAAGTTCACAGTACTTCGATATCCAAAATGCGCTACTCTTCCGCATCGTTTCCAACATTTTCTATGGATTACCTTTTCAAGCTTGATTTTGGTTGAAACTATCCTACGAGGCAAAGATTATATTAATGCTATTTTAATCATTTTATCAAAATAATTGTTGTACAATGGAATTCATCACAGCGACTATATAGGTGCAGAAAATGTATATATGTAGGTACGTCAAATCTGTTTATGGCTATCCCGTGTTAAATTTCGTTAATTTAACACACTACGTAGGAGTTTGTTAAATTTTAGTTGAATTAGTTGCTGTTAACCCTAGCCAATATTATCATTCAAAAACGATATAACAATGCACTTATTGACTTTATTAATATATAATCCGTTTTAATTGTTACTAGTAATTAGTGCTGATGTTTAGCAGCGTCAGTTCATCATTTCATATTTTTAATTAAGTGAGCATTAGGATTGAATAATTGATTAGGTAACAAACATATATAATTTTTCATCGCTCTATAATACATAGTAATGTTAAAATTGCAGGAATTTATTAGCTAACGCTGACTAAATAGGCAGGCGCGGTACTCGGACAGACGAAATACCCGACGAACCCGAAGCTAGCTGGAATTAAATCTCCGCTCGATATAACAACTAGACATCTACACAGCTTTACAACGTATTTGGCTCTGAAATGTTTAATAAACTAACTAACAAGACATAAGTTTATTTATTTGTTTTCTTTCGTTTTTTATTAAAACTCTTTTAATATGTAATATTATTGTCGTTGTTAATGTTTTTGACATAGTTATTTAGAATTATATTACACAAGTAACCTAAATAACGAGCTTCAGAATATTGAAGAGAACAAAGTACACAACCATTATCCTCCACACGTTCGTTTAAAGCGCTCGTGATGGATCACGTGGGATAGTTGGAAGCAGTCAAACTGACAATAAATGTACGATCCATGGGAGTCCATAACTGTATCAAGACGTACATATGTATATCAGTGAGTAAAAACATTTCTCCGTAATAATCTAAATGTACCCCGCAGTTTAGTTAAATCTTCAGCTATTTTATGTTAACCTAATGCCGTTGTGGGTGAAAAGTAAAAACAAAGCAAGTAGCTGCTTTCTTTTTAGTATCCTAAACAGCTAAAAGTTTCATCTTAGCTTATCTTTAGGAAACTTAACATCAAAGGGCACAACTTTATACTTTCAATGTTGAATGTTTTAAACTTTGTGTAATTAGTAGCATGTTAACATTATTTTTTAGCTGGGAAACTCGTTGTTAAGCGGATTTTGTTTACTACAACTCCGCTTAATACAATTCAGTTGTTAACATTATATACCTAGCGGCTTTTTTTTTTTTTTGAAGAAACTGAGCGATAAGTATTCAATAGTGAGAGCGGGTGCAAGAATATAATTTGTAGTTCCCATTCGGCACCGATGGTCACTGTGCATCTAATGGGGTGAGATTGCTGAGCAAGCGTTATTGTCGGAATTAAGTATCGAATTGAAAATATTATTTAAACTAAAGAAATATTGTTACCCTAACCTACTCCGACCGAATGTTGATTACTCTCAGCAAATAAGCTAGAAAATGTTACAATCATATGCTGGCATGAAAAAGTTTTGCTCCCGATGGAAATAAAAAAGTTTTTGAACGAATGGAATGGTTGGGAAGTTGTGATATTAATAAAGGTTTGATCTTTACAGCGATTTCTGTTGTTTGTGTTGCCTAATCCAAAACGAATTAGATATGTTAGGCGTAGATAACCAAAACGTTAATGCTATATACATATGTATATTGTAATGTTTTATCGGTTTAATTTGGGAAATTTTGGAAATTTTACGAAATTCTTAATTTTACAGAAATTGAGGGTCGTGAATCTGGGAATATCTATAGATACTCCTTCGGTGGATGAAAAATTGTTAAATGAAACATGTTAAGATGTAGAAATGAACATAACTACTAATCTTAAATCTTGTAACTTTCCATTACATAAACATCAGGTTTATGTCGTTCTTCAAACACCTACAACATACAAACGAACTAAAACTACAAATGAAACGAAACTGTTAAACTTGGGGGAAATGCTAAATATAGTGTACCTAGACAACTGGCGCTGTTTTTCACCGTTGTTAGATTGCATTCGCAATTGTTGTATTCCATTGTCACCTATGATAATTTTTAATCATTTAAAATGTACTATTAATGAAATAGATGCTGAAACGAACGATTTTTGGTGTAGCAAGACGCAGGGCTGTAACTGACGCTGGGTTTCTATGTACTTAAATGGCATTCTTGACCACATGCAACTCTATAGCGTTAAATTACACTGAGAATTTAGATGATACGGATCGAAAGACTTTTAGCTGACAGACATAGCTCTTATAGGACTAACGTAAACACAGAAACTGCCTGTAGAAGTTTGTGACATTAATTTAATGAGAGAGAGAATTATATATAGAAGTGATTAATGTAAGTCTTCCCCACGATCCTCGTTGGCTGAATTTCTATCAATTTTAATACTAATTTCATTACTTTTAATATTCGGGCAAGAACAGGAATCTCTCTCTACAAGAATCGGGCTTCCTACCAACAGATGGACCCTCACACCTGATAGGTGGATAATGTGAAATGCCAAGAGGAAACGTGAGATATGCCCCTGATGACACCTAATCTCGTTAACGTTATTTTATAGCATTGTAATAATCAAAAAAAATGTTTATGTAATATCACCTTGACGAACAGTGAAAATACACTCGAAAAACATTGGTACCTTAAATAAAGAAAGTAGTGGTACTTAAGCCTTTGTAACTTTTTGCCTTTCTAATTTATGAAGTCGGTTCAACGAATACTTTTCAATAGAAAAATAAAAAGTGTATTATTTACTTTATTGAATAAATAATGTATATATAAAGGCTATTTCGAGAAAGTTGTTAAAAATTTTATTGGCGTTATTATGAACAGAAATTTTAGAATGGATGGTTGTAACATGGAAACTATTAGTTTAAAACATTTTCGCCGGTTGAACCAAAAGTGGTTATCAACCTTCTTATTTTAAATAATATACTTTTTATTAGCTTAACCGATCTACACACCTCATATGTATACATAGCAATTAGTACATCCTACCTTTCAAGTCTACTATTACAATTAAATATTTCAGAATATAAGGAAGATTAGGGTATTTGCTTTTCTGAAATGAAATGGAAGGTTATGAGTACCACGCCTGGCTATCTTCACTAAATCTTATTCAGGATGCTCTTAAACCTCTTCAAAATATAGATGTTTCTAAACTGAAAAACACACATTTTCTTCTTTAACTATGCTATTGGATTGGCAGAGGAATTCTACATAGATTCATTTTAGGGTTTGATACATATTTCTCATAAATTTCAAAATATCATTGCACTATAATTGTATGCATCTTCAATATGCATATCTTAATGCACTTTCCAAAACATGAATAACAAAATTATTTTATAGCAGAGCTTAGCCCTCAGGTAGCTACAAAGCTAATGCAAGTAAATGAGTTACAACATATCTCTTTGATTCCAAAATTCTATTAGTAAACCTAATTTCCAAGCTTGTTATTTACATCCGGAAAGTCTAATTCTGAAAATGCTTCCAAGTTAATCGTGAGTGATGGAAGGATTTATTGGGTAATTTTGATTAACAAATATCTATGAAAAGAACGTTGTTACTTACCCATACGGTAACTTGGGTGTAGATGGTTATTGTAATTTTTATAATAGTAATAGTTTTAATTAGGTAACAACAATCAACACTTACGGTTTAGACAAGATTACTGTAAAAAAACAAATATAACTTATATTAGTTTTGCGATTTCCAATTCATGGAAGATAACATTAACAAGTGAAGTATATTTCCAATATTTGTAATTACCAATCAAAATAATCTCAATTAAACATTATTTTGGTGACAGTGTTCGTGCTGTAGCAGTAGTTCTAAAGAATGCTGCGCAACTTTTGGCCTACTTTAACTAAATACACGTGATTGCCACGCTAGTTATTTCCAATTGATTTACCTGGCGTTTACATTTACTTAAATCATTTGTATGTATCTCTATGGAAACATTATCTTACTTTGATTTTAACTAACTCAAATAAGTTCAAGCAGTAACATACAATGATATCGTCATAAAGTAGTAATTAAAGGGCACTCATTAAGGGAGGATATGCATTTAATAAAATGTCATTTTCGTTTTAGGTCTATCAGGGACAACTCTATTAATTAAACGATTAGATACCTAAATTAAGACCGTGCCAATGAATGCGTTAATTATGCCAACAGCATTGTATTCAAAATAAAAATATTTATTTGATTTTAACTATAACTTTGCTATACAGTAATCACAAAATCCATTCGTATCTGCAGATCCGTATCATCCTACATTGGAATTATTTTCTTCATTTTCCTTCATCACAGCCATTCACTTCTGCCAACAATTTCCGATACAACTAATTGCTTCTTACTACAGTCATTTTTTAAATTACGATTAGTCCTTTCTTCTTACTGTATTGCTGTTAAAGAAGCTGTTGATGCTTTTTATAACTCTTTATATGCTATCCTGGATCTAGACATTTCTTCCAATTCACGTTGAAATACTTCTCATCCACTGTTGTTTACGCTAAATATCATTTATAATCAATGGGTAAATGGGTCAAAATTAACAATGTAATGTATTATAATGAATTTAAGCTTATCAAAAAATTAGTTGAGAATTCCATAAGAACGTCTATGGCAGCTTCTTCATGCTAAAAGATGTTCCACAAAGCTACCGGTCAGGCGGTATGATGACGATGGAAGTGATTTTATTGATTCTAGTAATATTATTAATGATTTCGCCCATATGTTTCCTTCAGTTTTCAAAGCAGAGGATAGCGTCTCTTAGATTGTTTTTGATTATAATTCGTTACCTTATTCGTTTTCACTGGTCGATAAAGATGAACTAATCGCATAAATGGCTACTGCGCAGGTGGTGACATGGTGCCAAGCTTCTTGATCTTGATATTTCATCCTACTATTCCACTGAAGCTTGAAAAATAGCAGAAATCGTTTCAGTGCGTGAAAAGAGTAATTCCATCTAATTATAGACCTGTTGTAACAATTTCCAATTTTGCAAAACTATGAAAAAGTCTCGTATGTTGTCATTTATAATAGTACTGACTCTTTTATTGTTTCAAGTCAGCATGACTTCATCTCCAGGACATCTACGGCTACGAATTTAATAACCATATCCCAATATTTCAGTGAAATTTTGGATAGGAGTGGGCAAGCGGTTGCGATCTATGCAGACTTGTGCAAGGCGTTCGGCATCTGCGGTTAGTCTCTTGGAATTGTATTTAAAAAAGGAAAAATGTTATGTTACTTACAATTGATACTGTCTTAATGACCTCGTTCTTGCCTCTGGCGTTATGGACCAAATCTAGGACCATTATTGTTTGTATTTTATATTAATGATTTGCTCCTAAACATCGATCTTCCCACACTTGCTCACGTAGCTGGTATTAAATTCTTCTCGGAAATAATTATCCAATAATAAATAATAGGCAACTGAAAATGGTCTTGATGTGCTGAATAAATGGTGTGGACGTTTGGAAATCTAATTGGATGTTAAGAAATGCTGCGTATTTATTTATTTTAGAACTACACAGGTAAACATTGTAACATCACGTGTGTATTTTGGCTATTATTTAAAATTTACAGTTTTTATAATTACGTAGACTTCCACGGCCAGGGTCGACTAAACTCAGCATGTGAAACATGCTACAGGCTGTTGATTTTCACCACTGGCATAGCTCACATGCTGAGCTACCATGATTAACTGCTTACTGTTCAGTTAGTTTCGCTTTTGGCGTGCCTTATACGTTAAGTTACCGTTCTTACTGTTGCCTACTGCCTTTCTCTCTCCTTACGAAGGCCCTTACAATTATGGTGGAAACGGTAAGTTTTCGATTATTTATTATTAAGTTTCTATTAATTCTCTATTAAGAAAAACTCAACCAAGCCACTTCATTCAATTTTGCAAGTTGTTCTTTTCTATCGCCGCCTTCTTCCCGTACTTCAGAAATATCCAAGTATATAAACTTACCTAAATTGTTTAGAGCCTTTCGGCAATACGCATTTCCTTCAAATCCACTTCTTTGAATAAATATTAGCAGCAGTGGATGATGTAAATGAGAGGACGCTAACGATTTAATTCCCTCCTGCATTTTTCTTGCATTCTGTGTACTATCCAATGGAAATGCGCAAGGAAGCCGAATCACTATGTGCGTTCTTCCGTTTACATTACCCACCGCCACTGATAAATATATAAAAAAGAATACAGCGCTTTATGATAATAAAGTTCTTTACGACCGCCATATATGAAATAATATCGATGCGACTTTACTCTGTGTTGGAATTCCCTACGTACACATTCATTTCATAGTGTCGCACAAATCCGGTGGAAATAACCGATGTCAATCAATATATCACATCCCAGTAGTCTTTATAATCAGTTCGTCAATAGCGTTTATGCCACGAAATTACCGAACGTCACTCAAACGATTTCAGTAGCATTAAACAAGCCCACTAGGGGATGTTAAAGGTACGATTAAAATCGGATGGCGCTTGCACAGAAACAAAAATCCGCATTTATAGGTATTGCAAAATCCAATGAAACACTTACAAATACCGTCTAACGGTTTAGTTGTTTATAATTTTTCTAAAGGCATTTGAATGTAAACATTTGTAGTGTTAATATTTTAACCCATGCAAATGTAGTGCAGCGTAGCTTATAATTATGGAGTTCGTCAGATATTATAGCAACAAAGAGGTCGTCTTCGCCGGTCTCGCAATCGCTACCGACCGCGCCATTTAGCGAGAACGCGACTAGTGATGTGTAGTCGTCGATCAGGGTTTATTATTATCTAGTATATTGAATATTGTTAAACAGGTGATTTATTTGTTCTAGCAAACACTAGAATAACATTCACTTTACCACCTAACTAATCTTACAATAATTACAATAGTTACGTCAAAACAAACACAACAAAACAGTTTTATTAGATACTATATTATTATATATTATTATATTATTTATTTTATTTATTTAATATATGTATAACATATAAATATATGTTTCTACTTTACTTATACTTATATTCATACTCATACTCATACTCATACTCATATTCATACTCATGCTCATGCTCATGCTCATGCTCATGCTCATGCTCATGCTCATGCTCATGCTCATACTCATACTTATACTCATACTTATACTTTTTTCAGGTAGAATATCAGAATGTTTACTCGATTTAGTTAAAATGTAATGCTGTGATATTTTAGAAAAAGTAACGAACGAAAAGAAAAGCAATTAGAACATTAAAGATCCCGAAAACGTTTCCTGCGAATAGCGCAACCAGAAACATAGTGGTACATTATGTATGTAAAAAGAATATCCCATATGAGCCAAAAACATATGCCTGAGGAACCTAGTTTTGTACCCATACAAAGCTGAGAGATTACGGTGTCAGATATAGCATGTACATGCATTTTCACAATCTTCCCAATTATAAATAAAAATAATAAATTTTAGTAAAGAGCTATAGAATCCTTAAATTTGAGAAGTAGTCTGTTAATGGAATTAACCTAAAGCCAATTTTTAATATAAAGCAAGTTATGAATGCCTTCTCTAAGTCAAAGTGCCAAAACAACGTTAACGACAAAGTTAATTACTTACTTCCAATTAAATATCCTTAGTGTGAAGTCATACATGGAAGTCTTCATTCAACAAATAGGAATCCTTTGAGCCATTATTTCATGTCCTTCGTTATTATAGACAACTAGAGTGGTATATATGCGCAAAAGGATCTCTAATAATATTCAAAATTGTTATTGCGCACGCCAAAGAAAGACACAAAATTAGATTTTTCATGCTATGAAAGTAATGCTGAGAAAGGGATCTCTGGAGATGGTGGAGTAGAATGCAAGCAAAAAGCAAATAGATATAAGAAGTTACGAAGGATTTTCCTCACTGTTAGAGTGCATGAAACGGAAGGAACGGATTTATTTATTTATTTGGTTTCCAAGAAAACATATTGCTTAGAAAAGGCAATGCGATTTCGGTTAAGTTTTCCAAGAGCATTTTATGTTAGTCAGTTAAATGTGACGCGAATTTCTGTTACAGTTACTCTGATACAAACAATTACGTGTATTTCTTCGGGACTACTAACCATCACTCTTTAATTTGCTTTGTATCAAAATGTAAATAAAGTATACGGCGCGTTCCGTGAGAAATGGGAGGTCTAGATATCTCAAGAAAGAATGAAGACTTCAACATGTTGACAACTTTCAATGTCCTCGGCGACTTGTTGAAAAATTAAATGCATCATGAATTTTTAAAGCCTGCGACACATTTACGATAATTTCCCGCGAAGGCAATTGATGAAATACTTTCTCGAGAAAGTAATAACTTTTACAAATATGAAGCTATCTATACCTAAGTAAGTACGCGAATGATATTCTGAATAACGAAGATACTTTAATTAATTTTATATCAAGTCAATGATATAGGATTTTATCCGCGAACGTTATAACGCAAGGATTAATTTATCAAAAATGTTACTATATCAAACTTAAACGACAAATAGAAACATATCTTAAAGAGCTCATGACACTGGAAAACAAAGCCATTGAAATCGAAAGAAGTGCAAAGAAGTTGCTCTAACACATTGTACGCATTTTTCACACCCAATTAAGGCAACGTATCTTTTGTGAAACTTCTGACGCTGTGCTGCCACAAGCATTCTAATCTACGACATTTCAGTTTTTAAATGTTTCTAGAGAGGGCATCGTAGACTACATTTCTTAAATGTCTCCAAAAATCAAAGGGACTTAAATCAAGACATCTTAGAATTTTTGTTTTCTTGTATCTTGTAAGTTTTGAGCGCTTAATGTAATTTTTCCGAATTCACTTTTAGATATTAACTTAATCATTAATTTGATGTGAAATCAATTAATGGAAGCTCGTTATTTCGAATTTAGTTGAAACTTTTCAGTTTAACAAAAATTTATTAACGTCTACCTTAGCTCAAAGTTACCTATTTAGACTACCTGCGATCCAAGTGGTTATCGTGTAGGAGTTGTTTTGAACCACAAGATAAATGGTAAGAACAACCTCGTTTTGTTTGCTTCAAGTACCCTATAAAAAGCAGAAAGGTCAGATTCTAATATAGAAAGGGAAACATTAGCTTTAATTTGGGTTAAAAAAGATCCAGAAATATCTATTTGGAAGAAAATTTATATTGATAGACCCTCAGCCCTTACAGTTTATTTTTAGCAGGAACAAGGGCATTCCCATAGTTGCGGCGCAGCACGTATAACGCCATAGATAGTAACTCTATCGGCATATAACTAAGAAATTGAGTATAGAAAGGGCTCCCTTGTGGCTAAGGCTGATGGACTACCTTCTATGCCTGTTTCTAGTGATACTGAAATTCCTAGTTCACTATGTTCATTTAATTTAACTGGCAATGTGTCATTGCATGCAGCTGACGTCGCACAAGCAAGTAGAAAAGGCTTTGTTTTGTTAAAAGTCACGGATTTGGCACATTGTGGTTGACCAAAGTCTATTAAAGATGACAACCTGATACACTATTTTCTAAAGAGATGTGAACTATCTACAGAAAATAACTGTCTGCTGGTAGAAAATAGTACAAAGTTCTGAAAGATTCTGAAATCACTGCAAGGTGAAACTTTAGAACTTTTTCATGAGCACAAATACGGCCATAGCTTTCAAATCCTGTATTATCCAGTATTAGTTAACAAATAGTCAAAACGGTAAAGGTGTAATGGCAACGACGGCAGAAGTCTACAACAACAAAAACCAGTGTGAATTTTCGATGTTTTAGTTTTTAATTATGTCTAATATGTCCAATATTAAGATTTAAACTAACTATCTTGTATAGTTCACACAAACGCCCAGCATTCGATTATCTGATGATAAGATAATGATCATGTATAAACTTCGAAAACAATTGACTCTAATTTTCAAATAATTGGTGGCACCTGTCGATACATTTAATGGTTGCTCTCTTTTGATGTGTGATGACGGCCCAACGGGGAGTATAAACCTTTTCAAAGATGCCATAACCTCAAGGAGCCTTTTAGTGTGTGAGTTGCGCGTGTAGTGTTTCATTGCCTTATTACTGTTACCACCTCACTGTAAACAATGAAGCGTATATTATTTGTACCCGAATTGCGAATGGTGATTCGGAAGTGTATCGGACCCACTAAGAAAATTTGTTAAATCTGGCGGAACTCGAGCACACAGCGTTTAACTTAAGCGCGGATCCTTTCACAACTGGGCCATCGAGCCATTAATTAAACCATCAGAATAAATCATGATATGAATCATATAAAGGTATACTAGAATAACGTAAAATAAAGAACAATAAAAACGTAAAATATATAACAGTAGTTTGGTTAGCCACCTTGGTCAACTTAAAATATTAACAACCTTTCTGAAAAGAAGATTTGTATTACTCTGTGTATCTCTTAAAAATGTTAGTGTGAAAAAGACGAAAGTCTTTCAAATAGAAAACTTTCAAACATTACGGATATTAATTAGATTTTGGTGTGAAGGAAAAACTGTTTTAACTACGAGGTGGAAATTTACAAGGCGCTGAATTTTATTTCGCCCCCAACTTCCACTGAAATCATTTTGTGAAACTTTAACAATTTTCTCATCAGTTGTATCTAGTCGCCCGCTAAGTACTTCGCTGAAATGTGGAGGATGCCATGGAAAAGAAGTACTTGACAAGTTTCATAGTTTACGATTACTTATCGCAAAAAAATTTAAAAGTTGTACCTAGCGGTAAGATAATTGCTCGTCTTAAGTGTATTAGTTTTAAGAGTTGTGTTAGAAAAGTTTAAGTGAATGTCTGTGTATTTTTTTTATTGAAACGGTTATTATAATCGAATAACTAACAGTTTTGGTTTCATCTCTTTAGGTAGTAAAAGCTTATAGTCATAGTGATCTAAAAAAAATACGATACATTATACATATTAAACGAAAGGCAGTAGTTGAATCCTTTGCTAGTAAAGGATCAGCGGAACCCACAAAGTATTGCATGTCTGTTTAAGTTGATCAACTCCAGTGGATTCTTAGCGGCAGCAGTTGGATATTGGCGTTGATTTATGTTTAATTACTTATTATTCCAATGTCATGTTCACTTTTGTGCTAACTTTCAATGACGTTATCCCCTTTCCTTTGCGTATTCTTACTAGCCACTGTTTCCCCGAGATTGAAGTCAAAATTAAAAATCCCTAATTGTTAATTACATGAATACCCCAGAAATTCTGGAACAAATAAAGATCCTAGATGGTACGTACATAAGTACAAAAAGGATGCAAACAGACAAAAATATAAAATACGATATTTCAAACAAGTAATTAATAGAAAGCGGTGCTGATGTGTACTGTTTACGTTCGTTTTATTGTAATCCGACAATAACTTTGATAAACAGAAAATAAACTGTGAATGCTTACGGGCTAAATTATTTCACCATACCATAGAAAATCTAATCATCCTTTTATCTTTTGTATTTAAAAGATATTGATTGTCCACCTTTAATTAAAGCTTGGAAGGACTATGGCAATATAGAAGAAAGGAGATATTAACATATGTGATAACTACGAATCTATTTCCATATCACCATGAATCTTTAAGAATTTCGAACGAATCTATTATCCTACTCAAAACAACATGGTTATGGAAAAAATATCTCAGTAACATTCACGATCACAACGTTGATATTCCAAATACAGGAAGCATTTGATGAACATCAATCAATTCAATTGATTCTGTTAGATTTGGGCGACGTTTTTGACGCCGTTGTTCCCACGATTATATGTCCTATTTATGCGAAAGAAGGCATTGCATGGTGTAGAAAGATTGAAAATTAATTCTCGTGGACATTAAACATGCTGCACCATAAGGCTACGTTACTCTTCTTGCTATATGTCAACGACTTGCCCTTCAATGTTCATGGAGGAATTTATCTTTATGCCGATGATTCCACCATTTTAGTAGTCAAGGGCGTTCGAGAATTTTCTACCTAGTGAAAAAGCTATTCAGGCTCTGCATAGCTTGAAATATAGAAATAACTGTAAAGAGCACTTTACGGAGCGGAATATATTGATATTATCTGGCATATGCGTTATGAGGTTTTCATGTAATGGTTTTATTACTTCAGATAAAACCATTTTGAATCGATCATCCTCTTTCTTCTATAGGAATCGTTATTAACTCTTTCATAGCACATACAGCTAATTTTTATTTCTCATTTAGTTTTCAATCATAAAATTCCATAAATTAAAACTTGTGTTTCTAACATATTCTCAGCAATCGATTCATTGGCACAATTAAAACTGGCAATAAGGTAGCTGTTTTGAAGTACCTGCATTACTAAAATTAAAAGTTTGTCAAAAAAGATGTCACCGCTTACATGGAAATGACTTTTATTTTAATAAGACAACACACACTATGTGCACAAGTCCAAGTGAAGGTAATGCACTCCTTCGGCCTACACTCCTTGGTTCTCATTGCATGTGTAATCTACACCATACAGGTCAGAGCTCGTTCACATTTCCGTAGATATAGAATGGACCGCCGTTATTATGCGTTCTTCGATGCCACTAATATCGGTAACTGTTATAGCGCACACCTATTCTTTCACCATTCTCCATAGCCAGAAAAAAACATCGAAATACCACACCAAAGATTAACCTTCAGAGAGAAACTAGTGCGTTCTTTTAAGTTCACGTGGATTGCCTGTACTTCAAATGATGCAATTGTGCTTATTCACATTGTCACTGATACGAAATGTGACTTCATCCGACTTAAAGAGCACAACATTAGGATTCATTTTCGCCATTTCTCATAACACTTCTGCAGCTCGTACACTAGCAATTTTATCAGTATCAGAAAAGGCCTGCATCAAACCAATGATAATCTCGTACTTGACTTTCCTGTGCCCCTAATCGTTGTGCCTTGAGTATTTGTGATATCGTCATTTGAGTACTACATTGCTCACAGCTCATGTGCGCACAAGTTTCTCGTGCAGTTGACGAATAGTTAAGTGGCTAGCAGGATCGTTTTGAAACCACTGCCGACATTTTTTCTAACTACACTCTGCCAAAAAAGTATCGCATAATTTAGTTTTGAATCATAAAAGTATCGCATAATCTTTGTTTGTAGCATAAAGTTGTAAATATACTTTAATGCGCTCTAAGATATAATTTCTATGATTGTTTAAATAAAATACAGGCCAAATAAAAACAAGAACTCATACTTGAGATTTTTATTAAAACAAGAAATTATAATTTTGGAAAGAAAAATGTCATAACAGTAGCTTTTAATACTGAGTATTGCCACCTCTGGCTCTTATGACCGCTCGCATACGGTTTGGCAGAGATTCGATTAACCTCCGTATATAAGCCTGATCCAAATTCTCCCACTCATCACGGAGAGCAATTTCTAGTCCATGCAGGTCCACTGGGGCAACATTTTGGGTTCGTATCCGTCTGTGAAGGAGGTCCCACACGTGCTCGATAGGGTTCATGTCCGGACTTACCGCAGGCCAATCTAAAACTGGAATACCAACATCGTTAAGGTATTCCTGGACGATTATTGCAACATGCAGTCGTGCATTATCGTGCATTAACATGAATTCGTTTCCTATAATTGGCGCATATGGTACTACATGTTCTTCTAAAATGTCCGTTATATACCTGCAGGCAGTCAGTGTACCTCTGTCTACTGGTACTAACTCTGTACGACCTGTTAAACAGATGCCTCCCCAAACCATAATAGAGCCACCAGCGAAATTAGGTCTAGGTCTGATAGTACACTGCGAATAGCGCTCACCGTCTCGTCTGTACACTGAGATACGCCTATCTGAGGTGTAAAGACCAAATCTTGACTCATCTGTGAAGAGTATATTGGCCCAGTCATTAATGTTCCAATTTACATGTTCTCTGGCAAACCTTAAGCGAGCCACTCGGTGGTTCCTAGTGAGACGAAGGACTGTTACAGCTACTCTAGCTCTTAATCCACTCTGTCGTAACCTATTCCGAATAGTTTGAGTACTCACGCGAGTATTTCTGACTCTAGCCAAGTCGTTCTGCAATTGTCTCGCAGTTACATGTCTTCGACGTAACGCTTGTAGTAGTAAATAGCGGTCATCTTGGCGAG
The DNA here is from genome assembly GCA_020654165.1 of Oryctes rhinoceros. Classification (NCBI taxonomy): domain Eukaryota; kingdom Metazoa; phylum Arthropoda; class Insecta; order Coleoptera; family Scarabaeidae; genus Oryctes; species Oryctes rhinoceros. The sequence continues at coordinate 4,357,503 of JAIOKQ010000018.1, read as the reverse complement.
TAGAACATCTTAGACGACCTGGTACAGGTCTTCTACTGTAATTGCCTGTTTCCCTATATCTGACTACGGCTCTAGAAACACTTGACTGACTGATTTTCTTCAAATTAGCAACGTATGCTTGAGATCGTCCATCTTCGATTAAAGCAACTATAGCAGCCACTTGTTCTGAAGTTAAATTGCTCATTTTAGTTTTAAAAGCGTTGGTACAGAACTCTGACTTCGCACTTTAAAATTTGTCCGTATAGGAAGACTTTCAATAAACAACTGAACAAACCTTACACATATGCATTTTTCTAAATGTGTTCTTTTAGAAAAAAAAAAAAGTAAAAAAGCTATGTTCCATGATTTTGTTAGTGTTTTTATAGTTCACATACACGAGGCAAACTTTTTGTGAACGTATAAAAATATCTTGGTTTATAAATGCCCTTTTTTAGTTTATGCGATACTTTTTTGGCGAAGTGTATTAAGGCTGACTCAAGTTCTTCCGTCTGAGCTGTCTTCCAAAGTAAGTCAGGAGAATTAAAAATCGTGTAAAATATATATAGCGGTCAGATCTTTTCAGACAATCCCGTATATAACTATACATATAAAGATTAATTCTTGCGAAAAAGTTATTTCGCAATATGGCTAAATATAAAGCTTCCTGTTACATAATAATGCATTCGTTTTCATGAGAAATGAAGGAACCACAATGGATTAAGAATTATGAAAAGGTAACTGCAAGGGAGTCTCAATTTTGTGACAAAAATGTGAGGCACACATTAACATGCATGTTTTTTGGCACGCTTATTTTACTATGCAATGTTAGGCTAAAGAACCTCAGCCTTGCATTGTCGAATAGTTATACGATAAGCAATTAAATCACTAAAACGCCTACATACTATGGATTACCCCCTAATCTCCAAAAAATCCTGTAGCCGTTGTTAATGTCAGAAAAATAGCATCATGCTGGCAAAAATAACAGTGAAATTGCTAAACAATTAAAGTTAAACCGCTTCACTATGGATTACAATCTATATCAAGAATATAGCAGGTTAGTGATAAAAACACGAAGTCTATTGAAGATCTCGCGGAAGTCGATAAAACTACGCTTACGGAAAGGCTACCTCTATGGGCTGCCATTGCTACGCAGGTAAAATACAATAAATAAACAAAAACATTTAAAATTGTTTCGTAAGCACAAACATTGTACTTGTTAACTGTAGACGACTGGAATGATACGTTGTGGATCAACGAATCAAATTTAAGGTTCAGTTATGATACAGGGTTGGGGAATTATCACATGTTAAAAAAACAACAATATCTACACATTTTAGGGAACAATGTCGTACCTTCAGGAACAAGAATTTTGGGCCAGAATGTTGTTTGTCACAGAAAAAAATAATAATAACCCTGAACACATATCTGTAAAGAATTTTTACAACACTTGGAAGAAAGAGAACAAGGATTTTTAGGAGGAACCTGGAACAAGGAAAAACCTGTCGCCAATGTACTGAAATCGGTTGCTGATATATGAAAGAAGTTCCAAGAAGCATACACTCGGATTGCACCGGAAACGTTTTCAACGTTGATAGCAGGAATGCGTCGATTATTACCGCTTTTATAAAAAAAATAGAGATCACACATTCGCAGTTCTTTGCAATTATAAATTAAAAATAAGAGTCACACTTTCGATGTTGACTGTGTACAGGCCTTGAGGCGAATATAATGAATATTCAGTTCTTTCTTTTTCCATTTTCTTTTATATCCGTTGTCACTGTACTGCTGGTTTGACGTAAATTCTCATAAAGAAAAATAAAAATGACCCATCTCACCGACAGTGAACACATTGACATGTTGTTAATTTATGGAGAAGTACGCCAGAATTCTGCTGCTGCAAACTGAGGGATTTCCTAACATGCCAGTACACATTCCACAATAATTAACCGCTCTGGTAATTCGTGCACGAGAAACGGGCGTACTGCAAACAAATCAATGTCGGGATGGTGGATCTGACCCATGCCAACGAATTTTGGATGCCGGAGAAGAAGTCTTAAATCTCGTCGAAGAAGATCCTTCTAGTAGTACTCGAGAAATATCTGAGCAAGTAAATGTATCAAATCGTATTGTATGGCGAACATTGCGCGAGAATCAGTTGTATCCTTATAAGGAGCACTGCCTTTACAACCTGAAGATCATCCTTTACCTTTACAATTTTACCGATGATTTCTATAAAACCATGCTACAATTCCAAACTTTTTTTCCTTTGTATTGAGGACTGACGAAACAACGTTTACACGTAACGGTATAAATAACTGTTACAATATTAATATTTAGGCTGTCGAAAATCCGAACGAAATCATTTCCGGCAGAGATTTTCGTTAAACGTTTAGTCCTGGTCAACGGACAATTTATTGTGTTGTTAAATCGATTGAAGGGATATGATTATCTCTTGTTTTTGCAAAATCTGTTGATGTGGTTTCTTCTCGATGCATACCGTCGTATTTTAATCGTTTAGCTTGCCAACATTTAAATAATGTATTTGAAAATAAGTGGATTTGTCGAGGTAGTCGTGTTCCATGGCCTCCTCTCTCACACAACCTAAACCCCACTTATAGGGCGTTATGAAGACCATGGTATACACTAACTAAATAATATTTTCGTAACAGCGTGGAAGCAAGTACGACGACAATTTGACGGTAAGATCAAGGCCTGGTAAATTATGCTAATTGGATGGAGATACGTCGAGCGAGATTTTGCGTTCAACAATATCGAGATAAGTTTGATGAACAACTAGTGTAAAGTGGATTCCATGGAAAACAAAAAATTCTTTTATGCTTGATTACTGCTTAAAAATGAAAAAAAAGACTAAAAAAGTTTTTTCTAACATTAATACCTCTTCTACTATATAACTGTTTTTTACGTTAATGACCTTATTTTAAGATGTTTAATCACTTCCTGAAAATATAAACTCAAGACCGTAAACATCCTGTATATTCCGGTGCTCACAAGCTGTTCTTGTTTAGTTTCAATATATGTATATTCCTAAATGTTATTTGCTTATTTTAAATTTTGGGATGCTTTAAAATATTAAATACTTATTATTAATATAAAGTTGAAAGTACAAATTTAAAATAATAGCTAATTGTCTGAACGAAAATGTATTACATTCTAGATATATAAAAAAAATGTCTGTATCTAATTCCTTGAAGAATCCGGGTGCAACTCGACTAAAAATATTAATCTCCCAGACCAATTGTAACAGAATATACAGATGTTCCAAAACGAAGTGTTATTTACTTTAGCCTCCTAGAATAATTTCTCTAAGGTCCAAAAGGCGCCAACGTTTATATTTTGTTGTTGAATAAGCTTCGGTACACAACGAAATACGAGAATACGCCCTTGTAAAAACACAGTATATTTTCGTTGAATCTGAAAGGGAGAAAGCAATTTTGATCCGCAAATATTCGTCCGCCAGCTACTGGTCTCGTATTGTTTTTCTTTGTTTTACGCGTCGCTGGTTACAAAAATTATGCATTCGATTAGGAAATATGTACGAGTGAAAATATTTACCTCGGTCGTGTAGGGAACAACACAAATGTATTTGAAAACGCACCGGTGTAAAGAGTTTATGAATTACATTCATTGAAATTAAATACGGACATTACCACAAGAGCCGTTTTATTATAATTTCATTTATTTTATTGAAAGTTTTGGGAGTGCTCTTTTACTTCTTCTGCTCTTCGAACCTGCATCCATGGTCCCCTATGCAAATGCGAATTTTCTTGTGGTTAACCAAAACATACACAGAATTAAGGATCAATCGGATTTAAAAGTAAATACACTCCGCCAAAAAAGTATCGCATAAATTAAAAAAGGGCATTTATAAACCAAGATATTTTTATACGTTCACAAAAAGTTTGCCTCGTGTATGTGAACTATAACAACACTAACAAAATCATGGAACATAGCTTTTTTACTTTTTTTTTTCTAAAAGAACACATTTAGAAAAGTGCATATGTGTAAGGTTTGCTCAGTTGTTTATTGAAAGTCTTCCTATACGGACAAATTTTAAAGTGCGAAGTCAGAGTTCTGTACCAACGCTTTTAAAACTAAAATGAGCAATTTAACTTCAGAACAAGTGGCTGCTATAGTTGCTTTAATCGAAGATGGACGATCTCAAGCATACGTTGCTAATTTGATGAACATCAATCGGTCAAGTGTTTCTAGAGCCGTAGCCAGATATAGGGAAACAGGCAATTACAGTAGAAGACCTGTACCAGGTCGTCCAAGATGTTCTACTCGCCAAGATGACCGCTATTTACTACTACAAGCATTACGTCGAAGACATGTAACTGCGAGACAATTGCAGAACGACTTGGCTAGAGTCAGAAATACTCGTGTGAGTACTCGAACTATTCGGAATAGGTTACGACAGAGTGGATTAAGAGCTAGAGTAGCTGTAACAGCTCCTCGTCTCACTAGGAACCACCGAGTGGCTCGCTTAAGGTTTGCCAGACAACATGTAAATTGGAACATTAATGACTGGGCCAATATACTCTTCACAGATGAGTCACGATTTGGTCTTTACGCCTCAGATAGGCGTATCTCAGTGTACAGACGAAACGGTGAGCGCTATTCGCAGTGTAATATCAGACCTAGACCTAATTTCGCTGGTGGCTCTATTATGGTTTGGGGAGGCATCTGTTTAACAGGTCGTACAGAGTTAGCACCAGTAGAGAGAGGTACACTGACTGCCCACAGGTATATAACGGACATTTTAGAAGAACATGTAGTACCATATGCACCAATTATAGGAAACGAATTCATGTTAGCGCACGATAATGCACGACCGCATGTTGCAATAATCGTCCAGGAATACCTTAACGATGTTGGTATTCCGGTTTTAGATTGGCCTGCGGTAAGTCCGGACATGAACCCTATCGAGCACGTGTGGGACCTCCTTCGCAGACGGATACGAACCCAAAATGTTGCCCCAGCGGACCTGCATGGACTAGAAAATGCTCTCCGTGACGAGTGGGAGAATTTGGATCAGGCTTATATACGGAGGTTAATCGAATCTCTGCCAAACCGTATGCGAGCGGTCATAAGAGCCAGAGGTGGTAATACTCAGTATTAAAAGCTACTGTTGTGACATTTTTCTTTCCAAAATTATAATTTCCCGTTTTAATAAAAATCTCAAGTATGAGTTCTTGTTTTTATTTGGCCTGTGTTTTATTTAAACAATCATAGAAATTATATCTTAGAGCGCATTAAAGTATATTTACAACTTTATGCTACGAACAAATATTATGCGATACTTTTATGATTCAAAACTAAATTATGCGATATTTTTTTGGCGGAGTGTATTACAACACTGAAAGAATGCGCCTGGATACTATAAAAGCTACTCAAGCAAATATACCAAACGCATCCGAAGTAAGCAATAAATAACAAAGATGAGGTAATCTTGTAATGTTGTACCTACCATATCTTATCACGTATTCGTTAAAATGTTTTCAAAAAATCAGTTTTATAAAATTATTTATTGCAAAATATACTTAAATATATTTTCTGAAAACAGTTCTTGTTTGGCGAATAATGTCACCAGTTAGAGCAAAATTATAAAATCTATAAAATAGTCTAAACATCTCTGCATGTTATCGTTGTAAAATCTATTTCACTTAATCTTTTTACTGTTATAGTTACAAACATACGGATTGAATTAATTCGTATCAAAAAGCTTACCCGTTCTTATTTCGTAAGTTCGTAAAATTCATATAAATGTTACGGTATTTAATTTGTAAGTCCGCCTACGGTTTTCTCCTTGAATGTATTCCTTTTGTTTGTTCAGTTTACTCTGTTTTTACTCTTATCTGCCCTCATTTCCACCTTACCCCCCATTTACTTTGTTAGCTTCTAGTACGTGTCCTTGTTCTAAATCTCGTGGTTTGTAGATTTTTGTTTCCTGTTGACTTACCATTTTCTTTGTCCTTTACACTTAAGAATGTATTGATCCGCCGTATTGTTTGTAAGAACTCACTTCTGCGTTAACAACTTTGTTGTAATCTATTTTTCATACTATCGCTTCTTTAGTTTCAAATTTAGCTACCACTGACCATATGTTCATTTATGATGGTTAAAATAAGCCGTTGAGCCGTCAATAGCGGCTATTTTATATTTAAATTTATTTGTTTATATATAATAATAATAGTGCTTTAAATTTATGCAATAAGAAAATAAGGACTTGCTAGTTCTAATAGTCAATAAGTGCGTTGTGAAGATAACACGATAACTTAATAAGGTTTAACTAAACCTATTTCTTTAATAATATTATTTTTCGTTCGAGCGATGTAAACGAATCTCTTACTTTCGTAACGTCTCTTAATTTAAATCAGTTCAGACTTTGGAGTGACTTACGAAAAGACGCTCTTGCTTACGAAGGATATTTTTATATTGGTTGATGCTGTCGCACTGTGGATAGTTCATGTTGTCAATTATATGGCGCATATACAAAAACGGCAGAACGGCCGCCTTAAACTCGTACATAGAACAGCGCATCAACATCATATGTTCTGAAATGTCTAAAATATAAATGGATAAAGAGTCCCATCGTTCCTTGGCCGACCACTTCCGATACTGCAGCCTCTAATATTCTGTTAACTTTACCAAACTCAATTTTCATGATATTAGATTGCATGCGTACCTTTATCGAAAGATTCCATTAGAATGATTGTTTGGTCACCCTGACGACAGTAAATAAAACATTGCTGCTCTTACACTTTAATTTAAACTTTTAGATCTGAGCAGCTACTTACAAAATAAATTACATAAAAGAGAGTTAATGCATTCCAGAGTCCAACAATTAATGTGTTAGGAACAGTGAAATGTGACCTTTACAAACGATCGCGCAAGTGTATGGAGGTGAAAGGAATAGATTTTATTAAGCGTTCACTGTGGATGAATAGCAGAAGTAAATAGGTATTAATTATTGTGTTTTTTGGTTTTCTGTTTTGGTTTGAAATTTGCGCCGTCATACTTATGTTTACATCACTTACTGCTTTCCCTCGTTTTTTTTGTCAAAAAAATGGATTAGCATTTTAATTCTCTTTCTTTTTTTATTTCTAGATCACTAGAATAAATATTTTCACTAGAAACAAAACTTTAATTTAAGAAAGTCAGTATGTTTCGTTTACTGGTGTCATGGTAACCAAACAATTCTAATACTAGAAACCATTTAGATACAATGTCCAAATCTAGGACTCTCGCTTAATTTTAGACATGTGGATTGTTAGACATATGGATCGGATCAGATCAAAGCGGCATGTATACAATTTAACCTCCCGAAAAATTACTACTTCGGACTTTTTGAATGAAACAATGATGTACATATTTAAATTGGACGATAGAGCAAAAAACTATAAATATCTTCAGCAATCTGTTAGTAGCACATGTAAAACTCATAGTACATTGGTTTATTTCTAGATAGAAAAAATCAAAACGTAATAATATCCAAAGCATCCTATTTAAAGTCACAATCTAAGTGCCTGGTACACCTCTTATCGATCACTCTGTATATATGGACATATAAAAGAGTAGATTATGTCATCAGAAAATGTTAGCCGCCAACGTTTACACAATAGGCGCAATTTTTCGATTTTAGTAGGTTTCGTCACCTGGACGTGGATATGTCAAAACATATCAATTAAACCTATTTAAAAATACAATTCTCCAAAGCTTGTTTTTATGTATGCAGGGTATGGCTAGTGGTTTACTTTAATAGCGTAAAAAATTACGACAATGTGCCGGATAATCTTGTTCATAGTTTTTGCAGCTTCAATCCCCAAAAATTTTTGTTTTGTGGTAGCAATCCTCTGTGATTCGTGTTTACCGCGTTGTCAATATTTAGGCCATTTGTCGAGTGTTTATTTAACTTTGGGCTCATATAAAATTACTATTTGCATTGGAAATTTCTACATAGCGCGTTTATTTGTCCAGAATGTTTTCGAAAACAAACAAAACATCGAAGCATTGAGGGTCATGTTTAACAATGAAAATATTAATATCGTCCCAAATTTTAAATTGAAAGGTAACAATCTACAAACATCTGTTTTGCCTTTACCCTTCACTAACGTTATGTATTTGTTACAGAGAACGGGAAGCGTTCGAGGAGAAGACGTTCCTTACGTATTAGGATTGCCGTTGGTCGGTGGAGGACCATTTTTTCCCCACAATTATACACGGACAGATAGCGTTATATCCAAAACGATCATCCATTACATTAGCAATTTTGCAAGAGGCGGGTAAGCGTCTTTGTATTTCTACTACTTTTCAAATTCAATATACTATTCTAACTTTGTAATAATCTCTTGTATTTTTGAAATTATCAATAAAATCAAAAAAGCAAAGCTATTCTGAATTTATTAACAAAGATATAATTGATATTAATAAAAATAGTTACATCACAACGGACGTAAATGCAGTTTTGTGATGAATGTTGAGGTTAGTACTCCCTGAACTGCAAAAGTACCTACGGCCCGAGTGTAATCTTATATTTTTCCAACGTCCGGCTTAAAGTTTTGGAAGAAATACAATCAAGACAAAATTATCGGCACACTTTACATTACACAAGTTTAATTGGTTAGTTCGGGGCAGCTGTTTCGAAGTAACGTCGATCTTCATCTTCAACCGAAGACGGAATGCACTAAAATCATTGATCAAAGTTGTCATTTTCTGTTATGTATCGACACCTATTGCTCCATGAATGTACTAGTAATAGGGACGTAAAATATTGCATTACATCCCGCTATCAAAGGCAATCAATGCAAGTAATCAGGGCAATTGTATGGATTATTTAAGAATGCTCGTCTTGGAAATGTTCTCTTCATATTATCGCATCTTCTTGTTTTAGTCGTGCTGTGTTTTTTTTTTTTTTGTTTGAAACCGGTTTTCTCTTGGCTTTGGCACAAACCTTACCACTCATTACATGTCAGTACCTTATGTAGACTATATGATGACGACCAAAGCGAATATACGGATGCTACAGAAATTGTGAACGCATTTGCTGATCAATGTTCAAAAATTTCTGGTCGCTGAAGTTATTCATCCTGACAATAGAAATACGCAGCAGCCTTCCTTGTGCTTTTGCACTTGCAACGAATACTGAGATTTTTAAAATTATGTATACTTTCTCAAATACATCAGTCTATGATATGATATCAGGTTTGTTGATTAAAGATTGCAGGTTTGCATTAGCGTACCCTTTAACAATAATTGTTAATCTGTCAATTACTTTTGATATTTTTATTACATTTTGAAAAATAACTAAAGTTTGTCCGATTCATAGAACAGGTGACACGTACCTCCTTTCCAATTACACTGACTAACAAGGTTTTTACCCTAAGTTAGTAACGACAACATTGGCTTAGCTCTGGTTACAGAGAAAATGCCTTTATAGTATAGCCGGTGATCTGATCTACTGCAATAATGTTTATAAACTTTCTGAAGCTTTTGAGAAACATCATAATCACAGTTCTTGGAGATTATTCATAGACTCATCAAGGACCAGCCTAAAAGCAGTTTTGTTGCATAATGGAAAACATCATCCTTCTATTCCGACAGGTCATGCTGTTTCTATGAAAGAAACTTACGAAAATCTGAAAATTTTATTAGAAAAGATAAAGTACAAAGACTATTCCTGGAATATTCGTGCAGATTTTAAAGTAATTGCAATTATTTTGGGTATGCAATCTGGTTACACTAAATACTGTTGCTTTTTATGTCTTTGGGAAAAACATTACCATAAGCAAGAGTGGCTACTACGACAACAATTTGTACCAGAAAAAGACAATGTACAACATCAGCCTCTAGTAGAAAAAAGAGAAAATCATAATACAACCTCTCCACGTGAAATTAGGGCTCATGAGAGATTTTGTAAAGGCACTGGATCTCGAAAGCTGAAGGTTTTAAATACCTTCGTGAAAAGTTTCCAAAATTAACACAAGGGAAACTGGAAGACTGTATTTTTGTTGGATCTCAAATATGAAAAAAAGAATGATGAAATCTTTGAAACAATCGCCCAATGTCCTTGTTAAATTTTGCAAAGTTCTGAAAAGAATCATTTATTTTTCTATTTATAATAATATTCGACCTCATCTGCCTCCCAATTAGTACGGCTTGATCATTAGTCGGTCGATGGCTACCAATTTGACCAATCTAAGACAATTTATTGATAAAGTCTTGGATCACCGTGGATAAGTGGATGTTATTCCTACGGATCTGCCAAAGGTCTTTGACGCAACAGAGCACCCACTGCTCCTCTCTAAGTTAGAATCATTTGCTTTTATTCCACCTGCTATTGGCTTAGTATAAAAATCATATGTATAAGTAATCGACAGTGTTGAATTTCTTGCAACGGCTTTGCATCCGAAGAATTCGTCTTACATATAGGAGTCTCTCAACTCTAACTTGGACTCTCTCATATTCAGTCTCCTTATAAACGATTTCTTGGCAAGTTTCAATTCACCAGTATTGGCTAACGCTGACGATGCAGACGATGCATAACTTTCCTTTAACAATGATGTGAACATGCTGCAGGAAAACTTAAACAAACTAGTTAACTGAGGCAGATTTTCAGTCTTAACGTTAAAAAATACTGCATTAAGTGATGTACACGTACCACATTATTACAACAATATTTTTTTAGCACGAAAAACAGAATGTAAGGGTGTTGGTGTTTTTGATACTGGTTTCACCTTTAAATTATATCAACTTTTAAAAACGCGTTCGGATCTTTTGACTTCCCGTTGTTTTGACTTGTTGTTCAATTGTTTACATTTTTATGCAATACTTAAAGTCCTTAAAGTACACCACCGTTGGTGTCGTATTCATTATATGCGCGTGATTGCTAGTACCTTGACCGAATTCACCGCAAGTTTTTTAAATTCTTGTCATATAAACTCGATGGAACTTACCCGAGGGTTGGCACACCGCAATACACCGCAAAACCAGATTGGGAAACACTGTTGGTGATATTTTTATTATCTTTTTTCTCCCGCAATTTATTAATTGCTTAATTACTTGCTTAATTACTAAGTAATATACTTCTTTCTAATTCATTGCATTCCATACATTTTTTTTGTTTCCTTTAACCGGTTCACACCTGACATTAATAAACAACGAAGACGTGCATGAACACAAGAGAAATGAAGAGTATTGGCATCATGTAAGAAAATATCTCTTAGAGATGAGGTCCCATAGAGTGTTCTGCCTATATCATTGCCGCTATTGCCGATATCTTGCTGTTATCAAATGTTGCGATATCAAATGTTAGCACGTTCAAGGTTTCACTAATAGATCAATCCATCAATAAAGATCAAGTACAATTGGAGTACATGTACTAGTCTTAGTACGCCTAATAAAGTTCATCGGAATTTTTAAATTTTACTTCACACCACTTGTTTCTGTGAAACAATAACACAAAACAAGTAGAAAACAATCGAAATAAAAACGTAGGCTTCCACGGCCGGAGTCTGTTGAAACTAAACGTTTTCCGGGTTCGAACTGTGTCATGTCGTTTAAAAATAATAATAATAAACTCGACGTTTCGCCCACACTCGTATGGGGCTTCTTCAGGAAAAAGGTAGGCACCAGTTAGCACGGTAACTCAACGTGTAAACCACGCCAGAGGCGAAACTAACTGAGCGGGAAGCAGTTGATCACGGTAACTCAGCATGTGAACCATGTCAGAGGCGAAAACCAACTGCTACAGTTGCAGTTGGTTTTCGCTTATTGCATGGTTTACACGTTAAGTTACCGTGCTAACTGGTGCCTACCTTTCTCCTGAAGTAGCCCCATACGAGTGTGGGCGAAACGTCGAATTTATTATTATTATTATTTTTAAACGACATGATACGGTTTGAACCCGGAAAACGTTTAGTTTCAATAGAAAACAATTGTTAACCGTAACGAATGATTCATTATTGTTGCTATTTACTATGGTTTTTTACTTCTTGGCTATGTATTTTAAAAACGCGTTAATTAATGTTAAATACATGGCTGTATAATGTTATATTAAAAGACAAATTATCATTTAATGTTTTCAATCGATTAGCATTAATAGTTGCAGTAACCGATGCTCAAATTGGTAGTACTGCACTTAATATTACTACCTTTAATTAACATGCGCTAGGTGTGATGCATATATTAAGCGCAAAACTGTGTTCGTTGTAATGCAAGCACTTAACTAATCTTTGTCCCTTTTTACCTAGACATATTCATTTGTTTCATATTCGTTTGTTACGCATTCTCGATTGCATTTTTTTGTAACGTACAGATGTGAGCGTTTACTCACAACACCAATAGAACATTAAATGGGAGCGTAAGATCATTATTCACTCCCTTATCTTCACGGTTTGCTCACACGTAGTCGAACTCAATCAAGCCGTATATATCATTTAAGTTTTATCAACTGTCGAAGAAACGTATAAATAATAGGTTTAATTGCTGTGGCTGGCATTCGCAAGAATGCAAATCTGTTTTCTAAAAGCTGCAGAATAGGGTGATAAATGACGACTGAAGTGTGCAGGAACTCTATCATATTGATATCATATGCTTAGACGAACACTCTCTAGTAATCCTCGCAATTTATTTTGTAAAACATTTACTGAAAGCTCTCCTGCGAGGAGATTCTTTAAAACCACAGCTGTAGCGGTTATACTATTATGGCAGCTATAATATTATAGGTGAGAGTTTGGAACATTATTAATACCATCATGGGTGAATGTTGCTACAACGTATTAACTCATAAATAGAGACGACGAAGGCGAATGAAATTATTACCTTCTTGCAGAGACTAGACAGTGCTTTATCGACTCTCGGGGACAACAGTAGGCAACACGAATCCATTCTCATGAGACGAATAGACACAAGTCGCTGCAAAAAAGAAATAATTTCATGCCGTTGTCATTTCTACTCATAAGAATGGATTCATGTTGCCTACTGGTGTCCCCGAGAGTCGACAACAGACATTTTCCAAATTCATGACCACTGAAACCGCTTGATCTGGGGATTATTAAAAAAAAAAAAAACAGAGCTTGGAATATGACTAAAATGCTGAAATTAAATGATAGTATAAGGAAGCATTTGCTGGAAATGTTGCTGAAAATGTTGGCACTTTAATACCACCAGAATGAAGCTCACATTGAATAAACGGAAAGATGTTTTACGATGAACATACCCTACTGAAATTATTACATACTACCACATAGAGTTAACGAACAATGTAATTAACTTGTTTATTAAAGACTACTGAGACGTATAGAAGCTGTAAATCTGAACGAAGGCGAAAATTATTATGTAACCCCTCGCAGAAGGAAGGAGAAAGAACGAAATAAAAGCGGGTTGCAAACGGATACAGTGATGTCGATTTCGTAATTACTTATCCGAGCTTTCGATAGCGGAACTTCCATCTGTACTCCGTATACCACCAACTGATTTATCTATCAACTACATTAACCTCATTTCTCTTTGTCTGGGTCATTTAAATGAATTGTTGACCATTTAATCAATTTTCGGAGACTACGGAATTTGTGTGAGTAAAAGATATGGCCACTTTACCAAATCCACCGAAACCAGTATTATACGGATTAACTCAGCCCAAATACACTCCGCCAAAAAAGTATCGCATAATTTAGTTTTGAATCATAAAAGTATCGCATAATATTTGTTTGTAGCATAAAGTTGTAAATATACTTTAATGCGCTCTAAGATATAATTTCTGTGATTGTTTAAATAAAATACAGGCCAAATAAAAACAAGAACTCATACTTGAGATTTTTATTAAAACAAGAAATTATAATTTTGGAAAGAAAAATGTCACAACAGTAGCTTTTAATACTGAGTATTGCCACCTCTGGCTCTTATGACCGCTCGCATACGGTTTGGCAGAGATTCGATTAACCTCCGTATATAAGCCTGATCCAAATTCTCCCACTCGTCACGGAGAGCATTTCCTAGTCCATGCAGGTCCGCCGGGGCAACATTTTGGGTTCGTATCCGTCTGTGAAGGAGGTCCCACACGTGCTCTATAGGGTTCACGTCCGGACTTACCGCAGGCCAATCTAAAACTGGAATACCAACATCTTTAAGGTATTCCTGGATGATTATTGCAACATGCGGTCGTGCATTATCGTGCATTAACATGAATTCGTTTCCTATAATTGGCGCATATGGTACTACATGTTCTTCTAAAATGTCCGTTATATACCTGTGGGCAGTCAGTGTACCTTTGTCTACCGGTACTAACTCTGTACGACCTGTTAAACAGATGCCTCCCCAAACCATAATTAGGTCTAGGTCTGATATTACACTGCGAATAGCGCTCACCGTCTCGTCTGTACACTGAGATACGCCTATCTGAGGTGTAAAGACCAAATCTTGACTCATCTGTGATGAGTATATTGGCCCAGTCATTAATGTTCCAATTTACATGTTCTCTGGCAAACCTTAAGCGAGCCACTCGGTGGTTCCTAGTGAGACGAGGGGCTGTTACAGCTACTCTAGCTCTTAATCCATTCTGTCGTAACCTATTCCGAATAGTTTGAGTATTCACACGAGTATTTCTGACTCTAGCCAAGTCGTTCTGCGATTGTCTCGCAGTTACATGTCTTCGACGTAATGCTTGTAGTAGTAAATAGCGGTCATCTTGGCGAGTAGAACATCTTGGACGACCTGGTACAGGTCTTCTACTGTAATTGCCTGTTTCCCTTAATCTGGCTACGGCTCTAAAAACACTTGACTGATTGATGTTCGTCAAATTAGCAACGTATGCTTGAGATCGTCCATCTTCGATTAAAGCAACTGTAGCAGCCAATTGTTCTGAAGTTAAATTGCTCATTTTAGTTTTAAAAGCGTTGGTACAGAACTCTGACTTCGCACTTTAAAATTTGTCCGTATAGGAATACTTTCAATAAACAACTGAACAAACCTTACACATATGCATTTTTCTAAATGTGTTCTTTTAGAAAAAAAAGAAAGTAAAAAGGCTATGTTCCATGATTTTGTTAGTGTTTTTATAGTTCACATACACGAGGCAAACTTTTTGTGAACGTATAAAAATATCTTGGTTTATAAATGCCCTTTTTTAGTTTATGCGATACTTTTTTGGCGGAGTGTAGTATAGATGCTATAAAGAGATGTGTAACCGAGTAATTCGTTTTATTTTAAAGTACTGAGGTCCGTCTCAGATTTAAGGTGAGTAGTAGAAGCAGAATGGTTCACAGATGGAACTTAATAAGATGCTATATTCCTGAAAAAATAAATAGGAGATGAAGGTTAATTTGAATCAATAACGGGTTATTTACTATAACTCTATAAAATTTGTAGATGTTTTACAGAAGTTATTTTCTTTTGCAAATAAGTAACAAATTTTAAATATTATGTGTATTAAGCACCTACGTAAATAATAGGTAAAAATTATTTCAATACTTTGTGCAACGTTTGGAAAGTATCCCTAATATCTAATGGCACTTTGAAATTATTTACTGCATTCACGGGCAGCAATTTACACAAAAGCCCGAATTACGCTAGCCAACAAATTTCAACTTTTGATTTTGACATAGAATAATTTATACTAACTTCAATAGTAAACATATAAACATTTATTTTAATAAAATGTAGAAGGTCAAGTTAGCTTGACTTTTTTATATTTCAATGAAAAGGTTCTTCTAGACCAGATCATAATTTAATGTATTTTTCAAATTATTATAATTAGAAATGTGAAGTAATGCTGCTCCGTCTCCTATAAACAATATTTACAGCATCCCTTCTTAACATCCAACAGTAATCTGCTAACATAACAGGATTCCATTTCCGCTGATACCGTTTTTCCATTCCCATGATGTCTTGGTTTTTTTATAGTTGTTTTACAAGTTTTATAGTTGTCAGCTTTTTTGTGTCCCAAGAAATTCGTGAAAACTTGTTCCATGAACAGCTAAACTGTTTTTTCCTTCGCTATTAATTTGATTTCAAAGATTTCATCATTTACTATTTCTCGTATTCGATGTCCAACAAAAATACTTTCTTTCAGTTTCCCTTGTGTTAATTTTGGAAACTTTTCACGAAGGTATTTAAAACCTTCAGCTTTCGAGATCCAGTGCCTTTACAAAATCTCTCATCAGCCCTAATTTCACGTGGAGAGGTGGTATTATCATCTTTCCTTTTTCTACTAGCGGCTGATGTTGTACATTGCCTTTTCCTGGTATAAACTGTTGTCGTAGTGGCCACTCTTGCTTCTTGGTAGTGTTTTGGCTGTCACGACTGTCCCAAAAACATAAAAAGCCACAGTATTTGGTGTAACCGGATTGCATACCCAAAATAATTGCAATTACTTTAAAATCTTCACAAATATTTCAGGAATAGGTTTTGTACTTTATCTTTTCTAATAAAATTTTCAGATTTTCGTAAGTTTCTTTCATAGAAACAGCATGACCTATCAGAATAGAAGGATAATGGTTTCCATTATGCAACAAAGCTGCTTTTAGGCTGGTCTTTGATGAGTCACGTGTTTTTCTGTTTTCTGATTCTTCTTAATTATTTGATTTCTTGCGGTTGCAGGGCCATCTTCGAACAAATCTTACGTAATTTTCAGCGTGAAATCCAAATCTGCAATAAGAAAGAGTGATTCATATTTAAGATTTCAAATTTCTGTTAGCCAACTTTAGTTTAGCGTTGAAAGGACTTTAAAAGAACGTCACAAAAATGTTTTGTTTGTACAAGATCATATCACGTGCGAAAGGAAGGAGCACACACGTCATGCATTTGAGCATGCGAATTGTTAAAACGTTCGGTTTCAACAGACTTCTAATCGGGACATCTGTAACTTTACATGCGCAACTCGCGTTGGACAAGGTCTTTGCCAAGTTTCTGTAATTTTGAAGCAAAACAATGTCTCGAAATTGGAGAAAGCAATTTTACGCAATTACGCAAGTTTAATTAAACAGGGACTGTGAGCAATATTCACGCGTCTGGACCAAGAACGACAGCCACAGATGAAAAGAATGTATTTAATGTACACTGATGTGAGTGCATATACATAGCCTAAAAGCGAAACCGAAAGAAATACCTTTGAACCATATAAAGTAGAACTGAATGAAAATGATCCTGATAATCGAATACAATTTCGCCAAGAAAGGATGGACGTTATTATTGTTATTTAATAACATTGTGTTTTCTAACATTTTATTTAAACGAATTAGTAACTTGACACAATTGCCGCTATTGATCAGATCATAATCTACAGTGAATGGAAAAAGCTCACTCGCAATATCCACAGAAACTGAAAATTTGCACTTTTTTAATGAGACACGCGTTAAATGGTGACCGTTTGTGCTCCAATCGTTTCAGAGGAAATTTAATTATGCTCCACTTTAAATTTAGGAAATAGCTGAACACAATATTTTCCCAGAGATGGGTAGGCTGATGTGTAGAGATGACCAAGACAGGTTAAATTATTACTTTTTTTTTGCAGCGGCTAGACAGGTTCGTGCATACCGAGAGTTAACAAAACAGGAGCCTGTCTAATTGCAAGAAAGAAATAATTTCGCCTGCCTTTGTCATTTCCGCCGATGATGATTTAGAAAAATTTTACACTTAAATTAATTCGTCCTTGTAATTACAATGATTTCTCAATAGTTTACGCTGGTAAAGAGTAGATCACTCAATGGTGTTAGAGATGAAGAAAATTACATGATTTAAGCTTTCCTAAAATTTTTACTTTTTTAAATGATAGAGCTTGTTGACTGGAATTTAGTATTCTGTTGCTTCTGCTGAATTTCATAGTATTTTACTTTTGGCATCCTCTATTCTATTTAAGGATCCTAGAATCTCTCAATACATATATAGGTTCTATTGAGAGATCCTAGGATCGTTAAATGCTGTCGAAGTGTCAGGCTTCCTACGTACTGGTATTCTTCTATAAACTTCCATTAACGCCTCTCAGACGAAGCAATTTTTACCGAACTACTTCCGCTGCTGCGCTCTTATAACGTCGTAAAAGTTCTGGCAATATTTATGCGGATTTTCTAACATTTTTAATGGAAAGCATACAAAGGATATGCACTTCATTCGTGAATCCATCAAAAGAGAACCTAGGCGAGATCAATACACCCAGTTGTGCATCCACACTTTAACGACGGCTGAATAAATTTCAGTCAAGTAAAATTTGCTACTTCAATAAAATTGTAATATTCTTCTAATATATTTATTAGACGATCCAACAGTTTTACGAGTGTACTTTTCTTTTAGTACTAAATCATCTAGTTTACACTCGAATGCATAGTTACTTTCATATAATATATCTATCTATACCGGATGCAGCAACTATTTGTACATGGTAAATTATATCTAGCTTCCCTATTCCATTAATACATCGAATAAAAGTTGCTCAAAAAAGGACCGAAAATTATTCGGAACTAGGTTATTTTTTAATACAATCCCTATATATTAACCAAAATCATTGATTTATTGATTGATGCAATCAATCTCAACAAACGCAACAGAAGGAGCGAAAAGTACATTATCCACGAACATGTTTCTGCGTCATCGACGTTGTTCGGAGAGTATTTTAACCTTACCTTGCACCACTGTTACCTCACAGTTAATGTCGCGACATTTCGAAACGACAAGCTAGACATTTCTTAGCGCCCTCTAGTGCAAAGAAATGTATACCTGCCGTTTAGACAGCAGCAGCATAAGTGAAGTACTGTTCCCAAAACCATCCCTAGAACAGTTCATGGAGTGCTTAACCATGAGGTGGCACCCCAAGATGCGTTTTGGGATATTGCAGATGTGAAGATTTCGAGAGATTTCCTTACCATGATGTATACAGCGTTAGTAAAAAGTCCCGGAACGGTCGAATAACTTTGTTATTTGAAAATTATGATTTCTGAAAATTATGATTAAACCGGAAGTGAAAAAATATTAACTGTATTGCATAAAATGCATTTATATTAACTATACCCCCATATCAAATTTTAGAAATCATAATTTTCAAATAACAAAGTTATTCGATCGTTCCGGGACTTTTTACTAACCCTGTATAATAGAATACACCAGAAAATGTCTAGGAACAATAACCACAGTGATGATATTAAAATAATACGTACCCAATCATACACCATGTACTTAAAAGAAACAGTTTTGGAGATATTTAGTTTTTAAATTTTAGTTTTAAAAAAACATTGCATTATTTTCTCAGATATTCGATATCTCATTTATTTGTGTGTTTTATAAAAACTTTTACTGTCATCATGACAATAATCCAAGATCGCCAATCAAATATCTTTTTATCACACGGGATGTTCAAGAAGGTAGGATTGATTGAAGCCTCTTTAAACAGTATAAACTCGTTTTTTTTTTATGGAATACCCCTGTATATTTTATTCTACCCGATGTACATATATTTAAAATACATGTACATCGTACATGATTTTAAACTTTGATTACTACAGTACACTTCTTGTACCTGAGTTAATACTTTTGAGTGATATTACGAAATTATAACACAATTTCCTGTCGTGTTGTAGGTATCATTGTCAAAGATGTTATTTATATTGTTTAAATGAATGTCATATTATTTATAAAGTTGAAGTATGTCTTCTTCTTTCTAATTGAATTCAAGCAGGACAAACAACTGTACCTTTGCTCTTTGAGAAAGAAATTATAAAAAGAATGCAAAATATACACATACAAACGCTAATGCCGAGCTCCTGATGTCTGTCGTAAGATTTCTCTGAATTATAGGAGACGGACTGTGAAATTTATAGAGTGGTTTCGAAGCTATTTGAAATTCCGGTAGGAAAACCAATCCGCGTAGCTACGGGGAAGGTGTTGGACGCTATTATTAACCACATCAAAAACGGGTAAGCACTGGTTTCGACGATGTGGCAAATAGGATCTTTAAGAATGTTTCTCTCAATATGACTACGGCTTTGCACTTAGATGTCAACTTCAGCCCGAAGCGTTTGAATTTTTCGGAAAACTTCCTGTCATTGGCTTTCGACAGGATTGGTAATCATCTATAATATGGTTAAGGCAGAATACCTAAATCATTTCCGTGAAAAGGGCATTCTGTCAGCTGCGGAGTCCCGCAGTGATCATTCTGATACATTCTGCATACAGTGATCATTCTGCATACAGACTAAGCTTCTACTTTATAAGCACCGTCTATTACTTGCTTACTATGTGGCTCGCCTTAAGCGATTGGATACTCTGCAGATTGCTGGGGATGACTGTTGATGCTCCATTATTTGTGAGAAATACCCAAATTAGCGAATATACTGGTGACTGATAGAATATATCACAGAAATCCCTCGAAAAACGTGCAAAAGGCGTGCGAAATAGTGATGAAGATGGTTGTCAACTTGCAATACCGCTCACCGCCGAAATTACCAAGAATTGAAGATGTTCTTGACTTGGAGTACAAGGAGTAGGAATCGCTGAGGAACCGGGTACCAAGATAAATGTGAGGAGAGGACCAATTAATTGTGATAAGGAAACTAAAAGATCCTGTTTGGTGGTGCAGTCTTCGACACTTATTTCCTCGCGCGCTTTTCTGCATCTCTTGCTTCTACGCTAAGCGTTGTCTAACAAATATCGACAGTCATGAAAGCCACAATACAAACTTAATTTTGAAAAAAATTATGTACGTGGACTCCGACATCGACGTAATTTCTTTAGAAAACAGTCTGGCTTGATTATTGTTAAGAGTAGTTCCACATATGCTTATATAAAGCGTAGTCGTTTAGTGTAGAATCGGAAGATAAAATAATATGAATAGGTGCTCTAGTTAGGATAACAACGTAACTACTTTCTAAGCGCCTTATAGAGTCGAATATATTCTTAGGTCTTGTAGTACCTTAAAAAACCTTTATTTATAGCATATTTTTTTTTTGAAAGATAAAGGAATTAAGAGAAAATAGAGAGCAATTTAAGTAACATTAAAACAAAAAAGACTAACATTAACTCCCTCTGTATTTCATTCTCCCTTACTTAAAATTTCTAAAGTCATGCATGTGACATCTTTCTATAGCAAAACTCAGATTAAATTTAGTGACATAAACAATTAATATTGTCAATTAAAAATCTTTTGGTCAGTTTTCATTACAATTGTCAGAGTCGTTTAATGTTGTAGTCTTTTATGAGGTCAACAATGTCATCAAATAGCACAGAAACCTAACTTCAGTTGCGTCCCTGCATCATGTTACAGCAAAAATACACTCTGCCAACAAAAGCATCGCATAATTTAGCTTTTGAATCATAAAAATATCGCATAATCTTTGTTTGTAGCATAAAGTTGTAAATATACTTTAATGCGCTCTAAGATATAATTTCTATGATTGTTTAAATAAAATACAGGCCAAATAAAAACAAGAACTCATACTTGAGATTTTTATTAAAACAAGAAATTATAATTTTGGAAAGAAAAATGTCATAACAGTAGCTTTTAATACTGAGTATTGCCACCTCCGGCTCTTATGACCGCTCGCATACGGTTTGGCAGAGATTCGATTAACCTCCGTATACAAGCCTGATCCAAATTCTCCCACTCGTCACGGAGAGCATTTTCTAGTCTATGCAGGTCCGCTGGGGCAACATTTTGGGTTCGTATCCGTCTGTGAAGGAGGTCCCACACGTGCTCGATAGGGTTCATGTCCGGACTTACCGCAGGCCAATCTAAAACTGGAATACCAACATCGTTAAGGTTTTCCTGGACGATTGTTGCAACATGCGGTCGTGCATTATCGTGCATTAACATGAATTCGTTTCCTATAATTGGCACATGTGGTACTACATGTTCTTCTAAAATGTCCGTTATGTACCTGTGGGCAGTCATTGTACCTCTGTCTACTGGTACTAACTCTGTACGACCTATTAAACAGATGCCTCCCCAAACCATAATAGAGCCACCAGCGAAATTAGGTCTAGGTCTGATATTACACTGCGAATAGCGCTCACCGTCTCGTCTGTACACTGAGATACGCCTATCTGAGGTGTAAAGACCAAATCTTGACTCACCTGTGAAGAGTATATTGGCCCAGTCATTAAGGTTCCAATTTACATGTTCTCTGGCAAACCTTAAGCGAGCCACTCGGTGGTTCCTAGTGAGACGAGGGGCTGTTACAGCTACTCTAGCTCTTAATCCACTCTGTCGTAACCTATTCCGAATAGTTTGAGTACTCACACGAGTATTTCTGACTCTAGCCAAGTCGTTCTGCAATTGTCTCGCAGTTACATGTCTTCGACGTAATGCTTGTAGTAGTAAATAGCGGTCATCTTGGCGAGTAGAACATCTTGGACGACCTGGTACAGGTCTTCTACTGTAATTGCCTGTTTCCCTATATCTGGCTACGGCTCTAGAAACACTTGACTGATTGATGTTCATCAGATTAGCAACGTATGCTTGAGATCGTCCATCTTCGATTAAAGCAACTATAGCGGCCACTTGTTCTGAAGTTAAATTGCTCATTTTAGTTTTAAAAGCGTCGGTACAGAACTCTGACTTTTCACTTTAAAATTTGTCCGTATAGGAAGACTTTCAATAAACAACTGAACAAACCTTACACATATGCATTTTTCTAAATGTGTTCTTTTAGAAAAAAAAAAAAAGTAAAAAAGCTATGTTCCATGATTTTGTTAGTGTTTTTGTAGTTCACATATACGAGGCAAACTTTTTGTGAACTTATAAAAATAATTTGGTTTATAAATGTCCTTTTTTAGTTTATGCGATACTTTTTTGGCGGAGTGTATTTAGTTTCGGCATCCATTTCGATAATCATATATATATTAAATGAGAAAAGCTATCGGAGGTGACAATGGAATTGGACTTTTATATCCAACTGTCATCCAAGCACCTTATGGCAGGATATTCTCCAGTTAAAGGTAATTATTTAAACATTTCAAATCAACAATTCCAAAGTAAGCTGTTGTAAAGTATTCTGAAGTAGCTGAGTTTCGCAAGTACATAAACATAAGGTTTATGTAGCGGGAACGTTCGAAAATTTAGGTTCCTTGTCTTTTACAATTCTACACCTAGTTAAAAGTTTCACCTATCAATTTATGCATATTACCGAAAGAGTCTCTAGGAACCTTCCCAAATTTGCGTCCCCAATTTCCATAAATAAGTTTCTTCAGAAAAATTTTTAAATCTAAAATTTTCCCCGCGAAAAACATTACAATGTACTTAGATATATATATATCTTTACTTGTGAGAGAACACAAATCTAGAAAATTCCTTTTATTTACATATATTTTTGAAATTGTTCATATATTTATCGTGTGTTTCGCAAGGCCATACCTTCAGTATAAAAAGAACATAATAAAAGTCAATTTGTTTACTGAACGACCCTTTTCATCGTCTTCATCGTCTTTTAGAAATTATTAATTGAAAATTCTAGAAACTTATCAAGCCAAAGGGGTATGAGGAAGGCGTACTTGATTAAAATTTCTCCTCAAATTAATAATCCACCGCCGGAGTTGTCTGGCGATAAAATGCAAATTCCAGATACCCCAGCGGGGGTCAATTTCTTTATAAACGGAAACCCAGCGTAAACATCGCGGCGGCAGCTTTTTGCTCGTCTGCTCTTCTTTGATAAGGATCCACATATCATACCTTTTTACGACTTGAGCTGAAAATGAAACGTATTTTCGAGGAAGATGGATGTAGGTACCTATTTGCGTGTATATGTTATACGTACCAGGAAATATATAAATAACATTTAACCCATATTCCGTATACATCACAAATTCGCGCTCTCGCTTTGTAACGTATCGTATGTACTGTGTAGAATCTAATTGAGAAAATTTTCTCAGCTTGAAGTAATAAATTTCATGAAATTGTAAGTTAAAATAACCTAAAGTAATATATTGTAGGGTTATTTTATTTGCCTAGGTTGGAAAGTCTTTCGGTTGACATATTTACTGCTGCAGTTGGTGACTTCTTCTCTCCAATTTCTCCCAGATTAGGTTTTCCATTCTTATTGTCTTACACATTGAATAAGATAGGTTTTGTTAAAAAAAATTGCTGCAAGAAGTCAAAATTACTGACATAAATCGATGTTGTATATCTTTTTATGAAAATTTTTCAATCATATAAAATCCAGATGAGTACCGTTGTTCGCATATAACAATCAAAATTAGTTTCATCATCATGGTAACCCATGTAATTTCGATGCACCACACAAGACCTTTAAAATAGTTGTTACTTACTATATCAGAGGTATCATTTGACTTATTCGATCTATGTAATCTATGGTTGGAGATGAGAGAAATAAACAATCTCTTTTCGATATCGATATCAACATTTCTTCGCGACAAAGTTTAAATTTAAGCACTTTAATGGGATCTTCTTCACAGACATTACCACCTATTATTCAGTAAAACCATTTGGACCAATTCTTAAATAATTTCAACACCTACGGATTTGGGACCACTCGGACGAGAATTCGCAATGATTTTAAGGTTGGGAAAGATTTTTGTATTTGGATCTGCAGCATTGTATTTGCAACATTTGGCCAAGAATAAAATGTAAATTTGACTAAATTTAATAATCGATTTAAAAGCAGCTACGGACAGGGATGAAATTAGCTCTTTGTATTCATAAGAAATTGTCTAAATATTCTGAGGAAAATAAAGGAACGTAATATATTAATTTTCTGTCAATCGCTTTCAATCTGCAAAGGAACATGTTAAGAAGCCCAGAATATTCAGTTTTTATTCCTTCTTAATAAGTCCCATTGTGCAAAACGCTCCAGATTGCTGAAATATTTCACAGGAAGTATCTAAAGAAAATTTAATGATGGTGGACAACAGTACTAACAAAGATTATGCTAATACTTTGAGATATAATTAATTGTATTCTGATAGTATTGAGATTGTCATTTAGTCAAATTTCCATTTAACTGTCTCTTTACGAAAAATGTAGGAATATTACTAAATGGCAAGATAACGTACCATTAGCGTAACGTCAAACGTTAACAGTATATTCTACGTTTGGTCTTGAATTTAGATGTCCATGATTACTGCAGAAACTGCTAATAAACATACCATGTAACGGTTTTACGGAATTCCCTTTATTACAAAAGCAGGTGTCAATACCATCAGATCAATTGAGGTTAAATTATGGCAAAGTAAATCATTGGTCTTAGTTGTCAAATTCTTGCACTAATTTGTACACTGCCTTATGCGAATGCAGCCTAATTCTGAAAGTAATCATAATAACTTTTTGAAATTTGGAAATCTACATACTAAGTAGTAAAAGTCTATATTGTTTAATCATGGTAATACATAATTGCAGTGGTAACGAATATCAACCATCTTGTATCAAATAGAGTACCTTTTCTATGGACTCTTTGCAAAACCCTCTCAAATGCCAATCAAACGATACAGCATATGATGGAGTCAGAACCTATTACCTTTGAGAAATTGTTTTCCTTCAAAACGCAACAAAAAGACGGATGTAAGTTTTATTTTGAACATCCCAACATACTTATGTTTTGATGTTCGTATAAACCACGTGAATAATTATTTACCGTTCTAAGTGAATATCAAAAAAGTTATACAGCACATACAGTTCTGAAAATCTAATCCAAACATTAACTTTTTTACATAGTTTGATGATTCCAGCATATTCGAATTCAGAAAAATATAAAAGATATTCAACTAACAGGTATTACCAGCTACTTATGAAACGCATAAGAAATCCAAAATTCGTTCAATACAGTTAACACCAAAGAATAAGTGTTGAACAAGTATCTAGTCGCACATCCCTGAAAATCTTGCATTAACAGGCAAACAGAAAACCTCGTTGCCACTTATTTTTTGTATCTGTGGTTAAAGTGTCGTTTTTGAAGGTAAAAACTTCAAATATTTGAAGGAAATTTTTTAAACACAAATAACTTACGTACTTAAGTTTTATTGTTAAAACATGCGATAACAACCTACTCCTCTCTTGAAAGAGCATATTATAATTGTGCTCGTTACAGCCGCCACTGGTTTAATAAATAACATAACTTAACGTTTTTAGATCCCACATACATGTGCAGGTACATACACAACATGGTTAACATACAGCAGGGCTAAATCCATATACGTTACTTTTATTAAAAACCAGTGGCAGATCTGTACTCATCCTAAAATCATCCAGAAATTTCAAGATAATGTCCCTTGGAATCAATGAATCCCTATGTAAATTTACATCGTAATAATAAGTATAATTTTATAATTAAAAAATTTACTTCTTGATTGCAAATAAATACTACATTCAATTCAACATACGTTTCTATGGTGATCACTTCAAAATATAATAGAATTTAAACTAAAATTTGAAAAATTTGAACAATGGCACATGCTTTCGGTATGACTCTTTCGGGAGTCACATTGAAGACATCCTGGAGTTTATCTCCAAGTTTTTCAATGTTTTGTGAGATATCACCTTTATAAATAATATTTTTAGCAATTGTTTCGGATTCTGTGAGGCAAATTTAACTCTGATGTCACACACGTACAGATGGATTATTTTACTATAAAATACAAAATTTATCAATAAATGGTAACATATCACAGTTATCTTTTCTATCACTAATCAGTGATAATTAAAATTAATATACTCTAGCTCCTGTCGATGAATTATAATGATCTCAAATGTGCGGCATCCAGATATGCTAAACGCTACATCACAGAGATCTCGGCGGGTCCATTTTTCATTATCTACCAATACATTTAGTTACTGAGAGGTGAACGTTCAAAGTCCCCGTCTCCTGCTCAGACGAGATTTTTCCAAACAAATAATTGCGTCAGAAATACCGGAGAAATTCCAGATTGTAATAATTGAAATCTTTGGTAGCTTGAAATTTTATGGATATCTTGAAATGTATTCTTTGTCAATTAAAGCACAGTATCGGAAACATGTTATATGTGGTTGAAATTTGGAAAGGAAAAGTGCTTCTCACGGTGACATACATGACACCGATTAGAAATAAAAGCGATACTACCGGGCAAAAGAAACCAAATTTTCATCATATGAAAATTACGAGTACTTCATTAGGTTATTAGAACGAAAGTGACCTAGGCAGTATATTTTTTTTTTGTTTTTCTCTACAATGATAGATATTAGAAGTAAAGAAGAATAAGCTTTTTTCGTTTTTGTAAAGAATGTCTATTTTCTCGGGTTTACTTCCAGTAACAAGTGGGATCCCCATGGTTAGAGTCGAAAATGATTCATCTGATCTATTTCTATTGATTCTATTTTATTCATCTGATGATCTATTGCTTGCATAAAAGAATCAGTTATTTAAGGTATATTGATCACGTTGATGAGTTCGTTAAACATTCCTCTCAACCACGTATCACTTTTAATGTTCTCCAGAATTTACTAGCTGTAAATTCGGACACATGATGCTAACTCTCTATCTTAACATATTTTATCTGTCCCTTTTGTAGCTCTGTAATATTTTATGACAACATAAAAATCAAAGGCTTCGTAGTGTACGTAAATGTAAAATACATACTTGACAACACGATTAGAGTTTTCATTTTTTTACATTTTTCAAACGATTTTAGACAGAAATAATAAAGACAATTAAATTAAAAGAAAAAACAGAAGGAAACTTATGTTGTTTAGCATTTTTTTTTAGATATAACTACCATCATGTATTAATCTATATCTAGATTCCTTAATAAAATACATGAACAATGATAAATTAGAAAAGCATAACAGAAAGAACCATAAAAAGCTAAACCATTAATGCTCCAAGTATCAACAACAAGACGATTGTAAATGTTTGCGAACAAATGACCAGCGATATTTTTCACTTTAAGTCATTTTATTTACAATGAAAGATTGAGAGAAGATAGGGCTCTCGATTGTCTGTCGAGCGCTTCTCTTTCGCGCATTCCTGGAGGTCGTCCAAATAATTCCCGCTTCCGTACCAGTTGGAGCCGCGATCGACTTTTCGAGTATCAATTTGTTATCATATTTTTCACATTTGTCAGTCTGACGTAATTTTTTGTACACCAGCGTATCGTACGGCAATTGATTCCGCTGCCGGTGGCCTACGAACAACACGAAAATCTAATTTGACAGCAGACAAATGAGCAATTGTAGACTTGTTCCGCATTTGTTGCGTCTTCTATTCTATCAAAAGGCAATATTCTGTAGGCTGTTTAGTCTTGCTCTAGATATAAATCAGCTTCGAATTGAAGATAAAAATGCAGACGTACACATGAGGCAGAATGAAAAATCTCCTAGAAAGACAATCCCCGTTTCAGGTTTTTCGTAACTTAAGTAGGCCATAAGAAATAAATGAGTTAGTCATCTGTTATCAAGTTTTGTAGCTATATAGTACGGTACTTTCTATGGTCTCGGAGACGTTTACTACATAACAATGCCCAAACGTATTATGAAAACAATCGTTCCATAAAAAGTTTTTCGCGAACTTCAGGGTAGTTTCGGTCAACATAGACGAGCTTCAGATTCTGGAATTCGCCACATTCGTAGCCGTGAAACAATAAATACTCTAAGGAAAAGTTTATGTGATAATCCAAAGCCGCCATTCTTAGCCATTAGCCGTTGTACGAACCACCCTACGGGACATTTTACACGTTCATCGCTTGCATGCGTACACTTAGCATAACTATTAGAACCACTTAGCGCAACCATTAGAACCACTCTTTCACTATTTGGATAACTGAAGATATTAGACATACCATATTAGTAGTTATGTTAACAAACATAACTAATCTGTTTGAAAATCGGAGAATTCTAAAATGATTCATAAGTAACCACTTCACCCAGGAACAGTAATCGAATGGCATGAATTACGGAATGCCAGTACGGTAAATTCTGAACCTTATCGTAATTAATGGATTGAATGTGGACGAACTTTGGTTTCAACAAAACGGCGTCACATCGCCCACTAGCGCTCAAATAACACCGACCAACAAGGTTTTTACCCTAAGTTAGTAACTGATGAAATTAAACAGCATATATAAACTAAAAACGATTGGAAAAGCGGCAACATCGGCTTAGCTCTGGTTACAGAGAAAATGCCTTTATAGTATGGCCGGTAATCTGGTCTGGAATGTTTATAAACTTTCTGAAGCTTTCGGAATACATCGTGATCCCAGTTCTTGGAGATTATTCATAGACTCGTCCAAGACCAGCCTAAAAGCAGTTTTGTTGCATAATGGAAACCATTATCCTTCTATTCCGACAGGTCATGCTGTTTCTATGAAAGAAACTTACGAAAATCTGAAAATTTTATTAGAAAAGATAAAGTACAAAGACTATTCGTGGAATATTTGTGCAGATTTTAAAGTAATTGCAATTATTTTGGGTATGCAATCTGGTTACACCAAATACTGTTGCTTTTTATGTCTTTGGGACAGTCGTGTCAGGGAAAAACATTACCATAAGCAAGAGTGGCCACTACGACAACAGTTTATACCAGGAAAAGGCAACGTACAACATCAGCACCTAGTAGAAAACGAAAAGATCATAATACCACCTCTTCACGTGAAACTTGGGCTCATGAAAAACTTTGTAAAAGCTCTGGATCTCTAAGGTGAAGGTTTCAAGTACCTTCGTCAAAAGTTTCCAAAATTAACACAAGGGAAACTGAAAGAAGGTATTTTCGTTGGACCTCAGATACGAGAAATAGTAAATGATGAAATCTTTGAAACCAAACTAGCAGCGAAGGAAAAAACAGCCTGTCCTTTCATGGTACAAGTTTTCACGAATTTCTTGGGACACAAAAAAGTTGACAACAGTAGAAGCATTACAAGCATTTCACGTAATATGTCCCTCAAGGTGCACATTCTACACTCTCGCTTGGATTTTTCTCCGGAAAATATGGGCGACGTTAGCGATGAACACGGTGACGCTTTCACCAAGACATCATGGCAATAGAGAAACGGTATCAGGGATCACTGTTGAATGTTAAGAAGAGATGCTGTAAAAATTGTTTGCAAGAGACGGAGCAGTATTACTTCACATTTCTAATTATAATAATTTGAAATATACATCAAATTATGATCTAATCTAAGAAACATTTTCATTGAAATACAAAAAAAATCAAGCTAACTTGACCGTTTACCTTTTATTAAAATAAGTCTTCATATGTTTTCTATTGAAATTAGTACAAATTTCAATAGGTGGGAGTTACTCAATAAATAAAGTGAAAAAAGAAGAAGAAGAAAAAAAAAGAGTAATGGCAAATTTCGAAGTTACGACGCCTGTACAGGAATTCGTGAATTCTTCGTTAAAAACACTTACTCACACTTTAGTAGTTCCCTTATTAACCCCATAAACATAATCAGTTGTAATACCCAAGAACTCTCGAACCAGCTATTTTTGTAAGATTTTGGAAATCGGAATATACTTATTTCACACATTGCAGATGTGTGAAATATCGATTTTTCAAAAAAAAAAATGCTCCGTTACTGCGTATAAAGCAAGGAGAACTAAAGCTTACAGCAGATAATTACGAAATTAGCAGGTATATCAACCCATTAATCATATTCGTACGTATTCGGATGATTTTTAATATATAGTGGAGTAATTTTGGAAATATAGACCTTCCATTTACTCATTCGTCTATTCTGCTTTTGAGATTATAGTTACCTGAACATTCTATCGACGGATAGGTTATATAGTTAATAATGCGAAGGGTTTGTTTGGGTATAAATTTTCTTATTTTAACTAATTAGTTAGGGCAATATTTTAGAAAGCCCGCTACAATCCTCATTAACAACATACTTTTAATAATACGCGGGATGAATTGAAACTGAAGTTGAGCTTAGAATTATCTCCAACAGAACCGACCTACACACACCGTGTATTTATGAAAGTTTTGCTTAATTTACAGTACTGGTAGTAATTAATACTAAAACAGATGCGTGTATTCCTTTAAAACGCTTTCGTTGTATTAGTTTCAGGATGTTAAACTGGAATACTCTAGTCTACCAATTGTTCCCTAACGAACTCCACTACCCCAACTAAATCGGAGCCTAATTGGATTGTTTACCTATTGTCGTTAATTTATTTAATATCAAAAGGCTAACAGTAAAATATACAAACAAGTCTTCTCAACTTTAAATTTAAACTATAAATCTGTATAAAACATAATATGAAAGATTAACAACGCGTAGGTTCGCCGTAGGGAAGGAAAGCAACGAACTAGAACACAATACAGACTTTTTGGAGCGTCGACATGGGTGAAGTGTTCCAGTGGGAAACTAGGAAGTATCATAGATTTGATGATTAAAAAATACTGCTACTAAACGTTAAATGACGACGATATATTTCGAAAGCGGTCAGACATACTCGAAGTCGAGATTCATGCGCGTACGGTTAGTATGTATATGAATGACGGGTTGGATCGATGAACGAGAATCGAAGGCATTCTTTGTTACGTTCGACGAGTATTACTTGATTTCTTAATCGATTTTCGATATTAGAGCACATGGGAGCCATTATTAAACGTATTATTGGCAATAGCACCGTACAGCAAATTTATTTGTAAAAGACATGTTAATAGCAGGTAGCGTCTGTTAAATGCGAAACGTAGTATACCAATATTATAAATAAATAAAAATTTACCGCGCGTTAAAAACACTCTTGCGGATCAAATCAAGGGAAAGTTAAAAAATAAAAAAGAATCGCTGATGGTGGTTGAAATAACGGATCCAAAAAATAATTGTATTTTGAATGTGTTAGCGCGCATTTTAAAACGCGATGCGACATCCGCCTTCTTTTACGTAGTGCAATATTACAGAAAACAAACGTGAAAACGATAGCAGGAACTATGATAAATACCTTCAGGAAGTTGAATGTATCGGTAACCCAACTTGTAAAGTTGGTTACAGATGGGGGTTTAAACATGGGTAAAGCTGGAAAATTACTAGAACAATCTCATCCTCGGTTATTTCATCGTTTCGTAATCTGTGCGCTTCATGCATGCCATCTTGTAGCGTTTGTTAAATTTTCAAAACGTGTTGGTGAGTTTAAACAGGCTTGTCAAACAAAGCAAATTTCAGAAAATTATTCAATTAAATTAATTAAAAGTTGAAGTGAAAGCGAAGGATGCGAATGTAATGCGAACAACCTTTCTAAATTCGTAAACGTCTAAATTCGTCACATCATTAGGCGCAGAACTCTCATTTTCCAAATCACCAATGATTTGGATGCTATTATGATCGCAGTAAATCATGTTGATTCGACAGTGTTATACACTCCGTCAAAAAAGTATCGCATAAACTAAAAAAGGACATTTATAAACCAAGATATTGTTATACGTTCACAAAAAGTTTGCTTCCTGTATGTGAACTATAAAAACACTAACAAAATCACGGAACATAGCTTTTTTACTTTTTTTTTCTAAAAGAACACATTTATAAAAATGCATATGTGTAAGGTTTGTTCAGTTGTTTATTGAAAGTTTTCCCATACGGACAAATTTTAAAGTGCGAAGTCAGAGTTCTGTACCAACGCTTTTAAAACTAAAATGAGCAATTTAACTTCAGAACAAGTGGCTGCTATAGTTGCTTTAATCGAAGATGGACGATCTCAAGCATACGTTGCTAATTTGATGAACATCAATCAGTCAAGTGTTTCTAGAGTCGTAGCCAGATATAGGGAAACAGGCAATTACAGTAGAAGACCTGTACCAGGTCGTCCAAGATGTTCTACTCGCCAAGATGACCGCTATTTACTACTACAAGCATTACATCGACGACATGTAACTGCGAGACAATTGCAGAACGACTTGGCTAGAGTCAGAAATACTCGTGTCAGTACTCAAATTATTCGGAATAGGTCACGACAGAGTGGATTAAGAGCTAGAGTAGCTGTAACAGCCCCTCGTCTCACTAGGAACCACCGAGTGGCTCGCTTAAGGTTTGCCAGAGAACATGTAAATTGGAACATTAATGACTGGGCCAATATACTCTTCACAGATGAGTCAAGATTTGGTCTTTACACCTCAGATAGGCGTATCTCAGTGTACAGACGAGACGGTGAGCGCTATTCGCAGTGTAATATCAGACCTAGACCTAATTTCGCTGGTGGCTCTATTATGGTTTGGGGAGGCATCTGTTTAACAGGTCGTACAGAGTTAGTACCAGTAGACAGAGGTACACTGACTGCCCACAGGTATATAACGAACATTTTAGAAGAACATGTAGTACCATATTCGCCAATTATAGGAAACGAATTCATGTTAATGCACGATAATGCACGACCGCATGTTGCAACAATCGTCCAGGAATACCTTAACGATGTTGGTATTCCAGTTTTAGATTGGCCTGCGGTAAGTCCGGACATGAACCCTATCGAGCACGTGTGGGACCTCCTTCACAGACGGATACGAACCCAAAATGTTGCCCCAGCGGACCTGCATGGACTAGAAAATGCTCTCCGTGACGAGTGGGAGAATTTGGATCAGGCTTATATACGGAGGTTAATCGAATCTCTGCCAAACCGTATGCGAGCGGTCATAAGAGCCAGAGGTGGCAATACTCAGTATTAAAAGCTACTGTTATGACATTTTTCTTTCCAAAATTATAATTTCTTGTTTTAATAAAATCTCAAGTATGAGTTCTTGTTTTTATTTGGCCTGTATTTTATTTAAACAATCATAGAAGTTATATCTTAGAGCGCATTAAAGTATATTTACAACTTTATGCTACAAACAAAGATTATGGGATACTTTTATGATTCAAAACTAAATTATGCGATACTTTTTTGGCGGAGTGTATTTAAGGAATGGTTTGCGAAAGTTGCGTTGGTGTAACTTCGAAAGTTAAAACCAAAAAAAAGAATTGGAGATAATCACGGCAGTCATCCGCTACTACAAACGTTACAACTCTGCGAAACTCACAGTTGAAGTTTGGTATTTTTTTTTTATAGAATGGGAGCAGGAAGTTTCTCTACCAAACACAGGATTTCCGAAATTGCCCCGAAAACCTTTGAACATGCGCCACATAACTAAAACATATATTACCAAAATTTCATCTTCAAACGCTCAATAAAAATGAAAATAAAACGCTACTAGAAGTTTCATCAACAAATCGTAGGAATGATTAATCTTAGATGAAGATGACGCTAATTTCACGATTTTTGCCCATCACGAAAGGCTTGTTGCAACCCAACTAGTATCACCTACATCACAACTCTAAAGTGAACGAGAAAAATATCTAAAAAATATGAGAGAAGACAGTCACTGTGAATCCTAAAGGGGTCTAGAAACAGTAAACCAAATTCTCTAATGTTCCTGGCAAATGTAATATTACGAGAGGAGTTCGATAATTGTCTCGCGTGGCCGAGGGAAGACCCTATTAGGATTGAAATACTTCTATTTAAAATTTCATAGAAATAATCTTTGACAAGATTCTTATTAAGTTTACAGAGAGATTCGGCAGTTAGCTTGCAAATGATAAAATTAGGAATGAAATTGAACAACCTTTGTGAGCTAACAATGATGGAGAAAGGTAAGCTATGCAGCAGTGATTAAATATTTGTTTTTGGAAGAGAAAACGAAGAGAACGAAGATAAACGAGATAACAGTGGAGCCCAGTGAACTTTGTGTGGACTCAGCACCTTCATTATCAACCATGAAATATTCGGCAGCTGAACTTAAATGCAGCCGTACGGGTATTTTGCTTATACGGAATTAATCACAGTACACCGGAGACCAAGGAATACTCCAAACGGTGGATTTTTTGTGGGAAGCTGGCATTAAAGCAGGCCACATCCATTTTGTCCGCCAACAGCATCATAGCCACACTGTTTCGAAATGTAGGCGGCATAATCCAGATTTAGTACCTAGCTTTCAATTATGAAAAAGCGGCTCGACGGAAAAAGATAGTGACGAGATAACCGTTATAAGCCACATGAGCCACATCCAACAACTGACTTAGACATGTTTGGACACACTTCTAAATAAAATGACAGTAAAATTTAGGAAGTATTCTTTTTATTGATCTTCTGTTGTATGCAGATACAATAATGCTTATGTAATTACATGTAGACGTGACATTAGTGTGTCCCCGGACTTGAACACTACTAAAAATAGAGAAATCTAATTTTTTGTGCGTATACAATAGACGGCAGCGTATTTTGTAAAATTATTTGCAAGTATTTGTAGGGTGTTCCAAACTTTCGCAACTGCCTTCAACTGTTTTATTTTAAATATTCACTTAATTTTTTTTGCCTTTAGATAATTACGTTTGACTGTATTATAAATGTTTTGCAGGTCAAAGTTCTAACGTCTTAAGAGCCTAGCATGGGAATGAACGGAATATCGTGAGTTACTCTCTTGCCGATAATTTAGAGGCCAATGCTTTCTGTGGTTGAAAGTAATAAAATGTAGACATGCCAGAAATCGTGCATGTCTACATTATATTAATATATATTAACGCGCATGCTTTTGAATACGATTAAATAAAACCTGTAATTTTTGCATCAATTTTCTTGTAAAATTACCTCCGAAATAGTCATACTTATTTTCAGTATATTCGGAGATGTTACACGTTAATGAAAATCATGTTTGTAGTACTCAATTTGTGCAACACGTATGGCCATGATTTTAAAAGAGAAGCTGCAATGGAACTAAATGTCAAAAACAAATGGGGTCTTTCGATATTAGGCGCATTTAAGACAATTAAGTTTCAAGTTTAAAATTGTGAAATAATAAATATGGAACAATTTATCTTTTCAATTGCTTCTTTTTATTGAAACTGCTTAATTATTTTAAACTTAAAAAAGCAGTTTAAACCAATAAAATAACTTTAATTCATAGAACGCTCAAATATATCTCCGTTGTATTTTCTGCATACGTTCCGCTGTGGATTCTTATATTTTTAGTTATGTTGTACTCGTGTGATGAAAGAACAGTGTTCTTATTCGTTCGGTAGATGTTTTCTGTCTTTGTGTCGGAGGAGTCTCGCAAACAATGTTTTTTTACAGTTGTCCAAAGGAAAAAACCACAATGCGGGAGATCTGATGTCCGCGATGTCCGCTTATAAGACCTCCTCTCCCAATCCACCGACTGATCAGATACGCTCTTGTAATGAGCACAAGTTGCCTACGAAATTACGTAACATATGTGGTAAACATAAATTCTCTTTTCAATCACATTTTTCAAGAGCGCGAAAATATACAGGCTATTCTGTTTAAACTAAGAAAGTGGATACCACTAGCGATGATGCTGGAAGGTAGTTCACGAAAATAGAAATCTACCTATTATTTTAAAAGTCGCTAGCTTTTGTCGTTCAAAAATAATTGAGAGAGCAGGTATTTTAGAACCTCACTGTATAACATCTTTTCTGTGACATTACAGTTATTACGGCCATCACGCTAGACTCACACGACCTGCCTACAAGTGATTATATTACACGATTATATCGAATTTTCCTCATTCACATGACTTCTCAAAGGTAGAAGGAAGGAACTGCGGAGAGTCAAAAAGGAACGATATGGATCGAAGATATAGGACAGAAGTACCAATTAATTTCAAACAGACAGTTTTACATTTTATATCTGGGTGTCTTACCAGAGCCTCGTTCTTATATCGAATTATAGCCGCTCCAGAAGGTCGTTAAACGCATACGGACATATATTTTTTTATCATATAAATTCATATATTTTCGGTAGTAAACTGGGGATCATATTTTAGTCCCTTACGCTCGTAAAACGTAAATGTCTTCGTCTAAAAATCCCGTAAACTTCGACAAGGATTTGGTTGTTATGGTTACAACCACGCCGCCAACTTCGGTAAAGGGCTGTAGAGTTTACAATTGGCCGTTTCAAAGAAATAAACGGCGCGTTTATATTGATAAATAACGGCGAATTTTCTTTTTCTTTTTCTTTTTTTTTTTAATAACGATCTTGTCGTGTTTACGGTGCGGATTGAATATGTAATTTCCCGAGTATCCTATTACGCTTTATTCTAATTTCTACGATTAAAGGTATCAGGCTTATTATTTATTTGACTATCTAGTTGATAAAAAATCAATTATTCGAGCAGGAGAGAGCTGCTTCAACTCATCTTTCAATTATTCAACACTTTCATTACTATCTACAAATTCAGAACTGACTTCATATTGCGCAATTTTTCCATTATTCCTGCCTATAAAACTATGTAATATATGAAAGCGAGCTTGCAAACTTTACGTTAACTCCTACTTCAATTGTGATACCGTAATACTTTCAAAATTCCAAAATGTAGCTACCATCCTTAAGAAGGCAGGCACGAATACCTTGAAAACTGAAAGAACACAAAACTCGGTAATTACAGCACAAAACGGCACAAAGCTATACAAAACAATGGCATAGTCCAATATTAAAAATTCGAAAATTCGGCAACCAACTTTACGCACAATTATATAGGATGATTCGCAAAACACGTCCATTACAAATTCTTGAACTTAACTAAGCCCTAACTAAGACATTAGTTAGGGCTTAAATACACACATTAAAAGCAAACAGAGCCGCACAAGGAATTCCTTAGCGCTTAATGCATTTTTTAATGGAACGCTCTGTATATTTTTTACACCATGTTATGCAGCGCTGAGGCTCGTCTCACTTTTTACGAGCGAATATTAATATGGCTCCAGGAGGATCCAAAGTTTTTATAAAAAATTACTTGAACGGATAAATCTAGATTTACCAAAGGGTTAGTTTTAGTTTTAATGTATTTCGTTTAACATTGAATGGGAGAATACGTTTTCGGTACCTTAAACAATGACCGATATCCAGTAATTCTGCCACAATCGTAGCAGACTTTCTCGACGAGTTGCCTCTGGTAGACCGGAGAGATTCCTGGTATCAAACGAGTAGAACACTAGTTCGTTCTTCCTATGAGGCAAATAGTCTAGTGAGTGCAATGATAACGGTAGGTAGATTGGATACAACGGTCCTTGTGCTTGGCCACCAAGATCTCCTGATTGAACGCTGATTTATGGGGACACATAAAATCATGGGTGTATTCGATCATAGTACAGACCAGAGCAGCATTAGAGCGACAAGTAAGAGAAGCATTTAATAGTTTAGACCCTGAACAAATAAAATGGATTTGAAAATGTTTGCAAGTGAATGGAAGTTATATGCAACACTTATACATAATACATACAGCATTTCCTTTTTGATTGTCTTATATTCAACAAATTTTATTTTCTCGTGCTACATTTTATTTTTTGATGTGCTTTTAAAGTTAAAATTGTTTTTATATCGTGTAATATTAATTAAATACTAATTTACTGACTGAGTTGACTAATTTGAGATAGGTATAAGACGACTCATAACTTTTCGATAGAGAATTTAATTCTACGTCACACGGTGTAAGAATGTTGGTGAAGATGTTTTATATAATTGCCTAGTAGAATCTAAGAGGACAACAAAAAATTTAGGTTTGTATACGTAATATCAACATTTCATCGAACATGCCTGAAGTTGTTTTTTGTAAATATATCATAGCTAACTACGCCTAACTCTGAGGTTTCGAAGTCGAGATCATCCAAATCTGAGAACTTTTAGTGGACGTGTTTTGTAAATCGTTTATTATTAGCACTTGTTTTAATTGCGTATATTAATTTGATAAAAAAAAGAAAAGCAACAAATCTGTTAAATAGGATTAGAAAGGGTTCATTCAGCCATTCAACGCTGTTGGAGTCATTGATGTAAAATAACAACACGCCAAGCTTCGTGCTACAAACAAAGCTTCGCGTGTTTTAGGATATATAGACGGTTAAACTAAGTATTTGTAAATATTTCTTGGAGTAAGAAAAGGATCATTCGATTGTATATATAAAAATGTAATTCCTTAAATGAAGCAAACAAAGAAGAAATATGTTAGTAGATTAAGGTCACTTGTATGTAATGTAATGTAATGTAAGCAAATTATTGTTGAACAAATACTGCAGAACCGAAATCGAGCAGCCACGGTGCGCGCTATCATTGCTTTCTTCTTTGCTTTCTTTCTTCTTAAAATCAAGTTTTGTTCTTAGTGACTTCTACTAAAAAAGCCTACGAGAGCATGGTCACTTGAAACCTGAAGTACAGTAAGTAGCCGCTTCAGAATTTAGGATTGTCCATGGTTTTTTCCGCTATTATGACAGCTTGTAAAGCATACGACAAATTGAAATTAAAAACGAACTTAACATAACTACAACTATAACTACTTTTGAACATTACTGTGAATGGTTACGTCACACGTTTTTTTTTATCAGTACACTAATTATAAGCGTCCAATTAAAAGTCTAAAATCTTAATGTAGGTAATTACTATTGATTTTTCATTAGCGCTTGGAAATAAAACTTTGGATGGTGTAATCTCGGTTACAAATCTTTTTAAGTTAAAAGTTCTCGTTAATTTATCGGAGCACCTAGCAAGTAAAGCGTTGCAAGACTGTATATTTCTTATTTCAAAATTTTTTCTAATCACTATACTTCCTTAAACACCTTTTTTATCCTGTTAAGAACTTGAGGGCACATTTTTTTCAATGCGTTATGGTTACGTCAACCGCATTGATAAAGTTCCAACATTATTATAAACAACATACAGGGGAAATTCTAAAAATTTCTGGGAAAAGGAAGAAACAGATATTTTATCGAAAAAGAGACGCCATTTTCTTAATACATTGAAGTTCTAAGCACTTTTACATTCGACGAAACCAGTTGTCGAAACATTTGTGGCAGTCTGAAACGGGTACGCCTTTTAAAAGCTTCAACGGCCACTTCCGGTGTTGAAAACCTCTTACCACGCGGTTTATTTTCACAAATGGAAATAAGAAAAAGTCATTAGGCGATAAATCGGGCGATTACGAAGAATGAGTCACTAATTCAATGTTACTCCGCTTTAATTGATCAACTGTTCGATATGTTATTCTGGCGTTATCGTGGTGAAAGATGATGCGCCGATGCCTGTTGCCTTTTCTGATTTCATCGAAGACTTGAAGCAAACAAATTGTTGTATGCTAATTAGCGTTAACTGTTTTTCGATTCTCAAGAACGACGGTAACAATGGATCCAGCTTCACGGAAGGAAAAGGCAATCGTTGGTATTAAGTCACTTTGCAATACCCAAACCCAGATTTCATTACCTGTTAAAGTGCTGTATACGTTGGCAGATTGAATTTTTTAAGCATTTTTTGTACCAACTTGCAAACCAACTGAGCTATTTTTCCAGCTTTGGTTAAATTGTGTGGAATCGACGACTGCAAAGTTTCCTCGTTACTAAATATTCATGTAAAATCGTTCGTATTTGACTTTTACCAATGCCCAAGGATGCCTTTACTTCTCAATATGTCACATGTCAATCCGCACAATCATTTCTTGTAGTACTGATGTTTACCGAAACAACAGCAGTTGACGGACTATCTTCACAAAATTCGTCGCTGACGTCCACGCTTACACTCCGCAAACTAATCATAAACTATGGTTTTTGGATGGTGCTTCATCAGCGAAGGCAGAATGAAATCGAGGGATGCATTGTTGTTGAGTTAAGCCACTTTTACGATTGCGCTAAAATGTTTACGACAAGGATCCATTTTTTTCATTAAATTGATCTGTTTGAAACGTCAATATAAGTGTATATATCTACTACAAATAATAGAACGTAAATTATAATATTTGTAGTACAAAAGTCTAGTTTTCTAAGTCGACCCTGAAATACTTTATGGAGCGACACGCTGTGTTTGCTTTCGATGTAGCTGGAGAAGCTGCCTCAAATAATTGAGGTTCAATCTCTCTATCCGGGTGTTGAACATATATCGCTCGTTGCATGTATAATTGATCTAGCCTAGCCAATATATTCTAATACATCTGCTTCTAGCGCAAATGTGAAATAAAATTTTATTTAGACTACTTTGCCATTTCATCTAAGCTTAAGAAATACAATTAGACACCAGCTTATACTAAATTACTTCATAAATCTAACAAAATATGTGATTTGGAGCAATGTTGGTTGCATAGCCCCAGCTGAATAAACTGATAGAATTACTTAATTCCTTTACATTGAATTACATATGTTGTATATCCATAATTTTTCGTTGAAAACCGTGTCCCATAGATTTTATACAAATTCGTTTTAAATAAGTAATTGTAATTGTGGAACCGTGCAATTTTAAAGAAAATTTAAGAATGGCCTGAACAATAAATGGTTGCCTATATTTGAGGAACTGAACACCACTTGGGTGGATTAAGAATGTATAAATTTTATTTTCTGACGAATAACATACTGACGGTATCACGAAAAACTGATAACTACTTTTTTTATTCTGCAACTGCAAATTATCTTAACTTAAAAATAAACAGATTCTGACCAATTTGGTCACTGTTTAAATATGGATATAAATGTAGAACCGCTTAGGTATTTCAGAAAAAAGTTAGGGTATCAATGCAGTATTTATAATTTTTCCTTTTATTTTAACGCAGAAGTTATTATTTTTTTTACTTAAATAAAACCACTTCTAATTGTATTATTGTTTTCCATTTTTTTTTTATTTTCAGGAACGTAAGCATCCTAATGTGTGCAATAGAAGACAAACTGAGAAAAATCCCAAATGCTCACTGCTATATTTATTTATTTACCCTATTTTTCTCTTCTTTTTTCATTTCCATTTCATTTTTATTAGGGAAGTTAATAGGCAAGGGAAGTTAATAGGCAAACCTAATCGAGTTTCCACGTTTTTGTGTTTGCTTAACCGACAACTAAAATAAACCAGAATTTAGACAACAAATTTTTTAATTTCTTCATCAAAAGTTATTTATTCTAATCTTACTTTTATCTAAATTCTTCAATGTGTTGTGGAAACGAATTGATTTAAATTGAACATTCGCGTGAAAAGCCAGTTTTGCACGTACTATTCATATCATACCATAAAAAAATAAAAACTAATGTTTTGCTGAGGCCCCGATTCAGTTCGCTCTTGTTGGAGATCTAATAAAACAATAAATAAGATCCAGTATTTTTTAGTTTCATCACTAGGAAGCATGATCACGTGGTTAACAGGCAACATAAATATTTCTTTAACGGTTTGCATGTTTGAAAACAAATACTTCGTTTTATAATTGCAGAGATGAAATATTTTAAAGGAACTATGATTTAACGTTAGAAAGCTGAATTATACCCGACAGTCGTCTAGATACGAGTTCATAGTTGCACCGATGTACACTGATATACATATGTAATAAAAGATTTGACAAAAATTAGTTTATTAACTAAAAATGTAAAAATATGAATTAACTTTTGGAAATAATAAATGGAGTTTCACAATTTTTTTTTTTCAAAAAAAGAACACGCGGTTCGATAAGGCA
Organism: Oryctes rhinoceros; assembly: GCA_020654165.1. Taxonomy (NCBI): domain Eukaryota; kingdom Metazoa; phylum Arthropoda; class Insecta; order Coleoptera; family Scarabaeidae; genus Oryctes; species Oryctes rhinoceros. Next base: position 4,315,159 of record JAIOKQ010000018.1, on the reverse strand, counting down.
GTAAAATTATTAGAAAATGCTACTAATTTGCGAAATAATTTTAATTGCAAGTAGTATCAACCACTGATAACCTTGTCAATGCTGTTAAATGGGAGCTCAGGACATCGTTTGTCTCTAAACGTCAAAGAAAAATTAAAAAGTTCTTGACGAATTGTGTGAGGATGAATTTGAAAGTATATTTCCGTAAAATCTATTACATGCGTAATAGATTTTACGTAAAATCTATTTTCCCGACGAAGCTACAGTACTTTTGTTATTTTTTTACTTTTCCTGTGACAGCGGTAAGTGCGTTTTCTTAAGTTAGAAGTAGTAAAAAGCTGTTTAAGGAGCATAATGGAATAAGAAAGACTTAGTGTACTTGTTGTTGCTTCAACCGAAAATGAAAAAGCACGAATGAAAGACATTGATGAACTAATTATTTCATTTGCTAAGAGAAGTTCGTTGAGAAACTTTTTATTTCTTATTGAGGGAAGGGAAGGAGGCCTATTTATAAAATTAGCACCGAGGTCAATTCACGCAAAGTTCCGCTTCAGGATAGAATGTTAAAAGTTTCTAACAACATAAAACATACCACAGAGTAGCGTTTGGAATTATTTTCATGTATACAAGATGATCGATAAATACTAAGCGGAACGTTCACCATTTATCGATCATCTTGTCTCCTGTGTCGCATTAGAACGCATACGAAATACAAGTTACTCAATATTGTACATCAAATTAAACTACCGCAAACGTAACTTTTTTAAATAGTATCACATTTTTTGCGCAACCAATGTACTTATACCAAATTCATATTTCTAAGATTTTTGATAAGAACGTACATGTCTAATACTCAAAATAAAAGAAACATTTATACTGATATTGCATATATGTCCTTTATTTTTAATCTGTATAGAATTTGTTTAAACTATTGTTGCCTTTATTGTTATCTGCAAAAACCATGCATTAATTCTTAAATTCTTTCTTATTCCTACACTAAACGAAAATATATGTATATACCATAAAAAAGTAATATAACAATTTTTTCATTAAATTAATCTAACGAACCAGTTTATCACTTTTATAAATCGCTGTTTATTATATCGATGAACACATACTTTCATATATACACTATATATAATAAGCGAATTTAGTGTTAAAAAAAAACACACACTTTTTGTATAATGCCTAGTGAAAAATCTCTAAAGTTTGTTTCGCTTTTCAGAAAGCAACTTTATAAACGGGTGTTTATTGTAACGATAAATAGGTTTCAATTTGATAACCGTTGCTCATTGTTATAATAAATTTATTCATTAAAATAATTTTTTTTTTGTGTCTATTTTGATTTATTGAATTATTCTCTTCACTGTATATATCGGTAGGATGGCTCGTTTTAGTATCATCATCAAACATTCTCTTTAATTTGACAAATGTTCAGGGTCAACTTATACATCGTGTCAGCTAGAATATACAATTTCTTCCACTTTTTCTTAATACATAAATCATATTACCTAACTCGATTTACTTAAGCACATAATTTTGAATCGTCTGTTGAAAAATGTAAACTGTATGTTTTCTTTACTATCATCATGGTAACCAAACAATACTAACACCGCCAACTATCTCAATGCAATACCCAAATTCAAGGTTAACCTTTGACTACAAGTAGCTTCTTAGCTTGTACATTTCAAAGGCGTTCTAATTTTAATCCCGTAGAAATTTGCGCAAGTGCACATTTTTTGCACAAATTCTACATTTCAATTAAAGGAGACAAGATTATAGATATTTCGAAATCGATTATGAATAGACCCTTGCATTGTATTGTTTTACTTTTATACGAAGAAACTAAAAACGTAATCACATTTACATTACATTTAAAATAATATACTTGATTTCCTACTTATCAATCAACCTGTATACACAAACATCATTTCGAAATATATTCTCATATACGTATACCTAAAAAAAGATAAATATGATCTATGTATAACATAAACAAACATTTTACTCGCTCCGCATAGTTCAAAATTTACACCTTTATCAATTTGATAATACTCGCAAATGAAGACATTATTTCACTCGACCTAACATTCTCCTGCTGAACGTCGCCGCGGTGGGAGATTTTCTGTACAACAGTCAGGTTTCAATTTCTTGCTAACGCAAAAGCATTCCCTCGATACAATTAACTAAAAGCCACTGACTTCCAAACTCGTCAATAATAAGGAAACGGGTACTAAAGAAGCACCGCAAGCGGAAATTGTCTACAGTAAAACAGCAATAAAAATACGAACTGAAGCGCAAGACGAAACGTTTCTCTGGAATGAAATGGTTGCTTGTCTGTACGCGCTTTCATGTTGCGGTTGTAACTAACCAGTACGCAGTTCGAATGTATGGTTTTGCAAGTCAATGTAAGGATAATGCACGTGCAGACGACACAAGGACCTCGTTCTCATTTGCATAGGTGCTCGGATCTTGTGCCTTGCGAAATGTCTATGCATTTAATGACTACTGCTTCAGTATTCCCGTGCATTGTTTAACATATACATATATATACGGATAGGTGTGTTATGTATGGTTTATAAACACTTTTCTTACATGGGGTATATCTAGATTTGTTAAATTAAATATTTTAGTGTTGATTAACAAAATTGTCACATGCACATTAAACAAATAGGATACGTGAATACAAAAAGAAATTAACTGATATCATATCTTTTCGTCGAAGGAACAAGTTTGTTATTAAATTAACTATTAAATAAGTTCTTACAAAGTAATTTGTTCAAATAAAGGCATCTTTATTAATATCTCTAAACTTATGTATAAAAAAATAAAAATGATGTAATATTTTTCTTAAGATTTTGGGAACTAATTTGCTAAAAATAATTGTTACTATTACTACAGTTATGGTAAATAAACATAATATTATTATTACTTTTGTCCTTATTCACAATATCTAAATCAGGTTGGTGAAATATATTGTTTTTTAAATCTTAAAAAAATTACAATATTAATTATCAAGTTACATAAGCAACGACGAATTCAATACTAACTCTTCTCTGTTTTGTTTTCTCCTACATTTGGTACGAAAGTATTGTCGGAACTGCGCGAAATTCAAAACTAAATTTAAATCTAGATAGGGTGTCTTGATTAATCTGTGTTCAAGTTGGTAAAAATAATATGAGCACAGATATAAACAGATCTAAAACAAAATAATTTAATTTAAAAAACTGATACGTATTACGTTAGGCCTTGGAGCACTAAATCAATATGAGAAATAATAACTAAAGGTGATATAACTAGTAAGTTAAACACGCACTTTCCTTAAAATGTGTAAGTTAGTAATCGATCTGTTATTTCCTCCAGCTTCTTTGTTGCTTTAATACAAAGGATTCAAGAAAATATTTCTGCAGTATCAATATCAATAAAGACTGTATTACATTGATCATTTCATATGCATAAATAGTACTATTTTTTACAGTGATCCAAATGGCGCTGCTACAAGTGGACCCACTGTAGATATGAAGAGTCCAACGAGAGTTCACGATGAGATCACCACCCCGTTCTGGGATACTTATGACACAATCAACCAGCTCTACCTCGAACTAGGTAAATTTCCCGCACCATAACTTAATTCAGATCAATAATATATATTTAGTTTGGTTCACCTTGGTTTAGTTTATTAGGTAGCTGTAGGTACATAAAGGTAAGTCAAAAGAGAAGAAAAAGAAACTTTTGTATATAATATGGATACTGAACCAGACACCCGCATACACGTAAAATTTCGATTAACCATCGGTTTTTGTTAAATTGCAGGATTAAGTTTCAGACATTAATGGCACGATTCTCGAGTATGATAACTAGAGATGATCAAGGCAGATGCAATTATTACCTTTTGGCAGCGACTAGTCAGCCTCGTGCCTATTCGCCTCATGGGAATGGGTTCGCGTTGCTTGCTAAAAAAATAACAATTCACCTGCTTTTGCCATTTCTAATGACAACCCGTTTTAATACGACGGTCGTGCCATTTATGAGTACACAGATACATGACGGGATATAGATTTTCGATCTTATCGAGTTTTGCGTCGAATGTTTGAACAAAAGTGAAACTGTCATTGAAATTACTCGGATTTAACAAACGCGATGCCGAAAAGATGCAAAAATGCAAAGCATCGATGGAGATGTTAAGACTGGTAAAACTATGAAACCGGCAATAATTGACCAGTTGGATAATGAGATGTACTCAATTCCACTTTCTGGTCTCATAATAATGACGAAGGCAATTGAAATGAATAACAATCTAGGAGGAGATACAAATGTTTAAGTAAGCATAGGGTGGCTCGATTCATCATGGTGGTTTAGTCTAATAACTACCAATGAAAAACAAGGAATTGATGGCGACGCAATCAAAATTCAAGATGCCAGTTCTTATTCGACTGAGGAAACGGTTGTTTTTTCTTAAAAATTATGAATTGCAGACTCGGACAACCGATGGTACAATTTAAATGCAGCTTGCAAATTTTGTTTACAAAATTTCAATTTTCGTAGTATTTAATCACGAAAATGAAAAAATAACATGTAAACGGTACAATCATTATTAATAAAAATAAAACTTGACTTTGACTGATATGATGGCCTAGACTGTTTAGCGTCTGAAAGTTAATGAATGTCCAGGATAAAAGTTGTAACTGATGTTCTCTAAAGTTTACGTGACTGCTAGTCAAGAAACTTTTGATCGCCTTCAACTTCGAAAACATTTGCTAAAGACACATACGCGGCAAAAACTGCCGTGCAAATTTTCGAAGCTCACTAACAGTTGAATCCAAATTTCTTTAAAAATCTGGTACTCGCCAAGAAAGAATGTATTGCGTTTTAAAAGGTTCCATTTTAGACTTAGCTAGTACGTCTTTAACTTGTAGTGTAGAGGTTCTCAAGAAAACAGAGTGGCATGCTCAATTCTATTTTTGAAGCGATTTTCAAAGTTACCTCCCAATTTTGTTTGTTATTTTTTCTGTTGGAAACTAATATGTGATTTTGACTGGTCCTCTGTGCAACATTGAAACTGTAGAAAATTGTCTTTTTACAATTCACACGGTGAATAACTTTTAATTTAAATCCATTGATCTAATTTCAGTTCAATAATATTACATTGATTTTACTGATCAGTTAGAAATACGAGATCGCATAAACAAAGTATATCAGAAATAAAGAGTCCAAACGATGTGCCCGACCAGTAGCGTCGATGCGAGAGCAGAGTGGGGTAAACTCCGCTCTCGCATAAGTAGTAAAAATAAACGATGCATTTAGTTGCCGTTCTAACGTGTTAAAGTATACGTTGAAAATGTTGCGAGGTCGTAAAAATAATGCGTCAAATCGGTTGTCTGCTACCGTAGTAAATAAATTTATACATCGGTTTCCCGATTTAATATATGACGGTAAGGCAGTGAAATGTTTAGTTTGTGAAACAACTTTATTATCTTGGAAAGCGAGTCAGTGTCAAAGACATATAAATAGTGACAAACATAAATTGAAAAAGATTAGACGCAAATCATATAATGAATTTGTGGTTGATTTAACAATGATGCTAATTGCGACCAATATAGCAATACATAAAGTCCAACGCCCAATGTTTCCCCAGTTTTGGAATAAATACAATCCTACGTGGAAATTACCATCTAAAAATACGCTACACAATTACATACCATCAGTGCGTGAAAGAATTGTAAATTTTACGAAAAAAACGGTGAAAAATAAATACCTACGGTTGACAATGGACGAAACTACAGATATTAAAAAACAGTCCATCCTATCCATTGTCGTAAGGACGCTGACCCCACAAGGATCTTCTGACCCTTATTTACTAGCCTGTAAACGAATGCAAGATTGTACTGCCACGGCGATACGTAGTGTATTAATAGAAACACTACACAAATTTGAAATTTTACCGGAGCAACTGTTAATGTTAGTTACCGATGCTGCCGCGGTTATGTGTTCCACAGCAAAATTACTCAAAACGATTCTACCAAACCTGCTGCACGCCACATGTTTGCTTCACGCTTTACACCTTGTAACAAACATTATACGTACAAGTTATCCTGATGTGGATGAACTAATAGGACAAACGAAAGCGGTTTTTCTTAAATCTCCGAAACGTATTCGCCTATTTCATTCGCAGTGTCCTGACATACCCGAGCCGCCGCGACCAATTCTTATACGATGGGGTACGTGGTTAGAAGCAGCATTCTATTATTATAAACATTTTGAAAAAATTAAATCAGTAGTTTTACAACTAGACGGCAAAGAAGCGGCTGCAATAAGGCTCAGTCAGGTTCAATTTAAAAATCCTCAAGTTGCAGCAAATTTAAAAATTATTTACGACAGTTACGTTCCAATAGTGGATGCAATAAAAAAGTTACAGAACAGTGCGCTGTCCTTATCGGACTCATTAGCAATTATTGACCACGTAGAATTAGCGCTGCATATCCTTGATGATGAAAAAAGTGTTTGTGTTCGTGAAAAATTTAATAGTGTATTAGATAAAAATGTAGATTTTACAAAATTACGGCAACTTTTTACCAATACTGAAGATACGTTGTACAGATACAAAGAGCACTTTAACTATGCAAATATAACATCTCTCAACGTCGAACAATCCTTTTCAGCATATAAGCATTTATTTACGTCGCTACGTACGAACCTTTCCGAGACTAATACAGAAACATATATGATGGTGCAATTACTTCATCGCGCACATCCGGATATTTCTGCAACAATGTAAACATGTTAGGTAAGTTATTTATGTTTTTTCTTAACGTTTTGTAAAGTGATTCAATATATTTATTTTTAAATAAGCGCACTGTTATTCTGGTAAACTCTCCACGCAACGCCAATGCTCGGGCACATCGTTTGGACTCTTTAATCAGAAAGCACCGAAATGAACTTCTCGTCCTTTTAAAGAAATGCTTCTATTTCAGATAACAGGTAGATCACAGTTCCGTGTTCGCAACTATCGATTTTTTTGAGAACTATTTTTCTCACCACATGAGATACATCGTATCTGAAGCTTTGCAACATAATGCCTGTTTTTTTTTATACTAAATAACGTGTAGAGGCGGAAAGATAGGTTTGGCGTCCATAAAATGCTGGACCTTGGCTACAAATCCATTTTTTATGCCCACCATGCCTAGTGCACCATGAATTTCGCAGAGATTTTGTCTACCTATATATAGTTATATAATAGTTATGTAATAGCTATGATTTTTTTCTGATAACTTGTTAAATTAATAATGAGTAGAAAAAGATCTATGCATTTAGTTTTATCACTTTGTTTTTGAAATTTTGATTTTTTCAATGAGCAGTTACTATTGAGAAGTAAAATAAATTAAAAAAAACTGGTATGTGGTTTATTCTTGAATGATACAGTAAAGCTCTATTCTCCATTGAATCAATATCCCCTTTTTTATTCCGGGGACTCATTAGGAGTTAAAGCACAAGTACAAAGACGTTAATGACATTGTTTGAACTATTAGGCATTAAAAAAAGAACACGTACAATTAAGGATTTAAATTTACAAATACTACATTTTAAAATATGCAAGATGATATAATAAAACTAATACAAAAGAATCGTTTTCTGGACATCTTTTTCCTTTTTTGGTTTTAGTCGTACGCAGTTTATCATTTTAGATAAGACCTATGTTTCCTAAAAAACAGCGGAATTTGCACAATATGAATACATTTAGTATCTAGGATTTTAAAAATTTAAAGGAAAATTGGTTTTCATTAGAAAAAAGATATCTGCGACAACATATTTACTACATGTGTCATCTTATATAAGACGTCTCCAGCAAAAAAAAAAGAAAAACGTAATAGAAAAGTAAAAAAAAATCAATTTTGGCCAAATTGATGAATTTATTGCGAAGGCACGGATTTTTCTCTTATATTTTAGAAGAGGGGATCGTATAATATTAGTCTTCAGCTTTAAAATCCATTTTCAACTACCGCTTTGCAGTTTTTTTTTTTTTACCTGAGATATGCAAAACGATGACGACGACGATTCAGCAGACCACTCTGGACGCAGAAGGCAAGGGGCCTGCTGATAAAGCACCCCAAAGATGATTTACCCTGTTTTTCCTTTAGAAGCCGCGCCCTCTATAAGCCGCGACATAAAAGAGGCCATGGTTTTTTCGTTTTTTCTATTTTTTTTTTTTTATAAAGTTGTATATCTGTATAGACCGTACAATTATAAGTAACTTTAGATTGTCGCCGCTTCATTTGTTTCCTGACCGTCCTTTAAAGATCATAACTACGTTGGTAAATACAAGTAAATCCTAAAATTAAGTTTTTAATAAAACACTTACTAAAAGAAAAATTAAAATTTAAAGAAATCTTTCAATGTAAAAAGTATTTTTTGCAAATGTCTATAGGCTGCACCCTTCTATAAGACGAAGAATTTGGCACAACTTAATGCAACACGATGCAGAGACTTAACTGAAGCACTGATTCGATGCTGTTGTACACACCACATCTAAATTATATTGACCAGTAATACGACTACCTCTCGAGCTCTAATTAATTTGCGAAATTACATTGAGGTATCCATCGTTGGCTGGACTTCTAATATTGCCTTTACTCCAGAGAATACGCAAAGGTAATACAATGCGAAAAAAATGTCCGCTTCCAAAGTTAGAAGTTAAATTGAAGATAGTGAACGTACTGGAATTACTAAACTTGATTTATGCGTGGCGCTAGTTACAGCCAACCTCGATAACTAAAGTTCACCACTTTCCGTTCGCTTCACGAAATTAGCAAAGACTAGGCAGACTCATGTTTACTCATCTCATGAGAATGGATTCGTGTTGCCTGCTGATTTGCCCGAAAGTCGACAAAAGTCGACACAAGCCTATCTAGTCTCTGCTAATTTCGCGAAGCGCACGGAAAGTGGCGAACTCTAATCGGAATATTATAATAATCTGATTAGGGAGTCCGATAAAAATAAATTTTCTTTTGTGGGTCTGTGATATTATTGCTGATAATCGTATATTAGATTTCTAATACGCATTATCAGTATTATAAGTCCGAATTTCCACATCTCAGGTAAAAAAATCGTCTTGGAACAATTGAAAATGGACATTAAAAACTAATACATCATCCGACAGAATGAAGTAGGTGTCCATTTTTAATTAACTTGTTTCCATTAATTGCCATTTTTTTCTCAAACATTAGACAAAATATTCTTAAGGAAACAAAGATTTTTAGCATTTACCTCAGTAAAATAACTCCCTCCTCACTATTGGCAGACTTGAATCGTGACATGAAAGCTTTGCGTCACCCAGCCCAACACTTTAAGTAGTATTGGATTAATCCCTGTCAGACACTGTATTTTAATTGTTCCAAAGTTGGCAGTCGATTAGAAGACACTGTTGATCTTAGATAACTCCAGTAGAAGAAGTTACAACCTGAAAAAATGTTGAATATTTGACCAACTCTCTATATTCACAGCTAACTCGCAAACGGTTTGACAACGATCTTAAATTTCCATTCATCGCGATGATCGCATGACTATAAACGAGTTCATGTAATTATAAACGAATTAACTTAAATTAGAAATGTTTACTTAATTTTGCCGGGCCCTATACAATACGATGTCACTTTCGGAAATACAGAAAAGAATCCGTTCTCTCACGTTAAGTTCATACATTTGGGCAAAATGTCAAATTTTTCGCCATTTCATCTGAAGTTACTCTAAAAACTGCCATATTGGGCGATTTCTGCAACCGGATTGATTTTCAACATAAAAGCAGATCACGCAACCATAAAGCAATCATCTACACAAACTGGGATCTGCAGAGGGCAGAAGATGTTCTACATAAATGTTTAGCTATTAGTCGCGCGCGACATCAACATTTCAATAGATCATTCCCATGGTTAAGATTCATAAAAGCTTTCGCGTATTCCAACAAACACGATGATTTGTTGTAACAGATCTGCTTAACTGGCAGTGCATTCCTGTATAATATTAATAATAACAGCAATAATAATAATGCGTTATAATATACAGGAGTGAATTGGAAGAAACTAACCGCATTCCAGGAGTCCAGCGTAAATGTAAAAAAATTAATGTTTTTGTACAATTTCCATTTGTTTTCGAAATGTTGCATAATTTAAGAATTTTAAAAATATTCTTGCATCTTGAGTATGGTCTACGTTGAAGGTTTTTCTGCTGAATCAGTTCATTATTGGAGTCCCAAAATCGTTTCAATTATATGTACGTCAGTGCGTAGTAAGTAGCAAGTAAAAGTCAGATAGGAACATATAACCTACCTAGTAGATTATTCTTTTAATAAAGATTTTTTCCCAGACGCTCTAAAGGTAGAAAAAAGAAAGAATACATTTGTTTTTTAAAAAGCATAACTTACTTTCAAAGTGGTTTCCTCTCTGGAAGATCTGTAGATGCAGCACTATTTAGGTTTATTAGGCATATATCTCTGGATATTGACTCAAATATATTTTTCTTGGCCGTGTTCATAGATCTAACAAAAACATTCGACAGGGTTGAACTTATACCACTGATTAAATTGGAAAGACACTGAACAAGAGGTGTTAATTTGTCATGGTTTGAAAATTATTTATCTAACCGGAAACAAAGAGTAATTTTAAAAAATTATGAACCAAAGCTTTCCTCAATTGATAGAGGTGTGCCCCAGGTGTCTATTCTAGGGCCAACTCTATTTTTAATTTTTTATAAATATTTTTCCTTTATATTTGGAACATACTAGTAACATAATTTTCTATGCGGATGATATAACTTTCCTTTTCAGTGCCAACAATTTTAAATCATTGTTTCAAAGAGCAAATAGTATATATTCCCAATTATGTCAATGGTTGACCTTCAATAATTTATCAATAAATCCAAATAATACTCAATGTGTCCTTTTTCGTAATAATTTCAAATACAACATTGAATCTCTTGTTCTAAGCCAGAGCAGTATTCACTTAATTCGGCCTGCAAAACTATTGGGCGTCTTAGTAGACGAGAACCTCAGATGGGATACGCATGTTAAATCTCTATCTAGAACCTATTGTCTCCTCCTATTTCAAAAAAATCTAATTTTTTATGGTCCAAATTATTTAATAAGCTACCTAATGATATCAAGTCTATCAAATCTCTTAAATTATTTAAACAAAGTATTAGAAATTATTTATTCACTAAATGTTGTCATTCACTAAATCAATATTTAGTGTTTAAGTAATTATATAATCGTTTTCTTGACGATCTCTTTCTTTACTGATACTACTTTGCACACATGTTGTAGTCAAAATAAAGGTATTATTATTGTTATTATTAGATTATTTTCACGTGCTCAATACGCTCCTGAAGTTTGATTCGTTCGTCTCAACTCGCTCTGTTCCATTTACAAGATAATTGATCCGGATGTTTTAAACGAAACAGTTTATTCAGGGGTATTTTCTTTAGAGTTCCAGGTTAAATTTCTTGGAAGCGGAAATAAACTTTTCTACTCTTAACTTGATTTCTTTATAAAATAGAATTTAAATGTCTCTTTCCAAAGCTAAAGTTTGAGGAAACAGCTGACAATTGTACACAGAAAAATTTAAAATTTCCACCATCGACGAGGATGAATTTTTGTTAAACTAAAGCCCTACATCCTACTATTGCTTGTAAACATGTAAATTCGCTACTGAATTTAACATAAAAACAATTAATAATCATTTTGAATGCGTCAACACCGAAGTAGAAAGTTTTTTATGAAAAAAAATCCATGCGTTTCAACTGTTTTTGACGTTTGTATTTGAATGATGTGAGCTATGCTACGTATTCGTCCCTTGTACTCTCTTTATAATAGACGCCGCAGGCTTTATTCTCCTTGAGTTAGATCCTTTTGCAAGGCTGTTTGTTTACATCTTTCCCTACTTCAATTTGGCACAATATATTCATTCCCATCTTAATACCGTGTCCTTTATCGTTGTAGTAAATTATTATATCGCGTTAAATTGTTAAAATGAGAGACGCGAGCTGGAACTAACGCCATAAACGCAAACTTTAATATTAATATCGCCTCAAAGGTTTCGTTTCTAATTTTACTTTATAATTTACCAACCACCGCTTCTTTACACTGTATATACTAAAAGGATTTGCGAGCAATCCGAATCCGCCCTCTTAAAGAATTTATATCGCATCATTGTGCGCCAGAGAGCATATATATTCGGCTACGCTCGCATTGACGCCATTTTAAATAATTAGTTTCCCTACATTTACCTCATTGTCTTACGTTCAGAGAACCGCGATAGTAGGCGCTTTGAGGGAGCAGTGAAAAGACGAAGGAAACTTGCCTGTATATATATGGCACCATCATGGAAGCTATCATGTAAACGAATTTATCGTGGAAGAGATTCGGCTCATAGTAGGCAATAAAGCTTTAAATCAAAGGATTCGTGCCATACAGAAAGGACTTGCATTACGAATATTCTGTTGAGATTTACTGTGGCCATAGTAGGGTATTCTATTTCAAAGACCATGCTAGATTTCTGTTGGAATTAGGCCCATATACCATCCCTAGCGTGCCATAAAAATCGTTCTTTCTTAGGCGGTAGATATCAGTATACGCTGTATTCATAACGAAAAGAGCAAATTTAATACAACAAAGAAATTAAGCTAAAATAGCTTCCTCGTGGTATTAATGGAATAATTTATAGCAAACGCCACCACGGACATGTTTCTACCAACTCGGCGTGGTCCCAAAAGCATTTCCGTTGGTGGTTGTCCGGATCCAGGTCAACCTTCCTCCAACGTGGTCCTCCCTCTGCTCCCTCCTAGATTCTCCTGGATTCAATTGCTTTGTTTCCAAAAGAGGAAGATATGCATTAGTATTTTGTATGATGATACTTATTCTAGCCTATTAAGGTACTCGTAGGTACCTTAACCTTGTGCCTCGCTTCTGAAGAGATTCTGCGACTGCTCGCTTCGTTCGTTTGCATGCTCTCAAAGAAGTTTTTGTTAAGCCTTACCAGGAATTCCTGCAGCTCCTCAGTCTCATTTAGGTGTGTCAATGTAACCGGTGGTGGCGACGTGTGGCAGTACATGTAGTACTAATCCCGAGCAGCCGTTTTGTACATTAACAAGGCAGGGTAATGTAAATGGATCCCGCTGTAACCCAGATGGGACTGGCGTAGATAAGGATCGGGGGTATACGCAACTTGTACAACAAGACGTCCGTTTGAGGATGGAGATGGAAGTTGCTGTTCCAGTCGATCTCCGTCACTTTGACTTTGATCTTGGGAAGCTGAGCGTGCTGTTTCGATGCACACGCAATCGCTTGCGTCTTCCTGAGATTGATTGTGAGTCTCGAAGTGAGGTCTCGAAGAAATTTTTTTCAAAGGTGCACCAAACGGCGATGTTGCCAAGATTGCTAGGTGATATGTGTAGATGGCGTTCCGTACTAGATGATTGCGAATAGAACTGGGTCTAGCTGCGATCCTCGTGAGACTCCTGACAGCACACTCATCTCAGAAGGTTCTTCAGATGTATCAGATCAGAAGTATGCTCTGATGGTCTTCTCTGATGGAGCCTCAGCAATAACTTGGCTTCCTTCATCTCGAGGAGTAGTCCTTTATATCGGATGTTGTGGGATGTCTTCTCCAGATCCAAGGATACCATGAGGGTTGTTTAGTTCCTGTTAAAGGCTGTGGTGACCTTATCCGTAGCTCGGTGTAATTAAAGAGTTGTAAAGTGGCATGATCTGATACCAAACCACATTGCTATCCATGAGTTGGTTATCTGCAAAATGTTCGTTGATTCTGGCCAAGAGCAGAGGTTCAGAAATCCTGCTGATGGTCGTGAGTAATGATATCGGCCAATAACTGTCTGAATGTGGATTCTTCTTTGGTTCTAATACCGGATTAATCCTGGCAAATTTCCACCGGGTTGGGCAATATGTTAGTCGGAGTACTACGCTTAAGATCTACATCAGGTTGACCACTAACTTAAGCGGTTGATTATTCACTGTTCTCACCGTTATGCCGTTTTAACCGGCGACCTTTCTGCTGGGAATCCGCTTGATTACTTGCAATACCTCTCTAGGTGAGACCATTATCGGTGAATATCCGGTTCGTTCAAAATACCTCCTAATTCGATTTCGCTCCTTGATTAAAAATTTTTTTTATGCTTTTGTACAAATAAAATTGGAATTTATAATTTTATTCCTGGTAACGGGTCGTAGCACAGAATTCTTAGGGTAGAAAGAAGGCTTTAGCTATAAGAATGGACTGTCAGTAGTGATGGCAATACTTAGAATTTTAATTTTTTTGGAGGAATGACATTAAATTTGGGCAAATATTACCTTTTAAAAATGGGCACGTTATATAAGGCGAATCAGAAGAAAGAGGCCAAACTGCAGGAATGTATGTTATACATGAAAATACAGTAAAAATACTCTAAAATAGTTTATTTATAGTATTTATAGAATAATTAAAAATGTTAACTAGCTATTAATGGATAAAATTTTGATTTATTTTTTCTAATTTTCTTATCTGAAAAATTAGAAAAAAAAACTGATAAAAAAAGCTGAGGTACTTCACCACCAAAATAACATCTAATCCAGCTATTCGATAGGCTTGCTGGGCTTGCCTATTCGTCCTTGTCCTATTAGCCCGCTTCTCTTATCGGGCGGCCCACAAGACCGGTACTGGTTTAACAATGAAGTCTAATTGATGATAGTCGATACTAATTCGATTATTAGAAATGCTGCAATCAATATTAAAGACAGATATGAACCAACAGGTGCCCTTAGCATTGAATTCATTATTTTTTATATGTTGAAAAACGATATGATTAAAAAAATGTTCATTTCTAAAATTTTATTTATTCGTAATTTGACACGTGAAGATCGAATAAGAACTTATGATTTTTTAAATAATGAATGATGATTCCAAGGACTATAAGATAGTGTGGCAAACAACACAAGACATCGGCACATTCCGTAACATGCAAGTTTAATTGATTAATCCGAGACAGTTGCTTCAAGGATGTCTTCAATCGAAGACCGAATTCGGTATTCGGTTGAAGACGGGAATAGACACACCAATCATTAATATTGTGTCCTGCGGAGTGTGTCAATATTTTTGTGTTATTTGAGTTTCTTTTACTTTCTCGTGTACAGTACACTTCTAAAGTCTGCTCTGTTCCTGCAGGAGTACAAGTATTGACTGAAGAAGGATACAGGATATAACAAATTTAGAGATGCCTACCAGCATTAAGTTAAGAGGATTTTGAACTATTATCAAAAATTTATGCTATATTTTTCGGATATTTGTTTACTGCTGTATTCCTTATTTTTAAAAGAGGGGGAAAAGTTTAAATAGACATTCACATACAAGTCAGCTTTTGAAAACGTTAGAAAGTAATTTTGTAATTATTTGCTTTTAAGTCACCTAATTTTTGAAAAAAGAATCATACTTCGAATAGATAATTTTCATGAAGCAACAGGAACAAACTTTAATAAGAAGGAAGAACATCCATTGCTTTTTTGTATAAGAAACTGACGGAAACAATACTTTCGACAAGAAATTTTATTTATCATTACAATTTGATCCTCCAATCAAAGCGTTCGGGGGAGACAAATAAAATGCAGAAGTGCCGCATTGTTTTTGTGACCGTTGCATATTCTAGGTTTGAGCTGTCAAACTTAGCATATGTCGTTGCATATATGACTACTTCCTTCAGAAGCAGTATTGCCTGGAAAAACAGGACTACGAGCAATATACTAAATACCAAGTACGCAATGTCATTTCGCAATTCGCAATTTAAGCTCGTTGAATTATGTCCAGTATTTATCAAACTGCTACGGAAATTCCCTTTGTCGGAGGATTCCTTTATATCAAGTTGTCCACGGTAATAAAGCAGATCCGCGTCATCACTCGAAAATAATTAAACGCGAGTTTGATAACCACATAATGTAATACACCCACCACTAAAATCCTAATTAAATAGATTTATATGTATAATGCCCGCCGACCGCTACGCGGACGAAGTTTATTGTTACTCACGAATGCCAACAAACATGTATGGGGATGAATGTATAAAGTACGCTGACTAATCCCATTTTGCATATTTTACGTATTCATACAAGAAATTAGGTCCGGCTTTTATACATTTTTCGGCGGGATCCCGATAAAAGCCTGATTTTTAATGCAGAAGGGTACCCTGAGGTTAAAATATAGAATCGTATATAAGTCAGCTTAAGTGACATACCCATCTCCCTTCGAATTACATGAATACTTTAATACCTACTAATTTTCAATGAAAATAAATGGTAACATTACATACTACGCAGTGGCCTGCGTAACCTTTTGACAAGGAGAGTGCGATTGTAAAAAAAAAAATAGTAGAATCTTGAAAAAAAGCAGAAGTTATTCCTACTGATAGACACGTGCACTGCACTGGTAGGTATAGCAATATACATCATGTTTACGGGAATTTTTATTTTTAATCTGTGCCTGAACGCCACCCGTTCTTAATTCGTTTAAATACCAAAAAATGCGTATAAATTCTTCATTTAAAGATACATCTAAATAAAATTACCATCTAACACCAATTTGTTATATTTGTAGCTCCAATAAGAATAAACCGGAATTTTGAATTTGATTTGAAATTTCTGCTCTACAAACACCAAACATAGAATCTGAATCTTCCATTGTATGTGTTCTTTTAAGTTTCTTTAAAAATACTGGCTTGTTGTCGAATCGTCAGATCCAAATTGTTAGAAAAATCGATAAATTCTTAAATATTCCATTGATTTCTCCCTGCTATTATGATCTCTAAGAACCGAAAGCATAGCAAAATTTAACACGGCTTCGTTAACGCGGTTTCAATATACCGCCTGGTGAAAACGGGGAGATTGCTACATGCAGAAAAGAGGATTATTCCAACGAATAATGAGAAAAGTTATTTATTTATCGAATCTGAGGATTATAATCATAATATTACTGCTAATGTTGTTTATCGGATATTATGGAGCAGCGTACACGGAAAACGATACAATAAA
Source organism: Oryctes rhinoceros (assembly GCA_020654165.1). Classification (NCBI taxonomy): domain Eukaryota; kingdom Metazoa; phylum Arthropoda; class Insecta; order Coleoptera; family Scarabaeidae; genus Oryctes; species Oryctes rhinoceros. Next base: position 4,298,124 of record JAIOKQ010000018.1, on the reverse strand, counting down.
TTCAAAACTTGACGTCTATATATCCACTTTTTTTTATATACATTCCCGTAGAAAATCGTAGTGTAGACGTAGCATTTCTTTTTGCGAACCAAAAATATATAATGTTAAGATAGCTTAGCTTCTGCATGGTATCGATGGAATAATTCATGGAACATGCAACAAAAGAAGAGAAAGAAGTACACTAAGGCACGGACAAGTTTCCGCCTACTCGATGTTGTCAACGTGGTTTCGCGAGTATTTTCTTATCTCTTCCTTGTGTCGCTGTTACCTCAGAGTTGGTCCCAACTTTCAAAACGACAAACTAGACGCTCTCTAGTGCCAAAGAAACGCATGCCTACCGTTTAAGAAGCAGCTACATAAACCGGGTACTGTTCCCCAAACCATCCCTGGAGCAGTCGTCTGACTGCTTAACAACGAGATGGCTGCATTGGTAACGTTTTGGCAAACCACAGGTGTAAATATTCCCACAGGCTTACCATGATGTGTATAAACAGAAGATGCCTAGAAACAATAACTAAAAATTAATAAACCTACGGTAGCTTAGCTTCCTCGTGGTATTGATGGAACAATTCACGGTAAACGCAACAAAAAGAGAGAAAAAAGTATATTAACACTCCTAAATGTTTCTGCCTATCAGGCGTCATTGGCGTGGTTTCGAGAGTACTTTTTTATCTCTATCTTCCGTTGCTGTTGCCTCATAGTTAATGCCACAACTTTCAAAACAACAAACTCGATATTTCTTGGTGGCCTCTGGTGGGGCAAAGAAACAACGGAAGTACTCTCGCAACCATGCTATTGACCCCGGGTAGGCAGAAACATGTCCGTAATATATGTCCGTGTATTACTGTACTCTTTTCTCTCCTTTTGTTGCATTTGCCGTAAATTATTCCATCAATGCCATGAGAGAGCTAAGCTATCTTAGGATTATATACTTTTGATTACTGTTTGTAGGCATTTTCTGATGTGTTCCGATTCTTTCTGTTGTTTGTTCCAATTTTAATTGAACTTGTTGCCTAACACTGCTTATTTTTCAAATTATTATAAGCATGCTTGTTTGTCCCTATGTAAAAACGGGCGAAACATCTGCGTAACGAACTCCACTCCCTCTCATAAAGACGAGGCACGAAAACTGCGCATCTCAAACACCTATTAAACCGTGATTAGTTATTTAGTCATACGTTGTACCGTCGCCAAAACAACCAAAGCCGCGATTTCATTGAGTCCCAAATATTTAATTCAATTTTACAAAGGCCCAAGCAATTCTAAACCAACTCTCTTCTGCACACAAACGCCTTCTTTTCAGTTGCTCTATCACAACTGCGCCAGAAATTTATTTCGTTAGTCAGTTGAGAAGGTACATAATCCCACCAATTATTGCACTTAAGTCCATGTACACAGATGTAGGCGAGCTCACGATTTTCTTTGTCCATTTTTGTCCATAACTCTACTTAGTTTGTGACATTCCACCAAACGTATCTAAAATATTTATATTTAAACAACCTACCATTAACCGTTAGTAGTACTTATACCTTATACGCTTGACTATTTTTTTTCAGCGATTGATTTAGTCGTGACTACAATGATCGGCTAATCCTGTCACGACTACTGTAGTCAAGACTAACAAAATAATAGAAACGATCACACAAATTAAAGAAATTTCAAAGCGGTAGCGATGATTGCCGCTGCCACGTGAAAATTAGGGCGGATTTTTTTTATATTGTCTCCTAAAGCAAATCTTTGCCAAATCGTTGGCTCAACATGTCCCAGTCTATTGACTATTTAAAATTACCTGTTTTATTCTATTTGGGCCACTAAATCAATGCTTAAATAATCAAGATTTATCATTCAAAAGATTTATTGACACCGAACAAGACCTTTCGGTTCACACGGACAAGCGGTTCTGGCATAACATTTCAATTTGAAACATTTCAACAAAAATATAACATATCTTTAAGAAATTTTCCAACATTTTCATACAAAATACTCGCATTGATTCATTTCGAGTGGGTGTTTTTGCGTTTGTTACCACTTAATCACTTATTGCATTCTACAATGATTTGTGAAATCATATAGTTAAAGGCCTGCTTTGCTTTCTTTCCAAAAATCAATGAAGATACTTTTAGCAAGCGTATACATTAAAAGGAAGGAAATATTATATCCTTTATCACGTTAATGTCGACCACAAATACATGAAAAATAATTATCGAAGTGATTTATATTCTGTGGTTGGCGGTTTCATTTAAAATTAATGAATTATTAAGAGCACAAATAAAAAATTAGCGGCAAAGCAGTAAGTCTGATACTCTTCAAAGACATTTGATTTATCATCTCGTGAAAGCGGCAGAAGACTAGACCGCAGTTACCATCCGGGATGGTATGGGGAAAAATTCATTTTATCTCTCTCCATACCCTACTCTTGATGAATACAGATCGGCCAGTATTAACGTACTCGATAAATCTTCCTCTTCTTCATCTTTCAGACATCGCAATGTAGAATACATGCATAAGAAATCGATGAAAAAAGCCCTTCGGATAATTATTTCAACAAGCCGAAGAACATTCGCTAATCCATCACGTCATTTTTAATTAGGATGATTTACGTTTGCCTAGAAGCGAGAATAAATACTGTCGTGAAGTACGATAACCCAAATCCAGTTGAAAGACACAAGAAACTAGGTACTGATCCTACTCTGCGACATAAGCTCATGGCACTGAAATATGCGCATACTCAATTATAGGACCACGATTTTTTTATTTTATCAGAGTTCCCTTTCCTTGATATCCTTCTCCATCAACCGCGACGATAGCGCTAATCGAAGGGTGGAAATGTGACAGAAAGTAAGTGTCGAAATTCTAGTTTCGCGTTATTTAAAGAAAGACAAAATATAAATAATTTTTGCAGCTTATTAGAAGCCAGACCATACGAAAATTACATGAGGAATGAAGTAAAATGTTGATATCAACATGTATAATGACTGTTTCGTAGATGCAGTTGCAATACGATGTAGCACACGTTAAAAATCTCTGTATTTGCTGTACTCTGGATTTGGCAAATTTTCAGTACGGTTGGGTAATAACAGGTAAAAGAACTTTCTTCACTTAACACCTTGTTCCGTAATACAAGAACTTAAATTTAATAAGTTTACAACTGCCATAACAATTCATTTCAAAATCAGGTCAATATTTTGCGTCCAATTTGAGGAAATAAGGCGTTAAATATATTATTAATTCTTGTAATTCACACGTTATATATAATGCCGAATACATTTGTTACCTTAACTTAATTTACTAAAAATTATCACTTACTAAGTATATTTTGGTTAGGCATACAGCATTAATTGAATCTTATTTAGTGCATCTCGCTAAAGTCTTACTTGGGTATTTCCTACAAAAGCCAAGATAAATATATCCTTGGTTTATGTTGCTCGTTAGGATGAAACAGGTGTAATTACTGAAAATTAAATACGAAGCGACTTAGTGAGTCTTCTTGCAACAGATAATTTGTGACTGTGATTGACTGCATTGATGTTGCATAGATGGAAAAATACACAAAAAAATAGTAACTAGAAAGAAAATATCCGATGATTACAAAGAAACATATATCATTTATCTCCAGAAGAATAATACCTCGAACTAAATGCAATCAAGAGGTGTTATTACAATGTACTTTTGCCACAACTGCTAATCCAACAAAATAAATTAATACATTTTCATTTGCAAAATATTTACGTTGCTTCAAACAAATTAATCAATTTAATTTAAAAAGTAATTAACACTTCCATTTATTTTTCAGGTAACAAGGCAGAAATCAAAAATCATTATCGAGGACATAAAATGTCTTTATGGCTAAATCTCATACCTCAGTTACATCGACCTGGTGACAGTGATGACGTCTCGATGAGACACCACCACTTTCAAGAGGAAGGAGACCAATTCTATGACGGTACAAACGCTTTCTTATGTTCTTGCAATTTTTTTTAAATAAGTTACATTATTGTTTAACATCATGTTTGACATGTTTTTTCATATACAGGCTCGGTACGACCTCAAACGATGCAGAAGCCAACACTGATTCACGTTATAGCTCCACCTCCACCTGCATCAACCGCTAAACTACCTCCGGAAACTCCACAGCCGACGCCTTTGCCGCCAAAATCCGATACCGCTTTGCAAGCCACAACCACAGAATGTCCACCAAACACCAGCATCGTCGCGCCATCCATCACAAACACCAATAGTAACAATCTCCTCAGAAAGCTTGCTTCCAGTCACTACCAAAGTTATACGACAGCGCTAACAGTTACGATAGCTGTTGGATGTTTCCTGCTCCTATTGAATATTCTTATATTTGCTGGGATTTACCATCAACGTGATAAAGGGAGATCTAAGAAGAAGAAGAAGGAGGAACTAGCAGACGCGGGTAGCTGTAGTTCATCGTCAGGTGAAGCCTACGAAACAAAAGTTGCTTATGAAGCACGACAAAGCAGTTTTGATACTTTCAAGAAGCCGTGTGAACTCTCTAGACGAAGTAGTTTCGAGTGTAAGACCATGTCGAACTATATAGGCGAGTACAGTTGTGAAAAGCGTTCATTGTCGGAGATGACGGAGTTGCCCCTTCAAGAGTTTCAATCCTCCCCAACACCAATTAAAAGACTTGACCCTCCTAGCTACCCTCCCGATGTGACAGCAACAAACAATCAGGATAGCCAACATACGGTAACGAGTCCGTGCATACCGGAACCACCTCCACCTCCAAAAAATCAACCACCTGTTACACTGTGCAATCAAACTGGTATATTAAGGTCACACAGTGGGCCTGCCACGCCAGGAACTATGAAAAAACGCGTCCAAATACAAGAAATATCTGTTTGATCGAGTGAAAATGTGTTAGTGAAGATAAGTTAGCAACAATATCAAATTGCCCTACCAGCAGAACATAAGCCATATCTAACAGTAAACTATATCTGTTCTGTATACATTGGTCTATGATTATGTATTTCGTTGGAATTGATTTGTACAGTAAGGTTTAATGTTGAGAGTAACTTAGCAATAACCATTTATTTTAATTTCTTGTAACTTCTGTAATATTCGGAGGTTTCACAGATTTTGTATTTTACTTGTGGGGAAATAAAAGTTCCATTGGACCTGTTGCTATTGAGTAGTTTCTATACTACTTTGTTAGTCTTATCACATTTGATAGCGCGATTCAGCTGATAATTCTGATAATGGAGATCATATTCATATGCATTACCCTAAAAATATGGCAAATATTTGCTTTATTGCCGTAACTACCAATTCAAATCATCCAGAAATTTAAAAAATGCCAAATGGGTAAATCCCATGTGGAAAACATCAAGGTAGCTTGGCGATTGGTCAAAAAAAGTGGCTAATAATTTAGCGTTTAGTTAAATTTAGTTAATTTTAGTAAATTGTTAATATCCTTATTTGTCAACGAACTGAATTTCTTTTATTATAAAACATGTCTTTTGAAATCTCCAATAGTCAGGTACTTTTGTCCTAAAATGTCAGTGTTTAGGGCCTTTTGATATTTACAGAAACCGTTGTTTTTCTGCAGTGCCCACATAATCGATAATTATAGCAAGCACTGTTGGGTAGCATGACAAGCAATGCTAAAGTATCGACGCACTCCACCGCACAACTTTAATTAATCAATCTGGAAAAGCTGTGTCGAGCATCATTTTCAACCGTATGACCGAATGAATCTGCGAAAAAGCTCTAATTTTTACACGCTTGTTATCGAAAAAAGAATATTATTTACAAATATGTATCTAATTTAACGCGATATGCGAAAAATATGAAAAAGTAGGCGAAAGGGTCTCCTGTTATCGTAATACGAAACATCTGAATACGGCAATGGCCCGTTCTCTCTATTGATCAAATCAGTGTTGCTTTTTACGTAAATAGTTTCGTAAGCGTCTATTTCCCGTGGCAAAGTTACGTTCTTAATCAATTTCAGGCTTTCTAATTTTGTTTGGGAATAGGAGCATCCTCGAAACAGCCGTCCCAGATTGGTTAATTAAACTTGTATAGTATGGAGTGGGCCGATACTTTAGTGTTGTTTATCAATCAAATCGGTACGGCAGTTTTTAAAATCTTGAGGTTTGAATTTGTGGCAGTATTTTAAATGAAAAAATTATAAAGATATTAGCGGTCTAAAATTAACCACCTTTTCTTTATAGTAAACTATTGTCGATATTAATTTTGTTAATTTGCAATGACAGCGTTAAGTAAGTCGAAACAGTTATGATAAAATAACGATTTGAATTCGTAATTCTTATTATTTAGTTTTACATTAATTTAAACACGATGTGGATAGAACTTGCAGCTTTTTAATATCCATGTTACGCTATTTCGCGTGGTTGGAGGTAAAGACGAAACCAAACAGGATAAATAAATAAACATTTTGTTTTTGAAAAGTAATTATCTCGCTATTTTAAGCTTAACTCAGCGGCCGTTGTTAACTTCGTTGTTTCTCTGTGAGCCATATCAACAGGAATAGTGGTAATTTCTGGAATGAGTGTTGTCTTTAAGCCTTCCACATTTTATGAGATCGACGTTGGTAAATTCGTGCCTTTAGATACCTTTAAAAAAAATTACAAAAGGGTCAAATCAGGCGAACACGATTCGCGAACATTTGTCGCAAAATCCCCATTGAACGACGTGAGGTGCGCGATGTGGTACCGTGTTACTGGAACTGGACATGTTCTGGATAGTGATGGTTAAGTAATACGTTAGTATTTTAAAACTGAAACAGGTCACAATAATGATTTGATGTGATCGTGATCCCACACGCCGAATTGGGCATTATGCTTATTAATTGTACCCGTTGGGTAAAAATAAGCTTCATCGCTACAACACAAAGTTGAGAGTTATTAAAGTTGAACTTATTACCAAATCTTAACTCCATGACATTAACCATAGTTCTATAAGAATGCGTATGGAGCGACTCCGAACACTTCAATCAAACATTAGTAACGCGACAATATGTTTGCGCACCGAACGGTTGGGAGATCGCAATCTCACCAGCCTCTTGCGAGATTTCCGGTTAAACGTAGAAACTGTTTGACGGAAGTCAAATAGCCCACCGACGGATTGATTTCCCGTCCGAAACGACGACGTATTATTACAGACTTGTTCTCCATAAAGTGCTCGGTAATGAAGACGCGATGCTGGACACATGGACACGAAGTGAAACACTTAAACTTCTTTAAGGAACCGAGAAATTGCCTCTCGTAACCGGAGTATTCATTTCGTCGCACCTTGTATTACCAATAGCTGTAAAATTTTCCAACGCTCTCCTAATTTCTGCTTGTTTAAAGCTTCCTCCCAGGTAGCTTTGATCATCTAGCAATTCTTGTTATATTCACCAAACACAGAAGGCATTTCTGTAGCTTCACTACTTCTTATTAACACTGACAGAATAAACATTTACAATAGTTTGATTTTGGACTTTTGATCTTTCAAAACTATAGTAATGAAAAACTTTTAAACAATATTATGTACATCTCGTGATCAATTTGTATTACAAAATTACAAAAAAATAATATTTTCTATTTAAAGGAAGACAATGAGACACTCTCAGTTTCAACACAACTGTAAAAAGATACTGAAAAGTTAAAAATTTATGAAACATTCAAATTGTTGCCAATATTGTTTGGTTACCGCGAGAACAGTAAACGACACATATTAACAGTGACAATCTTAGATTGTCGATTTAAAATTCAAACATAAATAAAGAAGAATTAGGTAATAGGCATAATTCATGTAAATGTGTGTTTTAGGACAACCGAGAATATCAAATTAAAGCTAAGATTTAATAAAAAAAGCTACTGGAAACATTCATTTATTGGTGTAGAAATAAAGAAAAAGAATTACACTGCTACTGCATCTCTTTAATGAAAAAGAACAAAGGAAACAGTATTATAACAAAATTTTAAGCGCAGACTAACAGTAAGTGAAATAAAACATAAAAATCATACAAAAAAATCTTAAAAAATTGTGTAATTGTTTGTAAAAGCTTATTATGTGTTATTAATACTTTTTTATGTAATTCCTTTTGCAAATAGCTACTTAGGCTTAAAATTTCGGATTAACAGAATAGCCATATCAGTGCTTGTGTTTTGTTTACTGTTGTCGTAGTAACCAAATAATTTTATTAATATAAAAGCATTTGGATCCAATATTCAAATGCAGAAATCGCGTATTATGGAAAAATTTTGGATATACAAGTTTTCTACACGATGGATACACAAAACATATATAGCGTCATTAAAATAAATTGTATTTCCCATGATCGAATTTGCTAAACTTTGTTTTTCAATATTGAACACCGTGTATGTTTTAAAAGCATTTTAATACAATGCTTAGATTGAGCTATGCGCGTAATTTAATGTAAAAATGAATATGCGATGATCTATATTTAGGTATTAAAAGGAAAATTATAGACATCTCAAAGAGTCTGCTACAAATAAACATCTGAATCCCACATTACACTACTCCACTTCTAGATGAGGAATCTGAAAATATACCGAAATATAAGGTTCTATTTGATCCTTAGTTCGCTTCTTATCAATAACCCTGTATATCTAGAAATAATGATGAAATATCTTGTCTATCTGCAACATTATTTCAACATTTCAACCTAGTACTTTCGTAAGATACGCACAATTCTACAATTCTAGAAGATCGAGACGCCCGACATTGTATGATACATCTACTTACATATACAGTATGTCCCCGGATCGACTTTAAAAGAGAAAAAATTTCTTATTTTGGTTTCTCTAAAAATTTCGCCGTTGTAGATTTGCCCTGCTTGTTTTCACACCCCCAAAACAAGAAATTACTTTTCATTTAACTCGAACGGTTCTCGAGATAATATCATTTTATTGCTAGAAAATGATCGAATTGGGCTCAAGTTTTATTTAATAAATTTAACAAATGGTAACACGAAATAATATTCTCAAAAAGCCAAACTATTAATGTCCTATTCAAATATTGCTCGTCCTTTTTCTGCACAGATTTAAATGCGAGCTCTAAATTCATTGAAACTCCGTCTTATTTCTTAGATTGATAAGCACTAGTCTGCATTTTGTATCCTATTTTTTAATTGCTCTGTATAATTGTCTAGTGGCTCACTGTACGCAATTTGTTTTAAACGACCCCACAGATAAAACTACATTATTGTGTGATCAGGACTTCTCGGTAGCCATAAAACGCTACCATCTTTCCCTATCCAGTTATCATGGATCAATGACGGCATAATGAGTAGGGCACCCATCGTGTTGGAAAAACAGTTCCATTCGGTAGTTTAACGGCAACCCATCCACTTTATTAGCTAAAACATTTTGCAACATTTCCAAATATGAATTACGGTTTAAATTTCGAGCAAAAAAATATGGGCCAATAATGCCATAGTACGAAACCGCACACCACATGATCTTTTTAACTTTTAACTTTTAACTTTTTTTTTCGCTCCTTCTTAAAGACAACCTTGGAGCTTCTCTTGCAGAATGAACGGCAAGAACTGAAGCAGGATCGTCTTCATTGAACAACTTTTTTGACCTGCTAATGTTTAAAGCCGAGCCTGTTTTAAGGAATTTTTGCACCGGAGTTTGAAATGATAACTTCCGAGTATTTTCGGTTAAATTTTCTGATAACAACTCAATAGCACTCTTCCCCAGATCCGTAACATTGAATTAGATAAATGCTTTGTTGTAAAGTCAACATTATAACATAAATAGTGTTCAAATTAGCTAAGATTTAATGTGTAGTTCTAGTAACTTGTCTAGACTAGATTTGTCATCTGTTGTCAGTGGTATTCTTCAATGAATCCAAATTTTAAAGAAAAATTGTATTACCTCGTGAACCGTTCGAGTTAAATAAAAAGTAATTTGTGTTTTGGAGGTTTAGAAACAAGCAGGACAAATCAACAAGAGTGAAATTTTCTGAGAAATCAAAAACAAGACATTTTTTCCTCTTTTAAAGTCGATCTGGGGACATAGAGCCTGGTCTTTATGTAAGTATAATATATAAAACTATGATCGCAAAATTGTAAACTAAAAATATGCAATATGTAATATGCAAAGCGCTTGCAATAATTTTGAGTAAATAAGTAAATATATACAATTTTTTTAAACATTTGAAGGAATTGAAAGATTAATTCAAACGCCATTCGTTAATTTGCTATCAACATTAAACCTAAACTGTCTTCAAATGAATTTAATTGCGTGAGTTTTACGTAATTAAAATATTATAAGAGGAATTGATTTTGAGGTCGACATTATTTCCACTTTAAAGTTAATATTTTAAATGTGAATATAAATACTTATGCCAAAATAATTCGATGCACAACAACATGTTAAATAAACGTTTTATAGATCAATTTAACTACGTATTAAAAAACAAATTATTAAAAAGCTCGAAAGTGTTAAATCAAAAATTAAAACTTAAACTTCACTAAAACGAAACGAGTCCAGATAGCTATCCAATAATATCAAACGATTATGTGCAAATAATCGACATAGACAATCAAAAAAATCAACGTCACTTCAATCTCGAATTTTAATGTTATTCCCTTATCAAGATCTGATATTTTAGTTAAGCAATCAAAAATTTTAAAATCAACATTATTCGATAGCTGTCGTTTTAGTATTAATGAAAAGTATTGTGCCAAATTTTAAAATCAAACAAGGAACTAACATTCATACACGTACTGTTGTATATATTTGTATGTAAAACTGTAAATATGCGATCCTTAAGTTCGTTTATTCTAACGATGAAATCGACTGCCAGAGCTATAATATGTATACATTCAATAACTTGGAACTACGTAACATCAAAAATCGAAACGAAGTTACTCGTAAAATGTATGAGAAAATATGCCTTGTATGCAAATTAGCGCTAGACTTTCGCATATTTACATTAAACTGGAAACGTATTATGAACTGTTTTCAATTAACCAGAATAAGTAAAGTGAAACGGAAAACTATATTAATAACTGTTTAAATAAATTTTATATCATTAAAGGATACTGTCTGATGTATAAATTAAAAATACATCCTTTATCGATGTGAAAATGGATTGTTTCATTAATAAATACGTTATTAATAAAACTACTGTTTGATTTTAATAATTTTAATGCTGTGTATTTCGACCATTGTAAACGCTATTCTAGATGTCCAAAAATAAAAGGTGACCGTTCGCGTTAACGATCATATTCTTTATGATTCCAGCAAAAATGCTTAAAAATAATAACCAAAAAAATGTTGCTAATGCAGTCACTCATAATTCAAGAGTCCAAACGATGTGCCCGACCAGTAGCGTCGATGCGAGAGCAGAGTGGGGTAAACTCCGCTCTCGCATAAGTAGTAAAAATAAACGATGCATTTAGTTGCCGTTCTAACGTGTTAAAGTATACGTTGAAAATGTTGCGAGGTCGTAAAAATAATGCGTCAAATCGGTTGTCTGCTACCGTAGTAAATAAATTTATACATCGGTTTCCCGATTTAATATATGACGGTAAGGCAGTGAAATGTTTAGTTTGTGAAACAACTTTATTATCTTGGAAAGCGAGTCAGTGTCAAAGACATATAAATAGTGACAAACATAAATTGAAAAAGATTAAACGCAAATCATATAACGAATTTGTGGTTGATTTAACAATGATGCTAATTGCGACCAGTATAGCAATACATAAAGTCCAACACCCAATGTTTCGCCAGTTTTGGAATAAATACAATCCTACGTGGAATACGATACGTAGTGTATTAATAGAAACACTACACAAATTTGAAATTTTACCGGAGCAACTGTTAATGTTAGTTACCGATGCTGCCGCGGTTATGTGTTCCACAGCAAAATTACTCAAAACGATTCAACCAAACCTGCTGCACGTCACATGTTTACTTCACGCTTTACACCTTGTAACAAACATTATACGTACAAGTTATCCTGATCTGGATGAACTAATAGGACAAACGAAAGCGGTTTTTCTTAAATCTCCGAAACGTATTCGCCTATTTCATTCGCAGTGTCCTGACATACCCGAGCCGCCGCAACCAATTCTTATACGATGGGGTACGTGGTTAGAAGCAGCATTCTATTATTATAAACATTTTGAAAAAATTAAATCAGTAGTTTTACAACTAGACGGCAAAGAAGCGGCTGCAATAAGGCTCAGTCAGGTTCAATTTAAAAATCCTCAAGTTGCAGCAAATTTAAAAATTATTTACAACAGTTACGTTCCAATAGTGGATGCAATAAAAAAGTTACAGAACAGTGCGCTGTCCTTATCGGGCTCATTAGCAATTATTGACCACGTAGAATTAGCGCTGCATATCCTTGATGATGAAAAAAGTGTTTGTGTTCGTGAAAAATTTAATAGTGTATTAGATAAAAATGTAGATTTTACAAAATTACGGCAACTTTTTACCAATACTGAAGATACGTTGTACAGATACAAAGAGCACTTTAAGTATGCAAATATAACATCTCTCAACGTCGAACAATCCTTTTCAGCATATAAGCATTTATTTACGTCGCTACGTACGAACCTTTCCGAGACTAATACAGAAACATATATGATGGTGCAATTACTTCATCGCGCACATCCGGATATTTCTGCAACAATGTAAACATGTTAGGTAAGTTATTTATGTTTTTTCTTAACGTTTTGTAAAGTGATTCAATATATTTATTTTTAAATAAGCGCACTGTTATTCTGGTAAACTCTCCACGCAACGTCAATGCTCGGGCACATCGTTTGGACTCTTTACTCATAATCCTTCAAGAACTATGAGCCAGGTATATCTTTTAACGTCATCTTGCATCTTGGGCTGCCTAAAGAAGGCATCGCACGTGAGTGCTCTCTAGTTAAGCAGTCCAACAACTGCTCGGAAGCAGGTTGGGGAACTGTATCCGCTTCTTGCCGCTGCTTTCTAGACGACAGGCGCGTGTATTTCTTAACACTAGATGGCGGTAAAATATACACCTGACAGTGAAATAAGCCGCGTGAGACCACGCCGGGTAGGCAGAAACATGTCCATTGGTTGGTTAGTGTTCTCTCTCCTCATGCTGCTTTTGCTATCGGCGATTCCGCCAATATAATCGTCTACGTGTCTCCACATCCAATACCCAAATTTTCAATTAATGGCGCACTATTCTCAGCAACTAATTTGGAACACGCTTTACATTAATTTGAATTGTTTCACTGTTTAATTGTTTAATTTTCATCATTATATTCCTGCATATATTAAAATGCAATATCGTTGAATTTCATAATTTAAAATTTGAAATTTTCACGCCCACCAAAAATCAATTTTTGGTGGGCGTGAAAACAACTGTAAAGGATATCTAAACGTTCATTGGGGGTCGTAATACAGGAACAAATTAGAAAAATAGGAAATAGTTTATATCGTCCGAAGTTGAAATGATCACGCACATATTTTACACATTTCACGATTGAAACATGCAGAGGAGCGCAGAGGTGATTTACTAATCACCCTTAACATAATATTTCATATCATCGATCGTATCACGTACAGATTCGACGTATACGATATATGTATTTTCATGGACTTGCAAAGGGTCCCGAAGCTGGTTTAGCAATTACCCTCACATAAAACAATTCAAATCGTCGAACGTCGAACAATCATCACATGCTCACATTAGGCATATATAATATTTATCCACATGATCTTATTAACGATTTGGATAAGTGCTGCATATAAAATTCGCCAATTTGCGTGCGGTTCACGAAATTAACAGTCATGTTGTCTACTAGTTTCCCCGAGAGTCGCCAAAGACATATGTTTACTCGTTCAGCCAAAATTCCTTTGGCTTCTTTCTTTGTTTCCAACTTCTTTTGTAACCTCGCGCTTCTGTCTCTTTATCACACCTCAGCTAGACGTTGCTTCTTAAGGACCCAGAACCTTCAACAACCAGCTTCGCTTCTTCCAACACATATTTGACATGCCCCTTAGAACTCTGGCATTTATCGTGCACATATTTAACGACGTTATCAATTCTTTAATTTTTTACCTACTGTTCAATGCCTTCGTCTATGGTAAACTTTTGGTTTGGTACAAGATTAACCGTCCACAACTGTTCTAAATAAACGTTTACCTTATGGCGTTTACCCATAATCTCAGGTGCATGGGGGCGGTAAGCTGGCTGGTTGAGGAATTCTTTGAGTTCATCCTAAGGTTAGAAGTTCCTTGTCTGGATTTGGGTAGGACTTTGGCCCGGCCATCCCTCTTGTATACCATGGTCGGTTCCGTTTCCGCCGCGATAGTTGCCAGTGCTCAGCGCTCAAGACCCCGAGGAATCGATAGTTGTTGCCCTTGGGCGACCTAGGCTCCGACAGGTCGATAGCTGCCAACTAGAACAGGCCTTAGCCCAGGCCAGCGAGCAAGAAGTGAAATAGGTTCCGAAGGATTGATACAGACCGTTACCCATCAGAGATTGAGAACTTCTTTAATATGAGCAGCATGAGGGGAGAAGAGCATTCCATCAATGTGTGAATGGACTCATACGGACAGTTCCTAATGGGTCGGTAGGAACCGGCTCTTTGCTTCGACATACAATCTACCCTTAGGTGGAGTCGGCATCACATTTCTATCCACAGCTATTGTTTTAAGCTAGTGGCTAGACAAGTTAACAGTTCTTGGATTTTTGTATCTCAGACTAATATATTGCTTAAAGCCCTGTTAGTCCATGCTACTATTAACCCAAACGCGATCTTAACGAATATTTTCTTCCATCGTTAATTGATGTATTTGATTTTGCTTTTGTTTCCAGGTTAATGTTTTTTTTTCTGCTATTAATTTAATCATTGTTCTATTTATTGGATTACAAAATCTTTTGAACAAATGTATACTATTGTTATTAGTATCATTACTATGTTCTAATAACTTCAACGTGATTAACATATGTATATCCGTGACAGCGTGTTGCGGAATGTTTTATATTCTTCTCCAATGCAATTCTTTCTTTAATTATTTTCCAGGCAAAGGTGTTATCGCATGTATGTATTTACACTTAAACTGAAATAAGAAAGCATGCGCTACATACATACGTCATACGCCTAGGCTTGCCGAATATTTCTAAAATGTAAAATTTTCCGGGGTTTACGTGTATAAAACGTTCGTTATGTGAGTACACCAACATGTATAAAACGAACACTAAAGAAATCTTGAAACGGTTGTGTCTGCGATAAAGCAAATTTCCGACAGTTTACGATAATCATATTAAAAGGGTCATTTTGTTTAATTAGCCTTCATACGTTGAATGGCGTAGGGTGCAGATTATTATGTACTAAGTGATTGATAGTAGGATCTCTCTCAACAGTGGTTCCTATTGTGTTACAGTGTTAGGTCTTGTTTGTTTGTATACGCGAAGGTCAGAACGTAACGGTCGAAATCGAATTGTATGCTTGCGGTTATCAAAGTAATTTTTTCGAAATCGTTTCGCACACGCAACGCATAAAACGTGCCGTTTTAAAAAATGCTGGAGAGCAGGAGGATGTCCTACAGAGGGAACCTCATATATTTAACGGTACCAGAAGGTAAACAATAACCGACAACTGCATAATTTAAATGCATGAGACATTGACGACGCTTAAGTTAAATCACTTTCCTTTATGTATGCGAGTGATAGTTTTAATGCATGTGAAATAGCAGGCTATTCTGTTTTAGAGGTTACCTATGGATGTGCAGGTACTATAAAACAGTTATGTAGTTAGTCGCATCCTTCTTGGCATATAGAAAATAGTTTCGCCTTTGACTTCTGAAAATTATTGAAATTTTATTTTTCATGATATGCTATCTACTAATCTAATATATAAACAGACTAATAATATGTATATTTCTCTAGGTAACAACTCTTAAACTAAATTCTACATCTTGATACAATAAATAAAAGAAAATATCAACTGTGGCCCATATAACAACCAACGAAGCAGACTTTCATTCTCCTTACTTAAATAGGCATAAGACACTGACTGACTCTAATTACCCTCGTTCATACTTTCTTACTCCAATACTTTCTTAAGTACCTTCAAAATGTTATTGACGCAAGACATATTTATATTTATTTTGCCTACTGTGTTAATCGATACTAACAATTTGTACACGACTTGCGGTCTCGTGCTTTTCGTTAGTACCTTCCACAATTAAGAACAATAAAGGGTTACGACCTTAAATATAAACGCGAATAGTCCAAGTCGTATGTTCGCCGGCATAATTGTCTTAAACCATTTAACAAATAGAATTACAGACGACAACGTTACACGACGCCCATCAAAACAATGCAATATCTAATTAGTTTCAAACAAGATGTAATACCAGCATTTAAATTATTCAGTGTGCGTTATATATTGGCTACAAGCACGTGATTCGGAAATATTGGAACGATCACGTGCCAACTCAAGTTGTATATTCTTTAATTTATGGTTCAACATTCGGACTAATCGAGGAATAACGATCTTTGCCAAATGCTACTGAAACTTCGGGAGTGCGACACCGTATGAATGAACACGTAGGCAATGTTAAGATTTTACGTTCTATTAAATATCTATGGCCCAATATATAAAAAATTCAACTAACTCATCAATTAAGATAATTGACTAAGGACAATCAAGAAGTTTTAATAGAAGTGTATACTCCAATATGTAAAACAAGATATTTCATGAAGCTTATTAGTTAACAGGTAAATGGAACTCTTGGAATAGGATATCGAACCTATTGATGTAAAATACTTTCGCCTCCAATCCAATGAGTGGCGCAGTAAAAAATATAACGGTTCATTTGGAAAAAATTTCAAATATCTCGAAAACAATTAACTTTAAGGGTAAAGGGCTCTAATACGAACTACTTCCATGCGACGTGTACAACCGTTTAAAGTGATAAAAAGTATACCATCGTTTTTAAAATAAGAATCTTGGTAACCACCTTCGGTTCAACTGGAAATGTTTAGTACGCCAACATAAATTAACAGCTCCGATGCTGTAATTGCAGAGTTACATTTATATTAACATCGTCACAACTTAAAACTAACAAATTTTGTGAAATGCCCGCCTATAAATATAAAGTGAATGAATTATAAATGTTTATTACTTGTTAATAAAAAAATAAACGAAGCCAGTACAAAAATAATTTGAAGAAGGTGTTTCGCGCATGAAGCTTGATTATCGGTGCCTCTGTATAAAACATAAATTATTGGAAAGGTGCACGCACGTTTTTTGTACAATTCTAACGCGGTCGGACTTGTTCACTAAATAGATATAAACCACTCATCTATGTACATGTAAGGGAAATGTCGAAAGAAAGACTTCTAGAGAAGCTTCTCATGCATTTTGTGGGCAAACAATAAAGGGTGCTCAACTTAAAGAAATTAAAACAGAACGAATCAAATATGGGAATGAATTCGATGTCCATCTTCTAGCGAATTGCTACAAACATTTTTTCGAGGTATTGCCATAACTCAAAGAAATAATCGAAGAAAATTTGAGTAGCTATTTTTGTGTAGTAAAAAATCACGGTGTCTACTTGCTTTTACAAATTTTGTATCTCAGTGGCTCCCGAAAAGTTCATCGACGCGCCTAATTCTTCGAAAGGATAATTCGCAGAGTCTGCGATTATGCGTTGTTAAACACCAACAACCTTTAATTAAACACAAATAAACGGTGCATTCTCAGCGTTTAAAAACTGAGTCCGAAAGATTATGTTACTGAGTCTATGTCTCAGTCAATTTTATAATTTTCGGCAGCGAATTTTCATTATCCATTATGCCCCTAGAGCTTGTCATAAGGGAAAAGGGAAAATTTTAATAGGTGGTTATCTTTTTCTTTAAGCAAACAAGCTGCCAAGACCGTGCCGGGTTCGGGTTGTAACAAGTAAAGGCAGTTCGTAATCGTATTTAGGTTGCAGCTCATTTTAAGCTTTGAAGGTGCGAGATGTCATACGAGACCTTACAATAAATAACCAAGAAACGCTCCAATATATAGTATCTAATGTTTTCGTTAGGCTTAGCTAAATTGCAGTAGGACATTTGGCGAAGACCGACAGCATTAAGAGTACCATATGAGAAATAATTGGTAACTATAGAATATAAACCGTTCTTTCTGCTTGATTCAGAACCGATAGAAAATCTATCTAAATAATATTCTCCACTGCTAGAAACTTCCGTTGATTGACCTCATCTAATTATTGGTTCGGGGATGGAACTTTTAAAACAGCGCCTCATTTATTTTACCAACACTACACACTCCATGGTTTTCGAGTGAACAATGTATATGCTGCGCTTTTGGATAAGACCAGCGCCATATGTGTTAAGTTTTTACAACCGTTAAACAGCTTCTGCAATAGTTATGACCGATTTCGAACCTACCGTGATTAGTGCCGTTCGTCAAGAAGGGGCAAAGAGTCTTCAAAACAGATATGAAACTGGCGCCGATTTCCCATAGAAAATGCGATAGTTGTCTGCGTTATCTTTTGTCCTGAAGGACAACATTGCTATTCGCATTTGGAACGCTTTCCATGAAGATATGCTTGAAGAAGCACAATACGTGATTGATTATTTTGAGTGTCCTTGAGTGTCCAACAAGGTAATACAACGCGCAGGAAGTGTAGGGATTGTGCAGAGAGATTTTTAAGGATGGTTAGGAATTATGACAGAAATAAAATTTGAGTGTTTTTGAGATGTTGCGCATATCAATTACTAAAGACAATGTGTTGTATTTTATTCTAAATAAAGATAATTCGGAAATTTTCTTTGTGTTTAATAAAGCTTAATCGCAGTATCCTTTCGACGCGACGGTGAATTTTCTAGAGTCTGTGAAGTTTAAATATATAATATAATAATTTGACGTAAACGTCAAATTACATAAACTTATGAAAGCCTCTTGAAGAAAGGAATTTGCAAATTGTTATAATATTAATTTAATTGGAATTGAGGTATTTATATTCAATTTCTATAAAAATTATTGTTTGTAAATAGCATATAATAATAATACGTTGTTCACGTTCAACTTATCAAATGTGATCATATTACTATATATGTATGTAGATGCAGGAAAACATTAGTTATAGTCATCGGTTGTGTAAAGACAGATTAGCGTAGTCATTATCTCATCGCCGTATTGCATATGTTATAATGTAACTGTTTGAACTCGCACAATATAATGCGAACAAGGTAAGTATTCGCAAGGAAGCTTTGCGGTTTAGTTTTTATTGAAAGAAGAGTAAAAGATTGTAGCGATATAGTTTATTTCCGAAAAATAAGAATTTTATACCAGAAACTTAAGTTACATATAAAGTAAATAAAATAATTTGCGTACTTTTAATCTTAGAGTTGCTCCTAAAAAGGGGAAGATACCTTTGGATTGAGGCCAAAATTTTTGATAAACATACGTCATTGCCTCATATACTCACATCTACGTGATTTTCGAAAGCTAAGGAATGGTATTGTATAAAAAAACGTGCTTAAACAAAATACGTTCCCCATGAAAGTTATTATAAGTGAGCTTGGCAATAATCGTGCGTCCTCTTTAAACGAATCAATACGTCCTCTGTTTTGTGACATCTTCCCGTGGAGCTTGAAGATGATAGCAGATGGCCAACATTGCACTTCCATCGTCGCGGACTCACTTGGACTAGTCTGTTAAGACCAGAAATGATTACTCTTCGCAAATAAAGGATCCGTTTTCTTGGACGCGTATTATATGTTATTTCACACACTCTTCATTGTAAAAAACACTTTTATAAATTAATGGCTTTAAAAGCTTATGATACGACCTTCCTCCTGTTGATTTGTTGTTGATTGTACTGTGCTTTGGCGTTTCTTTCGACAGAAAACCTTCTTTATCTGTAGTCATGCTTGCCTCAATTGGAACTGGAAATTGGAAAGTTGTCCGTAAATATTGTATTACATGTAGATGCACCGCATCTAAGCCAAGTGGTAGTCAGTATGGCAATCGCTTTGATGGTTGTTGGTGTTTATCCTATACGTTGTATGTTTTCCATGAATGCATAAACCGAGAGACATTCGCTACCTCTTGCGCTCCGAACGTCATTTTACGCTGGGTAATCGTTTTCGCCGTCTGCCAGAAAGGATTAAATGAGCGAGCAACACCTAAGCAATTCGATAGAAAATCCTAACCGACAAGCAGTTATATATCTGTACTATCCAATAAACTTATTTTTGGGAATCCTTTTGCCGAATTGAAAGGAGATAAGCACCTTGATAAATGTTTCGTCCAATATAACAACGAATTCGATAAAAATATATTTTTTTAACAGACATACCTACATATCATTAGAGCTATTTTCTGCAAGTCTGGGTTCTTTTTTAAACTTTCTAAAATAATTGTTTAATTTTTCAACTTATGTATTCAATCTCTCGTCATTATAGCTTGTTCTTCATCTAGAGAGTTTGTTGCAGCAAATTTGTTGTCACCAAATTTTCCATCGCTTATAAAATAACGGAACATTTTTTCTTGTTTTGCAGGAAACGGCATCTTTTTGCAAAAATTACAAATATGGCATGAATGACTTTTTTCTAAACCTACAATAAGAAAAAGTTTCCATTTCTGAAGTCTTTATGGATACATTGCGGACTAATATGGTTTTAGATACATTTCGTTATGAAATCAAACGATTTTCTGTAAACATGGTGTAAAGTATAATCTGTTGTCCATATAGTAAACGCCCTGCTCTAGTTATTTAAAATATCGTTCTTACAAAGGATACGTCCCTCCATTTGATTTGAATGACATTTATTTGAAATAAATATTATCTTTCGAATAAGACGTGGTAATGTTATGAACGTTCGTCTTGAATTTGGTTTTGTTGTGTTAATAATGTGAGCACTTTTAAGTAAGCATTTTGTGATATAGCGCTAGGTTCTATTCCGTATATTTTCCAGTTGTTGTGCACGAAGCTTGTGATTGAGCTTCTTTATGCCGTGATTATGCACTGCAAGCGTTTTTAACTTTTTGCACCCGCTTAACAGTAATGGCGTCTAGGCGTGGATGGTATACTTCTGAACAGTACGTTAACTGGGAGAAAACACAAGAGTGACACGATTATTTTTTTAGAAACTTCATTAAGGATTCTCTATTATGCCAAAGGAAATGAATTACCCAGCCCTAGGTTTGTTACACTTGCTACCATGAATATTTCAACGCTGTTAATATGTATTTAGTAACAAATTACATTTCATTTCACTATTTCTCTAAATCAAAATATCAGATATGGCAGGGTTAATTTGTAAACTGAAAACATTTTGAAAAATGGCAAATACTAGCAATGTCCGTATTAATCTCTGAAATAGCCTCGCTACAGTCTAATAAGTAACAACCGTCTGCGTAATACTGAGCACTTGTATGCAAAAATGTTGTATTATTGATGAACAGTGACGAAGTTATATCGTTCAACTTCACCGACACATAGCGCGTCATTTCCAAAACTCTTCCTACTGAAGATACTTAAAAGAATGATATTATTTATTGCGTCGAAAGCTAGAGAAAGCAAGGAGGACAAGAATTGTTACCAATGCTTCATCTGAAGTCGAAAGGCCATAATGATGCCGTCCTTTGAGGTAAGAAACGTCTACTTCTTACTGTCAGGAAGACGCCAAGAAACTGTAAAGGACGCCAAGAAACGTCTAGCTTGTCGTTTCAAAATATTGTAGCATTAACTGTTAAGCAACAGCGATACAACGTAGGGTTGAATTACTCTCGGAACCACGCGAATGGCGAGACTTGTTCGTGGGTAGTATAGTGAATATTGTTCTTCTTCTTGTGTTGCGTTTGTCGTGGATGACTTCATTTATACCATGAGGAAGCTAAGCTATTTTAGCATTGTTTTTTTTTATTGTTTTATTATTTTAATTTATTATTTATTAAATTTATATTATTTTACTTTGTATATATTTTATATTTATTGTTTCTATTGTTCTACATTTTCGAATAAAAGTATCTTTTAAAATTGAGGTACGAGATAAGTATTTTATAACAAACTACAAAAATAATGACAACTAAAGTTTAATTTCGCAAACTAGGAACACACATGAACGCCGTAAAGGGAAATGATTGAAGGGAAATAACGCTTAAGTTTAAATCAAAAAGTCGTAATTGGGCAGTCATAAAGATAAGGAGCTGCCTAAATTTAATATTTTATTTGATTTTTCCAAATTTGACAACTCGAGATTAATTGGTTAACTCGGTTACTTTTTATCAAAAAATATTCGGAATTATTAATTTTTTCAAATATGGAAGACACCTTCGTCCTAAAGTAGAACAATGGTTGATATTTAAAGAATTCGCTTTTCCCTAGTTTTATTATAGGCCGTAATATTACAACTGTTAACTAAGAGGTTATCAGTAATCATCGCCACACCTCCTTTGGTGACTTCAGTTTGTCCACGTATCGAAAATAAAGGAGCCTTTAGTGGCATATGTTCTTCTTCTGATATACCATCTTGAACGTGGATAATATAAATCCAGCCAACGATGGAGGTGAAAAAAACGAACATTAATCGCTCGTCTTCCCCAAAATTCTGAGTAAAGTTTCACGTTGTAACGTTATAGGTGGTGCAAAAAATCATTGAAGGGTATTACAGTAGCGTCCTTACATCATGCTAGATTATAATTCACAGTAATTCCACATTAAAATAATTTAAACTGTAACAATCATCAAAGGCGACCGAAGAACTAAAACATTCACCAGCGCGATAAAACAGTGGTATGGAATGCCGCTAATTTTTATATTTGACGGTCAACCTCTCGTTCGGGTATCTCAAATTAAATGCTGACAAAAATTCAAGGTTTTGAAACGCTGTTATTAATTGGAAGAACTTCAATAAACTCGTGATTTCACCATCCTCAGTTTTATCAAATAGTTTGCTATAAAGTGTTCTCAATTTTTTCCTCGTAAAATATACAATATATATTCAATCTACTTCTTCTCTACCTTAAGGTACAGTTACATATCATCACTCTTTCTTATTTCTTTCTTGCGACTGGCCGCATTACCTCTTTCCTCTTCGAAACTGTTCCCATTTCGTCATTCCAAACTTTCCTTGGTATTCCTGTAACTTTCGATTTCCTTTCGATTTATAACGAGAAATTGTTGGTTATGTATTTCTTAAAAATTCTGAAAACTTGTTTCCATAATTAATGCCTATCAAAGGAGAAAATAATTTTGAATTTAAAGGTTATATTTAAATCTGCCACAAAATCCAGAAAAAGGATTTCAAAAATGGCACATCCCAGATCGGTGATCTACATATCATTTAGCTTGCATTTAAGAAAGCTATGCACTGTTTTACAATGTTCTATATTTTTTCTATTTCTATTCATTTGTATACATTAATATTCAGATTCACATTGACCTTCTCTACGCAGGTGCTGTATCAGAAAAATAAATAAATAAATAAATAAATAAATAATAATTATATTGCAACGTCTGTTCATTATTCGGAAAATTACCTGTGTTACCAGGCGATCGTACGGAAGAGTATTAACCTGGACTGGTGTTGAGAATGTTTGCCCATTCGACTTTATCTAATATGTGTTGTATTCGGAATCATTGTAGTGTACACCCCTGACGAACTCAAATTTATTAAAGCTTCAGCTTCAAGTGGAGTATCGCGACATGTCTTCCTATAATTCCAAGCTCAAGGTTAGATGCTACATTGGCATAGACACTGGAGAAATCTTCATGCAATGATTGTATAATGCTACAGAGTTTAAAACGTGATTAGCGTAGGCCCGTATTGCCCACAACCGAGACAATTATTTGCGACACCATTTAGCATAGTGTCACAATCCGGTAAAAACTACGGGGAACTATGATCATTGATGACGCACTTCGAGATTAAGATTCATAAAAATAAATAAGTACACAGACATTTAGCGTACACAATTACGAAAATTCAGATTACCTAGCCAATTGGCAAGGTAATTACGTATGCTTTCCATTTAAACAAAGAGACGCATCTTTCACGTGATTTTGAAATTGTTCACGTATTTGCTGCAATTTATTTGCGTATTTACCTAATAATTAGTTGAGATATATATATACATACATATAAACAAATATGTAAGACAATTTTCAAAATCACTAACAATATTATTGAAACAAATGCTTTTTAATCCGATGCGCGCTAATATACCGTGAAAATACATGGCTTTGCTAGCAATCACATGTACTCATAGCTAATTCTTTTGTAAATATTAATATTTAGCTGTCTATTAATTCCTAAGTATTTCAATTGAATGTTGAAACCTGTTAACAAAACGTGTTAACAGATCGGCAAATAGTGCTCATAGTTTGTTACAATAGGTGCATTATAAACAATTTCATTAGATTTTCTATTCTATCTAAAATACAATATTGCTGTTCCATGTTAGTCTTATTACATGAATACGTAATTATATTGACACAAGATAATGTAACCAATATTGAGCGCGTATAGACAATAATGAGAACTGTATACAAACCTGATGATACTAAATAGATGTGTGAGGAAGTAATAACGTTTGAATTTTCAAAATGTAAGTTAATGATTACAAGCTATTAACAATGAATGAAGCTAATACTTATCTATTGTGCTATTAGATACGTAATTAAAATCGTTGAAAGATATAGAGACTATAAAAAACTAAATATTGTGATGGAGAAACGTATTTGTTTGGACTAAACTTCCTAATATAGTGCACATTTGGCAATCTATGATGATACCAGGATTTGTGTGCCAAACAGAATAAAAGTATCGGCACACTCCGTATCATACAAGTGTTATTAATTAATCTGGAACGACCGCTTCGAGGTCATCCTTAAATCTCTTAATCGAATATGCCTGTTCTATCCCTACTTTCGAAAAAAATATTCTATGCAACATACACTAAAACATGTGAAAAATTACGGAAGAATAGACAGAAGGGTCTCTTGTCATTATAGTCCGAAACGCAAAACATGTGCAGCCTTATACCGACGAATCAAATAGAACTTAGTCCAATAATGATAACAAGGTCTGTGCCGTAGTATGGTAAACAACACGTAAATATCGGCAATCTTAGCACTACACAAGTTTAATCAATGTATTATATAATCATTTAATAACACTGACCAACAAGGTTTTTACCCTTAGTTGGTAACTGTAGAAAGTTAGTAACTGATGAAATTGGACAGCATATATAAAGTAACAATGATTCTAAAAGCGACAACATTGGCCTAGCTCTGGTTATAGAAAAAATGCGGGTCGAGACTTGATGCAGACGTGACTTGACTCGGTGGTCTACCGCAACAATGTTTATAAACTTCCCGAAGCTTTTGGAATACATCATGATCCCAGTTCTTGGAGATTATTCATAGACCCATCAAAAAGACTCATGCTGTTTCTATGAAAGAAACTTACGAAAATCTGAAAATTTTAATAGAAAAGATAAAGTACAAAGACTATTCCTGGAATATTTGTGCAGATTTTAAAGCAATTGCAATTATTTTGGGTATGCAATCTGGTTACACCAAATACTGTCGCTTTTTATGTCTTCGGGACAGTCGTGACAGAGCAAAACATTATCATAAGCAAGAGTGGCCACTACGACACCAGTTTATACCAGGAAAAGATAATGTACAACATCAGCCTCTAGTAGAAAAAGAAAAAATCATAATACCATCTCTCCAGGTGAAACTTGGGCTCATAAAAAATTTTGTAAGGGCACTGAATCTCGAAGGTGAAGGTTTTAAATATCTTCATGAAAAGTTTCCAAAGTTAACACGAGGAAAACTGAAAGGAGGTATTTTTGTTGGACCTCAGATACGAGAAATAGTAAATGATGAAATCTTTGAAGCCAAATTAACAGCGAAGGAAAAAACAGCTTGGCTCTCCATGGTACAAGTTTTCAAGGATTTCTTGGGAAACAAAAATGCTGACAACTATAAAACTTTAGCAACGGATATGTTACAAGCATTTCACGCGGCTAGCTGTAATATGTCCCTGAAAGTGCACATTCTACATTCTCACTTGGATTTTTGTCCGGAAAATATGGACGACGTTAGCGATGAACACGGTGAGCGCTTCCACCAAGACATGGAAATGGAAAAACGGTATCAGCGGAAATGGGATCCTGTTATGTTAGCAGATTACTGTTGGATGTTAAGAATAGATGCCGTAGATATTGTTTATAAGAGATGGAGCAGTATTACTTCACATTTCTAATTGTAATGATTTGAAATATACATTAAATAATGATCTAATCTAAAAAAAAAAACTTTTCATCGAAATATAAAAAAATCGAGCTAACTTGACCTTCTACCTTTTATTAGAATAAATGTTTATGTTTTCTATGGAAATTAGTATAAATTATTTTATGGGAAAATCAAAAGGGAAAATCTTGATTGTCAATGGTTTGTGGAGCGAAACGTTATGAAAACGTTATAGAAGAATCAGAGAATCAGTGCTTCAGTTACGGCCCTGCATTGCTCGCATTATTCTATTTTTAGAAATAAGAGTTTACCATTATTCACGCGGCTGGCTGTAATGTCCCTTAAAGTGCACATTCTACATTCTACATTCTCACTTGAATTTCTAATTGTAATAATTTGAAATATACATTAGATTATGATCTAATCTAAAAAACCTTTTAATAGTAATACTAATAATAATAATAATAATAATATGATAATATTTCCCAACAGGATACACCCAAGTACAAGGAAAGTATAAAAGAAATATATATATATATATATATATATATATATATATATATATATATATATATATATATATATATATAAAGCGAATATAAAATCGGTTAGGTTAATAAGAAAAAGAAAAACGGAAATACAAAAAAAAATGTATATACGTGTACAGATATCTACAACTACCTACTTATAGAGTTATTCGGCAAAAGGCCAACAATTACATGTATTGAATCAAAGAAAATATCACACAATTGACCTACAACATCGAAGCAGCTACACATAGTCACTACGGGCGATTTAAATAGAATATTTGTTTTGCCAGGAGTAGGATAGAACATAAGATAATTCCGTGTAGGCCATCGCGGTATATAGAACTTTATTGTACCTAAAAGCCATGGACAGTCGATATTTTTATGAAGTAAGTTGTGTAAAAATTTTGCACTTGTTACATTACGCCTACAAACAAGTGAAACAAAGTTAAATCTAGTAAGCAATGTAAAGTGATCATATCCTCTAAGGGGATAAACACCGTCGTTAACAAACACTAAGTACTTTAAGAATCGGCGTTGAACGTTCTCTACATTACTAGAATGAGTGGAATAGATAGGATACCGTACAAGTGAACCATATTCAAGTTTGGATCTTAGAAATGAGTCGTATAACAAAGTAAGACACTTAATATCTGTAAAGTTCCTACAGTTTCTGTATATAAACTCATACATTTTATACGCGCTGTTGATCATTTCATTAATATGATAGACAAAAGAAAGCTTTGTATCAAAGAATATACCCAAATCTCTTACAACATTGCTGCGTTCCAATACAGCACCATTTAAAGCGTAATCATACTGAACAGCAAAGCACAGCAAGCAACAGCAAAGAACAGCACAATATCGTTAATAAAAATTAGAAACAACGGTGGGCCCAAGTTGGATCCTTGGGGAACGACAGATGTGGGAGTAAATACTTCCGATTCGGTATCCCGATACTCGACAAACTGTGTCCTTCCAATCAGATACGACTGAATTAAACGAAGAAGTGACGGAGAAAATCCTACCCTCAGTAATTTGTTTAGCAGAATATAATGATCGATTGATCGAATGCTTTTTGAAAATCAGTATATATGACATCTACCTGACCGTGTTCATCCAAAAAGCAACGCAAATTAGAAATAACCGAACGCTTCTCTACGAAACCATGTTGCTGATAAGATATGGTAGACTTAATAGAACTATAAATATTTTTATAAAGAATACTCTCAGCTTTCTTCGAAAAATTGCATGAGATGGAAATCAGTCTATAATTCTTGACATCCGATGAATCACCACTCTTTCGTATTGAGCAGATGCGAGACATTTTCCAGATTTCCGGAAACCTAGCTTCCTTTAATATTAGATTAAAAATGTAGTGTAGCGGACTAACGAAGGCAGCAGCACAGTCGCGGATTAGAAAGCTTGGGACTGAATCAACACCTCTAAGTAAACTATCCTTGCTTCTCCTGAGTGTATCAAATATCTCCTCATCACTGATGTTCTGGATGTTTATATTAAGAAACAAGTCAGCATTATAATCAGATAAATTTAGATTGTAATGTAATAATTTCTTTGGGTTCTGTATAATAGAAGACTGAATATTGCAAATATATTCTCTGTAAGACATACTTATAAGAGACTTACATTGAGATCTCAGAACTTTAAAACGTTCGTAATAGAAGCTTGTCTTGTACTTTTTGAAAATTTTCTGGGCTTTGCCTTTATCGCGAAGTTTAGATATAATTTAATCTAAAAAATTTTTAAATATAAAATTATATTTAATTTTATATTTATTTATTTATATAATTATATTATATAAACAGTTTCGTAGCGAAATTTTCTAATTTCATGTTATGTCGGGTTCTATTTATGTGTTGCGCTACACTTGACGATTCTAATCTAACCATTCGATAAGACCTGATATGTTCCTTGAATCTGGTGCCTATCGCTCTTTTCGGTTAACCGAAGTAGTCATTGTTAATGTCACTGCATGCAAATTTATAAATTCCCTATCTTTCCTCCACGTTTGATTTATTTTCCAGATTGCCAAGAAGTGTGTTCTAAGTGTATTAGACGAATTGAAACATACGTTCATATGTTAACTCCTAAAAATATTTCTCGCGTAATTCGGTCACCGATTGCGTATGAGGACTAATTAATGTAATTTGTGTGGCGCGGAAGGTGCCGATACTTTTGTACTGTTTACCACATCATGGTCCGCTTTTTTACAACAAAAAGGCCACGTTTGTGATTGATTGAGAAACCGGAATTATTTAAATGTATTAAAGTCGAGTAAGATGCCGCATAAGCAAATACCATTTAAAAATGTAAAATGATTCATCAAAAATTGTTTAGAATATGGTCAATGGGAAAGACGCTAGGAAACGATATTTGTGGCCTTCACGTTTTAATACCTTTAATACATATTTATTTATTCTATAATGTTCCTAATGTTTCCTTGTTTACAAAATAAAATTCTTTTGACAGCTGGCGCGTCGCGCAAAAACTGTATATCGAGATATTTGATTCCCGCTACATCAACTTTCCTAAATGTTTAATGCATTTGGATGTTTCTTAGTATATTATTGAATTGGCCGTCAGAAATGTCGACATACACAATGAATATTCATAGCTGTCTTTCAAATTCTATAAAGATGCAATTTCCTGTAAATGCAAAAGAAAATACGTGTTTATGCTAAAATCCTTCTAAGAATCAAATTAATTTTAAGTCGGTAACGTTTAAACCTATCAATTTCAGCTCAAATTAATTGATGATAAATTCGATCATCTTATAAAGATTACGCTAATCGATTTACGCTTTTTCCGTTGAATCCGTTGAAAAGACTTACTTGTTTAGTTTCTGATGCATGGCTAACGTAAGTTCATTCTATGGTACCCGATATTGCATCGCTTTATAAGCGTTACGGTGCTTAAACGAAGCGTTAAACGAAGCACAACACGTACATTAACAATGGCATTCCCGTGTTTCTCCTGTTAGGTTAAGTGTCCTTAGAGCGGATTTAGTGTTGACTAGTAACTACACTCGTCGAGTCTGTGACCAGCTTGTTGTCAGTCTTTTGTTAACTATTGGGGGAAAACCTAAATAACGTGGCTAACTCTCTAACAATGACAATATAAGATAGTTTTGCGGCACTACATCACTTATTTTTAAAAGGTCCAAAGGTTGGCCATCCGAACATCTAAATGATCTCAGTAAGGATAAAAGGAAAGCTATTAACAGAGTAACTCTTAGGACCAACGCCAGTTCATTTGTTTATATAAGTGAATTAATGCGTATGTCAAGTTTGATACATTTAAGTCCGAAAGGTGCAATCTATCGGTCTATTTCTCCACTTTATCTACAAAAGACCGGTCTCTGTAGCACACAATGGGAGTCTCTTAGGTATTTTCATTGCGTACATTCAGAGTTACACGCGGGTATTTATGACGATGTGTACGGGCGGGAAAAAATCGGCAAACCGGTGGGAGGGCATCAAGGGTTTAGTTGTGTCGTCTGTGAAAATCCTTTTTTCTGGTTGGTAACGATAAATTCGGAAATATTTTTGATCGCTCAAAATAGGTAACGCTTCTGGTCCTTTATTTCCAAGTAAGCCTTGAAATTTTTGGCAAATTTTACTATTATGTCCTGGAAATAAACCACCGATTATGGACCCTAAACCTGGTAAAGATAAGCACTTCTCGTAAAATTACTATTCCATCTGTCCACTTACATAAAGTCAAGTGTGAGACGGCTATCGGCGAGATGAGTCCAACGTTTGTGACAGTTATTCAAAAACGAAATTGTGTAATAACTTTAAAGCAATGTTTGGACATATATAAGCGGAATACGAGTGACTTTCTACGACGTTGTGTAAATGTAGAGGAGACACGTATACATCGTTATACGCTAGAAAATAAAACCTTTTAGTCACTATATAATAATCACGGTTGTTTGGGTAAGAGAAGGATGATTACGGGACAGTACTATGTTAATGTATTAAAAAGAAAAGGATTCCATCTAGTGAAGGAAATGAATTTCTACAATTAAGATAACTACTTACTCATCAGCAATTACGACAGTAAAACTAGTCCAGATATAGTACAAATTAGTCCCCCATCCATCAAATTCGCCAGATTTACCCCTTGTGACGCCTTTCTTTTTGCAAGCTTGAGAAGATGAAGTGACGGGAACCGGTTCACATCAAATACAGATGCCATTGACGAAACAGAAGCCTATTTGGTAGAATTCAACAAGCCGCGGGTTGAACGTGTTAAAAATACTAGAACATCGCAGGAGTAATTTGCATTGTTGTTCTTAACAGAAGTATTTATCATAGCATCCTTGTATTTTCGAAATTACTCGCAAATATGTCAATTTAATGCATTTAGGTTTCTTGAAAAGAGAACAGGTAGGGCAGCTCCTCTGCGTTTATAATTTGACGTTTCATTAAATTATACCATCTGAATAAATTTAAGGCATAAATGTGTTAAATATCCTTTGTGTATTGCTGAAACATATTTTGATGCGATTTATTGTGATTTTTTTTCTTCAAAATTTCATTCTAATTCATATTCATTGTAATAATCACTAATTCAAATTAGTAAACTCAAAAATATAATAAATTAAAAATTACATACATAGAGGAATAAAATTACAAACTATTTGCATAAAAAAAACTAAACAAAGCGAAAATACTTAGTCATATGTCGCGAAAAAGAATGTAAACAAAAACAGACCCAACATTTGCAATACAGCAACAAGAACAACATTCTATGTAAAATAAAATGTTATTGTTTCTACGAGTTTTGGTAAAAGCAAAACGTAGAAACGAAATCAATAACGAAAAAAAAAACTATTACAACTAGGAAAAACAACGTTAATTTTAAAAAATATTGTGTATACCTAATGCCGCCACCGCATTAAATTTACTAATGCATTACAATAGTTGCGATTTCGCAGAGTTTCACATACACGATTGACGTGATTTGTCAAACCTTGACAGTTTTTTAACATTGAACATTTACATCTTTGTCTTCCATATTTCACCACTTCCACCATTTAAGCCCGCAAGTTCTCAATTGAGTTAAGGTTTGGAAATTTTGTGGTTAAATCAATCAAGAGCATCCTTTCTGCCTTCGAACGCTCTTGCTTATTGCTTATTCTAATATTATTTGGTCGGTACAATATTTCTGTAGAAGTTTCATTGTATTTCATTTCATTGAAACCTCGTGTAAAAAACGGTATCTTAGTTCTTCTACAAATTTTCAACGGCAAACCCGAAACAATGTTAGGTGTGATGTTGCACGAAGTTCGCCTATGATATTATGGTTTTCGCGCCTCATAATTAGACATTACAAAGGCAGGTAGAAAATAAGGATCTACAAAAAAGTAATAATTTCATCCCGGTTTGCCCTCTCTACTCAT
Organism: Oryctes rhinoceros; assembly: GCA_020654165.1. Lineage (NCBI taxonomy): Eukaryota > Metazoa > Arthropoda > Insecta > Coleoptera > Scarabaeidae > Oryctes > Oryctes rhinoceros. The sequence continues at coordinate 4,265,941 of JAIOKQ010000018.1, read as the reverse complement.
AATGAGAGATGACAAAGGCAGATGGGATTATTACTTTTTTGCAGCGACTAGACAGACTCGTGTTTTGTCGATTCTCGGGGAAACGAGTAGACAACACGAATCCTTTCTTACGAGGCGAATGGGCGAGGGGAATGTCTGTTTAGTCGCTGTAATTTTCTCTGCTTTTGTCCTCTCTACTCATAATACCTTTTTTTCGCTACAAGGAATTTGCTACATTGAATATTCATACTATTTTTTATTCAGAAACGTTGCTACGTTTACTGATCGTGCATTTTCAGTTTCTGAACCTTTACGAGGCGTTCCGAATTTGGATTGATTCAAATATAGCTTTCGTCAGCGAAGAATCCATCGTAAATACGCTTTTACAAAACATTTTAAATTAATAAGAATGACCGTCCTACATCTACGGGTGTAAGACACGCAAAATTAAAATATTGGATCAGATCAAATCAAAATCTTCGTTTAGAACTTCCTCGAATTTTTCCACAACACATACTTTTTATATAACTTGTACGAATGCGTGTACATCCTTTCATAGACTCCACGAATGACGGTATAGTATTTGGAAATTTTTCTATCGCGCCAAATAAATCAGCATAATTGTGGTAAATGATTATTAACGGAAATATTTTGATATCTCATTTGGCTTTCTTTAATAGTTGCAGCTTCGTTGGAATTTAATGCATAATAGGAAGCTGCTTCAGTCATGATACCTAACGAATTAGAGCCGTCTCTGGTGATTTGAGAATACCGGGAAATCGTACGCGACGTTCTTGGAGTCGTTTTGGAAAATCTCAAAGATACTTTTTTAATATTTGAATTTAATGCATCCACCTCTAGATAACATATGCGAATTGTTTGTTCCGCAAGATTTACACGTCACACGTAATAGTTATTCTCGCTCTTGTTGTATAGAACTGATCAGTAGAAAGGACAAAAGCGACTGAAATCATACCTGTTTTGCAGCGACTAGACGAACTCGTGTTTTGTCGACTCTCGGGGAAATCAGTAAGCAGCACGAACCCTTTCTTATGAGATGAATAGAGACGAGTCTGTCTAATCGCTGCAAAAAAAGGTATGATTTCACTCGCTTTTGTCCTCTCTACTGATCACACAACGCATTGTTGGCGCCCCATCACTCGTAAACATCAATAGTTGATTAGGTAATAGGCGAATCAAGATAAACTAATAGCAAATATAACTGCTTCTCTTTCTGCGTTGCGCGCGGATACGGTTCCGATATACAGACGCGCTGGCCCGCTCCTGTAATAAATTAATCTGTTATGCACTGTGCGGTCGTTACTATTACATTAATAGGTTGGCCGATTAAAAAATCGTCCATGCCCGCTTAGTCTAACTCCACTAAACTACGACTTTTGTGGGCTCTATATTCATTAATCATTGACCTACTTGAATCAATAATTTTAGCAGGCTCGAGTTAATTTCATAAAATATCTAACTAAGCCATTTGACTCGCACATATTTCATATTAATTAGCAGATCTAAGTGTTGTTCACCCGCTAGGCACCTCCGGATTTGTATTTTACTGCTGACGATGCGTATTCAGTTAAAGTAATTAGCAGTGCTTTACATAATTAACGTCACATCGGACCTATTACAATACGTCCGTGACGATTCCGTTTCTAACAATAAACATAGACTAAATTGCGTTTGGAAGACAAATAACATTCTTCACATGTCTTGGGATGACATTAAACAAAAAAAAGTATTCTGGAGGGATATTTTGTTAAAAAGGGCGTAAAGGTGGATTATATGAATTTCTGAAAGATTGCAACTACATGCTACATGTAAAACTAGTCAATAAGTCCATTAGGAAAGAAAAGGAGCATTATATGAAATTCATGTACGAAGAGGAGGACCATACCTGCTAACCTTGCTTACAAAATATGGTATAAGTAATGATAGCAAGGACTGTGGCGTAATATGGTAAACAACACATAAGTATCGGCACCTCCGCACAACACAAATTTATCTATTATATAGTAGTATATAATAATTCGTCCGGGACGAGGACGCGAATGGTCCTCAGCATCAACCGCTGACCGAATTCAGTATGTACTACCATATCATTCTACAATTTACAGCATGCAACATATCATTTTTTCTCTATCATGCAGTGGAGGTGTTAATTAGGAGACAGTCAATCATGATCTTGAGGGAAGAACTAATTAACTTGTCTTTCGTAATTTTTCTCATACCCAAAACTTCCAATTTTAATGGATTATTTTCCAGCAATAAATTGAATAGTTTCCTTAAAGATGTAATCGTGTTCCTTGATAAAATCTACTTTTAGAAAACAAAAATTAATTAAAATTAATATCAAATTGTAATACCAAAGGTGGGTATATCCTATCTGACCGTGTGATTAGACAATTGCTATCGCGAAGCGAAAGAGCCAAGAGACGCTTGAAATCTCTAAGTTTTGTTCAAACTAACACTGTTTCATAACGTGTTCGCTTTAGTGTCTTGTAAGTCGAACACAAGAGTCGAGTGAACGCATACCTATCTTCTTTCATTTCTACATGCTACGAGAAGATACAAATACTCTCACTCCATCCCATGGTAGACAGTGGAACGCACTGTAAGTTTCTAGTTCTTCAATCCAACGTTAATATCGAAGTAAAGGTGAAGTGTTAATATTTAAAATTACGCGGATTTGGTTTTCTCTTTTCAAATGAATTTTGGTAAAACGTAAACCTCCTAAAGAGTATCTGAGTTCACTCCTAGATTATAACATTAATCAAGCTAATACAGTACTGATACAATCGATCAATCAAACCGCCGTTATTAGCTTAATATAAATAATGTGTTAGTGATAAATGATCAATTCATATGCTGCAGATGCTGATAAATTATTTTAAGTTTGGGTGTGAATTATCTTCCGCATTCATTATCTATTGGTTGTTTACAAACATTACCCAAAAATGTTCCCACATGGAAATCTTTGTGCTAGCAGTAGTATTTTTCCAGCCCGTATATACCGTGTATTGCTCTCAATTGCGCATCACTGGATTGTGAAAATTTTGGCAGATTAAGCGATCGCTCAAAGGACAAAACGTACATGTACACAAATACCGAAAAAATGCCATCCACTTCTGGATTCTTTTCCATATGTTCATGTTACGCTTTTCTTATAATTCATAATATTTTGAAATTAAGAGAGAAATTGTTATCATGTATGTACACGTTTTTGTGGTGTTTTATCGGGTTGCTACGAATATCCATTTTCGCACCTGTAAATTATTCGGTTTAAATTTTAAATTTGCGATGGATAGGTTCAAAAAGGAAAGCACGTCGTAGAGAAGAAGAAGAACTCAAAAAAGCAAGAAAACAACAGGTCTTCTAAATGAGGAAAGGAAATATATAAATAAAACCTTAGGCACCCTAAAAGATACTAAAGTTGATATTTAATCCTTTTATTTAATTTAATAATAAAATTCAAAGAATCAAAGACGAAAATGAAATATTGATAGGGGAAAATGAGAAATGCCTCAGAAAAGAAAATCAAGAAATTAGACGAGAGCTGGGACAAATAGAAAATAGTGTTCATTGGATGGAAAAACCAAAAAGAATTAGTAATACATTAATTACTAATGTGGAGTGGATATAAACGAGAAAGAACTGACTAAATTTGAAGTACAAACCAAAGCAGTTCATAAGCTAGAGATAAAGAACTTATTATTAATTAACTTATTACACTGACGGAAGAAACAAATTTTAAAGAGAAAAATTAGTATTACGATAGATTGGATGAAGCGTGTAATGAAAAACGCAAATATAATTTAAACACAATTTTCAGTAATACTAAAATAATGTTGGGAAATTTAGTAAACAAACAAATGATGATCAAAAGTACGTATTTCTAGAGGAAAGAAGCTCACAAGGAGACCGGAATGACGCCGAACGGTGCGTACACATGATGAAATGGATCGTGTATTAACTGAAAAAAAAAATTAAGCAAATCATACCTGAAAGGACGAAACGAAGAATAATATACAAATTTCAGGACGAAATCCTAAATAAGTTATCTAGAAGATTTAAATGAAAACCGCGGGATATTGCGAAAGAAGGTAAGCGCCGGAACGAAAAGATCAGCAAAATGTGTAGAGGACAGGAATACAAATGATTAGAATAAATGGTTCAATAAAGGAAGTGCGATGGTGGTTAATAGAAGAAGAAAATTAAAATAGATATGATTAAGAAGGACACCGATGGATCAAGTAGCCAATACGAGAACCAAAGGAAAAAGTTTAGAAAGCACTGAGGAAAACAGAAGAACATAATGAAATTAAAATTAAAGGAATAGAAAAATATTGTTAAAAAGAATGAAATAGAGAACTACTATAGAAGACGAGTTTGAAGAAACACATTAAATTCCAGGCCCATATGTTTGTATTCGATTTTCATTTGTTTTATTTAAGACAGAGAAACATTCCGGTTTTGCATAGTTTACTGAAAACTTAATAAATAAATACATTTTTCCAGAATTTTTGGTAATAACGTATTTATCAACAGGAGCTGTAGCAGTGCCATTATACAAACTATATTTGCATATTCTGAATTTGAAATGATTTTGAATATCGAAAGGATTGATTCGACCAATACATCATGTGTGATAAGAAGCGAAAAAATTTTTAATGCAGAACGAAAACAAGACAAAACCTTAGAACTATGGATAAAATGTTCTAAAATATTTATTGTTAGCAGAACGTTTTATATGTTAATTCTTTATTCTTGAAACTAATACCTCTTGCTTCGTTAATTGTTTTTATTTCTTTACTTTATTCGAATCAATTAATTACGCCAAGTTCGTTTAAATTTGTCTGATTTTGGCAAACAATATGCTTGTTTGTTTTTGTTCGTAAGATGGTCTTCCCATGAACCATGCAAATTAGAAAAAGGATAGTTGAATGTAGGCCTGCGTGACTGTGATCCATAGTGGAAATGTCTTTTGGTAGTTGTTGCGTTGTCGCGTACTTGATGTTGGACTTGACGTTTAGCTGATCATGCTGTCAACTTCTTCAGGAGATTGTTAAAGGCTGATGTCATTGTTTCCTGCTCCTCGTTGTATATCCCATTTCTGTTCCGCTTTGCTGATCAGTCGTATGGTGACTCTACAGTGCTTTCTTTTATATGATGCTCATTTTGTCTTCGCGATTGAAGTTTTTGAAATTCTTCATTATTTTCATCCATTCATGTATTATCCCCGGGTGGTTAACCTGAACGTCGTTGTAGTTTATGCGGTGGTCTCCTTGCCTCCTTGCCTAAGGTGTGCGTCTCTCTCATGTCTTTCACTCTGTACTGAATACTCCGTCCTGTTTGAGCGAGATAGCTTCTTCCACATTAACATTTCAGCTCTCAAGAGGACTGCATGCAACATTTCATCACCGTCCGCCACAGAAGAGGTACATCATCAACACATTACTAAGAAGAGCGGTGAAAATCAGCGACGACCATAACAGAGATAATGAAATACAACACGTCAAAAACGCTTTGCAGAAGAACGGCTACAGTAAAAAAGATATAAGTACAAGAGCAGAGAACGGACGAAGACCGACAACAACCAGCATACGTCCCGTACATAGTTCAAGTCACCGACAGGCTGAAAAAGACTCTAGAAGGAGCGGATGACCAAAATCGATCAGGTACTCCTTTACAAGGACGTGTTACCCGAACTACAAGCGAAAGGCATATACGGGCTGAAATGCCAACGTGGAAAAAGCTACATCCGTCAAACAAAACGGAGTATTCATGCATATCTCAGACATATGAAAAATCTGCAGCATCAGAAGACCTGCACCAACAAGGAAACTACGCATGACCTACAACAATGTTAAGGTATTAGCCAGAACTAGCCACTATCACACACCAAATCAATAGAAATAATGGAGAATACCAACAATTTCCACCGCAAAAACGGATACAAGATCAGCAATCGATCTGCGGCAAAGCGGAACAGAAATGGGGTATAACGAGGAGTAAGAGACAACAACACCAGTCTTTAGAAATCTTCTGAAGAAGTTGACAGCGTTGTCAGCGAAGCATCATGTCGGACATCAAGTATGTGGCAACACCCGATACATTTATGCTATTAAGTAAGAGTAATTTTAACATCCGGTAACTCGTTAGATCTTGCTTATCTAATACAACTTGTCTGTTAATATGGATCATACTATCTTCCGTCAAAACAGTTCGCCCTGTATATTTTATACCGGTCATTTCACGGAGTTCAATGTTCCCGCCTCTAGAAAGGTAACGTTTATTAAATACGTCCTCGTCCTAACTTTGACCATTTTGAATATTATAATTGCCTTAAATTTTTGTGCATGCGTCATTATAAGAGCAGCAGCATGAAAACCTGGAAAATCAATATGTATTTATATGATATTTAGCAGATTGGTAGTTGTTGTAATTACTAAAGTTCAAAAACTAGACAAACTCGGGCTTATTCGTCTCATAAGAATGGGTTCCTGTTGCTTACTGGTTTCTCCGAGAGTCGACAAAATTGTTATTTTATTAAAATTGTTATTTGAGACGACACTTGAGACAATTCCGCGCTTTATCTTAGTTGACTTCACATAACAACAAGAACCGACTACCAAAGCTCTTTTGCCACACATCGTTATACTGCATCGATATATGTTATTACTGAATTCTACCTTTCCAAAAACTTCAAAATGTTTAAGGTAAGGAAGCTGGCCTTCCCCTGGCACCGGAAGTCAAGTTGGTCTCTTGATAATCTCAAAAGCTAACTCGCAAAAAATAATATAATAATTGACCTGGTTCTTTCCTAGAAACAGCTTGTCTGCATGAGCTTTCCTTGTACCACTAAATATACTACTTTGGTTGAAATTATTTCTTTATATTTTGCTGATACTTTGCGTATTTACATCTCACAAGTTGTTGTAACGTGACGTAATGTTGCTGACCTTTTCGGGAAATTCTCTAGATTGAATATGTTTGATCAGTAGAATAAAAAGGTCACTTCGCTGGGAAAACCGTCAGATTATGTTGCTTAATAGTAGAATTATTTTATAAACATACAAAAACCTGTCACAGTATTGTTGATGATTTAGATAGAATGTTAGATTAGAAGTAAATAAACTATTGAACGGATATTAAAAAGAATTAAATCAAAATAACACTCAAAATGATTATTGTGCATTTTAAAATGTTTTAATGTAAATTCCAAGTAAACACAACAAAATTGCAGCTGTACAACAACAATTTCTTTGCTGTATGAAACGAACAAACATAAACAAAAAGGGATAACAAAAAGGGAGATTTGAAAACACGAGTATTATGAATAGAGCTCCCCAACTGCGTGGCGCACCATAGGCGTGGATAAGGAACATAAGTAAAGTACATAAAAACAAAAGAAATAAAGAATTTTAAAACGCTTACTTTTGTAATTAGCCGTATCCAATATAGTGGGTGTTAATGCACAAGGAAAATAGTATTAGTCAGCACACGAGGAGGTAGGCACATTAAAACTGTTACCGTAAGCGCAATCCGATTTCTCAAACATCTGAAGCATTAGGAATGTTTCCACAGTCGTTTCTTTCAAGGATGTTCGTCGTTCTGAAAAAATGTTTTTATATCTTGAAAATGAACGCTCGACGTCTAATGATGTAATACACGCGTAATTAAAATAATCTTTGAATTTAGTCACCGGATTAGTAGAGTTACCTTCCCAAACTTGTCTTAACCTGCTAAAATTTGTATCTTTCTTCATAACACTTTCAAAATTTCTTGTAACGATATCATTTTTTTTGTTATTTGTACAGCGTAGGAGTGTATTAACGTCATCTAATATTTGTACCGACTCCGTCAGGGACAGTGCACTATTTTGTAATTTATTTATTGGAATTGGTCCTGGCTTTCCTTAATAGCTGCAGATTCGTTGGGATTGAATTATAAGACGACTGATTTTATTTGCCGGAAGTATTTAAAATAATAAAACGCTGCCTTCAGCCATGTCCCCCAACGCGTAAGAATCGGCTCTGGTGGTTCGGGAATACCGGGACACTGTTTATGAAATTCACTGGTACGTTTGGGAGATTTGAGAAACACTCGTTTCGTATTTGTTATTAATGCATTTACCTCAGGGAAATTTGCACGAATAGTTTCAGCAGCAATATGCAGAGCATGAAGTTTACAAGTAATATGTAACATCATCCCATAATGTTCTTGAAGAGAACGACCTACCCAACGCATTGTCGCGGCACCATCGGTCATGAAAATTAATACTTGAGTAGTGGCAATTTCAAATGTTTGTAAAGTATCAACGACTACGCTCTCGATAGCGTCGGCAGTACACGATTTTAGTCTTTTACTAGCTAATAAAATTCCCTTTGTTGGTTGACGAGGTTCTAGTATACGTACAATCACATTCAAAATAGAATGTTTTTTACGGTCTGTCGTTTCGTCAATACATAACCACAGTAGTTTATTTTTTATTGCAGATCTGATCCTGTTTTCAATTTCGGTACGTACACTTGGCACACATCTCCTTAAGCTTGTTTCCGACGGTAACTCAAAGTCTGGATTATATTTATTCCAAAATTCACGGAATGGTTTCTTCCTGAGTAAGGAAAACGGTAAATTACACGCAGTCAGCATATAAAATAAATCAATTATAAATTGAGTTGCCTCAGTCGGTGATACACCCAGTTTTTTATTTTTGTGTTGCTGACTATTTACATGTCTTCTACAGCCATATTTATCATTGCACATCAGAGGTATATTACAAATTTTACATATAATCTTACTTCCATTATATATTAAGTCAGGAAATTCTCCACAGAACTTTTTCACTTTGTCGGCCTGTGGGCGTTTCTTACTACGCGCGTCCGCCATACCGTCACAACCCGATCGCATACGGTAATAAACTACCGAAATGCGATGCGAGTTATTTGCTTATATATTACATTACATAACCCCCCGGCCACGCCCGGCGGTACGCCTTCTGCCTTGCCACGCACTTTGGGGAGCTCTAATTATGAATAACAAAGATTTGGGCAAAATTTTGAGATAAGAATTATCAAAATTTTAAATATTTTCGAGATGAGTGTTCAGCAGCTACCGACAACTAAAGTTATACAGAAGCAACATCAATTTGTTGGTTTTAACGTTTTTGCAGGTATAAGGATTCCATTAGAAGGTTTATTTTTCTTTGGGGAATGATCGCCTTATCTTAATCAATCTGTTTATTAACTGTCTGAAATATAATTTATCTAGAGAATGTATAAGAATTACTAGATATCTGATTTGTTTTTGCAATTACGATAGATCAATTCAATCATACTGTGAGAATATGCAACTCTTACACAAAATAAAAATATCAGATACGACAGTTTAGTTTTTTTTATGTTTACGTACTTTTCTAAGACAGGTTCAAATTGCTATAAAGATACGGTATTTCTATTAGTGACACAATAAAGTGTAATTTTTTATGCGATCCATACAATCGTTATTAAAGGTCGATTCATTTATGTACGCAAAACAAGGATAAATAGTGTAGAGGATAATAGAAGAATCATAATTGTCTATAAACTTCCAAACATATATCTTTACTATTTATTCTCAAATTTCAGGTGCAGAGCAAGGCAAGGATTCGTTCTTTTTTTGGTGTGTATAATTGCATGATAGAATCGTGTTGATATGAAATAAAATTATTCCTTCAGTAAAGATAACGCTGCACGATCTTGGGTATTTTCCAACGTTTCTGCAGAAATTGAGCAAATCAAAATTGTATGACATTTTAAATAGACTTTGAGCTTTAAGTAACCCTCACAAGAAAAAGTCTGGTGGTGTTATGTCAGGTGACCTAAATGGCCACTTGACAGTTTCCTTCCTTTCGATCCGTCTGTTGGGGAAAGTCGCGTCTAAAAATTTTCGAATGTCGATTACACATGGCGGAGGTACATACAATAGTTATATTAAAAAAAATAAAGGCAAATACTTAGCTATAACAGCGACACATTTAACATTTAGTGACTATTCTCAATTTAATAAGTTTCCAAACAAAATGGAACTCAGCGAAATAATTATTATCACTAACAAACTGAAAATCCGGGTATGTGGCCTATCTCTGGATGATTAAATTAAGAACAGAGAACTTCCGCTATTCAAAGAATATGTTCATTAACGCTTAACTCTCGTTTGTAACTCTTGAGGAAGTTCCCGGTTCTTAATTTAACCATCCAGAAACAGGCCACATGCCCGGATTTTCAGTTTGTTAATGATAATAATAATTATTTATTAATATTTGTATTAATATTTAATAATAATAATAATTATTATTATTATTATTACTATTAAGAAATATTGAGATTTTAATTTAATCGTCCTGAAACAGATGCTCAGATTTTGTATTTTTGTATGTAATGTATGTAAAATGTATATAAATGTATGTAATAGGTTACTAAATAACATAAATCGCTCAAGGTAAGATTTCGACGGCCATCTTGTACAATCTACTTAATATTAATAAAATCACAAGTTATTGCAGATGGCTACAAGACATATTTAACTAACCCGCCAAAAATTACAATGATTCCTTTCACTAGAAGAAAAGTCAAGTTAAAGACACGCGAAGAGGTTAAATAGTTGGCAGACATTTTCGACAAAAAATAGTATGCCATAGACTGCTCAGCAAGAACTGAGAACTCCAATAATTTTCTAATCATAAACAGCGATAATCGACCAATGATCACCTACGCCTTTTTGTTTTGATGGCCAAAAACAACTTAGAAAACCGTGCAACAGCAGCATCAACAAATTCAGAGCCTGGCTTGCCTCACAAGTGTGATGCGTACCTCTCCCACAGCAGTGTTGGAAGTCCTGCTGGGATTGATGCCGCTTCACACCCACGTTCTGAAACAGGCTACACTGAGTGCCAGATAAGGTAGTAAACATGCCATTTGCTGATTCTAACCCAAAAGAGCGGCATGAAACAAGCAATGAAGATGTAGGAAGACAACTAAAGGGACTCGCACTGAGAAGTGTTCCAAGACAAAAGTAGGAGAAGGCACTTATACTAGGCTCGCTAAAGGTAGTAAAAATGATGTTATCGTTCAGCAAAGGGAATCTGAGGTTACTGGAAAAATTCCTAACAGGTCGTATAGCCCTAAAATATCACTAACTTAAACTTGGGAAAGCTGAAGCTCAAATCTGTCGTCCATATCAAGAAGATTTGAAGACGACAGAACGCACTCTATGCGTTATGCTCTATGTGTTATTATCGGCCGGCACACGACACCAATGTTTCGGTAGGTCACTTCTTGCATCTACTAAATTGAAGGAGAAAGATCAATTTATTGAAAGCCTTCACTATTCTAACACACACAAAGGCATCTTGCTACAATAGATTATTAAGGTCGCAGTAACCAAAGGCATCTGTGCAATGGCTCGACTGTAATAACAATATTAATAACAATACTTAATTGAATAGAGTTTGAATTACCGCGTCGCTCTAGCGTGTAAGACGTTTAAAATTTCAGTTGTTATAGAAAGGATCGAATTTTACAAATATCTCAATTATCTTAAAAACTAAGTACCTACAACTATTTTTCTGAATTTCTCAGGGACAGACTTTATATCTATCAATTCAGTGTTCATTCTTCAGCCTCTCAATTCTTTATATTCATCCACGCGTTAAAATTATTCCTACTACTTTGAAATGGATGCAAATTCCATTGTTCGCTGTTACGTAAATCTAATGACATTAACTTTGGATTGGGGACCGAGTTAATAAAACGTATCTCTAAACGTGCATCGTTATAACAAAACCATCAAGAACTAAAGGATAGGGTACATTGTTTTCTTCTTTAGTGTACCAAAACGTTCATTCTATGTTATTTATGTTTTTAAATTTATTTACCTTTGAATCACACACGCAAATAATAAAGTACTTGCATTTGTTTACATATCTAATATGAAAATGATTGCCTCTTATTGATATCTATATTGGAGCTATATGGCTTTGCGCAAACTACAATAATCTCCGTGGTGTCATTTTCAGTCTCTCCTATGCTTCTAAGAATGGCTTCTTGTCTAATAATTCTTTCATCATTAACGTGGAAGCAAAAATGCTTTAATTTATAGTAATCCAAAAAAAAATAAATAAGAACAAAGCAGCAGGTATAAACAGTTTATAATAATTGTTAAAGGTCTCATTGTGAAATATTTGTTTTCGTTTCAACATAAAGTACTCCGCAATCAATATTTGCTATCTTTTTACGCGATCTCAAGAGCATGTACATAAACATCGATAATTTAAAGCAAAAATTCTAGAATGCGCGCTTATATACATCGACAATGCTCCTGGATCCCTGTATATATCTCTATATAAGCTTACCCTCCCCGTATAGGAACGTTAGTAGTTTAAAACGTCGCCGGTAGTAGTCACTTGCCGCGTAGTGTGAAAAAAGGCAAAGAATGTGGCTACCGTGAGTTGTCTATTAGCTTCAATCAAATTATCACAGCAGTTCGATATAATAACGATAACTACGTCCAGTGATTTTGTTAAACCAAGTGCCAGTGTCTTGTTACTTTAAAAAAGTATTAATTTTTTTTTTAATGTATAGTGAATGAATCAAATTGACGTTACCGGTGTACGCTACATACATTTTTTTTCAAAAGGTAAAAAGCAGTTTTATTTTAAACTTACTTGTTTTAAATGCGAGTATTTATATTTTACACTTATTTTGCCTTTACATAAATATAGAGATAGTTCTGTTTCCAAACGTAAGATTTATGTTTCTGTAATAGTGTTACTTACTAAATTCAAATAAACGAGAAATCTAAAATATACTTACATGTTTGAAGCATGAAATTAATAATTAACATTAAATCCGCATCATATTCATTTTGTTCCTTTATTATCCGAAACGTTCTGCAATTAACAGAGATAACTTCAAGTAATTCGTTAAAATCTCTAATTTCATTAAAAATTGAATTGAAAAGTATTACAATTGTATTCGTTTAATTATCAACTGCCTCGATCGATATATGAAAGACTATACAATGGGAAATTTTAAAAATTCATCAGTACATTAAAAATCTGACACTTCCGGTTATACCGGAAATAGCTATCAACTTTATTATGGAACAGTCTGTATATTATTACATTTTCGAATTTCCAATTCAATTTTGGGGCCTGTTTCATCAAACGACTACGTTGCTACCTGTTTCCTACCATATTCGAAGTATTTGTCTTTAATTGAAAGTTTTTGATAGATGGACGAGAAAAATCAAGAATGGATAAGGTTCTACTTAGTTTTCAATTGTAAACAATGCCAGCGCGTTTAAATTTTACGAAAGAACTATTTAAATCTATGGAGAATCCAATAAAATGGTATCAAAAAAATGCGATACCTTTGCCGCTCGGTATCCTCAAAAATAGAATACCAACTTTGAAAAATGTCGGATATGGAATATATCGTATACAGAAAAAAAAGAAAAAACGCTCATTACCCAACTACCTTCTAAGATATCTTGTAGGCAATGATTTAGATCTTGTCTACTAAGAAATCATAAAACTGCTACAATTGCAACACAAACTTACAGGAAACGGACTCCCAAAGAACAATTCAAATCCCACGTATCTAGAAGGGAAAAATTCAATGTTTCATTAATGCCGGATTGTCCTCACTAAATACCTCCAAAGTAGGACGACACTTTAAAAGACTGCATATGATGTAAAAATCCCTAAATATCTTGGAAAATATCAAGTTTAGATTCATAAAAAAGTTTGTTAAATTGAAAGTTTAAGCGTAATTGTTGAACACGCTATATAATGTTTTCTAGCAATTTGCTTGAATTGTAATGTTGCCCTCCACTGTTGATAGTTCGGAAAAATTTCACCTTTTCAAGTTAAACAATTTCATAATTATAAAAATTCGCAGTCACTCGTGCATCTGTCAAGGAATTTTCAAAAAACACAAATATTTCAAACATGGTTAGAAATAGGGACATATTTGTCTTTCTAAACAAACCTTAAACTTGAATTCAAAAACGTGTCAGATTATTAAAAATATTTTAGTTCGATGGCACATATCGGCTTCGGTGTATTTATAATTTTCGGAATTTTCCAATGTACGTATATTGTTTTATATATCTAACGATGCAGTTCCTGGTGAGACAGCATGTATATTCGACATCTTAATTCTTGCCAGAACCGTTTTCTCTAATTTGAAGTTAATGCATTTTAAATTGTTTAATAATCGCAAATTGCTTTGATACCGCACTTCTGTTTAATTATTTTGTTAGAACTAGTCAACAAAATCGGCAACCTGTTTTCTCACAGGAACACATGCTTGCATTTGCATAAAGTAACTTCGTTAAATGTTAACTCGTTAATCTAGTTATAGTCTCAGCGTATTTTTTTTTCTGTTCGTATGAGTAAAATCCATTCTAAAATGGTAAAGTAACCTATAGTAAAAAAAAATTAATTAAATATGCGAAAGCAGCACCTTATTGATACAATAAAAAAAAGTACGCTAATGTAACCACTTTTTAATCAAAATTGTAGGGGCATTTATCATATTAATTAACATGTTTTAATTTGATAAGCGTTCGCTGCGGTGATTCAAGTTTATTAATAAATGCAATTTCCTTTTGTTGCCTTAACGAAACGAAGTCAACGAATACGAATCCATGTTTAAAACAACATTCAAAATCAAAACCGATGTTTTACGAACGAAACCCACCGAACCACTTATAATTGAATAAATAAGTAATTACTGCAACTTTAGTTTTGCTTAGTGACTATGTTTGGCCGGAGTTTCCATTATGGAGTATTTTCCGCATATTTGCCATTTTTTTGACTCTATGTCACAGCTAATTTCAAAAACGTTCATAGTTACCAGCCATTCCAAAACAAGTATTTTGGAATTAAAAGCCGCCACCATGTTCCCCAAGACTTTAAATGCCCTGAAATGTTAGTACCGTAAATATATTGAAATTGGATCGGCTACAACCTCGTTTTACTAGTACTACAGTGTGCTCCAAAAATTAGTTCAAGTTCCTTTGATTTGTTGTGAGAACGTAACAATTAGGAGAAGTATTGATGGTAGAAAAGTATATTTTATATTTATTTATATTTATATCAATTTTTTATCTATTTATTTACATTTTCACAAATTTAGTTATCGTGGTTGACAAAAGCAGAACGTCCCAGATTTGATCAAGTTTAAGCCCCACGGTTGCTTATCTGTGGAGAGTCCCTTAAAGTGGAATTTTTTGAAATAATTTTGTTTTCAATATTAATTTAATTTAACATTAGTTATTTGTATTCAAATATCTAAAGTGAGCTTGTTTGGGATAGGTACATTTTACACATTTAATGATTTTATAGTTATACATTTTTATCCAAACAAATAATAAAAGAAATGTTAAAGGATAAAGTTCTAAGAACAGTGTGAACAATATGACATTAATTTTATACACAAATAAGACCTTTTAAAACCAAATAAGACACCACCATTTAGTGGCATAATAAAATCAGGGGATATTCCATCAGTGGCGCAGCATAATGAACCTACAAATCTTCTTTTACTCTCACCCTGGCGTTTCTATTGTATCTGAATATATTCCGTTACTCTTTGCTTTTTACTTAATACCGTTTCTAACGAAGTTGATACTGTGGTATTCTTGTAACCTGCTGTTCTTGGAGAATAAAGAAATGTTATTAAGTAACCCGTAATGAAAATCTGTCGTCATGGAAGGAGCAATAAATTGACAATATGAAGGACAAGGTGCATAAGTGAAATTAAAAATGAAGCAAAAGCAGATAATTTTTCCGGAATAGATTTGATCTTAGAAATAATTAAAGTTTCTCGTCCACTCTATACATTATGTCGTTTAGCTGTTGCACAGACTGTAGTAAATAGGTCACTAATACCTTCAAATGTTTAACTGCCTTTGCGATATATTTCAATTTAAATTCCCCGGCTGCTAATATTTTGCCAATAAGCATGGTAATGGCGTATATTACGTCTAAATATGTAACGAATGCAATTTGAAATGTAAAATAAATTGATCCAGTACACCGAAATAAAAAACATAAAATATTTAATAATAACTTAATTAACATGATCTTTGGTAAATACGCTCAAGTAGAGGCTTACTAAATAGCCAATATGTGTAACTTGATGGTATGTACGTAAAATACATTAGTGTACCATGCTTATTAATACATTTGTCACGTGTAAGAATAAGAGGCAATAACCAATACACGTTTAGTAGATCTATCTCGATGCTGATAATTTTATTCTCTTGACCTTACCTTCTCTTCATTCTTTTTTACAAATAGATTTTGTCGGTTATTATCACTAAGTTAAATTTATTTAATCTTCAATTCATCTACGACAAACATTTTTCCTAATTCCTCGCCACACTTCACGTGCACATAAAATCGAAAAATACAAAAATGTCGAATCTGGTTTAGATTGACAATCCTTTAATGAACCGAATAAATTTTATTGGCATTCTGCGCGTGATAAAATTTGTTATTCTTTTTTTTATATTAGACATAAACAACCGCTAGCGCAGGTGGAAATAACTTACAAAAAAAAATACATTTCATATTCCACTATGATTTATCTTGAATTATATAATGACAACCATCAACGAAGAACTTGTTACATTTGAATTACTAATAAAAAAATAAATGTAGAATTCGCACGATCCATCGCAATAACAAAATGCTAACCAGTATTATGACAAGGAATTGAACTAATCGTGTGGGTTATTAATTTTTATGAAGATAATGATATATTGCTTTTAAATATAACCGGATCCTTTTGTCACCAATAAATTATAATGTGCAAATGAAATGAATTGATTATAAAATTAAACAGTAAACAGTAATTGTTTCATAAAGATAATTATTACTGATGTCATATTGTGAAGAATATCAATTTGATTATGCAACGGTGATAGTTGTACGTCACAAGCAGGTGTAAACCATAGTCGGAGTATTCTTATTCTATTCTCATACTTATCCTTATATCTTACAAACACATTGCAATTTCTTCCAATTCTTTAATTACACAAAATTCCAGTGACTTCGTGCTCTTCAGCAAGTATTTTTTTCATACCTTTCCAATATTAGAACTAAAGAAAATATATTTTCTCTTCTGCATTAAATTATCACAATGATAATCTTACAAGCCACCAACATCCAGTATATGCAAGCCAGCGTCTTGCCACAATACCAGCTCATCAGCGTCTTTGTGGAAGATGGTAGCTGTAATTGAAATTAGCATGATGCCATTACCCGAAGCCCGCTACCCTCGTCATTTACTAGCTTGTTCACTTCGAGCTATTAATTTCGACATCTTCGGTGACTACAGTATCTTTGATTAGATACTCTCATCCGGACATGTTAAATTGCCATAGTTGTGTCATAGTAACGTTTTGAAATTGTATTGTATGTACCATTTAGGATACGAAGGTTTAAGATAAAACCGGTAACTAATTTACCTATTTTGTTGTGTTATATAACAATATAGTAAAGAATCACCCAAAATAATATTAAAAATAATATATTTCCTTTGTTACAAGTAATAAACAAAAATAAAAGTAAATATAAGGTCTATAAAAACACTAGAAAATTGTGAAAGGAAAGCAAGGCAGTGGCGTAGATTAATAAATTCAAATAAAGAAACATTCTATAAAACCGATAAGTACCGGTAACCTTTGCATCATATAAGTTTAATTATATATTATAAATTATGTAATGATTAATCCAGGACGGCTATTTCGAGAACACGGATGATCCATCCTCATTATCAACCGGTAACCGAACGCTCTAAACCGAAAAATAAAATTAAAATAAATGTATATAATTACTTAATAGTATTACATTAATAATATAAATAACATAAAACATTTGCAATTCTATCGTTTTTCCAATTCTTTCATACATGCAATAGAAGGGTCGGTCAATAAGTCGTAAGAAAAAGAAAAACAATATATCTTTTAAAGAATTTGAATTTCGTATGAAGAGAGCTCTCTTCACACAGCAGCGACGCACTACACAACTGCCCAGAAGAAGCTCCATGAAACTGAGAGCGAAACGTCGACATTGTTATGCTATTGAGACGCGGTTTCTACTCGGAAACCCAAATTCTTTAAAACAAAAGAACAACGACCGCGAAGGCTTACAACGAAACAATATATCTTCTATAGAGTTTTGTTTATTTTTTAACATATTCTCCATTTAACACTCTACATTTATCCAAGCGCTTTTCTAGCTTTTTTAAGCCATCCAAAAAGTGGCACTAATTTAAATCAATATAAGCATCTGTTTGACAATGACTTCATCGTTCGACGTGAATAGTTGTCTGCGAGCCATCCTTTCAAATTTGGAAATAAAAGGAAGTCAGTGAGGGCCAAACCCGAAGAATACGGCGGATGTTGTGCACCAATTAGGATATTAATAATTTGGTCATCGAAACTGCAAAGATGTGCACCATGCGTTGTCTTGACGGAAGAGGGTCTACTTATTTTTCAAATGAGGACATTTTTGAATGATTTCTTCGCTCAACCAGTTCAATAACGACGCCTAATAGCTTCCGGTTATTGTTTATCCTTTTTCCAAAAAACCGAAGGCATTACCTTGCCGGTCGATTTCACCATTTTCGCCTTCTCCACAGCCGATTCGCCTTTAAAAACTCAGTGTTTTGACTGTTTCGTTGCCTCCAAAGTATGTATAGTAGAGTATCCATGTTTCGTCTATAGCTATATATCGACGGAAGAACTAGTCATGACTGCGACGGATAAGCGTCAAAACAGTCTTCGAGTTGACCACCCGATTGCGTTTGTTTCCATTGGGAGCATACCCGGAACCTAGTCTGTCAAGATTATTTTCACAGTCAATTTTTCGTGCAAAATTGAAAACACTTGCTATTATGCCTGCGGACTCAACTATTTCGCGCTCTTTGGTCCGTCGATCATTCAAAACCATATCGTGGATTGTGTCGATCATTTCGGTGGTAGTTACTTCCACTGAACATCCAAAACGATGTTTATCTTTTATGGATCTAAGGCCACCAAACCATCATTTACCCGATTCTAAACAGTTGCTGCCACAGGAGCAGATGTAACCGTGAACTTCGTCCAACACATCCTTGATCTCTTTTGAAGTTAAGCCATCTCTTTTTCTAAGGTCATGTTGAACCCCCTTCCCTCGTATATCTGCAAGTATAACGTAACATTACACTTGTATATAATTTCCCTTAAGTATACGATAACAGTGGTACATACATATATCGATATACTCACCTATATAATAATATATTTGGAACTGAGCGATATCCCTTCGGTACAGTTTCGCTTACTGCTATGACCGCATCGTTGGAACCGAATATTCTTGTTTAAGATGTCTCCCATCGTACATACGTATAAATGACATAAATGCATTTGCATTTTTATGTAATTTGTCCTTTTTACTTAATCTTGGGAAAATACTGGGAAATAATATTCTTTACTTTAACAGAAATTATTAACATTTGCTTAAAGTAATGTAATTAAATAACTACAAATTAATCAACAGTTTTTGATATGCCATTTCGTTTTTATGAACGTTTTACGTTCATCACAACTTGTTAATGCTTATTTATAAAACTTATTAAATTTAAACGTTTTCTGTAGATTACAGGCTTTGTAACAACACTTTCTTTGTCTTTAAAAATAGCATTTGTAAGTATTGCCCCCGTTTATATTATAATGTTTAACAGCTTATCTAAATGCATTTATATAAAATCCTAATAATTAGTTTACATTCATTTCACAATACTAATTCCTTAGACGTGGTATTTTTTCTAATTGGAATGCGTTTTCCGTTTGTTAACCTCTATACGGCATACGGCATTCCTGTAAATCATACTCTAAAGGAAACAGAACAAAAAAGGAACATGTAACTAGCTCGCATCTAAAACAGTAAAAACGTGGAAACGTGTTCATACTCGCTAATTATATCAACGTACAGGTACAAATCACGTTAAATTATGGCCGCACTTGACAGTAGCGCGTCAACTGTAATACCTACCAAGAGAAGTAGCGTTATATGGGAACCCGACGCCAATGTGCAGATGCCCGTGCGAAAGATAAGTCTGAAGAATCCCTTACACGGATTCGATAATCCCACATTTGATTCACCACGGAGTCGAAAGATTTCGACTGCGTCTAGTCACGAGGAAGTGGGTCCAGTAAGGAAGAAAAGTTGTCTACATAATCCCAATTTCGTGACGGACGCTATAGGATATGGTAAATTTATTTCTGCTGTCATAAATGGAAAGTACATCTTTACGTGACGAAAGTGTACGATTCCATGTTTTCATTAAAATACTAACAGTCCTTTAAAAAAGTTGATACATCAAGAAAATCAAGTTAAATGACTAACGTATTTATTCATATAGTGCTGCTTGACGATTAAAACATGTGTATACTGTAAAAAAAAAAACAGAAAATAATATTTTATTTTCTTAATAATTGCTTAAATATTGTTTACCTTGAAGTTAATTATAAACAATGTATCACAGAGAAATAGTAAAGGAACGCTTAATACCATTTACGTATGAAATAAATTGTTGCTATAGAAACTTATAGCATGTATGCAATAATAATATTTTACGCAGTTACTCTCCAAAAAGGAAGATTTAATTTTAAAATATTTTAATATAAAATACCTATTAAACGAAGACGCTGAAAAATATGAAAGTAACCCTTACCAAACATATCCAAACGACGAATAGATAAAATAAATAATAATATTAACAAAATGAAAAAAATGAAGGTTCTAATTAGAGAAGAATAGCCGCCAAAAATATAAAATATAACATGTTTGGATGAGAGTATCTAACTAAAGGTACTCTAATCGCAACTGTCGAATGATATTGCTATATCGACCTCTACAGAAATAGGCAGTATTCGTCACAGAATCTGCGAGGGTGCCACTCTTCGACCTCGTGGCTAGCACGCCCAGGGCAATTAATATAAACAAATATATTTCATGAACCAGCAACCGCCAACCACTGTGTGTAGACGCTTTTCGCTGTATCACTGCTTTTCAGCATTCCTATATACTGCCTGCTTCTGTAGAGGTCGATATAGCAATATAAGTCGACAATTGCAGTGATCTTTAATGAGATACTCTCATCCAATTATGTTAGCTTGAGCATCGTATATATACGCGAACATGAATTACAACTGTTACCTTGCACATAGTTGTACTGATGATCTGTGATATAACGCGTAAATACATAGTGATTGGTGGTAGCTAGTTCATTAAATACACTCCGCCAAAAAAGTGTCGCATAAACTAAAAAAGGGCATTTATAAACCAAGATATTTTTATACGTTCACAAAAAGTTTGCCTCGTGTATGTGAACTATAAAAACACTAACAAAATCATGGAACATAGCTTTTTTACTTTTTTTTTTTTTTTAAAGAACACATTTAGAAAAATACATATGTGTAAGGTTTGTTCAGTTGTTTATTGAAAGTCTTCCTATACGGACAAATTTTAAAGTGCGAAGTCAGAGTTCTGTACCGACGCTTTTAAAACTAAAATGAGCAATTTAACTTCAGAACAAGTGGCTGCTATAGTTGCTTTAATCGAAGATGGACGATCTCAAGCATACGTTGCTAATTTGAAGAAAATCAGTCAGTCAAGTGTTCCTAGAGCCGTAGCCAGATATAGGGAAACGGGCAATTACAGTAGAAAACCTGTAGCAGGTCGTCTAAGATGTTCTACTCGCCAAGATGACCGCTATTTACTACTACAAGCATTACGTCGAAGACATGTAACTGCGAGACAATTGCAGAACGACTTGGCTAGAGTCAGAAATACTCGCGTGAGTACTCAAACTATTCGGAATAGGTTACGACAGAGTGGATTAAGAGCTAGAGTAGCTGTAACAGCCCCTCGTCTCACTAGGAACCACCGAGTGGCTCGCTTAAGGTTTGCCAGAGAACATGTAAATTGGAACATTAATGACTGGGCCAATATACTCTTCACAGATGAGTCAAGATTTGGTCTTTACACCACAGATAGGCGTATCTCAGTGTACAGACGAGACGGTGAGCGCTATTCGCAGTGTAATATCAGACCGAGACCTAATTTCGCTGGTGGCTCTATTATGGTTTGGGGAGGCATCTGTTTAACAGGTCGTACAGAGTTAGTACCAGTAGACGGAGATGCACTGACTGCCCGCAGTTATATAACGGACATTTTAGAAGAACATGTAGTACCATATGCGCCAATTATAGGAAACGAATTCATGTTAATGCACGATAATGCACGACCGCATGTTGCAATAATCGTCCAGGAATACCTTAACGATGTTGGTATTCCTGTTTTAGATTGGCCTACGGTAAGTCCGGACATGAACCCAAAATGTTGCCCCAGCGGACCTGCATGGACTAGAAAATGCTCTCCGTGACGAGTGGGAGAATTTGGATCAGGCTTATATACGGAGGTTATAGTGCCGACTGATAGTGCCGATTAATTTAAGGGACTGCTGTGTTAGATGTCGCTTGCAAGATACTAAAAGTAAAATAAAATTAAAAACAGAAACATTAATCACGGATTCTCAGGCAGGGTTAGGAGAGGGAGGTTTCAACGCATCATATTTTTGCACTAAAACAACATAACACTTGATACTGCTCTTTGTGGATAAAAAAAAAAAAACGTACGTCTCTGTGAATAGGCCAGGAGTAACTAAGACTCACGGATAAACTATAAAAGGAGCAGGTCTGCAGCCAAACTAAACTATATACAGATTTTGAATTTTGATATTACACGATGTTCATATTGAATTTGAATATACGAATATATATCACGAAAATTCAAAACTATCTAACCTGTACGGATGATGTAGTACTGACAAGTAAAAGGAAAGAAGAACTAATAGACGCAACCAAACAACTAATAACTGCTGCTGCGCAGAAAGAGCCGCACATAATATAAACAAAAGCAATTATATGGCATTAAAAGTGAATCATAAATGAAAAGGAGAAACAGGATTAGAGAATAGGGTTAAAAGAAAGAAAAAGGTAAAATTTAAAAAAGTAGACCGCTACATGTGCGGTACATTGCGGAAAACAATTGTAACGTAAATTGAAAAAACACAAATAGATCTAAGGATAACGAAAACTAACAAGCGCCAGTGGACTATGTAGCATATTATAGTCGAAAAGAGTATTTATAAAGGCAGGAATAAGAATATATAAAATTGTCGTAAGGCTAACTTTATTATACGGACGATGAACAAAAAAGTACAAAATCAAATGGGTTAAAGAGAACTAGAAGAAAAAGGGAAGGAAAGCGAATCAAGAAGACAATCGCGGAAGGCAAGGGATAGGGGGCAGTAGACAGCTGTGAACCTTTAAAACTTATGTATTGTAGTACGTTATTGAGGTGGAATACGCGCGCTTGCACTCTAATCCACTAATTTGTTGAGTTAATTAATTTCAACATATCAAAATTTAATTGAACATTTGCAGACTTCGAATTAATTTTGTTTACTATTCGAATTGTAGCATTTTGATAATAAATGCTTTTAAATTTTTATATAAAAAAAGCTCCATTAACAAAACTTTGTTGGGATATGCAAAGAAAAAGCTATCTCGAATTAAAAAAAAAAAATATTTCTGATTGAATAAAATAAAATTAAAAATTTAATTTTATTCAATCAGAAATGTATCACATTCATTTAAAATTGCTATAAAACAACAAACAAAGAGGAGGATCAAAAAGAACATTAACTCAAGAGGCAAAAAGAAAATCACCAGAAAGGATTGGAAATAAAGGGATTTGGAATATTAACGAAAAAGGAGAAGCAAGTATGATTTCAAGAGTCAGGGTTTCAAGAAGCACTCAAATTAGTGTCAACACAGAACACCTACTCTATCTAATAACTATAAAGAACAAGTTTAATTTGTACTTTCGAAATTAAGTTCTCTGTGGCATTAAAAGACAGGAAAATGTTGTGATTACGTTACGTGTGTGAAAAACTGCGGTCGTCGTAGTAGAAAAAGCTTCTTCCTAACCAACTTTATGTTAAACATTAAAAAAAAACATACAAATATATAGAGTATACTGAGATGGTTTGCATCACACCCGATACAATTAAACTGTTAACAACGTAAATAAAGATGTTCCTTTTTTTTCTAAAAGCGTTAGCTTCTGTTGCTTAAATGTTAATAGGGGATACTTTAGAACTCGATTGGATTTTATGGTTCCAAGAGAATATTCAATTAAAGGAAAGCGAACTATGACGACATTTGATATAAAACACGCGAAGTATTTAGCTGCCTATATTTTCTACTTGGATATCGATATCGATTACGCAAAGATCAGAATGTAGCAGAGGAAATTATTTGTAAAAGATACAAAAGCATTGTGTTACTACATGCATTTCCCTAACAAATTAGAAATTAACTTAAACTTCCAACAACACCAACATGTGTTCAATATAATTACTGTGACAGCAAATAGAGGAAGTGAATGAACAAAAAAAAGCTAAGAAACAATTTGGGCTACAAAAGAAATAAACAGCTGCTAGATTAAGCTTTGCTAAAACTCTCATTGCAGAGGGAAAGAAATATAAAAGAAACCGATTTTTATGGAAGAAAGACTCAATCTGGATAGTCCTAGTGCATTTAAGTTTTACTTGGTATAGTAAGCCTTGGTACAACGGAAGCTTCAAATGTTCTAGATAATTACGGAATATTGAGAAGAAATATCAGATGAAACCGCATAAAATGCTGGTGTGTACGTTATAATTTAGAATTGATTTCCGAAAAAAACTGTCCATCTTTATTTTCCCAAAAATAGAAGTTTCTTGCCATCCCAAATTTAATAAATGCTCAACACTTGAATTGCAGTCGGTATATTAGGTTAATATACAAAAAGTTCAGGACTCAATCTATTACATTATACTATACCTCAAATCTACTTGCCGTATGGTGGCGCTTTTGCGGGTTTTTTATGGATTCGTATATCCGCGTATGGCTTACCGAATTCCAACATGGGAACGAGCTAGAGAAACAAATCACCCATTTATATACACTCCGCCAAAAAAGTATCGCATACTTTAGCTTTGAATCATAAAAGTATCGCATAATCTTTGTAGCATAAAGTTGTAAATATACTTTAATGCGCTCTAAGATATAATTTCTACGATTGTTTAAATAAAATACAGGCCAAATAAAAACAAGAACTCATACTTGAGATTTTTATTAAAACAAGAAATTATAATTTTGGAAAGAAACATATGTCATAACAGTAGCCTTTAATACTGAGTATTGCCACCTCTGGCTCTTGTGACCGCTCGCATACGGTTTGGCAGAGATTCGATTAACCTCCGTATATAAGCCTGATCCAAATTCCCCCACTCGTCACGGAGAGCATTATCTAGTCCATGCAGGTCCGCTGGGGCAACATTTTGGGTTCGTATCCGTCAGTGAATGAAGTCCCACACGCGCTCGATAGGGTTCATGCCCGGACTTACCGCAGGCCAATCTAAAACTGGAATACCAACATCGTTAAGGTATTCCTGGACGATTATTGCAATATGCGGTCGTGCATTATCGTGCATTAACATGAATTCGTTTCCTATAATTGGCGCATATGGTACTACATGTTCTTCTAAAATGTCAATTATATACCTGTGGGCAGTCAGTGTACCTCTGTCTACTGGTACTAACTCTGTACGACCTGTTAAACAGATGCCTCCCCGAACCATAATAGAGCCACCAACGAAATTAGGTCTAGGTCTGATATTACACTGCGAATAGCGCTCACCGTCTCGTCTGTACAGTGAGATACGCCTATCTGAGGTGTAAAGACCAAATCTTGACTCATCTGTGAAGAGTATATTGGCCCAGTCGTTAATGTTCCAATTTACATGTTCTCTGGCAAACCTTAAGCGAGCCACTCGGTGGTTCCTAGTGAGACGAGGGGCTGTTACAGCTACTCTAGCTCTTAATCCACTCTGTCGTAACCTATTCCGAATAGTTTGAGTACTCACACGAGTATTTCTGACGCTAGCCAAGTCGTTCTGCAATTGTCTCGCAGTTACATGTCTTCGACGTAATGCTTGTAGTAGTAAATAGCGGTCATCTTGGCGAGTAGAACATCTTGGACGACCTGGTACAGGTCTTCTACTGTAATTGCCTGTTCCCTGGCTACGGCTCTAGAAACACTTGACCGATTGATGTTCATCAAATTAGCAACGTATGCTTGAGATTGTCCATCTTCGATTAAAGCAACTGTAGCAGCCACTTGTTCGGAAGTTAAATTGCTCATTTTAGTTTTAAAAGCGTCGGTACAGAACTCTGACTTCGCACTTTAAAATTTGTCCGTATAGGAAGACTTTCAATACACAACTGAACAAACCTTACACATATGCATTTTTCTAAATGTGTTCTTTTAGAAAAAAAAAAAGTAAAAAAGCTATGTTCCATGATTTTGTTAGTATTTTTATAGTTCACATACACGAGGCAAACTTTGTGAACGTATAAAAATATCTTGGTTTATAAATGCCCTTTTTTAGTTTATGCGATACTTTTTTGGCGGAGTGTAATATTCGCAAAATTTATAACATCAGATGCAATGAATAGTACTATTTAACATTCGAACACGAAAGCATCATGACACTGACCGACATCTTTATATACAGGCACGCACCATTTATTAAATAAAGTCTCGATTGGTTCGACGAAAATAATACGTATCGTAACTATGAGGCGTGATGTAAAAATGATATTAGGGCACTATTCGACAAAACCACGCATTTCGAAGAATCACTGGTATATTACATGGTACAATATACCATGCTTTGCCAAATTCCATCACATCTATTGAAAAATTGATTAAATTAAAATAGAAATTAGATTTCGTAAAAAAAGTTGCTGAACTATGTGTTCGTTGTTATTGTTATTATACAAGTGGTTTTATATTTATATATGCAATATACATGTATTGTAATATTTTATGAGGGAAAAATGCTTTTCGAAAGTATATTTAGATGAAGGCAATTTGGATCTTCATGATGACTTCTTCTGATCTTTGATTGAATCCAGAAATCTTAAGAACCTTGCAGTTTCTAAGACTTGTAGAAGAAAAAAGATTTTATAAAAAATAGCTAGCGACGAATTCCACTTTACTCTGTTCGTTGCTGCCGCATTATAATGCGGCACGATATGTAACAACATGTAACAACAACAATATGCAATACGATCATGAAAAAAGCAATCGGGAGGGCAATGCTTTTTAATTATTTTTCTTATTTTTATATATCAAGATTGAAACAGCAAATTACGTTTAACATTTGATGCGAATAAGTTTATGTTTAAAATTTAAATGGTTAAGGTGGTAATCTAAAGTCGATAATACTGCAACTCGCAGAATAAAAGGCGAAAATTAAGAAAAAAAAAAAAACTCAAATTTAACATCATATCCGCAAAGTAATTTCCTTCGATTTCTAGAAATCTTTAGTCGTCATTTAATTTAAATGCTGTGACAAGGTATTGGGGCACTGTCGTGTTACAAACATATTCAATTACTTCGCTAAGTTGTTGTATTATGTGTGACGTATTTTTTAGTTGTGGAAACATAAAATCTTCTACAAAAAATCTAAAAAAATAAACAAATAATTCTTCTCCAAGAAGCTACTATCCACACGTTTTTAGAGTACCATGGCTTATGCATCATGGCATAAAGGCTTCCTCTGGAACATACACTCGTTGTTCGTTTGTTATTAAAGCCATTAGGGCCGGGTCAAGGGATATTATTAAATTTTATGTTGTTTTCAAATCAGTTGCTATATTATACTCCCACTACGCGATTAATGCACTTGAGTTATTTCACAATACGAATTTTATGCTGACAAGTACCATATGACGAATTAGTTTCCTGTAGCTTTCTAATTAACTTTTCGGTGAGTTTATAGTTTTCTTCAATCCACAACTACTGTATTTGCTTAATTAGTTTCACGAAATTTAGCAATGTCGCAAACAATTAGTTGATATCAATCCAGTTATGATACTAAATACGGAACATCACTGAATATAACTTTCAAATTGCTTTTCCTTCATGTACATACATTATTGAAAATTTTGTAAAATAATTCGTCTTTTAAATTGGCATCACCGATATTTCTTAAATATCTTCACGAACCTTTGCTTACTAACAATGAAATATAATAATTTCACAAAATTCTGTTGATGTCATATTTCAATTTGAATAACTACAGTTCTTTGCCCTATCAAACAATTATTTTCCTTTTAGTTGTATTAACACTTAAATAATTAAGTAAATGTTCATTTGAAAACTATAAGACTAGTTAAAACGTCAGGCTACTTCAATTTTTTTAATATTCTATATGATCTTATAAAACCATCATCTTGTATGCGTTTCTAACACATTTTTTTCCAATTTCTATCTGAGCTGAATGCATAATTTTGCTTGTACGTGGGTACGGATGTTCGTATAAATACACAGAGTTGGTTCAAATAAAGGTCATAGTGGTATGTTCGAGGTTATAAAATATTCTCTCCTAGAAAACAAATGGTTTTATAACACGTACTGATGAGTTAACTATCAATTAAAATGCTCAAGTAAAGTAAGCTAATGTGAAAACTTTGTCGATGATATTCTATGATATTTGTTAAATGTGTTTATTTTTTCCGCAGAAAAAAAGCAAAAATTCAGAATTTAAAAGTAGGCGGAAGAATTTTGTGTTATATTGTTACCTATTCGCACATAAATTCAACGTGAGGCTGGTTAAATCCATAGAATACGATGTTGTCGTGGGTATTCTACAAGGGATCATCCTGCCACCACTCTTTTTTTGGTTTATATTGACTAGCACATACATGAGGGAAAGTGGCGAACTTCGCAGATAGTTTGGAATTACAATGGCGCGGTTTCTACTTTATTCCACTGCGACCTTTTCACATCTGTTGTTTCATTATATCAACATTTCTGGATGCCGTATTCCCGCTAGTAGTGTACAATCGTACAGTACGTAAATGGAAGTCTCCTTTTTCACCTGACCTGTATATTGTTTCTTTTGTCAGGCTTAGGTTGCTCATGTATGCAATGTCTTGTTAACAGGCCTGTTATTGATCCTACAAACTTTCTGTCTCTGCCTACTAAGTTTGTCAAGCAGTACTTGCTTGACCTATCTCTGAATTGGAATACCTTTCAAGTTTGAAATTTCTTATTCTTTCTATTGTTTAGTAGTTGCTTTAGCTACCGTTGTAAGCTATGCCTACATATTGTGTTTTGTGTTTTTGTCAGCAGTCAACGAGGCTACTCAAGCTAGTTAGTATGGATCACCTTGGTTCGGCTACCCAACCTATTAGTCCTATTCATGCAGTGTCCTACCAATTCCGACTTTGCCAGTATCGAGTTCAGTGCTTTTAATGCTGCTTGGCTCTCCAACTAGATCGATAATTAACTTCTTATTTATCTAATTCTTCAATACATCTCGGCGTTGCTGCTTATTGCAGTGGAATATATTAGTGACTAAGTTATTCTTGGTCTAATCCCGTATCTTCGCCATCTGATGTAAACGTTGTGCTGCTCTCGTTATGATATCGCTGCGCCCTTTTAGTTTCTGGTAATCTGAATCATGCGGCCTGATTATGCGAGATTGGCTATTCATTAGTCTGTAGCTCATTACTGCTACTGTCTGCTTGAATATGTACTGGTTTTAGGCCAAGCATTCCATCCAGAGCAATTGTAGTCATGGTCTTCATGGCTCCCGTACCGCGCAAACATGCTAACTTTTTCCATCTTATTACCTTCATCTATAAATGTCACTCACCATACCACTGAACCGTATGTTATCATTGGTCTGATGTCGCTCGTATATAACCGCATCGTAATTTTTGGGTTTAAGCACAATGTTTTTCTACGCAACTTTCAACATCTGTTTAAGCAACTAACTTGGATCGCTGGCCCAAGCTGGATACTTTGTATCATCTATGCGACCTATTATCTCGTCGGTTATTCAACTTTTCCAATCGCTCTCGTTCACGCAATGAGCTTCCTGAACCCGAAATTATGCGCTTTTTTCTGAAAATAATAATTTTTGTTTTCTTGTCTGTGTTTTTTTTTTTTTTGTTTACACCGGTTATCTACTATATCTACAGTATCTTATATTCTTCTGATATTATATCAGCACAACAAAAAGTTGAAGGTGTAAAGTAATCTAAGTAAACAAATGGCTTATGACTCATAACTTATGAAAATTCTTGTATATGTATGGCCGAGTAGTAAATCTCGTGCCTTTTTGCAATATCCAAATATTAGGATTTGTTGAACTCCAAAACTCTGTTTCGATAATAACCTCATTTCACGTGAACCTCTTTCTGCCAGGCCATTTTTTCAAGTTTTGGAGGAAAAAATATAGTGGATGGACGCCATTTGGTTCGGCAACTTGATTAGTCTTCCTATCGAAATTGCCGCGGAATGCTATTCGATGATCCTCTACGAAATTTGGCAGCGGCGAAATACTCACAGTATTTTGACTCAAAACAGGAGTACTTCTCATACTATCTTCGTCATTTAAACATATATATGTATATGTTGACAGGTGTATGCAAATAGGCAAACACACAATAAAAAAGATCTTTAAACCTTTAAACTTTACGTATGCTCCTTATGATAATTACATTGTATGTACATGCATACGTAAGCATTAAAATAGAACGCGGTTTCAATGCATGATGTGAATAGATATAGGCGTTAAACACCTTTTGTTTGGTGGAAATGTGCAGATACAAATTAACTTCCAATGGTTACTTACGCTTCGTCACCATAACGATAATCTGTATAACTAACTGTGTAATTCTTATATTAAACTTGTGAATATAATACTATAACAACGTTATAAGAATCGTAATACTAAGCATTCTGGTACTAATTATGGACAACACATTGCACACACAATGCATTCAAAATTTAAGCTGCTTACATAAAAATTAAAAAATTTGGAGCGATCGAATAGGAGAGTCGGATAGGATCGAACCAGCTGTCAAGTTTCAAATTGCGCGCTACTAACATTCAGCTATTATCAAATCAGTTTAAAACTATAAATTTAATTCAACTTATGTTGCTTATTCTACCCATGTTAAATCATAATATCGTTGCAGGCGGATAGGCCAATGATCAGATGAACCAAAAGTTTTTTCATTTTTCATTAGCGAAACCTAATTTAACGATATAAGAAACATAAAAATCATATTCGAAGTAAAAACCGTTATAATCCATAATTTTCTG
Organism: Oryctes rhinoceros; assembly: GCA_020654165.1. NCBI lineage: Eukaryota > Metazoa > Arthropoda > Insecta > Coleoptera > Scarabaeidae > Oryctes > Oryctes rhinoceros. Next base: position 4,234,614 of record JAIOKQ010000018.1, on the reverse strand, counting down.
TCATTGTCCGGTAAGGTTTTTGGATTTAGGTATGTACACTTCTGCTGGTTTTATTATCAACATAAAACCGTCCAATCCTCCGGATTGGACACTTAGTTACTAGTTAACTAGTCAGACACTAGTTAACACTTAGTGCGTTTCTAAAATCCGTATAATGAGGTGAATTAGTCCTCGTCTTCCTTTTCTTTTTCTTTTCATTTCTTTTTATAGTTTGTTGCTACACTTTGCTGCTTTTACTATCTCTCTTCGTTCCTATCTGCTCCGCCATTGTGTGCTAGTGCATCCTCGCCTATCTCCTTTCTTTAGGTCTTTCTCACTCTACCTCTTTTCCTTGGCCATAAAAGAATCCACAAACTTGACTGATCATTATGATTATAATTTCCTTAATATATGACAGGCTCAATTAAATCTTAGTGATTTTATATATTTCACAATATTTTCATTTTTTATGTTCTATTTCTTTTTTTCTTTAATCTTTTCTTATCCTCTCTTTTTAATCTGGTCTTTCTGCTTCCTAACATTAACTTAACTCTCGTTTTTCCTTTTTATTTATCACTGCCGTTTACATTGCATACATAATGACTGCTTTTATTAATGTTTCGTATATTTTTATGTTATTTTGATTACTTATGCCTTTAATTTTTAGTAATGTTTTATATCCTCCATATGCCTGGTATCCTTTTTGATTCTGTTGGTTTAAACGTCAAGAAAACTAAACTCCATCAAATTCTTCCAGAGTCTAGAAAATTCTTGGGGAATATGTTGTCTAGCACTATCTCAGTGGAATATTACGCAATTTCTGTTGACTAATGCTCGATATATTTCTTTAAAAATTGTATACATTCGATTCAATTGTTCGCAGAATAAAAAAGAAAACAGGAGTTTAACGTTCTAACATTTGTTACCATTTCAAAGTGGAATAACATCTTAGTAATTCCACCAAATACACAGATTCGCCTTTGTTTTAAAGCCCTTGCGCTTAAGCACAAGTTCTGGAGATTAGCCGCTGGTTAACCAATGATTTGCTTTAGATCGAATACGAGGTTGTGCCCACTTTTTGTCACACATTATAATTCTTCGACAAAAATGGAAAGCGTGTACTTAGATTGGCAAGAAGTTGACTACAGACTTCCTGTTCTGCAGTCAATTCATGGAGTACTTCTTCGTTTGTTTACCTTCCCCTGTTAGAATAAATGGCAACCTATTGTGCACCGCGAAGAAGCAAATCCTGCGACAATTATTGGGCGCTCGAAGCGGAATCCCTGAATTTTTTATATCAATGTAGATCAGTCCTGCACTTCCACTAATTTCTAGTAAAATTGCCAAAATCTCTTTATTCGAATCGGGCATTTTATTCCCACAAAAGGAGCAAATTTTATTGCCTTTTATTCATATATCTTGCAGATTTACAACGATGGTGTTTAATATAACATTAATAATGACAACCAATTTACTTTTATTTTGGCGACTTTTATAAATCTAAAGTCTATCGATTCACGATAAAACGAACAAAATTTTCCTCCACCTTATTATTTGCTTTAGTTACGACTAGAACAATCAACCCGTTAGAAAGTGTTGTCCTATTGCGACCACATGGGTGACAGCAAATCATCTTTCTTGTGGTTATACCGTTCAATGTGAAATAAAGTATTAAATTACATAGCTAAAGCGTAAAACAGCAGAATCAATCAATAATAATAATCAAACGTTAAGAAATCAATTGGGTATCGTATAATTTTACTTAGAAATCGAGATGTAAAGCGCTTGATTTTGAATGTAATTAACTTATTAGGTTTAAAATTTCCCTAGTTTCAATTGATTGAGGGATTACATCTTCTGACTGACTATCTTCCGGCAAGATAAGATTTATATTTAGATATGTCGGAAGTTTATGATTTATTATATAATATAATTTACTGTGGTAGCTGCGAATATCGAAGGCTTCAATATCATAGAGCTTATCCTAAAATACCTTCGAAAATGCGCAATAGGCAGTGATCATAATCGTTTTTCCTCTCGCGCATAGACGGCTGATGTACGAAACAATCAGTCATTATCATACTGTTTGAGAAGACGCGTTGTTCCTTTTCGCCTAGTAGATTTTGGAGCACACCTTGTAATTTTCAAATGATAAGAGGGTTGCAAAAGGATACGTTGGACATTTAGTCGACAATGAAAGGAGAATATCAGCACAAATCCATTTATATATGCACGGTTTTAATGAACTTAATTCGCTAAGAGAATAAGCTTTCGTTGCAATTTAATGAGCATCGAAAGTTTTGTTTGACTCTCCAATAAATACTGCTCCGAATAAATACAGTCCAATATAGTTTCATAGCACTTTCTATCAGGAACATGTAAAAACATCTGGAATTCGAAATTAATTTTGTAATTGTTCGAATCGGTTAATTTGAATACTACAGAATATATAAAAATCAGTCAAACGTTCGTACACGTCTGAATATAAAACAACCCTAAGTTAGTAACTGATGAAATTGAACAAAATATATAAAATAAAAATGATTCGAAAAGCGGCAACATTGGCTTAGCTCTGCTTACAGAGAAAATGCTTTTACAGTATGGGCGGTAATCTGGCCTACTGCAATAATTTTTATAAACTTTCTGAAGCTTTTGGAATACATCATGATTCCAGTTCTTGGAGATTATTCATAGACTCATCAAAGACCAGCCTAAAAGCAGTTTTGTTGCATAATGGAAACCATTATCCTTCTATTCCGATAGGTCATGCCGTTTCTATGAAAAAAACTTACGAAAATCTGAAAATTTTATTAGGAAAGAGAAAGTATAAAGACTAGTCCTGGAATATTTGTTCCTGGAATATGGTTACACCAAATACTGTTGCTTGTCTTTAGAACAGTCGTGATAGGAAAAACATTATCATCAGCAAAAGTGGCCACTACGACAACAGTTTACACCAGGAAGAGACAATGTACAAGATCAGCCTCTAGTAGAAAAAGGAAAGATCATAATACCACCTCTCCACCTAAAACATCGGCTCATGAAAAACTTTGTAAAGGCACCGGATCTCGAAGGTGAAGGTTTTAAATACCTTCCTGAAAAGTTTCTAAAATTAACACAAGGGAAACTGAAAAAAGGTATTTTCGTTGGACCTCAGATACGAGTAATAGTAAATGATGAAATCTTTGGAACCAAATTAACAGCGAAGGAAAAAAGAGCTTGGCTCTCCACGGTACAAGTTTTCACGAATTTCTTGGGAAACAAAAAAGCTGACAGCTATAAAACTTTAGCAATGGATGTGTTACAAGCATTTCACGCTGCTGGCTGTAATATGTCCCTTAAAGTGCACATTCCACATTCTCACTTGGATTTTTGTCCGGAAAATATGGGCGACGTTAGCGATGAACACGGTAAGCGCTTCCACCAAGACATCATGGGAATGGAAAACCGGTATTAGGGATGGATGGAATCTTGTTATGTTAGCAGATTACTCTTGGATGTTAGGAAGAGATGCTGTAGATATTGTTTATAAGAGACGGAGCAGCATTTCACATTTCTAATTATAACAATTTGAAAAATACATTAAATTATAATCTAATCTAAAAAACCTTTTCGTTGAAATATAAAAAAAATCGAGCTAACTTGACCTTCTACCTTTTATTAAAATAAATGTTTGTATGTTTTCTATTGAAATTGATGTAAATTATTTTATAGCAAAATCAAAGGTTGAAATTTGTTGACCAATGTTATTTGTTTCTTCATTATCGCCCCTGATTTTAGACAAAGCAGTATATTCCACCTTTTTGTGTAGTTTTCACATGCAGCGTTTACAATAACACCTACCACACAACAGACGTGTGTATAAGATCGCACTATTGATATGCTTGTGAGAACTATACGTATGTGAGGAAATAATGGAATATTTTCTGGGATAATTTGCATAATTACACTTTATCGACAGGACCTTGTTTTTATCTGAAGTAATTTTTATTCAACGCATTAATAAAGATCTTCGTGATTACTAATTAAATAAGGTTCTATTTCACGTAAGTACATCGGAAAATCTCGGGATTGCACTTAAAGGTTTTGCGACGAATGTGTACATATGGTGCTACAACATTCACCGATACGAGATTGATTAGATGAAATATTTATACTTTACATTCGAGTTTACATAATAATTGGGAAATAAATCTTGACAATGAGCGACCATTGGACGCGATACCGTGCGCGCATAATATATAAGTTCGATAATGAATTCAACGAATATCCTTTTGAATGTCACTTAAAGCTAATATATATGCCAGTCCAATACCAGCAGTGTCTAAACCGAAGTACATTATTTTATAGTTGGCAAACCTTGAACTAAAAGATAAAAGGATCGAAATTTTATGGCTACTTTAATTATCTATTTTACGTTAAAAATCATAAAGTTCAGAAACTAAAAATATAGTCTTAAAAATACTTTCACATGTGTCTTGCGCAAATGATTACGTCCCCACAAAAAAGGTAACTATAGAATGGAAACATCAGTTTGCATACATAAGCATACTAATGTTTTTCGATACAAAATACGTACATACATAAAAAAAACAAACACTATTTCGATCCATCGGTGTTCCCTACATCCGCATGTCCGGTATTAAAATGCGATAAATATTTGAAGGTGCAATTTTATTGGTAATAATCTCTCTTCTTTGAGAATTATACAATCTCTTAAGCGAAAGAGTTAGAATTATCTACAAAAATAAGTTTGCTTAAATCCAATTTTTCATTCACAACAGTTCTGTCATATTGCTTTATAGTATGGCACAAACTCAAAAAGCTGTCCCAAAGGTCGCACACAGGTGTTTTGCAGTCGCATTTTGTTAATTGATCTGCTAACGCTGCAAGCTGCGTAGTCGCTAATTCGCGTACCTCGAGCTTCTCTCGTTCTGTGGACTAGGTGGATGGTGACTAACTGCAATCGAAATTGCTTTATTTTGAACTGTCGCAGAACTGGTCTAATAAACTTACGTATCATTCCTGACGACGACCGGAACATGCACGTTGATATAAACAGGAAATCAATCGAGCTACAATTTTATAGGTTTAACCCTCGGAAATATTTAAAATATTAAGAACATTTCTGGTTAATTACGCTATTTTCTTGTTTTCCGTGCCCGCTGACTGTTAGTTAATTAGTTAGAGACTTCACACGTAGCAGCAGCAGCAACAAGAAGCCTGAAATTATCTCATAGGAGTGTGGATGAAACGTCGGCAAAGACTACGATAATGTTACACAGTTACAGCTCGGAGACCAAGTGAATAAGGAACATTGTCTGGTCATCGAGATATTACATATATAGAGAGATTCTTCTGCATTATATGGCATTAGAGTTTTGCGTGAAATCATTTTACTTCTCTTAAGTTGAGTCGTGCCTCTTACCGCGTAACTTTTCAAGGCTCAATTCTTTATACCGCAAGGTTATTCCCAAATCAGAAAATAATCAGATATATGGTAGATTATTCAAGGGATCCAAGAAAAACATGTTTCTCGTAGATCATTGCATAATAAGAAAAGACTGCATTCTACACGCCAAAGTTCATACCCTAGTAAATTGAAATTATGTCTCTTTGGTTAATTTTGAATTAACCAAAGATAAAGGCTAATGCCTCTGTTAAAATCACTTGGAATTAGTATCTGCTATTTCCATTTAATTAATTTATGCTTCTTCAAAATTGATCAAATTGTAGACAATGAAAAATTGATACATTTAGCCACATCCTTGGTTGAATTGGTTGAATATGAAAATAAGCTACCATATCTAATTCACTGCTTTCACTTGCAACAGAATTCTTCTTACTATTTTTTTTTTTTTGTAAATACTGTTTTACTGCATCGAAATGTTTCACATTGTTGTGGCGGTGAATTTTTGACATAATTCAAGATGCAGTATTTCTTTTTAATGTCTCCGGATAAATTAAGAAAAACTCAAATAACTTTGACAACGTCTACATTAATATCTCCTATCTTACACAACATAGTAGCGTTTGCAAAAATGTACTTTATAGACCATGTATGCTGTTTGTAGGAAAAACGCACAAATCAAGAACTGAGTTTTGAATAAATTCTCGATGAAGTCTATTAGAGAATACTATGTTCTGCTGTTCCTGGCACAAGAGACCACGGAGCAGTGAAACATGAGAAACACAGCCCTTTTTCCATCCTACTACTTTGAAATTGTTAGTGCGCGTCTGCTGCAGCACATAAGAATATTTCTCTCGCCGTCCGGCTAGTACAATAGGGGTCTTGTCCAAAACCACAACATCCTAAAAACCTAAATGTCTTCGCTCTTTTTGAAAACTAGCTTAATGTTTCGGTTTTGTTAATATCTTTCTTTCACAAGATTTCAATAATGTCTCTTCCATTAATTTCTAGGTCTTCTATATTACCAATTACAAGAGATTGAAAATGTTAATTCAATCTATTCTCCGTTTTTATTTTTCTACTTGAGGGATTTTCCGTTGTGTTACCCGGTGCATTTTCCCTCCCAACGGCACAATTTTATTTGCAGTTTCTTCTGTACTATACGAATCCTTTTCTCGCCTTTTTGATAATTTATGGTCTAACAATATTGTATGAAAACGACCTTTAAAAAAAGAGTTTTTGATATAGATCAATATGTTCCAATAAATGAAAAATTAAGTGAAATGATAATCATAAGTCCTTGTTCCTTGTTTTCAAAGCTTTTTACGCAATCGTTTTAATTTACTTACTAGTCTATTGCGCTTATTTGTTTTGAAATTCTTTGAACCCCTTTTAGATCGATACTCCAAATCCTTTCTTTTTCCAAGTCTTTTCTGGTCGTTTTCTTTTGCTTTTCGCCATTTAATTTTCTAGCTTACTCTCTTCAGAATATTTCCCGAATTACTTTATTTTACTATATATATATATTTTACTAAATATTTTATCTGTCCACTGGTTTACTCGTTGTCATGTTCTTACTTCTTGTGATTAGCCTAGGAATGATCTGATGTTGCCGTTCCGCCAGACGAATGGATAATATATATCTTGGTGCTTTTCCAAGATATTGTTTCTGAGGTGTAAATTATTGAAAATAGCCTGGAACTCATGAAAATGTCAAATACTAACCAAAAATAATTCGAATATTTTATGAATATTGAAATTAAAATAATAACAATTAACAAAATAAAGTGTAAGTGCGCGAACTTCACCTCATTGATCCACTAGAATGTAGATATGTATATCTATAAGCTTTTTAATTTATTCGATATATTTAACGTTAATTTTAACTTGTGCATGCTAGAGATTTTCGGATAAATTACTTTTTCCTTTAGTTCGTAGTAATAATAGGCGTTTTCAAAGTATCTCACACTACTGCTCCGCTTTGGTTACTATAAAAACCATATTTTTTATTTGAATATAAAAAGCTTAAAAATGCAACTCTACTTGGATGTTATTTCACAAGTAAACATTGAAAAATATCTGTGAATGAACGTTTTAATAGTTAACAACGACATTATGACGCTTTTACTAACTTAAATGCTTTCTACAATTTGTGAAATGGCCGAAAAATGTTTTCTAGATACCGGTAAGTGCGCGAATGGAAATACCAGGACGAAGAAACTGTCAACATCCGAATCTGTTCATTCCAAAACGAGATTTTCCGACATTGCAGATGAAGAGGGCGATGATAGGTAAGTTATGTCTTATCAATTAATGTTGTAACAGTTCCGTGCGGTTGGATATTACAGCAGACGGTCGTATGTATGAAGGGCAAGACAATTATTTGCCTAACTTTATTTATGCTTCAAACAAAGCTGAATAAAGCTTGTTATTATCAATGCATAACCTCGAAATACCTCAAAATATGATTATTGTATATGAGGTATTATTTTTTGTTATTAGTTATTTTGTTATTAATAGAGCCGCCTACAGGTACTTGCCATAAAAGCTGTTTACAAATTTACTCATACTGTGACCTCGGATGAACCTAACCATGCTTATAAACTCCTTTATTTCGCATTTTTATGAAATATTTTGTTTCATCTAACAAATCCTTACACACTACCAACATTTCAGAAATACAAGGCGACTAGAAAACGAGACAACGTGAGATTTGGTTAAGAGGAAAATACCTTTTATTTGAACGAAAAGTAAAAGTATTACTGAAAGAATCTGTTTGAATTGTCAATAAAAGCTCAAATATCTAACCTGAACGTTGTATCTCAAAATTGTTATTTCTTTTTTTGTCTTTAATAGCCAACGTGATTATTGCAGTTATCTAATGAAAACAAATGCAAGTAGATTTAACTCAAATGATTGATTTCATGTCAACAAAGTGTTGCTCAATGTTGCGGTATAGGCAAGTATCATAGCTTTACGATTGATATTAGAAAGTACCTGATATATATTTATCATATGTGAATTATGCTCTAGAGTGGGTAACAAAGTTTGATAAAGTAGGCTCTATAACAGGTTTAAAGAGGAAAGGCACGTTCATGAAAAAAATGACCCCGTTACATTGATCACTAAGAACTTTCCCAAAGAAATCGTTATGACAAAGAAAATCTATAGAGACTTCTATCAGAAAATAAAATTCCTCCTTACAAAGCAGTGAGACTACATAAACTTAAAAAAGGCGATGATGAGCTTCGTTTAGAATTTCTCTTATTTATGCGAGAACGAACCATGATAAATAAAAGGGTTTACAGTTTCGTGCTAGTAAATGGCCTCCTCGCTCTCTAGATGTTATTCTTATCACCTATAGAGCGGTCGTTGGAAAATACGTATCGTTAGTGGTGAACATGTACAATAAGTTTTCTTTGTTTTGTGTATTGTAATAGTTGCACAATAAACTATAACCACTTATGTACGGGCAAGGCAGGCATATCCAAATTTTGACGCTGCTAAGAGCTTACCAGATGAAGCAAAATCTTTTTATAAGGAATGGCTATTTTTCCTAAAAGTTGAAGGAAGGAAGTTACAGGTACAGTTACATCCATCCAGGGGCGCACTGCATTTCATGACAACATTATACAGGGTCACTTCCATCTGCCATTAGATAAGATGCTTTAAATAATTTGCCAAAGTACACAAAATCCTATTTTATTTATTTACTTATTTATTTTAAATATTCAAATGATATTCTACTTGTACTGTCCCGTAATTTTTCTCCTTCAAATACCAATTAAATCAAAAACCAATTAAAATTATACCCTGTGAATCCCAAAAACATAAACACTATGACCACAGAAGCTCACTCATATTGAGTTTAGGCATGTTCAAACATTGCCAGACAATTCCGTTTTTGACCTATCAACAAAATATCCATGGTTGGGAAGATCTCTTTGATTTTGTTCAGTTTGGAAGCGAAACTACAGTCCACAGAAATGAATGGGTAAATAGACTTAACTTCTTTTTACTACTCTACAAATAACCCATGTATCATGAAATTCATGAAGACTAAAAGGCTACGTAGTCTTTGAGTGTTTAGCATGGTACAATGGAAATTACGTTACACAGTCACATATCTTTGAAGGCTCAATAAATTTACTTTATAACTTTATAAAATAACTACTTTTTATATTGAAATAAACATAAAAAGTTAATTGCAGTAAATATTTCGCGAGTAACACCGTATTCGTAGCTTTTTTCCTAGAATTCTCCCATATATTTTGGGCATAATATTGAGCAAAGTAGTTCCTCTATTGTTCTCACAATCCCTCAAGCTAATGATATAATAATAATTCCTATTAATTTCGGTATAGTGTACAGTGAAAAAGTGATGTAGTACTATTAAAAAAAGTAAGTTGTTCAGTGAAGTTAAAAATACTGTTTTACATATAGCGTATATACGCGAAATTTTAAGGTTACCATTTTTTGGCGATTAAATAGACTTTCCAAACCGTTAACTAACCCTCCATGTACATCCAAGCTCCATTAACATCAGAGCTTAAATAAGGCTCGTTAATTGATTTTGAACAATTTCCCTTTTCTTTTGTCTAGAGTCGTAATATTCCATAATGCAGAGTCTGCGTATAAACTAATATTGTTACATATAATTTGAGATAGATTTAATATGGCTTATATAGTTTAATATATCTGATTTTATGTGATAATTATAAATCAGTAGCTGTTTTATATTATTATATTAATATTGGATATATCTGGAACAAATATGGAAATGAAATCTTTACATATTAGATACCAGGACTCAAAAAGTAGGCAGTAAAAGTGATTTTAATCAACTTTATTGCTCTTTAATGCCTGATACATGCTCATAAGTCTCATAACTGTGACTTTTGTTCTTAATATGGTTGGAAAGCAGTGGAGGGCGAACAGTGATAAATTTATTAATGGCTGCTAGGAGAGTTATCCATAGCATCGCCTTCGCAAAATTTATTTAAAATTTTATATTCAAAAAAGCGTACCTTTCTTCACTAATTGGTACTGTTGGTACTTTATAAACCATGTTATTTGGTGAATTAGTGAATTATGTTGCACTTTTCGTTAGTAGTTATGTAACTCATGAATTTTTGGAACAATTATTTAGAACCATACCAATAATTCAAATAAATAACTTATAATTCAGTCATATTGATTTGTAGCCATATATTAATATGGCTACAAATATATAGTACTATATATTTGTATAAGTACACCATGCGAAATGTCTTGTCAACAGAAGCAATCTTTTTGCAACACATATACTTGCAAATGGATAATTATATTAATTATTTACTTTGTAAGTTGACATGGTTAACAAGCTGCCGTAATATTTCAATGTAAACCGCGATGAAAGACTGGAATTGAACCTATTTAGCACACCAACTACCAATTTCCAGAGATTAATGTAAATTAATGCATAAACATAGAATGCTGTGTATCGGTGCCACATAAATACGTAGTTGATCACCCATACGTGAAAGTAATAAATTTACCCTAAATATTACTATATTTAATGAATTGAAGTATATTAGAGAGATATATTTAATGAGGCTATTCGATTTATAGCCGTAAACTGTTAATTTACGTCGCTGTAAATAGACTGCAAAAAATAGTGAAAATATGGTAAAAAGATGGCTTCCGTTTTCCATTTTGTTTGTTACCTAAACAAACCGCCATTTATTCGGAAATATAAATTAAATAAACCTGATCTGGTACCTAAAACGACATAATACAGATGCGTTGATGTATTTCTACGTTGCTAACGGGATGCTTACAAAGTGTTTTTTTTTTGGGCACCTGTATATTTACTGTCATCTCTAATCGAATACTTTACTGAATCACATCCGCATGTTAATGGCCAATGTAAGATTAGTAACTATTGACCTTCCACGTATGAAACTAGCGTTAGCGTTGCAAAATATTAATTTTTTTGTGGCTACTTTTCGTGCGCTTCACGAAATTAGCAGAGATTAAACAGACTCAGGCTTTGTTGATTCTCGTGAAAAGCCGGTAGACGACATAAATTCATTCTCATAAGATGAATAAATACAAGTCGACATAGTCCCTGCTAATTTCACGAAGTCTACGGAAAGTGGTGAACTTTGGTGTTAACGTATGGATGAAAATAAGAAGGTTAGACAAAATCGAGAATGGCTTCTAGGTTCTTCTCTTTCTTCATATAAACCGAAATTACCTAGTTCAAAAGTGGTTGAGCAAGCACTATGTACAAGGCAATTAGACATTGTCAGCAGAGTTGTAACTGTAAAAGAAACGTGTGTTTCCCCATGATCAAGTTTATCATAAGAGATGTAATAGGAACTGAATTATGACGAAAACGTTAACGTATCATGGAGAGATTCCAAGTTCGAATCATTGTAGATTATTGCTTTTCATAGCTGTGTGGATTCATCACTGTCCACGCATTTTTTATTTAACATTCAAGAAGAAAGAGAGTCGTTAAGCCATAAATCAGGTTTGTTTTTTCTTTATTAAATTATATTATTAACAAAAAATTAGTTATTGACTTTATTAATAACAATTTTTCTGGCGCTACAGTCTTCATGCATGTAAAACATTCCAAATGGTACGCCGACCTTCCTACTAAGATGGCAAATTGATGTAGTCGCGCCACGTTCAGTTGCTACCTCACCAGGTTGGTGACCTGAACGCTATTCATCTTTTATGAAATCTATTCAGAGGAAGCCGAATATTCACTCTTGCAGGACCAGGTTACTTAAATTCACAAGGGAACTAACTAGGATAACCCTCCCAAACGGCTATTTTCTTCTCTAATATTAATATTGTCTAAGTGGTTAACGATGCTTGAATGCTTACTAACGTTTTCATTAAAATCGATCGATATTTTACTGCCATCTACTAAGCAAAAGTGTTGTTACTTTTACATGCTGTCATTTTGAAATCTCTCAAGAGGAACTCCAAAGAATAAAATCCATATTTTGTTACAGAGAAATTAGCATTAATATGTTCTTTAAAAAAGCCTAATCGGCAGATGCAACATTGTTTCTAACATTGACATTTGAAGAAAAACATTAAGATCTTTAAGAAGATAAAGGAAGTGGAAGTGGAAGATTAATTCGCTACAAAATTATATTAATTGAATTTTAATAGTGTACACAAGTTACATAAAAATGGATTGCTTAGAAATTGTAACAAATTAAAGTCACTCAAAAGGACAGTAGTCTTATGGATTAGGAAGGTTTCATATTTTAAAGAACCTACGACCGTGTCAGTTTATGTTATGTGGAATATAAAATTGGAATGTAATGAGGTGTTTGTTCGGAAGAAGGAATAGTATCAGCCAGCCATGATCCTATAATAGCTATAACGTCATAAAAATCTCCAGAGGCTGATGATTGATAACCTAAAAGCACCAAAAGCTTTAATTTCAGATCGGTAGTATCTTCTTCCTTTTTGTCTCACAGATTAGCGAGGATTCAAAAGATGTAATAATGTGTAACATGTTCCTACCGCAAAGTCCGATTAGAAGCATGGTGTAAAATTATCTTGAAACGCACAATTTTAAATAGTGTCGCTAACTATATAATAAATAAGTTGAAGAGAACACGATCAACCTTTTAGGTACTTGTTTAAGTCCGGGGAACTATATTCTTACTTATTTATATTAATGAAATCAACAAATCTAATAATATCACTTAATATATGGACCTAAACCGCACATTTTACATGTTCTTTCATATCATTTTGTTGCAGATCATGGTGGTACACATTTTGTTTGAAATGCCGCGCGAAAGAAACCCATCCATCCTGGCAACCACCCATCTGGTCAAAAATATGTCCGTATCCCTTTTGTCTAACGTACCGGCAATTTTCCAGGATAGTTGCGCTCAGCCTCATTGGTGTTTTACTCTGGGCCGTCCTATACACCATAGTAGGTGACACTGCCGCGCCTGGTGGACTGCTCTTTCAATTAATATTGTTGGCGTTATGCGCTCATTTTGGAGGATTTTTAATGTCGCTGACTACGTTGCCACCATTAATTGGAATGTTGGTCACCGGTCTCGTATTGCAAAACGTTGGCATAGTTGACATCAACGAATCTTTCGGAGAGGTGACCAAAGAGTTAAGGTACTTTAATAATGATTTTAAAATATTTATTATATGTTGTTGTTATTGTTTTTCTTTTAGGAAAATTGCATTGGTCATAATTCTGATAAGAGCTGGTTTGGATTTAGACCCACTGGCCTTAAAACGCCTGAAGTTTATTACCATAAAAGTGGGTTTGGTACCATGGGTAGTAGAAGCTGCAGTGATCGCGTTAACCACGCATTTCCTGTTAGATTTACCTTGGATTTGGGCAGTAATGCTGGGCGTTCTAATAGCGGCAGTGTCTCCAGCTGTTGTAGTATCTTGTCTGTTTCGACTTCGTTCGAAAGGGTATGGCGTCGCCAAAGGCATTCCAACACTAATTATAGCGATAGCAGGGATAGATGACGCTACTTCCGTGGCGATGTATGGTATTCTGCAAAGCATAATGTTCTCCAATGACTCCTTAACGAGCCAAATAATCCAAGGTCCTGTGTCAGTAATAGGCGGAATCGGATTCGGCATCCTCTGGGGCATAATATCGAACTATGCCCCGGAGAAGTTCGACCCGTTTGTTGTTCCGTTGCGAATCTTGATGTTACTGGTAGGTGGTTTAGTGTCTGTGTTCGGCAGCGAGATGATTGGCTATGGCGGAGCAGGACCTCTGGCATGCGTTACCGCTGCATTTGTCAGTTTAGTTTGTTGGTCAAGGAGCGGATGGGAAATAGACGATAACCCAGCTGCTACCGCCTTCGAAATTTTCTGGATGATCTTCGAGCCGATTCTGTTCAGCATCACTGGAGCACAAATCAAGATAAACGAATTAGATCCACACATTATCAGCATCGGCGCTGGCTGTCTAATTGTTGGAGTCGTACTCCGAATGCTTGTTACTATTTTAGTCGGAATTGGATGCGGATTAAATTTGAAAGAGAAGATATTCGTGTCCCTGTCTTTGATGGCTAAAGCAACAGTACAGGTACGAATTCCAAACGCAAATTTGTCGCTAAAGGTATCGTAGCAATTTTCTGTTGTATTTAAAGCAAGAAAGTGCCAAAATGATATTATTGATTATCGTATGAAACTTCGTTATAATCTTTGTGGAACTGAGGTAACAGTGCAATTCAAATTAATTCGTACAATACTAAAGTGCACTTATACGATATTCTCCCACGAAATAAAAATACGTAAGGATTATATTATTACATTTGCTACGTCTTTTTCATTCACTCGCTAGAACTTATCAAGAACCTTCTGTTAAATTCACATTTATTATTTCCGGTTTTAGCACATTAATACTGTTTTTCTTCTAGACAATATTTCATTAAAAAGTTAATAGCTTTCCTAAAACAGTTAATGCTTCCTGTATTTACTGCGACTACTACTACTACGGAGAATTTAAAATGAATGTATAAACTAACAATACGCACGGAATGGGTTCTTAGAACCTAGTTAGTACATTATGAAAACAATCCACGTAGTACATTGCTGGATGTAAAATGTTATTTTTTACTTATAAAAAAAATGAAGATGAAATTCGTATCAATCTATCTAGTATTATGCATTGAGTTTCATTTATTAAAAGTCTTTGGACTTTAAAAGTTTCCAAAGGTTTGAACGATGCAATAATGTAACTTTCTCTAACTGCTGTGATTTTTTTGGGGCATTTTATTGAAAATTTTAATGATTAAATTGCTTAATTTGGAAATTAAGGATAATTTAAGGTAATTCCGAACGATTTTGCAGCTTTCACTTATTTAATTATAGTTTTTATTAAATAATACACCTAAAATGTCACTTCCTTAACATCTGAAATTATAAATATGTATATTTTCCATCAGCTATATATATATTATTATGTTGCATCACTTACAAGGGAACCGAAGTTCTCGGGAAGACCGAGTACCATGCTATAGGAACAAGGCAATTTTCTTCAACAACCAAATCCAACCAATGAACGATTTTTACGTTTTTCTTGGGAATCATAACAAATCCTATTTTTTGGTTAACGCACTACGAGGGATCCGGATACTCTGTATCTTTAAAATTACTCTTTTGTTATTTTTTAATATCAAAATAATTTGAAGCACATTGTACATTTTATCCTTACATTCACCTTGCTTGTGCCGAAACTAGCGAAATGCTGTTAGACTTCCTGACCAGTTCGTATAGGACTAGTAATAAATTTTGTTTTCTTCCATCAATTTCCTGCTATAGACCTTTTGTGTTTAATTTCTTGTTTATAGATCAATCAACGACTTGTTAAACATTATTATCGATCTTTTAATTCCCTGTTTGGCTATCTAAATTTGTTATGCAATAGGAATTTGTGTATACCTAATAGTAATCCTTTAGTTATCCTTATCGCGGTCCCTTGTCGTTTATTTTCCCCGAAAATACCTTAACCACATAATATTACTTCAAATTATCATAATATAAGAAATAATAATTTGGTACCACGGTCCCTAATCATATACTTTCCCAAAAATAATTTAATCAAAAAAATCTATTGTAGTTTCTCAGATATTAAAAAAAGTACAAAAGTCGTGAAAATACACTCCGCCAAAAAAGTATCGCATAATTTAGTTTTGAATAATTTATTTTGTAATTTATTGCATAATTTAGTTTGTAGCATAAAGTTGTAAATATGCCTTAATGCGCTCTAAGATATAATTTCTATGATTGTTTAAATAAAATACAGGCCAAATAAAAACAAGAACTGATACTTGAGATTTTTATTAAAACAAGAAATATATAATTTTGGAAAGAAAAATGTCATAACAGTAGCTTTTAATACTGAGTATTGCCACCTCTGGCTCTTATGACCGCTCGCATACGGTTGGGCAGAGATTCGATTAATCTCCGTATATAAGCCTGATCCAAATTTTCCCACTCGTCACGGAGAGCATTTTCTAGTCCATGCAGGTCCGCCGGGGCAACATTTTGGGTTCGTATCCGTCTGTGAAGGAGGTCCCACACGTGCTCGATAGGGTTCATGTCCGGACTTACCGCAGGCCAATCTAAAACAGGAATACCAACATCGATTATTGCAACATGCGGTCGTGCATTATCCTGCATTAACATGAATTCGTTTCCTATAATTGGCGCATATGGTACTACATGTTCTTCTAAAATTTCCGTAATATACCTGTGGGCAGTCAGTGTACCTCTGTCTACTGGTACTAACTCTGTACGACCTGTTAAACAGATGCCTCCCCAAACCATAATAGAGCCACCAGCCAAATTAGGTCTAGGTCTGATATTACACTGCGATTAGCGCTCACCGTCTCATCTGTACACTGAGATACGCCTATCTGAGGTGTAAAGACCAAATCTTGACTCATCTGTGAAGAGTATATTGGCCCGGTCATTAATGTTCCAATTCACACGTTCTCTGGCAAACCTTAGGCGAGCCACTCGGTGGTTCCTAATGAGACGAGGGTCTGTCACAGCTACTCTAGCTCTTAATCCACTCTGTCGTAACCTATTCCAAATAGTTTGAGTACTCACACGAGTATTTCTGACTCTAGCCAAGTCGTTCTGCAATTGTCTCGCAGTTACATATCTTCGACGTAATGCTTGTAGTAGTAAATAGCGGTCATCTTGGCGAGTAGAACATCTTGGACGATCTGGTACAGGTCTTCTACTGTAATTGCCTGTTGCCCTATATCTGGCTACGGCTCTAGAAACACTTGACCGATTGATGTTCATCAAATTAGCAACGTATGCTTGAGATCGTCCATCTTCGATTAAAGCAACCATAGCAGCCACTTGTTCTGAAGTTAAGTTGCTCATTTTAGTTTTAAAAGCGTTGGTACAGAACTCTGACTTCGTACTTTAAAATTTGTCCGTATAGGAAGACTTTCAATGAACAACTGAACAAACCTTACACATATGCATTTTTCTAAATGTGTTCTTTTAGAAAAAAAAAAAGTAAAAAAGCTATGTTCCATGATTTTGTTAGTGTTTTTATAGTTCACATACACGAGGCAAACTTTTTGTGGACGTATAAAAATATCTTGGTTTATAAATGCCCTTTTTTAGTTTATGCGATACTTTTTTGGCGGAGTGTATATGTGGGCACTGGACCTTATAATCAGGCAGTTCGGCCTATACCATGGCACCTTTTCAGTCCCTATAGTTTCATCGAAATATGAATTTTCGGGCTACCGGTGTTCCGTTGTTAATAGGAACTAGTGACAAAACAATGAGATCAGCTTAATTTTTCAAGGAATATAAGATGCCTATTTAGAATCTTACAAAGACTTTTGACTTATGGACCACGTTAAAATAAATTTAATGTACGTATAAGTTTTAGGTGTTTAACTGTAACGGAAATGATCTTCTAATCAATCATCTCTAGATGTCTTTATTTAAATTAGCATTTATAATGTTGTGCTGTCCCTAATTTACTAAATATCACAATATCTTTGATTCTAACAATCTAACCTATTCAATACAAACAGTAGCAAGTGTTTCTAATCAAAGAAAATATTAGGAGCATCATTCTTTATCAAAACAGTTTGAACAATAAATAATTTTCATCGTTGGAAATAGGATCCACTATTTCGGACTCAAGTCCCGTAGGTTATGCGCTATCGGAAGGAACCATACCAATATCCAACTAATCTGCAAATAAATACTTTGCTCGAATTAATGAGCAACATTGTATTTACTTTGTTCATATTTACACTACCGCAGATGGTACAAACCTACAATGATTTATACCTAGCGGAGCCGCAGTCACATAATCAGTTACCGTTGAGCTTATGCTAGACATATATCAGAAACTAAGCAGATTCCATATTTGTAATTCCGCTGACTTGACTTATTTTGTTCGAGGGGCCCAACTTTTAGAAAATGTCGGTACATTTTTCAACTTTTGGTTGCGTCAAATATAACCTTAATTTTCTTAAGCGGATTGTCGCAATTTTTATAAAATAGTTGAATTCGGCAACTAATTTGACCTGTTTCTTCCAAGTCTAAACATTACCGTTTTACAACTTGATTTTTATGAAAATTATAATAGAAACATCCAAGTATATCATCCCTTATTTACTCGGTACGCAAAAGTGTTTAAGTGAAAGCATAGGTATGGGCTATTGAAAAGTATTTCTATTTTCGTATTGTACAGGGTGTTAGTACTTATTGATACACGTTACTCCAACCGTTAATATCTAACGTAATTTCAAATAGAGCACCCCTGCATATTTATATCGCGGATAATCGAATATTAAAATCGCCACCATTCTCTAGAAGCGTAAAGAGGCACCATTTCTAAGTCAGCAAGCCAACTATTCTCGCCAAAGAAGGTTCTGTCCGGTTTGTGTCAGCATTTTAGTGGCGGATGTTTTGCGTGCTCATCGTTTTTGCAATGGTCTCGTGAACAGCGGACGGCCGTAAAGTTTTGCTTCTTGCTCGGAGAAAATGGCACAAAATCTCTTGGAATTTTAAAAGCGGTACAAGGGTGAAGCTACAGGGAAAACTCAACTGGTTGAGTGTTTTTTACCGGCTCAAAAGAGGTGAAATCCATAGCAAACCTGGTCGTCCTACCACGACCTGAAGGAATTGAGAGAATATCAGAGGTGACTGGTAGTTCAGTTCAGCGAATTTGTGTGGTTGCCAATTTCATCTGTCGATTGCTGATTGCTGAACAAAAACAAGGTGCCGTTCTTTTGAAAGAAGAGAAATAATCCAAACTTTTTCCGAGGTAATCGCTTTTGATTGTTGAAGATTGTTGTTATTGATTGTTGATCAACCATTATGCTGGGGTTATGGCCGCGGAACTAAGCAACAATTTAGCCAGCGGTCGGAGTTTACTCCAGAGGGTAGGAGAGTTACTTAGGTGTTCTACCGGGAAGGTTTGAAAAGATTGTGCAACAATTTACGTCGGAAGAAACCCAGTTTGTGGTAATCAGGTAACCTTCTTTTCCACCACAAAAACGTTCCTGCTTACACAGCCCTCTCTATACGCCAGTTTTTGGATAAACATTCGAGGAATAAAGTTCGACACTTTCCGTGCGCTTCCCGAAATTAGCAGAAACTAGACCAACTAAATACGAGTCAGCCTACTTTCTGCTAATTTCGTGAAGCGCACGAAGAGGGGCGAACTTAATTTATGACCCATGTGCCCATGTGCCTCACGCATCCTATTCATGTGACCTTTTCTCTAGGCTCCTTTTATTTATCCAATGGAAAGAGGCAAGAAAAGAAAGCGTTTCGCCAACAATACCGATGTGAAGAAAAAAAAAGCGGTGAAGACGCTCGCGGGCATCACAAAGGTCGAGTTTCACAAATGCTTTCAACAATGTAGTAAAAAATTAGGCGAGGAGATGATAGTAACAAGGCCACAGAACAGTTTACACACACAACTTACTCATTAAAAGGCGACTGAGGGTACGTCAAGCTATAAAAGCTTGTACATTCCGTGTGGTGAACACAAAAAGAAACGCACTAGTGCCAATGGAAGGTACTTTGAAAGAGATTGAAGGTCTTTTGTTTAAGCATTGAATAATTAAACGAAAAGAAAGCAAATTCGGTTACTGTTGTGTATATCTTTGTACGTCTGAATTTTTAATGGCAGTTCGATATTGTATAGAATAGCGCTCACGTAGAGCAGCACACGTCAAATTCGGGAAAGAAATTTCATATTTCCTTTTAATTTTGAAGGGCTACAACTGGCAAAACAAAAGAGCTAAAGGGTTGCGTTTAACCCCAATCGATTCCGGTTAATTCTCTATAAGAAACAACCGAATCTTGTCTACTGGTGATGCATATCTAAGGAAATAATCGACAGGAATTGGAGCGATGTCGATTTTCTGTCCGTTTTTCACGTAATTCTTTGTTGGGCCGAAGAACTCAAACGTCCATATCTTACAAACCGTTAGAGGTAGCGGGCTAAAATGTTATGCAAAATAATGGGCCATTGATTGGCATCGATAAATTAGTGCAACTCCATACTCTTTTTCGGCCTTTCAAACATTTCATCTGGTTGGGTTTAAATTTTTACGGCTCGTTTATATCTCGGCATCAGAACGAGCTAGGAAGTTAAGCTTGGGCTCGCTCGAAATTTCTCAGCAAGTACTTTAAAAGTGAGAAAATTCAACTCCCTTGACTAAATTCTTTTTTTCAACTTTCAAGGAACTGGGTCACCTTCAAAGTTGAACAGTGCAGTGGATAACGCAGCCGTCCGAAGAGAAAAGTTCCCCTTTGTACAAAATAAGTCTGCGAATTTACAAACTTGGACAGTTAGTTTTTAATATGTGGCCAACGTACGCGTCTGGTGACCACCTATTTGCTAGCGAGGCAATTATGTTAGGGTAGAAGCACGTGTTGTGCATTATTATCATTATAACGTTTTGTATATTGAAAATATTTGATACAATTATTTACTGATGGTGTGCGCATGATAGTTCTACGTAACATGATTATACCGTGTCTAATTGAGTTAAATTTTTATTCCAGGCTGCTTTAGGACCTGTTGCCTTAGGTTTTGTTTTGGGACAAACACCACAAGAATCGTACGGTGAAACGGTACTTATGATATGCGTTCTCTCAATTATGATAACAGCACCCACGGGCGCGATATTAATCACAATAACTGGACCACGATTGCTCACTAAAACTAAATTACCTGCTCCTACACCCGAGGGATGGAGAAGAAGCCACAGGCCGTCCATTAGAGACATCAGTATTATTGATGAAGAAGAAGAACGACAGAATAACATTGAAAATCAAAACACAATAAATATTGAAAAAGACAGTCCCTAATTGGACTCCTATTGTTGATAATTTATTAGTACTGAGTTACTATATGGTTGCCTATAGCCAATTGATACATGATATGTAATGCAAATATAAAAAAGTTGTATTGTAAAATATCTAGTTGTAAATTAAAATGTATATAGTATTTATATCTTATATTAGTTATAGCTTTTTTTTATATATTTGCCTTGGCTTATTGAGAATTATCCCAAACTGCTCAATATAACAAATGCGGTTCATTTTAAACCGTTTTCCTTTCCAGCGGCATTGAAAATTCAATTTGTAAATATAGCCCAAGTTTTACTAAATAATAAATCCTATTTTAACAAGTTATAATTTGTAATTATTTTATGTAAAAATTGTCTTAAGCATGACAAAACACAATAGCACCAATACAGTGATTCTTTCGTTTCCGTTATTCGAGCAGTTTCAGAGTGACTGAATGACTAAATGAAAATTAAAAATTTATTGGCTGATATGCGAAAAATATCTCAAATTATAATTATGCAAAATAATCACATTACAGATTCCAGCAACATGTGTCTATCCTACTTCGCTTGATACATTTCCTCAATTAACTATATGTATCTCTTGATGGAATCGCACGCCCTGCTCTTAAATTTGCCGAGATTTTTCGGAAATCTGCACCAATGTTTATGGAGAAATTCAATCTTCATATTATCACCTATTCACCCTAAATTAACTTCTTGGTTCCTAAGCACAGGAAAAAAGAACACCAAGTAAAAACTTCAACATCGTCATGGCTTTTGGGAAGTTTTTGGTATTCAAGTCGTTAATAAGCCTGCAAATTTTAGTGCCATAAAGAAAATTTTCAGGCTTTAATTTTTCTAAACTTACTTCGGGGAACGATCAATAAATACATTTAAAATATTCCCCTTCTTTACGTAAGCTTTAACAAATTGTTTTCATGGAGCGCACCTTAAGGTGCTACGTCATTTCGACGGTGCCAGCGTAATACGTGCTACTGCAAAAAGCCGACAAACGTGATGCGAACTGTTGTTCCTAAATTCTTTGCTTCAAATGAAATCGTTTAAACATCTTTGGCAATCGAAAACAACTTTTTACTGGCTTGTGTGTGTTATCAACTAACAAGAAAACGTTCCAAGGAGCGGAACTGCGAGTGGACTGAAACTTGTAAAATTTGGTAATATTGAGGACCCATCGACTATTGTAAAAGCTCCGTTTCTCCTTTCGGCAAAGTGTCACGTTTAAGATCTGAAAATCACCCTTAAAATGTCGACAAATTTTTAATTTTTACAATTTACACCGTTATTACGAATGATATAATAAGATAACCCCATCGCTTTTACATTTCTTTTAATCTAAATTCACAATGAAAAAATATTAAAAAAATATATATTATTATTAGTTTATTTGTTAGTGACTTTCGTTTTCTGAAGAAAAGGATGTACATATGCTAATATGTATATTCTTTTCTGCTTCGGTAGAAGCATTAAATACGCTTACTTTCTTCTATTTGATTCACGACTACAAAAAGCCACAAAGACCACACGACCATGAAGAAATTACATAATTGACCATATTTTTCAAGCATTTCTCCCAATAACATAGGCTGCTATAGCCACGCTGCTGTACTATGGATCTTGATACATTTTTAGATTCTTAATCTAAGAAATTTCCCTTTTTTTATATTTGCTAAAGTACTGCCACTAACCGGCAGAAACGAATGCACACATATTGGCGGCGATGATATATTTCGATAGCGGTTAGACATGATTCATACGCATACAATTAGTATGTGTAGGAATGATTAGTTCGATTAATAATGGCTCCTTTAAGTAGTACGTAATTACAGCAGACAAACGTGAAAACGATTGCAGAAACTAAGTGGTAAATACCTTTGGCAAGTTCAATACATATATCGGTAATCCAACTTGTAATGTTGGTTACAGATGAAGGTCCGAACATAGTTAAAGCTGGAAAGTCACTAACACAATCTCATTCTTATTTGTTCCATCAACCTCTTTGCCCCACGCATGTCAGCCAGCACATAATTCTAGCATAGCTAGATTTATAAGAAACAGTTACGCAAAAATAGATAAGTTACTAGTTTCTTCCAAAAACAGTTTTTATTAAATCTCCGAAACGCAGGCTTACGTCAGTCTACATCCACAACACAATCAAACTAAAATAGTAAATAATTATTAAAGAGGACAAAGGCGGATGAAATTACTTTCTTGCAGTGACTAGACAGACTCGTGTTTTGTCGACTATCGGGGACACCAGTAGACAACATGAATCTATTCTCATGAGGCGAATAGATACGAGTCCACCTAGTCGCTGCAAAAAAGGAATAACTCCACCTGCCATGTCATCTCTACTTATTAAGTTTAAATATCTCTATTTAAACTTGAAACAAAATAAAAAAAAAACAAGCTCAGAAGTGAATCGATCAATTTAAAAAAAAAACCAAAGGCTAAAATGTATTGTTTCAAGATATCATTGAAATAAGATACTACTTCATATCCTTTTATATTGATACTTTTAAGGGTGACAGAGAGTTAAAGTGACAATATTTGCTAAAAAGGTTGTCTCCCTAGAAAATACGTATTTGTGTGCGTACAATGTGCGACTGGCGAAATAAAAAGCGGCATTCTACTATTTGCCAAGTTTCGATCCAATCGGTGATCGTTACCCCCGAATGCTAGCGTATCTATTAATAATGTGTACTCTATAATAATAATAATGTCTATTTTGCATCAAAGTTACAATAACAGGATAATAAGTAGGTACAAGTGTATATATAAAGCCGTAAATGAAGAACGTTCTTTTTTTATTTAAATATATAATATTATCTTTATGTACCTTTTTTATGTAATAAAATAATTGTAGTAAAGCCAATAATGGTAATTTCTACTGACCGTGTGTAAAACTTCAGTTAATTCTTATATTGAGAAGTAACTAATTCTCAAAAAATCAACGAAAAACGGACACAAGTAAAACAAACCACATATGAACTTTGCTATATAGTATTTATTTAAAAAATCGCACATTTTATGTGCATATATTTTGTAATCTTACATACATATTTATTTTCTAAAATAAAAATTTAACTTATTTAAAACAAATCTGGACAGGCAAGGCATCTCTTAAAATACGTAAAAATTCTGTTCATAATAACATACTTACAGTACAGTTACATGTACATAACAACAAAATGTATAATGAAACAAATTGAAAGAAAAGGATTCAATCTTACTCTTCTGATATTCCACTATTTTTGTTTTTGTGTATATGTGTATTTGTGATTTTATTAAGAAAATTTACCTACGATAGAATTTGTATATCTTTAATAGCTATTTACATTGTATCAAATTCTTAGCTCTGTTATAATAATATTTGAAAATTCAATAGACTATCACTCAATATTCATAACATCAGCGTATGAAAAGTTACACAATTATCTCTAATACCTCCTCTTACGTTTTGTTCATCCTTTACATAGTTTGTTTAATTTTTATCTTGTATTTTTGTTGCATTAAATTGTTCGTTGAGAAAGAAATATGAATCATCTAACGCCATACATAATCGTATTTACATAGAACATATTCGTTAATGCATATAGACAAAAAATATACTGTAATTCTTTACTACATCTATATAAACAGTATTTTTGTAATTATTTGGTCGGTGGTGGCATACTCCTCGCGAGGATACCACTTAAAGTTTACTCTCCACAGTAAACGTCGTAGTATTCAGTAATTTTTACTATCTACTTGTTAGATTGAAAATATTTCTTTAAAATTACTGTAAATACATTTTTATGGATTAAATAATGTACGAGGCATAGAGATGTTCAGTCGCATGTGGAATTTCTGTTGCTAAAGGTAAATGTAAATAAATAACTTCTATCAGTGTCTTGTTATCCGAAGGACAACAATAACATGAAGAATTCTCGTATTTAGAGAAACAAATAGTTCCAATTTTATAAATTAAGGATGTAGCAAAAGCATTGTTTTAAGTAAGTCCTATTTTGAAATGATAGATACGTTAATTTATTGTCAATATAATTCATACATGTTATTCACTGTTGTATTATACTTTGCCTAAATTAAGGTAGTGCTAATGAAGAATTAAAGTCTTCCACAAGGCTCGAAATTACTTTAAAATTGTAATAAACACAAGCGTGTACTAATATCTCTTTATAGTGACTCTGATCTGGTTCCTTTTATTTAATATGTTACAGCTTACAAATGTTATTAGACTGCTCTGCAGAAAAGTTAACAAAAAAATAAGTAATATATACATATAATATATATAATAAAAGAAGGACTATTTTTGGGAATCCGCCAAGTCAACGTTACAAAAGTGTCGGCGCACTTCGCATTGCATAAGTTTAATTAATTAATTCGGGACAATTGTTTCGAGGATGCATCGATACTTCAACTGAGTCGATTAAGCTTGTCTGGTATTTAATCATGAACGTACATACAACGTATACTAAACGTACATGTATTTAATCAATAAACTTCTCTATGCTTTTATCAATATATTTCATCTACCAAACTAGCGTTATATATGTAATGCAATGCCTATACATATAGCGCAAATGCAACGAAAACAATTGATTGTCACATTCGATACATCGTTAAGTAATTACAACCAATTCTAAATGTATCCGAAGATTGTAGATAATAAAAATTACGTGTTTTGCTGAGTAATGATAATTGCTTAAAAAACAATATATTACATTATGTACTGCATTTATCCAGTTAGCACTTTTTTTTACAAACTATTCATTAAAGCTTCGTTTTTTTTTTTTCTTGTCTAATTATTCAATTATTCCATGTACTTCGTTACTATTTTTAATATATTAGGTTATCTAATAGCAGTGCAATATTTTTTGTTTTTAATCAATCATCTAAGACCTCATCTAATTTTTATAATCAGTCGACGCATAACATCGAAATGTACAACAAATATCACCTGACGAATAACTTTGGAACAAAAGCGTATAACAAAAGATACAGATTCAGTTCTTTTTAGTTTAGGTATTCTGTATTGGTTTTCAACCATTAGTATAAGCTACTTGGTATAATATATATAAAATACATAAATTTATATAGCTCTCTTAAATTTACAACACTGGATAACTAGTCGAGCAATCTCAGTGTATCAGGTTTGAGTTTAAAAATAAAGAAAGAACAGTGTTAAATCGCCTTTATGACTACCTTAAACTTAAGCAAACTAGGCTTTCAATGAACGAAATAATAAATAGTCATCTACGGAAAATAACCACCATTCGTAACCTATTTCTATAATATCATATCGTATCGTGCTTTGACGGGAGTAAAATCATATAATAAATCTATCGGTAAACCACTAAGGCAAGATTGATAAAAATTTTATAACAAATTTATATTAAAATCACTTTGCTTAAAGCATACTCCGTCATCGTAATGACAATTAATTTCATTCAAGGAATATACTTATTTAAAAATTGAGCTATTACTCAAATATGGCACCAAACTGGTCGAAATTACTAGTCTTTGAGACTATAGTTCATTGTTTTTACATTTAATTGGATAAACTTCGATCACAATTACGAAACAGCCCATTGAAGAGTGATGTACAAATCGATTTTCAATCGTAATATCGCTGGTGACTTCGAAATTCGTGATGATCCTCAAAATCCATATCTGCGAATCGTTCCAGGAGTTCCTTTCTGTAATTTCTACCCTCCTGACGTTTAGGCTCAAGCTTACGTTCTTCCGAATAACGACTCTCCCTTCGTTCCTCGCTTGTTCTAGGTCGATCGTATCTTCTGCCATCTTCTTCCGATCTTCTCCTGTCTTCGTATCGCCTATCCTCCGCTCTCCGATCGTCTCGAAATTCTCTTGGAACTTGCGGCTTGTAGTAAACTTCCGTTCTAGGACTAAGATCGTCATCGTGAATTTCCTCTTCAATGGGGTGCTCCGTAGAAAGCCTCCACTATATGGCGTTCAGAGGTCTTCTCGATGATCCCCTATGCGTTTGATATTCCTCGTCTCTCCTGTGTTCCCTGGGAGCTAACCTATCCGCACCTCTATCCCTATAATCTTCTGTGCCCGCTAGATGCGACGAAAAATGTGTTTGTCCGGAATAATCTCTTTCGGTGTACTCGTCGTATTCCCGTTCCCTTTCTAATTTAGGTCTACTTCTCGTATGAGCCGTATGGAAAGTGGAAACTGTAGATATAGACAGAAAAGAAACGAATCAGTCGGTGTTAATAGGAACATCTACCGGATACTCACAAACGAAAGTCAAACTCACCCCGTAAACAAATTATACTTTACAAAGAAAACTAAAACTAAAATTCACAATGCACAATATGTACATACATCATACTTACAAATGCAGTTATACTTTAATATATTTTTAAGCAAATAAATCTGTGGATCCGGCTCGCCATATTTTGCCTGGACTTGGCGCTACTTCATCTTTTGCATTTTTATTTATTTATCGCGTGTGAATACAGCGCAAGCGCAGCAGCATAAGAAAGAGCAGTGCGTAGTTACAGCGTTGACAAGCGTAATCGGGAAAAGAGAAAATGAACAAGATTAGCTAAAGTAATCGGAGCAATAGCTAGAACAGTAGTAAATATTTCAAAATACCAACGACACAATACGTACGAATTTTAGCGAACAGTACTGCGCTAATTAATGCATGAATGTAACCAACGTACGTTACTTAGTATTCTGAAATATTTGATTATCGCAGTCAGAAAAGAAAATTAAACACCGTGCAGAAACCTGTGATTTACATATTCTTAATCAATTTCTAATAGCCAGCTGGTATTGGCATCATGGACCCCGCAAAGTCTGAAAATATTCCACGATTGTACAAATTGCGAAAAGAAAATACGAACTGGAATTATTTAAAGTTTTATTTATTTAGCCATTGCAAAACACACAGATTTACGTCTATTGTATTAACTCGATATATTGTAGATATATATTTTTTGGTTCTTTCTTATATTGGACCCATAATAGTGTATATTTCGACATAAGAGAATATAATCAAAAAAAATTGCACGTAGTTCCCTTCCTCAAATTTAGGTTATACAATACAGAGTTGCTAAGAAACTACTACGTTTAACCTAATACTTTTTAAATATGTAACACGTAAACAATAAATGCAGAGTTTACAACATGCAGTGTTCACAAGAAAGATAGCGATTCTAATGAATCTACAGAGTCCCAACTTTGCAATCCAATATATCTAACAGCCGGTCGACTACCTCTAGTTTCGTGGCTGTATCCGTAACCTTCGTGATGGACTGGAAAGATTAGTATAGAGTTATTAGTAAGTAAGAATAGAAATAAGTAAGCGGTACAGTTCGTGTTGGAGAAATGTTAGTTATGTCGTGCTAGTAATGATAAAATTAATAGAAAGGAATTGTAAGTTTGTGTGATGTTGGTATGCGGATAAAATTTGGAAGATGTACCTGGTAATGCAGGTCGTCCTTGTTCCCCGCTGGGCGAAGCTTGAGGGGAACTACCCATTGGTCTAGGTACATTCGAAATAACTTCTGGATGTGTCGCTCGCCAGTACGCCTAAGTTATAAAAAAAAGAAATAGATTTCAGCGCAACTATCCGACGTTTTAGGCGTGTAATACAAAGAAATTAATAATTTACCCGAACATTAATACATCTATAACCAAATGTAACATTTTATTGATTTTTAATTCAGATAATTCTACAGAAACATTAGATCGTTACCGACTGAGTAATTCTCTTCCAACGTCTACTATTCTTGTTAATTCCTAACGAATCTATTTTTTTTCAATTTTTGCAATTGGGATAGTTATGAAAACTTAAGAATACCCTTTAATCCTGAAGTGAGATGTATTGCCTAAACTCGATATCGCATTTGTACTATGCTGTGATTGTAATATGAATAGTAAATGTAATGCATTTTGTTCACTTGTATAATTCGATGTTAAATTTAAATCAAGATCAATTATGCAATGGCTCACTCGAATGATAAATCACATTTTCTTCTGGTAGGTAATGTGTTGTTAACAATATCGTAGAAGAGTGCTTTCGTGCTCTGGACTTATTAACGGTTACTACAGACAGGTTTTTATAGATATCATGTCAGAAATCATTTATTAACATTAATTACTAAAACATTCCTTGAATTTTCTGCTGTAACATGTGTTCGGTTACTCGTTGGAACATCTTTAAATATAGAAAAGCTTCTTTCCACAACATGTGGGGGGAGCATGGTGAAAATGGGACCCATAATCCTCGTGTTTACTGACATTGCGTTACTTTCGTTCCACAACAGTTTTAATATTGATATTCGAGTTGCGGGTAAATATTTCTGTGTCGGCTTTTTTACATTTTTTTTATTTATCTATTATATCATTTAATCTTTCAATTCCATCTTCTAGTTGCATTGTTTGTAAACAAAATGCAAATTACACTTTCTAAAGATGGACCGTGTACCTGAGCTTTACATTTGCTTGTGTTTTGCGCATCCTCATTTAAATTGTTTATTACAGCAGGTACGTTTTCCAAATTGTCTGCACAAAATGAAGAGGCTAACCACATCACCTATCTTGTTACGACGACTGGAGACGGAGGTAAGGAAAGTGCTATCCATTTGTGTTTGTATGAAGCAACTCTTGTAAATGCTTTCATGAAAATTTTTTTGCGTAATTAATTCATTAAAGTTCGAAAATTGCTGACTAATAAACATGTACAGCATATTTTTGGAGATGACTTCGAGCAATTTTTCAGCTTTAAGCATATAAACTGCAGCGTCACTCACAAATTCCTACTGCTGACAGCTTCCGTATTGTATCAGCATTTGCACGTCCTATTATTTTGAAGACTATTAAATATGGTTTTGTTGGGCGATCCGTATACAAAACACCAACAATGACGTGCTTCGCTCTAACACATCATCAGTTTTTCTTACGCTTAACGCTTACATTGGTTTTACAACTTTTCTGTTTGGGAGATGTATATTGGGAGATGTATTTGTATATTTTAGCTTTTCCGTAACGTTGATTCGTCGGGAATACTTCTACTGTATATTTTCGGAAAGGTATATTTGCAGTCACAAGGGCTTCTCAAAGACTTAAAAATCTTATTCGAGACGATGAACATCGGCCAAACAAATTGTACAATAAATCTCTTCAATCTCTCTCTAAAACTTTAAAACAATCATAATCCTTAATCCAGGTATTTATGAGCTCTTGGTGAGGACGTTTGTTAGGCGGCATAGTAAAAATAGAAGAAAACAACGAAAACTTAAATTAAGATGTCTACAGGAATTAAAAATAATAATAATAATAATTCCAATACTAGGCGATCAAGTGAAATCAAGCTTCATATTCTGAAATTGCTCCATTAAAGTATACTAAAGTAAATATGGTAGAATAAGATAAAACTATTAAAAGCTAACGCAAGAATGAAGATGATGACAGTAATCGGAAAAATGAAAATAACTGTGGAACAAACTAAACTAACACTATATAGAAGAGATTAAAGAAATTCTAGAAATTCTTCAGAAAACGAATTAAATGCATAAAGAACAGAGCTCAAGACAACCATAAGTTCTGACTACACATTAATAACTGACTCGCGGGACTTGACAGAGGGATGCGTGTAAATTGACACGACTCTATATGAACGTTTGCAGCAAATGATAGAGGCGGTCTTCGATCCGCAGTATAACTTCCATGTTGTAATTAGCACCAAGAGAAAGTAGGTAATCGGTATAAAATTGAATGGAACACTATCAATACAGTCAAAGAAAGATTAAATTAATTAATTAATTTAATTAAGGTCGATTATGCAATTGAGGAGGGTCCTAGGTTTCTAGTTAAGGCTCTAGAGTCTTGGTTGAGATAATTAATAATTTTTTTGTTCAGGTTCCGTTACAACCAAAACAGAAAATTCTAAAAAGTAACTTGAGAGCATCTTACAAACCATTAACGGTATAGCTCGTCTTACTTACATGCAAATAGGATGTTTTATTTATTGTGGAAAAAGTTGCAAATGTCCTGGTGTATTATCGTAAAGCAGTTTCTTTATTCTGATCTATTTCCCATTGCGTTAAAAGTAGGCAAGACTATACCAACTTTAGGCATACGCATCTTTACATAGATTTTCATTCTTTTTTTAATAAATACAGATTAATAAATACAGATATTAAATACTCTAATCAACACGGGTGTCTATTAACTAATTAATTAACACTGCGAGTCATGCGCTTTGTGATAGTTGGCGCGAGCGAATGCCCTGCTACGATCTTCTGCCTTCTTAGATAGGTATTCATTTTTTTTTATTGTTTACCCTTCTGTAATACATATATTATATTATATTATATGACAACTATAATTTCAGGTAGAAATAAATATATACCGGAAAACAGATGCAAGAGCTTCTTAAGTGAACTTAGTCATTTAGGTTTCTACTTTAATATTAATAAGTAAGTAGTAAATACTAGTAAGTAATACATCGTTTTTACCCATTGTCAAAGACGTTGTGATGCTTCGAGGCTGACAGTCAGGTCAAGTGTGATAAGCAGTTTCACATAAAGTTGTGAAGGCGAGCTTTTTGGTATTGCATGTGGATCAGCATTTGTCTTTGAAACAGCATTGAAAGGAACTCGTAATCAAATTGACCTGTATTATATTAAATTTCTTTTTAAAGATCTCCGTTACATCGAGATTGTTTTACGGTATCTTTAGGATGGGTCATCAGTGTTGTACAAAGTTCTTATTTGCTCAAAAAGAATGCTGAGTACAATTGCCATTGTTCCTCCTAGTCAAAGTTGTAAAACGTTAAAAATGTTAATTTACTGCCACGTACATACATGTATCTAATAAATCTGAAAAAAAGGTATTAATAATCAATCATAAATCTGCAGATTAATCTCAATTTTATCGATGAATATTTTAGAGATTTGATTAAAGAAACACATATTGCAAAATATAAAGAATAAATAGTGTTTTCTATACAAGCTGATAACACCTTTACCTTCACAACACCGAAACTCATAGTCGCAAATTTCAGAAATTCACCCCAAAGAAACTTCCTATTAAGCAGATTTTCAAGACTACTGTGAATCTTTCGTTGTACCAGTTATCTAATAAGGAATCCATATTATCAATAGGTCTCAGTTATCCCAAAAATCATCCCAGTAGAGCAATTTACAACGATCGTCGAAGCATCTGTTAAAACTCTTCCAAAAGCTTCTACAGACTAAATTCGTTTTGAAATGGTCAAATGTCTTGAATACGCTAACCCTCTTACATCCAACATTTTGAAAGGTACGAGAATAGGCCTTGTGAACTTGAAGTCCAATCCAACGATTAAGTTATTAGGTGACGGGTCACCCCACTTCCAAGCTAGAAACGATAATTAGAACTCTTATCAAATCATCAGATAGTCTTCCCGATGCCCAAAAACGCCTAACCTTGGGCGAATCCAAACCATCTCGTTTATATAGTCTTCCTAGGATTCACAGGCGAGGCATACCTCTCAAATCCATTGTTAGTACTATAGACTTCGCTACCTACTATTTATCCAAGTATCTAGCCAATATCCTTAAAAGGTACACGTGGAACATATCTTCTCTCATGTACTTAACTCTGCTCCTTTCATGAATTTTGTCTCTTACATTCACTTTAAATCGAGGGATACGTTAGTCAGATTCGACAAAACATCCTCATTTACCAAAGTTTTTATCCACGACTTAATTAATATCAACTCCCGGAACGGGAAGATGAATCTGCCAGATTCTGTCATCTCGTGGAAAAATGTCTCACTTCCACATATTTCACAATTTTACAAACAGTTATCTGCCACGGGCTCCCCTCTCTCGCCTTCCATAGCTAATATTTTCATGTGACCTTCAAGTCTGTTCTTGATTCAGCAGATCTGAAACCTAAGGTATGGTTCCTATATGTCGATGATCTTTCGGCAGATAATCCATAAATATAATCTCTTCGGTGTACGCCATTCTTTGGATTGACTTTTAGTCTCAGGATTGAAATAGGGAATCCACGTTACGTCAGTGGTTGTTATCCGCTGTTAAAATTCATCACCTACAGGACCAACAGCTCTTGAAGTTAATAAGCGTCGGACTTATTAAGTTCCTTTTCCGGTTCCAACAGTTTTGTCACCCAGCGGGCTGAAACCTCGCTTACGCCTAAACAATCATGTAGGATATCGTGAACTTATCATGTACCTGTTCTTATAAATATATAATTTGACGAATATTTATTCGCCTACTCACTTTCAGTAGACCTTCTACGGCAGAAATGTCTCTTCCGGCCAGCCGGAAGCATGGTCACTGCATGGTCATCTTCTATTAACCTTCTACCAGTTTTAAAATGATCGATCCAGCGATATACACTACTTTTAGCTTCTTCAGACTTACCAAATACTTCTTACAGACGTTTATGAAATTTTCACACCCTCTTTCCACAGAAAGAAAATTATTGCTTTTTGATATTTAATCACGTCTTCCAAGGTTACAAAAATACTATTACAAAAACGTGTTTAGATCGGTCGAACAACTGACTTAGACTGAACTATATTGCACTGTACAGCAACATAAACATGTCAAGACTTGTCGATCACCGATAGACATTGCCTCTAAGTTCTGAGAAATTTAAGTCTTAATCTTAATGTTTTTCCTGGAAATATATACCGTTATTTATTTTTTTATTATTATTTTTGATCTTAAATTCATATTTTTTCAATATTTTATTCTCTTTGGATTTTTAGGTACTTCAAAGAAAACAAGAAGCTTGTTCGTCTTGGACTTATTTTACTTTGCAACGTTTCGTCCTACCATTTTCATTGATATATTCGAACCTATTCGTAAGCTTTATTTTGCTTTCATATCATATTTCTTGTGATATTCTTTTTTTTGCTTTCTTTCATTTCAATTTTGAAATGTTGTTAATTATACAACAATTTAATTGCTTTTGTAAACCTTTGGATTATGTTCTATTTAAAAACTTTTGAAATAATTAAATTAAACATGTGCATGTGTAAGGAACAAATATGTAACATTGTACACAACATAAAAATGACATTCCTTTTATCTGTTTGATCTTTAAAGGGGCTATTGATGTTTAAAGGGACTCTATAAACATAGCTTAACCTTTCCTTTTTTATTTAGTATTCATATAGTCCGACAGCGATTACAATATTCTTGATATTTCATATGTTTAACATTATTTCGTTTTGATCCAATTGTAACAACCTTTACCTAATTGAAAACATCATCAAAAACGAAAAAGAAATTAGATGCATAAAAAGGCCATTAACAGACGCTAAATACTTACACAATTAGATGAATTACCTCTAAATATTCCGCTATGTGTTCGCAAGCTTCTTCTAATTGATTTTCATCTAAAATTACATCGAACATCTCCGGTGGACACTGAGCTAATTTCTCAGCTGCTACCATTTGTACATTTAAATGTCTAGTTTGACTCTTTCCTCTAGATTTGATAAGTCGCTGCAAAACCTAAAAGAACCAGTCAAGTAAAAATTTTTGCAAATCAACTCTACCGTACTTTCGGGCTGGTAATCTTGAGGTAAACTATACACGGTGCTAGGGAGGTTTTGGCAAGTTGCGAGGGATGATTGATGGTATCACAGTCCAAGACGACGAGTTGTAGTGTTCTTGCTAATTCGAATATCCTTTCTATTTCCGCTTGGACTTCTAACAGGCACGTAGATCGGGTGTTGGAGCGTTCGGTAAGAAGAGCTCTCTTCGACGGATTATTCAGTAAGGATCGTTTAGCCAACGAAATATCCGCCATTACTCTTGTGATGATTATTCTTGATTGAAAGAAAAGAAAGTATATCAGCGTAACACCTTTAATATTTGCTAAGTGAATAGACACGTGTAGTAGCTTGGTTAGTCAATATTAAAATAAATATCTGGACATGAGCAAAGCAGAAATGAGACACAAACAGTCCAATTTATAATTCCATTTTTCATAGATTCTTTACGATTTTTGTACCGCAAACAGGGACTACGAAGGCAAGTTGTTCAGTATAGCTTCTAAACGATAGCTTTTGAAAAAGAATGCATATTAGAAAACCGAATACTCGAGCTGAAAGCTGCTTTTTACGAAAAAAAACAATAGTGGGCATTTAAATAACTTTAATTTAAATATTTAAAATTATTATCCAAAATGAAAATTCGAACGAAATACGTACTTGCCCTCAAATCGATGTTTTAAGAAGTCGAATAAGGCTTTCTGCATCATATCCGTGACTTCATAACCTTTTAACGAAGGACCGACCAGAACTACCGGTCTCATAGACGGAACTACGTCATACGGAGCCATTGTTTCTTGCTTCTTAAAGAACGGCTTCTTCTTTTCCTTCGCAGGTGGAGTGGTGAGAGACTTTCCTGTTCGAGTGTTGCCAACAGAATCCGATTCATCACCTATATGCACATTACGTCTATTAACAAAATCTACATAAATTTTCTTAAGTAAATCTTTCGCTACAGAGGAATTTCAGTTGATTTTTTTAATCAATTATAACTACGCTATAAAACGAAAAATACGAATTATTAACGGTTTTGTTAATAATATTTCTGGTTATGCCAGGGCAAAACAACTATAAAGCAAAATTCAATGGCTCGGAAGGTAAACGAGTCGCGTCAATCGTAACTTTTGACCAAAGACTGGAATTCATACGTGATTAACCGACGGTTGATATGATTTAGGGTATTTTATACGCATTACATTTGACTAGCACCGCTTTAGTGAGTAAATGACAGTGTGAAAAGGGCTCCTTTCGCCAACGTTTTTGCTCAGTGAATTCATTCGATTTTTCGTCATATCTCGTTAAAGCGGTGCTCTCTCATATTTGCATCTATATGGCAATTTTGTTCGACTAGATTGATCTGTATAATATGTGTATGTACATACGTATGCCTTCAAAATTGAATCTGTTTTTCGTCTGCATTGATTTGTTTCCAACAAAAAAAGATTTAGATGCGGTTTGCAACATTGAGTCCTACATCCAAGTTCTTATTGTTTTTATGAATACGTCGTGCCTAATAGACTAGATTAGATTAAATTAATACTCGAAGAGGTTCTTGAACTATCCCCACTGAGACCTTTTCAGATTTATTGTGGTTCGTCTCTTAATAGTTTGCATCACGCGATTCAATTACACGAGGTTGACTATTCTTCTAAACCTGGCCTTTCCTTGGATATATACACTCCGCCGAAAAAGTATCGCATAATTTAGTTTTGAATCATAAAAGTATCGCATAATCTTTGTTTGTAGCATAAAGTTGTAAATATACTTTAATGCGCTCTAAGATACAATTTCTATGATTGTTTAAATAAAATACAGGCCAAATAAAAACAAGAACTCATACTTGAGATTTTTATTAAAACAAGGAATTATAATTCTGGAAAGAAAAATGTCATAACAGTAGCTTTTAATACTGAGTATTGCCACCTCTGGTTCTTATGACCGCTCGCATACGGTTTGGCAGAGATTCGATTAACCTCCGTATATAAGCCTGATCCAAATTCTCCCACTCGTCACGGAGAGCATTTTCTAGTCCATGCAGGTCCGCCGGGGCAACATTTTGGGTTCGTATCCGTCTGTGAAGGAGGTCCCACACGTGCTCGATAGGGTTTACGTCCGGACTTACCGCAGGCCAATCTAAAACTGGAATACCAACATCGTTAAGGTATTCCTGGACGATTATTGCAACATGCGGTCGTGCATTATCGTGCATTAACATGAATTCGTTTCCTATAATTGGCGCATATGGTACTACATGTTCTTCTAAAATGTCCGTTATATACCTGTGGGCAGTCAGTGTACTGTCTACTGGTACTAACTCTGTACGACCTGCTAAACAGATGCATCCCCAAACCATAATAGAGCCACCAGCGAAATTAGGTCTAGGTCTGATATTACACTGCGAATAGCGCTCACCATCTCGTCTGTACACTGAGATACGCCTATCTGAGGTGTAAAGACCAAATCTTGACTCATCTGTGAAGAGTACATTGGCCCAGTCATTAATGTTCCAATTTACATGTTCTCTGGCAAACATTAAGCGACCCACTCGGCGGTTCCTAGTGAGACGAAGGGCTGTTACAGCTACTCTAGCTCTTAATCCACTCTGTCGTAACCTATTCCGAATAGTTTGAGTACTCGCACGAGTATTTCTGACTCTAGCCAAGTCGTTCTGCAATTGTCTCGCAGTTACATGTCTTCGACGTAATGCTTGTAATAGTAAACAGCGGGCATCTTGGCGAGTAGAACATCTTGGACGACCTGGTACAGGTCTTCTACTGTAATTGCCTGTTTCCCTATATCTGGCTACGGCTCTAGAAACATTTGACTGATTGATGTTCATCAAATTAGCAACGTATGCTTGAGATCGTCCATCTTCGATTAAAGCAACTATAGCAGCCACTTGTTCTGAAGTTAAATTGCTCATTTTAGTTTTAGTAAAAGCGTTGGTACAGGACTCTGACTTCGCACTTTAAAATTTGTCCGTATAGGAAGACTTTCAATAAACAACTGAACAAATCTTACAGATATGCATTTTTCTAAATGTGTTCTTTTAGAAAAAAAAAAGTAAAAAAGCTATGTTCCATGATTTTGTTAGTGTTTTTATAGTTCACATACACGAGACAAACTTTTTGTGAACGTATAAAATATCTTGGTTTATAAATGCCCTTTTTTAGTTTATGCGATACTTTTTTGGCGAAGTGTATATATATGCAGTGGTTCCAGGTTTAGTATTACTTCCACGGCTCATATGTTATCAAACTTGAATCAAAAAACCACGTTCTGGGTTTCCCACCGAAGCTAAATACAGTAACGCTGTATTTAGATTTCCACAAAACTATCTTCAATAACTTTCCGGAAATGAATTATAAACTCTTTCCTTAACATAGCCGGAAAAATAATCAAGACATCAAGACATTGGGGACCAAGGCTCCCATTCTCTTGACCCACTTCTCTCAATTCAGTTATTATAATTGTGCGGAGATTCTCGTTCAAAGAAAAAAATAGTGATTTTCTAAAGCTCCGTCTTGTTGCATTGTTGTTGCTTTCTCTTTAAAACAAAAAAAGGCCAGTAAATTTTAATTTGTCGCACCAAACATCGACTTGAAGAATTCCTTTCGTGCTCCTTGGTTAATCTTGAACTTTCTCGACGCCAAATTCCAAAGTAACCATGCACCAGTAAGTAGACTTCCAAAGGTAACCATCGCCACATGTCAATTGTTTCCTGATACATCTATCAATGTTTCACACATCAACATTCTGTTTATTGGGTTTTTCAGTTTTAGACCTTTAATACCCTGAAAACATTAGTCTTATCCAATTTTAGGGAGTAACATTTTGCGGTTCGTTTAAATTGATTCATATACAACGAAAATCTAGTTCAAAAATAAGTTGGTATCGGGGGCTAACTTCTTGACTTCTTCCTGCATGTAGTCTCTCAAAATTTGTTATGCCGAGCTCCTATAGTTTTCATTAAATTGTATTCTAAATCTTCGACTTGTTTGAATTAGCGACCTAGTCTGCGTGTACAGCAGTAATGCTTGAAATCTTTCCTACTTATTATCACCAAAATCATGCTCTAAAGGTTAGGAAATTTTACATTTTCTTTGTTTTGTCGAACGTTAGAAGTCTCTCACCTCCATTTCTGGTGTCTTCAAAAACGTTTCTCTTATTTTTCAACTAATTTTAATTTTATAAATAAAACTTAAATGCAAAGAGAAAGGCTCTTTCAAGTTACTAGGATAAATAGTGTCATATTAAGACAAATTTAGTACCGAGTGTGCCAAATTATGCAATTTTCATTTGAGCTTTTACAGAAGGAATGACAGATTCATAACAGCTATAAAAAAGTCAACGATGAAAACCGCATCTCTACATTACAGCTATGTATACATTCTCGTTGAGATATTAATGTAAAAATTTTGTATTAATTTCGCTTTTTATTCAAACAAAAAGTAGGTGTAAAATTCGGGCCTCTTTCCAGAATACGCTTTATCCATCTACAACGTTATTTTAAAGCGTACCATAAACAGCCATTAATTTGAACGTATATCGTTTGCAAGTTTTTATAAAAATTCAACAGTATTTTATAATTTTATAATTTTTATATTTTATTGTTCCAGATTATGGTTTATTTTATTGGTTGCTATAGTTGAAGCATTCCACGTATACTTTTTCGTGGGCTTTGCTCTTGATGCTTTTAATAAATCTATTTTTATTAGACCAAAATTCATCTTCTCAAATGTGAGCTTCCAAAATGTTATCCAAGTTTAATTTTGTCTTTTAACAATTAAAAAGAACATAGTTTAAAAGGTCAAGAACATATTCATCCAACTATTTTAGTCTTCTTTTTGTGTTCCGTAGATTTAGAAAGAAAATTGTTAATAATTTTAATATTTTTCTTTCCAAACGAATAGCTCGTTTACATTAATCTCAAACAAATTTCACGTCGATTAATGTTTATAACAATTAACGATACTTTCATCAAATTGGCTGTATCAGCTCGTCATGTCATGAAGTACTACATAAACGTTGGCTCTATGCCTCTGCATGATAAAGATTTGTTGAAAAAAACGTCGACGCAACTGAAATTCCTTCTACTACACACTATTCTACTTTTACTACTTTGTGAGGGTTTATATAAGAGGGATGGTTAATGGGAAATGGAAAAGGTTGATAGCCAGTAGAAAGCAGAATTGTGGTAAGTGTTGTGTAGTAAATATAAGATACTGAAACTCAATAGAAAAACAACATAAATACACCGAATTATCAGTCGTGCACTGTATAAAAAAGAAGGAACTAAACAAGAGTTAGTAGCAAATAAGAACGAGTAAAATCTAAAATACTATATCGACATCTTAACAGAAAGGAGTTACCGTAAAATTCTATTGGTACAACATCAAAATTACACAATCTTCTCGATTATTATTAGCTTTATGGCAATTTCCATATAGATTTTTTCAGAGATAATATGTAGTGCTATTACATGAAAAACAAAAACGCATTTACAAAAATACGAAATTTTCTAATAACAATCGAGATTTCTTCTCGAAAAGAATACAACCTGATTACGAACAAACGTAAAACAAATATCATTCCACGAGTAGACGAAACATCAAAAAAGATGTCGAAGTGTGCTGTGGAAAGGACATACCAGGCGTAGGAGGGGTGCTACCTCTGGAAACATCGTTACCAGCTGCACCTATGTTGGAACTCGAGCTTGTTTTACTCGAATATAGTTTGGACCTGGGCTGGACCTGTTGAAGTCTGAGGTTTTCCAACTTCACCGGTGACGGAATGAATCCAATTTCGCAGCCTTCCTTTACTAGTCTACCAATCCACCAGTTGTTGTCGTACTTCTCCTAGAAATCAATATGAGGCAATTATTAACTTTCAAAGATGCACAGCTGAATAATTTTCGATATTTAGGACGGCGATCTCAAAGTAATGAAGCTAGAGAGATGATTAAGGTGGGATTTGCAAGATTTGCATTTATAGTTAGATGAGTATTCGATGTTTCGCCAACAATTGTATGGGGCTTATTCAGGAGAAGGAAGGCTGGTAGCACAGAAACTCAACCATGCCCAGGGCGAAATTAACTGAGCGAAAAGTAGTTGATTACAGTAATCACAGTAATCAGCATGTGGATCATGCCACAGGCGAAAATCGATTGCTAACTATTAAACGTTTAATGTCAATTAACTCTGGCCGTAGAAGCTTACATTATTATTTCAAACATCCCTACGGGGAGGTTACCTTTTGTAAAATTGCCAAACTCCTTTCTATCCTTACTTATCTTTTTCGCTAACGCGACCAGGACATTGTCCCGAACCCTCTAAAGCTTAAAAATCACTTCATCAAACAACATTCTTCGCCGAGCTTGTCTCTCTCTTGCGTAGGCAAATCAATCAAACCCAGTTTGAGCTTATTTTCTTTTCCAAGCAACTTCACTCACTTCATCTCGACCTAACACAGACCTTGAGCTCTGATGATTAGCGTTTCTTGGACAGAATCACATCTATGCAAGTTGACAACATTTTCAAGCTGACCACTGATTCTCATCATCGCATATCTCAGAGATTCACCCACAAGAAACCTCTCGATACGTAGATTTCCAAGGTTACTGTAAATTCTTCACCGCACCAATTATCTAATGATGAGAAATCCATACCATCGGAAGGTCTAAATTTCCCATTTCTAACCCAAAACCACAAACCATAGCGTCCGTCCAAGCATCTGTTAAAACACTCCCGAAAGGTACGGCAGACCGAATTCATTTTGTCTTGTCTTGAATCTTGAATCAGCCAACCTTCCTATACCCAACATTTCCAGAGATAAGAATAGTCCTCACGAAGTTAATCTAACTTATTCGCAGTTGACTTTCGTGTTTGATCCGGTTTACACGTTGACTCATTGTGCTGTTGTCTACCACCCTTCCTTCTCCCATATGATTGCTTTCCTTTAAGCATGACACGGTCTGAACTCGAAACACGCTTAGGTTTAACTGACTTTGAAACTCTCTACTTACTTAAATTTTTTTTTTAAGTAAGTAAGTTAAATTCCCAAATTAGAAACAAATAATTACAAAGCAAGGGATTACCTTAATGTGTAGAAAATCTCTGATATCAAACGAGACTGCACATCCGTGAACAGGAGAATCGTCGTCTACAGACCCGTCATAGGACACGTTAGTGCGAACAGCGAATGCTACCGGTTTAGTCTGGAACAAAGACAGAAAATAGGGAAATTTCATGTTCGCTTGCCAATTAGCACAATAAACATAACTTTTTTCATTTGCGTTTCGTAAATTCTCCTCTTTTCACCATTAGGGCTTCAAAGTATTAACAAAAACATGAACGGATTGCAATGCCAACCAACAGTAAACACATCAACGCTGCCAACATTATAAGCCATTAAAGTTTATTAAGTCTTCCTTAATAGCAATGATTCAAACATGTTACATCTAGGTTTCTTATGTATGTACACAAAAAGTGAAACATGCTTCTACAATTTAATTTAACAAAGGCTGATCGGTAAAGATAATAATTATTTAGTTAATCCGTGAAATGAAATATTCTCTAAAACTCTTATTTCAGACCTACAACGTATTCAGATGCGGACAAAAAGTATGTCAAGAATAATTATACTATTAGGAACAAAACAAATAAATAGGGTCATAGAAAAAAGTTAAAATTATGAGGGATGTTTCCAAAATTTTGGGAATTTAGGTATAATTCTTTTTTATTTTGTATTACAATGTATTTTTTTTCTGCATAATCTCCATTTAACTGAATACATTTATCCCAATGATAAATTACTTTTTTTAAGGCGTTCTCAAAGAACTTTTTCGGTGTCTCTCCAAATCCTCGGTATAGGGTCATGCATTATACTGTTACAATAGCGGGCGCTTAAGCAATTTCGGGCAATCTAGGTCATTTTCTGACAAGTGTCCGTCGCAATGGCCCGGATAATAAATTTGAATATTCTGCGTTAATTGCAGCACCTTTCGGTAGAAAATCCATAAAAATAATCCTTTCGTAATCGCAGAATACAGTAAGCGTTACTTTTCCAACATGGAACTGTTCTTCCGGTTTATGCCGTAATATTCCTTGGATTGACTATTGGTCTCAGGATTGAAATAGGAAACACATGCTTCGCCAGTGGTCACTCTTCGCCGTCAAAATTCATCACTGTAAGGGCTTACAGCCCTTGAAGTGAAGATGACAAATATCAGACCTGTTGAGTTTCTGTTTGGATCCCAACAGCCTTAGCAACCAGCGGGATGAAACCTTGCTTACGCAAGCAATCATCTAGGACGGCACGAACTTGTCGTATACTTAAGCATCCACTTGTTTGACGAATAGTAATTCAGCTATCCTTTTTCAATAGATCGTCCACGGCGGTAATGTTTTTTTCGTTTAACGACGTACTCAGTTGACCGCTGCTTGAATCGTCTTCACATTTGGATCACAAACGCGCATGAACAAGCATTCGCAAACATTATCCGCCTGTTGTTGGTGCATCAAAGAAATTTGTTTGTGCGCGCTCGCTTTAGACGGACTTTTAATTTGTGCATGCATTCGTTAAGAGCGAACACAAGAGAAAACGCACTAAACTCGGAACGTTGCCGAACATAGCCAAAC
Organism: Oryctes rhinoceros; assembly: GCA_020654165.1. Taxonomy (NCBI): domain Eukaryota; kingdom Metazoa; phylum Arthropoda; class Insecta; order Coleoptera; family Scarabaeidae; genus Oryctes; species Oryctes rhinoceros. Next base: position 4,191,147 of record JAIOKQ010000018.1, on the reverse strand, counting down.
TTCCGCGCATTTGTTTTGCCTGAAAGTTCTGCGAGCATACATGAATTTTGTTCATGTATGCTCAACATAAGGCTTCATTACGTTATATTGAGTATTTGAAACGATGTGACCAATTTTATTCTACATGACAAAATTACGAGGATGGTTCACGAAGCCAGAAAATCTAAGATATGGTGCCTATAGAATCAAAATTGGTTTTTCTCTAGTAAGGATCGATAGTCACTAAACAGCTGTTAAAGTCTCTGTTATATCCATCACACAAAGAATTTCTATTTATGTAGAAAAGTGAGTTCCGAGCGGTGATTTTTTTAAGTGTGGTGGCGGCACAACGGGGTATATGAGGGTTTTTCTCAAGCTTGTCACAACTTCAGGAGCCTTCTTACTGTCACCCCCTCGCCGTAGAGGGTGAAGCGCAGTTTTAAATTAAGATTAAACACGTTTAAAAAGCTTAACACCGAAACAGATCAGATCGATGGATAAAGTTCATGGTATTGTAACGAGAAATTGGGTGTGAAAAAATTCAAGTGCCGCTCTCGGTAGAGAGTAAACGCAATCGTGTGGTCAACTCTGACGCTATCTTGACTTCCCTATCGCAATTTGAGTTTTTATGGAAGAAATGCAGATACACCAGTACACTCTGGAGACAAAGGAACAGTCAACACAGTGAGTTTTTAAAGGCGAATGCGCCCCAAAGAAGGCAACGGCCGGCAAGGTGATTGGCTTTTTGGGATGCATGCGGAATAAATCTACATTGATTACTTGGAAAAAGGATGAACAATAACTGGAATGTCCTGTACGTCATTATTAGACCAGTGGAGTGAAGAAATCGAGCAAAAACGTCCACAATTGAGAAAAAAAAACATTCTCTTCCATCCACGTTAGACGATTGCACATAGAGAAGGTTGGTGCTGTCGAAAATGGAATCCTGCATATTATCATGCAATCAAGCATTCGAAGCGTTGCAAAGCCATAATGCACCAACCGTTACTGGTTGTATAAAAAAGTAAAAAAAAAAATGCGACAGTGAGTACAAAGACATACGCGGACATAACCTACAAATGGTACTTTGAACTCGGCGAAACGTAAGCTTTGCGTTAGAATCCATTTAAATCGATAGTTTATTACCTGTTAATTGGAAGCCTTCCTCAAATTTGACGAAGATAATAATTTCTTCCTGTCACAACAGTCTTCTGCTAGTAAGTAAATATAATTATAGAAATCTTTATAGAACGCGTCCTGTGGATGTTGTTAAATCTGCTCCAAATATAATGTTCTTTCTTAAATCTTTGCAATTGTTCATTTCCAAAAAAGTCAGATACAAATTTATCCAATTTGATCGATTTGATTGCCCTATTTCATTATAGAATCATCAAACATGTGTGTAATTTAATATGAAGCAGCATAATTAGGTTTTACATTATATAAATATCAATTTAATCGATGACTATTATTTAATCAAACCAAATGTGCAAGACAGGGACACAAAAATAAGTTAGGTGGATTTCGAGAGACGAGCCATCAACACCTCGCAAATTTGTAACCGTGTGCAATGAAAATGTAAACAATAATAAATCTCAAATAATACACTTTCTCGGCTATGATGTCACGACGGTGTATAAGTAAATATATGACGCATATTACCAACTTTTCCTACTTACAATAAATTCTTTCGAATTTTACACGATCGCCCGAATCATATATTGCGTCATATCTATTTTTATTATTTTGTAACATACTACTCTATGAAGATGAACATTTTCCCGATAGTAAGTAATCACTTGAACGAATTTGTATGCCGTTTTCGTCATCAAAGTAATAACAAGAACTTTTTAAGTTGGGTGATAACTACCAGCTCATTCATTTAGAGCATTCGTAAATCTCACAGAATTATTTAAAACTAGTTTTTACCAGTTGCCAACCATGCAACATTCATTGGGTTTGTTGGTGAAAGGAAAGAAAAGTAATTCTTTAATAATATTTGCATGTCTGCAATCGCCTAATTCATTGAAATCGCTTTCTTCAAGTTCTTTTTATTAAAATTCCTTTGAGTAATTATGTGAACACTAATATTTGCACGTATACCATGTATCAGTTAAGATACGCCATTAAGCATATTAACCTTTCTGAAATCAATGTTTCAGAACGAGCAATTACAACAAGCAGTATGGTTCCTAATAAATGCTCGGTATCCTTTAGGTTTTGGGCAGCACTACACATTTACTGCACATTTACTTTGTTGCAGAAAGCTGTAGAATGCTCAAATATCTCACAAAAGCATTCTCACCACCATCATGGGTAGAATTGATTACGCCTTTTCGTAAAAAAAGCACTTTCATTAAAACTTACATACTTTCATCCTTGTTAAAATTGTTCCCTGTCAATTGATTTTCATTATCACAGATTTTGAAAAACTTCTAAGAGGGTTGTCAAAAGAATGTTGTCAAAAAATTCAAAATGCACCCGCTGTTCTATCTGTTGCAACCAAGTTGATAACCATACTTAGAGTATTGTAAAGGCGAAAATATTTGTAAAAGATACATCTTTATTGATATCAGTTACCAAAATATTGACACATTTTTAGAAATATGGTCAAAATACAACGTAACATTTGCTCCAATGTATTTTAATGATACTCTTAAAAAATCAGCTTCTCAAGGTCTACTTTAATTGAAATATCAAACTAATAAAATCTTTCTCTATTAACAGCCAATGTTTATTTCTATATATATATAAGACTTTAATTTTCACACCAAAAGTATTTCTCTTTAACAGCAACACGTACCAACATTTTTAACATTGATGCGTTTTCAATATGTTTGTATATTACAATAGATCTAGACTGAATAAAATCACTGAAAATAGAACAGCTTCGTAGATGAAACAATTCACCAATATAAACTATCAAGCATAAATATCAGTGCATTTAAAAGCCATTATACAATTGGCGTGAATCGCGAATTTTAATGCAAACGTATACACGCACGTTAACGTCAAAAAGGATGAATAGTCTCACAATTAAACGCAAACGGAGGAGTTATTCAACTGACGCTCTCGGGCACGCTTTGACATGGTACATATGGTCTTTGGCAATTATTACTAATTCAAATCTTTATTCATTATGTAAAATGAGTATGAAAAGAAAATACAATATTATTACTTATGAATATTATATTCCCGTTTACATAAGCACGTCTGCGTTTATGTTCGAGGGCGTTTTCCTTTTACTAAATAAGTCAGTGGCTATAAACGAAGTGATTAGATGCCAAAGAGAAACGTAAGCTTTAATTCACTTAACCACAATGTAACTAACCAACAAAATAAATGGACTGAAACTGAATAAATAACGTGTACAGTCTTCGGTTTCATTATTGGACTGAAACTGAATATTTGTAAATGAAACGGTATTTAATAAAAATACACTTAATAGGTTAAGAGAAATGCATTTCTATTGATCCTTATCATCAGGCATTATTTTCGCAGCCTGGATAACAAGAAAGTTTCGAAAGTATCAAAATGGTTTTTAGAAGACTGCTATTTACATATTTGGTTTAAGGCTATCTTTTCCACTTTTCACTTTAAATGAGATCAACAGTCGAACGCAAAGCAATAAAATTAGTTAAAGCAAAAACTAAAAGTACGAATTTAAAAACAAAGACAGCATCTTATGGGAATCGCTTTATAGATAAATTAACCAAAATTTTCTTTTACCTAGGTTCTGATTAGTTGCCTTCTTTAACATATCCGTTTTATATCCGTCTATCAGTTCAGAATATATAAAAAATCCAAATCGGATTACATAGATGGAACGAATAGCCCACAGCAAATTGTATAAAATTGCTAAATTCCATTCATTTTTCTTTTACAATGTAAAAACCTAGCTACTCGTGCATCCAATAAGATCTCATAGCATGCTAGCATAATCGTGAATGAGGAGTTTTTAGCCTACTTCACGTGGAACGGACACATAAAAATTAGTTAAGCAAACAAATGTTCCCTTCATAATCAGAGAAAAGTTATTAAGCATCTTTTGTCAACAATATCGCGTTCACTAAAGTATATGCCTTCAATTTTAGAACCCGAAAGGCGTATTAATCTTTTATTCGTAACAATGGGCAGGTATTTTTCCGTTTTCATGTTGTCACCTTTTCGCTTGAGGTAGCTGCCCAAGTTTAATGAAATATCTATATCGTGCACGATGTTTAGAGATAGATCAGGGAATAGCTAAAAATAGATCAAAGGAGTGGTAACTTCGCTTAAATAATGTATGTACATATGATGAGAATTCCAGGTGGACAGCAATATATTGATTACATTCTCCCTGGCCGTAATTCAACCATAAACTTCGCTGTACTGAAAAGCTCTTGCCTCGACCAAGAAAATCTTTACGTTTACGTTCTGCTTCTAATACAAAGCTGATATGTGTTCAGGAAAGGCCCTGCTCTATAAAAGTATGTATGTTATGTATACTGAAATGTAACGTTTATAAAAGCTTGGCGTAGTCATTTTTCTTGCGTTTTAGTAGCAACACAAAATGTTGATGATTGTGACAATGTAGTTAGTTTTGTTTATCATAAAAAATGTGACTCTACACCTTTCTCAGAAGCTAGGTATAGCAAGACGCTAAGTAATACTAAATGCTCTGTTTAATATTAAGAACAAGTGCTCCCTTCTCTGTTACTTTAAGATGTACGTCCTTCAATTCAATTAACACCAATCATCTATACTTACTTACATAAATTGAGATGCTATTTACCATTTTGATAGATGAAATCGTTTAATTCCTCAATACTTTTTTAAATTTTCATTTGATTTCTATGTGTCTCTCATAATTAAAAGAATTATTAGGACTGCTGCTAGTACAGTATTTCAAGACGAAATAGTATAATAATATGTGAGAGAATGTAGATATAATAATTATCTACACAGATGAAGTCATACCAAGACACGAAGGCCATCGAAGGAATGCCAATGCAGAGAAATAACTTGAGCAGGCTCGTCAATAACTGAAAATTGGCTAAGGCACTGGTAATTGTATATACGGGGGTGAAAGCAAACACTAAACAATGAAATAATAATAAAATAAAAAATAAAAATAAAATCTTAAGACTGATGGACAAGTATTCCTAGTCAGAAATAGGCAAGCTTCTAATTAGATACAGCCCTAAATTTACAGAGGACCTACTAAGCAAAGAAAGGAAGTCTGCAGCGACTGCACTGCACTGGCAGGAGTACGGTTCTCAGAAACAGATCCAGAATAACCAAAATCCAAAAGTTATGTAAAGGGATCACTCACCAGGCTGCTAATTCCAACAAAGATAAGTTAATGCAATTGATTCAATGACTGAAAAACCACGATAGATTTGAAAAAGTTACAGTGAGACAGGTCAAGAACCACTTAGGGTAGTAATCTAATCTAGGGCTGCTGCTTCGTGGTTCTCACCTAACATTTGTGTTATGATGAATATGACGAAAAATGCATTATTACGTGCAGAAAGAGAGAGTTCTGGAGCCGCTCCTGATTATTGTTAGCAATTGCATAGTTTCACAAATAATACAGCGCTTGACTGGGCAGAGTTATTTTTTTCTTAGTGGATTTTGGAAATTTTCTTAGTGGAGTCCAATTAACTGCGCTTCATTCTTTACGGCGAGGCCATGGAACACACTTTACACACACAACTTACACATTAAAAGGCTCCTGAAGTTTTGACAAGCTAGCAAAAAGCTTATACACCCCGTTGGGCCGCCACCACACAAAAAAAACACGTCTATCTTGACTGGACTATTTCGGAATACCAGTACAAATTACAAATTGAAAGGAACTAAATGAAGATAATATCTATCAAGGACCCCAAACACTTCACATTCTCTGCGGTATTATAATGACATTAATCGCTTTTTTGTTAATTCTACAAATCAGGGTAGGATGGGTACTTTTTCGAATGCATTCCATACGTCCAATAAATAGAGCCGGTATTCTGTGCAAACCGTGGCAAGTACGTATGGACGTATCAACTTGCTGAATGGGTGAAGTTAAATCAGGAGTGACCGCCGATCGGCGACGAATGAGTCTGCAGTTAATTTTATTTAGCTCTTGTGTTATGTAGTTCTTGGTGTAATGACTATATAATTAACTACATATATCCATCTTACATCGGTAGATGTTCGGTAGATGATTTTTTCAGGATATAAGAACATCTTTTCATCACAGCGAATATTTTTAACCGAGAGACATCTGGAAACATTTGATGCTACAAACGTCTCACGGATCTTATACAGTTTGTGGTATCTAATTTTATAGCAGCTATTAAAAAAGTACGTATATTACAATGTTTTTAAATAACATTGACTGTTTATCTTGTTATTTAGATTATGTTATTGAATCGGTACTCGATGTAGCATTGCCTTCTCCCATCGATTATCTGTTTGTGGGTACGGATGTACTCACGCCTAATCCTAGCAAAACGCGAGGAAATCTCAGCTCTACTAGCTTCCATTTCACCGTTTGTTTTCCATCCGGTTACTGAGCAAGGTGTTTTATCTGTTTTGCTGTAGATTTCCGCGATCGTTGCTTTCTTTTAAAGAATTTGGGTTTCCGAGTTGAGTTATCTTTTCTTAGAGCTATTAAATCTAGTTCCAATGGTGTGCACGGTGTTTATCTAAAACAACTTTTAGATGCGCACTACTTTCTGCCACCTTGTCAGTCAGGTTCCCGCTCTGGTCATAGTTGTGCAGTAGCTTTGGCTTCTACCACGAAGGACATTCTTTCTGTCATTGATGGGGGTAAGATAACTGTATTTATTAGTTTAGGTTACTCTAAGGCTTTCGATACCGTGAATCGTGAGTTGTTGGTAAGCATAAGTATAATTTGTATATCATTCAGTAATTGATTTTTTATCAACTATTTAAGTTGTAGAATTCTTTCAAATAGTGTCAATGTAACAAGCGGCGTTGCATAAGGGAGCATATTGGGTCCGTCGCTTTGTTTTACTTATATCTTCTTCCTCCAACTGTCCATGTCCATGTCCAACTCTTTTGCAATGAGGCTGTTAAATAAACTCGTTCTAATTTAGATCGCGTTCTTTCGTCTTTTCCACAACACAGCGTCAGCTAAATCCCGCAAAAGCCGCAGTTCTATTGCTGGGTAGGCAACTTTCGCATCAAGTAATAGTAATAATAATTGCACCACCTTTGGTTTCAACACTTGCTCTTTTCAACGGAGTACCACGCCGCCGGTGTATACAGCAGATCCTTCTCATATGATATTGTTAAGATATACGTCTTGCCTGATCAACTTAGAGGTTTATCGATACAAGTGTTTAAAACCAGATTAAAAGCCATTTTTCTGGGGGAGCAGTAACAGTATTACTGATTTTAATTTTCGAGGCCAGTTCGATTTGTAGCTCGATATTAATGAGTAATCGGAGTTAAAGTTTTCCTATTATATATCCCAAGTTCTCCTAAGTATCTCCTTTCTCATCAATTGAAGTTGTCGTTGAAATTGCATTAGATCTACTATGCTCGAATACGTCTTTATTTATTTATAAAAGTAACATTCAACAGAATATAAATTGGATATATCAGGCTTAAACCGTTACATTGCGTATAGGTTAAGGCTAACGATTTCAATCTGGTTTACATGGATTATCATGGGTTACGCCGAGTGTAAAATATTCACGTTCAAGACAAATATATTTCAAATGTAGGATGTCTTACGTCTATGGCGATGCTCATCCACGAACTTATTTTTGCAATTCATTTTTCTGGAAGCTAAATACTTATGCCAGTTTCGGCACTGTAATATATGGACATTGCCTGCTAGTAGGGCAGGTTAGATAATTTACGGCTTACCTTAGCTTTCTCCAACTGGCTAAGTGCCTGGCGTTCTTTTTCTCTGCGGATTGTCTCCTTTTCCTCGTCCAGCGACAGATCCGAAGATGGCTGTGAGTAGTTAGAGTCAGCTGAGCCCTGAAACACCAATATAACAGTTACAAAATATGCGGATATCGAATATTGAAGCTGATTGAAAATAACAAGCTGAAAATTGATGAACTATAATGTTTCACTATTAATGTATTCTTCTATTGAACATACCCTCTAAATAGATGAATGTATGAACATAACGACCTATTTGTACCTATATTTTCAGCTACCTACGTTAACTACTATTGCATTCTAGTGCAACGTTAAATAGATACTCATGCAGAAATAAATCACAGGTAGATGCATATGTTTAGTTGAGAACTCTTACACGTCCAAAACTAAAATGGCATATTGATCAATATTTAGCGTAGTATCACTAAGAGTAAAGATATGTCGAAAATGCCTTATCGGTCGCGGTTGCGCGAAATTACTCCTTCGGTATTTTTTTTTTATAAGCACGGATGAACGGATACGTGGATGATGGAATTTTATAATGCTTCTTGCTAAAAATAGTGAACCAGCTATAAAGAGCAATAATGCAGCCTCTAAGCGCAAAACGGTCCTCGAATTTACTTTATCATATTCACATTCTCACCATAGATCCACGATTCTCATCTCAAAAAAATGGTTGTGCCAAATACGACATGTAATACCTTTTAAAATAATTTTTTAATAAAGGTATAACAATGCACTTAGTAGACATTAAAATGTAACATAATTGTAATAAAAATTATTAACATCCTTATCTATTTTCTATTCTATTCCAGTCTATTCTATTTTGAATGTAGTAATCTCGATGCCATTTATATATAATATAGCTGAAGTATTAAACAGCTTATCTATTATTTCATTTTCCATGTTTATAATTCCTGTAACAATTGAAAGAAAAATTAAAAAAGGAATGTCGACTCTAAAGTAACATATGACTTGAATAGACCAATCAGATATAAAGTACTGCCATGTTTTCTTCCTACATCGGTGAAAAAAGCAGACTATTTCGATTTTGCGCCAAACCTCTGCGTAGGCACATAGGTTACGAGCATCTTCCATATGTACGGTTACGCATAAAATTATATATTTATTTTACATAGAGATGACATGGAGATATCGACCGCGATATAAACTTCAACCGCGAGCAGCAAGGGATCTTCGACATGTGTGTACTCTGAAGCAAAGTGTTCAGCAGATTTTGAGGTAGGTAATCCATGTGAACTGGCTAGTGTGCAAATTATTACTCGCTTCTCTGTTTACTGGAAAATTATATTGCACGACAAAATTATGGAATAAATTCACTAAATTAGAAGCAATTCATTTTTCGAAGGAATGCTCGATTTTCTTTTTAATCAATCTTAAGTTTTGGCCATATCTGATTTTCAAATAATGACGTCCTTTCTAAATAATTCCTGTTTTTTATTTCGATAGATCATCTTGTCTATGGTACCGTCGATATTTTAATATCAAAGTTTTCGAATAAAAGTCACTTAAAGAGTGGAAATGTAACCGTTTATTAATTAACAGGAAACAAAGATAAATACGTTATTCGAAACTTTATCTTTAAATCTTCTAGATTTTGTGATCAATCAACTTACCTTTTTTTTTTAAATTACCCCATGGGAAAAAAATCATGAAAAAGGTGCGCCATCTTGCTGAAACCAATTATCAGAAACATTTTCATTTGGAAAAATTTCTGCAAGTGCGTCCGCCAGAAAATCTAGAATGCCATCCATGCCAATAATTACTTCAAATACTAGAATGCCATCCATTCTAGTATTTGAAGTAATTGTTTAATTTCTTAAATAACGGCCTTTTGTTATTGGCCAAACTCATACTTTTCGCTTTTTAAATGACTTTTATTCGACTTATCGATTTGTTATCCGAGGTATTTAAGTTTTGATGGTGCCACCTACACAATTAAATTATCTATCACATCAAAAAGATAACAGAAGTTTTCATTTAAAAAAGTTGTCGGTGGGGTCATCACTAAAAAGCCTAACGTGGTCGAAATTCAAAATTGATAAAAAAACATTTGTTGTAAAAGAACAAAATTGACCTGCTCCAAGCATTTCTTCAAAAAATAAATTGCTTCAATTTTAATTAATTTATGCTGTAATTATACGTGGATTTGTATAACAAGCACCTGTGTTCGGAGACTGCATGTGTCCAGAGTTTCTGAGATTGATTTGGAATCTTTCCAAATCATCTGAGATTTGGAAAGATTCATCGAGTAGCTTTTTTTTGTTGATTTGAAAGCTATTGAAAGTGAGCAAGTTTATGTACTATGTTTAAGGACATGGAAAAGGAACATCGATTCGATTTCTTTCTTTGATTAAGAATTTAAAGGTAACTAAGAGCCCGTCTTGATGAGGAAGCCCGTCTTAATGAGGAGTGGCCATATCATATCATTACTGCAACTATACGGAAGTTTGCCGATATGGCAAACATCTCGAATGAACCCGTGAAAAACATCCTTTACGAAAGCTTGAGTATGAAAACATTGTCGATGTAATGTCGAATCCGCCACCAGGAAGAAATATGACGACGTCTTTTGAGATTCGCAAGGCGTAATTCTAATTGATTATTTGAGGAAGGAAAGGACAATCACGGAACAGCACTATGCTGGTTTATTGGACCGATTCGACGCTGAGCTAAAAAAGAAATCCAAAAAAAGCCCCACCTAGCAAAGAAAAAAATTTCTGTGTCATAACACCTCGGCTCACTCATCGGCACTGCGATTCATCATCCATCAACCATATTCACAAAATTTGGCATCTTGCGACTTCCTTTTTTTTCCAAAACTTGAAAATTTGGCTTGTTTAAAAAGCGATTCACGTCAAATGAAGAGTTCATTGGCGACGCACGGTCATATGCATATTTGCAGTTGATTCCGACGAATTCCGTTATATGAATGATTAAAAGAACTTGGAATATCGCTGGACTAACAATAAGTGAATAGAACTACAAGAAGGTTATTTCGAGAAATAAATATACCAGATGAAAAACAATTGCATTGTCTTCCTTACCACAGGTAATTATCATACCATCCTTTAATGTTAAATTTAAAATTTATATTAAAATTGATTAAAATAATTTTAGTACGAGATAAACATAATATGAGCCAGTTTCTAGTTTGAGTTTACTTGTACGGGTTACTTTAGCCATGCAATAGAAAGAAGCAATAGGTAGCATGCGCAGCAACTTATAGATCTACTTCTCACCCCATAAGGGTTATCCAAAAGTTCAGAGCATATGCCATTCTCTATCTATGTATTTCTGGATGTGAGTGTATGTGTTCGTTTGCGATTGTGCTTGAAAACAATGCGTGAGCAGACTACCTAAGAAACCTTTCAATCGGGATAGCGTACTATATCGTTAAAAGCTTCAGGGCTGAATACGCGCGTGTAGGCACGTTACCACGATTGCATGATTTCTTATACAAAATTAGCAACATCAAAGTAATTTCCTTACCAGAGACGTGTACTTGGACATAGGTTATTAATGGTGCCACTGGCAAGCATGCGACAAGTATAAAGCATCAGCTGACCAGTGACCCTCAAACATTGTGTAAGAGATCAATAGAATCAGTGATTGTGCAAGCGTTAGGGATTGTGAGGCGTCTTTACGTAATTTAAGTGATCGTATTAAAAATTTAAAATATTATATTTACACATATGTAAATAGAAAGTTCGCAAATCGGAAAGTCAGAGCGGAACTAGCGACGGAGTGCTAGGAAAGGAACACCGGTAAGTGATACCCACCGATTTAAATGAAACTTGGTGTAAGAACGATGGTAGTTTTCTAGTTACTCAATCGCTGTTTTCGGGATATAGGGCGCGTACACGCAATGCACCCCCGTATTGGATACATAATTGTTTTAAGATGTCATTAGCATTTACACCAGGTTAACTACTTCGATGTCTCTGGTAACTGTTAGTAGCTGTGTGAAAATTACTAAATGCTACTTTTAATATTAATAAAACAGCTAAAGAATTATCCAATAATTTTTTTAATAGTTCCCATAGTTAGTCGGAGATATCAATGGTAATACGGATGTGTTGCGTAGAGAGAACGCTAAAAAATTACTAGTATTCTCTTTAACTGGTTGTAAAGGCAAAAAGTTTCATTTAAATCAGTTAGCATTACTTACCGGTGTTCTCTTGCATAAAGATAGTTTAAAATTATTCAAGCCCTCAAAAATGATGTTCTGGTAACATAATTGCACCTGTGTTAAAAGATATTGCAAACAACACTAAAATATCGGCATACTCCGCACCACATAAATTTAATTAATTAATTACTCCGGAACAACAGTTTTTAGGATGCGCATATCCTCATTTTTGTCAATTTAGTGTTGTTTGCAATACTACCCCATAGGTCTTGTTATATCTTATTATTATTGAAAGATATTATTTATTTATTTATTTATTAACATTGACGTTTATGTCAATCAAAGCTACTGTATTTGCAAAAATGGAAAAAATCGAATAACACGCCGTCATTTATTCTTGCATTTGGAAGATAATAAGCCTATGCAAATTAAAGCTGAGATGGATGCTGTTCACGTTGAATCTACATCGTAATTTACCACAGTGAAGTCTGGCTCGCTGAATTAAACGTGGTCGTGCCAGCTTGGTTGACGGTGAATGTTGGGGACGGTAAAAAACTGCAACCACAATCGATAATATACGGAAAAGTTCACTAAACAATGTTAGATGGCCGTCGAATTAAGACCAGAGAGGTGGTTGACGCTGTGGTAATCTAGAAATCAGGTGTTTGTCGCATTTTGATTGAAAATTTCCCAATTGACCAAAAACAGACCGCAGCAGTTCGTGAGAAATAAATCGGTGTTTTGGTGCCGATTAACAACTTGTAGATGAAACACCAGCACACCAGAGAATAAACAGTTGAACCTTAGAAATATATAAACTGAATGTAATTAATTGATTTTGGAGCATGACGCACTAAATTAATCCACATAGGTATACATCTAGAAACGTAATGAATATATTCTATGTAATATTGAGATTGAACATCTGTGCTATTTTCAAAGAATCTACTCCGCGTTCATCAGGCACAACATCAGCATTGAAATCAACATATCAATATTTGCATCGGCATTCGAACTGTCGCAAATCCTGACGTGTACTACGTTTCGAATTCAAATTCAGATTCAAAGGGTTGATATCTAATTTACGACCCCGATGACGATTTGAAAGCTTAAATTTAAAGAAACTAATTTATTAAGACCATCGCAGAGGTCAACAAATAAAAATATGAGGGTCGTCAGATTAGTTTCGATAGGATAGAACAATTACAAAATTAAATAAATTAAAGCGACGTGTTAGTTCGACATTAAAATTATGAAATAATAGAAGAACCTGGAACCGGAACCAAAAGAAGGTTCCTCACAGGCGCAGAGGGACAAAAGTGCATAGAAAAAAAATCTGATGGTACACATGTTGAACTCATACGGATTGTTTCTGTTATCAATAGATAATGCGCAGGCTATATTTGTAACAAAAAGAATCTTTATAAAAATATGCAGACAATAATGAGAGACCAATTGAGAGAATAATTAGATGAATACAATGCCTGAGGTTTATGAATTTGACGAACACAAACGCTTGCAAACTTTTCTTCAAAATTAAAAGTTTTTTTTTTCTATTCTTTCATATAAACTTAATCATATTAATTGCTTGAATTGGGAGTTGTACTATCAGATGTGACAATTGCAACAATAAAATATGAGAACTGACAATCCTATGCGCTTACAAAAAAAAAATGAAATTAGAAAATACATAAAATTTATACGCTGCACCTGTGCATTGGTTAGTATTAATATTGGCGCTAAATGATTTATGAAGTTATTTTGGCAATATTTCCACGCTATAGGATAATAGTACGAATTAATATAGTAGTCTTTCGATTTATGTTTTATCTTTCATATTGAAGAAAAAAGATCAAAAAACGATTCCATAGATTGTCTAGAAAGTAAGCGATCCCGTGCTTACTTGGTTATTTTAAATAGCACACCTGTGCATTAGTCCAGAATTAAAAATTCTGGCCTCACCTCAACATATTTATGTTTATTCCAAATTTAGTAAGTAGTGTTCAGTCAAAATTTCTTAGCATTTCATCGATTTGCTTACGAGTTACACTACACTACAATGATGTTATTTTTGTTATTTGAGAAAAGGACGATTCCGAAGAACATCGTATTTCGTTGAAAGAGTTTAATGCGAAAAAATACGGCCTATACATGATAAATGTTATGGCAAATGTTCTCCATCGTACACAACTGTAAAGAAGTGGCATGCCGAATCTAAAGGTCGCCCAAATGTGGCAAATACTAAACAAACTATCAACAAGTACTGCTTTGCATGTTCATCAGATAGACATCAGTAGAACTCGTGCGCTCTAGTTTACATGAACATTCGGATATAAAAAACTGTCTGTGCGATGGGTGCCGTGCACTCTAAATCGACTAGAAGTAACGGTGTGTTGATAGTTCGGAACGTGCCTTGGAGTTGTATTACCATAATACGACGGAATTCTTGCCTCGGCTCATGACGATTGATGAAACATGGATCCATTATTAGACATCGGTGTCCAAAGCCTGCAGAACCAAAACGACCAAAGACAACGCTCGGCCAGCAAGGTTATGTCGGTATTTTTTGGAATGCGCATGGTATAAAATCCATCGACTAGTTGAAGAAAAGAAGAACAGTAACTGGCGAGTGATATGTTATGTTATTGGAGAAATTGGACGAGATGAACAGAAGAAAAACATTTGAAGAAGGAAAGAAGACAACATACTTGATCTATAAAATCGATACTGAAATTGGTAGGCTGAAAACTTTTAATCCCATGCAGCAAATAACTACATACAAAAAAAAATCCTTGAAAGATAATTACGTAATGTTGTAGTAACGAGTTTGTATTGAAAATGGACGAAATTGTGGAAAATTGCACCATTGTTAAAAAGAAATTTTTATTAAAAAGTTAAAATCAAATATTCGTAAGAGGTAGTTTAACTCTTAATAGTTGACTGCAACGGTATTTTATTTTAAAACATAATTAACATTAAACAAATTTATGTTATTAAAATGTGTGAAATAATAAGAAAAAAAGAAAACGGTAGTAGAATTGCGTCATCTGCTACTACGATTATTAGGCAAATAATTATGGTATAAGTATTTGTAGCGGCATTTGCTCTAATTACAAAAGTTATATTTTTCTCTGTGTATTCTCGTTAGCGCACGCGACTTGAATGGTTGAAAAGATTAAAAACTGCTTTCTGATTGATTGTCGCGATATGTGATTGGTTCTGGTTAGTTTGAGATTTGTGTTAGAACAAATATATCCAACCAGTAAAGATGGCATAACAGGGGACTGCGTAAACTTCCAAAAAATAAATTTGAAATACTATAAACCAAGTATGGGTAACCTTTGACATGTTGCGGGCCAGACTTTAGTGTGCAAATACGTTCACGGGCCGCGTTTAAAAGTAGTGTTTTCATAATTTTAGCGATAGATATCAGACATGAAATAATACGACAATGTTATTGTAATGCAATTTATTAAAATAAGAAAATGAAATGAAAAAAATAGGTACAACATTATAATTAAATCGTGAAATTCTGAATTATTACAAACTACAAAGTTAAATAACGACAACGAAATCAATGAACCACTTGAGCTTGAATTGATTTATTAACTTTCATCATTGAAAAGAAGTGTTCGCATTTATAAGTACTGCCAAACGCACATATCAATCTTCTTGCGAATTTTCTAAGCTCCGGAAAATGATCTTCTTCGAGGTATTCTTTGTAGAAATCGCACAACTCCACGTCTTCAAATTTAGATTTTAGGAGTGAGTTTTCTTGAAGCTAGATCAACTCCATTTGCAAGTGTATTAAAGCATTTTATGCATTACTTTTTGTTGGAGCAGCAAATAACTTGAAACTGTCTTCCATGTTTTCAAAAATGTTCGAAAATTGCTTCGACAGTAACTTGTGTTCTTCAGCGTATTGAGCATAAGCAGTATTTTCATACGCAGAGAGCGTGGTGAAATTGTAACTGTTACCAGACAGCATCTGTAACTACCACAAGCGGATTTTGTTCTGAAATGCTTTCAAACGGCTGTACAAATCATTTACTAACTGTCCTAGTTTTTGAAGTTTCAAATTTATTTCATTCAAATGGCCTGTAAGATCGACTAGAAATGAAAATTATCTTTTATTTGCATAAAATCTGTTATCTATCTCATTTCTAAGCTCGTAAAACCGTTCCAGCATTTTCCCTTTGCTTAGCCATCTGACTTTGCAATAATATCTTACGTCCTCATATTCAGCTGATATTTCATCCAAAAACGCCTTGAATTGACGATGGTTAAGCCCTCGGGATCGAATAAAATTGATGGTTTTTACTACCACATTCCTAACGTTCTGGAGTCGAATGCTCTTAGAATACAAGTTCTGTTGGTGGATAATGCAATGAAGGACTATCAAATCATCTTTTTGCACATTTAATTCTGTTGTTTCTTCATACCTTCAAACCTTTACGTAAGCCGACCATAGAAGGTGCACCATTTGTGCATACACCGACTAATTATGTCCATGGCAAGCCAAAACTTGTGAATACCTTTTGAATTTCATTAAAAATTTTCTCTCCTGTAGTGGTTTCTTTTAGCGGCTGTAAAGCAAGCAATACCTCAGTAACAGTGAACTCTCTATCAACACCTCGAATAAACATAGCTAGTTGGGCTGTGTCAGACAAATCTGTGCTCTCGTCTAATGCCGTGGAAAATGATTCAGAACCAGCCATACGGTCAGTCAAAGTTGTTTTTATATCATTAATTAGCCATCATTTCTATACGTCAGGCAACAGTTCGTCTTGATAAACTAATTTTTTGAAATTCATTTTTTTTTCAGGACACAAAGCACTGCACACTTGTAACATACACTCCTTGATAAATTCTCCTTCGGCAAGTGATTTTAATGACATTGCCAATTTTGAACTAACTATAAAACTAGCTTTCACAACACTATGAAGTTGTGTTCTTTGTTTATGAAATATTTGTTGCTGTTTTGCAAATTTGCGGTAAGCTTCTGGATTTTGTTTTTTCTTATTTGCATAGGATGCTTAGTTGAGTAATGCCTCTTTATATTGAATTTTTTCATCACTGAAATGGAATCGTTACGCAACAAACAAATAGGCTTTCAAAGCAACAAACACAGCAAACAAATAAGGCAAATTCTTCAGTCCACTTTTTTTTGAAACTGGCGACTCTTTGCATTTACTTTTCGTTTCTTTCCACCACACATCATTTTCGTTTACTTTTCGTTCGATAAACTCAATGACAAAATATAATTAGTAAGCACTCAAGATGCGCACAAAGTCACAAAGCAAATTGGCGGCACTACATACTAAGAAAAAGAGTTTATTGTTGTCTCGATTATGGAGCACGCATCCATCACGCACAACCACACTAATTGTAAGTGCGAGTAAGTCTTTCATGCATAGTGACAGCCATACTTGAGATCCAAACTTCCTAAAACAATAACGAGGTCAGCTTTTCCAGTAGCTTACCGAATCAGCCGAAAATATATGTACCTTGAAAAATCCACAACCGGTTTATACACTTACCAAGCAACGTAGATGCAAAGTAAATTTGTAGGTTAAAATACTAGAAGAGGTCTCGAATATTATACGCTTTAAGAACTTTAAGCGCACACGAAAATTTTTATTGCATTTACGAGCACCTGTGCTATTCCAACATATCGAAGTTTATGGAAAAAATGTGCATTCTTCTATTCTTTTGATATCTCCTTTTGATTCACCTTCCAAAGTGGAGAAAAGATTTCTCTTGTTGCAAAGCAGCCGGGAAATCTTTTCTGCACTTTGCTGTGGAAGCCGAATTACATATTCACAATTTATGTTGTTTTATGCATTTGTCCAAAGTCCAAGCTGTCGTGGTGAAACTATGTTCTCGTAACCAAAACCAAATATTAATGTTAAACATTAGTTACATTTAGAACTATTGAAATTTATGCAACCAAGCGTACGTATCTAGGTCTGAATTTGGAATAATTAAATCGCATTGTGGTATAAAACAGTCTCTGAATGGATAAATCAATTACCAGAGCAAATTTTTTAAATAAATAAATTACGTGAAAATTCAAAATGAGCCGAGAAAATTTTCAAGCAAAAATTTTGTAATTTCGAAGAGGATCGTCCCGACAACCGTATCTCTTCGAATTGGTTTCTGTATTTGATAACGAATGATTTTGATAATGAATTAGCAATTTCTCGCTGGTACTGTGAATTTCAACATAGAAACACCAGTCTCAAGCTCGCCTTCATCGTTGCTGTGCGCTAACTGATCAAGGCAAATCGACATGTGACACGATACATCCTTAGTGATTTCAAGGATGCCGATCCAAATAAATTCTGCATGATGGATTGACTTTGAGAAAGTTGCCATCCCGTTAAATCTGACATCTTTCAACGGAAGAACAAAAAACTTCTTGTTTTAGATGCTGTTGAGAAACTTTGAGCCGGTTCGACAATAAAAGCTCAAAAGTTGCTAGTATCATGGTGAGTGGAAAAGAATCATGGTCTTGCCCCTGCGAAAACGAAACCAAACGTTAATCCCATCACAGATGCGTGTTGAAGAAAACGGTCGCAATTTTTGCCTTAAATTCCGATCAGCTTGTTACAATTGGTTTAGCAGATCGAAGCTCGGTCGCTGATTGGTATACAATTGCCAGAAGCGGTTCCCATGTTCAGAGAAGCCAACCCACAACGACGAATCATGCTCCACCACATGACTATTCCAGCTTATGACAACTACTTTAACAGTTTAACAGGTTTACAAAAAGAAAAAAAATTATCAAACCTTCCCGAAAATAATTTGAAAAAAAAAAACACTATCGACTAACAAGTCGAGCTACTGCTTCTCGTTATGGAGTAGTTAAACAATGTTTGCTTCAAAAGTTAGAGCCGATACGCAGAATATTTTTATCTACATTACATAATAACCTCACGTTCTCAGTCTTTTTATTGCGCAAAGTGCTATCTGACGATTGATATTTGCACACATTAAAAGACGATGAAAATCAATCTTACGGGATTGTTTATTCGGCCAATGTGTAACACCTATATATAAAACAATATAAAAATCAAAGATAGCAAATGTTTACGTTACTTCATCGATAGAATGATAGAGTCGATTAACTTGGATAGCAAAAGTGTACAGATTGCGGAGAACGGTGAATGCCAGAAGCATAATAAATGCGTATCATAGCAGTGGCACGCGGATGTTACCAACTAAGGATTGAAATAACAAAATCATAGCAAGATGATATTCAACCTTCTATTAACTTTTAAACACTGCGCGCAATTTCGTGGCTTTTAGCATGTTTTGTACGTAACTGTAATAATCCTTGGCGGATGTACTTAAACATCATTCTCAAAATAAAGCGCTATATATTATCGATGTATCCAAGGATTTATATTGGCGTTTTGTAAATAACCCTTTCATAAGTACAGTGGAATAGCAGCTCCCAATCCATGCCAATTGTAAAGATATTGTTTTACATCGCTTCGTTCTAATGTTAGATACACTAAAATGTTTAACTGTGTCTTATCTCTTTTTTATATCGAAGACTTTCCAAAGTTTCCACTTTTACACATCCTGTGACAACATTATTAGGTATACTTATTACTTCGTGCAATTTTCGCAAGCATAGAAATATTTCAAAATATGGAATAGCAGAAAAAAAAATACTAAAATTACACAAAACATTTGGCGATTCATAGCAGCGTGATTTTTAATTCTTTTCATTACTATGTCAAGTTCCGATGTTAAGGTTCGCCCTTTCGATTATTTCCAAAGAATGTTCATAGGTTTTATCATTTATTCATCTTTTGCTAATATATGATAGGTTACCGCAAAGATTACTTTTTCTCTATGTAGCAAATAGTTTTGATTCTCTAAAATTGTGTGGATTAGTATTCACTATTTTAAGAATTAGTACGGCTTCACCAATTTATTTGCAATAGCTAGTACATTACTTCACACGATGAACCATTCCTCATACAAACATAGCGGATCAAACCCGCGGCAGGCGAAACTTATATGTTGAGTAAAGAAGCTTGTTATCATGTAGAAGTGCGCGATTCATAATCCATAAACCACGTTGCCCTTCTGCAAGCGTTTGTCTAATGCAGTCGTCTAAAGTAAGTCTTTTGCAAATTTCTCTCGACAACTTTCTACCTTGCGTGTATTGTAGCACTTCCTTCCGTTTGAGTCTTATCCTGATTGCTGGTCTCATTTTCAAAATTTGTCCGAACGTTATGTTTCCGATCTTGCCTATTTCTGCTTTATTTTCGATTCTTTTCAAAAATTACCTTTCTATGGCTGATATTTTACCTTTGCATCTCTCTAGTTTCGTTCGTAACTAGAGACGACAAAGGCAGCTGGAATTATCATCTTTTTGTAGCTGCTAGACAGACACGTGTTTTGTCGACTCTCATACGTCAATACGAATCCTTTCTTATGAGGCGAATAGACACGAGTCTGCCAAGATGCTACAATTTTATCTGCCTTTGTCCTCGCTATTCATAACTCCGCTCCAAATATCAGTATCGATGTTACTAACTTTCTGAGTAGAGTTGATTATTTCTTTATTATCCAAAAAATGAGCTGTTACTGCTGTTAAATAATTTTCTTCCAGCTGTTACTCTTTCATTTCTTTATATATCCTTCTCCTGCTAATACCCTACTTTTGCTCTTCTGTGTTCTCTATGATCATTGTTTTCGTTTTTCCTTCATTGACTTTCGTATATATCTTCTCTAGCGCTTGCTTACATACTTCCATATTTCTGTTAAGAATTTCGTCGTCCTTCGCTAAAATTTCATCCACATAACATAGCTGCGGTACCCATTTTTTTTTACTTTTGCCAATCACCTATTTGAAATGGTTGAATTTCCGTTTTTACCTCCTTTTCCAGTTGCTTCTTTTGTTTCATCCTTACTTATTTTCTCTATTTCATGTTCCGGTCTGGGATTTTAGCAATTTTTCTAATAGTTCTTTCAAGTATCCTTTCCATGATTTTCTCTTTATCTCTTATAAATTTCCTTCACTATATCTCATATGTATTATTGTTTTCATTTTTTTTTCTCGTGTCCTTTACGGATCCAAAAAATGATTTCTGACTATCTGTGCAGACATTTTTTATTTCTTCACTAAATGTTTGCTTTTCTTCCATGTTATTCGTTTAACTCCGATCCTTTAATTTTTATATTCTTATTTTATTTATTATTTATTTATATTATTATTATATTTTTATATTTATATTTTATATTATATTTATATATCATAATCTCGTTCTTGCCTTGCTTGTAAATATTTCTACCATTTTTCCAGCATCTGTTTTTACTATTTTTATCCACCAATTCATCTTTTTAATATTTCTATTTACTGTTTTTGTTCAGCCACAAACATTTTCTGCTGCTGCTAGGAAATTCCTGCCATCCTGCCTTTACTCTGTTCCTGTCTTTTTATAATTTTCGCTAAACTTTTTCTCATGTGGTTTCTGATTTTTTTGTCTTATTTGGCTACGTCTCTAGTTTATAACAACTTTATTTTACGCTAAATTTTCTGTTTTCACTTTTTCCAGTTTAAGCATCATTTTCAATGGAATGTGGATAGATATAGAATTTACAAAAAGATAGGAACGAGCGTAATGTAAATGAAGTCAGATGTAAATCGGAAGATCAGTGGAACGTTAACTGTACAAATGGTCGTATTACGTAATCACTGGCAGCTAACGGTAAGTGGGAGGTCAATTACAACACTTTTCTGGCTTATACGATTTCCTCGTGTATCTCCGTTGTATACTACAATATACACGATATCCAACGGGAATATACCAGAAAATCGAAGCGTTGTAATATCCGATATTTCGTTCCCGATTTATTTTCTTGGGAATGAAAATAATAAAATGAACAAACACATATACTTCTCACGTATACGTTGTATAACCACCCTAATAAGTAGAATAATTCCACATTTAACCTGAAAAATCTACATACATACACATACATCTACATCTGCATTGAAGGACGACGAATAAGCTATAATAATGGACCAATAAACGGAGGCTCATTAAATAATAACTTGCGTTATGTATAATATCAAATAATCTAATGTTTCTGGAGTAAATTAAATATATTTTTTTCAAAATCTTGAACAACCCACGACACTAACAATATAACGTTTTTACCCATTTATTGTTATCGATCTAACCAAGAACGACCCTACCAAATACCAAGATATTGTTGTTATCATGTTTTAGCCTTATCAAGACCATACAGCTCAAACGTATTAACATTCGTGGTTAGATCGAGGACAAAAAGTTTCTTTTATCCAATTATACAAGTGGTTAATAATAATGTTCTTACAGCTATTGAATATGAACATAAGGTTAATACGTGTGACGGCAGTCAGTAGTTAGAGATATAATTATTGCACCATCTAAAAAATGCTCCGAAATATCCAAAGGTATGTATGCAAAAGATATATACGAAAAATTGGATTAAAGAAATGTATTTGTCTTTTTGCAAATTTTTGAGCCCGTAGAATTTGATTTTATCATCGTGTATTAAGTCACCCTATAAATTTGCTTGATACTTCTATTCCAGCTATTTGTTTCTTTTTTTCGTGTAAATATGTATTGTACAACTAACAAAAACGTGCGAAAAAAATATGTTAACGCTTTATTCCGATATTTATCTTATCGTTCAGTGAACCCAATTCAACCAAAAGCGAAATAAACTACTGCCTCATTAAAATATTATACATTTAAAACTCGTTAAAATCTCTTGAAATTCGCGGGAAGTTCTGGCATTTCTAATTACTGGATTTAGTTTAGTATAAAAATATGTAGCTACAAAGAAAGGCGACTCTCTAAAATGACTAGTTGCGACCGCCTGCACTAAAGTGTCGCCTGTGTTCATGAACGTCCGAAAATGTGGGGAACGTATCGATGTTTCCATCTAAATAAGTTTACTAATACGAATTAAAGCAACAATTACTAACCCGGGCACCATAGACATTTACAAAAGAATTCAGGGTATAGGTACAAAGGCTTTGCGATTGTGCACTACATGAATTCTTTAAATCGCTATGGCAACTTTATGATTACTCTCATTTTTTTTTTATAACATAAAATTTCATTCAATTTAATTAAAATTAAATATACGAGTTGTTATAAGTTATACTTTATAGGCATAGAGAAGGTTTTTGACTGTATACCACGAGATTTAATATGGAAAAGCCTTAGTAAAAAAAGGAATAAATAGCAAATTAAAAAACGCAATTGCTAGCACATATAATAAAACCAGAAATTATGTAAGAGTGGGTGGAATGCAGTCGGAAGAATTCGGAAGAAGCTACAAATAGGATATGAAAACATGAAGATGGCGGAAGTCGCGGAAAGTGCCTTTGCCGACGACTTGGTAGTGTACGCGTGGAATGTAAAGGATCCGCAAGCGAACTTGAATATTCGGGAAACAGCTTTAAAAAAGAAAAATATGAAGATAAATGCAGAGAAGACTAAAGTCATGTCAATAGAAAAACACGATGCGAAGATGATAATTTATATAAATGAAAAGGTTTTAGAACAAGTAGAAATATTCAAATATCTCGGAATAAATATACATCAGGAAGGTAAAGAGGAAAGCAGAAATTAACGGCAGGATTGAAAGTGGAATAAAATTATGTTATGCATTGAACAAAGATTTTATAAAAAAGAAGGAAATTTCAAAGAAGACAAAAATAACTGCGTTTAACACCATACTTAAACCTATATTGACATACGGCAGTGAAGGTTGGATCTTAAATAATCAAACTAAGGGTAGAATACAAGCGTTGGAGATGAAATATTTAAGAGCGGTTAAAGGGGTTACTCGAAAGGATAGATTAAAAAACGAGAAGATTCAGAGAAGAATTAGGAGTACAGTCGATTTTAGTGTAGTATAGAGAGGTAAAAACTCAAATGGTTTGGGCATATGGTACGGATGGAAGAAGAAAGACTGACGAAAAGAGTATGGCTGGTAAAATCAAGACACAAGGGAAAAAAAGGAAGGCCAAGAAAAACATGAAATAGCATAATAGAAGAAAGTTTGAGGAAAAGAGGGATACCGTGGAATGATGCAAGAAGAATGGAAGAAAATAAGAAAGAATAGACATCGCTTAGCCATAATATATATTTTTTATATATTCTTTTTTGGTAAATGAAAATTTCCTTTATTTTATTCCCTTATATATATATAAATTATACTTGTTTAAATTAATTAATTATTCACCATTATTGACCATTCATGTCCTCAAAATAGCCATCCTGAATTAATTGTTATATTATTGTATCATCAATTAAACTTGTGTAGTGCCGAGGTTGTCGATACTTATGTGTTGTTTATCATAGTATGCCACAGTCTTTGCTATCATTATTTAGCATTAAGGTGTTGTATGCCATGCTGAAATTTCTTTCCACAATACAAAAAAAATACATTTTGTTGGCAGAAAAAGGAGCAATAGTGGATTGAAAAATAAGTATTGTACATTCCGAAGCTTGAATGTAATTACACAAAATATTATGAAAAATGTATTTATACAGCAAGCATTCATAACACCGTAAGTGTGATTGTGGTTCCATATAAAATATTCTCAAAAGATTCCACGATATATTTTCGCGTAATATCTAAATACCAACAAAAAAAAAAGAAATAATCCTAAAATAGCTACCCCGTGGTATTGATGGAATCATTTACGGCAAACGCAAAGCAAGGAGCAAAAATTACACAACCCATGAGCATGTTTCTGCCTTCGAAGAATGGCTCGGGGAACGCTACCGCTACTTTCTAAATGTCTAGCCCGTCGTTTCGATTTGCCGTCCCATTAACTGTGAGGCAACAGCGATACAATATATCAGGCTGATGACACGGCGTAAGCAGAAACATGTGGGTAGTGCATTTTTTCTGTTTGCATTGCGTTTGTCGTAGGTAATTGCATCAATATCACGAGGAAGCTATTTTAACATTTTTTTTTTATTGCTTCTAGGCAATTACTTTTTATGTGCTACCTTAATATCATCTTGTAAAAACACTATTTTAGTTAATTTCAATCTATCTACCTTGAATATTTGCATTCTTCGCTACCCCAGTTTGTATTAATATACAAGTATTTATAGGGTGGGCCAAATTCGATACTTTTAATAGGAAACTTATATTTCTAAAGGAATTAGATAAAAACCCAAGCTGACCCAAGCTCCTGGAGGTCAATTTTAAAGAGAAATCGATTGGTGAAATCCCTATTTTTACATCTTCTTTAATATGGGAGATACAGAGCGTTTTCTTAAAATGTGCAATTTTTAAAAGCCCTTGTAACTTTTTTATTTGTGAAAATACTTGATTTATATAAAAACTATATTAAGGCGCTCTTTAACGCCCAATCCTATGCTCTATTTTTTTTGTTTTTTAAAACTCATACTTTTTGAGATATTATCGGAGACTTGTGTTTCCGTGTTTGTTTGTGATTTTTTTCCTTTGAGGAAGGATTAAAAATCTTACATTTGAACATGCCCTCAACTCAAGAGAGGAATTAGAAGTTGCAGTTCTGCAGGCGTTCGACCCTCTATCTCCGCTCTAGTTGATAAATTCAGCTCAGAGTACAAGAAATCGGTGTCGATTATGTTTACAATAGAAAGGCAGACAATTCGAATAGTTGCTATAAGGTATCATGTTTACGCATTTTTTAGTAACAACGATATATTTTGTAAATATTTCGTTCAAATACGTCGGTAAGAATTTTAGAAACCAACTTATTTTAAAATTCTGAAATTTTAAATTTTTACCGAATAAGCCCTATTAATTCCTTATCAGTAATGCTATTTATTAATGGTTTCCTTAGTTTAGTTTGTTTGAATTGTTGTTTATAGGATTTAATATTAAAACAATTTTTTTCTGCCTTGTCGAAATGTTTTATCATATTATTATATGACCATCCACAACCATCCTAAAATAACGTGAAAGGAAGAAAAACAAATAATTTAAAAACTGTTTAAATAAAATATCAAATGTGTTATATCACTCTAAAGGAAATTTTATATGCTTTTCAAAAGTGTAAAAATATACACAGTGTTCCATATAAAAAACACAAGTCTTGATAATATCTCAAAAGTATGAGTTTTAAAAAGAAAGAAATTAGAGCATAGAGTTCTGCATCAAAAAGCGCCCTAATATAATTTTTAAATAAATCGAGTATTTTCACAAATAAAAACGTTACAATGGTTTTTAAAAATTGCACATTTTAAGAAAACGCTCTGTATCTCTTATATTGAGGAAGATATAAAATTAGGCATTTCACCAAACGATTTCTCTTTAAAATCGAGCTCCAGAAGCATGGATCCGTTTTTGTCTAATTGCTTTAGAAATATAAGTTTCTTACTAAAAGTATGGAATTTGGCGCACCCCGTACGTGCACCTGAACACTTTGATAAGGTTTGTAAATTGTAAAGTATTTGCTACCCTTGCTTCTTGTGTGCACAACGTTGTTGCATATTAAAGTAATAGGACGTACCGCAAAAGATAAGCTTGATATTGCCAGGGAAAAATTCCTACTAATGAAAAAGATTTTGAACGCATTATTATTTATACTGGCAAAATGAAATATGGAAAACATTAATTTATACTTCCTCTATTATCAGATACGCACATACACTTGATGTTAGTTATCCGATATGTAATACATGTTACACACTTAAGGGGAGTTCCGACTAACGTGGAGAAATATAGTCACTAAATTTAAAAATTAACTTCCTTTCCTCTTCCACTTCATATTTCTGAGTTCAAGATACTGAAATAAAGGAACGCAATATCGTAGACAACTGCTTAGGGATCGATAAAATGTACGCTCAACAATTAATAATTTAAATGGTATAACTATGTTCACGGTTCTAGCAAATTAAATGTGGATTTTTTTCTTTTATGTAGCCTTACATAAAAGAAAAAAATAGAATAATTTCAAATAATTTTACTATCCGATCAATGTTCTTTTGAGACATATGTACTTATTTTAGGAGTACATGTAAACAAGAAACAATGTTAAATGATCTCTCTCAATTTTATTATTGAAAATGGCACAAATGTACGCATTCGTAAATTCCCGGGTCCAAAATAAAAACGTTTGAATTCCACACTAATATTATACAGATATAGATGACATTTAACTGTATCTTTTTAAATAAATAAAATGCTCTTTGATCAGCTCATGGTTCCTTTACTGTTAAGAAAAACATTACATTCAAATTTGCGAACTACTTCAAAGCAAGTGTACAAATAACGGCCGTAATAAACATTTAACAGTTTGATTATAGTCGAAGTAAAAATATGGTACGTACTCAAATGCAGACTTCTGTGAACATCGTTTAGTTAAAGTAGATCGATTTGCTATAAAAATGCTATATTTAATATTTTTAAGAAAATTTTCCAAATGGCAAAACATCCGCTTGTAATCCTTCCGAAATTCATCTTTAACGTTTAGAAAATGGCCCTTTTTCAATGAAGCTGCTAATACAGTTGACTAAGAAATCAGGGGAGCATAAAAGTATTAGGCGATTTTTAATTAGTTCATCAACAAAGAGAAAATGCAATTACGCTAATAACCATAAAACCAGGTGCGCTGTTCCCTCAAGACAACAAGTTTCCTGCGGCTCAATCCGATACATCCGGTTTACACCGGATAATCAAACCTCCCCGTATGATATGATCAACCCCCAAAGCGAATTAACCTCAAAAAATTACAAGGGTGCGTAAATAATTAATGGCTATAAGTAATCAACTCTGTATCAATTACTTGCGGATAATTTCCCTTGATTTTTGATGGGACAATATCATTCTTGTTAAGATAGGAGCTATAAGTACAAAAGTTACGATTAAAATGTTTACATAACATTGTAACATTGTGTAATATGCTAAGAAAATAAACACAGTAGATCCTCACCTGAGTGAATAGTTTATTGTATCCCTGATTGTTGTAATTGTTGTAGCTTATCATCCTTGAACATCTCTCTGTTCAAGAAATAATGCACTATTTAATAGACGCAGTGTCGAAAAGCGGAATATAAAAAAAGGTATTTTTTAGCCGTTCTACGTAAAAAGTTATTAAAAAAATTCGTGAAAGAAGGAAGTTGGAAATTAAAATAGTAAATTAAATAAAGAGATAAACGCGTCGAATTAAATATTCACATCTATCTAACTTATAATTGATCCGCAAGTCCGACAACACCGTTTCACTTGCTTCTCGAATTACTGAACGGAAACATTTGAATCCACATTTTCGCCGTATTTTGTTCCGTAAGAATGGTGGCGGTACGATGGTACATAGATATTCCGCTAGGTGCAGGACGATCGGTGATTTTCGACAGTACGCTGCTGCGTTAGATGAAATTTTTCCGATTATACACTCCGAGGTGGGGTTCCGCTAGGATGCGCATGCGTTACTATCGATTGTCGTCTGAGTTTAACGTAAGATGGAGATTGGGGAACGTACTAGTTTATCGGGCCACGTCCCTTACTTCATCCCTTATTTATTCTTAGACGTGTACGAGCTTTTGGAAAGTTTACTCGTTGTTGATAGCCGCAAAATAGCTAAGCGGGTTAGAGTGTAATAACTCCTAACTAAGTTATTAGTGATTATTTTCAATGATAGTAACACTCAATTTTGGAAAACGACAAGACTTTTCTTAATTATAATGGAATTAATTTAGTAACCAAATTACGTTATAAACTGCCAGATATACAGGGGAAAAAAAATGTTAAAATAACTTTTACAACTGCAGTAAATGCCATTATTAATAATGTTAGGATTCGCAATTTTTTTTTTAAGTTTTAAATTACCTCTGCCATACTTTAACAGGGAGCTAAAAGTCGGAAAGCGGAACAATGGTCTATTGTCTATGGGATCTATGTAATAACGAGCAATTTATCAAATAGTAACAATAGCTATATTTCAGCCTTTGTCTGCTATTCTTTTCTACAAGCCAGAAATTGAAAAATTGCTAGTGAGACTTTTCTCCGAAAGGTAAAGTCACATTAAGCATGTATGAAAAATTCCTATACACAAATTTCAGTTAACACATTAAAAGCAGATATCTTACAAAGAAGATTCGTAAAAGGCAATTGTGAAGGGTTTGTGAATGGCTTTGCCTCTCGATTGAAGACACAAATGTAACACAGCAGAGTAAAATTGTAGACTATGCGCAGTTATCAGCTCATTTCCAGGGATTATTTACCGGTCTAGTATAGCCTAACATGATCTAGGCCAAAAGAATAATGAACTACTTTCTTACATATGTATGTATCTCGAAGGAATTATAACCTACTGTTAAACATTATGTTTTGCTTGCTACCTCCTGATCACCATGACTCGAGTACTATTCACTGGCATTATATAGGGCGAAGTCGTACATGCGAAAAACATAGATAATAAAAGTTAATTTAACAATCCACCATGCTAATGAACAGTATTACTACGTTGTTACGTGCTTTTAACATACCGCGTTCGATGATAAAGAGCACCATGAAAAATACACGGGCACTGTTGCAAAATTTGCTCGTTATAAAAACTTCAGGGCGGAGAGTTGTGCGCCGGGAATTAATCAGCTAACCGCTATCACGAGAGACCTTAAACGATTGTTGTGTTATAACATAGTATACGTATAACGTGGTATATCCTTACTTTATTTCGTTAATTGGTTATCGTTGCCTTTCTCGGTCTTTTGCCCTTTGTTATTTCTGATTTGCTTTGTTTGCATCTCTTCGGTATACCGCGGAAAAGTGTTTTATAATCATGGTCTTCTTGAATGAACTGAATATTTGCACATCCAAACGTAACGTTGCATTAAATGCATTTGCAAAACATGCTTTTGTTTTTGAATTCAATTCACGTTTCAATAATTATGCTTTTATCTTATATATATTTAGTTGGATATTTGAAAATGCAAAAATGTAGTCATCTTATCATTATAAAACCTCTTATTAGAGGCCATGTATTATTTTTGGAATGTTAATAATAATAATTTATTTCTAATTTCCTTGCTTCGTATACAATATTAGATTAGATAAAACTAGATCACTACTCGCGGTGGTTCTTGACCTCTCCCACTGCGGCCATTTCGGATCTATTCTAGTTAGAGCAATTGCGGTAGCTTTGTTTCCTTTGCTAGACTTAGTAGTATTGCGAGAGATTCCTCTATCCAAGTTTTGGCTTTTGGGTACTCCTGCGAGTGCTGCGCAGTCGCACAACACATGGACAGCACTCTCTCATCTAGCAGAATGCATAGGCTGGTTCCTCAGTCAGACTGCTCATGTTCTCAGGCATACAGTGTCCTGTTAGCGCGTTCATTCTTATCCTAACAGGCTTGCTGTCTCTACTTATTGTTTAGTAAGTCCGCTGCAAATGTAAGCCTTCGTGTCGTGGTACCCAGGCCGCAGTTATCTTAGTTCGGCTTCCCACCATATTGAGTGCATTCAAATGGTACCACATCAGTTTTAACTTCGCCTGTGCGAAGTTAAAACTTAAGTTAAAACTAAAGTTGTAGATAGTAACAAATCGATAGTTATCTACTCGCCGGTCTAATTCTTCTATTTGGGCTTGAAATACTGCAGCGCTTAGTGACGGATATATATATTTTAGACTTAGATATACGGCACTATTACAATTGAATAGTTATTCGACACCTTAAACCTTACCAAAACTAGCAGTAAAAAAATTGTGAAACTTCTTTTGCAAAGTATATCGAAAGGTGTAAGTGAAAAGGACATGAAGGAATGGTAAATGAACATGTAGCAATTGTGACAAAGCTTAAATACTGATTAAACGAAAAAAGCGATAGGCGCCAGATTCAAGGAACACGTATATATCATATATTATCGATATGGTAAAAGTGAATCGCCAAATGTAACATAACGCGTAATATTGAAAAAGAAAAGTTGAAATTGATTAAAAAAGTAACATCGCACTGCGAATTAGGCGCTTACAAAATTATTTACATAAAAACCAACACCAATTCACATCAGCTCTAATAAGATACATATTTTACGTTTCGTGTTGCTAAAACAAGGGGCCATTTCGTCTAATTTTTCATATTTTTCGCATGTCTTGTGTAAGCGAGAGTTTTAGTTAGTTAGTTAGTTAGTTTAGTTTTTTTTTTTCATTTTCCTAATTCGGCCTACGGTTGAAGATGGGGATCGACGTATCCTTGAAACAGCTGCCCTGGATTAATTTATTAAACTTCTATGGTGTGGAGCGTCCCGAAACTTTCGTATTGTTTGCCAGACGTTTGCTACCATTATTCATTTTAATATGTACCTCGTCCTAATGTATACAAATGTACAAATTAAACAAAAGTTTGTAGTTACATCATTGTTCCATCAATAAAGTGAAGACAAGCTTTATATTTAAAAATCAGAAGCATACGTATGCACAACCGAGATAGAAGTATATATAAAACAAGTAGCGACTGCTTAAGATATACGTCCATATTTTATTAATTTCAATGAACTAGTTGAAATAAAATAGAACACGGTCGAGTAATGCGTAGATAAGAACTTTCATAATGTCTACTGCAGTGGATGCGACCTTAATAATTATATCCGAACTATAGTGAAATAAATTGTTTAGTTTCCGGTAAGTTTAAAGTTGTCTCTTGTTGCCAAGAGTTACTTCGTCGTTTGCCAGTGTATTTCAAGAAGAAAAAGTTAAATGTAAGTTCTCTAATATTGGTTGGTGTAATTCATGAGCTAAATTGTAATTGGCTACTATTAACTCAAAGCTTACGTAGTAAATTATAGAAAGTTGCAAATGCTTCGGGCATTTCGGTAGGTACCGTCTACAACATAAAACACAAGAAACAAACTACATTTACCTTCATTCAGTACTTCAATAGTTCTGTACAAGTCATCATTGATGACCAAAATATTTGACGTGTCAGAGAGGTTTAAAATGGATCTTCGTAAAATAATTTTATAACACATACAGTGATAGTAAGTTCATTTATACAATTAAATTTCAATTCTAATTTAATATAGTTTTATAGAAAAACATGTAGCAGTAAAAGGGTTACAATAAGAGCTTGAACATCGAAATATTCTACATACTAGCATTTCCTCACAGTAACGTTTACTCCGATTCTTGGGAGTTCTCATGAAAAAAAAATGGTACTTCAGCATTGCGATTTTCCTTCCTAAAGAAGTACAATAAAACGCTCACAATGTTCAAAACCAGATATCATATTCCTAAACGAAACCTGGATGTTATGAAAGGAAAGTCAAATGAAATTATGACAGGACGACAATATAGAAAGTAGCAGAAAACCCGAAGGTTATGATGGTAAACGATTTATCGTATTGGGTACCAGAAGGTACCAGAAGTGACTTCGTACGAAATGCAAACTTTATATTCACCGCAAAATCAAAGACGGGTAATTACCATAGTGATATGAATAGTGATTTATTTAGTCGTAATTTAGAACTATCAATCATTTTAAAGGACAATGCTCCGTATTCTAGCGTTAAAAAGTCGCCAAATCAAACTCGGTCCAAAGGAAACTGCGACAATAAGTAACAATATTTCCTATGAAAATACAGGGTGGGCCAAATTCGATTCTTTTAGTAGGGAACTTATATTTCTAAAGGAATTAGACAAAAACTGACCTAAGCGTCTGCAGCTCGATTTTAAAGAGAAATCGATTGGTGAAATCCCTATTTTTATATCTTCCTCAATATAAGAGATACAGAGCGTTTTCTTAAAATGTGCAATTTTTAAAAACCCTTGTAATTTTTTTATTTGTGAAGATGCTTGATTTATATACGAACTATGTTAGGGCACTTTTTGACGCAGAATCATATGCTCTAATTTTCACTTTTTTAACACTTTTTAAAACTCAACAAAAAACTATTTTTTGAGATATCAAGACTAGTGTTTTTCTACATGGAACACCCTGTATATTTGTACACTTTTGAAAAGCATATAAAATTATCTTTAGAATGATATGACGCAAGTCTTGATAATATCTCAAAAAATATGAGTTTCAAAAAAGAAAAATTGGAGCATAGGATTCTAGGTTAAAGGGCGCCCTAATATAGTTTTTATATAAATCAAATATTTTCACAAATAAAAAAAAACAAGGGTTTTCAAAAATTGCACATTTTAAGACAACGGTCTATATCTCTTATATTGAGGGAGATATAAAATTAGGAATTTCACCAATGGATTTCTCTTTAAAATCGAGCTCCAGACGCTTAGGTCAGTTTTTGTCTAAATCCTTTAGAAATATAAGTTCCCCATTAAAAGTATGGAATTTGACCTACCCTGTGCAATAAATAAGAGTGAACTTTTCGAAATTACCAAGAGATAGAAAAAAGGGAAGGTTTAGGTTACTGACGAATTACTTCAGCTACACGAACATGAAGTTTTAAGAATTTCTCCGTATCGCTGCGACTTCATTGCTATTGAATTGGTATGGGTACATGCAAAAGGGTATTATAATAAACATATTGGTTGAGATGGTTACGGCTATAGACAAGCGTTAGATAGACGGCAAGAAAGTTTGAACAACTGTACACCAGAGATCTGACAAAAATTGCATAAGCCATTGAGGCGAAATAATTAAAGAGTGGCACGAATGTGAAGCAAACATAGAAGACTTTGTTCTGAGGGTTAATTATGGATTAAAAGACGAGAGTGAAGACAAGTGTGAATTATATCTTTAATTGTTCTATTTGATTTTTTCGTTGGATGTTGTGATGATGTGACATATTTTTAGTTAATTTCCAGCATGTTTTGTTTTGTATATTAGATTATATAGAAATGTGTTTGTTATATAAATAAAATAAAGATATTTTCGTTTAATGAATCATTGGTAACGTATATTAGATTTTTATGCTTCTTGTTTGCATGTTTTCTACATTTTCATTTGAAAATAGGTTTTTTTCATCTGTATTTAACTTATTCACTTCTTTTCCGTAAGTCTAAATGAATGAATATATTATAGTCAATAGAAGAGTTCATTATTTATTATCCTGTTGGTTGTAATCACCCATCATTTGTATTTTAAACGCAACATTGACTAAAATATTATACATTTAAGCCTGTTAGTTATAAATTTTCTAAGATTTTGATAATTGTTATTTTCGTACAATTTATTGCAAACATGGCCGGTGTACCTGAATTTACATCATAAAGAACTATAACGCAACTAAGAAGTTTCATAGTTTTCACCGTATTTTTATTGATAGCTGCCTATTCTTTTCAAAAAGAAGATATGGATGATATTAAAGGCAAACATTGATCTGTTCGAAAATAAAAATCATTTAGCTAAAATTCAAATTATTTTGGCTTTGTCAACGCATGCGTCATAACTACATCTCGAGTAAATTAGTAGATAAAATAATTAGTAGATAAAATTCTCAAAATTACGGGTCACAATAGCTTGCATATTATTTTGCTACTTATGCTGATACGCCAATTGCGACAAATAAAATGCCGTCTATAAGAAAAGGGCTTGCTAAGTTGAGTTACGATTATTCACTTAACCAATGTTTTTTTTTGGTAATCTGTTTTCAGCAAATTTTCCATTATCTGCATTAATCAAGAACCAATAATAACAAGTAGACGTGTTTGACATGCAAACGTTGCCAAATTCTTTCTCTTCATTTACACTAGCAAATTTGAGAGAGTTTTTGACGTTTTTGCATTATTATAAATCATACGCGAGTTGGTATTTACTCAGACAATTTAATTTTGCCGATGCACCAACTTACATTAAGGCTAAGCTTGTGTATACCTGCCATTCGTCATATTTCGTCACAAAAATAGAAGAGAAGAATTATTCATCGCAGAATAGCTCATACTATATCTCGTCAAATTAATACGTATGTTTTAATATTATTCATCTATTACGTTATAGAGATATACGGATATACTTCATTTTAATTGGTGTTCGTATCCTAATAGACACTTTACAAGCTTGTTAATTATTTCGAAACGAATTTGAGGGAATAAACTTAGCACGCTCCATACACGCAGACCGCCAAATTTGGATATACGTTAATTCATTTCAAGCATAATTGGTTACTTTAATATTCACTTTCCTGGTAATAGCAGTTGTAGTGAATATTTCCCGGACATCATTCTAGTAACAATTAAAATGACTACCGCCAAGAAGCACTTTTCAATATTCCCCACAAGTATTTTGGCAACCGCACTAACGTAACCCATTGCCAGCGCGCTTCATTAACTTATTTTTAACATAAAAACCTATACGACTCTATGCATACTTAAACTTAGTGTATATGTCTATTTTTCATTACATACTGAATTCTAAAAATGTACATTGTTATTATAAATTCTCTAAATTTCGGAATGCAAAGCATTAGTCATGTCTAATCTATCAAACAAACGTAACTACACGCTGTTAACACAAGAAAGTCAACATAATTATAATATACAATATCAAGAGCTAACGTACCCTTCTGTATCGCCCAAAAGGCATGTAATGATGTTTATGTTTCTTTAATAGGTTTTTGTGATGGCGATGATGGTGAGACATTTTAAAATAGGAATTTCACGCGATGTCTATTACTAAGTCGGCGAAAGTTTATTTATTTTAAACACTAGAAGCGATTGTTATTGTTTGTACTACGTATATATGTTATTTTACATGGAAGTTGTTTCATATTTTGGATATTACTGATATCACAGATAACTTTAACTTTTAAACCACATCACAGTTTCGCGTAGAATCTAACCTGAACGGATACGTTCGATTTAGAACTTACACTTTCTGCCAGGACTCCATTCTAAAAATAAATCCCGCATCTTTTACTTTGTGTTTAACTTATCCTACATACATTCATCTTTTATGCATATGCTGGTGGTATTCGCTTATGTAGGATTAATCATTTTAATTATCTCGTCCAATAATAACCCGAATTATAGAAAAACGTCGAAACTACGCTCTCCCAATAGCTGCTTGTTCTGCAACCCGTGCGACACAGTCGCTGAGAAGAAACCTAACAGATTCTTAATGAATAGTATAGATTTATCTTTCACGACTTCAACAGTCTTACTTTACTACTACAGCACTTTTGTACGGTTGTACAAAATTTTTATTGGGCATTTTTCTATTATTTAACCGACATTTTACGGATTATACAGTCGATTGGTATATACAATATCGCTAAAAACAACGGGCGATCAGCGTTGCTTGGGAAATTCCTCGACTTTCAGGGTAATCCTTTTTGTGAGTAAACTTTTCGTTTTATTGTTAATTTCTAAAAATACGGCAATTGAACACGTTACGGTTGATTCCACGTCACTATCAGATGTTGGGAAATGTAAAAGCAGATAAACAAGCAGCGAACGTACCTTTCATTGGCCATAATCCCTTTTGCAGTTTCCAAGAGAGCTAGTTCTTAGCAACACAGAAAAATAAGGCAATCGAACACGTTACGGTTGATTCCACGTCACCAAGAGATCTTAAAAAATGAAAACGCAGATAAAGAAGCAGCGAACATACCTTTCATTGGCCATTACCCCTTTCGTAGTTTCCAAAAGGGTCAAATGGAGCAACGGGAGAAGGATCAAGCGACTTCGCGTTGAAAATATGCCCCAGGATAAAAAAAAGCGCAAGCACGCATATCAAGCTCGCCAAAGACCGCAAAAATAGCACTATCGTTCAGCAGAGGAAATCTTCAATTACTGGCAGGATTTCCGATAAGTTATGTAACTTTGACATATCACTTATTTAAGCAAGAATCAAATCAATACTTTTTAGTAAGAAGATCTGGAGACTCTAGAACACATTCTATGCAAACGTTCACCCACCGCACCTACATTTTAGTAGGCCATTTCTTGTAACTACTAAACTAAAGGAAAAAGAACATAGAGTAGAACTAAGGTTTGTTGAAAGCCTCCAATTGCTCTAACACACATCCTGTTGTTGTTATAGTATCCAAATGCCTTAATATCGGTAATGCAATCAATTTTTCAAACCCGTGTCTTAATTAGTTCGGATAAAAATGCCTATACTGTATCCTCGTTTCTTTTTATCGAACGCACTAATTACAAGAAAAACGTTTGTTCGCTTTCATAATGGACGAAAAACGTAGATGGTAAATAACTCAGAGTTGCCAAAACTTCGCTGATGCAAGATTCAAAAAGGGAGCGGTAGATCAAATCGTCAAACCTAAAACGACCAAACGCGATATTTGCCACAAACTCTCGTTAGGAACAATTGACTTTAGCTAGTCTAAGTTGTGATCTAACTATTGCGGTTGTGTGAAGATTGTTTACAATTATAAATACAATTTACAAACACTAGCTGACTGAACGAAACGAATACTAACAACGACCACCGATCGGAAATTCATATACATGCCACGTATACACACAATAATGGTTCTCTATCTGTCGCGCCGCAGAAAGTTGTGCAGTGTAAAAGATTATGGCACAATGTGATGATTTACAAAGTAACATTTTGCGATGAAACGTATTTCGTTTTTCACATAGGCTGTTTAACATTATAACAATATTGATACATCCACCATAACAAAAATATCGAGTAACTTGGTTGTTAGAAATTCATGAATTATTAACACCAATACAAAGTAGAAACCTTAAAACTATGTTTGAAGCACAATATGGAATAAATGTTCACCATATTTTCAAAGAATTTTCAGTCACTTTGTTTCACATTTCATTTTGCCAATATCCGACCGAATACCATTTTTGCAATCAGAATTAGTTCTGTGATGCTTAAGAAAACCCGAAAAGAAAAACTTAGTGGTATTAAATCGCATGATCTTCAGGAATTTCTGTAACAAGTAGCGGCTTGTTAGATGAAAATGGTGTCAAGATCCATGTCTTCCAGAAGAGGCAATAAAAGTGAAGATTTAGCAATATAGTGTCCCATTCCTATTTTCAAAGAAGTAAAGTCTCATCACGGTTGTAACAAAAATCCACCGCAATCTGTTCTTAGGTTCGATCAGCAAACCCACGGCGACATTGACGGTCCATAAATTTCAATTCCTGGGTCAAATGATTCTTTTTGTGCACATAGAAGGTCGTTTGTCATAAATCGTTGCAGGGACGATTTCTAAGTGCCCATTACATTCTCGAAATGGTTTCTCGATATCAAGAGCAAAACCGCTCCGCCTAAATTTTGCAATTAGATTCTAACAGCTGTGTCGCCAAGTGGACGATTTCGAACATAAGCAAATCGATGTCGACGAACAGCGTTCGTAACAGAATACAGTTTTCTCGTAATAAGTAACGCGTTTTTTAATGATGAAACGCTGCATCATAAAACCTACAGCTCTCTAAGCGCATACCAAATATAAGCTTTCAAAGTGACAGCGTTTGCAGATAATGTAAACTCTTTAAGTTCATTCTGGAACACCTTTACTACATTTGAAATTAACATCTTCGTGAAATAGAACCAAGCAAAGCTGAAATATATATATTTTTTTGCATATTACTTATGATCGCCGTAAAATTGAATTAAGGTAATCGTCTTACCTTTCCAAAAGAATTGCAGATCAATTTCATTGACAACACTGTAATACACGCAGTGGTGACAACTGTACGTTATTTACTACAGTCTGCCATTGTTTACATTATAGAAATGAGCCAACGGTGCTAATCGTATGTGAAATAAAAGATATGCGAATATTTCATGTAAGCTGTAGACGTACTAGAAAAATGCTGTTATATAGGCGTGTACAAAACGAGGTACATTTTGCTGACAACACTAGCTACAACTCTATTGATGAAAAGTAGAACAGGAAGGAAGGTTTATTTATGAGAAAAATTAAGAATAGAATGCAAACTTTCTAGATACGTAGCAATTAAATGTAAAATAAATGATTTACTGAAGAATTATTCGCAATATTGCTTTATCATTGAGTTATTTTAACAAGAATAGCAACGCCAGTTTAAATAGTTGCCATATAGACGCCATGAACTACATGAAATGAATTGGTAAGGAAAATTAAGTAAGACTTAATATCCATATTTTTCTGAAAAATCCACAATTATGTTACTTAGTTTTGATACAATAGTGTTTTGTTTTGAACTTCATTAATTAAATTTAATCGATATTTATTTTTCTAGCATTTTTGTCTGGTAGAACTGAAATAATAAAAAATCGGACCGATTGCTAACAATGTTTATTACGTCGCTTTAATTTTTTCTTTTTTATACATCATTTTTTACAGTACCCCATTACAAACCATTAAAAATTGATCCGAAGATCGAAACGACTAAAGAACCGGTCTGTTTTTGAAATATTTTCGAAATTTCCATTTAAGACTGTATTTTTTAAGTTAAAATTGTCTAATTTAACGCGACGTGGGATTCAGTTTGTAGAAAATAGATCTAGAGTTCATTTGTTGATACAACTTCGAAAGTACAAAAATCGAGGAGAGTGGAGTCGATGATACCATACCATAAGCATTAAACCCAGTGCATGACTTCTAGGTGATAAAGCTTTTGTTGCATTCATAAATGTTTACAGAGAATTTCTTTTGAATATTTTACAGCTAGCGATATGTGTATGAACAACCATTTTTCTAAATAATAAATTCCACTATAAGGTGAAAGCTAACTGCGATTTCCGTTAAAGAAATTTAATTTTGTATCATTCTATTTAACAATTCCATCCAAGAAAACATCCTGTAAATGATAGAATTTTCTTTAAAATTTGTTGAAGGTACATCCAAAATCTAAGAATATTGATGCTTTTATTTATTTTGTAATGTTCATCCTTTCTTCAATTTTACTTCGATATCGATTCAAATCGATTCGACATGCCTTCTTTGTTTATTTTAAATAGAGCGGCATTAGTCTTATACAAGAGCTTTTAATTAATATAAATGTTTTCTTGTTTAGCCGTTAGTCCAGTTAAAATACTACACTCCGCCAAACAAATATCGCATAAACTAAAAAAGGGCATTTTTAAACCAAAATATTTTCATACGTTCACAAAAAGTTTGCCTCGTGTATGTGAACTATAAAAACACTAACAAAATCATGGAACATAGCTTTTTTACTTTTTTTTCTAAAAGAACAC
This sequence comes from Oryctes rhinoceros, assembly GCA_020654165.1. Lineage (NCBI taxonomy): Eukaryota > Metazoa > Arthropoda > Insecta > Coleoptera > Scarabaeidae > Oryctes > Oryctes rhinoceros. Next base: position 4,151,031 of record JAIOKQ010000018.1, on the reverse strand, counting down.
ATTTAGAAAAATGCATATGTGTAAGGTTTGTTCAGTTGTTTATTGAAAGTCTTCCTATACGGACAAATTTTAAAGTGCGAAGTCAGAGTTCTACACCAACGCTTTTAAAACTAAAATGAGCAATTTAACTTCAGAACAAGTGGCTGCTATAGTTGCTTTAATCGAAGATGAATGATCTCAGGCATAAGTTGCTAATTTGATGAACATCAATCAGTCAAGTGTTTCTAGAGCCGTAGCCAGATATAGGGAAACAGGCAATTACAGTAGAAGACCTGTACCAGGTCGTCCAAGATGTTCTACTCGCTAATATGACCGCTATTTACTACTACAAGCATTACGTCGAAGACATGTAACTGCGAGACAATTGCAGAACGACTTGGCTAGAGTCAGAAATACTCGTGTGAGTACTCAAACTATTCGGAATAGGTTACGACAGAGTGGATTAAGAGCTAGAGTAGCTGTAACAGCCCCTCGTCTCACTAGGAACCGCCGAGTGGCTCGCTTAAGGTTTGCCAGAGAACATGTAAATTGGAACATTGATGACTGGGCCAATATACTCTTCACAGATGAGTCAAGATTTGGTCTTTACACCTCAGATAGGCGTATCTCAGTGTACAGACGAGACGGTGAGCGCTATTCGCAGTGTAGTATCAGACCTAGACCTAATTTCGCTGGTGGCTCTATTATGGTTTGGGGAGGCATCTGTTTAACAGGTCGTACAGAGTTAGTACCAGTAGACAGAGGTACACTGACTGCCCACAGGTATATAACGGACATTTTAGAAGAACATGTAGTACCATATGCGCCAATTATAGGAAACGAATTCATGTTAATGCACGATAATGCACGACCGCATGTTGCAATAATCGTCCAGGAATACCTTAACGATGTTGGTATTCCAGTTTTAGATTGGCCTACGGTAAGTCCGGACATAAATCCTATCGAGCACGTGTGGGACCTCCTTCACAGACGGACCTGCATGGACTAGAAAATGCTCACCGTGACGAGTGGGAGAATTTGGATCAGGCTTATATACGGAGGTTAATCGAATCTCTGCCGAACCGTATGCGAGCGGTCATAAGAGCCAGAGGTGGCAATACTCAGTATTAAAAGCTACTGTTATGACGATTTTCTTTCCAAAATTATAATTTCTTGTTTTAATAAAAATCTCAAGTATGAGTTCTTGTTTTTATTTGGCCTGTATTTTATTTAAACAATCATAGAAATTATATCTTAGAGCGCATTAAAGTATATTTACAACTCTATGCTACGAACAAAGATTATGCGATACTTTTATGATTCAAAACTAAATATGCGATACTTTTTTGGCGGAGTGTATATATTCATTTTTTAAAATTTTGAAATTATTTTTGTAGTTATAACGACACACGTTAAATACGTTCGTTCAATTAATGATAAATTACTGTTTAAATGACTATTAAAAAATTTCACAAAGGTAATGCTAAATAAACAATTGATGAGGGAATAAGTAATGAAGTCTACTAATCATTAAAAATTAGCTTTCTACTATTCCGATTCACGTGTAACTTAAGTTATGCCTGCAAGATGTCGGCCATTCATTATCCGATTATTACGGTATTATTACAGGAAACAGCAAAATATTCTGCTTTTACTGTAAGTTGAGATGCAGTTTGGAGCTAGTATCGCTCTCCACCGAAAGAGGGCACCCGTCCCTTGTATGGCACACACTATGTCTAGAAAGCCTAAGACTTGTAGATTCGCCGTTAGGTGCCACTATAATCGCCATCTGAAATTATTAATCCTTAAAAGTTTTTGTGCATATATTTTAATGATTTCCGTTTGTTACGTACAATAATACGTTTGATACTATACCGTGGAATTGCGTAAACAATGAAGTAGGTGCGTATACAATATTTTATCTAGATTATACGCAAAAAAATCAATTGTTGTCGGCAGTTTAGCAACTTCACCGAAATTATTAATTTTTTTTATTATTTACATTCTGTATTATTGGCGTTATTTTCTAGATTAACACGAAGTTTATAAAATACACTTCTAAGAATAACTAAAAGCTGCCGAGTTCAAAAACTGGGTGTAAAAGCTTCCTAAAAAATTTAACATGGCCATTTGTGTCAAATCAATTTATAGTTCGACTGATGGAATTATAAAAATTTTGAATTTTAATTATTTTTCAATTTTCAATTAAATAATTGAATATAGGCATTTATGGTTTTCAGGCGTAGTAATCCGTTAAAGTGTAGAAAGTATCTTTGGCATCAACGTATTTACTGCATGTTCGTAAAATTAAAACGAAATTTGTTAGATTTCATAAATGCAGTAAAAAAGAGAGAAAAAAGAAATTAAAGCTAGAATTTCAATATCTAGTTTTTTAATTCAGGAGAATAGTTGCTACTTCTAACATTGTATGCACAAGTTTATTTCTAAAAGCCTGAACCTTAATACATGTAAACGTAATCGCAATGGTAATGCTTATTTTAGCAACTAATGCACGTACAACTGTTGATAATGGGAACAATAAGCTAGAGTATAATCAAGAAGCCAAAATTTTATTCGGCAGTCATAATGGCTTCATTGCAAAACTTCCGTTTGATTGCTTTCAACACTGCGGGCTTCACCTGTGACCTCCTTATTTATAGGTACCACGTGGTATACAATATACGTAAATATGAAGTAATGTAGAAAAATTAAATTCTGTAACAAGTGGTGTGACAAAGTAAATCCTTCAGCGATAACTAATGAAAATATGGTTGTGACTGAGTTTTTATTATTGTTTTGTGTTGTTTTTAACAATAGCTAAAGGTAAACGCTGAATATTATTGCTACTTTGGGATACGAGTTCGTGTTGTTTAATCAGTTAGTTTTTGTGAACATTTTTTAATTGGGTAGACTTTTAACGCAGTTTCTCTGAGAGATATGCCCGATATATTTTTCTATTTTTTGGTTGTTTTATGGGTGAACTCAAAGGAGTTTTCATTAGATTTGAACAAACAAACGTCCTTAGAGGCGCATGACTTTCTAAATAAACTTCATTTGACGAAGGTTTGTTCGATTTGAATTTTGGGAAGGACGCAGATATTTTGCAAAAGTTACACAAAGTTCCAGTTGAAGAAGTTGGCGCACGGTTTTATTGTTAAACAATTTGGAAACTAAGACGATGCTGGAGATGTTATATTCTTGATAGCATTCGTTAGAAACATCAGTAAATGCAAGGCAACTCCAAACCTATTTCGTGAAAAAATATACACCAAAAACATTTATTATTATTATTATTATTATTATCGACTGTCTTCCAGCTATATAGCGATAAATTCGCTGACGGATATCAAAAAAGTTGAGAGCTGTTAGTAAAGGGCGTTTGTGCGCCCTACACACATACAGGCAGTGATAATGAACGGATGAACAAACTCTTACGAGAAGCGGTTGAAATAACTTCTTTACTTCCGTGAAACTGGTCCAGGATTTAACGAGGAAGACGTATAGTGTTGTAGTACTGTGCGATCAAACAGAAGAAACCTACCAGAATCACTACCCGATAAGAGTTTGATTGGAGGCTAGAACGACTGGGCGATAAATAAAAGGATGTGTAAAATAGGAGGATAAGCGCACTGTACGAATTATTTCTTTTAATCATGAATTTACAGAATATACGCGAGTACAGATAAAAGAAAAAGAAATGTTCGTCGTTAGAAGTACAATGTTCTGTTGCTTTAAATGCACAGGTTGTGCTAATCGCGCAGATACGAGAAAGATGGTGTACACAACCCAGCGTATGAAGTGGCGTAGGCGATAAAAGGAATTGTTTTGTGGAATGTTGTCTAATAGATTATTTTGTATGATAAAATAATTAATACATATTTTCTAATATTTCCTCATCTGTTCTTGTTTATACTTTCCATTCATAATGTAGGGCACTAATGTAGGGTGAATACAATGATATAATTACCCACCATTACATGAAATGAGCTTAGTTATTAAAAAAGTCTTTGTTTTGTATTTCTTCGTATGCGTGTCGCGATTTTAACAAAAATTTCATAGCTATACACGCTTACCTATAGTATATCTCCGTGCCGATAAATTCAATTGTCTAGGTAGTAGGACAATCATAAACACCTACGCATCGGCATAGAAAAAGCTCCAAGTAAGTGCTTTCCTCTATACAAACATCCTCCAAGTTTCTCGAAAAGCTTTCAATGTAAGTATCAAGTGGTGCTATTATTGTACCGTACCATGAGATATTCAGTTACAATGGAGAACGGCATTCTGGTTGGCGACTCTAATTACGTGTGTAGTACGTAAAGGTATGATTTCAGTAAAAGTAATTTTCTGAAACTACTGAGTTCCCGTAACCAATCAGAATGATTAGCGGATGAGATAATGCAATTGCTTAATAACATTGACCTTTAAAAATGTAGATGTATGCGTGTATCTAATAAGTATTATCAGCAGGAAGGGATACAATTCGTAAAGAATTGAATTCATACTTGTATAAGACCGTTGCGTATTACATTCACAGAGGAAATACAATCTTAACCGATCGGCATCATAAAACGTGTTCCAAAATTAATGAAAAGGTTTATTTGCGAATCGACTTCAGGTCGTTACATATCAAAAGATTTTTTCGATTATTAAAGAATAAATGCGAATTATATTTTATTTACATCTTGTTCAAATATTGAAAGCCGATGTTAGGGCTGAAGTATAACACTGGCTTTGAATCCCAACAGAAATAACAAACTATTTGGATAGATGATTGTTTTTTTTTTTTAATAGAAAGGACTTTTAGTATTTGCGTCACATAGAAGACAAGCATTCATTCTTAAATGTCCGTTGATACAAAAGGAACGTAAGATACGAGGTATAAGAGAAAGATGTAATTTTGCATGGAAGTGCGACCCAAGTAAACGCATATCTCTGAAAATATTCATTTGAGACTTACTAAATGAAAATAAATACATTTTCTGGAAATGTTTTCCTTGACCGAAGAGCAAATGATAAATTTTTGCCCTCTGACTCAGCATTTGGAACAGTAACACCTCGTTGTATTGTTATTTGTAGTTGTGGTGTAATAATACAAACTAATCGCATACTCTTAGTTCACATTTATTGCAAAAAACTGCCAAAAGTAGTGAAACCGGTACAGTTGTATCATAAACGTTCTTCTTCAGACTCCAATACTACGTTCTTCGGGCAACTTCAGATCGGAATGCTCTGTTGAAGGATTGTCGAATATTAAATGCTTACGACAAACGATTATTTAACTGCTGCTTATTTTCAGACTGAGGTGCTTCATATAGCCCTTTCCACAACATCACTACGATGATGGATGGATAAATCTCGGACTTTTCGTCGGATCGTAATCCGATCCTGGTCCTGTTAAAGAACTGTGGACTTATCTAGTTTCCAAACGGGCCGATGAGATTGAGAAGAGACAGTGGATGTACTCGATTTCGTGTCGTTAATCACGGCAGTCAGTGACACACGTTTTACTGGGTTGGTGAATCGGTCGTTGGAATAGATATGAATAGTTGGAATAATGAGTACCAAAAGACGGACAACTCCTGGTTTAAGATGTCTACTAAAATACTAGCGCCAGAGTCAGGACAACATTGTTTCTACGTACAGATCCTTGCCGACATTATTAAGAGACGCATACTCATAATTACGCCTCCGCTTGGAAGCATGTGGTGATCAATACCGTCCATCAATAAAAGCTACTTTCAAGCTGGCAGGATCGGTGATTCTGACGAGGGTGAGAAACGAAATGATAATCCGCAATCCATACTCGATGATCACTTTGGATTCAGATTGTTTATTCTAGGCATTTAAAAGTACAAATTAATTCACTTGCTTTGGCTAAAGAGAAGCCTTTCAATAAAGGTTAGGGTTGTTTCTCTTGATATTGAGAGGGCGTTTAATATTGTGTAGCACGACAGGATTACTTTCAGGATAAGATGAGATAGGATTAAACAAAGGCTTTGCAAGAATAGTTTGATTTTATTAAGTGGCAGAATACTACGACGTTTGCAACTACGCTTAAAAAAAGACGTTAACTAACCAAGGTAGAACGCGGCCAAATTGTTTTACTTAGTATACAGGACTTAACTCAAAGGGCAATTAAAAAAAAATTAACTCTTAAACGTTATAAAGAAACCGGGGTTATAAAAATAGACCTAAGTCAGGAAGAAAACAGCGAACCAAAGCAAGAATAGATCGCCTTTTAGAACGAATGGTTACAGGACCGATGAAAATCGTCGAAAAGATTAAGCAGTGAGCTGTGGACGCGAAATGCGGTTCCTTTGACCCCGAGTGCGGCAAGAAGGCGACTGAAGGCAGCTAAGCTAGACGTATAGCGCGAAAGAAGCCGTACTTAACTCCAAAGCATCGAAAAAAAACGTTTGGAATAGGCCAAGAAGTAGGTGCGTTGGACAGAGGAAAAATGGTCCCGTGTAATCTTTTCTGACGATTCTAGCATCGAGGTATGTTTGTTTTATGTTTTATAGTTGTTTATTACATCAAACGTAATTGTATATGTATTATTTAATCATGTTTGCTGTATTTTATTCTTTAATTGCAGCTTTTCGAACGATCAGGGAACTAATTTACACGGCCTCGCTGTACAAATTAGGCCCCCGGACGTCCGAAAATCCGGAGAAGAATATCTCCCGTTATGCATGGTACTAACTGTAAAACATGGTGGCGGTGGCATCATGGTATGGGGGATTCATGTTGGCATTAGGCGTTGGCGAAATCTTCCTTTGCGAAGGGCGCGAGGTAACGCTCCTTGTTACCGTGCAAGTGCGACAATGCAGTGGTTCAGGAAAAACGGGGTGCGACTGTTGGACTGGCCGGCATAGTCCCCGGACTTAATAGAAAATTTATCGTATAATCTGAAGAAAAACAATGCAAAACATCCGTGTGGATCAAGAGAACAGCTTTGCCAAATCTCCAACGAACAGATCTCAATTTCCAGTGATGTGTGCCGCAAATTAATGAATAGTATAGCAAAACGTGTAAGATCTCTAATAAAAGCAGCAGTTGACCAATAAAATATTGAAAATATGAATAAAATATCTTATGTGGAGTATCTACTTTGTCGTTTTATTGATATATAATTTATATATAATAAACTAAAGGTGTTCTGGGTTTGAACCATGCAACTGCAGGTGGCTTTCGCCTTTGGCATGGCTCACATGCTGGGTTACCGTGATCAACTGCTTCCTGTTCAGTTAGTTTCGCCTCGGGCGTAGCTTACACGTTGAGTTACCGTGCTAACTGTTGCCAATCACTCTCCTGAAGAAGCCCCATACGATTGTGGGCGAAACGTCGAGTTTTCATTTGGACCAACGACACGACACGGTTCAAACCCGGAACACATCTAGTTTCAACGGACACTGGCCGTGGATGCCTACGCTTTTATTCGTTCTAAATTTTATTTTATAAACATTTTTTTTTCTTTAACTACATTTTTTTCGTTTATAAACATAGAGCTACGACAGACTATTATAAATTTTTATTTCTCTGAAGATATTTGCTGAAGCTAATGTGGAAACATAGTCTTTTCTGGTGCAATTCTATCATCCGCTCGAAGGAATCCCAATTTACTTTATACATGTGTATATTACCTAGCAAGTTAATAAGCAGATGTAAATAATAAATAGCGAAGATGAAGACAAATGTTCTATAGTGAGATATTGCGAGTTTGCATAATTGCAAGTTGAATTTTTAAATAACATCAAAGATACACGTATATTCCAGAATTTGTGCTGTCTTTCATTATTACTAAAATTCTAGTATTTTCATAATTTATATTAATCAAAGAAATACTCGATTAGCGCAGGGAGAACAATCAATGTCACGAATTACTTCGAAGAAATTACCTTTTAACGATATCTTTTGTCAAAAACGCAGAAAAAACATGCGCAGCACTGTCCATATGAAATTTGATAATCAAAACTTTTAATGTCGCTTGCAACATCGCATACGTTCATCGGTTAGGCCAATCATTAAAATATCAAAGTTGCTGGATTAGCATTCCTGTGATGACGAAGTCAACAGATAGAATAGGGCATTTCTCAGGGAAGACAGTATTCAATTAAACTATCTAGACATTAATTTAAAAACAAATATAAAGAATATTTCAATTACCGTAGTCGCAACAAAACAAGATTAATAAACGGAATAAAGGAAAACTAGGATCGCATCACAGTCAAAGAAAAGTTAAAGACGATTTTCTATCAGGTTCATTGAAGGTAAGACGATTTTACGAACATGTTTTAAATTTATTGTAAGTAGATCGTTGAAAATAGAAGAACTTGATTATTCTAGTTGTACATTTCATTTAAACTTGCAACATAGTCCATTAAACATGAACCGAACAGATTTATTTAAAGCATCGCAAATAAAGTTTTTCAAGAGTAAACAAATTAAAGAATAATAACGAGGGTTGTTTACAATATTTCCAATTAGCTAAAGTGCATGATGTAGACGAAATATTACTTCTGCTGTTACTAATTGTTATTCGAACGTCGTAGGTATTTTCCGTTGCAAACCTTACCGGAATATTATTCTTTGGAATCACTGAATCAAATTAAATTAAGAACAGTAAATATTTAATTTAATTATCGAGGTTTTGTAGCTTTAGCTGTTATAGACAAAAAAAGACGAGTTATATTCCAAAAAATTCCAAAAATTTAGCGGTTAGAACGATTGAAAGTTCTTAACTCTTTTACTTATTTCAACTGCTAAAAGGATATGATGTTAATCGGTCTCAATTCGAACGTGAAAGAAAAGATATTTCAAAATTTCCACAAACACGAAGCAACCTGCTTTTATATAATATCTTAATTTTTAGTTTAATGGTCACCCATTAAATTGGCGAACAAACTAGAGCAATAAAGGAATAATTTAATTATAAAATGTGAATTCAAGTACCTCTACTTTCTTTTCGTACCCATTACAATGAAGCACGACCTCTTACCCCCCTACACCTTTTACCAATTGCATCCACGAGTTTCGCTTAACGCTGTCTATTAAAACAGAATCGCGTACTTTCATAGCTAGATCAATACATAAGCATTCGATCGCAGCACGCATATTAATGAACACATTTAAATGCCAATAATATAATAGAGGTGGTGTGACAACGGACTATCTTTATCATCGCTTGCCGACTCGCGGTGGGATTTTTAATAGGTGAGAGCGGGCAATAGAGTCATGTTATTAGCTGCGGAGTAGTTGTGGGAGGTGCGGGTCGAGTAGTACCACAGAGTGGGATTGTACAACCTCCTCCGACAAGATAAATGTGTAGGTTCGTCTATATTTTTGTCAATTTAGATAGAATTGCTCCGGGCAGTTGCTCAGCAGCGTTTTCGCACACATGTATGTATTTATGTTGGACGGCGTGTATTTCTGTTCTTATGATTGTTATTAGCACAGTATTGCCACAATTTACTTCCTTCGTATTAAAGCTAGTTTTATTACAACGCGATTAAAACTATGTGTTAATTTTCAATGTTTATTGTAAACTAGGCAACAGAAATTATCGCCATGAAAAGTAAATACATATGTTTTTGCGTTCAAGATTAATCCAATTATTTCTTACTCTACCGCATTCATGTAAATAAAAAATTAACTTAGGCACTCATGTTCATTAACACTTTTCTGCATATTTTGAGCCATGCAATCCTTCCTGTAGGGCCGTTGCATTTCTTTAATGTTAAAAAAAGTTTCTACCTGTACATTAAAAGAAAAAATTTAGGGAAAAATAAATTCATTAAGTGGAACAGGCCACAAACTAGGCTATCGACCATCACAATGGTATCTTTCGGAAATGTTGCGTATGATTATTTTAGCTACTTGAGTGAACTTTTGAACAATTGTGTACGTACAACGTAATTGTCAGTTCTTAAACCGCTCATTCAAAGTACAAATTAATTGATTTGATAAATTAATTGATTTTAATAGAGAGAGAAAAAAATATGAAAGAATGAATTCGGAGCATGTGCAGAAAGTGAATCTAATAAATGAAACTAATGTGGGGTAATATGGTAATATGGGGAACCAACATAGTCAGCATTAGCTCGCGAGGTGATCAATTTTTTGCTTTTGTTTTTTGGTTCTGGCAATATAATCGTAGAGTTGTCTACAACATGAAAAATTACAGAGTAAAGATCGTCAATTTACGCATGTATCTACGTATTAACAATTGGATGGCTTTGTAATGAGCCCCGTTTATTGAATGAAATAATAATTATGAGGACACTGGACCAACAGTCCGTTAAAATTAACAATATATTCTTTCTACAATATTAAAAAAGTTTTATATTCACTTAGTTCAAATCCTAATCAACAACTTTCACATTTTGAGTTTAATGGCCAAATTAACGAATTTTTACTGTTCACAGTACATTCTTTTGTTCCGAATATATAAAGAAAGTTTACTAATAGATAATTTTTTATTCGGTTGTGACTTTTGATTTGCGCCTTAAAAGTCGCTGACTGGACTATAAGAACAAAGTAGGTCTTGCCCACAAAAACAGAGACATAAAAATAAAGTAGGGCAAAATCGGGAGAAGAGGCCACAAGCATTGCTTCACCTCGCAAACTTCCAACCATATACAGTTTAATGTGAATACGTAAATGTTCTTTGGAATAATAAAATCATCACAGGAAATACGCACGTATCAAGCTAACTTTGACGATTTAGTTACGACAAAACTAATCTAAGCGGCTTTGTTCAGTGTTCAAAATTCATCTATCTTCTCCTATTTTGCAACTCACTTGCAAAAAACAACCGTTCTTAAGAAGATGTACAAACTTATTGAAACTAAATTTCCTGAATACTACGGTTTTTTATGTTTAACATTGTTTATTGCCACTTAACTTCCATTTTGGCGGTATAAAATGCTCAATCTTTCATCCAGGTTACAAACTGCGCTTTATAACATGTCGAGTGGAATTGCAGCATTTTTTTCTCTATCCCTAATATTGTCTTTCAATTCTTCCAACGTTTTTGGTTGTCCATTCATTATATAACCCCAAAGCCAAATATTCGCTAGGTTCAGATCAAGCGATGTTGGTAGGCATAATTTTTCAAAATGTCTGGTTGTAACATGATCTTGAGAAAATGTGTGGAGGAGTGTATTCTTCGCAGAATTCGTATATTTACCTGTAGCAGTTACAGTTATGATCGTCGTTTTGTATTTTTTTTTTCCAACCAATCAATGATTAAATTCGCTGAGAAACTGCATCAAACAGTGATCTTACCGACACGAAGATCCTCTTGATGATTACCTGTAGATTTTTTCGTGATCATAATTTTGCATCTTTGAGTATTGGTCTCGCCATTAAGAAAAAAATTGGCTTCATCTGTCCGTAAAATACGAGATAACCGTTGGAGCTCAATTCGCAAAGAAAAATTGTACTTGCTTGGCAAATCTGCTTCTTTCACATAAATATTTAGGATTTTGTGTACATTTTTCGAAATCGTAATATATTTGCAACCGTTTCGATATTGCATTAGCACCACTGATTTGCAGTTGCTTAGGAGTGCGTACGTCTTGATTTTCCTGAAGAACTTCTGCAATTTGGACTTCCTACTCCAGATCACCTGCGGGCTTAGTTCTTTCAAATTTGTTAAGCAAATTACGGTACGCCCTTATTTCACGGTGGCCCATTCTCAATCCGATTCTACCGCATTCATCCTTGTTTGCAGGTTTCTTTTTTTTGAGCTTAACTCGTTTAAATTTACATTTAGATCAGTTATATTTTGAAAATGAATCGCTAAATTGCGACACTTGTGATTGTAGCTGTTATTACGAAATTTTGTTTTCCTTCTACCCTTGAACAGATTTCGATTTCTTGAAAGTTCTTCACGCCACCAATGTAAACCCCGATATAGGCTGCATTACTTGCAAAAACGACCGGTTTTAGCGGGTTTGAATCGATTCAACCGTGAAAGAAAAACAAAAGCCCCAAATACGTTAAAATCCGTTCCTTGTAAAGGTTATATTTACCTACTTCTTAGCGTAATGTATCCGGATATGGTAATTATTGCCAGAACTACCAATCTAAATCATCAGCGAAATTTAAAAGATGTTCAATAATAATTTATACAACACTTTATTCGGGCACAGGATGTGTACTTACTCTCTTGCTACATTTGTTATAGAAGTAACTTTTAGAAGGATTCTAAAGCGAATTTTTCAAAGCGAAATGGGTAACGATAAACTAGGAATCTGGGAAAAAATATTGATTGATTTAAATATATACTATTCACCAATAAAAACACGTTAGTAAGCTCAGCCTCTTTCTGCGTACATCACCTACACATCGTTTATACGCATACCACCGCTGTAAAAACAAAAGACATACAACGCATTTGTTAATCCCGACCATTCAGCATTTTATTACGAGATTGAAATTTTAAATATTTATTCGTTTCCATTAAAATATAAATGGCCAGCTACTGGAATTCATATCACAGTTTTTCTTCGTTACTCAAGCCGGACATTGAATATCAATTTTGAATGATTTATGTCAGATTGTATAATCCTTTTGTTAAGATATTTTTAATATGTTGCCAATGTAACCTATTATTTGTAGATATTCTCATACTTATTTTAGTGCGATAAGGGATCGTCGAACATTGCCAATATAATTCAAACATGCGAGATAGATATATTCGGAATACATGTGTCTCCTTAGTGCGCGAGTGAAAGATAACTCCCGCCCTGCGCAATTTAGAGGAAAAGTTTTGAAATAAAAATTATTCAGATGGAAGATCTGCATAACAGGAATTTATACAGTTTCTGCTATGCACGATGTAAGTTTGGTTTTTTATATGAAACATGTTGTTCTTATTGAACAAAATGGAGATGGATTGAAAAGAAGTTCCAATCTATCTCAATTCCCTTCAACATTCCTTATATCCATTTAGTTTAGTTTATGAGACAATTAAGATATTTTCAGATTTTTTAGAAGGACTGTTGCTTCTCCAACATCTGATTTCACATACTAGAGTGATGATTCCAATCTTATTCGCTTAGATTTGCCGGAATAAATTGAAATCTTTCTATAGGTGCTATAATATGATTGATATTGTTTATTTTTCTTTTCGAATGGAAGGCGTTGTATGTTTTTCTAGTACCTGATAAAGAAGTTCTTTTAGTAGCATTATTTACGTACCTAGGTATATTTAACATGAAACTAATCAGATATGTTTATTGTTGAAACACGTGCAACGCTGCAACGAAGTACAAAAAGCTGGCTTGTCTAAAGATATTCACTAAAAATAATACGTAAAATTCATTTTGTGCGCACATTTTAAACATTTATCCAAAGTGACTATCCTTTACATTAGGAATAATAATATCCAAGCGTTACGTCAAGGTCACCAAAAAAGTTTTTTCCTGCAATGTACTTAAGCAAGCATGAGCAAGAGTATGGCCTTATTTTACTTGTAACTGCTGGAAAACTTAGTGTTTGATGTTTTAAATATCAGTTTTATGTTGAACTCCAATCAATATTTGTCTGTTAATTTTCGTTATTTATTATTATTATGTGTACCTATTAACCTGCTAAATAGTGCGTGGAAAATGTTGGTCATTACGAGTAGATGTTGTTATTTAGTTTATATTATTTATTTTTCAATGCATTGCTGAAAACTCCAAGAAATACTCACTAGAATAAAATTTGAATCAGCAAAACTATCTTCTGTCCATCTACTGGGTAGGTACGTTATGTAATTAGTAATAAATTGTGGTTTCAATGCGCTGCTGAAAGCTCCAAGAAATACACACGAGAATGAAATTTGAATCATCAAAATTATTTTCTGTCCATGTATTGGGAGGTATGTTATATAATTAGTAATAAATTGTGGTTAAAGCAAACGAGACATCTGTCTGCAATGCGAGCAATAGTGGTATTAAGTGGATATTGACAACCTGGGCGTATCAATTGGCGAGTACGCAAATCAGGTAGTGGCTTTCTTTAGGCATTTATGACTAAGTGCATATTTAGGTACACCTTGTTTTAAAAAATCGAGCACTGAATTATTTAGAAAATTGTTTACGCGTACCGGAACATAAAACCTTTTGTTTATATACTTATTTGACTGGTCATTGTCCTGGGCAAAGCGTTCTATATGACAAACATATTCAAATTTTGACGATTTCCAAGAGAAATTAAATCATTTGAATTGTGCATGTGTATACGCACTGAACATGCAACAATTTTTTTTAATCAGCATTGGCCCAACGAACGAGTTTAATATTTTAATGAATGGCTGCTTATTATATTGATGAACTTTCGTATTTGTGCTATATACGGATTTATTTACATCAACAATACGTTAATGTCTAATGAAAAATTCCTCAAGTTTCTTTCACTTCTTCAAAGTAAGTTAATAAACAGGTATTTATTATGTTGATAAATCCGTTTGAACTTGATAAACGTAGTTATTTGTTGCAATAAATTTATTAGTTAATATAATAGTTCCTTTTTTTTAATAAGAAGAAGTTATTTGTTGAATGTAGTTTGGGTATATAAAAGATATTCAAAGCCTGATCCTTGTACTAGACAGCGTGGATATGCGATATCACTCCTCTTAATCTTAATGTGCTGGTGAAGTATATGGTTTTGTTCTTTTTAGCTATGTATTAGAGGACATCATTATATTATCAAGATTAATACCGTTAACATACTTGGCCGCTTCATTTTACTCAGAACTTTTCAAACGACATACAAACAATTCTGCGGACGCACAACAACTATTTGCAATTCTACCTCTAAGTCGTCATGAGAACTAGGTGTCGTGGTTCCTAGATTGGAATACGTATTTGTAGTTTGGTGCCCAACATACCTTTATAAAAAGCTTGCATTTGAGAAAACGCAATACGCATTGCTTAAATGTTTAACATTTAAAATGATCCATACTTATCCGTCTGATTATGACAAATTGTTGGAACAATACAACATGTAAATTTCATCTGGACGTCAGAAAGTACCCGATGCTAAATTTATGTCCAAAAGTTTGCTGAAAAAATTGATCTGAATTGAACAGAACGTTAAATTGTATAGTTGTTCTTTTCCCTTGATGAATGTTTCTTCTTGCTATTGTTGTTATTTTGCCTTGTAACGATTCCTTTTTGAATATATATACGTTACTACGATGTTTATTAACCAAAAGAAATACTGCGACCCAACAACGTTAGCGAGCAAAAAATTAATTAGCAAAGTAGGCAATAGGGCTATAGTAATTTGAAGAAGGAAGGAGTCTTCTTTATTCATTAACTCGACATTTCGCTCTTTATTTAGAACTTCATCAAGAATTTAAAACAACACATAAGTATCGCCAACCTCCGCACCGCACAAGTTTAATGTATTATATAGTCATATAATAATTAGTCCGGGGCGGCCGTTTCGAGGACACGAATGGTCCTCATCGTCAACCGGTGACCGAATGAGAGTATAAAAATCGAGATAATCTAAACCGATTAGACGTCATAATAACATAAACGTAAACTACTTTTAACATTTTAACATAATTTTAAAATAAAATTCCAACATTAATTAATAGCGATTAGAATGTTGAACTTTTAACACTTTAACCGTTATTATGATTATCGTTGTTATTGTTATGATTACTACTATTATTTTACTGTTCTATACTAAGTAACAATGAACAAAGCCGTATGATCGATATGAACTTTACTTAGTTAAAATAGGTAAACATAAACATTAAACAGTTCTAAAGCTCTATAAAATTGAATCTCATCGCTTCGAAACATTGTACCAACGGTTATGAAATATCCAGGCTCTTTCCTAATTTTACTGATTACGCCTTGTCTGTTCATTCTAAGCGAAAAGTAAATATTCAATAACCCTTCTAGTAGAAGTTATTTTCATGAAAATTCTTGTAATATGTAGTTGTCTTTCGGCGGTTTACACATTTAAAAAACCTTTGTATAATCTTGTACATCAACATACCCAACTAGAACGATATCTAATCGTGGAATAACTGTGGAATTGAGAAAATAAATAAACGTGTGAATACCACAAAGCGAATATGTGTGAAAATACACTTCTGCCACACAGGTACGTGATTTTTCGTTCGTTTTTAATATATTGTGCGTGCTTAGGCACCTCTGTGAACAAGCCAGATGTATTGCTCGGTTATTATATGAGAAACACATTCGACTTCCTGCCTACACTTGATGCAAGAACATGTGCTACTAATACATTGCAATATTTGACTGTTTTGGCCATTATACAAACCATCTTTTCCGACTTACCTACCTAGGTTTTATTTCGGTACACTGTTACGAATATTCTACGTTAGTTCTGCAGCAGATAACACATTCCTCTTGCCCTAGTAAAAGCCAAACCGACAATAAAATGCCGTAAGTTGAAGACAATGTATATCTTAGGCGTGAATTTAGTATAACATGTGCATATTTACTAAAAATTTCAGTTCACACTTTCTTTATTATCGATCGGTAGATTTAAGGTTTAATTTATTATCCAAGTAGGCTAGTTTAGTAATAGTAATAATCAATTTATGTTTCCTAACATTTTTTATTTCCTTTTCAATGTGTTCATTAAAACAATGCGAATTCGTTTTTTTCTTGAAACTTTGTAAAGTTGCAAATATCTGTATTTGTGGCGTGTGTTACTTAGAGGGCAATATTCACAGGCACATACAATATGATCCATGTTGTACATATTTATCCATTAAAATTGTCCTCTACACAAGCAAGTGTTTTACATAAAGAATCTGACGTGATTATCAGTAAAAACATATGTTATGATGTAAAATTATTTAACACTTCTATGTTACATTAATTAAGAACTTCAAGCGTAAGTATGCATATGCTTACAGCTCAGCTTTAGTTGCATCTTTGAAGATTAAGATTATTTTTATATTGTAATTTATGTAAGATATACCTATTGTACCTATCGTAGAAACTAACCTAATTAACAAACAATGAGGAAAATGGTAGAGTATCAAAGATAACATTTTATAGGGAATATAACGTATAAACAATAGAATTATATATTAATATCTTGTTTTACAGTGTAGAGGAATGTACGTACATACGCTTTCCGAAAGACATCGATATTGAAGAGAGAGAAGAACGTTAGTAAGCATGGAAACTAAACGCTTTAAGTCAGCCAAAATGTTATTGCGACCGACATATGGCAGATGACGGTAAACGTATTGCGGAGCCTTAAAGATCGTATTACCTAACTTCTGCACCCTTAAGAACCAAGCTGGTCACCCTCTGTTATATCCAAGCTTATTATAGCGGACCCAACGACAGGAATAACGATAACAGACTTAACGAATTCTTTTATTATTTAAGCTGCTTCAAAGATACGTACGGACGTACTGTCGGAAAAGGTTTAGCTGCTAATTAGTAAGGGAAGAGGTAGGGCTACGACAGAATGTTTGACGGTTTAGAGTCATTACGACAACGAATTGCAACTGCCCTTTACGAAATTACTTTTTCATTTTCCTCGCTTTGTGACAAGTGCGTTGTTAAAAAATATAGCTTACAGTGTGCCGAATTATACGAGGATGAGTTTTAATACAAATTAACTTTGTATTTGTAAATAATTTTTTAATTGCATTCATAAATTATACGTACACAAATTTTTCTCACCAGAAATGTATGAACTTCTAAGAGCTACGTAATATTGATATTTTGGGAATGGATGCAGTTAATCATAATTTCTTTAAGCAAAATATAATAAATGCGACATTAAGCCTATATATTTCTTATTAAAATTTTGGACTACTCTTGCAACTTATATCAAGTATCCGCAAATGTTTCAAAGACTTGGAGTTATTTGCCATTCTTAAACAAATCTATATGATACGTGGGTTGTCTGAAAAGCTTCAAGCCTCGATATAAAGATGACATTACTCGACAAAAATGTTCTGGTAATGTAATAATGCATGTATTAGAAAGTATTTTTGATAGATTAATGCTTAGTTGCTCTTTAATAGATGTTTGTGTCAGTAGTATTGAAGTCAAATATCAAGCCGTCATTAAATTCTTTCATTTGAAAGGTACTACGTCTTTACACATATTAAGGTCAATGTAAGCGGTATTTACGGGGACTCTGTCCAGTGATATTTTGTGCAACTGAATTTAAAAGTGATTGTACCAGTTTGGTTGACGATAAACACTTGTTCCGATTAAATACTGGAATAATTGCCGCTAGATTGGAAAATTTTACCAGATGGAGCTAGACGGCCCTCGGATTAAGGCTAGTGAGATGAGAGGCGTAATTGACAACTCGAAAGAACGAATCCGTCGTGTATAGACTAAAACTTTGGGCATGAAACTAACCAGCTGCTGGGTCCCGCGCTTGCCCATTCAAAGAATTCAAAACCAAAAAGCATTTGAATGAACATTTCCAAAGGCCCGTACAGAATTTTAAGCAAAATAAGTTTTGACCTTGATTAATAGTTATATAGTGATTAATAGTAGTGATTAATAGAAACTAAGTCACAGTGAAGAAGCAATGGAGCTCAAAGGGAAAATTGGCTCCGGAAGAAGCACACAATCGTTCCAGGACCCAAGTGTTTTTTGGAATAGTCACTGAGATGTGTTAATCGACTATATTGAAAAATAAAAAAACGATAAGTGGATCACACTAAAAAAAATGTGGAAAAACGGCCGCATTTGAGGAGAAACAAATGGCGTTCCCCCAAATCAATGCACCGTTTCACACTTCAGTGGTCTTAAACTCACGTTTGCGAATTGGGATTCAAATCAATTATTATCCAAAGAAAACGCCGATGTTGAAACAAGGTATTCGGAAACTGACAAATTAAAGGTTTGATTTGCGAAACTTACAAGATTGGAAACATTTAATAGGCGCTGAGAAGTGTGTGTTGTGTGTGGTGTGTTGTTGTAGACTTTTGCGGTCGTTGCTTTCTTTTATATAATTAAAGTAAGTAAACGAAAGTGAAAAACAATATTCACGACAATAACTTCTCAAAATCTACACCATTGAACTTATCTGGATGTCTTCCATTTAAATCTCTCGCTGTGGTACGAGCATATGGCTCAGCGCAATAAATGGAGATAATCTTCACCTCATCAGCAATAGTGTGCACCACTATTACAGAAAACAATGGAGGTGTTCCCGCGTTCAATGGAGTTCAAGAAATGGGGAAAAACTGCTACGAATTCTTATGATAAAACAACAAAACTGTGCTTTATTTTGCTCCGAGGCTAATATAATATTTTTATGAGGACATTGATTTGGGCGCGGGTGCAAACGAAGTACGATATGTTTGGAGTAGGTATAATGTTGTACCTAAACTAAATATTTATTATACTTAAATAAAGGATTTTTTATAATAACTTTAAATATGTGCCAATTCCGAAAAAAAGAAATGTGAAGCTTGCCTATCCTAATAAAGACTACGGTTTTGTACTCTCCACAATAAAATCCTCACTGTAGAAACATAACGGACTAGAATAAGCACAATACTTGAAAAGGAAAGTATTTTCATTTAAAAGGTAAATAAAAATATTTATTGTTTAGTATGTAGGATTTTTCTTGTCTTAAAAAGAAATTTTCATGAAAGTAAATGTCGGAAACCTGCAATTTCGAGATTAGACGCAAAGGGATGATCACATATGAAGAAAAAATGGGATCGGCTGAAATTAAACTTGTTACGGATTTGAACCGTGCCAGATCGCTTTTGTTAAAACAGTAACTCGACCTTTCCCCCGCAATCGTATGGGGCTTCTTCAGGAGGGTTAGCCAACTTGTAAACCACGCCAGAGCGGAACTAAATGAGCTGGAAGATCAGCACGATACGATGGCAGACGATGCGTCGAGTTTTTATTTTATAACAAAAAATACATGATACGGTTCAAACCCGGAACACGTTTAGGTTCAACTGACTCTGGCCGTGGAAGCCTACGTTTTCATTAAAAAAATTGAATCGTTTGTGTTAGCGTATTTTTAATGGGTTAATGAAAGGCCCAAAGGCTGGTTAAGACGACTTTCTTGTATTTAACTTTCAAGAAACTGTACCCTTTGGGAAACTTTTCTTTTATGTGTGGTGGCGGCCTAACGGCATGTATAAACTTTTTCGAGCTTCATACCATATTTTTCGATTTGGTAAACACTTAAAATGCCTATTAAAACGTTTATTTTTGGTTTGAAGACGTCATAGTTCTAGGAAAAGCATAATTTGTATCTGGCCTTAGTGCAAATCAGCTTTACTAAAACTGTTTTTTTTTTTTTGTGCAACCTATTATCTTTAGCGTAGTTCATTTCACTTTTACCGCTGACGATGATTGCTTAGCTATGCTGTTGAAATGCCAGTGTTCAAATACGTAATCTAAGCATAACAATAGGATTTAAAAGCATCATTATTAATTATAGAATAAATAGAAAAAGATAGTAAGAGTAGTGTGAATCGCTCTAGTACACTAAAGAACAAAAAATGGTTGAACTACTGCAAAATTAGCAATACATTTCGCCTTTTTTCTTGGAACAAATGCATTATTTTACATTTTTTTTTCAATGTTTGATAAGGATGCTGCTGGTATTTAATATTATTAAAAATCAGTTCATCTAACTAGAAACAATTTGAAATTCACTAGGTGGTTGATTCAAGATATTCACTTTTCTCAGTCTGCAGCAGATTTACGGTAATAAGCCCGCCATAGCAATGATATTCTACCATAAATTACTAAAATTTCTCAGCAGTCGTATTACATTTATTAAATTTATAAAACTTTTCTTATATTTACCCACTGCTTCTGCTATGTTTTATGAACAAGTAGAATACATTGCTAATTTTGCATTGGTTCAACCATTTTTTTTTCCTCAGTGTACATATATCGGAATACGTGGGATTGGCAGAACAAAATTGCAGTACGCCAAAAATTACCGTATTTAAAACGATTGAAATGAGTCTCTCTGAATATTCATCGTGGAAGTTTCCCATTGAGATTATGGTGCCTAATACGTCCTTGTGGTGCTAGCATTATCTTAACTCACTTTATGTCTATATCATACTGTTTGCAGTATTATTGATAATTAACGTGCAAGGCACTTATTCACGTAAATTACCATTCCAGAATGGAATTTTTTTATTTTGAATAGTTACGTTTTAAGAATTATAATTCGTCGATTTGAAACTGTAATTAGACGAGAAAAATGTAAAATATCTTCAGGTTACCGTTAGAAATGTATCGATAAAATGCCATTAGAATACTTGTAAAATACGTGACGCTACGTTGGCAAGCTTTTTTTCTTTATGATATGTACCGTTTTATAAAGAAGATTGGTATGAAATGGTTTTTTTTTTTTTTTTTTTATAAAGCAGCATTAGCTTGAAGGTGTAAACAAGCAAATTTTGTTACCTCCAAAATTTATCATTTCGTGTAATTTAGAGGTTAAAGATTGGTAACTGCCGCACATTTACATACTCTCCTAACTGTTTCTGAATCAGCTGCAAATTAAGAAAAAGGTTTATAGTAATAGCGTCGCCACTAGATCTCTCATCTCGGAGTTGACTAAAGAATATTCTTATTTGGTGAATTAATGATTCTGTGGTTATTAGCTCCATCTTGTACGAATCAAAATTTAACTTAAGGTTAACAATTAACAGTATTTTTTTTTTAGTTTTGTATTGTTTACAAGACTAAAATATTTCAGAATAATACACAACAGTAAAAGGGATAATTAATTTGGTTAAATTCCTTAAGAAGCGATGCCTACGTACGTAAGCCTAAGTACGTGTACAGGTTATTTCATGACACTCGTTACTAAAAGCTTTTAATGATGTTATTATGAATTGAACTTTGAAATTTTGGTATAAGTAGTAATAACATTGGATCTATTCATTTAAAATATTTTTGTCCACTACTATTCTGCCTACCTTTGTAAGTAAAATGTAAATTTTTTCACAATTTTTCTGATCGATTAGCCGCGATTGTGATAGATATAGAGCATTCTGTACCCATTTTTCGAGTCATTTGTTTTCTTTTCCCCAAAATTACTTCGGTAATTTTTCCATTTGATCTTTGCACATTTACTGACTTCGAAAGAACCATTACCATGACTTATTACCTATTGCAGTAAAAGATTTTTTAGACGTTACTTATAAAGAGTGTATAAATGCATTTTATTTTCCCTCATATTACAATTTGAGTTGTTTATACTTACAGTTTTATAATAGCTGGTGGCGCAAAAATAACCAATCTGAGAGGATAGATGTCATCGAGATTTTGACATAGATAAGACGCTTTATTCGTCAAGAACGCGGAACAATTGTGTTAATGTTTTTAACCAATAATAAGTCAGTCGCTTTGACTCTACGTGAATTTCGTTGTCGACTGCCTACCTACTGGGCAAACTCTGCGGAATTTAGTCACTTGTTTCGAGAAGACCGACTCAACTCAGAGACAGAAATATTTTCCACTGAAAACCATCATAATCGACGAAGTGCACTCGGGAATTTATTGATCCACCTTCGTTTGGCGGCGGGATAATTTAGGAACCAGTGAAGATTTTGAAACTTTAAGAACTTTGCTAATAAGAAAAATACATATAAATAGGTGCGGTACCTAACCCATTTCAAATCGAATACTCTTTGTTTAGATTTTTAGAGTCAAAGACACATTTGCAATAATTTTCCCTATAACTTATATGTTGTTGTACTTTTCTAGAAAATACACTTCCGTCCCTAAAGAAAAACTACCCCAAAGGCTTAAATAAGAAGATCTAACAAACATAGCTGTCTGAAATTTACGAAAAAAAAAATAGAAGAGATAAATTGGCAGTGGTTTTAGAAAAAGTTAACACTTATATGCGGCAGATTCCAAAAATTGAATAAAAAAAGCGTTGGATTAAAAGAAAACTGACCAACCAATGGGGATGTATTTACTTAAAAGGAAACAATAAGGATAATTAAAACGTTGAATATGTTGTATTAAATTTTGCTGCGCTTATGAATTGGCTATGCTAATTTTAATTGAGGCTTCTACAACATTCAAGTAATGCTTTTTAAGTACGACTAGCGTTTTTAAAATAACTTCAAAGACAATGCCAAAATAAAATCTTAGATTTACTACTCGCAGAATAAAACCAAAAAAGTCAAATTAAAAATTCCGATTTATTGCGTGACGAAACAATCAGATTTAGTAAATTGGTGTCGTATAATCATTTCGTTGGGATGTATCTTTAATTAACGAATTTATAGGCACTTTTGTGGATTTAAACGAACTAAGGATGGGCAACGTCAAGTACAATCCGCCATACCTATCAGCGCAGTGCGTGTATTTTTAGTAATCCGTCAGCAATTCCTGCTCTTCTTCAAAGATTGTTGTAAGCTATAAATAAGATAAATTGTTAAATTCTGTTATTCGTGTGTGCCTTGACTAGGGAGAGAGCAACATTTATCTGTCTGACTTCATTTAATATATTTTTATTTCTTATTTATTTCATTTTGTATACTGCGATGTTCTATAGTGCGTCTTATGTATCTAAGGTGTAAGATGGTTAAACACATGTATTGCTTTTGAATGATAGTGAGGTTAAATAGGAACACTCTAAGAAAGTAGCACCTAACAGAAAACCTAGGAGACGTACATTTTCTTCGATTATTTGTTGGGGAATATTTT
Source organism: Oryctes rhinoceros (assembly GCA_020654165.1). Taxonomy (NCBI): domain Eukaryota; kingdom Metazoa; phylum Arthropoda; class Insecta; order Coleoptera; family Scarabaeidae; genus Oryctes; species Oryctes rhinoceros. Next base: position 4,127,365 of record JAIOKQ010000018.1, on the reverse strand, counting down.
TAAATATTTGCCTTGACGACTCGGTTTGGCTTGTACTATTGTCAAGAAACTGTAGCAAATGGATGGCTTTTTCTTATTACTAAAACTATTCGAAATGCAGGTAATACGCATAGATATTTAAATCGAAATAATTAGTCTGCGTATGGTGCACAGCAGTCCGTAGAGTTTATAAGACGATGAAAATAGCGCATTATATTTATATCAAAATAAACATACAGGAACCGTAAAATATAGTACGCTTGCAAGCCAAGAATAAAAAATGTAATAGTGCGTACAATATGACAGTAATCTTCAATTTCTCGTGCAATAAGAAACATATGTGTTCGCTTCGTTTACAAATAAGCCTCGGTGCATGAACCGCCCGTTTAATTTTAAACGAAATTCAAATTAGAGCAAATATTTACGACAGCCCAACATTACTACACTACTACTACTACTACTACCACCATTACTACCGCCACTACTCTAGTAGACATTACTACTATAGCAACTGTAGTCGTTGAGAAAATTGTTTGTTGGTTATATTTAAAATTAAAGCGCCGGTCGGCCAGTTATTGAACTGAATTGAGTGCATTCCTGCGATCGCATGCATCAGGACAGCAGGAGGAGTAAGCTCCGCAAAGAACGCACGCTCTTATATTGTAAACGAGTACATGTTGATCCGTGTATGCGTACGCGTATATGAATATACGTACGCATACGAGAAGAAAAGAGAGGGGAAATACGCACTCTAGAAATAACCCACGTGGTCCGGCACGTGGCAGTTATTTTCAGGCGTTGTTCTCCGCTTCTCTCAGCTGGTTATGACTTGTTATTGTCCATAAGTGGATCGATCTCTGATTGTAGATGAAGCGTACGCGAGGACAGCAGGATAATTTGAAAACGTGAAGCGGAAAATGTGTTTGATTGTGAATTGCGATATCGCTATTTATCATGGAAAAAGCGTTTAGTCGCTGTGCAATGGAAGAGTACTGAACGTAATTACATCTAACGATAACCATCGAACATAAAAATAAAAGAAAATATTTTTCGAGCCCATCTCTCTGTCGTTATCTTTAAAAGTTTCGGAAACATTCGGATGTGATGGTAAAATATTTATTTGGAACTTTGAAACGACTCATTGAAATAGGCATTAAAGGGTGGCTGGTCTAGCAACTTCTTTTAGTTTTGTTATAATATAATAGTGCCCTGACTTTACGTATACGTGCAATCTATAGAACTTCAACGTTTTGGGTGGAACTTATTTGTACCTTATGCCAAACTATTGTAATATGAATCTGTTGATTTATTTTGCACGGTATGCGATTGGACAGGTAGATAGATAAAAAGACTATAACCGCAATGCTAATAATCATAAGAGAGCTATCAAAATTAGAAAATCAAATGAAGCAAACCATTGTATACATAACAGTAGCATATAAGCTATAGAGGTGTCTTTTTTTCCTGACCGCATCCTCAACATACTGAATCAGGTACAAGTTCCAGCCAGTGACCAGTTACGGCCTTGGTTCACAATCTAATATCGGATTTCCAATTCCTTCGACTTTTCCTTTAAGAGTCCAACCAGAAGAACCTTCAAATATACGTCCTTCTGTCTAGTGCTTTTCATGTCACCGATGTAGCTGTATCGTCGGTGCTTTCAGTATTTATAATGACTTCCGGAGAATTCGCTGTAAGTAGTGGTTACCTTCGGCACGTATTTTGACGTTGCCATACTCAATCTGCGGTTTCCTGCTTGATGGAAGTGTTCAGCAACTGCTGACTTGGTCGTGTGTCCTTATCGCGAGCCGCTCCGGCGTTACCTGACAATGAGAGCGACTCATGCAATTACAACGCGGAAATCCAAATTTAAAAGAATGCAACGACCGCGGAAGCTTACAAAATGGAAAACTATCTTGAAAACTCCATCTAAAGCAACAGAAATAAGAATTGCGATTAGTTAAAGGATTAAGAGGTTACGAGGACATAAATAGTAAATCAAGGTATTTGAGGCGTTGTACCCTGAAAAGTCTTCAAATGGAGCATAAGCTCTTCTCGGTGACATTTATATGAATAATTTTGACAGTAAGACTCAAGTTACCCTGTCTTAAATAACACCCGTTTTATCGCAAAGCTAAGAATTTCTCGAGGATATTTCCGAGAATTTATAGAAATCTTCCCGTCTTAGAACCTTCTACCTCTCACGAGATGCTTTAACATAGATTCATACACACTCTGTATGCGTATTAGGATATCGGCATTAGTAAATTATGGGGATACAGCCCGTCCCCGCCACCATATTTAACCATTATACGTATATATATGTATAAAAGAGTAAATACTTTCTACGTATCTACCATTTTTATAAACCTTCTAGGACGGAACAATAACAAGTTTAAAAGCCAATGCAATGATTACCTTTAATTCTTCCTGAACGATAACACAACAAGACAATGTCCATGTGTATATTGAAATAAGTATAGAGATTTTATAATAGGTTTAGTTTTTATGAGCGCACAAATGGTGAATGTCTTATGGTAGAGTGCATACACATTGTTTATTTGATTACGTGCGCTTTATTTTATGATCCATGTAGTCCAAATATTAAACGGTCCAAGTAAATAATCAACAGCGGGCTGGTTTTGAAACGATAATGAAGAATTGTAGGAAAAAAGAAGCGTTCAAAGTATCTTTCGTAGTCTGTACACCATAGAGAACAGTAAAAAATGAAGCTTGTTAATGATGTAAAGCAATTTGTTACGTTTGAATTATATCAGCAAGGATCATCGACATCTCCACCTCATTTCTGGAGCCGTATACTACTCATCTTGCTCATCAAACGAATAACGAAGAGAGACATTCAAACGCATTGAAAATGTGTTGTTTCGAAATTAAAGTAACAGTAAAAGCTGGTTAAGTACGCCGGTGGTATTTAAAATAATGTGCGCCGGAATTTTTTTATGATCTTATTTATCTATCGCGGACGGACGACGTGCGGATGGAAATAGAAAAACACGCGCGTAGCAATAAAAAGAGTGAATAAACCTCTTAAAACGTAGAAACTAGAATACTAAAGAATTTTCCCCACTTCTAGCGGTGCGGCCAGTAAAACACACTTACGGCAACGATGTATATTGCCACGTAACAAATGCAATTCGAATGGACTAAAATTATAAATGAAAAAAGAAATCGAAACATCGTGGCTCCTGTCCAATAATGCTGTCCACTGCATAGTACGTGTATTTTTAAAATTAAGGTTTACTGAATCCATCTCCAACTCTACATACATAGTCTTCAGCTATGCGCTTCTTTTGTTGCTGGAAGAAAACAATACAACGGCACTTCTGTCGTAATGCGAACAATTTCACGCAATCCATAGCATCGCAGTTGTGTTATATTTTCGATGTAAGGTTTCGTATGTGATGTTTTTGGAGCGCATACTCTTCCCACGCGCACGTTAATCTATTCAGAAGTTTATTGCAAGAGCTGGAGTTTACCAATAAGTAGATGAGTAATAGAAAAAATATGTCGCTTTATTGCTGTACTACATCATCAATTACATCGAGGAATCTATTCGGTCACACCTGAGTTCCTTAATCATCAATAAAAATGTCTACAATTTATTTTACACGTACAGGAACGGTTGACATTAAAATACGTTTCATATTGCTTATCTTCTTCGCTGACATTCTCTCAGAGTTGGCGTGATCTGATAACGTTGATGAGCAGCGTTATATTTCTGCGTTTAGTGTTAATTTTGTGTTTCATTATTGACGTTTTCACTTATTGTAACCTACATGCATCAAAACAAATTTTTGTTAATGTGGTATACAGTATGTCCAACTAGTGAATGGGCGAAAGATTACTCTTTTCCTGAATAATGTAAATTGAAAATGTTCAAACAAAAGATACTCGAAGATTCTGCTCTGCGTAACATAAAATCATGTTCAAGTATACATGGTTTCAAGATGATACAAACGGTACATCCTGCACAGAGAAAAAGGTAACAAATGATGGACATTTAGGTACTTATAAGATAATGTGTTGGTATTGTTAGCGATAACTTTATATAGAAAGTGGTCAATTATCATTATTTCAGTTTGCAGCTCATGTTAAAACCACATATAGTGCAATCTACCACATGTATTTAGTGAAAGAATTTTTCTCTGGAGAAGGCTTTGGAAGGTGGGAAATTCACACTTGGGATGATAATTGCTTATTTGTTTATTTTAAAGAGTAGTCCCGGTGACTACCCATCGAGTTTTGACTATTCACACACGCAACAAACTCTTGTGTTGGCTGTGCTAAATGAGAGCATTCAGACTGAATTAACGCTTGTTAGTTGTGCTAATAGGTTCTCTTAAATTTCCTCTTGCCAGTTACTAAGGTAACGGTAGTCCAGTAAGTGACTGCATGCAGTGTTTAGTAGTCTAGTCTGCAGTTCGTCAGCCCTTGTAGCTGCGGCAGCGGCGTGTGTTAGTCTGCTGTATTTCATGCGTGCAAAAGTATTTTTATTTTTACACATGAGTTTAATAGAGACAATCATGAACAGCGAAGTCTAATATATTCACTTGCTTTGCTGATTAAATTTTATTGCATTAACTTACTGCAACATTACTATATGTATATTTCGCCATAATATTTTGTGAAATTGTCATCTGTGTGGCGATAATTTAGTATAGTCGGCAGTAGCGTTGCTATAACAGGTATGTCGTAAGAAGTACTAGCTTTCGGAGCTGTCACACATTTTACTAGAAATTCTCTTACTATCTTTTATATTTCCAGTTATCTATTTTTATATGTCTGTATATTATTAATTAATCAGTGTCAAATTAAAAAAAAAAAAAACAGATTAACCAGAATTAGGTGTCAAGAGTATGTTAAGGTTGATATGAATTGAAGATGCACATCCAAAAAAAATTACCAAGGCAGGTCACTTTTCTGTAACGACTGGACAGGCTCGTGTTAATTTGTCGCAAAAGCAAGGGTTCGTGTTGCCTACTGGTTTCTCTAACAGTCGACCGAACACGAGTCTGTTCAATCGCTACAAAGAAGTAATAATTTCACCGGTCTTTGTCATATCAAGTAATACAGGATCTTCCATTTAAAAAACTAAATTTACATAATGCGCTACAGTAACTGCGCTCACTCTGTATTTTTGAATATAATTTTATGTATACTATTTTTATTTAAAAACGTTTTCTTTAAAATACACGGAAAGTAAATTATCTTCCAATCATACATTAAACACACTGTATGTTTTGAAGTGCTACGAATTTGAATAAAAGTTCGTTACAAATTTAACTCTGGTAATTACGAAATGTAAAGCTATTACATTTGGAAATACTTATATAATTTTCTACAAAATCAAACACTAGGTGGCTTTACCTAACCTATTCTTTTAATCAAGTGTCCCTTTTTAATTCAAATTTTATAATGTGCTCTGTATTATTGACATCGCTAACTTATTTGTTGCACTTAAAAAAAAAAAAGAAATTGGAAGGATACCTAATCAGAACAAATAAAATCAATTTTACTTTAATAATTATCTACTATATAGATAATAATTATTAAATAATGGATCAAACCTGAAAGACAAACGAAAACATGCTAAAATGAATTAAAAAAAATAGATTAAGTCTTTCAAACTTAACGACACATATGAAAATAGAATGCGGCAGATTGCAAATATCGAATGAAAAGTTTGCATTCAACATTTTGAAATCATCATTCGATTCTAAGACATCGCGTTGTCCGGTTCTTCGATGGGCACACTGTATATTGTAGATCCAAATTTGCATGTATGTTGTCCCACTTACGCTACACTCTTTTAAGCATTATCAAAATTTACATTATACACTCCGCCAAAAAAGTATCGCATAAACTAAAAAAGGGCATTTATAAACCAAGATATTTTTATACGTTCACAAAAAGTTTGCCTCGTGTATGTGAACTATATAAAAACACTAACAAAATCATGGAACATAGCTTTTTTACTTTTTTTTTTCTAAAAGAACACGTTTAGAAAAATGCATATGTGTAAGGTTTGTTCAGTTGTTTATTGAAAGTCTTCCTATACGGACAAATTTTAAAGTGCGAAGTCAGTGTTCTGTACCAACGCTTTTAAAACTAAAATGAGCAATTTAACTTCAAAACAAGCGGCTGCTATAGTTGCTTTAATCGAAGATGGACGATCTCAAGCATACGTTGCTAATTTGATGAACATCAATCAGTCAAGTGTTTCTAGAGCCGTAGCCAGATATAGAGAAACAGGCAATTACAGTAGAAGACCTGTACCAGGTCGTCCAAGATGTTCTACTCGCCAAGATGACCGCTATTTACTACTACAAGCATTACGTCGAAGACATGTAACTGCGAGACAATTGCAGAACGACTTGGCTAGAGTCAGAAATACTCGTGTGAGTACTCAAACTATTCGGAATAGGTTACGACAGAGTGGATTAAGAGCTAGAGTAGCTGTAACAGCCCCTCGTCTCACTAGGAACCACCGAGTGGCTCGCTTAAGGTTTGCCAGAGAACATGTAAATTGGAACATTAATGACTGGGCCAATATACTCTTCACAGATGAGTCAAGATTTGGTCTTTACACCTCAGATAGGCGTATCTCAGTGTACAGACGAGACGGTGAGCGCTATTCGCAGTGTAATATCAGACCTAGACCTAATTTCGCTGGTGGCTCTATTATGGTTTGGGGAGGCATCTGTTTAACAGGTCGTACAGAGTTAGTACCAGTAGACAGAGGTACACTGACTGCCCACAGGTATATGACGGACATTTTAGAAGAACATGTAGTACCATATGCGCCAATTATAGGAAACGAATTCATGTTAATGCACGATAATGCACGACCGCATGTTGCAATAATCGTCCAGGAATACCTTAACGATGTTGGTATTCCAGTTTTAGATTGGCCTGCGGTAAGTCCGGACACGAACCCTATCGAGCACGTGTGGGAACTCCTTCACAGACGGATACGAACCCAAAATGTTGCCCCAGCGGACCTGCATGGACTAGAAAATGCTCTCCGTGACGAGTGGGAGAATTTGGATCAGGCTTATATACGGAGGTTAATCGAAGCTCTGCCAAACCGTATGCGAGCGGTCATAAGAGCCAGTGGTGGCAATGCTCAGTATTAAAAGCTACTGTTATGACATTTTTCTTTCCAAAATTATAATTTCTTGTTTTAATAAAAATCTCAAGTATGAGTTCTTGTTTTTATTTGGCCTGTATTTTATTTAAACAATCATAGAAATTATATCTTAGAGCGCATTAAAGTATATTTACAACTTTATGCTACAAACAAAGATTATGCGATACTTTTATGATTCAAAACTAAATTATGCGATACTTTTTTGGCGGAGTGTATTATATTATAGAAAAGATATACAATGAACATCTATGTATTCCCATAGCTCAAAAACTCTTGAACATGTCGATTAACGATGTTGATTTGTCATATTTGGCCCATACCATAAGGCCATTAACAACATAACATATCGTATTTCTTAATGGATCTCAATAGATGACAAGAATAAATAATTTAATTATGGACAATTTTCTAGCATTTCAAACAAAGCCAACTAGTGTTCCTTACAACAAATAGAGAAATAAGGAACATCCTAACATACAATTGAAGAGAAAATGCAACTACGACATAATCCTAATAACTAACGTAAAAGAATAAGGTATGTATGTTTAATGCAAGTTGAAAAATAACTTCTTATAACTTCTTTCTTATAACTTCTTAATAACTTACTTTCATATAAATGTACAATATGAAGTGTATATACCGAGTGATTTATACCAAGAGGCGAAAATTCTACCAAAGGCGAGTATTCTAACAAAAAATTCGAGATAACATTTTTTCCGATCGGCTTTTGTTTTGGAGGTACAAAGATTCAAGCTTATTCAAACTAAGATTCAAACAAAAGTCCACCCCGAACCGTGACACAAGCCTGCCAACGTGAAAGCACAAAATAATTACAAACTTCAGCAAATCTTGTTCATTTCCAATTACAAGAGCAGCATTGAAATTTCTTTCTCGTAATTGCTCTTCATTATGAATTTCCTCTGCATAAAATAATTGCTTTACGCGGCCGCAGAAATGAATTTGGATCTAGCAGGCTACTGAATGGGACTGCGCCTATCTATCCATTTTCTATTCAGATGGTTGTCTAGAGATTTTACAACAACTCTTGCAGAATATGGTGGTATCATATCACATTAGTAATGCTAACAATTTGTGTAAGTGATTAGTGACAATTTCAAATACGTTGCAGCATTTAAACTATGGGACATACAAGCTTATTAAGTTTTTGATACCGTCTCTGGTGAAAGTAGCTTCGTCGGACAACAAAATAGAATGAATTAAGTTAGGATCTCGCTCATGCTGTTCGAAAAGCCATCGCGAAAATGATGAACTGGTGTCCTGGTTGTAAGTCATGGATACGCTGATAATGATAATGATTCAACATTTCTCTGTTTAATGTCCTCCAAACTTTCCAAAGCTCTGAGAAACTTGCAGATGGGAGGTAATTTTTCTAGTACTACATGGCAATACGTGTTTCGTCAAGCACTGCATCAATTACTTTTTTCTCCTGCAGCGTTGTATTGTAGATTTACACAACTGGTATGACGATTAGCAATTCTATATTGTTACAGTCTTTGATATGCATCGGAAAATTCACGGACAGATGACTAACGTCTATCCGGAAAACTTGTTTGATATTCCCGACAACTTTCTAAAGCATTGCCGTTGTAAAAGTTGTAAACAAGAATAATGTTGGCATATTCCTCAGTACTAAACTGCGTTGTTGACAAAATTTGTCTTTCGACGCATGCGCTATTAGACCGCCAGAATATTTTTGGCGACTAGTGCCATCTTTATGTTGAGGGTTAAAACTTCTTAGACTACCCTCGTATAATACGTTATACTTTTGCTAACGCTAAGTTTAGTTTCTTGTAGGCATTAGGTTTACAAAATCCATCATTGTGCGATTTCAAATATATGAGTTCTGATTCGAAATATCTCCTTGCAAAAAAGCTTGTTTAGATTCCAGCGTGGGCGGAAAAGACGAGAGTACATGCCGAGCGCGTTACCAAATTTACAAACACAAAAACTTATAGGTTTTCAGATTAATTACCAAAACTACCCAACATCAATTTAATTTGGTAAGGCAGAGCCTACTCGTTGCAGCAATACATCTAATTCATATGGCATATCTATATAGATATTTGTACATATGTGTATCGAACGTAAAATTTTCCGTTGTGACTAATTTGCTAAACGATAAAATTAAAATGTGAATTTAGGATTTGAGATCCTAATTTGTATGTATAAGTGATTTGGTGACAACATTAATTTCAATGACGCATATTGATATTTAGGAATTTTAACGTTCATGACCAAACTAGAAATACAACAATTTGACCGGTACCACACAACACGCGTGTAAATCGAAAAGGTCGAGGTACTTTATATTTTAATGAACAAATATGAGGTTAGATCGACTTTTCTTTTCTATCGCCTTCTTCGTCTCCTTTAGATTTATCATTGCTATACGATGCTATCGTTGCCGATTAAACGCGGCTGCGATAAATACTACAGTTGAATGTAATAGACTTATTAGCCGGTTCCGCCATTGTTACTACTTCTAATGCAAGACACATGGGTGGTCATTTACATGTAAACGAATTTATTGTCACGGCATGAAGAGCCAAATAGAAACAACCGCGATCACTACATCCCACATACATACATATGTATGTATAGTTCTCCGTCTTAAAATGTGGATTACATATACGATGCGCCTTCGTACTGTAAAATAGTACTTAGGTGTGATTCACGTATTAGGAAATTTATCGTGTATTCTTCTGCGCGCCATATGTTGTCCGATTACCCTTTACGAATACAGTAGCTTACTGGCCGTGGGCTACGTCGTATTGAGCATAAATGATAAAGGAATATTTTTAATTGTTTAGGCTTTCGTCATGCAAATTATTGTTCTTTAAATTAAAAAAAAAAAAACGGCATCGAAAGGACCATGTTTTCTTCTCACATATTTTTTAATCTGCAATTGACGTTTAAATCTTGTTTACATCATATCAAGATCAAATATTCAAATTACGCTGGATATATTTTGCATTAATTATGCAAATAAGTCCCTGTTTAAAGCGTAAACGGCTAATGCGGTGATTTAAAGTCTATGATCATAAAGCTAGCGAAATGCTAGCACCAAATGTGTTTTTCTAATAAAAGTAAAAGGGGCAACTTTGCCTTGACGAGGTATTGCGGTCTTATAGCATTAGGAACATTTTGAATTGCTTCTGCAAGCCCCTGTATTATTGTGCGGTGCATTGTAAATACTGCATTTTTTACGAGCGGAATAATGAAATACAGGAAAATGTACTACACACAGAAAAATGAATGCCTTAAATCAACTATCTGATGAATATCAAGTCGTTTAAAGATGGATGAACTGATTTTTAGTCATGCTAGATGTCAGCAGTATCTTATACGTTTCGTTACCTAATTTAGCCTAAATTTGTGTATTTTTAAAGACTTGAGAAAGAACTTAGTGTCCAGCCATCTCTTCTTATCACCTTTTAATTACGCTTCACCCTTTACGGCGAGGAGGTGACAATAACAACGCCATGGAACACACTTTACACACACAAGTTACATTTAAAAGGCTCCTGAGGTTATGACAAGCTTGAAAAAAGCTTATACACCCCGTTGGGCCGCCACCATACTTTAAAAAATGGCAAAATATTTGTTGTATTTTCTGTATACATTAATGAAATAAAATAAACTTAATTGAGTTTTCTTATACATTTTTCATATAGTTGTATTTTCATAATGCGTAACGTTTCTAGAAGAATTCAATTTTATTTCAACCCCAATTTTACTTAGCTTCCACAAGATTTAACAAAGTATTAATGCTGTTTAGATCAATGTTAATAAACTGAACGATAAAGTAAATGACAAAGCTTAGAACAGCTCATACAAAATGAAATAAACCAGTATAAACCAGGTTTATTGTATTTTGTATGAGCTGTTCCAAGTTGTTCTAAGGGTAGGTGTCAAACGAGATAATTTTTTTTTTTCATTAATTTCGGCGCAATATTAGCAGAAACTAGTTTTTTTTTCACAAATCCACAACAGGAGTTGTTGAAATAATTTTTTATTTTTTTAACATCCTTTAAGATTCCTGGCAAATATTGTCACTTGTGAATATCGAGTCTCGTTCCTTTAAGGATCTCTGCGACCTTAATTGAAGCAACATATGTGTTGCAAGAATTCTTGTTAATGGTGAATCAACAGCGTCCAAGTTATATAAAATTTCTAATGAACGCAAAATCCCTCCTGCATAGCGCTAAATAACTAATACAGCATTTTGTTTCAAGTCACTAGATGTGCTGAAACAAGTAACTCCTAAAACACTCAATTCTCGTAGATCTAGATTTGTAATAATCCATGATTTTTGGCATGTGACCAAAGCTGCTTTAAAAAAATACGGTTTTATCGGTCTTTCTAAACCTTACAGTTGTAAGATTCACATGCTTCTTCCATCGAAATGATTATGTAGAAATATGTGTTGATTGATAATATCTAATAACGATTAGGTATTATTTTTTTCTGGGTATGTACAAGTTAATGATACTAGCTCTTTGTTTGGGTAAATACTGCATTGTAAACAGACGTATTATGTATTATAAACGGAGTAATTTCTCTCATTCACTGTCTAGACGCAATTCTAAGAGCCGCATAATTGCTTCCAAACAATTCGCCTTGCCGAAAAGGCGGCGCAGTTTACCAACCGAATATTTCCCCACGTGCATGCACACATAAATACTGCAACAATGTCCACAGTAGACGGAAACAACGGCTAAATCCGAAATGTTGGTGGAACGAAGCCTTACCAACTGATCGAAATATACCACGCACTGTATTATTGTAACCTCCACACCGTCGTTCATATATCGTTACATATTATGTCCGATTATACGGCAACTAGATCAAGATAAAAGAATTAATAATTGGCCTAACAGTACACCATTATGCGGCGGATATTTTCACATACGATCAACGTGTTTGCGTTGCTCCGGGTCTATTTAAATTAATGTGCTCTCTGTATTATGAGCGGACCACTTTTTATGTATGTATCTAACTATCTAGGTGTGTAATTTCGTTGTTGTGTATATCGAAGGTAATACTAACGTATGGTTCTCATTATTTAGTACTGTTATATTTATATATTTATAGTTACATTGAACTCTTCCTTCGTGAGTACTTTTCGGTTTAAACGCTATTATAATCGGTAGGCAATGTGAAGTGTGTGCTCTAATACTAGGTATTAATGGACTACTAAGTAAGGTTATTCATATTGTGTTCGTGACATATTAAGGCTTTTTACATTCGTGCTGTAGTATGTTTTACAACACGAACCCTAGAACATTATTGACATTACCTTTCCTGTATCGCAACTGAAAGTTTCCGGTTAGCTTAAATTTCACCGCAATAAGTTGTTAATAATTCATAGAATTTTTTCCTAAGTGTTACTTACTATTATTTAAGCGCTTTGTATCGAAATTGTTAATATCCAAACAACAAAAACAGCACTAAAGCAGTACAAATGAGCAAAAAAATAGTAAAAAATATAAATTAATGTATTTTTGGTCAGAAATGAGTTTATAATAGCGCTAAGGCTTATTGAAAGCTATATATTCAAAGACCGAATAAGGCACATAAATCTATAAATACCGACTTCTATACTATTACATTAAAAATAATTCAACATCAAAGGTAATGCTGTGTAAAGAGTTTACTCGATCGACTGTGGAGAATGTAAAGCTTTACTAGTCTCACTCTGAATGTCTTTATTTGATTTGCCAACTTTTCGACTTTGTAGCAAGTTTTCATCAGGGTGACTATTAAGAGAACGACGAGAAGAAGTTACGTACGCAAAATTGAAGTCAACAATTTAAAGTAGGCATCTTTATACCCGCCTAGCGGTTGTTTTTGGGGCGTAAGCGTCAGTAAGCGTCATTCAAATTTGTTCAAGTTCTAATGTGTAACATTCCCCTGTAAAAATGTGCAATCGTATCTTCATAATTTTGAAGAAATAAATATCAATCGGTAAGAAGTCATAGTGAAAGTCCACATTCAACGATTAGCAACGTTCAACGTATAGCATATTATACACTGCAATCTAATGTTTTAAAGAAGAAAATCATCCAATTATTTTCATTTGCGAATTTATCAGAATGATGATGTTATGTATGTTTTGTAATTTAACCATGTGTATGACACCCATTTTTTTCTTTTACTACAGCGATGTAAATGGAGCAATATTTTCGAAGATGCTAATTTTCATACAGCCAGACAATCATTTCGAATCGGTAGGTATATGCATAGGACGACGTAACTTCAAATGAATATTCACAGTTAAAGAAGTAAATAAGAATATAGAGCATAGTGTCATTTGAGTTTTAGGTCTATTTGTATTAATAAGATGACAAAGAACGTAATAAAGAAAGCAAAGATGGATCTAATTCAACCGGAAGAAATGTAGCTGCAGTTAGAAATATGACTGATAAATATAAATGAAAGGCCGACCTCTTATCGCGTCTTACTCACAAAGAAGAAGATGCTTTTGCTGGTATTGTCTTTGACAAGAGCCTTTGGATTTCGCATATCGGTTATAAGATCATCAAAACTAGTATTATGATCGGACAATGTCATAGAAAAAGGAGGACTTGGGATCTCCTTTCTAGGGCAATAATGAGGATTTAGTTATCAAACTAATGCTAATGGCGCCGTACATTAGCATCGCTTCTTGTCGTAGAATAGGAGACGCGGTCGTAATAAAAAAAAAACAATAGAAAGACAGAATATAATATCAAGGGCGCATTGCGATCTATACCAACAGTAGTAATGGAGGTGGTGCATTGCCGAAGAAGTGACGGTAGCTACTATGATGCGACTGCTGTGTTATGGTATAAAGGAGAACAAAGTCGTTGGTGAACTAGGCTATAAACATTAAAAGGACGCTTGCAATATACTGCTGACATTGAATAACATTCCACCTCCTTTCGTCTTCCTCAAACGTTAAAATTCCTTGGCGCAGCAGCACACTGCCAGCGATAAGGACAGTCTACTTCTTCGCAGATGGATAAAGAACTAACGCATGGACTAGAGTAAGGAGGACAAACTGACGAAAAGGACCTTGAGGCGTTACGAGCGGGATATCCGCCGAGTTCCAGGTGGAATTCTCGGTAGCTACGTAATTTGCTTCAAAATTGTAAACAGAAACGTAATTAATTCAGGCGGTAAGCAAGTAGTATTACCATTAAGCCCTCTATGACTGTCGAATGTGATACTAGATAAACATTCTATTATTTATATGTCTATTGGACGCAACGATTATAATTACAAAGTCCCTTATAGTTATTGATAAAGAGTCCAAACGATGTGCCCGAGCATTGGCGTTGCGTGGAGAGTTTACCAGAATAACAAATAAATTTAAAAAATAAGTTTAAAAATAAATATATTGAATCACTTTACAAAACGTTAAGAAAAAACATAAATAACTTAACTAACATGTTTACATTGTTGCAGAAATATCCGGATGTGCGCGATGAAGTAATTGCACCATCATATATGTTTCTGTATTAGTCTCGGAAAGGTTCGTACGTAGCGACGTAAATAAATGCTTATATGCTGAAAAGGATTGTTCGACGTTGAGAGATGTTATATTTGCATAGTTAAAGTGCTCTTTGTATCTGTACAACGTATCTTCAGTATTGGTAAAAAGTTGCCGTAATTTTGTAAAATCTACATTTTTATCTAATACACTATTAAATTTTTCACGAACACAAACACTTTTTTCATCATCAAAGATATGCAGCGCTAATTCTACGTGGTCAATAATTGCTAATTAGTCCGATAAGGACAGCGCACTGTTCTGTAACTTTTTTATTGCATCCACTATTGGAACGTAACTGTCGTAAATAATTTTTAAATTTGCTGCAACTTGAGGATTTTTAAATTGAACCTGACTGAGCCTTATTGCAGCCGCTTCTTTGCCGTCTAGTTGTAAAACTACTGATTTAATTTTTTCAAAATGTTTATAATAATAGAATGCTGCTTCTAACCACGTACCCCATCGTATAAGAATTGGTTGCGGCGGCTCGGGTATGTCAGGACACTGCGAATGAAATAGGCGAATACGTTTCGGAGATTTAAGAAAAACCGCTTTCGTTTGTCCTATTAGTTCATCCACATCAGGATAACTTGTACGTATAATGTTTGTTACAAGGTGTAAAGCGTAAAGCAAACATGTGACGTGCAGCAGGTTTGGTTGAATCGTTTTGAGTAATTTTGCTGTGGAACACATAACCGCGGCAGCATCGGTAACTAACATTAACAGTTGCTCCGGTAAAATTTCAAATTTGTGTAGTGTTTCTATTAATACACTACGTATCGCCGTGGCAGTACAATCTTGCATTCGTTTACAGGCTAGTAAATAAGGGTCAGAAGATCCTTGTGGGGTCAGCGTCCTTACGACAATGGATAGGATGGACTGTTTTTTAATATCTGTAGTTTCGTCCATTATCAACCAAAGGTATTTATTTTTCACCGTTTTTTTCGTAAAATTTACAATTCTTTCACGCACTGATGGTACGTAATTGTGTAGCGTATTTTTAGATGGTAATTTCCACGTAGGATTGTATTGATTCCAAAACTGGCGAAACATTGGGTGTTGGACTTTATGCATTGCTATATTGGTCGCAATTAGCATCGTTGTTAAATCAACCACAAATTCATTATATGATTTGCGTCTAATCTTTTTCAATTTATGTTTGTCACTATTTATATGTCTTTGACACTGACTCGCTTTCCAAGATAATAAAGTTGTTTCACAAACTAAACATTTCACTGCCTTACCGTCATATATTAAATCGGGAAACCGATGTATAAATTTATTTACTACGCAGACAACCGATTTGACGCATTATTTTTACGACCTCGCAACATTTTCAACGTATACTTTAACACGTTAGAACGACAACTAAATGCATCGTTTATTTTTACTACTTATGCGAGAGCGGAGTTTACCCCACTCTGCTCTCGCATCGACGCTACTGGTCGGGCACATCGTTTGGACTCTTTAGTTATTAATAAAACAAATACTCTGCAAGTTTTTAGTTACTATGAAGTTTCTGAGGATATTATTATTTCCTCCTTCTATTAAAAAAAAAAGGAAAACTACCACCACAATCATACTGGTGGAATTGTAAAGCTGTTTCCGAAACCAGAATAAGGAAGCTGAAATTATCAACAACAAACCAAAAGAAAATTCTCTGACTATCAGCAAACATCGAATGGATCTTATTTGAATAAAAAACAATGGAATTTGTGAATAAGCGAATAAAATCGGTTTATGCATAAAATATTTTTATTACTGTTGATAATAAACTTACCGCACTCTAACATAACATTGCAGTGGGACATCGCGATAAACACCTAATATTTTTAATTTACGTAATTGTAATTGAATTTCCAATTAATATCATATTTACAAGATTTGAATTATCTTTAATTTGATTTCTGGCATCTCAATAATCGATATTATTAATTCTTTGTTCTTTTTAATTCGATTAGCATTAAATTACAGATATTAATAATAATAAGTTACAGGTTATTTTCAAAAATTTATCTTTTAATATTTTTTACTTTGTCTTGGAACGGGATAGGTCAAGCATCAAATCATCGAAGTCGTAAATTGATAGACAGCAGCGTCGACTATTAATCGATTAATTTTTTAATCCATTAATGAATTGATTATAAAATTAATGTCAATTAAATTTAATCGCAGCTAACCGTTAATTACAGGTTGTAATTGAATTTAATTGGGATTAAATTCAATTGCAATTAAATTTAGTTGCGACTGAATAATTAATTGAATGTGACAGTTAAATTAATTGCAATTAATTAGTTAATCATAACTAAAAATTAAATTGCCAGTCGGATTTGAATATACCTATGATTTTACTTGTGACAAGTTTACAACCGTGTTCGTCACGAAGCACATCTAGTCAACAAGACATTAACATGGGAAGTACTACAAGTTCGTAATTATAATAAAAATTATACCCCAAACATTTAGGATTTTGTAAGGGATGCTTTTGCAGATTTTCTTTTATTTTTTCAGTTTGTTATATTCGGTAAATTTGTCACTGTCGTGTACCGTGTATCGTGTAACAGTTTAACAACTATTGTCATGCAACCCTTGAGATAGGATACCTTCTTATTTGAAGCTATCGAAGATGTACAGTGCAGCATGTGCGCAATATTATCATAGTCATAACTCATAAGTATTGATTGGATTTGTTGTGATTGGTCAATCTAAAATAATCAAATTAGTTACCTACTTTTTAAAACAACTGAAGAATGTGGATAATTAAAAATATGGAGGTAAAATAGCTTTTCTACCTTTATTTGTATTTGAAAATAAATTGAACATTACGTCTACGTTGTACAAAAGAAGCTATGCAGTACTAAAAATTTAGCAACAAACGCCGACAAGCTACGACTTGTGACTCTTGTGCGTTCAATGTTAAGGGTTTTCATCAGTTAGTCGCTCAGACTACAACACTATGTTTTCTGTCGTAGCATGGCTGCATTAACTATGAACAGGCTTCCTTTGTAAGGACATTTAAATTTCACTAACACAATTTACTGGCTGAAACCTTCATTAAAAAGTTCTTTTTTTGAGTGGACACTAATTTTCTCTTCCTACAATATCTTCCCTGCAGACTCGGCTTAATCTTAATATCCAAGCAAAAAAGCAAAAAGTTATTTATAAATTCAAAATTCCCTTATGGGCTAATATAAGCGTCATTCCTTCAGCAATTCTTGTTTAATTATGCTGTGGGTTTGGAAAAAGGATTTTAATCGACTTTTCGGAGACAATGAACTATTTAAGCGTACCGGAAAAAAGAGCAGTACTCCCGTTTATCGCACTAGTTTTTCCAATCATTAACGCGACGCTAAGGTAGAGCTTCGAGGATGCTAAACGCTTTCCGAGACCACTAGACAGCGGCTAGTGATGCATAACGTTTCCGAAATTGCTCGGCTTCGCAATTCTCCCGTTTCTCTCTCTCCCACTAGCCACCGCCTTTGTAACCGAGGACATCGATAGACTACGTGTAGTTGTTGACCGGCTATTAGCAATTATTGATGTGAATATTTTTCGTGTAGTTTTAGATTTACCGATCTCTCGTACTTTTGATACGTTTGCCTTTACTTCATCGAGAAAGATGCCTAATTAGAAAACAATGGATGTATGATATATGGAGTCGTTGGCAAGTCAGACATCTGACTTAATTTGCTTGCGGAAAAATTCTTTAAGGATTTTCCCACAAGAATCTAAATCTGGTGTAATAAGAGGTCTGTGTGAAATATCGTCCTTAACTGATGACGGAAAAAAAGATAAGCAAAACGTTGCAGCGGTGTACAGAAATATATAAACTAAGGCAACGAAAGGACTTACATAAAACCAGAACATTTATAAAGGAAAAAAAGAGAATTTTAATGAAGAATTTTGCAAATTTCTTACTAGACTTACTATAACTATACGGGGATAGTATGATAAATACCCGTGTTAGTAATTTTATTCCTAGACATAGTTTCCTTGTAGCCCTTGGTACATTTAGTCCAACGTTATTCGAACACTTTTGAGCCATCCATTTGGATGGATTCTATTATTTAATAGAATCTGTTTAATTCTATAAACCAAGCCTTCGTTTCGGCAATGACCTCTTTATTTGAGTCAACAATTTTTCACCAAGTCATTTCCTCACATAGAACTAAGTCAATTACGATGATGCCTTACGAATCTCAAAAAAGTGTCGCCATAATTTTGACTCACAGAATCGTCTCCTTCGGTTCATCGGAAAAGAAACCGTTTTGTTGACTGATTGTTGGTTTTTGGCACGCAATGATCGATCCACACCCCATCCGCAGTCGCATAACTTACGCAGTGGTATTGCGCGTAAGCATGTCCAAACGTTGCTTTGAAGTTATCACGAATCTCCGTTTTTGATTAATCGTCAGCAGACGTGGCACCCTTCTCGCATCCAATTTTTCGTGAAGGATGTATTGCGCGCGTTCTATTGAGATGTTTACCATTTTAGCAATCTCTCCAATCTTCACACGTCAACTAAAGAAGAGCGCTCACAGTCTGTAGCGGCGCTATTTGTCTCCTAACACGGACACTTCTCATACCATCCTCGTACACTACACACACGAAGGCTTACAGTTGTATGTACTTCTGTACATTTACTGTAAATAGGCTATTTATTAATATTCTAAATATTAAACTTGTAACATTTCAGTATCATTCGCATTTAAATATCTGAATGATAAAGAATGGGATTTTAAAGAAAAAATTCGAGAGCTTGCATTTAGTTACGATTAAGTGTAAAAGCAATTTCCAGAAACATATACTGACTTGAAGATTTAAGTTTTGCGTAGTGGTTTAGTTTCATTGCCGTTAACATCGTCATTTTTGTGTTTCTTATTTATTAGAACAGCAATAAAACTTAGCCAAAATTAGCGAACTATGTTTATTCGAATTAGAGTTACACCTACGGCGGAAAAAGTAAATAATTCAAGTATAAACAAATGTACAACTTTCATCAAATTCATTTCACACATTCAACGCTTCTCATTTACGACCAACGCCAGTCGTTCACATTATCAAAAAAAAGTTCACGTCTTTTATTATTTTCGTTAATTCAGGACATAAAAAGTAAATGCGTACGTTTTAAGAGAGAGAGACGCGGCCCGAGAGAAAAATAATCAGAGTTTTTATAGTTATTATGCACGTGAAATAAACTCCTTTAATATTTTGGGCAATTAAACGATGAAGATGAATCTCGGATTATTACCTGTTAATGTTAATAACCTTATAAAAAATTTTATAGCGTAAATTGAAATAAACTTCACAGGCCTGAAGTTCTATATTTAAGAGCAACAAATGCATAGATTCATAACGTTAGGTTTCTCTTTTATATAGCATTTCCGTAAAGTAATGGAACCATGAAGTATTGATCGTAAACAGGCAGTGAGCTGTGTTACACGAAATTCATGGTAGTTGCTGTATTAATGAAGCATTTCATTTGCTAAAAGATTTCGGCTGTATTTTGAGGCGCATGGCTAGCTTGATGAAATCGGTAATTTTAATTACACTTATTAACGATTAGGATGGGCAAATATGGGCCGCGGCAAGGTAACAAGTTACACATTGGTAAAAATAATTAATATGCTGGGCAAATTGCAACCAATTAACATTTCCAAATTTAGGAAATATTGATCAAATTAAATCATGTTTGTTGCAAGAATGTTTAGCCTACCACGATTAGATTATTACGTAATTCACTCCTATATATTCATGAAAATATCCGGATATTGCTTGGTTTGAGCAGCGTAAAGTGGTAACCTGGAACATCTGTTTAGTTTCCTAAACCAAAGGCGCAGTATGTCTAATTTACCTACAGGCTTTTCATATTAACTTTGTTAAGGACTCAACACTTTATTTTGTTTTATATCTTTAACTATTTTTATTTATTTTGTTCATTTGTTTTGTTTTATACGAATTCATTTAATTCGTATTCAGCAACATTTAAACTTAGACATGCACGCATTTAACGAAAAATTCCTTCATTTCTCATAAAGTTTGCAAAAAATATAAAATTCGTCAATGTTGCAATTAAAAAATATCTTTATTAGTCATTTGTTATATCTATTTGACGTTGCTACTGCTAATGCGCGTATCGGATCGAGCGCTAGGTAGGGAATCTCCGCCAGTAACGTACACACACGTAGAAAGCATCCAAACGTTGTCGGAAGTGGAACGTACGAACTGACGCGACTACTTGCCGCCGTTCTTTCGCTTGTGAGTCACGCAGCGCTCAGACCCGCACTATCGTTGGTTTCTGATTTTTTCGCTTATACATGAGGACAGCAGCTTGGAGCAAGATATTAGAGGTAGTGAATACGAGCATCTGAATAGCCGCGAATTGTATAGCATCTTTTTGGGGTAGTGATCGGCTATTTGCTGCTATCACCCAACCAGCCGTTCATCATATTTATTTTTTTTTGTCAAGTTTATTTATTAAATATATTTTGTATACCTACGTACTGTGTTTAATTTTAGGAGTAACTGATTAAGCGAGTAAACAAGAATTACATATAAGCATTGATCCTTTTGCCTCACAAGAAAGACGTACCGAAGCAGATGACTAGCGGCATCGTTCTTCAAACTCTGAGAACGTAATAAACTCTTTCAAGTATTAACTGCTGTTGCCTATTTGCCGCCTCAACTCAAATGCATACCAGTCGTAACGCGCATATACCATTTTTCTCAAGAATAAACTAATTTGAAGAAGGGAGAATAACCATGGAGTGTTTATAACGATTAGTATTGTCGACCATCAATTTACCCAGTTTATTCTTTGTAATTCCGAAAAAAGAATTATTTGGGTATTGCCATTATCGTATTTAAATACTAAAGAACGTTATATTACGGTTATGACAATTACATACGTGCATACGTATTAAAAAATACTGGAAATGAAATTTAAATGATCTGCTTGTGTTTGTGCATGTTTTATTCATGGTATTTTTAGCAATGACCATTTGCATCTTATCAAGTAAACGAATAGTTTGATGTGTTCTTTAAGGATAGAACAATATACTACACAGGTACCCCACTCAAGGTAAATTGATTGAAATACCAACGTGGAGCGTACATTTCCAAACGAAACAATTTGTATTCTGATATTTTAATAAGGCATTTGCATACAAATTGCTCGTTACCAAATATATTTACACTTACTCGCTGCTTCAATAAAAAAAATTCGTGTTTCAAAAACGCCAATAAAACAGCACTAAAAATTCAAAACTTGACCCATAACGCTTTACCCGTATATATTTACATAAAGTAATACCGCTTAATCAAAACTCATAAACGGCATCTTTCTCTTTAATTTGATTATTTTCCTGTTTTATTCTATAACGCTTTTTGTTTCTTTATGATGTTTGCTTTATCTTATTGCTAGTTCGAAACGTTATATCAACGACTGAATGTAATCTTCGAGTAAAAACTAACGGACGCTTTGGCCACGACAGATGTTTATTAGTAATTAATAATAGAAAAATAAAGTGGCCGTTTAGACATTCGTAAAGTAACCATGATGTTATAGTGAAGATGCTAAAGTCAATATATTCCCAGGGCATTGCATATTTGTAATTTAACGTTGGATGTTTTTGAGATTTTACCACTAACAATAAGTGGTACCACGTCATATGCATAGCATATGCTAAATTTAGTCTTAAAATCGTCAGTTTTATACATTATAGACATGTTAACCCTGCCAAGCTTATCATCCCGGAATAACCCTGCGGGGAAGGTAGAATTGACTGTAATGTTGATCCCGAACATCATACTACGGGTTCAGTGCAGATTTTGGAGTTAGTCTCTGGACCTGGGTTCTTCAGCACATACGCCAAGAAAATTGGAAAGGCAGATAACGGTTAATGTCAAAACTGTATAGAGACCGGGCCACGCGGTCTTCAAATATAAAAACTGGTTGAATGTAAAAACAGATTGTTAAACGTATTGGGTTACTAAATAACTGTTTAAAACATTGTTAACCAAAAGGGACAGACAAACTGGACGCGGAATCCTCGTTTTATAAAATATGTGCTGGGAATTAAAGAAACAAACAGGAGACTGAAAGGAAAACAAAGAGGCGCTAGTAAAGAACTTGTGGTAAACCTCATTTCCCAATAGCAGAAAGAGTATCGTAAATTTCTTCTTCCTTTGTTAAGATGCACTAGAACGACTTAGCAAAAAATATGTTGAACTTTTAATGATATCTTGCTTGGGTTGGTAAGCAGAAAACGTTTACAATAGGTATTGAATATTGATTAAAAAAAATCGGAAATAATGCCAAGAGGTATATCGTTCGAAAGTTCTATGTCGCTTGTTATTGTGAGGCGCTGAGAATTTATGAGCTGACTAGCAGCGTTTTTAATAATTTGATTCGTCCACATAAATAGATTCCATTTACTGAGGTCTCTGTTACTTCTGCATCAGCTCCTGGGTGGAAAAAGGAGTACGTAGTTTCTTGGAGTTGACGTCGTGGTAAAGAAGCTGCTACTAACTAACGCCCAAATAACCGCTCCCGTCGTACAACTAACCGAGAGGAATCCACGATGGCATTCGGGTGTTGAACAAAACAAAACCTTCCACAACATAAAAGAAGCAGTTATCAGTACTTCTAGTTTGTCCATACTTCCCGAT
The DNA here is from genome assembly GCA_020654165.1 of Oryctes rhinoceros. Lineage (NCBI taxonomy): Eukaryota > Metazoa > Arthropoda > Insecta > Coleoptera > Scarabaeidae > Oryctes > Oryctes rhinoceros. The sequence goes on along the minus strand of JAIOKQ010000018.1, from coordinate 4,103,990 downwards.
AGCAACCACCAAACGTTAGCGAACAGGGTTTAGGCGTTGTACTATCGAGGTAAGGAAAGGGACAACATAGAAGGAATGCTTGGCAGTTGTATGGGACATGGAGTGATTCCGATATTATCTGAAGGTTTATAAATTTGAGATGATGGATGACCATCAATGTCTCTAATGGTTAAACGAAATGAAAAAAGTTCCTCGGAATTTTTATTCTTCTAAGTATCGAAATGCTTCCGTCTGCGCGTTATTTGATGGAACTCATGATGCCTGGTACCTTATAAAGTTTCATAAAATGTCTGATAAATCAAGGGAAAATTCAGATTATGTCATTCATAGTGGGAACTTATACCGTAAGTTTTTTAAATGTTCTAAAAGAAAGGCAAGACGTGTCAGAAGCAAGAAATTTGGTCGTAGCTAATAGCACAGTACCCGCTGCTTGCCATTTCTACTACCCGAAAATGTTTCGAGAAATACGTTCAAACGTTCGTCAATGTGAGTCTTGTAACGGCTACAAGCTTAACTAAAACAAAAAAGGATACATATGCATATAAACCTACATACAAAATTTAAGAAAAACAGCCCTATAGTTTCGCGAAATATTCGCATGAAAGGAAACGATAATAATGACCAACTATAGCCTACTGGCAGCAGCAACGATCGTGCACCAATCTTCTACGATAATCGTTTCTGTAACTATAGCTGCGGCCCCTAATTTTTCTCATAAATTTTAGGAATACTTAAGGCCGAAGTGTTGCTGGCTATACCGATTTTCGATTGGTGATTACTCCAAAATTTGATATCAACCCGAACGTCGACGCCACGCCTCCTAGTGCTATTTTCGCGATTATTTTAATTTTCAGCCTTACGATTTGCTAACAAATGATATCAGACGCCGTTGGAGACTTTGAAGAGACACATTGACCTGGTATCCTCGTTGACCGGGACTCATATTTTCCCTACTTTTCCTGCATTTTCTTCCCTAGTATAGAGTAATAACCACAGCATCTTTACATCTCCCAATTCCATACTGGTAGCTTGAATTGGGAGCGGGTTATCTCGCTCTCTTTCTACTTGAGGTAAATCTTTCTGGACTTACGAGTGTTTTTTTCCAAACCGCGAATGGAAGGGGATCGGTGAGTTCCTAAACTATCGAGCGCTTCTTGTCTTTTTCTTTCCGCCCTTGACCGGACATCTTCCAATTCAGTAGTTCTCTAGTGTCATCGTTCTCGACAAACTAGGGAATTGCACAGCATTTTCTAACCGTTCTCTTGGCATTGATTTCCGCTCTCCAGATTGTCTTATCCGACCCTCTGATCATCAGTTCTTCACCGCACCCACTTGCTGGCAGGACTATGGCATTCTCCTTGTCCTAAGTGGTAGTTCGCTTTCTTCTATTGTTAGTTGGTAAAATTTGATAAATTTCTTCCTGCTGGTACCCCTCTCCATGCTAAGCCCCATCTTCAGTTTACTATCCAGTTCCTCTTCCTAGATGCGCTGCACTCTGCTTTATTTTCACTAGCTCTTTATTCGATGCGATGAGTCGTTTCTGTTGGACGTTTGGATCCAAGTCGGACTACGGGTGCCTTGTCTTTATTGATTTTGATCCTCAATTTTTTGGTGAGCAAGTTGACTTCCTTCAGGTTCTTCTGTATTTTCTCAATGGACCCCTGGGTATTCCTCCCTTTCGATACTATCGCTGTATCATCACCAAATTGAAACGTTCGTGATTCAAGGCCTCAGGTTGAGTTAGACAGGTCGTCCGCCTACGACCTGTCTAAGTGTATGTATGTATAAGTGTAGATGTACAAAGCTGATAATAGCGGTGAGCTCTGGGGCAGATCTTCCAATACTCGTTACTTCTTGGACATCCTGTTATTTACCTTTACTCGAATCTTCTTCTCTTCCAGCCAGTTCTGTATTATTTTCGTCAGAATATTGATATTGATTGATTGAATATTGATATATTCTCCATTTTGTGAACTAATCCTTTCCTCCATATCTTATCGTATGCTTTCTCTACATCTAAGAGTGCCATCATCACCATATTCCTCGGTCCCATCCTTTCTTTGCTAATTTCTTTCTTTTCTGCCTTCACAAGCAGGCAATGAATCTATTGCCTGCTGCACTGTCTCTAGTTTTTTGAACCCGAACTGGGTGTTGGAGATAATGTGCCTTCCTTGCACCATCTTGCACAAGCTTTCCTTTCATGATTTTTTGGCCATTTTTCCAATTTTTGTTCCTTTCTTCGACTTTCTCTTCTAGTGCCTGCATATTCACTAAGATTTCTTCCTCATCTGTTTCCGATAACGCGGTTCTTTGCGTTTCGCTCGGCTTCCTCCATTTCCTCTTCACTCTCGATATCCAGTCTATATGTGTTCCAATTGCCTTACACCTGCCAGGGCCGACATAAAAGCTATTTTATAGATATCCGGGGCCTTCGCTGCGCTCGTTCACACCACTTTCTCGCGTTACAATTAAGCCTGGGGAAACGTATACACCTTCTATACGCTTCATGACATTAGCAGAGAGTAGAGAGACTAGACTTCGTATTTTGTTGACTCTCGGGAAAATCAATAGGCAACATGAACCTGTTCTGATGAGACGAATAAACACGAGTCTGCCAATTTAATACGCGCAACTTCTTACTGCAGGCTAAATTACAATGTTCGATCATGACTGCCCGCCTCTAGAGTCAAATGTGCATTACCCCATTATAGAGCTAGCATAGTAAATTCAAGTAGATGATGCCGCCGACGCGATGAAGCGAATCCTGTAGTGAATTGAACCCGTAATGAACATCCGTTCGTGAAAACCTCGAAATTTATTTATGTTTTAATGAATACCTCTAAACTCATTACTAGAGACTAAGTTGTTTCAGATGCCCTCAACATTCGGTTAAGTGCCCACTGTGTTTTTTCAGGGCTGAAAGACGAAGAATTGCCAGTTACCAGCCGAAGATTTCCATAACCCGGTACCAGACCCAAACAGATGCAGACGCAAGTAAATAGCGACAATTTTCTATTCACAACTCTCTGTGTAGTACTGGATCCCTAGGCAACACCTGGATATACAAGGAGCTGCATCCTATACCTAACAACTATTTCGGCCACACCAAGAGATCCTCGGCAACCAAAGAAATTCTGTATTTTTGTATCAGCTTCATCAATGAATACATTCTGTGGTTTGCACAACCCATTTTTTCACGCGAATTCTCGCTTTTTGGTCCTTCACATACTTCTCCTTGTTAAACTTCCATAATATTTAGTTGGTAGTATACTAAATGCCCTTTTAATAATTCCTACGTACGTACACATTACCTTGAGGCACCTACACCCACATGAACTACGTAACTGTGTACTGTATGTGGCACAATCAAACAATCAACAACAGAAAGCTTCAAGTACTACCCCGAGCCATAGCTTCAACAGCAGCTTAAGCCTTGCAAGAGAAAGTTATATTCCGTTTTGGCACTTCAAAGGTAACACTTTTATTGGTCGATACTGTACCTTCTGTTAGTCGATTCAAACCCAGTTTAAGCAACGTTTTAGGAGCATCGTTAGCAAGATATATACAAGATCAGCGTAAAAGGAACATGTATCCGTCACAATGAGTGCAATAAATATTGCGTTTTCGTAAGCTTTGGAAAGTAACTGACATCTTCAAAAGCTATTAGGAAACAGACCGAGAATCAAAAGCCAGCCTCGTTGGAGATTACATCCAAACAATTGTTAGACTTATGAAACTCTGCGTTCGCTTATGATGACAGCATAAAGCAAGATATCGCGCAACTAAAGTTGTCGTGCGTTCTTCCCATCAAACACCAAAAAATCATGAAATTAGCAGAGAGCGGATAGATTCGTGTTTATTCGACTCATGAGAAGGAGTTCGTGTTGCCAACTGGTTTCTCCGAGAGTCGACAAAACAAGATTCTGTCTAGTTAGTTTTGTGAAGCGTACTGAAAGTGGCCAACAGTACTGAGAAGACGCGTTGGCATTACCGTTGATCGTTTTAAATATACTGTTGGCTATTTTCTGCAACATGTGCAGCCATTATCACAGCCAGAGTATGTTTGTTTAACATAAAATTCGATTGATATGCTATCACTATATCTAACAAAAAAACCCGTAATATTACCTCGCTAATTAAATGGGGGACTAACTACCCGCACTAGCATGGTCTGTATTACTGTTTAAGTGCCATTAACCGTTCGTTGATCCGTCAATTAATACAACGATCCACTACGTATACATATATCCCGGCGATATGCGGTTATTGCTGTTAGCTATCAATCTGCGATATTCGTTTTCGCCCCGTTAATTAATTTAGAAATTGATTATTCGGTCTGGCTTAGTCAGTATTACCGTTGGCGTGCCATTAAGCATTCCATAATTGATCTATTACTGATCTCTTTTTGTTACTTCGATGCACATATTTTTCCACACTGCAAATGTAGTTGTCTCATGAGATAGTTTATATGATATTCTACCTACTATGTTCATTCACTTGCCCTGTATATTTTACCGATGTTTCTTCCATTATTCGTAATATCTAACGTTTTTTGTCATATCTCAGTTGTTTTTAAATAAACGTAACTAAAAGGTTCGACCGTTTTTCATGTAATAACTAGATATGAGCAAGGTAGGGTAAGTTATTACTTCTTTACATCGACTAGTCAGACTACATGAGTCTACTAACTCTCGGGGAAACCAGTAGGCAGCACGATACCATTCTCATAAGTAGAGATGACAAAGACAGGTGGAACTTTACCTTGGCCATCTCTAGTAATAACTATTGCTAGACCTTCTCAAGTTTTCGACTTTCACCATATCCCACCCCACACTACCTCCTTTGATGAGTCGAGCGACGCTACATCTATACTAACATATTCGGCGCCTATATCCGCACTTGAAAAGGAACGAAAAATGGTACTTCTACGTTGTTGATCCAAAGTGATCAGGCTCTAGCATTGTCTTTAAGAGCCCATACCCCGAAAAGGGATCTAAGGTTAAAAATAAGTTATAATTTTTCATTACCAAGATGCTTGTGCTGCCACAATTGGTGTACCTGACAAAGAAGTAATGCATTCTGACGAAAGCACGTGATAACATAACTGTTCGGATATAGGTAACCGAGTTTTTCTGTTTTCGTTACATGGTTAGTTTAGGGCTGGGCTTTACAACTTTTAAATGAGCTTTTAGGAGAGCTTTGTTTTATCTAAAAGGTTAGATATTTTGACATATAATCTAGGGCGTTCAATTGCGTACTGTTGCAATGTTAGTATTGCATTTTGGGTACACTATACACTATCAGTGAACTAATAGTTGACGTTTTTGTTTGCATGGACCTAGATTGCTTCAGATTAGTTCTCTCACACGTCTTCCTAATTGTTTCATATATTGCAACTTGAAGTTGTATATTTAGTATACTGGAAGAGCTCTGAAAAGTTATTCCTCCTCGATGTCGTTCATTTAAGCCTCAAGCAGTTGGAGAAGTTTTCCACTTTAAGATTGTCGAAGCTCTTCAATTAGGATCTATATTATATTTTAAACCAACCTTATCTGGGAAGCAGGATTTCTGGGAAAGAGGCTGTTGTGAATTTTGAGGTGTGCGGTTCTTTTATTCCTAACGTCCTGTCTCTTTGTATTTGATTGTACATCTTTGATTTTCTTTACGATTGCTCTTCCTTTCTTTAAATTCCTTTGTAGACTAAGCTACCGAAATACCACCACTACGTTCGGAGTATAGGAGATTACTTTCTACTTGGCGATATCTTGTGAAGCAAAAAAGCTGGCTGTCTGAACTGTTGGGACTGAAACAGAAACTCGATAATTTGACACTTGTCGTCAACTTCAAGAGTTGTTAGTCCGTTACGGTGATGAATTTTGGCAACGGATAACAGCCACTGATGAAATGGGGGCTCCTTATTTCAGTCCTGAGACCAAAAGTCAATACAAAGAATGGCGTAAATCGGAAGAAGAGCCTTCGCTTAAGACGCGTGCAATTCCGCCTGTTAGAAGGGCAAGGCTTACTGTATTCTGGGACTGCGAAAAATACTTGAGTTAACACCAGAAGAATATCCAAATTCACTAGCCGAATCACTGCGATAGGCATTTGTTAGAAAACAGCCTGTGAAGTTGCATAAGCGTCTGTTATTGCAACAGGATAATGCAGGACACCGTACCGCAAGAAAAATGATGGATGTTTTGAACGATTTACGGGAATTGCTTCCGTGTCTACCTTATTTACCAGACCTCTCACACAGTGATTTTCAGCTGTTCCCAGTTTTGAAAAAACCTTTACGGGGTATTCGATTTGAGTGTTTAACTAACGTAAAAGATGGCATAAATAGGTGGACTGGGGAGACATCGAAAAAGTTCTTGACGGCTTAAAAAATTTATCGTTTATCGTTGGAATAAATGGATTCAATTAAATGGAGATTATGTAGAAAAAAATACATTGTGATATTGATGGAAATTGACAAAATAAAAAAAAATTGTAGCCCTAAATGTTTTCCTTAACCTGGGAAACATCCTTCTTACTTCTTAATGTTTGTTATTAGGCAAATTTAGGCTACTTGTTTGTAATTTGCTAAACCAACACCAACAATTTTCATTGAATATGAATCCTTACTGATCTAACATTTTCTAATATCTTTATTTTTCATACACGTATTTTTATTTTCCCGAATCATTTGATTAATTAAAGATTTTATATGTAACCTGTGGTCCGCTTTGACATACAGGCTACTCTCTTTTTGATAAAAACTTAGACCTTGTCCCGTAATTACTAGTTTCACGTCGACTGGTGATATAAACATTAGAAAGAGCTATTATTCTTGTTATTGATTGCAATGTGGTAACACAAGAATAAGCTTAGTAATTTCTTTACAAACGTTATTTCTTTCTGGGACAGCAACACCAGATTATCGTTCACGTATGTCACATGCAATTTTCTTGAGCGCTTTAATAGCCATCAATGATGAAGCTCAACCATTAAAAATTTGTTAAGTTGATACACTAGTTTAAATGGTTTAATGTATTATAGTAGGAATGTTTTATTATTTTGTTAGAAAGTATATTTGCGTCCTAACGATTGCGCAGTTGCATCTATGTATAAGTTTATGGAAGAAGTATACGGGTTTTAATGGACAAGCTAGGAAAGTCCGTCAATTTAAAGAAGAGATCCGTTGCGGTAATTACAAATATCTAAGAATTTGAGATAAAACCACATACTATGAAACGGTAAACAAATTTATGTCGCAATTTGGAACAGGTGTACCATGTATTCAAATTAATACTTGACTAAATTCTTCTCTTCGAATGTTAGAGGCTCACGTATACGCGCGTATGTATGGCTATATAGTTGCACAAGTACATACGTGTATACAACTCTTAGATACGTTCAACATATAACCATACAGAGCCATAAAATATAATTAATTCCAGTAATTATTTCTGTCTGTACGATTTAAATATCGAGCGCACTAGAACCAGTTTCTAATCAAAATTCATATAATAAGTGTTCAATATAGTAGAACAAGGTGGGCAGTTAATAATCTAAAATTGCGTCACATCGGATCATAAAATTAAAGAAAAAGATTTCAGCTATTTGCTGCTGTAATTATTCCTAAAGTAGATACTTTTACGGTAGGCGGCAAATTAAATTGAATTGCCTTTTTACAAGTACAGTATGATGTCACGGTTTTATTAGAAATATAGGCACATATTTAATAACAAGATAGTATGTGATGCTTACCTGTTCCCTACTTGTGTTGTAGTGAACGGTAGTGAGTTTAACAACTTCGTGGTTAAATAAAAGCGTTATCTTTTTTGCGACGATCTGCATACAATATCAAAAGTCGTTGGGTATTTATATTTCTCTCCAACAATGAGTGAAAACCGCAGCATTGATTGATTTAGGTATGTCCGCGATACGTCTGTATCCTGTATATCCCGGTAAATTACAATAGCTAACTATCAAGCTTACCGTAAGAAAGAAAGCTAACGTAGCCTTGTCATTTCATCACTCGCAACAGCGCCGAATCTACTTGCTGGCTAAATTTCGGGGCTGATTGCAAACTAAATGAAATTGTTATAAAATATTGACTACTTACTTTGAAATGCTTATGAGACTCTTTTAATTAGTTTCGTAGCTCGCAGCTTTTGCAGGTCATGTGATTCACGAGACAAAAGAAATATATTATTTAAACGATTTAGAGCAATAAGTTTGAAACAAATAAATATAAGAGCAAACAAGAGAACGATATGTGCGGGCCTTTGGCGCGAAACGAGCAGCGTCCGTTAGCGGGAAATGAACAACGTATTCTCCCTTTTTTGGTGGCCTTTGTTCCCGGCTCTCCTGGCGATGTTGATCAGCTTCACTTTCTTTCCTATTTTTTGAATTCGTTTAAATCATTGTTTGGGCTGTTATTAACACCTTTGCAGCAGATTGCTTACCCTTTACTCTACTTTTAGTACAGTTGGCGTTCACATGTCCTTTTACCTTGGAAGCTGGAAACAGACTTCTTTGCAATTACAACGCTTCATGTCACGCTTTTCCTCTAAATTTGCACCAATCACAACTCATACAAAATAACTTATAGGAAAAAAATTGCAGGTAGGCGAATAGTCGAATATCTACGTTCGCAACATTTTAATTTTCTATTCTACTTCTTGAAACACTTCTTTGACCTAAGCTCAAAACGCAACACCCTGTATATGTTATGTTTTACATATGTGCGAATGCACATACATATCTAGTAATTAGCTAATGCTGCTTTGCAAGGTCGCAAACAAAAACGATAACGATATATCCAGTAAGTACGGGATGAATTAGAATTAATAATAACGTTTGGAGGTACGATATTGAATAGACGGTGTAGTGAACTGAGACTCTCGTGACGAAGTAGGTGGATTCCCTACATCTTCGAAAAAGTATGCTAATTTAATAGCGGGGCTTAATATACGGTTCGAATTTTTTTGATTGACTATTTAATAGTTTAATGTCTAAAATATCGGCGATAGACTTTTTGTCAGTTTTGTCGGAGCTTTATGTTGCACGCATACCCAAAATAGTTCCTAATTCGTTTATCCTTGATCGGCAGACACAACAAAGTTATTACCCAATTACATACAATTGCATATTAAATTACATGTTTTCCATAAACGAATGGGCGGACGTTCTATAGTTTTTTTGTGCATTTGAACGAGAGCGAAATTTGCATGTCGATTTGCACTTGCGTATCACGTAGCAATGCGGTGACTTAAGAATAGTGTTGTTTCACTTAAGTTCAGAAATTTAAATGTAATAAAACACCTATTTTGCCTGAAATTCACTGTACAACAATATATTAAAAATTGTTTTGTAAGAGGATAGACTTTTACACTATAATATACGAATTTGCTTATTTAAAAGTAACAGCACGTCGCCAAATATAAAAAGTAGTAAGTATCGAAGAAATAATAAGCTCTTCATCTCGTTATCACGTTATCGAAGTAGATGGCCATAAAATTTTCAACTCTTTAAACTGTTTAAAATAAGGCAAATTGTGAAATTTGCCTCGATGACTATTGGGGAACATAACATATTCTGAAGAATCTTGTCCTTTCATTTTGAAAAGTTCCACTTTCTGTGTGCATCCTCTTAAATTTTTCTTGAAGTGATATCATCACATCTTGCATTGTTTTAGAAAATGATATTCAGTCGTTCATTTTTTGTTTCGTGTATTTCTGTGATTATATAATTTCGTAAAATAAAATGATAAATCATTTGCTTGTACATCTAAGCTAAGCTCACCAAATGCATTTTAGGAATTGACGGTGTTTCTTTGCATTAGCTCCAACAGTTTACAAAAAAAATAAACGGTTCGATGGTCCGGTGGTGAGAGGGTATGAGTCTGGCTAGGAAGGGTTAAGCGATGTATCATTTTCTTGGTGGATCCGGAGTTGGGGAACAATTAACTGCGCTTCATCCTTTACAGCTAGAGTCCTCTAGAACGAAGCCATGGAAGAATTTTTGCACATAATTTATAACTAGCTATAAAAGCCGCTACGACGTCATTACAAAGAAGCTTATAATTTATATAAGTTTAGCAAGATGTACAAAATTAATATTCCATGGCTATGAGTTCTATGAGTTGTTCACAATCATGCGTTGAAATAAAAGGGGTCTTAACTCCCAAGATTGCATTGTGTACATCAAAGATAGAATTTTTGAGTTAAAACCATATTTATTTCAGGCTATGATTAAAATTATTTACCCAATTTTTATTCTCACCCACTGTGGGCTCTACGCCATAAGTTCTTTTATTTAATCACGATTTTAACTTCGGCCATTATTACGTAGAACTTACATAAATTAGGCTGTTAAACAATTAAAAAAAAGTTATTTGGTGTTCTTGATTAACCTACATAATTTGTTTAAAGGGCGAAAAGCGGGCCTATGTTTAGCATATTTATTTTATGTGGGTGCACCTTAAATTCAGTGCGAATTACTATTAGTAAAGTGGAGTAGCAGTGCAAGTTTCATTTTTATTATGATCAATTATTCATTGAACTAGGCGTATTTTTCAAGATTCCTCAAAAGTCAATTTTTATATTTATTTGTCCACATTTATTTCTCAATTTTGGAATTGCACCAAACTTGCGGTTTAAAATCTATAGTTGTGAAAATATTATTCAGTCGTCTTAAATGATCTGGGCACAAAGCATACATTAAATACAAATGCACCCCAAGGAGCAAAATTCACAATACTTCGTTATAATAACCAGCAATTTAGTAGAAGTCTTTAGTCAATTTAAAATAATAATACAAAAAACTCTTTTTGAACACCTTTTTAATTCTGAAAATTATACTATGTTCTAGTTGCTCAATAAATATTGAACGAAGAGAAATATTTTTCCTAAAATATTGGTGTTAACTGACATAACAAAATTAAGCATACAGAGTTGGGACAGAAGTCACGGGCTACTACATAATTACAAAATGTTCAGGATTGGGTAACTAACTCCATCAATTAAGGAAGGAGATAAAGAAATTGGAATAATCAGTCCATACTACTACACTCCGCCAAAAAAGTATCGCATAAACTAAAAAAGGGCATTTATAAACCAAGATATTTTTATACGTTCAAAAGTTTGCCTCGTGTATATGAACTATAAAAACACTAACAAAATCATGGAACATAGCTTTTTTGCTTTTTTTTTTCTAAAAGAACACATTTAGAAAAATGCATATGTGTAAGGTTTGTTCAGTTGTTTATTGAAAGTCTTCCTATACGGACAAATTTTAAAGTACGAAGTCGGAGTTCTGTACCTACGCTTTTAAAACTAAAATGAGCAATTTAACTTCAGAACAAGTGGCTGCTATAGTTGCTTTAATCGAAGATGGACGATCTCAAGCATACGTTGCTAATTTGATGAACATCAATCAGTCGAGTGCTTTCAGAGCCGTAGCCAGATATAGGGAAACAGGCAATTACAGTAGAAGACCTGTACCAGGTCGTCCAAGATGTTCTACTCGCCAAGATGACCGCTATTTACTACTACAAGCATTACGTCGAAGACATGTAACTGCGAGACAATTGCAGAACGACTTGGCTAGAGTCAGAAATACTCGTGTGAGTACTCGAACTATTCGGAATAGGTTACGACAGAGTGGATTAAGAGCTGGAGTAGCTGTAACAGCCCTTCGTCTCACTAGGAACCACCGAGTGGCTCGCTTGGTTTGCCAGAGAACATGTAAATTGGAACATTAATGACTGGGCCAATATACTCTTCACAGATGAGTCAAGATTTGGTCTTTACACCTCAGATAGGCGTATGTCAGTGTACAGACAAGACGGTGAGCGCTATTCGCAGTGTAATATCAGACCTAGACCTAATTTCGCTGGTGGCTCTATTATGGTTTGGGGAGGCATCTGTTTAACAGGTCGTACAGACTTAGTACCGGTAGACGAAGGTACACTGACTGCCCACAGGTATATAACGGACATTTTAGAAGAACATGTAGTACCATAGGCGCCAATTATAGGAAACGAATTCATGTTAATTCACGATAATGCACGACCGCATGTTGCAATAATCGTCCAGGAATACCTTAACGATGTTGGTATTCCAGTTTTAGATTGGCCTGCGGTAAGTCCGGACATGAACCCAAAATGTTGCCCCAGCGGACCTGCATGGACTAGAAAATGCTCTCCGTGACGAGTGGGAGAATTTGGATCGGGCTTATATACGGAGGTTAATCGAATCTCTGCCAAACCGTATGCGAGCGGTCGTAAGAGCCAGGGGTGGCAATACTCAGTATTAAAAGCTACTGTTATGACATTTTTCTTTCAAAAATTATAATTTCTTGTTTTAATAAAAATCTCAAGTATGAGTTCTTGTTTTTATTTGGCCTGTATTTTATTTAAACAATCATAGAAATTATATCTTAGAGCGCATTAAAGTATATTTACAACTTTATGCTACAAACAAAGATTATGCGATACTTTTATGATTCAAAACTAAATTATGCGATACTTTTTTGGCGGAGTGTATATTGTGTATACCCAATATAGTAGTATAATAAACAATCATAATAAATGTTGACTTACTTATGAGGATCTACGTACATTTTTCGTCCAGCGTACTTTCCGTAATTGGTAGGGTTAGTTCACAGGTACCACGATTTTGTAGTTACATACTGCTGTTTAGCATGTCGTCAAATTCAACATGGTACAAACACATTTCAAGATAGCAGATACGCAGCGATGACACTTTGGAGTGACGATAGACGTTAAGGTATAAAATTATAATTTGTAATCATTGATATAACTATTTTTAAATAGAAATCATTCTTGAACTCAATGAGATTCTTGAGCGGCTCTGGCTGGGCGTTAACAAAAATTTAAGGGCATTATCATTGATGTTTCCTACAGATCACCTTGAACGGACTATAGATTCTTTTTTGGATAAACTGGGTGTATTCCGCGATCTTTTGTTAGGTATATATTGATAGAGTCGAACTCAAACTCGAAGATCTCGGTCAAAATATCTTCAGGACACAAAGAGGATTGAATAGCTTTATTCAGCAAACTAAATATTGTACATTTATGTGTTCACCCAACTAAAAATGTGTTCATTTAACATTTTAGTGAATATATCCAACTTAACCTGCGACTTAAGAGAGCAGATTAGCTTTCGTTCAATGACTTCTGTTAAATGAAACCAGTATTACAATGTACAATCGATGTTCGTATCTATTTTAGTTTTACGTTTTCATTTATGATTCTACGCATGCATTTTTTGCTTTCTATCAACATTCTAACGTAGGTTCGTTGAAAATTCATTCTTAAGTTGATCTAAATTGGTCAACCAATTGAAGTGTTGAGTACATTTAGTAAACAAAGCTGGATGAATCAAGCAATTCTTTCTCTCAGTGTAGGATACGTCTTTTGTTAGCAACTCGGAAATTATCAATTGCAGGTTTTTGGATCCCGACCTGGTTAGCTTGCGATACATTGCCCGGGTGCTCCTGTTTATATACTCTAAATACATCAATGTGGAAGCGTTTACTTCCCTTTTACACCTTCTTTCGTTTTATGATATACTTCACATAGATTCAATTGAAAATAAAGGCGAATATTATAATGACTTGACAGCTTCTCCTTTTGACAAGCACCTAAGAAAAATATAAATTTTCTAAACCATATATACGGTGTGTAACTGGTAACACCAAGCTGTTGATGTTTTTGCGGGATAAAGCCACAGGTAAATTTAGGCGAAATACAGTGCGGAAATACAATTAAATCTCATCAGAATTTTGTTACGCTCTGTATTCGAAACTAAAAAAAAGAAGGGCACTTTAAGTATATACAGTAATCGCGGGATAACATTGCTTTAAGGAATCATTTTAGTCACTTAGGCAATTCTGTTGGTTGCGACGACGTGGGCATGATTAAACTCTGTCGTCTTCATATTACCCATATTATTAATTTCTGTATTACGGAGGGTGCTGCTGCTTCTGTTTGGAAGGAGACTCGGGTCCTTCCTTTGGCGAAGAAGTTGGATCAATGAATATAGGGACTTACGACCAATCAGCATATTGTATACTGTATCTAAGCTATTAGAAAGAGTTTTGCATAGATAACTGTGTAATTATTTATATAGCAATAATATGTTACCGGAAATTCAGTTGAGCTTTCGTTCTGAATACAGTTACACGACTGCATTAACTAGTGTTACTGATGATGTAATCCAGGCGGTTACGTCGTTGGTACTTCTAGATTTCAACAGGGTCTTTGATACAGTGAATTATTTCTTTTCGACTCTTTCATGCGCTCTCGCCTTGTTGGGGAGCTATGCAAGAGGATTAAATGGTGAGGTTTTCAGGAGTTTGACGATGAGTTCAGGTGCGCTATAAGGGTCAACACTTTCCAAGACTCAATCCTTTCGTAGTTGTTTGTTTACAAAAGTACATGTGCGGTCCTAGGAAACCAAATTAACATCGAAATCAATAAACGGCAATAACTATTCCTATTGTGAACAATGCTAAAAGTCTTTCGTTGGACAATATTTTTAGGTACCGTACTCAGATAATCAACTCTACTAGACAGCCTTATATCAATTTAAAGAAGACGCTGTTGCAGGTGGTCATTAATTCGAAAAAATCAGGAAGCGACCGTACGAGCATTTTTCTCGATGTGATTATTGCTACCCAATTTACCATTCAGCCATTGATTCTGCAACCGTCTAACGCTTACAGAAAGTTCAAAATTCATGTTTGTGCTTCCGTTTCAGAAAGTTCCATCTAAACTTCAGAATGCCGACTGGTTGGGTAATAATAATAATAATATTATTATCAGCAAAGCACCACCGTATCTTTAAAATAAATTTCGCTTGTGTTTTGAGTGTCATGACCTGGGTATGCGCTTGAGGCGCAGGATATCTCCACCTAAAGATAAAACTACACTGTTTGACAGGTGCTTCTCGTATCACATTTACAAGACTTTCAATGATTTGGGCGATAATAAGGCAAGACAAAAGCGAGTGAAATCCTACCTATTTTGTAGTGACTAGACAGACTCCTGTTCTTTCGACTCTCGGGAAAACCGGTAGGCAACACGAACCCTTTCTTATGGGACGAATAGACACTAGTCTGTCTAGTCGCTGCAAAATAGGTATGATTTCACTCGCTTTTGTCTTCTCTAGTGATAATTTTAAAATACTGGACTCGGAGGTGTATGAGGGTAGGTATGTACTATGCTGTACTTTATCGGACATACACTTGGTTTTACTTCAGCATTTTTTTTCTTAAATTCTTTATTATAGTCAAAGTTTGAATGATAAAGCAGAGGGGGATCTGCTCACTGGATCTCACGTTATGAATGTAGAAAATAATGAAAAAACATGTTTATATTTGCATACAATTAAGACTAGCTAATTATTTTATTTTCTATCTCAAAATACAGCTTTCTTTAAATTGGGTAGCTTGAAATTAGGCGACGTTTACGTATCTGACGCATATAAATAGACGTCTAAATTAAAAGATTACTTTTCTATAATTTATCAGTCGTTAGCCGTTTAACTTTATAACATCCAGTTTACCTGTTTCATCCCTACTACAATCACAGTTATAAAATCATAGAACTAAATTTTGAGGATACTTGCTAACAGCCAATAGATGTGAGACTTTCCTACTCCATAATGAGGTGAGGTGTAATGTGTTCTAAGAACTGTGGATTAAATTTAAGAACTATCATTTAACATAACCACTGCTACAACTAGTAGGCGTTTCGCAAAGATAATGTATCTAGTTTTTTCACTACAATTTATAATGGTATGGTACTGAATAATACCTGCAGAGTAACTATCGCTTATTGAAATTTCGTTAAATGTCTAGCGTGAATGAATTTAAATTTCTAATTTAATCGATTAGGCGTCCTGTATAATAACGTTCTTCGTGATTACGATTTATTTCAGACGATAGACCGTTTAGGATAATCGTATTCTTTCCGATGGCTTGTACGTCGGTTGCAATTGGGATCCAAGTTTGCGTGTGAGGCAGTATAGGAAGGCCGACATTGCCTCTGTCGGTAACCGGAAATTCTTTCTCATTTACATCGAATTTCTAGCGGCCCTACGGCGTTCCTATATGTGCTGATGTATATATATATATATATACATATTTCATATGCCGATGGTCTACAATATGTTACCAATTACTAATATCGCATTCCACCAATTATGGATTGCCGAATGAGCTTTAATGATTTAACGATCCGTCTAATGCAGACAAACAGCTGCTTTACATGTTTTCTTTGTTTCGTTAAAAATAATATATCCCTTTCTGGTTTTGATGTTTTTCTTCGCATATAAATTGGGACGTTCGAAGACACTTGATTGCAATTTACATGCAGGAAACAACTGCGAATCCGTATGTTTGTTCCTAGATATTAATTTTTCTGCGCTTTATAAATTCTTTCACAGGTTAAACATTGGCCTAGAATCGAATTTATTTCGTTATTTTCGACGGACAGACTTCAATTTTATCCGATCGTGAAAACTTAGATGTATATATCTATCTATTCACTTCAAAATATTCGCAGTGCGAAGGCATACATTTTTACGAAAACCTACTTTTATCTAGACTTAGTGTTATAACGTCATAAAAGTAAACAGTGCAAGATGTTGTTCAGTATCAAACTTTACGAAATTTGAATACCAGGAACGTCTTTTTTTTAAATAAAGCCAAATATATTCTCTCTATTTCGGTTTTGCATCTAAGTGGTTTCTGCATACAACTTCTGTATCAACTGTTTACAAGAATAGTATACAGTCTACATTGATGTTTTCAAACTATTGAATTTTAATATTTTTACCGCAAGCTACTTGTATCTAAAGGCGAGTCTTAAATGTGAAAATTTTGTCGAAATAGTTTCTGCTATTAATCTAATTTGGTGACCATAACAACAGTAAACAAAGCATATTAACATTGACTATCTTAGGTTAAACGTTTCGAACATACGTAAAGAAAGGTTAGATAATAAGTAAACTTATGTATCAGAAAAACGTGAAAGGAACTATGTATTGTGGTGTGATGTATTAGGTTACGATATCCTAAATGATCACAATCAGAAGCAATTGCCAAATTAATGTAGTGCTGTTGATAAAGAAAAAAAAACTTGGCACATAAGGCGTTGTGACCCAAAATACCTGCGTTATCCTTAACTTTATACAGGGTGGCGCAGGAAAACGGGAAATTTTGAACGTTACAGTTGTCAGTACTGTAGATCCGGTAGTTGTTCGTAATGTCGCACAATTGTTGTGAACGCATTGCCATTTAGTAATCATGGATCGTTGGACTGGTGCGGAACGTGCAGTAGTCGTGAGAGCGTTTTATAAAAATGGTGATAATGCGACTGCCGGGCAGAGAATATTTCGGCAGCATTATCAGCTTCGACGTCATGGACGTGTCCCATCTGCGCATGCGATTACAAAGTGGGTGCGTAATTTTGAAGAAACAGGATCTGTCTTGAAAAAGAGAGCTCCAGGTGAACATTGAGACTGTTACAGCTGCAATCGAGAGAAGTCCTCGCCGCTCCGTTCGACAGCATGCATCTACGCTAGGGATTAAGCGATGAAGCTTACAAAGAATACTGCACGAATTACATTTCCATTCCTATAAGTTGCAGATTGTGCAACAATTACATGAACGAGACCTAGCATCACGTATGGAGTTTAGTAGGCAGATATTGGCAAAAATTAACGAGGACGCGAATTTCGTTGGCAAGATATGGATACCAGATGAAGCCCATTTCCACCTGAACGGTTTCGTAAACAAACAGAATTTTCGTTATTGGGCCCAGGACAATCCTTGTGAGTTACACCAGCGACCACTACATAGCGACAAGGTGACAATATGGTGTGCTGTATCATATCATGGTGTTATCGGCCCTTATTTTTTTGCACGTGAGGATGGTAGCGCAGCGACAGTAACATCCGCTCGATATGCTGAAATGCTTCAAACATTCTTTACACCGAGACTGTACGAGCTTAATCTTAACATGGAAAACATGTGGTTTCAGCAGGACGGAGCCACATCACACACTGCTCGACATTCGATGGCAGCAGTTCGTCAATTGTTTGGAAGACGCATTATTTCACGTAACGGTGACATTGAATGGCCTGCGAGATCCCCTGATCTTAGTGTGTGCGACCTCTTCCTGTGGGGGTATCTTAAAGGCGAGGTGTACCGTACACTACCTGCAACAATCCATGAACTGAAGGAGAACATTCAACAACAAGACATCACCGCCACTCCTCAAGATTTGCTACACCGCGCATTCCAGAGTTTTCATAACAGGCTGTTAGAGTGTGAACGTCGAATGGGAGGACATCTTTCCGATGTCATCTTTAAAAAGTAAAGAGACACTTTTGGACATTTTGATTGTAGAAACATAAATGGCATGTTGCATACATGCACTTTCGTTAGTAAATTGCTAGTTTTATGAATTTATTCGTGGAAATGACGTTATTTCAAAATTTCCCGTTCCCATGCGCCATCCTGTACATATCAACTCCTTTTTGATGTGTATGTATGTATTTCATTTTGTAACTAGCTAGTTATGAATTAATAGTTTAGAACAACGCCAGTAAGTTTAGCTTACTGTTATCAAGGTAACCAAAAAAAACTAATTTAAAAACCATTTGTTTGCAGTATCCAAAGGCAAGACTCGCATTTATCAGTACCTATTACTTTTACTTTCAGTCTTGGACATATTAATGTTATATTTATTATTATTTTTTTATATATTTTTTATATAATATATTTTTATATATTATTTCTAGCATCAACTTCTTCATCTAAAAATACTGAGTTTTCTATTAAAAATTAATGTAGTTGCTATTTATCGTCTTTTAAATAGGCACAATTTTACAATTCCAGAAGGTTGAGACAGCCTGCTTAGCAAAAAAATTTGCAAAAATTTGAAAAAATTAAGTAACTATCATTATTTATTTTCAAGCAAGTTCAAACAAGTCGATTGTATATAGCATATAAGCCATTTTTTTCAAATTTCTTGTATATATTCTTAGTCGAATTGTTATCTCAAAGATATGTGCTTGCAATAATTTGAATTATGATTGTGGATGGTGTAATATAGAAAAAAATGTAAGAGGGTCTCTCAGGAAAATTTATATCCAACCACTGTAACACCGTCCATCTGCTTCTATCTTCCATTTCGCGCATCTGCAGGTAATTCCTTCAGCAACTCAAGCAGATGATTTTCCAAAAAATTATGGAAAAATTTTCCATGTATTCTTATTGATAAGAAGTAAGGACCGTAGGCGCAACCATCTATCTAACCTTCTCCCAACCAAACATTTGCACTAAATTCCTTCATTTGAACTAAATTCTTTCCTTATCTTGCGACTACACGTCCAGCTGTGGTAAAAATCCCCTTATCGGTCCATAATGTCTTCGGTACAAAATCTATGGATTCACTATTACTAATTGTAAGTTCAACAACCACTGGTAAAAATTCAGGTAATTTTGTACATTCCTGGTGCAAGTCTGTACAAGTCTTGTACAAAGTACAAGCACTGTAAGTTTAGACATTTCCAATAGTCTACATGCTCTGTGAAAATCAAGTCTTAGGTGTTCTTAAGAATTTTTTTTTGGAATTGCTGCTTCGCTATTACCGTTACAAAATCCTTAAAAAAATTAATATCCTCGTATTCTTCATTATTAAGTATTCTTAAAAAAAAAAAAATAGGTAATACATAAACAAGAAATCGACGTCGTACAAAATTGCCAGGTAATAATGCGAGCAATACAATGTGCGAGAGGCGATCACGGAAGACTGATAAGCTGATAACAAGTTACATATTAAACTAACGGTAGTTTGGTTCGTACGTCGTAAAATACTTTGAAAACAGTGAATGTTGCGGAAAGAAACCAAGAAACTTTTTATGGAGTGAACAGAGCAAGGCATCGAATTGTGTAGAACATATTTTTAAAAAGATGGGACGCTGGCCTATTATTGGTAATACCAAAATGTAGATCCCATTTAGCATTGATGCTGATAAATTCCGAATTATTGTAATCAGCCATTTTTTAAATATCTAAAGAACGTTATTTTTTCGAGAATATTCAATTTCTTATATCGTGGACTAACTAAGGCTACGAAGGCATACATTTATTATTATTATTATTGTGAAAAATCACCAATAACATTTTAACATGGATAAAATTTTGATCACTCTGTGTACGAACTCAAAGAAATATGTTTACATTAGTAATAGCTCAATGTTAATAGACACATAAAACGCATCTACTTTGTAATTCTATATAACCATATTAAAACATACGGCAAAAATAAAAATCCACCTGCTTCTTAAAATAATAATAAGTAGCTTGTAAGTGTTTAGTGAATTTTATGCCAGACTCTGGGAACGTACCATATAATATCGAACAAATTTCTCCAACTTAGCTTCAGCGTTGCTCGTCCGTATAAAAAATTTAATTATATAGAACAGAAATTTCAAGCATACTCACTTCCTTCACAGAACGGAAAATAATGACAGATTTGCTCAAAATGGTCAAACACAAAAAAATCAGGTAGTTATCCATATTTGACTTGATCAAAATTTATCCCACATCAAAAATAGGGTACGGCCTTGAAATTCTTAAACATTAGTTTCTCACAAAACTCTCTTATCGCAATTTTTATCTGTATTTAATTAAATTAGCAAACCTTCAATTGATTGTGCTAATTAAATTTTGCTCATACTGATATCGCGATAAATCTTAATATTCTATATCCAAATGCGTTCCATTTAACCCGTGCTTTTTCGTTTCGAAGAATTTTCTATAATCTCTCTCTCTATATCTTTCGCCGTGTGAAGTACATTTCCTGTATTTACAACAAACATGTGTACATATTTCTTGCTATTATGAACTGAATTATGACATAAATAATTGAGGTTGGTAGCTGATATCATACTCGTTATATTTAAGGAAGTGTCTGTCGATACAGATTTCATTCTCTAGCAACGCATTATTAATTAACTAAATAATTTCTGCGCAGGATGTGAACTTGCTTAATCAACGCGAGTAGTTTTAAATAAATAGTTCTCTAATAGCAAAATGCGTTTATATGTGCGCAGATATAATTAGGAGGTCTAAAAATTAATACGGTGCTAATTATAGTGCCTCAAAAACGTATATTATATCATATAAAAACAAAGCAAACGAAATATTGCGGTTGTTAAGAAATGTTAGATATAAAATTGAAATAATTGAATGCAATGGGATGAAAAAAAGGTTATAGGCTTACATTTTATAAAATCGCTAGATAAAGTAGGTACTTTAAAATTAAGACCTACTTTCTGAATATTCCTAGATAGAATTATCCTTGGAGTCATCGAACATACAACACATTTTTATTCATTTCTTAAATGATCAACCACTAAGGATCTTACTCTTTGGATTTCGACTTGCCCAGGCCGTATCTATTTTAACAAAGCTTACTTATCACAATTAGTTATGGCAGCGAAAGAAATACAAGACGATAACAATAGGAACAACATTTGTATTTGGAAAATAATATTCCTGATGTTTTTTCACTTCACTTTTCGAATCAGGTTAAAGATATCTTGGCATGTTGGCAGCATGGTGCGAAACATGGATCAATTCAATTAAAATGACATTGTTTAGTTTTTCCTTTTAGCCTTTGTATTTTGTCGCTAATTTATCCGTTTAACCCATTCTTAACATGATCGGATTAAATAAATTTATTTTGGAAAAACATTCTTCGAACTTTCCATTTTTATTCTTCACGTCGCTTCCACACTTTTTTTCTTAGATTTTGCCACGTTATAGCGCTGTGCCCGTTTGGTGCTAAATTGCGCCGTAAAGATATAACTTTGTGCTAATTTCCTTCTCGAAGTCACCGAGAAACAGAAGTTATGGGAATAAGGACAATACTCGTACACTTATTTAGCAGCCAGCGCACCAATCGTTTTGTAAAAATTGATAATGGCAACATTTTGTGATTGTTTTGCGCTGGTCTGTGCTGCGAAAATGTCCTACTGTGGTCATTCGGTTTTTGAGATATCTCGAGTTTGGTTGGTGCAGATCCTTATTTACACAGATGCACATAGTACTACGTATACGGTCACTACGTATTCAGCAGGCAATTTTTTGGTTTTTGAAAATTTGGTAAGGTCACAGGTCCCTTTCACAGTCGTTTTATATTGATTTGTGCCGTAAAGAATTCGTTTTGTGCTGGTCCCGCTGCCGAGATATTCAACTGTTAAACGAAAAACCATTATACAACCACACATCCTGTATACAATTGAAATTTTTATCAAGTTGTAGCATTTTTGGAAATTTTAATGTAACGGGGTAGGTTTAAGGTTGACTTCTTTCAGTTCTTTGCAGCTTATCTTTTACTTGTTGATACCATTTTTTCTTTGGGCGTCCACTTCTTTTCTTCCCGTCTTCTCTTCCATACAGAACATTTTCCAGAATTCTAACATATCCTTTGTCCTCCAATTTTTTAGATAGTTGTTACACGCAGGATTGATTTCTATATTTGTTCGTCTTGTTCGCATTCCACCTCAGTCTCTGGTTACACCCTTAAATCTCAAAAACCAAACTGGCACAAAACGAAGTATTTATGCCACAGATTAGCACGAAACGAACAAAAGTAAAGAGACTTATCTGGAAGAATGAAATGCGTTTGGTTTTCTTCTATTAAAGTAATATGTATAAACATACGAAAACCAAGAATAGTGCGATCGATAATGTACGAAATTAGTGACATCGGAGTTGTCACTAATTTCCCTTATCGCCGACAATTTACTACGTGCAACGTACATGCAGCCCTCCAGTGTATTTGCGTGCATTCCAACCGGCAGCCAAACACATACTAGATGCGTTACTACTGCAAGAAGCTCGGTTGCGCATATATTACCAATCGCGCACGTGAACGACTACTCCCACATCGAGGCCTATGAAGCGCACAGAAAGTGACGGACTATACTCAATATCTAGTTCACAATAACTTAATAACGACGCTGGGGTGAGCGTAAAATATGGCACAAATCAGCACAAAACGATGGAGTTTTCAAGTTTTCAAAAATTCTAAAGCGAAGGGTTAGATTTAACGATTAACCTCGAATTTAATTTAAAATCACTAATTGTTCCTCTTTTTTTATCGTGAACATGTATGTAGGTTTCGTTCTCGTATAGCGACTGTTTTATAACCAGCTACGAATAGATGTCACGAGAAAAAAAAGTAACATAGGCAATTTATTTTATTAAAAAATGATGCAAAATAGTCAACATACGTTAGAAGAAGTTAAAGCATAGATCTATTCTCTGTATTCTCTTTCTTTCGTCAAATATCAACCTCAGATCGCGCTCAACATATGTATCTATTTTCAGAAATAAGCTATATTAAGCGCATTTGGTCTTAAAGCAACGAAGGAACTAGGACCAAGAAATTCATCTTAAAAGCCTTGAAGATTCCAATATAAGCTATTCGACATACATTACAGAGGATGTGATTCGTACGCAATACAATTTTAATCAACGCCATAAGGCGATAATTAAACACAATACTGAGCACCAGCACCTGCAGCCAGCGCACTTTTTTGCAAGTCTGCAAGGGGAAGGTTCGTACGGTAATCAGGCAGAGATGCTTTAAACTTGTACGATTAAAAGAATCTCGCCAAATGGATACCTATGGATTTGGACCGATATATAAGTGTTTGTAGAACTTAAGGCAATTGAGGTACAAAAACCATGTAACTTTACGGACACTTAGATATAGGAAGAAATACGCTTCTCATTGGGACAAGCACTTACTGTGATCTACAAAAAAGCCAGCTAATACAAAAAATCGGGAAAATTAAATTGACCGTACCAGCACAAAATCAGGGAAAGGCATTCATCTCAGGTTAACCAGACAGGAAGTGTCTGTGTGAGCTAAACTAGCTTTTAAAGTTGCCAAATCCAAATACCTTCTGGTTTTTCAGTCGTCGTAGACCTGTACGCAGCCATATTAATCACATACCGCAATGCTGTTATTACTAAATTTCTATTTGCATGAATGTTTATAAACAACGAAAGCTCCTCGTGAGCCCTAGGAGGTTTTATTCGTACCGATTTATAATATATCGCTCCATATTTCCCTAATGCAACTACTACCGCTTCTTTGGAACCTGTCTATACCTTGGTAGAGTCTTGATAAGAACAAACTAATTACTGTTAAATTTACGAGCATTGCGAGAACACTATCTACCAATACTAACAGTATCACGGCACGTCGTTTCTTCTTCACGCTCGGTGAATGGCGGTGCAGAGTTGAATCCCGTTCTTGGGTCTATGTTAACCTAATTAAGTAGTTACGTCGTTAATTGGGTCAAAGTTGGAAACTTTACGAACTACACGACGGAAGGGCGCAGATATCTCCTCGTGATTATAAATCGCTTTCTGGTTATCGCCTCGTCCATGTCCTTTTTCAAGTTTTTATTTTGTTAAGGCACCTACGTTTTTTGTAAAACAACAGTTAGAAGACTAAATCGAAATAAATTGTAAATTATTGTATCAATGTCAAATGCAGTTATGTTTATTATGTTTCTCTAGTTCTTTTATTTAATACAGATCCAGTCAGAAAAAAAGACATGAGAAATAGGAAATATAATCGAGAGGGCTCTTTTCTTGAAATATTTGTTTATATTTAGTGGCGTGTCTTATCAATTTTAAAGCAGGTTCGCTACAGATCACCAAACATTTACTATTGAAAGCTATTTTCGCAATGGAAGAAAGCAAAAAAAGGAAATTGTCTTATATCTATACATCATTTTGGATGAATTTTGTCTTTAGTTTCCACATTTTACAGCATCATACTATGATCTATATCGCGAATAAAAAAAGTTTTATAGCTAGCCGTCGCATTTGTCACATATTTCAATAATCTATTTAAACTCCAAAAGATGGTGCAATACACTTTTTCAATGATTAAATTGCAAGACAACTGAATCTTCTTGCCGTAGACTTAGAATATATCACTAAACAATTGACTGTACCAGTTTATCGGAAATGTCAACTTTGGGATAAATTTTTGGAGTCAACGAGTTATTCTCCATCCGAACGCAGCATTTTAGTAACCAAATACGTTCATTCCTTGCTACTGCATTAAGAAGTATAAACTATAACAATACCATGGATAGGTAGTAACATTGCATGCATAATCCAAAGGTTTTGTTTAAAATTTTCGCCGTTATAAACCAATCCTTCTTAAAACGATGTTGCTGACTTTTCGTAAGCTGTGTTTGGTGACACACTTCATACAAAAAAATTTTGCTGTAATTTGCTAAACTGAGACCTGTGGCCAGCTTTTGATAAACAATAGGTGTCTTCTAAAATGATCCATTCAGGCACAGAGTGACTTGTAGATCTCGAAAATGTAAAAATATACTAAGTATTACATTTAAAAATCCAAAGCTGGAGTCATCTTAAGTAAATTTTTATAATCAGTTTCCGATACGAGATCTACGACAAAAAAAATCAATACTTTTGCATTTTGGGCGTCTTCATATTTGTAAAAATAAAAAGAGTTTCCCATACCATGGCATTGAAACTGAAAATCTTGAATAGAGTGTGCTTCCGGCATCGGCGTTATATTCTGCGTGCTTTCCTTTTAAATCTAAGTGGATTCTACGCCCTTATCTTTAAAAAAAATTGAGCTTAACGGAATACTGAAACGATTCTTTGTCTAATTGCCATACGATAATGTAGAAATTAAAAATCGCATAAATCTTTGTACAGGGCTTCTTTTTTACCGCCGAAGCGCTTTTGCATTTTCCAAATTATTATCTTTTTGCGTTGTGAAAGCTGAACATACACGGCGTAATAAGCTTCTGGGATTGTGTCCATTGTGTAAGTAATGGGACACTAAAATTTTCTGATATTATAATACATCATTGAGCATCCTCATATAGATAATGATAGACAAGCAGCAAACCACTTACATTTACTCTTATATTTACTTCAGTAATTGTACGTTTTTGGTTTTCATATCTCGAATTTCTAACAAACTTCGAGATGTTTTTAATTTTGTCCCCGTCTAAACAACCTATTTTCATCAAAATAATCAAAATTCAGAAGCATATGCGTAAAATTGAAGGTAAAAGAGGTACTTGCAGTAAGCCAGAGCTTTACACTTACATACTGCATCCAGGCGGTGTCTGATGTTAAAACTGTTTGATTACGATGACAACAGTAAGCAATAGATATTGACATTGACGTTTTTGAACTACTTATTCAAAGTGTTGAAGCCAACATTTGGACTGTAACGCTCTTGTTCTCATCCAAAAGACCTGATTAAACCTTGTGCTTTATCCTACTGGAAGACAATAGGTCATACCGCTTGTTTACTGCAGAACGCCTTAGTTTTCTGCGGAATTTCCGCTGTTGTTAAATTTCTTGCACCCGAGAATCGAATTATAGGGCGACTCAAATAGAGGCTAAGCATATTGGCAGCAGATGCGCGTCATTCTTACTCTCATTCAAAAACGGACCTCGTTTAAAAATGACCTTTGTACTTATCGATAATTACATATACGGAAATATTGCTAAAATAGTGCTTATTGTATTACCCGGAAGTATTGGCCTTCTACAATTTACTTAAGTACAATTCTGCAATTCCAGAAAATTGGGACGTCCTGTATATTTACCAGTACAGTGCTACGCTTGCAGTTTATAGCATTCTAACACTAAACCGCTTTTGGTATCGCCTGTAAAGTTTACTTTCAGTTTTTACCCTGTTTAATTGTCCGTTACTTGCTGTATTCTTTATTCTAGATTCGGTTCAACTTCGAATGGTTTCAAAAGAAATGTTGAGGATTGTTATTACTGCCGATACACAAAAAATGCATACGCGCACACGCACATGCGTATTTATTTAGGCAACACTGAACTTCATTCAACATGCTGCTGGTTGCGAAAATATAATATATATCCCAACAGGATCCGGTATTATTTATACAGGTATTATACTATATTGCACGTGAAACTGTGCTAAACAAATAACGCGCGGATGCAATGCAGGCGGTTTGAATTATTCTAAATTTAATTAAAAACACTCGCTCGAAACGAAAATAAGCAAATAAAAAGATGTAAAATAAAAACAGGAGTATCCGAGAGAGGTCCCGGTAAAATGCCAACGGGTAAGTGTGTTTGTGAGACGATGCAATAGCACACCAGCGGTTTATTTTCGTAGTTATAAATGAGTGGAGAGAGCATCTGTGCCATACAGGAGTGCGAGTGCATTATTTCCGTCATTGCGCTTTACGAATGTAGGGTACTGAGAGGTGCTTGCTCTTGACACGTGCGCGCGTGGGTGCTTCAGATTCATCGGCAGATACCGACACAAGCGCAGCGCCGCCTGATGACAAAACACAAACATGCGACAGTTGAATACGGTGTCAAGACGATAACGCTGTATTTTTTTTTTATGTAATTTTCTGTTCCTTCTACAACGCGTGCGCGCATGCTGTAAGATTCTGAGAGTAGCTGGCATTTCGCGTAGAAGATACATTGCTCGGAGCCTTTATTTGATCATTTTCTGTGATACGGAATTTTTATAGCAGAGCTAACTATAAATATATATGTTTGTTTACGTTCGACTATCAATTTTGAAGTCAATCCCTCAAACTCGATCAAATATTCGCTTTCATACCAGTTATCAACGCTACGTCGGTATTCATCAAATTGGTGTTGCTCTTTTATGTAAATAGTTTCATAACCTAATTCGCAGCGAAGTTAGCTTCTTTATCAATTTCAGGTTTTGTAATTTTATATTATATTTGCCCGGATTCGTTCATATGTTGTGCCACACTTAACGATTCTATTCTACCAAAATGGTAAGATCTGATATGTTGCCCGAATCCGGAAGCTAACGCTCTTTTCATTTGATCAATGTCACAGTCGTTTCGTGCAATTCTATAAATTCATGGCCTTTCCTTCATGGCTGGTTTATTTCTGGGAATATCGAGAAGATTTTTAAACGTATTACGCGAATCGAAGCATACGTTCGCATCTTGACTAAAAATGTTACTCATCTTTCACTACACTGTGAAAGATGAGTTTCACAAATTTCTTACTATTAGCTTCTACCAGGATTAAGGCTGTGGAATCTCTTACATAACGCCTATGTTGGCCATTTTAAGCATGCAATCAACATCAATAAAGGAGTAACTATTACTACTACTATAATACTATAATACTATAATACTATAATACTATATACTATATATACTATAATACTATAATATAACTACAGTTCTTATGAATTTAAGAACTTTATTGTATCTACTTGTGCTTAAACAGAATTTTCTTAGTTTATTGATTTAATTGCGGCCATTTTGTGTTGTCCACATTGGTTTGAATCGGTCATAATATATCTATTTTTATAGTGTTTGTTTCCTTTCTATAGGCACCTATTTCCGTTCTTTGATGTTTTGAATTATTAAACTATCCAGGAACGGAGGTTCGTTGTTTACTTCTGCTTGTACTGTGGATTTAATGGTTTCGAATTTTGAGTTGAGGGTCGCGAGGAAATCCAGAATAGTTCTTATAATAGTCCTAGTATCAAAGATAAAAATATCGTCTACATACCTAAACCAAATTCTGAATAAATATGCGGAATCCTTTCTCATTCTCAAGTTTCAAATATGCTCATAAACAAGTTGGCTATGAAAGGACACTGGGGATCTTCTACTTGAAAGCAAATTTGGTTCATGCAGAGTGAAGTTGGTTTTTTTGTATTCTAGAATGTTGGCATCATCGATTTTGCCGAGTTTTCAACTAAATGCCCCATAGTTTCTATTGTCGGTGCACTGGGGAAGAGTGAACAAACAGCAAATGATACTAAAATTTCCGCATCTTCAATATCCAATATTATTTACCCTATTTATGGAAGTGGAAATAGAAAGACAGACAGTTATTTTTACAGGAACTTGGACATAAACTCGGTGATATCAGGCAGAAGGACAACCATCCCGGGCCAACAAACACCGTAACTAGCCGGTAAACAATAATATGCAGCGTGATTCTGCGACGCCGATTCACCTGAATTTTTTCAAAAACTAAAACGAAAATAAAAATTGACTTATTGTGTGGTACGTGCCTCAAATGAAGCTTATTTTAGAAAGAAAGCGCTTTCTTTTACATTGTAATTAGAAGCTGACAAATTAAAAGTTTCGTCTACATTGCGAGATAGGTGTTGGATATATCAAGCAATGTACAAGCAGAACTGAGAAAACAATACTCGCAGCCTTAGTCTGTACACGTCGATTTCAAATTCTTGCATTATTATTTGAAAAGTTTCTAGTTAAATGTTTCTTAAAAAAAATAAACTTGTCAAGTCCTGCGATCGCCATAAGTCTATCAATCTTCAGTTAAGCCAGTTACGAACATTTGTTCATTGAAGACTTGTAAATTTATATATTCAACGATGTACGTTAGGGTTTGTGACTAAGGAATTTAATCATATGATGTTCATTGAGCATCTGATTACCTTTTTCATCAAGACCCGGATAATATTTACCACCATATTCAAGCAGATGTTGCATTAAAAATATATGCCCAACTAGTAAATTACCTTCTTCTTATCTAAACAGTTCTTTCTGTAGCTTTCGCTATTGTAAGTTAGGTAAATATTGCAACCTGACTAACACCTAGTTGCAATGCGTTTTTCTATTCGCTACAAATTTTTGCAAGTTATACATTTATCTATCTTGATACATTATTATTTGGATGTTTTTCATTAAGAACTTGCATTGTGACACAAGCATATTGCTCAATAATACTTTTAAACAACGCAGGTGAACTTAAAGAGATAAAAAAAAACTATTGTCTCCATTTGAGACAATACACGAAGGGTTATTCCATTTAACGTGGACGGACGAGGTCGGGTTACGTGTTGACCCATGTGGGGTCTTGTAATGTGGCAAATGTGACCCATAGGTCAAGGTATGTTACACTTACACTGCCTATGGACATTTTTATTAGTTTTACAATCTGATATATTTTAGGCGAGTAGCTTTTAAAATGCTGTACCAGAGGAACCTTAAAAATTTTAGGAATTGGCACTTGTCGCCAATTGGTTGTCTTACATATTGACATTTCGTATGATAAACACCATTGATAGAAAATCCGTCAAAGACCACAGTTTACGATTGGTTCACAGAATTTAACCGTATACGTGGTAGTGTCAGTAATGACTTTCATGAAGCTCGTTCATCAGCTGTTCTTGTTCAGGTAAACATCAAAGCTGTGCGAGACATAATTGAGGCGGAGCGACATATGACACATCGAGAGGTAAAGGCATCCTTAGGGAATGGTAAAAGTCAAATACAAACGATATTGCATAAGCATTTAGTAGTGAAGGAACTATTCATTCGTTGGATTCCACATAGTTTAACCAATATTCAAAAAATGGCTCGTGTGTGTTGGTGCAAAAAGATCCTTCAGAAATCGAACCTCGGTGCCAAGCTACACGGTATCGTAACAAGTGACGTATTCATACCAACCAAAACTAAAATAAACCGTAGTTTGGGTGTTCCAAAGTAATCAACAAAAATTGTTCGTTCACCAAGCGCTTTAAAAAAATGATTGCTTTTTTCTTCCGTAAAACTGAGCAGGTTGCTACCGTTGCTCTTGAAGATCGAAAAACAGTAAACGCTGATTGGTATACAACAATTTGTTTGCCTCAAATCTTCGACGAAATCATAAGAAACAGCAGTCATTCTTAACCACAATAACGCCAGCTTACACACAGTACATCGAACAATCGATTATTTAATACATAATATAGAATAACATTGTCCATATTACACCTAATGACTTTTTCCTATACCTTTGCCGGAAAACGAATTGCGTGGTAAGCAGTTTACGATACCGAAATGGGCTGTTGAAGCATTTAAAGGGCATGTTTCTGAGGTACCTTCATCAGATTGGAATAAATGTTCCGACAAATGAGCGAATATTTTAAGAGATAGGAATGCCTTTTTTTTGATAAAATATCTGTCTTTGCTTTTTCGGGAAATAAGAATTGAATGAAATGAAATGAAATGAAGAGATATGCAGTGAAATGTCCAATCAAAACAATCAAATCCTTTGTTTAAACCAACGCCTTAGAATTACATACATTAAGGTCCTAGAATATGCAGGTTAGCAAAAACACAAATAAAATTATAAAAGTACCTACGTCGTCTTCTTTTTGAGATGAAACTTTCAGAAAAGGAAGTAGAATGCGTAATACGATACATATGTACATGTCTTCACATGGAGTGCAGAACTCTGTAAGAGTACATGAAATTTACGTTCCTCGAACCGAGTTGTTGTTCGTCTTAGACACTCTGTACTTTATGCGGATTTATATCTTAAAAGTGTAATCTACAATAGTATGTGTAAGAAACAAAAGGAAGATGAAGAGGCAAGGAAAGAAAAAAAAAACAAAAAAAATAGGTAAATCAATGCATTCATCCTGTATTCAATATTCAAATAAAAAAGGCCGAATACATTGATATTGAATATTGTGGTTTTTTACATATCTATTATTGATATTAATCATGAATCTCGAGATTTTTAATTATAGCTCATACATCCGTATATAACTGCTCTATAACTCCGTGCACAAGGTGTTAATTGAGCGATCAGAGAAAGAAAACACCCTAAATACTCTCATCACATTATTTTAAATAATTTTTATTCCATGCATATTTTCACTAAATTAATAGATAATCTCTAGTTCATTTACGAGCAAATGTTTGTAACTACGTGTAAACAATAATAAGTTATTATTAGGCATTCATATCAAATAATTAGTTCTCTTACATAACATTTCTGTTTCGGAAGATGCCCTTAAATTAATACTGATAATTGTTAAACGTACATATGTTAATTTTGTGTATATGCATATCTCTTATAACGCGATGTTCTTTAATTATCATTAGACGTTATGTAAATCAGCACATTAAAAATGCGGTAGAGATAGTACCTATATTTAGATGGAAACTTTATGTGAAGTAAAAGATACAGCTTCATAAAATCTCAGTGTTTTGCTACATTTGCTGAAGAACAAATGTAAGTTCTTGTGAATCTTGCAACTTTTTATGTTCCTGTTTACGCTAAACTGGAATATTTATTTAATGGCAATTTTTATGTTACAAAGTATTTGAATTTATTTTATGTGTTTGCTTCTGTAGATGTACGTTAATTAAATTCAAGAATTCTTTACGACGTCGTGTAAATGTCAACGCCATAACAATATTTTTTGGTTAGACGTATTGGGATATCAATTCGTATCAAAAACATAGAACATTATCGGGAATTCTACCATCCTTGTCCGGTTATTACTAATAAGTCCTCTATCATGTTATATCAGAAGTAAGGAAAGTCCTGTCGCAATAGATTAAAGGTATGACAGTGGGGATGAGTGAAAGTATTTAATAATATCCCGCAGTACTGGCTGCTAGTTTCTTTGGGATACTATCAATTAGTACATATAATATCTCATTTTTTCAAATATCTGAAAAGCTAATTATTACATCTTAGTGTAATAAAAAAATTAACTTCGCTGAACGGTTAATTGGTCATCGAATCGGCATTTCTTATAAAATTTGTTAGCGTTATAATTGTCAATATCTGCACGCTTAAACTTAAGATTTCTGCGGTGGTTGTGTGAGGTTGTTTACGAAAGCTGCAGCTCCTTTTATCTCCTATTAGTAAGGCAGCGAACAAATTAGGAGAACGTAATAATTTCAGTCAACGACGGCAGAGACGGTGTAATAACTTTCAATTGTTTTTTCAATTTAATATAAAATTTCTCTGTAGCAATCAAAATAATCTTAGGCATATCTCAGTGTAATTTTGTGAATTCCATTGATATCGGTCGTCTTGATGGGCGAAACGTTGTAGAATAGCATAGAATCAGTGCCTCAGTTACGTTCCTACGTTGCTTGCATTATACTATTTCTAGAAATACGAACGTCCGTTATCAATGTTTTTGGAAGAATAAATTTATGAAAATTGGTGGTTAAAACAATCGTTATCCCGACTAAATAAAAGAGCGAGGTACCGGTAATCATATTTGCGAATTTTAATCTAATTGTCTTCCACTCGGCTGTGTTGCCAAATTCGAAGAGTTTATCACTTGAATTCTAATTCATTATTATTACATTAATTAGTTGGAAGTTCGAGTCACGTGCGAATCTTATAGGCATATTGTCTGTTTTGGAATATCATCGTATTAAGTTAGTTCTCCTATCATATATCGTGTTTCAATTAATCTTAAATTACCCAAGGAGTATTCTTGAAAGATGCCCGATGTCCACCAACCGTAAATTTAACCAAATAATCTGGAAGAATCATCTACTTCTATTTTTCCTCTTTTATAGAACATTATAATATAATATGTATCTTCAATAGTAACAGCAAAATTTTGCAATAAAACACATCTTAACAAAACAGAAATATCCTTTGAGCGCACTTTAAATGTTATAAAAACATTTAGCGAACGAAATTCGGCGAAAACTAATCGACTTCACTTTGTCATTTCGTGTTTCATATACAAATTCATAATACTACATAGTATTCACAAATTGAGCTGTGCAACACATTGATTTCATACGCTGTATCAATCAAGTTACTAAAATGCAAAAGGATCTGTAACAGTACCATTAACACTTGCAAAATACAATGGAATGGGATAGATATGCTGAGAAAATAATTGAACAGAAAGCAAAAACAATTGCAGTGTTGCGCAAAGTAAAATGTATAACTTCGCCTTTATACAGAAAAACCAATCTGAAAAGAACACTTAATAAACATCTAGCAATCTACACAAAATATTACATCAACAAAACCAAATAAATTATAAAAGATAACAAGCGCTGTCGTGGTTTGGCTCAGTGCCAGATTTCTGGGTAACCAATATCTCGTCGGCTCGATTTGGGTAAGGTCTCAGCCCGGCCATCCACGTTGTTTAGGCTTATACGGAAGGACTAGTTGTACCTTACGATAGGTTTCATTTCCATCGCTGGTCGATAGTTGCCAATGCCCAGCGGCCCACTGGCCCACTGATACCGGTCTCCTTTTCCTCCTGGTGAGCAATCGATCTCCTTCTACTGAGACTCGACTTCGTGCGGGCAGTTCCTAGTCGGTTGGTGGTGGCTAAGACCACTGATCGAAAAGTGAACCAGTAGCCCTTCTCAAAGTAACGTTGGCATTGCATTTCTATCTTGCATGTGTTGTCTTATCGCCTAGGCACTATCTCTCCAAAACAAAGTTTGTCAACTCCATATTTTATAAAACAGTGCTTCGCTCTGATGGCACGTGATGGTGTCTTTTCCTATCGCTAAACAAATGACGCGAACACGATATCACTTTTCAAACGCTCCTTTGGAGGTGTCGAAAATAGATCTGGCAAAAGTGGGCGACACCACGAATATGTGCACTGTCGTAGAATTATAGATTAAGCAGACTACTATTGAAAATTTTACATTTTGACGGGACATTCTGAAAAGCAACACGC
Source organism: Oryctes rhinoceros (assembly GCA_020654165.1). Taxonomy (NCBI): domain Eukaryota; kingdom Metazoa; phylum Arthropoda; class Insecta; order Coleoptera; family Scarabaeidae; genus Oryctes; species Oryctes rhinoceros. The sequence continues at coordinate 4,069,405 of JAIOKQ010000018.1, read as the reverse complement.
ACGACCTTTGCCGAATAACATCCCAAGACGGTATTTCCGTGCATATGTACGTGTTGTAAAATATGTTTATGAATAAATATTGAAGATATAAAAAATTGCTTTTAATTTTTAATCATTTATGAAAAACTGTTCGCGTTTGTCACGTACTTCTGGGACCATTATTGTCAGCTATGATGTTGTAAAGAGAAAATTATGCTTCGCATTAAGAAATGTGAAAAAATCGTGTTTGATTGACTTGACCCCAGTTGACGGTAACATTTTGAATTTTACGTAAGTATTCACAATTTTGAAGACAGTATGAACAATGTTAACAAAAAAGATAAAGGAGTATCACTTAAGATATTTGTCGTCTTTCCTTATATTCCAGTATAAGACATCAAAAATCATACAGCGTGTAATTGCCTCAAGTTTCTAAATTGATATTTTTAGTATTGTAAATACATAAAAAGGCAACAGTTTGGACGATGCTCTGTCTGAGCCGATATCTGTCGAGCCATTTTTTCAAAATTGGATATAAAAAGGAGTCACTGGAGGCTAAATTCGATGAATACGATGGACACTGTACCAATTCTAGCTTTAATTCCATAATTTTGGCTTAGGTGTGCACCAGTGCACTGTCTTGATGGAAAAGGATCTTTTCTTTTTCAAACGATGAGGTCTTTTCCCGATTTCTTCACTCAAATGATCCAATAGTGGCCCATAATACTTTCGAGTTATTATTTGTATTTTCCCAAGTAACTAGTGTAGATGGTTCTGCGTACATTCCAAAAAAAAAAAAAAAAAACGAATCCATCATCTTGCCGGCCGATTTAACCGTCTTTGCGTTCTTCGAAGCCCGTTCGCCTCCAAAAACCAACTACTTTAACTGTTCCTTTGTTCCGTTAATAATTTTTATCGACGGAGGATTCCGGTAAGATTACTAGAAACTTACTGAAAACAAATAATTTTCGATGCTACGAGCGCCATCTCTTAGATTTTGTTAGAACTTCTTGAAACACACTTGTATGTATCTATGTACATATTTTTGTGCTTGTTATAAACGCTCTTATCGTTTATTATATTATTGTGCAATCGGGGAATATTAATATTCAAAGATTCATTTAATATTCATGAGTGTGGACAATTATTGAACTTGAAAAATCTCACAAACTGAAAATCTAGCAATAACAAGCATTCGTACTATTCGTATTAAAACTAAACGGGACAACTCCATTTCGAAAATGGATAGTTTAAGAGGAACGGCTTTAATATGTTTTGTTTACTATTGTCATCGTAACCAATCACATTTAAATGCCATATCCAATAGCAATATTAGTCCATGTTTCTAAATGTCGCTTTTATTTTTTTAGATATACGTTTTTAGTAGAAAAACTTTTTTAATTTTTAATTTAATTCAAGCATTACTATAATAGAACAACGAAATTTTTTCACGTATTGATATTTTTAAGATACACATTTATTTAATAGCCTTCGGACGCAAGTTTCCTTAATTAATACCCGAACACGTACACATACGAGAAATGTATAGTTTAAACACAATGCAACGCCCCAAAATGATGGACATACTAATAGCACATACGCATTTTAAATTTGCCCGTTGGGGCCAGTCTGTCAGCCTACGAACTCTCCTGTTATTAAACGGTCGTTTTGTTGTTTACGATTATACCATGTATAAGTTTTACAGTATGTAGACGCCAAAAAGCGGGCAGACTAGAAAATGTTACATTAAGTTGTTCTAAGAAATCTAAATAACATTTACACTTACCATGGACAGGACCGTATTTTCATGGAATATATAAGGTTTTAGACGTAATGTAAATGCTGCCGTTATTATATGGTTTTTAGCAAGTGCTTCTAAGTTGCAAGTACACACATACGTTTATCGTCTTACAATCGATGTGAATAGTAATGGATATGGCTATATTATTTTTTTGTGGTATATGAGTACTATTTACTGAAAAAAATAACAAATTTAAAAATTCGAAAAAAATTTTACGGAAAAAACCAAAGAAAAACAGATGACTATTTTTGGGTAAATATGCTTATTAACAATTTAATTAAACAATTAACTTCTATTTTATTAAAAACTATAAAGGAAACGGAAAGGTTAAATAATAAGAAAAAAATATTTAAAATAGCTTTAAAATGCTTGAAAAAATATATGCTTAAATATAACAACTTTATCTTCACAAGTACTTTTCGAACCTTCTTTCAACATTTCTTTAACGTCTTGATTTTAATCATTGTCTACTAGTTTTCAGTGGGTTTTTCAATAAAGAAAAGAAAATATAATTTACTTGCCCATTATAAGATATTTTCGTTCTAATAATGATTATTAAATACAATTCTTCTTAATCATGTTTGTTAAATATGATTAAGAAGATTTTGTACACTTAGATAGATTAAGGTCCGTGGGGCGAAATTCGAATACAACTACTCTACCTACCAAGAAATTTTGCCCTGAAAGTACTGCCTAAGGAAATACAAACAACCAGAAGGTCTTGGAAGATATAACATTTTTAAAATTTGCAACATTCGAAACACCAAAGGAAGAAGTTTTTATTCGCATGAAAAATACATTTAACTATAGAAAATCATTGTCAAATAAATTAGAGTTTCCTAGGTTTTTGGATACATATGGCTTGATAAGGTTCGTACGGTCCATGTCAAAAAAAAATGTGAACTAATGAAAATAAGTAATATTTTGGATTGATCAGGACTTTAAGTTATTGTTTCCGAACCATATCGATTGTAAACATCGGTTCAGCACTTTTAGTGAACAAATTTTAAAGAGATATGAAAACACACAACATTACAATAAAAAAATTTGAACCAAGCGAAGAGTCTTTTGTTCTTTTTTTTGATTTCAGTCAGATGTACCAGTAACTGATGCAATTGCCAATAAAGCAACGAATCAACCATTCCTCTTGGCAGTGGGCTCATCGAAGCGATGTATACACGAACACTACATGTGTATGAACAATAATCTATTTGAAGCAGGAAAAGATGGTATTTCTACCGTAGACCTTTTGTTTAAAACACTTTGTTTTTAACGTTAAATTTGACAGTAATTTGTCAAGTGTATACACATTTTTACAAGCTGAACTTTATAATCTAGACGAAGATTTTAACATAACCCCCGAATGCGGGAACTGAGGGCAAAAATGTACAATAACTAGATGTAATATTGTATAGGTACAATATGTCTGACTGTTTAATATGTCCTAAATGTTCGATTAGATCTGATAATGTTTTATGTATGGTACGTTATTTATGACAATATTATTCTTTGTTGGAGTGTTTAAGGGAAAAATTTGCCTTGTTATGTTGGTTGGGTTCTTAAATTTAGTACTTTCAATGAATTAAGGAAACATATGAAAAATTGCCCTTTATCCCATTGTAGAGCTCCCCAACCGCGTGGCGCACCATAGGCGTCGATAAGGAACATAAGTAAAGTACATAAAAACAAAAGAAATAAAGAATTTTAAAACGCTTACTTTTGTAATTAGCCGTATCCAATATAGTGGGTGTTAATGCACAAGGAAAATAGTATTAGTCAGCACACGAGGAGGTAGGCACATTAAAACTATTACCGTAAGCGCAATCCGATTTCTCAAATATCTGAAGCATTAGGAATGTTTCCACAGTCGTTTCTTTCAAGGATGTTCGTCGTTCTGAAAAAATGTTTTTATATCTTGAAAATGAACGCTCGACGTCTAATGATGTAATACACGCGTAATTAAAATAATCTTTGAATTTAGTCACCGGATCAGTAGAGTTACCTTCCCAAACTTGTCTTAACCTGCTAAAATTTGTATCTTTCTTCATAACACTTTCAAATTTTCTTGTAACGATATCATTTTTTTGTTATTTATACAGTGTAGGAGTGTATTAACGTCATCTAATATTTGTACTGACTCCGTCAGGGACAGTGCACTATTTTGCAATTTATTTATTGCCTCAAGTACTTCTCTATAATTGTTGTAAACGGTTTGTAAATCTGCTTCAACGGAAATATCTTGGAATTTATCCTGGCTTTCCTTAATAGCCGCAGATTCGTTGGGATTGAATTGTAAGACGACTGATTTTATTTGCCGGAAGTATTTAAAATAATAAAACGCTGCCTTCAGCCATGTCCCCCAACGCGTAAGAATCGGCTCTGGTGGTTCGGGAATACCGGGACACTGTTTATGAAATTCACTGGTACGTTTGGGAGATTTGAGAAACACTCGTTTCGTATTTGTTATTAATGCATTTACCACAGGGAAATTTGCACGAATAGTTTCAGCCGCAATATGCAGTGCATGAAGTTTACAAGCAATATGTAACATCATCCCATAATGTTCTTGAAGAGAACGACCTACACAACGCATTGTCGCGACACCATCGGTCATGAAAATTAATACTTGAGTAGTGGCAATTTCAAATGTTTGTAAAGTATCAACGACTACGCTCTCGATAGCGTCGGCAGTACACGATTTTAGTCTTTTACTAGCTAATAAAATTCCCTTTGTAGGTTGACGAGGTTCCAGTATACGTACAATCACATTCAAAATAGAATGTTTTTTACGGTCCACAGTAGTTTATTTTTTATTGCAGATCTGATCCTGTTTTCAATTTCGGTACGTACACTTGGCACACATCTCCTTAAGCTTGTTTCCGACGGTAACTCAAAGTCTGGATTATATTTATTCCAAAATTCACGGAATGGTTTCTTCCTGAGTAAGGAAAACGGTAAATTACACGCAGTCAGCATATAAAATAAATCAATTATAAATTGAGTTGCCTCAGTTGGTGATACACCCAGTTTTTTATTTTTGTGTTGCTGACTATTTACATGTCTTCTACAGCCATATTTATCATTGCACATCAGAGGTATATTACAAATTTTACATTTAATCTTACTTCCATTATATATTAAGTCAGGAAATTCTCCACAGAACTTTTTCACTTTGTCGGCCTGTGGGCGTTTCTTACTACGCGCGTCCGCCATACCGTCACAACCCGATCGCATACGGTAATAAACTACCGAAATGCGATGCGAGTTATTTGCTTGTATATTACATTACATATCCCCTCGGCCACGCCCGGCGGTACGCCTTCTGACTTGCCACGCGCTTTGGGGAGCTCTACCCATTAGCCCCTTTATAGCATTAGCAAATTTAAGCCTATAAAAAAAAGAAAGGGTAAATACCTTTTGCATCGAATACAATTATTATAATATAGTTTAAGTTCACATGTTGTTTTTCTTACTACCAGATGCAAGATCCTTTCAGATCGATCACCTCGTACATCTTTACGTATTCAATTTTTCCTGTTAATTCTAGCAATTTTATATATATTTATTTGTTACTAGTGTTTTAATTACAAGTCGTCCAAAGTTAGTTCGAACTCCTAAGCTTCAAATTAAATTCTGTAAATTATGTACTATGGCTCATGTAATCGGATGCGCAAAAGTATCAATGCTTCAAAATATAACCGGTACCATACGGTATTAGGACTGTGGTTATAGAGAGCAGCTCAAGATTGAGATTATAGACATTCAATACAGTTAATAGTTCTGCAAAATTTTCACACTTACGATGTTAAAAGTTCAGATGCTTTTGTTAGACAGATTGGCTATAGTAAAGCGATTAATGTGTTTATGAGAAATGTGTTTTGTTGGTGATTGAATTCAATTTAATTTGTACTGTTCGATGGAGAAGTAAAAGATCTAATAATCCATTGTTTCAATTCTTTTATTATATTTCCAAATTAGTTTTTTGCTCCTTCAGGGTACTATAGGAAGCCAAAAGTAAATTAGCGAAAGTTTGGTAATATCTAAACAATGGGTTATTAGATCTTTTACTGTTTACTTTAAAACAAAAAAGAAATAAATAACTACACAATCCGCCAACATCCGCTATGTGCAGGCGTTCATCATCCTAGAAGCTGGTAGCTGTAATTGAAATTGTAACGCACATACATTTCAGACAGTTGTTTTGAAAAGAATCATTCTTTTTTCTTTAAAAGTACTACACTACACAGCCTACTATTTGTCCTTGAAGAATTAAGTAATAATAATAAAAATCCTTGACGACTTATTCTCAAGTAATACTCAATTTACGAGATCATTGAAAAGAGAATATGGAGGAGGAGAATATAAGAGGAATTATCGTTGGTTGGAAATAGGTTAATCTAATAATGCGCCAGGAAAAAGACGAGCGGCTCAAAGGTCTTATAAGCCGTTGCATAAACTAGAAAAGAAGTTGGAATAGCTTGACCTTGGCAGATATTTATCCAGTGGAATTTGGCTGAACGTTACTCCACATGGCACCGCTGACAGTGACTTTTGATGTGCACATTATCAGTCGACCAGATCTTGAGCGTGACTCTTTGCACATTTTATATCTCGCTTGCTACGTAGTATTCCATATTAAAAGCCAGGGCGATACTTTGAACGTAGTATCGAACGAATATAACAAAAGAAGAATATGGAGTCGTTGGTTGTCAAATAACTTTAATTAATCTGTCTGGATTATCTGGATTATCTGGATTATCCGACAGGATTTCACAGTATGCTTTTTGACTATTAGCTGGTACATAGCTATTAAACCTCGCTTAGGGAAAGGCTACTGAGCCACCAAAGCATTTATCCGGTGCTTACCGACCAACTACGAACTACCCGCATGGTGCGAACTTCTGTGGAAGGTGATCAGTTTGTCGCCGGTGGATCTCCCTTCCCCGATCTCATAGAACTTGGACAACAATGGACAATTATCGTCCTGTCTGAATTCGTCGCTCAAGTGCGATAACTATTGGCCGATCGAAGCCTAGAATGTTGAGTAATGGCAACTATCGAACAACGACGGAATCGGAACCGATCGTGATTTAAGACTATGCAACGAGGATGGCGGCGCTAAAGACCTATCCAAATCATATCTGCGGAATGATTGTTGCCCAGAAACCTGGGATTGATTCAAACCACGACGGCTGGCTCTAGGTATTAAGGTCCAGGTAAGGAGTCTCCTGACATTAGGATAAATCCAAAGATTTCCTCACCCAGATAGGATTCGCCCGGAGCAGGAAAATGCCGCATTTTCTCCTATGTGCCACCGCTACGCCCGTTACTTTGTGACCAATTAGAGATTAGGACTTTGTAAGCAAACGCCATATGGTAAGCGCTTAACCAATATGTATGGTCAATATGTTATCATCAGTGCTCTGCTGTTTTTATTTAGGTTTGAAAATTGAAGTTTTTTTAATTATTGATAGATGTTCATTTCATTACTTTAAAAGCCTGCAAAGCATTTATGTCTATCTCGCCTAATGGCAACAATTTTGACACTCTTAACTTCTTCCGTATCAAGTACATGAGCGAAAATTATTGTTGTCTATTGAATCAATATTTTTTATGCCGAACCTGTACAAAATTTCCTCCAGTAGATCAAGCTATTTCTCAATAGTTTCCTTGCACTATGAGAAGTTACAATCTTCGAATGCGTAAAGGAATTTTTATTAAATTAAATAGACGTTGACACTAGTAATTACACAATACGTAAGTCGACACTATCTAAGAAGTCGATCGGTACTCATAGCTTCTATGGTGTATGTACACTGATTTTAATTTGTTTCGGAATTGAATAGATGCCCGTGATAAATCTGACAAGGCTAACGATATATCTTGCGCGTTGTCTCAATTGTCGATTTTCCTGGTATCATTTTGTAGTTCGAGTTCCGCAATGAATACAATGCTAACAGTAATCGCTACAGGAATACGTTATCTTTTTATTTCCAAGTATTTTGAGCTTCCGAATTAAAATTTTACAAATTCAGTTTAGGAGATTGCTCCTACAAGTCATTCTGGAATTATAGTATCTTGTCCATCAAACGTTGGTAAATAAATGGATACGCAGACGCGAAATGTTATTACCAATATATCTATCTTTGTAATGATATACATTCCAATTGTGAGGGTCATATTTGAGAAGAATTTAGCGGAAGTTAATCCAGGAATCTTATTCACGTAAAAGAATTCATGACCTCAAAGCAATTAGAACATCAGAAATGAACCTAAGACATCAACGTATACCTTAATTGAAAAATAATGCCGTTATATAAACTCTATTGTATTCTCTCGCCTATGTTACCATACATTTATACAGATGAATGTACTATCTGTGATTGCTGTTATTATAGGAACAATGTCTACCAGAGCATACACAATGTGAATTTAAATTACTGCATCTAATTCAATTGGTTATTATCCAAAATATTTAGTTTTTCCGAATAAGTTAATTATATATTACAACACATCCATCTTACAGGCTCGAAGACAAGACTAAACACGTACTGTATTTGCATAGAAAACTAAGAAACCCAACTTAATGACAGACTGAATAATTGTTCTTCCAGCAAAAAGCACCGTCCTGTTTATACATCTCAATAGATCTATTTCCTTAATATGACCATTAATATCCCGCGAAAATGTTCCTATTCCTTTGGAAAGGTTTAAATTGTTAGTAGCAACAGTACTTAAGATGCACGCGTGATTATATTTTTGAAGAAGCGTCTGCGGTGGCGAAGACAGTACTAAAATTTTGGGTAATCATATTGGTCGCGAAAAATTCAAGTGGCCACCGCTCTTTATGGTACCTACCAAGAAATTCTCGAAAGAATATTTACTGTTGGTGCAATTCATGTGCCCGTCCTTGCTTCTTCCTAGTTACAACACTGATTACGTAGCTGTCGCTTAGAAATAATGCCTTATTGGCAGTACAACGTTATGTTCAACGGTCTTCTTAGGCAAAGTTTTCAGGAAGTTTTAGGCACTTTCACTAAAAAACTTGAAAACTGTCATGAAACATTACCAAGAAAAATTTAATTTTCTTAAGCTATCTAAAGGGACATGGGATGTTTAGTTGACAATTATCATGCAGAAACAAACGGTCAATTCGGTATGTATAATACCTAATTGCTTTGTAGTTAACCACTCGCATTCTATGAAATAAAACACAACGTTAACGCTTAATAAATTACATATATAGACCGAATTTCTTAAGTTAATGAAATATATGTTATGTTCGTATATTGATTGTTTTAAATTGAAACAGTTTCGATTGAAAATCAACAAGAAACTCCATTTACTCGAAGCAAATAACCTTACAGATTCAAGAATTGACAATTTACCTGAAAAATCAATAGAAATTCAAATCCAACCACTAGTAATCATTAAAGAGTCCAAACGATGTGCCCGACCAGTAGCGTCGATGCGAGAGCAGAGTGGGGTAAACTCCGCTCTCGCATAAGTAGTAAAAATAGACGATGCATTTAGTTGCCGTTCTAACGTGTTAAAGTATACGTTGAAAATGTTGCGAGGTCGTAAAAATAATGCGTCAAATCGGTTGTCTGCTACCGTAGTAAATAAATTTATACATCGGTTTCCCGATTTAATATATGACGGTAAGGCAGTGAAATGTTTAGTTTGTGAAACAACTTTATTATCTTGGAAAGCGAGTCAGTGTCAAAGACATATAAATAGTGACAAACATAAATTGAAAAAGATTAGACGCAAATCATATAATGAATTTGTGGTTGATTTAACAATGATGCTAATTGCAACCAATATAGCAATACATAAAGTCCAACACCCAATGTTTCGCCAGTTTTGGAATAAATACAATCCTACGCGGAAATTACAGATATTAAAAAACAGTCCATCCTATCCATTGTCGTAAGGACGCTGACCCCACAAGGATCTTCTGACCCTTATTTACTAGCCTGTAAACGAATGCGATACGTAGTGTATTAATAGAAACACTACACAAATTTGAAATTTTACCGGAGCAACTGTTAATGTTAGTTACCGATGCTGCCGCGGTTATGTGTTCCACAGCAAAATTACTCAAAACGATTCAACCAAACCTGCTACACGTCACATGTTTGCTTCACGCTTTACACCTTGTAACAAACATTATAGGTACAAGTTATCCTGATGTGGATGAACTAATAGGACAAACGAAAGCGGTTCTTCTTAAATCTCCGAAACGTATTCGCCTATTTCATTCGCAGTGTCCTGACATACCCGAGCCGCCGCAACCAATTCTTATACGATGGGGTACGTGGTTAGAAGCAGCATTCTATTATTATAAACATTTTGAAAAAATTAAATCAGTAGTTTTACAACTAGACGGCAAAGAAGCGGCTGCAATAAGGCTCAGTCAGGTTCGATTTAAAGATCCTCAAGTTGCAGCAAATTTAAAAATTATTTACGACAGTTACGTTCCAATAGTGGATGCAATAAAAAAGTTACAGAACAGTGCGCTGTCCTTATCGGACTCATTAGCAATTATTGACCACGTAGAATTAGCGCTGCATATCCTTGATGATGAAAAAAGTGTATTAGATAAAAATGTAGATTTTACAAAATTACGGCAACTTTTTACCAATACTGAAGATACGTTGTACAGATACAAAGAGCACTTTAACTATGCAAATATAACATCTCTCAGCGTCGAACAATCGTTTTCAGCATATAAGCATTTATTTACGTCGCTACGTATGAACCTTTCCGAGACTAATACAGAAACATATATGATGGTGCAATTACTTCATCGCGCACATCCGGATATTTCTGCAACAATGTAAACATGTTAGGTAAGTTATTTATGTTTTTTCTTAACGTTTTGTAAAGTGATTCAATATATTTATTTTTAAATAAGCGCACTGTTATTCTGGTAAACTCTCCACGCAACGCCAATGCTCGGGCACATCGTTTGGACTCTTTAGTAATCATTAGTAAGGTTAAAACATATCTCGCAGTTCGTAATAATAATAATAACGTTTACGTTTTACACTACATAAAGGCGTTCAGTAGAATAAGTTAGGGAACGTATTCTTTTGCCGTCATTAAAAATGCGATAATTGCACCCTCAACTTTTTGCTCCAGAAGTGCACACAACTATAAAACGGCGGGAAATTTGAGCATAGCATGCGCTCTTATAGAACCCATACTACGATCAATGTAAGTGTTATTGTTATATTGTTACTCGCAACAAAAAAAAACATTTCATGTATTTCGGTGCAATGATAGTATGATATGGCTAATGTTACAATCCGTTTAAATTGCTTCTACGTTTCCTATGTTAAACGAATCATTTTTAATAGTTTTTAATACAATTTATTTTTCGAATTTCTAGTTGATTACTGCATCTATTTCTTCCAAAGTATTTTCTTGATTCGATATCGCGTCGTAACAATCGCGTTTTGTTAGAAACAGGGTTGTTTTAATTACCGATCAAATTTCTCAATACTACGGCGTCCTCAAGTATAACTTTTAATGACAACTCGTTACCTCTTGTCGTAGTTAGCCCTGTTGGAGTTACAGCTTCCCAGTAGTAATGCTAGTAAGGACGTTGAAAATTTGCGCCCTTAACTTTTTGTCCGGGAACTAAAAGCACAAGGAGACAGTAATAGCAATAAGAACTTGGCGAAAATTCTCCCATTTAATATTTCGATCTCTGGTATAAGTACCACAAGCTGGCTGAAATTTATTTCGCTCCTCACGTTTTTTAGACAAGTTCCTAGATTGTTGTTCACGCTTCTTCAGTTCGTATTTGCTTCCTTTGAACTTTTTCAGTATCCTTTATACGTTTCTGTTATCAGTTTTCCCTGTTTTATTTCGTTCGTTTGGCATTTGAGTATTGCTGTTTCTATATTAGTTTCTTATCTATTCTATATAATCAAAACATCATGAAGCCATTTTTAAATGTAGAATGAGAAAACTCTATTTTGCCTGCACCATGCCATAACAGGAAAACATGGGAAACAATGCTCAGACATTGCCCAGAAATCACAATTGGCTGCCGATATTGCAATTTATAAATTCAATACTCCTGCCTCTAAGTCCTTTTTAGAAAGAAACACCTCGTGTCATCAATTTCGTGGAAAACTTCCAAAATCTTTTCTAAAATTTTAATAGTTATCTACAATGTAAGTACTTCCTTTGAATTTGAAATATAAAAGTACGCAATATGTATTTAAACAAGAATGAACTACATTTATCCGTACTATTATAATCCGAAACTTTCTTGCTCTGTAAATTATTTATATTAAGCATTTTTGCCGTTATAGATCTGTTACGGTGTTTTTCCGCCAAAAAAACAATAAGCTTCTTATTAGACTCGCTTTAAATACGGCAGCCCAGTGAACTCAGTAGGAAAGCTTTTTACTTCACGGATGAAGACACACTTGCACGTTCTGACGGCTCAATTCGAACCGGCCACTGACAGACAAAAAAATTGAACCGTGACAAATTTTGTCTCAATATTTACCAGGCCACCGATGCGATGACTGAAGCAATCAAATCACTTTTACGCCGCCGAATTGTTTCCTATACATGCGTACACGGCGAAGGGATACCGAGTTATTATCACAACTTCTTAAAGCTCTTTATCGTTCTACTTTCTAAAATAAAAACGAGTTGGAAGATAATCCATTCCCTGGGCAACTTGGAGGGACAGCTTTCAAATAAAAAATATTCGGGGGCAAGTGCCATGCAACATATACTGTACTATATTCAAGTGTACAAGCTGTTCAGTTTCCGCTGCATGCGTTGCAGCTTTAAAATTTGTGGAATTCCTACTGGCTAAGTAGGCAAATTTCAAAATCGGGCCATTAATAATTTTACTTTTTGCGACATTCGTTTCTTCAAATTGATCGTTGCTGGTATATTCCGGGAAGAAGGTATAGAAGTCTTCTACGTTATTGCGTTATTACAACATTGCTAGCTACCACCAACCGGGCTGAAGTCGAGTGAACGGGGTGAACTCGATGAAATTTTTACAACGCATAAACAATCAGCTATTTTCTATTTGCAATAGTATACCCCGCTGATGAATAACCATTATCACGGATCACCATTCTTTCTGGATGGTTTCAATTCCAATTTTTGTAAAAAAAAAAATACAAATAGCATGGTTCCGTTGCCTAAGACTAGGTTAATTTTTTTAAGTGAATTTTGTTTGCTTTGGTCTTTACAAAGAAACGATTAGTTATTTATATTTGTCGTACCTATTCAAACTGACTCTACTCTTTTATCGATGCCATAAAAATAAGTAAAGGATGTTGGAGGTTATGATAATCCGTTATGTCAAACAGTTAATTGTTAGAAGCGATCGACATAACGTAGGCTTGAAGAAGTTCCGTGGGATAGACAGCGAAACGTCGATATACCGGCACACACTTGACGCTTTGCCATAATTAAAATATCGTAATGGGACTCTGATGAAAAGATGAATTTCTCATTTATAAAAGTTACATAAAATATTAAATGTGTAAAAGCCAAGTTAATTTCGTCATTATTCGAATATAGATAAATGAAGAATTAAAGAATTTTAATACCAAAAGGTTTACAATATTCATTAATCTAAAAATTATATTTCTTTTTAACAAAACTTTAAGATCTAACAGTCTCCCAAATCAATCCCAATTAAAAACTTTTGAATTTTTGAATGTATTTAGCCAAATAACTAATTTACTATCGTACTAAATATTACTCGCTGAGGGTCTTCAATGAAAGATATAGTTCGATGCCAAGCCTTGTTTATTTATTCAAATTCAAATTTAAATGTATTAGTTTTGGAAATCATATTTAATAATTTTTGACATCAATAATTGTTTCCTACATGAGTAATGCAATCTACACATAGAAGGGTTAGGAGGAAGAAAATATATATTCAAGGTAAAAGAAAGACATTGCATGCAACAAATTATTCTCTCGAAGCCTTACTGGCTTTAAATAAAGTTTTTCTATTTGTTTAGGCAAAGGCGGTTCACTGTTTTCCGTCTTAGCTATTCTTAAATCAATCAAAATTGAATCAATCGAATTAAATGATGACCAAAAGTCTCTGTACTTATTTCCAGTGATCTTTACAGAAATGGTTTTGGTAGGTGTGTTGCGTTTATAATTATTTGTAAGTATTCTTTGAAATCTTGTTTTCTTGCCATTTTTCGTTAATATTCCTAATTATCTGCAATGGTTTTCTTTTGCTTCTTGAATTGTTGTTCCTGTCTATTTTCTTCAGAATACCTCTTTGGTTGCTTTTAACAGTTTTAAATGCACATAAATGTTTTAATGTAACACTTTTTTAATTGAATCCCGTTCATCCCGCCTGTTCATCTATTGCCCAAGGGATGCTAATCCAACGACTTGATACTTTTATTGACTGGCTCTACGAGGATCATATCTGACGTTATGTATTGACGCTTAAATTTAAACTGAATTTTGTGAATGCCTACAAGAAAAGGTGTTAAAAATGTAAGCTATGTAAAGTAATTGGAGCTTTGATTAATGGAATCTTTTTTTATTAACTTATAATTTTAAATGTTAATATTTTATCAACATTAAAATCGAATAATAACAAAATAAAGAATTAAAATGCAAGTCCACGTACTTCACCTTAATGACCCACTAACTAACAAGAGTTTCAACTACTGTTATTGGTTAATTTTTTTGGTAGGAGTTAAAATATTTGTTATTGGCTATTGCTCATGTGGTTATAAGAGATTGTTTTTGTTTTCCATCGAACGGCAATAAAACCGTTTAGCTAACGCGTGAAAATATTTCTGCTTTGATTTAATTGAACTACTTCGCAACTATTAGTCCCATGTTTTGGTTTTACCTGAAATTATTTTATTACCGTAACAAAAACGTTCCAGGATTGTTGTATCCGTTTGTAGAAAATTAAACTCGAACCGTCTGCGCTGCCGGTTGATCATTGATCTGCGAGTAAAATGGAGGTTCGCACTAATGACAGTCCGCCAGCATTAAGTTCATATTTAAGTTATTGACTTTAGAAAGGACAAAACTCAGATATGGACAACTATAATGTAAGTTGAAAAAAAGGACTCTTTGTATTACCGACTGCTTCGCCCGTTTTAGTTTTTCTTCAAGAAATTCTAGAATTCTAGAATTGGTTAAGTTGATCACTCTTTAACCAGTTTGTTGAAGAAGTTGTATTTTTAATTGCAATAAAATATAATCCGTTTTCCAGTTATCTAAAAAAAAATCGTTATTGGTAGTACTTCGTTCTCATTAAATTGATTACAATAAATAGATATGACACTAACCTGATCTAAACGAGATTAGTTTGGTTAATTGGATGATATATTTATTGAACTTAATTTAATCATTCGTTAGATACCGACTACTAACAATCTACATATCTCGTATAATGATAACAAAGGTAAAATAGTAATTAGTTGCTTAACGGAATGTAAATACTGAGCAACTTCATCCAATCATTAAATATAAAGTTATTTTCTATTTGTAAAGTTATTTCTATAGAGCTCAGTTCATGCACGCGTTCTTGCTTCTCAATTCTGAGAAACGATAAGAAATCGACGAAGAAGAAAGATTCCTTCTAAGCGCACGGTGGCATCCAGTTTAAGTGAGAAGAACCAGTGCAGTTTTCCTTTCATATACGTACTTAGACGTGTAATGAATACACTATTTAAAGCGTGTAATTCTGGATCCTCGGAGAGTGTACATACGTACTGGTCATTAAAAGGATGGATGGAATGCGGCACCTTTATCATACGTGACTATCAATCTAGATCGTAGGAAACGGTTATCCCTAGGTTGTTTATACAGCATATGAAATTTCGTCAATTATTGTATTATAGCACGTACATCTATTGATTTCTTAGAATGGAAGACATAAAGCACGGGATCGTGTGTGTAAAGAACACGCACGTAACGTTTAACCCGGCACAACTACATGCGTTGTTATGTACCTAGTACCATTTATGTTTATATCATTTAGCCTCATCGTTGAATGGATTCATGTGAAGTTCTCCTCTTATTTCTTAGAAAGCAGCAACGGAGAAACGAAGAATTATAAAATGCATCCTTTTAACTAAGTAAACGCTAAGGTTTTTAGAGAAATGAAGGCGTGTATTACTGCCAATTGAAATTCATTACTTTAGGAACATGTACGCTCAGTATCACCTTACAAAGATACTGTTGCTTGCATACGTTTAATTTTCATTTGAATACGAGTAGGCTTCCGTTTTAATAAACTTTATGAAATGCCATCTACACTCTAAAAGAAATTGATAATTTTCCCTGTAAAAAGTAAATTTTTCTTATCGATAAGTAACAAAAGTAACAAGGTGTAGGAATATTTACTTAAACTATGCATGTTCTTTAGTAACACCTGAAAATGATATTCAAATTCAAAAATCATTGCAGGAATTAGGGTAAATCCCGCGAGTAATAATGAAATAATAACTGAGCGCACGCACATACTGGTGTCGATATGGGCTGATCCTGCCAGATCGTGTTTAGTTGTTATGTGGCATCCATAACTGCAAGGATTAAAATATCTAAAAGTGTGCAGAAGTATGATCATTACTATTAAATATTAACTCACTATTAGGTTATTGCTATAGAAGAAGAAAATTTTTCAATTTGAACAATGTAAAAAATGAGCAATTAGCATTTAATAGATTCGCCACTGTACTGATTTTGGGTCTAACATATACACAACTTATTTAGTTTATTGCATACATAACACGCGACGCACACTCCTGGTAATTCGTGGGCGAAGTTTCATATTCTCGGGAGAAAAAGTCCACAAAAGACGCTCATCGATTACGATGGATGGATCCGGTAGTAATAGTTCATAGCAGTAGACAGGCAAAATATCCAGCTCCTGTATCACTGAAGGTTTACTCGCTATATCGAGATGTACTTACCCGAAGTGCTGCTTTAGTTCTTCTTTATTTTCCTCTTATAATTAGGGTAACAGGGGACGGAACTCGCCACACATCCATTATGTTTTATTATGTTAAATTATTCTATATGTCCTCCATATTTTAATTATTTTTCTCTCTTTTTCCGTTTCATCTACTACTTGTAAATTCCTAAGTTTTCCTTACTCCTTTAACTATCTTTGCTTTTTTCTTACTTTCTTGCTATTTCATCCACATTGGAATTACTAGTCAATTTTTTCCTTCAACATCTTTCTATAGCGTCGGCGTTGTTTACGGTACAT
Organism: Oryctes rhinoceros; assembly: GCA_020654165.1. Taxonomy (NCBI): domain Eukaryota; kingdom Metazoa; phylum Arthropoda; class Insecta; order Coleoptera; family Scarabaeidae; genus Oryctes; species Oryctes rhinoceros. The sequence goes on along the minus strand of JAIOKQ010000018.1, from coordinate 4,052,369 downwards.
ATGGGATGCTGGCAACGACCCATCACATTAAAATATGATATCCTTTAATTCCCGTTTTATAAAATCTTCGATTCATTGAAATTTCTTTCAGCTAATAGTCTGCTAATGCAAATCTAAATTATATAAAAAATCTACACGTATTTAGTTTCGTTTCTTTTCAGATTAGTTGTCACTCAAAATAGTTTTTGCTTCCTTTTTGTACTTGGTTCAATATTGTCAGTTGTTAATCCACAATGTAGGCGCATAGTAGGTAAACATTTTTCTTAAAACATTGTTTTTTTGGTATCATGAGTTGCTTTTAATTTGTACGTTCGTAGATTGAACCAACAATAACCGTAATCAATTGATGCTGATCCCTTCATTACAAATAATTTTTTCCGAGAAAACAAACAAGCAGTAGATTTGCAAAAACAACTGCTTTCGCATACTCTTTTTCCTCTGGAAAAATGTGAATTGATTGTTTTTGTAAAAATTTCAATTTTTTTCAGTTCAACTGAAATTCTCGACGCTGAAGGAAAAGAGGTCCCCATTGCTGAATGGAGAAATTTTATGCAAGATTATATGACAGTAGGAAGTTTAATTGCGCCAGTAAAATTCATGCTCAAAAATGCACCAAAAAATTGTTACTGTACTTCTTTTATGACAAGATATCTAAAACGAGATACCTTATCTAGACATCAGCAATATTGGTATTAGTGTAAACAGCAACAGGGTGATCGGTGCGCTGTTAGAATTGGAGTTAAATGGACTTACACTAGGACCGGATTCTCAAGTTGGTCCCATTTAATACTGTCGAGGTGCATGTTACTCATTAAAATGAAAAAATGCAGTGTTAAAACAGAACTAGGAACGCAATAGCGCTTCATGAAAAGTCTGCCGCTACCGACCAAACCACGATTAAGGAAACGCCTGCGGAGAATGGCGCTGCTTCAAGAGAGAAGATCCGACTACGCTCAGAAAATAGGAACGCAACGCAATTTCTGTAAGATACGCGCTCGTAAATTGTCGCTGTTTTCACGTCTGTAGAATTAGATCTTTTTTTTGTTTGGTAGTGCTTTCGGGACGTTAGCAGACCTCGCTGAATGTGATTGAACTCAGAGTTTGCCAGGAAAATAAGTCCTACTCAACGATTTTCAGTATTACATGACAGACCTGAAATAAATCTAATGGTTCGATGTAAATTTTCAGCCGTAAAAATTGCATATCTACGGTATTTTTGGATAGAGTTCCACAGGTAATTGGTGCTTTCTCTACATTTGAAAGTAGTCGTCAAGATTAGACACGCATAGCCTACTTTTCTAATAAGTTACTATTTATCCACTTCATTGAATCAAATTTTTCGATTTTAATCTTTGCGCTGTGGACAGTGCTTATATCTTCTTTTTTAAATATATACAGGCACGTACTACTCATAAACCGGCTTATAGTATTCAAATGTTCGATGCTGCTAAAGAAAAGTTAATATTTTATATGTAAGAAATTCGTAATGCATAAATTTTTATATTAATCTCGCATACAGTCCGTATGTTATTTTAAAAACAGTAAACCCGATAGCTCTTTATTCTTCGTCGTCCCTTGCTTCTTTGTACACCGTCCGAAAACAACTAACAAATGATTCATTAGCGCGTAATCGAACGACATTTAAAGCCACCAAACTGATAAAGAAAGGGACAATACAAATGACGTTAATTATCCAGCACTTTCCGCTGCATCTTCACAGCTGTTAGAAGAAGAAAAAGAATCATCGGAGATTCGACACAATTTATTCTCCGAATAAGTGGGTAATATCTGATCGTGTCTGCGGATGACCCTCGTTTCCCCTCTCGCCCCCGATCACAAAAAACTCGTCGACTGATGGTGCACTGCTGCATTATTTTCAATGCCTAATTATTGTTTACATCTCAAGGTGACCGCATATGTATGTGTAGTCATAAATACTCCTATATGTCTCAGGATCCAGGTAAGATTTTGGTACCTGTTTCACTACTCCCGTCACACTTCTTTATTTTTTCCTCTCCACCATCGTTTAATGGGCCGAAATCCGTATGTACTTGTACAAAGTTCTTTTTATACATTTATATAAAACGTTCTGTCCTTTCATGTTCTTAAAGGATAGAAGAAATCAAATCGTGAGCTACCTGAAGCCGGGGAATATTTGGTAGTTAACAAATGATAAATCAAATACTATGCCGCTGAAGATGTTTTAAGGATGCGAAGATATAAATTTGTAAGCTTAAAGTCCGAAACTGTATGGAATATTCCTGAAGAAAGTTGTTCATTTTTTTTAATCTTCAAAGTAATTTTTTTTGTTAAATGTATTAATTGTGCTAAAAAAATAACCTATTATAAAGAAAGAATAATTTGTTAAAATGATCAGAAAATATGTTATAATGTTAATACAATAGCATGGCACATTTTAGAACCATAAACTGTTATACATATAATTGCTTTGGTTCTGCCAGGCGAACGAGTGGAAAATAGCCAGTGTACTAACTTTTCCTCCATTTATTTCTAATCTTTTCTTTTTCGCTACACTGTTAGTTAGTATTATTGTTATAGTAGTATTGTTATAGACAATATCCATCAGAGCTGTTCCCACACTGGTACGTATCATCTTCGTTATGCGAAGGGTGTATTAAAGCTTGTTTCCATCTTTGCGGTATTATCTCCTCATTCCAAGCCTTACTTGTTAATTTGAATATACTTCTTTGAAATTTCGCCTTCGTACTTTTAACATTTCTGCTGTTATGCCATTCCCCACTGGACATTTGAAAGGTTTGACAATGCCATCCGTTTCTTTTTTTATTGATGATTTCCAGTGTTCGCAGTTATACTCTCCTCTTCTTCACTTCCTTGTGTCCTTCTTTTTCAATTCTGTATAGTTCTCCAACATATTTAGTCCGTTTATTTAGACTGTCTTTCATTTCTCTTACCAATCACCAATTCTTTCTTTTCCTCTATATTCTCTGATAAAATTCGTTTGTTTTGTAGCATAATAAATCTTCTTATTGCTTTACTTGTAATTCTATGCTTATTTTTTTTTCTTTCTTTTTTCTGAATACATTTTTTAGCTTTTTCATAATGTTCCCAATTTTCAGTACTGTTATTTATCGTTTATAGCCTTCGTTAAACCATAATTTTACTGGTTTCCTTTCTTCTTTAGTCTCTTTCACTGCTATTCAAACTGTCTTCCATTTCTCTTATTTCTCCAATTGCCTTCCTTTATTTTTACAAAATATCATTCTTTATCAGTCTTTATCTATTCTTTTGTCTTTTCCTTTTTATTCTTTGATAAAATTCGTTTGTTTTATAGTATAATTATCTTCTAATTGTCTTAATTGTAATTCTATGCTCATTTTTTTTCTTTATTTTTTTTCTAAAGACATTTTTCAGCTTTTTCATAATGTTCCCCATTTTCAGTACTGTTATTTATCGTTTTCACTACAGGTCTTTTTCCTTCTATTAGCGCATCTCTACAGTCTTCGTTAAACCATAATTTTACTGGTTTCCTTTCTTTTTAGTCTCTTTCACTGTTGTTGCGAAACCGTCCCAATCTTCTTCTAAATGCTTTTCAGTTAAATTTTCATATATTATTTGGTGGTGGTACAATGAATTTTTATAATCATTTACGACCATAATATTCTCTTTGTTTATATTGCCACATCAAATAAAAATAAATGTTTCGAAAATTCTCAGAAAGAAAGAACACATTTGGATTTACATATTCTTTCTGCAACCTAAAAGATGCTGGCATGTAAAGAATGTTAATGCTTGAAAACAAAATATAACCTCTTAAAAATACATAAACTAACTTAACACAATAAATGCGTGACCTTTGAGGAAACAAATTAGTCAAGGGTTAGATTTGTAGATCATGTAAAGTGCACATCTATTCAAAAATTTTGTTAGTTTTTCTTTAAATTTCTTAGCCTGAATGTGGTGCAGCAGTCACTTGGATTTCTGGCCACATTAAGTTGATTTTGAAATTGATTTATATGTGAATATTCTTAGAACATAAGATCTACTCCTGTATCAATGGACGTTAAGTTGACGAAGGCTGTTGTAGAGATACGTTGCACTTTAATACAGCACTTCAATATTCCTGTAGGTTTCACATAATTCTCCATAAGTTAAGCTAAAGATTAGTTTCATTTGTCTTCTCTGGATAATAGAGATTTGTTCGTTGTATACGTCTCCGCCTACTATAAGTGAGTGTCAAATGCGAATAAGTTTATAGTAACACCAAATGGTCAACGCTGTCTTTTGGTTCGAGTAATACATAAGATATGATGTTCATTTCTTTGAGAATGTAATCTATTTGTATTCTCTGAAGTTTCTATCTACTAGGTAATTTTCAACCCAGAAACAAAAGTACAATAACTTCTTTTCATTACCACTTGTTCATTACCATTCATTACCATTCTTTTCATTTCAAATGTTTGTATGTTGGTTCAAGAGGTAGAACTTTGTTTCCATTATAGATTTTTGCATATTTTACTTGCAATCTTTATGAACAATGCATCGTCTTCATTGTACTGTTTCTCAGATTTTTCAATATCCAGAACAAATCTTGTTTCATCCATTTTTTTTACCAATTTACGCAACGCTTCGCGCTTTACAATTGCGTGAGGAAAAGGAGAAGATAGAAAAGAAGATAGATAGAAGATAATTCCGAAACCGTTGCACTTAATTAACTGAGTTTCTTTTTGGATTTTTGAAAAAATTTTGCTCAAAAAATCTCACCAACATTTAATTTCCAAACATTTAGTTCATCAATGAATCAATGAAAGTGCAGGTATTGACTTAGTATTACTGAAATAACCCATTCTTTTTCCTTTGGGTCGTAACCAACTGATAGAAAAAAATATGAACTCTACCAAATTTTACTTTATTGCCGTTATGCCAGGTTATGAATTTTATTTTGGATACACTTCAAAGCTATCGAGTTAAAAGCTTGGCATAGGACAAAGAAAAATTACCAATGGCAACATATTGTTGTCTAGGTTTTGAACACTGGCTCTGTTAGTTGATGCTCAATGATACTAATAGCTGAAATAGGCCTGCAGTCTTGTGTTATACAAAGAAGACCGCCACCATCACCATTCATTCAATGTACCATGCGGCATGTCATAAGTCTTTATGCATGCGCTTAAAGTAATAGATTTATATTCGTTTTATTTTGCGCGATATTGAGCGTAGACAACATTTTCAAAATGTGTTGTGTTACACGTTAGTGTTAGGCTGCATCATCATACACCAGTTCTTGTAATAGATGTCCATTTCAGATCATAAATACATGCGTCCTTATTTTTATCTTCGATCATATTCGGATTGTAGTAAATCTTTCCGTTTCGGTATGTTGGAATGTCTCTTCTCTGTTCTCAACGAGCAAGTTTCTTTCGTATAAAGCTACATACGTAGTACATAGTTGAACGTCTGCAGTAGTCCAGGTAATAACTAAAGATTCGAAGTGCTGGCCACGAAGGCTTGTTTGCTTCGCGTATATCCGAAGCAATCAAATAAATTCTTAGATGTTCCTATAAATAAAATAGTGATCTTATCCAACATACGTAAGATAACGTACTGAAAAAAATAATTCATAATATATTCGGATGTTATTGAGATTCGATTTTTGAATAAACCTGTACTGAAAGCAATGACTATCGCTAGAAAGGAGCTACCTAAGTAAAAGTTCCATAAGTTTTTGTTAATAAGTATGGTGTATAATAAATAGGTGTAGTTACTAGGGAACACCCGACAAAAGAATATTTTTGATGTGATATTTCCCTTTTTAGTTCATTTTATTATTGCTTTGCCGCTAATTTTCAGGCAGGAAACTTAAGACATAGATAATGCTGATTTTTAGTAATCCCATCCGATTATAAAGCCATCCAAAGCGAGTCATTTTCAGCAACAACTGAGTTGTATAAAGCCGGAAAAGCAATCATTCATACAGTTATTCAAGGTATTCTTGTACTAATCAAGGATTTAAATGTGTACTTTAACATTAAAATATTAAGCTGCACAAGAATTTACCATTACCATATCCATTACATTAGCGTGCACTATCAATACCGAATTTTCGATTGTCTAATGGACATCGTTTTTTCATTTGGTTCTTTCCGCTCAGTAACGGTATGTACAGCGGCCATCTTTACTTCAATCTGCACACTTCCTCCGCAAAAAAGGCCATCTATCGTCCACATTGGATCTGGATCACGAATTCCGAATTGATTTATGTTCGCAATGTCCGTACGATTAAGGTTTCGGTGTAAAATGGAGAAAAAATAATTTATCACGCGAGCGATGTTCGTGCATCTAGCTCGGCTTGCTCTCCCATCCGACGCCCGTATAATCTTCCCTTTGAATTATCTGCACGGATGGAACGAGTAAAATAATCAGGTGAAAGAATGTAAGAACGCTTTGTGAAAATTTATTCGACAAGAAAAATTATTGCTTCGAATACTTCGCGTTGACAGAAAATGTACAAAAGGATGTAAAATAATACTTGGCGTCCATGATATAACTAATTTGTTGTTGAATTTGTTGCTTGAATAATGCCGTATCTACTAAATCTCTTTTAGTGTTGCCATTCGCCGTTACCAACGTAAAAAAGAGCTTATTTGATTTTCAGTCAGGAAATGCATTTACTCTTGTAGAAGTTATACTACAGGTAAGATGTTTAAAGTTCAAATTAAAACTTGTCTTGCTACAATTGCTAGCGTGTTAAATGTTAACGTTAAAATGAAAAACAATTTATACATCAGTAGCAGTAGATGATGACGTAAACGGAAGAGCGCGAACAAAGATTCGATTTCTTCGTGTACGCAATATGCAAAGAAAATACATGTCTGCGCCCCCCCGTTTACATCCGTAAAAAATTAATTATATTAAGAACGCCGCCTCGGAACTGCTCGTCCACAAATTCGCAGATTAGCTTGCTGAAGATGGCGGAAATGTAACGCTTCAAAGAGTATATTGGCATACAAGGCCAATTGGGTCTTTTCTTGTCGGCTTCGTCTGATAGTACATTACACAGAATAACATTAACGTAAAAGAACTGTATTCGCTGATCTGTCAAACGCACTATTAATTTAACAGTTGTATTAGTCGATTCATTAAGTAGATATGTGAAGGCGCTTGCATAAATTGCGCCTTTCTATTTATTACCAAACCAAAATATATTATGAAATAAAGTCAGTATATTGGAACAATGTTTGAGTTAATATCAGTAAATACCCTAAAGCTCGGTTGACTACAAGCTAGTAAGGCCCATTAGTTGCTGTTGAAGCTGTTAAAGTCTCAATTATATCTATTACACGGTTTCCTGTTTATTATCCATTTAAGCAGACAATTTTGTTTATATAGATTAATGGAAAAAGTTAGTTTCAGGTAATAATTAAACATTTATATTTAAAAGGGCTTAACATCAAAAGAGATCATAGATAAGTTGGATGAAGTTCATAGCGCATCTGCTCCTGTATTAGTAACTGTTTTACAATTTGGCAAATGAGTTTAAACAAAAGATAAACATCGTTCTGGGCGTCCAGTGGACGTAGCTACCCCCGAAATAATTAACAACTTTCACGATATGGTTTCGGACGATCGACGAATCAAGGCGCGCGGAATAGTTGAGACCAGTGACCATTGAGAGAGTAATTTTGCACTAAAGATTGTGCGTGAAAAAATCTCAAACAGTAACTGGAAAAGATTATGCGCCGTTATTGGACTGGTGAAACGAAGAAATCCAGAAAAAGCGTTGTTCTTTATTTGAAACAGAAAAAGATTCCCTTCCATCAAGACAACGCATGGTGATTCGATAGCCAAAATTACAGAAATAAAGTTCGAATTAGTACAACATTCACTGTATTCACCGGATTTGGTTCCAAAGACTCTTTTTATTTGTAAATTTTTAAAAATGACTCGGCGAACAACGGTTCACGTTGTTCACTTCGAATGAGGAAATGAAACAGATACCTATTTTAAGCAGCTTCCGAAATTCTACTTTTCGGAAGGCGTAAAAGAGCTTGGAAAATTGTACAAAGTCGAACGGACATTGTGTTGAAAATAAATAAAGATCTACAGAAAATGCTTTGGTTTTCTAACATTTTCGAAGAACTTATTGACCAACTCTCGTATTTGCACCAAAACCAAGCCTTGATGAGATCAAACCGAAAACAATGTTGTGTAAGCTTCCCGCTGACTTGCAGAATAAACATGTGAAAATAAGTGATGAATCTTTAAATTACGATCAACATATTTACCACAAATTGTAAAGGCATAAATATTATTTTTTTTAGAAACACCAACATTTTTTGAATGTTTTTTCGTTAACATTAAAGTTTATAAATAAATCTTAACGTTAGTCACCCAGTATTTCTTTAGTAATGTCATAAGTATGTATGTACATATGTATTGTCACCCTAATGAAGGATGAAAAGGTAATCGAAAAATGTTGGCTTTAATTTATAACATATGTAAGTATTTTCCAAGAAAGCTGATTTTTGTTATTTCTTACATTTGTTAAATGCAGTTTATTCCTATTATCCTTATTCATACTGAATTAAACATAGACTAATTGGAGAAGGAATACGTGTTTTTAAGGTTAATAGAGTGCAAAGAACAATATTATCGTGTGAGAAAAATAGAAGTGTCACGTGCAAGAAAAACCAGCATTGCTTATGCAGTTACGCATACAGCCATGGCATAACGTGTCCGTTTCGGTTGTTGTGTTAATTTGTACGTATGTTATCTGTCCGCGATAGATAGATACATAGCAGTTAAATTTAGTGTTGTCACTTGTACGGGAAAAGGTATCATAACATATAAAAATATTAAAGCACCCATTTACACACACCTTGAGTGGACAACGTTGCGGTCGCATGGCCTGCTTACCTTTGACGATACGTGCGTCAAAGTGGGTGATGATTCCTGAAACAAAAGGATGTGTTATTAATGTTATCTTTAAAAATACGAGGAATGTTCCTCACTTTGGACATTGAATAGGTAGCGTTTCGTTATTTTCTTAGATTTTGCGAAATGGCTTCTGTTGTGTGTGCTACACAAATAAGTTTAATGAACTAGTCCCGGATGTATTCGCTAAATATAAATCAAATGTCTAAACACATTATTTGGAAACTACACCAAGAAGGGGTGCGAATTTCTTTTTTTTCGAATACAACGACTGCGATGGATCAAGTGGCATGTGTGACATTTCCTAGGATCTTTTCTGACGTTGATCCCAGGATTTCTTGCAAGTTTTTCAATGGTCTTGCCATATATTTATTTCACGTGATTCTGGAGTTATATTATCCTTAGAGCACGGCTTGCGCGGGGGTGGTTGCCATACGCTGTTAAAAGTTGTGGACTGGGAAGAGCTTCTCTCCTCTTTCTCTTTCTCTCTCTCTCTTTCTCTACAGAAACGCCAGACCAATTGCTGATCTATGTTTAGGTAACGAAAGTCATCTGCGACGCTTTGAACCGTTTATTGTCGAATCAGGACTTTCGGCTGCAGGACAGAATGGAAAGGAATTTTGCGAATCCTGAGCTCTTCAATATGAATGGTAGGTTGGCACACCAGTCCTAAGTGAATATCGACGGCTTACTGAAGTCAATGCCAAGGGTGAGAGAGTCTGAAGTCGGTAGAGGGGTCAAACACATTATTAACAAAAATACATTTAAATTGTGTTAATCTTTTGCTCATTTAAAAAAAATTGCAATCAATTACTTGCTTAATAATTACACGTTTTTGCCAAGTCCTAGGAGTAACTTTGCAGAAAGGATTACAACTAATAACACATTTGGAGATCCAATAGCAAGGAAGCATTCGACTAAAAAAATATTTACGATGAACAGTATTGATTTGATTACAAAGCACTCTTTTACTTCGAAAAGAATTAACGAGAAATTATTGCAAGGAATACTCTATCCTTTAAGCAGCCATTTACTAGTCCTTTTTTTAATTATCAGCACATATTAAAAATGTAAAAGTTTAGAACATTAGCAACGACATCAATTAATGAAAATTTCGAAATTAGGAAGGTATTAAACCACAAATGGTATTTTGAAAAATATTTATTTTAATATTTTCCTCTTTTATTTTATTTATTGCATATAATGATATTTATATTTTTCAGCGTAAATACGCCACCTATACAAAATTTAAGGTGCTCTCTGTAACTGCCTTCAGTGTTTCTACTCCTACTTTACCACTTCGCCTCGCTTAACTGACCTTGACAACGTTTCCGAATATTCAAGAGGTGGTAGCCATAAAATTCACCGCTTGAAAGACGAGACGGTAGATGCAAAAGCAAAAAGCGCACGTATGTATAAGCTGCATTGTTGGATGTCTGGGCCATATATAGGTCGGCTGGTTATATAAGCACAAATTTTAACTTTTGTTTTACTCCTCTACGATTTTCTCATCCTCTCTTCGATGCCTGTTGTCTTAAGTTTTTGTCTTTGTGTCCGTCTCTTTCTTATTCTTTCCTTTGCGCGCCTCCTCTTCCTGCCCTTTTCCCCTGCTGTCTTTAGTGTTTCCTTTGCTTGCGCGCACGGTGATACCACATGTCCGAAGCCGCAAAAATGGCAGCTGCTACACGAAAGCACGTGCTTCGAAATATAGGTGAACGGGTTCGTACCTTTTTAAAACGGTGCGATGAGGCCCGTTGCCCTTCAGATAACTTTTCGATGTTCAATTATAGATGCAAGTTCATGCACATAGAAAAAAGACTTCTTTAAGTTTGGGGTGCGAAATTTGGGTCTTCGATGCACGTACACTTACTTTTAATGTTCAAGTAGAGGGTGTGAAGGTAATTCACAAATTATTACTTTAACATAGTAGCCTTTGGCCAACAACGCGCTCAAGTTATTGCGCTATAACTAAGAAATAGACGTTGATTTTAAATTTGCACTTATTTGTTAACTTTAAGAAGAAACACCTACAGCAGCTGATTTAAGAAAATATTAATTTGGTCCATGATAAGATACGTACTCATAATGACCGCAGGATTACAGAAAAACTTGTGTGGTTTTCCATTGGCAGTACTGAAAACATTTCATATCAGCTTGTTGAGGAAAATAGAAGCTGAAAAGGTCCTAAGCGGTAGAATCTAAGGCCCTCACTTGAACTGAAGAAGAGAGCTGAAAGCGCAAGTTCTGGGATGGCAACATTTCCTCTCCTTCCATTGATAATATCCAACATCAAATGAATAGAGAAACAAGATAAGTCAATTTACGCTATTACGAAATATATAGTACCAACAATCACCAAGTAAAAAATTAGGGACAGTAAGGGGAATCATCCAAGGTAAATATGACCTTTAACTAAAAGTTTATACTGAGAACATACTATTTAATCTATTTTAACATTCCATGCATAACAGCACAAGTAAAATAAATAAAATAAATATAAAACAAATATAAAAAATAAAATAAATAAAATAAAATAATCTTGAATTTCATTCTGAGACTATATTTTATTTGATCGATGTTAATTCTGCAATTTTATGAACTTCGGGATGTTAATCATTTAGTCTAAGAAGAATTGTGGTATGTAAATTGCACGCATTTTGCATGTGGTTTCTTTATTAATCGGCTATTGTTTGGTTCGTGCCATAGTTACGATCGTCACTTTTGTCAGTTTTAACAGAGCGTTGTAAGAGTGTTAATCGTTGTTCTTGTTTTCTTTTAATCAATAAGGATATGCAATAAAGAGTTAAAATTACCCCTGCTTTCCCTCCTGAAAAAACCTCTACAATTTTAAAAATTTAGGCTCACAAAGATTTAACATAAAAATGTCCTCTTACGATTCTTTGCACCCGAATATAAACCTAATCTATATTTATAAATTTTCAGTGTTCAGTGTTAATTTTAATGCTCATTTTTCCTATGTGCAAAAGTGAAACCAAAACAATCAAGTGGCCTCAATAATATGAACGCCCTCTTATGTACATCAAAATTAATACACACATAAGAAGTACAACATTACTGGAACAACCCTGCAGTCGTCCGTAAACAATAATTAAAGGTAGTGATGGACGAACATAAATAAATAATTAAATGATTTTACAGTTGTGAATCGATTATTGCCCAGGCTATACCGAATTTATCACATACAGTACGATGCCTCAAAACAGCGCGTAAAATCCAGAAGTTAAAATCTTTATTTGTGATAAACCACTTACTTACTAAATATGTCTTCTCTCTAAGCCGATTAGAGTTAAAAAGGCAAATTATATTGGCGTCTCATCGCTTCTTTGTTACCAATAGCATTTATCAAATATAAATCATTACCAGTTACGATGCACGTTTCATATAGGTATCATTTTATATTCTTACAATTTAAATCTTCAGTCGCAAATACCACATTACAGCCTCTACTACGCCATAGGAGTTCACGATCTAAAGTCTAACGACTTGACATTAGCGAATATCGCAATCCATAAAATCCACTCAATAACATTAGATTAGCCAAATTATCGTAGAGACACAATAGACTTCAATTTCTACCTGTTCGCGGAAAGAAATTGTTGTTTAGTGATTCCACCGAAATTATAGCTAGCTGAAGATAGATTTACCCAATAAAATCTCGAACTCAGAGCGGTACTTCTTGGTTATAAACTGCTGACAAATTGAAAATACATCAGAAAAAGAATTATCCTGTCCCACATAAGTTGCCAGACTGGCTTCAACGGTATTCACAAAACGTTAATGAAAACGACATTTAGCAAACTAGACATTTTATTATAAACTACTTCTTCGAGCAATGGTTGGTACGTACATAGGCATGAATCATCCATGTTCACAAAACAAATGTACGGATGGTAGAAGGTATTGAATTAAAGAGAATCTGGTATAGAAACTAAAAGAACATTGAAAGAAATACGGAAAGCAAAGGTACAATAGAATTATACAAAAAGATGCAATAAGAGAATAGAGCGGTGTGATAGAGACGCAGAGCCAGAACAGTATGCTTGAAAACAAACAAAATGGCGCTAGTGGTAAATGTGCACGTTGGAAACCGTACAGTACGTCATTCTAGTCTCTGAAGAAATAGTAATCTAAAAATAGAAAATCTACATATGTATGTTAAGTACTATTAAATACAGAATGAAATGGGAAGAAAATAACTTCAGAATATTACATGAAAGAGCTGTAACGTAATGTAATGGAAAAGCTTCAAGTGCCGAATTTATTTTCTATTTCCAGTGAACAGCAAAAAAGGTTTAGAAGAAATCTTAACGATTATACATTGTTAGTATTAATTGCATTTCACAATGGATTCCAAGACTATGAATCCGACAAAAATTGAAAAATGTTATTAGGAAAGAGATGTAAGATTTTGTTGAATCTATTTAGAAAGACTGCCAGTATTATAATATAAATCTCCTGTCATATTGGAAATGCATGTTGAGAAATAGGACTTGATGAAGATCTTTAGCGATTTCGAAATAGTTATTCATCTAATGCAACTTCACGGATAAATTTTATATGTATACACCAGTATTTGTTTTCTTACATACCGCGCGGTTATTGAATGTAGGTAATTACGCGATCCGGCGGAGTTTTATAGACAGCAATAAAACAACGTCAATGAAAAGGAATGATTATGAACAACTAAACGTTAAGAGCGCTGCTAAAGAACTACTCGAGTACTGTAGCGTTCTCCTCTAGCTGATATTTCTCTCAAATCCCTGGCTTGTAATTTATTTTATACGATCATTTCTGCGAAATATTTCGGCAGAAACAAAAAGAACCACGAAAAACAAGGAGAGAAGAAATATTGAGAAGATACAGGCTCCCATAATAATCCCCAGCAATGCACTTTGAATGCTGAATCGTAAAGAGCGGAACAAAAAATATATTGCATTGCTTTTTAATGATCACCGCATCTACATTACACTCCTACAAACTCGAATCCGAAGACCGGGGCCGGCAGGTAAGGGATGCTTTCCCACAGATGTATGAAATCTAGATGGTCAAACGAGATCCATGAGAGAAGTTTCGGATGGTTGTTGTTTGAAATTACTGCTTATAGCTGTAACAAATGCAAAAGAAATTATTTCCTTTTTATATATTTCACCAAATTACGATCGAAGCAACCAATTACTGTTACCGTATAAATTATATGTCCTTTACGATGGACTACCTATATTTAATTACATTCTTTTTTCTATATACATCGAAAATGAGAGTCTTTGGCACACCTAATATTACAGCATCGCTACGTAAAGAAAAAATAATCGAATGTCATACTATATACATCTACTATATACATTTTTTAGCTTTTTGGATACTAAATCTTCTATATTCCCCTTTGTAACGTCTTTTCTGAAATAATTGGTGGCAACGAGGAAAATGTTAAATATATACAACATTTATATCAAAGATACCTGTGATTTGATAAAGGTTGAGTAATGTAGACAACCATTATGTAAAATATTCACTTGTTCTTTCCATCATATTGAAAATCAAAGTAGATAACAGATTCTGAGATATTATATCTTGCGGTTATACAGGCATCTTTTGCTTGTATAATACTGTTACTTAATGTTTCTGTATCTGCACTCAATTTTGTTTTATACCGCATCTATTCTATGAGCTTTCTAGTAAATACAAACAGATACCTACACACCGAACAATGAAAGGTAGATTAATGTAAATTTTTTTTACATTAATCGACATTGGACATTGGACTAACGTTATCATTTTGATAAATAGCTGTTTGTTATATCAATCACAATATGCTGTAAACGAATTTATTGATATAAGTAAAAAAATGTTCCTTTTCTCACAAAGTAGATTAATAAACGGATATTTATTATATTAATAATCAGGTTTCGATTCAATAAACGTAGTTTATTATTGTAATAAATCTACTATTTAATATAATTTTTTTCTGCTATTTTAATAAAACGAAGCCAACGAACGTAATTTTTCAATTACTTTTCTCTGAGAAAATTTTTCTTCGATTTATATGGCTATATCTCTGCCGACGCACCTTCAGAGAAATAAACTTATCTATATAATAGTTATTGATCTGTTACTTCCTTTATATTGTTAATAATCCTTTATTATAATGTTAACACGTCTTATTATAAACAACACATGTGTATCGGCAACCTCCGCACCACACAAGTTTAACTAATTAATCCCGGACGACCGTTTCGAGGACACGAATGGTCCTCATCCTCAACCAGTGACTGTTTTATTATGTGCCTCTTAATGTAGGCAAGTTACCAGACGTCACAGAACAGTCATACACTAACTCAAAAATGGTTTATTGAAATCCCTACAGAATCTCCTTTGTCTTTAGAGGTTGTTGCTCCTTATATTAGTGATTGCGATTGTACTTGAAGTCAACGCTTGGAATTAATTAATTAACAATTTTCATATAACATTCTGCAACAATTAGCGACTCATTGCTCTAAAAAACATCAAACATATAATTGGTAAGAAATAGATGAAAAAACCCAACATATCTAACAAAACCTTACTATTTTCTACTTAATTTAACTGCTCAAACTGAGTTCCAATGTTGTGTATGCGTAACTGACATCGTCTTCTTAAGTTTTGTGTAGCATTGGAAATGTAATTATTACTTCTTCCTTTCAAATTATTAATTTATGAATCTTGCTTCTGATAATTCTTGGTAATGTATCAAATTTCACTTGTTATTTCAAGAAGTCCCATAGTAAACAATCTGGTGGTGTTTAATCGAGGTTGTAGTGTGGCCACGGCATTGACAATCCGACTCGAGGATTAATTATTCAAACGCCTTTGTACCGCTAAAACATTACGATCAATCCTGCCAAATCATGTTGTCTAATTGATCTTTTAAGAGATTCTGCGCTTACTACTTTATAGAGAAATTGTTTCCAAATAATGCTTCCATAGATCCTCACCGCAAGATAGATGACGAAAGATTAAATAAGTACATAATGGAAACTATAAAATATCTCTCGAACTACTTTATTCCACATTATACGATTGACTTCGTTTCAGGCTTTTTCTTTGTATTACCTTTTCCTTTCATCTTCTCGAGTACCATTTTTTTTTTTACTAAAACACGGAAAGTGAAGTAGATTGACCCATCTGTCTACAGATAAATTAAGGTAATTGTTCGCGCTTGTAACCGTTTGTTGGTTAAACGTTCCTTCTACTGGAACTTTATGATATATTTGCAGAAGAAGCTTGCGCATATACGACAGTTCTGTATATTCTCCTCCTGGCATATTATTTTTATTTAAGTAAATATATTATTGTTATCATATCGTTTCTTTTTTCATTTACCCACGTTTGAAACTGTATTCTGCTAAAATTTTAGTTGCATTCAGTTACTTAGGTTGCGAGGTGAAGCAGTGTTGGTAACCTCTTTTCTTCAATTTTCCCCAGACTCATTTTTTCTTCTTGCCTTGTACATGTAGACGTATTTCTGTTTAAAAAGAAGACTCCCGTAAAGGGCTTTTTGGGTGAAGAACAACGTTCACTAACGGAAACTTCATACAATTACCTTTCTTCTTTTTGTACATCGGTGAAAGTAATGTTACTCACATGTAGTTATTAAAACATATTGGTAAGTATGGAAAACGCTTCAAAATGTCGACATCTTTATGGAAACGAAAGGAACTTTAGGTGACTATTGAAAATTGACTATTTGATTTAAAATAGTCAATTTTCCCTGAAAAGTTCAGTTTTTCATACTCATAATAACATTTCTTCTTTTTGGGTTGTAGTATAACCTAGCTTAATTTATAGATTTACAACTAGCAAAAAATTATTTTATGTTAAAATATTTTCAGCGAAAATAGTCTATCCAAAAGTATATAAATATTTAAAAAAAGAAAAGCTATCCTTTGTTGTACGCCCTTGTATCTTCATTTACAAAGATTTCAAAGATTTAGGAATTAATTACATAATATTAGATTATTCGCTTACTTAACAACTTTTGTTAAATCTTCAACCTTATTCTTGTTCTTAAACACTCATCTAAGATAACTGAAAATAATTATACTGACATTCACTTAAAATATATATATGCGCCTCGTTTATGAGTTTAAGAAAGCACTCGATATAATGAAAATAAATTAAAAGTTGCATGAGTGGGCAAAATCGGTAAAGTCCTTTTCGATTAAACCCACATTGTGTTGATTTATAAATTTTGCTGTACAGCATACCGATAGCCTAACACCATTGCAGAAGTATTTAGTCAATATCTTACGAATAGCAACCATGTAATTATATACGCGTAGGCACACTAGAATGAATACCTGAATGACTTTTAACGCAATTTCGAAGTGGCATATCTCTGATATGGGTCGAGGGAATGCCTTTTGTTATGGTACACTACCAACATAACGCTGTGCCGATACTGTACTTTCGGCCGATATCACCGCAAGCTGAAATTTAAACCGAATCAGGTAGATTCCATACGGACCAGGTACGATTTGGCTAAGCAATAAAGTTAAATCATTTTATGCTTGTAATATACCAAGTGTACGTATCCCAATATGGACGTTAAATTTTTAGTGCTAATAAAACCGCTCGAAATTATAAAGATAATTTTTTTGGTTATTGTAAAAATAGTTTTAATTAATTACTTCTGCTGGCCACTATTTAGTTGCCCATCTAATTAGGGACTAGATGTTGTGTATTGTGTTGCATATTGTTATTAGTATTATTTTTGTAAGAACTAAAATCGAAGGTTTTAATTAGAATTAATTGGATAATTTAAAAATAATTAATTAGAATTAGATGTTTCGAGATCTTTCTTGAATAATTATAGCGAAGCACCAAGTTTTAAATATACAACTAAGACAATTCTGCTTTAAGAAAATAAGTAATTCTAAACATTCAGTAAATCCAACTAACATCCGATAAATCCAACGTTTCAAGCAAAACAATAGACCAAAGAAAGCACTGTACAATGGAATACCACAAGCTGATAAAAAAAAAATTAACTGTGGATCAAGTTATAGGTTTAAAGTGGAAAAACAAAATTGAAGGGCCTGCTAGGAGAAGCAAACTATCAATATAGAAGCCAATTTATCGTGCACTATGCAATAAATGAACGGTCTATAACATCCAGAATAAAAATAATGGTGATTGTACAACATTGTCGCTTACATCTCATTAGTAAATCCACAACCGCAATAATTTCGATAATGATCACTTGCTAGATCTATTTACAAAATTGGCGGTGTCATGGAACAGCATAAATACCTCAAAATATTAAAGAAAGTAATATTTCCTTGGCAAAAGACAGTATGCTCTTCATTCAGGATTATTCTAAGGACAAAGCAGTTAGGCGTCGCTTTGGCGAAAATAAGTTTAAAAATATTAATTAATCAGATTCCTAGTAAATTTCGCTGGTTTGGTCCATATTTGTTATTATTGCACATTCAATAACAACAAATATGAACTATATTAACAGTTAGTTTATTGAACAACTTCAAAGTGTAATAGCTATTAATTTTTATGTTTTTACATGTTTCTACCATTTGTATTCCTAAATATTTTGGAGTGCTGCTATTTTATTGAAGGCAACTGCGTACGTTGCCCGATATTGCTCTCTATGAACTTAGCATACTGGAAAAGGTAAACGTTTTATTCAGTTTGAATATTACAGAGCTCAAACTTGAATCTTTTTAAAAAAAAATATGTTAATATGTATCTTCTAGGTTGAAAGTAAGTACTAAATTACGTATTCTCAAATATTCCGATGCTATTAACATATCAATATGTATTAATAAAGATACGCAATTAATAAAATTCTTTATTAAAAAACACATCATGAAAACAGAAAATACATTAAGCGAAATAAATAAACGTAAATTATAAAAAAAAAAACAGCGACGAAGTTTCATTAGGTTTAATTTGTTCCTGTTAGTTTTTTGCTCTTTGATTTTTTCGAAGTTTCAAGGATTGCCTGGGCTACATTAGCCTCTACTAGATCTTTTTTGAGGATTGCTTGTTTTAATCTATTATTTGCCTCATCTACTACTCATTTCTCAAATTTCTCCTATTTTTTCTAAATTCTTTTGTTCGCTTACTTTTCCGACGATACAATTTCTTCTTTAAATAATTTCGAAACTTGCGAGTATTATAAAGTTAAAGACCATCAGGAATTGATGGTATTAGCTACGACAACAGGAAACCGCGCTCAACATCGGCATTTTCGCCTGACAGTGATAAGATGTTTTTGATATATTCGAATCCTGATAGGTATAAACTTACTTTAATTTTGACTTGGAAATATTACTTTAAATAGAATAATCTCTCTATAACTTAAGTACGTTATTTCTGGCGAAAATAGATTAACTTCAATGCAATACCGGTCACAATGCCAAATCACTTCGAAAGTAACTCAAGACTATGACGTTAAAATGTTATGGCTGGGTAATACTATTACTGATCAAAAATGCCCGTAACTTCTCGTAAAAAGAGAAAACCTCAATAATTCATCCGATTTGCGTTTTCGTTATTTTGAATAAAACAAACAACCTATATATTACTGGCGGATCTGATTTATCTGCTTTCTCCGTATAAAAATATTTGTTTCCAATTTTGTTTTTATCATTATTAACGTTTTTCCGTTAATGATGATATAGCGTCAAGTAACGTCACATGGTCAGAAGTTGTTTGGTAGAAAATTCCCATAATTTGCGGTGTACCAGATACCCGCTAATAAATACTAGATCGTGAACTCCAGTAGCGTATTACAAGCTGTAGTACGTATTTGTTAAAGAGGAATTTAGCTAGCTAAAGAATTATATTGTAAGAATATGAAACATTGTCTATATGAAATGTGCACCAACGACAGTTGACGTTAACTTATACTTAATAGAAAATTAACGGTAACAATAAAGCGAACAGATCTCAAGACAAACTTGCCTTTTCTAATTCGAGTCATCTTTGAGAAAAAACGTATTTTTCAGTATTCTATTTGGGGAATACTTTCGTATGCTTCAAAACTAAAATTGATATAATTTGTCATTTCTTATATTTTTTCTTATATTATGTTCTCGTACAGACAGATTCAATTTTGAGGTTAGCTTCCTTTTATTTCATCAATTTATCCTTTTATATTTAAACGCAATTTACATGTTTTTTGTATATTGCCAACCACTGAAAATGATCTTTTAATTAAATAAATAATTTTCATTTTATAACATGATCCTAGCAATTTCCACGCTTTATTTATTGTTGTAGGCTAGCGAACGCGTGTTTTCTTAAATAGAAGATAATTCTGAATTTAAATATTATTGGAGAAAATGTGTCTTTCACATAATCCCACCAGACCATCTTCGCGATTTATCAAAAATCAAATTATTTCTCTAGTAATCAATAGAAATATCCGAACAATAATGGAAAATGACTATCATAATTCTCCAAATAAGAAGAGTTTCTAAAACATATCAATTAGAGATAAAGTTCAATGTATTGTAATTCCTATAATTTATTAGTATAAAGTATCCAATAGAAAGCTTTTTCAAGAATCGTTTTTATTAGTAGATGCTGAATAGTCATTTCTAAGATGTCTATTTACAGTTCGTTAATCTCAAGTAAAGTTCAGGGTATGAACGTTTTAGATTGATAAATAATAGCATTGTGGGTATCTTTTTCAGAGAATCGTACCGTCGAATTATTGAAATAAACTCTTCTTTTGTACCTTAACTTGCATCCATTGATTTCCGAGAAATATGTACAATTACTAGGCATTTGCTATGCCTTGTAAGCTTCCAGATTTTTTCTATGTAACTATCAATAGTAATGAGTATTTAAATTAAAATTGTCACGTTACCTAAAGTATTCATTATACAATCAGTCCGAATACCGTACAATCGTTCGTTGCGATAAAAGAAGCTATTCCACATATTATAGGATGTTAGGTAGATTTGACGAAGTAGATTTTTAGATTGCTAACTGCAAATGTATAATATTACTTTCTTCACGGATATAGATACAATACTACTGGTGCCTATTTTTTTTTATTATGGACGGCTTTCATTTGCTATGGAAGAATTTCGAGCGCATATAGTAAATTATACTACACTCCGCCAAAAAAGTATCGCATAAACTAAAAAAGGGCATTTATAATCCAAGATATTATTAGATACGTTCACAAAAAGTTTGCCTCGTGTATGTGAACTATAAAAACACTAACAAAATCATGGAACATAGCTTTTTTACTTTTTTTTTCTAAAAGAACACATTTAGAAAAATGCATATGTGTAAGGTTTGTTCAGTTGTTTATTGAAGGTCTTCCTATACGGACAAATTTTAAAGTGCGAAGTCAGAGTTCTGTACCAACGCTTTTAAAACTAAAATGAGCAATTTAACTTCAGAACAAGTGGCTGCTATAGTTGCTTTAATCGAAGATGGACGATCTCAAGCATACGTTGCTAATTTGATGAACATCAATCGGTCAAGTGCTTCTAGAGCCGTAGCTAGATATAGGGAAACAGGCAATTACAGTAGAAGGTCTGTACCAGGTCGTCCGAGATGTTCTACTCGCCAAAATGACCGCTATTTACTACTACAAGCATTACGTCGAAGACTGTAACTGCGAGACAATTGCAGAACGACTTGGCTAAAGTCAGAAATATTCGTGTGAGTACTCAAACTATTCGGAATAGGTTACGACAGAGTGGATTAAGAGCTAGAGTAGCTGTAACAGCCCCTCGTCTCACTAGGAACCACCGAGTGGCTCGCTTAAGGTTTGCCAGAGAACATGTAAATTGGAACATTAATGACTGGGCCAATATACTCTTCACAGATGAGTCAAGATTTGGTCTTTACACCTCAGATAGGCGTATCTCAGTGTATAGACGAGACCTAGACCTAATTTCGCTGGTGGCTCTATTATGGTTTGGGGAGGCATCTGTTTAACAGGTCGTACAGAGTTAGTACCAGTAGACAGAGGTACACTGACTGCCCGCAGGTATATAACGGACATTTTAGAAGAACATGTAGTACCATATTCGCCAATTATAGGCAACGAATTCATGTTAATGCACGATAATGCACGACCGCATGTTGCGATAATCGTCCAGGAATACCTTAACGATGTTGGTATTCCAGTTTTAGATTGGCCTGCGGTAAGTCCGGACATGAACCCTATCGAGCACGTGTGGGACCTCCTTCACAGACGGATACGAACCCAAAATGTTGCCCCAGCGGACCTGCATGGACTAGAAAATGCTCTCCGTGACGAGTGGGAGAATTTGGATCAGGCTTATATACGGAGGTTAATCGAATCTCTGCCGAACCGTATTCGAGCGGTCATAAGAGCCAGAGGTGGCAATACTCAGTATTAAAAGCTACTGTTGTGACATTTTTCTTTCCAAAATTATAATTTCTTGTTTTAATAAAAATCTCAAGTATGAGTTCTTGTTTTTATTTGGCCTGTATTTTATTTAAACAATCATAGAAATTATATCTTAGAGCGCATTAAAGTATATTTACAACTTTATGCTACAAACAAAGATTATGCGATACTTTTATGATTCAAAACTAAATTATGCGATACTTTTTTGGCGGAGTGTATATACAGAGATTAAAGGTATTAGCAGGAACCTAATTCATGTTGGTCTTATTCAACAAAAGGCATCTATTACCAGGTAACTAGCACGTTAGTAGGATTAGTAACGCTTAGAATTAGATTATAATAGTGGCCACGAGGTGTTTTTCAAGAATGTTTATGTTTGTAATGACTAAATAACGGTTTTTTGCATAAGATGCGCACTAGCTTGAAATTTATTAAAGCAGAACTTGTTTGCTAACAATAATAACTTCAACGTCTTGTGACAAAATTCTTGAACACATGTATTTTTACTTGTTTGACATACGAGCACATGACAATTTTTAATGGAATAACATCAATCAATTTTCTTGATTCCTAATCCTCGTTAGAATCAATTTCCGGACAAGAAAAAAAAGATACTTTATCGACAAAAAAAATACTATTCTTTCTCATAATATTCGTTTTTAAGTTTTAACCAGTTTTGCATTCAAAGAAACCAGTTACCGAAACATTTATTCCTATCTGAGGTGGGTGCCTCAGAAACATGTCTTTTAAATATTTCGACGACCTCTTCCGGTATCTAAAACCGCTCACCATGCACTTTGTGTTTGACAAAACAGACCAGGAGGAAGTTACTAAGTGATAAATCAGGCGAATACGCGCAATACACTAATTCAATGTTATTCTCCTTGAAATATCGATTGTCGATATGCGGTGAAGGATGATGTGTTGCTGTCTGCTGTTTTCTTTTTGTTTTCTTTTCTGATTTCATCAAAAACTTAATGCAAGCAAATTATTGTATACCAATTTTCGATTCTGAAGAGCACCGGTAGCAACATGTCCAGTTTTACGGAAGAAAAATTAATAATTTTTGGAAAACGTTTCGTGAACGGACAGCTCTTGTTGGTTTTGGTTCATTTTGCAATACCCAATTAGGAGATGAACATATCCAAGTTTCGTCACCTGTAACGATAATGCAAAAGCACCACGACTGAATTTTTGAAGCATTCTTTTGCACGCGTTAAATTGTATGGAATCTAACGAATTTCACACAATTTAATCAAAGCTCAAAAAACGGCTTTCAACTCCACAAAAGCTTCGGGTTCCTCTCGTACCATATATTTATCAAGTTTCGGAAAATATTATTTTCTCTACCATATAAGGTGACACCTAAAGCAAAAAATAAACAATAGAATCAAGCGTTATCGTAAGTTAAAAAATACTTCGAAAATTACAGCCATGTTGATATGGAGGATGTTTATAGGTATTGGTAGTACACATAATTTGCCACGGCGAAATTTAGGCCTCGTGATCGTACTAGCTTGATTGGCGATGTGCCTTCGGAAAGGTCAAAACTTAGAACCGCTATTGATAACGAAAACGTTCACCAAAAATAGTGCTAGATGACCACCAAATTAAGATTAGTGAGATAGTAAATATTGTGGGCATGTAACATATCGATAGAAAATTTGAGTATGAAAAACTCATTTTTTCCTTTGCTCACTCAAAACCAAAAACGCATCTAAACGAACATTCCCAACGATTTTTTGGAATATTTTAAACGAAAGAAGTCGGAGTTTTGGCTGCAGATTAAACTAGGATACACCAGAGTCACGGTTGTAGCGAAATACAAGGAGTAAATCGCGACCGAAAAAGACAAAGATTGTTGCATCATCCGGGAAGGTGATGTTAACTGGGATGGTCGTAGAGTTGTGATAATCGACTATCTCGAAAAAAAGTAACGGTGGCATATTAGGCATTATTACTTGAAAAGCTGACGTGCACATGAAATATATTTAACTAAGGTATTCTCTTTGCACATTTTCATTTGTGTTCATCTTAATTACATGTTTCTTATGAGCCCCGAAAAATACTACAAACTTTTGTTCTTTTAAGAATGCTTGTTAAAAATGATGTGTACAAGTTATTTTTACCGAGTTCCAACATTACCTCGGAATGGCTATTTTCGTATATGCAGGGTAGTGGGAAACCCCGGATCATATGGAAGCTTTCTTATTTCTTTAGTTTAAAGTAACTGTGTTTGTGCATCATTAGAAATCAAAAAATGTTCCAAAATATTCGACAGATCATATTCGCATGAATAAGTAAATGCCATTATTTGACCAATCCAGAGAGAGATTCAAAAAGTTCAACGTTTTTCTTTTTTTTTTCATAAAACGTATATTTTTTCAGTGTATTTTCTTCATCAGCATCAGTTGGAAATCGAGAGATTGTCTTAAAAAAGAGGGACTTTTTTAAGACGTACGTTTTTTAAAACGCAACGACGCTCTTGAGCTACCTTCGTATTTTCGTAACTGAAAATGTAAATAATGGAGTCATACAGAGTTGAGAAGTTAAAAAACGCTTCTGGTCTTTTACGACCAAAGGAATCTTTTTCCCATAAAGCTTAACATTATTACTAGTTAGTAAATATTATTGCCTATTCTCTTAATTTTAATATTATCTATTATAATTAAATAAATTCACAAGAGAGCTGATAATTGGATTTGCAAATTTTGCAAGGACATATTTTATCAGATAAAACTGACATTTATTCTTACTTAGATATTTAAAATTGTTAAAATATTAACTACAAAAAGAAAAGTAGAAATGATCTTAATTTGAAAGTGCAAATAAAACAAGCAGGGATACGGTAAATATTTGTAATCAAAGACATTCAGTTAAGTTTGTTTCGCACTCCACCGTTGGTTGTAATATCCACAAATTTAAGTGAACCGCTTCAGATTAAAATACATTTAAGAAACTATACACCAACTTGCAAGTTTATGAGAACATAGAACATAACAAACTTCAGTTGCTGCTATTTTTGTAGAATGGGAACAAATGGAAGACTACGCCAAGGAAAAATTTAAAGAACAAACACTATCCGACCCAAATGTATCAACACGCTGAGTGTTCGAAATTTTGATCCGCGGTTTGATGTTTGCACATAGCTTCAAGACGAATTTGTCGATAACCGTTCTTTTGTCAAACAGATAGTATTTACAGATGAAGCAACCTTGGAATGAAGATCTAAATGAAGGTCTCAACTGCGGTTCCAACAAGACGGAGCATCGATGCGCAGTACTCTGGACGACCGAAATATATGTTAATCATGTCATTTACTTGTATACTTTATAAATTCTTAAAGCTTTATTTAAAAAATGAATTTAAAATACATAATTTATCTTAGTATCTCAGTATCTCCTTTAATTTCTTTTATTTAATTGTAAGAACAGGCAATATATTTTATTGATTGTTAATTTTAAGAAAAGTTTTATCAGAGAAAGATTTCCCATCAAAATCATGAAAAATCAGAGATATTTCCTTATTTTTCAATTGGCTACGACTCCTCTATTAACATTTTCATTTACAAAAATAGCAGAAAAGGTAGCTTGGATTTTCTATGATTTAATATGGGAAAAATAAACCTCCAAGGCGAACCCTAGATTTCCAATTGATAATGACGAAAAAAAAATATAATGGAAAAAATTTGGATTACGTATTTTTAACAAAATGTAAGAAAAAATAAAAGTTGAACTTTTTAAATCAAAAAAAAAATCGAATACCTGGGTAGACCCTACGAGTATCAGAAATATTTTGAAACATTTTTTGATTTCTAATGATACCCAAGCAAAGTAGAAACACAGTTACTTTAAACTAATAATAAGTAAAAGAAATTCCTATAATTTCGATGGCCATTTTGTAGTATCTTCTTGATATAAAAGCTCATTCAGTGGAATAAAGCTAAAATCTTCACTCTGGCTAAAGTGCCAGTCGTTAAATAAAAAATGGTATTTCGTAAGAATTTCAAATGATGTCAAGAACTACGATACATGGGTACAGAGAATATTTAATGAATCATGAATGAGTTGAAGAGAGGCATTCAAAAACGCAATTTTTGATTTGAAAGCTTTTGCTCTATGTTCTCCAGGAAAGGAGTTGTCTCCACCCACGTGAAAATGTACTACGCATTCAAGGACCCAGGGTCTTAGGCAGTTAAACATATACCAATGGGATTAAACGAAACCGTTTTTGGTAACTAATGTTACAAAAGGAAAAGGCACATCTGCAAATAATAAGCGAATCTGCTTAACTAACTCAACCATCAAATTAATTTCTGAATTTTGGCGAATGTGGCCGGATTACTGAGATACACGAAGGGGGTGGTAGTTGCCGGGAACTTTCGGTTAGGCGTAATCGTAATCATTTGACTGTATTATGGTAGAGCACGTAGAGTAGGTTCAGACGCACCCAGGAGCACCCCCCACAAGAAACTTTTTGGTGATGCATTTTTAATTGCAATCTGTGTGTTATCGATAAAGTTTCGAAAACCAAATTTCGCCCAACTAAATTTCAAGTTGTTTAGATATTATCACATACAACTACCATTCTCCAAATGTTTATTAATAAAGCAAAGCGAAATAGTGAATTCGTTCATCGTTTACCGCGAAAAGTGACCTCAGCCACACAGGCAGGCATATTATTTTATGGAATCACGCCAGGAAGCAATATAGTTCTCTTCGACGGAAATTTCAATTTTTACCGTAAATTTAACTGATGTTGTAACATTGTACGTGCTATATCTAATCATTCGTGTGCGCATATTTCAGAAGAGTTTTCTACTACTCTTTCAATAATCATGGCGTAATAAACACATTTCTGTCAAATGTAATTTGACTACTAGAATGAAAGTCCGCAATATCTGACTGGCATCGTCATAACTGAGCTAACTTTCCATTCTGATGATTTAGGATCTTTAGTCGATTCATACATTTTAAATTCGTTTACATAGAATAATGTTTTCATTCGGTATGTATAAAAAAAAAAACAAGTACAACGCGTACCAATGTTTCTATACAGTTTCTAATTGTTTACGCATACGGAAGCGAGTCCTAAGGAGTAGGTAAGCGGAATGCATAGGGTGAACGTGAACGGTATGGCTCCTTAAGCAGATGAACGTAGTGCGTGAAATAGTGACGTAATATAAAAATATGTACAATTTATTGTTTATTGAGAAAAAACAACTGTAAGTTTACGGTTGAAGGTTTACTCACCAGGCGCCTGAGCTGCCTGTAATATTACTGTAAAACTTTTTTATTGTGTGTTTTATGAACTGACGAAACAAGCATAGCGAGCACTATTGAATCCCATGACATAACCAAGTTTACTTTGGTTTTAGTGTTCATTGTGTTGCTTTGGGAAATTATTTATTTGCTTCTAAGATAACTGAAACTTAATTTGGAAATACTGTAAACATCAATAGGAGAACTTTTAGGTAATCTACATCTAGAACTGTTGCACGGAACATCAAACTGGTTTAGTGGTCGCTTCAATAATGGGCTTATAACAACCAATATACTTAAACAGTGGGTAGCCAAATCTCAGCAAATTTTCCAACTCCGCATATTTATTTATGCGGCCTTCATAAATGAAGTGTGTTAAAATATAAATGAATATATTTAGTGAACCAGCTACCAGCAACCACTACGTGTACCGCGTTTCGCTGTAATAGCTTGGCTATGTGAAAAATGAAAAATTTCACGAAAAAACACATATACAATTTTTTCCTATACATAAGTCAAATGCATAATAAATATTATTAGAAAATGTAAATTGGGCAACTCAGTTTCTTTTTTTAATTTTGCAAGAGAATCACTTTTTGAACTTTCTCCGTCATTTTTGAAAGAGAGTCTTCAATTCGACCATTCAACGCCATACTTAACAAACAATAACTCTCAAGCTGGGAACAGATACAAAATTGTATCGATTGTATTTAGGTAATAGCAGCCAGCATTTTAGAAATTAATTGCATGGTCTCTGCTAAATGTTATTTTTATTTTATTTGTTTTCAAAATATACCTAATTTGTTATCATAAATATGTACATATAAAAGGTAGGGTCATTGTATTACTACACCTCTATTGCACAAGAGAACTTTGTTTCATGTTTGAAAATTTGCTTTTAAGAGCAGGGAAACTTAGCGACTTGTATCTATCGATACAAACCCTTAAAGTATGACAAATAATTTATTTCGACAAAATATATTTTATGAGCCATTTTGACAGCAAATTGTGGTATTTTGTCATATTTAACACTTATAGATGGTTCCTGAAGCAACTAGACCGTGGCTAACACCGGCATGCGCCTTCCGGAGAAACCGCATTCTCAGCTGGCGCTGAGCACACACAGAGATGCGTCTCATCTGTCACTTAGAGATGGTTCCTGAGCCAATTCGGCCATATCTCACATCGGTACGTGCCATTTACGCAAAGCGAGGGAGCTAAACAAGTTATGCGAAAGTAAAAATTCGACAGATTAGTCCTACTTGACACTTACAAATGACTCGTGGGCTAACTCGACCATAGCTAACTCCGGAGACCAGATCACCAAATTTCAGCATCACAGCCATTTCAGATCGTGAGCGGTAAAAAAACAATTGATTTATTCGTGTACAGTCTCCACATGAAGAAATAGCCTTTGCAAAAACTTGGCAGTGGTTCATCTATACTACTTGCGAAGCTGCAACTTGGTAAAATTTTATGTAATACTTATATGTATACCTAGCAAAAATTTCATCAAAATTGGTGAAGATCGACTGGGGACTTATATGTGAAGTTGGTTTAATGGTCATGCAATGAGCGAATTGACACAATTGATTGAATAAAATTTTCTTATGATTATTTGTGAAGTTATATACAGCGCAAATGTGGCATATCAAAAGTCTATTCTACTAGAAAAAGAGAAATACCTAAAAATCTAATATGACATCCACTTAAAATGAACAATTTGTTATTAATATAAAAAAAAAAATTATTCTGTTCAATTATAAGTTTGCTTAGTTAGGCAACTTCTGCCTGAAACCATTTTTTGATATCATTTATACTTACGAAAATATTTTACTTTTTCAGTGTTCTCTAAATAATATTCCGACAAATAAAAAGAGTCCGTATGTATCCTGTTCAATATCGAACATACTTTGCCATTAAATGTAATTCCTATTTGCAATTGTTTAGTTTTATCTCCATATGCAAATTATAGTCAATTCACTTAAATAAGTTTCGCAAATGTTAAGCTTTCTTCAAATTGACCTTGATTTTATGCTACGTGATCTTTGGGTGAAATGCCACAAAAAAATATCCCACCGTCTATTAAATTATAATCCATTGAGTTACTTTAAATCATTGCGCAGGTAAATAATAACCTTTATTGTGGTATTATTACTTGTTCGAGTATTGTACTCGTAGACACCGCACCGACAGAGAATTTGGCAACGGACGGGATGATTGTAATTCAGGTAAAATTAATGAGCCTATAATTACAGTGTACGTACTATATGTAGGTAGATAAGAGTATTTCAAGGAGGAAATTCCAACTGCCAAGTGTTATTAGCCGTGCTTCGGTTTTGCTTAGAAAACTTGATTTTAACAAGTTATTGAGAAACACTCCTCTTGGGGCCAATATTTTAGAATCCTAATGCGAATTCGTACTGCTACGTAACTAAGAAACGTAATACGAGTTAAATGACACGTTCATAAGTATCGGAAATTCATATGTTATTGCGCAACGCAGAGGTGTGTTTAATGGGATCTCACTAGCATATTTATACCAGATTAATCGAATATATAATAATTATTGCGCTTTCTATTTTTGTTCGTTAAGAGTGCTGTTCACAATTGAAAAAAAAAAGTAGTTTACCGGGTATTATGGCATTTATAACTGACTAATTACGTGCCATTAAAAAATTACGTAAAATTTTGCAATAAAATAACTTACAGCGGCAAGTACAATTATTACTAATGTGGGTTATAAAATTTACATTTTCCTCCAATTTAATTGTTGCCTATTCTTATTATTATATACGGTACGTTACGTACACCGTTATCGACATTTACCAATTTTCAACGAAGACGTGAATAATAAACTTTTTAAGACCGGAAGTCTCCCATCAGTAACATTTTCTTCTTCTTTTTAGTCTCTCTAACGATTGAGTGTTGCACAATTATACTAAAAGTACACTAATGTTTACTGTTACCTTCTTCGTAGTAACGGCTCAACGGAGTCGATAAGCTGTTCAAAGCTTGTTATAGCTTCAGGAGCCTTTGCGCGTAAATTGTGTGTGTAAAGTGTTCCATGACTTTATTATTATCAGGCCCTCCCTCAAATGGATGAGGCGCAGTTAATTGTTCCCAATCTGCGAATGGTGACTCAGGAATACTGAGGAACTCGCACACACATCGCCAAAATTTTTCCAGTTAGGCGTAAGTCGTCTTACTTCTGGACCATCGAGCCGTAGAAGAATTTGTGCGTTTTAAATATTTACAAACGAACAATACGAAATCAACGCACCAGGGCAGGGTTGCTTTACATGTAGGCTATGCAGGCTAAAATATTCCTAAACTATTTTAGAAGCCCTTTTCACGCAGCGTACGTTTACTTGGTGATTCATCATCAAATATTGCAGCAATTTTATCGTAGTGGAATATGTTATAAAACTAGCGAAAATCGAAAAAGGTACTTTACACGTTGCTTTGACATTGACTTTGCTGTTTGTTGTTGTAGAGAGCCAAAGAAGTTAAGAGAATTATATCATTTTTCCTGTATTTCTGCAATTTATGAAAATGTGTGAAATGGCGAGTAAAAATCCGGGATTATCTGTCTTGCATATTTTGCAAATCGTTACCTCCTTGCGATTTTTACACTATTGCGGCGCATTATAGAATAGAAAATGAGTGAGTTTGTAAATAAATGCGATTTCATTATTGATGCTTACCTAAACACGTGAATTAAATGTTTCCTGCCTTAGGACTATACTTAGTTAATATGGAATAGTTAACAACACACATCGCGTTACGAAAAACTGCATTCTCTTCTTACAAAAGATCTGATTTACCCTTAAATCAATTACGCCATTTGTGGCGCAAGTAATGTAAAGCCTAGCAGATGTGCAGTATTTGTATAAGCTCAATCAAAGCTTCCCTGTAAATGGAAAACAGAATAGTTATTGTTATTTAGTTTACTTGTATCTAACATTTTTTTGCTGTGTACTTCCATAATATTAACAATTATTTTCATAATTTTTTCAGCGACAATAGGTATATTTAATGCTCACTAGGATTTGTAGGCTTTTAGAAGCCCTTTTTAAATGAAATTATAGGGTTTCAAAAACTAAAAAACTAATGAAAGCACAGTGTTATAAATGTTAGCAGCCTAAATGTTATTTATGAAGTCTATTTGACATTATTCTTTCTGGATAGTTTTATCGCCAACATTATTACCACAATGGCTTTGATACATTTTATTACCGATTAAAGATTCACGTATCGCTAAATTATTAATAAGCGATACATTGTCGCCCTTCAGCAAATTCAAAAAATATGTTATGCATAAAATTAAAGAGAAAGGTGCGCTGATACGATCTCGTACATTGCTGAAAAGTTCAAACAAGTTTCGCACATGTCTGCAGGTCATATCTATTGTGGACATTAAGATGGAAGGATAGAGACGCTTTGTTGTGCTCTGCCGGCAAATAAAAAATTTATAACTCGAGTCAGTTTGAGCGAAAATTCTAAAAATCTAAACACCTGCTGTTTCGAATTAAGTTCGCTGTGTGTTAATACCGGTCGGTACCGCCAGAAATGGTGGTGGTGCAATAAAAAAAACACACACACTCGCTGTACCTAAATTTGCCCTTGAGAACTTTTTGTTTCGTCTGTACTAGATTTAATGCATTTGCTGTGACGACTTTTGCCTTTTCTAGCGCTATCCTCCTCTTGCCCATGTTGTTCATCCCTCAGCGGTGTTATTACATGCGGTGCAGAACGTCCAGTTAGGTAAGAAATACACGAAAAGCAATCGATACAAAGGAAGCGTATAAAGGTATGTACGTGAGAACCAGTGTAAATAATTTCATACTAAGGTTTATGATTATTTGTATAGCAGGCCAGTCAAATAATCTTTGCAAATAATAAACGACAAAGACCATGCAACCCATATTAATTTTATTTATTTATTTTTATATCAGATTAAAGACACCTTGGTGAAGCTAATAGATAATTGGCATTATTCGACGCTTAAATTTGGGGAAATATAAAATAAATCTGATATTGACGACCATTTTTACCATTTATTGTTTCTTTAGATCGATGTTTTGGTAACTATTTGCGTATCGTGATTAACTTTCTAGAGCAAAGATCAAATCAGGAACGTTCATTGGACACAGAAAATGTCAAAATTGATTATAATATATTTATGTACCGCTTATCGTATATATATTTTAGTAGCGTCGCAATACACAATACGCCGAATGTTCTGGAATACTGAAATTGTGCCCACTATGTAGTAGAAGGTAAACATTAAAAAAATATATTTTCAGATATACAAAATAGTCGATAAGTACCAAAGGAAGGGCCGACTTTACCTTAAACAGAACCTTTTCTGAAAGATTTTTATTTCTATTTTTATTTTTATTTTAATAACATGACATGGTTCAAATCCGGAACACGTTTAGTTTCAACAGACTTTTTCTATTTAATGCTTAGCTTATTTCTAGCAGATTGTCAAGAAATGATGCACGCTATGCGCCCGTTACTGTTTTTCCTTTCTCTTTCCAGATAATCGATTAATACAACTCCATAATTATCCCTAAAACCAACCGGCACAACCCTCCTGGCCGATGAAACAGTTTTCTCCTGTTTCGGAGCTGATCCATCGCTTGCAATCCACTGTTTCGACTTTACCTTTGGTTTAGAAGTGCGCCTGTGAACCCCAGATTCATGCGCAGCTACCAATCTACGCCAAAGCTCCAACTTATTTCGCTAAAACTGCTTCGACAGGGTTCTCGAAATGTTCATTCGGATGCGCCTTTATTCTTGAGTGAGCAAGCACGGCACCTGATGTGTGGTTAGCTTTTTCAAAACAAACAAACAAAACAAAAAACAAAAACTTTCAATATCACATGTTTTGTTTTAGTGGAAGCTTTCTTACAATTTCTTCGTTTTGCTGAAAAATGCCTCTGTTTCTTCATTGCAGATTCCATCATAGCCCAAAATATGTTTGTTCCAACGTTAAAAAAAATAGCGTCGCGGTAAGTAGCGAGAACAGTCTTTGAGTATTTACGTTTTCAAGAAGCCAGTGAATTTCGATATAAAGACCGAAGGTCACCATCAAAACAAGGAGGGCGCCAGTATTTTTAGAGAAAAATACAGGACAGAATCCTCAACTCTCATATGACTCATATGAAACTTCCAATGACAAAGAAGGGCTCTCAAAACATAGATAAATTAACAGTAAATGAAATTTAAGCAACAAAAAATAATAACAATTGAATGTTGATAATATTTAACTTAGGATGATTCGGTAGGTTAATCAGGACGAGCTTCACCATATATCTAGAGTTAATACCTGCTGTCATTCAAGTGCTTATATTGGTCCCATAGCGGATAGACGTTGTTAGAACGGCCTTCCAATGATCCATGCTGCTAAGGATCGATAAAGAAAAACGAAACAACCGTAGTCTGTTCAGGACTTTGAAAGAACGAACAAAATTCACCATTTCGATCAAACTTCTCCTTAAAAAGTAGAAAAATTCGCGACCCATCATTTAATGTTCTGCTGTAATACCATAGGCGCCGCAGCTCATCGTTATCCACTCCTATTAGGCCTTTTTTAAGACATTTAAACCAGTCACAAGTTTATGTTTGGCCCACGACAATCCAAATCGTTCTTTTAAAATTTTGTAGGTTCACATACATACAGTATATTAAGTAGGGATATGTATTGTAATGTTGGCAATTAACGTCCGAGAGGTTTTCTGTCATTAGCGTCATCCACACATCTCATCTAGTGACTCAGTTTGTGCACTTATCGAAAATAGAGGTTCCTTTAAGTAAAAAGCTCGATTCCTATAATAAAATTCTTTCTGGCCTATTATCTTTAGAACGTAAGTGGCAGAAGGATAATATAAGTCTAGCCAACGATGGTATTAACTGCTTTTGTATTCCATTTTCTCATTTCCGAAAATCTCTAAATTAATGCAAAATCTCTTTCTATGTAAGTTTAGGATAATTTCATGGATTAACTATCGTCCGGTCAGACTTCGTCAAAATTCTCAGTAAAGTTCGTCGTTCATCGAAGAGCAGAAAGTCTCAACTACGTTGCGTCCATGCATCATGTTACATAAAAAATAACTAACTTCCTCTTGTCAATATATTTTTAAACAGCAGGAATCATCAAAAGTGGCTGTAAAAATAAAGCAATCCACGCAATGGCTTTAAATTGCGTTAATTTTGTAAGTGAGTTCGAGTCTATCTGTTAGGGTAAATGCGTGTCCGTATAAAGTTCCAATTAAGAGATGGTAAAGGTGGTGATTAAGAGATGAAGAATTCAATTCGAACGGTGAACCGCACTGTGAACTTTATCATTACAAACTTTATCTTTTACGTGAAAGAGAACGCTTTGACCAATACTATAATCACATCTGAGGACGTATAAATCGGATTAAAATAAATTGAGCAAACAAGATTCTCTACCGCTTTTCTAGTTATAAGCATCACTTACATATTTTTAGTTTAGTCTACCACTATTTATTTCAACTAAAATTTACATTCATAAAGTATCGTTTCTGCTGATCGTCAAATTGGGGAATAACACTAAAATTAAATTCTACACTTTTAAATTCTTGTTTACACAGCAATGATTTTAAGAAGTTTACGTTCTTATCTCGCATTTACTTTTAGCGCAGGTATTGCGCCCTGCAAACCCGGTGGTCCTAGATGATAATTGATCAGCAAAGTTAAACGATGGCCTCCTACAAAAACCAACCATACCGACAGTTACAATAGCAACTAGTGTCGCTCAGCCCGTTTCCCGTTTCTCTTCCTATGTTTCCCTGTCTTGCTTCGACAAAGAATAACGAAAAATTTGTCGCTCTCTGGTATTTATTCAACTTTTAGTAAAATATTTTATGGAGATGTTGGTTAAAAATTGCTATAAATTATACATTCAAGAACGGTAAGGTCTCTGTTTTTTTTTTCTGCTTTTTGTTCGTTTAACTTACTAAATTACAATTTTTATTTTTTGTTGTATATGCTTTAAACAAGTTCTTACTTACGATATTATTTCACACTAACTTGATTAACATAACGTGGTAATAATTACCCAATTCCGATATGAAATCCCTAGTAGGATATTTTAATTCGAATCACTATTTCTTTTTAACTTTATATCCAGCGGACCAACTTTTCTAAGACCTTTACACGTTTCTCATTTACTTCTGAAGTACATGAAGATACTATTTTTTCTTGTTGCGTCGTATGCATTTGCATTCTGTAAAACACAACTGATAACATGGCCTCATATTTACCACGTACTTCAACATGAAGTTAAACTTTAGTAAATATATATAGCTTGGAAAAAATGATCACTATGAATCATATAATTTTCGAAATAACTGCGCAACGTGGCACACTAATATATTGAAACCACGTTCACATTCGTTGTTGGACATGCCTGAGTTAATTGTGAACAGCCAGCTTCCTGTCTAAACGGTTTGGTCAAAACATAAGCGGGGAATTTGCTGCTGTTGACATAACTCTCAAACAAAACATTAAGTCACGTCGTGGATATTATTACTTTCATTACGATCTAAGACGTTGTATCCTACGCATTACATCTAAGAACAAGGACAGGATTGCTGAACGTAAACACTGTATAAGAACCCAAGCTTACTCCGAAAAATGTCCAAGGATTTCTTTTTTCGATAGCGACAACATCGTTTAAATCAGCATATTGCATCTCCCATCTTCGCTAAGCGAATCCTCTAGATTGTGAAAGGCAGTGCTTAAGTTTCTAAACGTACAGGATAGTTGGAGCAGTGTTCCTTGATATCTTGAGAGTATTTGGCACGGTTTCCTAGTGGGATCTGATACGAAAATTTCGGTGTGAGCGGAACCAGCGGAAGATTGGTGCAACTTGTGGAGACTTATCTAAATGATCTGCCTTTACAGATACGGCGACGACGCGGCGATTTATACGTCGTCTGAACGTGAGGATCGTGTGATCAGACATCTCCAGCATACGTTGGAGGGCCTGCGGAGTCGTTGTGTGAGAGCGGTTTCTTGGTTAATGAAGACGAAAGCGTGACAGTTGGATTTACGAAAAGAAGGAAAATTCTTCTAAAGAAGCCCTAATAGCACAACTGATCTTGGTACAACGTCCTATGGTCAGCGCAATTACTGTAAGTTATACAAAATCAATGGTACTTTTCTAACGCTGGATGTCGATTGGCTCTAGGTTAGCCAAATCATTTAAGCGTTTGTCGACGGAAAGGTGATGGTAACTCCAGTTAGAGAGCCGATCCGCCGAAGCATACAGCTGGTACCTATCGACCAATTAGGTACGAGTCCGTACACTAACTACTAACCCCGTACAAGAGAAGTTCCCTTCTCAATCTTTGATGGGTAACGATCGCCACCGAGCTCTTGGAAGATACTTCATATCTTGCTCGCCAAGATCCAGGCCACACAGCATGACATAAACTCATAAGTTCGTAAGCTCAATGTTGTCTATTAAACGTAAAAACGTTAGCCAACAAAATAAATTTTTATTAAGCGTTGGTTGACAATAGAGAAATGACGCTTGGCAGTAAACACTTGAATGACGCAAGCAAATCGATGTTGAACCAATTCAACCGGTGTAGGCATGTGGCGCCAAACAATACTGAGCCAATTTTCACGGAATGTTCGTTAATTGTCGGTGGATCACAAAAGTAGATAGTTCCCTCAAAAATTACATAAACATGCAAGAACGTTGCGAGCCAATGTTCAGCCAAAAGTGTACATTGTTAATACTTTCACATAATGCCGTCATCACTACCAACGTTGCACCAACACTGCGTTCTATTAGAAAGATTGACATTGATGGTGTGAGAGTACACTGAAGCTGGCATTTTTCTGGGTAAGCGTTTAATATGGAAACACCAAATCGATCCAAAGCGACACGTGAACGCTAGGTTAATTCGAGCTAGAAACGTGCTAAGGTTCTTCTTTATCTTCAATTTTTATCGTATTTAACAACTAAGGCGCCTATTTATAATTCGTTTTTAGACCCACAATCACGCATGGGCCGTTCTCTTGGTCGGCAGCCGCGGCCAGTCATTTCAATTGACGGTGCCGCAAAATAAAACACTTGGATGTAATGCTGGCGATCCTTAGTTCGTTAGCGACTTTCAAGTCAAGGTTCATTGAAACATTCTCTAACAGCTCACATAGGTATTGCTGCAATCGAAACACGCTGAGAGCAAGTTAATAATAACTCGGCAAATCCGACAATAGCGTGTACGCTAGAGAGGCTCCAGGATCGTTTTCCACCCTGATCTAAAGTAGGCCAGAATTATGGCATTTTCTAAAATTTTGGAAATCTGTTTTAGGCTTGCTAAAACCTCAGTGAGGTTATAAACGCTTGAAGAACCAATCTGGCATGATATCTTCGTGACAGGAGAGAGGAGAACAACAACAATAATCTGTTTCGTAAGATAATTTCCAACTTCACGGCATTCTTGGTCAAACTCGAAAAGGACGTCAACTTCGTTACGTAAATGTACCACCTTTTAAATATTGTATATATAAAATATATAAATAAATATATTTATATATTAAAAAAATAATATTTAAATATATAAATATTATTTATATTATAATAAATTTTTAAATTTCTGTGTTTAAAACATATGGCGAGTGCTGTATACACTCTACAGAAATAAGTATAGATTCCATTGTAATAGTAATATAAATGTTAAGCGAAAAAAATATGAAAAGTCACTGCAATACAAGAAACCTCATGAAGCTTACGACAACAAATGTAACTATTATTACAGAATATTCAATTTAATTGAACAGTATCAGTCGCCACAGGAATCTGAATGTATTCAACAATGGATACCGTACGGAAACGGTCCATAAATAATACTGGTCAAACTTTCGAGAAGAATACGTTTCTTCTACGATTTAATTATAATTGTTGTCAAGAAGTATCTAGCAATTATTCTTATACTGATATGTACTGTAATATTTTGCGAGGAGAAAACTACGAAAGTATTGAAGCTTTTTGAAAATTATTTAGATGAAATTTCGATATTAACATTGCAGTACGTAAACTCCGTGTTTATGTTTTCTTCTGTTGAATCAGCTACTTCCTACTGATTAATACGACCGGAACATTGAACTTCTATTTGAATACTTCAAATTAGCTATTTTTAATTAGATTTACTCAGATGCAAGTTACCTGGATGACAAATAGACTCAAAGACAATTGTCGTTGGCGATTGCTTTTTTCCTCAGCCAATTTTTAAATTTAAAAATATATTGGCGTCACAACATATGAATGTTGATGTAGCATTGGATGGGCGACATTTTATACTACATACAACCTTACAACGTGAAGCTTACGAATACTGGCTACGAATTTTGATGAAGACGAACTGAACGATTATTAATTCATCATACATTGAACATTGTTGTCCGAAGATTTTACAGACGTTTTGAAAAATGTGAAAATCGGATACAGAAGTAGATTTTGTCCGTTCTCACTGCTACCATCGCTGACTGGACTTACAATATGCTTCTACCACCAACTCTCCAAAGATAATAGGCCAGAAAAAGAAATATTCTAGAAATTTGGCTCTCAAACACTAGAGGGGCGTTTATTTTGGATAGTTGGATAGTTTGGAGTTAATAACAGATAAGCTCTGAGACGTTACCCGTAACATTGCAGTGTACGTACAAAAGGCTAAGTGTTGCATTAATTCAAATACGTACTAATAGAATTTCAGATATATTAAACTCGGCGCGAGATGTAAAAGCTACTCTAGAATTTTCAGTGACAAAATGTATGCTATTGCAAGAAAAGAAATCGCTAAGCTTAAATACTATCCACGAATAACATACATCACATCTGAAATCTTGAGATCTGCTTATAAATTGCTGCTGGTTTTAATCGCATATACATACCTATATATATCGGATTAGAATTTATCACAGACTTTCGTTCTCTTACGTACACGTTCAACCAGGAAACATCATCCTCGAAGCATTACTAATTATTTAATTTTTACAGAGTTTCTCTATGGCTATATTAAGGTTACGGTGACACAAGTAGAAATTTACAACACCTTCAAATACCATTAAAAAAAAAAAAACTTTATGATTTAGTAGCAGGTGCTTATTTCACAATCGGTATTTTTCCTTTTTCATTTAATTAATGCATCCATATCTCTCAAATAAATTCAAATTAAGCGCTATAAAGTTATTTTATAGTTGCGATGAGACGAAATGAAACCCGCAATTGAAAGAATTTTTAACGCTACAAAAAAATTAAAGTACATCGTTACCTACATACATACATAAATGCGATGTCGTCATTGAGAGGAGATGCTTTATATAGGACGATACAAAACTAATGTGTACAAACAATTAGTAGCGGTTTCTCTAAGCATTATTAAGTTTACTATAGCAGCTGTCTGCTCTCCTAGATTCATGACGTCGCGAAATATTTGCAGCCTTTGTAGTAGCAGTAATCGAGTTATTAGACTGAATGATGGCTCTGCCATGAATATAACACGACATTAAATAACTGGAGCATAACGATTGCAAAACGCATATTGCATTCGATAGGATATAAACAGTCTATTAACTTTTCGCTAAACCCAAAGCGTTTTAATTTAATAGCAGCGCATTTGGGCAGATGATGCAATATGGTCCGTGGTCGACCAAAAGGCCACAAACCCACGAATAATACAACAGGTTTGAAGAAACATGTGAATAGCGCAAAATACACGTTTAACTTTGATGCAACTAAAATCTTGACAACCGAAGAAAATTACACAACCAGAAAAATCCTGAGGCCAATACACGCAGAGCTTATAAACAATTATTATGATACAATATAACTCAGTCTGACTCAGGTGTTCCACTGATATAGACGTCTTTTCGTAATCATGGAACATTAATTCTCAAAGAGCAATAATCTTTTTCTCGTTGAAAGGGGAACAGGAACCTAGGAATAGGTACATGGCAAGTTCATGACATCTTTCATGATTGTTTGGGCGTGAAGTTTCAGCTAACTGGGTGCCAAAACTGTGGAACTGGAACAGGTCTGACACTTGTTGTCAACTTCAAGAGCTGTCAGCTCGTTACGCTGATGAATTCTGGCAACGGATAAGCACTGACGAAACGTGAGTTCCATCCTATTTCAATCCTGAGACCTAAAATAGATACAAAGAGTGGCGTAAACCAGAAGAGCGGTCTCCACTTAGGGCATGTGCAGTTCCGTCTGTTGGAAAGGTAGTCCCTTATATATTCAGACTATTATTCTAAACTACGGCAGGCACTTGTTAGAAAACAGCCTGAAAAATTAGATAAGCATCCGTTACTGCAAAAGGATAATGTAAGACCTCATACCGCAAGAAGGATGTTTTGAACGATTTACGATGGAAATTACTTCCACATCCACCTTATTCACCAAATCTTATACTCAGTGACTTTCATCTGTTCCCAGTTTTGAAAAGATGTAACATGCACAACCGTGCTTTCTAACTACACGTTAACGACTGATTCACGTAGAGGGCGGAGAGGGAATGGCTTGATTGAAAGACGGGTGCAAACCGACACATTATCTAAATGATAAAGGCGGTCGTCGATCCGCAGCATGTAGCAGGATATTCGCATTTTCTATGTTCTGTCTACACATTTCGACGTGTTCACCGTGCAAGCAGAAGAAATATTAGCGATTTTTAAATAGAGAATTAAAAGTAATCGGCAAGCTTTTCGAGAACGACAGTTTTCAAGTTTCTCGATAGTAAAAGTTTCAATATTATTACGAGACTTTTTTTACAAACAAGTTAATAAAACACGCACTAATTTCTTTTGGACTGTATAACATCAAATTTGCCATCCACTAACTGGCTTTCAAGCTCAGCTTATCAAGATCGGACTTACAATCGAAGAATTTTAGAACAATAATGTACTGGTACGGAAAATTCAAGTATTTGAGGAAAGTACACAGAAATTAATTTTAAAAATCGATTTATAATGTCAGCTTTAAATTCTATTCAAAAGGGTAGCTGTCAGTTAGGGAGTCTAGTAAGAATTTACTTGCCGATACTTTAGTGTTGTTTGTTATACTACCTTCAAGTCTTTGCTATCTTTATAGACAGATAAGATGCTTAGCCTTGTACATATCACTTAAGCTAAGATTAAAACTCTAATGTAATGCATTGATCACAGCGTATTGTATCTTCTTTCGTAAA
Source organism: Oryctes rhinoceros (assembly GCA_020654165.1). Lineage (NCBI taxonomy): Eukaryota > Metazoa > Arthropoda > Insecta > Coleoptera > Scarabaeidae > Oryctes > Oryctes rhinoceros. The sequence goes on along the minus strand of JAIOKQ010000018.1, from coordinate 4,010,541 downwards.
AAGTAACAATTGTGCATTAACGTATGCCGTCCATTTTGCATTTTTCATGCCATGTTTGTTTTTTAATTCCTATAAAAAACAAGACTTTGCCGAATAATTAAGTAACATTTACAAATTGCTACTATCCTGTCCATCAGTTAAACCGGATATGTGTCCATCTGAGTTTCCTTTAAATAGTATAAGTAAAACATTAAATACGATGTGAAGAGTTTTATACATTAATGTTGTTAAAAACAACACGAGACCCAATTTCGGTATTTCGAACGTTTTTTTCTTGCCGCGTCAATGTTCGCTACACGACAATAAATTATTCCGATTCGAATGTTAATTTTATGGAAAAATGATGCTAGTACATTTTACTTTTTAATTGGAACGAGAGTGGTCGATTTGTCGCCGTGTTATTGACATTAATATCTGGTTCCGTCAGATACATAAAAGTGTCTTCACTCTCCGCTTACTTCTTTCTCTCGTTATGTATAATTCGCATGAGATGGTCCATTATGCAGTTGATATATTATAAAAACAAAATTATTTGTCACAGCCACTTTATATTAGCATTTTGCATATATCTACAAATAGTGAAAGTAAAGTCGATGTTATTATTATTATTCTCTATAGTGCCAGCTCAATTTCATCTTTTGGCCAATTTGAACAAATTTCCAGATAATTACGGCCCTTTAAATTTATAAATTTGTATTTTTTAAAGCTAGTTTAAACTCAGTTTAAGTGACGATAACATTTCTATCTTAAGTGGAACATAGCAAACAACACAAAAGCATCGGCACACTCACACCACAAAAGTATAATTAATTAATCCAGGACAGCTGTTTCAAGGATACGTCGATCCTCATTGTCAACCGAATACAACCGAATTAAAGAAATATCTTCTGTCGAAGCAGTTCGCGTGCAGATTTTACGTGTCCTGTCTATCTTATGTTACTCCAATTACTTGCGACTCTACAAAAGTAACGTTTACTATATTATATTTTGCGTCAACTTTTACTGTACTTTTACTGTTGTTATGACATTTTTCTTTCCCAAATTATAATTTCTTTTTTTTTAATAAAAAAGTTTTAATAAAAATCTCAAGTATGAGTTCTTGTTTTTATTTGGCCTGTATTTTATTTAAACAATCATAGAAATTATATCTTAGAGCGCATTAAAGTATATTTACAACTTTATGCTACAAACAAAGATTACGCGATACTTTTATGATTCAAAATTTTATGAGTGTAGTAAAATTGCTTGTAAGTACCCAAACCATTATAAAGTCAGCAACGTAAGGAAGAATACCTTTGCTTATCAAAAATTGATAAATTTAAAGAAACCTACAGCAATTAATTTATTGCATTAAAGTGCAATAATATATCAAGAATTAACAAAACAGTTAAAAATAAGAGAAAATCATAACAGAAAACGGAAATATGAAAGGTGCAGGATATAGCAGTAAATAATAATTATTCTTTAAAATATAAATTTGACTGGTACCGAGCTCTGTTGAGCTAGCTCTTTTCCCTAAAAAGAGGGAACATACAGGGAAAAAAAGAACATATTATTAAAACATTTTTTTTGCTGCACATCGTAATACATCTTAAGCTGAACTGTGTGCCAAATACATGGTATTATTGAATTAGTCTTTTCAAATGAATGTGCTAGTTAAGACAAAAAGATAAACACTAAAACATAGCTCACAAGTAGTAGAAATCGACCGCCATTTTTTGAAAGCGGTAGCTTCTGTCGTTCAAAAGTTAGCAGAAGGTGAAAGAGATTGCGTTTATTCAGTACAATTACGGAAAAATCATTTACGTATTAAACACTTCTTCCTAATTTTATGCGTATGACTTGCCTTCACTTATTGCTGTAATAAAAGCTACAAAACATATTCCTTGTTTGGATTTAAATCTGTTATGTCTAAATTCTGTTTGACGTTCACTCCCCGTTTTTCTATCAATATTCATTATTTGTTCGGTAATGTTGAACATATTCAAGCACCGTCGATTGATGCAGTGCGTAGCACATCGTTCACGCCCGCTTCTAATAATTCTCCCCAAGAAGTTGGCAGACACGCTTGACATTGAGTAGTCAACGATATAGAAATTACCGAAAAAATTGGAAATTTAGGCACCATTCCTCGTCTTGTACCAGCATCGTCAAGCTGTCCAGGAAAAGTCTTCGTCGTACAGCTATTCCAATATACATATATATAGTGAGATCCTTTGCTTAGATGAACAACAATATTAATCGCTTTAACAATTTCAATTCGGTTACTAACTGTTTTGCTGTTGTTGTTTAATCAGAGTGCAGCTGCTGCTTTTCGAGCGTAAGCTATTCATTTCCGACAAAAATGGAAAAGCGGGGTTCGTCCTCCTCCACATCCGTTTGAAATGGTCTCATTGGCAATAACAATAGCAATAAGTTCCTGTTATTCGGCGGCGACGGAATAAAGTACATCCAATTGCCCGATAGGTAAAAGATTCTATCCAAAGTACCAAGTTCCGACAGTACAGCACGGCGTAGGAAGTATTCAGGGAGGTGAAATCACGGACAGAGAAATTTATATAGAAATCTTAGAAAGAATTATGGATTCATTCTTGTTGCAATAAAACAATTACTCCAAATACACCTCCACGAATATTAGTGATTGTTCGGTAGGAAGAGGAGTAGCCAAGGTCTGACTTCGCTCCTCCTCTTTGCTTATTCCTCTGTCTATCGAATTCAAGTTCGGACCAGAGTTCCCAAAGAACACCCGTGATCGTAGTTTAAGAGACGACTAAGACACAAGAAGATGAAATATGCATCGAGGAAGTTCTACCAACTGAAGAAGGAGCGGGCCAAGGTTTTCGCAGTTCGTGCTTGCTTAGTCGGTTCGATCTGTTCCCTCTAAAGCGTTGGTTACAATGTTGGAGGCAATTAAATGAGTTTAAGAAGAGTTGCGTCAAAAAAGACGCGAATGTGAACTCTTCTTCTTCGATACTGCAAATGATGTTAGGTATATGAAATTCTTCAACTAAGAATACATTTTTATGTACGTACGATTTGTTTAACAAATATTATAAACGTTTTTTTTGAAATGAGGTATAGATTAACAACTGGCAACTTTTATTACTTTGCGATCGATAAAATGGCTGTAAAATCAAGCAATCCTATGTGCAAAAACTTTTACCAAATAAAATAATTTTGAATTTTTAAAGACGGGAACTGTGATGTGGCTGCTATCTATCCTAATGATTCCATCGATCTAATTGGAAAGAACTACAGCAATGAACAGTTTAAGCTCTTAAAAAATTTGCAGTATATAAAATATTAAGTGTCTGGGGAACACTAAATTAGAGCGCGACTGGTCTGTATAAAGGCAATCTGCGCCTAACGTGCCATTTTATGAATACATAAGGTAATTTGGTTAACTTCACGTGGTAATTTACCATAAATTGCGGTAAATGATTTGGTAATTTACTCGATAATTTACGAACTCACAACATTGGTGTTGGGTACGGAGATAAGGCATAAGCAATAATGATACTGTAACGGTAGGATATTACGAACACTGAATAATTAAGAGCGACTTACTGCGGCCATTACAGTTCCCATTACGTTATCATGCAACTGGGAAAGAATATTGGCGCTGTGCAATTTCAATGAATTTGTAATACTTTTTAGAGAAAATGTCAAGGAACGATTGAAACAGATATTTCAACGAACACTCAATATATACAAGTATGTGATGACTTATGATAAAGCATTGATTAATCCAGCAAACGTAAATAAAAGCTTAAAAATGGGACGCAAAGAATTAAATTCTTATATTTACATATTTCATGCACTTCGTCCCGAATAAGCACGAACGATTTTACGAAAGATCTATTTCAAACCTGTAACAAAACATGCACTTTATATAAATTTTATACTTTGGCGCCCCACTCGAAACCTTTCAAGATGACAGCATGTAAAAGCAGCAGCGCAGATGGCCATAAATTTTCGATCGATTTTAGTGAAAACCTTAGTTGTAGTTTTCTTTCATCATTAACCAGTTGGCTAATATTAACATTAGAGAAGATAGCCGTTTGAGAGACAGTTAAATTTAAGTAACCTGGTCCTATAAGAATGAATATTCGACTCCTTGTGAATAGATTTCGGAGAACAGCTTACTTAATAGAAAAACAACATTTGGCTTGGCCACCAACACCAGAAGACCCCGTCCAAACTATTCAAGTAAACAATTTGACAACATGTTTGTACATGGTTGTAACAATTTGACAACATGTTCCGCCTACATTAACTGACTATCTTAGTAGGAAGCCCGGTGTACCGTTTGAAATGTTTTACAAGCACGAAGACTGTAGCCCCAAAAAACTTATTATTATTATTATTTGAGTCAATAACTAATTTTTTGAGATCAACAATGTGGTTCATGGAGCTCATTTCAGGAGTGCAGATTCTCACAAGACTTTACGAGCCTTTATTTATGATAAAATGGGCACTCACCTCTTCATCACTTAACATTTTTGATCAACAATATAATTATGGATTAACAATATAATTTAATATAGAATAAAGGACCAACAAGCTTGATTTATATCGCATGTGAACTAAAAAGTGTATCAACAGTGATTTCATTATCTCAAGACTTATTGAAGCCTTTAAAACCCATGTCTTGGAAGTACTAGCTTTCGAGTGATGGTGTGTATTTTGACTTTAGTTTTCGTACTACTTCAATATGAATATGATCATTATCTTTCTACCACGTGAGATTCTTTATTTCGACAAATTTGCATGAAGTTCGGCAATCACTTTTAGTGTTGTCCAAAAAAAGGCGGTACATATTTATAATTTGTTTCGCTTATTTCTTTGAACGAGCATCCGGCTTTCAACGCTTGTTTCTCAGTCAAATTTTTGGAGCGTACCAGTTGATACGAGTTAATTCTGGGCTTGGATCAAATTATGCGGAATTTCTCAGCAACCGATCGCCAACATGTCTAACGATGCCTCTATCTCAGGGTAAGTCGCACGCTGATCCTCTTTAATCGTGTCGGACACACCATCAATGTTTTTTACTTACCTTTACAAAATTCATCACTGACAGAACCACAACCAAATTCTGCAGTAATGTTACTATGTTACGCAAAAATCATGCAAGGAAAGTTTCACGTGAAACGTCCATTTTTTTTTTACAAAGTTACTTTTTTAAATGCTTACTGCCAACTGCTTGGTCGTCTTCTGTGCTGCTACAATAGCAAATGTCAAATTTAAAATAGTATTGTCAAATTTCATTATAGCTCTCCTGCGTTCGTTTGTAAAAACTTAAGACGCCTTATATAATATAATATGGGTTTTTGTACAATATTATACATAGATAAGTGTTAATTGACATGAGCACTGACATTAAAATTTAACTTATTTAATTTACGTACTACAATTTTTAATAAACAGAAATTACTATCCAATTGACGTTTGTTTGTTAGTTCTACATCTGGTACTTTCTTTAGAACGATGTTCGGTGAATATTTCAATACAGTTGCGCTTTGATAAACTGGAGCTGAATTATTTTTAAAGTAGGGCGTCTGATTATTTAAATATTGACATCCATTCGCAATTGTATGGATTTATCGGTTCCCTTTTGAAAGAAAGACGCTTTTAAAATATGAATTGTGTAAATATTTAAATTGTTAGATATATCTGCTGTTAGGACGTGCGTAAATAAGTTAACAAGTATTGGCACTAACGTACACTAAGGTGGTGTTAAGTGATAAACCGCACTGTTATACGACGGCTCTTTATATACGTATTAATCAAAATAATAGTCGTTCAAAAAAGCCGCTCAAAAGATAAGCACAACAAATATTTGAAAATGGTAGCAAATTACCTGCTATTGTTTACTTTCTATTGAATAATGTGCATGGGCTGCTATAGCTTCGATACGTCCAAAAAAAAAAACGGCAATATCCAATAACAAACTTTTTTCCGCTTGAGAAAAGTCACACATGAATCGAATGCAACTTTAGGATTGAACAATATAGAACGATAAATATTTGTTGTTCTTTTTTATATTTTGTTATTTTTTGTTTTTTGTTAAATTATATCTTTGATATAGAACAATAAAAAAAGAATGTAACAATTTTACATTGCCCAACAGAATCAAAAAAACAATTCAGTGACAGGACGAAATATAAAAACAAACGAAATTAAGTACATATACAAAAAATATATCAAGTATGCAATATAAAGAAGAGAAGAACGAAAGTGATATTACTAATACTTCCTAATGCTTAACAGGCAATAAAAGCATTATCGTGGAAGAAAGAAAAGGAAAAGTACTAAGATGCAATGAAAATTGGATGAAAATTTTAGGTGTAGGACAGAAAATTATTAAAAACGTAAATTACATTGAAAAAATTGTTTAATTTCAGTAAAATGGATTTGTAACATCTCTTTATTTTTCAATACAGTGTCTATGTTAGCGTCAAATTCGTCCTGCGATATTAAATCAGTTAAGCTTATCGTGTTACACGTTGCACGTTATATACGTACGTCATTCAAAACACTTCAATTATCAAACCATATACCAATTATGTTAACTCCAACGAACACGATCCGTAAAATGAGATTGACTATGTGCAATTCTATCCATACGTTTGTCTAAAACTATCGGATTGGTAACCTGTGTGATGCGCGCTTCAATTTGCCAATTCGTGCGTAATGTATAGAGATTAGATTCCCCTCCGCAATGTTCCACACAAGCTCTACGCAAATCTTATTTGAATTATGTTACAAGCGGCCTAAGTGCTTAAACAAACATAAAAGCAAGAGCAAAAGACACTACAAAAGCCTTAATTAGAACGAAAAAGTACCATCAACTAGGGCTATGTCCATGAAAAACTTAACGATATTTTCAGATAGGTAACTGAAAAACAAGTTATTATATTTAAATGAAAATAAAAGTATGATTTCGTTGATGTTTACACTTCACCGCGTGCATGGTGAGAAGTCAATCACCTAAATAAAATTACAAAGTGAAACGCATGTTAGCAAAAATGAAACATTTGTTCCTTGAGCATTGCATCTTTTTCGAAAATTCTCCAGACGCCAATATACCGACAGTTTGCTCTTTATCACACGCAGCTTCTTCTGGGCTGCGTTATGCCAAACCCTGTTGACAATTGGCTGTTTGATATGATGTGGTACCAGAAGCACTATATCATTATACACATAATACTCCGGTGCTGCTTCCCTTGTATCGCCCCAGTTGATTTTCGCCTCTAACATGATTCAAATGCTAAGAAGAACCGTGAATTGCTTCACGCTCACGTAGTTTCGCATCTAGTGTGGTTTGTACGTTGAGTTATCTCGCTAGCTGTGGCCTACCATCTTTCCCTCTCGTGAAGAAGCGTGAACGAAACATCGAATTCGGTTAACCAGGACAAAGTTCGAACGCGGAACACGTTCAGCTTTTACTGAGCTTGATCGCGGAAGCATAAGTTATTATTTCAAGTTTATTGTAGTAAACATTGATACTCTTGTTTGCTAAAATATTGTTTGCTACAAATTGTGCGCGTGATGGGGTTCTATAACTAATTAGAGTGACATTTGCTATGGTTATAGAAGTTATTCCATTTTTTTTTCTGTTTACGTTCACTCATGGCGTTGTTATTTGTAGTGGGTACCTGCAACGATAATTTCCTATATGTATTTAATTTGAGAAACCTTATAAAGATGTACTCTACATATACGCTATTCTGATTATAAGTTTTTTCTTAAAGAGACATAACATGAAAATTCTCATTGCGAATCCATATAGTCGAAATACCACACATAAATTAAGATAATTTTCGAACAAAAAGAAATATGTTGTTTGCAAATAGATCTTATCAAAAAAAATATGTAAATATGTATCTTCTAGCTGGAAAATTTGTACTAAAAACGCTCTCTCAAATATTCTGAAAAATAAAATAAAAAGAAGCAATCAATAAAATTCTTTTTTAAAGAACCTATCTCCAAACATAAAATACATAAAGAGAGATGATACATAAGCGTAAACTTTAAAAATAGTTATGCATGCACCATGTTGTAAGTAAAATATAAAATATATTTCTTGCATTAAATATTAAACATTAAACAAAGTTAACGGCTGTTTCTGCTTGTCGAGTTGCGCTTTCTTCAACTTGCTTTTTCATTAAATTTCATTTGTTCCTTCCATCAATCTCTTGCCCTGTGATTTTTTCGAACTTTTAAGATTTGCTTGGACTATGTTAGCCTGTACTCCTAAATTCTCTTATTCCTTCTTCGCCACTTATCATGTTCCATTTACTCTTGCAAGATTTTTTTTCTTTTCTTTTACGGAATTTAGGTTTCCGTCTCAATAGCATAAGAATGCCGACGTTTCGCTCACAATTTCATGAAGCTTCTTCTGTGTCGTACAGCAGCGATACACTATGCTACTGCCCAGACGAAGCTCCATGAAATTGAGAGCGAAACGTCGGCATCCTTATGCTATTGATACAGAAACCCAAATTCTTTAAAAGAAAAGAAGAACGACTGCGAAAGTTTACAACACATTATTTCTTCTCACATTATTTTTCTTCTTTCTTTTGCCTTCGAAGTAAAGCAAAGTAAAGAATTTAACGAAAAGCTTCCCTTAATATAAACATCTGATAAGACAGCTTTAACAATCAATGTCAATATAGGATATTTTCCTACTATCTTTTTTTAATTTAAATTTATTTCTTCCAAAAAATTCAATTGTTTGTAATAAAACGTTTGTAATGTCATTTATCCAAAATACATCGATATCTCCAGATAAGTTAATTGATATAGTCTGCGCAAACTCATTAATATCAAATAACGCGCCTCCCATTATTTTGGTTGGCATGAAATGGCGAAAATATGGTGTATACGTACTTACATTTCAGAATATTTACTTTTATATACTCAAGTTAAAAATATGGACTTTTACAAAAAATATGTACCGAGTTCCTGGTCTGCTATCATCTATCACTTTAATGTTGCACCACATATATGTGTATTGCAATATTTTAATCCTGGTGAAAATTGAAAAAACTTGTTTTTTTTGAAATTAGATTTAAATTTACACACAATGTTCATATGTCCCCTTACGGAACTCTGCGTATTCTCAAACCACCCAAATTTAATTATAATTTTGTTGAATACTTACCTAGATGATTGTTTAGACTAACATTAATAAATTAGTTAACATCCCTTCGCTCTTTTCTTCAATCGCGACAGCAATTGTTTAAACATACCCAATTGATAATTGTACTTTTCGAAATACAATTTGAAGTAATATTTTGATTAACCTCTCTTATTATGATAATAGCATCATGCCTGTTTAAGCGAGACCTCAACTAAAACACCGACACCATGACAATCTATGATTTTTAACCTTAGAGACAACTACATAATCCAAAGGATCTAACAACTTTCTAACCATAAATATTTAACTTACGCTATTACGACTGAAATTTGAAACTATTAACTTTGAAATTTAACGATTTCAGATAATAGAAATTTGGAGAGAAGACTAGTTATTTAGCCGTTCCACCAGGATCATCGTTGACTGGACTTACATTTATCTTCTAACATCCCTGTCATTTAGATTGTAGACACTGAGAATGAAATCACAAGAAGTTTAATATTGGTACAGTGGTTTGCTCAACGCACTATACATGATTAACGACAATGTAACATTGCGATATATTTACATATAATTTTTTGGAGTTTAGTTTGGAACATGAATCAACCAATTTAGTAGTTACGAGTAACCCGTTACTTTCACCTAATTTATCGTTATTAGCCACAAGACCAGACGTCCAATCTGTAGTAATTAAACGCTGCATAAACATATTTTAAATGTGTTGACCTCGAAAATTCATTAAATGAGTTTTCCCAAATATAAAAATATGCACCATAAGAAAAATTACCGGCCTTACAGGCAAACAAATTTGTGGTTATAGATTATAGTTAAGTGCAAGTAAGATTCAACACCTAAATTAAATAGAGTCTATGTACTTATGAAGAATTACATTATATTAATTCCACGAAGTGAATGCGTATTATATAAAATTATTTCGCAGAATGTAATTATTTAAATTACATAAAGGCAATATACCTTCAGCATTGTTAAGCTTACCACTCTTACACGCAGTAAATATGGATTGAAATATGCCTATAACACATATCCGACTACCGTATTATTACGTATTATTTGGTGTAAAATGACAGCTCAATCATATAATAATTTATCAAGTCGGCACAATCGATTTGTAATGATGGGCCAATATCCTACCTAGACGCTTTTACAATATGCGGTCTCGTTGCTATCATTCCATAATGTCTGGACTGGTAGAAATAAATTTGAAGTTCTCTCCTGTTTTCGATACATCAAAGCCTATTGGGCGATTCTATATATTCATATAGTTCTAATTACTGCTAATATTAAAGACTAAATTATATAATTTGAGTGTCATTATTATTCCGCATGTTACTTGTTTTTTCTACTGCTTGACTAAAGTAATCCGTCCAAATACACTTAAACTTCGAACTGGCTCATATTATAGCTGCATTTTTTTTGCTGATCATCAATCATCAATAATAATTCAGGATTCCGAAAATTTTACAAGAAAAACACAGCTGCCAGTTATGTTTAATCACAACAAGTGTTAGGTAAGACCATAGAGCGATTCAAATGAATGAAAGGACACAAGTTATGTTGATCTCTTGCTAAAATTAGTTTAACAAAATTTACTCGGTATCATAAAACAGTTGACAACTTACGAGAATAATCTGCATTAACACTTATGCTACTAGAAATTTCTTGTAGCACGTAATACTGGCAGGGTCCAGAGTGATCCCAATACTTTCGACTAGATAAAGTAACAATATTTCTAAAACAATATTTTACAACAAATACAATTTGTTAACCATGTTTAAAAGTTCCAAATATAATTGCAGCAAAAAATATTAAAATTCGGTCATTTATATTCGAGCTCTTTTCCATTGTTCCATTGTTGAGCATTGTTTAGATGAACCCATATAATGTAAGCGTTCAATGCACTATACATATCTACTATCTCATTACGTAATATTGTTAACGTGTGATTATTAATATTTCAGTTGATGCTGAGGCTATTTCCTCCGTTTGTTGGATTTTTAGAATCCGGCGTCTCAGCAGATAATTTCTGTTGTCTTCAGGGTAGCTCTGATCAGGGATGTTTTTTGGAATTAAAGGAAGTTTGGCTGCCGTTGGTTCGCGGACGCTTTACTACTCCAAGTACAGCCGCAATAAGGAATAGAACAGACTAAAACAGTTTCTGCGCAATCCAACTTGCGCCTGCAGAGACAATGGCTAATACGCAGCTACTTCTTCTATTGTAATTAATAATTATTTCCGGCTTTTTCTTTTCATCTTCAAGATCTTCATTACTGTCATGCATGATAACAATGTTTCCCTTTTTTGGACAGTAAGAGGGAAACATGGCTTTGTCTTGTATCAGGTATGTACTTTTTGAATGGACATCGACAACGGAAAATAAGGAGCTGCTTGTCGACGGTTAGATTTTCGTATATGGCGAAAAAAAAATTAAATTGCGATAATTTATCTAAATCTCCACTATTGCTAGGGTATCGCCATTATCAGTACGTAGATATTGAGAAATTCTAGTAAACCTGCGTCTGTTCATAGTTTGTGTTTGCAAACTCCTGCCAATGTCAACAAAATCCAGCAAAACGTAAAAATTCTTCCGAATCCAGAAGTTTTCATATATCTCCATGCTGGAGTCTACCTTCGGCACTAGTCCAGTGAACGACATGGTTTAAAATATTATCCCCAAAAATAGTCCAAAAGCACTCCAAATTGTGTCCACGTCTCGCTTTGCGTATCTTGTAATCCCCTTTTCTTGATGCGTTACACTTCCTAGTGGTTGTCGTCCCATTCCAGGAGTTTGTTGATCTAAGTACGATTTTTCATGTTTACTTTCCGATCTGCAGTTTCAACAAAATTTTTTACATTACTTTTGAAACAAGTTGAAACAAGAAACTAGAAACATGTGAACATTTTTTTGTCAATATTAATCAATCAATATTACTAGTCAGATCCATTTTCAGATTTGTACTTCAATGAAATTCTGTTCATCGCTATCATCTGAATTAGCAGCAACATCTTAATCACCTTCACCATCATTTTTAGATTCTTAAAATCACTGCAGTAAAATATTTTCCGCATCTCTCACTTATACGAACCGATCTTTTACCGACCATGGTTACTGATCCAATAAATCACCACAGTATGAATTGTATGAACGCCAGGAAAAGTAGGTGAAAACCTAAACAACCGAGAAGCACCGTACAAATACGGAGGGATACGTAGGGATTTCCAATAAATAATATAAAACTTTTATTATACGCACATAATCCGGGGAAGCTCTGTACAAATAAAAATCCGTTACAAAACAATTCCTTCTCAAGAAATGTTTAGACTTGCAATTAGAATATCGAAAAAATTAAGCGAAGAAATATCTAATAAAGTGGCATATTCAGTAACTAATAACTTAAATGGTATTACGTAAGACTTATCTATTTCATGTAAGCTACAAAAATTAAGTTATTACTTAGAGTTGGAGTAGATAAAGTTAGGAAAAGTCAAATTTTCGTAGAATTTTAACGATGTACATTTCAATAAAAATTATATTCACAATCATGCATGGGGTCTTCACTAACTCCATGGTGGTATGAGTGCTAAGGAAGACAATGCAATTGCTTTGCATTTAAAACATTTATTTCTCGACTTCCAACTTTTTTGAAGCATCTAAGTCATAAGATTTGTGAAATCCTGCAAAATAAGCTTGCGCTTCACGCCAAATAATAGTTTCAAATTTGGAACAAAAACCAAATTACAAGGCCAGGTGAATATAGTGCATGAGGCACGAATCCGTACTACAACGGGTTTAGTTCTACTGTTGCGGAGAGCTCGGGCGCCATCGTGATGGTAGACAATTCCTTCTTCGCTGGAAAGGACCTTTTCCCCCTAGCTCACTAATAAGCATAGAGTTGACCTGTGACTGTCCTTTCCTTCCCCATATAACCAATTAAGATCACGCATTACAGATCCAAAAAAGAAAAATCGCCGCCACAACTTTTACGATTGATGCAGTCGTCGCATCGCATCTTTTTAGTGCGCAACCACCAGGAAATACTCATTTTACTAGCTAATCTCTGAGAGTTATCACGCGGTTTCGTTTTCGGACAGTCGTTAGCAGACGCGTCGATAGCATTCTTCTTTTGCATTTTAACAAATAATTTCGGTAATGGAATTAAATAACAAAAATAATATCGTTGTTTTAGACGTTTTTGCCTCCTTTTTTACTTAATTAATGCGTTTCATTTCAAAATTTCATTCAATTTCAAAAGTTTTCTAAATATTATCAACAGCCTGGAAACTACGCATAAAACATTGCATAAAGTGGAAATACGAATTACGTAATTCATAGGTGCTAATTAGTAGTATGCATTGTCTATTTGTTAACTAGCTATTGGGTAACTTTCTCTTAGTACTCATCTAAACGCTTCAATAGCTGCACTATTTAAAGATAGCTAATATAAGGGCAAAACATTAACACACGAAAATATGAGGCGCTGCCTTAACCAAATGCAACTTTAAGATTTATAAATATCGAAAAGCATGTACATACGTATGTGAACATTTCCATCATAGTAAAAGCATTTTTACGTTATTAATAACCAAAAGCGAACTGTTCCGAGAATTAACGCACATTTCAGTAAACACATATTATGGAACAAATGTTTCATGCATTTTTTCTATCTCCATTATATAAACTTATGTAGGAATAACCAAATAATAATTTCGGATTTGAATCCCAGTTTACTAAACAATGACAGACGGACTGTTTAAAATATCCGTATATGTTTATACGTACGCTTCGATTATACAGTACAAGAGAGAAAAGAAATAAATAACAAAGATATATAGCGTAAACAAATACGTAATATCAAGAATGCTCAGATTCACGCTGAGTAATTCAATTGTTTCGGTTTTGGATTATTTTCGTAGTTAAATATTTTGACGTAGCTTTAGTGCTTTTGTGATGTTTTTTATTGCGCGGACGCAGGAAATATGTGATCGCGAGAGGTGTTTGTTTTCAAACACTGTCAATTACCAAGAAGAAAAAGTTACGAACAAAAGAGGTGATAAATAATCGTTTCGTACGTAAACGAATACTTCTTCGTTTTCAGTATCTGCACTTGTTTTCGGTAGGTAGTTTTCACTCAATTCTCCATCGTATGCTTTATGTAAAAACGCGGTTTTACATTGGCCATACACTTATCGTTATGTTTCACTTATGATCATAACAATCAATCAAACTAAGGGTCTGTTAACAGCTGTAACAATTATATTCTGTGTACTACTGATTATAAATTTCGTTCGATGTTGAATGCTAAATACTTACCGAGGCTATTACGAAAATTGGCATCTAATATAACCCTAAATGAATGCGATAATTCAACCTTAATTGAATGCGACATAGCATTGCGACCGATACTGCATTAAATTTTGTTACAAGATTTTAATTTTCTACAACTTACGGTATATTTCGTATATAAGTCAAATATTAGGTAAAGCCATTTACTGTTATCACAAAAACACGCATCATAAATAAAGATGACTGAGGCAGGTGAAATTATTACTTTCTTGCAGCGATTAAACCGACTCGTGTCTATTCGTCGCATAAGAAATGATTTGTGTTGCCTACTGGTTCCCCCGACAGTCGACGAAACACGAGTCTATCTAGACGCTGCAAAAAAGGAATAAGTTCACCTGCCTTTGTCATCTCTGTTTTATTTTATTTTTTATTTTTTTCTTATTTTATTGTTATTGTCACAATATATATATAGGATGGCGCAGGGGAACGGGAAATTTTGAAATAACGTCATTTCCACGAATAAATTCATAAAACTAGTAATTTATTAACGAAAGTGCATGTATGCAGCATGCCATTTATGTTTTTACAATCAAAATGTCCAAAAGTGTCTCTTTCCTTTTTAAAGATAACATCGGAAAGATGTCCTCCCATTCGGCGTTCGCACTCTAACAGCCTGTTATGAAAACTTGGGGAGTGGCGGTGATGTCTTCTTGTTGAATGTTCTCTTTCAGTTCATGGATTGTTGCAGGTCGTGTACGGTACACCTTGCCTTTAAGATACCCCCACAGGAAGAAGTCGCACACACTAAGATCAGGGTATCTCGCAAGCCATTCAATGTCACCGTTACGTGAAATAATGCGTCTTCCAAACAATTGACGAACTGCTGTCATCGAATGTCGAGCAGTGTGTTACGTGGCTCCGTCCTGCTGAAACCACTTGTTTTCCATGTTAAGATTAAGCTCGTACAGTCTCGGTGTAGAGAATGTTTGAAGCATTTCAACATATCGAGCGGATGTTACTGTCGCTGAGTTACCATCCTCACGTGCAAAAAAATAAGGGCCGATAACACCATGACATGATACAGCACACCATATTGTGACCTTGTCGCTATGTAGTCGAAGCTGGTAATGCTGTCGAAATATTCTCTGCGCGGCAGTCGCACCATCACCATTTTTATAAAACGCTGTCACAGCTTCTGCACGTTCCGCACCAGTCCAACGATCCATGATTACTAAATGGCAATGCGTTCACAACAATTGTGCGACGTTACGAACAACTGCCGGCTCTACAGTGCTGACAACTGTAACGTACAAAATTACCAGTTCCCCTGCGCCACCCTGTATAATTATAATGGGTGATAAGCTTTTAAAGCTTGCCATAACAGTAGGGGCTTTTTTAGTGTGTAAATTGTGTGTGTAAATTGTGTGTGTAAAGTGTCCCACAGCCTTATCATTGTCAGCTCCTCTCCATAAAGGGTGAAGCGCAGTTGGTTGTACTCCAACTGCGAATAGCGAAAACGCCTTTATCTATGCAATGGCATGATTTGACAAAAAAGAACTAACCTCAAAACTCCTTAATCATTCAAGTTTGATTAATCTTGGGATATATTTTTTTAATACTACAATACTTTTTATTATTTTAGTTTATTAATTAAATTTGAAAATATATGGCACTCACTTTGTTTTCACAATCTAACGCCTTACGATTATCTTAGATTATTACTCGAGTTGGTTCTTGACCTATCCCATTACGATCTTCCCAAATCCATTGTAGTCCGAACTAGATACTGACTAGTGTTTCGCATGCAACAGTCCATTCGTTAGCTGCGCCGATGGTGGCGCTACCTAAGATAATCAAAGGCAATTTACATCTTACTAATTTCTAATTTCGCACTGTAGAATGTCATTTCTTATTTTCGAAAGAGCGAATTCAATTTAAATCTTCCGCGCTTAGAATGTCGAAATACAACATTTTCTCAGTGTAAACATTTGTAAACAAAGATACCTTGCATAAAATCGGCCTATTTCGGCTCAAATATTGAAAAATACTTACTCGAAGAAAAAAAGCTCTCTCTGAAAATGTGAAAATCCAATATGGTGCCGATAAGAAATAAGTTGACGATGGCTTGAAAAAACCGAAGCGTCATATAAAGATTTCATTAGATAGAAGATCGAAGGTTGCCTGGAGAATGCTTCTAGGTTTTCCTGCAATGTCAAATAAAGGTGCTAGAAGTAAAAGCAAAAAAAATTTACCGTTTATTTTCTCTCTTTTTATATTCTCTACGTTTATCATAGGTCCATTTTCCGTTTAGGTGCATAATAAACACACAATTTAAAACTACATTCAATACACACAATGATAAACAACATAGTGAGAGAAAATGAATTAACCTGTTTTATTACGAATAAATGAATGCCACATTGAGCCAATTATCTTGGTGATTAGGTAACTTAGAAAATGCATTTGAAAGAATGAAAATACTACATACTCTACATATCTATTCGCCCGTTTTAGGAACTACAAATGTTATTATTATCGGTGTAGGTTTAAAACAGAGACAGATTGAAAATATGATGTAGGCGAAATGTAAATCTTGATTAAATACCAAAACCTTAAATTGAAGATTCCCTGTGAAGGACACTGAAAACACAATTGATGCCGATAAGTACACTCCGCCAAAAAAGTATCGCATAATTTAGTTTTGAATCATAAAAGTATCGCATAATCTTTGTTTGTAGCATAAAGTTGTAAATATACTTTAATGCGCTCTAAGATACAATTTCTATGATTGTTTAAATAAAATACAGGCCAAATAAAAACAAGAACTCATACTTGAGATTTTTATTAAAACAAGAAATTATAATTTTGGAAAGAAAAATGTCATAACAGTAGCTTTTAATACCGAGTATTGCCACCTCTGGCTCTTATGACCGCTCGCATACGGTTCGGCAGAGATTCGATTAACCTCCGTATATCAGCCTGATCCAAATTCTCCCACTCGTCACGGAGAGCATTTTCTAGTTCATGCAGGTCCGCCGGGGCAACATTTTGGGTTCGTATCCGTCTATGAAGGAGGTCCCACACGTGCTTGATAGGGTTCATGTCCGGACTTACCGCAGGCCAATCTAAAACTGGAATACCAACATCGTTAAGGCATTCCTGGACGATTATCGCAACATGCGGTCGTGCATTATCGTGCATTAACATGAATTCGTTGCCTATAATTGGCGCACATGGTACTACATGTTCTTCTAAAATGTCCGTTATATACCTGTGGGCAGTCAGTGTACCTCTGTTTACTGATACTAACTCTGTACGACCTGTTAAACAGATGCCTTCCCAAACCATAATAGAGCCACCGGCGAAATTAGGACTAGGTCTGATATTACACTGCGAATAGCGCTCACCGTCTCGTCTGTACACTGAGATACGCCTATCTGAGGTGTAAAGACCAAATCTTGACTCATCTGTGAAGAGTATATTGGCCCAGTCATTAATGTTCCAATTTACATGTTCTCTGGCAAACCTTAAGCGAGCCACTCGGTGGTTCCTAGTGAGACGAGGGGCTGTTACAGCTACTCTAGTTCTTAATCCACTCTGTCGTAACCTATTCCGAATAGTTTGAGTACTCACACGAGTATTTCTGACTCTAGTTAAGTCGTTCTGCAATTGTCTCGCAGTTACATGTCTTCGACGTAATGTTTGTAGTAGTAAATAGCGGTCATCTTGGCGAGTAGAACATCTTGGACGACCTGGTACAGGTCTTCTACTGTAATTGCCTGTTTCCCTATATCTGGCTACGGCTCTAGAAACACTTGACTGATTGATGTTCATCAAATTAGCAACGTATGCTTGAGATCGTCCATCTTCGATTAAAGCAACTATAGCAGCCACTTGTTCTGAAGTTAAATTGCTCATTTTAGTTTTAAAAGCGTTGGTGCAGAACTCAGAAGACTTCGCACTTTAAAATTTGTCCGTATAGGAAGACTTTCAATAAACAACTGAACAAACCTTACACATATGCATTTTTCTAAATGTGTTCTTTTAGAACAAAAAAAAGTAAAAAAGCTATGTTCCATGATTTTGTTAGTATTTTTATAGTTCACATACACGAGGCAAACTTTTTGTGAACGTATAAAAATATCTTGGTTTACAAATGCCCTTTTTTAGTTTATGCGATACTTTTTTAGCGGAGTGTAGTTCATATGTAACATCTCGCTATTTACGATAATAGCCATGTTCTTCACGCCATTACTTACATATAACAATGATCATATTCAACTGACGCAATTGTTGAGGAACAGTTGTGACACCGTCTGCTAAGGGCTTACGCCACTTGTTTGATCGAATGGTACATAATCGTTTAAGGAAGCGGACAGTCATGTCTTCAGAGCTTTTATTTTCCGCTACTAACCTAGAATATGTTAAGCAGTATGACGTTCGACATTGACAGGAAACAAAGTCCAGAAGCTGAACTAATATGCTTGTAACAGCTATCGCGACCGCGACCAATAAAGATTACCAAAATACTGAACGGTAGTGGTCGTAAATAAACCGACATACCGAAAACTGATTTGACAGAATTGACACAAATCTGTGTGAGTCTTGTGAATATTAAGATTGCATAAGACGGTTAATTAAACGACTTCCAATATACTCATTACTATCTTGAAACATCTCAGTAGGTTATTATTGATTAAAATGTAAAGGAAGTTGATCCCTCGAAACACTCTGTATGGCGCTGCTCTCTACCAATATTCAATAAATATCATTAGGCAAACGGATTGAATGAGCATCTGACAATAATCCAAGAATTTAATCCAAAATAATAATGAAGTATTATTGAATCTAAACTGAATGGACAATTTCATTTATTGTTCTTTACAGGCATATGTAATAATAGCTCAAAGGAAACACCGTCATTTTAGTCGCTGTCCATTCAACTTGCACAATAAACATTATTTAAGATGAACCCAGGTAATTTACAAAGCGTAATTCATTAAAAATAACTGCGGGCAGCAATTACAACAACGGTGGTACAATAGCTTTCGTCGAACGAATAGATAACTTCCACTTCTAAATCGTAAGAAAGCGCACATCATTATTTCACCACAAAATAAATTTACAAAATATCTCAGACTGCAGAAACATATGTCAATATCTAAATGTGTTGCAAGAAGAATGCCAGCATCAGCTGCACACCCCGTCTTAATAAATGCCCCTAATTTATCTACAAGTAAAAAAAAAAACATCTGAAAGGGCGTGTCGGTACCGAAAAATGTACCCTCTTCTACTAACGGACGTTTTTTGCCGGTCATTAATGTTTCCACCAAAATTAAAAATTTAAATGTTGGTAACGATTCTAGAACGCAAGACACACATACCTACCTACCACCAACGTACAAGATTGCCAAGGAACTCGGCACCTGTACATAGGATAGAACTAGGTACCTGAAACTTACATCTAGTGCTTTAGTTAGCAGAACACGTAACATTTGACCATCGATATTATTATATCCATTGGCGACTCGTTAAGGGTAGCAAGGCTATGCTTTTGCTAAGATAAAACATTCATTTTCTTTAAATATTTCATTTATATATTAGAATTTTAGAAGCGCGCATTAACACCACTCATCTCTTTCAGCTTTGCCGCTCATGTTTTATTTTACTGAAAATTGTACCACGTAACTGAATTACATTTCTATTGTGTATCGTTCCAAAAATTGTTACTAAATAACTAAATACTAAGTAACAAAATATAAGTTGCCCTAACCTAGAAACCTAATAAGTTTCGGTAATAGAAAAAAGGCAGATAAAAAAAAAACACTTTATTGTTTCTCAAAATTCTTCTTTAAATTCTATGCAAGATTGCATTCCAGGAAACCAGTTGTCGAAGCAATTATTCGATTTATTCAATTTAATAAAAGGAAACAAGAACAAATCACTAGGCGATAAGTTAGGCGAGTACGCATAATGAGTTCTTAATTCAATGTTATTCTCCTTTAAATAATCCATTATGCGATGATGCGCCGATGTTTGTGCTTTTTTCCTGATTTCATCGAAGGCTTGAAGCAAACAAATTGTTGTATATTAATCAGCGTTTACTGTTCTTCGACTCTCAAGAGCAATGGTAACAGGAGGCTCAGTTCTTCGGAAGAAAAAAGCAATCATTCTTTTGAAGCGAACAACTCTTATTGATTTTGGTTCACTTCAAAACGTTACTGTATACGTTGGCTGAACCATCGCGATTAAATTTTTCAATCATTTTTTTTGTTAAATTATGTGAAATCCAAGGGCTGCAAGGTTTCTTCATTACAAGATGCCTTATGTTTGACTTCTATCAATGCCCAAGAATGCCCCTACCTCTTGATATGTCACATGTTGATCCGCTTCGATCATTTCTTGCGCAGTATTGATGTTTACCGGAACAACAACAGCTGAAGGACGACCTTCACGAAATTCGTTACTTACACTAGAACGTCCTCGGTTGAATTCTGCAAACCAGTCATAAACTGTGATCTTGGATGGTGCTTCGTCACCAAAGACATACGAAAATGTTCAGGACAAATGTTGAAATTGATTTCTCTGAAACGGTGTTAATACTAAACTACGCGGCCGATTTTTCTTCTGTCAATGGTGTTTAACACACTAAGTATCAAACTTTAAGACAATTAAATTGGAATATACCACCTAGTGATTAATTTCGGAAATTTTTAGGATTTCCTCGTTCAGTAAGGATATGAATTTACATCAACGCGACACGTAAACAGTAAGTTGTAAGAGGTCGTAAAGTATTCTATTCCTCAAACTGACTCTTGGTTGACTAACTAACGCTTTAGAAAAGATAGCCCAAATTATCGATGTATTAACCAATTACTTTTTAATATAAAATTGTTATTTAATTGCAAAGAGGAATAAAAAATAAATCAGAATAGGGCTATCTTCTTGCTTTTTAATTTCTGCTGGTACATGGGATACATTGGCACAATTATTATGGAAGTTTGTAACAGCAAAGTGAGCTTGTGTACCCTGCCCGTTTGTATCATATCGTAAAATATCGCACTTATTTAATCATTGAAACAATGAAAAATATGATTTTCAGATATCTACTATTTAGCAATTTAAGAACTATTCTTTTATTTGCGCTAGTTCAACTATTGCATATTTTAGTAAAATTTACTGTTTAACGAATGGAGAGATCCCTCTAATCGCTCGAAATTCTAGTAGAAAGTCATACCTACAACACTACTACAATTACCTCATTTTCTCTCAGTAACAAAATCCTCAATTTTTGTTAATTAATTTAATAAGTTAGATAACATTTGGTGAAATATCGTGTAGCATTATGTATCTGTAGTATACGCCAGGAACCTAAGGGCAGTCGTCAAAATCGATATTCTCGACGAACATACACCAAACAATGCGAAGACGACTCGTCCTCAACTATTATGGTGGCGATTTTTTGGGATTTGCAAGACATGATCTTAATTGATTGTTTGGCGAAGGGAAGGGCAATCACAGCACAATACTACAACCTACTGGATCGATTGGATGCTAAGCTGAAGAGAAGAATGTTCCGCGTAGACCCGGCTCATTTATAAATGCAATGCTAGTTACGAATTGGTGCTCCATCTACCGTACTCGCTAGATTTGTAATTTCCTTCTTTTCCCAAACTTGAAGAAATGGCTTAGCAGAAAGCGGTTCAGGTTATTGCCCGAACAGGTGCTATTTTACAGAGTTCGACAAATTCTATTATTTAGATGGCTTAAAGACGTTCAAACGCTGGACTAAGTCTTTAGAGCCACATCGACAAATAAATTTACTAAATGCAAAACAGTCACGTTGTCTTCCTCAACACACTCACACATCTCCGATCGGCGATCGATGTTTGCATTCCGATCGTACGATTCGGACGCACCGTTCGAACTTGCAACCCTACAAACCCTGATAAATGTCAAATAACAGCTTTAAATCTGTAATCGGTGATTCACAGTGCCAGGAAGGCCCAGCGCACACTTGTGCATTCACTTCACAAGGCGTTCCCATAAGGTGCGTACGTCAGAGATTCTTAGAGTTTTTAACACATCAGTATCTGTGATGGTAACGCATCTGGCCGTAATTTTTATAAGCGTTAAACTATTAGTGTCAAGGTTATTTACTTTTCAGGTACGCTGCCGTTTAATGAAAAATGAAATATAATTGTTCAGATAACTTTATGAAAAGTGTCTTCTAATTTTCTGCTTTTTGTTTTTAATAACAAATAATGTTCGAACTTAAAAAGAAATAAACGTTTGTGACACTTTCACCACTTGCTCTTGCTCACAACATTATTACTTAATTTTATCTAAACCCATTTATTTGTGCAATGCTACTAACTACAGTTATATATAGATATATTGCACCATGATCGCACATTAGAAACGACGAGGTCTATTCATGCCTAATATTAAAGTTGGCATAAGAAATAAATGGATCCCATATGTAAAGGAATAATAGTGATGTTCAGTTGCCAGAATAATGTTCATCGGCGTGTGAGAATGAGATAAAGCCAATCGAATGCCCAAAGCAACGAGAGAGATAAATGGCAACTCGGTTATTCCATTTGAGGAGCAAACAATGAGATTATTCACACACAAATACCTGCGCGTCGCTGCCTTTCCAACTGTCGACAATAGAAAAATTTAGATTTGTTATTTTTTTCATCCCCGACAGAGTTCCCCTCGTTTTACAATCTTGCGCCCACTTTTTACCTGAATATTATGAATTTCTGAATTATATGAAAAGTCATGTACCCTCTTAGAAATAGCTAGGCCCTAAGTGGAGATAAACGTCGGATTTAAACTTGTTCGACTGTTGATGTATATCTCGCATTTTTAAGTCATATTTAATTCGGATACGTTCCATTTCGATTATTTCACTTTACCGGCTGAGAAGGACGTATGCACTCCTTCTCAGCCTATAAAGTAAAATAATACTCACATCTCCAGCTTAACTATTAAAATTGCACTAAGAGCTTTTGCTTGAGAACATAAATTGCTTGAGAAACAAGTCGTTTCATTCTTATTTCGCAGTATGCTCTTTTATATAGGGAGGACGTTATTAAATTGTATGTACCTTCGAAACAGTTCAAGCAGTTTTTGCAGCACCTTTAAACATATTTTGAAATGTTAAACATTAATAGTCCATATACTGCTGATGTTTCCCCAATATTATGTAAAAGCAATGTGTTCGTATAAATAAATAAAGAATTTTCTTTTTTTAGGAAAACAGAAATACATTTTTAATAAACTTCTCTTCTGCAATACCAATACCTTTTACAAAACCATCCTACGTATTGTCACTGTTATATAACACTGAATAAAAGAGCATTGTTGTTATTTGCTCTATTGTAATTTAATTAATTTAATTTTGTAAAAACTGGAGTGATGTAATCTGCAATAAGTAAAGATAGTAGATGACGATAAAGAGACAGGTTGTTGAATAGTGAATTCCTATTCACTCTTCATCAGTGGTTCCTCTCCTTCAGAGAGGATCTCTGAAACAGAGATATTATTATTTTACTTCAGATATCAGCGGTATTAAAGTCTTTGATTTGAGCACTAAAAGACTATTTGCAGAAAAAATAACTTAATGTTATTATTTTGTAATCAATTTAATGAAATTTGTTTGGGAAGAACAAAGTATTCATGTTGAAAACAAAAAAAAAAAACAAAACAAAACACAAAATTGAACCAAAGATCACTGAAAGAAACGAAGAAAACATTAAATATCGAAAAAGGAGCGGAAGAAGACCTTACACAATAATAGAAAGTTTCAAACAGGATATTGCAAGAGGATTTCAACACACAGACACGTACATACATACCACACAAACAGTATTAACTGTAAGTACATTTATCAAAACTTATACGTAAACCCTCTGAAAACAAATTTCTCTAATTTATTTTTTTCTGGACATTATCAAACGTATCTTAACAAAAGGAGGAACATGCGTTGGAAAGAAGCTTAGCCAGAAATCCAAGCATAGCTCATAATTCAAAATTATGAGCTATGTACAATAATTCAAAAAATCCCCGATACGGCATGGTGTCGAACAGTGCGATTTCTTATGCGCGAAGATAGGAAATGTGTGTGCACGCAGGAAATTACTATTTTAAGATCGCTTTTCAAAGTTTTGGATGAATTGTATGGAACGCTCTTGGCACAAACGCGAACAAGAGGGGCCAGTGTTTGGGGGCAGGTTGCGTTTTGTGTGAAATCTGCGTTACCGACTGTTAAAAGCGAACAAGTTTGTGGAGCCCTGGAAAACAATAAGACTGGTCAGTGATTCATTTCTTTTCTGGCATGAAAAAAGGAAGAGAGGTTATTTTACGAGTACCGTGCACGGTATCGCCGAACATCTGGTTTTGATGAGGAACAGCCACGTCGTCCCATCGAGGTCTTTGTCACGAATCAAAGCTCAGTCTGCAAAATAGTAATGAGCCCTCATTAAAAAAGAAACGAAGACGATTCCATCAGATAGAAAAGTTACGGCAAAGATTTTCTTGGATTCGCGCAGCACAATCTCAATCGGCTATCTGGGGAAGCGAAGGACGAACATGGAACAGGACTATCCCGATTTACTGGATTGATTCCACGCTCAACTAAAAGGAAAAGGCACTACCTACCGGAGGAAAAAGTTACCTACTATGAATTCATGATAACGCTGCTGTCCGTTGGTTAATAATTGCGATAGCAAAACTAGTTCAGTTGCGGTACGAAGTCGTGCCATCCACCGTATTCGCCAGATTTGGTCCTCTGTAACTTATCTCTTTTTACAAGGTTGAAAAAATCGCCTCGGATAGGTTAAAAAGTTGAAACATCGTTGGGCCAAGTTGTTACAACTATAGGAACGTTGTGCCGAGAAAAGATTTACTAAACACGTTATTTTCCTTTACACATGTGTTCATCATACCATTCTCATGTACTTGTAATTAAAAGAATAATTATATCCAAACGTGCTAACAGAAAAGAGCTGTAATTTGCCTCCATCCATAAATATATTATGCAAACACACACACCACCTATGGTGCCTTCAAAGTAAAAACATTAGTTGCACTAAAATATTCTAGTAGCGAAGAAAAATAACACACGCAGCGCACACAAAATGATCATGTTGAGAAGTAACAATTGTAAATTTTATTTCAATAGAAAATCCAAAATATGTTACGTCTTGCTTTATTTTGAAAAGCTAGCTTCATTGATATTATCAATATTGTTATCATCAGAATATGTTGAAGTCAATGTCATATAGTAACTTTCGTCCTTTATCTCTAGAACGCTAGTTACGTTGATCCTAAGATTAAATAGTAGCGATTATACAAATAATAAAAACAGTAAAACATATTAGAAGCTAAACAAAAAGCCAGTAATATTGTTTAGAAAATCTTGTAAGAATAGAAACGCAGACTATAGAAACTAACTTAACGACAATGTAAAATCGCAATGTTCTTGATAAATAATAATTTATAAGTAACTGTAGTAAATATAGACTGATGTTTCAGTGTTTCTCAACTTGCCTTACGTTCGAATGATGCGTGTGTTTCTTAAGTTATCGAAATGAGAGAACGCAAGTTCTCAAATGCTAATTGTTTTATAGGATAATATATTAAGAACACAAACGGGAATCTAACAGCACACGTAAAAACAATTTCAACGCGGCACAGTTACGGATGCAATAAATAAATGAATTTCGTTATAGTCAAAACACGGATTTATTGTTAAATTCTCGTAACATGGTGTAATAAGCCAATAGAAAACAAGTAAAAGCTTCATGTGTTAAAAGTATCATATGTCATCCGCTTTTAGAAAAGCAATAACATACGTCGTGTGTGCACTTGTGTGCGTTGGAATAGAAGGCCGAAAGCGATCTACAAATGCGGTCACTCAATACTTAGAAAAGTTCCACATAACGAGGTCTTAAAGTCAAGTTAGCTATGGTTTCCGCCAAAACAAAATTTATGTTCATCTGTTTTTTCTTGTGTAAATGTTCACCGTAATGGAGCTGTGCATATCATTAAGGAGTCGGTTGCGAGCGATTCTGACTTCTATGAAATGCAGTGGTAAATGCGACAGTAGTATCGGGTTTAACATTCATTAAGCAATAAATGTATATTTTGGATGTGACACAGAACTAATATATTATTTATGTTCAATTATCACAAATGCTTTTAATGTCTAAAGTTATTGCTCAACAGCCTACATCGCATCGAACTTATAAGTGCGAAGAATCCAAAATTTCTATAAAATATAAAACAGAAAATTTGAATACCAACGAAATCTATTGTGTATGTGAAATATCGCTTCTTCAACATACAGTTGTAACTTCTGCGTAACTATGGATATTACAAAACATGTATATACAGTTGAGCTGATGTAATAATTTTGTTGTAACATAATTCCGTTTACATTTGCGTTTGTGGGCTTACAACTATTCAATAAAGTATCAAACCTACACCAATTCAAATATTAGTCTTCATCCGTATTAAGAGACTTGTTGAAATGAGCGAAACAAGAAGAAAGAGCTTATCGTTCTGAGAATGGAGTGAATTTTAATAGAATCAGTCAACAAATGCGTAACTGTACATAAGAAATCTTATATTTTAACAAATACCGGAGGAACAACTTATTTCGCAGATTTCTAATTTTCAAGCGGAAACTAAGATAGAGATAGTTTAATCTTTTCAGTTCCACGTTTGATAAAACAACGCATAGAAACTATCAACTTAATCAAACTTTTACATACTGGTAAACGCCGCACCAACAATTGATGTTTATTATAGGCGTATTCGTAGCTGACGCGGTAAACTATAATTTTCAGCTGTAACGGCTACTGCATCTACAACACCAGCTTCTTATTCTTTCAAGATCTCTAAAAGAACCTGATTAGTGCCAAATTTGATACTAAAATGTTGTTCATGTATAGAAATGTATTAAAATTTGGGATTTTGTTGGTAATTAATTGTTTTTTTTTTTTGAGAAAAATTTCATCCCTATAAGGAATCGAACCTGACGCCGGACGGAAGTGTTAACGTTGATTCACTGACTTTTCAATACCTAGATGTTAATTATGTGCGAATGTATCGTAATTCGTGTGTTCGGTACAAGCTCGAAACAACTGTCCTGGATTAATCCCGGATTAATTAAACTTATGTGGTGCTTTAATTACTAAGCTCTCCAGGAACGGAAGTTGATTGTTATATTCTTCTTCTACGGTGAATCTAAAAGTTTCGAATTTTGAATTAAGCTCTGCGAGAAAATCCAGAACAGCACTTTTCCTGGTAACCCAAATTCTAGGAGAATATGCGGCGTCATTTCTCATACACGATCGTTTCAAATTCGACCTTCGAGGATCGATACATCCTCGAAACAACTGTCCCGAAATAATCAATTAAATCTGTGCGATGCGGAGTATGCCGATACTTTTGTCTTGCTTACATGAAGTTCGTTTTTCTCCGGTGTTCTGTTAAGGACTAACCCTAATTACTCAGCCTTTATAACAAAAATATTTTGTAAACATTCCAAATGTCGAAGCTAATTAATTGAAAAAGTAATTGAAAAGTATTTTTTTAATATTCTCCATTTCCTCTTTTCTATCTCCTCAATTTACTGTCAACACTTATACAAACTTTTATAAGCAGTTATCGAACGTCTATCTTTTGCTGTCAAATTAAATCGAAGTTACGATAATTTACGGATTTTTTACCTTTATAAGTATACCGTTAGCTTTTAGAGTAAGTGCTATTTAAATCATTTCTACTTTTAGAGTGAAGGAAATCCGAACTCGGTAATCATGTGTAATGCGGTATAAAAAATTATAATAGACGTCTAATTTTAAAACACATTTCTGTATTGATTACTTCCTCTTCCATTCTATTGCTTTCTTGTTTATATTAGTGTTACATGAAAGCACATACGAATCGGATATTATTTACCCAAATTTGTTCTGGTAGAACTTAATTCTAACATTATTCCCTGTATTATTTCATGAACGGATTTCAATATAATCTAATTGGATACTATACCTTCAAAGAAAAGTACGCAAGAGCACGATATACGAAGTGTCGTTTGTATTTGTGGTTATACAACGCGGACGCGCTAACGCAATACAGAATAAATTTAACTTGCGCATGTTAGTTACTAATTTAAGCACATATTTCCTATTCTTCCTATCAATCAGATAAAGAAGTTCATGTAAATTCTTATCGAGGAAAGAAATAATTGGTAATACAATAAGCAAAGATGGATAGATTTATAGAAGTAACAAATTAGACCTAAGCTCATTCACAATCATTAGGAAGAACATAGCGGGGCATAAATTCACTACCAACTCGTTCTTCATGAACGCCTCATCTATATACATACATGGTACGCAGCTCCAAATTCTAAAGGTAATAAATAGTCAATACGGTCTTACGATATGATACATTAGATTAGAAAGAGTGCGTACGTCGACCACGATCGAAGAACTAAAATGGATCTTGATTTCGAACTGCTAGACTTTAATTAGAACGGCGCTCACAGCTAGTTAGAGCTTTGTACTGTGAATAGAAATTTTATATTTAAATACACATTTGTTGCTGATGTAATTAATAATAATAGTAATGACAATTTTATTTTTGTATTGAAACCAATTCAGAAAAAGAAATTTTCTGTTTTTTACATATAAAATAAATTGCAACGGTGAAGGTATATTCATAAAAACGAATAGTAAAAATATAATTAGCAGAATATCAAATTTGCAGAAAAGTGCAAATAACAATAATGCTAAATAATAAATAGAAAGCATAGAAATGGATAGAATTCCTGGATATTACTGCAACCTCTATCCATCATTTCCTTCACAAGATCTCTTCATTCTGCTGGCAATTTATTGTATGATTTAATTTTCCAATAGTCGGGCTTTATCGGGTTGGAGCTTATCAGACGATAATACGGAACTATTATGATGACGCAAAAGTAAGTAGTAAAGTAAAAGTGGAATATGCCTCAAAACTTCCATTTAAAGCTTATTTCTTTCATCTAAAGCTTTATTCTGGTTGCCGTTGCCGTAATGAACACATACCTCAACCGATGTGCCCCAAGAGAGTAACCAATAGCAAAGTTACGACTGAAAGTTTGCTACATATGCAGATATTGCTGCTTTATGCGTGGCAATACACTTTAAATACTTAATAGCGTTAAGTGTTGATATCACTTCGGTTTCGTATGTAGACAAAACCAAAGAAACGTATCGTCAGCTTTGTGCAAGTGTTCGTGGTACAAAATAGGAAATCTTGTGTCGTATTACTGTTGATTATCAATTTATTTGCATAAAATCAGCAGTATTCGTATTAACGCATCAAAGTTGCATTGACATGTGACAATTGGGATGAAGATAGACACCCGTCGCAGAGCTCAAGGCATGAAAATATGGAAATCGTCCCGGTCAATAGAAGTAAACAGATCGATAGATCAAAAATTAATTTGACAGAATCTTCATGATTTTAAAATTAATTACAAATACAAACACCAATGTTCAAAAATTGGTGGATGATCACATCATATCAACCAGAGCATTATAGGTAATGTTATTGGTGATAGAGTAGTCTTGACATGTTTATACAGCTATCCAGTGCAATACAGTTAGACGCATTTTCGTAGCACTGCTTCCGATGCTTGATTGGTTAAATCTCAAAAAGCAATAATTTTCTTTTTATGGGAAAAGAGTGTGAAAACTTAAGAAAGTATTCAGCGTTTGCAAAGAATGTTTGATGCAGAATCTAAAAGTAATATAAATCGGTGGATTGATCGATTTAAAACTGATAAAACATTATTAGAAGACGGTACACGCAATGGAGGATCGTCCCAATCTTTCAGCCTGCTGGGTATTAAGACTGTTGAGACCGCAACAGAAAGTTAAAACTGGACTTGTCGTCAATTTTAAGAGCTATTAGCCCGTTCCGGTGATGAATTTTGGCAACGGGTAGTAACCACTGACAAAACATGGATTCCTTATTTCAGTCGTCAGTTCGATATTCTGAGATTGCGAAGGGATTATACGTATGAATTATCTGCCAAAAATTTACTATCGGGACCACTGCGGCAGGTATTTTCCAGAAAATGGCCTAGAAAGTTGCATGAGCAATATGTTTGTAACAAGATAATGCAAGATCGTATACCCCAAGAAAGACAGATGATGTTTTGAGCGGTTTAGGGTGAGAATTGTTCCTGCAACTACCTTAGTCCCAGTTTTCCTTCACGGGGTGTTAGATTTAAGTGTTTAACCGACGTAAAACTTGTCATAAATAGGTGAACTGCAGAGACACAAAAAGAAATTTTTAGGGATTTAGAAAAATTAGTTTATTTTGGGGATAAATGTATTTAACTAAATGGAATTTGTTGTAGAATTGATGAGGGTTGGCAAAATAAAGAATTATAGCCAAATTGGAAATTTTTGATAATTTTTTCTTAACTTTGATATGATTAGTAAGACTAAGATCTCACTTATCGTTAAGGCGTTAATATAATGAATCGATATAACGACAAGATATCTATTAAAACACATTCTAAACGGAATACGTAGCGATAATCACGTTTTCATCTTTCTTAGAATAGGATTATCGCGTTGCTAATAACCTGCGGAAGGAATAAAAAAAACGAAATGAAATATTTTAAAGAGACTAAAATTGTTTATTTCAACAATCCGTCTCCGCCATAGAAGGGCGTACTACTAGGCAACAAATTTTAAATTATAAATTATAAATTAATTTATAACTTGAGAAAGAATATTTAACAAACAAAATTGATTATTAAATAGGAAATAACATTACAGAATAATAAATAATAAAAATTGCCATATTTGAATAATTGCTAGTTAGTAAAAAAAAAAATATCGTGTTTGTAAATAAGAAAATATGGAAGAAGAAGAGAGCGATCCTTATTTCTTGATCCTTGAACAAGCGTACATTGAATTTCATCGGAAAATTTTACGTACACGTGAAGTTTTGTGTTTTGAATCTATGCAACACGTGAGTCTTTATTTCTTCTTAATTAATTCGATCGTCGCCAATACAGAAGGATACGTAACAATCCATTTAGAAATTCTTGCCGTTGCTATGACAAAATAACAAGCAGCTATTTCGGTTTCACTGCTTTGGTTGATCTAATTCGCCTCGTGATCGCTTTTGTATCCGCATCAAATAACGGTATTTTTCAACAAGAGTACATGAATGAAAGAAAACACATACCAAGGCTCAGCGTACGTATAACAGATTGGCATAGTTATTATATTATGGACCAGAAATTTCAATTAATTAGTTAGCGTAAATCTTAAGCGTATCATATAATCATCTACCGTTTGTCAATCAGCGAAATATTGATGTGTACAGATTTTAGCTAGATCATTCAATTTCTATTAAGGCTACCGCAGTATTCGTTAGTTTCCAAGTACGGTAGTACATAACGAGTTTTCGAGTTGTTTTTGTTTATGAGTTTAACTGACAGATTACAGGGCGCATGAAATACATTAGCGCCCGAAATCCACATTAATTTTTATTTCTCTACAGATGCATATGGACTTAAGCTAAGGATTATTTAATTCAGAATGTCTGTATTGCTTAGAGCTCTTGCTGTTTTTTCCTATTAACGATGTTTAGAATATCGCTTAGAATCAGAGGTAGCCGTTGAAATGTGAATATCGTGAATATAAGTTATTGGGATTCTAGAAAGGAAATTACTTTGCAATGTTTTGAAAATTTATTCTCTTCAACTATTAATATATAGCAAACAAGTTGTATTAATTGTTTATCGGAGATAAAGTATTGAGATAAAAATGACTGAAATTATTACGAGAAACATTATTGAAACTGATTAACATTTCTTACCTTTGTAGTGCTGTGATTACGTAGTCCTGATTAGGATAGTTACACATACTTCAATAAGTTGTATGTGTCACGAGACCAACGAAACAATCAAGTCGGATTTACACGTTCCATGTTCGTATAATTCATATTGTAAAACTGACAATTTCTTGTTTCATTCAATCAAAAGTAGAGCATCGTTAACGTCATCGTAGTTGACGAAATAGCTTTGTACTACATAGAAATACTGTTGTGAGAACAATAACCACGCAAATTTCTAACTAATTATAATTGTAAGGCTTTTAATGTAATTGTTTATGAATTGCATCGATCTATGAGCCCATCTTTATTACGAAAGCGGTTCAAGTAGAAGAAGAGATAAACCATGTGGTATCGCCAGTGTCTCGTTTCTAGGTTTCCTTATTGTCGATTTAAGCAAAAAAAAAGTGAATTTCCAGCGATGATTAAACACCTACATTTAGAAGGCGAAAGAGATCAAGGCTGAGTTAGATGAAGTTCATGGCAAGTCCGCCTCTTGAGGCTTGAGAAATGATTGACAATACCGAGGATATGGTTTTGAATGATCGACGAAAGTGGCCGAAATAGTTGCGGCCACAGGCATATCGCAAGGGAATAGCGTCTTCAATTTTGCACGAAAAATTGAAGGTGAACAGATCCCAGCAAGATGGGTGCCGCGTTTGCTCTCAACAAAGAATAACCCCAATCGTGTGGTCTATTCTAAGACTGTTTTAACGCTTTTCCGTTGTCATCCTGACGAATCTTTCCGTCGATAAAAAACTATTGACGACACATAGATACACTACCACTACACGCTCAGAAATAAAGAGACAGCCAAAATAATGGGTTCTTGAAGTCAGAGAGAAGAGAAATCAACCCGCGAAGTGATGGGCTCAGATTTTTGGGACGTACATCTACACCGATTACTTAGAAAAATGACAAACAGTAACTGAAAAGTATTCCGCGTCGTTATCGAACCGGCCGAGCGAAGAAATCAAAGAAAGAAATACGTCCTCATTTGAAAAAAGGTCTTCCAAGTGATAGAAAGAGATAGAGTTAAGTGGAAATTAAGGAAACAAAATTGAAACTAAACGAAAAAATTAATAAAAACCTACATAAATGTCTTTTTTTATCTTTTTCTAAGAACTGATTGAGCGACCCTCGTAGTAATTATATAAATATAAATATAATAAATTTCCAAGGGTACGTACCCTAGATTTTTTGACCATCGTTCAACTTTCGTAATTTGTTACGAAACTACCCTCTACTAACCGCCGGCCTTCCGATGCTTGATAGGAAACATCAAAACACAGTATCCTCTAGGTAAATTGACCGACAGATCATAATCCCAAATGGAAATTGTGAATTCGCTCAGCCAGCTTAAGAGTGCTTAAGCTCATGAGTGCGATGTGTGGTACAACTAACGGGCGGATTATAAATTTAATTGGAGCTATGCAGCGTGATACCGACACGATGAGAAAGATTCTCCCATCATTTAACTGCTGAAACAGTTACATTAAGCAGGATTCAACTTAAAACATCAACATATCTATTAACAGGACAAGAGCGGGAAGTAAAGAAGATGAATCACTACGCAGTCTCTGTAAAGGAAGAACAGCCTTTTGTATTATTTTAGAATGCGAATATAAATTTTAAGCAATTCGCGGTGACATTCCTTCAATATTTTATACGTATTATGTTTAATTTATCCGTAAGTTTCTCCTCACAAAAATTATAATTCCAATGTAAAGATAACGCTACAAACGAACGTTAATTTATAGCCCCTGTGTACAGTGCAGTCTTAAGGGTGAGGGAGCCATGTTTTATGTGGTAAATTTATTCATGAAGCGGATCATAAATTAAGGGTGGACTCTTAATGTTGAGGACTAATGTATGCAAACCACTAATTACTTCAAGATATTTTAAAATTGACGCTTATCTCATGCATATAATGAATATATCTCAAAAAACGGTACAGAAATTACTGAATTAATACACTAGCTAAGTTTATTTTTAATGTACTAGAAAAGATGGAAAAGATAACAGCCACGGGATACGTGTGCTGATATCTCGACTTCCTTAATACCAATTACTGGTTTACAAAAACGTTAATTGTAAGATGTCTATAGCAATGTATTTAGTATTAACAATCCTTGTTACTATTAAGCAACGTAGTATTAAATATTATAAACTTATAACAGTTGCATATTGAGTAAAACAAACTTATAGTGACTATAACGCATTGGTTGGCATTAAACCTGGGACAATATTCTTTAGTTTGCTCATTTATTTATTTATTTCTATTTATTTATTTATGTATTTGTCAACGTCTTCAAGTCACAAATTAGAGAATACTCTATATGTGCTTCTGTCTTTAAACAACTCAAACGAAGTTTGAATTCAAGTTGTTCCGGCTTGTTTATAAATGCAAATAAAAAGAATAAATATCTCGCACTAATTTGTGTAGACAAACCTGACTTTGTTTCGTTACTTTCTAAAGCAAATGGAACATTACTTAGCTACGTAAATTTAACTATACTTTAAGTCTTGTTTTCGATCTTGTTTTATAACTTGATACGAAGATACTCCTAAAAATATCAAGCCTCAGCCTGAAAATTGCGTTATTTGTGAAACATATTCTGTTAAGATAATCGCCCATACGTTGAAAGATTTTGGATAATTGAAATAATTGAAAAGTAATAGGCCAATTTCAATTTTAAGATTGGCGCTGTTTATTTGGATTGCACCATCATTTAACTAATGGTGGTCGTACTAGCCTAGTTGAGGATGAAAGATTACAACCACCACCGATAACGTCGTAAAAGTTCACCAAAGGGTACTAGACGAGGTTAGAAAAACGGCGGAGGTCTAAAGGAACGTGTTTATCATATATTGACTGAAGTTCTGGGCTTGGAAAAGCAATCCGCGAGGTTGATTAACAACTGTAGATGTAACTTGGATAGACTTGCATACTCCAGGAGCTAGGGCACTCCTTTGCGAGGTATAAATCCTCTCGGAGAAAATCTGTTGGGAAAATGATTGCAACTGCTTTTTCCTAAGAGTCATGGAGTGTTAATCGACTGATGAAATGCTACGCATTATTGTTTAACAAGCTGGAAGCGTAAATTGCGGATAAACGGCCGAATTTAAAGCAAACGAAAATTTTGTTTCGTTAAGACAACATCTCAGTGTTCGTCCTGGCAGAAACCCACGAATTGGGTGTTGAATTTTTAAATCATCCATCTTATTTACTAGTTCTGCTCCTTTTCTAAAAGCTTAAAGCTTCGCTTGGAGGATAAAGACTTTCATAAAATGAGATTTATAAACATATATTTTGTAGAACAAGATGCGAACTGTGTGTTGTGCTGAAAACTTTTTAGACCACCCTCGTAATTTTACTTCTTAATGTCTTCGAGGCTATTCAACGTAATCTAGAAATAAAATGTGCGATCGGTATGTTGCGATTTCGCGGAAAATTTCAACATTTTGGAACAAAACGTCACACCAAAACAAGAAATTTACATATTGCAAGTTCTCGTTCGATCCCCAATACATGTCGTGTTCGTCGAATAAATTATATTTAGATATACTACTTTTTTATATATCTTATACATTAATTTACAATGGCATTTGTGTATTGCTAGGCGAAGTTTGTTTTATCGAATATATAAACGTATTCAGTAAAAAAAAAAGGACAACTTAAGGCGGATGTTACTTTCATTATAGACACAAAAGAGGAAGTGGCAATTTTCCGTGATATTGTCATATAGATACATTTCCAACGTTTTTATTCGGAGTTGTGCGAACAAGGAAGTAAACCAAACTTTCATGTTTATAACACAAGTCATTTGTTTCTATAATTAAAGCATTTCTACCTTACCATATAAATAAATATGATATTCTTCATAAGATGATCAATACTTAAGAGATATTAGTATGCTAG
This sequence comes from Oryctes rhinoceros, assembly GCA_020654165.1. Taxonomy (NCBI): domain Eukaryota; kingdom Metazoa; phylum Arthropoda; class Insecta; order Coleoptera; family Scarabaeidae; genus Oryctes; species Oryctes rhinoceros. Next base: position 3,974,253 of record JAIOKQ010000018.1, on the reverse strand, counting down.
CCATAAATCTCAGATTATCCTCAATTTTAGCGCAGAGATGATGTTACAGTACGAAGACACCTGCTGACACAACTGACACTATTTTCCTTGTATTTCACCAGCCTTCGCGCATGTAAGAAATTATAGGTAATTTATATGTAATGGATTACAATATATTATCAAAACAGACACATTAAGTGGACATCGTAATTCTTTTAATACCTTTCTATCTTTCTCCATTTATATAATTTCATCCGCGAGTACATTTATATGTTAATGTCGCTTAACGTTTGCGAGCGCTTCTTTAAGAATATATTGCGACTTGAGCGACATTGCTCCGTTTATTTCTCATCCGGGTGAAGAGGTAGAGAAAAGATTACCACATTAAACACATTAAAATATCATGGCCTACCAGTAATATGTTAAAATTCTAATGCTGACAGCAATTTTATGGTATTTAATAGGATCTCCAATCGCCCCGTTTTCTTTCTCTCTCGCGTCGTCTCTCTTCAATGTAGACCGAGTAAAACAGGGAACACGTTGTTGGATTGTGTCACAAATCGGTTAGAACTTTAAACATTTACATATATGCTAAAAGTCTTCATTTCTTTCAACAGTTATTCGAATAAATTTGTTCGAGAAGTTATTGAAAACAATGCCATTTCGTTCCTGGTATTAATAAATTTTGTTTAAAGGAATGTTTATTGTGCCCGAAGGAAAACTATACGAATCAGAAATTGAGGGAAAACATATACGCACATCTTTCGTAATGTTATTTTGCGTCTACAATTACTTGAAATGCTGCCAAGTCCGAGTGTGTTAACAAATAATTTGATGGTTCTTCTACTGCGTCTTTTTATAACTTCATTTATAACTTATTACGCTTTCGTAAGTTAACTTTGGCAGCCGGCATTCACTAAATGGTACTTTCCTAGTGTAAATAAGTAAACACAGTAAATATTTCAGAGCTCGTAAAGGGAACATCTTCTGCAGAAATTTCGGCGCGAATCAACACAAGCACGTTAATTCTAGCAAACTAAGCAGGTTTTTTTGTACAGATTTAATATTAAACTTTTGTAATTGTTCACTGGGATTGTTCTAGTTACAATTGTACGAGCTATAGAGCACGCGCTTGTATGTTTAAAATGAATATATTCCAATAATTAATGTACAGTCAACAACTAAGCTACCGCCAAATAATTACGTCAGCCATTTATATGAAAACTGCATACTTTTTATCCAATACGTACAACCCTACTATTGGCCTAAACTTCACAATGATTACAATGCTCCATTTAATACCATCTAACGTAAGTACGTAAATTTGCGATTGCGAAGATAAGAATTAGGAAACATAATAACGCGCTTCTGCCTCTGACTGGTTGAAAGCGTTCGAGTCCTGCTACGGGCAATAGCAACTTCTTTGCCGGGGTCACTATTCATATATACATCACGAAGTAACCGGCATTTCTACCATAGTTCCCAGCTCACTTCGTCATCAATCTTAGGCTTGAAGATTCGAAGACCGAAGTTGCCAACCATTAAAATGAGGCCTCCTCTTTTCAAGGCAAATGCTGAAGTCGAGCCTGGCGTCCTGAGATATCTAGCACGCTGCATGTCATCTTGTGTCGCCTATGGTCAGTAGATGGCTTTGCTACAAATTCTGATCGGATCTTGTGTGGAGTGTGCGGTTAAACTAATTCCCCCCAAAAATCCGAGGATGACTATTTCAACAATTTGGTTGTCAATGATGAAATCTTATCTAAAAATCTTGTTACTCCATGGTTCCGGTGCATTATAGTAGGTTTCAATAGATAATATAGTTTTATCAATGCACCACTCAATGTTGCTTACTTACTTGTATCTTTTGCAACGCAAATCTTACCTAGTATGTGCACCCTTTCCAACTTTTGTTTGTAAAAACGAATTTCAAATTATTGCTTTTGTCCCTTCTTACTGAATAGTTTTCTGCGTATTGCAGAATGTTTTGTAATGTAAAAAGGAAAATGTGTGAAATCCATACCATATTCGGCATATTCCGTACCCACAAGCAAAGGATTGTGCTAAGCTTATATTTTTTATGGACGAGGAAACATTCACCTGTAACGCCATTAAAAATCGATGAAAATCCGCAGTCGAAGATAATTTTTAGCACAACTTTTCCGTAGATGTATGGTGTGGTAAGGTCCATAGTTATTTAATAAGCCTATTCATATTAGAAGTCTTCCTCGCGCTACTTATTCCTATGCAGCATGAATTACAAGCTCCTCTTAATACCAGAATGCAAATATGTTGGAGCTCTGCATTTCATAGAGAAATATTGATAAGTCCCCAGAACTTTGAATTGCACGCGGTACTCCTATTAGTTAGCCTCCAAGATCCGGAATGGGGCTGGCTGAAAAATGAAGGAGCATTCGGGATGGGCTAATTCGATGTATTAGAAATGCTGCAGTCAATATTAAAGAAAGACATAAAACAACTAAAGATGCAACAAGCACTCTTTGTAGACGAGGCACAAAAAGTTGATGGCGGTATCTTGAGTGTTGAAACCAAGCGTGTTCGGGATTTGGACCGTGCCATGTCGTTGTTAAAATAAAAACTCGACGTTTCGCCCACAATCGGTATTCTGAATGTTCATTAAAAGTACGGCAAAGATTAAAAACAAATAAGAATCAAATAACATATGGATTTTCTTACATTACATACATACATTTTTACTGCTGGAGTTAAAATTTGGTCCGTTCCTCCCAACTCGCCCTGTATTTTCAGCGCAAAAATGCTCACATGCATCAGTTTTTTTGAAAATATTTTTCAAATTATGTACATCTTTTTGGTTTATTAGTACAGTCTTAATAAAGAAACTGAATAAAATAAAAAAAAATAGTTTAGCACTTAGGGAGTGCTTAAATAAATAGTAGTAAGTCCCAAACTAATCAGAGCTCCCAAAGTTTTACCAAATAAATTACGTCTGATTGCTCCGCGAGCAATCTTATTGCCAAACCTAACACAACTATTGTGGGACCTTTATGGGACAAATACAGTAAAAATTATTTCACACTAATGCAAATACAATCATATTTTCTCAAAAGTAGTTTCTACACATGGATCATTACTGCGCCAAGGTGTTCAATCCTATTTTTCTCCTAAGTACACTCCGCCAAAAAAGTATCGCATAATTCAGTTTTGAATCATAAAAGTATCGCATAATCTTTGTTTGTAGCATAAAGTTGTAAATATACTTTAATGCGCTCTGAGATATAATTTCTATGATTGTTTAAATAAAATACAGGCCAAATAAAAACAAGAACTCATACTTGAGATTTTTATTAAAACAAGAAATTATAATTTTGGAAAGAAAAATGTCATAACAGTAGCTTTTAATACTAAGTATTGCCACCTCCGGCTCTTATGACCGCTCGCATACGGTTTGGCAGAGACTCGATTAACCTCCGTATATAAGCCTGATCCAAATCCTCCCACTCGTCACGGAGAGCATTTTCTAGTCCGTGCAGGTCCGCTGGGGCAACATTTTGGGTTCGTATCCGTCTGTGAAGGAGGTCCCACACGTGCTCGATAGGGTTCATGTCAGGACTTACCGCAGGCCAATCTAAAACTGGAATACCAACATCGTTAAGGTATTCCTGGACGATTATTGCAACATGCGGTCGTGCATTATCGTGCATTAACATGAATTCGTTGCCTATAATTGGCGCATATGGTACTACATGTTCTTCTAAAATGTCCGTTATATACCTGTGGGCATTCAGTGTACCCCTGTCTACTGGTACCAACTCTGTACGACCTGTTAAACAGATGCCTCCCCGAACCATAATAGAGCCACCAGCGAAATTAGGTCTAGGTCTGATATTACACTGTGAATAGCGCTCACCGTCTCGTCTGTACACTGAGATACGCCTATCTGAGGTGTAAAGACCAAATCTTGAGTCATCTGTGAAGAGTATATTGGCCTAGTCATTAATGTTCCAATTTACATGTTCTCTGGCAAACCTTAAGCGAGCCACTCGGTGGTTCCTAGTGAGACGAGGGGCTGTTACAGCTACTCTAGCTCTTAATCCACTCTGTCGTAACCTATTCCGAATAGTTTGAGTACTCACACGAGTATTTCTGACTCTAGCCAAGTCGTTCTGCAATTGTCTCGCAGTTACATGTCTTCGACGTAATGCTTGTAGTAGTAAATAGCGGTCATCTTGGCGAGTAGAACATCTTGGACGACCTGGTACAGGTCTTCTATTGTAATTGCCTGTTTCCCTATATCTGGCTACGGCTCTAGAAACACTTGACTGATTGATGTTCATCAAATTAGCAACGTATGCTTGAGATCGTCCATCTTCGATTAAAGCAACTATAGTAGCCATTTGTTCTGAAGTTAAATTGCTCATTTTAGTTTTAAAAGCGTTGGTGCAGAACTCTGACTTCGCACTTTAAAATTTGTCCGTATAGGAAGACTCAATAAACACCTGAACAAACCTTACACATATGCATTTTTCTAAATGTGTTCTTTTAGAAAAAAAAAAAGTAAAAAAGCTATGTTCAATGTTTCTGTTAGTGTTTTTATAGTTCACATACACGAGGCAAACTTTTTGTGAACGTATAAAAATATCTTGGTTTATAGATGCCCGTTTTTAGTTTATGCGATACTTTTTTGGCGGAGTGTAGAATTGAATCGAATTGAATATTAGAAGTCAACAATACCAAACTCTATTCCGCCAGATGCATTTTATTTTTAATCTATTATCCGCAGCATGTAAATAGAAGTATCTAGTACTTGTTCCAATAGCTATACGGAACTGCTGTCCATACGAGCGCGCACACATATCTCATAAAACAAAATAGCACGGCAATAGCTAAGGCAGTTTATTGTTACTGACAATAAGACGGGCACGCTAATAATTGGCCTGTAAATAATAATAAAGAACATTTTCGGTCAGATGACGTAAGAGAAAATATAAATTAAGCGTAATAACAACCATCGCAGTCATAAACGTGAATAAATTAAATGTCGAAATACACTCTCATTCGTAAAAATAATAGCAAGAAAGATGGAATAATCTTGCTACGAGTTTCCTTGATGGCTATATCGGTATCTCGCTCGCAAACGCAAAGATGTCTCGCTCGTTTTTATTATTACCTGTGTAAATTTAGCAATTGAATAACAAATTTTATTATCCAATTATGTAATTCCACTTTAATTTCATTTAAATGTATTCTCTCTTCGGTTCTCGCCGTGCGTGCGCATTTGCATTTCACCTAGAAAGAAAAAAATCCACTAGCATTCTTTTATGGAGGAAAAGGAGAGCGCTAGAGAGTCAGCCTTACACGTGTGTGTCCACTTGAATATGATATAGTTCAAAACGTGTCTAAGAGAGAGACTTAACGGGTTCAATTAATGTCCTGTTGAGCAATCTAGAATAGTGAACGATTTAAATAAAGTTAATATTAATGGTATTATGTGAAAAATACTTGATGTAACCATCACACATTAGTAGTTTTACATATTTTACCGCGATTAGGCCGTTAGCAATTTAAAAGTGGTCATAAATAACGATATATACATGTATGTTAAAGTGATTGCGCTACGCAGAAGCAAAAAGATAGGCGGGTATAATATTTAAAGTAGCTACCATATAAAATAATATAACGTCATGTTTTTTAAAGAGGAAATTTCGAAAAATAGATTATTTTTCGAAATTAATTGGTTAAATTTTGGGTTGCGGAAATGCATCAAGAACACTCTTCCATCAGTTTAAGTTCAAATGAGTAACAAGAAGTGAAATTAATGAGTATTAGAAATTTGAAACGAGAAACTAACCTGATATAGAGATTTTAAGCAATTTTAAATTGGAACCACAACCAAACGCGTGTCGCATGGATGACAGACTCAAAGTTAGAAATTTAAAATAAAAATAAATTATTTTTTTACTTTATTCAATTTTACTGACAAAAAAACGAACGAAAATCAATATAGGAAATTGCATTGAGATGTGCCTATAATTATTCCGAATGTTATTATACGGAAATTTTGTATTATATCAGATGTTGTAGGACATGAGAAGGTCGAACAGAAGAGAAGTTATTATTCGGTACCACCACAGCGGGCTTCACATTTAAAATTGAAAATTACAGATTGATTTGTTTGTTGTTTGTACCTATACACTGACGTTCTTTTAAAATTGCTCGATTGCAAGTCCGATGTAGATACCTTCAGCTTGAACTTACACTCTATCATAATCGGGAAATTAGAGAGTCCATAAAGATCTTTAAACATCCTAAATTATCCACTCGCAGACGTATGGGAGCTCGTCATCTTCAACATGACTACGACACCCAACCAATTAGCGACAGATTTCGCCCACCCACGATATAAAAGCGTGTTGCTCCCGTACACCTGCAATTGATATTCGCCTCAGGCATGATTCACGTATTGAGCTACCGTGATCAACTGCTTCCCGTTTACTTAGCTTCGCCTCTAGCTTGGTTTACACGCTGAGTTACCATCCTGTTGCCTACTATCTTTTCCACTCCGAAAGAAGCTCTATATGACTAATTGTTGGCGAAACGGCTCTGGCCGTAGAAACCTACATTATTTTTTCAAGACATATCGAATTTGGCCCCTCTTTCTTTCTCCAATAATTATTATGAAGTCGCACCGAGTCAACAACGCTAATCTAAAATAAAAACGTTAGAAGGACCGAGGGATGTCTATGATTGCAAACATTCGATATAAATTGGTTCCCAAAGCTCCGAAAGTCACTTTTAAGATGAAGCCAAAATGCCGTAAAGCATTTGGAGAAGGAATTTATAACGCTCAAATTAAATGTTGGACGTGCAAAGCGTTTGGGTAATCGTTGTGAGTGATTTTTTGAGGGAGCTTTCTGTAAAAACGCTGAATATTTTGTGAAATTTTAATTCAGAATGTGACTTGTAATTCCTTGTGTAATAGAAATGGAGACTGGCATCATTATCGACTGGTTTTGGCAACAGAATATTGCATACAAAATCATGAAGGGTCTGAGCAATATAAAAGCGGAGCAGTCGCCTAATCACCGCTACTCTGTAGAAGGCGAACAATGTTCGCTGTCCGATCTCTTATAAAAATTGCGGAAAATTCGGGGATTTTCAAAAGAAAGCTGAAGCTAGGAAGTTACCTTATCATAGGTGTCCACTTTCCCAATAACGCGAATAAATGAAAACGGCTGCAGAAACCTTGCCGAATACATCATCGTGTCAGCAGTGATCTATAAGAGACCGACGAGATTTTCACCGTCGACCCGCTTCACAACTGCCAAAATCCAAGATTTTAACAATTTTCTTGATCGTCCTACTCCTACAATTGGATTTAATATACGAACTTGGCCACCTAACTGAACTTGGATTCTTCCAACATTTCCTGCTTTTTCGCGGCGATTTAAAGTTTTTCTCTCGCTTTTTTGTAATTTCGCACTGTATGTCACATGTTACCTTTTTTGGAATTGTGAAGTCATGAAACATAAAATTGCGTAATTTTCCTGCAGCGCTGTGAGCTGTTGTGTGATAACACTATCAATACATGTAGAAGATGCCATTTCTCCATCATACCAGGAATGGACTGTACAGGGTAGTTTAAATTTGGTAATTTTTAAATCCGGGTCCGGCTTGGATCATCAAAAAGTTTGTTCGGGCGTTGATTAATAGCTGAAGAGAAACTTCGTGTTTTTCAAAACAAACGGTTTTCTGACAAATTCTCTGGCGACAGTAGATGAGAGTAGGTACCTCTAGACCTATTATATCCATGCATGTCCTTCGAAAACTTGCGACACTTGCTAAGACCTTTGTATCGGCACAGGCCTCGTGCGTTGATCGTTTCATTCTTCAATGGAATTAGGCACCTCGGATCGATTAGCGTTCCCTGTCTGTGAAGAGCTGTTTTCGGGATTTCTAATCAAGAACGTTTGGTCACCTGATCTCGCCAAATGGATTACGCGATATGGTTAAACCCAGAGCAAAACGTCTCGAGAAGATGATGCTTCGTAGACACATGAGAAGAGGCACCAAGGAGCGCCTAGAACTAAATAATTATTGGAGCCAAGTACTTAATTTTTAAGCTACTATTGCCTTAGATATGCATAGATTGTTGTACCTTTTAAATAAGAGAACGTTTTGAAGAATATTGCCGGGCCTGTATTCCGTAAATCTCTCTTAATATTATCGTCCGCTAGTTATCGTTTTAATCAAGTACAATTAGGAGAAAATAAATATTAAGAATACCCCAGTTATCCTGTTTTCTACATATACATCTGCGATAAATAAAAAAAAAATACAAAAAATACAAAAAAAAAAAAAAAAAAGAAAGCTTCCTATTAAACTCTAATCACTCGTAGTTATTAACTAAAGATGCATTACATAAATTTCCTCACTTTTCACTAAGATGTGATGTTAAAAAAATACAACCGAAATGGTGCAAAATTAACAAATTGCCAAAAGTGAGTTAAGAAAATGCAACCGCTTAGGAAATATCGCGTATGTCATTTATGTTTTCCCATCCTGTAAGAGTTGCCATCGCCAAATTTACTCTATTAAGTTTTTAAGGCTTTAAAGGGCAGAAATTAGTTATTATGCTTGCCGGTTATTGTTAGCACGTCCTCTAATTCTCTAAGTCTAATTCTTCTAAGTCGTAAAGAGATCACAATAACCGCGCCCGACTCCACAATAACTAGTAAACAGTATCTATATCGATATATTTTTAAAGTGAAACAAAATAATAAAGCTGACTATATATATATATATATATATATATATATATATATATATATATATATATATATATATATATATATATATTTCTTTTTATTATTATTATTTATTATTATTTATTTCGCTTTTATTTCTTATTATAGATAAGCGATGTCCATTCTTTCTTATTTTTTGCCATTCTTCTTGCATCATTCCACGATATCCCTCTTTTCCTCAAGCTTTCTTCTATTGTGCTATCATCATCATGTTTTATGTTTTTCTTGGCCTTCCTCTTTTTCTCTTGTCTTGATCTTGCCAGCCATACTCTTTTCGTCAGTCTTTCTTCTTCCATCCGTACCATATCTCCAAACCATTTTAGTTTCTGCCTCTCTGTACTACCCAAAATCGACTCTACTCCTAATTCTTCTATGATCTTCTCGTTTTTTAATCTATCCGTTCGAGTGACCCCTTTAACCGCTTTTAAATATTTAATCTCCAACGCTTGTATTCTACTCTTAGTTTGATTATTTAAATGTTGTGTTAAACACGGTTATTTTTGTCTTCTTTGAAATTTCCTTCTTTTTTATAAAAGTGTTGTTCAGTGCATAATATAGTTTTATTGCACTTTCAATTCTGCCGTTAATTTCTGCTTCCTCTTTACCTTCGTGATGTATATTTATTCCGAGATATTTGAATATTTCTACTTGTTCTAAAACCTTTCCATCTATATAAATTATCATCTTCTCATCGTGTCTCCCTATTGGCATGACTTTACTCTTCTCTACATTTATCTTCTAATTTCTCTTTTTTAAAGCTGTTTTCCAAATATTCAAGTTTGCTTGTTGATCCTTTACATTCCCCGCGTACACTACCAAGTCGTCGGCAAAGGCACTTTCCACGATTTCCGCCATCCTCATGTTTTTATACCCTGTTTGTAGTTTCTTTATTTGCTCTTTAATTTTGCAGAAATAGAAAAACTTACTACATTCGCATAAAAATTCCGAAAATTGATTTAACGTATAATCAAACGGTACACATGGAAATATGCATATTTTACATTAGCTTTACCAGTTCGTTTAGGCGAATTGGTGTCTTAATACTCTAATTTATTTTATGTAATCCGTTATGAATGCAAAGAATACTGCTCTTTGTTTTAAAAGGAAAACAACAAAGACAAGTAATTCTACCTTAGCCAATTACATTGCTGTCCGGATCTCAGTACCAATTAAAGCATTTAATGTTTTCTCTATGCTAATTTTGTCATTGAATGTCTCCTGTAAGATTATAAATCAGTGACTATTAATACTACAATAAAAAAGGAAAATATTTCGGTTGTAATTACCGTGACAGACTAAGCCGCATGAATTCCACGAATACATTCTCATGAGTTTTTTAATGCTTCTTCGCGACAAATATGTACATTTTTCTTCATATATTTGGATATGGGGACCGACATAATGTGTGTACCTTAACACTAGATACACTGGCGTGAACGATCGTTCTTAGTTTATGGATTTATAATATAGAACGGATGACGAAATCAATTAAGACTGCTGTTGCCGAGATAATGTATTTTCATATTTATTGAACTAAGGAATGCACGTGTGCGTATGACAGGCTCACAGAAGTACACACAGTTTATTTGTTCGAAAATTTTGAATAATAATGAGCTGCGTTCAACCATGATTCCCAACGACTTTGGTGGCTTGGGAATACCGGAGCATCGTCTGTGGAGTTCTCGAATTCGTTTGGAAGATTTCAGAAACCCTTTTTCAGTATCTGAAATGAATGCATTCACCGCTGATTAACATTTGCGACTCGTTTGTGACTTTGGTTTAGAGAACGGCCCACGTAATGCATTGCTGTTACGCCCCTGCTCAGAAGCTTCAACAGTTTTCCGCACCGTCCTCGTAATCGCTTCACCAGTACATTTTTGTAATCTTTTGCTTCCTAACAAGATTGGAAAATTCTATTAAAGAAGTACACCCGCCATAACATGTCCAATGGAATTTTTTTTTTCGATGTGGCACTTCGTCCGCACTTAACCGCCATTTATTCGTAACTAAAGCTCGAATTTTTTTATTGTTGTCTTCGCGACAAATGGTGAATTAAGTGACACTTGTACAGGGTGTTTTATAACATGATTTCGAGTCAAAAGTGTCTAATAAACATACGTCCAAAACTGTATTGTAGCTGAGCTAGGGTAATTTGAAATCTGATAAATATCAGATAAAATCTCGTTAAAAAGAGGTTGCTTTATTGCATTAATTGTTAAAAATGCCCATCTAATTGCTGTAGACACATTAGAGCTCTTGTCAAAACTGAGGAATTAGCTCTGTTAGTAGGATCAGCAAGAATACTTTCTGCGACATTTATAATGCCAGAAAAAAGTTGCGTAAACAAGACTTTTCAATCTTCGTCAAAGAAACGCAGTAAAATGATTTTAGTAAACTCTTTCAGATTAAAAATAACATCCAAAATTACAAAAGCAAAATTACCATTGTCATCTTCTTCCTGGATTATTTTGTTTACTTTTCCAAGCTTTTTTGAATGTGGTGCTTCTGAGGGTTTGTTCTATGTGACCCCTGCATTCCTTCAGCGACAAGATTTTGTCTTTTCTGTAACGTGCCGAAAAAGATTAACTCTCATATGCGTTGAAGAAGTCCTGTCGTCGATACCTAACCAACCTGAAGCTTTTCTATAAATTGGCCAACATCCTCTTGATTAACATCAACTGCTTCACTGGAAGTTCTTGGATTCTGGAGTTCTTGTAGATGACATCCTCACATGATATTTCTGAAACGGTCCTGACACAGGTGTCTTGACTTTGACTTCTGGCTTTTACAAACCATTCAAGGTAGACTTTCTCAATTTTGAATCTTCGCCACTCAAAAAACTCTTCATGACTGTATAAGAAGAGCCTCCGCATGTTACAATATACACTGTCTAGAGCGGAAATACACTAAGGAACCAAGGCTTTGTAATTAAACTCTCATTTACGTCACCACCAGCCACTACTGAATGTAAAAAATACAATGTTAGGCGTATTATAAGTAATTTTGTCCAGGCGTAAGAATACAAGGAATTATACTACAATTAAAAGTATAAAAGCAAGTTACTTGACATGGTGGGTACATATAAAGTTACAATTTAATATTACTAAGTAAGCTTAAGCTTACGAGGTAAGTAAATAAAGGTCGCATTTGGAATTACTAATACTTGAAGAAGTACAAAAAAAAAACATTTAATGAACAGAAAATAGCAGCTTTGAGCAATTTGCCAGTACTGGGCATATAATTAAAAAAAGGCTTTGATAATTGCAAATACAAAAAAGTAGGACGGCAAAAACTTCAAAATAAGCGCGGGATGCTTAGATAAATTTAAGTAGGTATAACATTGTCAGTAAAAAAGCTTGCAGGAAAGCTGTATCAGTAAAGGAAGACGACGTTCAAAGTTACTGGATGCTGAAATATTATTTAGAAGCTGATGTTTTTAATATTACTCTCCTATCACTGTTTACCGGTTAAAAAAATCACAGTCCGTTGGTATTAAACGAAGTAAAGCAAGAGTGTATTCTTGTACATTTCAGCGATCGCTGCTTTTTTTTAAGAATTTAGGTTTCTCAGTTGCGGATGCAACTGAGCTTCCGCTACAAGGCGGTTTCAAACCGGAAACTTAAATTCTTTAAAAGGTGACGTACATGCTCGGTTGCAATATGACGGGCTCGAAATAATTAAATTGCCACCCGTACAATATGAACAGTATCAGATTGGGAAGGCTTTTGCCGAGTGGCGTCTAATAAAAAATTCGAAGGAGACCCTACCCATATAACTATTTTATAACAATTGTTCAGGTTATCCGTCTTTCTTCCTCCGAACGTGCCTACATTCAAATCTCGCATCTTGAAATTAACAAACTAAACGAGCAATAATTTGTATCGATTTATTTTAAGAAATTTTAAATAATGTTGTTTTTTATTAAATTTATTAAATTGCGATCTCGAATTTTTTTGCTGTGGATTGTCTGTTGACTGTACATTGAACCTAATAACAATAGAGAAAGATGTCAATCTATTACAGTGTGTAATAGAGTTAAGACACTCCATCTACTATATTTCCAATCCTTGGAAACCACACTATTGGAAGTAATGAAGTAGTGCGGCATAGCATATTTGATTGGACGAAGCAATTTACGTGTAGAACCAACAAACAAATCCTTTAAATTACTACACCACTGTCGATTTATAACAGTACCTGTATATGTGAATATTATGTATTACGAACATATAATTAGGTGGTTTGGAGTGCTATATGGTTTCACCATCTATACAAATATCTACCTCTTCTTTCGATATAAACTCACCTATTTGTTATCAGGATAAATAAATACAGATTAAAAAATACAAAATAGAATTATTTATTATACGTAGTTTAGGACTAACAAGTCTGCAGAACGTTGACGCTAAGGATAAAATACTCACTGATAATAGTTTATTCTCTAGACGAAAATACTCAAACAAACAAATCGCGGGGAGCCAAGTTTATTGAGTTTGAACAGTTTTATTTGTAGGTATATCTTGATATCCAATACTTACGTCTACTACAGCGGCAGAATATACGTGCACATCTCCCGTACGACCAAATTAACGCAGCACTTAAAACGCCATTGATGTTGTCGATACCCTTACCATTCGTCCAGCTACTGGATAGGTGACTGCAGGAACTAGCATGGCAAAACATCTCAAGCGTAAATATAATTCATTCAAATTCGTTTACATTTCTAATTAATTTTAGACAATTATGTATTTATGTTTCGAACGCCTACGCGATTTCCGAAATCTATCTTTTCCGGTGGCTGTCGAAGCGAACGGATATGAAAATATAGGATAGGAACTAGTACAAAAAAATGTTTACAATTTCATGTGCGATCTATTTGTATTTCTATGTTAATTTCAAATAAAAAATCCACTTTTCGATGATAAATTTTTACAAATGTTATTTATAAATTCCATTAATTAAATCACAATCCGTCGGATGTCCTCTTTACTGTTATTATTATAATCGTATTGTAAACATAATACGTGCATACATTCATACATACGCATTTTGGCTTCACAGTAGTTGAATAAACGAACGAACGAACACACTGTCATTTTCTAAAAAAAAAAAATAGAATGGTACAGCTCCCATCACTTGGATAAGTTGCACTAACGTAATATTTGAAATGCAATAAAACTCATAAATCAGAGCCAACGTCCTAAAGTGTCGTTAATTTCATGAATATGTAACAAAAGTTAATTAAACGTTTTCATAGTGCAATGATTAGTTTTATATTTTAGGCAAACGAATAACCTCTCATATGTATGTATTTATGTATATCAGGGCAGATATTGATGTATGGAGCAGAGGAATAGATAATACCAAAAAAACACCAAAGTAAAATATTAGCCATAGAAATGAGATTTTTTTTAAAGAATCTAAAATATACGATTATAAAGACAAAATTTTAAATAGAAGAAATTGTATAAACACGTGAAGAAGATGGAAGCACCGAAGAAGCCAGGAGCTAGACCGACGTTCGAAATTAAAATGAGTAAAAAGGAAGCAAGTGGTTGATCAAGAAACACGTTGCTTGAAGAAATAAGGGCATCAGCGATCAGGAAAATAATCATGTTGGAGAAAACGCAATAAGACACGCAAGATCAAAGGTTATGGAGAGAAATTTGTAAAAGACTACTTCAGGACGATTCAATTCCACATATACCCTGTAGAAGTGTAGAATGGCTTAAGAATTACGTATGTCTGCAGTTAACTTCTGTTCATTTCTCACTTAAAGCTGTAAGTTCTTTAAAAACTCATAAAATTTCCCAAAGTTTGCCCTTTTAATGGTTTTAATCACCATTGTTCGGGTTATTTTAGCGATTAGTCATGTATAGAACTGTATTTAAATTAGGTAAACACATTATTTCCGTTTTATTGTTGATATCCGCTTAGGCCTAAGTTTTATTTCTGGGTTTCCGGAATTTATGACATCTTGTCATAAACCAATTAAGCAAGCAGGTAAATTGTAAACCGAAATTAGCTGAATTGTTTGAGCATTTGCTACAACTGTCAATGGAAACTACATTGTTCGTTCTTTATTCTGGAATTTCCAAGAGCAGTTAAATTTCAGGTAATTTCGGTAACGAACAAACATGCCTACATTTCGTCCCTACTAATGATGGCAAGTAGTGGGGACACTTGTATATAAGAATTAGATTAGGTTTTCAAAATATAGTTCTCTGTACATACAATATTCAAAGAAGTAATCTATGTCAGATAGACCTTCACAAAGAATCTATAGTTGTTAATAAACGTATGAAGCGTTAAGTACGAAAGTGTTCTCATTTCGCGAGTGTCCACCCCTTTTCATTTTCACATTATAACTGATAGTTATATGGTTCCTTGAACCTCGGAATAAGAGACGAGCTACCGATAAACGCATCGGAACCGTCACGACATCCAGTCAAAACAACCATCATATTAACTTGTAGTTATTTCGTCCTTCAACTTTTAATAATCAAAGAAATACTGTCCTAGGTATCTTCATAATTTGCTTTTCAAAAGCTGTTTTACTCTATCATAAATAATACAACAGAAAGAACCTTTTGTGAATGCGTTGAAAAATATACAGCTACTTCAACAAAAGGCAAGGAAAGTAAGTTTCATTCTTCTTTGGCAAACTAGCTTCTAATTGAAGTGTCCGTTTTTATAATAACCAAAATCTTTCGAATATAGTTACACTCTTCATCAGGACGAACTATTAAAAAGCAATTACAAATGTGAAATAGCTAGAGCTAACAATTACTTCCAATGAGAGAATTTTTCTGAATATTCTCGTTTCTTCTACAAATTTTAACTCCTATTAAAGTTATTGCGAACGTTCAAAATACTTCGGATTTTTGGTCCGATAAAGTAACCAGAAGACAAACATGCTGAAATATTTGTCAATATTTTGACGATATTATAGATAGCATGAATCAAATCAACTGCATCGATTGTTCCAGCTAAAGAAGTTTGTATTTCACAACACAGAAAAAAACACTCCGTAGTTATTCGCATTCATGCGTTAAACGCCTCGGGTCATTCTCTTGATTTGAATGATGATGAATGAATCTAACTGTAGCTTTACAGAAATGTGCCAACGTGTAACAAGCGTCCTATTTCCATAAATTACAGAAAATGCATCAAATATCTAGCTTGCGTTCACGCTGACATGCTTCAATAACGTGAAATTTGCTATTGTGTTGTTTCGTAACAACCTTACATAAATTGTATATTAACACATCAATGTTTTGAAATTTGTCTTCTTTTCTAGATCTTTTTCCAATATTGTTTCTGCAGACTCCGAACACATTTACAATTCGTATATTTCAACGGTAGTTCTCCTACAATAACTTTTTAATTTTTGAGATGGTTCGCCACTTTAATCCCATCTTTAATATTATCAATATACTATTCAAGTCTATCAAATGGCAGAGAATTTCCTTAGGAATGTAACCGGAAACTACAAGGAACTGATTCAGGATATGTTGGGTTTGCTTTATTAATTCGGTTGCAATGTGCTCTCAAGTATCCCCGTAATTCACTCCCACATGAGTCTTTCCCATAACAGCTGTAGGCAAACTAGTGACGAGCACGACGAATGCTTCCATCAAGATGGAGAAACGACACCAGGTTAAGCAGTCCAAGTCAATGTTGGCTGATTACACTGACCAACAAATGTCAACTTTTGATTTTGCCATAAAATAATTTATACTAATTTCAACAGAAAACATAAATATTTATTTTAAAGGTAGAAGGTCAAGTTAGCTCAATTTTCTTTTATATTTCAATGAAAAGGTTTTTTGGATTAGATCAAAATTTAATGTATACTCCAAATTATTATAACTAGAAATGTGAAGTAATACTGCTCCGTCTCTTATAAACAATATCTACAGCATCTCTTCTTAACATCCAAGAGTAATCTGCTAACATAGCAGGATTCCATTTCCCCTGATACCGTCTTTCCATTCCCATGATGTCTGGGTGGAAGCGCTCACCGTGTTCATTGCTAACGTCACCAATATTTTCCGAACAAAAATCCAAGTGAGAATGTAGAATGTGCACTTTAAGGGACATATTACAGCCAGCAGCGTGAAATGCTTGTAACATATCCATTATTAAAGTTTTATAAGTGTCAGCTTTTTTGTTTCCCAAGAAATTCGGAAAACTTGTACCAAAGAGAGCCAAGCTGTTTTTCCCTTTGCAGTTAATTTGGTTTCAAAAATTTAATCATTTACTATTTCTCGTATCCGAGGTCCAACAAGAATATCTCCTTGCAGTTTCCCTTGTGTTCATTTTGGGAACTTTTCGCGAAGGTATTTAAAACCTTCACGTTCGAGATCCAGTGCCTTTGCAAAGTTTTTCATTATGCCAAGATTCACGTGGAGAGATGGTATTATGATGTTTTCTTTTTCTATTGGAGGCTGATATACATTGCCTTTTCCTGGTATAAACTGTTGTAGTGGCCACTCTTGCTTGTGGTGATGTTTTTCCCTGTCACGACTATCCCAAAGACATAAAAGGCAACAGTATTTGGTGTAACCAGATTGCGTACCCAAAATAGTTGCAATTGCTTTAAAATCTGCACAAATATTCCAGGAATAGTCTTTGCACTTTATCTTTGCTAATAAAATTTTCAGATTTTCGTAAGTTTCCTTCATAGAAACAGCATGACCCATCGGAATAGAAGAATAATGGTTTCCGTTATGTAACAAACTGCTTTTAGGCTGGTCGTTGATGAGTCTAGGAATAATTTCCAAGAACTAGGGTCATGATGTATTCCAAAAGCTTCAGCAAGTTTATAAACATTTTTGCAGTAGACCAGATTACCGGCCATGTTATAAAAGCATTTCCTCTGTAACCAGAGATAAGCCAATGTTGCCGCTTTTCGAATCATTTTTACTTTACATATGCTGTTCAATTTCATCAGTTACTAACTTAGGGTAAAAACCTTGTTGGTCAGTGTTAGTGCTGGAGTTAAGGTATTCCTAAGACGTATCTACAAATATACATTTCTTCTCAAATTTGCGTTACTCTCGAAAGAAAAGAAAAGAAATCGAAATGACCTGGTCCAGTGTTGCAGGAAACTATTGTTCACCTCGATGAAGGCTACAATTACATTCGATAAACTTTGATGACACAATAAAGAAGATTGCCCTTCTCTAACTAATGGAGTTAATTAACTCGCATTATAATTTGATACTCCGTTACTTGCACTGAATTCGTTTTTTTAACATACAACAATATAAATTTCGGTGTGGAGTTCAATGGTGAAGCTAAAAATATTATTGCACTTGTTTTATTAATACGACAATAGAGAACATCGGAGCATCGGAGAATACTCAAAATTTCAACAGTAACTTCTGTTTCATAGAAGTTTTGGAGATTCTTAAAAACTCCACGTACTTACAGCTAAGTACGACTGCGTAGGTTGAAGATGGTCAACATGATAGTCGTTACTTACAATTTTAGCGGAGTGCGATTATCAAAGTAAGAAACTAACGTTTTTATTTGATGTTTAGAAGACGTAGAAGGATAATTCCTTATCATTCACTTAAAGCGTTCGCTGTAATGTACGTACGTACGTACATGTGTAAATAAATAATGTGAGAGATTCAATATAAGAAGATTAAATAAAGATAATATGCCTGAAAATACCAACGCTTTTCTGTGAATGGTATTGGATTCTTACAGATTACATTGGCAGAGTGCGTCTACGGAGTATGAAGACTTATACTTATTGATGTTTCTAATCCGATGCCTGAAACCAATTATTACGCGAACGTGTAAAGTATTTATTTAAGTAGGATATTAAGTAAGTTGCGGTAATTCCCACAAGGTATTTACCTGTACCCAAGATGGTAAAAGCGTGTACGTAAACAATAATAAATTCAAGGAACAATCAACCCGTCGTACGGCCTAAATTAGACGTGAATATAGAGAATTTAAATAATAGGCACCGAGATTATCGTGACTCCGATTCCAAAATAAATTCACATAATCGAGCGTTCCGTAAGAACGTAAGTTTTAAGTCATGCGAAGCCATGATTATGCCTTTTTACATGCCTCTCCCTCCCACGCGCTTTTCGTTTATTTTTGTGTGTACAGCGTATAGTATTTACGAGATACAAAATTCTGATACATAATCTCACTGGGTCACGCCATTCATGGTAAATGGGAATTATTCTACGATTGCGTACGCGATAGTTCTCTTTCCTCTTTTACCCGAATCTGCCGGCACCGCGCATCGATCTCCTTTTGATTTCACATGAAGTAACTTACGATTAAAAATTTCTGAGGAAATATTTGGCACAATACAAATATCGCTGATATTTATGGAATAGCAGCACGGAATTTGTTCAGTGCCACGTACCTGAGTTTGACATTTATAGCTTCCAATTATAGCACCCAATTTTAATAATTGCTTACCGGGTACCGCGAGCCTCATTTATTGACGTGGATTAATTTGGATTCAAATGGTTTAGGACGTGTCCAATAAAACAGGCCTAAATATGAGAATGGACCCGCGAATTATTCACGAAGATAGTTCCTACGATTCAATTAGCGGCGGAAAAGACCGTGTATTAACGAATAATACATTAGAAATCGACAAGCTTGTACTCATACTGTATATTTTCTTTCAATCGTTATCCAGGTTCCGTATTAATAGGAGTGTGTGAAAATGCGCAATGAAAATATACAGCGTGCCCGCCTAGAGCGTAGGTGGAAGATAATCCCTTCTCTGAGCCAGTCAGTGAAAAATAAATGAGCTACATTTGGAAGATAAGTTTTCCACAAGCTGAAATTATGATCTTCTCTTAATTCAAGTCAACTTTTATTGTATAAGTTACTATTCTACTTTGAGATAATTCACATAATCCGGCCGACACATGAAACACCTTGTACGCAAGGGTGTTGTTTTAAATTGCAGCACATAGAAGATGGTAACCATGTTCAATTAGCGCTTATGTTAGTACTTCTAGTGAAACGCCCTGTATATTTTTTCATATTTTAATAAAGAAGCAACTCTATAATTTTTCTATAAACGTTCCCCAATTTCTGTGTTGTCATTTAGTGATTTTTTGCTAAAATGCGTAGTGCTGCGACGTATATACGGCGTTAGTAAAAAGTTCCGGAACGGTCGAATAACTTTGATATTTGAAAATTATGATTTCTGAAATTTATTCACAAGAAGGCAGTTAAAAAATTAAAAAAGTGTCCTAATACAGAAAAATCAAGATACCTTATAAGATAAGAAAAAAGTTGTTGTTTAGTGTTTGCATTCTTTTTGCCGTCACATTTGACAATTTTAAAAGCGTTTTAACTTTTGCATCGCTATAAATTTACTTATTTTAGACATTGACACATTTGAAAATAGCAGTAAAACTTACTGAAGCAGAACGAATTGAGATATTAATGATGCGTGGGTACGGTGATCGTCAACGTTCTTTTGAAGAAGTTCGTATTTTGTTTAATACTGTTTATCCGGATCGTCACATTAGTAAAAGTACGATATGCCGAACAATTCAAAAGTTTGAAACCTTTCGTCAGGTGAAGGATTTACCTAGAAGGGGACCATTAACCCATTAACCATCCATTAACAGCAACAGATGAAGAAACTAGTTTGAATGTGTTACTTACAGTGGAAGAAAATCATCACGTGTCCACAACAGAATTAGGTCAAATTCATGAGATCTCTCAAAAATCTGCTCATAAGATTCTTAAATCAGCAAGAATGAAACCCTATAAAATGTATCCCGTCCATGAGTTAACTGAAGATGATCCAGATCGTAGACTACAATTTTGCGAAACAATGACGGAATTGATCGAGCAGCAGCCTAATGTTTTAGATCACATCATTTTTTCAGATGAGGCCACGTTTTGTCTCAACGGCACTGTGAACAGACATAATTGTCGCTACTGGTCAATTGAAAATCCGCATTGGATTGAAGAAGTCTGGGCTGGTCTTGTCGGAAGCAACATCATAGGACCATTTTTTATAAGAGGAAATTTAACTGGCAACGTCTACTTAAATTTATTGCGAAATGAGGTTGTTCCAGCACTTGCGGCCCTCTTTCCAAATGCAAACATAGGTGATCACCCTGAGGCACATTTTTTGTTTCAACAAGATGGAGCTCCCCCCACATTTTGCCCATAATGTCCGCGATTATTTGAATGAAATTTTTCCGGGACGTTGGATCGGACGTAGAGGAGCAATCGAATGGCCAGACGTTCGCCAGATCTCTCGCCATTAGATTTTTTTCTTTTGAGGTCACTTGAAATGTCAAGTGTACAAAAATCGTCCCCATAATCTTGAACAATTGGAAGAGAGAATAGTTCAAGAAGCTAATCGCATCACTCCAGAACAAATACAAAATTCAATAAAAAATTTTACTGACCGTTTACATTGTTGTCAAATTGTAAATGGAGAGCATTTTGAACAATTATTGTAATCGCAACCTGAATAGACAGGTATCCTGATTTTTCTGTATTAGGACACTTTTTTAATTTTTTAACTGTTTTCTTGTGAATAAAAATAAACATCTTAATACTTCCTGAACGTAATTTTTTATTTTGCATTCAAAAGTGTTAAAAAAATCTGGGCGTTCCATTTAAAAAAAAAGTTGGACGTATTGCCGATTAAACCGGAAGTGAAAAAAATATTAACTGTATTGCATAAAATGCATTTATATTAACTATACCCCCATACCAAATTTCAGAAATCATAATTTTCAAATAACAAAGTTATTCGACCGTTCTGGGACTTTTTACTAAAGCTGTATTTGAATGTGCCCGACACTCGATTACCTTCACACAATCATTGACGTAGTTTGGTTCAAAGATTTCTTATTACATTCGTAAAATAAAGCACACATTTTAACAACGTTTACTCTAAACTTTGCCTCAAGATTCGCAATCGCTAATATTTTTGGAATTTTTAATAGTTTCATTGTCATTTTTATTGCAATAATTGATTACTCTCACTATATTTTTAATTTCAGTTAGCTGGAAGCCGCAAAATAAATGAAAACTACATTGCTTGCTATGTAACAAGTCGAGAATTGTTCCACAATAATTAACAAGTTGTGACAGTACATAGTTGCCAGTATGGGCCGTGGAAGAACTTTATGTTTGGAAAAAAGAGGAAAACTCCAAACTCTTGGAAAGAAGGCCACACGAATCAATAGGTCGCCAGAAAAATTTAAGGAAGCACGTGGGTAGTTAACGCTTATCTGAAAAACATCGATCAAAAAGATCGCACTGCAACCCCAACAACAGCAAGTGATCGTCGTGCGATTTTCCAATTCTTGTGCAAGCAAATTAAGGACAGAGTCGGAAGATACGCTACCGTACGAACCATTCAAAGAGTAATAATGAAATAAGCACGATTGAAAAGAAACAAGTTCCTCCTGCTGGAGCATCATAGATAAGCCCAATTAAAATTCGCTTACAATCATCGTGAATGGGAAGATGTGTGAAGAACAGTTGTCTTCAGTGATGAAAAAAGGGTTAATTTGGATGAGTTTGATGGTTTCCAATATTATTTTGATCATTTGAAATCGGCGAAAAGATTTATATCCCGTCGTCATAGCCGACGAACAGTGGGACTAGAAATTCTGGAAGAAAGATGGGCTGCTGAAAAGTACCTGGAGTTGCTCTAGAAACAAATCGCTAATATTGACTTGATGTTTCCCGATGAAGAATTAACATTTCAGCTTGACAATCTGCCAATTCTGTGTTCAAACACTGTTGGATAATCAACAAATGCGTGGAGGATAACAATATCCATGTTCTGGAATGGCCTGTCCTTTCCGCAAACGTGAATATTATAGAAAACTTATGGGATTAGATGACGATAACAAGTTTGCAACGGAGGAAGACAGTTTAACACTCAGGAGGAATTGGTGTTAATTGTAAGAAGCATTTAGGAAACAATTCCAATAAATTTGGTAATAATTTGTTTACTTTGTTGCCTTATTGCGTGTTATCAATCACTGAGAGTTGTTTTTTTCAGGTAAGAGTAATCAATTGTTGCTTTGAAAATTACCATCAGAGTAAAAAAATCGTCAAAAATTGGTTTTTAAAATTGTTAAGGCAAACTGGCGTTTAAATTTGTACAAGCGACCTAATTTAATAATCTTAATAATCATAATAACTAAAACGATGGTATTCCAACTAAACGTTCCCCATTGTGGTATGAGGATAGTCAAACGTTGGATACTGTATACATACATGTACTTCCAAAGATTTTCAAAGAAAGAGAAGACAATTTTCCTTTATACAAGCTGTAACGCAATTCTTTGAACTTAGTTGAGAATTTCTGACTAGTAATTGTCCTATAGATTTATGTTCTTAATTAAGAAGACCAAAAATTGGGAAGAGTAAAAAAAAATAATTATTTCTTCGAAATACAATCCATCGTTTTCCACAGTATATGTTTACTTCTTAGCCAATACGTGAATTTCACGTCGATGCCACTCTGTCGATTCGTGGGCAAAAACGCCTCGACAAGCGGTTTCTATTTGTAACCGCACAAAAAATGTGGTATTGAACTAAGCAACTCATAATTAGATGAAGTAATTTAAGGAATCATTAGCTTGATGCATCAAAATTATCACTATTAATTAATGCAGGATAACAACTACCCAGTACTTTGAAAATTTTATTTAGCCGATTGTAATACAGCCTTGATTTTATTAGTAAATAAAGCACACAGTGCATTATAAAAACGTTAACATAAACGACCCAAATTGATTCGGTGTAAGGTCATTGTAAGAGTCGGTCAAAGAAATTGGTCTAAATCTCACAATTCGTTGTTGATTTAAAAAGTTTGCTACCGGTTTAGAAAATCGAAAACTTTCAGGCGGAAAAGGTACAAGAAAACAAGCTATCAGTGTCAGGAGCATTTATTTGTGAAGTTAATTAAGTGTCCTCTCAATTCCAAAGAGACATAAATATTTCAACATTCTCGTTTTACTTAAATATTAATATTAATAACAATTAAATATGATTTTTAGTTAAAAATATAAAAACTGATGCCGCATCTTTAACAGATCCTCTGCATTATGTAAAAAGGGAACACTGCTCATCACTTACGACGCTTCGCCAAAATCGATTACTTCTAGGATTTGAAAACAGCTCATGTCAAACCTCATTTCTGCATTGAGCTTGTGCATCGGTCAAATCATCCGGATCCATTCTAAGCTTCTTTTTGAGGAAACCCGTTTTCTTCAGGCGTAGACCAATTGTGAATTTTTGCCTCTTGTTAACAATTCACTTGAATGGGAATTTTCCCAAACTTCTTTTCTAAGGATACCTTCGCCCACTTGAGATGGTCTACTTGTACATATTTCATTGATTAGTCTACTGTGACCTCTACGAAATTTTCCAAACCAAATTGCAGCCACTTTCGCACTTAGACCATTTTTCCAGTAGCGACGTAATAGAGCTGCAATTGCTTTTTCCTCTCCCGTTATAATCAGTAACTATGCAACACAAGAACAAGCAAATTTTTATTACGAATAGGTCAAATGATTAGTAGAAAATTGTTATGCCGTTGTTGCTACAGACGATCAGATACAATGAGAAAAGTTTGTTTATGCAAATCTACAAAAACGTTACCGATCTTTATGCACAAAGACCTATGGGACAACAAATTCCAATGTGTTACTATATCCTCTACTGCCGAAAAAAATGTGCGATCATTTTCATGAATCTATTCACTTTTATTTTATGAAACCAGAAGAAAGAGCAAAAGTACATTAATGCACACAGGCAACGTTCACAATATTTAGAAAAAAATATGGATTATCTTTTACATTAATTAATTGTGATCGATTCATATCGATATATTGGCTGCTTCACCGAACACATAGTCCCAACGGATTTCTATGCAAATGTTGTTCCTTACCGTATTTTATAAGGTGCCTGATATCGTTTCTCGAGAATTTAAAATAGTCTAGTAACCCAATTATGGAAGTCCGAAGGAGCAAAGGATCTGAATCTGGAGAGAACCGAATTATGCGCTGAATTATTAATCAGTCTACTGCTAGGCATATAAACTAAGTTATAGAGTATATCAGAGTGAAGTTAAATTTCAATAAAATAAAAAGAAACTATAGCAAATTATCGAAAAATTACTTGTTTCCATTGGATTTCATTCCATTTTATTAAAAGGCCAAGTAGTGGCGGCCTTTTCCCTCCAATTTTCCCTAGATCCGTTTCTCATTTTCGTCTTAGATAAGATGTATTTTATTGAATACAGCAAACGATTTTTAGTACGAGAAACGAAATTTGCTAACGGAAAGTTTATTTTTATTTCCCTATTTCAAAATTACGTAAATGCATTGTATACGGAGAAGCATAATGGAGTCATTAAGTTGGACCGTCTTCTTGGTAACCATTCGATATAATCATCTTTGTGGAGACGAAAGTTCCTCTCGATGGATTTTCTGAATGTGAATTGAAAAATAAAATAAGTTGGAATAAACAATTTTCGACAATAAATTTGGCGTCAAAATTTCTTGAAAAAATTTTTAAAAAGATGTTACGATACTATTCCAACGAGAAAGCTATAAACATCACTGAAACTGAAAAACTATTTTGATTTCTTATAATCAACAAAATATGGTTTGAAGAAAGAAATATTTAGCTTCCGATAAGATGCTATAAGATGAATAAATAAATAAAAGTGATTCCTTCCCTGCAGAGGATCGCCTGGTGTAGTGGTTCAGCACGTCTGCCCAGCAAGCCAGGCAGTGTCAGGTTCGAATTCTTGCCGCGGCTAACATTTAGCTATGCCGGAAAAATCCAAGAATTCACAAATATCTGCACTGGTGTAATTGGATTTCGTGGGAACAACATGCATAACTTTTACATTTCAGAAGACCGGGAGATCGCTAAATTAGCATTAAGCGAGAGCTTATTAAGAATCAATTTTTCAAATATTACTCTTCGTGGGAAACCAACTTCTTTTAGCTGCCGAGCTGTTATTAATTTTGTAACTTTTTCAAAAGTTTTTCAAATTTTTAGAAATCCAACCTCAAAATATTAAGTCTAAGATAAATAAGCAATTTATTTTAGACCTCTTAAGAGAGCATCTTTTCCCAAATGAGGCGATATATAAACGTCTTAAAAAATTCGAAAAAAGAAAAATGTTTCTTTTTAAAGGAAGAAATCAAATGAAACTGCTCCAAAGACTTATGCTAAAACTTTTTAAAAGAGACGAGATCATTCTGTTATTTACTATACGCTATTAAAGATTGAAATTGAATCAAACTTGCAAGAAATAACTATTAAGTATTTAACAATTTGGAAGAATTTGGATTCATTTGGTCCAAATATCCGTTCCCAAGCGTCTTCTTTTTGCATCTACTGGTCTTAATATTTCAGACGGTCTAAATTTGTGACACTTCCATTTATTTTTCTTCAGCCTTCAAGCCTTCCTGAAACTCCAGTCTTTGTACACCGACACTTAGCAAAATTATTCTAAAGGAAACACACATATCGACATTAACACAAGCTAAATCCCGTTCTCATTCTTGATTATTCTTGTTGTACCATAGTTCTTTAGATTCTTGCTCTGTGTAGCCTGGTGTACTGCCTTGGGGGCGTTCGTCTATATTTTTAACATCTCTTTATTTTTTTTTACTCTTGCAAACTTGCACCAGTATTAAAGTGCAATTATTCTCAGTTGTTTGAAGTTTGCCAGGAGGAAGCTAACTGAACAGGAAGTAATCGTGATAATTCAGCAAGCGAACCATGTCAGAGGAAGCAACTGCGGGAGCGTATGGCCTCTTGCCTCACTGATTAGTTGGGTGTCGCGGTCAATGTTATTCGGGAGTCGATCGCTGCAGATGAAAGGCTTCTAATTGTCTGCGAGAGGGTATTGCTAGGAAGTGACCTACAACCTTCCCTTCTCCTGAAGAAGCCCCAAACGATTGTGAGCAAAACGTGAAGTTCTCCGTTGCTTACTGCGATACTGACCAAGCCCAGAACTCGTTTAGTTCTAATGGATTGTGCTAGTGGAAACCTATGTATTATTTTAGTTACAGCATGCTTTCATCTGATTAAATAACTGAAAATTTGAGAAAAAAATTTCCATTTACGTTAAACCAAAAGGAATATTAGCCGCTTTCAATATTAATTAAGAGCCTTGATGTTTAAATAATTGCTTCATAATGATAACATATTTGTACGCTAATAACATGACATTTTCGTGTCAATAAATCATCTAAAAATTCTTGCATATTTGCAGGTGTAAATTATTAAAAACGTCACGAACCCGACTATGGCGAAAAAATGTTTAAAAGACTAATTTGAACAAATGTAACAACAACGAATTTATTGAAACAAGAAAGAACTAATCAATATTCAATCAAGAGAGGATGTGGTTGTGGAGATTTCATTAATTGTAAATAGATTTATTTAAAATTGTAATATTGGCCTCTAGGATGTTTTACAGGAGACTACTTTATTAAACACAAATTAGAACTAGAAAAGGATCTGACGAAATTTAAATAATCTCCGTGTAATGCTTCGCCCATGTAAGTACACGTACCAAAATTAAAACCCATGTATGTAACCCAAATACTTCAAGATTAATTTACGCTTTATGAATGCTAGGCTAACGCAATATACATCTCATATACGCACGCACACATGCATACAAACATATAGATACTCGCTCTACTCCACTAGCAATAAAACGCATTAAACCTACATTGCTTAGACTATTAAAAATTTTTAATTGGACAACAGAGGCTGACACTGAATAGAAAAAGAGGCACATTGCATGATAGGTATGCTCTTTTCTTTTTAGTTTATGCTTCCAACCGTGCTCAAATAGTCGAATTATTTTTAAGACTGCATTTCTCTCACTAGCTGGTCCGTTCGTTGCCACTCTTACATTTATCAGATTAAGTAACTCCGGCATTATTTTAAGATACATGTTGTATGCGAGTTTGTGTGTATGTGTTCATACCCAGTGGAACCAGTTTTTTAAATTGGTATTAGGATTATAATTACCGGGAATGTTTTAAAGCCTGTGTTTAATGTGATCTTTTATTCGGTTTAGAAAAATTATACATTTTCGAATTACATTTTTTTTTGTCGGGCGGACTAGGAGCATTGCGGAGAACGGTATTCGAGTGAACGGGAGAAACATTGCGCGGAAAAAAATCCAATTTCCTTTTATTAATGGGAAAATTACACATTGTTAATTCGTTACCTGTTAAATTCGATAAATAAACTGATCGTCCAGAACAACAACGCAAATTCCAACGCGAGAGATAATTAAATGCGTATAATTATTTCTTTTGTAACATGTAACCGTTTTCTATTGTGTATGTCGGCCCTCACAGAACTTGAAAATTAAATACAGCAAATGCTCTGAAATAAATGTTTTATTTAAGAACACCAATGACATTCACTTCTTCTGTTATTTGTGCAAACCGAATAAAGCACTTAAAAAACAAAATTATCAGAAATTATCAGAAAATATAATTTGCGAGATCGAATAAACTTCTTATTAATACAATAAATACGGGTGCCGATACACATGTCACAGAGTAACCAAACTTTGAAGCAATTATTAATCATGAAAAGTAGAAAAGAGCGTTGTGTATAATTGAATATTAAGGATGAGAGATTCGTAAGTATCGACTTTTGATAAAAAAATATGAACAAAAATGAAGCATTAATGTCGAGGAATAACTAAAAAATTAAGCTCCAAATCTAATGTTTACCGGATCCTCTCTATTTCAACGCCGGCGGGATTATAAACAGCGATAAAGTAATTAAACTAGAACTTTGCAATATGTTTAACATGAAATTAAAATTACTTTTAACACAATTCACTCACACTGCATCTATTTCGTATTAATTAATGGCTAGTTCTGAAGTTCTCTTAGTACCCCTTTACTTATCTAGTTACGATAGACTTTGCTATCTTTCTAGACCAATTTAAGGATTCTTAATCCTTAATATTTAATAAATGTTATAATATAATAAATGTTTTTTTTTTAATATCAACAACTTATTTTATTTTTACGTAGTGTATATCAAAGTACGTAATCATAGATATAATCAACAGCGATTTATAAAAATAATAAATTCGTTCTTTAGACTGATTCTGATGAAGCCGTTGTATATTAATGTACCTTTTTATTGCGTTTATAAATCTTTTTTAGTCTATCGTCAGCGCATATGCAACCTGGAAATATGCACTTTTCTAGCAACATCAAGATTAACAATTAAACAAAGATTAACATCAAGAAAAGATTAGTTAGACCAAATAGAATTATTCTATCTGTTTGAATATTAGAGACGGTAACAATATATTATAAAGGCTAAAAACGGGAGACTCATCTATATATGCTGCAGTTGGCATAGCTCCAATAGTTGTTATATACACATGAACATACCTATATGGGTGTGTAGCGCTTTCTCACCGATCATATTAAACTAGATTATAAAATATTACCGTATATGTCTTTTCTGAAAGGTTTCGTAGTATTTCGACGATTGTCTACAGCGTTACTAAGATTATATAAGAAGCCCAGAAGAAGCTCCGTGCGAACGTAACCGAAACGTCGGTATTTTGGTACGAATCTCCGTCTGCGGAATTGTACTTCAATTACTGCATACACATCAAACAATATATACGTTCGTTTCGTTACCCTTTAGCTCTGGAAATAAACAAATATCGGCAGGAGTCAAGCTATGTGAGCATCAAAATTAGCATCGTAAATTGCATCCAAAGAAACAAAGCTTGTGCGCGCTAAAGCATTGCATAAGACCGCTTTCCTTTACCGTTAACCTAATTATAATCACGTAGATCTGGCATAATACGTGATTGTATAGGCACGTTTCACGTAATTAGTTAATTAATCCTTCAATCTCTCAGGAAAATGTATTCACAATCTTACTTACAATTAGTTAGGGTTGGACCTTAAATTTACGAGAGTGATACGTATCCTTGGCGCCGCTATTTTCTATTTTGTTTAGGAGCAGGATCGAAGTAGTAATGAAGAATGCCAGGTTTACTACGAAAGTGGCGACTCTCTTCCACTCGGATGCAGCCATATTGCAGACATCTTCTGAAGAAAACTAATTGAATATTGCTCCAATTCTATCATTTCTAATGCTTGTTTATTTTTGCTAAACGCCTAATGAATAATGTGGTGGCATTGGTTGTATTTTCTGGCAAATAGGAATTGCCGTTAATACGAACATTTCATATTGATAAAAGAAAATAATTTTCTCAAATGGTTCCATATTTCGACAAATAATTCCCACTTTCATAGAAGCTCGTATTTGGAATTTTCACCACATACACTGAAATTTAACTGGAGCTTTTGTCAGGTAGTGTTAAGCGCTGACATTGTTATTCATAAATTTGCGTCCAGCTTAAAAGGTACCTCAACGGTTTCCCGTACTTCGGTTGAGTGACCTTTTGTGGCTTCTGAATAATGTCTTAATGCTGTAGGAATTCAGCAGCTTTGAGACGTCCAGGATTTTCTTCGGTTCCATGTTCAAGGGGATTCCCGCGTGTATCTCTTGCGCTCCTAAACCATGTTATATGCTTCGTAGTGGTTTATAAAGTATAAAGTAGTTTCTTTTCCTCACCTCATCCTCTACGTACAGGTACGAATCCTATTTTATGTGGATACTTGTTTCACGGTCAGTGATCAGTTTCGATGGTGGTCCACAATCAAACATCAAATTTTGCCAGCGACTCGCATTTCCTGGTTCTTTTCTTTAATGTTTTTCATACCACTCTTTTAATTTTCACTTTAGCCATTTGCAAAGGAAGGTTCCGACGAGATAGCGCTGCCGCTCTTTGCTTGTCGATGTGCATTTTCACTACTTGGTATGTTGGTATGCGAGGGTACTCACACCAGTTTTACTATATTCTTTCCTCCCAGTATATTTAGTAACCTAACACATTCCCGTATTGCCCATTCTTGATGTTTCGGACGCATTAATGCTAAGTGCTTTTAAAGCCTCTTGGCTGTCAGATACTGTAAAGACCCTGTTCCTTCCGACCAAAATTTTAAACAGTTCTCGAGCTCATTATTGCTTAAATTTCCGTTTGAAATAAGCGTATTGTAATAAAATGGCGTCGAAAATACTTCAACGAATCTATGTCATGCTTAAAAGCAGCACCATATTTTACTGGTTGTGAGTGCGTGCATATACGCGTGCGTTGTTTCATTTCTAATTTAACGAAACCCCATTCTTGGAAAACTAATTTATTAGCAGCAAAACAATAAGTTATATTATGCAAAACTGTATTGAATGTATGTATGCGCAATATAATTTATTATTAACTAAGGGAGAACAATAGACAAACGAAGTTTCTAAATAAAGACAAATCGTATTTTAGCGGATATAATGTCAGTTGTGTTACACCTACTACTCTTCTGACTGTTGATTGATAGAAGTGTACAGGATCAATGACATAAATACATAAAATAACGACGTAGTCACTCTTGAAAGACATCTATATCTGTATATACTCATTCATGAGCGCTGTCGATCTATTTCAACAATTCGAAACGGTAAATCTCAGCGAGACGTGCGTGTATACCTATAAGCCCTCACACGCTGTCCATAATGCCGCATAGACAACTAAAATCTATGTCCATGTAATAAAGATTATAATACTTCTTAAAATGCAATCATTGCGCAATGTCTAATTTATCACATCTTATGACTCAAAATGCTCACATAATACTCGAAGAAAGAAGCAGAATATTGCAGCCTAGCCGTCGGTTAAATTATGGTTTTGTGAACTCAATCACTTCTGATACCCAAGTATAGAGAGCAACTTTCACAACCGCTCATTACTTCCTCTTATTACATGTTATTATTCATGAGCCATGGCCGTATTTTATTACAATGTATTAATGCCTAATAGGAACGTGTCGTTGCTTGGATCATATACATACATACATACATAGGTACGTTCATATAAATACATACACGTCTCGCTTGTGTTCCATCCCAAAAGCGGTCATTCCAGCTAGTTCTCTATAGCTTTTGCATGTACTGAACGTCTACAACAATATAGAATTGCGGTAGCATTCCATTTGTTATTCAGTTAGCCTATCAATATAGTTTATTGAGACGACATTACGACAGCGCAGCAGTATCAAAATACTTTATGGTGAAGACTTATTGAATTTCAATTGGTTGTGCCAGCATTTGACACAACCGATATGCACATAAAAACATTCTTTAACTATTTTTCGGTTTCTACTATCAAAGTTAACTGAGTTACAATATTTAATTTTAGAAGGTGCTAATTTGACACTCGAAAGTGACTATTTATTTGAAGATAACTATTCTTTTTAAAACTAGAAAAAAACTAGTTGCCAAGCCAAATGGTTAACATTATTTCTAAGGTAAAATGTTTATTTTGTTTACATTTACGTTGCTTTTGCTTTTGAATTTCGATTTATCGTTTTTCTTGTTACTTATTAATTTCAGTGTCCATTTCTCCGTGATTGGATCTATATTTGCTTTAAAAAGTTTCGCAACTCCCAATAATATCAACTATTGTAAATGTATTACAGCAACTAATTCTTCTTCTTTTCTTCTTTAAATAGAAAACTTGTAGCTCTTGTTCTTCATTTGGGACTTTTAGAACCGGACACGTATTTACAGCAAAATTAATAATTCGAAGCGACATGGTCAATGGTCAAAAGTGAAATGGCACTGCGCATGTATGAAAAGCTAAGTACGATCTTGCATGAACAGTACATACTGTCCATGAAACTGAATCCTAAATACATCTACCAAAGCACATGCAAGAAAAGTAATCAAATCCACGTATAGAATGTATCAATGAAAATAAATCTTTAAATCTGCTTGTATTAAAAAAAAATTTAAAAATCATTAATGCGAAAGCAAACCATTAATGCAAAAAGGGAGGTTAATATTAATTTTAGTGAGGCTCCGAATAAGTTCGTCTGACTGCGGTCTGTGTTTCCTGCATTAGGAAAACAGATAATTCGTCGTCACCCCCTAATATTCGATACGATTCGATACCGATTGAAGGTAACTAGAAAGCTTCTTTATATCCTCGAAAAGGGTGAATGCCGTGAGTCCAGACTGACGTATTTTTGGATTCCATAAAAGTTAAATTCTTTCGATACTGTAGAAATATATGGGATATTTCTGCGGTTTTGAAAGGATTTAGTTTTTATGGGATACAAGAACATGCCAGTCGAAATACATAGCATTCATGTTTGACGCTCTAGAAACATTTTTCAGTTTTCAGAGGAAAAAAATATAATTGGAAAGGTCAAGTTTAACTTTAGAAATAGGGTGATTGCATCCAAATGTTGCTAGCTGATCTGCTTCTTCGTTTCCTATAATAACAAAGATAAGATTCGTTCTTTGACATGTGTGAAGTGAGTAATCTTTCTAATTTGTCATAACAATCCATTTTCATGCTTGTTATGAATCTCAACTAATACTTTTGAAAGTTTTCCAATTCGATCTTGTTAAGTACGACATGAACTGCTGTTAATTCGCAGTGAAAGCAGAGGTATAAATGGTAAGGCTCCAGATATACCGATGCCATAAGGAGGACAAAATACGCCAAATAAAGAACGTAAAGAACTTATCATAACTGAACCATCAGTGAAAAAGGAGGTGTTGGAGGTTGACCAACTATATAAAGCTATCATTCATTGAAAAGGACGAAGACGTAATATTTTATTTCCACAATACAATTCGGCTAGTTAAAAGATATTTATTTTATGTTTGTTCTATTGCTTGCAAACGATATATAACCTGTGAGTAGAAGTATATACTCAACCGATTACAACTGCATTTGAACTAATAGAAAAAAACGCCAAATCTAGTTTATTTGCTTTCTATATATTTGATGCTTGTACATTTAACCTTCAAATTTATTTTGAAGTCGTCGTACCATATTTATAAATAACAATAACCTATACGGTACATTCTTCTACAGTTCTATATTAACGTAGGAAGCCTAGCAAAGTTTAAGGCCATCTCCATAAGAGCAATAACTCATCCTTAACGTGAAAACCATCTATATAAACGTTGTGGTTAGTTATTTGCTTCATTTAAGAATATAGTCATCACTGGAAGAAAAGGATACGTAAATACAATAAAAAAGTACGTTATTGTAACAGTTTCCTTTAATAAAATTAATTCAATGAAGAAGTTTATCGATATCAATAAATTGCTGTTGATTATAGCAGAGAACACATGCTTTCGTACGTGGGCTATATAGAAACCATAAATGGACTTATTAATGGTAATTAGTAGGATAGTGAAAAATCTCTAAAGTTTGCTCTGCTTCATTAAAAGTATATTAATAAACGGTTATTTGTTATATTGATAAATAGGCTTCAATTTGATAAACGTAGTTCATTGTTTTAATAAATGTATCAGTTAATATAATAATTTCTTTTAACGGATCAAACTCTAGGAATCCTTCCTTGGTAAAAGGGGTGCACATCACAAGAAAGTACGATTGCATAAATCGTGCTTTGGCCGTTTCATCCAGGCTGTTTCATTGGGACCATTTCATTAAAGCCGTTTCACGGGCGAGCAACTTCCATCATCGGTACTTGTTGCACCGGGTTAAGGTACTAGCAGCAATATATTTCACAATTCCTACAAGCTTATCAATAGCTAACTAACTAAGTACTTACTGATAACAAATACCAAGAACATTTAATCGTCTAGCAAATACGTGGCCAAATTCTGCCGGTACTATGTTGTAAATTATGTTAGATTCATCAAGCTTTTTTATCTCTACGTTTATCCAGAAGAATTTAAATTTATCAATTTAAATTCTTGTAATAATATACTGCATTTCGTTTTTCATTGTTGGTTAGCACTCAATTTCAGAGGAAGATAATGTTTTTTTCTTCATTATACTCTTTTAGAGTAGCCAGCAATGGCTAGAATTGTAGCACAGATAAATGTTATCATAGCTGAATACATACGTATTCAACTTCAATCTGGGTTGTCATATACACTAAATTTTATGCTGACGCTATAGATATTTTTAAATAGAAGAGCATATTTTACCTAAAAATTTTAAATGTGATGTTGGTATAATTACTGATTAATGCATAACAGTAGGTTCTGTTACTGAATGAATAAAACTAGTAGTCATAGTCACTGATATTCACCAAGCAGACGAAGTCATTGGATTTCCAGGTATGTTCCGTCCATAGAGTCTTAACAGTGCCTTATGACGCATAAAATCGCGGTAAAATATTAGACCTAGTTGTGAGTAAAATGTTATAACCTCTAAATGTGTATTTATTAAGAGAGGAGGGATCTTGAATTATTTTTTTAAATAAATTTATAAGATGTTCGATTTGCAT
Organism: Oryctes rhinoceros; assembly: GCA_020654165.1. NCBI lineage: Eukaryota > Metazoa > Arthropoda > Insecta > Coleoptera > Scarabaeidae > Oryctes > Oryctes rhinoceros. The sequence goes on along the minus strand of JAIOKQ010000018.1, from coordinate 3,939,080 downwards.
TCTTTAGTCTATATGTAGTAGAGTTCCCATACTTAAAAATTCCGTTTAGTACGGGCCTGCAGGGACAAAATGCAACAATGCTATTGCTTTACCTAGAATTGTCTTCGACGGCAAAGCGGAATCCTAACTATATTACTACTTCCGATTTCTCCTTACTTTTTGTGTACTCCAAATTTTTGTTTTGTTGCTTGTAATATCGGCAATATTGTTGTATCAATCGTTTTCCATATTATAAACTAAATTTTCGGGGGATCAAAGCAATACAAATTGTTTCTCCTCTACTAATCGTCAAGCAATTACTGCTTTTATTACAATCAATCTGATCTGCTAATTTGCCTTAAATATCGATAATAACAATAATATGTACCTAAATTGGATCAGCTTATATCAAAGAAATTATTATGCAATAAAATAAAGAAACGAAAGACATGCTAACGGGAATTATTAACGCATTTCACTGTATTATCAAAAGGTTTCTTTTCGTTAAAACATACGGTATCTATACGCAAGATATAACAGATGTGGAAGATCACTCCGGGGGATTTATGTAAATTTGTTGATATTCTCGGGTCACTGACTAGTGGCCGGACATTAGATGTAACTTTCACTTATATACATACGTTTATGCTATATACGTAGCAACAAAAGCTACTTCAGCCAGATTTTTACCAACTTTAGCTAACCAATTAGTTAGTATAATGACTCTGTAGAAAGAAGTGGATTAAAATTTTAATTGTGTTGCTCGTATGACGGATACAGGATAAATATGATCAATATAAATTAAGAAAAATATACTGGCGATAAATTTGTAATTTTAATGTTGTCGATTTTCCTGAATTTTCTTGTTAAAATTGCTTACCTGCAATTTGAGCGAAAAGTACCGTTACCTCTAACATTTTAATTAGGTTCCATAGCCCAGACCTTTAATGAGCAATTCTAAAGCTATTCTGTATATTTTCTTTTTAACTTAATTACTTAAATGCTTCTTTTCTGTACGCAATTCTACTACGACTACTAATGATCTATAAGGATGTTTTTAAGTTATCGAACCATTGTTGTTAATTTAAGTTATTCAATTAGCCAAGTAACAGTATTCCATCTTGATTAAGGTGCAATCAACAAAAAATTATTGGAATGGACTGAAAATTCAAGTCTTATCAGTTTCTCTTATGTAACACACTGAAGTGTTTTCGATTTTGAAAAATAATTTAATTTTTGTCTAATTTTTTCACTTTTTATTTTTGTAAAAAAAAAACCTTATTGAGAGCCCTTTACTCTAGATCAAAATAAATGATATGCTCTATGAATATAATATTAATTAGAAAAATTTCCTCACAACAAAAATTCCATTTATAGGAAAATAAATAGGTCAAATATGTGAATTTAGTAAAGAAGAAACCATCAAAAAGAGAGCCTGCTATTTAAAAGAATCAAATTGGATATCTTGTATTTGAAGTGGCTATAAGTAAGCTGTCCATGTTAGCAATAAGAATCCGAAAGACTAATTTATGTTACTAATACCGGGATAAAGATAGATGATGATGATGGATGAATAATATTGAAGAATCCATAACATGCATGCTCTTCCATTTAAAATAAAGCGCTTCACATAATGCTCTACGCAATATCACACGATACTTAACGTTATTTCGGAAATGGGTGCCTTTCTTTTCAGTGCATTGGCAAATTACATATCACATTGCAGTTGGTATGAAGCAGAATGACGGTAGCTTCAAACAGATGTTTGACGTAATTTTTGTACTTTATTCTGCGAAACAAAGGCTTCTTCGCATAGCTTCATGTTTAACTCACATAGTCCAGAGATGTACTAGGAAATAATGCATAGCAACCACGTTCATGGAGTTGCCATTAAAACAAGATGAGAGAGAGAACAGACTTATGTGTATGTAAGATTGTGGACCACATTTGGTTCACAGAACAGTAAACGTATTAAACAAATGAAATAATATAAATCAAATTTCACAATGGTTTCGGTTCAGTGCAAATTCCGCATATAACGCGGTGAAGATGTTCGGTGTTAAAGCAATATCGAGATTTCGCAGAAATCTCAGCCAATGGATAATCCCGAACTTAAAAATTCGAAAAACTGTGTACCTTTGGGAACATGTAAGGCACATGTATGTACCTATTACGCAATTTTACTTTTCTGTTAATACACTCTATTAGTGGGTAGAATTAATTTTTAAAATTTGTAAATTTTTCACTCTGTATATCTAATGGTAAGAGCTAGAGTAAGAGATTTCAGACCAAAATTATTCGCTGTAACGAGTTTTATGAAGCACTAATCAGTTCAGCTGAGAGAAGGTTATAAACATATCGACATTGTTACATATACCTTCTATCTGACAAAAGTGGAAATACCTTTTGTGTTTACTTCATTGGTAGATCAGATTCTGTAATAATATATCGGCCCGTTATCATCAAGATTCTTACGGCCTAAAACACTTGAACTCCATAAGACTGCGTTTAAAACAAAGGAATTTGTCATACCATGCACATCGAATGTTCATAAATGGAACAACGAAGAAGATGCCCAAAATCTTGTGTGAAGGCAAAAGTGGCCAATGTATTCACTTTAATACCGAACGTTAGCAAAGATATTTGACGCCGAAAGTTGATTGTGAATCGTTGAAGAGACTATAATTCGATAACCTTACGTATATGTGACGTTACAAACAAACGTTCAAGGACTCAAATGCATATCAAAAATGTTATTTAATGAAATATGCAGACTCCGTTTGAAAGGCCACAGTTTTGCGTAACACAACACTCTGTATATTTCAACATAATTTCGTTTTACAATTTTTCTTCTAAACGTTCGTGGAACTGAATATCATCCACCCATACACTAGGTGAAGATGCTGTATAACGGAAGAAAACATACTGGATAAAATGTATATCCGAAGCGAGATACGGCGATTCTTTTTTTGAGACACTAATAGTAGCAGGTAAATTAAAAAAAGGACACACATATCTTTATTTAATGATTAAACCTAATCTCCTATCTGTTTCATTTATCCACGTTTTAATTACTATGAAGTCATACCTAGTTATCAACACAATAACCGCTTTAAATAATTAACATAGAGTAGGCATTCCGCCTTTCAGAAAATGCAAATCATATAGCATCCCCGGTATGCAATGTACAATATACCGTGGTATATACAAAGACTAACGCCAATGATCTCTTCTTCGATATATCTTTTCACGAAACTACAAGCTCCGCCGCCAAAATTACTTTTAAACCACTTTCGTAGATTCCGTTAAACAATGTATGTCTTCGAACTCGTTACAGTAGCTGTTCAACAGTGCGAAATGCAAAACTCACCTGTCTCTTTACACTGGAGGAACTATCGCTTAAACTACCAGAAGTTTGAATTTTTCGAGGTCGATGTTTCTGTCTGGCACCTCCACCTTCTGTAGTGCTCTGAAACAAATTATTTTAAAATGCCAACATTTTCAAGCGTAAAGAACTCATTAGTGCATTTGTATTAATATGCACGCGATATTGAAAGTTAATCTGCGTCGTCATCCAAATTATTCAAATCGGTTACTAATTATATTAAATTTATCAGCACCCAACGTAACTTATTGTAGAGATTATATTAATTTTGGCAGCGATTAACAGACTGGAGAGGTAGTTTTCTGAAATGAAAAGCACACAATTAAGTCCATTTAGTAGTATGTAAGTATTCTGCAATGTTCTGTGTCGCTGTTATAAAAACGTATTTATATATCACTTATCTTTGTTCACTTTACAATAAGAAACAATAATCACTCAATACATGCCCCACCGTAAAGTGTTTTGATGACTATACGCTGAAAAAGTCTGAAAACTTGCCAATACACTACAGTTAACATACTATTGAACCAAAATATTTGTAGTATCATCTAGATAAATTTGTTGTTTAATAAAACAATTATGTCGTTATCTCTATCCATATTTGAAATATTTAGCTTCTTGGAATATTTCTGACATGTGAACAAATGCATGTGAAACTTTGTAACTATGAAAGTGTTTCACTTGAAAAGTTGTAATTTTACAGAACTGTTAGAATTCGAATAACATTATATAGCATGACCGACAATTACGCTTAAACCAATACTACCTACTTTTCTCCTTCTTATTAAATTGCTCTGATAAAGAAATGAAAACGTCGGATTCACTACAAACCCTTTCAAGATATTTATGAAAATGTGTTTCCTTTTCCAAAAAAAGAAGAGTGTCAGGCAATGAGAATCTAGTTATCCAAATCGATATCCAAATCGATATCCAAATCAATCGAAACCTAATAGGAGGCAATCCAGCATTGCTGAAACACCAAGTCTTTACAATCTACACTCTGCCAAAAAAGTATCGCATAATTTAGTTTTGAATCATAAAAGTATCGCATAATCTTTGTTTGTAGCATAAAGTTGTAAATATACTTTAATGCGCTCTAAGATATAATTTCTATGATTGTTTAAATGAAATACAGGCCAAATAAAAACAAGAACTCATACTTGAGATTTTTATTAAAACAAGAAATTATAATTTTGGAAAGAAAAATGTCATAACAGTAGCTTTTAATGCTGAGTATTGCCACCTCTGGCACTTATGACCGCTCGCATACGGTTTGGCAGAGATTCGATTAACCTCCGTATATAAGCCTGATCCAAATTCTCCCACTCGTCACGGAGAGCATTTTCTAGTCCATGCAGGTCCGCTGGGGCAACATTTTGGGTTCGTATCCGTCTGCGAAGGAGGTCCCACACGTGCTCGATAGGGTTCATGTCGGGACTTACCGCATGCCAATCTAAAACTGGAATACCAACATCGTTAAGGTATTCCTGGACGATTATTGCAACATGCGGTCGTGCATTATCGTGCATTAACATGAATTCGTTTCCTATAATTGGCGCATATGGTACTACATGTTCTTCTAAAATGTCCGTTATATACCTGTGGGCAGTCAGTGTACCTCTGTCTACTGGTACTAACTCTGTACGACCTGTTAAACAGATGCCTCCCCAAACCATAATAGAGCCACCAGCGAAATTAGGTCTAGGTCTGATATTACACTGCGAATAGCGCTCACCGTCTCGTCTGTACACTGAGATACGCCTATCTGAGGTGTAAAGACCAAACCTTGACTCATCTGTGAAGAGTATATTGGCCCAGTCATTAATGTTCCAATTTACATGTTCTCTTAAGCGAGCCACTCGGTGGTTCCTAGTGAGACGAGGGGCTGTTACAGCTACTCTAGCTCTTAATCCACTCTGTCGTAACCTATTCCGAATAGTTTGAGTACTCACACGAGTATTTCTGGCTCTAACCAAGTCGTTCTGCAATTGTCTCGCAGTTACATGTCTTCGACGTAATGCTGGTAGTAGTAAATAGCGGTCATCTTGGCGAGTAGAACATCTTGGACGACCTGGTACAGGTCTTCTACTGTAATTGCCTGTTTCCCTATATCTGGCTACGGCTCTCGAAACACTTGACTGATTGATGTCCATCAAATTAGCAACGTATGCTTGAGATCGTCCATCTTCGATTAAAGCAACTATAGCAGCCACTTGTTCTGAAGTTAAAATGCTCATTTTAGTTTTAAAAGCGTTGGTACAGAACTCTGACATCGCACTTTAAAATTTGTCCGTATAGGAAGACTTTCAATAAACAACTGAACAAACCTTACACATATGCATTTTTCTAAACGTGTTCTTTTAGAAAAAAAAAAGTAAAAAAGCTATGTTCCATGATTTTGTTAGTGTTTCTACAGTTCACATACACGAGGCAAACTTTTTATGAACGTATAAAAATATCTTGGTTTATAAATGCCCTTTTTTAGTTTATGCGATACTATTTTGCGGAGTGTATATTCAGAAATACTGTGGATGTGGTGACCATGATGACCACCGCGCCGCCATTAGAACTATTCATTAAAACGTAATGTATGTACAGCCCTGTTATCTGTTCAAATGGTAACAGCGGCTCATTTTGAAGATTTTTATAGAAACATAATAATATTTAACACGGTTTTAAATAATGGAGCGCGTAATATTTAGCAAAACATGCAATTCCCGTTAAACCTTTCAAGAGTTTTTACCGCATGCACATGTTTATATTATTTGATCCCGAAGTAACAAAAATTTCGAATCAAAAGTAAAAGTTACTCATAATAACATTTGAAACAATAATCTAACGAAAAAACGCTATTAGAAGTTAATTGTTGTTTTACTGGGAAATCCTTCAATGTAACATTGATATTAAATCATGATTTATGTAACCTCTTGCTCAAACATTTCAAATTGATGATAGATGATCTGAAAGACCGCTCCACTCTCCTTATGGTATTTATTGCAAAGAAAATCGATGACCGCCGTTTCTAACAATTTATAAGAAGTGCTTCATCTAGAAAAGGTTTGCTTCATTTATTCTGTTGAATCATTCATAGTCGCATATCTCGAATACAGATATCTTAAAATAAAAAATAATTTCTTTTTAACTTTAGCTTTCGTGTATTGAGTGTCTAGCTCTACAGTTCCAGTTAAAACTTTTGAAAAAAGATTAGACAAAGGACAAGGAACAAGGGTCCCGTTGATGTAAAGAAATGTTTTCTTTAAGAAGTCTCAGCATTTTTCAATGAGATCATTATTTCAAAGAAATACTCCGAACTCGCATTCGATGTATTTAGAATCTCTTCCTGAAGCATTACATTGTCTACGAAAACTTTGATTGATTTATTCAAAATAATTGAATATTTAAAAAAAATAATTCAAGACATGGTAAAAATTATATTGGTAAGTAATCTATTTCATAAAAATTTTTATGAAGATTATAAGGCTTTTTACATTGACTTTTAATTTTGCTGGTCAAATTAACTTAACTAAACATAAAATTTAAAAAAGGAGGTAACTGGAACACAATAAAAGCAGATTGCTTTTGAAAAAAAAAATAAACGCCTGCAATTGTTGCCTTGTAGCTCTAAGAAAACATCTGCTTAAATTTTCTTCGCAAAACGGGGATGATACCATACCACGCAGGTGCAAATTTATTTCTCACCTTCACGCATAATGTAGCTTATATTAACAGAAAAAAGTTATATCTTAAAAATAACGCAGCTTGAATATTTCGTAAACTAGTGTTCCGCATTCCGAATCACTTAGCTGGCGCGTGCCGTCGCGAAGAAAGTGAGAAGCGCGTCGGCTACGGGATGGTTGTCGTCGATCTCTGGAGATAAGCCACTTTATGAAACCGGGAATTGTGACATAATGTGACATACCACTCATAAATTTCACCATAAAAAAAGAACCTTGCTGTAAACCTGTTCGCATCCAAAACAACATTAAAAATGAACCGAGGACTACACGCGTACGCATCTTAGCTATTGTCTGTTATCATGTGCGTTAAGTAACGCATATCACCGTTCAAGGTAAACATGACGGTGGTAGCAGTAGTCATGAATGGATAAAACACTTAACATTCGGTTAGAAAATCGCAGAAAGCGTAACTTCGATACTACCGTTATTGTGGCGTATTATATTTAAAATTTGCAAGCCTTGCAATGTCGTCGTACGTATCGTTTCTCCACGTTTGCATATAAGCTTTTCCAAACTTTTAGAATTGTAAAATTATGCCTACTGCGTAAATACCATAAAACCAACATTTCCTGATGATCGTAGAGCATCTCTTAAAAGTGTTTCCGACTATACAGCATGATCGATAAATAGCGAGCCAGCCAGCTACTTAGTTATTTAACAAAAGAAATCCTAAATTTTACCAGGTTAAATTACATACTCCATCTAAATAGTTCCTAAAAAACCACAATACATTCGGCGTATAGAAAGTTCATATTTCTAACGTTTTTGTGACATAATTAGAGAGGACCAAGAGACTAGACAGACTCGTGTCTTGTCAACTTTCGGGGTTACCGGTAGGCAACACGAATCGATTCTGATGAGGCGAATAGACACGAGTCTATCTAGTCGCTGCAAAAAAGTAATAATTCCACCTGCCTTTGCCATCTCTGGTAACGATCCATATGCCTAACATTGAAAATAAAGTTGATATTTAAAGTTGATTGCGAGACCTACAATTTGGATATCGCAGTGGTTTCTTGTATTAATATTGTTTGGTTACCATGACAATAGTAAACAAATAACATTGATTCAAAATTTTAAGTTCAAGAACCTGCTTACAGTCTAAGGCGCGTCTCACAATAGATTTCTGGTTTTAATATTGTTTGGTTACTCTGACAGCATCAAATAGCTTTCTCTCTCAAAACTTATTGTCTGTTTTACGCAGAATTTAGCGTTGTTGGTCCGTGTAGACGTATATCAAGACATTGTATATTATATGTAAATTGTAAAGAGATCTGTTCCCATCGGAATAATGGGAGCTCGTTTACAAGTTGTCTTGTGAGTGATCCCTTTGCTAGTGGTATGAAGATGTCGAGCTCTTCTTCTACTCCACAGATTTGAAGAGTTGTATCCTCTTTCAAACCCAAGTCTTACCTCTTAACCATACGCTACTAGTTTGCCAGTGTTTGTATAATTAATAAGAAAATTTGTAAGCAAGATCATCTGGTCGCCTACCTTAGTATGGAAATGGCGCTGAACAAAATATGAACATGCAACATACATAGAAATGCGTCAAGTATATTTGTTGGGTATATAACCTGCTGTAAAAGGTGTGTATAAGGTGCTCTATGGTTTTGTTAGTATAACCTCAACATACGTATGGTTATTCGCAATTGCACGAAATCTAGTACAGAAACATCTGCCATTGACTCTAGCAGGAAAAGAAAGCAAAGCGCTTAAGTTGTTACAGTCAGCTCTATAAAATATATTGAGTTTTCCTATTGTATCTAATATATGTGTCAATACTAAATCAAGTTGCCCAATTTCTAGACACAAAATTTCCAAAGTACAATATTTTCAAAGGGCCGTTGTCATATTTCCTGCTATAGTTGAAACGTTTGATTTTGATTATTAAAATGTATGAAAAACCGAAGAGCCTACAACATTTTTTATGTTTATTTTTTGACTGTGATATAGTTTCTTTTAGCGATGACAATTAAAGAAAATAAGTAAATAAGAAACATTGCAGAAAACAGGACATAGTAAATAATACGATTATAAAGAAAATAATAATTACGTACTCTTATTTATTTCAAAGGAGAACAACAAGTTGCATCAATACACAGACATGTCAATTATCTTTTGCAATGTTTCTTCTAACCAATCACCGCCGAATTACAATATCAAGGAATATTTTTAAGGTCTCGATCTAATCTCATTACTAAATAAGCCTCCAGTAACCTCATCTAAGGTTGTAATAAAATGTTAGAATCCAGAATTTTGTATTTTTTTTTCTTCCGTCTTGGGAAGGCTTTCATGACGGCATAACCCACAAGCTTTGATTTAATAATATTGATATGTTTGAAACCTTTAGAAAATGTAGTTTTCACATATAACGTATATGATTATACTATTATGACCACATTAGTCATGTCGTGGTTATCGTGTTGGCTAACAATAACGTAATTGAGCCGCGGCCGGCAGATGATACAATTCGAAACTGAAAAAATATTTGTATCCAATTCATTGGATTCCTCTTCTTCTTTAGTAAAGTTCAGAAAGCATATTCTTCAAATACCACTCTCAAATGTTCATCTGAAAAAGTTCTTGATACATTTTTCAATCGACTGCTCGAAAAGTACTCAAGCTTCTTTCTCGATTACTATTCGCTTCCCACGTTATTATTCATCCGTATAATAAATAAAAGTAAAAATAAACCGCTACTGTGCGTGGAAAGATACTTACTCATCTTTCCTGTATATTACGCCCCACAATATACGTTTGCTAAAATGTTAGGTACAAAACCGCTTTTAAAACACGTCTCACTCTGTACATTTTGCCTGCGTAAAAAAGCTCATATACTTTCGGAGACTACGTTACGCTTATGCTATATTTCACTCAGTATGTAGATTTATAATAGAAACGAACGCACGTGCTTAAAAGCGTTAATAAGTGTAGAAAATAATCCTTCGGCAATCGGTTTAATCAGGACATTGTCATATCATATTAATATAATTATGACTGCAACCTTCAGATTAATTTAGTCATGATTACTTTGTCTGATTGTTTTTATTCTTTTTTTGTTACAGTAATCATCTAAAAAAATAGTCAAACGTTTTCTCTCAAAGATCACTCTCATTTCAACGCCTTCCAGGATGCAGAGAACGTCTTCTATAAGCTTCAAAGCTATGAATAACCACAATTAAATTATTTTTAATTCTGATATCACGACTACAAACACTACTAACCATCTAAAGTGTATTCGTAAGAACAAATAGAAAAGAAGGAGGTATGTTGCAAAACAGACAAAATTCTGTATAGTGTTACATATTTTACACATGTTGCCAGATAAGCGAAACGTAATAACATACATATATAACAAATTATACTAATCTAGGGATATTCTTCTTATTTGGTTGGTAATTGAGCAAAATAAATTTAAATTATCCGTGTTGGTTCTGTATAATGAGGTAAATGGAAAAAATTAAAGTCTCGCTTCACTCTGATGTTGCGTTCATCCCCATGTACATCAAATCGTGTTTTTTTCTTAAATTAATTATTCGTTAAAGTAATCTACTTTGTGCTATCGAGACATGCGCTTCAATTTTAAGATACTTTTAATTAATCCGACAATTTTTATCGGCTGTGAATAGCTCGAAACTGGTAACTGCATACTAAAGGGCTTTGCGAGATTTACACCATCCTTTTTCCATTTATCTCAAAATAAGTTTAGTTTACTTGGGTGTAAGCACTAATTTATTTTTATAACACTAAGAATTGAAATCGTCAAGTGTCCTCATTCAAACTCGCACACGAGACTATTATTGGCGTATCACCTGCATATAAAAATACATTTCCTCAAGTAATGTGGGCAGGAAGGACTTTGATAAAGAATGAGAAAAAGCAACGGCTCCGGTATTGAAATACTATTGTGTTGTTTGACTATTGGAAACATGAGATGAGAAATACTTATTACTTACTAAATAATAATATTTTCTAATATTATATTTATATAACTTATCAAAAAAAAAGAAGATCACCCGCTGAATCAAATTCTTTAACATGTCGAACAGAAGTACAGCAACTTTCGGTCATAATTAATTGATGCATTACACAAATGCCGTATATAAATAGAGAAAAAAATTGAATTTGTTGCAATCATTTTAAATTTAACGAGAAGTAAGTACCTTCCGAAATATTTTACATAAGGTTGCTAAAACAGCATATATTTATCCAAATTTCCCATTACCGTTTTAAAAAGTGGAATAAAAATACTTTTTTGATAATTATGCTTAATTAGTGAATAAATTGCTCGAATAAGTACTTATATCTGGTAGTCGCTTACACCAGTACATTGGTACTTGTTAGTTGTAATAAGAGTAAGCTTATAAATTGGAGATTGGAAGGGTAGTATATGTTTATTTCATGTAAATTTTGTATTGATTCAGCACTTGATATTCTTCTATATTGTTTGTCAATTACGGTCAATTATATAAATAATTTGAAAATCTCATTCTCAGTGGATCACGAAACATACAGATACTTTTATAACTTGTGATATTTTGACGGCGATATAAAGCAAACACAATCTAAAATCGTGCTTCATCCCATTAAATGGTATTCGTTTAGCGCGGGAAGATATCAAATTCCCAATTTTTATAATAGTTTAGGGAGCCGGTAGCTCCTGTCAACCGATAGAAAAAGAATCAAGAACACCGCCGAAACGCATTTTGCTTCCGAACAAAGAGCACAAAGAATCATGCATATACACCGAACGCAGCCTTGAGACTACAAGAATTTTTCTACTCCTCTGTACCTGTGCGAACGGCAAAACTGAACAAAAAATATGTTAATTCGTGAAACGGGACGAATTATTCAGCAGAAGAACTCTTTTGTAATCGTAGAACATCGTTGTTTATTACCGCTGTGAAACGATGAGCAAAATACCAAGAATTAACCAATGATTTAATGATAATGACCAATACTGAACACCAATGCAGGACCGGCACGAATGTGGAGGTAAAAACGAAAGGAAAGAATGTTCGAAACTAATGTTAATTATGTTAAAATTGGTAAACTAGCCGCAGTAAATTACCCAGTGTTTTTGCTTATACTGAACATAAAGGCAGTACGAAGAATATAATGAGAATACCGCCATTACATAGAACCAATAGAACCATAGAAACAATATTACCGGAACATGCTTCAATTAGCATTAAAGGAACATTAACAAATAATATTCACTAAATTACAATTAAATATAAATTGTTTTTTATTGTATTATTTATTGTTATTTAATGCCTTTAAGTAACAATAAATATTGACATATTTGACATTCTTTAAAGGCATAGAAATCAGGATTTTCATCACTGCGTAAATTCTCTATTCCATACTCGGATGACGACACGAACATCACTAGATCACAAGGAAACGGATGGCTTTGCATTAAGCTCTTAACGTTTTATTATCTATCTAATAACCATGCGTATTGAGTTGCCTTTCTTACGGATAGCAATACACCGGTTTTCAACTTCCAAAAAATGGAAATAATAATAGAAAAAAAAAATGAGAACGCTGCTTTAATGCACCCAGTAATCAAATCCATTCCAATTAATTTAAGAAGAAAATTATTAACACCCTTTCGCTGTAATATTGAAATAACTGATCGACCACCACGTTTTACAACAATATTTCCTTACTTCCTAATGTTATCCTCTGACAACTTGCCATGCAACCAGGCATGAATTAGACGAGTTAATCAATTTAGAAGAATAGCAATTACGTATACTTTTTTAAAATAAAATTTTATGTTATCTCTTTATTTCTGAACAAATGTTACTCATGGAATATTTGTTCCATGAGTAATATTTGTTATTACTGGAAATATTTGTTTATTTCTAAACAACTGGAAAGTTTCTTTAAGACGCCTCTCCATTCCAAGTTGACAATTATTTAACGGAGGCTCTACTAAAAAGAGGATCGCTTCGTATCTCCTCGCTTTCTTCATCGTTAATATGCCACCCCTGATGACTTGAGCATAGCTCTGCAATCAAAATATGAAGCACAGGTAAAAGTGTACTTGATGTACGCTCATACTTCAAATCAAACAGAGAACTTCTTCAGAGGAAAAGATGAGGATTTAACAATCCTTCTAACGCCCTTCATGTTATCGTCGCAACCGAAGGAAATAGAAGGCGTCTACGTGGCAATCGAATTAAATACTATCCTGTAATATTGCTGCAGTATAGCTGCAAAACAAAAGCTATGGGAAAACAAATTATTCCTTGTCAGAGTACGTCTAATAAGCAATTATTTTACACGGCCATTCATCTAACAGAAAACCTAAAGGAAATATATTTCTTCTTCTAAGTCCAATTACGAATACTACCAAAATTCCCCAAAAGTGTCGAGACAATTGTACGTAGGATGATGAGCAACATTCACTGAACATCTACTCAAGATTAGCAATAATCACATTGAAACTGTCATTAGAAGATCGTTACCAACCATAATATGGGTGTAAAAAATGTGAGTACTATGCATTAGCGAATTTGGTACAAAATGACAACCGAGACAACAATCGACTGGATACCCGAATGAACAATCGAGACGGTATTCGATTGGATTCGGGCCGCTGTGTATTGCATTGTATTAAGTAGCGTTCACGCAGAATAATGAAGCGCGAAAGTATACACGCGCCAAATTTTAGGCCATTTTTTTTAGGTCGTGAAACATGCATTGTAACGCCTCTATGCAATTCTGTGCATTATAGAAGCAATTATTAATATCAACGGATAAATTTAGCTAATAATCTTCAGCCATATTCGATAGGTTGTCATTTCATTCACTGCGTAGATCTACGAACATGAAAGCAATATATATTTGTTTATTAAAAAAATGCCAAAGTGCCAAATTATATCGTTTTGATTGATATTAGTTAATTCGTCTCCTGTTACCAAACAAGAATATTTCTTGTTTCCCTCTTAGTACATTCACGGTAATGTGATTGATTATCCAAAATAAAGAGTTCGAATATCTGATTTGTTCATTTTAATAAGGACAAAGTAGCCATGGGCTATGGACGAGTTCGAGGTGTTTTGGTTGATTGTTTCGACGGTTACCTAATAGGTACCGATTATTCGCGACCGACAAATTCATAGCTGCTTCAAAGTCGCTGGCGAAAGAAAATCATCGAGAACCATCGAAATGCTTGAAAAATTGAAATAATCGACAAGAACGTTGCGGACTCGGCAGAAATTCGAACAGAAATGCCCTTTTTAGTTTTACTTTGTTTCGTGAATACTCATGACATGATGCTCGCAATATTAGTTTCTACTACAATAAGAAATTAGAAAGAGCAAATGTACGAAAATAAAGAAATACCTGTCCGAAATATATAATAATTGATGCTGAAATAGCTTCTTCAAGAAGAGAGAAAATACACTATCTACGGACGTGTCTCTGCCTACCTGGCGCCATCAACGGGGTTCCAATAGTATTTTAGTTCTACCTTGCATCGCTGTTGCCTCACAGTTAATTACATCTCTTAGCATAGATTTCGCAGAGATTTGGCAGAAATTTTATAGAGATTTCGCACATCTTTCTCAGAAATTTCGTAGAGATATCAAATATTAGTATCAATGTATATAATTTCCTCGCAATGCCCACGTTTTCTTTATTCGAGTCAATCCTTAACAAAGAAGAACAGTAAAGGGATTATTATTAATATTTATTTATTATTATTATTATTTATTAACCATCAAGTGCTAAAATAACATCCCGTTAAGAAAATTATTTTTGTATTTATTTTACAATTGACCTCAGATTAAATATACAGATACCGGCTAACGGCAAGTGTTTTATGTATTTTCTTCAATAATGTGCAGTCATAATTAATATATAGCACACTAGCATAATTTTATACTAATCTAAAACAAAAAGACGTGAATCTCATCAATTGCAAAGGCATGATGGATAGCATCCCCCTTCTTTTCATTCTTAGACCAAACAGATATGTTAATATTAACATAATAACACAATTTGGAGATGAGTATTAGCCTAGAAAAATGCATTCGATATTTGATGGTGCTTACAAAAAGTATAAACAAAATGATGCTCGGTGTTACACCGCTGCTTGCTCATATCGGTTCGATATAGTAGTGCGCAAGCACGCTCAAAGAAGTGCTTGTAAAAAAATTGGAGCGAATCCGAACTGAACACTTCAAATAACTTTACTTTGCGAAGGTAGGTACTATTAAGAACAATTTTCCCATGTATACGCTACAGTCTCGCGAAAAGATGCTGACAAAAATTCTTGAATATCAAAATTTATTGAATAGGTCCGAAACTATTAACTTTATCAATCTTCTGTTGCTTGTTGGTTGAGAATTGAAATTAATGTCTAAGTACAGGGTGGACTAAATTCGATACTTTTAATATGAAACTTATATTTCTAAAAGTATTGTACAAAAACTGATCCAACAAATAATTTAAAAACGGTTTAAATAAAATATCAAGTGTGTTATATCATTCTAAAGGAAATTTTATATGCTTTTCAAAAGTGTTAACATATACAGGCTGTTCCATATAAAAACAAAAGTCTTGATAATATCTCAAAAAATATGAGTTTTAAAAAATAGGGAAAATTAGGGCTTAGGCTTCTGCGTTAAAAAGCGCCCTAGTATAGTTTTAATATATATCAAGTATTTTCACAAATAAAAAAGTTACAAGGGGTTTTAAAAATTGCATATTTTAAGAAAACGCTCTGTATCTCTTATATTAAGGAAGATATAAAACTAGGGATTACACCAATCGATTTCTCTTTAAAATCGAGCTCCAGAAGCTTTTATCTTATTCGTTTAGAAATATAAGTTTCCTATTAAAACTATCGAATTTGGCCCACCCTCTACAACTCCGAGTCAACTTCGAAAAGTTTAATAAATTATAATTTTTTGAACACCCGGTAAGTGATGCAGGAATGTGGTCGAATAGGGCTTTGAAGTAAAAAATTCATTAATATGGAGAGAGTTTCATTTAATCAATAAAAAAGTTTATCTCCAGTGGAACATTAGCAAAAGTGATGCAAACTCGAAAATATTTTAAATAAAGCAACCAAGTACAAAAACACAACCACGTGTTTTGAAATCAATAATTTGAATTCGTTTCCATGTACTTCTAGCTGATGAGTTGAGCATCACACCGAACTGCGCATATAGTAAAAATGTTTTATTTTCAGTATGTTTCTAAACAAACCGATAGTGAACCCTAAGTTACTCATCTTTATCACTCAAATAACGACATGTTTCATAATTCCTAGTTCCTGAAAATTTATTAAACTGGAGAGATTTGCGTTTGAATGCTTGCTCCTCAATCTCTTAGGAAATTGTCGAGTAAAGCCATTATTATGAAAAAATGAAATTTTGAAAGATATAAGCCAATTTTACAACACTCCTAGGCTTTCATTTTTCTTTAGTTACAAACAATTGGGAATTACACGTCAATTGTTTATAAATGTACGCATGCTATAATGAGGTATATTTTTAAAGAACGCACATAAACATTCAGGTTCGTCTTATTTCAAATACGATTTAATTCGATAACCACGATTTATGAGTTGACTAGTTAAAATGTCAAGCACAAGGTTAAATGCGTAAGCGTGTTACATATTCAGTGGAATTGTTTGCTTACGCATGCAATTTATTATCATACACTTACATACAGCCGAATTGCGAATTGATTCTATTTGCATCTTTAGTAGTTACTTTTCGAATTGATGACATTCCGGTACCTCTTGACGAACGCCAAGACGGTGGATAGAACGCCTAGAGGACGAGGATCGCAAAACCGACGGGTAGTATCGGCTTCAGTTTTTGCCCCTGACAAAGTATCGAAAAAGACATTTGCTTTGCAAAGAACGCCCCACTTAATGTCATGTGATATGCAAACGCATGATGATTTACAAACGATATTGGTCTGAAGATCAAGTTCGTGATCGACTGAATAATTCTTGCAAATACACGTACGTACGCACAAATTGATCAGCATACATGAATTTTACATTTGCGAAAATGTTTCCCCTCTGTTTTCATTACGAGATCATATTACTCCGATGGAAGTTTCCAGACAAAATAGGAAATAAAGTAGAACGAAACCAATTAATGTTCCTAAAGAAAGAATACAATTAATTGTGATTTCCTGATAACACGTTATGGTTTTATATCTGGTTTATAATTTGAAAAGCTCTTTATCAAAGGCGAGGATTTGGGTTTAACATCCAACCAAATTTGGATTAGGTTACTCTCCAATGCATACCAGTGCCAAAGACTTCTATAATGGTCCCAAAAGCATTAATAAGCCACGATTTGATGCTTAAATTCAACGTTATTATATCTGCAGTAAGTACATACTATGCAGATATAATAATGCAGATACTAATTTTATCAGAGCAATCTTCCCGGTCTAAGTAATGAATCCTCAAACACGTTTAGCAAGTTCTATATCCCACCGTCATGTCAATATTAAACTACCTAATTTCATTAGATACATTGTAAACCAAATTCCTGAATGCTTTGGTTATGCCAATCCTTAACTTAACTATCCTTACCAACCTTAGCTATCGTTAGCGCCACACATGTGTGTTAAGTGTGTTCACTCGTTCAAAGTCAAAATTCCTCTGGTAGCGATAAGCTTGATTCTAGTGGCTTCAACTCCTTTTGTATTCTACGATTTAGGTAGCGGGAGAGCTAGGAGTTACCAATAGGAATAACCATCTCGTTTATCAGTAAAATTTAATATTGTACAATTATTCATAGTTATAACAACATAAAATCAGGCTTGTGTTTAAGACACCTTACCACAGGTTTTATCCTATTTCTAAAGAAAGAGCATCCGACTAAGTTTCGTTCCAGGTAACACGCGTTTGTATGTGTTCCGATTTTCAAACTGTTTATCGGCTTCAATCTTACTATTGTATGCGTATATATGCAGTATTATATGCGTATTGGAACCTCGCAATATCGTCTCAAAAAACGTTTTCTCAAATTCCAGTATTCGTTAAAATTCATTTATCATCACCCGCTTGACGAAAGAGAGCAACAATAAAGTGTTGCATGATTACCACGATACCAAAATGTGATCTCAAAACATTTTTTCTGCGAAATACTGAAGAATTCGTTATAGTTTCAGATCAGGTGTGTACTAAATAATGATGGCAAGGACTGTGGCGTAGTATGGTAAATAACACATAAGTGTCGGCTACCTCCGCACCACACAAGTTTAATTTAGAGGAGGACACGAATGACCTCGAAATTTAGGCATGGTTACTACTGTTAAAACTGCTTTGGGCGGGATGGCGGCCGGAGTCGAAAAGCAACGCAATTCTTAGATTTGAATGGTCCGTTTTTATTTTTTAAATCTTCGTCGGGACAAACAACAAATTTAAGTCGGCAGATATTAGAATAAAAGATATAGTAACGATTAAATCATGACTTAAAAAGATTAAAGTAGGTAGCAAGATGTGAACATAAAGGTTCCATAATGTGCATGTTAGAGCACTCTAACTGATGAATGGGGAAATCTATATATGTTTCAATATAAAAGCCTAAAATGATAGTACCAACTATTGCCATATTCCTTAGTGTTTTACTGCTTATGGACTAAAATCTTACTTGACGCTTGACGAAACTATTTTAGAGGAAGAAACTTATTATAGAAATGGTATGAAATGAATATCCCGTTCATTTTGTTAGAAAATTATAAACTCATAACTTTAAAACAAGTCTGCACACAATGGATGGAATTGTGGTAGGCTAATTTCATTTGTACTTTAAAAGAATGGAGGTTCCCAATATCAGCAAATGAGAACAGAAAACCAGCAACCAAGCATGCAGGTTCATGTTTAGATATGCAAATAACAATTGTTCAACAATTAATTCCCGCATAAATCAGCTCTAGCGCAAGCAAATTTCGGAATGCTGCAATTTTTTTAATATATGCATACATTGCACTTGTATGCACAACGATCTTTACATACACAACTTCGTTTTATTAGTGAGCTAGTCCATACCGATGCTAGTGAAACGACACGGAAAAATCGACGTGTTAATCAGCTGAATTGACTTCCTGTAAATAAAATAATAAATGTACTTTTCCGCATGCAAACACGTCTCAAAATGGACTTCCTTGCGGCACGCAGCATTTTATTATTTAGTGTTCGTTTTCCTGATTGGTGAGAAAACCACTAGGTTAGACACCATTCCTAATATATGTTAATTCGATTTACGAATCAGTATGTATACAATAATATATAAACATAACTTCTGTTAATTAGGTACATATATTTAATTACGACAATTGTTGTATACTGTTACAGAAGTGTCAGACAAGTCATGGGCATTTATTGCAAAGTTGTCGTAGCCTTGGGCATCATGAGATTTACAATTATTAATATTAGAGTGCGAAAAGGCCTGCCAAACTTAAATGTCTACTTGATATATTTATTGAAACAAAAATATATGTGCATCGATTCTCTTCAAATATCAAATGATTCCCGATCATCATGGCGCTCTAGTGTGATAAAATTATGCGCTTGTATTGGCTAAGTGCGAAACACTGAAACCCAAAAACAGTGCTCAAAAACAATATCTAGTCCATAATTCGCCAGAACAAGAAATTATAGGTAATTTTCCAATTGTGCTAATCGCCATGGAAGTAGATTCAATCATCTTTATTCTTACTATTTGAGTTTGTTACAAATAGTTGAGGCATTTGATCTTTACGCTCTTTTCAGTATCCTTTATAAAGGAGATATTTAAGTATTTTCGAAAGCTTCAAAATATTACTGTCTGATTAGGGTAAAAAGACCGGTGAATGAACAAATAAAACATATTGATAATTTGAATATACGTTACCATTACTAGGATCGCAGTGAGTTGGAAAATTTTAATATGGTTAGTAAGCACTATTATTTTAAATTTCTAAACACCCAGAAACAAAATCAACTTTAACACATATTTTTTAATTACTTTTGGCAAATATACCAGATAAACCAGTGGTAGAACATGGTATTTATTTTTGCATAATAAAAGAAGCAAAACACGTAACAATTACGAAGTTACTTACAGTGACCACAATTATTAATAAAAGTTAAATTTTAGAACCGAATCCGGATATTACATGCAGGTCCTGAAATATTCTTAACAATTTCAGTACTGGCGGTGAATGTTTGATTACTTCCGCCGTTACTTTACATTTTCTGTTACACTTACTTCGTAGTATTCAAATTCAACGTTTTTTTACTATGCTCCGGCAATACTCAGGCAATTCCCATTCTGATATCTCAACAGTGACGTAGTTTCTTATAATAATCTTTCGTCTACAAACTCCTCATTTTCTATACATAATTCTTTTGAAAGCTTATTCTTCTACGTTGTTCAATATGCGCTCGGTTCCTGTTCCTTCTCTTTTTCTTTATTACCTTCCTCTTTCTTCCGCTTTAGGTATTGTTTCTTTTCACCTTTCTCTAATTTCCTTTTTATAATAGTATCTTTACTTTCGTCTAATGAGTCTCATGCCCTTTCTTCTGAAAACTTTAGTTTTGTTTTGTTGTTTTTTATCGTTCCCGGTCTCTTTTCTTTTCCTTAGGTTGCCCTTCTTATTCTTCTCTACTTTTTTCTTTCTTATATTCTATTTTTCGTGCTTTTTCTCTGTTGCTCGTTATCAAATTTGATCCATTTATTGGAAATAATCTTTATTTTTATTTTTGATTTCAGTAGTATTCATCGCAGATGTTTCACATAATATACCGTTTACATGTCGTACAACATTCAAGACATCTTCAAGGATTAAATCTAGAAGTTTTTCGCTTTCCATTTCATTTTAAATGGGTACCTATTTATTCAAAAACAGTTGTATTTTCAATAGCTCATGTCTGCAATACTTCCAAAAATTGTAAACGCTGTGTTCCGTATACTTTGCTTCATCTTCATTCAACCAATTATTTTCCACCAAAAATTGATCTAAAAGCTTCAAACGGGACTTATAATCATCAGTTTTTACATCAGACATTGCAGGTGTTTGAAAAATGTGGTTGATCTTGTAGGTATTTGCAATAATCCACGGCATTTTCATTCAGTGAATAGAATCTGTAAATTCCAAAACCATTAACGATTGTATTAGGTTGGCAATCATTATAGAACACTTTTTTTTGAACAACATGTAAAAGTTATGGTGTAAATTGTTTGCTTGCGGCGTCGACAAGACTCCTTGCCTTGGGCTTTCAAGGGTTGAAAAATCCGTTGCAGGTCTGAAGAATATGAGTAGAGTGTGGAAACAAACAATAAGAAATAATCTTCCTTTCTATGCAAAGCAAAACAATTAAAATCTACGTTTGGAGGAATCCAAACATGGATCTGAATTGGACTATCACTGGAACTTAATTGAATACAAATATTTATATTCTCAGACTCTCTCAAAGAGAGTTGAATTATTACGAATTAAGGAAGTTCTATAGGCGAACCTTCCAGCTGGAATAAATAAAAGGAATGAAGAGAAGAGTATAAGGTATTACCTTTGATATATTTTTAAGATTTAATGTTGCACCACTAAAGAAATACTACTATTACTTGTACAGTCGTAAGGCATGTCTTCAGTAAGCGTAAGCCGAAGCCCAACCTAAAGATTGTTTAAATTAATTCTAAGTAACACGATGGTATCGAGATTCGCAAATCTTTATTCAAAATTAGAAAACAAACCTTAAAAAAGAAGTGTGTAGATATGGATGCAACATATTTCTTTCGACATTGATATAGGCGTACATAATATAATCGGAAGTCCTCTGAGTGTGCGGTTAAAGCTATTTTATTATTTTCTACGAGGTAACCGCAAACTACAAACGTCCACCGTGTTTCCTGACATGTATAAGCATTTTTATTATACCTTCCAAGTTTTGTTGAATTTTTACGACAAGCATTTAACTACGTTACGTCCTTATTTCACTCGATCCCTCATCTACATGACGCATGTTAGTAATTATTTTCGTATTTATGGCGGGACATCTGAAAAATTTGGACCGCCTGCCGTTAGTAGTAATGTTAAAAGTATAATGTTAAATTTCGAAGAGCTTCAAGGGGTGTGGTCATCGTCTCTCATGGTCTTCAGTTACCTTGCACCCCCACGTCAAATCGTTATTTCTTCCCTTTATCCTTCGGCCACCTAATTCCCCTTTCCTCCCTCTGATATACTCAAGTGCCATTGTTCGTTTGGGATATGAATTCTGCTAAATAATTGTAGCCCTTGTCTGGCGTATAAGTGATAAATGTTATACATCTATTTCATCTCGCTGGCACTTTTACCGTAAGGTCCTTTTTATACGGGTTCGGCTATTACTTCGATCTTTATAAAAACAGGTGCGTTTGTGCCATGTAAAATTCAACCTTTTTTAAGGCATCAAATTGTATAAGATTATGTGAGAATATTCCGACTGCTTCGTAAATATATTCTATATATCACAGCGGAAAAGGGATCTGTTTTATATGAATGAGAAATTATTCGTCAGGTGTCTAAATCATCATTGTTAATGCCGTCGTCTCTGCGTAAAAATCAAATTGGTTTCACTTCAACACATACATGTGGAATACGTTGGCAAGTTGAATTTTAAATTGTGTTCTTTTAGATTGTATGTGAAAACATGCCCAAAGCTCAATAAATAGTTACACTGTGATTCCTAGCCATATCTAGATCATTCCACCAACATAGGTAAAAATCAAGACTAGGATTGATGCTTGGTCTCATATTGTTGTTCAGCCCGAAACAATGCTATGTACGATTGGACAACCACAGAAATATAAAAATTATATAAAATCGTATTGAGAAAACGACGGATGATATATACTATGACTAGAGCTCCCCAACTGCGTGGCGCACCATAGGCGTCGATAAGGAACATAAGTAAAGTACATAAAAACAAAAGAAATAAAGAATCTTAAAACGCTTACTTTTGTAATTAGCCGTATCCAATATAGTGGGTGTTAATGCACAAGGAAAATAGTATTAGTCAGCACACGAGGAGGTAGGCACATTAAAACTGTTACCGTAAGCGCAATCCGATTTCTCAAACATCTGAAGCATTAGGAATGTTTCCACAGTCGTTTCTTTCAAGGATGTTCGTCGTTCTGAAAAAATGTTTTTATATCTTGAAAATGAACGCTCGACGTCTATGATGTAATACACGCGTAATTAAAATAATCTTTGAATTTAGTCACCGGATCGGTAGAGTTACCTTCCCAAACTCGTCTTAACCTGCTAAAATTTGTATCTTTCTTCATAACACTTTCAAAATTTCTTGTAACGATATCATTTTTTTTGTTATTTATACAGTGTAGGAGTGTATTTACGTCATCTAATATTTGTACTGACTCCGTCGGGGACAGTGCACTATCTTGTAATTTATTTATTGCCTCAAGTACTTCTCTATAATTGTTGTAAACGGTTTGTAAATCTGCTTCAACGGAAATATCTTGGAATTTATCCTGGCTTTCCTTAATAGCCGCAGATTCGTTGGGATTGAATTGTAAGACGACTGATTTTATTTGCCGGAAGTATTTAAAATAATAAAACGCTGCCTTCAGCCATGTCCCCCGACGCGTAAGAATCTGCTCTGGTGGTTCGGGAATACCGGGACACTGTTTATGAAATTCACTGGTATGTTTGGGAGATTTAAGAAACACTCGTTTCGTATTTGTTATTAATGCATTTACCTCAGGGAAATTTGCACGAATAGTTTCAGCCACAATATGCAGAGCATGAAGTTTACAAGTAATATGTAACATCATCCCATAATGTTCTTGAAGAGAACGACCTACACAACGCATTGTCGCAGCACCATCGGTCATGAAAATTAATTAGTCTTTTACTAGCTAATAAAATCCCGTTGTAGGTTGACGAGGTTCCAGTATACATACAATCACATTCAAAATAGAATGTTTTTTACGGTCTGTCGTTTCGTCAATACATAACCACAGTAGTTTATTTTTTATTGCAGATCTGATGCTGTTTTCAATTTCGGTACGTACACTTGGCACACATCTCCTTAAGCTTGTTTCCGACGGTAACTCAAAGTCTGGATTATATTTATTCCAAAATTCACGGAATGGTTTCTTCCTGAGTAAGGAAAACGGTAAATTACACGCAGTCAGCATATAAAATGAATCAATTATAAATTGAGTTGCCTCAGTCGGTGATACACCCAGTTTTTTATTTTTGTGCTGCTGACTATTTACATGTCTTCTACAGCCATATTTATCATTGCACATCAGAGGTATATTACAAATTTTACATATAATCTTACTTCCATTATATATTAAGTCAGGAAATTCTCCACAGAACTTTTTCACTTTGTCGGCCTGTGGGCGTTTCTTACTACGCGCGTCCGCCATACCGTCACAACCCGATCGCATACGGTAATAAACTACCGAAATGCGATGCGAGTTATTTGCTTATATATTACATTACATATCCCCCCGGCCACGCCCGGCGGTACGCCTTCTGACTTGCCACGCACTTTGGGGAGCTCTAACTATGACATTACAAAGATCATAAAAAATGTGAAGTACTTCAAGGATATATTAAAAACTATGAAATATTTGCAGCTTGCTTTCGGAAAGAAAACCGATCTAAAACTATCCTTCTAGAAAACAACATAAATGTTTTCGCTCGAGCTGAAATCGTAATCTGAGCCAACTCTAGAAGAAATAAGAAGACACGATATTGAACTAAAAAAGACGATATAAAAAGCCAATATTCCACGCATAAACAGAAAAGATGTAACTAAACAAACGAAAACTAAAAATGGCTAGACACGGGCGCTAACGCAAAAAGAGAAAGTAAGGTTTGTGCGGCAGAAATGATGTTTATGCGTAGAATATATGGTGCCACTAAACTAGGCGAAGTTAGTGTCAGAAGACGATTTTATATAGCAAAGGCAACTTGAATGGTGGGAACACTTGCAAAAATTGAATATCAAAAGAATTTAGGAAGGTAGAATGGTCAGGAGAACGAAGAGAGGACCACCAAAGAAATTATGGGATAACGCAGTAGGGAACATTTTATAGAAGAAAGGAAAAATCTGGTTAAAAGCTAGCAATATACATAAAGAACTGAATTAAATTTGTGAATAATTAACGCTAGACGTATTTAAAAATTTCAATATGTAACAGTTATACTTAAGAAGAAGAACTAAACGGAAACATCGGAGAAGTATTCATTGTTACTGCATTTTTCTTTAGGTACTTCATTGAGAAAAAATTGTGGGCAGTAGAGAATATTTTTTGACAAATAAATACAACGACGATCATTCAAGAATAGATTTTCCTGTGTAGTCCATGATTAGGATTGTTTGAAACACTGTACCTTTGCCCTTCTCGTGTTTGTAACCTATAACCTATCAAACACATCTAAAATATAAGGAAAGGCAATACCAAACAAATTGGTACCATGAATATTTTAGAGGTGGAAGAATCTCCCTGCGGCTTAATTCAACGTCATGATTGACACAACCGAGCTACTTCATTCGATCCGTCATCTACAAGACACATATTTGACCAGCTGACGCTCTCGTAAACTATATTAATTAACTTACAAGCATTAAATGTAATTGTTTTTATTATTATAGTTTGACATACATTTGTTAACATACAGTTGTTATGCGTCACAGCCACGTTACAAATTGTTTATTTATTTATTTTTTTACTTTTGTATGTATTTTCGAAGATACAAAACTAATGCAAGTTATCCAAGGATAAATTTTGATACGACAAAGTTGTAGAACTTCGCAAATGTCCTGAAAGTTTGAAAAACAAAAAGAGTTTTTTTTTCAGTCGAAGCCATGAACAAATATCATTTATTGCATTATCAAATAGAACAAAATTAATCCACGAAAAAAATTAATTTTACAGTTAGGTAATTCTTCGTTCCGCAATACGTATGTTTATAAACTCCGTAATAGAATCTGCAGCTTTTCGAAAATCTCATAAGATTGCCCTCCAAAGTAGTTTACTTACATGGAAACTTACTTCCAGTTATTGTTTTCGTCTTATTAGCATCTCCTTCCGTCTTCATTCAATCCTCAGTCAAAAAGCACACCCTTTTCACAGTTCCAGAGGAGAAACTAAGAGGCTTATCCTTACTTTATTGGATTTATATTTAAACATGAATGGTGTTAGTTCTTAGTACTAGTGCTTAAATACATATGTACAAGCTGATTCCTTTTCGACCTCATTACGGGAATCTTACTTAATATTTGAGATGCAGGGCAGCTTCATATTTGGCAACGATAGTAAATTTTGTGTTTCAGTAGTTTTTTTAGTTTTTCGCAGAAAAACTAAAAAAAACACATCCTCAAGGTCACCTTAGATTTTCTACGGTACGTTTAAAATTTTTACGACGTTACGATTCCTTCTGGCTACCATCAATTTTCTTACTTCTCATCAGCGTTATATTGGATTTGGATACCAACAGAAAGAATTTCCTTCTCTAATTTCAACCACGTGTAACAGGTTGATAAAAATCATGCTTTATCATGCTTTAGTTGACGAAGAATTCAATTTAAGAGTGAACAAGGTAGTCATGAATTATCAAGCAGCCCAACACTTCAATCATTTTCAACAGAAAAGTGTAGTGCACCAATAAAAACACACAAGATGTGCTAAGCATTTATTATTCCTCGAACTGAAATCCAACAAAAATATTTAATTTTATCCAGAACGACAACAACCACATTTTTCTAAATCTTTATACAAATTTGACCGGAGATGGATTATTTCCTAATCCGCATAACGTTTACGCTAAAAAGAATTTGAATAAAAATTAACAGGATATTCTGCAAATGAGAAACTAAAAGTTTGTTTTTGCGAAGTTGCTATAAAACTTTTAATTTTATAGATAAATTTAAACCATACAAGACTCATATTCGCCACTCCCTTTAATTTACGACAACTGCAGTGTCGTCTGGAAAGGTTGGAAATCGACCAAGATTTATTATCTAGTCAGATGAATGAAAGTGTACCAATTATGGATTCTCTCAGACAAATATTGGCAATATGGGCACTATTGGACAATAGAAAATCTGAGACAAAATAAGATAAGAAGATCGCAATATAGTTTTGGATAGATCAAATCTATTCTTCGTCAATAAAAAAAGCTTGTATCAACAATGTTATGCATAGTTCAAGTCAGAAAAAAAAAAACTATAAAACCCAACATGACACCGATAAGGAAAAAGAGCCAAAAAAATCAAAGAAAGAACATATCATAATTTCAGTTGCCGAAGCGGCCTCAAAAATATGTTTTTAATTTTTCACCAAATAAAGGTGGTAAGAGCAATAAAGAAAATGAGCTCATTTGGTTTATTTCGGGCGTCATTTCCGTTCGGGTTTATAATAAACACAAGATTTAGCAACTGCGCCAAATTAGGGTGTAAAAGGGACCAGCTTTTAGACAATCCTTCTATGATCTTAAATTTAGAAGCGACGTACCATAATATAAAACGGGCTGTGGAAGTTAGGCCATTACGATGATTTAAAAATACACGTACTCGTGGACATGATGAATACTGGTTGAATGAAATTTATAAGTAAATATTAAGCTTAGCAAAGCAATTTAATTGTACCAACAGATATAAAAATATGTGTTTGGTTGTATTTTCAAATTTGTCACACTATCATCCATGCATGGAGTGGTAAAAAAATTAATACGTGAACAAAAATTATTGTTTACTTATAAAGCTCCTTATTTTTCATGCTAGCAATACTGAATAAGCAGTAACAAGTAACCTAAAGTAAATAAAGGCACAATAAACAATATAATACTTTAATTAATAATGGTTACTTTCACATGATATAGCTACAGCTCCTATAAATATCCTCAGCTTTTAATTTCTCGAAAAACATCGTTCGAAGGAATAAAACATCATTTTAATTACCCTTACAACTCCATCCTTTTCATCCTTTACCGCACTTACAAATCGGACATAAATCACATACGCACGCATACATGGAGGATTTCCAAACAAAATTGAAATTAACTCTGACGAAGGCACTCCCCACCTAAATTCCAATTGGGGTTCGCACTCAAACGGCGGGCGAGGAGTCAGGTACAATAACCACCAAACATTCGTTGCTGCCATCGGCACGCATTCTCCATTCCCCAGGCAGGAGAGTCCGTGTTGTCATGATCACTTTGAAATAGGTCGTATTATCATAATATCTGGCAGTGTACATTGCGACAAACGGGAATACGATTCGAATACCTTCTAACGAATGATGCGATATACGTAGTGCAGGTAAAAATTTGAGTCTAGTGTTATTGCCTCACTGACGGTTACAGTAGGTACGCCGCAAGGAAAGCAGCAGAAACTGAAAAATGTTGAAATTCAAGTTAACAAATATGACTGTAGACAATTCTCACTGTTCAGGTGTAGTATAGTAGTAGTATTAAAGAACGGTCTTTTTTGGTCAATTTACTTTGCCATCGCCCGCAAAAATTTTTTTTGTTTTTTAAGACTTTGTTACATCTGTTTTTTTTTTTTTTTGTAAAATGACAAAACTGTTCTCTTCAACTTGTGTATAAGTAGCTGCATTAGTTTCTACGCTAAGTTAGGGAAACTTAGCACCATTCGGCAATAGTACTTCTTGGAATTCAAGAGACATTGCCAAAGCGAAATTTTAATTTGGTTAGAGATAAATTTGTTCGTGAAAAAAATTAATTTGGATAACAATTCCGCAGTTCCACCCAAAAGCATAATTTTACATTAAGCTAGGCTTGAAGAGCTTAATAAAAGCGCTTTACCAACAAGGGGCTGTTTCTAAGCACTTACAAAATGTTTTTGCGAGGTTATCGGAAGTCAAACTTAAAGAAATCATATTTGTTAGTGCACAAATTATAAAATAAAAGGGTGAAGGAATTGAAAACTTTTTCGAAATATTAATGAAAGCTATGCTTTTATTTATTAATCCATTTTTGTGAAAAGTTGGTTCGTCGGAGAATTACACGTTAGAAATAAGTTATGGATTTTCTCTTAATTTATCGTTGGCCCAGCAACAAAACTGAAAACGTTTTTGAAAATCTTATTCGGTAAGCTCCTGAATACGGTAAAGATACAAATGATTTTTCAACATTCGTAAAACACATCGTTCACTACACCTGTGTAGTCACTTATATTTGCTTCGCTTGTGTTTGAATGCCTAACAGAACGCTTAACTCTCTGGATATCTTTCACCATGAATTTTTCTGGCTAAGAAAGGATTCCTTTCTACTTCGTCCACTATGAACGTCATATCTACCACATCATTTTCAAAGTAATCAATTTTTATGTAAAATGCTCTTCAACATACTTTTCGTACCTTGACAACTTGCCACTTGTTTCACTTTTAATCTTAGTTATTGCAAAAACTACAAAAAATAAACGTAGGGAAGCCTACAATAGCTTGTTGAAGGATGTAATTCTGCAAGACTTTAAGTCACAATGCTGCACAGACTACTCCATTTAACTAAATCGAAGGAATACCAAACCAGTTACTTTCATAATCTAGAAATTAAGGGAGTAATAATTAGGGACTTTAATAATATACAGGATATTGTATTTAAAAGGGTTAATTTTACTGAGCCACCTTTTCTATAAAACACCCAGTATATCAGAATATATTCTTTAAGTGCACGCAATTTACATTATATTATGTCTCCAAAATCACTATCTAACACACAACCCAGTAAAAAAACGAGCGTACTATTGCTGCGCCGTGTACAATTACCGAGCTGCTATTTTTAACCCACATGTAATGACAGCAACAATCACTTTTGCTTTAAAAGATACGTGAAGTTACAAGATTTTCTGGGTACGACTCTTATTCCTGAGTGAGGAAGAAACATAATACAGCAATACATAAAATCAATGCAAAATTGATTTTATGTATTATTAATTAGAACGTTTTTATCATTTAGCGTGAGATTCTAGTGCCTGGCATGCGAAATGCCTTTCTGATTCTTCTTCACTAAAACTCTGGTTAAATGTTTTGCACGACGATTTTGTGCACGATAGGTATCACGTTAGCAAAATATATTTGCAATCTCTTATTTTGTTTATACCAATCGGTAAAGTTTCTCATTCAATGCTCATCAGGCTTCTCGCCGATGTTTATTTGCCTTGATTCCCATGTTGCCGTAAATATTGATTTTTAATTAATTGTATATTATATCTAAATGTTCATACATAGTCATAACAGTCTGGTTACCTCCTACTCATTACTTTTATTACCTTGGGTAGCAGAATATAATGGCATATATATAATACGTAATACTTATTTACAGTAAAAAAAAAAGAGAAAAGTAAATAAGTAACCCATCGTGTGGTAATGAATGAAAGCTTATTCTCCAATGAAATCACCAAGATATATTCCTGTGACATAAAATGTAGTTAGGCGCTGAAAATGAAATTATGAAAAGCTTTTAAATGTCTCAATAGCCCTTAGCAATAACAATGTCTTGAAGTATTTCATTACAATTAAAATAAACAAGCGAAACTGAAAGAACAATATTCACAAGAACTGCTCAAAATTAGCACCATAATCTTCCATGCAAGGATAAATCCGGTTTTCTTGAATTCTTGCCTTATTTTCCGACAGGCCACAAAGAATGTTTCTAAACTCGTTGATAATTCGTTGACGTGAATTGTTTGATTCTCTTGGTTGACGCTTACAGGCAATTTACTTTAAATCATCCTTCTGAAGAAAAACCGGGGATTTGTTAAATCTAGTAGCCGAAGAGCCCATTCGATCGTTCCACGTCTACGAATTTAGTGATTTGCAAATTTTCTATGACAATTATGAAAAATATACAGCAATATAATATGGCTGAACACCATCCTGCTAAAAGAAAAGTTGACGTTGAGGTTAAGCAC
The DNA here is from genome assembly GCA_020654165.1 of Oryctes rhinoceros. NCBI lineage: Eukaryota > Metazoa > Arthropoda > Insecta > Coleoptera > Scarabaeidae > Oryctes > Oryctes rhinoceros. The sequence continues at coordinate 3,908,053 of JAIOKQ010000018.1, read as the reverse complement.
TTGACCACCTTCGTTATGCTTAGGTTTTCAACTTCCTCAGTTACTGAATATTCGACGTATTCAAATAACGTCATCATTTGGCGTTTCGTTAATGAATATGGCTCAGCATTCCTGCTCAAACACAATTTTTTTGTTACTTCTGCACATATCTTTCTCTGGCAATGACGTGAAGATGAAGATTTTCACCGTACCTTGTGTGTGCTCATATATCAGTGACATTTTTGCTCAGGATCAGACACTTAAAACAAACGAACCGCCAATTCTTATTAAAATATCTTCATGCCCTTTCCATACGCTATTTTCACCTCATGAATTCTACTAAAATATTCTCTTGGGAATTTCACGATTGTTCTTTCTGTGCGGATGTCCTAGACAACCTTGCTTGACTCTTTCTGTTTGCATCTCGATCGCTTCTTCATTTGTTGCCAACAACAATTCTTGGAATATTTCTGAGACACGCGACTTCAATTTTTTCTAACGAATGTGCGTTCCTATGAATAGAGTTGATTTAGTAATTGAAATGAATTCTCTTGTTTAATTTTTACTAATGAGTGCAGTGGTGTGCTTGGGCTTACTTACTCAGGTTTGCGAATATACTTCTAGCAATGCTTATCGTTTTCTCGACGTCTTGAATGATTGAATATATAATATATATATATAGATATGAACAGACTTATGTTTTGTTCGAAAGATTTTAGCTTCTCGTGTAGGTGTTGTCTATTATGAAACAACTCAACAAAACAGCACAAATCGTTCGCAAAGTCTAAACTACGGAAATCATTTTTATGCGTTATGTAATGCTTTTCACGCAATGCCATTAGTCTTCTCATAACTTTATCTTATATTATCAAAATACGGTAAAAAAGGCACGTATCTCTCTAACGTCGTAGCTTCTTTTAAATTCTTTTTTCCTGTCTCATCTCTGTCTCCCTTCCATGTCTAACTATACTTTCATCAATGGTTTTTATCACGCTGATTATTTTATTCATTTCTATGGTACATAACTAATTCTGAACCAGTTTAATTTCATTTTAAAGAAGAATTGACCAATTCGCTGATCTAATCGACCTTACATTGTAGCGTATATAATCTATGAAAAATTGAAGTCAAAGACGCGCTATAGCAGTAGATATAACGTAAACGACGTTAATTCTGTAATACTAATGTAATGCTCTTTAAACCTATTGTGTTAGCTGAGACCTTTAGCAATCATAGCCATAATCCTAACTAAATGAGAACAAAACACTGACAAAACGAAACTCTTATTAAAAAAATCGGGATACTAACTGCACTGAAAAACAATAAAACACATCTTTCTCAAGAGGGTTCGGAAATATTTTGAAATGAAAGGTCATTTTATATAACGCGTGGTATACACTCAAACATTCCTCTACAAAGATTTTTACCTGGAGTACCTGAAACGATACCTTTAATTGGCCAGGTTTAATTAGTTTGCGACAAGGATAAAACGCTATTTGTGTTTTTCTATTTTTTGTTACTTTGCTTTCGTGGAATAATTACGAAAAGATTTCGACCAAAGTGTTTATGCGAATAATAAGAAATAAAATTAAACGGGCACGCTAAAGATACCTTAAAATCTCGAAAGATAACTTTACCTGTCGGTATTGTTAGAGCTGGACCAAATAGAGATACCAAAACAGATAAGTGTAGTTGGTATATTTTAAAAATGGTAATTACAGTAAAGTGAAACTCGAATGCTTAATTGAAACTTAATAAATAGCAATAGTGACTACTACGATACATCTCGCAAGTTACCGCTCGTCGATGGAAGAGGATACATGGTGCCTCTCTCGCTACGATGAAGGAGTAAAACAAAGCCACGGAGCACTCTCTCGCGTCCAACGACCATGATGTAGTTAAAGTATTAAAAAAGTATTTTAATACTTTAAAAAAAAGTAGTTAAAGTATTAGTATTGAAAACGAAATGACTTAGCATTGTGTTGGGCCTCTTAACGCATGTACAAAGTAAATTAAAATGAACACCCGCTCATTAAATTATGCACTTTAGCGGATGGTCACTCAGATATGAAAATGCCAAATATACTTCCATCAGCATTTCATCTAAAGTGAACATCCGAAAGGAACAGTGAACACAGTAGAACACTTTTCTAGTTTGAATGAATTAAATTCATTCGTTTCAGTCGTGGATAATAAATCTAAATATGTTTGTTTTTTATGATGTGAATGGTAGCTTATAGCAAAATTTTCCTTTAATTTTTATTATAATATTGTTATCAACTTTCAAAGTATACGTGGATTTTAAAGTAATAATTTTTAATTCGTATAAAAATAATAAATATAAATGTAAATGTATACGGCATTTTTTTAGTCAAAGTGATTATATGAAGTTTTGCACAATTTATTTCTGGACTTTTCCAAAACTATCGAAATGTATCGAGAATGGGATGTGAATTGAAATTCATTCATCATTCACGCCCAAACAGCAATGTAAATTCGTTGAATTGGCTTGGAATCTTTAGCTTTAGGAAAACATTGGAAAATGTTAATGTAGGTTATAGGTTCACCATAGATCTCGTATATGGGTAAAGTATGGAAGGGTGAATGGATTACAAATGGCGTCCTTTTATTTCAGGGAAATCATATTTGTGTGCATCTATTCACGTATGATGTAAATCTAAGATCATCATCATCTAAATAATCTAGATTCTTTACACCCCTGATCACTTGAAGGGATCTTGAAGATCACTATGCTGTCTATCATTCTGGAAGTATCATCCACAGTCCTTGCGGCTATTAAAGAACGCATGAATAGAAGATTTTAAGCTATTAATATTTAAACAATATGCCGTCGATATTCACCTTGTTCAAATCCACATTAATGCAATAAATAAGCAACAGTAATTATTAGAGATGACAAAGGCAGGTGGACTTATTCCTTTTTTGCAGCGGCTAGATGGACTCGTGTCTATTCACCTCATGAGAATGCCGCTGGTGTCCCCGAGAGTCGAAAAAGCACGAGTCTGTCCAGTGTCGGTAAAAACAATTATAATTTCATCCGCCTTTGTCCTCTCTAGTAACTAGTTCACATCAAAGCTCCAATATCCTTGTCTGTCATGATTAAACTTCGGAAAATATGCAAAAAAGAAACAGAAAATTACGCAAATAGAAAACAAATACAAAACAGATCTATTTACAATATAATTAGCTAGAAAAAGATTTTTCAGCTAAATATTTCTCGGCTTTCTATCGAGAAATTCTGTCGTTTGTTTGAAAACCTGTGATTATACGGTGACAAAGTTCTTTCTATATTTCCTTATTATAAAAGCATTCTTAATAATTATTAATAAAATAATAAAAAAATCTTAATAATAGCTTCTTAATAAAGCATTCTCAATAATCTAATTCCTAATAAGTAGTCTATTGCCAACTTAATATTTTCTAGTAAATAACCACATAAGCTTCTACAAATATCCTCGAGTGCTCTAGAACCCTCTGTTCTTTCGATTACACCCATCAATTACCCACATACAGCGTTTCCCACTCTTACTTCGGAACATTCCAATGAGACATTCGAATTTGGTTTAATTTTTTCTATAAAATTTTACAACACAGTGTAAAGGAGGTCTATTCGAATTTTAGACAATTTCCAATTGTTGCAATGCTTTTAGAGACCAACATTTCAACTTGAAAACATTCATAATTACCGCACTAATGCATTCTTTTACAATTATAGTACAAGAAATAAAAATAGTTTAAGCGTTAAATATGCGCATTTATATAATAAATATCAAAATATTTTTTGTTATCAAGTTATAAAGTTTTACGATGTCCTCCCTAACACTTAAAACCCGCGAGACTTTTGTAATTCGTAGATCAATCGGCGAATGGCATAAATTTTATAAATAAATAAATACTCGACGGCGGTACATAATAAAATAATATTTAAAATAGGAGTAACTAAACGTCTGGTTTGTTGCATATCAATCTTGGTATGTTTGGAGGTATTACCTTATCTGCAAATTTTACCCTGCTACCATTTACACAGTAGGCATAGTTCCTCAATTCCGTAAGATTGGGACACCTGTAAATCACACGGAATAGGAATATGGATGAATTTATGGTCAATTATAACAACAATGTATATTACCGCTGTATAATAATTATTGCTATTGCTGAAGCGGCTTGGAATTTAGTTTTATCCGAGAAGTCATCTGCCGCCCCTTAAACACTGTAAAATACACCCTAAAACTTTAAAAAAAGGTAACGCAACATTTACAGCATCCCTCCAGCTCTCACCCGTTTATAATACCTGCGCAACCTCTTGCATAACAGTGGAGCAGCCCTGTCATTGCATTTACCTGCGTACCTGCCTACATACCCCCTCGCTTCAACCCCTGACACTTCCAATGTTTACCACCATAATACCTAATCTCTAGCAATGTAGATAAGGTAGAAAGACGAAATTATTATAATCCTTTGTCTCATAACAATATATTCTGATTTTCGAATATTTACATTATAGAATTGTTCTTTCTTCTTCAACTCACATTGTTAATTGTTAATATTTTATAACCTGGCCTATAAAAGTAATAATCATTCACTATGTTTAACAACAATGTTATTACTAACTCTGTCAGTTTTGTTATAATATATATTAATTCAGTTTCATAACCAAACATCAACATTTATACTTACAACATTCTTCTAGTAATTCTCACCACTCCTCAGTTATTTTCGCGCCTGTTATATTAGTATACTAACCAGTTTTCTACCTTACCTTAGCTTTGCTATGAATCTCGTGTAAAGAATACCTTTTACAGAAATTTACCTGATATTTGGTCTTCTGTCAGATTCAACTAATGAAGTTTGCCATACACTATTAATCTATCGGATGAAAAAATACAGTTAAAGGAATGCATCTTAACTGAAAGTTTAGATAATATCTGTCGAATAAATGAATATGTTTTTTGATGGCTTCCCCTTAGAGGGTATTCAGTTTTTACAAAGCATCTCTTATAATGGATTGATGTCCAATTTTATTATATCTTGTTAATTTTTTCAGTAATTAAGAGCGTATTATCGAAAATTAATAACTGTAAAGGCTGTGCGATTAAAATCCCGGATTGCAAATTAGAAAATGGCTTCACTGAAATATAAAAAATTACGTTTCCAACTTGTTAAGTAAGGTGATAAATTCTTTACCGGAACATAAAATTCTTTTCAGTTATTACTTCATTTCTTTGAGGGTATTTTTGAAATTCTTTAAAATAAGACTTCTAATATATCTACCTGAATTCTGATAGTTGTTTTGAAAAAAAATTAAACTAAGTAAGGCATATCTTTTGTGAACGACGGAAAATAACGTTTTTAGAAGAAATACGTCGAATTACTTTTTTGTGATCTAACTTTTAGCGTTGTCGACAGTTCAATTGCATTTCCAATGTCACCGGAAGTAATATCAACTAACGATACTACGTATGTTACACCTTAACTTAATAAGTGTGGTAATATGTAGCAGTGAAAGTTTGAGTAATCTGCTTTAGTTGCTGCGCAATGTTGTCTAAGGAAAAACATGCTAGCTGTGTCCTTTCGATGATAACTTAATACCATGATTCTATTATCAGCGTTCCAATAAGCTTAGAAAAGGCGGTTGCGTTTAAATTTGTTTCAGTTAACCGAAATCACGGTAATAAAAAGACAGACAAGCTGGTCGGAGCAGCGGCGAATATGTTCTTCATCGGTTCCAACACCTTCTATGGCCTACACGAAAATTACACAAAACAAAGAATTAAAATATGGGAGGAGAATCAAAAGAGCTCGTACTGCGAAAATGCTCCAGGACAAAAACAGGCGAAAGCATTCATATTGAGCTCACCTAAGACAGCAAAGACAGTACTATCATTCATGGATCAACATGGAAATTTCCGACAAATCATGCACCCCTGAAATGTCACCTACTCAATCTAGGAAAAGCTGAGAATTAAATCTATCGCCTGGACCAGGATCCGGAGAGGGCAGAACACATTCTTTGTAAATGTGTTGCCATCAGTTGCACTCTGGTGAACTGAGGGATGATGACCCTAGAATAGTATTAAGGTTTATTAGGAGCCTTCAACTAATCCAACACATATATAAGGGCATTTGGTTACAATAGATCTATCAAGGTAGCAGCCACTAAAAGTATTTATGCCATAGCCCACTGACAGTACTAATAATAAATGAAATCTAACCTCACATTGGACCCTTCTTATCTTTTGATAGAAGTGCCAATGTTAAAACGCCAATCAAATGCAAACATTTTTGCTTTATCGAACCACTTAAACTCGTTGATCCAGAAAGGTAAGACGATCACCAATCGCGATTAGTTGGCATTCTGGTACGAAAGAACATAAAGCGATCGAGTCGAACGTGTTTGCATCCACTTTTAGAATCCGATAAAGAACACTGTTCCATGACTGTTCCATGTTTCCAATGATCCAGATACAAGCATAAATGAAAAATGCTACCAATAATTAAAATAGAGGTACACCCAATCCCAGTGTTTCTTTACCTGAGTCAATAATAAATTTTAAATTAACTCAGCATAATCTAAACTTTCTTGCAGCGGACAAGTTTCGTTTTGCTGTACTTTGTAACAGCAGGACATAGATTTAACAATTTTGTGTTAGGACTAGGATAAAGACTTAAATGCCGTCAGTCACCATCTAAGTATATAAAACCAACAGTTACTACACGTTACATATTAAAATATCTGTGCCGGAAAGTAATTGTAACATTACATATATATTTATTGCGTAAATAGACCATTTTCGAATCGGACTCATGTGATAAGGTGTCTTCCAAAAATATTTTTACTTATACAAAGCGATTAATACGTAACGAACCAAATACCTACCTTATTGTTTTCAATAGGACACCCCGTATATTACAAAATTTTGTTAGCGTAATCAATGATCCTAATCTTCATACTAGCATATTAATTTTCACTTGATTAAATCTGGTATAATTAGACAATTTTGTGTTTTGCTACTATTCCTACATAGGTGTAGATTAGTTTAGTAAATTATGCCGTGACGTTTCAAAATTAATTATCGATAAAACATTTACAAAGTCTAACAACAAGTCCTATAGCAGAATCACATAAATTTTAATGCCAGCAATTTAATTTACATGAATTTAAAAGCCTAAATGAGTATCTCGTGAACGCTAGAAAAAGAGCGACACTTAATATACGAACATTAATTGATAGTAACTAAAAGACATATATAGGTGTTTTGAGTCGTTGATATGTGACTGGGTAACTGTTTACGAAATTTCGCAAGATAAATCTCTAAAAACGTTCTATTTTCCTCTTTATTTATGGATGTTTATGGACGTTTCTACGAAGATAAACAGCGACATTAATTGCGCAAATTTCTAATTTTTGTAAATGTATCTTGCATATGATGTTTTTTCCTTTTTATTCAATAATCGTAAGAACGTGGGCTCGCACACACCTTAGAAATTTCTTTTTTCTAATGAGTGTTGAAGTGTTTCAACGCTTGTGTCAACAGCTTTAATAATAGGAAGATTTTCTAATTACCGCGTCATTATGTTTTTTTTATATTTTTGGTAGATGCCAGCACATTTCATTTGGTTCTTTACTCGTACCTTAGAAAGTTACAGAAATACATATTTTAACATAAAGATGATATAAAGTTACAGATACTACTTAGAATCGATTAAAATGTCCTAATTTTTTTTTGTAATGCTTCCGAACTTTCTACCGAAATATTTCAATATTAATCTGCTTTTGCTTATGGATCAGTTAGAAGGTATTTAATTGGAACGAAAAATCCATGTGCTAAATTACATACATATAATCTCGAAAACATTACTTTTCGGTTTATTCAAGTTCTTTAGTTGTTACTGTTACAGCGTTAAGGATCCTTTAGTACTACTAAATTTAAACGAAAATATCTCTAAGTGCTTACCAAATGTGATATTTTGATAATGTAAATATTTATATGATACAAAATCACGAAAATGAATGAGTTGTAATTTTATTGTTCTGCTAATATCTAACCGTTAGGACTAGAAAAACGTTTTCTAATATGTTTAGCATGCATAATCCTTACATAAATAATGTAGTACGAGGGTGGTTTCAGAAATCCTTAGAAAATCTAAGAGATGGCACCCAAAGATGGTTTGTTTCTAGAAAGGATCACTAATTCTACACAGCTGCCAAAGTCTCAGTTATATCCATCGCACGGTTTCACTTTTGTGGCCGATTTAAACAAAGAATTTTCGCTTATGAAGGAAAATAGAAGAAGAGAGCGTTGGGCGGTGATTAAATATTTAAAAGGGTTATCATCGAAAGAGATCAAAGGTGAATTGGATGAAGTTCATGGTACAATCTACCTCTGCGTTAGCAGCTATTTACAATTAGTAAACGTGACCGTATCATCCACAAAAAATGGCCATCGATCTGGACGAATCAAAGTGGGCGAAATAGTTGAAGTAGAAAATATGGGTAATTCATGTTTCGATAGTACATATTGTAATGCTTTTAATGAGGGAAAATTGAAACAGGAATTAACTTTTTCGAAATAAATGAAATTATGTTTTAAAGCCAGTGGATCCGGAAGTATTCCTAAACGCTCTTTCGGCAATTTAAATTCAAATAAATATCATTTGGTGAAATATAAAGAGTATTGAAATTTGAAAAGTGGACATACCCGAATTCCAATATATACATATATTGGAATTATATATTTTTTTCACTTCCGGTTTAATCGGCAATACGTCCAACTTTTTTTTTTAAATGGAACGCCCACATTTTTTTAACACTTTTAAATGCAAAATAAAAAACTACGTTCAGGAAGTATTAAGATGTTTATTTTTATTCACAAGGAAACAGTTAAAAAATTAAAAAAGTGTCCTAATACAGAAAAATCAAGATACCTTTGAAAAAAGTTGTTGTTTAGTGTTTGCATTCTTTTTGCCGTCATATTTGACAATTTTAAAAGCGTTTTAACTTTTGCATCGCTATAAATTTACTTATTTTAGACATTGACACATTTGAAAATGGCAGTAAAACTTACTGAATCAGAACGAATTGAGATATTAATGATGCGTGGGTACGGTGATCGTCAACGTTCTTTTGAAGAGGTTCGTATTTTGTTTAATACTGTTTATCCGGATCGTCACATTAGTAAAAGTACGGTATGCCGAACAATTCAAAAGTTTGAAGTCTTTCGTCAGGTGAAGGATTTACCTAGAAGGGGACGTCCATTAACAACAACAGATGAAGAAACTAGTTTGAATGTGTTAATTACAGTGGAAGAAAATCATCACGTGTCCACAACAGAATTAGGTCAAATTCATGAGATCTCTCAAAAATCTGCTCATAAGATTCTTAAATCAGCAAGAATGAAAGCCTATAAAATGTATCCCGTCCATGAGTTAACTGAAGATGATCCAGATCGTAGACTATAATTTTGCGAAACAATGACGGAATTGATCGAGCAGCAGCCTAATGTTTTAGATCACATCATTTTTTCAGATGAGGCAACGTTTTGTCTCAACGGCACTGTGAACAGACATTTGTCGCTACTGGTCAATTGAAAATCCGCATTGGATTGAAGAAGTCCATACACAGCGTCCTCAAAAGGTGAATGTCTGGGCTGGTCTTGTTGGAAACAACATCATAGGACCATTTTTTATAAGAGGAAATTTAACTGGTAACGTCTATTTAAATTTATTGCGAAATGAGGTTGTTCCAGCACTTGCGGCCCTCTTTCCAAATGCAAACATAGGTGATCACCCTAATGCACATTTTTGGTTTCAACAAGATGGAGCTGCCCCCCATTTTGCCTATAACGTCCGCGATTATTTGAATGAAATTTTTCCGGGACGTTGGATCGGACGTAGAGGAGCAATCGAATGGCCAGCACGTTCGCCAGATCCCTCGCCATTAGATTTTTTCTTTTGGGGTCACTTGAAATGTCAAGTGTACAAAAGTCGTCCCCATAATCTTGAACAATTGAAAGAGAGAATAGTTCAAGAAGCCAATCGCATCACACTAGAACAACCACAAAATTCAATAAGAAATTTTACTGACCGTTTACATTTTTGTCAAATTGTAAATGGAGAGCATTTTGAACAATTATCGTAATCGCAACCTGAATAGACAGGTATCTTGATTTTTCTGTATTAGAACACTTTTTTAATTTTTTAACTGTTTTCTTGTGAATAAAAATAAACATCTTAATACTTCCTGAACGTAGTTTTTTATTTTGCATTCAAAAGTGTTAAAAAAATCTGGGCGTTCCATTTAAAAAAAAAGTTGGACGTATTGCCGATTAAACCGGAAGTGAAAAAAATATTAACTGTAGTGCATAAAATGCATTTATATTAACTATACCCCCATACCAAATTTCAGGAATCATAATTTTCAAATAACAAAGTTATTCGACCGTTCCGGGACTTTTTACTAACGCTGTATATAATCTTTACGTTTAAATGTTTCATACTGCGAAAAATTAAGATGCTGAACACTTTCGAAAATGGACACAACCAAACACGTGTTACTCTTAGTTTCGAACAGTGTGATTATTTAAGGAGCAATATTTGGTTTACGAAATCACAGCTTCTTGAAATTCTTGAAATTGTTGTAAGAACATATTACATTGAGGGCTGTTCTTACGTTTTCCATACTTCTCACTGTGGCAGAGCTACTGAGAAAGAGCTGATGAAAAGTTTGATGTCGAACGAATTGATACTGAACACGCAATACGCAATGTATAAGTACGATGTGACATTATCTAAAAATAAAAGTACATTACATTTTTATCGTTACCTATAAGAACAGGTACAACGCGAAAAAATAAAACGGTTTCTTGGCCATTAACAATATTTTTAGGTGCGTATTCTTGATGATCTCGCACAACTTCCTTTTCCAATCTGCAACATGTTCTTGCTTTACCTGACCTGCTTATCCACAAATAGATGTAAAACTTATTTGCATTTCCTTTGAAAAACTTGTCCAACTATCCATTTAAAGCTTTAAAACGGTCAAGTTCTAATTATCCTTTTAGAGCCTCTTCCTTTAGAAGTTCTTCAGGGGTTGGTATTTTTTTATTTCTTACTATGCAGAGCCAATCGAGTACAATCTGATCCAATGTGCCACTTGTAAAATTTTTCGTTAATTTTCCTATATGAAATGTTCCTAAAAAGGCGCCCGTTAAACAGGTTTTACTGTAGAAATATGGGCTATTAGTAAAAGTATTACAAACATTACGCAGGTTGTCGGTATTCATCGTTCAAATATCTAAAACTTCAACTAATATCTATATAATTTTAAATAGAATGGAACATATGTATCTTTATGTTTGTGTATGTACATATAATGATAATGCAAACTTCCTATCTTGATTATTAATTGCCTATTAAGACAAATAACAAAAAATTGTAAACTAATTCACATTGTAATTACAGGGACGTACTAGGCAAAAGCATTTGCTATAATTATTACAGTAATGATACTATTGCGCCTATTCCATATTCATATACGGTTATTTACGAATTTGTATAAAATTAAATTCTGACGCATATAACAGAGGTACATATAGAAGTTCTAACGAATTCCGTCGCATCGCATTATAGGCCGTCAGTTTGCGACATCAAGATGCAATTAAAATTTTAAAACGGATCCCCTTTGTCGTCCCAGATTGAGAGATAAGGAAGGCCGAAATCTCCCGAATTTAAAACGTGTGCATAACGCTGAACAGTGACGAACGAACGGGTCTACACCACCTGCCCCTCATGAAATTAAAGAGGGATTTTTTCTTTTACAAATGGCACTGGAAGAAAAATAACACATGCACTTTGACAGGTGCAAGATTATACTTTTGTACAAATTGGAGATAATAAAATTGACAAGAGTAAATTTCTCAGTAAGTACTCAGATTAGGTCCATCCATTACCTTCTTTCAGACGCCAGTTAACTTTGATTGATTGATAGACGACGCAATGAATTTGATTGTTGGCGTTCTAGAATGACAGTGTAAAAGAGAAATGCTGTATTTGATATTCGTAGTTACCTTGAAACAACGTTTTATTTGTATAGGAAAACATCAATGACGGTGCAGATAATCGACGTGTTATATCTCGCATCAAATTATACATATGTAAGACTCAGTGCTTTTAATTTGCTTCTGACTCACATATCCAGAAATGCTAAACGCAAGGGTACGTAATGGATACTCGACCTTTTAATAACAATTATTTGGACCCAAAAGTCGCAGTTGAACAGACGTAAAGATAAAAAGCTGTCTACGCTTAATTTTTGATTTGATTTGGCAAATCTTCGACTTTATATGGAGTCCTAATCAAGGTGACTATTAAAAGAACAACAATTTTAGGTTACTTACACAATATTGAATTATCAAGTCAACAATTCAAAATACTTCATCATTACATTAATAAAACGACTAGAGCGTCCCGGAACATATTAAACTAAAAATACAGAATTTTATATGGAAAAGTAAGCTCGCTATAAGGGAGGCTATGGCAAAAAAAAAGACATCGACGTAACGTTACACATTGTAACAAGAAATTTAAGAATTTTAATTGAATAAATAAAGTAAAGAAATAAAGTTATCGATGTACTTCCCGTAGCTAGTAGATAAGTTCTACTAACTATGTATGACCTATCTCTTTGCAGTAGAGAGAAACGAGAGTAGTTAGAAATACACTCCGCCAAAAAAGTATCGCATAAACTAAAAAAGGGCATTTATAAACCAAGATATTTTTATACGTTCACAAAAAGTTTGCCTCGTGTATGTGAACTATAAAAACACTAACAAAATCATGGAACATAGGTTTTTTACTTTTTTTTTTCTAAAAGAACACATTTAGAAAAATGCATATGTGGAAGGTTCGTTCAGTTGTTTATCGAAAGTCTTCCTATACGGACAAATTTTAAAGTGCGAAGTCAGAGTTCTGTACCAACGCTTTTAAAACTAAAATGAGCAATTTAACTTCAGAACAAGTGGCTGCTATAGTTGCTTTAATCGAAGATGGACGATCACAAGCATACGTTGCTAATTTGATGAACATCAAACAGTTGAGTGTTTCTAGAGCCGTAGCCAGATATAGAGAAACAAGCAATTACAGTAGGAGACCTGTACCAGGTCGTCCAAGATGTTCTACTCGCCAAGATGATCGCTACTTACTACTACAAGCATTACGTCGAAGACATGTAACTGCGAGACAATTGCAGAACGACTTGGCTAGAGTCAGAAATACTCGTGTGAGTACTCAAACTATTCGGAATAGGTTACGATAGAGTGGATTAAGAGCTAGAGTAGCTGTGACAGTCCCTCGTCTCACTAGCAACCGCCGAGTGGCTCGCTTAAGGTTTGCCAGAGAACATGTAAATTGGAACATTAATGACTGGGCCAATATACTCTTCACAGATGAGTCAAGATTTGGTCTTTACACCTCAGATAGGCGTATCTCAGTGTACAGACGAGACGGTGAGCGCTATTCGCAGTGTAATATCAGACCTAGACCTAATTTCGCTGGTGGCTCTATTATGGTTTGGGGAAGCATCTGTCTAACAGGTCGTACAGAGTTAGTACCAGTAGACAGAGGTACACTGACTGCCCACAGGTATATAATGGACATTTTAGAAGAACATGTAGTACCACATGCGCCAATTATAGGAAACGAATTCATGTTAATGCACGATAATGCGCACCGCATGTTGCAGTAATCGTCCAGGAATACCTTAACGATGTTGGTATTCCAGTTTTAGATTGGCCTGCGGTAAGTCCGGACACCCTATCGAGCACGTGTGGGACCTCCTTCACAGACGGATACGAACCCAAAATGTTGCCCCAGCGGACCTGCATGGACTAGAAAATGCTCTCCGTGACGAGTGGGAGAATTTGGATCAGGTTTATATACGGAGGTTAATCGAATCTCTGCCAAACCGTATGCGAGCGGTCATAAGAGCCAGAGGTGGCAATACTCAGTATTAAAAGCTACTGTTATGACATTTTTCTTTCCAAAATTATAATTTCTTGTTTTTATTTGGCCTGTATTTTATTTAAACAATCATAGAAATTATATCTTAGAGCGCATTAAAGTACATTTACAACTTTATGCTACAAACAAAGATTATGCGATACTTTTATGATTCAAAACTAAATTATGCGATACATTTTTGGCGGAGTGTATATTATTCACGTGCATAACGATCCTATTTTAATTTTTGCTCATTTCAGCCATTTCAGTTGTTACCATGAACACTATAAGTAACATTACATTTATGGCAATTTTTAATTTTATCTTTGAGTTTTGGAAAGGAAAGTTGATTTTGTTTAATAAGACAAGTGAAATTTTTTAAATTTTTGTACTTTTTAATGAAGAAAGGAAGGAAGGAACTTGTATTTTTTTTATCCGTTTTATATCCGTCTTTTCTAATCGGGTTGTTGGTAAGATCAGGGCTATTATTAGTAAAGGGATGCCTATAACAACTAGGGTTAAAATATTGTTGATTAGGATATTAGGTAGCCATGGGATTTTCAGATACCGTTTATTACGCCAAAGGCCTTAGTTAGCGGATAGGAAATGTTTAAGATCCTATATTCCCTGCTACTATTTTTTTAGCATTTCTAAATTTCACGTTAACGAATTAATGCTGTACTTCTCATAGTATCGCATATCTGTTGTTTTGCCATGGTTTCTTTTTTTGTCTCCTCTCTTCTAGCGGGCAAACTAATGCATTTTTCATGCATTAGTGCTAACATTTCATATTCTTAGTTTAGTATGTTCTCGAACGTTGTAGTCCTTTTTTTATTAGCATATACCTTTGTGTGTTACGTAACTAAAACTTTGAAATTTCTTTTGTACCAACTGACGATAAAGTACTTTAAATTGTTGACTTGTTAATTCAATTTTGCATGAGTAATATAAAATTCTTTTGTATTATTTTATCTTAAAATTTCATTGCTCTTTCAACAGTCACTCTCATGACTACACCTGTATGTTTTTAACGACTGATAACTGAAGTTCACCACTTTCCGTGCGTTTCACGATATTAGCTGAGACTGAGACTAGTATTTATTCGTCATGACTCATGAGAATAGGTTCGTTAAGCGCACGGAAAGTGGCGAACTTTACTCATAATTGCTGTCATTCAGATTTGCGTAAAATAATCACAATATTTTTAATTTCTGCATGAATTATTTCTGTTTAACTTCATCTATATTTGTAAATTTCTTGGCTTACTATTTGAAAATATATATTCATCATTATATTTGTAGTCTGCCATGTTGATATGTTTGTTGATGAGTTTATCGAGTCCCACAGGCGTTGCTGAATAAATTCACGAAATAATAAAAGAAATTACTGTGTACTAGGCAGTGCGAAACGGTTTAGTTTATGCGCGCAATTATTGGATGGCGCTAGAAACATTTTACAGCATTATATACCGTTTTTATATAGTATATCTTCATATTTACTTAATTTAACGCTAAATTTAACAGATTGCTAGCCGTTATATACGATATTAGGACAAAGAATTTTAACTTAGAATCTCTTGCCTTCCTCCTTATATGTAGTCCATTAATAATTTATAAGCAAATGAAAAGGAGGGCGCTAAAACATTTTCTGAAGGGGATAGTTGTTTAAGAAATATAATAATACGATAGTCGTCCCTAAGGAAAGGACCGTTGGACACCTTCTATTATATTAGATAATCAGCAGTGTAAAAATACAGGTGTTCCGACGTAAAATGCTCCTATTATGTAAATAGTAGGAAGGTGAAATAATCTGATTAGTAGAGAAGACAAAAACGAGTGCAATCATACATTTTTCGCAGCGCCTAGGAGACTCATGTTTTGTCCATTCTTAAGGAAACCAATAGGCAAACGATCCTTTTCTTACGAGACGAATAGACACGAGTCTGTCCAGTTGCAGCTGGACGAGCTGCAAAAAAGGTATGATTTCACTCGCTTTTGTCCTCTCTTCTGATTGACAAATATTTTGACACAAACAAGCTGATGATAAGCAACAAATCAGCCACCCACTTTGCTATTACACACGAAACACATTTGTATTATTACGGTAGAAAATGTTCGATATTCGATGTACCAAACTTTACTAGTAAATTCAAATGCCAGGAACAATTTTTTAACAACACCATATATCTTTTCCATATCAATCGCACAGGAAATTTATATCTCCAACGTTTATGCGCAATACCTCTAACACCTAACTTAAAGTAAAGAGATGTTTAGAGTTAAACGCCAGTCCTGGATGCGCTTCGAAATGGTTTCTGCTGTTAATATAGTTTGGTTAGCATAACCAATTAAGCAAAACAGATACTAATATTCGCTGCCGATTGAAAATTTTAAACACCAATAAATAGAAGTTATGCGATATGCATTAGAGAAAAGTAAAAAAAGGGTGAACTGAGGCAGCAGCATGTAAAAACTGTGCTATCCTAATTGACAATGTCCACAACCGAATACACTGACCAACAAGGTTTTTACCCTAAGTTAATAACTGATGAAATTGAATAACATATACAAAGTAAAAATGTTTCGAAAAGCGGCAACATTGGCTTAGCTGTGGTTGCAGAGAAAATGCCTTTATAATATGGCCTGTAATCTGGTCAATTGCAATAATGTTTATAAACTTTCTGAAGCTTTTCGAATACATCATGATCCCAGTTCTTGGAGATTATTCAAAGATTCACCAAAGACCAGCCTAAAAGCAGTTTTGTTGCACAATGGAAACCATTATCCTTCTATTCCGATAGGTCATGCTGTCTCTATGAAAGAAACTTAAGAAAATCTGAAAATTTTATTAGAAAAGATAAAGTGCAAAGACTATTCCTGGAATATTTGTGCAGATTTTAAAGTAACTGCAAATATTTTGGATATGCAATCTGGTTACACCAAATACTGTTGCTTTTTATGTCTTTGGGGCAGTCGTGACAGTGAAGAACATTACCATAAGCAAGAATGGCCACAACGATAACAGTTTATACAAGGAAAAGGCAATGTACAACATCAGCCTCCAGTGGGAAAAGAAAAGATCATAATACCACCTCTCCACGTGAAACTTGGGCTCGTGAAAGACTTTGTAAAGGCACTGGATTTCGAAGGCGAAGGTTTTAAATACCTTCGTGAAATGTTTCCAAAATTAACACAAGCGAAACTGAAGGAACGTATTTTTGTTGGACCTCAGATACGAGAAATAATAATTGATGAAATCTTTGAAACCACATTAACAGCCAAGGAGAAAACAGCTTAGCTCTCCATGGTACAAGTCTTCACGAATTTATTATTAATTAAACAAGGTGAGCGCTTCCACCAAGACATCATGGGAATGAAAAAAACGGTTATGTTAGCAGATTACTGTTGGATGTTAAGAAGAGATGCTGTAGATATTGTTTATAAGAGACGGAGCAGTATTACTTCACATTTCTAATTATAATAATTTGAAATATACATTAAATTATGATCTAATCTAAAAAACCTTTTCATTGAAATATTAAAAAAATCGAGCTAACTTGACCTTCTACCTTTTATTAAAATAAATGTTTGTATTTTGTCTATTGAAATTGGTATAAATTATTTTTTGGCAAAATCAAAAATTGAAATTTGTTGGCCAGTGATATTAACGAAATTTGATAAAAAGAAAAGAAAACAATTAGGGCAACGGATATGACAAAATTAAAATATACTATAAGCACACTTAATAATCTTCATTGGAATTTTAATTACAATAATTAATAACTATCTATTTACATTTTTTTCTTTATCTAGTGAACTATCGAAATTCCTTCTTTCTGTCTCGACGCATTTGCGAAATAGCTTGTACGAGCTGTTCTGCCCTTGCCTTAGCACACTCAGGAATCTATAGCTTCACACATAAATCACTTTTAACCCCTTGCCACAAACACTGAAACTATACGCACATTTCGTTAGCTAAGCTATCAGCTTTAGCAGCAATACTGAGCTAATCATTCACACATAAATCGTATCTATTAACCCTTTCATATGTTCTTCATTTCGTTAATAGCTTAGTAATACTTAGGCTTAACATCAGCAGTTAAAAACAGTAATGTCAGCATGTTTTACTTACTGTTGTGATGGTACCTATCCCAAAAACCGCTTGGATACAATATCTAAACAGGGCAGTCACGTGTAACTATAAATCTGTTTTTTATCTACTTTTGATGTTAGACTTAGGCATCGTTATACATAAACGCTAGAAATATATTCCATATTCAATTTAGGAAAAAAGATATGGTGTTATTTAAAAGAAATGCGTTTGAATTTGGCAAGGTTTTTTTGTTAAATACTGAACACCTGTACGTTACGTTAAATGTGGTTGCATTTCGAATTTTTTAAAGAAAATAGATGTATCTAAATGTATGCGTTTGGAGACAAATTCGTCAATATCTAAAAATCTTTTGGAAACAGACCTATGATACTGGTTTATTTCTAGACGAAGAAACCAAATACGTAATAATATTACGATGGATATTTTATTTAAAATAGCAAACTAAGTGTCTGGTTCGCTACTGTTACATTTTCATCGATATACGAAAATATTTTTGGAAGATGTCCGATTTTATCAGAAAATGTTAACTTCCTATTGCGTACGCAATAGGCAATTTTACAATTTCAAAAGGTTGGGAGCTTGAACACATATAAACAGTTAAAATTATAAAATACACTAAGAATGAACAAATAAACGTTTATGCTTGCGTTAGACACATTTCCGCTTGCAGTTCGATATCACTCTCTAGGAAAAGTCATACACGTACCGCAATTAAATAAATAGTATAATGTAACGCATTTCGTACGTGCTCGCCAAAAAATACTGATAAAATTCCGATAAAGAAGTCTTATGTTTCCGGAGTAAATATCCCGAGACCTTGTAAGTAAATCAAATCTATATTTCTGTGGTATCTTTCTTTATTTATATTTCCACCTCACTCGCTTACCAATTCCCTTATCGCCCTGTCAAAAATATTAGGTTTTACTTACTGCACAATTATAAAAGGCATATACGCAGTATAACATGCCTGGCGAGCATAAAGTACTTTTATTTACATAGTGTGATAATGAACGCTTATTTGGCAGTTACTAGACGTCCGAATTTAACGGTGAAAACGAAGTTTATCAATAACAAAGCAAAGCGTAGCTGTGTAGATAATCGCACGTTTCGACAATACAGAAGAACATGAAATGTAGGCGACAAACGATGCATATTATCAAATGGGGTGCGTTGCCTAAGTCACACGTTGATATATGTGTATAACTTTGAGGCCACCTCCTACCTAGTTGATGGGCATCTGGGGCCCCCATGATTTTCAACGTCGATTTCGGGAATTATAATCTACAACTTCAACAATTTATCAATGAAGAAGTTAACGATGGGCAAAAGATTATTACGTATTCATTAAAATTAAATTAAATAATATCCAGAGAAATTTTTTGCGTACAAATAGAAAAAATATTTGAAATTATTTATACACCTACATTTTAAATTTTAACAGGTAAGCTGCATAATATGTATTGTGGTGGTATAATACACAACATCCGGTATAGTTGCCATTAGCGCCACCCAGCGAAATCAGTACGGCCACTCGTTCAAATCTAAAATCCCTCTGGCAATTTTGAGCTCGTTTTCAGCAGCTCTGATTCCTTTTATCTTCTATTACCTAGGCAGCAAGGGAGTCCGGCCGAGGACGGTAGTAGTCGAACGGAAAAATAACTTCTCTTTTATTCGATTTCCTCACATGCCGACTTACTAATGATAAATTTTCCCTACACCAATTATAATAATAATTTTCGGCGTATTTCAGCGTAATATCGTATATTACATTGTTTTCCGTTCTACGATCGTCTTGTTGGTCAGTAAAATTGAATATTTTGTAGTCGTAGGTGCTGCAGAATGTAATACGACGCGTCTGGTTGTGCTCCCATTTTCAAAGTATTTATCGTAATTTGAAGCTTTGGTCAAGTATGATGAGCTTGAATGAGTTCCACTACAAAACATCTAAACAGAGCGTTTATATGCGTTGAAACTTCGCAATTTCAAATTATATACATCTCGTTTCACTTTATTAAAATTCATTTGTCCTCATTCATTTCAACTTAGATTGTCGAAAGAGTGTCCTAGAAACATTGTCGAATTCCACAAACTCAAAATTTATGTAAATTATAATTAATTCAGAAAAATTTTAATTCTATTTTAACGTATTTCCTTTATACAAAACGGAAACTGTTTAGATCGCTCTTCCTCTAGTTAAAGCTTGTATCCGTGTAGGATTATTATACATTCCGCCAAAAAAGTATCGCATAATTTAGTTTTGAATCATAAAAGTATCGCATAATCTTTGTTTGTAGCATAAAGTTGTAAATATACTTTAATGCGCTCTAAGATATAATTTCTATGATTGTTTAAATAAAATACAGGCCAAATAAAAACAAGAACTCATACTTGAGATTTTTATTAAAACAAGAAATTATAATTTTGGAAAGAAAAATGTCATAACAGTAGCTTTTAATACTGAGTATTGCCACCTCTGGCTCTTACGACCGCTCGCATACGGTTCGGTAGAGATTCGATTAACCTCCGTATATAAGCCTGATCTAAATTCTCCCACTCGTCACGGAGAGCATTTTCTAGTCCATGCAGGTCCGCTGGGGCAACATTTTGGGTTCATGTCCGGACTTACCGCAGGCCAATCTAAAACTGGAATACCAACATCGTTAAGGTATTCCTGGACGATTATTGCAACATGCGGTCGTGCATTATCGTGCATTAACATGAATTCGTTTCCTATAATTGGCGCATATGGTACTACATGTTCTTCTAAAATGTCCGTTGCATACCTGTGGGCAGTCAGTGTACCTCTGTCTACTGGTACTAACTCTGTACGACCTGTTAAACAGATGCCTCCCCAAACCATAATAGAGCCACCAGCGAAATTAGGTCTAGGTCTGATATTACACTGCGAATAGCGCTCACCGTCTCGTCTGTACGCTGAGATACGCCTATCTGAGGTGTAAAGACCAGATCTTGACTCATGTGTGAAGAGTATATTGGCCCAGTCATTAACGTTCCAATTTACATGTTCTCTGGCAAACCTTAAGCGAGCCACTCGGTGGTTCCTAGTGAGACGAGGGGCTGTTACAGCTACTCTAGCTCTTAATCCACTCTGTCGTAATCTATTTCGAATAGTTTGAGTACTCACACGAGTATTTCTGACTCTAGCCAAGCCGTTCTGCAATTGTTTCGCAGTTACATGTCTTCGACGTAATGCTTGTAATAGTAAATAGCGGTCATCTTGGCGAGTAGAACATCTTGGACGACCTGGTACAGGTCTTCTACTGTAATTGCCTGTTTCCCTATATCTGGCTACGGCTCTAGAAACACTTGACTGATTGATGTTCATCAAATTAGCAACGTATGCTTGAGATCGTCCATCTTCGATTAAAGCAACTATAGCAGCCACTTGTTCTGAAGTTAAATTGCTCATTTTAGTTTTAAAAGCGTTGGTACGGAACTCTGACTTCGCACTTTAAAATTTGTCCGTATAGGAAGACTTACAATAAACAACTGAACAAACCTTACACATATGCATTTTTCTAAATGTGTTCTTTTAGAAAAAAAAGTAAAAGAGCTATGTTCCATGATTTTGTTAGTGTTTTTATAGTTCACATACACGGGGCAAACTTTTGTGAACGTATAAAAATATCTTGGTTTATAAATGCCCTTTTTTAGTTTATGCGATACTTTTTTGGCGGAGTGTATATTTTTGACGTACCTTGTTTGACATGTTGTATTCTATTAATTTCCACCATTTGCGATTTTTTTTCAAATACTCCCCGCAGTACCATTTCCTTAATGGTAGTGGTAATATTCTTTAGAAATATTTACACATTTCTTAATATGGACATGTATTGCATTCAATACACTGACTAACAAGGTTTTAACTCTGAATGAGTTATAATGTAATGATCAAAATAACCTTGACATTAGCTTCATAATTAGCTCGCAAGTTTATATTTTTACGTATTTACGTATGATAACACTCATAGCAATCTCTTTGCTACACCGAATTTAACGTTTTATCGGCTTTTGTAACACCGACCAACAAGATTTTTACCCTAAGTTAGTAACTGATGAAATTTAACAGCATGTATAAAGTAAAAATGATTCGAAAAGCGGCAACATTGGCTTAGCTCTGGTTACAGAGAAAATGCCTTTATAGTATGGCCGGTAATCTGGTCTGGAATGTTTATAAACTTTTTGGAACAGTTTTTGGAGATTATTCATAGACTCATCAAAGACCAGTCTAAAACTAGTTTTGTTGCATAATGAAAACCATTATCCTTCTATTACGATAGGTCATGTTGTTTCTATGAAAGAAACATGAAAATCTGAAAATTTTATGAGAAAAGATAAAGTACAAAGACTATTCCTGGAATATTTGTGCCGATTTTAAAGTAATTGCAATCTGGTTACACCGAATACTGTTGCTTTTTATGTCTTTGGGACAGTCGTGAGAGGGAAAAACATTACCATAAGCAAGAGTGGCCGTTACGACAACAGTTTATACCAGGAAAAGACAATGTACAACATCAGCGTCTAGTAGAAAAAGAAAATATCAGAATACCACCTCTCCACGTGAAACTTTGGCTCATGGAAAACTTTGTAAAGGCACTGGATCTCGAAGGTGAAGGTTTTAAATGGCTTCGTGAAAAGTTTTCAAAATTAACACAAGGAAAACTGAAGGAAGGTATTTTTGTTGGACCTTAGATACAAGAAATACTAAATGATGAAATCTTTGAAACATGGTACAAGTTTTCACGAATTTCTTGGCAAACAAAAAAGCTGACAACTACAAAACTTTAGTAATGGATATGTTACAAGCATTTCACGCTGGTGGCTGTAATATGTCCCTTAAAGCGCACATTCTACATTCTCACTTGGATTTTTGTCCGGAAAATATGGGCGACGTTAGCGATGAACACGGTGAGCGCTTCCACCAAGACATCATGGGAATGGAAAAACGGTAAAAGATATTAAATTATGATCTAATCTTAAAATTTTTTTCATTGAAATATTAAAAAAAAAAACGACCTAACTTGACCTTCTACCTTTTATTAAAATAAATGTTTAAATGCTTTCTATAGACATTAGTATAATTATTTTATGGCAAAATCAAAAGTTGAAATTTGTTGGCCAGCGTAATTAGATACTTAAAAGTATTTACGCGCATAAGCAAAAAATTATTGATTTTAACCGATTGCTTATATATTGCAGGGAATCTAATTATTATTGATGTATCTCAATAAAAGAGGTCGCATCCCAATATTGTAGAGAAATATGTAAATGGGGAAATTATCTACGACTGATGATGAGTAAATGTGGTGACAGACAACGTTCTCATAACTAAATTTGCCATTTATTCAATAGCGTTCACCCGGGCGAAATCAGCGGTTTCGAGATTGGTTGCTAAATGTTGAGAAAGGGGCTCCATGTGTTACTGTAACGGATAATCTAGTCATGTCAATCATTTCTTAACCGGCAAATTCGAAATCTGTTACATCTTCTACGTGAGCTCGGTGACCCGGCCGGGTGACTTTCTCGAACAATAAAGGAACATTTTGCTTTAGCGAATTTGTAAAAAAGCATAGCTGGCTCTATTAGTCGACCACGGTTGCGCATGTGCAAATGGGGGAAATAGTTGAGGCCAAGGTACAGTGATATCAATTTTGCACGAAAAATTTGTGTGTAGAGAATGTCTCGGCAAGATGGCAATTGTGTGGTCGATTCTGAGGCTGTTTTGACGCTTTTTCGTCGCAATTCTAGCGAGTCTCTTCGTCGATACATAACATAATATATACACAACACTCTGCAGGGAAAGGAACAATCAGAACAGTGGATTTTTGAAGGCGATCGGACTCCGAAGAAAGCAAAGAGAGTGAAATCGGCCAGCAAAATGAAGGCCTCAGTTCTTTAAGATGCGCAGGAGATCATCTACAGCGATTACTTGAAAACAGACAAACAACAACTGGAAAGTACTATGCGTGGCTAGTGACTAGCTGAGTGAAGAAATCGAGAAAAAACGTCCACCTGCGTAGTTTCAATAGTAAAAATTATGGAATTAAAGCTTGGACTAGTACAACATCCACCGTATTCATTGGATTTAACTTCTTTTTATTTACAAATTTGAAGAAGTAGCTCGGTGGACAATGGTTGTCGTCGAACGAGGGAATCGTCGTCCAAACAAATATCTATTTTGAGGACATTCTAAAGTCCTGCATTTCGAAAGGCTTAAAGAAGCTAGAAAAGAACGCTTGAAAAAATGAATAAAAATCTACAGGAAATAATTTATTTTTCTACGTTCTACGGGGCAATATTTACAATCTCAATAATCCATCGATTGAATGTTTCTATCCTGATAATATTCAAATCGCTGTACTTCGTATTTTTTACGAAGTGGTTCACTCTTCACGAGTTTAGCGCTCGTTATATTTCAATGGAGTGATCGAAAACAGAAATATCTTCCGCCAGTTCTGAAGATAAACATGCTATTAATGTTATTTGATTATAAAGCATTTCTGAGTCAATCAATGAATCAATAAATCAGGATATACGTTTATAGAAAATATTTGGAAAATTAAATAAATAATTAAAAAAAATAATAACAAAATAATTAAATAAATTGATAATGGTTTAACGATGTTTGCTTTTTGGACTTCGTAGTATCCGCACATGCTTCTTAAAGGATTACAACATATAAAAGCTGTAAAAACTTACCTCATAATTCGTGTTCCTTAGATAAACATCAGTCGATGTCTACCAATAATTATACACAACTATTGATTGTCATCAGTACTTCATCAGTACAGTCATCAGAACAATAGTAACGTAAATTATCCGTTTGGACTAATTGTAAGCTGAGTCTGCTACAAAGAAACACCGGTGGCTAATTCTATACGTTTCCAAATGTTCTCAATTTTACAAGACTAGATCCATAATAACTTCGATTAATATTAGTTTAGTAGTACTGGTGATTCTTGGTTAAATATTTACTTTTTGTTAATTTACATTTTACAAGCGCAGAAAACACAGTTTTTTAAACATCTGTGGTTCTATAATAAGTAATTAATGGAAATTTGAAATTAAATTTATTTAAAGTAAGGCTGAAATGTTGGAATGAGAACATCAATAATGCATGCACGGATACCGCTGTTGACTTAAGTAACGATGCAGTTGTACATGTTATACATACATACGCTAAACAGGTGACTTTTCCATTCACAACTTTTCACGTCAGGTATTTAAAATACACACTAACGTTATATCAGTTACTTATCTTGCACAAAGGTGGCGCAATTTAACCCTTTAAAGAAAAAAATCTTATTGCTGTGTCCCAGAAAATCTTTCGTTTCTAACATAATAAAATCCCATCGTACTATTGGTGTTCTACTCAGTATTGAGGTACTTACCTGTGCACCAAGATGTGGGGATAGGCCCCCTTTATTTTCACTAATAGTGGAGGATTGCCTTGATGTCATGGCCCCCTCTACACCATGGTGAACGGTGAAATCTTTTCTCACTCAGCACATCCTTCCGATCTGTTTATTGTTTTTTTTTTTTTTTTTGTTCGAAACCACAACACCGAGAAATTCTAATCCACTGCAGAATGAGATGCAAGGGAGCGGAACTACTCGATGCGAATGAGGTTAAGTAGGTATCAGTCCATTCAATAAAAATTATTGCACCATATCACTTCTGCTATTTGCCTGCAGTCGTCATTCTGGAGGTTTTGTGCTGCCGCTGCACAAATGACCTACATTTTAGTATTTAGGTGTCAGTAGCCCATAGCTGCCATATTGCGGATGGGGTCAAAAAAAACATTACTTTTGACGCGGCTTCCAAAATTAACCCGCGTCGAGTTTACGGAAGCATCAAACAACCGCCAGGTACTTTCCTGTTGTGTTTATGGCGAGATAATGTAATGTACTTAACCTCACACTTTGACACTGCCCAATCTTTTGCGCGAAAAATAGAATAATACTACAGCTGACATTTATCGCGTGAGAATCTAAAATATCGTACGGTACTTTTTGAAGTCTTGCACTACTCCATTTGTTCGTTACAACGTAAAATTGAATAATTTGTTAACTAGACGAAACACATGAAGAAACGTCAATCAGAACACCACCTGCGACATCGTTCGCTTCCGGTCGAGTCCGGGAGGCGTCGCCGTCAGTGGAACGACGCTGACGTAAGAGGCGTCCGCGTTATCGATTTTTCAGGGGATCCTCTGCCGGGGGTATCGCAACGTGCGACAGAATAAAAGTTATCTGCATTCGCTGATGCGAGAATGAGACAATGCGAAAGCCTGACCTTGTTTTTGAGGAAGTATCTGTTCCATCCGTATCTACAGAATTCAACAAAACACCGAAAAACATCGATTTATGGACCGCAATTGATTTCTAATATATTATTTAAGTACGTATGATGTCCGTTTAAACATATTAAATTTATTATTTCTAACGATCTAAAGCAAGAGCTACATATATTCGACGAAAGTATTCAATAATTTTCCGTATGTACATTGATTTTCCTGAAAATTCCATAAGAGATCCGACCACCAATCGTGTTTTACATTGTACATTTTAGTCCTAATGTTGGCCCCCTTCTGTTCAATATCACTTTTTGGCAAGAATGATCCACAAGCGGAATTTACGGCAACTAAAGCGCAAAATAATTAATAAACGACCTATATATGTAGCTTCCACGCGTAGTTGTAATTTCTTTTTTTCAATCTCTGATTGACATAAAACTCAAAGGACTTTAAAAAGATCAAAATTAGCAATGCGCAAATGATTTTAAAGCCGGTTTCGTCACTCATGTACCAACTGACCCAAATTCGTGAGCCGCTAGATGATTAAATCTAGCAAAGTTACTAAACTTGCTTCCAACAAATAATCAACGTACAAAAGCTATATCGAAAAGACAAAAAGTCCACGATTTCGGTTTTAGATCATATCTTTCACAACTTTCTTTAATTATTTTTTTGTTTGAGTATCTATTTTTTTTACTTTCGACGATTTTTCTAATTACAATGATATACATACGTATCACAAGTTAAGAAGATTTAAAAAGAAATACGTGTTCATTTCTCTTGATATATGTGAAAATTGTTTACCGTATTTACAAAATACTCAGTAAATTTCATCTCGTCTCTTGCTATCTCTACTTAAACGTTATCATTATTAAAACGAGTCGGTCATCCGTTGTTAAGAAGGCCTAGTTAAACGCTGCGTAATCGAATTCCGCAATTCTTTCCCGAGTCAATAAGGCCATAGGACACTTTAGACACATAATTCACACACTGAAAAGGCTTCAGGACGTTATGACAATCTTTAAAGGCTTATTCACCCCGTTGTGTAAAATATGCGTGATGATATTCATTTATTATATCTATGTTCTGCCTTTTACAGTTTTCTTGAAAATTCTTAAACTGCTATCAACATCGTCGTTGCTATGAAAATTTGATTCCTGGAACACTTTCGTTTAACAACTAGGATCTAATGAAAGTTAATACAAGGCAGTAACTTTCCTCCTCATGTTCCTTTAATACATCCACGATGTTAACTAATTAATGTGGCATAACATTGATCCATGATTATCTGACCACGTTTTAGATAGCCAAATAATAGATTTCCCTGAGCATTTCAGAAAACGGTAGCCATAATCTTATTCATGTTTTATCAACCATAACAAACCGATTCGGAAAATTTGTTCACTGTTAAGCAATGTCAGATTCTCTTCTGACTCTCGTCCACTTCACTAAGCCGTTCCGGGTAGTCACCTAGCAGGTGCCTTATGAACTCCAAAATAGTCATTGACTATTGTTTCAAATGCCCCAATTAAGATATCTCTTGTAAAACGACTAGTACATAACCGACAAGCTAGTTTAATCAAGTCACAGACACGATCAATTTTTCTAGTTTGCTGTCCACCAGCACTTTTTATATGCTGACAAATTGTTTTGTCACATCGAAACTCCTAAGGGCAAATAAAGGAGCATCATCCCTAGCATTTATTATGGCGTTAACTCTCTCTTTTTTACTTGATGAACTCATTGCATACCGTTAGTATGAACCTCCATTAGGCAGAGATTTATTTACATATCTACAGCTCAACAATGTATCGAAGAAAAAACTAATATTTCCGAAGAGAATCACGATTACATTATGACAAACATTGTTATCCAATTGATAAAAGTTTCTTGGGCGTCTTTTTAACGACAATAAACGTGATAGTGTTATTAAATTAACAGGATAAAAAACAAACAAAATTTTACGTTTCAACAACAATCTATTCGTCTTCTTCGAATCCACCTCATTTCTTTCCTTTTGACTTCGTCCCATAAAATTAAGCTCTTGTCTCGTCCTATTGGTTAATAGTGGACTATCACCAAAAACATAAGTATTAAATCATCGTTTTTGTATCAACAGATCAATGCATGTTTCTGCATACTTAAGTTACTTTGCTACTTGGTAAATGAACGATCGCATAATGAAATGGAATAACAAGTTTTGGACAATCCATCACCTTCTTCTTTTCCAGCGAAAGGCTTCACAAAGGCCTCTGACTAGTGTAGTACAAGAAAATCTGCCAGAAGGTTTGGCGCATCCTTCTTCATTTGTGAAATGATTAATAATTGTAAAATCTCAATAACAAATTTATATAAAATATAATAATAAATGATGAATAACGAAAACAACAAGTAAATAATAAAACTTTGGTATCTGTAGAAAAATTCAGTAAAACAACGTTTCCAGCTCGAAGAAAGGACCAAATAAATATCACACGAGATCCGAAAAATGCTTCAACATAGCAATA
This sequence comes from Oryctes rhinoceros, assembly GCA_020654165.1. Taxonomy (NCBI): domain Eukaryota; kingdom Metazoa; phylum Arthropoda; class Insecta; order Coleoptera; family Scarabaeidae; genus Oryctes; species Oryctes rhinoceros. The sequence continues at coordinate 3,879,121 of JAIOKQ010000018.1, read as the reverse complement.
CTCACAGTAAAATTTAGTAAAATGTTGTACAGCAATACAGCATTTTACTAAATGCTTAGGAAAGGACAATTCAGTCTCAAAATACCTAGAAGCGAAAAAGAGGAAACAGAAGCAACAAAAGCAATATAACGCATCTAAAAGCTTACCGACGAAACACGAACAACTGTCGAAAAATATAATTTGGAATAGGATCTGATCACAAGGAGAGTCGATAAGAGAGTGGACGTAAGAAAATTTCATTCTGCCGGACATATGCTTGGAAATCATCCGCGGTAAAAAAAGAAAAAAGAAAACGACATAGAAACTTAATATTGCAACGAATAAAAATACGTATTCTAAACAATCAGAACGCGAGTAATATGAGACGTGCGATAATTGACATTGAGGTAGGCAAATATGCAATGCATAGCATTGCATGAATGTATGTTTTCCGTTTAAATAAAAGAGGTTTGATTTAAGAAAACTCGCCTGAAACCAAAGTTGTCACATCTTTATGTTTGTTTATTTGAAGTATTTTTAGAATACTTCAAATAAACAAATTTTATTTGTTGGACTTTATTGGACTTTATGATTCTTGCTTGTTAATAATAGAAGAATTATCAACATTCAAGATGTAGCGTTATATTTTTTTGGATTCATAAGTTGTTCTGCCTTTTTCCTATATACGTAACACTACCGTATATGATTTTACATACAACACGGGCACAAGTTAAGGCACGAATACAGAAACAGATGTGTATTCGCACCTTTTTAATTTCGGAAATGCAAATGTTAATTGTTACGTAATCTAGATCGTACAGTCTTATTATTATTGTCTTTTGAATTTAACGATGAATTGTAGAATATACAAAGTCAATTTTTTTAAGAAAAATCTTCATTTTAGAACATTTCGTTTAAATTCTGAATTAGCGGATTTTATTGCTCTACAGATTAAGGCAAACATGGTATATTTTTTATAAGAAGAGCGTTAGGTAGAATTAAAACGAAAATGATGGCAGCCAGAAAGGGTATAGTTTCAATCTCTTGCTTTGTTCACGTATGTACGTGTAAGTGTCGGATCCGTTATTACTTTGCTCTTTTACTAAAGTACTCTATTTTATAAGCTAGGATATATGTACATAGACATGTCGTAGATTGGACATAATATTACAACTAATGCAACGCGGCTAAAGCACGAATGAGCTTAAGAATATTTTGAAGTTAGAGTTTACTGTGAATCCTTTTATACATATTACAAACATCTTAGAAGTCTAACTGGAAGAACTTAGTCTATAGATTATCTAGAGGAAGGTGAAACAAAACAGAAATATTTTAGGAAAAACTACAATTTTCTCTAATCCACGCAATGGTACGTTGAATTCTTAACGTAGAATTTCAAAAACAAAAAAAGAGTGAGGATATTGTCCCTGGGTATAATGAAGTTGAAATGCAAATGTTGAACAAAGCCGGGCTTGTAAGAAGTTATTCCCAGTCTTAAATACATGGCTAATAAACTTCATATATATACACAGTTATAGTAGCGATTTCATAATTTATTACTTCCTGAAATTGTTGTTTATATTTTGACCTACATGGCTATCGAAAAGTAAGAGACAACGCTTGTTTTCCCCATTTAAAATAAGAGACGCTCTTGTATCTAGGCGCCGGCGTTCTAAGTTCTACGGGATGGACGTAGGGACTTACGAGAGGGCGCCACCGACGACGCACTTTCCTTTTTTTTCCTCTTTACTCCACCTTCTTACTTTTTCTTTTCTTCAGCAGTGCGAGAAACGAAATCGTCCCATTTTTAAGTTCCTGCTGTTTTCGAATCGGAAAATTGGTGATTTATTATTGGAGAAACGGGATATACTGCGAACTAGGAACGCTGGCGGCTGCGAGGTAGAGGGTACGGAGAAAACAGGAGGAGGAGATCGACTTTCGTAATTTAATTCCCGTCCGAACGACTCTTGTTTCTCTTCATTCTCTCTTTTTTCTTCTAAGGGTAAAAACGTCTTTCGTAATAAATTAGTAGGCGTATGTAGGCACACAAGCAATAGCGAAAAACAATCGCTATCTACTGCGAGGTTTATTCTGAATTCTCATTTGTGACGTTTCCTGTTTTGGAATTGTAATTTATTTTTTGCATTGACAGTAACGGTGAGTGAACAAATCACTCGAGTCAAGTGAAAATTCGAAGAAATTGATATTTGTTTACTTTAAAGTAGGTATTGCTCAATTAAGAAAAGGTATTCTACGTTGACAAAAAGCTTATCAATACTGCTATTTGCCTTATTGTTATGTAGTCAATGTAACAAATTAATAGTATTTTCAATGCTAAAAAGACAGTTACATGATACATTCACAACTTTAGAAAAACAAATTTTAAGACTCGACACGTTTAATATCCACGGTGTGCATTAAAAAGACTAATTCGGGAATTCATAACCATAACGTATAAGACGTCCCATTTGACAGAAAAATGTTCAAAAAACAAAAAAATGTATTGAAGAGTACAATGTCGTTGAAAATATTTTTGAAGGAAGAGCCCAATATGTTTGCTTTTAAACCTATTTCCGTTACCAAAAATGGAATCCTTGACATAGTTTTTAGTTTTAGATTTTAAGCATGGATGTAAGGTTAGACACAGGTATCAGTTGCTGATATATTTTGCTTTGTTTTGTGAATTTGTTTTTGTTGTCCAAACCAAGTCTCAAATAAAAACGTTATTATTATTAAAACTAAACAACAGTTCAAAAATAGGGAAGTGGCCCTATATGGCCAAATAATTAATTCATTCGTTTTAATTCTTATTATTTTGTCTGTAATGCCAGGCTTCCTTAAGAGAAAAGTTAGAGTTCTATTGAATTTTAATTTAAACATTAAGAAAGGTTAAGAGTTTTCTTTCTAGAAAGTATTTCTTTTATCGATTAATGGTAAAAATAACGAAGGATAGGAATATTACTGAAATATAGGAATTTTTCTATAATTGCAGAAATATACCAAGCTTTTTTTAGTAAAATCTGAAGATCAGATCCAAATTCATAATGGTTGGAGGAATTAGTGGAAATATCCGGAGAAAGAGGGTAAATATGTAAAGAAGTACCTATGTGTGTCTGGTGGGTTACTATTTAGATAGAACAAGAAGATTTTAATAATTTGAACAGTGTAAAAAACAAGCAATTCGGTACGTGAATACATCTCTTTCTGCAGTCTCGTAAATAGTTTAATTGATGATAATGTAAAGTGCTAAAAATAGTAGTACAGAATAGACATTGTATTTATCAACATATTTTGTTCCTTTACATTCTAATTTAAGTTTAAATTTTCTAGGGAATAGAGTTTCTTGTTGCACAAGAAAAGATTAGTTTCATTTACTAACCTTGCCACTTATAATGACAACCCGGTCATCAGAGCGCTTGGAATTTACAATAACAGATACTTACATACCAACAATTCGCTACATTATATCTATAGAAATAATTTTTACGATAGTTGTGAATCAGGCTGGGACCGTGTTGAATTTGCCTTAATTTGCCAACGATCCTCTGATAATTGCACGAAACGTTCTTATGCATATATGTTGCGTTCTCGTAAGCAACCTGCAGTAGCCTAGAGAGAGCTCTACGGAACCGTGGGCGAATCGTCAGGACGGAAACCTATTCGCATCAAAAAACAACGGCCACGGAAACGTATAGAAATATTTTATCGCAGTTATAAATGTCGGATATGTATGATTAGATGGATTAGATTCGCGTTTGTACTTTCAAATAACATTCAATTAGCGGTAGTCCGATATAAATTCTTAAACTCAACGAAATTTATGAATTCAACCAAATAGGCACTTGGACTGACTTTTTTCAGATTAGCTAAGGTGAACAACCATCGGAAATGGGTTTTGCTTCCTTTTTATGTTCTGTGGAATATTGTCAACTGTTAATCTACAATCTATCTTAAAACATTGTTTTTTTCTCATACCTTACTACTTACCACTTTTTCTGATTCTTTAATTCGAAATATTTTGTTTTCGAAAACACAAACGAGCAAACATTACTGCTCTTGCTTAGCTTTTTTCCTCAAGGGAAATACATTTCAGTTTTAACTGAATGTTCCTGTAGAAATATCATTTCTAACTGAATTTTTCTGTGTGTGAATTTTCAGCTGCTACTGAAATTTCGTAGTGAATATTGGGAGTACACAAAAATCCTTTCAAAGTTCTCTAGTACAGGAATTTCTTCAATAATGAGGAAATTATACGAAGAAATTTTCCTTGTTAAACAAAAAATTACGTAATAGCAGGTTACTTGCGCTAGTAAAATTTATGCGTCAAAACAGTACAAGATTTTTACTAAACGTGTCATAGTGTGTACATCTTTACGATACTTACGATACCTAACAAAAGTTGCGCTACTAATAGGAAACTCTTCTTAAATTAGACAATAAAATTGGGAAAAGTTAAATTATAAAATTATCAACTACTATTTTTAAAATAATTTTATGATTACTTATACTAATTATTTAATTTTAAGAATACTTTTCTACCAAAACTTTCTTTATGCAAGATATCATAAAGATGTATCAGAATTCATTAAAACTAATTTTTATATGCTGAAAAACTATGGAAATATAAACGAAATGTTGAGGATTAAAATAAAAAAAAGTATTATTTAATCAGCCATATAGACCACTTTCCCGATTTTTGTTGTCTACTTCCTAACGTAGTACGGTCAGTGTACACCCCTTAATTGGATCTTCCCATTATTATTGTTACCCTTTGCAATGCGAGGCCAATATCATTTAATTACTTTTAGAAATAAATCTAACATTTCTAGTAGAAGGTATCTTCCGAGAATCACAAAACAGAATAGATTTTTTTATTTTTGCACAAGTGAATGTTATAAAACCAAGTTTGTCATATACAGCGTGGCGCAGAGGAACGGGAGATTTTGAAATAACGTCATTTCCACGAATAAATTCATAAAACTAGTAATTTATTAACGAAAGTGCATGTATGCAGCATGCCATTTATGTTTTTACAATCAAAATGTCCAAAAGTGTCTCTTTACTTTTTAAAGATGACATCGGAAAGATGTCCTCCCATTCGACGTTCGCACTCTAACAGCCTGTTATGAAAACTCTGGAATGCGCGGTGTAGCAAATCTTGGGGAATGGCAGTGATTTCTTGTTGAATGTTCTCCTTCAGTTCATGGATTGTTGCAGGTCGTGTACGGTACACCTTGCCTTTAAGATACCCCCACAGGAAGAAGTCGCACAAACTAAGATCAGGGGATCTCGCAGCCCATTCAATGTCACCGTTACGTGAAATAATGCGTCTTCCAAACAATTGACGAACTGCTGCCATCGAATGTGGAGCAGTGTGTGACGTGGCTCCGTCCTGCTGAAACCACATGTTTTCCATGTTAAGATTAAGCTCGTACAGTCTCGGTGTAAAGAATGTTTGAAGCATTTCAACGTATCGAGCGGATGTTACTCTCGCTGCACTACCATATCGTGACCTTGTCGCTATGTAGTGGTCGCTGGGGTAACTCACAAGGATTGTCCTGGGCCCGATAACGAAACTTCTGTTTGTTTACGAAACCGTTCAGGTAGAAGTGGGCTTCATCTGATATCCATATGTTACCAACGAAATTTGCGTCCTCGTTAATTTTAGCCAATATCTGCCTACTAACCTCCATACGTGGCAGCTCTAACAGCCTCAATGTTCTCTGGTGTACGTACCGTTCGAATACCACCTGGAACTTTCTTTTCCAAGACAGATCCTGTTTCTTCAAAATTACGCACCCACGTTGTAATCGCAAGCGCAGATGGGACACGTCCATAACGTCGAAGCTGGTAATGCTGTCGAAATATTCTCTGCGCGGCAGTCGCACTATCACCATTTTTATAAAACGCTCTCACGGCTACTGCACGTTCCGCACCAGTTCAACGATCCATGATTATTAAATGGCAATGCGTTCCCAACAATTGTGTGACGTTACGAACTACTGCCGGCTCTAGAGTACTGACAACTGAAACGTTCAAGATTTCCCGTTCCCCTGCGCCACCCTGTATTTTCTTTAGATCAATTTGCAAGTACACAATATCAAAGTAGATTGAATCATCCTCTACATCTTTTTTGAAATATACAAAATGTGTTCATTTGATAAATATTTTCACTGCTACTTCCATAAGTTCTCCTTAAGTACTTCCATAACCAACTGTGAGCAGATATTAGTTGAAAATTTGAAAGTAAAAATTTTAAAATTCAATTTATTCTTTTAACAGATCTGACTAGACAAAGAATACTTTTGTCGTCGTGTTTGAAGCTTAAAGAAACTTAAAGAAAAAATGTAGAAGCAGCGCTGATTCTTTAAGCTCTCTTTGGTTGTGCGATTACCTGCCAACATGAAACAATAACTTAATGAACAAATACCTAACGCTACGTTTGCAACGATCTATACTTTTAGATGTGTCGTACATCCAGTAGTAATTAAAATATAGAAACGTTTTACCTGGACATACATTTCTATCGAAAAACGTGCCGTAGACAATCCTGTTAGATAAAATATTTGAAGAAAAATCTATAAAGTGTTTTTCTGCATAAGATGGTAAGATTATCAACATATCTATTGGCGGCTGATCAAACATACATATCAGAATCTTTTGTACGAAACAATCGATACATCTGAATATGCTCATACTTCAGAATATTTAACAGATATTGTTACTAATTTGAGTACGACAATTAAAAATAAAAATAATAAGTTTTGCGATAGATAACTCTGCAAATATGACAGACGCAGGAAAAGTTTAGCGAATGTCCCATACTCGAAACCAATTACACATAATAGTTCAGCTACACTCAGACTTCATTGACAAACGAACAATTTGGTCAATCAACGAAATCAAAGAAGTTGCGTACGTCGAAAAACATTTTAGAAAGAACGATTTTGCATCAGATAAATACAAAGTTGGTGGGAAGGTACCAGTTTTACCGAAATATGTAATGGCACTTATTGTACTTTGGATGACTTTTTAGTGATGTAGGTCAGTGAAATAGATTATTACAAACTTGTGAGCAAAATAAGGACAGTATGGCTTTAATAGCGTGTCAGAAAGTTCTCAAGCATAAAGTTAAAAAGGGTAGCCGATGCAACTTTTGATGCTGTAGAAATATGTGAAGGCGCTGAACTGATTTTCAAATGATGAAGAACATTTTACTGTCCATCATAGAAACATTTTCAGGAAACGATATGCACAAGCACCATTTTATCGTTAATATTTAGATCCATTGAAACGTAAATATAATATAATTGTCATCTGATGAAGAAGAGACAGCTTTAAGACGAGTAAGAAATGCCTACAGCTGTGCCTCTTACAATAAAGCTACGCGTTGGATCAACACCATTTAAAAACATTATGTTTAACGAAGAGGTCCTATCTAGTGTAGTGGTTACCTACACAAAAATATTCCACAATTATATGTGCAATATTCCATCAGCGTCAATTGAACGGGTTAGATAGAGTGAATACGGAAAGAACTGGAAAATTGATGTTCGCCTTAAAGCAATATAATCAAAAAGATTCCGTCGATTTAAATTAAAGAAAATAACAAAGGACTTCTCTTTCTTATATATTTAAATATCCATTTATTTCCTTCAATTAAATATCTATTTTTAAATATTTCTACGTACAGTGTATGTAAACATATTTACTTTATTATTAATATTTGTGGCAAATAAATATATTATTATTAAAAAAATCATATTAGAAATCTGGCAAACGCACACACGAATTTGGCTAATTTGACTTATTTTTTGAAGTAATTTAAACCTAAAATGTTGACTATAGCGTAATATTAATTTTAAAGAAATACACTCCGCCAAAAAAGTATCGCATAATTTAGTTTCGAATCATAAAAGTATCGCATAATCTTTGTTTGTAGCATAAAGTTGTAAATATACTTTAATGCGCTCTAAGATATAATTTCTATGATTGTTTAAATAAAATACAGGCCAAATAAAAACAAGAACTCATACTTGAGATTTTTACTAAAACAAGAAATTATAATTTTGGAAAGAAAAATGTCATAACAATAGCTTTTAATACTGAGTATTGCCACCTCTGGCTCTTATGACGGCTCGCAAACGGTTTGGCAGAGACTCGATTAACCTCCGTATATAAGACTGATCCAAATTCTCCCACTCGTCACGGAGAGCATTTTCTAGTCCATGCAGGTCCGCTGGGGCAACATTTTGGGTTCATGTCCGTCTGTGCAGGAGGTCCCACACGTGCTCGATAGGGTTCATGTCCGGACTTACCGCAGGCCAATCTAAAACTGGAATACCAACATCGTTAAGGTATTCCTGGACGATTATTGCAACATGCGGTCGTGCATTATCGTGCATTAACATGAATTCGTTTCATATAATTGGCGCATATGGTACTACATGTTCTTCTAAAATGTCCGTTATATACCTGTGGGCAGTCAGTGTACCTCTGTCTACCGGTACTAACACTGTACGACCTGTTAAACAGATGCCTTACCAAACCATAATAGAGCCACCAGTGAAATTAGGTCTAGGTCTGATATTACACTGCGAATAGCGCTCACCGTCTCGTCTGTACGCTGAGATACGCCTATCTGAGTTGTAAAGGTCAAATCTTGACTCATCCGTGAAGAGTATATTGGCCCAGTCATTAATGTTCCAATTTACATGTTCTCTGGCAAACCTTAAGCGAGCCACTCGGTGGTTCCTAGTGAGACGAGGGGCTGTTACAGCTACTCTAGCTCTTAATCCCCTCTGTCGTAACCTATTCCGAATAGTTTGAGTACTCACACGAGTATTTCTGACTCTAGCCAAGCCGTTCTGCAATTGTCTCGCAGTTACATGTCTTCGACGTAATGCTTGTAATAGTAAATAGCGGTCATCTTGGCGAATAGAACATCTTGGACGACCTGGTACAGGTCTTCCACTGTAATTGCCTGTTTCCCTATATCTGGCTACGGCTCTAGAAACACTTGACCGATTGATGTTCATCAAATTAGCAGACGTATGCTTGAGATCGTCCATCTTCGATTAAAGCAACTATAGCAGCCACTTGTTCTGAAGTTAAATTGCTCATTTTAGTTTTAAAAGCGTTGGTGCAGAACTCTGACTTCGCACTTTAAAATTTGTCCGTATAGGAAGACTTTCAATAAACAACTGAACAAACCTTACACATATGCATTTTTCTAAATGTGTTCTTTTAGAAAAAAAAAGTAAAAAAGCTATGTTCCATGATTTTGTTAGTGTTTTTATAGTTCACATACACGAGGCAAACTTTTTGTGAACGTATAAAAATATCTTGGTTTATAAATGCCCTTTTTTAGTTTACGCGATACTTTTTTGGCGGAGTGTATTTCATCTCAGAACATTTTATGTGTATATGGGAATAGCATATGAATTAATGTGATTTTTTATTAAAGCAAGTGAAAAACTATCAGAATGAATATGTAAATATTATATTTTATGATGCAAGTTACTTAATCTAAATAAAATTTATTTATTACAATTTAAATATTCCCGTGCGCAATGAAAACTCATTTAAAAAATTCTCAGGTTCATCCAACCGGTAATATTAAAGTAGAATCCTGGAGCAATCTGAATCACATCTAAAATAATCAATAAGTTAATAACGAGGAATGTAGAAATCAATACAAGTAAAACGCGGATTGTTATTTGTGTTCCGAATTTGTAATCAACTTTATTTGAATTATGCGTTCGGCCCGTATACATTTGAATTGGTAATGCATCTAACCGAGAACACTTTTTTCTTCTTTTTTCCTCTGATTTATTTCAATAATACATGGGCGAAAATATACCGTGTAATACTTTGGGTTGGGAATTTGTTGCTTAAAAATATAGTATTCGCTTAAGTGTCGCAATGACAAACATTTTAATTTTATAAATTATAATTTGATATACGACCTCTGCCATCGAACTGAGAATTATCAAAACCAAATTGTTTTTCCTTCACGCTGATAGATAGAGATAACAAAGGCAGATGGAATTATTACTTTTTTGCAGCGATTAGACAGACTCGTGTTTTGTCGACTCTCGGGGAAACCAATAGGCAAGGCGAACTTTTTCTTATGAGGCGAATAGACACGACTCTGTCTAGTGACTTCAATTTCATCTGCCTTTGTCCTCTCTGTCGATAGATAAGCATACAAATAGGACACAAATTTAAAACTTTGAAACGAGCACAGGTAACGGGGTATAATTTAGATGATACAAATTATCCCGTAATTTAGTAGAGGCGTTAATATGCATAGAGGTAGCAAATGCATTAAAAATAATTTAGCAATTTAGCAATTAAGAAGGGACAACAACGTTATAGAGTTTTAACAAAAGAAAAAGAGGCTAACTTTACGCAACCTCAATAACATAAAGAAGGATAATGTATACCGTTAAATTTGAAAAAGATAAAAATTCAGTTTGGGAAAGATAGAGGTTATTAATATATAAAATCTTATTTTTGGAGACAGTAGCACAATGACGAAAATATGGTAAAAAATCAGGGGCTGGTAGAAATGATATAGAAGGTAGACTTTTTGTTTAAAAATGTTTATACTCGGAAAATATCATTTAATATACACTCCGCGAAAAAAGTATCGTATAAACTAAAAAAGGGCATTTATAAACCAAGATATTTTTATACGTTCACAAAAAGTTCGCCTCGTGTATGTGAACTAGAAAAACACTAACAAAATCATGGAACATAGCTTTTTTACGTTTTTTTTTTCTAAAAGAACACATTTAGAAAAATGCATATGTGTAAGGTTTGTTCAGTTGTTTATTGAAAGTCTTCCTATACGGACAAATTTTAAAGTGCGAAGTCAGAGTTCTGTACCAACGCTTTTAAAACTAAAATGAGCAATTTAACTTCAGAACAAGTGGCTGCTATAGTTGCTTTAATCGAATATGGACGATCTCAAGCATACGTTCCTAATTTGATGAACATCAATCAGTCAAGTGTTTCTAGAGCCGAAGCCAGATATAGGGAAACAGGCAATTACAGTAGAAGACCTGTACCAGGTCGTCCAAGATGTTCTACTCGCCAAGATGACCGCTATTTACTACTACAAGCATTACGTCGAAGACATGTAACTGCGAGACAATTGCAGAACGACTTGGCTAGAGTCAGAAATACTCGTGTGAGTACTCAAACTATTCGGAATAGGTTACGACAGAGTGGATTAAGAGCTAGAGTAGCTGTAACAGCCCCTCGTCTCACTAGGAACCACCGAGTGGCTCGCTTAAGGTTTGCCAGAGAACATGTAAATTGGAACATTAATGACTGGGCCAATATACTCTTCACAGGTGAGTCAAGATTTGGTCTTTACACCTCAGATAGGCGTATCTCAGTGTACAGACGAGACGGTGAGCGCTATTCGCAGTGTAATATCAGACCTAGACCTAATTTCGCTGGTGGCTCTATTATGGTTTGGGCAGGCATCTGTTTAACAGGTCGTACAGAGTTAGTACCAGTAGACAGAGGTACACTGACTGCCCACAGGTATATAACGGACATTTTAGAAGAACATGTAGTACCATATGCACCAATTATAGGAAACGAATTCATGTTAATGTACGATAATGCACGACCGCATGTTGCAATAATCGTCCAGGAATACCTTAACGATGTTGGTATTCCAGTTTTAGATTGGCCTGCGGTAAGTCCGGACATGAACCAAAAATGTTGCCCCAGCGGACCTGCATGGACTAGAAAATGCTCTCCGTGACGAGTGGGAGAATTTGGATCAGGCTTATATACGGAGGTTAATCGAATCTCTGCCAAACCGTATGCGAGCGGTCATAAGAGCCAGAGGTGGCAATACTCAGCATTAAAAGCTACTGTTATGACATTTTTCTTTCCAAAATTATAATTTCTTGTTTTAATAAAAATCTCAAGTATTAGTTCTTGTTTTTATTTGGCCTGTATTTTATTTAAACAATCATAGAAATTGTATCTTAGAGCGCATTAAAGTATATTTACAACTTTATGCTACAAACAAAGATTATGCGATACTTTTATGATTCAAAACTAAATTATGCGATACTTTTTTGGCGGAGTGTATTTTAATGTACTAGACACGGACAGAAATGTAAAATGCAAAATATATATCCTTAGCTCGTGACCGAATGGTGCGGAGTGTGCCGATATTTTTGTGTTGCTTGCCATACTGCGTCGCAGACCTTGGTATTCTTATTAAGAATTTTATCTTGAATCAATGATCTATTAGTTTAATAATACGATCTAGGATGTTGTCTTATGTTAAGTGTAAAGGCTAAGTCTGTATCTATAGTTGTAATCTGTTTGTATAAATAAAATTAGTTAAAAACTAAATTTATTTCTATTTTTCTAAACTAAAGAACACTCGCATATGTTTAGCTCAAATTATCATATTCACACTAAATGTGTATAATATACTATAAAATGTTGTAAATTTAGGTCCACTACATCATTTTAACGCGACAGTTTAGGCAGACTTTAGGTTTAAAGTTAAAAGAGTGTTATAATGTTAATACTAGTGAGGTTAAAAAATTGGCGCTGTGTTAAAATTAATACTGGCTATTTTTTGAGAAAAATCTCACATTCGTAAGAAATTCTTTTTAATATTTTTACACGCGCAAACCACACTCGTGTTAATTTTGTTTTTACGCTGGATTTTTTACTGCGAAAGCTTTAAAAATAATTGTAGGAAGAAAACGAAGTAATTGAGTCAGTCCACTATCATCCACTCATTACTCATTCATATGTAATAAAATAAACGAATTCGAAATTCTTAGCAAAACAGAAAAACCAAAAATTATTCGTAGGAGATTACGGGGATGATTGTTCTTCAAAGTCAGATATTCGAGAATGGTCAAAATTGTTTAAACAATCAAAGAATCACCGGATTATGATTCCCGTCCAGCTCGCCCTGTTGATGTGATCATTTCCGATGTCAAGTCTGCAAAGAATAGTGTTGGACAGCGGAAAAGCTGCCGTTGCTTTGTGTCAGAGAAATTGGCCATGCCTTATAGTCCAAATCTAGCTCGCTGCGACAATTTTTTATATTCAAATCCTAAAAAGCACTACAGGAAATAATATTTATGGACGATGACGAACTTATGGCGGCTATTGAAACGTATTTTGCGTATCTCTAATTCATTATAAAAAATTAAAAGAATTTTTTATAATGGATTAGAGATGTTACTACATCTATGTAATACTCGTATTCGAAAACGGAGGCTCTGTACTTCTTTATTGTTGTTCTAATATCGTTTTTCATGCCTTGGCCGGGAATGCAAAATTGACCCTTCGCAAGTATCAACTGGCAAGTTGCAGCTCCATTTTTTCTTTGAAAAATTTGCTAAATGCCAATACTAGCAGATCATGAACTTGACCTGTCCGCCGATTACTTTGATATACTGTATGTCCATTGCAGCAAGACCGATTCGATAAATAAATATTTTGGCAATAATAAAAATAAATACAACATACAAAAAAGAGCATCTAACACGACTAGTTAGACTGTCTAAGACAAATAATACAAAAAGAGAAAAAAGTATTTTTATAGAGTTCTTAGAAAGAATTCATTCAGATCATACAAAAATTCTTGTATCAACATTCGCTTGAGATTTTTTTGTTGAAATGTCTTAAATTCATACCGTATGTTGTTATACTTGCCTTGCTACACCGTATGTTCGAAAGCGTGATTCGTGGTACACAAAAAGTTGCTTTTTGGCATTAGATATACAGAGAAACGACATTAATTGCATTAATTGTTTTAACATGAGATACTTGATTTGCATTTGCTATTACATTTTATCTTATTTAAAACGCATTTTCTATTACTATATTGTTTTCGGCATCTGACTCTTTATTTGCAATTGTTCGTTGTAAATCTTTGACAGTAGGTCACATAAAATCTTACGCACAGCTTTCAGAGTATTGGGACTCCTGTACTAAGTCTTCTGTTTCAGACAGCATGACAACCAAAAAAATAATTAAACGTCTTTTATCTGCAAAAAGAATTCTTACAAAAGCATTTTATCAAATTCTACTTTTACGCAGTTACAATTCTTTTTTTTTTTATTATTGAAATCAGTACAAGTTGCAAAACTCTCCATAAATGGAAATTTGAATAGTTTAATTGTGTAGTGTGTAAGGTCTTGAGATCTTAGAAGCCAAGCAATAGCATCGTCGCGACCAATTCAACATCCTGGAAACCTATTGTCCGAATGTTGCTTAACGTAACAAGCGAAATCTGTAGAAGCTCCAGCATGCCTATGATACATTTGTATTCCGATGTTTGGAGGAACACCCCCTAATAGTCCTTGGAGTTCATTTTGTGTAAAGTTCTCCTGTGAGGTAATTCTCCAAAATGAAAAAACCAGTTAAGTAACAAACTCCGAACCATACCACATCGCATGTTTATCGAGAACTTTCGATTGTTGCGCGTGTCTAACCATATGTGAGGGTTTTGAATTTAATGGCGTCACAGGTGAATATTGCTTCATCTGTGAAAAATATGTGCAGCACAACAACTATCATTTGTTCATCGACAGCATTTTATCCCTGATAAAACCAGTGAAGATTCCGACACGCAAGTACCACAATTATACGAATATCAGAAGTACCAGAAATGGGCAGTAATGTATACTTTTAGAAAGAAGCAGAATGTGATATGATGCGTCTACGCGGAACAGCCGTTGCGTAGTGTTGTTTTTGTACCGACAGAGAAAAGATTTCTATATTTGTTATCAAATTTAGTTACATTAAGCAAGTAATTAATTGTTTCATATCTGCCATTTTCATTAGCACCCATTTGCGGGATGAAAGTCCAACATCTCAAACATTTTAAAGATATACAACATTATGTGTTCGTAATTGTAAAAGAAAAAGTGGACTCTTTTGAAAATGTCATAATCAATAATAACACGTGATCTGTGCATATTTTATTATGTTTTATAAAAACTTAGGTACAGTGAAACGACTTTTATTGTGAACTTTATACTGAATGTTGTACTTCATGTACATACGTCAAATTAAGCGCTTCTTACTAGATACTCCTAGATAAAATATGCTTCTTCAGTAGTAGTATTGATCACTACTAATAAATAATACACTTTATCCGATTATCGTCAGGCCAAAGAACAAATAAATTTCGAAAAGCGCTTATCCCTCGTAGCCCCGAAACCATAGAAAATATAGACGAAGACTAAGCGAGACAGAAAGGGATCGGGGGTTATTCTTGCAAGCGTAGTATTATTGGAGATTTTCACCTGTTTACGTATCCATTCTCTAGCCATACATCGATTAGGTTTTGTACCTTAAGGTTCAATGATTATTAAAATATAGGATTAAAAGGTCGCTTAAGGTTTACAATAGTAAAGTAAAATATTTCTTTCATTTATAAAGATCTATAATGTTTTCTTATGTAACTCCCACAAAATTACATACAATATACATTAAAATAGTAGTTCTAGTTTTTTCTTATACGCCTTTGTTATTGCTACTATAAAAAAAAAAACAAAAAACGAAAGCAATAAATATGTTCTGATTCGGTAACTTAAAAATATTTCGGTATATACAGGTGAAACAAAACAATGTTTCAAATAAAAGTTATCCTTTTTTAATGGGACTACTCTGTATAGTGACGTTTTAGATAATATTTTAACAACAGTTACAACTTTAAAGCAACGGGATTTCTGTTCACGTATTAAACAGTGTTAAAAAATACAAACTTTTGCACAAACTGACATTATTTATTTATTCTTTGTTCGCTATGCGCATGGATCTACTTTTACCTAAAATTAAATCATCTGTAGATCCGCCATGCTGTTGAAATATAAGTATTTCACGGGCTACATTGATATAATTCTTACTATCGTATAAAGTGATGCAAAGCCCATTTATTGTTATAGTTCACGTATAGAGTACTCAATATGACACCTTTAAATGTTAGTTGAAAAACATATCAACGTTAAGTTAGAATCCATTAAAGATAATGGATAGGACCGAACTTCTTCCGCTTGGGAATTTAAAAACTTCTGATACAAGACGTATTGATCCATTTTAAAGTTGTTATGAGTACAGACAGTTTTTCTTTTTTTATCTTCTTACAACAGAAACATGTTTCAATATTCAAAATTCCTTTTAAATCAAAATTATTAATGGATTGTACTTATTGAAAACATACGAAATACCTAAATAACCAATAAATAGACCAATCTTCGATTTTCAGAATTGGACTGCTGAATTTTGCCAACATTTTTTTAGATGCTGGCTATCATTATTGTCTAACATCTTGGATTCGCAGGTTAATTCATTTTCGAAATAAGCACCTTGAATCCACAAATAGAAATTTATGTTTTTAAGGGTAAATTCTACTATTTATGAACTATCTTTGGGTGTTATCGATAGCTTCGGTGTTATCGAAAGCGATGCTATTAGTTTATACGCAATAAGCATTCGCTGCTTGCTTCATACTTGCTTTTGTAGGTTCAAAAAATAACCTCGGAAGTGGGGATACTTTATATAATTCAAAACAAACGAGAGCACAAAGTAATCTTCTGAAGAGTATAAAACCCACTCAAAAAATATGTTCATATTTTAACAACATATAAATATATTTCCATTTAATTATCAATTACCTCCAAAGTGTTCCCCGCCGTTCTCCCCTCCGCTATTATGTACTTTTAAGTTGGAGTTTGTTTTGATCAATTCTGTTACGTATATGTACCTTGAGCTTAAACCTGATTAATTCTATAATTTTAAAATTTTCTTTTTTATTTAATTACATGTAAATTATTATGTAAATTAGGCTTACATTTCAAACGTATTGTTGAGGACGAAACGTTAGTGAATTAGTTATTATTATTTTATTGAACTACTTTCTATCACCCACGATCTTTGGAACTGTTTGGTATACATTTTTATCTTTAAACATAGCTCCAATGTTAGATTATATTCGCATGAATGTACGTCGGTGTTATTTTTGTGTAATTTTTAACAAATTCTGGTAATTTACTAAGTAATTCAGTGATTTAATGAAAACTTTCACCAAAATGACTTTGACAAAAATTAATATTACCAAAAATAACGTAGATATTCAAATACAGATTCAAATTATATTATAATTCAAGGAAATTATAAACAAATCCACTGTTCCTATAAAATCGCCTTCATGTGCGGAACATATCGTAGATATACATAAACCAAAAAAACTTAAATTAATAATGAAAAATTTAAATTGGAATTGGACTAAAATTTACGACAATTCGCGCCTATAATATTTGAAATCCAGCCAATCAAACTGACTGACGGAAATAACAATGCTTCTATAAATTAAATCGGTTTGATTCATCAGGTTTCCAATAAAAAAAATAGTGTGGCAAGGTATTATATTTGCAACATAATACCTTGCCACATTATTTTTTTTTTTATTGGAAACCTGATGAACCAAACCGATTTAATTTACAGGAGCATTGCTATTTCCGTCAGTCAGTTTGATTGGTTGGATTTTAAATATTATATACATATATACATATATAATTATATACATTATGAAGATTTACTGTTGTATTGTTTGCATTAATACCTACTGTTACTTTTTCAAAAAAAAAAATTACATATCAATCATATTTATTATGGTTTCACATTGTATATAATTTTCAGTAACAGTAGCGATGAAAAAGGGACATGTGGAACACGTATAACATTACAATAACGATTAGTGCAAATACCTACCCAAAAATTAGTGCCTTGATAATCAATAATGAAAATGTATCATAGGTTGTATTTGAAATCACTTCAGATACACTTGGTGTCAAGTTAACTTTACACCTTTCTAAAACCTACCAATCACAAGTTTTTCCTTGCCAGTTAATTGTTGGTTCTTTAAAAGGACAATTATTTTGAATTGAAACCTCAAAAATACAAATATGAAGTAACAGGATTAGGTGTATAAAGGTAACCTTAACAATTTGGTGCCATTTGCGGTATTTAAGGCTTTTATTAAGTTTGATTTGATGCCAACTCCTTTGCCTTTGTATTAAGGTGTTACAAATAGTCCTTTTAGTCGAATCAGCAAGCAATTTTCTGACTTGGATTTACGACGAAACAACGGTCCAAAAACGAATCTAATCCTAATTGACTATACAAACCCTTGCGTTTGCAAACGCTTCAAAAATTGACGAAAATCAATTAAAATTATTATGGTTTCCTCAAAACACAACCAACAAAATTCTCACCTAGCATGGATAGGAATGATTTTACCAAACATCGTAAACTTGCAAGAGAGATTATGTAGAATGAAATTTCCAAAAAGCTGCTTCCTTTCTACCAATTTTAACTTGAAATATTAACCGGAAGAAAAGTGAGATAACTTGATGATAAGAAAGCTACCGGAGTAATTTATTGCAAGCTATTGAGCTATTGCTAAGCATTGAAGCTACTTGTTATTAAATCTTGTTTCCTATTTTAAAAGAAGAAATAAAGTAGTTCTACTCAACTATCCTTGCAGTTGGTAAGACAAATTAAAAGAACTAGCAATTATGAATAATAAACGTTGCATAAACCTTTCTTTCTTGTTTCTTTTTGTAGTACAACATATAATGGCTTGCTCACATTATTTAACTAATGGAAGTTCAATAAACGTATGATTAAATCGTGTAATTAAATAATTCACGTTAGATTAGGTAATCGTCGATGCCCAACATTCTTTATGCTTGTTACACATTGGTAATCAATATGTATATAACATTCGGACATTTCGTCAATAATGAAAGTCTAACGTCTACCGTATGCTTACTTCAGTTCTTGAACAAAAGGAAATAATTTATTAAAGCCAAGCCTGTTTTCTGGGATATCATCGGAAAATCATCTTATTTTGGTCTTGTGAGGTCTGGCAAGAATAAAGGAGGCTACTGTTACATTTGAACATATACGAGTAAAATTGAAACATAAAAAAAAGAACAATGAGTTGCAGCTGCTGGAATTTGAATCACTTCAATTTGAATACAAATCAACAGACTCAAATCTCAATCAGCTGATGATATCATATCACACTGCTCAAGTACCGATTGAAAGTTATCCAGATTCTCGTCAAATTACCGCTTACAACGAACTTTACCCGCTGCTTTGTTATGACCATTAAATCATTATTTTTACAAAGAAGAGACAATATTGAATGAAGAGTTAGATATTTCTGCAGTAACTTGCTATCCTTATCAATTGCTGAGAGTTGATGTAATCGTTCCACACATGCTTTTGTAACGACAAACGTATAGTGACAATGGTACAAACACTAATGAAGAAGTTTTGCTTAATATAATTTTGTTAGTTACCGAAAATATGTGGCGTTCACTCAACTTAAAAATGAAGTTACTGATAACTTCCAGGATTAACAATATCTTATAAGGATCAGATTACAATGAAATTAAGAT
The DNA here is from genome assembly GCA_020654165.1 of Oryctes rhinoceros. Lineage (NCBI taxonomy): Eukaryota > Metazoa > Arthropoda > Insecta > Coleoptera > Scarabaeidae > Oryctes > Oryctes rhinoceros. The sequence continues at coordinate 3,859,664 of JAIOKQ010000018.1, read as the reverse complement.
TTCATTGTTTTATTACTACATTCATATATTTACCTTTACCAAAAATCTTCGGATATTGAAACTGCTCAAGAATTCTATTTGCGTGAGTCTCAAACTCTTCACTGAATACAATGATGTGAGTGGTTGATGAAGTCCTTAGATGGCACCCGTGGCATCGAAAATGATTTGTTGTTAGTAAGGATCATCTGTCAAAGTCTCGGATACGGTTTCATTTTTACTGTCGATTTAGTAAAAAAATTGTTATGTCGAAAAATGCCAAAAAGTGAGCTTCGGGCGGTGCTTAAAGACTTATACTTAAAGGGCTTAACACCGAAAGAGATCAAAACAGAGTCGGATGAACTTCATATCACATTTGCCCCTGTGCTAGCAACTCTTTACAATTGAGTAAATGAGTGTAATCTGGCCATATATCCACAAAAGATGAAGATCGTTCTGGACGTCTAGCGAAGGTGATTATTTCCGAAATGATTAACAAAATTCACGATATGGCTGGTGCACGATCGACGAATTAAAGTGCGCGAAATAGGTGAGGCTTTTTTTGAAAAACTGGGTGTGAGAAAATCTCGGCAAGATGTTGTTGTCAGTGGAGAATAAACGCAATCGTAAGGTGGACTCTGTGGCTGTCTTCACGCTTTTGTATCGCAATCCTGACGAGGTTTTCTTTGGATATTCATGGATATATTACTAGACTCTGAGGACAAAAGAACAGTAAAAATAGTAGGTTTTTGAAGGCGAACGAGCTCCGAAGAAGGTGAAGAAGGTTAAATTGGCCGCCAAGGTGTTGGTTTTGGTTTTTTGAGATGTGCGTGGAATCATCTACACCGATTACTTGCAAAAAGGTCAAACAATAAATGGAAAGGATTCTGCATGCTTATTGGACCGATTAGGGGAAGAATTTGAGAAAAACTATGTTTTTTTAGAAAAAAAATCCTTTTCCAAAAACGCGCGGCTGCATACCTGCGTAGCTTCGGTGGCCAAAATTATGGAATGAAAATACTAAAATATTCACTTGATTTAGGTATCAGTGACTTCTATTCATTTCTAAATTTGAAAAAATGGCTCGGCGCACAACGACTCCTTCGAACGAGGAAGTTACCGCCCAAATAGATGTCTATTTTCAGGACCTTAGGGTTTAAAGGGGGGGGGGTTTAGAGGGGTTTAAAGGGTTTAAAAAAAACTAGAGAAACACTTGGAAGAATGTATAGAATTAAATGGAGATTATGTTGAAAAACAGTACTTTACTTGTTTGTTTGTTGTTGTTTCTTCATATTTTGTTTCCTTTCCTAAGGACTTATTGAAAGATCGTCCTGCCACCAATGAACTGGAAAACGTAATAAATAGGACATATCACGTATATCGTTAATTGGTTTGCTATGAATCGTTAACAAACTACTTTCAGTAAAGAATGCGGAATTAACAGATTGCATGTCTCATTTCAAGATGTATATTTCAAATTTTAACAAAGAAATGTGTGTGCAATACAACGCTTCGAAGTTGGGTTGTTTATCTCAATAAAATTTCCAATTGGGATCAATTCTTCGATGCAAAATTCGTTTTCGCGTATATACATACAAGATATTTATTTACATTGTAACAAATTGAGGATAGTTGATATAATTCGGGTAGCTACGCAGTATTTGTAACGTAAAACCTCCCTAGCCATCGATCGTTTAACCGTACGATGAATTACAATGGTGAAATGTACTTCCTGAGGCGGGTGCTATTCGCGAGCGGAGGGGGTAAGTGTAACACTAGTTTCATGTGCGACTGCCGCCGCTCGTAATTTACGCTTTATGCACGCATACATGGATGGGCGCGAAAGGACTTCAAGGTGAAAGGCAACCCTGTCGGCCGCTTACGACGCACCACCCTCGGTCATGTTCGACTTGCAATAGGCGACGTTGGCGCTTTGTAACGGTGACTTACGGAACTATATACCATAGCCTAGCGTGCAGCACATTCCCTAGCAACTACTGCAAGCAAGCAAGAGTATATATTAGGTACACACAGTACAGTGTGCGGCCAAAATCGATATGGTTTGTTTTGGGCAGGGCAGAAGAGAGGCGCGGGGTCGGTCGCTATTCGCTCAGCCTAGTGAAGAACGAATAAGTCAGGGCGGAAGAGGAGTACGCGCATTTAAGGGTAGTTAGAGGACGGCGAGTGGGGGTAGGTTCGAATTTCAGTGCGTATGGTACGCCGTCGTACGAATTATGGTTTACGTAGAGAAGGAAATATAGTAACAAAACGTAAACGTGATAGATGTTTATGTATATAGATATATATATAGATAGATAGAGAGATATACGTAGGAGGTACACTCAAGTACTACACGTAAAAAAGCACGCACACTATTACACTTTGCACATGAACGTTGCGCCCCTCGTGTGTTTAGTCAATAGATGTTTGTAACGTTCCGTTTAGTGGAGAAGCAATGCGTTATTTTTTTGCTCTATATGCAGTCGGTATGTGATCCCTGTACATACCGAGTGAGTGTGCAATGATTGTGTGTTAAAACTCACGGATTTATATCTGAAGGGGTACGTAAGGTTCAAATAATTCTCTTTTTGTTTTTTAGAAGTCTCTTAGTATATGTTGAAAATGCAATTTACATTCCGCTTTATATGAACAACAACCTCATACGCAAATAAACCAATATCAATCTAAGCTAAAAGTAGAGAAAACAAATCCGCGCGAAGGTTGAGTGCTGTTTATTCCGATCTATTTCGCATTGAAATAGCTTTGTCTAGCTGATGCGTATTAATTAATTAATTTATCGTAGATTCGTTGAGAAAGCACCGTATTCTCGATAAGGTGCAGTTCATGCGTAGTGAATTGATTCGAAAATATTCCAAAAATTCTGCAGTAACTTTTTTACTTCCATTAAATCGCAAATAAATAAGCTGAAGTACTAAATTTTGCTTTCGTAATAAAAACTTTTAACTAGGTGTTAGAATTCTGGAAGTTTAACACTTCCCCGCGGTCATTTATGTCGGAGATGTAAATACAACTGATTTTACATGAATGCTGATAGGATCCTGTTCTAAATTAGAAATGCTTAAGGTAAATTGCACTGTTTATACGCTTAAGAAAATTGCATGGCTATAATAGCAATAGCACGTTCTTTCTAGGCACGTTAACAATGAAGGATTTATCCACTATATGAGGGATAATGTTATATGTAACACTTATACGAAATCCGTTCCGCTTTAAAAAATTTTATTCGCAAGATTTTAATGAATTTTGCAGGATACTATTTGTATCTGCAATAATTCTATTTATGTTTAGTTAATTAGTTACTTGCAAATGTTAATTATACATGATGTTTCGAACATTCTATTCTAATAGTATTCCTGCATGATAATGCAATACAAAATTCTACGAAATATACGTTCTTCTTCTGGGATAAAATATGAAAATGCGCAGTACCAAGCACCCGATGCCATGTGATAACAAAAACCTGTGATGGTAATGAATGTTATTTGAGCAATTTCGGTAGATTCGACTTACGAGATTTATTTTTATCAAGCTACAACAATTAGCAGTCCTACATTAAAAATTTGTAAAATTTACAATTCATTTATTTTCCTCACCAATGGAATAAACGAACAGTAACAACATTATTTTTGTTGTTCGTTTATTGAAACGCATATTAAAATGGAATTAATGGTACGGTTCTATTGGTTTCTTTCGATAATTTAAATCGTTACATTCTAAGTCGAGCAACTGTTTAAATCTAAAATCGTTGTTAAAACATATTTCTACATTATAAGGAAGACACGCGTTGCCAATATTTTTAATGCGTTCTAAGAAATTTTACAATTACTTCAACGCACGCTCTAAACGAGATTTTTCGTTGCTAGTTTAGAGTTTTTGTCTTTTATGTTACTAAATATGTTTAAATTTTGTGAGGTACTAATATTATAACTGATTATTTAATTAACAGCACCTTTTAAAATATTAGCGTCACTCTTTTTGACGGTATATTTATATCAATCAATTTAAATCTTTTTTGTACTAGATTGTGATTTACATTCGGATGCTTTGTCTATTTTCTTGAAATAATACTTTATTTATCAATCTAATAGGGCTATTACTATGTTTTAGAGTATTTTTTAAAATTCGAAGGATATTTTTCTCTAAAATAAAGTTATTAGAATATTTTCTTAAAGATATTGATTTTATGGTAAAGTGGTTCCATTATGTCAGCAAAATGCAAACTAAAAATTGAATAACATGAATGGTTAATAAAAGATGGGATATTTTAACTGTAAAAGGTTTCGTGAACTCCCAACCAAAATAAATATTATACCTTTCCAAAATGTAATAAACGTACTTGGCAAAGATTTTCTGTGCATTTAGTTGTTAAAATCAGCTTATGCTGAAAATGAACGATTTAAAATAAGTGCCAAAACAAGTGAATTTAGGTGTAGGAAATATAAAATATATTTTATCAATAATTTCTGTGAGATACCCAAGAGACGCCTAAAAATAGGAGCTGCTATTTAGAAAAATATATTTGATTTGAGCTTCTGGCACTTCAATGAATAGATCCTTTTTATATTTATTGAAGATTGCAAATAGCTATACCTGTGTGGTTATTAACAATATCTAAGCTAATATCGTTAATTCAGAATAAAAGATTCTAATGTTTAAATGGAACCTTACATCTATCTGCTTTAGTCCTAAATCATTGATGCTTTTGCATCTACATTTAAAGAGGTTACGTCGGGAATCCATAGTATACAAGTGACCCATTTAAAATCAAAAAGCTTATTTCCGATTTTGCTTTAATCAAAAGCGTCTAAAGTTTGGATAGTACACGCATAACTGCAAATAAAAACGTAGGCTTCCACGGCCAGAGTCAGTTGAAACTAAACGTGTTCCGGGTTTGAACCGTATCGTGTCGTTGGTTAAAAGAGAAGAGAAGATATATATATATATTCTCTTCTTGGACAGCCGTATTTTTTTATCAGAGTACCTTAGTTAATGTTGCATCTGCTTCGGGTGCTTAAGTAAATGTTTTAGTGATTAAGGAACCATTATCTGCTAGTCAAATATTAAACCAACAAATCGAAAATACCTGTACTTCTTTGAAAAAAAGAATACACTTAACGTGCTTAAGATTACCGCGGTTGTAAAAAAAATAGTAACAGTTATGGGTTATATGCCAGAAAAAAGAATAGTATAAGGAGAGAAAAGTTATACCACCCAGAAAAGGCAAGCAAAGATGGCAATCTTTGACAGCAACTTTCGATAAAACTGTAAAAAGCTATGCGAGACAGTTTCTTTTCGCGAAATTATAATTCCGAAAGGAACATGGATAGTCACTTCTGGTTTACGACATTCCCTTCTACTTTCAGGCTCCAGTAATAACAAGTCACAATTACTATAACTTCTCAAATGTCTCTTTAAGGCGAATCCATGTTCTTAACAACCTGTTAAGGCAAACCAATGTTTTTGCGAATTATTTCGGATAACACAATTTCCCGTTCTCAATTTATTTCAAAAAGAAGTGGTAAGAGAAATATGTGCAACACCACGTAGGCCATGTACCGATAATAATATCAACCAACCTGAAGGTTTGAATTTTTCAAAAAATTATGTTTTTCTTTACTTTCCTACATTGATGATTTCTTGCTTAATTCCGCACGATTTACCATTGGTGATATTGGTACGTAAAAATAATATAAGGAAACCTATGCGCTCATTTCCTTTATCTTCATTTGTGTTCAGATTATAACGCATTGTTTTCCAGATAGTCGGATTTAAATAAAATGGAAATAATCTTGTATTGAATGAAACAGAAAGCTGCATACGCTAATTCTGCACGAAAAATTTTTCTCGCTCTCGACCTCTTCTTCTAGAGGTCAGTGGCGGCATTTTTGAACATTTATTAGAAGAACCCTATAATTAAAACGATGTTGATTTACGAAATTTTGTTTGTTCCTAATTAAGATATAACTTGAAAACAAAAGGAAATCAAGAGCATCTAAGTTTTTAACATTTCCACGTGTGCAGTACCCCTCTAGAGTTAAGTGGTTCGTTACTGCCGACTAACTCTGTAGAAGCGCTGTCGATCTTCGCACTCGATGTGTAGCACGTAATATTTTAAAGTGGAAAATAATAAATACCTAACGGCAACATTTGGACTAATCTTAAAAATAGTTACATCATATCGGCATGTTGGAATAAAGCATATTTATGTATCCCATGCTGTGTGGATGAATGTTAAATGCATGTTAAGCTTTTATACACCTATTAACCTGATGTTGAAAGCATATAATTACAATTTGTACGTTTTTCTAGTATATAAATCAATATCGGTATTGAAATATGAAATACCTAAGTTAGTTTATATAACGCGTCACATTTTTTACACAATTAAATTTGGAATTCGTTGTTAGAGTTGCGATAATTTGTTTGAAGCATTGTCCCAGCGGCAAGTGTGAATTAGAAGAGAAACCAGTTTTCGCTTTGTATTTAGCCGATTGAAAATATTTACGTCACAATAATTAACATTGGAAGCAGTCTGGTATTGTACACGCGAAAAATTCAAACTAATTTATTTATAATGATAGCTACGTCTAATTAACTATAAAAAGAAGAGCAACAACTTATTTTTTAATGCAAATAATTCTTCATTAATGAAATTCGAAACCTTGTACATATCTTGCCATGTTTTTATACCGCAGTAATTATTCTTTTAAGAAAATATAAGTTTGAACGTAAACAAGAACATAAATACTTACTATTTATTTATAAGCAATCGATACACGATCTATGTTCTAAATGCCTTAAAGGTGTTCTTTAATTTGTTGTGTTTTTTCGCTTTGTCAAGGTATGTACAGCAGCATGTATACATGTGAATTATTGACATATTATTTTAGATATTTTTTTTATTCGTGATAAAATGTCCAAATGAAACCAGTTTGATTATAATACATATTGTTGCATATATGTAAAATCCCATTACACGTAGAAGTAGCAGTCGTATTACTTGATTATTTAAAACTAGTGAGTGATTGTTTTAATTGCAACGAATAGATCGATTCCGTTATTGCTGTGTACAGCTAACCTTGCTATAACATGGTAAACACCGTGTTGTGTGAAACCGTGATGTACGATACTTCATCCCTTTTTGAACCCATTCCTTGGATAGGATCTTCGTTCAAAGGATCTGTTATTTTAGCCTGCTTGCTGTGCTGCTGATTTCTGAAAATTCATAAATCTACTGTATAAGTAGGCAATTTTGCATCTCCCTCTTGAATTTTTAGCTTATTTCAGTACTAAGGGCTTCGATCAACAAAAAATTTTCAAGGTCCTCCGAGGTTGGCTCTTCTTGTACCTTTTATATAGCAAATTTAGTAACTCTGAAATTTCATCGGAGCTGTTGCTTTCAGAATTGGTTTGGTTAACAACATCCATATCCAGTAAATCAGCTTCGTCAACTCTTTCGTCCAGTAATAAATCTTGGACGTTCTCAACAGCCGTGATTTAACGAGTTCTAGGGTTCTCGAAATCCTATTTTCTGGATACTCAAGCAAGTTTTCTACTAACAATAATGACATCTTTTTCTAACATGCATTTAGTGTTATACTTTTTTTTTTTAGTTGCTCCACGGAAAAAGATGAATTCGCTACAAGCTTTAATTAAAGTTTCCTTCCTAAGCTTTCACTATATCAGTTAATTTTTATACTTCTTGATTTAAATAATTTTCAACCGCCGGCAAAGGAAAGGTGAAAAACCATTCATTAAGTAGACCTATTACCCAAGCTTTCGAGTTTGCTTCACAAAGTATTTTATTTACATTTTAAAGTTTTACCTTGAAGCTGGATGCATATTTTTTTAAATTTTTTACGAGGGTCCAGTTGTGATACATTCTGTATCACTACAGTTTAGCCTCGTCAGCATTAACAACCTGGTCATCTTTCTCTTGATTATTTTCAATTATTCTTTTCATTCTTTCCGGATACGTTTCAGCAGCTTTATGACGAACTGACGCGGTTTCTCTTCAGCCTTTTACGATATATATTACAAAACGTTTTCTAAATTTTTCAAACCCAGCCTTACTCAGCACAAAGTGTAGATTTAGGGGAGATTCTCTTCTTTCTTGTTCTAAAATTTGAGAGCCTCTACTCTAATGATGCTAAAGGCCATCCTCGCTGTACAACAGTGTTCAACTCAAATATCGAGTGTCTCTTTCATTCATTCACCATCTTTTTCAGTGGTTCGAATCGTTTAAACAAATCTTTTTTTCTGCCATTTACCAAGTGAACACTTAGAACACAAGATACGTATACGTGCTTATTGTGTACACATGCTTAGCATTATCCAACATAATAGTATTATCCAACGTTATGGAAGTACAGCGTTATAAGAAGACTAGTTGGGAATACTTTTAGTTAGAAACATGTTTAGAGACTGGATTATCTAGTTTTCGGAAAGGTATCATTGCAGCCACAAGGCCTCGCAGAGAGCGCCACGTGAGCGCCATGAAAGTTCTCCTTAAAAATACTAGAATTGCGATGGACAACGGCTTTTAAGTGGTCCGTAAATCGAGATTTTTTTGTCAATCATGCACAAACTAAAAAGAAAATAATTTCAATAGCAGGTGATAAAAGGAAATCAAATTTGATTAAAATAAAAAGGAATTTTGAAAAAATTCAATTAAAAGATATCTGGGAAACAGCACACTTAAACTATAAATTGAAACTAACGCGAAAACGAAAATGATAATAAACGAAAACAAACGTAAATAATTAGAAGAAACCAAACAACTAACACTATATAGAACTGGTACTAAAGGAAAAACCTGGCCTCGGGAAACGGATTAGAAATATAGAAAACAAAGCTAAGATGAAACATATTAACGATTAACTCGCCTGCAGGATGGAAATAATGTGGGTTGGCTGAGGCGCACGTGTAAAACAGCACGACTTTGTACGAGCACCTATGTTAAATGATAGAGGCAGTCGTCGATCCGCAGTACGGTGATATTATATATACGGTGATACGTATTTTTACATAAACCCAAATGCAGAAAGAAAGATATTGTTATTAGATGATAAAACACCTGCGCGGAGATCTATTCCAAAATTTTTTTAATCAAATCTGTATGAAAATATCGGCGTTGACGTTCGCGGAATATGTTTAGATAATATTAATTTTTCGCTTACATTGAACTTATGATTTTTAAAATACATAGATAAAATACATAAATTACATAATTTAAATTTTCTTTCAGGTTATATTGTGTTAGCGATGTAAAGTAGAATAAATGTTTAAAAATACAACAGTGCAACGTCTTCATTTTCAACAAGACGCACATTAAACTTCAAGGAACAAATGTCAAATAGATTTTTACTTAAAAAATGCTGTTATATGAAATTAACTTTAATTTAACAGATATTCTTAATTTATTCCAATAAAATAACTTTTATCAATGTTAGGTGTAGTTTACGATTTTCTATTGACTAAAATACTAAATGCATATCCTTTGCATTACTTTTATTAGTATAATCCTGAAAACATAAATTTGAAAAATGTAATATACCAATTAATATATTTTCTAATACAAAGTATATGTATGATAAATGATAATCCTAACGTTGCGAAACGAATATAATTATTTCTTACATATGCGTTCATGGGATCGAATCTCTTTAAATATTCAGATCTGTTTTTCGCTTTCGATTACGCCAATCTCCTAATTTTAAATGGAACAACCGGTATACTGGTGATGTTCTCTATACCTACTCGTATATGCAATTGTTTCTCAGTTTAAAATTTTGCAAGAAAATTAAAGCTCGCAACTGGAATGATCAGTGTTTTCTCATAATAAATTGCTATATTGGGTGTAGTTTTCGATGTGTTATTTACGCAACCTACGCCTTTTTTCATAAAAATACGAGATTTTAAATAGAACTGCCATGTATTTTACAGTAAAAAATTAGGTAACTCTATGAAGTACCATATGTCTAACTTAATAAGCACTTGCCAAATATTTCGAAACAATTTTTATTTATTAATACAACAAATCTAAGCTGGTCGCAACTTCGATCTCCGGCGTGCTTATGGATGCGTCACAGATTCATTTGATGCTCATAATAACAAACAATTGATAACACAGTATTAGAAGTTTCTAAGTCAACAAATTTTAATTCATAAAATGTTCAAAATTCAAAATGTTTCGTAAAGTAAGTTGCTGTTTGATAAATTTTGTCTCTTAAAAGTTCCATGCTAAGGCGGAGGAGGAGGTGGGGAAGATAATCTAGGAACTCGCTATTTGGTATTTAATTTCATGTATCTGTAGGACAATTCGTCATGTGGTTCTTGTTACGTCAGCTTTTACTATTTTATAAATTTTGACTTTTTTTAAGTGTGGTGACGGCCCAACGGGGTATATAAGCTTTTTTCAAGCTTGTTATAACCTCAGGAGTCTTTTAATGTGTAAGTTTGTGTGTGTAAAGTGTTCCATGGTGTTGGTACTGTCACCCCCTCGCCGTAAAGGGTGAAGTGCAGTTAATTGTACGCCAACTGCGAACGGTGACTCGGCAGTGTACAGGACACACTAACAAAATTTATTGATGCTAGCGAGACTCGAACACACTGCGCTTAACTCTTCCCAGTTAAGAGCTGGCCCTCTTACCACTGAGCCGTTAATAAAAGAAACAACTCAATAAAAATAACTTAATAAAAATATTTATTTCTTTATAATAATAAAATTTTGTCAGGAAAGCCTGAAATGCCATGTTACTCCAACTTATCTTATGTCCATATCTTCAAATCAAAACACCATTGACCTGTTACTCGTTACTAATAATATTCTAAGTACACTTCCAATTCTATACGTATGAGCACTTACATTGCTTACTTTAATATTACTACTATTGATATATAAAGGAGGTTCTTCGTTTAAAAAAATTATTCAACAATTTGGATATTTGCATCTATAACTTTACAATTTTTTATTGCGATATCTATTGTAGGAGAAATACTCGGGCTCCTTAAATCCTGACAGTATTCGTTTTAATGCGTTGTTTCGTCCAGCTCATACAATTGCTCTACGAGTTTAATTACATTGTTTAAACTTGTAGAACTGATCTATTTTAGTCTGAACCTGATGATGTGCGACGTACATACAAGAAACCGGCAACCTACATTATTAATATCGATATTTATGAGATCTGGTATCTTTCTCATTTATTTACGTTTACTTAAGACCGTTTGCGATTTGGCAATGCGTCTAATTATGCAAACATAGCATAGCAATAAATTATGTCAAAAACATTTGTCCAAGTTTAAGCGATAGGTCGTTTGCCGAACGGGAATGAGAATGAAGAGAAAAAAAATGGTAATACAGATGTGCGTGTTTATACTGTAGACATTTCTAATTGGTCTGTGGCGCAAAGGATATCAACATAATTAAATCTTAAAGGTCACTTTGATTTTATGTAAACGACGTAATACAACATTTCGAATTTAACGTTGTGAATTTGAAATTTAGTGATTTATCATTATACCTATTTCTACAGAAAAGCGAGCGTAGAGAATGGAAATTAAATAAGGAGAAACTGGATCTTCCAGCAGACTCTCTAAAGAACTTCCGTATGTTGCGAAATAAGTGATTTCTAGGCAAATTATTTCCAAAATGTAGTTTCTAATGATATTCAGTTGTAAAAGGAACTATTTTAAAAGTTCATAGATCTGATTTAAATAAAATGAACGTTTCACGTAAAATGTAAATTATTACAATGATTTAATATGCATGAAATTGATTAGCAAATTAAAAAAATCTCCGCCTCTGTATATGTTAATATTTAATCACAAGCCACCAACTAAAAAAACTACATGCAGCTTTTAACGAGATGATTGATCGTGATCATATTACACGCAGCCATTTATTTTTGTTATGTACGTGATTTTTCGTGAATGCTGTATTGAGCCGAATCAATTTGTAAGTACGGAAATTACATCGTCATTAAACATCGAATTTCGCATCGACTGTTTCTATGGATAAGATGAGAAAATAAAAACTTAGATATGGTCGTTTAAGCATCTGCACTTAACAAAGGCAACATGGGGACATAACAGCTATTCTAATTATTGGGTGAGACAACGGCGACGTATGTATGCGGACCCCCGCCGGTCACCAAAGGCACCGAAACGCTGTTCTCATTTTGCACTAGGAAAACGGAAAGAGAGAAAACAACGCATATATTTCAGTGAGCTCGTTTTACAAATTCTCGCGGCTTTAAATTTAACCGGAGTCAAGATTTATCCGCAGCTCACAGATTTATTTAAACTGTCTACGCTGTTGCTCTTTTTTATTTTCGTTGCTTAATGAAATGATTAGCCATGCCTTATTAGATGCATTTAGTGTATGGAGTGATTTTTAAGGCACAAGAGGCAAACAAAATAAGCATATTGTTCCGGTATATAACGTTTGCCATTGGTTGTATGTGCATCCCATGGCATACTATATTCAATTCCCGTAATGGAAGCGTTGACAATTCTATTAACATTAAATATATCTTTAAATATAAATTGCAACTGCAAGCTTACGTTTACAAGGAATAAACGTACTCATTTTATACGAAGAGGTTAATACAGGTTCTCAGAAGAGCTAGTGGCGTTGTAAGCTATTATCCGCTCTGCAGTAACGTTTCAATAGCACAAGTTAGCGCCTTTAGAAAAAAATAGATCGACTTTTATTTTTTGTGCGTTAACGTTTGGAATCATTAGCAGCTCAATTACACTTCCTGTATTACCGGAAGTGACATAATTTTTGGAAAGGTGTAATTGTTTTACTTTCGCTTGAGAAATATTACATGCGACAATAAAAGCTTTGACAACTTGTTTTGATTTGTCAATAAAGTTAAACCACCTCCTGCGATGCCACGTTCCTCTAAAGAACTTCTTGCTAATAGACGTAATCACAACAACTGTTGTTGCTGTTATTACATCCTGCATTTTCGTTTCTTGTTCTCGTTATTATTTTTACTTGTTTTCTTGCGAGTCTTATTATAACTTCAAGTTCCGTAAATTTTGTGATAATTATCGTGAAATAGATCAGAATGAACGCTTTCTTTGTTCTAATCGAAATTAATAAGAATTAACATCATTGAGTAATTTAATGCACAAGTACGGTGAATATGGTAGTAATTGTTGCCAAATGTATTACGCTAAAATTTATCCAGTAGTTTCGTATAGTTTGTACTAAATCTATCCTGAAAGTAACGACAGAGGAAGCTCAAAAAGTACAATGTTTACCAAAAACCATTGACTTAAAAAACTGACTGTCACTGGGATCCTGCTAAGTATCAATCGCAATTGTTAATTTTTTTAAGCATTTGATAAAGTTTACCTTTTAGCAAGGTACTGGGACATTTCGAGTTTAAATGTGAACTCCGATTACTTACAGATGTAAGGCTTCGTGTGCATAGTGTGTGTTGGTTAGTTAAAATCCTCTTTCCTTCCTTTACAGATATAAGATCTTCTCTGCTTTGATCGTTGTTCGGCTCTATTCTTCAATTTCCTTTGTTTCAAGTGATTTTATGTTTGCTTTTATAGTGTTTGATGATCGAAATATTCTTTACGTTTGTTTTAAAACAATTTTTAAATAATTTAATTGAAAAGTTCTCTTCTGTCAGAAAATGTTTATTCTGCGTGTTGTTTACTCGGTCATCATAGGAATGAATCGATAATCGTCCGCGACGTTAAAAACAACATTCAGAATCTTGATTACTGGATTGCAACATAGTATGATTTTTATTTGTGAATATATAATTCAAAGGAAAATTCTTGAGAAGAACGTGTAACTTTGCTTATTCTTCACAGGTTAAAATGCTACAATTTAAATGTAATTTTGATTAATTTAAAATTCGAGTTGTAATTAATATCAGGTGTAAGTGCGCGTAATTCATTGTAATATCTCACTACAATGCTCTACTTTAATCGCCATTTTTTTATCCTGTTATTTCTGTAAATAAAGCCAAGAATTGAAAGCCAAGACTTGCAATTATAAAAATCGCGCAGCGCCTAAAAATTATTTTTTTTACCGAAAAACGTAAAAAAAAAAAATCGATTTCGATTTATTTTCTTGTAGAATGAACAAAGTGAGGACATCTATTGTCATTATCAATTTTTAGTCTGTCACCGGTATCGATGTCGTGGCGCTTCTGGTTTGTTTAATCGAAGAACTTGAACTAATAGAAGCATTTCATTTCCTCATTCAAAGATGCTTATGTTCGGTACCTTACAAACTTAACTTGCTCTAGATATGATTGAAATTATATTTAGTTGTCTATTGCTTGTAATTATCAACAGTAAATTGATAGATACGTATGATCCATGTCATTTCAACTTTTTAAATGGAACACCCTGTGTATTTCTCCGGGATCTTGTAGAGGAACTCTTCTGGTATACGTAGCTACGCGAACGAGCTTTTCTTTATATGGGTGGAATGCTGCTACCAACTGCTTATAAGCTTCCTTGAATGTAATGCTTTTTTGTAAAATTACAAGATTTACCCAAAGTGATTACTTTTTGCTTGCGTATACCTTTTAACACGTTAGCATACATGGATAAATACTAACTTGATTACAGCCCTAACGTATTAATTGCTGGAAAGTATGGCATTTCAAAAAAATCTGAAATTGTCTCAATTATTTCAAAACTAGGGATATATATTCAACGTTCCCTGTTGAAAAAAGTTGATCGAATTTGAAGGAAGTTATCCTTAAACGCAGGATGTTCCATTTAAAAAATTAAACGTGTATAATGTACAGCGAGAACGAATACCGAGTATGCTGGAATACGATGATTTCATGTTCTTCTTTAATTCATTCTTATATGAATTTGAACATTACATATCCTTTCTCCTTATGATTTGCATGAGTCCTCTCAGATTCGAGGTACAGGATTAATAAAGGAAAGGTTACAGGATTAATAAAGGATAACCATCCTTATACGCTGCGGATATCGTTAGATCTCCTTAAACAAGGACATATTTTATTTTGATAAATGTTTGCAATAGTTAAGCTAAAAAATGTCAGTTATTATTGCAATGTTATGAATATTATTACTGGACCCTTATTATTATCTCAAAAGCGTTTATTTTTTATTTCAAACAAAAAGGGAATTGCAGTGGAGATTTGCAGGAAAGAAATTTCACATCTCTCCATTACCACGCGAATATTCCCCAGTCAATGGGACAGATAATGCAGAATTCGAGGCGAGTTCTACTGCCACTCTTTTACCGAGGGGTATAAATATAGCATAGCATATGGATGCGAGTCCGTATACGCGTGTATATGTTTTATATAGATATGTAGATGTGTGTGTGTGTGAGTGTGTGCAATGCAGAGAGATGAAAACAAACGACAAAAAAAGGCGCACATCGCACGAACCGACGAAATAAAAGAAGGCGAACCGATGACAGAAGGAGATAGACGCGCCAAAACGCGATGAAAACTAGAAAAGGAACGACGTACGGAGCGGTGTAGGTGTATGGAAGCGCGCAAATAGAAAGAACGAATGGATAGCGGAGTGCAATGTTGTTGCAGTGTAACTCGGGCGGGAGGATTGTGGACCCGCACACATTCACACACGCACACACATCCGAGTGGCGAAGGACCGAAAATCGGACCCGGTTTTCTCATTCTCTAACTCTCAACTCTCCTCTATATGCCGTTGTTGTACTCGGAGGTAAATAGCAGCAACCACAGCAGCAGCCATGATGGCAAGTGCCACCGAAAAGCAAGTACTGCTCAAACCGTGGTAGGCGGTAAACGCGGCAGGTCGCGCGCAAGTGTTCTGCACGCATCCGAATAAGCACTGACTGGACCGGGCCGCTCTACTCCGTGATTGTCTCGAACAATTGCAACCTGCACCTCATTGTTGTTACGACGTCGTCGAGGCTCGTTTGTATACTAGTCGGTTGATCGACGCGGCCGTGTCGTCGCTACCGATATACGAATACGATCGAAGTGTGCCGTGGTGTTTTTGTTGATTTCGCGATAAGGAAGAAAAGCTCCGATTTGATAAAGGACGATTGTGCGCTTTTTTATTATTTCGCTTGTTTATATTTTGCAACACGGAAAAATATTCTCACGTTTTATCAGTAATATCTTGCAGTGGATTTTTTCTTTTCAAAGGATTTTCTGATGTGAATGAGGATTAAACACGTAAGGACTAAATCATTTAATCGTTATACAATTAGCTTAATCATAATTGAAATTTCTTATTAATGCAAATATGCAAATATTTGCAAGAAAATAACAAGAAATTGAAGAAAGTAGCAACTTCTTACGCGATTACGATCCTTTTTTAACAAAAGCCTTTATTATTAAATTAAATCGGGAGATGATTGTTACTTTATTTTGCATTTCACCCCTTTTCAAACAACAATTATTGAAGGTACTACTATTAGCTAAAAATCCGACGAGGTGAATTCATGTTTATTGCAACTTTACTATATCTTTTACAATAACCGCACCGGCATGAAAAATTAATTATTAACCGTTTTAACGTATTGTTGTTTCACAAATATAAACAGTTAGTGGCACTTCACCAAGTTAAACGAAAAAAGCGCCTTTTGCATCCATGCAATTCTCAAATGCGCATCCCTTCCGAAACTGATCTTTTTGCAAAAATCCTCGCGGCGCATACATGCTTACCTCCTATTTAAACAAACAAAAACGCATTTCGGCAAATTTGCTTCCTTATTCACAATAAATTCTAATAACCCAATAATATTTTTTAATTAGGGACAGGTGCCTCCCGTTTCGTTTGATCAATTAAATCTTGCATTCTATGCCCCGTGTGCTACTGTATACTTCCCAACCGTTTTGCCGTACTATAGTTGGGCTCAGGCGTATTGATTTTGCAATTATTGGTAACCAATCACGGATAGACTTTTTTTCTTCTCTTCTCTGTGTGCTTTGGCCGCTATGGTACTTTCGCTTTGCGCACATCGGCCGGTAGTTTTTAACGGCGAGTTCTTTTTTCTCCTATTTTTGCGCATATCCCTCTCTCCAATTTTTGCCATTGCGCCATTGTCCACTTACTAATTTTTACTGGTTTTATTGATTTTCACCGTAACTACATTCGTATTCCTTCATAAAGTGCATTTGTTATTTTCGCTGATTAATACGCGCTCCTTGTGAATGCAACGTGTCGGCAATTGAAGAGAAATTGGAAATTGGGGTTGTCTCTTATATTACGACATCTCTCTCTCTAAATAACTTTTAAGTGGAGCGAAGTAGGTATATTCATTTAGGCTATAACTTTTCATCTACGATATTTGGCGACATTATCTTTCTTCGGTATTTCGGATTCAATTTTACGAAGACAGATTATACGAACTAAAATGGTAAATTATCCGAAAATTAAGGAATTGCGAAAGTTGAAATTTCATTTTCAAGCAAAGTGTTTTTTTAATGCAATAAACTTCCAATAACACAGGTTTCACGTTAGCCTGTGCGCTGTAGAATTTTCTTAAAAAAAGATATATGTTCTATAAATGAACAAAAAGAAAACACTCTTACTATTCGTACGATAAACAATCATAAAGTTTGTTCATCAGAAAAAACACAAACTAGTTAGAGCCAATCATATACTACGAAATCAGTCAGAAAACGGTTTCCGATTATTCTTAGCCAATTAAATCGGATCTGACTAGTTTGTGATTGCTGCTGGAAGAAGCCTATCCATAGCTTATAAGCGTATTTGTAGGTAAATCCAAGAGTACGGGAAAAGCAATCGCATATAATTATAGCCGTAAACGGGTATTTATTCCACCGTCTTCACTATTATTCTCTAGTATATGTACAGTATTGAATCATTTTTACACGGATCAACAAACTATAAACTCGCTATGTAACGGCAAATATGAAATACTTTGACTCCTATATATACATTCACATGCACAAGAATGATGACAAAATTAACTTGAATTGGCTTGGAATTGCCCAGTAGTATCAATATTATTTTGTAAGTTTGCAAAATAAAAAACTTTTATTTAAAGGAAGATTAAAATGGAACAAAATATATTCTTCTCTCTATTATTACGTTTATTTTACACAGCGTTCAAACAATTTTAGAATAGCTTCTGTTCGGTGGAACTGTTGTTATCCAATATGAGGTTCACACGAAACTTAATTATTGTTTTTTTGTCTTATAAGCTTTTATACTAACTACAACTTATCGTAATACACAATTAAGCGCAAATTTAACGCATTGTTATTCAAGAACGGATAATACGAATCATTGAGGTACGAATCCTCTTTGCGAATACAATATGTAATTATAATTTTCAATTCTTACTTTCAAACAAATAATTTCGTCTATATGAACAATCGATATATAATCGTCCGTGTTCACAATCAAATGTTTCTTCTTTAATGACTTGTATTAAACAACTAACATTTTAATTTGGCACGACGAGCTAACCTTCTCACATACTTTAAGATAACGGTAACATCACGAACAATCTTTACATCAAAACGTGTTCAAATCGCTCTTGCGGGAGGAAAAGAGGCCAGTTGTATAAAGATTTGCGAATTTTTATAACGATGTGCAATTATTGCGATATCACCGGATATTGTTTATCATTATTTTGTTAGCATGTACGAATCATCCGTTACCAAATCGCATTTTTATTTATCGGTCAAGTCAAATTAGTTTCCTTCAAGTAATTGGGTAGGTTTCTAGATTTGATCAGTAAATTGTAACGAACTAGTTAAATTCCTTTTCGGTATCAACGCGTGCAATATATTGTATTCTCTGCAAACAAATCTCTTTATCTACTACTTTAACGAGCTGCATAAATCGATAATCGATAAATAGGTTTAAAAACGTAATGCAGTGTGAACATGCGGTATCTTCGGATTTAAAAGAAAATGCGAAAAATCCCAATTTTAATTATGCCACGTAAATTTGTATCCATTAAATTTTATAATTGTCTGTAAATAAATCTGGCCTTTATATTAAAGTAGAAACTAAAACTTGGTAGCAACTATTTATTGAGTTTTCCAGCTTTTTCAAGATATTTTGAAGTAGTCAAATATAAATCAACAAAATTATTTGTTTGAAACATGATATTTGTTTGCCCATATTTAAACGTAGGTTTTAGTAACTGTAATTTTAATCTGTCAACTAATTGCACTTGTACACAAGCTTGAGTTACTATTATTAAAAACAGTTAAGTTTTTTTTTATTACGTGATTTTACCACGGGGATCCTTCTAACCTCTTAATTAAATTATAAATAAATATTTAGAGTCAACTTCGGTGAGATTTAAATCACAGAGATCAGTAATAAGTGTGATATGAAATATTAATATTTACCTCAAAAAAAATTAATATTGTAAGTGTATATTGGAGAAAACAAGCGACGAAATCAGCGACGATCATCCCTGGAGTCACAACACTAAAGAATGGAACACACTAACTTATTTTAATGCGTGTTCTTAATTTAATCAACCAATACATCACGATAAATTTGATGCTTGTTCAGGTTTTCAATTTTGAAGACGAAGGTTGGAGAATGCATAATATTATTATATTAAACTTTTCTTTTGAAGCCTGTTAGAAAGCAAAATAGAGATGCCTGTGAGTTTTGCTAGGTTAGGGACAACATAATCTGAGTTGATATGTTACATTTCTTGTTGGCGTAACCTGAAGAATAACTTTAGATGTTTGGCGATCCTCTCGGTATTTGTTCAAAAGTATTTAATTAACTTAGGTATTGAATTGAGGTTGTATTAATTTTTAATTAGTTGCCAGCCAAAGTAATGCTAGTGGCTTCTTCTTTCAATTTTCTCCCAGATTACTTTTTATTCCTGTTTTACAATTTCATTGAACAATTTCATTACAATTAAAAATTAAGTGCATCGTGTATCGGTAAACGGAACCATTCTATGGTAACAACCATCATAAATTATTGTATTTCAAAATTTCGATATGCAGCATCACTATGAAAGCGAAATACGTACATTCCATTAACCAGAAAAGTAATTTTTTAATTCTATTCATAAAGTAAACTTTACTAACAACTACTAACTAACAAAAATAATTTTTGGCAAAACGAAAAGTTCTTCTCATGGGCTAAAGTTACAGGTAAATATAAAAATAAGTGTATAATAAAATGTAAACATTCTGTACTGAATCGTTCTTAGACCCTTCAACTTGAAAGATACGAAACTGCATACCCGACTTGGAGAAGAAATACATTTTGAGCGTGATTTGGACAAAGCAAGACATTCGTTGAGGGTATCATAAGGCTTAGTCGGTTGAAAAACTACAGTAGCTAGTAAAAATACCTTAATTTGGCTAAATTAGATACAAATATTTTAAAACAATGAAAGTAGCAAGTAGTTTTGGGAAGTAAGAGTTAAGAATGATCATTTCTTGTTATGAAAATTTTTTCTGTATGTGCAGTCAAATATCTGGCGTTTGCAAAGCGCTTTATAAGTGTCGTGGAATACGTAACTCAATTTTGCTTTTTTTAATCTGTATTTTTTCCAATCAAATTAAAAAAATACTAAACTGTTTTGGCATTAATAATTGTTTAACTCTAATTTAGCTCTATTCGAAAAATTATATTTACATCTCATGCATTTAATATTTTAATCAATATAAAATCCTGTCAGGATGATTTCTTCAAAAGGATGTTATTACAATGTACTTGTATAATCATCTGTGCCATTGCCATACACAATTTTCACATGTATATATGCCACTCCGCCAAAGTTTATTATCATTTACGTGCGTGTACAACACAAAGAAAATTGCAAATATTTCACCTAAATTTACAAAAGCAAGTAACTGCGAGTCAGAGCTATTTATCTTAAAAAGGTACACATGCAAATATACCTGAAGATATTTGTTGTACCCCAAATCGCACTTAACCTAAATTGTCCAGTTAAAAACAAGCAATCAATACTAAATGGACAAATTAATAGAAAACAATAAGAAATTACAAACATAAAAAAAGATGGCGAGAAGGGCAAGTATGACAAGTTCCTAGATTTCCTTCTTAAAGATGCCAACTTTTCATTTATAAATGGATGCAAACATTTAACTACCAACCTGGGAGTCATTAATTTCGTACATTTTTTTTGTAACGTACGCTTGTTTTGGGAAATTGCGTTGGCAAAACTGGAATATTTACAGGAACAATGGATTGCAATGCGATTGCAAGATTAAGACAAAATTGCAAATTTTGGTGTTTAAATTAACAGTCCAAAAGGTAATTAACTTTGCTTATTGTTAGTCGGAAAACTGTAAGCTTTTATATAGAGAACCTGCTTAAAATATGAACTACCATCAACTGATTCTGATTATCCACGATTTCAAGATAAACTTTAACAGTAAAAAAAGGATATAGAATCCTTCTCTTGCTCCTCCATTGCTTTATCTAAACTAGTCATTCACGAATTTATTACAAAGCACGTAAGAAAGTTAAGCAAAGAAAAAAAGATAATAGAATATCACCGTTAAAGAAATTAACGTTTGAGTTTACGCATAATGCTGCTCATTTGAATGTTTTGCAAAATTCGATATTTCGCTTTTTTATTTAAGTTTATATTCGTTGTTTTCCGATGACTTTTATTTTTTCAAATTAGGCGATCGGGCTAACCTTATACTGCGCACAGACAATAGATTTAGCTAACCGAACTGCAATTACTTTACTTAGTAGAGGAAAGATAATCAAAGCCGATAGATATATCCGTTTGAATGGAGATGGAATATTGCTGCAGTAGCGCGTGCAACTTAAAATGTTTAAATATTTTACGTTTAACGAGAGTACCGGAGTTTTTAAGAAATATTTATCCTTTATTACGGACAGCGACACTGAATTCAAGCACTTACAGCAGCTTTTACAAGTGAGATCGGCTTATTAACGAATAAGAGTAGAGTAGTTATTCGGATCCGGATGTTTAGGTCATCATCCGCACCCGTTATCCGAAACTCGGATCCGGATCCGCTATGAAACATTTCCAATTTCAATTATTTTTCCGAATTCTCGGATCCGTATCCATTATTTGGTAACGTGGATCTAGCCTCGTCCTCCGGTAACTTTATTCAGCAAATAGTCAGTAAGGTAAAGTTTCGTAGTGCTTTTAATATTTCGAGTAACTATATATATATACATACATACAACGTTTCAAGTTTTACCTCAAGAGAACTTTAGGAACAATATGTAAGATCTTTATAGCAACAGGATACCTGCCTACGCTTCAATGAATGCTTATTGAAAAAGATGTTATAAACAATCTAATAATTATAGAACCGTTAACTGCAATTTGTTTATAATTATATGACTGTCTACAACTTGTATAAATTCGTACTACTTGATCATAGTATAATAAAACAATTAAAAAATAATAAAATAATTTTAGCAAATTCTGTCAAAAAGTCTCGAACAAATTTATTTTATAACAACAAATTTCTTGTTTATCTACAAAGCTTACCTACACCTGAATAATCGAGAAGCATTCTTCGAGTTTGGCTTGGCGCTCAGGATAAACTTATTTCATATAAAATTAAATTACTATATTTCTCATTTATTTCGTTATCCGGAACAAAATTCAATTAAGGTTAGATAGTGCGAATAGCATCATTAAGTAAGAGAAAAGAACGTGGAAATTATTGTTAGTGCGATCTTAGTCATAATCAACTATACGTATAGCGAGGTGTATGGGAAATTTGGAACTTCTGCGGAATAACGTTGTTTCTACCATGCAAAATGTGGTTCGTTCAGATCAGATTATTCAATTGCAGTGGGATGGGTGCCGGGCTAAATGTTAGGAAATATTTGGACTTCGTCTTTCTTAATCGGTAAATTGGTCAAGCTGGGGAAACAAATTAACTTGAAAGATTTCTGTAGTTATATCTCAAAAGTAAAATTTACTCAAGAAAGTACAGGAATTCAGATTAATTAGAAGAAGCAATAATTCATGAATATTGATAGAAAACAGTGGCCAACAACCAAAATGTATCTAAAATAATGTCGACTAAATTTTACTATTTTTGGTGAGCCGAAACCGAAAATAAACTTATCTTTCCATCAGTTTTAGAGATACGTCAAATGACAAACGCCACCATTGCCAATATTCTCTCTCGAAACTTCTCGAATATTCTCTAAAAATCTAGAAGCCGTATTTGGATACATAAGCAGTTACAAAGCGGTGAAGCTAGTCAGTCGAAGTTAATCAGTCAGAATAGAATAGTTAACATTGTGATGTCTCGAAATACAAACAAATGCAAACAATCCAGATAGCCTCTGTTATGTTTGCGGAGAGGTGAGTTTTGTGTCTCAGAAGTGGTCTTACTACTTCATTGATGAAACAGGCATATCAGCATTATTTCGATTGCGAAATAGGGGATCAAGATAAACATTGGCCATTGTAATACATGCGCTTCAAGTCTGAGAAACAGATCTAACCAAAAAAGGAAAAAAAAACAGCTATGCGGTTTACTGTCCCAATAGTCCGGAGAGAACTTACAATTCATGTTAACGATTGCTATTTCTACATAATATCTCGCGTTGGGCAAGGTATATCCAAGAAGAAAAAATAAGTTATCATCTGTCTAAATATACCCTCTACCATGGGGCGTGTGCCCCATAGTGACAAACTTCCTGTTCTAGAACCCTCAGAAACATTTACTTAGGAACCAGATAATAGCGATACAGCGATCTTTCAAGAAGAAGACATGCCATCAACTACTACTAGGATCCAGGCTGCTGCAGCAGAGCCTATTTGAAGATGTTTCAGTATGTGTTTTTCGTAAACGCATAACGGCCTACTACCAATTTTTTACATGGAAAATAACTTGATTTTGGGTAATAACATTAGCGATGTATTGGCGGTTTTGAATATAAACTATAAGCAGTAGGAATGGAGATTGTTTATAGACAGTTGAACACTGAGCTTAAAGGCAGTACTATTGCAAGATATTCCAGCACCAATAGGATATGCTATTAAGGCACTAAATAGAGATGCATAATAGCAAAAGCACGGAGCATTTAGTGATTCTATTATATGATCTCTTTTTTTATCGTTTGGTTAAACGTAAAATAAAAAAGAAACGATTTCATAAAAACCTTTAGGACTTCAAAATTACCAAAAAATGCACTTTTCAAACAAGATACAACAAATAAGCCAAAATTTATTGCCTTTTTTCAGTGAACAAGCAACGAGTGTTCAACAAATAAGATTTATTCGAACTAAAAGTAACACATTTTGATAGTTTTTCCGATGTTTTACCATGGAAAAACGGCCAAAAGGTACTCTGACGGTACGCTAAACTTAACGGGAGAGATACATCGTGACCTCCAAGCTACATTGCCGTGTTACCGAATTTTATCGTGTAGTCTAGAGCTAGCTTTAGTTTAGTCTTACTTTCTCGAATACTGCGTGATCTATGATGACGCATTGACAATTTGGATTTAGATGTATATTTAGATAGATTTAGTGTATTGGTTTATTTATTTATTTATTTCAGAGAAAACATATTTGTTAAAAGGAAGTTTGACTTTTTAAATTATTTGAATTACTAATTAATAGTGCAAGCATTTACAAACAAAGAAGAAATGTTTTTCCAGTTTTGTTGTTTGTTTTTATATTTTGTTCAAATAAATTGTTCTCAGAAACTAAAATTTATCTGTTTCACAGAGAAAAATATTTTTTAAAGAAAGAACATTAAAGAAAGAAAACGCAGCCATAACGTTTTTTTTTCCAGAAAAATTGATATTTTGAAAATAAAGACAGCTAACTTTTTCTCAATTCTATCACTGATTATTGAGCTTCGTACTATAGTGATCCCATAAACGTGATACTTATAGCGAAAAGTGTTCTTAAATTGTCTAATAAACTCCAGCAAGTAAAAGTACAATGCAGCCAGAAATACACATGTACTGTGTTTTCCATTTTTAAGTTGCGAAAGTTAAATGCGAAATGTTATAAATCCTCTTATAGAAACGTGCGATCAAATACAAATTAATAATTAATGAGGTAAATGGAGATAAGATGGCTCAAATCTCAAAACTCTATTAAATAGCTACCGTTGTTGAACTATGGACAACTTATCTTCAGGTCAGTTGAAAGCCATCCATAAAACTATAATTGGAGTAAGATTGTTAAAGGAGATATTAACTTAACTATAACTAGATAACTAAATAATTAGAGAGATTAATTGTAAATTATTATTATGTATACGTACCTAAAAAGAAGAAAAAGAAAAACTTAATAAGCCTTATTCCAATTATAATAGATGTTACAATTGATGGGTTTCAGCAAGATAAGCTGTGTATAGCTCGATACTGCCAGCGTAATTATCAAACAATCTTTTGAGACTTGGACTATCTTCTTTCCGTTTACCTCCTTACGAATTGCACACAATTAACAAGGATTATTTTAATCAATAATCACTTAGGTAAAAAATAGTACGTATAACTTCATTCCCATTTAATTTGAATAAGATGGTACGTATTTACATGCATATAACATACGTATATGTAGCTAAAGTAGATTTAAACTCACGAAAACGTAGAGGTTAAATGTCAACGTACAAATGCGTATGCATGATGTATACCTATACTTAAACACAAATTACATTAACACGACCCGAGATGAAACACGTAAAACTTGTGTGATTTTTTTCCTCTTTTGTAGAATGCCACTTTCGTAAATAGCATGGCTATATTCACATACGTATGCATGTGTCTAGTTATAATATGCAAATGTTTCATAGAATTAAGAGTAGAAGAGGTCACAACCACTAACTATTACGAAGCATCTAAAGCGCTTATTTACGATGTTCTCACATTTTTTTACATCGAGTATAAAAAGATGCAAATTTCAAAATTCTGTTAATAAATAAGAAAATACAAATAAATATAGAAAAAAGCTAGGGAGAATGATAAGTATGACGGGTTCCTAGTTTTCTCGTTATAGATGCTAACTTCGCACATGAATAAACTTTCAACTATCGTCTTATGGTGATCAATATTTTTCGAATATTTATCAATATCTTTTCGAATCGCCTACTTGTATTGGGAAACTGCGTCATCATAATAGTGTAATGTAATCATTTGTAGGAACAGTAACAATTAAAACAAAATTTGCAAAAATTAAAGCAAAGTTGCAAATTTTGGTGTTTAGATTGACAGTGGAAAATCTTTGTTTGGTCGGAAGATCTGAAATATGAAATACCACGAAATGAGTCTCAACGATTTCTGGATGAACTTTAATTACAAAGGAAAGGTATAGAGATCCTTCCTTGCTCCTCCATTGCTTTATCTAAACTTATCACTCTTGAATTTATTGCAAAGCAGCTTACAAAATCAAGCAAAAATGAAGGTTATAGAGTACGAACGCTAAAAAAGCTAATATTTAGCTTTATGCATAACACTGTTCCTTAGAAAGTTTAACAAAATTCAATGTGCTTTTTCATTCAAGTTAATTTACATTGTTTTCCGGCGATTCCAGAAATCTAAACCTTTTTTTAGTTTATTATTAGGTACTTGATGAGTTTCACTAGCGGCTACTTATTTTTACTAGATATATATTTAAAGCAAAAGCTTCATCGTTCGTACTAAATATCGGCACTAACAAGAAGTAATGTAGTTAGTTTCGTCATCTTCCTGAACATCGAACAATAAATATATATACGTGCGAAGTATCTTAAAATACACGTAAGCTTTCATGACTGCCAAGAATTTTGGACCCTCAATAGATTCAATTCATTGTTGAATGATATTTTTTGTGGTAATGTAGTTCTGCGAAACAGTTTCAAATAATTAAATTAAATATTCAAACAAAAAAATTATGATATCATGTCTAAACTCCCCAAAATCTGATGCTATGGTTTGCTTCCTGTTTTAAATTAACATGAGCGTAAATACAAATTCGTATGTGGTACAGATTACGCTTGAAGCTATACTTCCAATGCATGCTGATAACATTTCGTTACCACCGCGTATTATTCATCATTAGCGGAAGTAAACTTTTGTTCATTTGATAGATGCAAACAATTATTTGGCATGTGTATTTTGCGCGATAAATGGTTACAGCTTATCAGAAAAGTACTATTTATGCTAAGAAGTTCCAGCAACAAATTATATCTGTTGCGGTTTATTATATTTTTATTTGTACCTAGGAAATTGTTAAAATTTAAAGGATATGCATGTCATAAATGTACAGATATTATTGAATTTCCACATAGCTAGACGTGCATACATTCGTACATGGAATTTCATAAATAGAAGTACGTGCTTATCTACAGGAAATCTTTATACATTACACTTATAAATTTGTCGCCATTTATTATGATGAAAATAATTATTAACATTTTGCATTGCTAATTGCAATATTGATATTTTGCTGCTTCTTTAAATACTATTTCATCAACTTAGGGCGAAAAAATATATAATTAGTGGTGCCCAAAATCGTGTAAACACCTTAACGATCTTATATACTTATTTGAAAAGCGACAACCTAATACTTTATAATTTATATCTAAAACAATATGTACATACACAATTTTTGAATTCCTAATATACAATGGCAGGAGTAAATTCAATATAATCTTAACAACTCACAAATGTTTGCTAAAACTTCTGCAGCCGTTAGTTTTAGATGTACCCGGAACATACAGTTAAAACTGAAATCTCTTTTTGCTGTATTTTTGCACGCCTATTGCTTTCGAAAAAAAATATTCCTAACCAAAGGATCCGGAGAGGCAGATTTGGAGATTATACATTTTACATTTTTGTTGTAATATCGTACTGACTAACGTAACGTTTTGCGCGTAATTAAAAAAGAAAGCCTGTGTAATTTAGGTAAATTTCTGGAAGTACAGAAAAGGATTCAAATTTCAGGATTGTTCCTACCTTTTGTTTTTATTTATTTATACAACTAATCGGCAAGAAAAAACTTTTTTTTGAAGGAAGATTACCAACTTTTCTTAGAGTTATTTCGTTGAACCAACTAATTAGCTTTACTACTTTCTCCAAGTGAGCTCCATACAGTACGTTAACTGCTTTGTAGTTGAGTGGTGATTTGAAAAACGCAGAAGTATGTAAATTTTATTTTTATCAATAACATTAGTTTATCCGAAAACGTATTTTTTTGCCCTCTTGTTTTACAGCTACATTATCTAAAATCTCATTTTTTCCCACAACAATGAATTATTATTCTCCAAGTGCAATGATGCTGTGGGTCATTATCTTACATTTTACAAATTTTAATTTGGTATAAAACAAAGCGACAGGAAAAAACGGATTTGATGGTTAATCAAAAGAATAATTTCCCCCAAACTGGTGCCTTTTATAAAAACAAAACTAACGCGTAACTAGCGTGTATCATTGTATTGTCACACTGCATTACGTTTTAATTAAATGAAATCATTAGTTATATTCATTATAGATACTGCAATGTTCTACGAGTGGAAAAATTGGGAAAATTTGGAAATTAATGCTTTTATGAGCAAACAGCTGATTTTCGCCTCCCGTGATTTACACGTTGAGTTACCGAGCTAACTGCAGCCTAGCACCATTCCTTCTAGTGAAGAAGCACCATATAATTGTGGTCGATACATCAAATTTTCGATTAACTATGACAGGGTCCCAATCCGGAACACTCTTAGCTTTAACTGACATTGGCCGTGGAAGCCTACGTTATTATTTTTGTAATGGAGCGATTATGTGCTGTTACACGGATTACCTAATGGATTTAAGCAAATTTCAATTTGAAAGTACGTTCATTGATAAAATTTTATTTTGCAAATTGAAATAACCGTCATGTAATGTGCAGATCTGCAAATGTGTCAATATACAGAAACGACTAACAAGTATTTTAAGTAAAAGAGATTTGTCTTGTGTCTATGAGAGATCCCATGTAATCCATGGGACCACCATATCACAGGTAGGACATACAACTTGGCCAATAAACATCATACAGTTAGACTTTACGGATAATGAAATAATTATGGATAGTGCAACTATCGAATAAGTCGAAACAATTGCTACAACAATAAAATAATGAAGATCTCACGCTTCTCTTTTTTTGAGTTTATTTACGGGGATTATATTTACAATCGATACTATTGATGGTTGGTCCGATTATCAATAGCAAAAAATACCGATAATATCCAACACTAGATTCTATCAAATGTGTGATCGCATCAACAGTTTAAAAACTTAAATTAACAGAAGAATTTAATGCAAATAATTTGTTCCATTCAACGCGTAACTTAGTCTGGGCAACAAAGCAAATATCTGGTTCAATCAAATTTTACAAAACCCCCTTACAAAATACATTTAGTCGTTTCAAAGAAGACGCAGGGCAATTTAACTTCAAATTTTACGGAAAGCACTCTGAACTTTATTTCATACGCACATACGTTTTGAAAAAAAAAATTAACAAACGTTTTTATTATACGAACGTTAATATGAGAAGTTGATGGAACTTCCGGAAAAAAACCGGAAGTCAAAGCTCCTTTGCCCACGAAATACGGAGATTCAGAAATGTTACTCGTTTTTGACAAGGACAAGTTATTAAAATAATATGGAATTTGCTGCTTTTATTGTGGAGAAAGCTCATATACAGTTGAATTCGTTAGAATCTATAGCCTATATTCAAATAGAGTGCTCTTAATTTTGGCACTCTTATTGCTGTCCTAGGCTCGTTTTGAAATCTGTACTACGATTATCATGAAGTTTAGAAACTATACTGGACAATTGCCCTTGTCGCAGAATTAATCGTTACGTTATTGCATATTTTACAAGATTATTGGTAATCGGAAAACCTGTTAGTAAACAACCAGAACTACACTCCGCCAAAAAAGTATCGCATAAACTAAAAAAGGCCATTTATAAACCAAGATATTTTTATACGTTCACAAAAAGTTTGCCTCGTGTATGTGAACTAGAAAAACACTAACAAAATCATGGAACATAGCTTTTTTACTTTTTTTTTTTCTAAAAGAATACATTTAGAAAAATGCATAGGTGTAAGGTTTGTTCAGTTGTTTATTGAAAGTCTTCCTATACGGACAAATTTTAAAGTGCGAAGTCAGAGTTCTGCACCAACGCTTTTAAAACTAAAATGAGCAATTTAACTTCAGAACAAGTGGCTGCTATAGTTGCTTTAATCGAAGATGGACGATCTCAAGCATACGTTCCTAATTTGATGAACATCAATCAGTCAAGTGTTTCTAGAGCCGTAGCCAGATATAGGGAAACAGGCAATTACAGTAGAAGACCTGTACCAGGTCGCCCAAGATGTTCTACTCGCCAAGATGACCGCTATTTACTACTACAAGCATTACGTCGAAGACATGTAAGTGCGAGACAATTGCAGAACGACTTGGCTAGAGACAGAAATACTCGTGTGAGTACTCAAACTATTCGGAATAGGTTACGACAGAGTGGATTAAGAGCTAGAGTAGCTGTAACAGCCCCTCGTCTCACTAGGAACCACCCAGTGGCTCGCTTAAGGTTTGCCAGAGAACATGTAAATTGAAACATGAATGACTGGGCCAATATACTCTTTACAGATGAGTCAAGATTTGGTCTTTACACCTCAGATAGGCGTATCTCAGTGTACAGACGAGACGGTGAGCGCTATTCGCAGTGTAATATCAGACCTAGACCTAATTTCGCTGGTGGCTCTATTATGGTTTGGGAAGGCATCTGTTTAACAGGTCGTACAGAGTTAGTACCAATAAACAGAGGTACACTGACTGCCCACAGGTATATAACGGACATTTTAGAAGAACATGTAGTACCATATGCGCCAATTATAGGAGACGAATTCATGTTAATGCACGATAATGCAGGACCGCATGTTGCAATAATCGTCCAGGAATACCTTAACGATGTTGGTATTCCAGTTTTAGATTGGCCTGCGGTAAGTCCTGACATGAACCCTATCGAACACGTGTGGGAACTCCTTCACAGACGGATACGAACCCAAAATGTTGCCCCAGCGGACCTGCATGAACTAGAAAATGCTCTCCGTGACGAGCGGGAGAATTTGGATCAGGCTTATATACGGAGGTTAATCGAATCTCTGCCGAACCGTATGCGAGCGGTCATAAGAGCCAGAGGTGGCAATACTCAGTATTAAAAGCTACTGTTATGTCATTTTTCTTTCCAAAATTATAATTTCTTGTTTTAATAAAGATTTCAAGTATGAGTTCTTGTTTTTATTTGGCCTGTATTTTATTTAAACAATCATAGAAATTATATCTTAGAGCGCATTAAAGTATATTTACAACTTTATGCTGCAAACAAAGATTATGCGACACGTTTATGATTCAAAACTAAATTATGCGATACTTTTTTGGCGGAGTGTATATTCCTTAGATACCTAATCAACACAATTAGTATATTTGCAAACATTGCCAAGGTCTTTTAAAAAAGCAACAGTATTCGTTCATTAATAAATGTGATTGGTTCATTAGCCAACATTGAAAGTAATTATGCCCAAAAGGTTCGTAATAATTGAGAAAATCTTTAAACAGTTGTCTATATTTAAATTCGCGATATCAAATTAAGCTAAAAGAATTGGGAGAATATTCATGAACAGGAAAGCGTAAAGAAAGTACGTACAAGGTAATAAATTAGAACGTAACGATCGAATTGAAATTGAAACTGCTACGTTGTGTTATTAAACAAATAAAGTAAAATTTTAGTGAAGTTCGTCTTTTTGAATATACGAGTTTCATGTTGATAGCCCTGATGGAGATACGAGAATGTTTCAGGAAAGCATAGACATAGTGACATTACCCCCGAAGTGATTAGCAAAATTTACATGGTTTTGAAAGATCAACGAATCTACGATCTACGAAATAGTTAAGACCACATGCATGATGCAAGGTGTTTTCAATTTTACGCGAAAAAATGTGTGTGGAAGAAATCTCGGCAAGGCAGGTGTCGCGTGGAGAATAAACGCAATCGTGCGATCGACTGTGAAGCTATTTCGATGCTTTTTCTTCGCAATCCTGACGAGTTTCTCCGTTGATGCATAACTATGGACGAAACATAGATCCACCCTGGAGCAATCAGAACGGTGGGTTTTTGTTGGGGAGGACACTCTGAAGAAGACAACGATCGTGAAATCAGCCGGTAAGATGATGGCCTCAATTTTTTGGGATAAACGCGGAATCGTCCACGCCGATTACTTGGAGAAAGGACAAACGATAACTGGAAAATACTATGTCTCGTTATTGGGCCGGTTAAGCAAAGAGAACGAGAAAAACGTCTCCAAGGAAATGCTCCACTTCCATCACGACAAGGAGCAATTTCGTTGGCCAATATTATGGGCCCCCCCAGTTCTTTTTATTTTCAAAAGTGAGAAAATGGCTCAGCGGACAATAGTTCACATCGAACGAGCAGGTCACCGGTCAAACAGGCGCCTTTTTTGAGGACCTCCAAAAAGATTACCTTTTAAAAGGCTCAAAAAAACTGGAGATGCGCTTGGAAAAATATGTAAATAAAAATAAATAGAAATTATTTTTAAAAATCAATAAAAACCTACAAAAAATACTTTCTTTTTCTATCTTTTTGTAGGCACCGATTGAACGACCCTCGTAGCACTAAATGTTGCCATTGCGTTTAATGCCCAAACCAAAGGAGGCTTCCTGTTTATTATTCGAAAAACACATTTTCACACACGCCACTTAATTTCAAAATAATATTATATTCGCGAAAAATATACATTTTCTTTCCAATTTAATTACATATGTGATATGTAACCACTGATTCATTTTGATTGGTGATTTTATATCCAGTACCCTAGAAACTAAACAATGGGAACTAAACAATGGGAAAACTATTTTACCAAAATAATCGTACTTACCACGTTTAATGTTCTTAGTCTAAGCACTTGTATTAAATATTAATAATTTTTGTTAATTTAATTTGAATATTGAATATTTTTTTTTATCAGGAAAATTTTATAAAATATTTACAGAAATGTTTGTAAAAAACAAATCGTACGCAGCGTTACTCACATGGAATCCAGTAATGAATTTTAAACATTCAGCTTAAGAAGCAAGAGTAAGTTATTTAAAAACGATCCAAAAGCGTTCAGAAAGAAACAAAATCAAAAACTGAACCATGTGATTTAAAAAAGGCATCTGAAGGAGATTTTAAACTAGAAAGGCTTAGAGCATTGATTAGAAAAAAAAGGGCTTATTACTGTAAGTAGTCCAAAGTTATTTGTAAACAGAATAAAAAAAACTTGTAACTTCTTAATTTATTACTTCATTTGGAGCATCTCAGTACATGTCAACAGATTTTCATTAACATTCATACACACTCAAGCATCTATGCAACTTTGTGAGCTTACTTTTCTATCAATTAGAAAATTTGGTAAATGAACGTAGTACACCTAATAATTAGATATGTGCTTATCCATGGATCCCTCATGTCTACGTGTGGTAGGATTGCCAGAATTGGAAACCTAGCACAGTTGTTTTGTATCGCTTAACGACTAAATATATAACAATCAAATAAAATCTTAGAATTTTGGTTAATTTAATAACGAACGATCAAAAAGAACTAATCAATTTGCAAACATTTAATCAAACCGGTTTTTACTGTTGTATAATGATTTTTCTGCGCTCTACGTGTTTAGTAGATTTGCGCAATACATGTAGGCATTAAATTAATATAAATGGGTCCTCTAATACACTTAAACCTCGCATATGTAAGCGGCTTCGCTATTGTGAATAATGGTATCCAACCTAATGTGTTTAAAGGTTATGAGAGGTAATTTAATTTTGTATCGTGTTGTATGTGCGTATATGAAAATTGATAATAGAAAGACATAATGAGACTATCTAAGCAATTAATGGAGAGCGACAAATTGAAACGGAACATACCAATTTTAGCCACGAGATTTTTATTTTATTTCATTCAGCTTCGAATACAGGAAGTCTTATACAGCGATCTTAATGTATAAAAAAAATTATAAATCATGATGAATGGATGGATGCAATATATTAGAAATGTAATAGAAAGAAGAAATAAACATATCTACGGTGCTTACTACATAATATAGAAATCTGGTTAGTTCTTTCGTGAGTGAAATTTTTAGTTGTGTATATCTACACGTTTGTGTTTCTACAATTGAATACAGGTATAAATGTCTTACTAGTTATTCGCTTGCTGCAATTCTGTAATTCTATATCGGCGTAAATTGCTTATTCCATGTACATTCCAAGTACTTAAGTCGATCGATCGACGCATGCGATAAATATGAAAGGAAAACTGATTATACGATACCGAACTGATCCAATAGCAATCTGTTGGATGATCTTAATTGTTATTACAATCGTTGGACCTTATAACTTTAACAAATCGAACCTAGAAACTTTCTTCATGTTTCTATTGTCGTCATTCCTATTTTGCTTTCTTTATTAATACGAGGATGGATCAGTAATCAGTGACCTTAAACATGAAAAAACAGAATGCGCCACTGACCCCGAATACCAAAATAAGTAAGATAATGCAATGAAAAAAGGAGAGAACTCGTATAAGATCAGAGCAGAAACAGAGGACAAAGTAGAAAGACAAATAAAAGAAGAACCACCGAATTTTGAAGATCTAACCAAAGTCGAAACGAAATGAGACAGCATGACCTTACGAATAAACAATGAGTTGGTAAAATATCACTTAGAAATGCTGGTACTAAAAATACATAATCTAATTAACAAAACATGGAAGGAACAATGCCTATTAAAAGTTTGGATTGGAGATTTGGATTTGGAGATTGGCTATATACACAGAAAAGCTACTAGGACAATGCCAACATGATTTTAGAAAAAGGAAAGCCATTACACGTATTAACATAAACCATAGAAAAATGCAATAAATGTGGAATGGACATATATTCATGATATTCATGGCTTTTTTGACAGGCTTTTGATAGTATACAAAGAGAACAAGTAATAAAAGGAATGAGGAAATTGACCGGTCTGGTCAAAATAACCATGACAAATGCAGAAATATAAATTACGATGAAAGAGGGAAATATCAACCTTATAAACTTATAAAAAGGAGTAAGGCAAAGGGGTAACTTATAGAAAATGTTGATTAACATAGCCTTTGTAGAACAAAAACAAAAGCATAAAGCACAACACAGAAGACACATAGTAGCGTACGCAGATGACTAGGCGCTAGTATCCACCAGCAAAAGAGAAAAAGGCCTTGTTGGAAATAAGTGAAGGAGCGAGAACTAGAAGCTTAAGTATGTATCAATCAAGACAAAACAAAATATATGATAATATTGAGACGAGATAGGGAAAACAGAAATAAA
Organism: Oryctes rhinoceros; assembly: GCA_020654165.1. Taxonomy (NCBI): domain Eukaryota; kingdom Metazoa; phylum Arthropoda; class Insecta; order Coleoptera; family Scarabaeidae; genus Oryctes; species Oryctes rhinoceros. Next base: position 3,824,329 of record JAIOKQ010000018.1, on the reverse strand, counting down.
AATTAGTGAGTACAAGTCCCTAAAAGTAAACGATTCCAAGACCTGGCGAGAATAGTTAATGGGAGAAACAAAAGCAGTAAATGAGCTGTTCTGGAAATACCAAAGACTACTAAGGAACAAAATGATTTATAAACATATGAATGTAATAGGATATCAAAAATACACAGTAAATATGATGTGGATGAGTAATATGTAAAAACCCAAAGGCTGAGATGGTTTGGCCACATGCAAAAAAAAGAAAACTCTATAATAAAGAAAATACTTAAATGGAGAGCGACAAGAGATGGGCTTAGAGTGCGCCCGAAAACTTATGGAGAGCACATGTATAAGGCCATGAAAAAAATTAATATTATGGGTGGCAGGAGAGCGGCAATGGACAGAAAAAAAAATGGCTGAATTGGCGAAATTGTAAGAAAGAAGTGCAAACACTAGAAAAACGGACTGATCACTGAGTGAAATAAATTAGAAGAGGTCACATGAGCAGCTGTTACTTTAAGTTTATTTGCGTCTAACTTAAAAAAGTATGTTTTCTTGTTAACGCAAACTTTTTAAAAGTATACATTAATTCTTTATTCGACTAAAAATTAAAAATTTTCATATTGTGAAGAGAAACATTGGAGAAAGCCAAATCTAGCAAATGCAGCGGATGCGGAAGCAATTTAAAGTGTATTTTTGTTATTGAAGCAGCCGAATTGTGAACACGCGCATTATCTTGCAGAAAAACACTCGTTGTTTCTTTAAGTGGGTATTTTTGTGTTGCATCATGTAGTAGGTGATCTAAAATGGGTGCATAGTACGTCCTTATTGTCAGAATGGACATAAATGTTGACGGTTGACGTTCTGAACAAAAAATATATCTTTAATAATGCTAATGATCCACCTTTGTGTGGATATGTGTTATTCAAAAATAGACTCACTTGCGAATAACGTTCGTGTATAAACAATTACATGAATCGGAAGAAATATTAGAAAGTCTTTATATGTGTTAGGTCATTATAAACTAAGAAAATGATTGATGTTAGGTAAAGGGAATGTTTGTTTAAAAAAATTAACTTGAAAATCCAAAATATTCCAAAAATTACTGGAATGCGGCGCCATTTATTTTTAGATTCCTTTGCACTTGTAAAATGTCCGAATGAAAGTCATATTTGCGATGTATTTGTCTTTTCGATGTAACTGAGCAAGCTTTTATATGTAGGAGCTGGTAGAGCAGGTAACGTGTTTCTAAAATAATTCTAGATCTTACATGGATTTGAGGAATGCAAACATAGTCATTGTAAATTTCTAAATTTATTAGATTACTATTATTTATTAAATTCCTTTCAGCATTGCATATATGGACGTAGAGCTCGGATATTATAATAATTTGGAAATTCTTGACGGTAATCAGTAAACAAAACTGCAACACTTTTTAATATTTCATCTTTTAATATACGATAACAATAAGTTCTTAATACGTACCTAAAAAGTAAAAACTTGATCTCTACTCGCGCGTTTTTCGCGCATCGTACATATTATGTTGCTTGAAAATGGAAAGGTTAATGTATCACATAACTTTAGTGTAGAGGTGATGCGACTTAACATATCTCCACGTTTACATTCAATAGAAATGTCAGCTGTTTACTTATGACTGTTATAAGCATACATAAATGAAATCCTCTTAGCATCAATTTAATTTCATATTGATAGACGTAAGTGCAAAAGGTAACAACAATAACTGAAAATGTGATAATAATATCCAAAAATATTTTTGTATCTTAGTATATTGTAAGCCCGTAACGGCGGCAATAAGCGAGTAATGATATTAACCGAAGGATATGTATAATATTAAGCAACCTAGATGCATGGCATAATATATCTATGATTAATATCTTTATATCATGAATATATTATGAATATATCATGAATTAATATCTTAATTCATGATAAGACCACAAATGTTCACGTACAGTATCTTAAATGTACATCCAAGTTGATGTCGTTCGTATACTCCGTGAAGTTGAAGGTCACCATATTATCTTAAAAACAAACCGATCGCCGAGGAAGGAAGTATGTTCCGGAAGACTTGTAGTTGATCGAATGGTGCTTCACCAAAGAGTTGAGGCAACGAGCGCCGCGATAGGTCGCAAGCTGGGAAGTGCAAATTTTTAATTTGTCAATTCACAGGATATAAGTTTCTATCGACGAATTGTAATGTATGGCGAAAAGTGGATTTACGTTCGTAAAACAAACAAATCAAACCGGCGGTTAAGCCATAGTCGATCTGCGGGACCTGTGCCAAATACAAAAGCTTTGAACCAAAAGTGACATTATGTATTTGGTGAAATTACAAAGGTGTTACCTACTTCGAATTTGTACTGAAAGTTTGCGCGCTAATGCCTAAAATCCTACTGCCTAAAAAGTCAATAGCAATTTCGTAGTATTCCGACTTACAGCCCGGAGTTTTTGCCACCTTTTTAGGTCATTGGCACGCTTCCTTGATAGGCTAATATGTGAAGGTAGAAAGAGGATACCGATCGAAGACCTTGTCAGGCACTGGGAGAGAACTGTCGATCATAGTGGACTATGTTTTGAATTAGTAAGACTAAATTCAAGTTAAGTCAGTCGTTCGAAAGTTCAACAAACTGACAGTAGCTAGACAATAACTCCACACGAACGCTTTAAAACATTTTGAATGATTTCAGGTTCAATGGATCTGATTTCGTGTAAAATTCTATATTTTAGTTCGTCGATTATTTGGTTTGGTTGCTTTTAATTTATGACATCCCCAAAAGAAGAAGTTTAGTGGAATTATGTCCATACCCTATCCTGATTAATATTTCTAAACGTCTAAGTGATAACAATTGCCAAGCAGTAACTAGTTACTTAAGAAATACGCAACAATAAGTTTATATTGTTGAGTTATTACTTGGGTTGCAGTTGCGACTCTCTGACAAATGTGTTTAGGTGTAGATTTCAAATATTTAACAAAAAACAGGAGTTTTTATTTAAGAAATGACTAAGTATGGTAACGGTGTGCTTAAATGATAAAAAAATTGATGTGCTTAAAGATATACGAATGTGTATGCAAAGTATGCAGCAATAATATCAAAATAAATAACTATCAAATAAAATTTATTTTAATATTAAAATTAACCTAAATTAAATAGAATTACCTAATTAGCCGTTTCAGATTAATCATTATCTAATATACTTAGTGATTTTGGTCTGAGTTTCGATGTAATTCCTCAAGATACATGCACGGCTTTTGTTGCTTCTGCATCTTACTGAACCTTAAAGAACGGTAATTGTTCAAGAAAAATTCTTGATTTGGTTTGCTCAAATGCCGAAGGAAACATAAATATTGAGGGTGACGACCCAGTGTTTGTAATACCATCCTTCTCTGTTTTGAATTATACTTTCTTATATTTTCCTTTCAACTTTTGCAACCTTACAGAGTTGTACATTTTTTTTGATTAAACAATGTCAATGACGTGTTGGATCAATTCGATATCACAAAGCTTCGAAATAGAATAAGAACAAATATCGAAGAAAAGAATGGTATCGAGACTCCGTAAATTCTATTAAGCAGATTGTTTTAAATTCCGTTGAGATATCTATAAAACTCGACCCAAAAAGAACATATTCAAGAAAAAGAAAATTTCGATGGTGTTACACATGATACCTTTCAAAACATCGTTAATGCTTATGTTGAAGAGTTTATCTGTAATTATTCCGTACGATTTTCTTTCACTTTCACCTCATATCGTAGTTGTATACCTTTTCCGTTATCTCTTGTTTTGATGATAATCTTCCATCTTTTTCCATTCCATCTTTTATAGTGTGTAAAGCTGGGATGACCTTTGCCAAATGTCAGCTTCTGTTATAAACTTATAAGTTAAGATGGCAGTGCTTCCGATTAAGCGGCAACGTACAAACGTGGCTTCTACACAAAAACCGACATCGAAAAGTAGCAATAAGTAATATTGCAGTTTGAATTAAGTTCGTCCTTCTTAAGATTGATTTACTCTTATTTAACATGCAGGTGCAGTTACAGCGAGTATGATAGATTTACATTCCATTCTGAAATGTAGTGTTTCTTAGGAATCCAACCTGGGCTCATTGCTATTTGTACTTTACATGAATAACACACCTGAAAAATTGATTTGCCCGGAACTTGCACATGCTCATGTTACTCAAATCTAGAAATCGATTTCTAACTGGAATGATGTAGAATAATATCAGCTACATCATTGCTCCAGCAAATTATCTGAACTTCAATAAATGTTGTTCAACGTCTTTTATTTCCTACTTACCTTGATCTTTCGATGAGTTCCTCTCTACATATAACAGATTTTTGCTTATCGGCCTTTAAGACGTTAGATTTTGTTATACGCTCATCTAATAAGTTGTAACTCATTTTGCGAGAGAATCCTGAAGAGATTTTTGTTAATCTGTTCAGAACTGATTTACTGTTTTTCTTAAGAAAATATTCATGTACAAAATCTGATGTAAATTGACATCTGAAGACATATTTGGAGCCAAATGCCAGTTTGGATACAGATCTTCTTGGATCTTAGATACAGAGGATCAGATCAAAAGTTACAGATGTCTAAAAAAGTTAAAGAAGATTATCTTCATTAGTTTCGTCTTCAGTAAGTTGGGATACCCGTCCAAAATATGGACTTCTCACTGCATTTACCTTCAGTTTTCTTTAGAAGAAGCCCAAGGACGATTTTTTAAATAGTTTTCTTGTAGAGAAGAGGGTGTCTATCTCGAACAGGAAAAAACTACCAGCGTAAAAAGAGCTGCCAAAGATAGCGGTTAGTTTCTCTTGTGATACCCGAGCATCCAGTAGCAACCATGCTTACATGCATGGTTGCTACAGCATGTAATCATACATAAGTTCAAATATTATTAATTATTAAACACAGCTGTGACACATAAGATACGCATTTAAGTGTCGCTTTTTCACTAAAGTGCTGTTAATTTACTAGGAGCACAAGGGGTAGTACCTACAACACTTACACACAAAAAAATAATATTTTTGGTAATATTTTATGTCACGTCTGTGTTTGAAAGTATTCGAACTTCGGCTAATATGATTTTTTCTTCAATTTGCCGCTGTACCACGACTACCGCTTGACATTCGGGTATCATCGAAGAAACTGGCTTTTATCTTTGGCAGTTTTTTGGTGCCGGTGAAGATGACTTGTCCAGACTACTTGGTGGATAAGGTTTAGCGTCATTATCATCATTTTGTATGAGATTGGCTCTTTCATGGTCCTTGCCTACTTTCTTCTCCTAATTTTCGCGTTCCTCTATTTTTCCTTCGTTGCTCTTTTTCCCTTTCCTTGCTATTTTACCAAAACTAATAATTTACGTGCTTTACCAACCGCGGCAATTTAGCATTCATTATTCTTATAATTTATTAAAATTATTAATAATTTTGCCAATAACATTAAAACTAATATTATTGGCAATTATTATTGCAACGACTAGATAGACTCGTGTCTATTCGCCTCATAAGAATGAATTCGTGTTGTCTACTGGTGTCCCCGAGAATCGACAAAACACGAGTCTGTCTAGTCTCCGCAAAAAAGTAATAATTTCATGCGCCTTTGTCCTCTCTAGCTATAAGATTTGGATCAAGGAAGTTGTAACCATTTAGGATACGTTCATGTTACAAATACTTATATTTAGAAAGAATTAAGAATTTACATACGCCTACTGGTGGCATTAACTTAGTAAACTCAAATTTACAATGATCCAAGTAGTGAAATGCATATACGAATACAAGGAACAAGCGTATACATACGTATAAATGTATGTGCTTGTGCATGTGTTTATTGTATATACATATGTACATATACTTGTTTTGTATTTTAGTATTCAAAGCAAACTATTTACCTTTCTTTTTGTTCTATTCATATACGCGTCGTGATTTATATACACTATTTATTTACGCCTACCTATTTTGCAACTTGATAGTAATATTAATTAGTACATATACCGTTAACTTGGTGCCAATGGAACATGTGGCAGTTTTTAATTAAATTGCTTTATTCAGATACATTGATTATATTACGTACACGCATCTTGAATTAGCAATTAGAACAAAGTCACTTTCAAGTTAATTAAAAAAGAACATTATGGTAATGGCAAATGTTTTAAAAACTACTGAAAATATCAGGACTGCTTGCATATATATATGTACACACGTAAGCAGATCAAAAGAAACAAAGAACCGTAAATTCTATTGAAAAGTCAACATGTATAAGTATGCGCGTATGATGTGTTAATTTTGCATTTCAAGTATGAACAAGATGTATATCACTAATTAAATAATCGAGCGATCAGAGCCAGCGCTATTTACATACATACGTACTAAAAATGATTACTTTGGTGAAGTGCCAGTGAGCGCCATCTATGCAAGACCTATCCTATTAATGCTCTCTGTATTTTATTTTACAGCAACCATAAACCGAATGTTAAGTGTCAATTTAACTTTATTGATATGTTTACGTTTGTTGCAGAAGTGTTTTTCATCAACACTTTTCGTTTTAAGAAACACTTTAAATAATTGCGATATTAAAGTTCTATTTAAAAAGATACGATTGCAGTATGAAAATTGTTTGGAGATAATTATTTGTTTTATTTCGTATACAAAGTAAAAGTAGAGTACTTAGTAGAAATTATTAAGTATTTACACGTGGGTTGAGGAAAAGAATCGCGCTATTGACAAAAAAAGCGAAACAAGCACTGCTCGATATGATTTTACCTTATATGTTCTTTAACACCAAGTAATTGTAGATAATTATTTGTTTACTCTCTTAATTATTCGCATATCGGTGCCTTTTTGAAAGGGTTCTTAATAAAAAGGGTATAAACAAGCAATCCTCTGCAAGAAATAAACCTGTTTGTGCTAGCTGCGTTTAACAGTTATTAGTGACACATCACGATAGTACATCATTACAATACCTTACAATTCTGCAAAAACGGTCTGAAGCCATACAACTCGATCAATCAGTGAACTGGTAAAATGAAAATTTATCCCAACAGGACATCATCAATTCGTTGGATGTACAACTCTTGCACAAAATGTCGTAAGTTCAGTACATATCATCTAGGTCCATTACATACACACATAGTGGAGGGCGAAGACCCCCAAAAGGTACTCACTGTAAGAAGAAACCCGATTTATACGGCATCAAAGATTAATAGTTTTTACGTAGAATCCGCTGGACAAGCTTTTCTGAAGAAAAGTCAGGAGAAAGTTGCGTGCACGTACTTTAAGAGCAAGAAAAAGTGCCACGCACCTCCAGTTGGCGAGGGAGCATTGTGCATGCAGAAATCGTTAGACAATTGAACACCGTGACTGAAATCTGGAAAGTTGGAGGTGTTATCTCTTTTACTGATGACTTCCGGCCGCGCTTGTACATTTATCATATACGGATGTTGGTGTGGAGAGAAAGAAAACAGCGATACAATGAAGATTTTATGTGGGGTGCAATACGTGTTTTTGGGCATATTAGCTTAACGGTATTAATGATTACTTCAATGAAATCCGTGAGGTATAGCGCGATGGTTAAGCAACCAACCATTACATCATTTGCTCGTACAATTAGTGAAAGAAGAAAGTAAAGGAACTGCATTAAATACGACAGGGCAGAAATGCTGAAGAAAATTAACCTGCTTGATTAAAGCTCCTCAGATATTAGAATAACAGCCTGACGCTTTGCGATGGATTTCGTTTATCATATCTCAACCTTTATCGATAATTTAATAAGTATCCCAGAGTAAGGGCACTAAGGATAAGCAAAGGCGGTCCAACATGATACTAAACTTATTTATCGACACCCGACGGAACAGTTATTTGTCTACTTTTAGTTTATTACTTTTATTTCTTTTAGGCAAATTCGATTAATTCAATTGTTTTGTTTTCGTTGATCAATATTTCGTTTGTTAAATTAATATGATATCACAAAAAATAAAATATGCAAACTGTACACTTGCAGTATCATTTAAATATTAAAATTGTAGAAATTATTTCAATATCCACTTCAATTGAGCACTGTGTAATTGAATAGGGCTCTATCTACACAGCGTTTATGTACCATAACAAAAAAGCAAAAGGTTTGATATATCGCACTGAACCCTTCAGCGGTGACCTTCGGCGTGAAAGGCCCCGAGCAAAGCATATTCATTCTAAAACTTACAGATTGGTAGAAAAACAATAAAAAATATTTATTTGGTTTCGGATTCCTTATTCCTTAATGGATAATGTAGAATCAAGCCAATTTGTTATAGATCACTTTAAGTAATTTTTTTTCAGGCTCAAGGTTATGACTGGTATCGGAGGTTTTTTAAACTACAGCTGAAATCGTTAATTGTTTGAAGTAACGTATATAGGTAATCTATAAAAGATTAATATGTGCTGTAATTAGTATATGTGAATTTAGTTTGGAAAATCAGTAAATATGGAAACCAGGTTTGGTTCTATATATTTGATTTAAACAGCAACTCCAACCTTAACAAGTTATCATACTAAGTACCTACATTATACCAGGCATCGAAAAATAAGCTGTTTGGAGCAGAAACTCTTAATAGAAAAGGTATATTAATCCAAAGTCTGTACGTGCAATTACGTCTAATTTCAGTGTTCTTTAGACATATGTATAAGTCCGGTCTTTTTTTCAGTTTTTTAATACTCTATATCTATGGATGTCTCTTAGTTTTTGAGATAATTGAGGTAATTTGAGATTTTTGCGAAATCCCACTATTCTTAAAACGTCTCCCACGTCAGCATTGTTCGAGTTTTCGGCATTTTTCTTTCTAATATCAAGCAACGTCTAAAAGATGACCATTGAAATTGTTAGCATGTTTGATTCAGGCCATTTGGATTTTTTTCTATATTATTCCAGAATCTGATAAAGAAACTGCCACTGCTGTGAGGAATTACTATATTTTCCTTCGTATAAACTGAAGATCTACTAACATCTCAATAATAGTATTTCACGTAAGAAACTCACTAGACAATTTTTTTATCCATATTTTTGTTTAGCTAGAACGTGAAATTCGTTCAGTAACTTTCGAAATGTTTATATTTTACTGTTTACTGCTGAAAAGAATCGTTTGCAATGCTTCTTCGTTTTATGCTGAGCTGTAATCAATATTGTCTCTTTATTTGTTCTTCACTTTCTTTGTACGAACGGGTCTAGGGAAATGTTAGCCACATTGTGTCGATGCTGGAATTGTCATATATATATGTATCAAATAATATAACATTTTCGCGTGAGTTTTAGGGAATATGTTTACCGAGGTAAATCAGGCATTCATTTGCAACTTCGCTCGAAGAGCATATTGAAATCTGAGCTTTGATCTTTATATGCAAATCTCCATGGATGGAATTAAAGCCTTACACTTCTAATTTTTGCAAAAATGTTTTTTAGTTTTACTTATTTTGAGAAATTTTAGAATAATCGGGTTATTAAAAATTAAGAGATCAGGAGCAAAGTACCGGTTATTTATACGTAGGAAGTTCCGATATGAAATTTGGATTTCCTTCATTATTATTTTTACCTTAGTTGAGCCTGTGCCAATCTAATATAAATAAAGTACGCACTGACTAATATGCCTTTACGGAAATCTAAGCGAAAATATGCATTCTTTTACGAAAAAAATAAAATGAAACGGACACTTCGATGACTAATTTAAATGTAAAACCGATATGTACCATCTCAACAGTACTTTATACCAACAACAACACATAAATTCACTGGCTCAACTGTCAGTAATGCCAGAGCTCGTGTACCTTTTCAAGAATTTACTGCTTACCAGAAATAGCTTTTTCTGCAATAATTAAAAAGATATAGTTTAAGTATTGTTAGGTGTATTGTGAGCTGACCGCACGTTACAATATGTATTCATTGTGAAATCTCGCGAATATTTATGACGCCTCTCCATATAAACGCTCTCACGTCTATATATGCATTCCACTGGGAATCTCTGATATTCAATTCAGAATTATAACAGAAATTCCTAATATTCAACGCAAGAATTTGAACTGGATTACTTTTTTTTTAATTCCACGTTAGTTGGTAATTTAATTTCGCATATTTGTAATGCAACTTTACATACGCAGAGTGTTATTGCAACGACTAATTCATTCCCAAAAACAACTTAAATTAGTTAATCTAAATTTTTGCTTGATTACGAAAGTTATCGATGTCCTGATATTATTGCTGAAAGATGCCAATTCTGCACGAATTCACCAAGCCTTTAATAAATCGAATCTTATAATGATTTATGAGTTTTTCACTGTGTTCTTCGCACTATGATGGTTGATTACTTTTTTAATGGGATTTGTTAACATAACATCATTTTTATTGAATTTACGACACATTTTACTTTGGAAGCGCATTACTGCTGTGTCTCGTTGTTGAATATAGTTTGTTATATTAATTTTTTTATTTTCATGAATGATACGACCATCATTTAAGTGTACTTAAAGCTCCGTTCAAATCCTTTTGGATACAGTACAAGAGTTATCGGTTGATTAATCTAAAAAATTTCCGCAAGACAAAAAATTTGGTGATCTACTTTGATTGATAATTTGTTCAATTAAAAACTAAAATAAAGAGTGCCAGGCGATGGCAAAAACAAGGCAGACATCATCTGAAATATGTATAAAAAAATCATTTATTTAAGAAGTTGCAATTTGCATTGTAACATTAAAAAAGAAATCATTAATCATTAAAACGAAAAACGAAAATAATTGCTTTTCTTCTTCACCATAAACCTCGTCTGAGGATTCATCCTTCGATCCCAAGTGATCCTCTGTCACAAGTTGTCAACTGCTGCTTGGTTATTTATTAGATTCCCAGTGTATTAATGATATTGGGGACTTGCATGTACATTCAGTCAGATATTGCGTTCTTTGTAATTGTTGTGACAATTCGGTCTTGCATGGAGGCAGATTTGACTATATATTTCTTATGCAACGGCCCATCTAGCTCACTAATTTTTTTGATTGTGACAAATTTTTCATACCGAGCTAAGTTCACATAGGCTGTGTTGCGTTTATATACCTCATATACGAAAGTGGTTCAAGTTTGGGTCCTTGAAAAGTACAATATTTTCAATTTTGCAAGATGGATGCCGTGTTTGCTTTCAGTAGAGAATAAACGTGATCGTATGGTCGACTCTAGGACTGTTTTGACGTTTTTCCGTCACAATGTCGACGAGTTTCTTCGATGATACATAACGATGGACGAAACATCGGAGACAAAGGAACAGCCAAAACAATTGGTTTTTGAAGGCGAATGGCCTTCTAGGAAGTCGAAAACAATGAAATGGGCCGGCAAGGCGATTACCTCAATTTTTTGGATTGCGTGCGGGAATCATTCATCATTATTTAGGAAAGAAAAAGGTCCGAAAAAGGTTTCGATGGTCAAGATTATAGAATCAAAAATCGAACTGCATTGTATGTTATCAACCGTATTCACCAGACTTGGCTCCCAAAGACTTCTTTTTTTCCCAAATTTGAAAAAGTGGCTCGCTGAACACCGGATCACTTCGAAAGAGAAAGAATCTTTTGAATCAAAATTCTACTTTTTGGGTGGCTTCAGAAAAGCTGAAGAAACGCTTGGAAAAGGGTACAGAGTTATATGGAGAATATGTTGGAAAATATATACAAATCTACAAAAAACACCGTCTTTCTCCATCTTCTTGTAAGGAGTTAGTGAACGACCCTCTTGAATGTGGAAGGTGTATACACTTTGCCTTGTGATACGAGCACATCCAAGATCTTTTAAAGCATTTTGGTATGCCTTAACTAAGGTTCAATAGGTATAAGACTCATATAAAATGCTCCGAAAAATCGCTATTATGTTTTTAAAAAAGCTATCTTTTAATTTAGTATCTTTTAATTCTCGTTGAAGCGACTGTCGGTCAGCCAGATCGTGACTATATTACTTTACTAGGTTTGAGCTCGATCTGCATTATACTTCTTCCGTCGTAAAACATTTCTAAGCTAGAACGTATACCAATTTCGGATAGAATTTCCCGCATTTATTCGAACATCTTTCGCGTCATGATATTATATCTTATACGCATGTTTAAATAGAAAGGTTGCTAATACAAGAAAAGAAAATACTGAAAATGAGACTTTAAGTTTAACACAAATGTTTATTTCCAAGTTGGTGATTCTGAAAATCGGCATAATGGACGCAACAAATAAGATCGGATCGAAAATTCGTTTTTAATTATGAAAGTTAGATGAAATTTTTTGATTTGCATTATCTAAGTTGACCCAGTTTTGAAAATAGTTTCACATTTCTAGACGAAAGATATATAATGTAAATCCGACAGGATTGAGGATATCAGCCAATACGAGAAGAACCCTAAATATTCCCGAGAAATTAAAAAAAAAAAGATATTTTATCGAAACACTCTTTATTGTTTCTCAAAATACTCGCCATTATGTTTTAAGGCACTTTTGCGTCCGAAGAAACCAGGTGTCGAAACATTTATTCCAATCTGAAGTGAGTATCTCAGAAATATGCTTTTTTTCAATGTTTCGACGGTCTCCTTCGGTGTTCAAAAGCGCTCACGACACAATTTGTTTTTGACAAAAGGAAACGCGAAGAAATGGTGAACACGGACAGTTCCATTAACTCAACGTCTGGTGTTTTTTCTGATTTCATCGAAGACTGCTTTTCGATGCTCAAGAATAATCGTAGCAACAGACCCAGTTTTATAGAAGGGAACTCAATCATTTTTTTTGAGGCACTTCGTGAATGAACAGCTTTTATTGGGTTTGGTTCGCTTTAGAACATCCAAATAGTGGATTGTTGTTTTGTTCGTAAGGATATATCCGAGTTTCGTCACTTGTTCCAATACTGTATTCGTTGGCAGAAGCATCGCGATCCAATTTCTTTTAGGCCAACTTACATGAGTTGTTTTTTAAAATTTACTTAAATTGTGAGGCATCTGACGATTGCAAAGTTTATTGATTTTTAAATGCGCATGTAAAATCGTTTGTATTTGACTTTTACAAATGCCTAGGGGTCTGCTATCTCCCGATATGTCACATATCGAACCGCTTCAATCATTTCTCGTACAGCATTGATGTTTGCCGGAAGAGCGGCAGTTAATGGACGACCTTCACAAAATTCATCGCTGGCACTGGTGCGCCCACGCCTAAATTCTGCAAACCAATAATAAAACTGTGGTTTTTGATGGCGTCTCATCGCCAAAATCAGAATGAAGCCTATCGATGCATTGTTGTTGAGTTAAGCCATTTTTAAAATGGTAGAAAAAAATCATCTTTTTCAAATTCTTTGAAACGCTAGTACCAAACTACGTTTAGTTTATCCGTCAATGAAGTTTATCATAATAAATGTTCAAAGTATAGGGCAATATAGGTAGGTACCATCTAGTGATCATATTTACGCAGACATTCTTTTTTTGTTTTTTATTATAATATTATTAATATTAATAAAAAATCATGATATTTTCGAAGTTTATAGTTTGCTACTTTTTAACTATGAATCGCGAGCGTCAATGAAAGTCCTACCAATATTTTTAAAGGGCTGCGTGTCAATTTTTCAGAGCTAGATACAAGAAGTATTTAACCCTTTCGTTGCTCTAGACGTATCACGTATTTTAAATCACAGCTAAAATATCTACGGGGTAAAAGAGTTAAGGCAAAAATATGATCCTCATCTGTAAAACGTTACAATATTTCGTATGTTACAATATTGCTTCTTGAATAATTTTGACAACTCTCCTTAAGTAACTAAAATGGGTACCAGTTACCAGTTTCTCTCGACCGGTTCATGTTGATGTAATGTCATAACTTCCTAAAAAGCCTCATAATATCTAATCAACATTATATTCCCATAACACCGAACTTTCGTGAGATACCCACACTAGATACACATTTTAATTCTCTTCACACGTACCTATATATTATTTTAATTGTACATATCTTGCTGGCTGTATGCAAATAGTACCCGATATCTAACGAAAACTACTAATTAAATCTATGCTCTTACGTTAGACTCACAAAAAAAAAAAACAAGAAGCAAGTGTAGAATTAATGAGTTAAAATTTATATACCTACTTATAAATATGCCTTTCTCTCGACATTGCTAACGCTATCTGTGAATTTATATTAAAACACAAGAATATTTTGTGTAATGTATGTGTGTATACGTATGTACGTAATATGTATATGTATCGTGCTTACATTTGAATGCCCAAACTTTATTGCAGCATACCACGAATAATGGCATTTTATAATCATAATTATTCCTAATTATAACAGAGTCTTAGTAATTAACTTTAATGGCATCCTCCTTTTTACTATAGCAATGTATGTACAATCCCTATCCATTACATTTTTTTTTATATTTCTTACGTAAAGCTAACAGTCAAATTCTACTGCAAGAAAAATATATACTAGATAATTGTTTTTGGTTATTAATTACCAATCGGTATTGGTAAATTACTTGAAAACTACTTGATAGACGTATTCAAATACTTCGGCAAATACCAGCTTTATTATTAGTTAAAACCTGTTTTATTTAATATTTGCCGTAACTACCTACATTAGATTATCAAATTTAGTATTATGTTCAGAAATGCCAATACAGTAGAACCTCGATTCTTCGGATTCCGCGGATTCTCCGTGTTTCAGTTTTCTCTCTTATCCGTGCCTCTCAAAAAGGAGCGAAATTACCTAAACGTCCCGTTGTAAAGTCGTGGATTTCTTATTTTTTGTCAGGTTTGATCTGTGAACAGTGCGTGTACGTATCTGACTGAGGAAAGGCGTAGAAAACGAAAAACGGAGGTGCTTCTCATTACAGATAAAATTAAACTAATAAAAATGCGCGAAAATGCAACTAGCTTTAGATTATGACATAGGAATTCATGCAGCATATCATTAAAACGATAATAACGTGAATTTAATTACAAAATCGGACAATTCGTATGGATCGTCGTATAAGAAGATGTCAAGAGGATCAGGCTTTTACAGAAGATAACTGCCCGAATCCTCTGGATCATTATGCACTATATAAACGACGTCGAGGTTCGATGTTTCATCGAAAGTATTTAATGACATTCTAAAGCTTGAAATTCACGGCGAAAGGTTACCATATCGGTGATATTGCCATTGTATCGTTTCATGCTTAGAGATGACACAAGCAGGTGAAATTATTTCGTTTTTGTAGCGACTAGATGGACTCGTGCCTATTTGCGGCATTAGAATGGATTCGTTTTGCCTGTTGGTGTCCACGAGAGTCGACAAAACACGAGTCTGCCTAGTCGCTGCAAGAAAGTAGTTATTTCATCGGCCTTTGTCCTCTCTTGTCATGATTCAGAAGAAATTATCAATGACCATAATTTTAAGCCGGATAGGATCCACAACGCAGATGTCATTGATTGTTACTAGAAAGCCATCGAGAAACGAACTTAGTCCGTAGAATACAAAATGAAAAAATAATATTAAACAATTAGATCAAGAGATGACATCAATTGCTTAGCTCAAGAAGTAATAGGAAAACTCAAGAGATTATATAGACGAAATTTCATGACGGCGTGACAGAAGAGAATAAATTAAAGAAGCAAGGAAAACTTGCCTTATTAACCGACGTTAATATCAATTTCAAAAACGGGAGGAAAACGGAGAAACTTAAAACTAAGTTTTGGTAGGGTGCTGATGAATCGTATGTCTGTCCCGCAATATTGTCAACAAATACACTTTGATACAATATTTGTAGTGTATTGTTACTGATGCTTTGTCTAGTTCTGGTCATTAAATAAAAATTTTTTATACCTCCTTCGCCTCAAAGCCGCGCGATGTAACAAGTTAATTTGGTTTTGAAAAGTTAAAAGATATGGATGGGAAAGAAAAGATGCATATTTTAGAAAAGTGTGACAAATTGATAAATATGAGTCAAGGGAAATGCAACGTAGCTGTTTTATGTTGTGGTAGATTTTGGTATCGTATAACAAAGACCACCATTCCAGTATCAGTTACAAATTCGGTTTTTTTTCTTTTCTCTACGTATTCTAAAGAACCTTTATATAGTTTTACTTGCGCTTATATTATAAATAGAGAGGACACAAAAAATATTACTTTTTTTCTGAGACTGGACAGACTCGTGTATTGTCAGGCATATGAGGCAAATCGACACTAGTCTGTCTATTCGCTGCGAAAAAGGAATAATTCCACCTACCTTTGTCATCTCTAATTATGGGATAAAGCGTCAATTGTTGCTTTAAGTTATGGTTATTGCTAACAAAGTTTGTGAATTTTAAGATAACTAAATTCAATGCTTCTCCATCCTAAAATCTTTTTAGTGAAAACGTATCGTACACGTTGTATGTTGATGTTTCAAGACGAATAGATTCGAATTGTTTTTATTTGTGCGTGTTCAGCTTTTTCAGATTTATAGAAAAAGTTTTCAAATTACAGATATTCCAAGATCAAAAAATTTATAACGTGTCGACTTAGTGCGTGGACGGAAGGTAATCTCTTGCTCTGCAACACATGATATAAGTTCGCTTTTTAAAAAGCGAATATTCTTCATATAATAATAATAATCCTTCAATAATAATATTGAATAATAATAATTCATCCTTCATAATAATCCTTCAATTCATGTGAGCTTCCACCAATATTCCTTGTACTTCTCCATCTCAGTTCTTCAGATAGTTGATATAGTTTTTTACAAAATATCATTGTTTCTTTAACGGCCGATATCTTAAACGTTTTACACGTTAGACCGGTGATTAGAATTTTGCTCGATCGTATTTTTCTTGACGTTCTCGGCAATAGATCAGAGTATCTTTTATACCAACTCCCGTCTACAAGATGCCTATCGAAATGATTGCTATGTTTGATTCGTGTTATTTGAATTCTTTTAATGAAACACCCTGAATGAGAGATATTTCGTTATATGTAATGTGTCTTTGCTTGGAGAAGGTATAGAGTGTTATATAGAAGAATATTTTCTAGGGTAAAATTTTATATTGCGGAAAAGCTTATAACGCGGTGTTTTAAATAAGTGTATTCGTTTTATGCTCTACTACAATCAATGTTTACCTGCTTATTTTTACCATTTATTATTCACACGTGTTTGTTAACTTGCTAGGCAATGTGTGTATGTACGAAAATAATGGTCATTTCGCGTATGTTGGAATTGTACCAAGAAAATAACTTACGCATTATTTTTAATGAGCCTTTATACATATATCTACGTAAATAAAAAACTTGTCTGCGTAATTTCATATTAAATTTACTAAGAGAGGATACAATTTCAGCATATGGGCATATTCCCAAAAAACCTTCTAGCTGCGCTTCTTTATCGTATCATAGAAGGGTATATATGCTATTCTATTAGAGAAGAAGAAGTAAGAAGTTTAAGGCGATGGGCGACGAATAAAAAATCGGTACTGCATATTGTTCACCTATCGAAACTAAGGAGTAGAAAGCCCAATTCCTGAAAGGAGATGTCCTTTTAGCTAAATATCTTCACGGCGTAAGTGGTACGAAGATATACGTTCAGCGAACGACAACGGCGGGAAAACCAGACATTTTTCCTATTTCGTTTTCTCTTCTCAAAACATAATTAACGTGAATTCTTTCTGCAGCAAGTAAAAATTGTCAGAGATGACAGTGGAATTAAAACAATCGCCAACGTTGCTAAACAATGGCTTTAAACGACGTTAATTTTATTTGTGAGTTTGACTCTGTCGTCCGGATATTTTATGTCTCGATATATCCGGTGTAAAAGTATTTATTTAAACACTTCAAATTAAAAATTGAGTAAGGAGTTACTGTAAACAAATCTGAAGTTGCAGAATTCGACAAAAGTTCATAAACATATGTTTTATGGAGGTTATGAAGTGGAATTTTCAAAATTTAAGGTTAGTTACCTTTTAAAGGTTTAACCTGTTAATCTAGGCGCGCTCACGAATTTCACGGCTCCTAAATTCGTATAAATAGCTTTCCGACAAATTTCGAAATCTGCTTAAATTTTCTCCGCGAAGAGCATTACAGCATGTATTAATAATAATGTCTGTATCAATTGTAGTTCTATACGTATGCTACTACATTAGAAGAATATTAAACTATCAGTACTAATCCTACCTTTAAAGACAACCAGCATTTTCTCCAGTTTTTACAATTGCAGATGATTTATATCAAACTCGTCTACGATTCAATTCCCAAACAACCCCAAAATTTTGTTCGATGGCTGCAGAAATATGCCAAAATAAAGTGACTAAACTACGTCTGTTAATATTTTGATCGTGTTATATCGCAATAACGCCTAGTGGAGACTGGAGAAGGGGTAGAGCCCTGCAAGCCGCGGGCATCCGCAGATACCCGGTAAATTTTCGGGGATGAGAATAATAATTATTGCGCATTCGAATATACTATGTATACTACTCTAGATAAAGAGCGGTGTATTCATATCCGGACTTGATCATTTTGTTGTAATTAAGTATTATTTATAATTAAAAAAAATAAGGGTATGGATCGGACGCGAATGGTAAAAATGCATCCCAGAAGGGCTCTACTAATTTGCCATTGGTGTATTTGGATGAGATCTCATGAATTGATTGAAAACATTGTGGGAAAATGTGGGACATCTTATGTGAAGCAATTCAGCAGGGACTTGACGACAACACGTATAACATACATGGCAACATGTAGTAATCAACCAAAATCTACACTCGGATTATATAATCGTGTTAATGATTGCTGCAACATTTTTTCTACGACATTGTCGAACATTTTTTCAAATAATTTGTTTCCGTACATGAATTCAAAAGAGGCATCCGAAAATCCGAGCCGAAAAGAAAACAATCTTGTATCATGCGTAAAAGCAAGGGAACACCTGCTATACTTAAATGTAATTTCGTTTCGTGTAGGACTTCGTAATGTAAAATTCGTCCATATTTGATTTGTCGCATGAAGGGGGAGCCAGTATTATTCAATAAATGAAGGGTTGGAAATGAAAGAAAGGTCCCTTACCTCCTTTCTTTCATTTCCAACCCTCCGTTTAATTTTAATTCGCACAGAGTCATGGATTATATCATTCGATAAAGCTACGAAAATTAATATCGGAGATATTGCGCATTTATATTTACGAGCGATCTTACATAAACAATCAAGTAGATTTGGATGATTCTAAAGTGAAGCACTGGTTTTATAACATCCATTATCTGATGTGCTAAGTATTTCGAAAACAAAAATATTAAACTTAAACCTTCACTAGAATCAAACTTAAGCTGCATCTAGGCTACCAATATCATTGTGCAGTTGCATTGCATATAAGAATCAGCGTTGTACAATCATTTCAATATTATCCACAAGTTGACTATTTTATCGGGCAACGTAAACTCTTATTAGATAATATTGATAATGTATAAGAAAAGAGATAAGTGCAAATTACCCCGAAAATAGGAGGCAACTATCTCATCTACTATAATAGGAGAAATATTACCTCCGCGATAACATAAAGATATTTGCAGATAAGTAGTTTTTCTATTTTAATCTAAGCACATATCTTATTTTATTAATGAAAATTTCATCGTGCCTCCTTGATTCTATTGGTGCCGTAGTGGACACGAGCTTTAATTGTCAAAATTGCGCCCAATTTACAATATACCGCCTCCTTTAGTGTTGAATAAGACGTATGGAACTTATTTTTACTGCTCTCCTTCTGTGACTAAGGCGACAAACCTATGCGGCTAATAAATATACGCAAAACCCCTTGGTACTTTGATGTGCTTTGTATCAAGGGGCGTTGTATTGTTGGAAGTAAAATTCGCCCCAATTTCCCTAAAAAATTTGAGGATAGTCGATTCCAACATCTTCAGTATGTCGCTTCTTACTCGCTAATCAGCAATGTGCACCTCTCGAACGACGTTAATAGACATGCAGCCCCAAGCCGTCGCGCTACCTCCGCCATATTCCACCGTAGGGGTAATATTCGGGTATGTGTGCTTCTCGTAGTCTCCTATGCACATAACGTATACAGAACGTCTGTCCATCTATAATAGATAGGCAAAAATAATGCATTTAAAATATATTTTTCCCATGACAAACGAATAAATTATAACGTGCTTTTCTGCATTTGCATACACGGATTAAGGGTTATATAAACTCCCCTCTATATTTGATGCGTTAGACCAAATTACTTCCGCTCATTCTTTGACGCTCCAATTTGGATGTCTTTTGTCGCTGGGTTAACAGAATTTGTGTCGTAATTTTTTGGTCATGTAATTTAACTGACGTTAGTGTTCTTCTAAATGTACGAAGCAAAACATTGGCGTTGTGACCTCCTACACCGCAGAAATTTCTTTTGCCGATTTTCGTCGTCTGTCTAGTCTTTGCAAAAAAGTAATAATTTCATCTGCCTTTGTCCCCTCAAATTTATCAAATTACAAATTATTAAGCAATTCCCGAACATTGTACAGGGTGTTTCATTATTGATAATGTAAGTGTAGAATCCTTAACCCGGAAATTTAAAACACTTTGACAAAGTATTCCTCCTAATTGACATACATGTTGCTTTATTTAAAAACGATCTTAGCCCATTGTTATGTCATATGATAGTATATTTGTTTTCGATTCCTTATTATTTTATAAATGAACATTGTCCTCTTGTCCTCATCGCGACGGTCAATAATTTTCCTAAATAATTTAATTTCACGAATTCAGAATGAACGTTTAGCGCGAAACTTTTTAAAGATGCCCCTTGAATTATTTGCAAATTTAAGCGGTGCTTCATACTTGAAATTTGCACGTTAAACTAAGAGTGTACGAAAACGATAATTTTGATGCAAATTTGTAAGCATTAAAAGATAAAATACGAGCAGTAATTACTGAGATTGATACAAGGAACGTTTACAGAGAATTTAGGTATAGGGTCAAAAAGTATGTGGAAGTCGGTGGAGGTTACTCTCAATAAATTTGTTGTTTTTTGTTACATTAGAATTTATATACATTAGAAGGTATTTAATAAAATCTTATATTTATAATAAAAAAATTTATTTTAGTTAACCAGGATATTATTAAATATTTTATATCTAAAGATATGTATAAAAAGAAAAACCCTAAAACATAAAATGATTTAAAAAATGTATCAACGTTCACTATTATATAAGTTTGCACCAAATTCGTAGACACACTGTATATAAGATGTATTGCAATATACAAAACTACGAAATCATATGAATAATCATACGAAACTAAAGTAAAAACAAGTTTCTTTTTGTAAACCGCAGGACAAGACTTTGTGTAACCTGTTCTGCCATCTAAAGCTCGGGCATGTTAACAAAATTATGCGAGTAAAACCTAAATTAAGTAAATGAGAAATTAAAGATAGTACGCTCGGTATATGTAATAATTTGTGAAGAAGAAAGGAAATAATAATAATATTAATTGACTGGTCTCCACCAGTCAATTCACTTAATAGTATTCCAAGAAAGTTGGAATATGAAAAACTTCTTTTCAATAAGTTGGTCCTGTGGAGCGTAGGAACAATTAATTCTCAACGTTACTATGAAATTCTATCTTTCCATATAAAAATAGGGTAGCATCTTTCTTCACAGAATGTTGTGCACCAAGCGTAGTATTTACATCTCTTCTGTATTATATTGGTTTGATATATATATATATATATATATATATATATTAAACATTATATATATATATATATATATATATATATATATATATATATATATTAAACATTATATATATATATATATATATATATATATATATATATTAAACATTATATATATATATATATATATATATATATATAATATTCATTAACATATGGGAGACACTATAATATTTTCGAAGTTATAAATATATAAATATTTTCAGTTATATATTCGATATGTTTATCAATAGAATAGAATTATTAGTAAACGGACATGCAAAAAATTAAATGTGAACAGGCAAATGTTTCAAAATGTTTCAAATTTTCACTTCAATACCGAAAATAGACCTCAACGCATACAATTCTTTTAAATGAAAATAAGCCTAGCATATAGTTACTAATTATAATAACTAGCTGCTTCGTCGGTGAAACCGCAGGATGATAATATTGCAACTGCAAAAATTGTTGTTCATCACGTTACTATCAGTCCAGGAGTAACGACATATCGGCAAGAGCTTTATCCAAAAATGTCGTCGGTAACGCGTAAAGGAACTGATGATACTTTTCAAAAACATTAGAAAATGTTTAGAGAATCCTAATAGGTTACGGGTCTTTATAAGCTACTGGTCGTTTAATCGCTACCGGTTGGTTGGAAATGTTAATTAAGTGGATAAAATGGGGTGATACTTCCGCCAACTGTGATAGGTTTGATGGACACAGTAACATTGGACATATCATACTCATTCATTAATTGAAAGGAACATTTTACGCTTTAAATTTCAGCAGACATCCATAAAACGAGAAACAGTGGTGCTAAAGAAGGATAATGTCCTGGAACTAACAAAGTAATGATTAATCAACCCAAAAACTTTTTAGATTGTTACGAATATTAGCTTTTGTCTTAAGTTTAAAAATGTTTCAGGTTCTTAAGAAAATTCCATGTATAGGCTCTCTTTTCTTGCTTTAATGTTTTGCAAAACCAAATTATTTATTAAGTAGGTCGCAGCAATGCTGGTTTAATAAATATTCGTTAAATGATGCATCTATATAAGTGCATCATAAGTGCATGAATATGAAATAATGTGAATATGCAATCCTTAGAATAGCATACTTTATTATCAACCCCACCTCTTCTAAAAATTAAACCGAAGGCGCGTGGAATGTGAATCAAAATAGTATATATGCATCTTTCTTTGCAAAGTTCGTTGTATTGATAATTTGATAAACGTTGTTCACAGTTGTAATAAATTTATTAGTTAATATAACACTTTTCTTGCCGATTTACGAAGTTAACGAAGACGATTCATTGAATTTATTTTTTCAGTACACATTGTCAAACAGTGGCGCTTACTACAACTCACGATGCGCGATCTACAATACTATGCGCATACGTAGGAGATGCACAAGAACTGTTTTGCGATTTCTACAAAATGCGTCTGCGCACGTACATCATTTTGGAAAATCTCACACTACACTCTTATTCGATCTCGACCGTTTGGTAGTTAAATCTAGACACTTTAGATGAAGCTTGGTTTGCTCAAAAGTTCTTGATCGACGATTTAATCTCGAAGTAAGGTTATGATTGCGGTGATATCCTAGAATGTGTCTTAAATTGCCGGCGTGACAATTTATTCTGAAAAATTGTGACCTAGCTGTTTTAGGATTATCACTGTTATTATCAAGAAATATTTGATGAACTTGAACCGCTGCCAGAATGGTTCATTTTCAAAAACAAAACTGAAAGATTGAAAAGCTTGCGTACAATCTAAAGACCGCTGCTAAGTTAGGTTATTAACGTAACCTCTAGCCGTTCGTGTATTGTCGCGATCTGTAGTCACACATTTTCCATTTTCACCAGCAAGACGTGGACTTTCCCCCAATTAGCGTGGATTTTGTTGTATTTTTTTAGGTTTAGGTATTATCTCGCTTGTCGGAGATCGAAATTTAAGGTTTGCTTTACAGATTGCGCGTTTACTGCTTATTATATTTATCATACGTATGAGGAGGCATTATTCATATAGAAAGTAGGTACTTATTTTTTTATCGTTAAAAACCGTAAATATGTATATCGAGCAAATACTTGATATTTTAATGTTAGCCAAGATAAGAGTTCATGTAGAGAAATTGTGAAAGAGTATACATGTATGTATTTCCCTACAACTATGTATTAATTGTCCATTTAGCAGTCGTCATAAAAGCGCATCTTGTTGTATTCTAAATATTTGCTGTACTAAATTTAAATGCCTGCTTACAATTAAGGTAGTCACCTTTTACAAGTACTATTAAAAATATTTACCTTTTGATCCATTATCTTTATAAATGATAAATGATGTAGAGTATGTATTTAGTAGTGACATATTTTATATACTCACCTTATTAATGATTAAATGTAGAGCTTCCAGTATCTATAAATTGAAAAACATCCGCTCCACCCAAGAGTTACTCAAAAATAGCGAAAGCAAATAAACAACAAAGCCAACTTTAAGTTCTGTAGCTTCCGTCAACAGATATTGTGCTTATATGATACTCTCATAAACAACATAAAGTTGTTGTAAGATAACAGATTACGTTGGCCTAATTATTCGATTCGGAATCCGCGGAAGAACGCGGATAACGGAGTACGATAATGTAAAGTAGGTATTCCATTTTAAATTGAGTCGCCACGAAAATTTGGTTTTAGCACAACTACTGCAATGTTACAGACAAACCTGTAAGAAATTATATGTCATCAGCACCACCCACAGATCTAGTGATTTCAGTTTGTCTAAGAGAAGCTAAAGGCTTCTCTAATCGTAGGAAGCTCGATTTTTAAAAGAAAATTCCTTTACTAACGATATGGTAAGTCTAGTCAACGACGATTGTTGACATGATGCTTTCATATTTTACCTTCTCTTTCTCAAAACTACGTAATTCTTCCTAGAATAACATTCAGCGTAAAGTGTTGGCATATCTAAATGCAATCTCATCAGTAATTGTTCGATTAGTTCCCATCAAAGTTCTCAGTAAAGTTTCGCACGTTGTACGTCAACTTCAGTTGCGTCTCCGCATCATGCTGCATTAAAAATAAATAGGTTCGGCATATTCTTCGACAATATGTCGCCAACGTGATTAAACATTAACTTCAAATAACGCTAATCTTATATCTAACTTTGGCAACATCATCTTGTGTCTTTAACTAAATTTTCGATAAAAAAGTGGTTAATTGAAGAATTCAAACTAGGATTCAAAAGCGACTTAATGAAAAACACTCAGAAAAAGCTGAATTTTATGAAGCGAAATTTCGATAAATAAGGTTAGTTGTAAATATCATTTCATTTGAAATTTGACGTCGAAACAACCCCTGAAAGGTTGCAACTGAATTGTTATTTTTAAAATAAGCTTCAACTGCAAAAGAACGTTAGGTATTTGACGGACGCTCCATATTCACTTGCAAGCCGGCATTTCTCGCAAACCCTTTGACAACCGTCTTAAATTCTTTATTGCGAAGACATGGTGATTTGATTTAAATTAATATCTCATTATTTTACGAAAGAAATTATCTTTGAAAGCGGATACTTTATTCTGCCGGATCCTGTACACAGTGTTTTTAAAAACACTGACAAACAGTTGAATGAAGCAATTGTCTAAAACAATAGAAAAATGTACACGGACCTTTTGACGCCTTTTAGCTTTTTCTCCAATACTTCTAGTTGGTCATCTGCTATATTTGGGTTTTGTAAGGCTTCGGTTTAATTTAAAATGGTAAATCGTGCCCTAGAGATTTAGAATAAAGTTGACTGAGTAAACAATGAAAAAAACATTTGCCGAAATTTTATAAAAGTGATACATTAGTGATGAGTGTGATACAATTTTGTTCATATTATTATGTGGAAAATGATGCTGTCAATAATGTAAATTGCTTCGCAGAGTGATGCATAAGATCAAATTTATGGTCAAATCCCACCGTAAGATAAACTGTTACATTAACAGAACTAAAGTGTAATAAAAAGCCTGTAATGACACCTTAGACACTAGATAGCTAAAGAAAACTAACAGTTTATTATAGACTACTAAAAGTGCATTGCACTTTCCTTACACTACTGAACATTATATTGAGATTTAATGCCAACAAATAACGTTAAACATAATATCGTTAAGGTGTTAATACTCTAGGATGAATTGACACCTTTAAAGTTGGTAGGCGGAAATAAAATGTAAAGAATAATTTTTTGATAATAGAAGAATAATAAATTTTAGTTTTTTCTAACATTTTGTTAAGAATACACGCTGCATTTTTTTAATTATTCTCTATCAAATCGGTTGAAAATCGGAAGTTCGTCTTAGCAACAGAAAAAATTTAATTTACTTTAATTGGGAAGGTCCATTTCCCCATATTAACTCATTTTACGTACAAAACTTAAGGACACTCTTGGACTATTTTCTTATTTTCGTAATCGAAAATGTTAATTCCGAGTTGAGAAATTACAAATACCTGATTTTTTATGATTGGAAGAAATTTTGCTTCAAGAAATCTTCCTCCAGAAGTTAATTAAGTGCTTACAATTAACTAAATGCACAATTAAGTAAAATAATTTGTTTTTACTTCTTTTTATTATAAGTATGACTGTACTATTACCAAAATACGAAAATAGTCCAGGAGCGTCCTCATACAAATCGATTTAATTTTGTAAAATAAACCTTCTTAATAAGAAATAGGTTACATTTCCCTCTTTTTATGACGAGTCATCAATTTACAACTGATACTGAAGAAGAAAATACTCTGAAAAAGTGTACAGTGTGTATTTTTAACAAAACGAAAGAAAAGAAGTTGACATTTTTGTATCACATTTTGCATTTTGAATATATAAGCGGACGCGAACAAGACATTTGTTCATATTTGTACATCTAAATGCCGTTCGACTAGCACTTTGCTTCGACTTCATTTTACTCAACCTTTTTTCATTTTTCATTTAGTATCGTGTAGCTAGGATATTACATAATCAGTTTATGGATGTCACTTTCTGGTGGGGAACGTATCAAAAATCGTTGAGTATTGTGAAAATCTCAATACCTTTATTTTACCGCTTTCACTTTAATTAGTGCATCTAGCAAAAACTAGACGAACTAGAATTATAAAAGCATCAAGCTTAATTCTTGCTGCACTGGTATACTAAACCAACGATTCAAGAAAGTGTACCAATCAACGAAAACATGCAGAAATTTTACGATTATTCTATAGAGCAGTGCAGTGGTTGAAAACTTCAATTATCATGAAGGATATGTGGAATTATTATTATCCCAAATTACCTCAAACAAATAATGCCGTACAAGGTTGCAACGATCAAGCGTGTTACACTGCCTAAGACAGCATGCGAAACTGCTCGATCTGAAACCATAAGCAGAAGAAACGATTTCAGGTTCAAGCGAATAGAATTAAATTTAGAAGGAAAGGAACGAAGGAAGATGTACATCGAAGTAGATACTACAATTCAGAAGGTCTTAGATAAGTACTAATCGACAAGATTAGTACTTATCAGATGTTTAATTTTTATTGGAATAGTAATATTAAGATAATTAAAAATGTTTAATGGCCGATTTCATGATAAATTTAAAGTTACTTTAAATCTAAAGCATACATTAATTGGATGGTTAGAGCCGACATTAAAATTTAAACGCACTTTGATTTTATTATGAAACCGGGCGGATTTTATAATAAAATCGCAAATGCGCCTCAACATATTCTAAGAAGCTACCTGGGACTTGATCAACTCGACAGACTACGCGAGTGCAAGTGCAAGTGCATCTTGCGCTGCAAAATAAGCGATTCGATTAATATCGTTGTCGTTTGAACGTGGGAAACAGGAAAAAGTCAGTGTGGGCCAGAACTGACGTGAAACGGTGGTCTATCAATTCGGAAGCTAGTTCGTGAATTTCTGTGTCAAATTCAGTTTATCGAGCAATGATGCGTAACATGTCCACGCTATTATCGTTTCTCATTTTTCAAGATAGTCGATTCTGTGACTATTCCAAAAAAAAAAAAACTGTTGCCATTATTTTTCCAGCAGATGAAATAGTATTCGCCTCCTGCGAAGCTAATTCATTTTTTGCTGTCCACTGTTTCGACTGTGCCTTCGTTTCACAAGTATCCAAGCTATTATACAGTTATTAGTTGACACGAACACTCCGATTAATTTCGCTTAAACTGGGCTTTAGAAGTCTTTATTCCAATACGTTTTTGGTCTCGAGAAAGCGTGGCACCCAACGCGCCGTTAATTTCTTCACGCACAAATATACGACAAACACGTTCTCTTAGAATGCCCACGATCTCTCTTACTCATTCGATGGTCGTTTAGCACTGCTTAGTGAACTTTTCCCTTATGTTATGGGTAATGGTTGCAGTTTTTGGCCGACCAGAACGTTCATCCTTGAAATTTAAAGGAAATGGCGCGTAAAATCTACAATATGCTAATGAAATATCTCGTTTATTTAATAACTGTATTCAAAACTATATTTGAGAGCATTTATATTTGCATATATAGTGCCATAGAAATAGTGCAGAAAACCGCATAAATATATTTCGAAATTCTAATGACATTTGTTTTAATGCCAAATTTCAAACAACGAAGTATTTTAACGAAAGTCATGTCTATGTATGTAGGTTAAATGTATCCGGTTACTCAAAGTAATATTACGACCGAGGGTAATTAAAACGTTATTTGAATGCGACTCGCCTAATGCCAATTTGCTCTGCAATAAATAAGTAAGAGGTAATCTAAATCTACTAAACGGCCTGTTTTTCATCTCTATATTTTTACATAAGCAATTGCCGCAAATGTGACTGTACAGTTATATCCGTTGATTTCCTAATTCGATCAGATAGAATCGACGAACACGCATAACGCTGATATAGTACTTTGAAAGTGTTTACACAGTTCATGTTGCGAATAAATTTGACGAATCATTTTTTATTATTATGGCAATTGTATCTTTAACACAACGGTATGAAGGAGTAAGGGTACATTTGTTGACGACCTGTGACGAATACGTTTTAGTGTTCTAAGAACAGCTGTAGATTCACCATGTTATTTGCATGGGCGTAAATGTACAAATAGTTTTTAATAAATAATAAACAATTATTAATATCTGACTCGTAGATATTCTGATGTTGTAATGAAATCTATTGATGCTTTTTCGATACGGCGATATCTGAGCCGGGTAGAAATTGACTCGAAGTCTTTACCAAGAATTTCCTTTAACTTGTAACGTGACTTGGCTACTTTTATTCGGCATAAATTAGATGTAGTGTCGAAGTCACTCACTTGCATTTCTCAACGATATACATTTTACACCGTTCTACGTAGCTAATTTAGACATTTTCTAATAGCTGCTCTTATCATGTAATTTGTGCTTAAACTTATTCAAAGTTTAAATATATGTAGCTTATGATGCAGTACATGAAAGTTCATTGGACATTCAACTTTTTGAGAACCCTTGTTATTCTTTACTATGCTCGGCGTCAATAAATACATTAATATCGGTTACCTATTAGATGAATGTTGTAAAAGAAATAAGATTTTTCTTTGTTTATTTCTCTTTCTATTGCCTATTGAAGCAATGCTTGTACTTAACTTACATTCGCTGGATTCATAGCGTACGCAGTAAATTGGTTACATGTTTCCCAAAGTAAACATACGAGGATCTATTTCTTCGCATAATTCCTTTTTAACATTGTACACTTAGTATAATAAAGTTCCAGTTTTACTAAATCATCTAAATAAGGATTTGTTGAGCTCTACAAAGTAGGCCTTTGCTTCAGTAACGACCTCTTCATTTCAAGTGAACCGCTTTCTGCCGAACTGTATTTTCAATTTTTGAACAAGAAAGGAGTGACAGAAAGTTGAATTTAGCGTATATTGTTGTCATAATACGAATTTTTTCTTTTTTTTTCGCTAGATAAGGTCGTTTTCTTTTTAGTTCAACGTCGAATCGTCCCAATAAATCAGCGTAGTACTGCCCTTCTATTCTCTAACTAATCAATTAAGATTATGCGTTGTGAATCTCCGCTTTTCCGACTAATTGAATTGCCTTCGCCTTCTTTGGTGCATGTTCGACGGGAAAACTCAATTTTTTCCGAGCGACTTTTGTTTCCTGAGATGTAATGGTGTATCCATGTCTCGTGTACGTGTACGTTAACAGGATAATAAATCAAAAAGGAGGAAGCATTGCAAAATAACAACAACCTTACAGTTTTGTTACCATATTAACATTAACTAGTGGTTCTTTAATACCCTTTATTTCGTGCTTTACTCCTTAAATGTGGCGCCTCAAAGTCTGCATGCGTCTCAATGTCTTTCTGCTGTATTTTTTTTTCTCATATGAAAGTAGTGGGTGTAAGCTAACTAGTGGTTTCCTGTTGACTTCGAAAATTTTCCATCAATACGTTGGCCAATTTATTGTCGAATCCCGACTTAATTTAAATATTACAACATTTATTAATTAAAATTACAAAAATAATACAACTCCTATATTACGGATGATGCCACATGCATTACGGTTGAGTATGGTCCTTTGCGGTACATTTATGACATAAAGTCGTATAGTCAATCATACTTGTATTTTTGTAGGATTGTGGCACATTGTAGGAAGAATACAGCTGTTTCCAATCAATCGATTTTTCAAAACGTAGTGTGCGCTAACAGCTACTCGTTGATTTAGAAGCGTACGCGCGGCGAGATTGGCATTAATCGACTACTTTCTACGCTTAAGTACTTTTCTCGATGATTGATTTAGTGACGATTACAGTAGTCTTGAATAAAAGAAATTATGAAAATAATCATGGCTAAATTATTCTGATTAACCGATTGCCGAAAAAACATTCTTTGTATTAGTCGACTACTGCAATTATGACATCACGAAACGAGTCGATTGGTTTAAAATGACAATTCTGACAGCGACAGCTTTTGAAGTTCATCAACATTGACTGACTGATTTCATTCATAAATAGGCCAACTTACATATATACACGTTACCGAGGTAATCTATTATCTTATTTGTTTTCGTGTTTGTATGAAATTTTATTAGAAGAGAAATATAAGTTTGTCATTATAGTCTTGATTGGACGGACGTAAGTGCAATTTATACGTAATGAAGCAAGTAATAACGGCCATTTTTCTTACTTCCCACCGCTATTTCAACCAAACTAAACAATTTCGGTATCGCCAAATTATCAATTCAATTTGCATTAAGCTTTATAGAGAAGGTAAACAATATTTAATAAAATAATTGATGCACTTATTCTAACAAAGGAACTAATGAATTTATCCATATCAGATTAATAATCAGACTGATATTCGACCTTACCACCGATCAACTCTAAAAAGAGTTGAAGAAAGGTGGTGGAGTCACCATCAATCCATCAATAGAAACAAAACAACCACTGATGCATGCGTCACAATACCAAAATGATACAGTTTTGGTGTATAACTGATGCTACCGCATCCTCATTCTTTTATGGCAATACTTGTCAATATACAACAGAAAATGAGAACGCGTTACGTAGCAAATGTTAAATGTGTTTGTAAATTGCTAAAAATCTTTTCAAAAATTTGTGCGAGAATATAGGAACAATATAGCGGAATGTCACCTTGAGGTACTTTTGCAATATTCTTTACGTTGTTCAGTAAAGCTGCGTTCACGCAGCGTACTGCGAAATTAGTGTAAGAACTTGATAAGTGAGGCCAATGACATGCCTAGTCACAACCTAAGCTAAATGTACTTGTTGATATTGATAATAGGTATTGTAATGCTTGGAATTGTACAGAAACGTTACGTGATATGTTTCTTTGCAGTTTCCTCAGTAAGAATGCCATACCGTTCCAAAAACAGATGCATAACTAATGCTAAAATTTGCATTAGACAACAGTAAAAATACAAGATTATTATGGGGAAAACGCTTGAATAAGTGAGCTTTCACAAAGGTCATTTTATATAGGAGATCCTATTACCCATGTTTTGCAGCATAACGAAACTTATAACAAAAGAGTTAGATGGCAGCTTATTTTCAGTTACGAAACAAATATGAAACAACAGATGTGCATTGGACAATTACCATTGCAGTTTCTTATTTTATAATAATCGAGTGTACATATATGGTAAACAACACATATGTAGGTATCGGCAACCTCCGCACCATACAAGTTTAATTTATTATACAGTATCAACCGGTGACCGAAATGGCCGTCCCGAACCAATTATTATATTATTATATAATAAATAAAAAAACTTAAATTAATAATAAATAAAAAACTTGTGTGGAGGTCGCCGATACCTATGCGTTGTTTACCATACTACGCCACAGTCCATGCTATCATTATTACATACGTATGTACATGGTACTTCAGGGCAAGAGGGAAGTACTTGGAGAGTATATTCGAAACGTCCAAATAAGCTAAATAAGACAATATGCTTATGTATATATTTTTAACCATTATAGGAACACTTTAATCTTTTTTTCATCATATCGCAAGCTCGCAATTTTATAATCCAAGAATATATTGGCAACTACCTAACTGAGCCAAACTGACCTAACCAAGCTGAATAAGCTGCTCCTTTATTGCGCGCGGAATATAAGCTGATCTGATTTATGACATATGAAGTATTTAAAGTGACCTAACCTTCAGCAATACGATAACTTTCTGCACCTGCAAATACAAAGTAGATGTATTTTTATGGCTCATTTTTGTAACAGATAATAAAGGATCCTAAGAAGCCACTGTAACAACTAGCAAAATATACAATTAACATAAAACATAAGCCCATCTAAAAAAAAATCATTATACTTCATATCATAGGTGGATACTTGACGAGACAAAAATATGTTTTTTTGCCTAAAAATAGCTGAGTTGTCAGTTAATCTTACTTGTTAAATATTGCAAATTCTAGCTAGAGCAAATGAACTTTAGGGCCTTTCAAATTTAATTAATCGAATATTTCAAACAAATGTTTAACTGCTATTATTTTAGATACATTATTTGAGTGAATATGAATCACTTAACCAATATTATGATTAGTGCAAGTCATTAAACTATGAAACTTTGCGTATTAGATTAATATGCTAACATAGTAAATTAAACGTTGCTGTTACAGGTCACCAAAACCGAGAAATGAAGACGAGAAAGTCCACCCTTAAGCAACCTACGTGATATCAAAACACCAATAAGTCTAAACGACAAAAATAATTTTGCACGTACGCAAAACTCAGACACAAAGTGTCGCCCTTTTCTCGTCTCGATCGACGAGAACTGAAATCACCCGACGAGCAGAAGGAAAACGCGTCTAAATGACGATATGACAATTGCCCACGAGTAAACGGCAAAATACGAACTGCGACCGACCGGTGCAGTGACGACGTGGTGTTTAAACGGCTCAACCATTGGCGTAGAGATAGCCCCTTCACTTTGCCCAATGGGGGGCGATACCTCCCCAGAGCAGCAGTACGCCCTGCGCTGGAACGACTTCCAATCTTCCATTCTTTCTTCCTTCCGACATCTACGCGATGAAGAGGACTTTGTCGACGTTACGTTGGCTTGCGACGGCTGCTCGTTTACGGCTCACAAAGTTGTATTGTCCGCTTGCAGTCCGTACTTTCGAAGGCTGCTTAAGGCGAATCCCTGCCAACATCCCATCGTCATATTACGAGACGTTCAACAGAAAGATATGGAAAATCTATTAAGGTATGTAACGGAGAGATAATGATTTTTTTCGTTCATCCATCAGTCAGTAATATAAACGTACTATTGTTTTATGGCATCAGTTATTGATTAGAAATTTTTTGTTTCTTTTTAAAAATGTTTTAATGCTAGCACTATTTTATTAACATAATTAAATTTATCGGATACGTAGTTACAATTAGTCGAAGAACATCTAAATGAAAGAAAAAGTTATTAATTGGCAATTAGTCTTACGTTAGTCCACAGACAAAATGTACATATTCATATCTGAATATAACAATAAAAATAGCTAAGTGTCAAGCACATAAAAAATGCACATACAACTATTAGGTATTCATTTGCGCCTTGATGCGGTTAATAGCTCGAATATCGCAATAACGTTCTCACTTAACGAGCCTCGAGTTGTACATGCAATATTGTAAATTACAAAGCTCTGTGAAATATTTCTTGTAATGTGACTAATGTATTCTGAATCGATCACAAGAACAATTAGCACTTCTTAACATCTTCTATTAAACGCAATTTGTGGGCGACCAGCTAATTGTTTGTATAAATTGTCCTAGAATGTAGAACCTCTAGGCCTTAATAATTGATTTGGTTAGACTTAGTTAGTATTGTAAATAATGCTTGACATTTTCGTGTATTTAATTTACTACTGCTACAGTAATGGTTTAATTTACATAAGCTATTGTTTATGTTACATTATGCAAGTATGTCACATCAAGTTGCACCTTGATGCATTGGATCTAATCTTTCTTTCTTGTCCGAGAAAAGTCTACATCTTGAAGAGAGATGAGAATGATCTTAAATTTTTTTTTGTTTTGGAAAATTATCCTAGCCAGCACATGTGATATGAAATTTAGCTTTATACCTTAAAAAGTAATCAAGTTGCTTAGAAAATTTATGTAGTACCGCAAATGGTTTGTTTCTAGTAAGGATCATTAGTTACTAGCCAGGTTAAAGCCTCAGTTATATCCATCGCACGGTTTTAGTTTTAAGGATAAGTAAAACAAGTTGATCGACTATCTCATAATTCTCTATTAAATTTTATTTGGAGAAGTTAAATGTATATAATTTAGAGAAATTAATTAAATCACGATACTACTTACAAATCTATCGGCAAAAATCCAGAAGTAAAGTATAATTTTTTTAATTTTTTTGAAACAAATAGATCCTTTGAAAACTCTTTCCTTCCTCCTTAACACGGTCACAATAGTTGAAAAATATAAAATAATTAAACTGTAAAAGACGACAGACTCAAATTCACACGAGCACATGCTAAATGGACGAACTTATGTTTGTGATTGTGGGCGAAACGTTTAGTTTTCGAGTTACCGTGGCACGGTCTCTCTCTGACTCGACTCTGCTTGCTATCTTCTGTTGGTTTCTTGCGAACTTGCGTTCTTTATGTGTCATCTCCTGGGGCTACTACAAAAAAAAGATGTATTACAATATTCGCAACATATTTTTGACACTATCCCAAGAAACACTTTACAACGGCTGCAAAAAAGTACAAAAATCTAGCAAAAATATTTATCTAATTAAACTATAAAATATCAATTGATCGAATTCTATTAACACTATATAAAATATGAGTTATATCCGCTGATAAGTAGTAACTGCTTACGATATACGCCTTGCATTCATTTTGCATTGATGATATACGTCTTGCATTATTTCTGCAACAATAGAAACGTCTTGCGGAAGATAAAGAATGCTTAAAGTAAGCATTCTTGATTC
The DNA here is from genome assembly GCA_020654165.1 of Oryctes rhinoceros. NCBI lineage: Eukaryota > Metazoa > Arthropoda > Insecta > Coleoptera > Scarabaeidae > Oryctes > Oryctes rhinoceros. The sequence continues at coordinate 3,789,207 of JAIOKQ010000018.1, read as the reverse complement.
ATATAAAAGATAACAGAAATAATGTTAGATTTAGTATTAACTTAGCATTGATAGATTCAGTACCAACTTAACATCGAAGGTGTCGGTCTAATCGTTGTTAGTTATACTCTGTATTTTTTTATATTTTTTATTTATATTCGTATTTGTATTTTGTAATAGTCTGTGTTAGTCGAACCTCAAATAAATTTTTTAACGGCTGAAGAAATTCCGTGCGGTAACTTGTGCTAAGAACTTGAAGTGGAAATATATGCACAAGAAATTAGAACTTTAACTTGGAACTTATTCGAAACGCAACAAATTAAAAATTTTGCTGCTCGATTTCGATTTGTCGTATTTAAGGTTAGAGTGGGTGAGAAATTATAGAATTTTATACGTCTACGAAGAAACACAAGTTGACAGTTTCGGACTTAGGATGGACTGCTGCACATAACTGCTGCACATGTGCTGTTATGTGTTATATACCGATGGATGAGCAGACTTGGATGGATGAGCGGTACTTCAACCGAATCTGTAGGAAAGTATGGTAACTAGCAACAGTGTACTCTGATCGTAACCATCGTAACCAAAAACACGTTCGGAAATTTCACACTATAAGTAAAAAGAATATTTAGCATATAATTTTTAACGCTATTTTAATCGCCAAGAGCAACTTACTTCATGTTTTCTATTTTCGAACGTATCTCGCAGCGTAGCTGTCTTTAGCACCGTATTGAGCGCCAAATTTGTTGTGTAGGAGGAAAAATAATTTTAAAACTAAACTTAATTAATTAAGTTTAGGGTCTGTATAATTCGGGAGCGTGACTAGAATGCTTTCTCCATTCTAAATTTTTAACTAGATATAAATTCATACAATACAAATTACGCGCATTAAATGGTTAAAGACATGATTATTCCAATGCTACATTTACGAATAGGATTTTTTTTGTTTTAAACGAAAGACATGCTAATAAAAAATTTCGCTGGGCTTCCCCAATAATAAATATCAGAACAATTAACTTTACTTTGGAGAAGTCCATTATAAAAAGCAGGTAACTTAATTATTCATTAAAACAAGAGCTAACCATCATATTGGCAAGACAAAATCTTACATTTAGGTAATCAGAGTTTCACTTTTTAAGTAATCGTCATAATCCTATTATCCTATTTATATGTATATACTTTACATAACTCAACAAGCATTAACTTTAGATTGAGGGTAATGGGTAAAAACATAGACGGTGTACCACTTGAGAAAAACGAGTCTGAATTCTTTGAAAATATTTAAATTAATGTCACTTTTCTTAACATCTTAAAATCGAAATTAAAAATTAAAATTTTCTTAAAATCATCGAAATAAAGATGCTTCAGATTAACTAATGAATACAGAGGACAGAGGCGGATGAAATTATTTTTTTGTAGAGACGCGTTATGAGAATGGATTCGTGTTGCCTATTGGTGTTCTCGGGAGTCAACAAAACACGAGTCTGTCTAGTCTTTGCAAAAGAGCAATAATTTCATCCGCCTTTGCCCTCTATACTAATGAATAGAGAGGACAAAAGACGGTGAAATCGTAACTTTTTTGCCGCGACTAGATAGACTCGTGTCTATTCGTCTCATAGGAAAGGGTTCGTGTTGCCTACTGGTTTCCCCGAGAGTTGACAAAACACGTGCCTGTTTAGTCGGTGCAACCCAGATAAGATTTAACTAGCTTTTGTCCTCTTTATTAATGAATGACAGTACAAGATTCTTGTAGAATAAGGGGAAAAAAAGCAAAACTTTCACCTTCGAGATCCAGTGCCTTTACAAAGTTTTTCATGAGCCCAAGTCTCACGTGGAGAGGCGGTGTTACGATCTTTTCTTTTTGTACTAGAGGCTGATGTTGTACATTGCCTCTTCCTGGTATAAACTGTTGTCGTAGTGGCCTCCTTTGCTTACGGTAATGTTTTTCCCTGTCGCGTCTGTCCTAAAGGCATAAAAAGCAACAGTATTTGGTGTAACCAGATTGCATACCCAAAATAATTGCAATTACTTTAAAATCTGCACAAATATTCCAGGAACAGTCTTTGCACTTTATCTTTTCCAATAAAATTTTGAGATTTTCGTAAGTTTCTTTCATAGAAACAGCACGACCTATCCTAATGGAAGAATAATGGTTTCCATTATGCAACAAAACTGCTTTTAGGCTGGTCTTTGATGAGTCTATGAATAATCTCCAAGAACTGGGATCATAATGCGTTCCAAAAGCTTCAGAAGGTTTATAAATATTATTCCAGTGGACTGTATTACCGACCATACTATAAAAGCATTTTCTCTGTAATCAGAGCTAAGCCAATATTGCCGCTCTTCGAATCATTTTTACTTTATATATGCTGTCCAATTTCATCAGTTACTAACTTAGGGTAAAAACCTTGTTGATCAGTGTAATTGGCGCACCTGGTATATATCTACGCACAACAATGGATCCGACACTGTTACGCTACTGAGAATTGCAACTCTAGTCATAAGGAAGAAATTTTATTTGACATAAGAATGAGCAGCAGCACATCATCAAGCAGTTAAACTTTTTTTGATACAATATTTCCTTGCTTATATGCTGGAATAGAAATCACTCTTGAACTCGTTGTTAGCCAGACCTACTCGGCAATAGAAAATCCTATTCTGTGGGCAAATTTGCGAAAAATAACCACGTTCTCCTTTAACAACATTCCCCGATCTCTTCTGCTAATCACCCTGTGTTTTTTTTGTTGTTGTAATCGTTAATTATAAACTTACTGTGATAGCAGTGTGATTAATCACACAAGCTATACATATAGCCTATTCGTCGTTTTTATGATTTGATGTTTTATTTTTATTGCAAATAAAAGCAGATTGCTTCCTGTACTTTTTTCAGCTTTTGCCAATGTTGAATGAGTTATAATCGTATACACAGACACATAGTTATAAATAAGTTCCGCTTATGATGCACGGTCACATATGTAATGCACAAATCAAATCATGCTCGAAAAAAGTTTAAAGATTTGCGTATTTCTAGAAATAAAACATATCCCTTTTATAAAAAGTCAGTTTCGTATAACTCATAAATTCGATCACCCACGAATATTTAAAAGCCAACGCGAATTCGTCACGAGCAAAGTCAGAGCGGGAGAAAAGATCGCACTCGCAACAATTAACCTTTAACTATTTCGTGTGATTTTGTGAACCGACGATGTGCGGGTGTGTGTAGGTACATACGTGTGCGATGTTTAAGTACTCGCAGTTAATAATCTCCAACTAGCGCTTTAGGCTTCTAACGAAACAACGATGAAACGAAAAAGGAGCAAAACGTAGCACAAATCTACGAATGTGTGAGAATTGTGTACTACACCGTGAAAGTATGACGACCCGCCTAGAGCGCTCAATTACATTCTGATCTCCGAAAATAATTTTCTGATCTACGTGCAGATAAAAAGAATCAAGTACGAAGACGGAGTAACTACGAACAACGTTTAATTATCCATGAATTTGATGGCTTTAATTTACTACTTAATTAGCCGAAATGACATACTCTTATGCGATAGTAGAGCGAATTACATGTATTTTGAGGTAATTTTTTTATGCACGTCCGTCTAGTGCTTTGTACATGAAGTTGCGGTCTACTTTTAAGATTTAAGAACGTTATTAATGGTTTATAAAGTAGAACATGTTCATATCTATTTGTTACTACGTACTTGGTTCAGTAATTAGCTCTTCAAAAATGGAAAATAGTATTTCTAGAATAAAAAATGCGGGAGATTAATGGTCTATATCAACGATCGGTAATTTGTCTAATATCTGCTAATTTCGTGAAGCGCACGGAAGTGGTGAACTTTATTTGTAAGCCTTTGTAATTACGGTTAGTTGCGAATTTGCGTCTTTATGCTAAAGCTAAGTGATTGCTTAATAACATGGAAAACATATAAAACATTCTGAAATGTCCATTTCGACAGCTTTCTCGGCTCATAAAATCGCTGTCCACGCATTTTTTGTTTGATAATAATTCAAATAATCACTTGTTTGACATGCTGTATAGCAGGATGGTACGACATCGTCGATTGCTTCTTTTTCTGATCTCTTCGATCACTTTTAGAGAAACAAATTGTTGCATATCAATCGGCATTAACTGTTCTTCGATTTTTCCAACCAATGCTTTCGCTATAACGGAAGAAACAAGCGATCGTTCTACTTCGTGAACAAACAAATTCGTTGGGTTTGGTTCATCTGCGGATACCCAAAGCGACGTTGTTGCTTAACTTCCAGCTAATAGGAATATATCCAAGTTTCGTTACTTGTTACAATGTTCTATACAGGGTTTTGACGTTGCTCTGTCGAATTTTTAAAGCATTTTTTTACACGCTTTAAGATTCATCGGGAATAGAATTCTTTACACCTAAAGGTTAATGTAAAATCGATTCTGGTCAACCTTCATCACATGGCGCAGGCACAACCACGAAGAAATTCTTTAGTCCTTTCTGATGGTTCTTCATCAATAAACTGCACAAAGTGATGCATTGCATTAGATCTTAAAATTTTAGAAAATCATCCAACGAAACTCTTCACGTGAAATTTCCATTTTTTTTTCAAAAAATTACTTTTTTTCAAACGCTCACTGTAAGTACTTCTTGGACGATTCTGTTCTAGCACTGCTTTAACAGTGGCAAACCTACATTTTACCAAAATATTGATGCCAAGCCTCAATAGCCTCATGTATTGGTTTATAATAACTTAAGACGAAACCCTCGTAAAAGACGTCGGTATCTTGCATTAAGTCCTTTATCAATGATCTTTTGAAGCTTTATAAGTATAATTAGAGGAAAAAAAAAAATACGTAATTTCTAAAACGTTATAGGAAACCTAACCGACAGCTACACCGATTTCTAGCAAATAATTGGTCTTGGAATTTTCACGGTTTGTATGTGATTTGAATATAGCACTTTTGTACTACATTCAAAAAATGGACGATGAATATTAAAAAAAAAGAATGCAAAAGAAAAAACAAAAGTGTTAATAACAATATGAAAGCGTTTGTCTACGATCGTTTTTCATCTAGGCTGCATTCAGATTGTTTTCCAAAACTTCCAACAACAACAACAGTTAAATAACCTCTGAAAAAGAATTATTTAGAATTCCAAAAGTATTATGCATATGATATTTAAGTTATTTAAATAGTAAGAGTTACTATTTATTGATGAACAATTTTTGCCAGAAATCTTCCAGAACCATTCAAATTTCAAAGTTCTGTAGTTACTTCTCTATTCATTGTTTGCCATACGGATACTACGCACTAATCAAGTTCACAGTTGACTACCACTATTGAAAACAAATGACCAGTGATTCCTAGTGACTACAGAATTATGGCCCATGTTATACTTACATACATCACAAACATTGAAAACCGAATTTCTCATCTCGAATGAAGGCTTAATATGAGCGATTTTTGATATGTTTCGTCGTCTCGCCGAAATAATCAACCACTTAACGTTGTCAGTAGTGTAGCAACAAGATGTTTATATTCTCATTTTGAAAGGATTGGAAACTGAGCCAGCTCAACTGGAAATAAAGTGATTAAGTAAAGGAATGCATATTTTAAATTGTATGTGTATGTATATACTGTAATATATATAACGTAACCAGCTGTAATGGTAAAGGAGGTCCACCCCTGACTGGGTATAGTTAAGCGCTGTGTGTTCGAGTCCTGATAGGATCAACTTAAAATAAGTTGATGTGGGTCCGGTACACTACCGAACTATTAAATGCAATTGGCGAACAATTAAATGAGTTTCATCCTTTACGATGTAGGGGTCATAAAAACAAAGACAGGGAACTTTACATAGACAATTTACTCACAAAGGCTCTTGAAGCTATGATAAGTTTTAAAAAGCTTATAAATCCCGTTGGACCGTCACCACTCAAAAAAAAAAACAGATAAATAAAATAAATCATTGTGATTTGAATTTGTTCAGTATTTTAACGATTACATCGAAGCATTTATAAATGGGGCAGTGAGAGCGTGAAAATGGCCGCGGGGTAATTTCGAATCAATAAGGTAGAATGAAACACGCTTACGGTATCTTCCTTTTGCGAGTTCAGTCCAGCGAAGTATGTAGTTCTAGTTAAGCTGAAATAATGAAATCTTAGTAGCAAGGTAGTGATGAAGGGAAATTCAAAGAAGAAATGATTCTTCTATCACCTTCAATTTCCTTATTGTGTGCCTTCTACATTTCCAATTTCAAAATTTCAAGCACTCGTACATATTTTCGGAAAAAAAGGATATACAACATTTGTTCATCTTCAAATATTGAAATGAATACGAAAGCATTTTGAAATGATTACGGAAGATTTCTGGGCTAAATGGCAATTTCGAAATAAACTAAAATTATCGCATTTTTAACTACATAGAATTACTGATTTATAACAGTCTCACTTTATATATCGTGCCTGCAGACGTCGGTTCTACATGTGTACATGCAAGAATATGCAATATAGTTTAGACGCAGGAGGCAGTTAATTATTACAATCTGACAGGCAAAACGGTAAAAAGCAGTTGCGTAGAACCTGCCTACCGGACAATGTTTAGCAATTATAATGAAGAGTATTTATCGAACAAAAAATACGTGAAATTATCTTTTATTGCCGGCATATTTTTTTCACTGCACCTCAAGGATATTTTTGATAGGCAATAAGAGGAAAATAGCAAAAATTCAAATTCTTTTGATTTGAATATGAATTGGTAATTGAGGAATCAGGAAGTTAATTCGATAAATTTTATTCGAAAGTATCGTACTCAGTATGAAAATCTTATATTTATTAGCTCCTAAATTTTCAGTTGTTTCATGATTTATGTTCGCTTCTTTTGAATGTATTATATCGACTTGGTATGCACCCAACAATAATTTATACGGATAGACGTTTGATTTAAAATTTATTACTGTTACTCATAAATTTCTTTATTTTCTTAGATCTTCTATATTGTAAACTCAACTCCAATGAACTGTTAATAATGTCAGTATTAATGTAAAAAGCTGAAAATTGCGAAATTAAGTTTCTAAGCATGTATGCATAATTCAGATAGCCGCTCATATACGACGGAATCGATAAAAAGAAAAAAAAAGGTATGTAAAAAGGCTTCCATTATTTTTATTAGAAAATGTTATCCTCTGGTTAATTTTGCGCAAATCAAAAAAAAATATTTAATGGCATTGATCAATGTCCGTAAAGTATTTTTCTTACATTCATTTGATCAATTTCATAAACTTAAACGTTGATTAATCTTTGTTGTATTGCGCACGAGTTATGCTTGAAATACCAAAATAATCAGTTTCAAAAACTAGTTCTGGGACAGCAATTTACAGTATTGAGTAAGTTTCAGTAAAATTATGTATTTCGATTTATTTGTCCTATTATAAATGTAGCACGAAGGTTAATGTTGTTTCTTCGGTTTTACTTATTTACATTTAGGAAAATAGCGTCGTTCCTTATATACGAGAAGTATTATTAAAACCTACAGTCTTCAGATCTTTTCTCGGCGACATTAGTAGCAATAATTTACAAAGGACATTTTCAAATGAAAAATCTTCGAGGATAAAAACTATATCATAGAATTTTAAGTATGCCTAGGGTGCTTAATTTCCACAACGTACGGTACAAATTCGTTTTTTTTTTTTTAATGAAATACTTTGTATATTTTGGGTTGCTCGTCTTCAATTAGTCTTAATTTTTATATTAGTGTTTGAGTTAAAATGTTGACGAAATGCTGCTTTTTCTTTAACTGCCGATATGTGGTCCTACCATACTGGATAGAGGTTATAAGGACTATGATTTTTCGAACAGCTCGACTTACAAAATGTTCAATATTCTATTTCCAGCATAACATTGAATCTATTAATATATAATCATTATGCATTTTCATGTTTATTGTACAGGCTGCCCGAGCAATAAAAGGATGAACTAGCAGGCGTTATTTTTCAACAGTTGTGTCATTGCACCTGAAATTGTGGTCGATAGCAGCTGATACAGGAAATAGTAGTTATTAATATTTTGGAGTATTCAATAAGTTGTAATCTTCTGTTAGTTATTTTTTATTTCCTTTCATAAGAATAACATGGTGGTCCTGAAAAGGATCGATTGTCAATGTGAAACAGGTGGATAGTTAGAGGTGATGCTGAAAGGCAGAGCGCCATCCGTCGGAGAAAATTTAACGCATTTATCGGAACGTACTTGGTTCCTCACGTATACGCCTTGCGGCCTTAAATATTCTTTGCAGAAGATGTTAATATTCGCACGATGTAAATCAGTCTACTCGAACAGTTATAATAATGAACATATTCCATTAGTCGAAGTAATAGAAAAGAATAGGTGGCTAGTCAATTGCTAGAAGTAGTTGGAGCGTTGTTTCCAAATTTTGCACCGGCATATACTTCCAGATACAAACTCTCTTTAACTCTTACACTACCGCTATGCATTATTAAAACGTATGAAGCTATATATTAAGTAATAATGTGATTTCTCATTTGAGCATTGCAAACTTGTATTCTTTGTATTTGTTATGTCGTACCTGAGTAAGCTGGTAAACAACACGAAAATATCGTCACGCATTCTGCGTGACGATATTTTCACGTTGTTCTGATACGATTCTGCGCATTCTGCTAGAAGAAGAACTCATAAGTAAATTATGTCGTCGTCTCTACCTTTGATATGTTGTATTGAAGACACCGTATAGATCGAAGGCAAACATTCAGATTGCTGCATTCTTTCATTTTAATAAGTACAAACATGAACTTTATTAAATCATTGCATCGCCTTTTTATTTATCCAATAAACCCCTTTAGAAAATTATAAAAAGAAGGGGCCACACGAGGATTTTTTATTAAGATTATTCACCTTCATCTTCACTATCTGTTGTTTCCTGCATGGTACTTTCTTCATCTGGAATTGTGAAAGCTTTGAAGCAAAAGATTGGGGTTGACTCTGTGTGAGTTCATGGAGAAAGGAGGATCTCCTTCCTCACAAGATGTTTATTATGAATTAGGCTTGAATTTGAGTTTATTGTTTATAACGTTATAATTCATTTAAAGAGGGCTCCGCTTCACGTTTTTAATTCAATATTCTTTGAAAGATTATTTATTAGTTACATAAAAATGACATTGAACTTTTTGATTTTAATCGGTAGTATTGCTCTTAGTTTATTTTATTTTATTATTTAAATGTTAAGATTAGTAACGTTAAAACTTCTAAAATTACATAGTACAAATGCAATAATTTTAACTTTATAGCATATTTCAACTGACATACTTGCAAGTCTTTTACAGCAATTTTCAGCATTGTTTATTTGCACAAATTTATCCTACAAATAATGTTGTTATCTAATTACATTAACGTTATTAATATTCTTATTATTTATTTTTATTATCAATAGATAGTAAATATATTAATTATATTTATTATTATTCTTATTATCTAATAATTAATTACTCGTACAGGGCTATAATAACAAACTTTTATTAAAACTTTCGTTCGCTTTAGCTGGTCTGAAGACGTGAGCTCTTTCAAATTTCTTCTATTCAACACTAGAAAGTTCATCGGTCCCTATGCTAATTTTAGGCAAGCCAAAGATGCAATGTTTCGATGGTAACCTACGTTTCTTAAAAGCTTTTCGCATGAATTTCAATTAAAGATCCATCCTGAGCTCCTTGTAAGATGTTGATGAAAGGGACATCTTTTAATCCGTACATTTCCTGTATCAAGAAGTTATTTTCGTAGTGAACTAGATAACGTCTGCCTTCGAAAAATTAGCATCGAAATTGGCCGGCATTCGTATTTCTTTTTTCTTTTATAATTATTAAAACTTGGCTTGAAGGGAGATGCAATGAAATAATTTCGTATTTATTTTAAATTGCATTAACTTGCATTAACTTACTCTTGTAATTAGGCCAATTTAATATAACAAGGTGTAAGCGATTTTTTTAACATTCTTATTTGATATTGCAGCGATGTGTTAAGGGCACAAACTGCTAATCACGTTTAGTCTACTCGGTTCTTTCGTTCACTAACTTCTGCGAAACAAATAAAAATGATGAGTCTAGGCATCGGGCTTGTATCGCAATTTTTGGGTAAGGGTATGTAAATTATGTCAGAGAATGTTTTTGGTACACAGAGGAGTGTTTAATTAACTCTTGACTATGCAATAAAAAAGAATTATCACACCATCATCTCGTTACCTTTCTTGTATTACTGGAATAACATTCGTGCACTTTATTAATACTAATTACTTTATTAATATTACTGGGAGTGACTACATATAGTTAAGAATAATGATACCAGATTCGTAACATTTAATTAATTGAACTACATTAATAACCCGGGCTAAGTCTATAGAAGAGGTATATCAATACAGTAGCTGCAAAAGCAATTGTAAGATTGTAAGGAAATATCTACTTTCTCATTTAGCCTTAGTTATTTAGGACAGCCAAGACATATTATACATAATATTTCTTAACATTGATAAAAGAATTTATTAAATAATAATCGATATCTACGTTTTAACACAAAATCTTTTTACAACTATAGTGCTCCGTTATTGTCAGTTGTAACTATCTCCACACATTGTATTAGTGCAATTTAAGAAAAAGACAATTATTTGTCTTTTTCTTAAATTTTCTAAAGTCTTTTTGATTATCTTAACGAAAGGCGAAAGTCAAAGAAATGTTGCTGATAATTGGTGTTATTAAAACAAAAGAAGACCGGCAAAAATCACTTCTATCGGATAAACGCTTTAATTCCTTATGCGTATTAATATTTAACATTTCAAGGAATTCAGTACCTTTATTTTAAATATTCAGAATATATTTTGATTGACTCTAGTTACAGCGCTGTGGTGGCACTAAAATTCTAATCAAGATTTATTGAAGATATTCACAGAATTATTTTATGTTGAACCGATATGTGTTGAACCGAATAGACTCTTGCATTTAAAACTTCTGACTATTAACATATCACGCAATAACATGTACGACGTTTTCTTCAAGATCACGGTTCTTTTTCATAGAACTGAGACTTGGCCCTTTTTTGCAATAGAACATTGCATTGTTGAAAGAAAACATTCTTTAAGTCAATCATTGTTGTGGCCATAAATATTCTATTACCAAATTTTGTTTGTTAACGAATTTACCAAGCCCGAAATGTGCTTATTCATTCGAAAAGGTTGTCTTATAATCAAAATCTGGATCGACTTTTAACTGTTCCCGCAGCAGATTGGAGTTGTTAATAAGCTGAATTTTATGCCTTCATGAGGCGAGGGCGATAAATTCTCCACTCAGTTGTCAGAAAAAACCGAAGTCCTGGGAAGGTCCAGGTCCAGGAACAAAGTTTAACGCGCAAGGGTATAGACTCCTTTGCCATTCAACTCCTTGATCCCAATTTTTCAATGAGCCTATATATAAATGGAATGTTGAATTACGTTGATTGCAATGAACAGAATTTTTGATGAGAAATTTTAATCATTCTTGTTTGCTGTTGAATCGTGTATTCTTTCATGATAACATGGCAACAGTCGAAAATTGCTATGACAGCCTGGTGACAACGTTCCAAGCAGTGTTGCCAACGTTATGTTTCAAAGTTCTGACCTTATTGTTGGTACCACGATGTCCTAGCGGGAACTTCAACCAACTGTTGAAACACATTTTAACATTCATGATATTTTGATATTAGTGGCCCCAGTGGTTTGTAGTGATTATGTTATTCAACATGTTTTATGTTGCCTTTGAAGTAATGCTTTGTGCAATATATTACTTTTTTTGGCTGTATGCAAAGAACCTGTTTTAATTATCTGAAAAAAAAAATGTACGAAAATAAAATACTAAGTATTGCAAGAATTTTCCAATTATCTTGAATTTTTTTTTGTATTAAGACACATCATTGTCTTAATAATTATGTTAGTAATAAATTTGCGCTTGTACCTTAATGTCATCTACTGTCAATTTGTTATAGGAAATATCGGAAAGTATGGAAAACATGGTATATTTGCCTGTTATAATGCCTAAAATCAAAATTCAAGATCGCGTGCGAGAATGAGAAATATACCTAAGATAATACCAAGATCGATCGGAAATACTATTGACACGATTCGTTCATCGAACTTTTGCTTTAATTGACTTGAAATCTTTTTAATTATTCCATTTTGAGAATATTTGCCGATGATTTCTTCTGGATACATTAGAACTAAACCTATCGTACATCCACAATATTAATACTAACCAATTCCATCTAATCTACTTCATGTAACAATTTGTATTTAAATTAGCAGAAAGACGTTTTTATCCTTTGAATTAATTAGAAAGCATAAAATTAAAAAAAAAACTGGCCTATACTAGTTGTGGGTTCCGATTCTGAACATTTCAACTGGATTTTTTTATCAACTATCAGATACTTCGTAACTGTTGTCGATGAACGACACCGTATTCGAAAACAGCTTGAATGAACCTGAAGCTCCCGCGATGGATCAAATGAAACGATGGTAAAACTAGACTAAACTAGGAATTTCAATTATTGCAAAGTATGTCCGATAAAAAATAGTTAACACATTCGAAATCTGCGTTTTTTTTTTATTTTAATTTAACATTTTAATTAACAATTTAATTTTGTTTGCCAGGGTTATTTTTAAGAATCATATCGATGCTTTTTCATAAATTTGCTACTGCTAGCTCTTCTAAAATGTATGTCACTAGTTTATTATGCAAATCTTTGCCTACTTTAGCGTTTAAAACTTTTTCTTAAAACTATAATAATAATGATTAGCATTTGAAATGATCTCATTGTAGAAATCAGGCTGAAACAAGTCAACATATGTACTATTCTTTGGTTTAAGAAAGTCGTTGCGGTAATGCTTTACGTTTTCAAGGGATTTAAAATTAAAAATATCTCCTACGTATAATCTTCATATGTTCAGGGCTATTTTTGGGGATGAATAACAGACGTAAATCCGTTTTTCTATGATTCATTGCAAGATCCAATATTACTCAAGAGCATACTAGTGATTTTTTTCGTGCGTTACAGTGATTTTCTTATGTCGGTAGAGGACAACGCTGTAACGTTTACGTTACAATTTTGAAGGTACTTAGTTTTTTGAAACTCTAAAAGAACAAATCGCATGCACACAAATAAATATCGACGAAGTTAATTTCTTTCAATGAGGTTATTTATTATTTTTGTTTGCCATCTGTTAATTCATGAATAAACTCGGGCAATATTCTAATTCTCGCATCGGCCACATTCACGAAGTACGTAAACGCGAGCCAAATTTTAAAATTTTACTAATGGGTCGTGCCGCACTCTCACGGTAGATGTTGGTTTCGACGTCTGCGGTAATAGAAGTTAAGAAATGTTTTTATTTATTTGTAGGTTTCATTGTGGCGCCTAAAACAAAGAAACCGACACCTACATATTAGGTCTCCACGAGTGATATTTTCAAGTGAAGTCACGACGAATTTAAAATTGTAATTGACTCAGAGTATCAACATCTCCGTATATGACTGGTTTCACTTTTCAATAGCTGCTATTAAATTGCTGAAACCAAAAGGAGTGTTCTAAATGCGGTCTATGTACTATTATTATCATATTATAGTTCCCCGGAAAAAAAGGAATTTGTTGTTGAAGCTTCGGCGCAATTTGTGAGATATACCATTTAAAAAAAGCGAAGTAATGCATTGTTGGAAACAATACTTACTCGATATATCTCTACAAATGCAAGTTTCTACACTCCGCCAAAAAAGTATCGCATAATCTTTGTTTCTAGCATAAAGTTGTAAATATACTTCAATGCGCTCTAAGATATAATTTCTATGATTGTTTAAATAAAATACAGGCCAAATAAAAACAAGAACTCATACTTGAGATTTTTATTAAAACAAGAAATTATAATTTTGGAAACCAAAATGTCATAACAGTAGCTTTCAATACTGAGTATTGCCACCTCTGGCTCTTATGACCGCTCGCATACGGTTTGGCAGAGATTCGATTAACCTCCGTATATAAGCCTGATCCAAATTCTCCCACTCGTCACGGAGAGCATTTTCTAGTCCATGCAGGTCCGCTGGGGCAACATTTTGGGTTCGTATCCGTCTGTGAAGGAGGTCCCACACGTGCTCGATAGGGTTCATGTCCGGACTTACCGCAGGCCAATCTAAAACTAGAATACCAACATCGTTAAGGTATTCCTGGACGATTATTGCAACATGCGGTCGTGCATTATCGTGCATTAACATGAATTCGTTTCCTATAATTGGCGCATATGGTACTACATGTTCTTCTAAAATGTCCGTTATATACCTGTGGGCAGTCAGTGTACCTCCGTCTACTGGTACTAACTCTGTACGACCTGTTAAACAGATGCCTCCCCAAACCATAATTAGGTCTAGGTCCGATATTACACTGCGAATAGCGCTCACCGTCTCGTCTGTACACTGAGATACGCCTATCTGAGGTGTAAAGACCAAATCTTGACTCATCTGTGAAGAGTATATTGGCCCAGTCATTAATGTTCCAATTTACATGTTCTCTGGCAAACCTTAAGCGAGCCACTCGGTAGTTCCTAGTAAGACGAGGGGCTGTCACAGCTACTCTAGCTCTTAATCCACTCTATCGTAACCTATTCCGAATAGTTTGAGTACTCACACGAGTAGTTCTGACTCTAGCCAAGTCGTTCTGCAATTGTCTCGCAGTTACATGTCTTCGACGTAATGCTTATAGTAGTAAATAGCGGTCATCTTGGCGAGTAGAACATCTTGGACGACCTGGTACAGGTCTTCTACTGTAATTGCCTGTTTCCCTATATCTGGCTACGGCTCTAGAAACACTTGACTGATTGATGTTCATCAAATTAGCAACGTATGCTTGAGATCGTCCATCTTCGATTAAAGCAACTATAGCAGCCACTTGTTCTGAAGTTAAATTGCTCATTTTAGTTTTAAAAGCGTTGGTACAGAACTCTGACTTCGCACTTTAAAATTTGTCCGTATAGGAAGACTTTCAATAAACGACTGAACAAACCTTACACATATGCATTTTTCTAAATGTGTTCTTTTAGAAAAAAAAAAAGTAAAAAAGCTATGTTCCATGATTTTGTTCGTGTTTTTATAGTTCACATACACGAGGCAAACTTTTTGTGAACGTATAAAAATATCTTGGTTTATAAATGCCCTTTTTTAGTTTATGCGATACTTTTTTGGCGGAGTGTATTTAGCTATATTACATTATCTGTGCAACTCAATGTAGTTGTTTTCCTTTTGATACACAGAATTATCTTAATCGTTTTAAATTTATGACACAAACCTCTGAGCATATAGCTGCCAACATTTCTGGAATATTATGTAATCACAACTGTCCACAACGGCTTATTGCAGTAAAAGGAAACAAATTGTTAAAGGTTTTAATATAAATAATACGAAAATGAGCCAAGAAAGGGAAACATTGCTGTATTTTATTGTATTTAATTATGTTTTGTTTGTTTCAAATTACTGCCGTACCATACTTCCTACTTCTATCTTTCAAAGTATAATAAACAAAGTAATGCAATATATTACAGTATATAGAAGGTTCGAAGATAAATGTCGATCAGATTAAGCCATGTTGTTCTCATATCCTATTAATCTTGAGTCATATCTACAATCAATCTACTTCCACTGCCTTATTTCCTCGTTTTTGCAAGAAGCTCATACTCGATGCCAAAAATTTTTGAAAAGTTACGAATTATTTCGTTAGTTTTAAAATAACCATACGCAACTCAACAGATGTTCTAGGATACATGTCTCATAGTATTCGCATCTGTATAAAAAAAAGGAAAAAAAACAGAGTTTCATTAAAATTCATCCATTAATAGACCGATCCTACCTGGTTTTTCCAATCTTTTAATTTCTATTTACTATTATTTTTATTTATTGCTATTACTATTACTACTATTATTATATACCAAGAAATTCCACTGTAACCTATCCGGTTTGCTTCGCGTTCGTATGAGAAACATCTAATTAACATATTTTCTTTGCACCTTTTGTTGAAATAATTGCTACAATAGCTTCTATAGAACTGAACAAATCACATCGCTCCAAATTCTGACGCGGTAGCAGATCTCGACTATTAGAGCTAACTACCATGGATAACTAATTGAATGTTTGATACCATACATACGTACACATATATTCGAGTTTCATCTACGGCTCTTCAGCGACTCTTTACAGAAGGCGATCGTACTTCATATATTAATCGACAAAACGTGCGAAGAGAATAAGAGCCGTACAGAAGGTGAAACGTGTATGGTGGATAGATAGCGGCTTTAAATCTCCGTTATTCTTACTGTCGGGCATTTTTTGTTATCGATAGTGCTGTTGATAGTCGAACCAACCATGCGTAGTATCGATAGTTTCCTATAGTACTACCAATAATCTTCGATGGAACTATCGAAATGTTAAGCATTAGGACCCAACAATTGAAATATTAAATTTTTATAAAATTACATTTTAAAAATTTCCAGCCGACAAACTAAGTCTTTAAAAATAATGCAAAATGATTCTAAATAAACGGGAGATGTCAACAAAAACAACAAAAAGAACAAGAAAAAAGTTTTCTTTTACGAAATAAAAATACATGACGATTAGAACATTATAACGTGCAGATTGCTTCTTAAAAATTGACTACTTTTGATACTTTAAAATCACATTTATCATCAGTTTTAATCTATTACGATATCCATATGAAACATCTCCAACCAAAGATGGCTTTTGTAGTCATCTTGAACATCCAAAGTATCAACGTTATCAAAATCAACCCAATCGCCAGTTTTCAGACCACGTTTGCCTTGACGGCAATCAATTCTATGCTAGGTGATGTGCTATTGGATCACCTAATAGATACGCCCAATAGATGGTATGCTACCACAGAATTTTATTAGATGGAATGCCCGACTCTAATGAAAATGACTTTTCACAAAGAACTTTGCTAGGTAGGCAGGAGGTGTGCTCTAGACGGCTTAGGAGGTGGAATTATTACGTCTAAATTTCAGTCTGAGAAAACACATGGCAGAGTCTTTTCAATTACAATTTTTCTGTAAAAAGCAGTACTGTTGCAGTCTGCATTTTAAAGTAATAAGATTTGTGCAAAGGCAAAGGAGAATTATTAATTTAAGTGCTAACGTTTTCTGTCCAAAAGTATCATAGAGGTTTATTCATATTTATATTCAGATTATACTGGTTAAAAAACTTAACTAACCCTGCGAAACACCATTGTAAAGAGATAAGGTATTCGACGTATTATTATGCAGAATAACTTCTTAGCACCGTTGCGAGAAACGATTATTTATTAAATACGTAGCTTCATCGTTGAACCAAATAAATCAAGCATTATAAATTATAAGATACGTAAGTTTACGAAAATTAGTAGTCGCAAGACGTAAATATCGTCCACTAATGCTAAAAGAGACGCAGCTGTAAGTAAGATAAAAATTGTCGATATCATACAAAATACAGATCTTCAAACTCTTCAGGATGTTTTTGGTTGGTAAACAATTATGCAATTGGTAAACAATTGTATAATGCTACTCGACGACTTGTCTTCATGCTACGAAGAACGCATTCGTCGTCCAATCCCAATTTTTTTCCGTCTGCTTTAATTATCCGTATTCAGTTGCTTGTCGATATTTCACAGCATCAGCTAGAATACTTTTAAAGGGTTCTAGTAATTGTGAAATTTTTTTCACTTTCGCTTTCCATGCAGCGTCGTTTCGATCGATTTTACCTAAAATATTTATTTTATTGCGGGATATGATTCTTGCCTTTTATATTGCAAGGTATCAATTAAATTTATTTCCCAATAAATTATGGTCTTTTATATGTTCAGCAAAATTACATATACAAATTACATGAAAGTGTTTGGTTTACAAAGAAGTCGATAAAGCAAATGGATTAAAGCGTGCCAAAATCACAATTGCACCAGAGATCAAACCATGCATAGAGTCAAATGTAAATATTTTGCAAAGAAATCACCTACTTTGCGTTAATATTACCCTCAAGAATGTATTGAAGCACTCGAAACACACGACGTGATTTGCAATCATCATTTAGGATACGAGCATTAAAGCGGTTTTATGGTTTGCGTAGGTTTCCAGAAAGTCGTGATGTAGGTGATTGATTATTGTGAAATAAATTTCAGGATATTAACTGTATATTATTAAACTGAAATATTGTTGCAACTAAGCATCGACTAAAAAAGCCACTGCAGTTATTTACGTTGCGAAATATGTTTAATGCCCTTTCTTCCTTGCAGGTTTATGTATAATGGTGAAGTGCACATAGGTCAAGAACAGCTGGCAGATTTTTTAAAAACGGCGCAGATGCTCCAAGTTAGGGGTCTGGCGGATGTCGAAACCAATCAAAAACTCCCCGTGCCAGAACAAAAAGTCTCACCGGTAGGTTCCTATAACATAATAAGCTGCTTTTAAAGAGTCGATTTCAAATCCTCCAAATCATCTCGCAATCGAAGAGAACAATAGAAAATCTGTGTGAGTTGCCCTAGTGAATAATTTAACTATATATTACATTTACTTCTAATTGATTATCTAAAAAACATGGGTTGTACTTTAGAGTTTTTTCTCCGTTGACTATGTAGGTCTTACGCAAAGTAACATCATTTACCTTGTAAGGTCAACGAAACTGAGATTACGATTTTGTTTATTAAGGGTTCGTATTGGAGATATGCACATATAATGAAAAATTACACGCTCGTAAAAACATCATTCTTACTCTGGGCAAAATAGAAAAATTAGTAGTAAAAAGGTCTAGAAATTATTGAAATTAATTCTTTTAATGTTTTTTTAGATAAACTTAAGGTGACAAACTTTATAGTAAATACGATACTAATATACAAGGTCTCTCAGGTAGAATGGTGTCAATCGATACATGAAAATTGGAAAATTCTGAATTATACTGAAAACAGCTGTCAATTTTATTATTTTAAATATAATACCCGGTATATCGTGATATTTTTGATTTTCTAGCGCAATGTTAAGGTCTGCTTGGTAAAACAACTGCACGTAGCTATTTCTGACCAAATTTGCATTTTCTATGAAGGCAAATTTACCAGAAATGGTCTACTCCAAAATATCTTGAAAAGTATCAATGATAAGGGCAAAATAGGCAATAAGTTTTGAAGCTTTTTCCGTTTAAACGTCTAACCGCAATTGTCGGATACGCTATAATAATTATTAAAAAAAAATTTATTTGGATTCTGATCAGTTATAAAAATTCAAATGCACTGATCTATTTCCTCAAATTTTTCAAAAAATGCAAATATTTCAAATATGGTTAGATGCAACGTATTTATTTTGACAAACAAACCTTTCCCAATGTACTCTTTCGTATATCGATCGATGCAGTTCATCGTGAGATACTTACATTTAAAACGTGTCTAATCCAAGGTTCTAAAAATATTTGTAAATTAGTAAATTAGTTCGTTGCAATAGTTAACGTATTGGATGCCTTACAATTTAAACAACTTGCAAATCTTCCATTAGTAAACATGAAAAGCAGACTTGAAATCAATTTTGAATTGGATCAGAAGGCCAAGGTATGACAATGATGGATATTCGATAATTAAACATTTCTTACTACAAACTAATTAATAAGCACCTTAAATATTTCCTTTTCAAGTATCGCAATTTTCGAATTTTGACTTAATTTATCTTATCTATGCATATTTTGTGAGAATTGGAAGTCGGCTCATTTTCATTCACTGTTAGTCTTATCAAAGTTTAATAAATAACAAGTAAAACCGAAAGAAAACGAAGAAACTTAGGGATCCTAAAGGAACCGAAAACTAAACGAAAAAGAGAACTAGAGCAATCAATAACTTTATAATAGCGACACTGGCCTTAATACTTGTTAACCAATGCAGCCTCTGAAAGTTATAGTAAAGTTGATGATATGCATATACATAAATCCTCATACGGTACATCTACAGCATGTTTACATTATTACTAAGAGGTTGTCTGTCATCAGCGCCTCGTCTAGTGACTTTGGATTGTGGGTGATAGAAGGATAATATATAAGTCCAAGCAACGATGGCAGTAGCGAAAACAGACGAAAACATGAGTTGTGAATTTATTTTCTAAGGAGAAGATGAACTTAAAAAAGTAACAATCAAATCTTATTGTATTCAAAATGCAGATAAAATTCAATTCCAACAAAAACTGTTTCTTCAATTAAAAAAAGAATCAAGTATTAGTTTCTTGTAAAGTTTATAGAACCAACAATATGTACTTAGAAAAAGAAAAATATTTCAGATAAAAATCCTTAGTCTTTTATTTGAAAAATATTTATTACTTCAGAAAAGTCCTAAGCTCCAAATGACAAATTATGCAAAATGTAAATATTTTTTTATTAGTCGCATACCTAAGAAAATACATACCACGCATTTGTTGCATGTCTTCAGAGATTTCGCGTAAAAGTATTTCTTTGTTGATGTTATAATTTTACTTTTTGGTAGAATTCTTTAATAGAAAATAATACTTCGGAATTCAGCCACAGTGGCGTAAACGAAGGGACGCAGAAAGCGATTCGATTCCCTCGTACATTAGCCTTGCACATGCTGCTTACTGTGCTAAGCAAAGAAAGTACACGGTGAAGTCGAATCGTTGTGCTGCGTCATCGTCCACCGTCACTAAAGGTAAAATTCCCGAGCTAAACGCATACAAGTTTCAGTTCCCTAAAAACGAATGCCGCGGTATCAGAATTCGTTAAATTAAAACTTATATCTTACATAGATAATTGGTTCTTTTATGTTTTGTAAAACTAAAAACTTATGAGGATATGTTGTTGTAGACGCGTCGTAATTATGAGTCTCCTAACGTTTCGCTCTCGGTTGCATGGAGCTTTCTTGTAGATACAACATGCGCCAGCCCAGAAGAAGCTGCATGCAATTGGGAACGAAACGTTACTCGACTCATGCTATTTCAACCCAGGAACCTAAAGACTTATGAGACTGTTTAAAATCCTAACACTTTGCAGTTTAAGTGGAATTACAAGTACCTACATATCTACAGATCACCGGATACAAACCGGATATAGCGCAAATAGTTAAAGGTGAAGAAGAACGCAGAGAAGATGTAATTCCTTATTGTTAAGAGGAGATAGAGGAAGATTGTAGTATATATTATAAGTAAAAACATAATATCTAACTTAAAAAATAAACCAAACTATTTTACTATATTTTTATGTGATCCGTCAATTTAAGCAAAATTGCTTTGCTTAGGCTACATTACGATATACACCGCGCTAAATATTATATTTATCTCTCTTTAATAGTAATATATAACATATACAAACATGTGTCTAATAACAATTCCAAGCAAACAGGCCCACTAAATTTTTGTATAACGAACATTTCTTATCAAGGTACACACAGATACAATAAGCTTTTAACATTAGGAACTGTCTTCCCACACATCGACTCATTTATTGGTTAGTTGAGCAGCTAGTCGCTTACAATTTAATTACTTCGTTAAAGAGGAAAGCCTTTCACGTTGATGTGTAGGATATTCCACTACATAAACAAAAAAAATGCGCAACATATACCAAGTTTTTAAATTATCAATTCTTCGACAGTTGTTTTGATACCAAATTAAGAAAGTTCAGAAAACATGATAAATTTTAGTAAAGTTGCATTTAACTTGTAGAAGATTGATATCGATTGAAATATAAGGAAGTGAATGTGTGACATTAGTTATAGAATTATGTACTTTTTTTACAAAATATATTTAAAAAAATGGATTGGTGATTACTTGCTTTATTGGACAGTATTATTCTATAAACTAAGCTGCGTTCAGATAGTGTAGCGCAAAATTAGTGAAAAATTTAAGGTGTTCTGCTAAAATTTACTCAATGCAAATTAAGAATTAGTATAGGTCGAAACTATACGCACGTCAAACTTTAACGCTACCACAGCATTACAGTACTACATGATTACCGTAAAAACTGCCAACAAATATACCATATAACATGTAAGTGCAAGTCCGCGTATTATGAAAGTATCAATAGATAAATTTACATTACTTTATAAACCTTCTCTATATAGCGTTATTTCAATAACGATAGCAAGAGCTGTGGCGTAGTATGGTAAACAACACAAGTATCGGCCACCTCAGCACCACGCAAGCTTAATTTATGATATAGTAATATAATAATTAGTCCGAAAGGGCCGTTTCTAGGTCCGTTCAAAATGACCGTGAATGTTTTTAGGAAAATTAGTCATAAAAACATTCATATTTTATTTTCTAGAGCATTTTAGATAAAGAATAAAAAATATATAAAAATTATAAAAACTAATGGCCATTTTATAGATTTCAGTTGATATAGTGAGTTTTCTTTGTATTACCTGAAACTCCAAAATACTCAATCGAATAAAATTTTAATCACCATATAATGAAACAACGACATTATCATCAATTATGTTATTTGCAAGTATCTCAAAAACTCAAAAAAGGACTGGTGATGAAAGTTGACATCATTCAAAATTGCAATAATACACAGAATGTTCCATTAGAAAGACTATCGTGCCGCAGAAATTGAACGCGCTGCACCATATAATAGAATTTTTGTGTAAATTGCTCAGTCGGTCCACGCTGTATCTATTACGCAAACATGGCTTTTACAACAGAGTAATATACTATCAACCAAGTACATACGTAATACGTAATCAATTGATTTTCGTTGATAGATATACATTCTGTACCTGAGGCAAAACGTATTCCTAACGTTCGAATTGACTTAATTATTAGTTTTGACCTCTTAAAATTGAATACATTTGTGGACAAAATTGCGTTGTACCATTATACGGAAACAACAGTACGCACTTTACATCTGTCTGCATTAGCTTTTCTAGTGCAAACAGTGTTATTTATACAATACGAAAATCGAAATTACGAAACAAGAGGACTAGATTGCACGACAACGAGATTGAGTTATTGAGATTTCAATTGCTTCTTATTAACAAACAAACATACACATACATTTAACGACCATTAAAACTATTCAAGGCCGAGTAACTATTCGGACATGTAATTTGTTATAAATTGAACTCTGTTGGTGAGATAAAATTAACTTACTGCTTTATGCAAATTGACCAGTTCTTGTGGCTCGTTATATACGACCGGCCGCAAGAGACGCCCAGACAATTTTATACCAAAAATTGCTCCGGGATTGACTATTACGGCCCAAAATATTAAACAGCGCGCTAAATGTTATTAATCGTCGTATTTATCACAGCCGCCGTAACGATTTTTATTAATTTTATGTTTGCAGCAGCCAAATTTTAGATAAGTAATAATTGACAGTACTTTTATAGGGTATGATGTAACCTAAAAATACTTGCAATTTTTTCGTTAATATATTTACAAAAAGATCCAGACGTGGTCCTCCGAAATGTTGTTTACAATTAATTATAGTTTAGAAGAAAAGTCTGGCTCTCACATATTAGATAAATTAAAAATTATATCATTGAATATTTATAAACGAGTAATGCTGCTGTATGAGGTCACAAAAATAACAACAACAATATTTAGAAAATGTGGAAATCATGATAAATATATTTGTTATAACAATAAATTACTTGTTGTAATTTAACATTCGCTTTAATATTACTTTTAAACTTACAAGAACGTATTTATGCAATACTTTTGCATAGAAGCCTAACATTTGGTGGGAGTATCTCGTCCTATTTTTTTCAGTATTTCTCTGCCTAAAAATCACAATTTTTTTTAAATATTTTCCAGAATAATACATCCTAGAAAGTATGATTCTGTTTATTTGTAATAAAATTGCTTTCCTCCATGTAATACATATTTAGAGAATCGGATTTACAAGATCAGAACTTATCTTTTACATAAAACGTTGATTAAGTTCGTTATTTTTTCCATAATCCTCGTGTGATGGAAGATCGCCCTCCATCTCGATATAAAGTAATCAAACCCGCAATGGTCTTTCAACATAGCGGTAGTTTCTTCGTAAACTAAAAATAAATTGACGAATTCATTGATATTGATAATTGATAAATTGACGAGTAATTTGGGTAGGGGGAATGGGACTATACTGTGTTAAACAGAAAGGAGAACTGAAGGGACCTTCGCCAAGTTCTAGAAAGAGGACAAAAAGCGAATGATACCGCTAGATTTACGCGTATATACTGTTGTAATACAACGATTGACAAATTTCAGATGCATGTTTGCTTATATTTTGTTGGCATATAGGCAATTGTAAGTTCGTGAGGCGAAGCAGTGCACAAGCAATCCTCGTGACTTATGATCTGTGATTTACAGCTGAAACGAACAATAAGCGCTAAAGTAGCACCCACAAAAAAAAAATGAATCAGTAAACATGACCTTAAGAACCCTAACTGGATGACTCTGCATTTTTCTGACAGCCGCGTTAATCGATTCATCGATACGAAACGAGAAAATTAAAACGTCGACTGCGTTTCTTCTCTCTTTCTTTTACTCCTGTAACGTGTGCGCTTTCGCGTCGACATGCAGAAAGCCGAAGTAAAGAATCGTAAACAGAACGCCTCCATTAACTTTTTCATTTCTCTATTTCCTATGCATCGATTCGACTCAAAAAGTCCTCTCTTTTTTCTTGTTGCCGTTCTCTCGGTGCGTAGTGTGTCATTCAGGCTCATCACTAACACTCGTTCACGCAGAATTCATCGTCGCTTCCATGGCCCACCGATCGATCGGACGCCCTCCGAGAGGGTGACTTGACGTCGCCTCCGCCGAAAAGGGCGAAAAGTACGGAAGATGCGGAGACCTACACGCCAGAAAGGGGTAGGAGTCCATCGCGAGGTAACAATGGTGATACGCAGGAATCCCTGCTGGGACAAGCGCTGGAAGGTGGACCTGCAATACTTGCAAATGCGGTAAGTTCATAATCATGATTTTCGTTTAATATGTTTACTTAAGACAATCGAGAGACACCTACATATCAGCGTAAATGTTTTCTTACTTCAACAATAATACAATGGCATTAGATTGTACGTAACACATATGATGCTGTACAAAACATTTCTACCCTCCTAATCGTTTTAATCTTAGCAAATATCTACATAATAACACATTTACTCTTGTGAATGTCAATATTTTGGCAAGAGAAATATTTATTTCCAGAAAATCAAAAGAAAAGAAGAATTTTTTTTGTCAAACATTTTTGAAGTTTAATACAAAGTAACAAATGGGTTTACACTGAGGCATTGGTTCAAACGTAACATATGTCTCACTACTTTCTGTTGCAATGTTATCCTCGAGTATTTACTTAAGCAATGGTGTGAAAACAGAAAATATTTCTTTCGAAGTTAAAAAGAAAACAAGGACAAATACGGGAGTATTATTTAAAAAAAATGAACTTTTTTAGTGAACAAACTACGTGCTTTTAAATAAATATGATTGGCCAATACTAATTGTAAGAGTATACTTTTCGATAGTTTTTCGGATATATTGCAATGGAAAGGCTGCCGACAAGAAAGTTAAAGTTAACGGGACAGATACGTTATATATAACTCCCAATCGGTGCTGGCCTGGAGCCTGGACTTAGTCTCATTTTTCAGAAATCCGTATAATCTCCAATGATGCATTGTATAACATTGCACATTAACAGCTATTTGTAGATCTAGATGTATACATATTATTTTATTTATTTAATCCTGAAAAAACATATTTGTGTTAAATTTCTATCAGTTGACAGAAATAAATTCGACTTTTTCAAAATTATTTGAATTACTAGCAGTGCTAATATTTACAAATCTTCTAACAAAGAAGACATGTTTTTTGAAATTCCGTTTGAACAAAAGCTAGCTTCCTCATAGCATAGATGGTATCATTTAAGGCAAACGTAGAGCAAGGAGAGTGAAAAAATGCACTAGCCACGGACACGTTCCTGCGTATCCGGGTTCATCAGCGTGATTCCGAGAATATTTTAACTCCGCCTGATGTCGCTGCTGCTTCATAGCTAATGCTGTAACATTTCGAAACGTCGGGCTAGCTACATTCCTTGGCGCGCTCTAGTGCAAAGAGACCCACGCTTACCGTTTTAAAAGCAGCGATATATACCGGATAATGTTCTCCGACTCAACCGTCGAGTTTGGACTATCTACCATGAGATGGTGTGCGCACTTGTAAAGGATGTTCAAGCTGGCTTGCCGTTTCGAAATGTTACGGTATTAGCTGTGAGGCAACAGCGATGCAAGGTAGAATTAAAATACTCTTCGAATCGCGCTTATGACGAAAGCTAGGCAGAAACAAGTGTATTTATCCTCCCCTTATATAGCGTTTACCATAAAAGGTTCCATCAGTACTGTGATGAAAGAATTTTAATTATATTCCTGGTTTTGGTAACGCGCTCAAATAAATTGTTTCTAGAAACCTAAAATCTATTGATTTCACAGAAAGTTATTTTTTAAAGAAAAATCTAATTTCGAGAAAAGCAACCCTCTTGTTTTTTTTTTCTTTTTCTAAAAAAAGTGAAAAAGGGAACAGCTTTTTCTTGTCAATTCCATCGTCAAGCAAATCATTCCAAAAGGCAGAACCATAAATTACAAGCGCCTATTCATTTTTACACGCATTACATCGAAGACAAAACTTCTTCGTCCTGTCTTAAACAAGGCGGAAGTGTTAAAACCTAATTAAAGGAAAGGTAAAATGACGATGAAGTTGAAAATTTCAGAATTTTAAAATTAAATATTAAAATTAACATTAAAATATTATCCTTTGTGATAACTGGAGATGACAAAGGCAGGTGGAATTATTCCTTTTTTGCAGTGGCTAGACAGACTCGTCTCTATTCGTCTCATAAGAAGGCGTTCGTGTTGCCTATTGGTTTCCCCGAGAGTCCACAAAACACGAGTTTTTCTAGTCTCTGCAAAAGAATAATAATTTCATCTTTCTTCGACCTCTCTAGTGATAACACGTTTAGTAGGCGGCGATTTTATACGCTTTGTTGTAGGCAAGTGAAAAACGCGTTATCGCTAGTTTTTGTATCTTAATTGTATAAGTACAATCTTTTGCCTTCAATTTATTTAATGTCTTAGTCTTAGAAACTTTTCTATTAATCCAATTAATAGAAAAGTTCTTTCATCATCACATTGTAGAATATTAACACTTATATATAGCAATGCTTAAAAACACCTGAATTGGAGAAGGGCCAAAAAAGCCAATTACTTTAGAGATACCCACTTACTCTAAAAACTGAACACTTAAACGTAGTTTTAACAGAAATCTTTGTTCACGGCGTTTTACTATTGGGCATTCTCCCAAATTTACAGCTAAGCAGTGTTTTCCCACCTTGCGTACCGATTTCGCTTATTATTCGTATATATTGTAGTATTTAATTGATGTCTAACCGTGCCTCGCCGTTAAGCAAGCTGAGAATCAGAAGTAACGTACAAATATATAACACAAGCAACCATTTCGGAGTGTAGAACGAATGCTTAATTCACGTTCCCAGAAACTTATTTCCTTCAGCTAATTTTTCATATATTTGGTTTTAGAAAGGCAATAATTCTGAATCATCGCTGCAAGCGCAGTCTACAGGCGACGATAGTAGTAGCGACGCGCAGATGAGTGACCAAGAGAGAGATCCGATTACCCCAAAGACTGAACCTTCTGACTATCCTTTGATGGATGAACACCATCCATTTAGTGCGAATGGTGGCCTTATGGACCAAGGAAGGTCGCCGTTTCCGCTATTAAATTTACCTGGTAATGTTCCTTTTTTATATCTCGTTGGATGCTAATATCTCAATGATGATATGGCTTGCTACGCTATGTTACAAGTTTTATGTAATCGTAAATTGTATGCGCAATATGATTTCTCGTAGCGATCCAGTAAAAATATAAATCAATCACTAACCAACTCTTCTTCATTCTATCACTAGTTAGATATGAGTAGTATGAAAATGATATAATACAGATTACGTTCTTTAGCGATTTGTATTATCTACAATCAAACCATTTAAAGATACACGCAAATAACCAAGAAAGAAAGCAAATATTGCAAATTGCAGATAGAGTTATTATTAGAACGCAACAAATCGATGGCCTAGCGGTAGCGTCACTGCGCTGGGTTAACCCAAATAAATGTGCGCGTTATTTAAAACAAAAAAAAAAAAAAACAAGAGGATTTATAAAAACGCAAACATAACATTCTGGTTTATACAGTGGTCTCTTTGCGTTGGCTACTGAAACGTAATTGTCGTTAATAGCTTTTATATCTGCTGCAACTTTTGGATTTTGGATTGTGTGAAATCGCATTTAACTTAGCTTTACTGCATCTGATTCTTTAACGTCCAGTTGTAAAATTACTATTTTGATATCTGCAAAATGTTTAAAATAATAGAATGATGCTTCTAACCATGCATCGTGCAAGAATCGGTTACGGTTGGAACGAAATAGCCGAATACGTTTCAGTGATTAAAAAAAGAAGAAAACCGCTTTTGTCTGTGCTACTAGTTGATCTACATTTGGATAACATTTTCGTATATTGGCCGCTACAAGGTGCAAACCATGAAGCAGACATGTGCCGCAAATTCGGTTGAACAGCATTGAATAATTGGCCTGTACGAAACATAATCGCGACAGCTTCACTAACATTCGCTTTGGTGAAGTTTCAAAGTAGTACAGTTTTCTGACTAATACATTATGAACAGCTTCGTCAGTATATCTTTGCTATCGTTTACACGTTAGCAAGTAAGGGTATGACGATCCTTCCAAGATCGTCGTCCGTGATACAATCGAGATGATGGAATTTACTTTCATCGCACACTAAACACATGATTTCTTTAGCATCACATATTAAGTCTAGAAATTAACATAAAGACGTGTTCACCATGTTAGCAGACAAGTTGGACGCATTTCTACGCATTTTCGATATATTTCATGCTTTCCAACATCTACCAATTTCGCACTGCGACACGTTTTGCGCATAGTACACAGTACAGATGTTCGAGAAGTACCGACATGTAACGAAGCATCTTTGTATGCGCCTAACCTCTCGCAGTTAAACAACACTGGAAGGCAAGCGAGAATGTTGCGCTCTGGTTATTATGCACCAGTTCTATTATTGTTCTACAACCTTAATTATTCAGCATTACGTCACACGAAGCACAACCTACATTTTTATCGAATGTATGTTTTACTTTGAGTTTATTAAAATGTTGGTATTTTTTTTAAAGTACCTTGGCAAAAACCGTAATATTTGTTAATAAAAAATAGAAAGTGATAATTTTTAAATAAACCTCGAATATTCACAATTGCTAAGTGCGCGAATGATTGAATAAATCCGGTAACAATTTTTATTATTTTTATTATTAAAATTTTACCTGATTAATTCAATCATTCGCGAAATCATTACCGAAAAGTGGATTATGATGTCATATATCCATTGTACTCTATACGTTTATAATGCACCTAGCATAGATCCATATACAAGTAGCACTGGTTGTGAGGCAAGTTCGCTAAATACCAATCATCACCACGTTAATATTTTGATAAGTAACACCCATGCGTTAAATTCGTTTGAACTTTTTCTCTTAAAGAATTTGGGTTTCCGGGTTGAAGCCGCGCCGTAATTGCATGAGAATATCGACGTTCCGCACTGCATGATTACAAGAACTCTTCGTACAGCAGCAAGGCAACATTGTCCACAGCAGTCCGGAAGAAATTCTATGCAATTGAGGGCGAAACGTCGCCATCCGCATGCAATAGCAATGCGGTTTCAACCCGGCAAGGCAACATCTTAAGAAAACATCGGTCGCGGAAGTCTAGAACACAATGTTTAGCTTTCTCTGTATACCCTTTTGTTATTGTTCGTTTATTGTCTTTGTTTAGAATTAAAAAAAAAATGAGTAAACGATTGTAGGAAAAGGATTAAATTGTATGCTTAGATACAAAATTAAATGGAATTGTCATCGTCAGCGTGTATCGTTTTGCGTGTTATTGAGACGGTTTCGTTTGTCTAAGGTTGGTGGGTTAGCGCAAAATTTTGCGTCAAAATTGTATAAATTGAATAAATTTAAAAAATAACTTATAATTTGTTCAAAATGATGGTCGCTTTCCACAAATGCACAAACGAAATATGCATTCAATTCAAAAAAATATAGGTTGCGTTTCGTGTTTGAATTAATATTAAATAATTAAGAATGTCTATTGCAGTAATAATTTTACTTGCTCAGAATTTGCAATATTTGCTTTCTTTCTTTGTTATTTGCGTGTATCAGTTTAAGTGGTTCACCCTGTATATCTATCATTACGTAAATGTATAATTGCAGATAGTTCGGCAATGGCTAAATATACATTAATTGAAAACCGCACTGTAATAAATAAATAATGTTAGAAATACGCCGTAATCGCTTTAGTAGTAAACAACTTTTTCTTAAATGCTAAATTTTCTACACATGTACACATGGACGACTGGCAAATGACGAGGTAGTATCGGCAGTATAAATAAGCCTGATTGTCGTACAAGTTTACCGCAACCGTTCAGGTTTACTTTTATGTCATTGTACACACACACCGTAAATTTTTCAATTCGCCAAATGTTGTTTGGTACGGGAACTACTGTTATTTGTATAAATAGTCTTTGGATGTTTAAGGCGGATATCACATTATATATGCACTTCCCAAATTTAAATTTTTTAATTCTCAAGGAATAGGTATTTCTGTTCAATATTTGCGGCATGAGCGTTGATAATTGGAAAGAACTGTTGAAAACTATGGCAGAAATGACGTCAAGAGTTATGCCATTACTGAAATCGGTAATTTTCTTGTTGAACTTACCCAATTAATTCTTTTTAACGAATAAATGGCATTAACAAGTATTGCTTGTGATTTGAAGCAAATTATAAAAGTTTAATCGGTCTACCTCACGTTGGTTATAACAAATTTGTTTTTGTTTCATTAGATTGTAATGGATCTCATTAAATTTTATCCTTAAATCAGATGTATGTATATAAAATAATATAAATGTAATAACTTAAATTTTACTTTATATAATCTGTTGAGATTTTATAAGGCCCCTCTAATTCATAAATCATAAACCGTTAGCTGCAGCAAAAGAAATTAAATGTACTTGGGCATACACTTCACACTACATACTAGTTTGACTCATAGATAAATACCCAGCAAATAAATCATTTGGAATACCTCATATTTTCTCAGAAGTTGAAGTTTTTTTTTTTATTATGCAAATATATAATACTTTAAGTGGTAAGATTTTTAAACAATACAAGCAAAGTTGATGAAGTTAAATTGGAAATTTTTATATCTCAAAACGAGTAGCAAGACCGAAGGTAAGCCAATTTTTAAAATATTTCCGGGAATCAAATCTGCAAATTGTAGGTAACAACATAGATATTACCGGCAATATAATTGAAAGGCGCATACACACAGGAAAGAATGAAATATGTTTTTATGACGTTTGCGTACGTCTAATTTTCGGGAAATGATAGAATCTTCATCATCTATAGATTTGATGTCGAATCCAATTTTCACTATTTGATCGAGAAACGCTTGGTGAACAAATAAATTATACGCCTGGACTTACAATTCGTGCTGGTTTTCGAAAATTGTCCGAGATTTAATCCCGCCGCTCTAAAAATTTCATTTAGGGCGGTAATATGTCCCGGCCGCAGCTGTCATTGCTTTCCGCGGGTTGTATATTTTGAACCATTATAATAATATTGGACGATTAAAATAGCTGGTGTTAGCTGAATATTTACTTCCATTAATATGTGTAAAGTTAGTATCTGTGACAAAGAAAACTAGAAAATTTCGAAATTTTAGAAATATTTCGTTTCTCGTGTACGTCTTCTACTCTGAGAATTTTCCAGGCTATTACGATAACTAAAGCCTAAAAAGATAATTCCTTTTCTGATCATTCTAAAGAAAAAGTTTTCAAATTCTGTACAATATAAGAACAAATGTTCATTTATACAGAGTGTTCAGTCTCTACTGCGCAAGGTACAAGTTTGATTTTCTGTTGAATTGAACACCCGGTACACTATTGCGTTTTTCATGCATTTCTTCATTTCATGGCAACCTTGTGTAAGATACTGCTATATTCACATTAGTTCTAGAAATACGCCCTGAATATCTGTTTTTTTTTTTTTTTTTTTGTAAATATCTTTCTATGCCTAATATGTGTCCTTTAATAAATTAGATATGAAGCTATGCGAACAAGTTTGTAAAATATGTAAATGTTATTTTTATGTGAACCTCTATAATTTGCTCGAAGTAACTATCACTTTCGTACATACGCTGTCTAATAAATCCATCAGCACGTATAAATAACAAAAATAGCAAAAATAAGTAATCAAATGTTGATTAGTGTCCAACACAGAATGAATACATTTACTTAAAGCATCGCATACTAAGTTCCACCGGCGTTAGAAAATATAATAAGAGCGTACTGAAAATTGCTCAAAGACTTCCGCAATTTCGTTAAATAATAATATTGATGAAGAACTTTCTGGACGAATTTCATTAGCCAAATGCTTAATGTAACGTAATGTCCACGATTACACGAAATAATGCTCCTGATATTGTAAATGTTTAATAAAAAATACCGTGGGCCGTAAGCCAGTTGTTAAGAATGCGTTCGGTACAATAGCACCAAGCAAATGAAAATGCAAATTTAAAATACAAATAATTTAAATTTTACAGTTTATTTTTAGCACTTTATGCATTTTAACATTATCTGCTTGGCTTCATTAAAAAACGACAAGTTTTTAACATAGATGATATACACTGTGTACATAAAGTAAGGAATAAATTCGATTAAAATTCAGGGCATTTTCTTTCGGAAAAATGCTCAGACACGTGTATTATTTTTTTTAACGCGCATTTTTTGAGATAAAGTTCAAATATACAGAGTGTCTCAAAATTGACATACGACACCCAAGTTAAAATTTTGAAATGAGAACCTCCATTTTTTTGTTGCATTTGTGGTTTCTACGTAAGAATATTTTTCATGTGGCATACCCTATGTATGGCATACCCATTCAGCTGTTTTCGAAGAAATGGCGTTTAAGAAGATACTACTACTACGAAGTAGCACTTTCCAACAGATGGATTGGAAGGCGTGGATCAATTGAATAGCCCTTTCTATTTAGCTCTCAACCTTTTGGATTATCTTTGGGGGATCATCTCAAAAATTTTGTGTACAAAACTAAACGTGAATCGCTTGACGACTTAAAAATTAGGAGAGAATCTGCTGACATTTTTAAATGCCGTTTCTTCGAAAACAGCTGAACGTCGATGTACGTGAAAATGGAAGCTTCATGAAAAATACTCAGAATTTTACGTAGAAACCATAAATGCAACAACAAATGGGGGCTCTCATTTGAAAATTTCAACTTAGGAGTCGTATCTCAATTTTGGGACATTCTGTACATTTGAATTTTATCTCAAAAAACGCGCGTTAAAAAGGGATAATACACGTGTCCGAGCATTTTTCCGAAAGAAAATGTCCTGAATTTTAATCGAATTTATTCCTTACTTTATGTACACAGTGTATAAAAGAAATTATCAGTTTCAACAATTTCTCCATCAGACCCTCGGAAAATACATAGAACGTTCCGCTCCAAAAATGAAACATGGCAACGATGCTGATAACCAAACTTGTCGATGTTTTGCCGAAAACTCAAAGAAATACTCAATCGATTAAAATTTGGATCACCACTAATAGGGAATATTCAAATATGAAAATTCAGACGAATTCAAAGTAGGCATCTAAAACCGAAATAATATACCGATTGTTCCATTTAAAAAACAAACTTGCATCGTGCGCTGCGGAGCTGAATACCTACAGTATAATGTTTACGTTGCCCCGAATATTTTTTTATTTGATAACTTTTTCTCTAAATTACTCCGCCAATTATTAAAATTATCCACCCGCGTAAAAGACGGACGCGTTAATGAAATCGGTGTTAATGTAGCGGCATATCTGAAGAGTGCAATTTTGCCATGATAACGGTACAGCCATTTTCAAATCGGTGTATATATAAACGCATTTCTTTTTTTTTCAGAAATGTTTAAACGTGTATATTTTTAATTTTGCTTGTATTAAGTAACATATTAGTCAATATACACAGACATCGTATTTAGGTTATATTTTTTCCGTAGTGTACCTAGCAAAAAAAATCGAAGCTAGAAAATGGCCTAAATAGAGAACTTTTCTTAAATAAACTTTGGCCGAAATCTAATAACACTAAACCTTTTTTTTAAGTTAACCCTGATTTATAGTTATTATATTAAAACAATTCTATTAGTGAGAGATAATTAGAAGCAATTCCTGCAACTGATTTTTGGCGTCTAGAAGAGACACTAACGAACATTTCTGCTATATATCGTTTCTAATTTTCTTGGGTAAGAGCTCTCAATATATTTTTTTTTTAATTGAACATTATAATATTTAATTAACTCCTAAACATTAATAGTTCATATTTAAAATATATGACTTCTAATAAATGCAAATTGCTTGTTCAAACTTGAACATTTTTATTTGGGCACTCTCTAACTGGCCTTTTCGTTTCCTCCAAGCGTTAAAAATCATCTTGAATAAATACACGAAATGCATTTTTGCCAAAATCGCATGTAGAAGAACTCAAAAATCATTTCCTTCGTCCCGCTTTTACTTTAGAGCTTGTCATGTCATAACCCTATATACAACCTTCCGAAAAAAAAAAAAATCAAATGGATTGATAAGAATATACTGTTGCGATTATGTGCAGATAACCTATACCTGAACTGTAATGCGTAGTTATACAGCAGAAGCAATGTAAGCATGTATGGAAGGAGATTCAAATGCCATGCATAACAGTATTTTTTTAACAAACGCAAACTAACTACTAATTTATTTAATTTAGTTTCTTTATGCGGTGACTTAGAATACTTTAACTTACAGAGACTTACAATGTTCCGCCTTCTTTTACAAAAGTAGCTGAGTAGCTTCACAAGAAAAAAGGGGATGTGTATGGCAGTACTACAAAACTGCAAATTCCCTCAAATATTCGATTTGGTAACGAACCGAATGTTTGTATCCGAGTGTTTAAATATTTTTGGGATATAACGTTCCAACCGGCTTCTATCGTATTACTGAGTTGTACAGTGTCGTGATACTGTTGGTCATCACCGTCTGGGCATCTCGCAATCTTGTTTCAAAATTTTCTCGAAATAAGGATAGCCGTAATTCCGAGATCGTAACAAACGTTTCTGGTTCGTTTTTCGCAAACGGACTAATGTTAATTATGTAGAATAATGATTGCGCACTCAAAATTTCACATTATTTGTACAACTTTTAAGATGCCAGAATAAACTTGTTTCTTCATTTTGGTTTTAAAATAAAATTTACTGAAAAAATACATTCATCCTATATTTCTAGCGAATAGTTTTGTTTTGTTTATCTTATTACGTAAAATTTCGTATTGCTGAACAGGAATTTCGAGGTTTTCCTTTCATAATCACACACATACATTGATTGTAGTGCAGTTCTACAGTAATGATACGATAAATATTTTGTCGTCGTGTTATTATATTTTTTTGTTTGCTCAATTATTAATTGTGGTAACCGCATAATTTTAAAACATGTTGACCTCATCTTCGTCATTAACTTATTAAATTCCTTTTCTAATGTTCGATTCAAATCTCAAACTGCAACAAATTCAGTGTAGGTTACCAGTTTAGTAACCACGCCGTGGTCACTAAATGATGGAAAAACTTTGGTTAATGCTATGCGAATTTCGTAAGAAAGAGTGAAAATTCGGCAACACCTAACCGCGGCCATTATCTTCGGTTTATAATAAGTAAGTTAAATGTTTAATTACCGATTAGAACGTTAATCTTCAATTAATTGATATAACAACAGAATTAATTGAAATATATATGCAGAAAATATAATTTTCAACAGAGTAATTACCGACTAATAATAAATAAATGATATGTTCAAACAAAGATGATATTGAACAAGAAGTATCCTAGAAGTTTGATTTTTATGATTTGAAGCTAGTTTGAAGAATATGTCGAATAACTTGCACAACAGTATTTGCGAAAACACTAAAATGTGTTATATTATAATATTAATGAGGATTGTATAAACCAGTTTTAGGAGATGATCTGAATAAATTTGAGTACGCATCAGACTTTAGTCGGTTGTTTAGGTGATTAGGGAACACTTTGTCTTCGACGCGCCACTTACACACTTTACAATTTGCATGACGATATTCAACTCCTTTCTCCAGCAAATCGAGACGTTTGCCATTAATTGCCTAAAGGTTACAGATATAATGTGATAAATTAATTCAATAATTCCGATATATCTTTCTTGGATTACCGCTCTTAATTAAACGTATTAAGCGGAAATGTGAGTGAATTAATGTTGTAAACTTTAGAATTTGTTCTGTAATTTGAAAGAAAGGACTAACGTTTTTCTATTCACAAAAATACAAAAATATTTGCACTAATACCATATATATTGCGTGTCTAGTTAGAGCGTGGCTGAAAGATAATTACGTTGTATACGTAACGTTGCATAATGTAAGATTATACTCAAATATACAGGATATTCAATTTCCGCAGCACATGACACAAGTTTGTTTCTTTTTTTGTAATGAAACACCCTGTTTATTATTAACGCCTTTAATTCGCATCAACTTTCACCAATACTTTTGATACCCACCTATTTTACCCATTTGAAATTTTTGCGAAATGCTTCTGTTTCTTTAACGGCCGATTTCTTTTCATTTACTCTATTGTAAACAGTTGCTAACACACGAACAAATGTGCCAGGAGTTTCACACGATTCACCTTTTGTCTCTTTCGGTGTTAAACCATAAGCGTTTAATCACCGCTCGAAACTCAATTTTTTGCATTTTTCTACGTAAACAAAAATTCTTTGCTTAAATTGGAAGTAAAAAATGAAACCGTTTGATGGGTAAAACAGAGACTTTGACAGCTTTCTGATGACTAGGATCCTTACATTTGAGGTAATATGAGCACCATCTCTTAGATTTTCTAAAGGCTTCTTGAACTATCCTTCTAAATGTGTAAAAACGGCTAACAGGCATTTTATGCTATACTACATATATAATAGTTGACTAACTGTTGGACAAACAACGCGGACAAGGAACACTATACAGTTAAACATTACGAATAACTAGAAAATTATGGATTGTGGGACACGAATAAGCTAAAGCAATTGCTCAAGCGATAACATAATGAAAACCTCTGTCATTTTGTTTGAGAATATTATCGAGGAATTTACTAACAATAGTTAGTGCGACTATTGATAGCAAAAAATATCGATGTTCAACACTAGTTAAAAATGCAGCTAAAGGAATTATCAAAATATACGAATTAAAAAAAGGAAATACCCTCATATTCGTTTGCTTAGATCACATTGTGCCTTAACAAAAATCCATAAAACATACAACATCCAATAAATATATTGTGCATCATCGTTAACTAAGATTAGTATGGTGCTTGAAGTTTTGATGCCGCTTATTGTTTATTACTGAACGCATGACCTTCACTATTTTACCCATTTTGTACTTTACATGTAGAAACTGTCGTCTTGTATAATCTGAAAGATGTCTCCTATGACCCAATTCATTTGTCAATTGTAAGATAGAATAATCTAACGTGATATACTTTAATACATTTTAATTATAGCGTATAAAAATAGAAGACGGTCAGTTTACTACTTTTTCTTATAGTATATATGCAATCATGAAAAAGCCATTACGTTTTGTGTCACCGTTTTCCCTCACAGAATATAAGACGACTATATACGCACATTCAATCGACTTTATTGAACAACTCTATCCTCTCTCCTCCTCTCATTTATCCTTCCGAATCTCATCACATACGTCTTTACGACCCATCCACGATTGCTTTATGGCACTTTGATGACCGTGCGTTCATTTTATTATTATAGGATTGCCCGGTTTACTGCCAGGACCGTCGTCGATGCATGGCGGGGCGGACAACTTTGGAGGTAAGTTGTTGTACGATTACGACATAAACATAATCTCCTGAAAAATAAAGGTACACATTAGTTAGCGCGGATATATTACAGCGAAATCTATTTATTACGCCCTGCGGATTTAGTAAGCGTACGTGGTTTATACGCGACGTCTTATTAAATTCCGAAATGTTGCTTTCACCTTTAAATACCAGTATTCAAATCGTCTGCCCATAAGTAAATAAAATAATCTGTTTCCATTATTTTGATCATATTCGATAGAAGCGCAACTTAAAATATCATTCCTTTTATTTACACCGTAGTAAACACGTATATGTCTTTTCCAAGGAGAAATTGAAGAAATTTAGACAGGTGGTTCTTCGACTCGTTTACTTTGCCGTTTCGATACGTTGTATGAAATAAAAGCACTCATAATTTCATTATTTCTCGGTTTCAAAGTTCCTTTTTACATCTTTGTACAAAACTAATGCGGTCACTTGCCTAATTACAAGTATATTGGTACTCTTATCATTCAATGTACCCTGGATTAATTCCTTTTTCTTATAAAAATAATTGAGAATATATGATTCTTACAGACAAGTATTTAAAATTTCATAATAGTCATGCTATAAAATGTTAAAGTTGAAATGACAAAAACGTTCATCAAAGTAAAATGATGAAAATATGTAAATATTGAAATTGATCATTAGTGAAGAGATTGAAACGAGTTATAGATAAAAAGTAAATTCAACCTTCTTCCAAATTCATTTTAATTTTTATTTCTGTTACTCAAGAATTTTCAATTCTTCACCAGCGATTTCAACATTGAAAAATTTCCACTATTTTACTTTAATAAAAGCCAATTTTTCAACTTTAAGATTTTGTAGCATTACTACAATGAAATGCTCCACCATATTTATTGTTAAATATTTCTTCATATCATTGAATGTTATTAATTCTTTTGGATGATGGTAGCACATCCGGACCAATTCCGGTGTAAATAAATATAAAATTTGTTTTATATAAGAGAGAATTTTGTATTTCATTTTGACATCCTTTTAGGTGGAGGAGAGTATCGATAAATTTCTAACTGAATAAAACGAAATGCAATGGTTCGCGATTAAAGGATATTAGGCCATGAATAATGACTTTCCTACTATCGGCTACATAAGTCGATCATTATTACCCTGATTGGAGAGACGCAAGTGCCACTTACGTGTTATTTGCCTAGGTTATCCTTGACAGTGGAATGTAATGAAACTTTACGCCCTTGAGACGTAAAGTAATACATGGAATAAGTACCACTAGAGGTGGAATAGAGGCATTTCTCTTGAAACGTTTTAACTAGGACTCAGGTAGCGTCCGCATAGAGTAGTGCGAAATCAGTGTAACGCGAAATTATAATATTAACTGATATGTATTGCTTAATATAATTAATATCAGGAGATGAAATTGGGTTAGGCTGTATTAGTTTTTAAACTAGTTACATTGTTGCTCTATGTGAACGCAGCTTAAATGTCCGGAGCAATACAGAATTATCGTTTGGTATAAAAGAAACACGTTATGGAAGGACTACGTGAAACGTCAACTGTATCAGGTAACCTTCACAATATTTGATTTAGCGTTTCATTGTCACGGCGCGAATTTAAAATTAATTAAAAAAACCATAAGTAATACTAGTATTTGCGAAGACGGACGAAAGAAAGCGCGCGCTTAAGCTTTTTTCCGTCATGCTTACAAGATCACGGAGCATTAACTACTTGTGTTAATGTTAACTACTTAGTATTATTAATACTAAGAACATACGATTGATCAACGTTTAGTGGCAGAGTCGAAATGTTAGAAAATTAACTTTCAGCTTGAGATGTTCCGCTGTGTTTGTTAGAACACCTAAGATGAGTTCGAAAAAATGTTGGACGAAGCAGTCAATTAACAACAAAGTGAAGACTCAAATTTGTTCTGTTCATATCTCGTAATGATTTATTGGTACATAATCAGAGAGCGGAATCGCACGTTGCAATTAAAGTAACGCCGATATTGAACGGAACTTCCCAAATGTCTTATACGTTAGAGCCGTGTTTTGGATTCTGCGATCGAGTATTTTTTGGAGTTCGATTTCTTTTATCTACTTACATTGCATAAGATGGCCATCGAAATTGTTGCCATGCTAGATTCGTATTATTTCATTTGTTTTTAGTGGA
The DNA here is from genome assembly GCA_020654165.1 of Oryctes rhinoceros. Classification (NCBI taxonomy): domain Eukaryota; kingdom Metazoa; phylum Arthropoda; class Insecta; order Coleoptera; family Scarabaeidae; genus Oryctes; species Oryctes rhinoceros. The sequence continues at coordinate 3,748,979 of JAIOKQ010000018.1, read as the reverse complement.
ATGCCCTGTATATTCTTCCGTAAACCGATATAGATGCTGGAATTTGTTTTAAAAATATTTTCCGAAAATGCATCTTTTAATGAATTAAATATGAAACTCTACTGAAAAGTTTTTGCTAAAATCGTTAAAATTCCTCTTAGTTTTCAAGTGATATACGCTGTAAAATGTATCTTGTGGGCGCCTCTCGGGGCCTATTAAATGATCTTTTGAAGATAACCCAGTAAAAGAGAAATGTTTCACTAACAACGTCAGGGTGGACCTGCATCTTTCCATGGAGATGATTTTAAGATATTTGGAAACTAATGATTAAATATTTCCGTTTCTCGGCAGCCTCTCCTCAATAGCTTACTTAAATCCTTTTCTCCTTGTATAATGAAACCACACTCGCAATTGTTTACGGTTACGGTAATAATTTTCATGTGATCTGAATGAAATTATTAAACCGTTCGCTAACTTTATACTTAACACCCTCAAGGAGTCAGGTACTTCAGAAAGAAGAAAAAGAAAAAATGCACTTTATATTTGGAAACATTTTGGCAATTTAATCCTCATCTTGCTCAAAAACGAAAACGCTGACGCTGACATTTAGGTATAAGTAAGTTTATCACTAACCAGTTATATAACTGGGTACATGAAATCTTGCTACATCAATTTATTTTTTTTTTTAATTAGAAACCATAACCCAAAATATGTTAACAATAACCGAACCCAAAACAATAATAAAGAAAAATATTTGCATATCTTGGTATTTTGTCTGCCCATGCATACTTGAACAAATCAGTTACTTGCAAGCAACAAGCAACTACATTCAATGGGGCCCACTATACTTAAAGACAGTTAGAAAAAAATTAAAATCCTTTTTATTCTGTTTACTAGTCCTATAACATTGGGATTTTACTAGTATCTACAAACTGAAAGATGTATCTAAAGGTGTATCGGAAACATTGATGAAAACATTTTAATATTTACCCAATTTAATTTAGAGGAATGGTTCGTCTTAATATATTTTTTAATAAATTGGGAAATATTTTTGTTTGTGTTCTTACATGTTTTTAAAAGCATAGTTACAGATAAATATTACATTGTTTCGTCTCAAATTGGCACAAAAAGATACATTTAATTGGATAGGGAATGTTTTATGGTAACTTTATATAATTGATGCCTTTCTTCATTTAAAAACCTAATAAGAAAACATTGCGTAATCGTTGATACCGAATTTGAAAATATTTGTATTGGAATTAAAAAAAGAAAGTCTCGTGTTATTCGAGACATTTAATGTCTTTCTAACCTTTTTTGAACCTGATAATTAATATAAGACAAAGCATTGTAAAGAAAGAAATAACTAGTGTTTTCTTTCTTTCTATCGATCACTGAGATCAGCTAAAAATCTATTGAAACTTCTATCCCGTTCGTTTACATTAGTGTAATGTAAGTTACATACCTCACGCACGCAAGTCTTCTGAATCTCAAGGAAACAGAATTAGACGCTCGCTACCTTTGCTTTTATTTATAGTAAGGCAGTGAAACAAAATTCTTCTCATCAATAATTAATATTGAGAATGATTGTTTATAAAGCATCGCCTATTAGTTCTAACTTATTTCAAAGATGTTAAGGTGAATTACGCTTTCTTCAATGTACAAAAAAATAATAGATTTTATGCTTGATTTACTTGCAAAGTCAATTTTAATTACGTAGTTCAACTTATTAGAAGCACCTGTTTTTTGGTTCCATCCGGTATGTTGGTATAATGTATAATTTTTAAAGTCAAAAAATCTGTTACACAGTCAATTTTAAAGGTCTTATTTGTAGTGTAACATTCAAGCTTATGACGTAGAATGCAGAACTTGAGCGGTAATATTAACTCAGATGCAATTTATTAACAAAAAAATAACTGCACATCGCAGAAGCTTCTTTGCTTTTTGAAAAATAATTTAATTTTTGATAATTATTATAAAAATTTTGTAGAATGTAATTCTAAAATGAACAATAATAATTTTAGTTTATTTCAATATGCTTTTATTGCGTAAAAAAATGAATTGCCTTTCTGTATTTTAAACCAATTCACAATAAAAAATCAGTACTAAAGTGTTAAACCTAGCAGCAAACGTACTTAGCAAAGATACTTCCCTAGTTATCAAAAGTACTTTTTATTGGAAAATGGCCTATTTTATTCTCCTAAATATGTTTTTTTTTTTTGTAGTTTTATCAGACTTTCTTCATTACTTATTCATTTTACATAGTTTCCATAAAAAATAAAAAATTTAGTTTTCTCGACAATACGTTTTGCAATTGATTTTTTGTTAATCGTATACTAAAGTAACCTATATCTTAGCATCGATATATTACCGATTAGAAAAATGCAGATTTGATTTAAAGAATGCGCAAAAAATAGTTTTCCCCGAGAAAAAGACAAAGTCAAAGGGGATTATTCCTGGCGAACAAAGGGGCCGGATACACAATAATCGTCTTATTTTCAATTGAAAGTTCACTAAGAAGTACCAAAGTAAAAGCAGGTGAATTATCATGATTGCAATTTTCATGAACTGTTTCATCACACACATTCGAACGTTTTCTTCAGATTGCTTCACACCGACCGTATACAATTTCCAAGCAACATCCCTTACTGATCGTACGACTTGATGGCAAAATCTCGTAATACACTACGCCATCACTATTGCAGTCAAAAAATCTTCACATCCGAGTTCGGTCCTGGCCCTTTAGGAAGTTTCCATTGGAACGATTAGGCCTTAGTTTTGACATTTCACTCGTATACCAATGTTATATTATCGTTCATTCGGCACTGCTTTTAATCAAAACTCAACAATTTTGGAATCAATTTTGCTGCCAAAACATCCGACAAAATTATTTGGTGTAAGCCAGATGATATGCCAGTATCATGAGCAACTTCTCTGGTATTGATTCCGCGTTTGCCTACAATAATTTTCTTCACTTGTTTGACGTTATCGTCGTCGTCGTCGTCGTCGTTTATGTGCTAGGATCTCCTGACCGGTAGTCATTTTCAACGTTTCCACATACCCGTTGAAAACATTACGACCACTTGTAAAGGTTTGTTTGTTATTGGTATTGTTATTACATGGCTTGGCCTGATGCCAGTGGCTAGTTACCCCGGATAGAAAATTTATTGTTTATTTTATTCATGAAAGATCCACCAAAATCAACATTGGAAAAAAAAAACAAAAAGAAACACGAACTGTTTTGGGTTTTCATATTTTTATGAATTACGAAAATAATACTCAAATTTTCATTAGACTACTAAAAACTATTGAACAGGTTGAAAAAGTAATGGTCGTTTCTTAAATAATTAGAACCAGCTAGTAGCCATATTGAACATTCAAAATTATTGTCAATAAGTTTATTATACACTCCGCCAAAAAAGTATCGCATAATTTAGTGTTGAATCATAAAAGTATCGCATAAACTTTGTTTGTAGCACAAAGTTGTAAATATACTTTAATGCGCTCTAAGATATAATTTCTATGATTGTTTAAATAAAATACAGGCCTAATAAAAACAAGAACTCATACTTGAGATTTCTATTAAAACAAGAAATTATAATTTTGGAAAGAAAAATGTCATAACAGTAGCTTTTAATACTGAGTATTGCCACCTCTGGCTCTTATGACCGCTCGCATACGGTTTGGCAGAGATTCGATTAACCTCCGTATATCAGCCTGATCCAAATTCTCCCACTCGTCACGGAGAGCATTTTCTAGTCCATGCAGGTCCGCTGGGGCAACATTTTGGGTTCGTATCCGTCTGTGAAGGAGGTCCCACACGTGCAAAACTGGAATACCAACATCGTTAAGATATTCCTGGATGATGATTGCAACATGCGGTCGTGCATTACAGTGCATTAACATGAATTCGTTTCCTATAATTGGCGCATATGGTACTACATGTTCTTCTAAAATGTCTGTTATATTCCTGTGGGCAGTCAGTGTACCTCTGTCTACTGGTACTAACTCTGTACGACCTGTTAAACAGATACCTCCCCAAACCATAATAGAGCCACCAGCGAAATTAGGTCTAGGTCTGACATTACACTGCGAATAGCGCTCACCGTCTCGTCTGTACACTGAGATACGCCTATCTGAGGTGTAAAGACCAAATCTTGACTCATCTGTGAAGAGTATATTGCCCGGTCATTAATGTTCCAATTTACATGTTCTCTGGCAAACCTTAAGCGAGCCGCTCGGTGGTTCCTAGTGAGACGAGGGGCTGTTACGGCTACTCTAGCTCTTAATCCACTCTGTCGTAACCTATTCCGAATAGTTTGAGTACTCACACGAGTATTTCTGACTCTAGCCAAGTCGTTCTGCAATTGTCTCGCAGTTACATGTCTTCGACGTAATGCTTGTAGTAGTAAATAGCGGGCATCTTGGCGAGTAGAACATCTTGGACCTGGTACAGGTCTTCTACTGTAATTGCCTGTTTCCCTATATCTGGCTACGGTTCTAGAAACACTTGACTGGTTGATGTTCACCAAATTAGCAACGTATGCTTGAGATCGTCCATCTTCGATTAAAGCAACTATAGCAGCCACTTGTTCCGAAGTTAAATTGCTAATTTTAGTTTTAAAAGCGTTGGTACAGAACTCTGACTTCGCACTTTAAAATTGGTCCGTATAGGAAGACTTTCGATAAACAACTGAACAAACCTTACACATATGCACTTTTCTAAATGTGTTCTTTTAGAAAAAAAAGGAAAGAAGCTATGTTCCATGATTTTGTTAGTGTTTTTATAGTTCACATACACGAGGCAGACTTTTTGTGAACGTATAAAGATATCTTGGTTTATAAATGCCCTTTTTTAATTTATGCGATACTTTTTTGGCGGAGTGTATTTAGATAAACTGACCACTATCATCATCACTTCTCTGGAGTACGCAAAGGTGAACAGAAATTCTCAAAATCACCAAAGCTAGTAACATTAACAATGGCGGGAAGTCTATAATCACTACAAAATGTCTCGTACTAACTTGCTTTGGATAACAAGATATTAGGAGGCCTATTTACGGTCGCCATTTCAGCAAATCAATCGGGTGTTTAATCACGATTTTATTCGTGAATTAAAACGAACGAATAGTAGTTGTCGACTAAATGTTACTAGTGACTAGTAACGAATAATATTTTTCCAAGGTGTGCATTAATGACAATTAAACCAAAAAAGCAAACACAAATGTGGCAACGAAATTTATACAACCCACGGAATTTTAATATTCCCGGTATTTATCAAGCCACGTACATGATCACCATAATGCTATTTTGATCTTATCGACGAGTCCGCAATGGCATCAGTACAATCAAGTATGATGTCCACTAGAATACTTCTAAAAGAATTTAATATTAGATTGATAGGAATATCCTTCAGGATTACGTCAACTATATTATATTAAGAGTATATAGCCAAGATTTTCGATAGATCTCCAGATAAAAATATAGTCGCCATAAATAAGTAGAGAGAAATTAGATTGCCTTCACATGAAAATGTCAAATGTATAAAATATAGAAAACGTAGGAAACATTTTCCCTTTTCCAAGAATAAAGCCAGCGGAGAAAATTCTTTCAGGTAGTTTTTGTGGTCAGCAACAATATAAAATTTACAGAAGAGATGCCATCTGGAAAATGACGAGAAATGGACGGGTAAAGATTAAAGCAGCGCTATATTTGGCTTTAGGTCGCAGCGTAAAAGTGAGACAGGAATGAAAGAATAAGAAGCTAAAGGATTTATGCGTGTGCGTACCAAATAAGCTTTTTTATCCATTAGATATCGATTTTGTTTATGTGGGGACCAGAAGAAACAGTAGAAAGTAGCGTGAGACCGGTGGCGTTTAATAATAACTTGGAGGTACCAATGAAATATGTTCTTCGTTGGGAAAAATGGGTGCGGAAAATCATATGTAGATGAAAAGATAATTGCGCTTTTTTCATAAAGTTGGCACGAATCTGTTTTTTATGCATTTGTACGGATATACCACGAACGTATTAGAGCTATATCGGTAGCTACGGTATTCAGAGCATTTGCATTACAAAAATACATCATACAATGGTTCTCTCTGTCATTATGAAGTTATATCTGGGCAATTTGGAAATATATACTCAAAAAAATTGAAACGCTTATATACACGGCATCGGCACTCTGATTTTGATGTAACTTCTGGAAAAGAACGTAGAAAATTCAAAATTCAAAAGTTGGCGCATTGCTTATATTTAGGTATTTAAGTAATAACGGTTGCGATGTAAACTTGTACATATTAATATCGATAGTTTTCACCCGCAAGATAACTTTGTATGGATATTTAATATGAATCTATTGGGTTTATTGTTGAAACTAAAAAAACTTATTGTTAGCTTGTTTTTAGTGAAATGTTGATGGTTGAAACGCTTGAAAGATTGCTTCAGATTAATCAAGTAATTCAACGTTTCGTGGTAAACATTAAAAATCATTAACTGGACGCGGAACATTTAACTCAGTGACCTGGTCTCGTACGACACATGCTGGCGAAAGAAGGAAGGTAACTTGCTATTTTTAAAGTAAACAAATTTTAATGCAGAACTTGAGCGGAGGAACGCAAAGTTCTTATATGATGATATGTGATTCGAAGGGAGGATTCCATTTGTATTTTTTGAAGTAAACATATTTTAAGAATCAATGTTTCTTTTCATTTCATTTTTTCAAGAGAGAGTTCCGCTAGTCACTAACCGCAATGTTTATAAAAGTGAAACTATGATTAGAAAACAAAAATCTAGTCTATGGAGTGAAGTTAGGGCGTTTAATTGATAATCACAAATCATGGGATTTTTCTTTTCTGCAGCTCTTCTGAATTCGAAGTAGAATAAATTTATTTAAAAATATTGCAATCATTAACATAAGGCAAACAGTACGAATAATTACAAACATCAGGCAGATCATTTATGACCAGAGAGAGAGTAGTGGGCCCAAATTGTTTCCCTACGTAAATAAAATCAATCGCAACAAACGTATTGAGCCCTCTTACACAGATATAGTTTATATTGGATTCTTTTTCTTTATAATTCATACATTTTTGCTATGTGCAATATTAAGAAGATAAATGTCACTGTTTCAGCGACAAAATTGGTGATCAGTTATACGTTTGCGGTTTAACGTATGCGAAACTACAGAAATCACAACTTAGCAAAACCCAGCTACGTTATTTGTTATGAAAAATACTATGTTAAATATTTCTTTTTATTTATTCATATATCAATATCAAACTAAATGTGTTTTACTGAATAGTAAACATCTTCCTTTTAATCGTAATCAAGTTCAATAAAGGTGAAAATGTGACAATGATGACGTGGTTAGAGGGCATTATAATAGGCAAATAGCTCGTACAAAAATTATTCTCAATATTTTTAACTAAATCAAAGGAGGAGAGAATTCAAAGAACTTGTTGAAAAAAATAGAGCAAAAAGAATAGATTTTTGCGAAACAATATTTAATGTGTTAAATTAAAAGGAATTTCAATTACGTATTTTAAAGACGCGGGATTGGTAGGTTTAGTGTACAAAACTTGAATAAACGAAAAGAATCTATTAGGTTACTTTCAAGATCGTCTTATTTATCGATATGAAATATAAGGACACTTAATAGCATAAAGTGTATAACTAGGTACTTCGTTTTCCTTTAGTTATTCAAGTTGGATAAAAATAGTTGGAGTTTGCAAAAATAAAGTTTTGATTATTATATATTAAAGCATTCATTTTTGAAGAATATAAAAGAAGGGAAGAAATCCCTATTAGTTACACCTAAAATTAATATGTAGTTTGCAAAGAGCAACTAAATCGCCGCCTCTAATAAACTTACTATAATACGCAGTAATTTGACAATTATTTTCGGAAAAAGTATTCAGTTATATCAGCAGATCTACCAAAAAATCGATAGGATTGCTATCTAAATCTATCTTCATAGCTTTGTTGTACACTGTGTGACTATTGTTTCCGTATTAGATTCAACTTTACTTTCGCAACAAATTTTCTTAGATTTAACAAGTTTCGTGTACGCTGGTAAGCTAAATATCCCGATACAAAACACAAAAATAACTTATAGTAGATTCATTGAACTAAATGTAACGGATTTGCAGAATGGTTATTTTATTTGCCTTAAAATATGATCAATGTAGGATGATGAATGAGCAAGGTAGGAGAATTTTGCAGCGACTAGGCGGACCTGCGTTTTGTCGACTTTCAGGGAAACCGGTACGTAATATGAACACCTTTCATGAGTCGAATATCTCTCTCCTCTTAACTGATAAGTTATCAACAAAGAGTAATAAGCTAGATTTTCGCCTGCGACTGTGTACAAATCCAATCACAACCGCATAACTGGTTGCCTACCATGTCGATAATGCAATAGCAATTATTTCTGTAATTTTACACTTATGTGTAACAACAAAGGAGAGCCCAGTAATCACAATATATAAATCCATGAAGCTGTGAGAGAAGGATATCATAGCCAACTCTGCCAAAGGCTTTCGCGAAATCCTTGTAGTATACTACATAAATGCCTTTTGAAGCTATCTTAGTAGTAATTTAGCCTTTTTCAGTAAAATATGAAAAGTTGAGAAATTAATATGTATTAGCTTCCATTAATGAAATGTGGCAATATGCGATTTCCTTGGCGTTCCCAACGAAATTAAATATTAGAGAAAAAAGGTACTAAAAAGAGATATCATTCTACGAAGTAGTGATTAGCACGTCGGAGAAGGGAACCGGAAATTTCTTTAATGTTTATTGAGTATGAAAAGAACATATTCTTTTACTGGAGCATTTGTAATTGAACTACCTTTAGTAAGTTTTCACTAGTTTTAAAGCAAACTTAGGTACAATAAAATTATTCCAATGTTGTAATGAAAATTACTCTTTAGCGATACCTCAGCTTTCTAAAATTACGTGAATTTTCAACCCAAAATCGTTCTCGCAACTATCTTGAAAGGTTTCTTTTCTATGCAGTATCGTTTAACTGTCATTTTTGAGAGTATTAACGAATAGGTTTCTTGTTGGGTCATTTTCATTAGTTACTACGAGATGGAGAGACGTTAGAAGGGAAAATCGTACTACTGCGCAAAAACGGTATTGATCATTGCTTCAATTACTCTACCATTCATTAAAATTCTGTGATCGTATCGCTCGGAGTTGGAAACTGTTTCAAATGTTTTTTTCCGTTTCATTAGCAATTCCTTCGTTATTCCTTTTTCGTCCGTTCGGTAGTTGAATCTAGACCTTCGTCTTCAATTAGCCTTCGTTCGTTAATTCGACCGTACGCGGACAAGCTGAAGAAGACGAAGAAGAAAGAGCAGAGCAGTGGGCAGCGAAATCCGGGCGCGCAAGCTGAAGTTCCGGATCCGATAATCCTCTTATCTATCGTGCTCCGCTACCACTACCACCCCCCTATCCTCTCCCTCGCTTCCCCAAATTTGAACGTATACCTAAACCTAACGTCCATTCAGACATTGCACGTCCAGAGGACATATTCACTCTTTCTCTGTTTCGAAGAGTATAAATCAATAGATTGGATGCGTCAGTTAAACTGGCGCTATTTCCAAGACGATGAAACAAGACAGAGATGGAATGATCCATGAAAGTTGTACGAACGAAAGAGAACAACTAGGCCACACTAAGCGTCTTTCCGTCGTACATATTTACCTAATACTGAACGATATCTCTTCCTGCTTGGCATTCACCGTCCTTAGGTCCCCCTTTAACCGTGTTCACGATCAATTGCGGGCCGGGCATAGGCTCGTTAAAACTGTTTACTAGGGCGCAGCAATTACGGACCTCGAAAGCCAATCACTAGAGCCTCAAGTAAGGTCCGGAGATGACGAGAATTTCCTCTTCGCTTATTGAAATTCGAACGCAGAATTACTTAGTGGAATATTTCGATATGTATTATTAATGAAACTCGAATGCATTAGCGAGAACCGTATTCAAAATTAGAACCGCAATAAACTGCTGCTTCATCCAGGTACCTTCCGCAAAGTAAATTGCACCAAACAGTTTTTTTACGGGGCCGTTTAAAAAGAAAATACCAAATGGCTCGTATGCCTCCAGAATTGACGATAGGCAGAGTTGTTAGAAAGCGACTAGGGAGCATTCAATGTTTAGTTTTTTAACGTTTTGTAACGTTCAGCTTTGTATCAAAGTGCCGCATCAAAGTTCACTGTCCTATTTTAGAAATTTTAGGTCTATTTTTCGTTTGTAAGTTTAATATATTTTATAGCATATGCAATCTTGGCTTCATACTTACCCGTTAAACATTCTATCGTTTTATTCCAGTAGTTTTTCGTTAAGAATGTCAAACATTGTCTTAGAGTAAGCCAATATCTTCACGGTCAATGCACCATTTGCTCTCTGGAATTTGATTTGAAGAGCAAATATAGTTTTGAACGATACCTAAAAAATACGAGGCATATTGGATACTAAACAGGTATTTTCCAGGAATGGCTTATAAATGTTTTATGTAGAGTTTTTCTCAGTGCCAATATTCCGTTGCATAGATTACCGGATCAAATCTCTGAAAAAATATACGGAGTAAGATATTCGCCATCTTTCGATAAATAGAAAGTATTACGCACCTAAGCAATTCGATAAATGATAACATATTACACTAGCCAACAAATTTCAACTTTTGATTTTGCCATAAAATAATATATACTAGTTTCAATAGAAAACATATAAACATTTATTTTAATAAAAGGTCGAAGGTCAAGTTAGCTCGATTTTTTTAATATTTCAATGAAAAAGTTCTTTAGATCAATTCATTATTTAATGTATATTTCAAATTGTTGTAATTAGAAATGTGAAGTAGTACTGCTCCGTCTCTTATGAACAATATCTACAGCATCTCTTCTTAACATCCAACAGTAATCTGCTAACATAACAGGATTTCATTTCCGCTCATACCGTTTTCCCATTCCCATGATGTCTTGGTGGGAGCGCTCACCGTGTTCATCCCTAACGTCGCCCATATTTTCCGGACAAAAATTCAAGTAAGAATGTAGAATGTGCACTTTAAGGGACATATTACAGCCAGCAGCGTGAAATGCTTGTAACATATCCATTACTAAAACTTGTCAACTTTTTTTCCAAGAAATTCGTGAAAACTTGTACCAAGATCTTTTTTCCTTCGCTGTTAATTTGGTTTCAAAGATTTCATCATTTACTATGTCTCGTATCTGAAGTCCGACAAAAATGCCTTCTTCCAGTTTCCTTTGTGTTAATTTTGGAAACTTTTCACGAAGGTATCTAAAACCTTCAGTTTCTGGATCCAGTGCCTTTACAAAGCTTTTCATGAGCCCAAGTTTCACGTGGACAGGCGGTGTTATGATCTTTTCTTTTTCTACTAAAGGCTGATGTTGTACATTGTCTTTTCCTGCTATGAACTGTTGTTGTAGTGGCTACTCTTGCTTATGGCAATGTTTTTCCCTGTCACGGCTGTCCCAAAGACATAGAAAGCAACAGCATTTGGTGTAATCAGATTACATACCCAAAATAATCGCAATTACTTTAAAATCTGCACAAATATTCCAGGAATAGTCTTTGTACTTTATCCATTCTAATAAAATTTTCAGATTTTCGTAAGTTTCTTTCATAGAAACAGCATGACCTGTCGGAATAGAAGGATAATGTTTTCCATTATGCAACAAAACTGCTTTTAGGCTGGTCTTTGCTGAGTCTATGAATAATCTCCAAGAACTGGGATCATGATGTATTGCAAAAGCTTCAGAAAATTTATAAACGTTATTGCAGTGGACCAGATTACCGGCCATACGGTAATCTAACATAAGCCAATGTTGCTGCTTTTCGAATCATTTTTACTTTATATATGCTGTTCAATTTCATCAGTTACTAACTTGGGATAAAAACCTTGTTGATCAGTGTTATTAAGAAATAAGATTGCGTGTTACTCCAAACTATTTCTATTTCTACTATTTCTTTCTCATTCTGCAGGCGTAATGTTAAAAAGAATGAACGAATTTAAGAAACGTTCCCTAATATGTTACGCTTAACATAACGTCGTTCACGAAAAAATTATACCTTAAATTTATCCACGCTGGTGCATATATCCGATCGTCATTTAACCAACGTCGTTACTCTGCTAATCATCTAAAATAAAATCTAACAAGGACATAATCAAACTGAATCTTTATAATAATTGTGGAAATGATAAAGTATGAAACTAACATTTAAATGGAACCTGTTCAACCATGACAGAAAGGTTGCATTTTAAGTAGACGCAAGTGAGCCAAAATTTCTATATTAACATTTATACTATTTATTCGTGGCGAAAGCTTTTAGTGTATCTCAAAAATTATTTTGAAAACTGAAACAACGGCGAAATTTTCTGAGAAATTGGAGGGAACTTAGTTAATACGTTAAATAGGAAATGCTATAAAACGTATTACCAAACAACAATGCTCCGTATTTTTATGGTAGCGAGTCAATCTTAATTGTTGTTGGTGCTTTGTAAATGCAAGCCAAAGCAGGTAAAAGTGATGTCGAGAGGAATAACAAGTAAAACGTAAACGCTGCCCTCCTTAAATGTGTTCCTTCCAGATATAAATACTTACTTCCTTCTTTCTTATAAAATTTAATCAATTATCTATTATCTACTATATATCGATAAAAAGTACTGATACTATACATGTGCAGAAACATTTCCGATGCCAACCTTATTGTAAGAATTATTTATGTTTGCGATAACTAACATTTAAATGCGCCTGCTTGTATAATTTATTTAATTATTAACATTTAAAGATGTCACGTGAAAATTGCAGAAATATAGAATTATCTATATTCGTAGATCTAATCGTAAATCCATAACGAAGGATAAAAATTCCCAATAAGCAAAAAATACCTAAGAAACGATCTATTGAAGAACGTTTTGGACTTAAAAAATAAACGGAAAGCCAACACCAAAAGGGAGGTATATGGAAAAAGAAAAGATCTACGGGTATAGGCGCATGGAGCGAAGCAGCTCGAGATGAAAAGTGGAAAAGGAGAAACGGCAAAACCATCGCAAACACACCCACATACGCCTTGCTGAGAGATAGGCCGAATAATTTCTCCCAAGTTGAGACCATAAGTCGATAGCAGCGCTTGCTATATGCCCTTAAGCTGAATTGATTTGTAACAGATGATGCCGAACAGAGTTACACATTCGACATGTTTTTCTAAGCGTTCCGAGTAAACTTTTGCTTTAGGAGAATACATAAATTCTTCTTGCAATTTATCGTAGCCGATAAAGCCTGGACCGGGATTTGAGAAGAAAGAGTGCCGCGTAAGGGAAGACTAACATCTAACAGGAACGCTACGCAATTCAGATATAGTACGGATCGATAGTAACCCTATCACTAAACGCACGATACTGGTCTAATTAAAGCCTCACTCGCAGTTTTCATAGTAACGGTTGTTTAAGTATACAACTTGAAACAAAAGTTTAAAACGGGTTTAATATTTCGAAAACTGTTTCGTACTTGTAATGCTAATTTGGCCTAACATTTCTCTACCACTGAGCAGTAGGTACAGCGGTGCGCGTGAGAGGTTTTCAGTCTTTTCCTGTACTCTTACTAACACTAGGACCAAAAGCATTGGTCACGATATGTATTTTTTAACTACAACGTTTGTGATGGAGAACAAGAAAGAAAACGGGAAACGTTCTATTTAATTGTTTACAGAAGTTATTCTTATCTGTTAAGACTATTACTAAACATATTAGGTTAGAACATTTAATTTATTATATTTCAGGCTTTATTGTTTTACTGTTTTACTGTTTACTTATTGTTGAACTTCACTAACATCAATTTAAAAACGACTAATAATGCATTATCATTAGCATTAATGGTGTTAGAAGATTCCTGTTGATTTTTGACCTTTGTAAGTTGTAAGACCGAAATGGTTTCCAAAATGTATTTATTTTACAATATACAATATACACTCCGCCAAAAAAGTATCGCATAATTTAGTTTTGTTTCATAAAAGTATCGCATAATCTTCGTTTGTAGCATAAAGTTGTAAATATACTGTAACGCGCTCTAAGATATAATTTCTATGATTGTTTAAATAAAATACAGGTCAAATAAAAACAAGAACTCATACTTGAGATTTTTATTAAAACGAGAAATTATAATTTTGGAAAGAAAAATGTCATAACAGTAGCTTTTAATACTGAGTATTGCCACCTCTGGCTCTTATGACCGCTCGCATACGGTTTGGCAGAGATTCGATTAACCTCCGTATATAAGCTTGATCCAAATTCTCCCACTCGTCACGGAGAGCATTTTCAGGTCCATGCAGGTCCGCTGGGGCAACATTTTGGGTTCATGTCCGGACTTACCGCAGGCCAATCTAAAACTGGAATACCAACATCGTTAAGGTATTCCTGGACGATTATTGCAACATGCGGTCGTGCATTATCGTGCATTAACATGAACTCGTTTCCTACAATTGGCGCATATGGTACTACATGTTCTTCTAAAATGTCCGTTATATACATGTGGGCAGTCAGTGTACCTCTGTCTGCTGGTGCTAACTCTGTACGACCTGTTAAACAGATGCCTCCTCAAACCATAATACAGCCACCAGCGAAATTAGGTCTAGGTCTGACATTACACTGCGAATAGCGCTCACCGTCTCGTCTGTACACTGAGATACGCCTATCTGAGGTGTAAAGACCAAATCTTGACTCATCTGTGAAGAGTATATTGGCCCAGTCATTAATGTTCCAATTTACATGTTCTCTGGCAAACCTTAAGCGAGCCACTCAGTGGTTCCTAGTGAGACGAGGGGCTGTTACAGCTACTCTAGCTCTTAATCCACTCTGTCGTAACCTGTTCCGAATAGTTTGAGTACTCACACGAGTATTTCTGACTTTAGCCAAGTCGTTCTGCAATTGTCTCGCAGTTACATGTCTTCGACGTAATGTTTGTAGTAGTAAATAGCGGGCATCTTGGCGAGTAGAACATCTTGGACGACCTGGTACAGGTCTTCTACTGTAATTGCCTGTTTCCCTATATCTGGCTACGGCTCTAGAAACACTTGACTGATTGATGTTCATCAAATTAGCAACGTATGCTTGAGATCGTCCATCTTCGATTAAAGCACTATAGCAGCCACTTGTTCTGAAGTTAGATTGCTCATTTTAGTTTTAAAAGCGTCGGTACAGAACTCTGACTTCGCACTTTAAAATTTGTCCGTATAGGAAGACTTTCAATAAACAACTGAACAAACCGTACACATATGCATTTTTCTAAATGTGTTCTTTAAAAAAAAAAAAAAAGTAAAAAAGCTATGTTCCATGATTTTGTTAGTGTTTTTATAGTTCGCATACACGAGGCAAACTTTTTGTGAACGTATAAAAATATCTTGGTTTATAAATGCCCTTTTTTAGTTTATGCGATACTTTTTTGGCGGAGTGTATATCGTGGTATTTCTAGTAAGGCATAGATTATTGCTCAAAACAAAAAAAAAATTAGTGGTTACTTGCATATTTATATGTAATGCGATACTCTATTGTGCGGTAGTATCTGACAAATTTGCAATTTTTATGTTTTTACGTAGGATGCTGGTATACCTACGTGCCATAGAAAATAATCCGTCCCAGTGTCTAAGTTTCTCTGCCATTAAAACGTAATCGACAAACACTATTTCCTGCATCGACCATAAATACCGACCCACGCCTAAATACCATTTTCATCATGCCACGCCATATTCCAATTTCGGCGGCAATTTAAATGTTTATTAGAATATAAAAGTACATTAATTTTCTTTTCGACGTAAAAGGGGAAGGGTTACTGGTAAGCGGGTGGGTTCCTATGATGTACCGGTTTGAAAGTATATAATGTACGCGGGCGATACGGTAGCCGTATTCATTTGTCATTAGGAATGTGACTGTTTATTTAACAGGAAAAGATGCTAATTTCTTTCATCGCTTAAATATAATTTTTTGTTAACATTTGGATTCTTACAATAACGGAACCGTTATTTATTGATCCTTGACAATTGCATCTATCTAAAATCATACAGGATGAGTCGATGGTTCGGCAAGTTAATTTATTTTTTAACCAATGATAAAATTCACAAAATCAACTGATTCAAAAAAAATTCTTGTAAAAAATAAAGGAAAACGGAAATAATTCGTTGTAACCGAACAAATTATCAAAAATTCGTTTAACACATTTTACAATTTTCTAATCAACACAGCACGTAATGTTACGTACGAAAATTAATAAGAATTTAATGCTTAAAATTAAAAAGAAATAAGTGTATTTACACATAGCATCTTTAATAAAGATTCTTTTTTCACGTTGAAAAACAACGAGGATGAAAATGACTTTTTCAATTATATTACAATATTAGTATCGCAAGAAATAAAGAGTGCTTAAGAATAATTACAAAATCTTCAGCCTTGTTCTCCGAAAACGATTTCAGGCAAAGAATTTCGGATAAAATAAGAATTTTGTTAATTATAAATTTAAGTCAAATACGAAACGGTAGAATAGTGAAAGATTAACTATACAAGCGATGGCATTACATTGCGTGTAACCGTCTCGTTCTAACATGACATGTACATGAGTGGCGCGGATATTCTGCCGAGTCTATATATGTTGTAACTGGCGTTTGGTATCAAAGAAATTTACTGTAACTTCGTAACTATCAATTTTAAATCGCGCCTAAGATTCATTTTTGAAGTCAATCATTAGGATTGATTGTTACATTAAACAAATTTAACTTCAGCGGGCGGTATCAATAAAAAGAAAACATAAGACGAATTGTTAAAAAAAGATATTTTTAAGCATTTTTTTCAAGATATCATGAAAACGTTATCAGACACTTCAGAAACTTATTTCTATAAATATCTGCAATCTTTGGCCTTTTTTGTAATTTCTTAGTTATTTCGCAATCAGTAAAGGAAGTGCAACCATTGAGCTGAAATTGAATACAGTCTCACAAACGACGTATTATTTATCACACCCGTCACTTAAAGCCATTTCCTCCTGATGAAAAAGAGAAAATGGGTACCTAATGGCACATTTAAGAAAATTAAGCTTTGACCCTTTCTCCTTTTGAAGGTTCAACAGTTTTTTAATACGCTGTGCAAAGTTTTGAAAAAGTTGAAGGCTATACGGTTAACAATTCCCCATTTTTTTAGTTCAATGGTACATGCTAGTTTTAGTAAACTTCCAAGTTTTCCGAATGCTCGCAGTTCATTCGTACTGATATAACAGATTAAATTTAGAGTAGTTCAACGAAAACGAACGAATGAAACGAAAAGTACGAAATGTAATCGTTGCAACAGTATGAGCGAAGTAATACGACTCGCTGCTTAAAATTTACCTCGCAAAATTCCGGTCCAAAAACACAATAACGGCCCAGTTGATAATTGGAGTTGTGGGAAATCGAGAAATCCGTATGGAGGCTAGCGTCACAGGCGGCCGTGCGGCGACGTTGGTAAATAGAGGTGACACAGAAAGAGACAGAGTAGGCCCGGAGTCCGAGAAACATCAAATAAAATAGCAGAAATCGATAACGTTTGAGGAAGATAGAGGAGGATGGAACTGAGAGCACGGCAAACTCGGAGAAATTAAATCTCATTTTCTGACGACTTTATAACTACGATGCGGAAAGCAGAGTAGCAAGAGGATACGCTGGAATGGGTTAGTCGAGAGGGATTGAGAAAAATTGATAAAATCGGAAGAATGAAAATCGAAATTTAATTTCGTAGCGCAGAATGCTAACAATGATAGGAAAACCTAGAGTGAAAGATTGTTCAGCGTGTTATTTACAATGAAAATGACGTTTCAAGTGTAAGAATTGTAGTGGTAACGATAGAATTAGGAATATTACTATATATTGAAATTCAGGTTGCACTAAACATATGTATGGTTATCAACGATAGAATATAGAAAATAATATGTTGTTGTAGGCTTCCGCGGTCGTTGTTTTCTTTTAAAGGACACGCAGCGGCCTAGAAGAACCTTCATATAATTGACAGCGAGACGTCGGCGTTCTTATGAAATTACGACGCCGTTTCAACCAGGAAACCCAAATTTCTTTATAGAAGATAATGCTGAATTAAATGGGTATCTGCTACCCTTATTTACCATCAGTGAGGAGATATTTTTGTGTCTACCTTTAGGCCCATCTGTAACGATCTACACATTGCTTTGTAGAATTTTTCAAGAACAAATTCTTTTAAAACTTAATCCAACATATTCGGTTTGAATTAAACTTGCATTCCTAATATTAAACAATGGTAAGCAATAAGCATAAGCTCCAAAGCAATATTTTGGCCTTCTTTTTGCTACGAAACAGTATTAGTGGCTTAGAGACTGTTAAAAATTGTGCATTTTAGAGAAAATTGTTCAAATTATTGCATCGTTACCAACGGATCCTTAGAAATCGCTGGGTCAATCACTACTCCTAAAAGATTGTCCAAAAAGCTTATTTGTTCTTGTTGCAGGATCCATCTTGCGTCATTCCACAAACGTTCAATAGACTTTTTGTTTTAACTGCGTAAAGGCCAACCCACAACTGTGATCATATTATTAAGCAGGCCGATCTATTACTTACTACTAACAGCTGTGGCTTTCGGCTTGTTGTCGTACTGAAATTCCCAAATAATCGCCCTAATCTGACGTCATAATTTTTAAAATGTCATTGCATTGTCAGTCATGAATTTCTCGATTATGTTTTTGTTAATTATACAGTTCATGCATCTGTTCCGCGAGATTTAATCTTACTTGAAATTTTTTACATTGTTGCTAATTATATGACGCCAAATAATTTATTAAATAGGAGAAAGCACCAGTTAATATCTCTGCGCTGAAATATGCTTTTTACCATCTAAATTCTAATATTCTTTCTTCAAATAATTCATTTCAATAAAGAAGTATTCGTAGGATGATTCGCTGTGCATTTCGAAAAATGTTTCATTAATATTTTCTCGTTCATAGAAATTAAATGAATAAATAATTTTAAAGCACTATCACACTAAGACCTTTTACCAGTGTGCGAAAATCGAAATCAGTAGAACGGTAGCTTGGAAAGGTATCGGGAGTTAATCGCGTTTCTAATTAATATTGGTGAATTCTGAAGCTACCTTTCGCTTTAAAAAAAAAACAATCGACAACGTATTCAACTCTGGTTCCGAAGCAGCAGCAATACCATAAAAATGTTAATTTCATTCAAATATGCTCAACCGATAAAAAGAAACAGGTCTTTAGTTTTATGCTTGCCATTAAAATAACAGTAGCGGAGTACTAAGAAAATCGTGGTTCCATTTCTAAAGTTCCAAAGTTCAGTCGGTAATGCGGTACCTTCACGTTACCGATAAACTGTATTCGTGTTCGGACGTCATTACTTTCTCTCTATTACGATATATGTTCGATAACGGTTCCCGTTGTTACTGTTGTTTCCCGGTATATTTTAAGAAATTACAATCTGCCCTCCTTGTTTTTTTCTCGTCATAAACGGAGTTCTTTCTTTTTGGGGATACGCCCATGGTAGTTTATCGAAGGGAGCACGAATGCATGTCAGGAAGGATATAATAAATCGGAACGACTTGCGATTCGACGTAGAAACCATTAGCAAACTGAGAGAGTTAAAAGTGTCATTATTGCTTTGCTTTGGGGTTTACTGTAATATTTCGCAACGGATATAATTCGGGCGAAAGGGTTATTATTTTTAACGGAAATATGTATTGCGGCGGAATTGAAAAATTGTAATGCCTGCTTTTTCAATATTACGACGATTTGGTGCTATTACATCGAAATTATTTTGAACACAGGAACGTTTTTGGCACGGAATATAAAAGCAATCGATAGAAGGTGTAGGGTGAGGTTTATTACGTACATACGACAGCGAAGTCTTAAAATATCCCCCGTCCTACTCTCTCCTCCTAACTTTTGGACGTCGAAGGTAAACGTTTTTAGCGGGAAAAAAACAAGTGAATTTTTATTTTTTACGAAATAACTATCGGTATTACCAGCGACTCAGTTCGATTTCTGATGGCGCCGGAAGTGATACTAATTTTCCTACGTTAATACATTAACGTAGGTTAATGGTAAAAGGTCTTAGTTTCTATTCAAACTTGGCTAGAAAAACGCCCCTGGTTATGCCAAATTTATCTGAAAGGCTTGTTGTTAGTCAATGCAGTGTAAATTGTCCTTATTTTTTTATCGTTTAGTTCTCCTTTTTCCTATTTTCTCTCATTGTCCTTGTTATCTTCCCTTTATTTTTCGATGTTTCGTAAACCAGTTATTCTAACAAATTTTATTGGAATTATTTTTGTTCAGATTTATCTGTTTTTGGTAGATAATATGATGATAATTTCCATTTTTATTTATTGGTTTCTAGATGGCCCTCACACGAATCATGTAAATAGAATTGGCTTGATTTTAGTATTTAGTCAATCTGACAACAACTATCACTGGGCGAGCGTAAATAGCGCACCAACCATCCGGTTCATATTGTTGTTTACTCGTAATTATTAGCTATATATACATTATATATTTTCCACGAGAATTTGCGGCTAGTAAGTGATGAACACGGTGAATCATCGCGAGATTTAGGCTATGGAAAAACCTTTGTGAAAAGGTGGAAAAACTGTAGTGCGTTAACAGTCGTATCAAAACATTTCTTGATATTGAAAGGAATCATCCCACGATCATGCATCTTTGCAGCGCAACTAAGCGCTTAGCATATAATCATAGGAATTCCAATATTTTGTATCATCTTCGCGCCAAATGCTGATTTGTCAGAAGCTTCGAGTGGAGCTAAGGCAGCAACATCTAGAGTTTGCAACTTATGGCTACTTGCGGTAATCGAAAATCCATCACCGCGAACCCAAATTTCCGCCGATGAAAGATCTTACGATCATCAAACGTGAACAATGCATCGTATTTTATTCGCCCATCCATTTTGTACGTATTTCATGTAAATTGTAGACTTTAATGAAGCCATTAGACAAATTTTCTAAACTATCATGAATTATACTGCATTTGTTGAAGAATGTAACGGACTATATCCTGCTGCTTCTACTTAATTGGAGTGATCTTTTAAAGATCCTTGCTGTTTTGTTCTTTTTCCTAGTGAATGGAATTTCTGCGATTTTCGTGTGTCAACCCTTAAAAATGTTTTGTAGATTTTCGCATTTTTAGACAAATTCTCTTGAAAAATAGGCGATAGAAAAATTCAGTGCACATATCAATTCTTCACATTCATGAAAACTAAAAGAATACTTAATGTGATGTCGATAGTTATTAACTCGGCTGTACTTCTAATTAAAATCAAGATAATCTTTTTGACGTTTAATAATAGGTTTCGAAAGCTACTCGTCCTTTATTCTAACGAAGACGAAATCTAAATGACGAACTGCACTAATAAGAACTCAATTTTAACTAATGGCGAAAGAAATAAATAGTAATACCGAACAAAACATTTATTTTTATAATAGTGCACAACACGAAGAAACAAAAGTCTACTAAAAATAACAATATACGAACTGGTTAAAATAGTTGTTTAAGTTCTAGCAATTGCACGATTCCTTACTGTGTCTTTTAAACGAATTAAATAAACTGGTAGGTAACCTATTGTAAAGAACAGATAGTTTCGTTATGCAGTATTAAAGTTGCGAGAAGCATTATTTTTAGTAATATTTAGACAAAAAGCATTGAACTTCAAACGTACAATAGATATAAAATTAGCATGATAAAAGGTTTTCATGATGACTTGTGCAAGGATCTCGATGAAAAATAAATCTTGGCTAACTTTCTACATAAACAATGAACATGATCTTTCGATTTAAAATTGCGACTACCAAATCCAACACTGCGCCGTTACTATTAAGTAATAAGTTGTTAGGAAAGAGCGATAAATTGAAAGCGATGGACTTAGGATTAGCAAATATCCAATTTATGTGACCAACACAATCGAAAGGCTGGTATGTATATTTCAGTGCTAGAAAAGAGATCACCGCAGATATATTTCCATTGAACTTACTAAGCTTTTAAAAATTATTAAAAAATTATTAGGAAATTTATCATGCTTAAAGCAATATAATTGGATGTATTCCATTCAAACAATAAATAATAAAAAAAATAATTACAAATTTTTGAGTCAGTTTAGTTTTATTCCTTCCTCATATTTAAGACGACTAAAATGGTCAAGGAATTACTGACGGGGGCCCAATCTTCATTTAAAAGTTCACTACGGAACGCATTCAATACAATGGCTTATCCCCACTTCCGTATCATTTTCAACCTTCTACATGCCTGATTTTTGCACTTCAACAATGAATTCGCCGGTTTTTCGCGTTACTTACACAATCTTCATCCGCACCTATCCTGCATTACGTGTTGGAGCGGCAAAACGCGTTGCGTTACAAGAAACCGTTTAGATCTAACAGATTACTAGAAATCCTATTGCAATGACTTTCTTAATGGAAAATATAATTGTAATTTAGTAAGGTATACTCATTACATGTAACGGGGCGATTAGTCATTAAGTAGGCAATTCGTATTCCCCAAAAACTTGCATGCATACGAAACGAGTAACCTTTAGCCTTTTTTATAAATGCTTAATATGTTTATCTAAATCATCATATTGCCAAATATTCGTTGGTACCGTGTTCTTTAAACGTTGATACTTGCTATGCAATTTCACAATTAATTAAATGGTGTATGTACCATATACAATAACAATATGCCCTAAAATAATAAACAAAAAATAACGTGTAAGTAATAATTCTGTTGAGCTGTACTAAATTCGCATTCGATCATAGAAAGTGCGGACGGTTGTAATGTTGCAATTGTTGTAATTGTAAATGTTGTAATTTGAATTCCTGTATTAATTCGCATTTCCAGACCAACATGAACAAAGACGAATATTTACTTAATGAAACGGTTAACTTCCATTCTATTAGCGCTTTAGGAACATGGCAAAAAATCGATAAGAAATGTATAATTAGTGGGTCACATACATACATACATATTTATGCAATCTATGTAGGCGTACCAAATAATTTCGCGTTTGAAACAGAGATATTACGCTATTCAATAAACTGTTACTTGTTTGTTTAACAGTTACGGCTTCTTTTTTCTTGAACTAACATGATCCGCCGCAATCCTCCATTCCATTAATTTGCAATCACCTTAGGCATTTAATAGTATTTACAGGTTCCTTTTATGTTACTTTTGGAAAATTCCATTTATTCTAGGTCTTAAAAGGACGTAAACCTCAATCGTAATTCGCCTATCGGAAAGCGTGTGCTATATGTAATTTAAGTTCGAAACAACTGCAATATTATTGCAATTATCTAAATTTTTCATTAGTTTTAATAAATTCATTAAACTAAATCATTTATACCACATTTTGAAATGATTTCTCTTCTAAAATTAATGATTTAACGATAGACCGTCGATTTTTTCCTTTTCTCATTAGTCCTCGTGTTTTGAAAGCATCCAACCAATTACTTAGAGTTCCAAGGTCGTCAGTAACATTTCGCTTTTGGATCCCCAGTTGAAACCGCGTTGTTGTAAGTTCTGCTGACATTCCATCCTTCCTGCTACGAGACATCTTCAAGGCTATTACCGTATACTGGTCGAGACCTACTCGTTCCAGAAGAACTTGTTACAGGACAATGCAGCGCTTGTTAGAAAGTTTAATCAGTTGGTAGTAGTAATAGTAGTAATTTGAAATGGTTTGAAATGGTATTCAAGATGGTTTTTATGTTGTTATTGTAAAGGATCTTGCTGATGCGATCAGTAGCATCTTGAATGTAATAGAGATAAGCTTGCTTATGGAAATTAGGAATACCTTAGGAGGCGGATTACATACCATCATCTGCTCGTGAGACTTACTCGTAGCATTTTAATGTTCTTGTACGCCAGCGTGCTAACGATGCGCTGGGACGTATTATTTAGCGAAAACGCGCACGCGACAAATTAATATATCAGTGGCCTCTTACACCATCGTACAACCGAAAAACGTGGCGTCATCAGTTCTCTTGCCCAAAGGGCCATTCCCATATCGGAATCGAATTCGCTTCCTCAAGAAGTGAACCACATCACCGAAACTCTAATTCCCGATAATTATTCTATGAAAGATATTCAAGCTACCATTAACCGCTACATTAACCCTTTTCCACGGCTTATTTAGTCCAATCTTAATTTTCGTTAGCACGCACATCTATTCCACTAGCGACGATGGTTACCCTTTACATCGCATCAAGATGTTCGCAATTGATTAAACCTCCTAACGACCACCACGGTTTATTAATCCATAATAGTCCCCCCTCAATGTGCAGTAACAGTCCTGAAGATGTCCAATACGAGTGAGGACGAAACGTCGCAGAAGCTACGACAACGACGCGTTTCCCGACGTTTTTCAATAAGAATATGACTTCTATTACACGCAATTTGAAATATTTTTGGTGACATACACGCTGTTGTTAATCGTGTGACTGGAGTGAGAGAAAAAGATTATTTTAAAAATGGCAACAAATTATTACAAAATAGGAAATTTGCGATGGATCCATTATTATTCGATTATTATTATTATTGTTTAAAAACGCATCTAAAAGATGGAAGGAGATTCATAATACGTACTGCTTAATTAGACATATAATTCAGGAATAAGGAATAAGTACTTATCCATCTTCTGTGATGTGATTTTTCTTAATTTCTTGGAGATATTAACGCCCTACGCTAACAGATTCTCTGTACAGATAAGCGGAAGTTTTCTATGAAACACCAAACCATACGTGAACGAAATTTTAATGCCGCCTCTGTGTTTCAGGGGCGGCATCATCTATCAATCATTACTCGAACTCGTGCAATTGGGAAGAGAAACCGAAATGTCAGTACTGCGGAAGGATCTACTCTACGCCGAGCAACCTTAGACAACACATAATAAACGTGCATGTCCAGACCTCCCAGGAGAACTGGAGAGCGTGCGAGATATGTGGCAAGAAGTGCAAGACTAAGCACTACCTCATAAACCACCAACTCCAGGCACACGGCATCCGACAAAGGCAACACCAGATTGACGTCGCAACAATGGGAGCGTTTATTTAAATGCCGCAGTTCAATAGCGAAAGCAAAACTGATTAGTGCCAAACGTGTGAAAAGTGCATTCCCAAAACGTTTGAACTTAATTTAATTAGCACATCTTAATTTAAGGAGCGCGGTCAATATCGAAACTTCTTAAGCTCCGACTGTATAATAAGTTTACATGTAGTTACCTGAAAATTCGAAAGAAACTTTACAAAATAAATACAAAGTCAGCAACTTTTATGGTGATTATGTCCACGAAAAGGAATCCTCTGATATCATTAATTCACGAAAGTGTTGCCCTTAATAAAACAATAACATCGTTACCTACATTAAGAATGGCTTGTATGCAAATGTCTGAAATTATTACGTTTGCACAAACGTTTTTGTTTCGTCAAATATTCTTAAGGTTCCTATCTGAACGAAAAGCATCGCGGTCATTTATTTCTACTTGTTCTTTTAGTGAATGTTAAATTCAAATGCAATTGCAGTGTCAATTATTTTCACTTCTAGATCATTTAACGTCTAACATATAGGCATTACATGTCTTCCATTCCTTGAATTGGAAAACATTCCTTGAATATCACGTGTAATTCGAAAACGTGTTAAAAGGAACCTTTCAGGAATATTTCATGCAACACCGAAGAATACGTTCCGCCAATATTCCGTATATGCGTTTATCTTAGTTTTTGAAATAATTTGATATTTTTGTGAAATTATGTTGCCTATAAGGTCCGGTATCTTATATCACTTATACGCTGGAAGGGTTATTCAAATTTTATTCAATTGACTATTTCCTGGATTTTTCTGCATTTTAGCCCGTTGCATAGCTTTACGTTTGGTACAAACGATATATTTAACGATATATTAAGTATAAGGAAATATGTTTAAAATTATTTAGAACGGTGTCCATCAGATTCTGGGATTTCGCGTATCTAGAGCCGGTTTCAAAAACGAGTACCTAAGATTATCGCCGCATCCCAATATTGTTACAAAATTGTTCACAATATATAAAATCTAAAAAAATCCTGGGATCCTGTTCTAGAAACAAACGCGGATACACAGTTCTTGAATCTAAACAGGCTATTATGCTGAATATGTGCTCGATTCTTAAACAGCACGATTCTCGACAGCACTTAAGCAGTTAAGTGCTGTAAGTGAAGCAACTATAAAAAGTATTACTCGGAAGTTTTTATGCAAACAGAACTTTCTTTAGGTAGCTGAATATTATATAGAATGCCTACTTGCGATTGCCATTTAATCAAATCATTCAGCTTTTTAGTAACAATTATTGACTAATGATTATTTATGAATAATTCATTCACAAATAATGCTCAGCCATGACTAAAAGTCAATAAATGACGATTATTCACGATAAATAACATTTGCCTATCGTCTAGCCATATAACATATTATCGCTGATTTCCTTAGTCACCTATCAATTACGAGCCATCAGCGTACTGCAGTTCTCCAGCTTCGACATGAATACGGGCTAGGGGGTATAACTATTTGTCCAAATTGGCAAAGTTCTGCAGTTTTGAACGTTAAGTTATAATGTGTTCCGTTAGTAATACCAAAGCACTCGGAATATGCCAACAGCGAGAGTTGCATGTTCCGTTGATAAAAGTGAGAGCTGTCATAATTGCATTCGGGGAAATACATACATATATCGCTCTAGCTAGAGGAGCAACAGTCGGTCTAGAACAATGTGGCCGGCTGAAAGCAGCTGATGTCTGCAAATACAACAAAGACAGTTATAACTGATGTATTCCCAATAAAACATGACATGTAAAGTCGCTCCGCGCAGGAATTGGGCACTGCTCAATCCGGAATTTTCGGACTATAATTGCAAGCTCGAAGTGCGCTTTAGTACAGTTCAATGGAATACGCTATAAGGTTCAGTTGAAAAGAATTTTAAATTCGAAGTAGTTTAGAAATTATTAAAATCTGAAAATTGTTATTTCCTTAATTCACATTAATATGGATTAGCGTTGAAAAAATTTGGTACTGACTGATTTTATAGCGCATGCTTGGGAGTTTGATTGAAATCATTCATTTATAGTATTGTGTGTTATGGAAGTGCCTTTTTTTAAATTTGGACTTGGACGTAATTGAGACGTCTCCTGCTCGATGAAAATGTCTTGAAGATATTTACTTTTCCGCTTATACCGAATATCGATATTAACTTTTTTTATTGTAAATGAAAAGGTGAAATAAGAAAAAATTTTCTTATTTCATTTATTTTAAGAACTTTGAATTCCTTTCACATTAGTACAACAAGCTTTGAAATCATTATGATGTGGAATTAAATTTTGAATTGATCTGTATGAACATTCCTTAAGCCTGTTTTTATAGTTTTTAGTTATTCCATTGTTTAAATAATTTAGATTATTAATAATGTTTTTAATGTATTTTACATTCATGGGAAATACCTAAGGATTACTGCTAAAACTTGCTGGACATTCGATGATATCCTCATTTACCACTAATGAACAAGAATATATTTAAACAGATAGAACGTTCGGGCTTTCCACTCTATAGAAAAATTAAATCTGCCAAGTTATTATCAAAACCTATTATTGGAGAAGAAATAAACGATATTAACGTATTAGCATATTTTAATGTACACCCGCGTGGCTCAAAAAGATCTGCAGTGCAAGACTTGAGACTATATTGTTATGCAATACAATGTATTGAAAAAAAAACTTAAAATGCATGATTACTCTTCTATTAGAATATATGCACATTTAATGATCTAAATTATTGGAAGGTTGAAATAACTAAAAGTTCTTTAAAGTAGATATGAAAATAAATAATATAGATCAATATAAAATTTAATTCCGCATCACAATATGAATTCAAATTTTAACTTTGAATGTTTTGAATTGACATTAAATTAAAGTTATATTTAAACCACGCTGTACATCATCGAATAACCATAAATACAACGTTGCAATTCTTAAGGGTTCTTCTGAAAGCGACGCGAATCGGGACGCTTACTTTTTAAATGACTACTTAAAAGTTGTGCTAATGGAATAAAAATTCAAAACCTTCAAAACAACTGAAAATTAAAAAAACTAGGAAGGTCTGGTGGAATTCTACCTAAAGTAACATGTAGAAAATAAGGAAACAATAAAAGAATGCTTTATCGGATTGGCCACACTTTACTTAAGTTCAAATTTTCAAAAAAAAGTTCTTTTAACGAATGGTTCCAATCAATCACCCTGTATATGTATATGATAAAATTAAGATATTCCGTGTAATAGAATGTTTGATTGCCAGTTGTATTTCTCTTCGTTTAAGTAAAATCTAGTGACAATTGAAACTCAACGACAATATCAATATCAGCGAACCTTATCTAGATTGTATTGATTGTATTACGCAAACTAATTTTTGGAAAGACAGAAAGAAAATCCTGCGAACATGCAGCTATGTAAATATTAATGGCGGCTAATGGTGATGTAAATAAGAAGTTAATTATAATGCCTTGATTTCCTCGTGTACTACCATCGCGAAATATAATCCACGTGATTACCCCGATCGCCCCAAATCTAAAAAAATAATAGTATTGGAAAAATCCGACAAAATGGCAGATTATTAACAGCAGCGATTCTACCGATCTAATATATTTTGACGTGTTTGTTCCGGTTATGAAACACGCTTCAGCGTGTCATTATGTAAACGAGCTTTTTAAAATATATTCAGGGAGTGCCCACAAAACTTGTAGTACGGAAGTCGTTTGTTTTGTTAAAAATGATGTTAAAAGATCAAACAGTTTTGAGAAAGTTCCTTTATGTCTAACTACAAGAATTTTACAATTACTTCGAAACGTGGATTTTTCATTAATATTTGTACATTGGTTTTCGGCATAAGGAATCTTAATTGAATTTAGGGTCACGCAAAATTCATAAATGTAATAATATACTTAATGTTCTATTTAAAGTAGACAAGTTAAGTTATCCATCGATTGCCCGTACAACCGAAAGCAATGAATATGTCAGTGGTTGATAGGACGCCCTGATTTTTGTAACTATGAACAATAAAATCGTCCGAAAATGTAACGAATATTGATATCAATTTAATTGCTTATTATAATGTGTACTAAAAAAATGTGTTGTGAAAAATGCAACTGTAGCAGCGAGACTTTGGCATTGCAGATGCCAGCAAGGGTGGCAGCACTGTTGGTGGTGGTGGTGGTGGTAGCGCAAGTAGTAGTGGCTTTGGACGGATAAACATCGTCATCGCAGCATCGAAAAAACCTCATCAACAACAGCATCAGCAACAACAGCAACAACAACAACAACAGCAACAACAACATCAGCAACAACAGCTGCAGCAATTACACGAGGAGCACCAACCGATAGAAGTGAAATACGAATGTCCATTATGCGATCAATTGCTGCCATCCGTCAACATCGCTAGAATGCACATCGATGAGCACTATCCCAGGGATAGTCCGTATTGTCCGGTGACGGAGTGCGGAAAACGTTTCAGCCACCCAAATAGTGTGCGAAATCACATGAGAACTAAACATAGCAGGGAGTGGGACATTATGAAACAAATAAAATGGTGCATGTAGTGTGCGTTAGCGAACATACTGTTTATCGCGGAAACCAACCAAAGACTACGATCGATTTAAACCCAATTGACGTTATGTACTGTTTTCTTAAAATGAATAGAGCCGGATCTTTATATTATCAATTAAAGAGGAAACTTCTCAGAAACTATAACATATTTTACAAACAAGCCTGTTGTTTTCAATAACTTACGTTCTTTAACGAACAACTACTATAATATAGTTATTTAAGGAACAGTATTAAGTGTACATAATAATATATTTTCTTGTGTAATTCAATTGCAAATGCGTCAGAAATTAAATTTGTAATGTATTTATTCGCATTAAAATTAGTTTTGCAGAAATCAAGTACCTTTGTTTTTCCTACAAGTTGTAACAGGCTAACAGGCCCTCGAACCTATCCATGCAAAATTTCCAATTTCACAACATTTATATCTTGTTTCAGCACGGCGATCGTTAGAAATGATGAGGGTTAGAGCAACGGATCCGAGGCCTTGCCCGAAGTGCGGAAAAATTTATAGATCCGCACATACTCTCAGAACGCACTTAGAGGACAAGCATACTATCTGCCCCGGATATAGATGCGTTCTATGTGGTACGGTTGCGAAATCTAGAAATAGCCTCCACTCGCATATGTCTAGACAACACCGGGGAATTAGCACAAAAGATTTACCGGTGTTACCCATGCCAGCACCGTTTGATCCCGATCTAGCAAGCAGGTTGGTATAAAACCACATGATATATATTGGTGCAGATTGCCTGATTGACGACTAATGCGAAATTGTCCAAGATATCAATTTCACAAAATTCAAATGACTATTGCCGAAGTTGAATCATGTAATAATATTTAGTAAATCTTGGAAAATTGAATTTAGAAATTTTGAAATATTGACTCAAGTCTGAACTGCCGGTACTCTCTTCAAAAGGAGGATAATTTCATATTGCAAAAATGTTTTAAATGTACTACCAGGAAGAGGTTCAAATTTTAAATCAATCAAGATAAGTCTTCGAAGTCCCTTGTTCTTGTTATTTTGACCGCAGACCGCAGACGGCAGGCTTTGTCTTTTTCTATGTAAACCTAAAAAACTATTAAAAAATACTATTGCCTATTCCTCAACCAATACAAAACTATGTATCTAGTTAATTTTAAAATTAAAAAATTGTAGACGGTTCTATCTAGAATCCGTATCGCAATATTTCTTTTCTGTTATATCCATTAAATCAGACTCGATTGCCAACCGGAATATGCAAATTATCAGTTTCATTATGGGGTGCATCCATGAATGACATATTTATATGCCTAGCAAATATAAATATTTAACGAATATGCGAAAATAAGATGCCGTAGTACATTGTTTCTTAAATTTGCTGCGTATAACTAACAGTGCGAAAGGTTTAAATCCGAAGTTTATATTATTTCATATACAGTATGTTCCGAAAGGTTTTATTACAAAGGGAGAAAAAATTTATCTATATTTCACAAAAAGAAAAAAAAACATTGTTGATGAAAGGCTCTGCGTAACTTGTAGATTCATAATCAAATACAAAATTTTTAAAACGTTGCCTAGATTGCAAGGAAGATCAAGGATTATGATTTGGAGTGAGAGTAACGTACGTACAAACACTAATGATTTTCCCAGATAAAAATTACAAGATATTATTATTTTTTAAGTGTGGTGGCGGCCCAACGGGCGTATATAAGCTTTTTTCAAGCTTGTCATAACCTCAGGAGCCTTTTAGTGTGTAGGTTGTGTTTAAAGTGTTCCACGGCCTTGTTACTATCACCCCCTCGTCGTAAAGGGTAAAGCGCAGTTAATTGTATCCCAACGACGAAAGGTGTACCGGACCCATTAAGAAAATTTGTTGATTCTAGCGGGACTGGAACATACTGCGCTTAACTCTGCCCAATCAAGTGCTCGCCCTCTTACCACTGGGCCACCGAGCCGTTAAATTAATTAGATTATTTATTGAGTAAAGGAATAAGACGTGGTAGAAGATTTATAACCTCCTTGCCAATTTATCAACAACGAATAATAGGCAAATGATAAATTTTATTGGAAGCATTGGAAGCACCATTTCTTTGTAAACAGGTTCGTTGATTAAATTCTATTATGGCATTTCTAATCACGTTTGGACCTTCATATGTTTCTCTAGTGAATCTCTAGTAAAGATGATCAACATCTTGCAATGGCCCCTGAAGGTTCACCTTTTCTTTTAAGAAGCCCTATAAAAAAGTCTAGAGGGATAATATCTGGAGACCAAAGAAACTTCATGTACCTCCCGATCACTTTAACGTTAATATGGAGGAGAAAATCTCGAATATTATGCTCCATCCTGCTGGTACCATATTTTTCCTCGTTCATTTAGTGGTAATTCATTAAGGAAGTCCGACAAATTTTTATAAAAAAATAAAAAATAAACGATCCGACATTTGTAAATGCCGCACCGCACGTTTACTTTTAAATGAATATTTTTCTTTGGTATGAACGTGAAAATTGTGATTAACATCGCCCCACCATCGACAATTTTGCGAACTTACTGTACCATTGGACGTAAATGCCGCTTCGTCAGAGACGTATCGTGTCATAAATCTGTTATCTCCCAATCTCCTTGGATACGAGCACAAGATTCGAACATTTATTCAACATCTTCATTTAAAGTATACGTAAATTGGAGTTTGTATGATTTAAATTTATTTGCCTTTAAAATTGTGCAACTGTAGTATTACGTACACTCCATTAATTGGATCTTTTTCGAGGTGAATATTTAGGATTTTCCACGACCGATTGCATCACGTCAGTTTCAGTGTCTCCATGCCGGATGTTTCTAAATTTATTTTCAATACTTCCAGAACTCTTGAATTTAATTATTACGTATCTGACGATTGTAAACTGTATTACTTTATTAAGGTGTCTGTTGTTAAATGCTGCTTCCCTACATATTTTACAATTTTCTCCAATAATAAGAACAATTTCAATTTTATCTCAATACTCAATTTTACTAGCCTTTCTAATTACTGCAAGCTCGCACTGATGTAACATTTGACGTTTGCTGACAGTTACTAGATATTTCAAAGCACTCTATTAATAACGTGTTCCGTAAGGATGAGCATCACAAAATCAGACGGTTATTACGAACGGGACCTTGTGATGTAATAATACTAAACTCATTCCAAATAATAATTTTGATATTCTCTATATTCCAGCCAATGTTTTAAAATTTTTGTACTTGATTATGGATCTTTTTTTTATGAAATGCAAGATAAAGTTTTTCTCCATTTGCTTTTTGGGACACACGGTATATTATCGTAATTTTAGAGAGTAAAACTATTAATTTTAAAGCGATTTTAAACTACGGACACATTGCTTAAATAATGTATTTTTGTATTAATAATGCAAATTAATGTATGCTGAATGATCTAAAAAAAATTGAAGATGTGTATGCATAAAAGGAAAATCGTTACAAGGAAATATGTAAATATTGATATTTTGCGCAAATGTTAATTTCGCGGTATTTATAATTAATACTAGAATATATTCACTTAGAGATCAATAAAATGTCACACACAGTTGTAATAACCTTGGCATAAACCATTCGCGCCGTAATAATTTTTATATCCAAATTTGAAACGATCCGTATTTAACCATTAACCACGTTTATTTAGGAGAATTTATGAAGTATAATTAAATCAATGTATATTTATGTAAATCTCAAATTAATGCGTTTCTATTCTATTAAGACAATCAACGCTTCCATAGAAAAAAAAGGAATGTTACTCGCCAATAAAAATACATCTACCTATCGCCAATGATGCGACATGATGATGTAAAATCATTACAGCAAACAGAGATTTCAAATTGACGAACTAGTGCTACTATTTATTTAAAACGAAGAAAATCTTTAAATATAATTTAAATATTTCAGTCTACATGATTCTATTACCCTTATTTGGTTGGCATGACTTTCTGTGTGTTACTAATATTTGCCTATAATATAAAATACTGCTTGATATATCGAAAGTGTTGGTTTATAAGTTCCCGAAAAAGGAATATATGGCACATTTCAATATACACTCCGCCAAAAAAGTATCGCATAAACTGAAAAAGGGCATTTATAAACCAAGATATTTTTATACGTTCACAAAAAGTTTGCCTCGTGTATGTGAACTATAAAAACACTAACAAAATCATGGAACATAGCTTTTTTACTTTTTTTTTCCTAAAAGAACACATTTAGAAAAATGCATATGTGGAAGGTTTGTTCAGTTGTTTATTGAAAGTCTTCCTACACGGACAAATTTTAAAGTGCGAAGTCAGAGTTCTGTACCAACGCTTTTAAAAATAAAATGAGCAATTTAACTTCAGAACAAGTGGCTGCTATAGTTGCTTTAATCGAAGATGGACGATCTCAAGCATACGCTGCTAATTTGATAAACATCAATCAGTCAAGTGTTTCTAGAGCCGTAGCCAGATATAGGGAAACAGGCAATTACAGTAGAAGACCTGTACCAGGTCGTCCAAGATGTTCTACTCGCCAAGATGACCGCTATTTGCTATTACAAGCATTACGTCGAAGACATGTAATTGCAAGACAATTGCAGAACGACTAGGCTAGAGTCAGAAATACTCGTGTGAGTACTCAAACTGTTCGGAATAGGTTACGACAGAGTGGATTAAGAGCTAGAGTAGCTGTAACAGCCCCTCGTCTCACTAGGAACCACCGAGTGGCTCGCTTAAGGTTTGCCAGAGAACATGTAAATTGGAACATTAATGACTGGGCCAATATACTCTTCACAGATGAGTCAAGATTTGGTCTTTACACCTCAGATAGGCGTACCTCAGTGTACAGACGAGACGGTGAGCGCTATTCGCAGTGTAATATCAGACCTAGACCTAATTTCGCTGGTGGCTCTATCATGGTTTGGGGAGGCATCTGTTTAACAGGTCGTACAGAGTTAGTACCAGTAGACAGAGGTACACTGACTACCCACAGGTATATAACGGACATTTTAGAAGAACATGTAGTACCATATGCGCCAATTATAGGAAACGAATTCATGCTAATGCACGACCGCATGTTGCAATAATCGTCCAGGAATACCTTAACGATGTTGGTATTCCAGTTTTAGATTGGCCTGCGGTAAGTCCGGACGTGAACCCTATCGAGCACGTGTGGGACCTCCTTCACAGACGGATACGAACCCAAAATGTTGCTCCAGCGGACCTGCATGGACTAGAAAATGCTCTCCGTGACGAGTGGGATAATTTGGATCAGGCGTATATACGGAGGTTAATCGAATCTCTGCCAAAAAAAATCTCTGCCTCCTTTTTGTTAGTCTTTCTTCTTCCATCCATATCATATGCCCAAACCATTTGAGTCTCTGCCTCTCTATACTATCTAGAATCGACTCTACTCCTAATTCTTCTCTGATCTTCTCGTTTTTTAATCCAGTTTTTTGATCTATCCTTTCGAGTGACCCCTTTAACTGCTCTTAAATATTTCATCTCCAACGCTTGTATTCTGCTTTTAGTTTGATTGCTTAAGATCCAACTTTCGCAGCCATATGTCAATGTAGGTTTAAATATTGTGTTAAACACAATTATTTTTGTGTTCTTTGAAATTTCCTTCTTTTTTATAAAAACGGTGTTCAATGCATAATATAATTTTATTCCATTTTCAATTCTGCTGTTAATTTCTGCTTCATATTTACCTTCATGATGTATATTTATTCCGAGAATATTTCTACTTGTTCTAAAACCTTTGCATCTATATAAATTATCATCTTCGCATCGTGTTTCCCTATCGACATGACTTTAGTCTTCTCTGCATTTTTCTTCATATTTCTCTTTTTTAAAGAGAATCATCTATTTTAAAGAGAAGCAGACCTTCCTTATTTAAAAATTCTTCCGACTGCATTCGACCCACTATTACATAATTTCTGGTTTTATTATATGTATTAGTAATTGCGTTTTTTAATTTGCTATTTACTCCTCTTTTACTAAGGCTTTTCTATATCAAATCTCGTAGTATACAGTCAAAAGCCTTCTCTGCTACTCTTAGTAATATGTGTTTGACAGTTTTCCAAAGTGTTGCTATTGACATGCTGTTTATGTTATACTTAATTTTATTCATTTTTCTGTCACTTATCGCCTTATATAGCTTAGCTGTTTCTTCTTCTCTAAGTCTGTATGTTCTAATTGCTTTCATTATTCCAATTCTTTTATATATTTCATTACTCTCAATCTTTCCTTTGTTACTATTTTTATTTTTGCAAGGACAAGATAACGATCTGAATATATCTCAAAACTTCTTCTAACTTTACTATCTTTCACTTCCCTTCTAAATTCCTTATTTACTACAACATAGCCTGTTATAGATCTTTCATTTCTATTTATTTGCTCCCTTCTATATTTATGAATATTTTTAATAAAACTCAAAAAACTCATTGGTTAGTTAAAAGCTCAAAGAACGTATTGGTTATTATTAAATTATGTAACATGCAATACTCAATTAGTCTTCTTCCATTATTGTTTCTGACAGTTTTCTACCACTTTCCCTGTTTCTCCATCTTTTCTCCCCACTCCTACCTCCTCTCCTCTACATTTCAATAATTTATAAAAAAAATGCAAAACCATTACAAATTTCATTAAACCATTGGAAATAGTTTATAGAATTTAAGTAAACTTTTTCGACACGTTATAAAAATATCTTCCAGATGGTTACCATGACGAATCGGTACCCGCTTAGATAAAATTTAAAGCCTCCCCGAAGAACCGCTTCCGAGGGTTTAACAATAAAACTCAAAGAGAACGAGAACTGACGAATGCGTTCCACAAAACTGAGACGAACCAGACAGTGATCCATCCTGTTAAAATCAAACATCCACGTCTTCACCCATGTCTCTCAGTTAAGGCAGCGGAAATTTGTTTAGCATTTTAACATAACATTCCGAAGTGATGGCAACCATCGCTTTTTCTTCTTCAAAAAAAAAAGGAAGGATCCAGAATACGAAAGGTTGCGATAACACGTAAAACTGTAACCGTTTCATTGGGTTGGTATTTTTTCTTATTTACACATCCATTTAATCCAAGGGTGTGATCAGAAATCGTATCAAGAGTGTACTGCTGTAATATCCTTTCCTTTGAATACGCAATCCATAAAATTCAAAGACTACACTGCTTTTTAGGGCTCTTTGATAATTATAGAAGCATATATGGTAAACTTAGTCTTCTATTTAGCCGTTGATAAATAAATAAGTAGTGCATAGGCAAACGATTGAGTGATCAATTCTTTCAGATGAATCGAACAAGTAAGACCTATTCGAATAGACCGGGCGGTCGGGGACGATGCGGACGCCATACTTGAGTGGTGCACTGCCACAACGTCGCATTTTATTTTTATTTAAATAGA
This sequence comes from Oryctes rhinoceros, assembly GCA_020654165.1. Classification (NCBI taxonomy): domain Eukaryota; kingdom Metazoa; phylum Arthropoda; class Insecta; order Coleoptera; family Scarabaeidae; genus Oryctes; species Oryctes rhinoceros. The sequence goes on along the minus strand of JAIOKQ010000018.1, from coordinate 3,711,902 downwards.
GGGAGTCTTAAAAAAGAAATATGATATGAACTAGTGATTTGTAAATTATTTCGAATGAATAGAGTTACTTGTTCATTGAACCTGTGTATTAGTCCCAATATCGATTTATTAATTCTTTTGGAGGCGATAGAATTTAGTCCGTATTAATGAATGAAAAATTGATTGCATTTGCGAATGATCCTTACTTCGACTCATTTCTTCAGCTTCGGACTCCCCTCTTCTTATCCTTGCCGTTTTATTGGTGAACTCGACGATAATGTCAATTGTTTGAAAGAATTAGACGTATTGTATATTCGAAATGTCGCAATTGGCGATAATTTCAATAAATGGCCTCTGAAACAAAGGAACGAGCGAACGCAATGATAATCTGTTTAGTTAAAATCACTGTTGAGTGAAGACGTGTTTGCTTATTATGTTAAAAAGCATTTCCGAGTGTGGTAGTGTTGATAATTGTATTTCAACGCTGAGGCAGTTCGCAGACATGTAATTATAAGTTGCACAGCAGTTTATTATCGTGAGTGGCCACAAAGGTCGTACTTAGCTTGCGATTGTAAATTTCATCAACTAAATAGTTTCATCGACTTTTATCATTTAATTCAGTTCTGATAAGTCAAATAAACCATGGGTTTGAGTGCGCAACATGAGGAGAGTTTGAGTTATTTTTTTTCTTTTCTCTCTATCAATGTAATTTTTGAAAAATATCATTGATACAATTTACTCTTTGTAAATTGTCGAAAGAGAGTACAGGTAACCCTAACCACCGCTACTCAACGGTCTGTACTGTCGTCCATCGTTAATTCAATTAATAATATTAGTAATTATCGAATAGTCGACTATTATGATCATGACTACGAAGTAGTTGACTTTATCATTTAGTCGATTGCCAACATTAAACTAAGCTGAACAAGTATCGTGCTAAATAATTTTCTATCTCTAAATGAAATAGTTACATTCTATAGTGCTTAAAACTTTCAATAATAGAAAAAGGCAAAGCATAAATTGTTGCAAAGATAGCTTAATGAATACGTAACAAACACATTGGCTCGAAATGTTTTGGGAACTCTCTTTTTCAGTACGATGCGTTAATATAAATCGCATCGCAACGCATATTCGTTGAGTACGATTGTGGCCTCTGTTAGTACTAAATCTAATAATTTTTTGCTGCTATCTATTGCATCGTAAGATCACGTTTATAACCGCATAGATATACAGTGAAAAAATGTACCGTGACATACGGTTGTAAACGCCTTGTATCTGACTTCTTACTTATATCAAACTTGATGATAGTTTTCTAAATTATAGGTTATTGGCCAAGGCCGGAGTAAAAATTAGTCCAGCGGAACTTCGTGCTAGAGCATCACCTACAGGACCAAGAAGATCGGATGTCAAACTGGATGCAAAGAGCGCGTTTTCCGGCGCCGCATCCGAAGCTGGAAGCTCGGTGTGCGACGATAACGATCCAGAGGACTTAACGATGTCCCATAATAGGTACGGTCTCGACTTTGCCATGTCGCCACCTCTAAATCACAGTAACTCTACGCATATGAAGCTGAATAAGATGAATTCGTCGGGGCAAGCTTTGGCTGCGAAAACCCTGGATTCTGCACACAATCTTTCCAAAGAACCATATCCAGCTCCGTTAGCACCACCTGTAAGCAGTAACTCTACCGGATCAGCGATACTGGATACTTACTTGCAGTTTATAACTGAGAACAGTTTCGGTATGACGCAAGAACAGGCCGCTGCGGCTGTACATGCTGCCAAATTAGCGCAATTAAACGCAATGGGACTGGATAAGCAGCATTTTCTGGAAAAGATGCAACAGCAAATAGGCGTCGCTAACGACTTGATGATGAAACGAAATGATGAAATTAGACGAAATGAAGCCGAACTAATACATGACGACAGAGATAGAGACAAAGAAGAAGGCGAATCGTCCGGCGGCGAAGAGGAAGAATACAGCGACGAAGAAGCAGAACCTGAAACGGTTAAAGTAGGAGAATAATCGTACTGCGGGATGGAAGAACTAGGTTAAGTTATGAAGATACTCAGTAGCCGTTACTCTTGCCATTACTCTTACGGTATTAAGGTCAAACGTTTTGTAAGTTGGAGTTATATGTCTAAAGATATTTGAAAGGAGGAGAACTGTACTTAATAACCAAACGATCATAACATACGCCCATACACTAGCAAATACATAACTATTGAAGACTGACGAATTCGTGCTATAGGAACATACATATATTTATCACACGTTACGCTGCAATGCAAATACCCGCAATTATAAACAACGAACGTAAGTAATTTCTCCAAGAATTCAAATATCTAAATTTTTAAAGACGATTGTTTTCATTCGACGAACATATACATAAAAATACAATGATCAACAAACAGTAACAAACAAAAAACAATGAATGCATACTGATTAAATCCATCCAACTACCTCATCATTTTAATTGCGATTTTTGTCGTACTTAAAATTTTCCACTGTACACGATATGTATTCCATCCGTCTACCTCAAATAATAATCAAGAGATATGAACATTTATAATGTTATAGGTTGCTCTATATAAAAAAAATATATATAAAACTATATATATATACATATGATAAGGGTTTCAGTGTATACGGTACTATAGAATTATGATATTCATGACTTCGCGGTTATGAGATAACTTAAAAAAGCGGACATGAACTTAAAAATGTTTGTGTATTAGATGAAAATAGATATTTACTACTACATGCAAGAGTACTGAGCAGATCTTCTACTTCTTGCATAATTATAATAATTATACGTGCCAGATATATTTGTAATATCTCAAATGGTTGGATTCATCTTCTATGTTGTAATTGCAATAAGTACATAGTATACATATTTTTATACTGCTGTATGCAGATTTTTTAAAAAGGTATACGTCTATATTAAATAAAGTGTATAAGTGCGTAATAATTATAATCAAATCCCTGTATACTTATTGTTAGAATTTGCACGACAATATAACTAATTTGTTAATAACGTTACTCATATCAACCGTTAAAATGGAAAATTCTTTCGTGAAGAACCAATCTACGTTTTTACTAAAAGCTGTTCAAAAATATTCATTGTTTTCTGTTTTTGGCGTACGTAAGTAGATGACCTCCCACTCAATGGCGTTTTAACGTTATTGTTTGCTTAATTTCGATATCTTCTGAAACGTGTTTTATTAACGATTTACTTAGAGTAAGGGTACATTGTATACGAAATTAAAAGCGCACAGACAATGGGTAAACTTGAAACAAGCCTTAGAACTTCTTTTTTATAGTCGTAATCGGGGAATTAAATAAATTCTATAAGATTGGTACATAATACTGTGTTTTCAACGCCATCATTGCGAACGAAAAACGAATCAATTGACATTGTGAGTCGCGCATTTTAACAACGTGGCTGCAGATCTCTTATAAGATTATAGCGCGCATTAAAAGGCAATTTAATAGCTCGAACCGTCTTAAGTAAATATATATTTCCATTTTTTTTTTTTTTTTTGATAGACAGAAAAGATCATCGAATCATAAACTTATTTTTAACGCGGAGTTACGTCTCTTGAATTATTTTTTTATTTCTTATTCCCGAATCTCGCCGTTTCATGTGCAATATTTGCCTAGTGCATACATATAGCGGTTTGCATGAAAGCAGCAGTAATGTATTTCCTATAAGATCAAATACAGTTACTACTCAGAATAATTAAAGAAGAAAAAATTACGAAAATCATGCACTGCATTCTAATAGCACGGAAGAATATTGCAGTATTTGGTACTATTCCAGGTAACGTGCTCTTTGTGTTTGCAACTTGTCTCCTACTTAGCAAACGTACCTTTCGTGATCGCTTGCTCCCAAATCTGCTTGAATAATGTTTATAATGATAATAATATAAGAGTAATAATTAATAATGGTTTCTTTGCTTTCTCTCTTGTTTTTCCGATCGATTTTTTTTTTGTATTTGAACATCTTTCCTTGTGAATCGTGTTCACAATTAACAAACGTTTCTCAGGTATGCAATGCTCTAGATCGATCCACTGTTCGCAATAGATTACAAAAATAAATACTGCTGCCTCGGTGTACAAGAATATGTATGTAGCAAGCTTCGGGCAAGCAGGAAATAAGTTTTAAAGTAACTTCTTTTACGTTACGATCAATGCGTTACTGTTACTTCCATGCATACCACCGTGCTTTCAAACTCAACGATGGTCTTACTTGAAAATAAATATAATTTGAATATTGCACATTTTACTTGCATGTCGGTACGCGCCGTTGTGTAAACATTGAAAAAATCGACAATAAAATCCGAGCGTTCGGTAAATTCGTTCTGACTATAGAATTGGTTCATGGCTTTTAAAATACATAAAATTTGAGGAAACACAAAGTAAAAATTCTCGGGAAATAAGCGGGTACCAAATACGCTAGGATTTATTCTGCTCCGAATAGATTGCGAGTGAACTATTTTTATAATATAATTAACGCGTACAAGTTTTATTCACTACTCGAAACGGTTATTAGTACTAGTGCAATGATTGAAATCAGGTTATTATGATCCGAAATTGTGATGAGAACTAATTCAATGTTGTTCAACTGACACAGCAATACTGGCCCTTGTAAAGATAGAAATCATGATTCAAACCATTTGAGGTAGTCTGAATTATTTAATGAAACAGTACTACGTCTGTAATCGTTACACATCTGTAAGATAGTCCTCTTTCATTTTAATTATACGGAGAAAGCTTATTCAAGAACCGGTCCAATTTGCGAAGTGTTTAATTGATTTTTAAAATATTTAGATTTTCCGCTATCTACAAAACAAATGTAAATTAGTGTAATAAATACGACTACACAAAGTATACAACATTTTATCCAGGTAAAAATGGTACAAAAGCGTTTTTGCCTTTTAGGATGATATTTTTGTACGTATTTTAAAATCGTCGTTTGTCCGTGTGGTGTTTTAGTGGTCGATCGAAAAACGACGCCATCTTTATTATTTTTATAGATGCTTCCAGTTTATTGTTGTACGCTTCCTAAATCGTATATATGTAAATATATATAAATGTAAATTTAAAGGAAAAAATAACACAAAGAATAAGCAATTTTTTGGAACAATCATCTCGTAAAATTGACGCGGTAAACATGTAATTATAGTGCATTTAGTAATCACTCAGGTACGGCAATTAGTTTCTGTTTCTCGATTAATCAGAGTTAAACAATGCATAAGTACAAATTTTCCACTATATAAGAGGTGTACTGATTTCATCATTATACGAGAAATTTATTGTAGTGTAAGTACAAAAAGGATGGACAAATTTCAAACACAAATACCTTTAGAAAAGTATTCTAGCTTGAAATATTTCACTGTTATTTTTACTAAAGTACACCTCTTATATACGACATGCATCGTAGATGATACTAATGCAGTTTTGGTTATTGCTATTGCTACCTCTTATCTTTTTCAGTACCGAAATTGTATCAGAAAAGTCCGTTAATCGTTTCGGAATGAAGAGCGCCTTTTTCAGCAGGAGTGAATTTTGTAGCAATAGTAAGGAATCATTTCGAATAAAATGTGATAACACTTACTAAAGATGACACGTTAATGTATTGTATCTACGGTGCATAGTAGAGAACAAAACGATGACATTCTTGTATAAAAATCTGCAAAACCGTGTTGACAACCATTTTCAGGGATTTAAACTCAGTTCTTTAGAATTTCTCGCCAATAATAATAATAGTCATGTCTCATATCAGTGATATACAAATCAGGTATCGGTAACAATAATCAGGTATAGTGAGTCATGTACTTCTTACAATAATCATTCACATCAAGTCATTAGTCTTAAGAATTTTTCTTTTCGCATAGTAGTTATACTGGAGACTTAGTAATTAGAAACTTCCATTGTTAACTTCCTCGATAACCCACATCTTATTATTCCACATTGACCCGAGAGGTCGACCTGTTGTACATAGAGTTTCATTTCATTTATTTATGTTTTTACTCCTGTTTTTTTTTTTTTGTATCAAAGATGATGGGAATCGATATAACTACGTCGCAGTAGTTCTTCCACTTGTTTGTTAATGCAATTTCGTTCGGCTGTTTAAGACTTCGTGATCACAAGGAAATGCTTGTGACTATATCAGTATGCGTAGTATTCGCGGCACGTGAAAAAGGACATGAATTGCGATGGCACACTTTAGATAGTAATTCTATGAGAAGTAATTGTTAAATGTTATATAGAAGAACTGTAATTGCTGCTTTCCTCGAGAACAAAAAAAAAAAATAAATAAAAATAAAATAAAATAAAAGAAAAAGCTAGGCATAGGATTGTAGTTGTAAAAAATATAGCGATAGCTCGAAACTTAGAGGTCATTGTTAAATATTGTTATAAGTTAGTGTAGAAATTGTTGACCTAAGAGAAAAGAAGTATACCGTTTCAAAAAGATGACTGTACTGTACACGCACTGATATATTTATATTTAGAGGATATGTTAATGAACTAAAAAGTAATAAAAGTGACAGTTGGCTTTTTGTGGGACAGAGCACCAGTGAACAATTGCTTTAATTAGTTTTCCCGTATACAATTATTACTTTTTTTATTGTTTGTTTTTTTTTCTGTACATTTAACAAATGATCTTTTAATAGAGAAAATGAAAATAAATTATGAATAATACAATAAATGGTTGTTTGCGTTAAAACGGCAAGTGTGTCTGTTCATTTGGATTTAAAGCAATTGATACTAAAAAGACGGTTCAAGGATCCAAATAAATTGGTTACATTGTATAAATTTTAAAAATGTTTGGGTATATGTTCATAAAATGTACATAAGTAATATGATAAAGATTGATGATGTATAGGTGCTTAATATTTGTTCGGAAATGTATTATATATTGAATCAGTTCCTTCTTTAAATTAAATACTGTCAAGGTTATTACATACTAAAATAGCAATTACTACCGATCTATCAATACAGATGTAACACCGTTAATTATTAATAGCTTATACTGCTTTATTTTGTTGTATCTGAAGTAAATTCAATCGGGCGTATTTAATTAAGAACACTGATTCAATATATTCAACTGTTTTCATTTTAAATTTATTATAACTCAGTCTGTATATAATATCCACGTTTCCGGTTGTAGTTTCTTTGTATTTAAAACGGTTATTGATTATTGGTACTATTATTGTGGAAATGTAAGAACAATTATTACGAAGACAGTACATTGTACATATATATATTTCAAAGAAAAATATATATTTTTCATTTTTCTGTTATCCAAGTGATGCAAATAATTACAGAGTAAGTTCTTAAAATACTATACTAATAAATAAAGACAAGCATGGCATGCGGTCGTAACGTTATTTTATATTTAATTCTAATGATAGGATTTTTCAAAGCGTCGCGTTACAACCCGCGCCATGTATCGTTTTACTTTTCTGAAGAGTTGTGATGTATATTTTGATATTATCCGTTTTCGTTTCTTCCAGTTACAGCTACCTCATTTTGAAAGCAATTTATACTACACGCATATTTTTGTATTTCATATTTGCAGTATTCTACTATCTACGAATCTCACATCAATACAGATCTCCCATAGCCTTAATTTGAAGCAGAAGCATTTAACGAAGAAAGAAAAAAAAAAGGAAAAAGCGATTCATTGTATATGTTTGTTTCTTTAGTTTACAGAGTACGAAGTATATGTGAAATACCCAATAGGGGAACGTTTTTATGGCGAGCTTATATCTGTATGTGCAGTGCCATATATAATACAAACATTGAAAACGTATTACAGGTACTTTGCGTTAACACGTTACGGTTTGGCAAAGTACGTTGTCTGTTTTCTTACATTAGGACTCTACAGCAGTCATAGTAAACGCTAATAAACCGTGAAATGGTTCCTAATTTAGTACGGTTCCTCAGCAATACGAAATTCTCTTCGGTTCCTTACATTCAAGCGGTATACTATTTACAGTTCGATCTCCATTATGATTTTTCGCACTTTATTAGTTGTTGAGGGACTGGGTGCCTTCTGAAAAAAATAAATAATAAACAGCCCAGTCGCTAGTATTTGCCATCTAGCGGCAGAAAGCTGAAGCAGAGTTCCTAACCTATCTCCTTAACGAGAGTAATACTTAAAAGAAAATAAAAATGAAAAACAAGTAACTTGTAACTTTTATATAGAGCGTAGACAACCGTTGACACCGATGATATAAATATAGTTTTGCTATACAGCAGAAACTTATATACACTATATTATTATATGAAAATAGGTGTATGTGTAAAAGGAAAAGTATATATATTATAAATACTGATAGATATACCTAAAACATATTTTTCGTTGATTGTATAAGTTTACCTTACATTTCGTCCGTAAAAGGTTATGTTGTACTTAAAAGAATAATATAGACGGCGATAGAGGAGACGGTACATTACTGCTCCTTACTCACATGTAATTAAAGATCGAAATCACTGCGACAGAAATTGTTCGTACGTTTTTTTTTATTTTACTTTTGTGAAATGTTCCTAATTCGATGAAAAGTTAGGACTGTAATGTGTTAAGTTTAAATTTTTCATTGTTTTTCTTCTTTTCTTTTTAGTTAGATATTAGGTGCAATAAGAGAGTTAAAAATAAGTAATGTTATATATAATTACCTATTTGCCATATTATTATTATATTATTATTATTAATACATTGTGTACTGCTTGGGTATCATTTATAAATAATAAATTAATAGAAAACCATGTAGTTTCTTTTATTTACGTTTCGTATTTCAATTCACCAATTTCATCTTTTCATTGTTGTTGTGCTCGCTTAATCTAAGGAAGTATGTTTCTAATATAGTTACGATATAAAGGAATAACAAATTACACAACGTCTACAAAAAGTTAGCAGCAATAGCATCTGATTACCATGTCTAGATTAGATTAAATTAAACTACTCGAAGTGGTTCTTGACCCGTCCCACTTCGACCTCTTCAGCAGTGGCGTAGCTAGTTTTGAGCGGGCCCTGTATCAGATTTCTTTGGGGGGTCCTTTTCCAAAAAGTAAATAAAAACATTCGAATAAACAATGTATATTTCCGAAATTAACAAAAATAACAATAAAAAATTCAACCCTAAAAAAAATATGATTAAATAAGTATTTTTCTTTCATCTTCCTTGCGAAGGTATTTACTTAGTTTCTCATGTTCTTCTTTTTCTTTGGATAGGGATGATAGCTCTGCTTACCGTTTTTGTCCCATAGTAGTTCTAAGATAATTTTTTAATTAGGAAAGCTTCTTTCTGCGGTTGTAGTTGTAACCGGAGCTCTGAAAATCTGGAGATATTAACATTTATCAATAATAATTCTGCGAGGTTCCTTAACGGTATGAATTTTCTGAATTTTTGATTCCAAACAGTTGTATAAAACAATTAATTAATTGCACAGATCAATTATCAAATCATTATCGTAATTACTGGCAAATTTTGCTTCTTTATTTTTAATTACTTCGCTTGAGCTTCGCTTTAGCTGGCTGTAAAATGTCAAAAGTACTACTTATGTCATAGAAGCTATAAATTCTTTTCTTAGTTTGCGAAATCAATATATCTAGACAGCTGTAATATAAATTGACTCTGAAGTATGATTCTGGATCAGAAATTCTCTCATCTTCTGATAATTCACCAAAAAAAGCATTTTGTAATTCTTCATCTTTTATTTTTGAAAAAAGGTTTCGATTTCTGATTTCTTCTAACCTGTCCAGAAGATCATTTAAGTCATTAATTTCTTATTGTAAAGCTTTTGAAACAAGGTTGATGATTTTAAATACCTAAGAAAAAAGGTAACGGGCACAACTCTCTTATATTTTGATATTCGTCACGTTCATCTTTTTTAGTGGAAATAAAATTTAATTGATACAAAGCTGGATAATTTTTTTTAGAGCTAATAAGGCGTCATTTCTTCAAGACTATCTCGTAGGGCATACTTTTTTAAGAGTAATTTTGTATTTTTCAGATGAATCGTTACTCATCATTGCCCTGCGTTTTATGCTATTATTAAAAAAATAAGGCTGTACCTCCATCGAAAAAGAATTGTAATCGAAGAATATTCCATATTTTTCGATTACGTTTAAAATTTTAGTTTCACGTCTTATTGTAATACAATTGGCTACAGATCTAAACTTAAAAAAGGATTTGCAGATTTTGATTGGCTTATCAAGACATACCAAAAAACTACGGAAAGTTGGTCGATTTTTGATAGATCTTGTGTTATAACCAAGATAATCGAGAAAAAAAGGAGCATTATTAATTTCTAGAACAATATTTTTTCCAACTTTGGTTCCAACCAAATTAATCTATAGGTTTGAGGCCCTCAACCCCGGGGGCCTTGCATTATTGCTACAGCGGTAGTTACGCTGCCGCCAGATTTATTGTGGTGCCTCCCTCAGGTCAATTAACAATCTGCTTTGCTTTCTTCGTCAAACGTAGCAATCTTATGAATGATCCCTTGCGTAGTTTTCGGGTTTTGAATATTGCGGGCTCATTTCTGAGAGCCGTATTCCTACCAGTGCAAAGAGTACTAACAGACTTTCTGTTTTTGCTTCGTATGTCCGCTGCTAATGCAGGCCTGTATCCAATCAGGAAATGCTTGGCCTCTCTGTGACCTGGAGTACCCTATAGTGCTTATTGTTTTAACTATCGCGTATACCATTCCCACAGAGTGCCTTGGGCAATTTTCAGCGGTTGACGAGCCTGCTCGGGCTAATTCGTCTGGTTTCATGTTCCGTTGATGGTCTACGTGTCCTGAGGGTCACCTTGGTTCGGGTTCCTAGCTTATTGAGCGTATTCATGTAGTCCCGCATCAGTTTCGACTTAGCCTGCGTGGAATCTAACGCTTTTATTGCTACTTCTTTGTTTTTGAACTATCTGTATACCAGAAGGATTTAGCTTTTGTAAGTCCTGGAGTACGAGGTCTTTTGATCGTCCTTTCAAACTTTTATTGCTTTTCTTTTTAAGAAATTTTAACGGGTGTGGAGGGCAGCTAGTTTCTATTGGAACCCGATGGCGAAATTACTTGGTACGATCCTGAAATTTTCATTACATATCTTCCTATTGTCTTGATTAAATTGGTAGGTTGAACAGAAAATATTACAAAATATTGTAATCAAATAAATGTAGTAGTGTGAAGTAGATGCTGTCGTAAATAGTTTGTTTGAAAGGGTAAAATTAAAATAAACATTGTTTATTTTAATTTTTTAATTTACAATAAGAAACCGTAGTTAAGGAAATTTACATGCAGAGTGTTATTTCACGGCGGTGGTCTACATACTAGTTAAAATAAATAACCATGAATCACATCTAAAATGCCACAGGATCTTGTCAGGGATTATCTTCATTTATAGACCGGAAAAGGTGAGAGGGTGACCGTCTAGGAAGGTTTACTATATGATTATCAAAATATTCATTTTTTTTTGTAGTATTTTATTAGCTGCGATATTGTCTTGTTCAAAATATCCACACCGTAGAACGTCATTCGTGATCCAGTAATTGGTTGAGAAAAAGTTGCTATAAGTTATTGCGCCATCTTTCTGCTTTTACCGGCCAACGATGATATAATTAAGTTAGGAAAGTTGAAGAAAAGCTGCAATAAATTGTTTTATTTCAATTTAGGTAATTGATTTTGTATTTAACAAATATATGGTCCGGCCAAACTAAACACAGGACAAGTTCACTGAAATGTGTGTAAAAACTGCGGTTACCTTTTTCTTTTTAATTTTTGTTTTAAATATAAAGGAATTAGATGTAACTAAATTAGTAAAGAGTAAGTAGTAAGTACCAAGAAAATTGGCTTTAAAAGAATATTTTAGAAGGATAACAAAATAGTTTTATACTTTTATAACTTTTAAAGTAATTAGATTAGGTCAAAAATGTGAAAAAGCAATACAAATGCACAGGCTCCAACGTATATAAGAGATAAGATCATAAGAATGGTTGCAAAAATTTATTGTATTAAAATTACATTGTAATTTTAATACAACTAATTAAAATTAAATTGTAAAAGAAGTGTCACAAACAGTTTTTTAAGTTCCTGGAAACTTTCTTTTCATTGTTAGCATCACTGACGAATTAATGTTTGTTAAGAAAAATTCTTGCTACATCGAACGGTTACGAAGATATATGCGCATATTGACATTAAGCATAAGAGTAAAGCCCTCCTCAGACAACTTTGCGAAAAAAAGTGGCATAGCAAATACAAGCTGGTACCAAATGCAACAAAAATATAAGCTTCAAGGAAAATCGTTAGCGCCGTTTTCGAGAATATTTCAAAAATACCAAGAAAAAAATCGAAAGAATAAACTCATCTACTCCTTAGGCCCTTTTTAACCTAAACCTTGCTGTCGCATCTCCTAAGAATACCTAACGCAAATATCGAATATGAATGCTTTGAAATATTTCATTCTCAAGATAGACGAGAAAAGCGAAGCGATAATTTAGGGTGGCTGTAACTCCTGTAACAAAAACCGGTAAATCATATTTTTTAATGTAATTTATGGATTAGAATAGAAATATATGAATTTCTCATTCTGTGGTCAGGATATTAAAATTTGTTTCTCTACGTCCTCCATGCACCACAGATCTCCGTCTCAAATCAAAATGTTCGAATTGTGAAGAAGAATATTTTCCTTTTTAGTTCAGTTCTATACCTCTTCTAGTTCCAAAGATATCGTTTTAGGGGTGAAACTTTAGGGGTCTGTGACTCCCCTGCGAATGAATATTAGCAGCTAAAAAATACGGGTCGATCATTTTTCACCGCGCTACATGCTTGCAATGTTTTATCAAAATCGTAGGTGACTGCTTGCTAAACGATTGATTTTAGAAGACTGTTGATAATTGAAGCATTTTTTTAAAGAAAATACAATACAAAAGTGTACTCAATAGAAGTGAAGCGAGATTATTGAAAAAACAATGGAGTTAGAAGTTATTATAAATTTCTTTAAAATTTGTAGTTTGATTATGTTCATCTTTTTAGTCGTGGTTAGATCTATAAAAATACGGTTATTTGCAATACAGTGGTGTTTGTTAAAAAGTTTGGTTGGTGACCTTATAGGCGCCTCTAGCAGCACTATAAGCGCTATTTATCAGTAGAATTATGCCGAAACGTGCTATTGCTCATAATAAATAATTCCATTGGTATTAGTTTTAATCTGCCATCTGGTAACTGATAACTGGTAACGCGATAGCTAATCACTGGCTCTTAGGAAACGATTTACCAAAATGCTTCTTTTATATGCGTCTCTAATTAAGTCAATTCATCGAAAATTTACCGTTGATCTATCTGATTCATTTCGAGAAGTGCCATGCAGTTTGCTGTACAAGTTGTTGGAATAAATCCTTATTTTCGCAGAAATCGCAGAAATGTTCAGTAATAAGTGCAAAACGGTCCTTAATCGAATTAATGGTTTCATGGCATGTCTTTTTCAAATTTCCGGCTCTGCATAAAATTCTATCGTAATATCTAAATTTGTGAGAGATCTGTAGCAATAGCCTTTCTTCAAAACAGTTATCGTTTCGTTTATTTTCAAAAAAAAAAAAGACTAGCAAATCCTTTACATTGTGTAAAGTTTAATAATTAAATTTACATTACTGACCGAATTCTCATTAAGCAACACATCATGTCAAATTGCGCCTGAACGTAAAAATCTATAATTTTTTTACATAATTTTATAGTCAAAAATTGCGCATTAAAGCAACTAAACTATCGTAAACATCTCCTAGTTGATGGCTTTAATACGGCTTTCTCATCCGGTAACACTTACAGACTTTAACAATAAATTAGAAAGATGTTCTTTTAGCACATTCCACTTGCGCGGAGAAAATGAAAAAAATACAAATAGTTCATGGATAATTTTAGAAAAGTCGGCAATTTCCAAAGTAACTTTTTCAGTATTGCTTACGACTAAGTTTAATGTATGCATAGCGCATGGAATTTGTATCTAAAATGTTAGTACCATTACCGCATTTGATATATCCAAATTTAGTTTACGTAATGGAGCTTTCTCTCGTTAGTATCCGCTATTACACATCTTATAATAACAATTAGTTATTCAACGTGGCTTGTATTAACAGTTGAATCGAATATTATAGAATAATATTTGATTTTCACACCCATATTCAATTCTTTTTTAACGAGAAGCTTGCAAATAAAGAAATAATTTAATTTTGAAGACTATTGCCTAAGTAATCTAGAATGCTTTTCTGATTTAAATAACTGAATATTTGTTAATATGTTCGGAAATTATTGGATCAAACTTTGATAACATCTCAACTAGTTAAAAAAATTATTTGTTCCTTGAAATAACAAACGTTGTTCTACTAAAAATTGTACAATTGCGACCATTCTCTCTAAAATATCGTGCCAATACTTTCGTTGCATTTCCAGGAAGTGAAGTTTCTGAAAGTCAACGGCTGAAAAAGTCTGTAAACGTCCCTCTAATCTAAATGAACATACCTTTTAGTGAGAAGGAACCGGTACCATTCGAAAACACATGAAAATGCCTTATTAACTCAGTTCGAAGCTGTTTACGCAATTATATATTTATTTGATATTTATGGTGAACTACTCATACATTAAATGTATGCGCTCATAACATTTTTACTAACAAATATATTTGAATTAAATTTCGCTTAAAATCATTCCAAGACTGTCAAAATTTAGTGAACTAATCAGATTTTTAATAGAAAAATCGCTGAAAAATTTTGCTATTTTCGATCTTAACAAATAATCATAGTGTGCTCTTAGATGAACTTCTGAAATTTTGTGTAGAAGTAGCATTCTAATAGATTGGTGCAAGACATAGGTTTAACATATATAATAAATGTACGTAAACATTTCATGCATGAAAATTTTAATAGAAGAATGTAATGTTGATATTTCTTTCGCGATCCTGGTTCCTCCTCCTTGCTTCTTGTTTAAATCGGCAATATGGTAAAGATGGTAGAAAAATAGTATCGACATATGTCTGCCTATTTTAATCGCTTTCCATCGAACAAATATCTTTTCCGAAGGTAAGTCAAAGAAACTCGCTCCGTGAACTGTACAAAACACAATGATCGGTGTAATGGCATACTGTGTAGGCATATAATACGCTAAGCATTAGTCATTCGACGATGAGTTGATAGACTAACTGTGGGAGGTGAACAGTTTTCCGGTTAATCATAGACACTTCATAGCGCCAGTACACAACGACTTTAGATTATACCAAAGGGAACCAATTTATATGGTCTCTGAATAACATTAGTATTGCCCATCATTGTACTCACCTTTTTTGGGGGTCGTGCGCATTAAAGTCGGCTGGAGCTGAAGATAATCACCTTTTTTATAGCTACCGCCGTCTAGGTGCCTTTTGTCGCGCGTTACAGAAGAACTGTATTAGAATCTAATGGAAAAGAACAGACATCAGCTTTTATCTCGGTAAACATGAGATTTTCTGGCGTTTAATGCATATTTCCTATTGTGCTTGACGGCGGGATGATCTTTGTGTCTGAACGTTTTCATGTATTTACATTCGTGAATGCGATTATTCTATTTCTGTACGGGGCGCTCATTATAAAGCACTCCTCTGGATATATGCCATTAAAATAGTCTTGCGCTGATAATTCCTTTGATATATTCCTTAAGATAGATATCTTCAGACGAAGCTGTTTACAATTCCTTTTGTAAACCAAAATTGTTAAAAAGTGTAACTACATTTTCTTATCTATCGACATCCCACTCCCTATACGTAGCGTAACGTAACAAATCACGATTCTTAAATAAAATATAATTCAAACAAAAATATAGGTAATTAAAAAAAAACTTTCCATAATGGACGGCTTATTTCTTTTATTTTATTTTTTCTCCTTTTTTTTATTTTATATTAAAAGTCTGCCCAGAAAATCAAGAGTATATAGTCATATGCAGGACATCTATGTAAAATTCTTTTTGTTTAATATAGCGCACAATGGCCTTTATAATAATACTGGGCAACAAATTTCAACTTTTATAATTATATTTTATATTATAACTGATTATACACTCCGCCAAAAAAGTATCGCAAAATATAGTTTTGAATCATAAAAGTATCGCATAATCTTTGTTTGTAGCATAAAGTTGTAAATATACTTTAATGCGCTCTAAGATATAATTTCTATGATTGTTTAAATGAAATACAGGCCAAATAAAAACAAGAACTCATACTTGAGATTTTTATTAAAACAAGAAATTATAATTTTGGAAAGAAAAATGTCATAACAGCAGCTTTTAATACTGAATATTGCCACCTCTGGCTCTTATGACCGCTCGCATACGGTTTGGCAGAGATTCGATTAACCTCCGTATATAAGCCCGATCCAAATTCTCCCACTCGTCACGGAGAGCATTTTCTAGTCCATGCAGGTCCGCTGGGCCAACATTTTGGGTTCATGTCCGGACTTACCGCAGGCCAATTTAAAACTGGAATACCAACATCGTTAAGGTATTCCTGGACGATTATCGCAACATGCGGTCGTACATTATCGTGCATTAACATGAATTCGTTTCCTATAATTGGCGCATATGGTACTACATGTTCTTCTAAAATGTCCGTTATATACCTGTGGGCAGTCAGTGTACCTCTGTCTACTGGTACTAACTCTGTACGACCTGTTAAACAGATGCCTCCCCAAACCATAATAGAGCCACCAGCGAAATTAGGTCCAGGTCTGATATTACACTGCGAATAGCGCTCACCGTCTCGTCTGTACACTGAGATACGCCTATCTGAGGTGTAAAGACCAAATCTTGACTCATCTGTGAAGAGTATATTGGCCCAGTCATTAATGTTCCAATTTACATGTTCTCTGGCAAACCTTAAGCGAGCCACTCGGTGGTTCCTAGTGAGACGAGGGGCTGTTACAGCTACTCTAGCTCTTAATCCACTCTGTCGTAACCTATTCCGAATAGTTTGAGTACTCACACGAGTATTTCTGACTCTAGCCAAGTCGTTCTGCAATTGTCTCGCAGTTACATGTCTTCGACGTAATGCTTGTAGTAGTAAATAGCGGTCATCTTGGCGAGTAGAACATCTTGGACGACTTGGTACAGGTCTTCTACTGTAATTGCCTGTTTCCCTATATCTGGCTACGGCCCTAGAAACATTTGACTGATTGATGTTCATCAAATTAGCAACGTATGCTTGAGATCGTCCATCTTCGATTAAAGCAACTATAGCAGCCACTTGTTCTGAAGTTAAATTGCTCATTTTAGTTTTAAAAACGTTGGTACAGAACTCTGACTTCGCACTTTAAAATTTGTCCGTATAGGAAGACCTTCAATAAACAACTGAACAAACCTTACACATATGCATTTTTCTAAATGTGTTCTTTTGGAAAAAAAAAACGTAAAAAAGCTATGTTCCATGATTTTGTTAGTGTTTTTATAGTTCACATACACGAGGCAAACTTTTTGTGAACGTATAAAAATATTTCGGTTTATAAATGCCCTTTTTTAGTTTAGGCGATACTTTTTTGGCGGAGTGTATTTATGGGATTAATAAGGGAACTACTAAAGTGTGCATAAGTGTTTTTAACGAGGAATTTCCGAATTCTTGTACAGGCATCGTAACTTCGAAATTTGCCATTACCCTTTTTCATACTTTACACATATTGAGGAAGCCATAAGAAAGTGATGGTGTTAGGTCACATGACTGGAAATTAATCTACTTCACTATTTCTTGAAGTAAATTGATTACACTGGACCACAAATTTCAACTTTTGATTTTGCCATAAAATAATTTATACTAATTTCAATAGAAAACATATAAACGTTTATTTTAATAAGAGGTAGAAGGTCAAATTAGATCGATTTTCTTTATATTTCAGTGAAAATGTTGTTTATGAAAATTATAATTAGAAATGTGAAGTAATACTGCTCCGTCCCTTATGAACAATGTCTACAGCATCTCTTTTTAACATCCAACAGTAATCTGCTAACATAACAGGATTCTATTTCCTCTGATACCGTTTTTCCATTTCCAAGATGTCTTGGTGAAAGCGCTCACCGTGTTCATCGCTAACGCCGCCCATATTTTCCTGACTAAAATCCAAGTGAGGATGTATAACGTGCATTTTAAGGGACGTTTACAGCCAGCAGCGTGAAATGCATGTAACATATCCGTTACTAAGCTTTATAGTTGTCAGCTTTTTTGTTTCCCGAGAAATTCGTGAAAACTTGTACCATGGAGAGCCAAGCCGCTTCTTCCTTCGCTGTTAGTTTGGTTTCAGACATTTCATCATTTATTATTTTTCGTATCTGAGGTCCAACAAAAATACCTTCTTTCAGTTTCCCTTACGTTTATTTTAGAAAGTTTTCACGGATGTATTTAAGACCTTCACCTTGATCCAGTGTCTTTACAAAGTTTTTCATGAGCCCAAGTTTCACGTGGAGAGGTGGTTTTGTGATCTTTTCTTTTTTTACTAGAGGCTCACGTTGTACATTGTCTTTTTCTGGTATAAACTGTTGTCGAAGTGGCCAACGTTTTTCCTGTCACGACTGTCCCAAAGACATAAAAAGCAACAGTGTTTGGTATAACCAGATTGCGTACCCAAACTAATTGCAATTACTTTAAAATCTGCATAAATATTCCAGGAACAGTCTGTACTTTATCTTTTCTAATAAAATTTTCAGATTTTCGTAAGTTTCTTTGATAGAAATAGCATGACCTATCGGAATACAAGGATAATGGTTTCCATTATGCAACAAAACTGCTTTTGGGCTGGTCTTTGATGAGTCTATGGATTGATGTATGATGTATTCCGAAAGCTTCAGAAAGTTTATAAAGATTATTGCAGTAGACCAGATTACCGGCCATACTGTAAAGGCATTTTCTCTATAACCAGAGCTAAGCCAATGTTGCCGCCTTTCGATTCGTTTTTGCTTTATATATGCTGTTCAATTTCATCAGTTACTAACTTAGGGTAAAAACCTTTTTGATCAGTGTAATTAGATCATGGCTCATGTTTGCAAATAATGGGGTACTATAGAAAAAATAAAAGTCAATTCTTCTAATTTTTATTAACATACGATAAATTACTTTTAATCTATACGCTGAAGCGTGGCTTCCATTGTGCAATTCTGATGCTGCGATTTTGAAGCAGTGACGAAGTCGGCGGAATATTTTTAATTTGTACAATGCAATATAAAACACGCGTCACGCACCCGCAAGAAAATTGCAGTGGATGAATTTAGAACATAATCTATCCAACTTTTATTATTTTGTGTTAGGTTAGTAACATTACATTATTATAAAGAAAAATATCTAAATCAAACGTGTTATCATCGTATTATAATCTATTCGAAAATTAAATGTAGTTGTTTTTTCATGCATACACCTAACCATGTTAACCAACGTATATCAAATGTAAATAGTACAAATTACAGCTGACATAAAACGTATGCTGCGGATAACAAATTTCCCTGACCTGCAATTTATAAACGCGCAAGTGTAGCGATTTTAATGCATTGCCGTAAAGGCCGTATATTTTGAATTATTGCTGCATCAAAATCGCAGCATCAGCGGTGCATTCAGGGAATTCAGCTTAATCAAAAACATATATCAATTTCAATAAAAGCAATTACATGATTACCACTACACGTATATTAAATAATAATACGAATATGGTCGTTTTTAGCCTATTACTATCAAAAAGGTTAGGTCGTTCACACCTTATCGTTTTAGGACAGGCAAAACAAGAAAAATTACTAGATATTAAATAAGTGCTTTTCATGTCCAATGAGAGGAAGTCATATTATAATTTTGCCAATTTTCTTTTAAGATGCTGAAAAAAAATGTTCGTACACTTAAATATTCTAAGCGGATAAGTCTACTTACCACAAACAAATTACATTTATTCTTTAAGTAATGACATTTGTAATAGTGGTATAACAGCGATGGACGACAAATCTGCAAGAACTGCTTCGATGTTAACCAACGAAGTTACTTTCAAGAGATTGTCCTTCCTGAATATCAAAATAATAACTGCTAGTAATGGTATCACCTCCAAAGAATCATAAGCTAAAATTATATCCCACAATTGAAGCAATTGCTCGGGGGGCAAGTGTCCACTGAAGGCCCTCATCAACCATTTAAACACGATCCTCAATGGTGGTATTCCAATATTGGCAAAGTGTGTCCATAATTTCGGTGCAAAATTTTGCAACATGCGTTCAAACAGTAGACAAAGAGAAACGATACCTTGCGGATGATCACACAGTCTGTGCAGTCGGTGCCAGTATCTTAAATAAAATGCCTTGAACACGAAGTACAACGTTGCGGGATCATGGTAAAGGTAACATATTGGAGTAGCGTACATAGTGAAACCGTGAAAGGGGATAACTCCACTCGGTGGAAACGTTATAGTATTTTCTGCTGTTGCTTGCTTTCCTTTCAAAATAACCTGCATGTAACCTGGTTGATTCTTCAAACTCTTAATTATGGTGTTGTCGCGAGAAAAACACAACATTATTTGATATAATACATCTTCAAAGACGAAGTACTGGTCATCATTCGATGCTGTTAACTGAATATCCTTAATTATCAGTTTGTCTATCATCAGATCATACTGCAATACATGATTCTTCAAATTTTGGAAGTACTCTTGTTGGGCGTGCTTTTGACCAACACCTAACACCAGCAACCACATTTTTGCCCTCAAACTTCTCGGACACCCCCTTTTTAGATATTCTTGGGCAACCGGCGCATAATTCTTAGTAATCACTCTTTCTCCTAATAGAATTCTTTCTTCTTCCAACGCAGCTTGACTACCACCTACACCAGTGCCCAAAATGTGTTCGCCGCGCGAGAATTCTGTGTATAACGTTCTTAAGTCTTCTAAGTCCTTCACTTCTAGCGGCAAAAATGAAAATTCCCAATCGGGCTCACCGTCTTTGTGTATGAAATTTGGATCCTTCAAATTCAACAATACTTCTAGAAAATCCTTTGGGGCGTATACCGGTCTGTACTTGCTAACGTCCACGTCGTAGTTACTCATCTCCGACCACTTCTCCATGAGATCGTTACGTTCGGCGGTCGATCTTAATTTTGCCAAATCGATTCCTAGTTCGTTACACATGGAATTCAGCGATTTATGTATGCGTTTATCCCAATGCACTTGAGCTTTTTTAAAAAATACATGGCCGGTGACACTTTCCGTATTTTTCACGCGCACCCAATGATAGATGTTGTTCCTTAATTGACATTCGATACCTTTCTCCTTTATCGCTTTTGTTAGCGAATCTTTAAAGTCGTCATATTTAACTTGCTGACTGGATACCAATTTCTGAATTTCCTTGTATAAACCCATATACGCCGATGACGGCCTTAGATCTTCACAGATTTTGATTGCCGTATGATGAATGCCTTTATCTTTAATTTCTTCCATTTTCGCAATCAAATTTTTTATTTATTGCACTATATATTTTGACAATACATTGAACGCTGCCAAACCTTGAATTTTATCGAATTTTATCAATATGTAGGGGTTAAATGTTTACTTAGATCACTATGGTTACGTCTCTAAGTTGTTTCATCGATATCAAACCCAGGATCGAATGCATGTATGCATGTACGTATGTAGATTGAGCAATATAGGGGATGCTTTAGGATTCTTATATCTTTTCATAATGTTATGTTCTGAATTTCATTGCGTTTGTCTATACGAATACAAATTATTAGCTGAGAATAAAGGTCTAATGACAATAGATGGATAATATTAATACAGTAATATAATTTCTACGTTTCCTGATAATATCTAAGAAAAAGTTACAAACGGAGAACAAAAAGAGAATAATTTTTATTGTAATAGTAGAAATCTATAAGAACCCGCAAATGTCATAATAACAGTTAAGATGAGAGTTGTAAATTTCGTCAATTCAACGTTCGACAGCAACGGGACATATCGAGATGTTAGACCTTTCAGAAACATCTGATTCCGTTACCCTTGAGTAATTAAAAAAAATACTAGGGAATCACGGGATATACATTACATCTTCTAACCTTATACATGCGCAGAAGAAGATAAGTAATGGCGTGGAACAGCGTATTGTCATCCGAGATTGAGATTAATTAAAGAGTTGTCCAAGGATTAATATTTGGACTAATTTTATTGAATGTTGGGGAAATGTTAACTCCCGATTACGGATCGCTTGGCAGCTCTGTCCTCATTACGTAAAAATGTGAAAATTTTACAAATTTTGATATTAGCTGGCAATGTTCTCGCATATTTACATGATCTCTGGGCGAACCATCGATTTTTGTCGTGCCTCGACCTTTAAGGAACATTTCCTAAAAATTTGTTCGTTGCTGTCTGCAGATCGTAACGCTTCAATCGATTCTGCACCGACTGAATTGGTTCAACGTTGGCTTGCTTAGGTTCGGTAAATAAATTAAAAATGAACAAGGAAAACACGCAAAATTTTGTGCTTACCACAAAGAGTATCGATAATAATTATTTTTTTTCAATTTTTTTTTTTATTAATGGAAAATAATTAATATTTTACTTATAAGTACTAAAATGAACCAAATGAATTTGTTAGTATGTAATTTATGTGAAGATGCCTGAGGTACATTTAATCAGTGCGACTTTCGATATGGCAAAATTCTAGTCTTCTGAAATTGTAAGTCAATCATAGACATACTTTAACGGTTTTGTTCGGATAGCTTCAAGAAAAAATAATTTGAAACTTCTTCCATTCCGGCGAAATTTCACATTGAGGGAAAGCTATCTTTGAAATCTCGATCATTTTCGGATTTTTGCAATTGATACCGCTGTTACGAATAAAAGAAATAAAAGTATGTATTTCTAAATACGCATAGGTCATAGGTCTATCAAACTAGCCTTGGAATGATCCGCTTCGGCTTACACTCCTTTGTACGATATGGAATCTATGGTTGATTTGATTCCACGTAACTTTGCTTTTTAGGATGTTCAAATTTGGTTAATAAAAACTACATGTTTAATATTTCCGCAATTTGACACTTGCTCGCATTCATTATTGCTAGTTTCGTCGTAAATAGTTTCCCTCGTATTCCCTAATACGCTTCCTAAATAGTCTTCTTTCCTACCGGTGCATTTGCGTTGACCAATAATATTATCTCATCTGTCTATGGAATCTTTACACTACTTTTGTTTAAGTTCTTATAAAAATCATCTTTTTCAAATTCTTGTGCATCTTGTAATTAATGTATATACATTAATTATTATATTATTTCCGTCTTTATTTTGCCTGTTTGTTCTTAGCGTTGCTATTCCTCCGCCTACTGGTCGGAAATTTAAAATGCTATTCTCTAATTTCTTTTTTGCATAAAATCCTACTTCATTAACCCCACTTTTTTGTCCTCTACTGTATACTTTTATTTTATTTCTTGTACCGCTATATCTATATTGTATTTTTGTAGTTCTTTGGCCATTTCTTCCATTTTTATGACCCCCCAGTAGGGTTCGAGCATTCCGTGTTGCTACTAACAGTTGCTTGGTTGCTTTGTTTTTGCGCTTATTCCTTCTTTTTGATTCCTCTCCCGATTTCTAATGCTGTTATTTATATTCTTACTAACATCACTAATATTGTTACTATACTTATTGCTAACTTTATTGTTCATTGCTCCTTGCCCTTCATTACTCCTCACCTATTTTTTTTTCTGTGTCGTTTCACCTCTATTCTTACTTTGTTGCACCCTATTTTCACGGACTTTCCTTCTTTTGATTCTTCTTTCGGTGTTTCACGAAGTTGTTTTCGTTTTTACATTTTACTTCTTTAGTACAAAAGTTCAGAAGATTTAAAAATTTTTAAAGACTGTCTTTAGAAATCTTCTGAAGAAGCTGACAGCATGATTAACGAAACATCAAGTAAAATACTAATTACACGACAACACCCGAAAGAAATTTCCACTATGGATTACGGTCGTGAAAGTCTACACTCAACTATTTCTCTTCATGTTTTTTCATTGATGTATATTCGATCCAACTCTTTTTGTTTGGCGTATATATCTTGTTTTTTCTTCCTCTTTATTTAATTCTACTAGGCATACTTTACTTCCTACTTTTTTACTCATTTTGACTTCAATATCCAGACCCGAGTATTCTTGTACGATATTTTCCGTTGCTTCATTTGACCTTTCTTGGTCTTCTGCATCCCTTTTTAGTCCTAATAGCATAATGTTGTTTTTTTCCTTTCTTTATGTTGTTCTTCTCATTTTTCCCATAATTTCTTTATTTTATTTTATAAGTCTTTCGTTTTCTTTTATTATTCCCTATTTTCTTTTGTTACCCTTTTTATTTCATTCTTAATGTCTTCTGTGCTCTACAACAGGAAACAAAATACCTCTCGTTTTATTTCTTGAAAAATAAAAATGTTAAACGGAACACAACCTCCAACGAATTGGCAATATATGGAAAGAGCACTATCAACAAATGCTAATGAGAAATGTTCTACTAATAGAAATAGAAGAAATACTAACAGGAGAGGAAGAAAATTAAGTTTGTTCCATATGTTCCGTCTGTCCAATGTTCCATTGAAATAGAGATAGTTGAAGAAATGAGAATACTTCGAAATGGCAAGATCCCGCTAGATCATAGAATAGAGGTATAATTACTAATATGTGAATGATTGCAACAAATTAAACACATCTGTCAATTAATCGAACAAGTATGGAAGCAAAATAAGCCCACAAAGAAGGGGACAAAGAAAAATGCAAAAACTACGTAGCTATAACCCTACTAAACATAACTTTTAAAATATTGATAAATTTAAGAAACAAAAGGGTGAAACCATGCGCAATAAATGATTTCAGAGCAGAGCGATCGGCTATTAATGCAATTCACTTACCGGATCAAATAATCGAGAATGTACGGGAATATAGTAATAATAGACAAATACACATAATATTCATAGATATTAGAAGTGTATTTGATACCTTAGAAGGAAGAAAATAATAGAAGAACCAGAAATCTTAAAAGTACCAAAAAAACTAAAAAATCTAATAAACGCACCAACAGAGACTAAGGTCAAAGTCAAATTCCACGAAACAACAAGAAAGAAGACGAACATAAATAGAACAACATGTATGAAACAAGGAGACCCAATCTCTGCAACGCTATTTGATTTAATGTTGGAAGGCTCTATGAGAAAGGCGAAACTATATGATAAAAATATCGTTCAGAACTCAGCGCAATAGTTGCTACATCCAATTACCTAGGAGTAAGAATAGGACAAGAAGCGAAAGACAGGAAAAGAAAAAGAATTCAAAAGGGTTACCAGACGTACGGAAAAGATAAAGCATTACTGAAAAGTAAAGATATTAATCAACAAAATAAAATATAGATATACAAGGCCTTAATTAGACCAGTTATTACGTATGCCATGGATACAGGAAGAACTAAAAATAGTAAAAACGAAAACAATAGATCCAGTTAAAAGAAGAGAGGGTGAGAAAAGAATAAAGAAAAACAACGAAATGTAACATGCATTGAAAAATGAAAAATTAATAAAATGTATAAAGACCCTAGGATTTAATTGGGCAAAACATAACGAGGATGTAACCAACCGAAATAATCAGAAAGGTATCGCAATGGATCCCATTATAGCCAAGAAGAAGAGACAGACCGAGGAAGCTCTGGAGAATGCACGAGCACCGAGAATAGCAGATTGGAAGACAAAATGAGAGAATTAAAGAGAGATAGTAAACGCAGATGAAAGGAGAAAGAAAAAAATGAGAATTAATCCACCTCAATAAAAAGAACGGATTAAGTGTTAGCCATAATCTGAACGTTGAACATTGAAAAATGTACATATATCCGTATATACATTTTTACTGCCCCTTTCTCCCTACCTATCCAGAACACAACTATAGGTAACTATAGCGTATGGTATGAAATTATATACTTCAATGCGCTCTAAGATATAATTTCTATGATTGTTTAAATAAAATACAGGCCAAATAAAAACAATAACTCATACTTGAGATTTTTATTAAAACAAGAAATTATAATTTTGGAAAGAAAAATGTCATAACAGTAGCTTTTAATACTGAGTATTGCCACCTCTGGCTCTTATGACCGCTCGCATACGGTTCGGCAGAGATTCGATTAACCTCCGTATATAAACCTGATGCAAATTCTCCCACTCGTCACGGAGAGCATTTTCTAGTCCGTGCAGGTCCGCTGGGGCAACATTTTGGATTCGTATCCGTCTGTGAAGGAGGTCCCACACGTGCTCGATAGGGTTCATGTCAGGACTTACCGCAGGCCAATCTAAAACTGGAATACCAACATCGTTAAGGTATTCCTGGACGATTATTGCAACATGCGATCGTGCATTACAGTGCATTAACATGAATTCGTTTCCTATAATTCGCGCATATGGTACTACATGTTTTTCTAAAATGTCCGTTATATACCTGTGGGCAGTCAGTGTACCTCCGTCTACTGGTACTAACTCTGTACGACCTGTTAAACAGATGCCTCCCCAAACCATAATACAGCCACCAGCGAAATTAGGTCTAGGTCTGATATTACACTGCGAATAGCGCTCACCGTCCCGTCTGTACACTGAGATACGCCTATCTGAGGTGTAAAGACCAAATTTACATGTTCTCTGGCAAACCTTAAGCGAGTCACTCGGTGGTTCCTAGTGAGACGAGCGGCTGCTACAGCTACTCTAGCTCTTAATCCACTCTGTCGTAACCTATTCCGAATAGATTGAGTACTCACACGAGTATTTCTGACTCTAGCCAAGTCGTTCTGCAATTGTCTCGCAGTTACATGTCTTCGACGTAATGCTTGTAGTAGCAAATAGCGGTCATCTTGGCGAGTAGAACATCTTGGACGACCTGGTACAGGTCTTCTACTGTAATTGCCTGTTTCCCTATATCTGGCTACGGCTCTAGAAACACTTGACTGATTGATGTTCATCAAATTAGCAGCGTATGCTTGAGATCGTCCATCTTCGATTAAAGCAACTATAGCAACCACTTGTTCTGAAGTTAAATTGCTCATTTTAGTTTTAAAAGCGTTGGTACAGAACTCTGACTTCGCACTTTAAAATTTGTCCGTATAGGAAGACTCTCAATAAACAACTGAACAAACCTTACACATATGCATTTTTCTAAATGTGTTCTTTTAGAAAGAAAAAAAGTAAAAAAGCTATGTTCCATGATTTTGTTAGTGTTTTTATAGTTCACATACACGAGGCAAACTTTCTGTGAACGTATAAAAATATCTTGGTTTATAAATGCCCTTTTTTAGTTTATGCGATACTTTTTTGGCGGAGTGTATTAAGTAATAGTAATACAATGATATAAATGAATTAAAGTTATAGTGTACTACCTGTTTCAGTTTATATAGTGAATATGTGTTGATACCTACCGTGCACAAATTTTGTTATAGTTGGAAGTCATTGTGTATTCGGGTGATTTTAATAAAATGTTTTTGAGAAATCAAGAAACTAAAGTAGATTGGGACTGTTGGTGTTACCACGAAGGATCTTCTACAAATGCGCTACATAGAAATGTATTCTCTTGAATTGTAAATATCTTAAATTAAAATAACGAAAGATCAAAATTTCTGGATGGATAAATATTATGTTATCTAAACCACAAGAATTTAGCAAATTTTCTTTGAAAAACTTTGAACCTTCTTCTCTGGTTAATGTAAAACTAATTAGGCTGCATATTTCAGACGAGAGGCGACCAAAGAGGATTCCAACAATTTTTAATATCCTGACATCCCAACAAGTCATTGTTTAGGCTATGATTGAAATCGACTGGATTGTATTGCTGCGAAGATTGTTAAGGCTGTTTTGTAGCAAAATACAGTTATTATAAAATCTTAAGGTCGACGATGTCAATAATGAAAATATGTTGAAGATGATAGGTCCCAGATTTGGACGTTCGAGTACTCTGCAGATGTTACCACATATGTAAGCGACATTTAACAAACGGATTGCCCATCGTTAAATCCAAAGAGTTTCAATTTAATAGTAATAATATTGTGATTTAAGCGATCAAAGGTTTTAGAGAAATCCGTGCGTGTAGGGTTACCTAACACCTATTATCCAATGTATTAGAAATAAATTAGCAATAATAAGATAAATTTGATATGTAATGGTAGTTGCGACTAACAGATATGATATATACTTAGAACCTCCGCTTTTTTAATTCGGTATAACCCGAGCAATTTTGCATCTATCAGCGAAAGTACGTGTTTTCAGTATAAGACGAATTACACTTAATAGAGGTTGTATTAATGCCTATCTGATATATTCCTTAACTAAAAATGCAAGCGTATGGTCATGCCTTACAGACCGTGAAGCTATTGATATTGGTATAATGAACACTATCTTAGTGAACTCAGAGGAGTTCACTAAGGAGGAAAAGACAAAGAAAATACACTGGTAAACTAACTTACAATGCCGTTAACAATCTTCTGTGGACTGTCAAGAATAACATCATTATATATCATACCGCCCTGAATTCGGTTTTGACCTTTCTTTTTGTGAATATGTGACTACAATTGTTTTAGATCATGAAGTAGTCTGGATTGTACACGACACAGGTAATCAGAGTGAGCAGCGAATATTTGCATAGCTAATACAATAGCATTTTATCCAGAACACTTATTTTATAAGACAACTGACGTTCCCAACATTAATATCCGAAGCAGAGAACTGCTTGCTACTATCTGCTGACTACTATCCATATGACTATTATGGATGAGTTAAGTTTTACTTAACAAATTATTAAACTTAGAGCTTTGTATCGGATAATCTTAAAAGCTTTAGCCTCGTTTCAGTCCCACCCCTTACCGACAAGAAAAGTGCTAACCGGTAACTTTTGTTTAGTATTTAGTTATTTCTATGTTCTTAATGCTACAAATGTAGCTCTGAGAGCTTTCTCTACTAAAAATAGAAGTTCTTTTAAAGTGAAGCTACCTGAAAATAGGCAACTTATTTCATACCTATTTACCTTGCAATAAACAAATGACGCTGAAAATGTTTTATTGCAAATGTTACGGCCACAAAATATTTAAAATATTTAGCATGAGCAGCAATTGCACTCCTTTCACCTGCAGAAAATTCAATGCCAAATAGGCAACTTATTGGGTACCTGTTCATGGGTTATTCTGAAATAAAAAATAAAAATTACATTAATTCAATGCGTAATTTATTCATTCAGCTATCAAATTAATTCCCAAAGTTGATTGTTAATTAGCGACATTATGGGCACACGTCTTATTGCAAATTTGACGGGCGGCGACCACAAATATTTACAATATTTTCCCACATGAAGAAAATGTACGCCCTATTTCTCGGGATGTTCTTTTTATATGCATCGCGATTTTCAATAAATGCTTGAGGACGGTTTTCTAATTGCACGTCCATTCATTTCTATCTCTCTCTGGCAGTATAGGAGGAACCTAAGTCATTCAACACCAATTGAATGAGAGAAAGAACTTGTTACTAGCATTGTCAGAGCAGCAGAAAGTATTAGACAATTAGCCGGTATCTTCCAAGAAACTCGGCGATCCCTTCTTCTTTTTATATGTACGGTTTTAAAATAGAAGCTTTGAACGAAAATGGTCATGGATTAGATAACCTGCATAAACGTTAAAAGTTACCTGTCTTTAAGGAAATTAGAGT
Organism: Oryctes rhinoceros; assembly: GCA_020654165.1. Classification (NCBI taxonomy): domain Eukaryota; kingdom Metazoa; phylum Arthropoda; class Insecta; order Coleoptera; family Scarabaeidae; genus Oryctes; species Oryctes rhinoceros. Next base: position 3,682,204 of record JAIOKQ010000018.1, on the reverse strand, counting down.
TGTGCAATTTCGCAAACTAAAAATGCCTACCTTGGGTTCGCTCACCAGTCCCTAAGTTTTTTATAGTTCTTTCTCCACGTCACTTGTAGGTATTTAAAGACCTGTGAAGCTTTCCTTCTTTTCCGTTATCATTTGGATGCTTGTTTGCTGTTAAATAAATAAATAAATATTAATCAGACAATAATAAATTTAAATTTTTGGAAAACTAACATTTACGTTCATATCACGGAAAATGCATAGTATTGCATATTTATTGCTCATTTTAGATAGTATATGTAAACAAAATCGATATTCACGTAACGCGCGCATACTAATATCAAATGTAATAAAGGGACGTCAAAAAATTTCATACCACCGCATCGTGCTAATATCCAAGAGATTAAGGACGAATGAAAAAGAACAAAGGGAAAGTGAGGAACAATAATTTGCCCTTCTAGAAACAATAACGCTCTGCTCTTATGGTATACATAAAACGGATCTTAAGACATTTATGAAAAACATTTTTTTGGCATCTCATCGTTTTCAGAGTACATGTATGCGTGCAGTTTTTTTTTATTACATTCGGTTTGATGTTCGTGCTTTCGTGTAGCAAAAACATTCCATAACCGTATCGTATTTCATGGCGTATATTTTCCGAAGTATAAATATTTCTAACGAACTGTTTTCCTCTGTTTTATAGGTGCGATTGTCATGAGGTAGGTAGTAACATCATCTAATACAATAGTTGACAGAAATTTAAAAGAATTTTTCTTTCTGCTCACATTTGTACGAAATGGAGCAGATCAAATCTATTTGTAACTATCACGGATGCGACAAGTGAACATTGTGACTTCCTTCTTCAGCAATATCTTAAAAGTTGGAAATATAAGAGATTTTTTCACACGTGACTACGAGACGCGTGGTTTTTTAATCCCTATAATCGAACTTGATTTAAATATAAACAGTGTAGGACCTCGGCAATAAAGGCAACGCTATTGCTTTACATTCAGTGAATTTACTTATCCATATCTTCTACCATAATCTTCTTGTAGCTTTACACTTAGTCTAACTTCTTCATATAATCAACCAAGATTAGACCTTGCGAATCTCAAAAAATCTTCGCCATAATTTTTCCAGCTAATGGAATTATCTTAAACTTCGTTGGTGTACGTTCGCCGGAAAAAATCACATTTTTACCATCGACGTTTGATGCGTAGTGATGCATTCGCGCCTCATTTTCAGTCACATGATACCGTAGAATATCGCTAGTATTGCGCTTAAGTATGTCTACACGTTACTTTGAAGTTATGACGCGAATCCGTCTTTTGCCAATGATACCTTTCTAGAATTCAATTTTTCATGAAGGATATTTTACACACGATCGATTGAACAACCTAAGTCACATTTCGGCCATTTTTAGTTATGCATGTTAACATATATTTGCGAAGGTCCTGCATCATTTGGTGAAAACCTAAACCTAAGTGTCTATGTTTACTGTGAAGTCAGTCCAGATTAAAATTTAGATTTGGCGCAGAAGCAACCTAACTGCTGGACTTAGATTGTTTCTGTTCTAAATGTATTAATGGCAGTACTGCATTAATATAATGTTTCTAGCCTCTAAATTTTAATGCTGTTCGGTGCTCAGTTTACAGCTGTTTTGCAACAATTTTAAAACACTTGGCAATACTAGTGGAAGGCCAGAGAAGAAATGGCGAAAATGGGCAAAACGTATAGGTGATTACCAGAGATGTATTATTCGGAACTGAAAGGTGAAGAGTGCAGTGGAGATTTTAAAGCAAAGAAGGTTGAACCAAAACAAATTGGTCTAGAGTACCAATAAGAATAAATTTATCATATAACTCTGCAGTTTCTTAACTAATAGTAATGTACTTCGTTACTTTCTTGATGTGTTTTACATTCCTGAAATCCTTCTAAAATAAGTACGAAGGACTTTTATCTAGAGAGATAAATAGCTCTTAGGGAAGTGGCTCGTAAATGTAAGCACAAAGAAAACGCTAAAGGTACACTACGTTCATATGAACATTACATAACAGTTAGCAAATGCGCAAGGAAGCTTGTCAATAAGTCTAGGATTACAATAGGACTGAGCTGACATGGTATCGGACGCGCCTTTAGTCTAAAGCGGTGAGCGCGAATTATCCTTCATGGTAACTCAACGTCGAATGACGATTAGTCGTGGTAACTCCACGTAACTCGCTCGTGGCGCTGAAGATGTTCACCGCAGTTGCGAAAGAAACGTCCGGAACAAATTCCAATCGACCACGGCACATTGACCAGTAGACAGAAAATATGCTATCGTAGGAAGTTTATACATTTACAAAAGATCGGCAACTCGAAAATTCAAATTCCGATGACGCTGTAGACACTGGAAGAGTGCTTTGGTATAAAAACTACGCGATATGATTATTTTACATAGCTTGAAGCATATTATGTAGTCTCAAGGATTATGCGAATTATTATCGGAAAAAATATACAAAGTACTCCGTTATGTATTTTTCCCAAACTACAAATTTTAAAAATTTCTTCCTTTTCTTTTTAACAGATAGTCTCCAAAACTGTCAATAATTGTCATATGGTTACAAGTATAGGATGCAGCTAGTTTTCAGCAAGGAATTATTGAAAATAAATTAATATAAATGCTACTCTATTCAAAATATCGATGTAACTACGCATTCACCTACTCTCGAGATGTTCCTAAAACTCTAAAAATGATAACGCAGTAACGGAAATCCAATACGTTTCGTTAATATTCGTTAATATTTCGAATAAATTTAGTTTGGTTACCCCCGAGGCTGTATATTTTCAAGCATTGCATTTCAGAAAAGTGCGTATACAGAAAAGATTATAGTTGCTTGCAGACAGCATTTAAACTTAACAAGTTGAGGAGGATAACGTTCGTGTGTTTAGTGCGTTTCAAGTTTGAAGACGGCTACTGCATACCGGTGTGGTAATGGAAAACAACGACGTTTCCTAGAGCGTTTGACTTCAGTATCTAAAATCGCTATTTAAATTAAACATGCGATTCTGTAAAACGTCATCTGAAAAGGTTCAGAAGATCGCTGGAGCCGATGCAGCTCGCGATTGCACATCGCTTCTTCAGTAAGAGCTGTGCCAGAGGCTATCGTCGTATTAATTCTTTTGAAATGTAAGATTCGCTTTGTTTGATGGTAAATATAGCTAGAAAGATAGGTTGCAGTACGTTACAATTTGCTTAATCACCGGTTTCGAGTTAATGTCATCGGTGGAATATATCAAGTTATTTTGAGATGTTCAATAATAGATAAGTAAGTAAACAGGCGACTAGCGCTGCCATCGTTTACTTCAGATGTATTCTTGTAGAAAAGATCATATGTGTACACAAATTGATTTTTACCAACTACATCGGAGTACAATGGACCTATTAAAGGATGCTTGTTATTTATTTGAAGTAAATACGGGAGGAATATTTACAGTATCTACCTGATCGTGAAGAGGAACATTTAAGAAAAAATTTTTTACATCCTCAAAATCTTTTGGTAGGTCCTCAGAAGCTCTTCTATCGCCACCTTTGAGCATTAATCCGATAAAAAGTATCCATTCAAGCTTTTTCTTTGTAATATGAGGAAGAGATAATATTCACTCGGAGCCAAGTCCGGGCTGTAATTGAATGTCTTATCTCCGCCGTTGATTACTTTTTGGGTTTGGTGAGCTTTGTGAACGTTACCATTGTCATGAAGCAATAATCTCTTTTACTCACAATTTTGTTTCCTTGCGGAGTTTAACTATTCTTGTCTTTTTCCATATATTTAGTTAGTATTGCTATTTCTGATGGAAGGGATCAATTATATGAACTTTTGTTTTATAAGTAGGTTCTAACACATTAAGTTTTGGTCAGCTAGTAGTTAGATAATAATAATAATACTGATCTAATGAGGTACTATGTGGCGGGGGTGAAAAGAGCTTGTGGTGGTATACCAAAAAGAAATTTTTTGGTATAGATAGGCGGGGTTTTAAACATGATTAGTTTGTGCTAAAAACACAAAGCTTGTAACTTACGCCTGTTTATAATTAAAGTTTGCCACTTTTCATGCGATTCACAGGCGTCGGTACGGGAGTAGTCGTTCGGGTGTGTGATTCGTAATATATGCGCAAGCGATCTTATTGCAATAGTAACGCGTCCAATGTTGAAATACACGCAATGTTACATATATACCTTATACGTAACAAAATGTCGTCAATAAGCAGATCAAGGAAGCGACCATACTTTTCCCATCGTGTACTCCAACTTACACATGCAACACAACTCTAAAATCATAATAAATATAATATGTATTATTTTTGTTTTTCGTACGTTTAGGCGTATTTGTTTTAATAGCTGAAAACCAAATGCACGTATCCTTCTTTCAGAAAGAATAAATCTATTTACTTCTATGCTTACATCGATAACGAGATCGTGTCGCGTCCCCATCGCGTAGTTTGATATGCGAAACATAAGTTCGCGTATATATTTCGGATCACCCGCGCCAACGACCACTCCCATACCGACGCCTGTGAAGCCCACGGAAAGTGGTGAATATTATATATGATCGGACTTCCGCATGCGAAAAATATTTCGCAGACAACCCGTTATAGAATTTGATAAAATTTAATTCATTTCGCAAGTCGATAATTCATTTTTATCGTCATGTGTAAAATTTAATTTCTTTTCTATTACATGTTGATGCCCATAAGAGAATTGTGATAAAAACTGGCAGAAAGATTTTTTAATTGACGAAATTAGCGACGGAGATTTACGCGTGAAAAATTACACATGTATCTAAAGCTTTGAAAAAAAAAGGAAATAGAAAATAATCATTATCGTAGTTGGCTGGATTTAAATTATAATCCTGCTACTTACGCTCTAAAGACATTTGGCTAAAAAAAGCCTGACTAGAGGGACCCTTATTCTCGATAGGAGGACAATGTAATATGCTAAGAATAATTTAGGATAATAATAATAATATTATATATATATTATAATAATAATAATAATAATTTTGGAAAGAAAAATGTCATAACAGTAGCTTTTAATACTGAGTATTGCCACCTCTGGCTCTTACGACCGCTCGCATACGGTTCGGCAGAGATTCGATTAACCTCCGCATATAAGCCTGATCCAAATTCTCCCACTCGTCACGGAGAGCATTTTCTAGTCCATGCAGGTCCGCTGGGGCAACATTTTGGGTTCATGTCCGTCTGTGAAGTAGGTCCCACACGTGCTCGATAGGGTTCATGTCCGGACTTACCGCAGGCCAATCTAAAACTGGAATACCAACATCGTTAAGGTATTCCTGGACGATTATTGCAACATGCGGTCGTGCATTATCGTGCATTAACATGAATTCGTTTCATATAATTGGCGCATATGGTACTACATGTTCTTCTAAAATGTCCGTTATATACCTGTGGGCAGTCAGTGTACCTCTGTCTACTGGTACTAACTCTGTACGACCTGTTAAACAGATGCCTCCCCAAACCATAATAGAGCCACCAGCGAAATTAGGTCTAGGTCTGATATTACACTGCGAATAGCGCTCACCGTCTCGTCTGTACACTGGGATACGCCTATCTGAGGTGTAAAGACCAAATCTTGACTCATCTGTGAAGAGTATATTGGCCCAGTCATTAATGTTCCAATTTACATGTTCTCTGGCAAACCTTAAGCGAGCCACTCGGTGGTTCCTAGTGAGACGAGGGGCTGTTACAGCTACTCTAGCTCTTAGTCCACTCTGTCGTAACCTATTCCGAATAGTTTGAGTACTCACACGAGTATTTCTGACTTTAGCCAAGTCGTTCTGCAATTGTCTCGCAGTTACATGTCTTCGACGTAATGCTTGTAGTAGTAAATAGCGGTCATCTTGGCGAGTAGAACATCTTGGACGACCTGGTACAGGTCTTCTACTGTAATTTCCTGTTTCCCTATATCTGGCTACGGCTCTAGAAACACTTGACTGATTGATGTTCATCAAATTAGCAACGTATGCTTGAGATCGTCCATCTTCGATTAAAGCAACTATGGCAGCCACTTGTTGTGAAGGTAAGTTGCTCATTTTAGTTTTAAAAGCGTTGGTACAGAACTCTGACTTCGCACTTTAAAATTTGTCCGTATAGGAAGACTTTCAATAAACAACTGAACAAACCTTACACATATGCATTTTTCTAAATGTTCTTTTAGAAAAAAAAAAGTAAAAAAGCTATGTTCCATGATTTTGTTAGTGTTTTTATAGTTCACATACACGAGGCAAACTTTTCAACAAAATTTTCCTAAACAGGGAAGTTCCGCAAGTTTTTTTTCGCAAGTTCCGTATTTTTGGAAATGTTTTATTTGATCAGCGATCATATTTTTCGATACAGATACTCGGTTAGCAACTTTTCTCAAACTCAAACCGTTTTCGTGAAGTGTAATTATAATTTTTCGCAGTTCGGGCGTACCATTTTTAAAATAATTTAGTCTGTGCTACCGTGAAAATTAATTATTATGCGTTTTAATATACAAAAATCTATTTTGTGTAATTGCGTTTTAATAATATAATATTAAGTTACTTCTAAGAGAACTTAAAGAAGACTAAATAAAAGATTATGACAACTGTCCCTATTTAAACGCTCGCTTGCATGAGACCGATCGGAGAAATGCTGGTGTGATGTCTAAGGCATATACTTTTATTCATTTCTAAGAATTTTATTAAAAAAATTCTTTTGCTTCGTTTTAAATTGTAAAAAAACACGAAACCTTAAATATATGATTAGTGTCCGTATTCATTTGCTCGCCACTGTATATCCATCAGGAATAATATGAAAGGTGATATAACATTTTTAACGATCAGTTTTTCGTATCAGATTATTTTTGCCGTGTATTATAAAAAGCGTTCTGACTAGTCTCAACACTAAAGTTACCCTAACCTTGCCAGCTTATTTGGTAACCTATTCGTTTATCTGTGGAAAGGATCGGACGTTTTTCAAAATAGATTCAAATCACAGCTAATCACAATTTTTGGTGCATATGCAATAACTAATTCGTAAATCATTACAATGTGGTCAAAACGCATATAAAAATTTATTTAATTAACATTTCAATTGAAATGCAGCCACATACACCACAAATATACATGAAATACGTATGTAAATGTTCGTGTGACGAGCGCTATTTCTATTCCTCGGGGCGCTGTCTAGTCGAAATGACGAGCGGTTATTGGAGCTTTTACATTTTGCCGAATAATTTCCGTCAATTGTCAGTAACTCTTAGTCGATATTAAATCGTGTTTGCAACTACGTCTATATATAAAGCCTCATTCTACTGCCGTGAATAATACCGGAAATGTAATATTTAGTTCTAAGTATACGCGTTTGCTACGTATTTTCTGTACACCGATAGCGTCGGATATAATTTACGAAGAATGTCTAAGAGACGAACACATACGTATGCATATATGTACATAATATCCGCTTTAAATATGTTTTGCGATGTGAGACGCGTAGAAAGTTGGTGAAAATTACTTCGATGTACAGAGGGTGTAGTACAGGATAAAGTTCGGTAATATAATGATCGTACGCGTAACTTCGCTGTAGAGCTATATTTGTTCGGTAATTGGATTTTCATTTCCTTTGATGCATGGCAGCAATCGCATTAAAGACGATATTATGTACATATATTAGAACGATTTCGACGTAAACTTTTTTGATGGGCTGACGGTCCACATCTCAGAAAGCTTTCAATATTTATGCTATGCACAACTCATCCTCAAGTCAGAGATATAAAGCAGATAAAAAATTTCGAATTAATAAAATTGTATCTTAAAGTAATAACATTATAACGTGAATTGCTGGTAAACTTGTTGTTTATTTCAACTATAAAGCAGCCAAAAAATTTGCAACATAGGAAAGCTCTACACGGAGAAGAATAGATAATAAATACTACGTTGTTAAAAAAAAACATTTTTTTTTGTTTATAACTGCACAAGAAGCTTTCATTAGAGTTGGGCACGTCACTCTATGACATCAAATTGAAAAAAAAAAAGTATATAAAAACACAACTTAGTAAAATTTACAACACACAAAGTATTCGATTATAATTATTTTACTTGTAAGTTCATATTAAAAACACATTAAATGTAACGTTGGCAATGTCGGTAGACGATACAAATTACATCAATTAGGTAAGTTTGCTGATTAATTTTTAATACTCACAAGAAAACAAGTGCTTGTATAAGCTGCAACAAGCGTATTGAAGACATCTGTTTTACATTTATATATCACGATAAAAGAGGACTTAGCAGCTTTTTCCGACGTATCGCAACATATTTTTACGCGTAGAGTAGTTTTAAGTTGTCGCGGCTGAGGGTAGCTCTATCTTGGACATGCATTAGCGGATATTGTTTGTGCGTACAATTGTTTAGAGAGTACTGTTGAAGAAGGAAGTTCGCATAAATATGAGTTCGTCTCGAAGAGATTGTCTTAATCATCCAGGCATATTCTGCTATATTTTTGGCGAATATACCACGGAAAAGCAAAAACAAAATATCGCCGATTTTGTAAGAAAGGCATTTTTTTTATTTTGATTTTGCAATTGGAAAACAGGATAAGTTTTGAGTTCTCCATAAAGTATATAAAACATATGCGGAATATTTACGGCAATGGACAACAGGAAAGACAAAAAAGGCTTAAACTTTAATCTGGATAAAACAAAAAAAAAAAAACGTAATGATTGTTACTTTAAGGAAGATGCTAATAAGGCACTATCTGCATAACCATTTAGACAGATTTCGGCTCGGCGAATTTAGTGAAGAACAAGGCGAGCGTTTCTACCAAGGCATAAAATCAATGGAGTAAATGTATCAAGGAAGAACATGTAACGTCATTGTTTTCATGTCCAACACAATTGAAAATCAAAGAGACAGCATTTCACCTAGTGTTTGTAGTAATGTTTTACTTTTTAGTTTTATAGTCATTCATTTTATTCTGTATATTTCTTACATAATTACTTCGTATAGTTGTAATTTGAGCTACTTTTCGCCTACTGGCCGATAAATTTTTAATTTTATCTATTTTTTCCTTTGTGCATTTTCAGAAAAAAAAAAAACATTGTCATAAAAACTAGAGCTAATATGAAAATGAATCAACAACACTACGTTATCATTTAACTGCTCTAATAACCGTAATAATAAAATCTCTGTTGACCAGTGTGCTTACTAATTCTCTAAACACTTTTTGCTCTGGTCGGTACATTTCTACAGGTATTTTGTATTATTCCATTCCTGGCAATAATTGCCTGACGGCGAGAACCTTTATTAAAGGAATGTACTTTTTCCTTATCTCAAATAATTGTACAAGTAAGAATAAACTAAAGAAAGAATTGCGCTGCGATAATGCCAAACGTGTTTTCGAAAACATGACCTGTACAACTTAGTCGATAGTTGAACATTATATTTCGATTATGCGGATTTAGTAATTATGTAGGAGATGCGAAAGAATCGTTTGTCTCAAATACAAATACCTTTTCACTAATATTTATAGTTCAGGGATGTTTCATTGTTTACTTTTCGTCATTTGCCAAAATTACGTGCATTCTCCTATCTGATATTCTTCCATTTACCCCGATGTTTACCACTAAAAATGTATAATTTTTTAATGATAAACATCAAGCATTAACTACTACTATTAGTAAAATGCTGCAGAAGTTCTTATAATTGTAACAAGAAGAACTGAAGTGGACCGATTCATTGAGGAAAATCCCACTTTTGCTGAAAATTGCTAGCAACTTTTTTCCAATCCTCTGGCGCTGTTGACATTTAAAATAAATATGTAACTTTGGCACTGCTTCTATAAAATTTGCTTGTCATGTTGCATGTTTCATGTCGGTTGCACGTATTTTTAACCTAATCCAGCTAGATGATAATTTTTTCTATACAACCGCAACATGGGCATGGCATACGGATTTAACTAACTTGCAAAGACAGCGACGACTATCCTGCTTGAAAAGCTAATACAAACACTACATCGCCAGTCAGTAAAAATTAATACAGGGTGGGAAACAATATTTCGCAGAGTTTAATTCTTACAACATTTTTTTATTAGCAAATTTGGGTCGCTTTTTGGGTCAGCATTTTGAACGCTGTTATTTTTAGGCAAAGCGCGAACATAAGAGCTATTGCTTCCTTAGAAATCCATTAATGTAAAAAGAATAATTTTGAATCGTTTGTGGTGATGAACAGTTACGTATTGGAACATTATTATTGATTGTGGATGCACCGTTCGATAATCGTTTCTGATGATATAGACAACTTCATAAATTTTAACAACCGGTTTCTATTGTGTATGAATTTCGGGTTATTTACAAAAAATATTTTCAAGATGTAAATTATTAATAATAACTTGTGCCTTTTTAGAAAAGTTATGAATTATTAAAATTTATCTAAATACTAATGAAGAAGATGTTTAATGAAGAAGAATTTAAAAAGGTTGATTAAAAAGTTACACATTAAAAAGATGCATATACCGAGAAACCAAACTAATAGTATACAAGTTCGTTATTATTAAAGGTGCCTACGTTAGCGCAAAAATATTACTGGTATCGTCGGTAGGACCGTATCTATAGTGATACATTGTCTAACATTATAGCAACACTTACTCACTTACCCACTTACACATACGGCACAATCGGCTGCATTCGATTTACCCGAATGTAATGCCACTCCTGTAACACTCACTGGACACAGCTTTAGCTATTGCATGCAGCGTCCCGTTCTTACAAAATGAGGAACAACTGCAACTATTCTATATCCAAACTTAATTTACAAAGAAAACTTATATTGTTGAGCTACAGGTAGAATGCGCCAGCTTGACTAAATATCGGGATCGTATCGTCAAACAAGGGAATTAAGTTTTGTATTAGTTCATCTTGTTTCACGACTTCTGGAATAAATACAATTCCAACTAGGGGCTACCATCTCGGACAACGTAATACAGGTACTTACCACTGTGCGCGAAGATATCGAAGAAATACGGCTTATGGTGCGTAAACTGGACTTCTTTCAATCGAATTTTCCAATCTTACTACTAAGCAAAAGATTACAAATGTGTATCTTTGTACGATTACGAGGTACGCTACAGATATTTCAAGTGTCACAAATGAACTGATGACGTTTATGAGCGATGGTGAGACAATAATGCGTTTCGTGGGCTATTCTCTAAAACAACGTATTCTGTTAGATATATTCCGTGAAACTTTCTTACTTGCACAGTATCATAATTTAACTTGTGAATGGAGATGACAAAGTCAGGTGAAATTATTCCTTTTTTGCAGCGACTAGATAGACTCGTGTCTATTCGTCTCATGAGAATGGATTCATCCGTCTTTGCTCTCTCTACTTATGAAACGATGATGATAATGAATATTAACAATATTTCATATATTGGAGATTGCTTGCTTAAACATTCGTAATAAAAACTTGTGAAGTACCGTTTATGAAGGTAATGGCTGAATTTTTAAAATACTATTACCAAAAATAATTGTATTTATAATTAAAAGTGGATAGTTAAATGACTTAGACGTAATTAAAAAATATAATTACTCAATTATACAAAATAAATTTACTATTCGAGGCATTCAAACATAGATTAACTAAAGTATTTTATATAATTTATTTTGTAATAAGAGAAGACGTCAATGGAATACAAGCACTTTCCTTGCGTCTACTTCCGGAAGCAAAAGGAAAATAAAAATACAAATTTCAGAATTGAAAAACTTTTCTGATTTTACAAGTATTACGTATACATAGCATAAACAGAGAATAAATTTTCTTCATATTACAAGATACGGACCGTATTATTTCTCATAAACTACTTTACTCTTCTCGTTTTTATTTCGCTTGTGCTTATTTTATATCTAAGCAAACTCATTGACTTTTATGTTTACGTTAGTCATAGCTACAGTAAACGCCGGAAGCTAGATAAAATATTCTTCTGACAATTTATTAGACAATTTAAAACGGAAATTTATACTTCTTTAGCGTATTGTACGGGATGTCACAGCACGAACTTACGTTACCCGTATATCAAGACTTAAGCAGATACAGAACTAAATTTGCAGATTTATTCTGGTCGAGGGGTTAACTTTCAGAAAATAGTGGCACGTCTATTCAACATCCGGCTTTACCGGAAGTAATATATACTTCATTTGTTTTAAATGGATTTGCCAAATTTTTATAAAACATTCGAATTCAGCAATTAATTTTTAATTATTTAATTATTTTGATAGGTTAAAACATCACCTTTTTAAAACTAGCTTGATTTTCGCAATATTGCCGAAGAAGTGCAGCTGCCGTTTGGTATCAAACAAATAGTGCGCCGACTCACAACACAAGGAAATATATCTTTGGAGGGATTATTTGAAGAAAAGGGGATAACAAATGAAAATCCGCACTTGTGGACTTCACGTCCTCCAAGCTTGACACATCAAATTTAGACATACATTAAAGCAAGGATGAACGTTTATACCTAATTTTCGAGCTTTTGATTATAATAACATTAACTGCGAATAATTGCCCAAATACTCGTTTTAAGTAGAGAGAAATGTGCTATCATCTGACGAAGAACTTAATATTCCATCACCTACTATAAAAATATAAATTAAAAAAAATATTTGATGGATAGTGACACCCTGTGTAACACTTATGCAACAACTGAAAACGGTAACATTTAAATCTATGGAAATACAATTACGTCAAATTAACTATTGAATTCAAATGTTTTATAAACATTAGGGCAGTTTATTTAATTAAATGAAGTGTCCCTTAAATCCGGAAGTTGAATAGATGTGCCGATATTTTTTAAATCTTAACCCTCTCGAACAAAATCAGTTTGCATGCAGCAGCCCAGAAAAAGCTCCATGTAATCGGTAGCGAAACGTTTCAACCCGAAAACTCAAAATTTCTAGATGCAGTTAATTTACTTAACCTAAATTCTGTATGGCCCAACGAACAAAACTACCTGATTATAAAGGCAGTCATAAAAAGTTGATCTTATCAAAGTTGAGCTGGTGCATATACAACTTTCTATGTGTGGAAGATCACAAGCTCTTGAATCCGTCTGGGATGGTGTTGTACTCTTATGTGTATTACACGCCACAGTGGCGGTGTAATTAGCTTATGGCACCTGATATTTATATTATTAACGTCGGTGCGAAATGCTATTTTGTTGTAAAAAAATTGTTTCCCTCAATAAAACGCGACTTTTCATATTTTGCCATTATGCAAATTGCAAACAAGAGTTTTATACCATTTATATTCGATATAGATTAGCAACATCAATACGTGGACGAAAGAAATTTCTATTATGGATTACGGTCGTGAAAGCCTACACTCGAATATATTTTTATCGGTATGGTAAAAGGCCTATTTTGTGAATTGTCACGGTGTAGATACAGTTCTGCTTTCTGAGAATATTTTCACATCAGGATAAAGAGTATATCGATAATAACATTAGCAAATGAGAAATTCGTACCGGTAAGAAACTCAAGAAAATGTTTATTGTGGTCTTTGGTAACTCCCTGCTCAGCACGATATGACGAAGGGACATCTCCATTGCAAAAATTCGTACATAAAAACTCTGCAAGGTACCCCAATCCAAAATGTAAGAAAGAGTTTTTGTGTGAGCAATATTCGTAAGAATTTGATAAATCAGTTAATAATTTGTATTTTTCTGAGAATACCTTTAGAGAAGAGCCCTACAATGGTTTCATATATTTGACAAATCACGAAAGTACTGTGGAATGTATACAGTCGCACGCAAGCTTTAGTACCATCTACATTTCTAGTACAACGATTTGAGTTGCTCTTAAATTATCACAAAGTTAATGTTCAAAAAGCAATTTCTGAAATTTAAGAATTTTTCAGAATGTAATTAAGATTGGCACTTGTTTATTCATTTACGTAGTTATTGTAAACTGAAATGTTAAAGATTTGTCAATATATTTTGGTTTGGTGGTTTGGTAGGAGGACAAAGAGGATATTAATATGAAAATAGTAGATTATGCGTCTATGAGGCTTATACCAACATGTCAAAATTGTAAAACAAACGAATTTGTGATTATTGCATTGCAATGTACTCTTTTGCTCATCCATATCAGCAAACATTTCCTAACTAAACTAATTTTTTGAGTTTTGTATTTTTGAGAATGAAATCACATCCTTCTTACCTTGTTATTGGTATTACCTTGGTATCTTACGAAAGACATTCAAATGTTCATTTCGTTAAAATACGTGCTATACTTTACTGTTCCTCATTTGATATTCTCGTTTACCTAACGTTATTTCTCGCAAAATAAAAGCTGGAGACTTTCGTCCAGTTACTGCTATCAATCGGTCATTACTACCTTGTACGTTAGGTCCCAAGGTGATCGGATCACATTAAATCGTCATATATAACGCGTAGTAGTTTATTATTAACTAAGCTTCAAGTAGTTAAGGTTTATGCACTCCTTGACAGCTGTATCAAATTGCCATTGTGATTATTTTGATTAATACTGATGCGAAGATCCCATGTAACCTACCGACATAAACATAACGTCGGAGGAAATAAATCATCAACTTGAGTATTTGTTGGGGTTCGGCGGACGTCGAAAGACGTTGTGGACACATTTCATGCTGCTTCCCTCCGATCCAAAGAGAAAAGAAAAAATTTACTGGACAAATAAAGTTACGAGACACGGGAGAAATATATCACGAGAAGTTCAGAAGCAAATAAAATTAATATTTAAGTGGAAATAATAAAGGATTTAACCTACGGGTTTGGCGGTTACAACGTAGAAACATAATTCACATTTTTCCACTTATTTTTCTGCTTGAAATAGAACACCGGCGAGTAACAGCTGCGTATTTTCACAATTTAGTTTACATTTAATACATATTCTAATTTATTAAAATTGTTCGTAAGAGGTATTTCAAAGATCTTGCGTAATGAAACCGATAAATGCAACAAAGTAAAAAAGGTGTACAGAAAACCATTTGCCTTGCCTCTTTTTGAATTGGGATGGGGTCGCTGGTTATGTCGGCCATATTCTTTCTAGGCGCCAATGTATTTTGTTTAAAGAGTAGTAAACAATAGAATGAGACATTTTGAGAGTACATATTTTAATTTTACTATGTTATGAGATGTTTTACAAAGTGAATAAAATGGACAAATTCGGTTGATCTTAAAATTTTGAAATTGTTTAGATATAAGTAATTTAACTTTTGCGTATTTATTCAGAACATTTTAGCAATAATGTGTGCTTCACATGCCTCAACAGCTTTCACCAGGAGTGGGTTTAGAATAGATAAAAGTTACGAAAGAAACTGAAATTAACTAAATATCAACAAAGAAATATTTTGACGGGAATGCGGGGATGTCACCAATTTTGTAAATATGTTCATATTCATATTCATATAACCTCAACTAAAAATCTTGTATGTTATGGGTAAGCCTGTACAAACAAGTACGCTTTCCGTGCGCTTCACAAAATTAACAGAAGTTAGCAGAGGCGTGTTTTACCGACTCTCGGGAAAACCACTAAGCATTCTCATGAGACGAATAAACACGAGTTCATCTAGACTCTGTTAATTTCGTGAAGGGCAACTCGTTCCTGTAAGCATGGATATGGATTACGGTTACAAAACGATAATTCTGCTGCATTAAAAGGTACGTAATAAACGTGCTTAATTTTTGTACGATCATAACATTGACTTCGATACTGATACTGAAGGCACCTAAGTTAGAGTCGGCAGCGCTTAATCCCAGCGATTGATCCTTACGTTTATACATATGCGTATATTGTGCCTGCGAAATATTTATTTAGTCTATCTCGTGCTTCAAAATTTGAGAAATCGTAGAAAGATGCCCTTCAATCGTATCGGTTTGAAGGCAACTTAAACGCACGTTTAATCGAAATATGCGAATTTGGTGGCTTATGTTCTCCTTTTTGAAGACGTTTGCTAGTGCCGTGCTAGTAAATATAGTTAACAAATCCATTGAAAAACTTGATTTATACTTGTGATATAGACCTCCTGTTCGCTTTTGACCAAACTATACGAATATTGAATATGTTTGGCATCAATCGTTTCAGAAAAATTTGGAAAATGCTAATTTTTCATTTAAACTGGACACCTATATATTTTTACAGCTTGCAATAGATCTTGTTTTTTGCTATATTCGTCCATACTGGTTCTAATAACATTATTTATTAAAAAAAAATGGAAAGATGAAGTAGTTCACATTTAGCGTTTTTACGCATTAAAATTAAAAATGACGGAGACAAGCATAAGCAAATTGAATTTTTATTTATTGATAAAAATAAACATGTACCATCTAGTAGATCACTACTAAAGAACTGTCAAGTTTATTTAATTCACAGCTATTTTAGCTGTAGTAGTCATATTTTGTGAACACGAGGCAATAACGACGCTAAAGATATAGGAAGATCCATACAAAGAATATTTAGTAAACAAACATTCATTTATACAATAACAAAAATAATTAACTTTTACTTTATCATATTCGGGGCAATATTTTAGCATTCTTCAGAAATAATCCTTGGATCCTTTGGAAATCCTTCCAAATGGCCTACTTCATCAAATGGTCTTCGCTGATAAACCTGCTGTTTTAAGTAACCCCATAAAAAAGTCCAGGGGTGTTAAATCAGGAAATCTGGGAGGCCAAAAAGTATTTGAATACCTGTGAATAACCTTTCCATTAAACATATTTTCAAGGAGTACTCTAACGTTTACGTACACTGTCTTGTTGGAACCAAATTTTCATACGTTCTTGTAACGGAAGTTCATGGAAAAAATCACTTACCTGATTTTCTAATAATTGTAAGTAATGTACGGTGTTTAAGGAATGTCGAAAGTAAAAGGTCCATCCAATTTATATCATACCATACGTTGGTTTTAAACGAATACTGGTTACAACTTTTTATTACAAAGTTTAGATTACTGTCAAACCGCCAGCAACAATTTTTACATGAGACGGTTCCGTTTCTGTATGTCATAAATAGAAATGACAAAGGCAGGTGGAATTATTCCTTTTTCGCGTCGACTAGATAGACTCGCCGATCTATTCGCCTCATGAGTAGAGAAGACAAAAGCGGTTAAAATTATTACTTTTTTGCAGAGACTAGGCAGATTCGTGTTTTGTCGACACCAGTAGGCAACACGAATCCATTCTCATGTAACGAATACTGGTTGCGGTTTCTTATTACAAAGTTTGGATTACTGTCGGACCGCCAGCGACAATTTTTACATGAGACGGTTCCGTTTCTATATGTCATAAATAGAAATGACAAAGGCAGGTGGAATTATTCCTTTTTTCGCGTCGACTAGATAGACTCGCCGATCTATTCGCCTCATGAATGGAGAAGACAAAAGCGGTTAAAATTATTACTTTTTTGCAGAAACTAGGCAGATTCGTGTTTTGTCGACACCAGTAGGCAACACGAACTCATTCTCATGAGGAGAATAAATTCGGGTCTATCTAGTCCCTTTGTCATCTCTACTCATGGTAGAGGGTTGACAAAACATGAGTCTGTCTAGTCTCTGCAAAAAGTAATAATTTCATCTGCCTTTATCCTCTTTAGTCATAAACCATGGCTGTAAAACTTCACTTAGATACTGTGTTAGATACTGTTCTACCTTTGCTTCAGGCAGTGGGGAGTACAGTTTTATTCTTATGTATCTCTAAAACACTTACTTTTTTAAATATTCTGTCTGATACATGTTGAATTACTGACGATTCGTGTTGCCTACTGGTGTTCCCGAGGGTCGACAAAACACGAGCCTGTCTAGTCTCTGCAAAAAAGTAATAATTTCATCCGCTTTTATCCTCTTTAGTCATAAACCATGACTGGAAAGCTCCACTCAAAACACTCATTTTTTTTAATATTCTGTCTGATACATGTTGAATTGCTGACATTCTTCTTCAATTCAATGCCTTTCTTATTTCTTTGTCTTGATCTTTACAATGTTTCATCTTGGTTTCTGCTTTCTTTTATTACTATCTTTATCTCGATCTGATTAAGGTGTTTCTATCCATAGATACCCATATACAGTACCTCTACAAAGAAATCTATAATTAACACCTTTAGTTAAACAAATTACGGATAGACTATATATGATGCATAAAACTATAGCTATTTTACTAGCAGAAGAAATATTATTTGCGGTCATTTGAGAAAAAGAGGTAGTAAATTATATTCCAAATTTGTACAAAACAAAAAAATTTATTTTCCAGCGATAAGAAAAATATTCATCAGCTACTTATTGAAGAAAAATGATGAAAGTAGACAAAAGCAAAGAAAGAAAATAGAAAAAGCCACCAGAACTCAGAAACAAAGAACACGGATTGCTTTCCTATTTCAAATTAAATTTCCTGTCCTCCTAACTCTCAGTCACGAAAATTTATTTTATCAACCTATACCTTTGTTGTGCAATAAAACTAAATTTAATATATGTATCAAACAAACGATACCTCAACTCTCTATGTATTTTAATCTGCAGCGTATATATTTACTAGTTGAACGTGAAAATTAGTAAATGAACCCACGGATTTATTTTAGTTTCGAATGGCGTTTCTATTTATATTCAAACGCCGTGCGCGTAACCTAAATTTTAAGCAACTCCACTAGTGTCTGCACTTCTGAAGGTATATTTTATTACGTATGTACAATGATGGGGCATAATCTGTTTTCCCAAACTCTTCTTTCTCTTCTAGGAAACTATTAGTACAAGAGTCCAAAAAAATGTTTAGAATTTTCTCTCAACTATTTCGCACACTTTGGTTAGTAAATCATTTAAAATTATACCTCGGATTTTGTCAATCATTTCGGAATTAGTCAGATATATGGCCACGTTTAAATTCATTCAAATGTTTAGTCACCGCCTGCAACTCACCTTTTTCTATTTTTCTACATACACAAATTCATCGCTTAAATCAACAATGAAAATGAAACCGTGTGGTGGGTATAACTGAAGCGTTGATAGCTGTCTAGTAACTAATGGTCCTTACTAGAAACAAACCATTTTGGATTCTTCGAGCGTCATCTCTTCGATTTTTTGAGGACTTGTTGAATCACCTTCGTATCTGGTACAGAAAGTGTTTAGTGCCTGGAGCAAAAACGGAAGAAAGAAAGACTTTAATATAACATAGGTCTCGGACTGATAGCCTTCATTTCAACAGATAACGTTATCTTCTACATAGATCTCCTGGCCGTGTTCGTAACACCAATCTTGTTTATTATTTTTTTCTTACTCGTTTAAAATTTTTTTATTGGTATCTAAGGGTGGTAGGTAAACTCCCGAGACCTTTTGTTCTTCGATAGTAGGATGTCTTATGAAAGAATACAAATTTTTTGTGTAAGGGCGATAGAGAGACTACCCTTAGAACTCCTACAAGTCAACCGTATTTCGGTGGCAAGACGCCAGAAAGAGTGTCATGTATATGCGTTAGTGTAACAATACAATTTTTTTGTGTAAGGGTGCTTTTGTAAGTCATTGTATTTCGGTAATAATTATATGAAAGGGTGTCTTAGGTGTCGAATCTGTATGTAATAATTCTTGGACGGAGGGCACGTAAAGAGGTGTCTTATGTATCGAATCTGTGTACGATAATTTTTGCACGAACAACGATATGGATGATTTCGTCATAGGTAAAGCTACCCTTTGGACCGATTGTATTTTTATATTATGTGAACATTTCAGTAACCATTTAATTTGTCGAATCTGAAACCGGTAACTTTCGAAATTTGATAATTATGGACCGAGATGACAAAAGCAGGTGGAATTATTCCTTTTTTGCAACGACTAGATAGACTCGTGTCTATTCGCCTCATGAGAATGGATTCGTGTTGCCTACTAGTGAGAGTCGACAAAACACGAGTCTGTCTAGTCGCTGCAAGAAAGTAATAATTTCATCCGCCTTTGTCCTCTCTAGTTATGGATCCTTCTTCAATATCGTAATTTGTTCCTGTACTACAGACGTTACTGAGTGCTCGGATATCATCCAAGAAACTCGTCACTATTTTTACAGCTCTTTTCAGACCCACATAGAAACTCAAAAGTCATGCTCTCTTTGTTAACTGATATTGAACAATTAAAACATTGCAAAATTTTAAACGATTCTTTTCAATAATATGGACTACCAAGTTAAATAATTAATCAAGATCTAGAAGTCCTTTTATATAATTTTTTTTAGAAGCGAGATTGTTATTACAAAATATCTGCCGCTATTAATTAACTAGACTACATATGGTATTGGAATACACTGCCTTCAATGTTCCCAGAATTGGAATTTTATCTTCGTCTTAGATGTAGTAAGAATTTTGTTTAAGAGAAAGAGTCCACGAGGCAACCTTAGGTACGAGAAACAAAAATTACTATCGTAAATCAAAATTATAGCTCTTTTATTCATGCTGTATTCGGACGAAACAAAAGTACGTTTCTTTTGTTTTGTTTGTTCGCGTACAATAATTAAAAATGGAGCTTTCGTCATGTTAACCAGCCTGTTTTCAAAGTACCTGACACTTCAACGTGGTCTCTATGGAAACGGAGAGCACTTTTTAAACATTCAAAGGTTTTGCTTAGTTGAATTTGGAACAGTAAACTATGCATAAAAAATTTTAAGACAATCGAGAGAAATGAACAAATTTGTCTACGACAACAATTCTTTTTCGACAATATCTGGATTGTAACAATATTCAAATATTAATATGAGACTTCCTCATTCAATCAATCAAGTTAAAAAAAAACTCGTACTAATACTATTTAGACCTCATAGCATCGATCTTGCCAACCATCACTGCGGAAAGGACTTGGTTATAGATCGGAGCCGGTAGAAGAAACAATAATCTAGAGGTCCCAAGACAAATATTTTAGCCAAAATAAACATGAATTCAATTAAAAAATCCAATAATAAACTTTAACTTAAAAATTCTATTCAAAAACGTAGCTATCGGTAGGGATATTGGCATGAATTTGTATTTACATTTTACAAGAGAAAAACATTCAAAATCTTGTAAGAAAGCAATAGAAACTTATAACAATGTAATATAAAATTACTCAAATATGGCTGGAGAGTTAGACATACCGGAGAAAACGAATACGTATGAAAAAATTGGCCACCTCACACCTCTTATTAAGTTCGGTATTGGGTGACATGTACATATCTGTTTTGGCTGGTACATTGGTAAATTCGATTAAAAACTAACTTTCGGCAAGTTGATGTTGAAAAGAATATTTATCAACCCATTTAATTAATACACTATAAAATAGAATATACGAAAGCAAGTAGTCCTCAAATCACGCAAAAGTAAAATTTTGGTATTAAAAGTGATAGGATACATTCGAGAAGCATGAACGAGTTTAGCGAATGTACGCTCTTTGTCTGGGCAACGGTAAATTTGTAAGTTTTACCTCCAATTCTGAGGAAAAACGGTCACACTTTTATACAAAACATTCAACATTAAAGTGTATCATCGAACCGTAGATTATTATCACCGTGATCACGCTCCAATTAGTTCGCCCAGATAATCTAATAAGGATGAAATTAGAATAACTGTCCGGAGATTGACAATTTCATGGTATCTGTTGAAAGTTATTTACATACGTGTCTAAAGCGGATTAAAAACAGCAAGGCGCATTTACGAAACTATGAAATATGTACCGGTATAAACAAGCTTTAGATGATCGGAGATATACATACGAAAAAGCAATGATTTTTCGAATGAATGATATCCATTGATTTCTTTTTTTTTACTGTTGAAGTAATGTCTAAAAAGGTTGACTAAAATATTATCAAGTTTATAAGATGTTTCCAAAATAGTTGATACTTGGATAAACAAATTAATTAGGACATTATAGCTAAAAAATTGGAAATTACCATCTAATTTTTTGATTTCTTCAATTTAATGCAGAACAAGGCCATCCTTGCACAGCTGGTACGGTAACAGCATATATTCCCAGATATCATACATGTACATAGCAGTACACAAACAGCTTGCTCAACAAATATTGCTAACTTTATTATTATTGACGTTGAGAAAGAGACAATTGCATATTGTATTAATTTTAATTGTTTATATTTTTAAATTTAAAACTTGAACATACATATATTCTGCGTTTCAAAAGAAATGAACCACCCCGAAGGAGTAGACGCAGAATTTTGAAATTATGTAGAATGAGTTAGTGCATGGAGATAAACAAGGGATTAAATTTTAACGGGTATCTGTCTGTTAGGACCTTAAAGGACCTTAAGCCCTTTAAATGAGGACAAATTATCGGGATGCATGAGGCTGGCTTAAGTTTTCGGGAATTTGGCAGACGCATGGGTCGACTTCACGCCACTATCAGATGGACTTGGATGGATTAGCAGGAAGAACGCTTAGAAACTCGTCGCGGAGGCAGTGGACGTCCTACAGTGACAGTAGCACGACATCAGCATCGACAGTAGATCGACTGTAGATCTGTAGATCGACCACAAGGCTCCTTGTATAATGGTGTGGGGAGCAATGCGCTACGGTGGTAGGTCGTGAGCTGCCCCGAGAGGCAATCGACCATCTGATTTCCAGCATGCCACAATTACAGAATTACTGAATGCGCAAGAGTACGCGTAGATGCAAGACATTATTAACGATATTGTCAATAAATTTTGTCATTTGTTTTTGAAAATTTAATCATTTGTTTGTGTTGATGCACTAACTATTTCCACCTAATTTACAAGTTCCGCGTCTCTTCCTTCAGGGTGGTTCAGTTCTTTTGAAACGCAGAGTATTTCAATTATTTTGTACCTATCTTTTTATTTCTTTCTCGCTTTTGTGTTGTTATAATTACAGTTGTCTTTTATTATATTTTCACCAAAGTGCGTTTTACTTATATAGAGATGTGTGAGACGTTTGAAGCATATTTTGCATACAGTAAGAACTGCGCAGTCTACGTTAGGAAGTTTAGCGAGAACGAGAACACCTTTTAAGCTGCATAATCTAACAAAAGGTCCACGAAGCCAACGCAATCATCGGAGTTTCGCAGCTTTGGTGTACATGGTCAAGTACTTGGAGCTGGATAAAAAGCTGAGGTGGATTCAAGATGCCACCGAGGCCAGAAAGAGGCAACTGATACTCATCAGACCGAATAGTGTTTTCTGCTTGGACGTTCATCATCATACTACCCTGATACCAACGCTCACAAATAAGATGTTAGTACGGTCACACATCGCGGAATACCGATTGAAAAAGCAGAAAATACTCCAAAACAAGTCGTCGCAAAATTGGCGGACGCTCCATAGTTTATAGGCAACACAAGCCTAAGAGAGGATTTAGAAATTCCATCATTGGAGGAGGTACTTCCGAATTCTTTCCAACAACACCTAGGAGAGGTTAAGGTGGTAATAAAGCCTGAAGACCACCTACTGCCAAACGTCCAAGGATCTTGAATCTAAGATCGTCTAAAGTGAAAAAGCTAGCGCTTTCGTAGTCTCTCTCTTTCAAGTCTCTCTACTTGAAGAATGTATTTAACTTACGACATCCCTGGGGCATCGCTTTGTTGATAATTCTCTAACTGTGAGAAAGGTACCGTTTCGAAAAGACCTGTAATGTCCAATGGCAATTTTCAGTTTTCTTAATTTTCAATTACTCTATGAGTTTAATCAATACTTGATTTTTATAAAAAGTCTATTAGATCCATCCGTAAACATACTGTACACTTTTAATTAGTTTTCTGCTGTAATTTTTCGAAAGTAAATGTACGAGAAATCTCATTTTGGCGAATTACGGAATTAGTTAGCGATATTGCAGAATCGAGCAGTATAAAACTTTAATTTTGGGATGTAACGATTTGTTGTTCCTCTATGGCTTAATTTAAAATTTCTCCCGAACTTTGCACAAACTACGTTCAAATTTTAAATTGGTCGAATTTAGATGTAAGATTTATGGCAAGCACTCATGATGGTAATAACCCGATACTTCAATATCAGAAGAATTAAGCAACTAGACTTGGCGACAGTTTTTTTTTTTTTTTTAACGAATTTATCATTGGAGCTATTTTACATTATAGAAGAGTGCGGAGAGACGAAAAACGACAATTAAGTTGAAAATTTCAGAGAAGAAAAGAGATAAATTCGTTAATTAGTTTATTTAAAAAAATCATGTATCAATATATCCAACATTGCTTCACTTCCGTAACCAGTTGGCACATATTGAGGCATTGTTTATAGTTCTTCTTGAAGAAACCTCAAAGATAATGTTGGTTTCATAGTTGGTAACGGTTGGTTTCAAGAAGAATTCGATTTGTTCACGAAAATTTTGAAAAATGTTTATTTATCACCTCTTACAGTGTTTTCACGTAGTTGAGATATTTCGGAAATATTCCAATAAATGTATTAAGTTTTAAATTGATGCATGCGCTACTGTATCTGCTATAGTCGCCCACTTAACATGCTGACGTTTTACAACTTCCGACAATTGACTTGATCTGCTGCATTTTTATCTCTGTTACATTAAAATCGAAATTTTTGCAAGACATAGTAAGTTATTATCATGCATACATCGAGCCTACTGTCATGTATATTCAGTATTCGTTAGTGACAAAAGTGGCGTTGATTATTTGAAAAGTTATAAAACTAGCACACACTTTTTATATCGTTTATCAACCGATTGTGAGTAGGCATTATACTTTCACCCGTCTGAAATATTTTCGTTATTTATTCAACACATAAATCAAATTAAACAGAACCTTCTTACGTCAAACACCTTTCAAAGAAATCTCCCCTATTTTAATACGCCTCAATATTCTCCGCGGTTCTTTAATCTCGACCTCGAAACCCAGACCTCTCAAGCTCCCTCCTATTCATAACATCCGTACTACGTAGTTGCGTATGTGTATGCGGTCGTGCGCATGTATTTCTAAATTGAAAGAGAGAAAATTTTGAATGAACTTTGTGCAAATAGAACCGGCGGTGTATAAACGTAAGTGTTGAATACTGTATGGATGTGTGTAGAGGAGGGCTCTTGAAATTTTTACGACTGTTTGCTCTCGACAAACACCAATCAAATTGAAACGATTCACAACCATTCTTCAATATACATACACGCATACACGTACTTAAGCACAACAGGATATGCTTTGTAAAAAAAAAAATCTGGAAGTTAATTTTAATTTATTGATACGTGGATACAATATACATTTGTTCTTAAACCTGTTCTGTGGAAAGCAAAGATTAAAGACGAAGTACGAATACTTGAATCAGTGCAAATCAAGCTTACAATATCATTTGATTTTGTAAGAATGTTTTCTATTAACGTGTTTAAAGCGTTTGAAACAATATTATTTCCCAACATATCTTTCATCTGTTGATATAAAATCCATCGACGCCATTAGAAAAAGGCTACACTTTTCATCGTATCTAGAAATTTGGAGAGCAGGAGTGGTTCCAGTGTATTAATGTTAGATCAGACGATGCATACAGGTTATTCAAAAAATTCTTGTAGCTGTTTTAACGGATGCCACTATACAACGATGGTATGATAAGTACCAGACCTTCATTCGCTTTCTTTTTCTTTTAGCTGGGAAAACGTATTGTCAAATAATTTTTTTTTATGAGAAACGACTAAGTTGTGACTACGGGCAACATGATCAATAAAGTTTGAGATATCGTATTAGCAGATCGTCGGGTGAAGATTAGAAAGATTGCCAATATGGTACATCTCAAATGAACGTGAACAAAACATCCCTCACGAAAAATCGAGTACGATAAAGCCATCGGCTAGATGAGTGTCACGTCTGCTAACGATTAATTAAAAAGGGAATCGTGTGATAACTTCGAACTAACGTTTAAACAATAATGATAACTAGGACTATGGCGTAGTAAACAACGCATAAGTATAGGTAATATCAGCACCACATAAGTTTAATTAACCATATAATGATTAGTACGGGACGGCCGTTTCGAGGACACGGATAGTCCTCATCACCATTCGGTTACCGGTTGATGATGAAGACAATTTATGCCCTCGAAACGGCCGTCCCGGATCAATAATGGTATAGTTAATTAAGCTTGTGCGCTGCGGAAGTTATCGATACTTATATGTTGTTTAATGTTTAGACATGTTTAAGGATAATACGATTGAGTTTTTGGGGCACTGTGGGACTGCAGATAAGATATGGAGACATGGATTCACCCGGCGAACGTGCATCAAATAACGATCTTATCAGCCAGACAAGTTAGGGCGACGTTTTTTTTTTTTTGAGATTCGCAAGGCATAATCCTAGTTGGTTGTTTGGAGAAAGAAAGATTAATCATGGGATAGTACTATGCTGACTAATTCAATCGGTTCGACGTCGAACTGAAGAGAGAAGGGCCTAGCAAAGAAAACATTCTTTATCGCCACGATACTGCAACAGCTCATCCATCGGCAAACCTTGCAATATTGCAACAGCAAACCTCATTGCCGAAACAGAGTCAGATCCTATTACTTGGATGAACTGAAGAAATTGCAATAACGCCAGGAACTCATCGACTGTGATTATTGACATTAGCGTCAAAATGTCAAAAACGCCAAAGTCAATCGATCAGTTAGACGTCAGACATTCCACGTGTTAATCCTATTCGCAATGAATCCCAGTGGGAAGTTAATTATTGAAGTGTCTATTTGGAGTTTTGGTACATCGATTATCGTTCAAAAAGTATTGTACACGGAAAGTTGCTTGAAGGCGGCTAGGCTGTGTAATAGCGACGATCTACTAAATGAAAGGATGCAGTATGATTTTAAAGTCAGATTAGTTTAAGTTCATTTAACAGAGCATTACTTTATAATTTATTAACAATTATAAAAGAATTAAATATTAGCCGGAAATTTTCTCATTATTTGAGAATAACGAATTGACATTGAAAGAATTCATATTGAATAATATTGCGGTAGACATATTTTTCACTTCATACTTCTAGAATACCGCTTAAATGCTTCGTTGTGAACTTAAATCTAAAGATTTGGAACATTTGATGTTGAATTGGTACTTCTATCAGCCACAGCTTTCAATCTTTCCATTCGTCGCGATGAAGCATGGACGAGCCAGATCGCAGGTGGTGTATTTAAAAACCGCGTGGAATTTATTGAAAAGTGGTTCTATCGCAAATACACTCCGCCAAAAAAGTATCGCATAATTTAGTTTTGAATGATAAAAGTATCGCATAATCTTTGTTTGTAGCATAAAGTTGTAAATATACTTTAATGCGCTCCAAGATATAATTTCTATGATTGTTTAAATAAAATACAGGCCAAATAAAAACAAGAACTCATACTTGAGATTTTTATTAAAACAAGAAATTATAATTTTGGAAAGAAAAATGTCATAACAGTAGCTTTTAATACTGAGTATTGCCACCTCTGCCTCTTATGACCGCTCGCATACGGTTTGGCAGAGATTCGATTAACCTCCGTATATAAGCCTGATCCAAATTCTCCCACTCGTCACGGAGAGCATTTTCTAGTCCATGCAGGTCCGCTGGGGCAACATTTTGGGTTCATGTCCGGAATTACCGCAGGCCAATCTAAAACTGGAATACCAACATCGTTAAGGTATTCCTGGACGATTATTGCAACATGCGGTCGTGCATTATCGTGCATTAACATGAATTCGTTTCCTATAATTGGCGCATACGGTACTACATGTTCTTCTAAAATGTCCGTTATATACATGTGGGCAGTCAGTGTACCTCTGTCTACTGGTACTAACTCTGTACGACCTGTTAAACAGATGCCTCCCCAAACCATAATAGAGCCACCAGCGAAATTAGGTCTAGGTCTGATATTACACTGCGAATAGCGCTCACCGTCTCGTCTGTACACTGAGATACGCCTATCTGAGGTGTAAAGACCAAATCTTGACTCATCTGTGAAGAGTATATTGGCCCAGTCATTAATGTTCCAATTTACATGTTCTCTGGCAAACCTTAAGCGAGCCACTCGGTGGTTCCTAGTGAGACGAGGGGCTGTTACAGCTACTCTAGCTCTTAATCTACTCCGTCGTAACCTATTCCGAATAGTTTGAGTACTCACGCGAGTATTTCTGACTCTAGCCAAGTCGTTCTGCAATTGTCTCGCAGTTACATGTCTTCGACGTAATGCTTGTAGTAATAAATAGCGGTCATCTTGGCGAGTAGAACATCTTGGACGACCTGGTACAGGTCTTCTACTGTAATTGCCTGTTTCCCTATATCTGGCTACGGCTCTAGAAACACTTGACTGATTGATGTTCATCAAATTAGCAACGTATGCTTGAGATCGTCCATCTTCGGTTAAAGCAACTATAGCAGCCACTTGTTCGGAAGTTAAATTGCTCATTTTAGTTTTAAAAGCGTTGGTACAGAACTCTGACTTCGCACTTTAAAATTTGTCCGTATTTTAGGAAGACTTTCAATAAATAACTGAACAAACCTTACACATATGCATTTTTCTAAATGTCTTCTTTTAAAAAAAAAAGTAAAAAAGCTATGTTCCATGATTTCGTTAGTGTTTTTATAGTTCACATACACGAGGCAAACTTTTTGTTAAATATATTCTGGTTATATAATAATTTTGTTAAAAATATCTTGGTTTATAAATGCCCTTTTTTAGTTTATGCGATACTTTTTTGGCGGAGTGTATTTGCGGCAAGGATTCCAAGCATATATATATCATGATATTCATGATATATATCGCAAGATTTTATCATCAGAGCTTGGATGTTTACGTGTAAAGAGAAAGTTTAATAGCGCTCATGTCCGCAATTTCATCTAAATTACACTACGGACATATTTCACATTATCATTCTGCTGTGGCTAAATCTTGGTCCTCGAACGTGTGCTTCCGTAGCTTAATTTTCGAATTTTAGCAAGTAATGGGTTATTTGTAAGTTAGGATTCAAGTTTCAAATATCGACCACCTTTGTAGTAACTTACTTTTTGGAGTATCTCGGTAATGATAATGTCTTTAAAGCTACTGAGAATAGCATCAAATTTTATTTTAGTGGAATGCTGATACGATAGAATTTGTTTTTTTCGATTTAGAATGTATTTAATAACAAAATTTACTATCATACTTTAATTTCATTGAATGAAGAGCAAGTGTTGCAAATTTAAATTTCGGCCACCATTAACATCATGGCGTGTTTACTTAATGTCATAAAATCGCAACCACAAAGACCAATAAGACATCAATAGCAAGTTTTACATATATGTAATCTACGCCCAAACTATGAATTCCCCATATTTAATTAACATAAAAAGACAAAATTCCCCATTTTTCGTCAATGTTTTCGTTGGGTCAAATTTCTTTAACCTGAATGTATTCGACATCTATCCCTATGTGGCAACAACCGTCATGGCTGCAATATACACTGGCTACAATTAAAATTCACCCCCAAAAAAATTTTGCAACATAGTGTTTATTAGTGTTAATAATGATCATATTGTTTATATACATGTAAATGGAAGACAATTCAACAAAAGAAAAGTAATTAGGATTCGCCTATGACTATGCCCATGGGTTGAAAGTAACCGTAATAAAGACCGCTAACTACGTAGCTTCATTCGCATTACTCATCTGTAAACTGTTCGTTATGACAATAAAGGAAATCTTCTCGTGGGTGGTCCTTCTGGGTGCGCCTGAACGTGTTTGACCTGCTTTGTTTTAATTTGCAATCCAGAAGTTCTAATACCCTAATAAGAGTCGAATGATTACAATTAAATCTACGCACAATTTCCTGGAGACCAACGTCTCCTTCAATAATTCGGCCACATTCGAAGGGAGTTGATTATTTTTAAGATGCACCTTCTCATCTACGAGGCATCGCTCATGATTACTTTAAACATGCTGCACGTATTTTGTTCATTTTTGTGCAACTATGGTATTATTGTTATAATACTTTAAAAACATGTGATGAAAATCTAGCTCTGCTGGAAAACAAACTAGATCAACGTAATGAATGTTGAAAAAAGTTGACCTCAAAGAAATATAATATAAAGAATATTATATTCATAAAATGTTAACGAAACACTCCAATAATTTAGGCGTGGAACATTTTTAATTACGGCCAGTGTAGCCTATGCACATATCGAATTGTTGTTGCCAGATGGTACTGCAGAACTATGATAGTGACATCTAAGGATCTACGTTACTTTAGTCTACGTACTATCTGTTACTATGTTTTACTTAATTAATTTCCTGTGAAAGTCCACACTAAAATATCACAGATCACATGTACCATGGATACATATGATCAGTGATATCATATGTATCATGGGTACATGTGATCTGAGGATCTAGTTCTTGGAGTTGGTTTCAACTTATTTTTTTTATGTTACTAGTAAAATGTCTTCACCTATTTCATTATAAATCCGTAATATAATATATTATAATTATTTATGATCTACATAATCACCGTAAATACCAACATGTTGGCACTGCGTTCATAACAAAAGAAATTAAGTCAATAAAGGATTAGCGTTTTTCACTTTTGGTGAGTGAAAACACTCTGAAGGTCAATTTGTAATTTTTGTTTGATAATTTTGATCTACACTACAAAGTGGCATTACTTCCGATTTAAGCGGAAAACTCACAAGTCTATTATTTTGAATAGAAGAACATCTTTACATTTTAGGGATTGGGGATTTGGACATGGAAGGGTAATAAACTTTTCAGTAAAGTCTCAAATAATTTGACTAAGCTACAAGACACATTCAAAGTAGATCATCAAAATGTCAGGATAGGTTTCGTAATGTTCATAACTCGTATGTAAAATATATTAACAACTTCTGTCTGAGTATGTAATCGATCTGTAATGGTAGTTAGCATAAAAACCTCTGTTTATTAATTTTCCTCGTTTAATTATTCGTCCGAACTAATTAATAAACACATGTAAACACTTAGAACAGTTTTAACATAAACGTTACCTCCGTTCGTCTAATTTTTACTATTAAAGGCTCTATATTCATATATAGACTGTTCTATTTTAAATAGTGCAATAGCGTTATTCTTGCTCAATCCAATAGTGACTTTAAACTGTGAGCTTTACATTTACGTCAGCTTTCTTTACATTTCGGTTTATTCTATTGAGCGTTTCCCGGACTTCTTTGTAATATTTCAAACATTTTAAAGTCGACTAGACTCTTTTAAATGGCGATTGAAATCGTTGCAATCCTCGAATAATATTCCAATTTTTCAAACAACGCTCTGTATATTATGTAAGAACCTGATAGGGAAACCCTTCTAAACATCTTTAAAAATATTTTACTATAGTTAATATGCGTCTTTGTTTTGCTAATTACTGCACTAAAGTGTGCAATTTTTTAAACAACGCTCTGTATATTATGTAAGAACCTGATAGGGAAACTCTTCTAAACATCTTTAAAAATATTTTGCTATAGTTAATATGCGTCTTTGTTTTGTTAATTACTGCACTAAAGTGTGCAATTTTTTAAACAACGCTCTGTATATTATGTAAGAACCTGATAGGGAAACCCTTCTAAACATCTTTAAAAATATTTTGCTATAGTTAATATGCGACTTTGTTTTGTTAATTACTACACTAAAGTGTGCAGTAATTAACGTGTGCGACCGAATATAAATTTTCGGTTCTCTAAATATTCAGCAATGTTCTCGTGTGGTAAAATTTATGAAGTTTTCCAAAAATTTCAAAAATGTTAAATTATGGAAATTGAAAGTTGAGAATTCGGAAGTGTCCCTAGACACTTTCGGTAATTTGAAAATTATTAGATGAAACTTTTTAAGATGTAAATGTGAAAATAACTACTAACTCTTTTTGAAATTTCAACTATACCATATGTTTATGTGATTCTAGCGGACACAGACTTAAATAATGTTTACTTGAACACACTTCTAAATTTCTGAATTGGAATACTTAAATAAATACTGTAAAGCTTAGAAGATATCGAGAAACAAGATGCCTGGATACAACAAGATAACAGTTAGACAAATGAAATTCGCGTTGTTTATAATCATTGTTTAAATATGTTGGCAAATTGTTACTCCATTGTCATCTACACTCCGCCAAAAAAGTATCGCATAAACTAAAAAAGGGCATTTATAAACGAAGATATTTTTATACGTTCACAAAAAGTTTGCCTCGTGTATGTGAACTATAAAAACACTAACAAAATCATGGAACATAGCTTTTTTACTTTTTTTTTTCTAAAAGAACACATTTAGAAAAATGCATATGTGTAAGGTTTGTTCGGTTGTTTATTGAAAGTCTTCCTATACGGACAAATTTTAAAGTGCGAAGACAGAGTTCTGTACCAACGCTTTTAAAAGTAAAATGAGCAATTTAACTTCAGAACAAGTGGCTGCTATAGTTGCTTTAATCGAAGATAAACGACCTCAAGCATACGTTGCTAATTTGATGAACATCAATCAGTTCAGTGTTTCTAGAGCCGTAGCCAGATATAGGGAAGCAGGCAATTACAGTAGAAGACCTGTACCAGGTCGTCCAAGATGTTCTACTCGCCAAGATGACCGCTATTTACTGCTACAAGCATTACGTCGAAGACATGTAACTGCGAGACAATTGCAGAACGACTTGGCTAGAGTCAGAAATACTCGTGTGAGTACTCAAACTATTCGGAATAGGTTACGACAGAGTGGATTAAGAGCTAGAGTAGCTGTAACAGCCCCTCATCTCACTAGGAACCACCGAGTGGCTCGCTTAAGGTTTGCCAGAGAACATGTAAATTGGAACATTAATGACTGAGTCAATATACTCTTCAGAGATGAGTCAAGATTTAGTCTTTACACCTTAGATAGGCGTATCTCAGTGTACAGACGAGACGGTGGGGAGGCATCTGTTTAACAGGTCGTATAGAGTTAGTACCAGTAGACAGAGGTACACTGACTGCCCGCAGGTATATAACGGATATTTTAGAAGAACATGTAGTACCACATGCGCCAATTATAGGAAACGAATTCATGTTAATGCACGATAATACACGACCGCATGTTGCAATAATTGTTCAGGAATACCTTAACGATGTTGGTATTCCAGTTTTAGATTGGCCTGCGGTAAGTCCGGACATGAACCCAAAATGTTGCCCCAGCGGACCTGAGCACGGACTAGAAAACGCTCTCCGTGACGAGTGGGAGAATTTGGATCAGGCTTATATACGGAGGTTAATCGAATCTCTGCCAAACCGTATGCGAGCGATCATAAGAGCCAGAGGTGGCAATACTCAGTATTAAAAGCTACTGTTATGACATTTTTCTTTCCAAAATTATAATTTCTTGTTTTAATAAAAATCTCAAGTATGAGTTCTTGTTTTTATTTCGCCTGTATTTTATTTAAACAATCATAGAGATTATATCTTAGAGCGCATTAAAGTATATTTACAACTTTATGCTACAAACGAAGATTATGCGATACTTTTATGATTCAAAACTAAATTATGCGATACTTTTTTGGCGGAGTGTATAATAAATCTTCCGACTTCAAATATATAAATTGCCGGAACCAATAATTTTTGCTGTATCATGATGCGGGGACGCAACGGATAATTTTGATTTATGCTTCCAGATGATTAGTATTCCAGATTAGAAAACACTCAACACTAAATGACATCCAGCATTTCGTTAAAATGGACCGAAAGACTTTTAATTGACGATAATAACATTTTATACGACGTTTATACTGGAACTTGTAAAAAGCTTTAAATCAGAAAGACAAAAATGAAATACGAAAGCAGTTAAATTGTCGTAGACTAAACTACAATACTAGCCTGTGAAACTTATTTTATGCGTACAATCTCAACATCTACCGGAAGCGATCGCAACATGTTATAATACGATTTGTTGTGTACATTTATTGTTGAAAAAACTTAATGTACCATCAAATAAACCTAGTCACTCCATACTGATCTGTCTATTAATTATATTTGAACATTGAATGTACAAATATTGAAGTATCTTGGAGTAAACATTGGAATTGTAGCAAAAATAACGTTCACATATTATTTTTTCTAGTTTCTAGTTTCTAGTTTCTAGTGCTTCGGAGTAGCTCTAGATATTTTCAGTTAAAACTTGTTTACATAGTTTCATATTTATTAAGCTTTACAACGATTTCGATGTCCATGTTGTAAAATCTTGTTAATAAGTTTATGTTAAACAGGATTTGTTCCTAAATATTTTTTTATTTTAAACACTATTTAAATTCCTCAGAAAAAGTGTTAACTTGCCATATACTAGGATAAACATGATCAATAGAAAAAACAGTTGGTCGTGTAGTTTATTGCTAATAGTGAGTCAAAGAAATCAATTTAGTGAAAAAATTTACATTTCTCGTAAACACTTTCGCGCGATGATATTTTCCGATCTCAAAGGTGACTTAGCTTAACAACAATTCATCGATTGACTTCACTATACCTTAGGTGGTGCACACCCTCTAAAACCCCAGTTTATGACTGGTTTACGGAATTTAGGCGTTTATGTACTGGTATTAATTACGAATTTCGTGAAGGTTGTCCATCAACTCCGGTTATTCCGGCAAACATCAGCGCTGTGCGAGACATGATTGGAAAGGATCGACATGAGACATATCGACCTGGATAAAGTTTATTACAATTGCTGGCCATATGGTACAACGGAGCTTTCAACAACGTCGAAGGTTCTTGCCTTGGATGTTAGGAACTTATCGAAAGACCGTGTTAAATGTGTTATCACTATAAAATTTATCTGAGCCAACAAAGACGGACAATCAACTTTGATGTGGATCAACCGTAATACAAACCTGGCGCTTCGTTTTTTTCTTCTTCTTTTTCTTTTCTCTTCTTCTTCTCTTCTCTTCTTTCTCTCTCCGAATCCAATGAATGGCGATCTAAAACACTGTCGTAACCTATATTTCTGTCTGTGTACGAACCATCCAACTTAAATGACAGATACTTTAAAAATTGCTAAATCTGCTGAAGTTGAAGATGCAGATAATGCGAATACCATACAACGCTAGCGTGTTTCAATTTACGTACCTGCAACCTATAAAATAATCTCTGCTATTGTTACAGTCAGACAAATTCGATAACAACATTTCATGAAGTAATGTAAATTTTCTGAGAAATATTTATTTGTGAGCGCAACAGGAACATTCCTACGATTAATAAATACGTTTTCTGAGAGAAATGAGGAATGATCGTCAGTTATTGCTCCCTTAAGAATTTCAATATTTTTATTTCAGCGGTATTTATAGCGCTGTAGAACGTAGTACGCCTGAAATATGCATGCCGTTCTAATAAATATGCTTCCATCTAAATTTTTAATTTCCTGAATATTTTACAGAAAGAAAATGTCTACGCAGACGCTAACTTTCATGCAGATTATTAATGGCATATACGATTACCTGATTATGTTGGGTGGTATCAACATATTTTTATATACAACAAAATATAGATCTTTAGAAAAGCATATAAGCATTATTGTAAGATACTTTTGTAACTTTCCAGCATCACTTATAGTGAAATAAATTCTTTGTAACTTTTACTTAACTAAAATTAGATGCAACGTGTGATTAAAACAGATAAATAAATACGAAGTTAAAATACTCCAAAGAAGTGATAGACGTGTCGACACAGTCCGCTGCGGGATTAAATTCTATATTTTACCTCATCACACACAACTGGCATACCACTGCACAAAAGTCAAAAGAATTTTTCCCAGGAGGGAATGAGAATTCTTTTCTGTTAGTTCTGATTGTTACAATCTCTCATCCATACATTAATGCAGGAAACTCTACATTTACCAATAATACAATTAATATTTGATTAGTTTCGACTTTCGACTTAAAAGCATATAACCATGATTCTTTAACCTTGAATATTTTATTTTGTATTTACAAGACATCTTTTTCCAAATGTAAAGCCTGATAGATTTTTATGTTTTCAGACTTCTCAATTTTTTCCAATTCTTAGTCGTTTACGTTGTAATATTGTAACATATAGTTGTATAAATAAATAATGGTGTAGTATGGTAAACAACACGTAAGTATCGGCAAGTTTAATTTATTATAGTAAATTGAACTTGTGTGATGCGGAGGTTGCCCGTACTTATATATAGCTGTATATTAATGAAACATTAGCTTATTTACATTATAATAGAGATTAAATTTTGTCATAGTTGCTCATGCAAAAATAAATATAAAAAAAAATGTTATAATTTAAAGGCAGCCCCACACAGTCGTCATTTGTCTCGTTCCAAATAGCGAATATTTATTACCAGAGAGGACAAAGGCAGATGAAATTGACCTGACAGTGACTAGATAGACTCGTGTCTATCTAGTCTATATTCGCCTCATAAGTAAGGATTCGTGTTGCCAACTGGTTTCCCCGAGAGCTGACAATACGCGAGTCTGTCTAATCGTTGCAAAAAAGTAATAATTCCATCCGCCTTTGTCATCTCTATTTATTATTCAACAAATACTGATCGGGCAATCTCTGTGAATATTTGGTGTTCCCTCAACTACAACTATTTTCCTTTCGCAATCGGTAAAACAACGCACAGCAAAGTAAATGAATATTCGCCACGTCCCAAATATAGTCCTTTCTATCCATATATTCTTTGTTGCGCTTGCAGTATTGTTTTGAGTTATAAGTAGAGAGGACAAAAACGAGTGAAATCATACCTTTCTTGCAGCAAGTAGACAGATTCGTGTCTATTCTTCTCATAAGAAAGGGTTCGTATTGCATACTTGTTTCCCTGAGAGTCGACAAAACACGAGTCTGTCTAGTCGCTGCGAAGCAAGTATGACTTCACTCGCTTTTGTCCTCTCTAGTTATAAGTAGAGAGAACAAGAGCAGGCGGAATTATTACCGTTTTGCAGCGACTAGACAGGCTCATATCTATTCGTCTCATAGGGAAGGGTTCGTTTCGCCTATTGGTTTCCTCGATAGTCTACAAAACACGAGTCTGCCTAGTAGCTTCAAAAAAGGAATAATTCTACCTCCCCTTGTGATCTTTAGTTATAGGTTACAGAAAGTGAACAAAAAAACAAATTAATACATCGCAAACGCTACGACTTAAATGCCTTAAAAGCTTGCAGAAACGAGTGCGCATTTGCTGGCGGCAATGAAATACTTCGAAAGCGATTAGACATATCCGAAGTCGGGATTGAGCTAGCAGAAACTGGTGCGCACTCATTGGCGGCGATGATATATTTCGAAAGCGGTCGAACATATACGAAGTCGGAATTCAAACGCGTACGGTTAGTATGTATAAGAATGACGGATTGGAATGATGATGGCGAATTGACGGCCTGCTTTATTATGTTTAATGAGTGTTAATAGCACTATTATTAAATGTATTGTTTGCACTATCAACAGTTCACTCTACAATATTTTTGTTTATAATGGACATGTTAGTGGCAAACAGTACTGTTTAATGAGAAACGTTATACGTTTAATGAGCGTTAGTAAAAAGTCCCGGAACGGTCGAATAACTTTGTTATTTGAAAATTATGATTTCTGAAATTTGGTATGGGGGTATAGTTAATATAGATGCATTTTATGCAATACAGTTACTATTTTTTTCACTTCCAGTTTAATCGGCAATACGTCCAAATTTTCTTTTTTTTAAATGGAACGCCCAGATTTTTTTAACACTTTTGAATGCAAAATAAAAAACTACGTTCAGGAAGCATTAAGATGTTTACTTTTATTCACAAGAAAACAGTTGTTGTTTAGTGTTTGCATTCTTTTTGCCGTCACATTTGACAATTTTAAAAGCGTTTTAACTTTTGCATCGCTATAAATTTACTTATTTTAGACATTGACACATTTGAAAATGGCAGTAAAACTTACTGAATCAGAACGGATTGAGATATTAATGATGCGTGGGTACGGTGATCGTCAACGTTCTTTTGAAGAGGTTCGTATTTTGTTTAATACTGTTTATCCGGATCGTCACATTAGTAAAAGTACGGTATGCCGAACAATTCAAAAGTTTGAAGTCTTTCGTCAGGTGAAGGATTTACCTAGAAGGGGACGTCCATTAACAGCAACAGATGAAGAAACTAGTTTGAATGTGTTACTTACAGTGGAAGAAGATCATCACGTGTCCACAACAGAATTAGGTCAAATTCATGAGATCTCTCAAAAATCTGCTCATAAGATTCTTAAATCAGCAAGAATGAAAGCCTATAAAATGTATCCCGTCCATGAGTTAACTGAAGATGATACAGATCGTAGACTACAATTTTGTGAAGCAATGACGGAATTGATCGAGCAGCAGCCTAATGTTTTAGATCACATCATTTTTTCAGATGAGGCAACGTTTTGTCTCAACGGCACTGTGAACAGACATAACTGTCGCTACTGGTCAATTGAAAATCTGCATTGGATTGAAGAAGTCCATACATAGCGTCCTCAAAAGGTGAATGTCTGGGCTGGTCTTGTTGGAAACAACATCATAGGACCTTTTTTTATAGGAGGAAATTTAACTGGCAACGTCTACTTAAATTTATTGCGAAATGAGGTTGTTCCAGCACTTGCGGCCCTCTTTCCAAATGCAAACGTAGGTGATCACCCTAATGCACATTTTTGGTTTCAACAAGATGGAGCTGCCCCCCATTTTGCCCATAACGTCCGCGATTATTTGAATGAAATTTTTCCGGGACGTTGGATCGGACGTAGAGGAGCAATCGAATGACCAGCACGTTCGCCAGATCTCTCGCCATTAGATTTTTTCTTTTGGGGTCACTTGAAATGTCAAGTGTACAAAAATCGTCCCCATAATCTTGAACAATTGGAAGAGAGAATAGTTCAAGAAGCCAATCGCATCACTCCAGAACAAATACAAAATTCAATAAGAAATTTTACTGACCGTTTACATTTTTGCCAAATTGTAAATGGAGAGCATTTTGAACAATTATTGTAATCGCAATCTGAATAGACACGTATCTTGATTTTTCTGTATGAGGACACTTTTTTAATTTTTTAACTGTTTTCTTGTGAATAAAAATAAACATCTTAATACTTCCTGAACGTAGTTTTTTATTTTGCATTCAAAAGTGTTCCAAAAAATCTGGGCGTTCCATTTAAAAAAAAAGTTGGACGTATTGCCAATTAAACCGGAAGTGAAGAAAATATTAACTGTATTGCATAAAATGCATTTATATTAACTATACCCCCATACCAAATTTCAGAAATCGTAATCTTCAAATAACACAGTTATTCGACCGTTCCGGGACTTTTTACTAATGCTGTATATCATATTACAAGTTACTATGTGACTCTATTTTTATTTTAAGTGTATGCAACATTTCATAAAATATTGGAGACAATGAAGAATTTCGAATGTTTTAGTGGAAATACATTCTGTTGTCAGCAAGAGGTTAATTGCAGTTTAATTTACTGCGGGTGAAAAACACGATTACGGATCAAACCAAGGCAGCGCTAAAAAAGAAGAAAATAAGGCCGACGCTGGATAAACTAACGGATACAAGAAAGAATCGTATTTCAAATGTGTTAGTGCGCACTTTAAAAAGTGACGTATTTCCTTTACGTAGTACAATATTACAGAAGACAAAGGCTGAAGCCATAGCAGAAACTATAATTAATATCAGTGGGATGTTTAATATATCGGTAACCCAACTTATATAGTTGGTTACAGTTCAGTTCAAAGATGGATAAAGCTGGAAAGTTACTAAAACAATCTCATCCTTGATTGCTTTATGTAACCTGCTTTGATCCATGCCTGCCATCTTATAACTGAATTTATTAGAAACAGTTATCCAAAAGTAGTTTTATATGTGTATAACGTGGCTTGAAGCTGAAGTTTATCTCACGATAAACTTTTGGACATTATTAAACCTTGTGCCTTAATTTTAAACCTTCAAGCAGCTCAAGCAATTTTAGTAAGCCAGCAACTAGTTTCAGATGCCGAAATCCATACTCAAACAAAGCAAATTTCCGAAGATTATCCAATTCTTTTACTAGATACTATTTCTAAGTTGAGAACTAAGAGAACGCTAAGCTTTCATTACATGAAGCGTTAATTATAGTAGGTAATCTCACAGTCCTCGTCAGGAAATCTCACAGATAATGTAGGAAGGTTAACAGCCGATACATTATGTGCGGTTATAACTAAGAATTCCGATTTATACCACAATGCGCATAGTTCAAGATCAAGAGCGCGAATGTAATGCGAACGGCCTTTTCAAATTCGCGACCATCACATCACTAGACGCTCATTCTCCGTATACACCATCATATTCTCATCTCCCCATAGAAGTTATTAATGTAAGTGAAGCTAATGACACATCGGAAACATAATCAAATTAAGATAGCAAGCAATTACATTCATGACTAGAGAGGGCAAAAGCTAGTGAAATCATATCTTTTTTGCAGCGATTAGGCAGACCCGTGTCTATTCGTCTCATAAGAAAGGGTTCGTATCGCCTACTGGTTTCCGCGTGAGTCGAAAAAACACGAGTCTGTCTAGTCGCTACAAAAAAGGTATGATTTTACTCGCTCTTATCCTCTCTATACATTATTTTTAATATTTATAGTAATCGAGCCGTATGCTACTGCGAATGCACTCGTTTCTGCAGGCTTAATACTCAATGTCGCACTTCGAAGGTAATACTATTAGTGATATTTATAATAAAAAGTGAAATAGATCTGAAAAGAGGCGTTGTACGCGATAGAAACGGGAACGTCCGTATTCATATACGCGATAGCGGCATCTAAGTAATATGTATGATCTAAGATAATTTGTAACAAAACTGTTGCTGGGTTGGTGGATTTCAATAGCTGTGCGCGCAATGGTGACTAAATTATCATCTCCAAATGCATTCCCGTGCCAGTCCAATTTCGGTAACCAAGGTCGAAAGCCATGTTGATGAATGGCGTATAATTTACATACTAAATGAAGTGACTGTTATACCCGTATTTATAGTCCCTACCCGAGATGCTGCTCAAGCAGCGCTTGCGTAAGCAGAACATGTCGGTGATGTCTGATTATGCAGGCGTTATGTTTTTACAAACTAATTTCGGATAGTCTAGTGAGCGGCCGAGATTATGCACGCATTGTTAGGGAATAATAAGGAACTGTTTCCTTTGCACGTATTTTTTCCTTTTTTTCGAGTTGTTGCCAGTTGTTTCAAGACAATTTATAACCTTAAATGTTTATCGGACGCTTTAAAAACTTGATTGGTTCTTTTGCTACTGTGGAATTAGAGCTTTTTCTTTAATTTTTATTTCCGCAGACAACTGTTTATTATGATTAAACACATTAATGTATGAATTACTAAATAATATATAATTTAGATGAACCCAACAATACCGGTTGTTAACTGAGGAAATGAACAGAAATTCTGCCCTACTTCGTTGAAGAAAATGGCGTGGCATAAAATAAGAAAGTAGATGTTACCGTATTTCTGCTAATTAGTGGTGGACGTGATTATGGCGTGTAGCTTTTTTAGGAAATTATTCAAATATCTATAATTATTTTAAATTGCAGAAGTACAGCGGCCGGTTTATATTTTGTCTCCCCTTCGCAACGGCTAAATATCTATATTATCTTCTGCGTGGCAAGGCTAAACACTTACGTTCAGCAAAGAAAAGCATAGAACCGCGTTTATTGGGAATACCCGTCATAAACTAAAGTGGGAGTAGTAAAATCTACCCGCGAATTCTATAATAACCAAGCGCAGGGTTACGTCTGGTAGACATCGTCTTAGGGGGAGACAAAACATAAAAGTGCCACTGTACATATAAATTTGGAAACCTTATACAAAGGAATATTCGATCTAATAATTCATTGAATTGAAGTTTTTACTAATTCCAAAAGGCATTGTTAGTTCTTGTCTGTAAAGTTATTTATTTCTCACGAAGAAGATTACTTATTTATCGAACCCCGAAAATTATTGCTGCTAATATTCTTTTCTAGTCTTTTGGGTGCGACTAAGTAACAATCTCCACATAAGTATTGTCTCTACGTACACGGCCGA
Organism: Oryctes rhinoceros; assembly: GCA_020654165.1. NCBI lineage: Eukaryota > Metazoa > Arthropoda > Insecta > Coleoptera > Scarabaeidae > Oryctes > Oryctes rhinoceros. The sequence continues at coordinate 3,640,196 of JAIOKQ010000018.1, read as the reverse complement.
GTAGTAAATATAATAATTTTCTGGTTATAATCGGCAATTGCTGTCGATAAACACAGCTGAGCTATAAAAATATGACCACGAGACTCTTCTTTATGTTTCTTTGTATTAAATAATTTCAATTATGTAGATCTTTCACACCGGCTCTAGCCTAGCTGAAATATGAAGATTCAAACGCAATATTACAGAACAACATACACGGAAAGCGATACAATAAATTCAAAACTTCCTTTTCAAACATCCAGTTGTTTTCAACTTTATTTGTTTTAATTTTAGTTGATTTAGTTTTCTTCCAGACGTAATCTATTAGTCACATTATAAAATTACTGTTCCTTTTTTAAGGTTATTATCTTGTCACAATATAAAAACCTTATTGGTCGTTTCATCAAGTGTTGTACTATTGCCATAGCAACTAGGGCCGCATCCTAAATATTTCATTTCAAGCTATTGTGCGTTGTAAATATGAAGTATACATACAGTAAGTAGGAAACCGTTGAATGACTAAACTATATTTTTGTAATAATTACGCAATATAAATTTGAATAACTTTGTTTATGCAATTTATTCTACGAAAATTCAAATAAACATTTTACAAGAAATAAATTAATAGAATAAACGGATTCTCTGGTATCGTGTCGCGAAAGGAAATCTCATTCTTGTCGATAATCGATCGTCCGCTGAAGTAAAATGTTAACAACACAATACTTGAATCTGGTTCGAAAATTAATCACTTAGCTAAATGCCTCTTCCATCAAAGAAGTAAAAAGGCAGATTGTCTCTTTCGCCCTTCCTCTCTTTTGCTTCCGATCGCAGTTATCAAAATTTAAAACAAAAAAAAACAAGTCCTTTCCCTTCTATTATATGTCTTCTTTCATTCGCCTGGTACTTTAGATCTTTTGCACACTATACAGTCTTATTCGGATATAGTACGAAAAAAAAAATTAGGTGAAAGCAACGCATAAGTAATGCCTAAATACAAAATATTATGGTTCTATGTGCACGTAGTAACGAGAAAATGATTTTTCTTTATTCGAGTCCGACTCTGTCTTAGTTAACATATGGGAATCACCGGCAGTCGCTGAAGCAGCGTTCGGATATCCATTTAGTATGCACATAGCATTCACCGTCAGTACACACAATTGCAATGGCATCCTATACGAATATCGAATACACCGATATGATTTTGATTTATGGCGAAACAGGACAAAATAGTCTTGCGGCAGAAAATTTGTACGGGAACGGTTTCCCAATCGGCGGCATCCATCATCCGAGACAATTGTGAGAACCGTGTATCGACTTCGAGAAACAGGATCAGTAATTCCACGTTTCGAAGGTCGTGGCCGTCATATATCACGTAGAGTTCAGCAAGCAGAAGAGCATATTTTAAACATGGTTGAGGCGGAACCAGGCATAAGTACTACAACTTTAGCCCAGCAAGTAAATGTGTCCCAAACGACGGTGCATCGAATTTTGAAAAATAATTTACTTCATCCGTATCACATCCAGCGCGCGCAAAGATTAACGGAATTAGATTATCCTCGCCGTCTTGCCTTCTGCGAGTGGTTTCAACGCACCGAAGTTCGTCAACCACGTCTTGCGTCAGTAATTCTCTTTACCGACGAATCCACGTTTACAAGAGATGGTATTTTGAATTACCATAATATTCACCACTGGGCAGACGAAAACCCACACGAGATACACCAAGGCGCCTCGCAAGTTAGGATATCTGTCAATGTTTGGGCGGGTTTAGTAGGCGATTACCTACTTGGACCACATGTGCTCCCACAACGATTAAATACAGAATCCTATTTACAGTTCCTCCGAGATGAATTACCCGAGTATTTGGATGAGATACCACTAGCGATACGGCAACAATTGTGGTTTATGCATGACGGAGCACCCGCGCATAGTAATCGAGTAATTCAAGCATTTTTGAACCAAAGATTTCCACAATGGATTGGACGTGGAAGTCGTACTCCATGGCCACCTCGTAGTCCCGATCTAAATCCATTAGACTTTTGAAAAGCTTGGTATATGATCGTCGCCCTGATATTGAAAATGTCGAAGATCTGCGAAATCGCATTTATGTTGCAGCTCAACGCATTCGCGAAGACATGGTAAATTTTACTCGTGTGCATAATAACTTTCGTCGCCGAATTGATGCCTGTATTAGAGCTCACGGTGGATATTTCGAACGTTTTTTACATTAATAAATTATTTTCGCCTAGATCGGTCCTTGTTAGGACCACCACAAATTTCATAAAAAGAAAAAGAATGTATAACTACAAATAACTCAAAACCCGACATTTCGGATGCATTAACTTTAAACATTAAGAACGCAAATCATATGGTTATCGGCATATTCAATGTAAACACATAAACACTTCGACATCAGCTGTACGACAGACTAATGCATTTCAATAGACTATTCACTATTCATAGCATCTACAATGCTTTATCGCTTTTTATTTGCATCTGGGTTAACTTTGATTCATCAGCGGTATTTGTATAATATAGGAGAAAGAAAGATATGGACCGGCTTTACCTGCATTTTGGGCCCTAAAATTTGAACAACATTCTTTTTAAATTTTCAGTAACACATTGATAGGTAGTCTTCAGATTTCGATAGCTTACGTGCTATTTAGAGGTAACCCTGTATATCCCTTACTTTACTTCTTTTACTACCTTTCGTCTTACTACACGTCTTACACATCATTTCCACCATTATTCCCTTTTACCTTCACTTTTCCTTCCTCTTGCTATATTGCTCAATTTCACATATATGTGAATTGTATTTGCTTATTTAATATCTACTGAAATTTGATTTACTTATTATAAATAAAGTTCGCCATATTCCGTGCATAAAATTAGAAGAGACTAGACAGACTCGTGTCTATTCGTCTTATGAGAATGGATTCGTGCTACCTGCTGGTTTCCGCGAGAGTCGATAAAGCACGAGCCTGTCTCTGCTAATTTCGCGAAGCGCACGGAAAATGGCGAGCTTTAATTATTAGCTTGTTTGTGGTATTTAAGTATTGTAATGTTAAAATTTACCTTACATAGAAGATAGTAATTAACACAATGTATTCGCTCGTTCAATACCAAACCTTGTGCGAGCTCTTTCTCAGGAGCTTGAATATTTTGTCTCTTAATATCTAGTAGTCCGGCCAGCGAAGGTCTTGATGGAACGAGTGAATAATTGGTTATTACTATTATATATAGTCACTAAGCAAATTTAGAGGCACAATAAGTAAATAAAGTATACTGAATTAGAAGTTTCAAATAATTTATTATAGTTTCCACAATACTGTTCTATCACATTGCGGCTTGCTCAGGTATATGAATATCAAGGAACAACGAAAAGTAATATAATTTATATGTTAGGAAAATGGTTAGATCCAAAGAACATAGTACAACGATTTTCAATGCTAATTTTTTCAGTTAAATATGTGATGCAGAATTAATCTCCCGATTAATATTAAGAAAGCCCTTCCGTTACAAAAGAATACAAAAACTCTAAGTTAGTTCAGAAATACAACGCGCAGCTGTTGGAAAATTGGTCATTGGAGCACCAATAATATCAAAGTAAGTAGTATGGCGACTATAACTTTCAACGAACTGTATATTGTTTTTAATCTAACCGTGCGTTGATCGGTTCCAGCATTAACGTTAATCAATCTCAATAAGTGGCTCTAAACATCTTTATCGCAGAAAATGTTTATGCTAGTAAGTTCGCAGAAGTTCTACTACTCAACCCTGCCTAACTATTTTTCTATCAAAAAATTTCGCTTTCTAATCTCCAAATAATATAATTGAATTTTTAGAGATAAAATGACCAACAAAACAGTGTTTTCCATAATTACACTACGACAATCCCATAATTTGCAATAAAGTCAAACGAAATTAAACTAAATATGCTGAATACTTCCGCAGAAGTAAAAAGGCACCTGAACAAATGTCATAGATAGACGAATTGCCTATAGCAACCAATCTCTAAAGCAGTTTACAACTTTAATACCCATCGCAATGTTAAAAATGTACTGATATACTAATAAGTAGAATAAGTAGACAAATTCAGCAGCGCACCATCTGCACAGCTAACGAATGGGCGCTCGCATGTCACTAGCCAGTTCGATGCGGCCTAAAGCGTACGTAATAGTAGCAGCAAAGTATCCTGTGTTCTGTTTTTCATAATGTCGTACGTAGTACGTAGATTGAGAAAACAGCTATCACTATAGTGAATAAGGATTGTCCGGATTTGACTTACGCCGGTGTAAAAATTAAATGTTTAGTGCGCGATATATATCTAGCGTGTTGGTCCAAAACACATTGTAAATGGCATATGCAAAATGTAAACCATAATGATATCAAAACCGGTGTCGCCGCAAAGTACGAACAATCCTTATTTGATTTATGCACAATGATGATATAATGTAATTTGGCGTCTACTTTATTAAACAGTTTCATTTTGCAACATATACGCCAACATTACGTTACCGACCAGGACCACGTTATGATCTGTGCGTGAACACTTAGAAAATAAAATTAAGGCTGAACTGAAAAATAGAAAAGCGTGCTTCTATGTGGATGAAACAACCTATTCCAAAAATAAGATCTGCACTTAATGTAATGGTGCGTAAAATAGAACCCACCTTCAATTTTATAAGACAACTCGTAGATGTTATCCACATGTGGTTGCGTTAATTGCGAGTACAAAAGCAGCGTTTCCCCAAAACGTATTCGCGAATTTCACAGATTGTGTTCTCATGCCGCTGAACCACCACAATCGATCCTTGCACGTTGGGGAACATGGCCACAACCGGCGCTGAAAGTGTAAAGAAGGTGGCTCTAGTATTCAATCCGAAAGAATGTGCAAACTCAAAAAAAATTGCAGATATTGAGTCATATTAAAAGTGACTGACAAACTATTCAAATCAATTAATTACATCGGGGTAATGCAATTGTGAAATATGTAGAAATCGCATAAAACGAATGCGTGCTAATTATGTTTGAGAATGTTTTAGACAAAGATTCAGATTTTGTCATACTTAGACGAATTTGTGAATGTTCCTCTACAGATGTGTTAAACTGTTTTAAAGGTTTTTTTAATCATGCAAATATAGTATCACTTGATGGTGAGCCATCGTCAACAAATTTCCAACAACTGGCCAACAAATTTCAACTTTCGATTTTGCCATAAAATAATTTATACTAATTTCAATAGAAAACATATAAACGTTTATTTTAATAAAAGGTAGAAGGTCAAGTTAGCTCGATTTCTTTTATATTTCAATGAGGAGGTCTTTTAGATTAGATCATAATTTAATGTATATTTCAAATTATTATAATTGGAAATGTGAAGTAATACTGCTCCGTCTCTTATAAGCAATATCTACAGCATCTCTTCTTAACATGCAACAGTAATCCGCTAACATAACAGAATTGCACTTCCCCTGATACCGTTTTTCCATTTCCATGATGCCTTGGTGGAAGCGCTCACGTCGTTCGTCGCTAACGTCGAAGAATGTAAAATGTGCACTTTAAGGGATATATTACAGCCAGCAACATGAAATGCTTGTAACATATCCATCATAAAAGTTTTATAGTTGTCAGCTTTTTTGCTTCCCAAGAAATTCGTGAAAACTTGTACCATGGAGAGATAAGCTGTTTTTTCCTTCGCTGTCAATTTGGTTTCAAAGATTTCATCATTTACTATTTCTCGTATTCGATGTCCAACAAAAATACTTTCTTTCAGTCTCCCTTGTGTTAATTTTGGAAACTTTTCACGAAGGTATTTAAAACCTTCACCTTCGAGATCCAGTGCCTTTACATAGCTTTTCATGAGCCCAAGTTTCACGTGGAGAGGTGGTATTATGATCTTTTCTTTTTCTACTAGAGGCTGATGTACATTGTCTTTTCCTGGCATAAACTCTTGTCGTAGTGGCCACTCTTGCTTATGGTAATGTTCTTCCTTGTCACGACTGTCCCAAAGACATAAAAAGCAACAGTACTTGGTGTAACCAGATTGCATACCCAAAATAATTGCAATTACTTTAAAATCTGCAAAAATATTCCAGGAATAGTCTTTGTACTTTATCTTTTCTGATAAAATTTTCAGATTTTCGTAAGTTTCTTTCATAGAAACAGCATGACCTATCGGAATAGAAGGATAATGTTTTCCATTATGCAACAAAACTGCTTTTGGGCTGGTCTTTGATGAGCGTATGAATGATCTCCAAGGATAGCGATCATGATGTGTTCCAAAAGCTTCAGAAAGTTTATAAAGATTATTGCAGTAGACCTGATTACCGATTATTATAAAGGCGTTTTCTCTGCAACCAGAATTAAGACAATGTTAATATGCTATTCAATTTCATCAGTTACTAACTTAGGGTAAAAACCTTATTGGTCAGTGTAATTTATCGAAATCTACAAAAACCGTCTTCAAAACTGTTTTGTAACTAGCTCCTAAACAGCACCATTCGCGATGACACATCTCCGTGTACTGACTTCCTTCGCACGCAAGAGTCCATTCGTTAACTACGCCGGTAGTGCGCACCCGAATTTGCCCAGTGTAGTAATAAGCGATATAATTCTTATTGTTTATATTTGCCGTCTACTTAAACTGTTTAGATCTAAAGAAAGGATAGTAATTTGAATAGATAAAAAACGTTGGGCCTTACAGGAATAGATGAGGTACAAGTTTATTATAAAAATTTCGCATATTTCTTGAGGAAATATTTTTATAATTTTAAAATTTTAAAATAGTAAAGTGCTAAATTTAAAAATTACGTTTGTTATTGTATAAAATTAAGCATAAAATAAAGAATAAGAAAAGAATAAACATTAGAAAAGTTTACAATTGTTAATAACAAGGAAACAACATTTAAAGAATTTCCAAAAATTCGGAGTAGTGAGTAAAAGACCACGTGTAAAAGATCTAAAGAAATATAGATACGTCTTGTAGTATTTTGTAGAATTACTGCAAGAAAGTTTCACTTGCCAGTGCCAAAATACGTAGTGTATTACAAAAAAAAACAAAGTTCTTCATATAACGACTAAAATCATGCAATTCAAAAATACAAAATTCTCGCACATCGAACATTATTAAACAGCATTCAAAGAACTGCGGGAATACAGTGGTTCCAGTTCTATTTAGATGATTATATATTTGTGTTCCTTTTATTAGTTTATTAAAACAAAAATGTTGAAAGTTTCAGACTTACGTGTGTAAATTAGCAAAATTAAGAAGAATTATAAAATTCGGTAACATTTATTTTGGAATCGCTAAATATACACAACTTCCCAAACTTCGTATAAGCCTACTTAAAATTTTGTACCGACAAAAATAAAATGAATGCGAAAAGAATGAAAAATGCAACATCTTCTTGTTTTTAATTAGGGGAGATTTACTACTTTCTGTTGTTATTATTTCCAGCGTAGACAAATGAAAATAACACCTTCGTCGTGGAATTTGCGTAAATAAGAGATAATCACTTCCAATTAGTCAGGCGGCTCGTCATACAACACCCACCCTTATAAGTGCAGCTGAAGATGCCGGCACACGGTAAAAATGAAAAGAGATCAAGAATTTCGGTGAGGTACTCGCGCAACTGACCATAATCGAACGAACAGGGTTAGAGTGTTGGGATTCTGCTTTGCTTGCGTCCTCTGCACTCACTCTCAACGCGCGCTATACGGCTCTTGCGTTCCGGTTAGAATTCTGTTTAGTCGCGTCCGGGAAGCCGTGCGCTGAACTTCGGAGGTCCCATATAGATCAAAAAGGGCGACTGTACGCATTGCCCCACACTTCTTATACGCCACACAGCCTACTTAGCCGGCACACGGCGACGTTAATCAAAACAAGTCGCTCTCCATCCACAATGAGTTTCGGACGCTCTGCTCGTTAAAGACGAGCCGCAAACATACCTCCTTCTCATTACTTCTCGCTTTTACTTGCATTTAGTTAGTGCTTTTTTTTTTCAACTAACCTCTTACGCTGTAGTTGCAATTTCGTAAAGTTTAGTAAGTAAGAGACGTTTGATACACGTTCGAAGATTTCGGGTGCTTAGTGGTTTTCGATTTACGCGGCAAAATTGGGAATTTAACAGTAAGCGGCAAAATGCCTTGGATTAAATCCTGTTTGTGTCATCAAGAGAAAAAGAAACCACCCACGATTAGTCCTCCCATACATCTGCTACTAAAGGTCAGCTTAACACATAAAACGATATATTATGTAATGTTTTTATTGTCTATTATCTGTGCATTTTACAAGAGAAAATCAAATTCCGCTTGTATATAAATTAGGTAGCGTAGCGAGGCGTAGATAATACAACAATTAGAAAATCTACACAAATCGTAACTCAACGATAAACAAAATACTACTAAACAACGAGTACAATAGAGAACTTTTGTTTTAAATAATGACGGGAATTTCAGTAAAATATCAGTAAAATTCCTTACGTTACAATTAGCTTGAAAATTGTCTATAGATCGTTGGGTAGAATTCACAGGTAACATTGAAAGCTAAAAATTACAATTGCTTACCTTCGGTGCTTGTATACAAAAATACATTGCCTAGAGGTATGTCACACATAATATGGTCTCAATGTGATGCTGCAGCTGTCGCTTGAGGCTTTCGAATAACCAAGATTTTTCTTTGTGTAGGCTAAGATATTGATTTTACATGCTTGTAAAAAAGATCACAACGAAGTAACTGAATTTAAGAGTGTCTATTCCAATATTCCATTATTATTATCCATAAATTAGTATATTCACATAGTAGCTAGGTAAATACATACGTACACGTTTACATAGAGATTTGTATCTCAACAAATATTTAACCAAATTTGGATTGAAGTAAAGATGCCCGCTATAAAAAGTACAATTTATATTCTCCCAATCTTATCCTATTTTTTTTTTAAACGTTTCCGCTTGGATTTTGTATATAAAAAGCGCTTTCTTTCGAGAATGTGAAGCATATACGATTGATGGTTTGCTTCTACTAAGTACCAAGAAGCATTTTAGGTGAAATTGAGCCACAATTGAAACAAATTGCTTCTAAAATTACAAGAGATACTCACATAAGTTAAAATCATTTGTATATAACGCCGGAGTTGCTAATAATAACTTATAAGAGAATTACTTGCGTACAGGTAAAACAAACTTATACTTTTTAGCTTATTATTAACAATTATGTGTCTTTTTACTTTAAAAATGCGTTCAAGCTTATCTGATTTTAACGTAACGTTTCATTATGCCAATAAATTTGAATTACTGATATTTCACTATCTGGTTGAAGTAAGAAGTATCGAAGGAATAATACACTGCATATTGAGATTCTTTCAAACTGATCGCCTTTGAACCATGTTCTATCAATTCATTGAAATACTGCTCCCAATGATATCGTCTAAATTTCCGTAGCTTCCTATTCTAATAATAATCAGAATAAATAATAGTTTATCGCAGTAAATACGCATTGTTGTCTGCGTTGTAGTAATTACAATGAGCGTTTACATTAAACCGCAATTTCACATATATCGATTGGATAGGCGACAAAAAAAATCGTTGTTTCTCTATGTATTGTATAATTCGAAAATAATTGGTTTTGTTTAATTGGAAAAATCTGTATATTGCAACGATGCAATGGAATTAGTACATGGTATGTGAGGCTGTTGCAAGAGTAGATTAGTGTATGCGGGATGTACAGGGTGGGCCAAATTCGATACTTTTAATAGGAAACTTGCTTTTCTAAAGGAATTAGACAAAAACTGACCCAAGCTTCTGGAGCTCGATTTTAATCTTCCTTATCGATCTTCCTTAATATAAGAGATACAGAGCGTTTTCTTAAAATGAGCAATTTTTAAAAACCCTTGTAACTATTGTATTTGCGAAAATGCTTGATTTGTATAAAAACTATTTGCTTTTTGACGCAAAATCCTACGTTCTATTTTTTTTTCTTTTTTAAAACTCACTTTTTGAGATATTATCAAGACTTGTGTTTTTTTATATGGAATACTCTGTATATTTTTACACTTTTGAAAAGCACATAAAATTTCATTTAGAATGATACTTTATTTAAACAGTTTTCAAATTATTTGTTTTTCTATCTTTCATATTATTTTAAGATGGCTGTGGATGGTTATAAACAAGCAAATAAAAGATTTGGACAAGGCAGAAAAAAATTGTTTTAATATTAACAATTCAAACAAACTAAACTAAGGAAACCGTTAGTAAATAACATTACTGATAAGGAATTAATAGGGTCTATTCGGTAAAAAATCGGGATGTATTGAAAATTTGAAATTAATCATGACTAGAACTAAAATAAGTTGGTTTCTAAAATTCTTACCGACGTATTTAAACGAAATATTTACAGAATATACCTTTGTTACTAAAAAGTGAGTAAACATGATATATTATAGCAAGTGTTCGAATTGTTCGCCGTTCTGTTGTAAACATAATTGACACCGGTTTCTTACACTTTGTTGAATTTATCAATTCGAGCGCAGATAGTCGAACACTTGCAAAATTGCAGCTTCTTCCTCAATTCATGTCTTGAATTGAGGAAATGTTTAAATGTAAGATTTTTAATTTTTTCCCGAAAGGAAAAAAGTCCAATGGGGTTAGATCAGGTGACTTTGCCGGCCAATGTATCGGCCCTCGATTCCCGATCCAATTATTATCGAATTAAACGAATTGCAATTGATTTAAAGGAATTTCGTCTACGAAAGGTTCAATAAATTCCCGCAAAATTTGCAAGTATCTTTCAGAGTTAATATATATAATATGTCGGGTTATTTATAGTTTTCCCTAAAACAGCAATTACCTCTAATTCTTTGTCTCTATTTTGAGCCACATGATTTTTGGGCATTGGCTTTTAAAAGGATACAAAATCTATTAAATTTTTCTTTAACCTTGAGAAAATGTCTGAACGGTTGCTGTCTTCCTCATTTTCACCTGCTTCTATAAAACATTTCAACGTGTCGTATTTTTCATAGTTTTCATACATTTTTGAATTCTTCGATAATGGAAACACCAGTAATATTAATGAAAGTGACATTTCGGAACATTTAGACAATATAAAATAAATACGCGTATTGGTTAGTTACCATCTATAGCCATCTTAAAATAATGTAAAATGAAGAAAACAAATAATTTGAAAATTGTTTAAATAGAATATCAAGTGTCTTATATTGTTCTAAGGGTAATTTTATACGCTTTTCAAAAGTCTAAAAATATACAGGGTGTTCCATATAAAAAAAATACACAATGATTGATAATATCTCAAAAAGTATGAATTTTATAAAAGAAAAAAAAATAGAGCATCGAATTCTGCATCAAAAAGTAAACCCTAATATAGTTTCTATATAAATCAAGTATTTTTACAAATAACAAAGTTACAAAGGTTTCTAACAATTACACCCCTTAAGAAAACACTTTGTATCTCTTATATTAAGGAAGATATAAAAATAGGGATTTCAGCTATCGATTTCTCTTTAAAATCGAGCTCCAGAAGCTTGGGTCAGTTTTTAGTCTAATTCCTTTAGAAATACAAGTTTCCTATTAAAAGTATCGAATTTGGCCCAGCCTGTACAGTGCTAGGTAGGAAAAGTAAGTTGGATGTGCGCCTTACGATTTCTCTTTCTAACGTATTTTTTACCGAAACAGGGAGACTAAAATATCTCAACTGTGTCTCACTGTTACAAAAAATTGTACCGAATTATTCGGGGGGAATCAACGGATTGCGGTATTACTTCAAAATAACGACAAAGTGATGAAACTGCAAATGTACTATTGATTATTACCTTAAACAAAGTACAAATAAACTTCTTTTTGAACTATTTACCGATACCAGTAGTTCGAACAGTAAAGGACAGTAGTATGTGAGAAAACGAACCTCTATGTTACAAAACTCGGAAGGATGGTGCCGCTGTTGAGATTAAGACACCTCAGAGCAAGTCTAAACTTTGTAAAAGAACATATTACATTGATGGAGGAACATTATCTGAGATTCAAAATTACTCTACAATAACAATCGTAAAGTTGGTACGACTACTTCCAAACAGATGGCATTTTGCCACAGCTTATAAAAGAAAGGCTATTAAACATATAGACCCCCTAGCGTACGATGTGAGCTAGTATTTTAGATATGGTCCAACGCGATGTTACCTAGCGTGTAGGAGAAGGTGCCGCTTCGTCGAGTGCATCAGCTGGATAGCGCCCTAAAATTGCAACGGTGGTGGTTTATAAATTAAATTATTTATCAATATTTTTAGCAATTAATAGGATTTTTAAATTTTTCATATCGCGTAGTTTTCGGTTGATATGGTTCTTGAGTGATTAAGAGAAGTCTTGCGCTAAAAGGAAAGTATTGATTTCAAAAAATAACAATCTTTTATTACAAACAAAAAGTATACAAATGGAGAATAACAATTATATGATTTAAACCGTTAAAAGCAATAATTTTGAAACAGATATGAATATAAATTAAACAGAAGCAATATGTATGAATATAACTTATTGAGATAATGGGTGCGGTCCGTTGGCGGAAAACCGACAGTGTCTCATTGGCGAGAAATTGACAGCGTCTTCTCACCGTCCTAGTGATAGAGCTCAAGTGTTCACTTTAGATACGGAGCAATGTAGTACAATTTGTTGAAGAACTTAATACTTCATAAAATATTAATTAATAAAGTTTAACATATTTGATCGATTAATTCTATCACCTCTGTATATTTATACAAAGATGGAAACGTTATTCAATGATCTAGATTTATAGATTACTAATTCGTAACAACCATTAACCAGTACTTTTGCATGCCCGGGAAATAAGCGATGAAGTACTGAAATATTCATAAAAATCAAGATAGGTAGGTAACGTACCCAAAAATGTAGATTTTACCTCAAATTAATTGGTGAATTCAATTGTTCTATAGTAATTAGGGTAATCCATTTAAGAATTCGATGTGTACTTTGCTTCAATAGACGTGTCGATATTTTCTAAAAGTTAGCCCGTTCGAACAAAATAAGGGTACAAATTTACAAATCTGCTTAGTTCCTTGTATAAGGCTAACGTAAGCTCGGCCTGGGGCGCCCTGTGTAGCACGCGTTTCCTTTTTAAAATCCTACATAAAGTGGTTTACAGTAATAACATCTTAAACTTGTGCTGATTTGTATTTATTATTTCATTCTTTGGAGACTTTCGGGACACATGGTTTATTTATTGACCATCACCATCCACATTTACAAACTCTTAATTCATGCATTTGGTAACTCCGTTAGATTAATTACCTTTGCAGGCACATATTTTTATAATAAGTTAAATCGCGAAATTAAGAGTACCAAAACTTTAATTAATTGTAGAAATAAGTAAAAATGTACGTTTTCTCGATTTAAATCAGTTTGAAAAATATTTAAGAAAGTAGTTTTTTGTTGTTTTCCGGCCAGATCTGTTTCTTCGAGCAAATATCATGAATTTTACGATATTCTTCTTCGTGTTGGGCTGTAATCTGTATTTTTGCAATCGGTCTTTTTACAATGCGTATATGTCTTTACAGTTTTATATATTTATCAGTATTATTACGATACATTTTTGAACAATTTTGTTGCGCCCAAATTATTTTACTGTTTTAAGTTTCCTACAAAGCAATGATCACTTGAGTAGGTTTCTGTAGAATTCTCACCATACATTAACCGTCTTATATTAATTTAATAAACTTTAAACTTGAACATTGATATATATTTTTACAAACAAATTTAAAAGTTTTCTGGCACCAAATACGCATTTAACAGAGTAATAGGTACCTGCCTATGAGGTTGTTTGCTTAAAATAGAAAGATGTTCTACAAGCGAACCATTGCCAAGCTATTAAACCGCGAATTCACGCACTGCGGGAAGCGAGAAGTTTGGAACAGAGGTCTGGAACTCCACATACTGGTCTAATGATTTTGCGGTGCATGCGCTTCGGATGCGTATGTATCGGCGTCTGTGTACAGCAATAATCGCTCGTAGAGTATTTTGTTGGGTCTAAGCGATTTAGAGCTAAATGCAAAGAAACAGATCTAATTGTGTCGTATAATTTTCATAATCCATATAGGTACCTAAATACATAATATTCTGTTCCAGACGCATATACTAAGTGTTCGAAATGATCAGACCATTGTTGCTAATTTCCAGTAGTATTACTAATTCGTTAAGGAATTAATTGTCTTCTGTCGATGTATTGGGTGGACATGCTGTATGTACACTGAGTTTAAATAAATTGTCTTCGATGATTTCGTTATGTTGAAACAATAAAAAGTTTATTGTATTAACCAATAAATTTCTTACAACAATGAACTGTGTTTATTAAACTGTATTATTAATATAACAAATTTTTGTTTATCAACTTACCGTACGAGCAGCGAAACAAACTTTAGTGACTCTTTATAAGACATTAGTAAACGTGTTCTTTATATAAACAAATACTATATAGTGTACGTATGAAAGTATGTGTTCATCGATAGATAAATAAACATTTATTCAAATAATCATTCGCTAGGTCAATTTTGATGAAAAACATCGTTACATTAACGTGCGTCTACGTGTAATTAGCAGGTTTTTTGAAGAAGAACGTTATAACATTTAAAAATTAAACTTAATGAATACCTTCACCCTTTTTGTTGTTAGATTGGCGATGTAGTTAATACAATGCAATAAAGGTCTCATGATTTACATGACTGACAATACCTAAACTGCAGATTTAAAGTGAATGGGTATGTTTCATGTAAAAATCTCACATCTCTCTTGTTCATTTCGTTGTTTCATTGTTATATTTAATTAATCCAGTAATTTCTTGTATGCTTTTTTAAAAACAACTGCTTTCAGAAGTTCTACCTATAACTAATATAAAGTTAATTAAGGCTGAAAGGAGCATATGAAATTTAATAAGGTATATGTTTTGTGGTTATCTAAATTTTTTAACTCTTTTTGTAGAAGCTTTCGCGTATGCATTTATTTTAATTTAATTCTTGCGCTTTTTTTAGTGAGATTTTTTTATGTAAAATTGTGAACCATTTTTTGAAACGCACAGTGAAATCGACCATTTTTTAAGCAACAATTATTTCTGTGAAATACAATATAGTCCTCCTAACCGAATGAACGGTGTTCGTTTTAGGGAAATTTCTTTGTTCTGGAAAGTAAGGATGGGGCAAACTAATACGAACAATTAACCGTTAAATACCATCGCTATATTAAAATGGAATCGTAAAACTAATTTTAATTAGTTTGTAAGAGACTGCCATAACGTAGAGGTTCATTAGCGAATGCCCTTTTTTATTTAACTCCTTTTAAGGCACAAGTACTTGTACACTTCTTTTAGTTTTCTTTATATTAGCGATTGATAATTAGGCGGTTGTTCGTCCATTTCGCGTTCTTTTTTAATTATTATTATTTTATCAAAAACTGTATGTTTTCCGTTCTTCATAAACTTCTTTATGCCATAAAAAAGTGTATTTGATCATTATAGCCGTTTACACTTTTTTAAATAAAAAAAGAACTTCGAGTAAAAAGAAATCAATTGACCTCGGAGTCTCCGTAATTTTCAAAATCATCGGCTTCGTCGATTTCATTCATATTTTTATCCATTTCTCAGTGGTACTATAGTAAAACGTTGTCGGCCGTCGATATTTTGAAAGCAGATGGAATTATCTAAATATCTAACAATTTTTGCAATTACTTCTAATAGAAATAATTATTTATAAAATAAAGAAGTAAATTCTTTACTTTTCGCTATACCAAACTTGCAACTAAAAATTATTCAAAGGTTTCATCCCTTTCACTGAGAAAAGTTAGCTGGCTTAACTACCGACAATTGTTAGTAATAAAGCAGATGTTATACTTACAGTATTAAAGCACAAGAACAAATAGATCTTTATTGTTTTTGAAAAAAAAGCCAAGTGAATCTCGTCGACCATTTCGTGGGTTTGTTGGTTTTCCATTGAACCGATTAATGCTTTCTAGTGGTGTTTGAAGAACTAAAAGAACCTATTTCTAATAAGAACCATATCGATAACCAAAAAAGAGCGTTGGAAACTATATCCTATAAAGGGTTAAAACATTGTACATTGCTTTAATGCTTGGAAGATTAAACAATGAACAAAATACTTTATGTTTCAGACTTATCGCATCTATATACAAAAGAAAAAATAATAAGAAATACATTCAAAGCGAAAAACGCTAACAGGTTAGATACGTGATAAATCTACTGTATATATTATTTCTTTCGCTAATATTATTAGCTAAAATTATTTTTCTTTTATATGCACTGCTGGTTTGCTAAACGTCTTCATTTTTCGGAGAGTGCAGAAATTCTAATACAAGCCTTACTTTTTTGGTAATTTAGTTAAATAATAGAGCCTTCTTCACGACGGCTTAACTTGGCTTGGTAGAGATATTCTCTGTGTTGGAAAGTAACCAACAAAAACATTGTGATTATATACGCTTTTTAGAAATCTAAGGATCTCTAAATTATTATTAAACAACAGCAAAACTCAAAAATGTAAGAATTTTGTACACATGCAGATCGGAAGATTAAGAAGCATTACCCCTCAAACCTATGTGGTGAATGAAAGAATTTAAGCAGTGCGCACATATCCATCTGCAATTTGTTCGGCATCGAAGATAATATCAAGTTATTCTGGGAGAAGCACTTTTTGAGTGAATATATTGAAAAAAGTGAAGTAACCGCATTTCATTGTAAATTTCAAAAACAGATGAATAGGTTGCATGTTCCTGTCACGCATAAATTAACAACTTAATGCAGTAGCTTTTTTACCGCAAATAGCGAACAAGTATTACGTTACTGTTTATGTTTTCCATGACATACTTATATTTTGCTTTTCCAAAGACGTATATTGCGTACATACATAGTTGTAATTCGCATTGCGTAAACGGATTCTAAAAAATATCTGGGCAGTGCATTATCATTGTGTTCACTCTAAGATTCATTCGCGCTCTAAATCGATACTCCAATTGAAATAAATATAGGTTCTATATAGATGTTAGAATTTATCTATTTCAGAATATTGTAGACGCGTAATACATAGCACGTAGCGTCAATTACAGTGATAAACATCGGCAAGGTCATTGTCAATGCCAGCGTAAACTGCAACGAATACGGTTAGTTGTAAGATGTTACGTAAATCTGAACAGGTGCGTTCGGCTGCGAACGGATATCGAATTGAGTAAGAGATGGTTCTCTTTTATCTGCATTAATGCCGGTCAATCGCGCTAGCTAATTATCATACGTATTTTATATGATTTCAGATTGTTGGCGTAGAAGAAACGTGCTTGTCGAACGCTAAAAATCATCGATCAAACCAAACAATGCGTAGGTTTTCATGGTCGTACACCAGCAAATTGGTTACTTCCTCCTTGCTCTTATGAATTCAACCGGCGATTTTGCAATTGACTTTATTCTGTTGACTATTTCAATGTGGGTTGGTAGATGCCTTTTTTAGTCGTCGGACATTAAAATGCATAACCTGTAACAGTAATCAGAAAGAAACATGTATCTATTTTTATTCAAACCTGCAACCTAATTCGTAGTTCCGAATTTTTGCTTGCATAATTATATCACATTTGGGTACCTGTTCAAGTATTTATTGTTTTTAATAGATGGTAGTAGATGTTATACATAAAAAGAAAACATCCCAAGAACGGCAAAGAACAAGAGAAAACGTAATTTTCTTGATTTTTCACGTTTCGTCAAAAACACATCTTACCATTATTATAATTCGTGGCTGTCTTTAGTAGAGTCGGCATTTTTCAGTTTCACAAATGAATTGGGAGCTCCGGCAATAGAGAACATATTTGTATGTATTACATTAAGAAATTAACGAATACGTCCGTCATTGCCCGAACTGGCAACTTAAACCATCTGCGAAATTTAACAAACGCCAGCTCCAGCCATTAGCGTTAGGTCGCTTAATCAACGTTCACTCAATCGACTTCTGGTAGAGCATAACCGTTCTAACTTCCATCGGCTTTTGCAGCCTCGAGTCTCTTGTCGCTGGTGTTTTATTAATTGATGCTATCTACATTCAGCGATAATCCTTGAGGAACAGCAATATCACTCGTCTTCGCAGATACGGAGTGAATCTTGTTTTATCTGTACAATAATTTCGCAAATTAAGAATTACTTAGTAAGAAGTCATCACGCCAAGTAGGAAATGTTTATACTTTACAGTTGTCGACAGTCGTTAATGTCGTATCAGTGGACCTTTGTTCGCGATGTCGCATTACGTCATATTGCCCGTTGTAATATGATAATATGATATATCATTTTAATTTTTAGTTAATTGAAAATTTAATTAAAAAAATATTGTATATTTCACGTATATTGCAACCATCTCTCCTTTTAGTTCTAAGCGCCTTTTTGTGTAATTTCGCAAGCATATAGTGCATAAATTTAACTTCAATTGCTAGTTTAATTTTACCTTACGGATATGAAGAGTTACCCTTTAAAAAGTTGCTTTGAACTAAAGGTGGTTAAAATGAAAAAACAATAAAATTTTTACAATAACGTGTGCTGAATGTTTCAATATGTTTAAGGAAAGTTCAATTTTGAATAAAACTTTCTTACTGAATAGCACTGAAAACAGTATTTGTATCATGGAATGCAAATTCAAATAATGTTCAAGCAGACCTCCGGAATAACAAGCGTTAACGACAGGTTTAAATAATGTACCGCGAGTTCGTGGGGAGGATAATTCCTTTACTAAACGATAGAAAAATATTTAAAACGTTGAAAAAATATTTGAGGACAACATAAAATTATGCCGAAGTATAAGGATGTTCAGTTTCCTCTACAAAAGCTGTAAGTTTTGTGTGTTAAATGGAACATCTTGTATGCGCTTGCAACTTTATTCAATATTTCCTTTACTCACCTAGCTTAACTTTTAAGATCATTATATAATTTGAGATTTTTTCTATATTCCGTTGTTTTCCTAGCGGTTGACTCGAAAACATTTTGCACCAATAAGATGGCGATAGAAATTGCTGCCATTTTTGTTTTACGCTATTTCAATTTTTTTTCAGTGAGATACTGTATATTTTCCGGAATCTGAGAGAAAAGTTGATGAATGGATTAAAACAAATTCATTCAAATTAGTTTTTCGCTTAAAAACATACGGTGCTGTGACGAAATCTGGAAACGTTTGCTTTGCTACAGTTATTTATTAAAATAATGTGTAATGCATTGTTTTTTTTGTACAATTGCAGCCTCTACTCAAAGTAACCATCATTTTCCTACATATGTAGATTGTCAAGTAATTAGAGAAGCACAATAATCGGACAAATATTAATTCGAGTTCAACATAAATAAAAGTTATTTAGAAAACTTCGCAATCGAATCAAACGTGGCGCCAATTTCGATGGCTTCTAATCGATGTAAACTCTTCGAATTATTACCGGAAGCTCCAATACTCTATCGGATAAAATTTGAGTCTCTGTTGCAAGATATCAACGGGAGGAAAGAAGCCACAATCTTTCTCAAAATCTCAATTTATGTAAATTTTCTTCAAAGCTGAGATATATGAATGCTGACATTATTTTTTTTTGTATTCAAGTACATAATAATATACAGAACGTTCCATTTGATAAAACGTATTTGTTCTTGCACTGTGAAAAGTGGATACCCGTACATTAGAATTTGATATTATGTTGGGCAGTGCTTGTGCCCCAATATTTTTTATTTCTTTATGTACTAGATGAAGGTGCTGCATAGTAGTAAACTAAATTAATTTGGCGTAATAAATCTCCAAAGGTATTAGTTTATGGATTTTTTCCTTGTCAAAATTAGTTTTTATAATATATATATATATAAATATATATATATTACATATAATATATAATATATATATATATATATATATATATATATATATATATATAATATATATATATATATAATATATTTACATTGAGAAACTAATAATGATACATTGAAACAAAATGAAAAGGTGCCACCACATGAACAGACTTCAACCAATTTAATTTTGGCAAATGGCGCCCTTTCTTCTTATTGTTAAGATACAATATCTTGTCTCGCTATCCGTTTTGCTTGAAAATATTCGTTGAGAGAAAAGTACGAGGCTGCTTCGATAAGTGCTTAGAAAATCTAAGAGATGACATCCATAGTATTAAAAAATTGTTTGTTTCTAGTAAGATTATTAGTCACTAAACAGCTTCAAAATCTCTGTTATATCCATCACACGGCCTCATTTTTATTGGCGATTTAAGCAAAATGTAAAAAAAATGGAAATGAGTGTTTCGAGCGTTATGTTTAAGAAGTTTAATACCCAAAGAGGTCGAAGCTCAGTTGGATGAAGTTCATAGCACATCTGCTACCGTGTTAACTACGGACGTGAAATATAATTTCGGTAAGATGGATGCTGCGTTTGCTCAGAGTGGAGAATATACGCAATCATGTGGTCGACTTTGACGCTGTTTTAACGCTTTTCCGTCGCACTCCTAATGAACTTCTCCGTCGATACATAACTATGGACGAAACATGGATGCACTGGTACATTCTGGGGACAAAGGAATAGTCAAAATCAAATGTTTGAAGGCAAACAAGCTTCGAAGAAGGCGAAGACTGTAAAATTGGTTGGCAATGTGATGGCCTCCATTTCTTTGGAATTCACGTGGAATTAGCAATTTCAAACCACAATGGGCTACTGATTAATTAACAATTGCTATTTTAACTTAATATTACAATAATTAAATGTACATGATTGCCATTCTGCTAATTTTTTGCGCTTAATATATATGTTTCTTAGAAACGAAGAGAATTCGATAATTACTTGGCTTCGGCAAGAAATGGCGTAATAGGATTGAGATAACTATTTTGTTGTTGTTATAAAAGTAACAGAGCTTTGTTAAACAGATACTTTAGTTAGTTTGTAAGTCACAATGAACAACTTCTTTGGTTTAACAATGGAAAAGATCGAATAAATCTGTACTATTCTTACTGACCGTATAATATTGGATAGCTTAATTTAAATGCGGCCATTGATGCAAAGTTTAGTTAATTAGATGACTAACGTTGACATTAAAATTGACATGGAATTATCTACACCGACTACTTGGAAAAAGGACCACCAATACTTAGAAAATATTATGCTTCGTTATTGAACCAGCTAAACAAAGAAATCAAGAAAAAATTCTTCATTTAAAAACAAAGATCTTCTTCCTTCGAGATAATACACGGGTGTGTCACCTCACAACAAAAACGTAAACAGGTACCTATCTTGAGGAGTTTTCAAAATCCCAATTTTCCAAGGGCTTAAAAAAGCTGGAGAAATCCACAGAAAATACTTTTATTTTTTTTATTTTGTTTCAGCATGAGGCTACTTCAATTTGTGAGTTTCACAGTATTTCAGTATTAAGTAGTTACTTAGAATTTCATCTGAATTGAATTGGAAATACAAGACCAGTTGTGCGCCCTGTGTTTGTTCTAACATCGATGTCGGCAATCGTTAGGCTTTAATACAACAAATTTTGAACTTTAAACTTTAACTTAACAAATTAAAAAATTTAAACCTTAATTCAACAAAATAATTACTTTAACCTCTAAAAACGATTAAATCTGAAACTGGTGTTTAAAATGATGACTGGAGAGGACAAGGCGGATGAAGTTATTACTTTTTTGCAAAGAATGAACAGACTCGTGTTTTGTCGACACCAGTAAGCAACACGAATCCATTCTCATGAGGCGAATAGACACGAATCGACTTAGTCGATGCAAAAAAGGAATAATTTCACCTGCCTTTGTCATCTCTAATAATGTCAATTTTTAGCCGAGCGATAGCTTACATAGTATATGTACAAATGAGGTTTGTATTCCTGCTCATACTATGGCTTGAGTAGAAATGTTTATTGAATGAATTCTTTCATAAAATAGATTTTGATTTAGTTTTACGAAATTTTCAAGCTACTTTTAATGAATGTAAATGGATATAGGCTGTGCATTTTCATCCATAGCCAGTGTATATATCAACTATACAAATAGTCCTATCCCCCCACTGCTACACGCTCCATAATTTCTTTAATTCTGTAACGGTACATAGCCACATTGCAGTGTTAACATTTAAAGAAGATACTTTTAATAGGTAATACCGAAAATCACGAAAACCAATTTACGATAAGATAGGCTGCATTGTCTGTTATTGCTATTATACTCTATGCTCCCGTAGACGATATCCGATGCTTACCTAACCGTTTATAACTGAAAATCCGAGAAGTAGGCCATTTTATCTTGTCCGCTACTCTTAAATGTCAAACGTCTGTTTGTATAGATTTCGCCGTATATTATAGAGAGCTGCTTCATATGTTTTTGTTTACGTTGACTTCCACAGAAAAACTAAAGGAAACTGGAGCAAGGAAAGCTCGTCTTTCGTCGAATAGTTCGGAGAAGATATTCCAATCAAAAAAGGAAAATAACTCCAAGGCATTTGTTTTGTCCGTATCCGCGTCTACTGGATACCGTTAAATTTGAAATTCCTGTAAATGCGCCCTAGGAAAATCCATCCGTTAAAGAAGGGATATTAGAATTCATAAAAATTTCAAACGCTCGCGCTAGGGCTTTCTTGATTATTTTCCTCCGTCTTCCCACGTTTTCTGTTGTGTGTACCTGCAATTTACAATATAATTTGTACGTTCAAAAAATGTCCCCATATTTTTCGAAATAGTTTTAGTCTCATCTTACCATTAACAAACATTGTGTATCTTTATGTAGATTTATGACTAAGAATGTAATTATTTTCGAAACTTCTAAACGAACTCTTGCAAATAAAAGAGCTTTCTAAGTCCATATTTACAGTTTGAAACATCTCAATATTTTTATATTGATGAATTAAACTAAATGCTTTCTCATGAAAAGAAAATACATTTTCTTTTAATACATTCACTTCATACACTGAGAATATTTTACTTTTGCGACAGATGTCCGCCGAACATAAAGGAGTATGCTCAAGCGATCTAGCATTATTTGAGGACAACACATTATTACCTATGTACAATATATGGCTCAATATTAAATCTTAACCAAGAGTAAGGCGATTTTTACTTCGTACCGTTACAATAAGGTGAAACCTATAAAAATTAGGTTTAAATGTAACACTTTTATATATGTTAATTAAGTATAATAAAAAAGGGACCTCATATGTATGGCGCAATTTTTGTAATATCGCTTCCATTATATTTTTCTTTGTTCTGGAATTATATTCAGAAAACTTAGAAGCAGCCTACTTTTGAACGGATGTTTCCCCACTACATATACATACTTTCGCTCACATTTTCGTCAACTTCTATTAAAATCTGAATTTGACACATGGAAGCCTTTCCTTATAAATGCTCTTTCTTATTTTTCATGCCGCCTCATTTCTTTTACATTTGTATTGCTTGTTAATTTCCTTTTATCTTACGCACACACTAATTTAATTAAGTTATTAAAAAAAATAGATTTTTTTAATAACCACTAAATAACCTTTACCACATGTTTGCATCTCACAAAATTACAAAGTAATACCATGACAATAAATAAGCGGGTGTGTGTCGAATCTGTACGCGATGTCTCTTAGACGACCGAAGATATCCATTTCTTTGTATAACGGTAAGCTATCCATTGAATGCCCTAGAAGTGGCCGCATTTCCACGGTAGAATATGTGTCGAATCTGCATGCAATATCGCTTGGACGGATCTCTGCGCATTTTTCGTGGGTAAATAGCTCCTGAAACCGCAAACTAGCAAAATTAGCAGTATTTTAGTTATTTTAATGACCCGGTTGTGTTTGATAATATTTGTACTTCGATCTATATGATTTCTTTTTCGATTCTCCCAATTTGTTGCCGCCACTGAACGTCCGGATATTATCGGAGAAACTGGCTGCTATCTTTCGCAGCTCTCTTTATGCCGGTTTCTTGTAATACATTTGAACTCGTGCCTATTTTCATTTAAATAAGATTGCATAAATTGTCTAAAATGTGATTTGTTTACGGTTACGCTTCGAGATACTAGCATTGATACCCTGAAAAGATTATGAGTTTGTAAGCATTGTGTATATACGTACGCATACATAAATTTTCCTCAGCCAGACGGAATTGAAAAGTATTACTTGTCAAGCTGTAAATTTATTACGTTCTGTACAGTGCGGTGCGTTTGTTGTATTATAAAATTGTTTTATATTGTTTACATTTTACACTTACGGTTATGATTTAATTCAATACTGCAGCTTTTGTTAACTACATATATTAACGTACAGAGAAAGATGTTCGATTTCATCTATCTTATGGTTATTAAATTGATGAAGTCTAAATGTGAGGTTGCATATGTGCACGAAGTATGTTTGCTAAATACTAACACGCAAATGAATTTAACAAGGTTTTTCTAAGATTTGCAAATTTAACGTTTTTTTTTTATAATAATTTTTTTATAATAATTATTATCATATTTACTACTTTACGCCTTGATCAGTTTAAAATAATTGAATTAATAGATATATTCCCTTTTTCTAACTAAATAGAAAGCTCACAGAAAGTTATCCTATATTTTATTTTTAGCATGGAATATAAATATGTGAAAAATTGGAGGATCTCGACCCAAAATTGTCAGTTTTTGTGCATTTTACAGCTGCGCATAATACGGTGTGTCATACAGAGAGTGCGTACTGGCGATATCATGGAAACTACAGCAGCCACAGTGATGAGAATATTTGTCCCGTAACGAAAGTGAAAAAGGGGAATTTAATCAAAAT
Source organism: Oryctes rhinoceros (assembly GCA_020654165.1). NCBI lineage: Eukaryota > Metazoa > Arthropoda > Insecta > Coleoptera > Scarabaeidae > Oryctes > Oryctes rhinoceros. Next base: position 3,615,402 of record JAIOKQ010000018.1, on the reverse strand, counting down.
ATTTTAAAATTCCAAACATGACCGCTAAGGGGCGCAGTTGCTAAGGACAACGGCAAGTTTTATATTAAGTACAAACTCCAGGATTAACTATATTTTTAAATGCCCACTTTGGCTGAAAACGTTTTATAATATTGCGTGAATGAAGGTATGGTCACACATTGACGAGACGTGCACGTAACGGTTGTCGCACGAAGCTCGCACGACGTCTGTCTTTTTATATTATTACGGGTCTAAGCTCGATTGGCTTCACACTGACGCGACGAGTACGACCCGGATACGACACGTGTACGCATCCCGTCAACGACAGTGGGTTTTTGTTAATTTTTGCTTAAGTTGTTAAGTTTTGCTTAATTTTTGTCGTGCGTGTTACAATGTACACAATATTGCAACACAACAGCAAAACTTACCACCGTTGCGTTATATTTTGATATACATCGATCGCAACAAACAAGCGTGGCTCGCAACAGTGTGACTTCGATGTCTACGAGGCGAAAGCTAAACGAATCTTGTATGGCTCCCATCTTGTCTACGTACTGTGCTCGTCTATGCGTGGCCGCACCTTTAGTGTAGCGGACCGCTGCTGGAATCTACTATAACTTCTGCAGCTTTGACTCGAATAAAAGGAACGGGTACTTGTTTCAAAAAGCATGCAGCTCTGTTTTAAATGTCGAAATATGAGCTATCTATTAAGCTCAAGAGATATACGTAATGGCGTTATCTCTAGCCGTACGAGTTATTCAATTCAAATGTTGCAATGCAAATGTTTTCCTTATGTTGTGTTTGAAGAGTTTGGTTAGACTAGAGTAGTAGCGAATATCGTATTAGTCAGATCTTTCTCCTTGTTTTTGATAACGACAACAGATACAAATACCTATTTAATACTATCGAAATCTTCTCTGTCTATGGAACAAAGATGATTACTTTTACTTTCTTATCATCATCAATCATTAAATCGATAATTGTAACAAATACATAGAATCTTACTGAACACCGGCCTTTAAAGATTGCTACTTAGTTGCTGAATACTTTCAGACCACGTGTATTGCTGAACGTTAAAATTCCTTTGAACGTCCAGGAAAAATATTTCCTTCGAAAGGTATTCAAAGTTTGGCGACACGATCACCTAGTCAACCTCGTGGGAATCTTATCAGAACACGTGTAGCCAGAATTGAAGCTAATGTGATGAATGTCCTTGCATATGTTGGAGTTCGGCCTTAAACAAGCATTAGAGAAATGTCATCCAAATCATCAAAATGTCATCAAATAAACTATCAATTTAGTGCGTTTCAATAGACAATATTCTGTACCCACACCATATTTTGACCAGACAGACTCAATTATTCCAAACGATTAAAGAATATGTCGTGAAGATGCTACCTTCTTACATCGCGTGTGTTGAGGACTGATGAAGTTACTTTTGTTAATAATAGGCATATAGTAAACTTCCATAATATGCATTACTGGTTCAGAAAAAATCTTCAATGAATAAGGGAGCTTGATCATCAACAAAGGTGAAATATAAATGTTTGGCGAAGCACTCTTGGTGATTAATTATTGGATTATTTATTTTTTAAGACAACTTAAACGGCAAAGTATGCTTAAACTTCTCACGTAACGAACTAACTAACAATAGTTTCGAAAGATATTTCGTTGGAAACTCGAAGAACACTGCGATGTCTCTCCGATTCATTATTTACAAATCGTTCGTGGCTATCTTCGTTATATGTTTCCATGTTCCATTTTCTATGATTGGTTAGATCTCTAGATGTAACAGTGGAAGAGTTTTACTTATGGGGAAGCATCAAAGATTTGGTAACACATCCCACAACGAAAACTAATATGATCCAATCGATTCATAATGCTATTACCACACTACCAGACTAGAGATTGAAACAGTAGATAATAGCATTTATCTGCGTGTGCTGCATCTTTTCTGAAAAAAAGAAGAGCGGTCCTATTTACTTCCATCGACTACAAGATGCAGTCAATATACTAAAGTAACACCCTGCGTAAGTGAATAATTTTTTTAAAAATCTTAAATATGTCTAAAACAGTTGTAATGGAACCATTTTGAATATAGATAAAAAGGATAATAAATGGGGCATCTAAAGACCTGGATGTTTTGATTGATGGACTGGACTGCGTTCCGCTAACCATATTTTAGAAATTTGTGCTTCCAAAAATAAAGTTTTTGGATTGATTGTAAAGTTTTGTAAACAATTTAAGTGCTCCTATTGCTTTAAGATCACTATATATTACGTATTTATCCGCAGTAAATTGGGGTATGTTTGTATAGTACTTATTTTTACCTACAACTTTCCACGGAGCACGAAAAATCGACTCTTAAAATATTTATCGTTCGAGTGTGATGGCTCTTATCCAGAAAGAAATGTGGACGTTCATTCGAATCACTTACTGGTAGAGAGAGAGAGAGAAAAGCAGCGTTGAATTTCTTGTACAACTAATAATAATATATTTGTCCAGCAGACGTTATTCAAATACAAGGACAAACTACGTGAATAAAGAAAACAGTAGTGACGGTTAATAAATACACGACAAAGTTGGCGCTTCTTCGCTGTTAACACAAATAAATTTGACGGTACCAGCACGCATGACTCACACGACCGATACTTAGTGGCAAGAACTTCTCATTAAAAGCTCCTATTCATCACATGGCTGTTAGGGCAAATAAACAGTATCTCGGATCGAGACCCTTTCTTTTTCAGAATTCCCGATGTTTATTTATTTATCCTTTCGCATTAGCTTATTTTTCAACTTTGCCCTGTTTTCTTTAGAAACTCTATATTTTTTCGTAAATATTTGCATTGTAATTTTTTCTTTTTTCTGCATGTAGATGATTATCTGGACTGCTGGATAATGAAGATTATTATTATTATTCTGTTATTATTAGGGGTAAAACTGGTGGAACTCCGGTGGAACTGGAAACGATAAATATCTAAAAAATTGTTGTAGAGTCAGCTGGTTAAGTGCTAGTAAATCCATCAATTTTTTTTGATTTTGCCAATTTTTGTTTTTATTATATCGTTAATTGCGTAAGAGCATCCTGTAGCGATCTTAAAATAGCAAATTCCATTGCTTTACTTACACTTAGATTTACAGTATGTTACGAAATTAGTCGACACGGACTACCGAGTGACGTTAAGTATAAGAAACTAAAGCGAATGTTCCTTTACCGCTTTTTAATCGGACCAATGTTTTGTAAGTTATAGCAATTTAAAAATAAAAAGTACAACGTAAACATTCTCAATAATAGACAACTGAACATATATAACAAAATATTTTATAATATTTAGTCAATTCGTTTTCTGGCACCAGCTAAATATGATCAAGAGGGCTTCGCAATTATTTGTACAGACATATGTACATCAGTCAAATGTGGTAGGTCAATAACTAGTTGACTCTTCTACTCTTGTCAGTTAAAGGTTAATGGCTCAAAACTGCTCAAATCGTGAGTATTACAAATTTGTTGATGACTTCCGTTGCTTCAAATTGTAAGGTAGCTCAAGCAGCGCAACTGTGTACGATGCGACTTTACGGTGTATAGTTTGTCAAACGTTAGTGCATTTAGAGGATTAAAAGGTAGATTTCTTTTTACCAGAGACATTACGATATAACCACGAAAAGATGCTGGTAGTCCCCGTTTATTCGATGATGCAGTTATTGATTTCATATAGAACGATCCTTCAAGAAATACTAGACGCGTTGTGAAAGAATTAGAAACAAGTTCGCGTATGGGATGCCCCGAGACGCGAGAGACCCCATTCATATCATTTCTAGCGTTTGGAAGCTACGGACAGTCTACTTTGGCAAATGTTCTATAAATGACATTTAAATCAGGAGCTGAACATCCTAGATTTGTGCACCTACGAGTCTTTATTTACCCAATACGGTATCAGTGGAATTACGAGAATTCATATTTAATGATGCATAAAAATCGTGGATGTTGATTTGATTTAAATATTTGTTGTTTTTACCCGGTGAATGACTCGTAAGGTTACGTAAAAGCTTATTCTTTTTGGAACTGTGGCAACTACTTTATTACTTTTAACCGCATAAAATTATTTCGATTTTTTTGTAACAACAGCTTCCAGAATTTTTGAGCGATGTGACTTAAGATCTCCAGCGAAATACACTCCGCCAAAAAAGTATCGCATAATTTAGTTTTGAATCATAAAAGTATCGCATAATCTTTGTTTGTAGCATAAAGTTGTAAATATACTTTAATGCGCTCTAAGATATAATTTCTATGATTGTTTAAATAAAATACAGGCCAAATAAAAACAAGAACTCATACTTGAGATTTTTATTAAAACAAGAAATTATAATTTTGGAAAGAAAAATGTCATAACAGTAGCTTTTAATACTGAGTATTGCCACCGCTGGCTCTTATGACCGCTCGCATACGGTTCGGCAGAGATTCGATTAACCTCCGTATATAAGCCTGATCCGAATTCTCCCACTCGTCACGGAGAGCATTTTCTAGTCCGTGCAGGTCCGCTGGGGCAACACTCTGGGTTCGTATCCGTCTGTGGAGGAGGTCCCACACGTGCTCGATAGGGTTCATGTCCGGACTTACCGCAGGCCAATCTAAAACTGGAATACCAACATCGTTAAGGTATCCTTGGACGATTATTGCAACATGCGGTCGTGCATTATCGTGCATTAACATGAATTCGTTTCCTATAATTGGCGCATATGGTACTACATGTTCTTCTAAAATGTCCGTTATATACCTGTGGGCAGTCAGTGTACCTCTGTCTACTGGTACTAACTCTGTACGACCTGTTAAACAGATGCCTCCCCAAACCATAATAGAGCCACCAGCGAAATTAGGTCTAGGTCTGATATTACACTGCGAATAGCGCTCATCATCTCGTCTGTACACTGAGATACGCCTATCTGAGGTGTAAAGACCAAATCTTGACTCATCTGTGAAGAGTATATTGGCCCAGTCATTAACGTTCCAATTTACATGTTCTCTGACAAACCTTAAGCGAGCCACTCGGTGGTTCCTGGTGAGACGAGGGGCTGTTACAGTTACTCTAGCTCTTAATCCGCTCTGTCGTAACCTATTCCGAATAGTTTGAGTACTCACACGAGTATTTCTGACTCTAGCCAAGTCGTTCTGCAATTATCTCGCAAAGCAAATAGCGGTCATCTTGGCGAGTAGAACATCTTGGACGACCTGGTACAGGTCTTCTACTGTAATTGCCTGTTTCCCTATATCTGGCTACGGCTCTAGAAACACTTGACTGATTGATGTTCATCAAATTAGCAACGTATGCTTGAGATCGTCCATCTTCGATTAAAGCAACTATAGCAGCCACTTGTTCTGAAGTTAAATTGCTCATTTTAGTTTTAAAAGCGTCGGTACAGAACTCTAACTTCGCACTTTAAAATTTGTCCGTATAGGAAGACTTTCAATAAACAACTGAACAAACCTTACACATATGCATTTTTCTAAATGTGTTCTTTTAGAAAAAAAAAAGTAAAAAATCTATGTTCCATGATTTTGTTAGTGTTTTTATAGTTCACATACACGAGGCAAACTTTTTGTGAACGTATAAAAATATCTTGGTTTATAAATGCCCTTTTTTAGTTTATGCGATACTTTTTTGGCGGAGTGTATGACTGTTATTGTAGGGAAAATAATTTCACCGATCGTTAGATTGACAGATGTGCCCCAATACCGCAGCCACCTCGATCGCCAAATCTGTCACATTGCAATTTCATATGGGGTATTTTGAAAAAGCTAATTAGTCAAACACTGGTGTTAATGAACTAGAAATCCGTATAATTCAAATGACGCAACAAGTAACACCGCGAACGGTATTGTAACGTCGTTCAAGCAATAATAAGGGCTGCTAAAATATACACCTGCTGGCAAATGATATTTTGACAAAATATTACAACGTTTTTCGTGTTTCACTTGTTTAATTTTGAAAATCTGCGCATGCTTTATTTTTAATCTTTTAGGTGGCTGTTACGCAGAAAATATTGGTCAGATTCGGAAATGGTAAAGTAACATATGCTTCAGTTTTTGGTACTTCACATCATTCCTTAGTCCGCAGCGAATTCCCTAAAGTATTAAAAAAAAAATTAAATTGGAATACAAACTTAAACAATTTTTATGATGCAAAAATAGTTATTCTTTAATGAATCCGTGCAAATGGTTTCGGATAATTTTGAGTTGTATATTCACTTCATTGACATGTAAGTTTATGGATGTACGTAGAATTATTATTAGAGAGGACAAAAGCGAGTGGAACCACCGCTCTTTTATTGCGATCAGACAGACTCGTGTTTTGTCGACTATCGGGGAAACCAATAGGCAAACCCTCTCACATGAGACGAACAGACACTAGTCTGTCTAGTCGCCGTAAAAGAGCAACAATTCCATCCGCCTTTGTCCTCTCTCATTATCATTATCGTACCTTCAATTACTCTTCGCTCGTTCACTGAAAGATAAAATAACCAAAGAATTATTATTAAGTTAGTCTGTCTTTTAAGCTTTTAAACTTTTAAGCCAAGATAAATGAAAATAATACAGGTACCTAATAAAATTACAGTATTTTAGTTATAATTGTAAAATTTGAATTTTAGACGATTTTTAAATGATTAACTACAATATAATAAAGATTAGAACTTTTAGAGTTTAAATTAGAACGATCAAATGGGATGGTTCCTTTAAAAACGTAGCAGCTATAGTTAGTCGTAGCTTTCTCGTAGACTCCTTGTAGCTCCTCAGCTACTTATGTTCGTCTATTGTACGAGGGGAACCCTAAAAATTTTTCATAACTGCCCACTAGATGGTACTTAGTGTATATTTCCATTTGATTGTCTTAAACTTTGACATATCAAGTTTTGAAGTAATGGAAGTCGTCCATCAACTGCTTTTATTCCGACAGAAGTCAATTTTGTGCGAGAAGTGACTGAAGCCAGTCCACATGCAGTATATCGAAAAATTCACATAATTTAACCAAAGCTAAAAAGATGGTCGGTGTGAGTTGGTGCAAAAATTACTTCGAAATTTCAATCCCGATGCTTCCTGATTTCATACAAAGCAGAAACAAAACAATGTGAACCAAAACTAAAAAAAATTGGCGAAGTCCACAAAACGTTTAAAAAAAATATTGCCTTTTTAAAACGCTTTAAAAAACCGTTAAAAACGTTGACTGATTTACAACAATCTATTTTCCTCAAGCCTTCGTTAAATCAAAAAGAACACCAGCCAACGGCGCATCATTCTTCACCACGATAACGCCAGCTTTCACATAGCACATTGAACAGTCGACTATTTGAAGGAGAATAACATTGAATTAACGTCTCATTGTTCGAATTCGCCTGATTTATCACCTAATGACTTCTTCCTGTTCCCTTTCGTCAAACACAAATTGCGCTGTGAGCGGCTTTGGATACCAAAGAAGACCGCTGAAGGATTTACGACGATTTAAGACGAATCCAAAAATATTTAAAACTTAAGGGCTGATATTTTGACAATGAATGAAGTAGAATGTTTTTGTTTTCAATAAAAGATCTGTTTTCTTCCGTTTTTTGGACATTTTTAGCTAACCCTCGTATTATTATAGACAGTCCTTCAAGCCTGAACGAGCTTAGGGCGACTACTCGGATGATTTCGTGATGTTTGTGACGATATGAATCAAGTTTTGTGAGATGTATGGGCTTGTATTATGCCCAGTCGAAGTTGTGGCAAGAGTTAATCGTTACATTTTTTTTTTAGACTATAACAAGCGTTCGCCTCGATGCACGCAAGCTAGTCCGTTCTGTTCTAGTCGAAGAACACATTTGCGGCTTATTCTCTTTGCGGCAATTTTCTATCCGTGTTTGCTAACAGTAGCTCCTTCGTAATTACAAGTGTTGGTTGAATTTTTTTTGGTTGAATTGTGTATTTTTTTACCTTGTGTATGCTCGATTTTGGTACAATTACAAAATGTAATGTGCGTTATAAAAAAATTAAATCCATTTTGTACATTGAATTATTTGATGCGAAGTGTAGGAATTTACAAGCAAAAATGAGATGAATTTACTAATAGTTACAACAAAATCTTATCTAAAGTAGTAAAACGTTTCTTTTGAACAAAAACTATGTATACATAATACATAATTACTATGTATTCAAGTAACAGGCCTTTTTTAAATACGAGTTACCTAGTAATTATGTCACTATTACCTATTAAATTGTAAATGACAAACTACAAGCTACTATTATTGCTACGTATGAGATGCATGGATGTAAACAAAACCAATTTAGAACGTATTGTTTTATACTTATTTCTGAATACGTAAAAGGCATACATACCTTATCACAACAACTTATTTCTGCAGCAAGATTCCGTGTTTTCGTATGGTTGAATCTCAATAAATACCACCCTTTAATTGTTAGCGCAGGTTATTTATTTATTTGAATTAACTTCGTATGTATTATACGTGGAAACATTATTAAAGTGAAGTGAGCGAGAACCATGAATTTGTACATTATTTATTATTTGTACTAAAATTAACATGTTGGATTGATACGTATGTATATCCGTGCGGTACTCAATCATTGCAAAGGTTGCAGATTTAAATGGTTAAACTGATTAGCTTGCCTTTCCTTTTATCAATAGAAAAATGCGTTGTATTTAATTCTAATTAATTTAATTAATAAACTAATGAAAGGGACCAGCTTGTCTGTATATCGGGACAGTATCCAGTACACAATGTTACACGCAAAGCGGAAAGCGAAGCAGTCACGTTTTGCGTTAGTTCATTTTGGGTGTTCGCGCGAGTTAGTCGAACGTTCTTTGTTTAATTCAAGCATGTCCGACGTACCGAAGTGCAAACGTGACCATCGCTTGAAAGTGTAGAAAAGTATATCGGTGAGCCGGATTTATATTATGATGGTGCTAAAACAGTGTGTAAAGCTTGCGATAAATCATTGTCCTGCTGCCACAAATACGACTGTACAAAGCATGTTAATAGTATACAGCGAGCAAATTGCAAATGTGGTGTGCGATTCACGTTGGATTTACTGTCCATGTGACTCGAGTGTGAGCTGCGACTTCGCCTACTGAATAAAGAACCGTTTCACTGGAATAAATACAATTCTTACTAGGAGCTACCACCTCAGAGAAAGTTACGCAGGTACTTATCATCTGTGCGCGAACATAACCAAAAAAAAAAAGAAGATCAAAGCCGTAGTTAAAGATAAACGGCTGTGATTAAGCGTGTACCAACAAGGGAGACCCTTATTAACGACGGCTTGCAAAAATGCTTCGCGTGGGCCGTTGTCTAAAACAAGAGTGCCAACAATATTTACATGTGACGTGTAAAGTACATGCTTTAAATCTTGTGACGCAAACAATTTGCAAATGTTATCATATATAAATAAACATATATAAATATGTTATGTTATGAGGGATGTATTCATTTCAAACACTAAAAAAGCGCTTTTGAAACGACCCAAACGAATTCCCGGTATTCTCAAACCACAACAGCCGATTTTCACACGTTAGGAATCACGGTTGAAGGCAGCATTTTATTGTTCAAAATATTTTGAAGAAATAAAGTTTGTGGTTTTTACAATTCATTTCCGACGGGGCAATAGCTATTAAGGAAAGCAAAATAAGATTTCAAGATACTTCCGTTGAGATTTAATAACTTCGAAATACTGCTTTGACGTTTGTGAAATTTGTGCAAATTGTGGACATCACTATGTGCTACAAGTGATATAAAGATTGGAAAAATTCGAGGAAGATGTAAAACAACATTCTGATTTTATCAGATTAATACAAATTGGTGATGATGCATCCACCCATTGTCTATATATAAAGTTTAATTTAGTTATGCGCGTCTTAAAATGCATTTTTTTTTCTTGAAGCTCTTTAAGGCCACTTAAATAAATGTATGCCGACCTTCCTAGAGAAAAATCGTATGTTTCTCCGTATTGCTCGCTTTGCCGAAATAGTGTGCTCCGAATTGATCTTCTAATAGATTCTTATAAATACAACATGCTAATGGAATCTTGGTAAATATCGAAAGGAAACCTTTCGTCAATCGACTACATATGTACAACGTACATATGTGCGTGTTCTACATAGCGGTACACGCGCTTGTTAATGAAACACCATAATGTGCCGACTGATGTGAAACAAAATTAACGTAAATTAAATTTAGAGAGCAGCCATTTTCGCCCATATACCCGTTCGTTTGCGTAATACGAGGATTTTCGACGCATATACGGTTCCAATTACGCTAAAAGTCGATACATCCTTTGTTGCTTCGAAGATGGCGTTCTCTTTTTAGATTCCAACTCGGTATTGGTCGAAACCAAGTTTACGTGAATTTGATACGTTACGTGTTTTATTTATTATCTTCTTCTTTAAGATATATACAAGAACGATACCCGTTTTTTTTTTTAATTTACAACGATTTCATATGCTACAGATGGTGGGTACGTGTAGGGGATAAAAAGACGGGTAGAAAGTTAAAGATAATGCGAATAGAGATAGCCATGAATGCTATAACGTACTAAATTAATGATTATTTTTTAGTTCGCATTTGATTTAATAGACACAAATAATTTATTCTGCAATGGGCACCAAGCGTAATACATTCTCTTTGTTTCCACGAAGGAAGTAAATATTATTTGGATGAAATCTGTATTTGATTGAAATTACCTAAATTCTTATAAAACCAAATAATCCTAATTAAAATAATGCTAAAGCAATGGAAAAGCAGTATGAGGAGAGAAGATACTAGTCAGTGAAGGTGCTTCAGGTTACTTCCGTCATCGACCTTCCTAGGAATGCTCCACCGTTTATATCACTATGCTTCCAAATAATAAGCAAAATATCTTTTGTTTCCAAACCAATCGTTGACCAGTTCCTGCAGTGCTGAGACCCCAGACGGTGCGCACTTCCACGTCCGTGATTCCATTGATTATATTAACATTATTTCCATTGTTGTTTTTAGTATTTTGTATGTGCTTTTAATATATCATGATAAGCGTGAAGAAGCTATTTACATGAGAATTTAAGTGTGCGCCTTTCTACCGGCTTTTGCGGCTGCTTCCTAGCCGACAGACGTGCATTTCTTGGCATTAGATGGCGCCAACAGGTATTTCCCTCATTGTTTGGACGGATAGTCATATAAGCCGAGATACAAATAAAAATGTGAAATACACAAGATCATCAATTTTGCCGTTAGCGATTCCGTCAACACCGTGAATTGGCGTGAATTGGCGTGAATTGGTGTATTGGCATCTGTTGGTTATTCCGTTAGGAATTTTTTGATCAATTTTCAAATAGATGACCCTATTTGCACTTTGCTTGTACATCATCTATGTTCGTGTATTGTACATTTCAAATGGTTTTGTTGGGAGAAGGGATAGTTTTTTTCTAATCAGAAGAAAGAAGTGGCGTTTGTTTCATTTTTTCATTCGAAATTTGTTATAGTGTTCGGAAGTGTAAATTTACAAAATAACGATAGAGTGACTTGATTACAGCTTCTTATTTAATTTCATTGGGTGTAATTCCTTATAAAATTACCACACTGTAACATTCACTAAAAATATACTTATGAGAAAATTTACGTTTAATTCATCTGTTTCAATGACATGTATAAAGACTAAAGCCGCTTACGATCATTTGTCTAAATAGCTTTCACTTTAGAAAGATATTATAATCACGGTTTTATAAATATTATCCGATTTTAAAAATGCGTATGTAAATACAAACAACTAGGTATTAACGTATATAATGTCCTTCGTGCGCTAGAGTGTAGTAAACAGTCACGTATGCGGTACTTCTCGAATTATCGAATGACCCTTTTGCAAAAATTCCGTTTTAATTGAAAAAAAAAATAGATACAGAATTACGTATCTGACCAGGTAGGAAGCTCAACTAATCCGGAACTGTTTCTACCGATATTGTTCTTCTGTCTACACATAATTGCAATGGCGTTGTAAATTTGCCACCAAATTAAGCACCTTGTATATCTATACGTTTGTTGTGATCACAAATTGCTGTGCATTTGCATGTAGTTTTAGGAAAGGAACAGGTAGAAATATTGGAAATAATAGCTTAAAAAATTTGGTGCACTGAGAGACGACCCGTTGTTGATTCAGAATATTTTTGTAACATTGTCAACAAAATGTCTCGTTGATATACGATGAAATGTTTTTCTTTTTATTCTTTTAAGAACTATTTCTAATTATTCAATGCATGGCTGTTTAATGGATTGACGTTTCGTTTGACGAAAGACTGACGTTGTTGTCTGTTGCTCCTGGTTATATAACCCATTTCTGTTCCGCTTTTTTGATACATAACCGTTCCGCTCTGTTGATCCATAACCGCTCCGTTCGGCTGAATCGCGTCCTTCCTTGTATGACTCGCCAGTGCTAACTTCCACGGGTTGCTAATCTTGTATCCGTTTTTGCGATTGAAGTTGTTGACGTTCTTCATTATTTCTAACGATTCGCGTATTATCCTCGGGTATTAGTAGCTGGTCCTGGTTAATACCTTAACATCGCTGTAGGTTATGTGACGGTCTCCTTGTTGGTGCAGGTATTCTGTTATTGCAGATTTTTCAATATGCTTAAGGCTTGTGTCTCTCTTGTTTTCTTTCTTTTCTTTGCTTGATTGGACACATAAAAAAAGTGACAAACTATGCCGAAAATACGCTAATTTGTAAAGGATAAATGCGGTAATACGTCAACGACACATATTTTTTTATATTCGTGGTTTTGGGAATAGACAATATCGTTGATTTAGTAAACGTAGGTATATGAGTTTGATCTTCGTGTACTAGTTAAAAAATTACATTTATCAATGGATTTTGATTGTTGACGGTCAGTCAATATCCCAGATAATAATCTAGGATATTCATCTATCAAGGCCTTTTTGGTAACGAATATTGCAAAGCAGCATAACATCAATTGCCTTAACAAGAAAATGATCCTAAGAGATCGTTTATGTATTAATATGAATATGATTGAATCTTTAGAAGGTACTTCTTAGATAAAAGTTAAAATTAATTAATTCTATTGTAAAAGATATACGAAACATAAATTAATAAATGAAGAAATTAGAAAGACTTCAAAACAAACACCAATAATGAAAAAAAAAATAGAAAGCAAGGAATTGAACTGATTTGTGATGTATTGAGAATGGGACAAAATCGACTAGTTAAAAGAATAACAGGAGCAGGAATAGAGAAAAAGAGATGAGGAAGACCAAGGGAAACATAGATGGAGAGAATAAAGGAGATAGGTCTTAACAGGGAAAACAACAATACAGGAGATGAGAGAACTGGCTAGAAATAGGAAAGAATAGAAGAAATGGTCAAGGGACGGCTGAAGATACCCTGGCACCTTGAATTAGATTCTCGAGAAAGAAGGAGAAGTAAAATACGTGGTTTTATAAGTGAACCTCCGGTGCTATAAGCTGCTCAATCGTACACTCGATGTTTCCGGTATCACATATGCTGCATATACTTTACACTCTGCCAAAAAAGTATCGCATAAATTAAAAAAGGGCATTTATAAACCAACATATTTTTATACGTTCACAAAAAGTTTGCCTCGTGTATGTGAACTATAAAAACACTAACAAAATCATGGAACATAGCTTTTTTACTTTTTTTTTCTAAAAGAACACATTTAGAAAAATGGATATGTGTAAGGTTTGTTCAGTTGTTTATTGAAAGTCTTCCTATACGGACAAATTTTAAAGTGCGAAGTCAGAGTTCTGTACCGACGCTTTTAAAACTAAAATGAGCAATTTAACTTCAGAACAAGTGACTGCTATAGTTGCTTTAATCGAAGATGGACGATCTCAAGCATACGTTGCTAATTTGATGAACATCAATCAGTCAAGTGTTTCTAGAGCCGTAGCCAGATACAGGGAAACAGGCAATTATAGTAGAAGACCTGTACCAGGTGTCCAAGATGTTTTACTCGCCAAGATGACCGCTATTTAATACTACAAGCATTACGTCGAAGACATGTAACTGCGAGACAATTGCAGAACGACTTGGCTAGAGTCAGAAATACTCGTGCGAGTACTCAAACTATTCGGAATAGGTTACGACAGAGTGGATTAAGAGCTAGAGTAGCTGTAACAGCCCCTCGTCTCACTAGGAACCACCGAGTGGCTCGCTTAAGGTTTGCCAGAGAACATGTAAATTGGAACATTAATGACTGGGCCAATATACTCTTCACAGATGAGTCAAGATTTCGTCTTTACACCTCAGATAGGCGTATCTCAGTGTACAGACGAGACGGTGAGCGCTATTCGCAGTGTAATATCAGACCTAGACCTAATTTCGCTGGTGGCTCTATTATGGTTTGGGGAGGCATCTGTTTAACAGGTCGTACAGAGTTAGTACCAGTAGACAAAGGTACACTGACTGCCCACAGGTATATAACGGACATTTTAGAAGAACATGTAGTACCATATGCGCCAATTATAGGAAACAAATTCATGTTAATACACGATAATGCACGACCGCATGTTGCAATAATCGTCCACGAATACCTTAACGGTGTTGGTATTCCAGTTTTAGATTGGCCCGCGGTAAGTCCGGACATGAACCCAAAATGTTGCCCCAGCGGACCTGCATGGACTAGAAAATGCTCTCCGTGACGAGTGGGAGAATTTGGATCAGGCTTATATACGGAGGTTAATCGAATCTCTGCCAAACCGTATGCGAGCGGTCACAAGAGCCAGAGGTGGCAATACTCAGTATTAAAAGCTACTGTTATGACATTTTTCTTTCCAAAATTATAATTTTTGGAAAGTTTTAATAAAAATCTCAAGTATGAGTTCTTGTTTTTATTTGGCCTGTATTTTATTTAAACAATCATTAAATTATATCTTAGAGTGCATTAAAGTATATTTACAACTTTATGCTACAAACAAAGATTGTGCGATACTTTTATGATTCAAAACTAAATTATGCGATGCCTTTTTGACGGAGTGTATTACGATATGCAGCAAATTATGCTTCGATATGTATTTGCTTTAATATAACTTGACGCTCTTCTGTGACACTAGGCGCATCCAAGGATTTCATTGCTGCGCGACAATTCTCAACTCTAACAGCAACAATTATACTTTGCTTTTTTCTATTGATTTCTGTGTTTTTCTTCATATTTTCGTTTTTTGCTCTAATTATTATTTTCCGGTATTTTGACATATTCTGTGAATTCTCCTTATTTTACTTTATTAAACTTCATGGCAATTGATTCATTAATTACTTAAATTTATCTATGCTTAATAAAAACGGCGCTCGTTTTAAAGCTCTTCATGTTGTTGTTTTTAATGAATGTTATATTTGGAAAAACGAGAATATTGGTACTAAATAAATAGGTAACAAGGTAGATAGGATGAAATCTACAAAGCTAAGCACTTCGATGATTGAAATTATTGGGCAATTTGTTGTATATTTAGAATCTGACCGCATATATGTTCAAATACCTTTGCGAAGTTATAAAATCGGACCTAGAATCCTTTCTTTTTTAAAGGTGGCCTAATTTGCGTACTTTTTGATCTATTCGAAAAAGTGGATGATAGTCTTAAAGAGATTAATAGGTTCACATAAAATAAAAAAAAAGTATTTTGCTTTTGACTAAATTGTTTAAATACTACTGTTATTGATGATTTATGTATTTTACTTTTTTAATAAAGAATTGTTTTCTAGAAAAATTTTCCATATATATATATATATATATATATATATATATATATATGTGATATATATATACATATATATATATGTGATGTGAGGAAACTTGAGATACTTTTAAAGTATCAGCATGTGTGCATCACTAATTACATATTAAAAGCTTCCAACGGCATCTAAGCATGTTTCAGTTAGTAATCTTCTTCATTGTAAGTCATAAAATGTCTATCGGTTTATTATTAATGCATTCGCACTCAAAACATTCCTACACCGACACTTTATAAATTGCCAGACTTCATAAGAAACTTCAGACACATGTGGTATGTTAGGCTGCATGTCTGAAACCAGAACACATGTCTGATTGTTTTATCGTGTTAATAACGCGCATGTGGTCGTGTTATTATTGTTCCACGAAATTGTCTGTATAAATTTATAAAACCCAAGGAGCAATCCTTAGGTGATTGCAATTGAATATCTGCTCCCATCGCGAAATAACGAAATAATTATCGAGGTAACGCATTTAGAAATCGATGTAAGTGAGCAATGTTAATTATCTGCTAACACAAATTTAACGTTTATATATATATATATATATATATATTAGCTAGTGTGAATAAGTAGATACTGATATCCTACATATCTACGTATCCTCAGAAATAAGTGTTCAGCTTTCCAATACAAATTGATATACCTTTTTTGATTTGATTTGATAGAGAAAAGGTGCGTATTATCAGAACCTGAATCGTTGTTTGCGCTGAGGTTTTGCAATGCTTCCAGATTAATGGTTTTACAACTAGAACTGTGAAAAAAGGATCGGATATACGTATTAAATAATTCACAAATAAGTTTCTACATTGCTATAATCTCGTTATAATTCATGACTAAAGTTCTCCATCTTCTGTGCGCTTCACGCAATTAGCAGTCTTTTGTCGACTCTCGGGGAAACCAAAAGGAAACGCGAACCCATTCTCTTGAAACGAACAAATACAAGTCTGTCTTCTTTCCGCTAAGTTTGTGCACGGAAAGTGGCGAACTTTATTCATGACTAGGAGTATTCTCTTTGGGTAAAATAAAAGACCAAAAATATTTAATTTTGTCTTGATTCTAACGGCTCTTCATTCAATGTATTATACTTTTTATTAAAACTTAAATTAGCAGTAAAAAGAGATTACATTAAAGCTGTACAAACTAATATAAATACGCTTTTTTATTTTTAATTTATTTCTTCTCTATTTCTTCTTTAAACTTTTTTCTTTTATACTATAGCAGGTCTTTATTCTTCTTATATTTTTGCCACTCAGCGTACATTTTTCGCTTTTCTTTATAAATTATAATCGCGGAACGTTTGAACCAATGACGAAAGCATGATCCCTTTGCAAGGCTTCGTGGAACAAATCTCTTAATTATTACATGTTTCAATTCAATGTAAGAGATATTGACAGTGTTACCAATATTTCAACTTTTCTATTTTGAAAATTTCCATTTGAGATTGACGCGTTTGATAATCTGAAATTTAACAGTTTATTGAAGACTCTTTGCATCAGTAGTTGAAGACGTTGGCATTAATTAATTGTTTTATGCAACCCATTCGGCGCTAACCAATTAAAAATCTTCCACAATCAAAAAAGTATCCTCACAATTATTAGCAATATTACAAAGATTTTCGAAGAAATATTTGTGGTAAATACACTCAACAAATCTAAAATTTAGTGTTGAGGAACCACCCGTATATCCTCTACATAAGCTTGTTAACGATTCATTCCGAGAATACGAAATTGACCAGATTCTGCTATTGAATTGCCACCACCATCACTCTTGTTTGACGTCTTACTAGAACGATCACGACGATAAACGGAATGGTTTTTCCTAAATATATCCGCACTATTAATAGATTCATTCAACAATGTTTCAGTATAGTATATAGTACTGAAACTAACAAAACAGATAAATGATAAAACAAATCTGGCTTAGTTCTTAAGTCTCTAAAATTTTGGTAATTACAAGATAAACCCTTATTCGTAGGCAGAAACATAAATTGACATAATGTATGCTATACTATAGGCATTATTGGAGAAGAGATGTATTTAGTTGCGATCCTTTGGTAATTAAGCAAATTTTAGATCGATCGTTTCTTCGCACAAACACCTTTTTGTATTTTGTTCAGCAGTATTTTATTATTCACAAGATGTGCGTGTTTTCCAAAAATCTTCCTTATTCTTGATGGATATACGTTAATTAATACACTACATGCAATTAAACAATTAAACGACGAGTTATTGATCATCAAACCAATTTTAGCAACAGTAATACCACGATTATTTCGAAAACTTGTTAGAAACTGGTTTCTCGTTTGACTCGGGACAAACTTCGCAATCATATTTTATGGTCATTCTGTTTTCTTCATGAGTGATTGAACTCTATGGGAGGCAACAATCTTAAGTTCAACCGGCTTCAAGTTAATAATAGCCGCTACTGATTGATTAATTAATTTGACATCTTCACCATTCGACTCAGCAATACCTGATAATGCTTAGATATTGCTGAATATCATCAATTTCAATTATAAGTAGCTGATTTTCAATATTTAAATCGCTCTTTTTTCCAGTCATTAAATTCTCTAAAGGTATCTCTGAATTCGCTTAGTTCTTCGTTGAAGTCATTTATCTTATTAGTATAAAAATTAAGGGATTCCATTATATTGCTGGCTAAATTGTTTGAGTGTTTAATATATATTTCTGAGGGCTGTATTTTAAATGATTGTTTATCGTCTAGTTTGTTTTTTAACATGTAAAAGAGCCAGAAGTTTCACGCATGTTTCTACATTAACACTTGTTACAATCCAAGGTTGCAATCCAAATGTACAAAAATGAGTACATGCGTTTAGTGTGTTTCAAGCAATTGTGAGTGATGCCTTGCAGGCGAGAACGTGCATCTTATAAACAGTTAACTTCCTTCGAACATGGCACGATTACTGTGCTACATAGAGACAGTATTAACTTTAACGAAATTACCCGCAGACTCAATCGTAATCATTCAACTGAATTAAGGTGTTGTAACCTTCATTACAATCAAGGAAATCCACGTGGAACAGGTCCAAGCGCACTCAGAGGAACCACCCCTGAAAGGATTTTCTTTTGAAACTGTTAGTTCCGCAACACTGGTTTCAGTCAGTAAGATTTTTAGAACAGCAGTGGCAGAACGCCGTCAACCTGCTAAGACCATTATGGACAAATCGTGCTTACGAAATTCCGCAGCTACTGACCTTTATTGCTATTATCATTAACACTTAAGCATAGGCGCGCTAAACTAATCTTATTTACTTTTCTTTTATTTAATTGTCTCTTATTCGCATGTTCATAAACAGTATAAACATTTTGATACCGATAAATATTATTTTGCAAAAAAAAATTGTGCTGCAGGTTTAAATGAGGGCGAGTGCAAATCGAAGAGATCTGCCAGTAATAAATCATTGGTGTTAAATGACGGGTCGTTGGTTAAACAATCCTTGCATTTCCATGACATTTCAAGCGTTTCAAGTATGTCGATAATTTCCACATGCACCGTCGCACTTCAGACTTAGACTGTGGAGTCTCACGAAAATTACAAGACACAGGCATTCTTGTTTTGCGTCCATGTAATGCAAAAGAAGTTCAAAAGAATAAGCTCCGGTACGTACGAATTAGAGATTATTTCTGTGAATTACACCGACACGCTAGATGAAAATTAAAATTACATTTAATTTTTAAAGTAACCTATTGAAAAACTTATGAAAAGAAGAGCAAATAAAATAATGATTCATTCGATCTAGTAGAATTTGATAAACTTTTCTGATATTATCGATGGTTGTCGCAGCCTTTTGGCCGTCCTAAACGCTCATCTTCAATTTAGCTGGTGCGAACGCGTTTGAATTCAGCTAGTTAAAATTTCACTCTGGCAAACGATGGTAAACCGCGTCCATCTCGACTTTAATTTACGTAAGCGTTGTATTTTTCAAATACAGGAAATTAATGACGGCTCAGAATTAAATTTTTTCTATTCTTTCATAAACACATCAAGTGACACAAAGGACCGTTAAACAACAGTTGACCGTCCAGCTTGGCTCAAACTTTCGAGTATCTTTCAACGCATATGCAATTACATTACAAGAATGTTATAAAGAATGCGTGATTATGTAAATATGCTGTAAATAGCAAATATCAAATATTAATAAGTACGGCGCTTTAAAATTTAAAATTCAAATTTTCTTTTTTGTAGAATTCACGTATGTGGAAATTTAACAATGGAGTAATACAGTTTCCAAATTACTTCCTTTTCCCGCAAGTCGGGAATACAAAAAGAGTAACTATAGCTGACGAAAATAGTTTTAGTTTATATTCTCTAATTCAGAAGATAGCAGAGAGCGATGCATTCTGAAAATGTTTCGGTAGTAAATATCAATATCTTATAAACTATGGAAGGCATATATATTAAAGTTCGTTAGGTTGTTTTAGTTCAGATAAGCGGTGAAAACTTATAAATCTTTATTATACCCACGCATTTACCAAGGTATACAAGGAACATTTTCTATCGTTCTAACGCAGAAGTATCCTATTTAAATATGTAAATTAAGTTCGTGGGGAAAGCTACACAAACTATAATGAGACGACATAAGAGCAAGAATAAAGATTATGTAAGGGCATTTGTTTTACGTGATGAGAACAAAATACGAACATAAAGAAATTAGGTTTTAACCATGTAAAAATCTTTTTCTACTGTTATGTAAAAGCACATTAACAATAATTTCAAGAAGCTAATGTATTATGTTGATTTTATACCGAACCAGTAGGTTCTTTTCTAAATTGGTATTTCTAAATTCAAAACGTGTTTAAGCTTGAAGTTATACTTAAATGGAATTGGTGTACAAGTATAACAACAGACTTTTCCATTCCCGTTACTGTTGTGGATACAGAAAAGAATGCCTTAAATAAAAATTATAGTGGATAACTACTAGAAAACAAGGTAACTCTGAAAATGATATTGATGTGAGAATAAAACAATTACTGATTTTTTGTTAGCTGTCAATCTCTAAATTGATATTACTGTAATGAGTAGAAATGTATTGTTACTAAGGAGTCCAAACGATGTGCCCGACCAGTAGCGTCGATGCGAGAGCAGAGTGGGGTAAACTCCGCTCTCGCATAAGTAGTAAAAATAAACGATGCATTTAGTTGCCGTTCTAACGTGTTAAAGTATACGTTGAAAATGTTGCGAGGTCGTAAAAATAATGCGTCAAATCGGTTGTCTGCTACCGTAGTAAATAAATTTATACATCGGTTTCCCGATTTAATATATGACGGTAAGGCAGTGAAATGTTTAGTTTGTGAAACAACTTTATTATCTTGGAAAGCGAGTCAGTGTCAAAGACATATAAATAGTGACAAACATAAATTGAAAAAGATTAGACGCAAATCATATAATGAATTTGTGGTTGATTTAACAACGATGCTAATTGCGACCAATATAGCAATACATAAAGTCCAACACCCAATGTTTCGCCAGTTTTGGAATAAATACAATCCTACGTGGAAATTACCATCTAAAAATACGCTACACAATTACGTACCATCAGTGCGTGAAAGAATTGTAAATTTTACGAAAAAAACGGTGAAAAATAAATACCTTTGGTTGACAATGGACGAAACTACAGATATTAAAAAACAGTCCATCCTATCCATTGTCGTAAGGACGCTGACCCCACAAGGATCTTCTGACCCTTATTTACTAGCCTGTAAACGAATGCAAGATTGTACTGCCACGGCGATACGTAGTGTATTAATAGAAACACTACACAAATTTGAAATTTTACCGGAGCAACTGTTAATGTTAGTTACCGATGCTGCCGCGGTTATGTGTTCCACAGCAAAATTACTCAAAACGATTCAACCAAACCTGCTGCACGTCACATGTTTGCTTCACGCTTTACACCTTGTAACAAACATTATACGTACAAGTTATCCTGATGTGGATGAACTAATAGGACAAACGAAAGCGGTTTTTCTTAAATCTCCGAAACGTATTCGCCTATTTCATTCGCAGTGTCCTGACATACCCGAGCCGCCGCAACCAATTCTTATACGATGGGGTACGTGGTTAGAAGCAGCATTCTATTATTATAAACATTTAAAAAAATTAAATCAGTAGTTTTACAACTAGACGGCAAAGAAGCGGCTGCAATAAGGCTCAATCAGGTTCAATTTAAAAATCCTCAAGTTGCAGCAAATTTAAAAATTATTTACGACAGTTACGTTCCAATAGTGGATGCAATAAAAAAGTTACAGAACAGTGCGCTGTCCTTATCGGATTCATTAGCAATTATTGACCACGTAGAATTAGCGCTGCATATCCTTGATGATGAAAAAAGTGTTTGTGTTCGTGAAAAATTTAATAGTGTATTAGATAAAAATGTAGATTTTATAAAATTACGGCAACTTTTTACCAATACTGAAGATACGTTGTACAGATACAAAGAGCACTTTAACTATGCAAATATAACATCTCTCAACGTCGAACAATCCTTTTCAGCATATAAGCATTTATTTACGTCGCTACGTACGAACCTTTCCGAGACTAATACAGAAACATATATGATGGTGCAATTACTTCATCGCGCACATCCGGATATTTCTGCAACAATGTAAACATGTTAGGTAAGTTATTTACGTTTTTTCTTAACGTTTTGTAAAATGATTCAATATATTTATTTTTAAATAAGCGCACTGTTATTCTGGTAAACTCTCCACGCAAAGCCAATGCTCGGGCACATCGTTTGGACTCTTTAATTGTTACGATATGTAAAATTGGGATAGCGGCTTATTAATCGCTGCAAAGGAGTTTGATGAAATCATTTCGGCAATCTATCGACCTTCATGGTTTCAAGCCGTCTAGAATATTGCTGGTTTAAGAGCTCACAGAAATTTAGAGGAGAAAAAGACTACAGTTTTGCCAATCAATAATTAGAAGTCCAAACAATGGTCCCCATTTCTAGAAATTGCTTGGGCAGATAAGACCATTTCCTTTAATGGTGTTTTGATAGAAAAAAAGATGCTCGACGGAACGGAAAGGTGTTAAAAAGATAACAGTAATACAAAATAGAGAGCTTGGAAGGACATCCGTATATGGATGATGTGGAATTTCCAAAATGAAGTAGGCCATTTTTAATAGTTTCAACCTAATCCTTCTACTCTGCTCGGTAGAAGTACGAAAACATTAATTAGAAACAATTATTCTACAGATAGACGACTTATCACAAACCCCCTACGCAATGGCCCCGATTTTACACCATCTGTCATGGGGCTTTGTAGAGAAAAAAATTAATTTCAATCTTAATGCAAGCGTTGGACTAACATTATCAGAGAGAAAATTCGTGGATCTACAATTTTAACCAAGAGACGAACTCCATTTCTACTGCCATGCAAGTCTTAAAAATGATAATATCAGTTATGCATAAACAAGAATGGACGTCACTTTCAGCTTTTAAATTTAAAGTAGTGAATACATTTTTGTGTTTTTGCATCAATTTCATAATGATTATATTTTTTAAGGATTTTGGCGACCTAACTCGCTAATTGTTTAAAATAGTCTTCCATAATACAACGGCAGCTTGTCTTATAATAGTATCTTGTTACGGAATTTTCGGGTTAATAGATGATTTTTTGTTCCTGGAACTGAAAGGTGCTCCCGCTTCTTATTTCAACGTTGCGCATCTATCCTTCATCCTGTCTTCATAGTTACATTGTAATATATTACATGAAAATTAAAAAGCTCCCCATCCACACCGTCTTCCATGTTAAATTATATTTAAAATGCATTAAATGACTTTTGATTGTTACATATTCTTGTTATTGAAGGAATTATTTTTTTGTTTCCTTTATTTCTTATGATTCCAGTTGCGAAATTTCAGATTATGAAATGTTTTTTAGAATCAATTGATTCCGTCAATCGAGGTACCACTGTATCATTTAAAATTAACGCAAATTTATTGGAAATTCAATAGAAAATCAATTTATTAATTTAACTTTTTTAAATTTATAAATTGATTTTGAGTTTATTAATTGATTTAAACTTGAATTTTCTTTCTTAGCATTGAATTTTCGATACCCGCACATTGACGTTTTTTTTTTCTAATCCTCAATTTAGAAGCCCGATCTTGAAATTCTGGGTTTGAAGCCGTATCTAATTTACATTAAATATTTTCTGCTGTGATCCATGTTTCGTGAATTGTACGAGAGCTGCCTTTTTTTCAACCATCAGCGCCTCATAAAAACAAGGCGCTAATAATAATAATAATAAACTAATAATAATAAATAATAACTAAATTAATTTATTACCAAAAGCTATGCACAAATATGGTTACTTTTCTACATAATCACCATACATGATGATTAGTGCATTTGTCATATATAGGGACGAGCCTTCCAGTCCTCTCTGGATAGAATATTGCTGCCAGTGAGGTCCGTCGCGAAAAAGATCGAAGTTGCTTGCCGCTAAATCAAGGTTATACGCCGAGTGTTCAAACATTCCGGTAACGCACATTCAACAAACAACATTGTAACCATAACTTTCGTGTTTTTTTGTTTGTTTGTTTGAACTTATTCGGCTTGTTTAGCGAGTTTGAGTGCAACCATTGTTGCGACTGTTGTCTTGTTTCGGGGATGCAATATGGATGCATCCCCAACGATACTTTTTGATGCGGCAGACTGGCGCCTTCGACCCCCTTCAGCCTTCTTTAAACTTCCTATACCATTCACGCACATCATCCGTCATACAGTTTTTGCCGTATAGTCAGTTGCACTTTTCTCTGCTCCTACGCATCTGGCCCTTTGCTGGAGAATTAATTGTAGGAGCCATGTTTACGTGCCTACAACTCAGCTGAAAATGGAGTAGTGACGTTGCAAATGGGATATAGTGGGGCAGATGCGCAGTCTGCTTTCTGAACATTCCCGTCTCCCACGGCTCGCGTGACTAGTCACGAAGTTAAAAACTAAAGCAGCCCTCGTAATTTCGAAGTTATGTGGTCAAAAGAACCAATACAATACCGTCAAACTTTAGTTTTATCTATTAATTTTTGAGAAACTTATTTGTTGGATATTTGTTTTATAAAAATGTTTCTTTAGAGAAAATATCACTGGTCTATATGTGTAGACAAAGATGAAAATTCAACCCAGCGAAAATTGAAAGGAAAAGCCTCGCCTCGTAGCAAAATTAAGCTAATAGTAAACACAAGTCAAAATGGGACATTTCCAACATGGATAAATAGATATCAACAATATACTTTGTTAGGCGCCACCTACACATGTAATTCTGATAGTTATCACATTTTTAATCGGTAGAACTAAAACGCTACAAAATTTTCTAGAAACTCTTTTATATTTGGGTCAATAATGGAAATAAGTAACGGTTAAAATAAAGTAATAAATAACCATTCACACGTATACCGCTAAAATTTACAATACATGGAATATCGTTCAAATAAACGCAATATCCGTTTATTTAAGTTTCCGAATTTTATTTAAACCTATACTTACATTCCATTGTCAAATAACATGTTACGTGAGTTTTGATTATACGCTTTGGTATACGAAAGTATCGCAGTAGTATCGCCTACGCATCGATAAAAAACAAATTCACACAAGCTTCAGATAAACTTCAGGATTCCTTCAGTTTATTTCGTTCATTGGATTACAAGCTGATTTCAAGTTTTCAACACCACGTTATTGAAGGATTCTTGGAAAGATTTACGTGCAAAAATTTTAAATTCGTACATTGAACGAATTAATCTGATTGCTGGTTAATAAATATTTATAAGTCGCGGAGCTTCTGCTGTATTGAGGCAACCGGTAATTAGTTAAGCCAAGATTGAACTCGGTGTTGAGAAATACGTTGAGTTGTATGTGCTGTAGCCAGATTCACGTTTACGTTCATTACATATAAGGCGCCGTATACGCCGCAGGATTTTCACAACCGTTGACATAAATATATATGTTGTATTACTCCATACGCTAAGATCTCTTCTTCGACTTGCATCGCTTTATTAAATTAAAATAGGAATACGGTATGAATGTTCTTTTTTTTTTAGCTCGTGGTAACCAAAAGTAAACGTTCTGTCAATTGTACCTATAGATCACCTAGATAAGGTAGCATTCGTAAAATTTCTCCGTCGCGTGTTCAATATTGGTATCCTACTGTTCATTGCCTATTTTTGCCTATTGTAGACACTAAAATACTACCAGTTTATCACACGCCTGTACAAATGTGAATAACCGCCTCATATATGATCGGAATATAAATAAACGGAACCATAAGAACGCTAGAGATGGATAAGGCAACGAATATTAAGTTGTTCTAGTAGAAAGAAGAATCAACCGCTTTATTGTATTAATTATATTTGAAACCTGTACGTAATACACAGTATTATTTCGAATTTCCAATTTTGAGATTAGACATTCTTTATACAATGCACACATTTGGCCTATAGTAGTCACTTAATATCTTTTTTGTTATTCCTTTCTTTTATCATAACATTTACCCCAACATAATTTATATTCTACTTATACCAGAAAAGTAACAAAAAAAAATGTATGTGTACATATACAGAGACATGTAACACATTTCCAAAAACATAAACATCAATAAAGGCTCCAAATTAGACACTTTTGATGCGCCAGAAATGGAGGATAGCTCATCCGAAAAAAGATCCCTGTAAAATTCTTAATTGGCCCAACGTGTTAAGTCGTTAAGTTAAATGTCATCGATTTAATAAAGAAATTTGTAAATCCAAAAAACAGCTGAGTATTTTCAAAAAGAAGTCATCGTTCGGAGTAGTAAACGTTAATGCAGATCACATACATCTGGCTTCGAATGTGAAGATATTCGAATGTGAAGTATCAAAAATTAGTCGCTGTAGATCTCCTGAGCAAATCGCAATGTTGATATTTGGACAGCGCATGTCTAACGTTTAATAGAACACATCAGAAAATGCCTAGAAACAATAACCACAGATATATAATGTTAAGATAGCTTAGCTCTCTCATGGCATTGATGAAATACTGAAAAAGGAAAGAAAAAGTACACTAACACGTTTCTGCCTACCTTCTGTCGCTGTTGCTTCACAGTTAATGCCAAAACTTCCAAAACAACGAACTTGACATTTCTCGGCGCCCTGCAGTACCAGCCACTTTGATGACGCCGGGTAGGCAGAAACATGTCCGCGTGTTCGTGCACTTTTTCTCTTCTTTTGTTGCGTTCCCTCCGAATTATTCCATCAATACAATGAAAGGGCTAAGCTATCTTAGCATTATATATTTTTGGTCATGTTTAAACATTATTTATCATTTATACGATCGGCATTTACATATCTCTATGTACAAAGCATTTTAGAATGGCAAGAAGCTTGGTAAACAGTCAAACAGTTAAAGAGCTGCTCGAGGGATGGCTTGGAGAACAGCATTCGGTTTTGTGTAGTTGCTTTTTAAATGTCAGGCATGTCTTTCTTGACACAATAGGTCGCCAAGAAGTGCCTAGTTTATCATATCGAAATGTTGTAGCATTAACTGTGACGCGACAGCGATATTCTCGGAACCACGCTGATGACACCAAGTCGACAGAAACATGTCCATGGGTTGTATATTTTCCTCTCCTTGCTTTGCGTTTGGAGAAAAGTATTTTAGCATTATTTTTTTGTCTCCATTTATATATCGTGTGTAAAATGCACCATGGCATTGCTATTACCACCCCCGTCGCCGTAAATGATAAAGCGCAGTTTTTTATTCCTCCGCATCCCAGTGGTTACTGGAAATTGTACCGGATCCATAAAAAATTCTGACACTTGCCTCCGGCGGGACTCGAACGTACAGCGCCTAATTCTGCCGCAGTCAGAAGGGCGCCTTCTTATAATTTAAGTATCGAGCCATATAAAAGCTGTTTTTAGAAGTGTACTGACCGATACAATGTTTCAGATTCTTACAAGTACTAGATAGAGATAAAAAAAATATTTACACTTACTCTTTCAAGCTGCTTTTACAGCTGTTTATGGATTAAGCTGAAATTTTGTGCAAATAGGCTTTATATTAAGGTCTTACTCTGTATTCTTGAATAACAACAATATGATTTTAAAAGGAAAAGGAAGGCGTTATTTTGACATGCGTATTTACTTAAATCAGTTAGAAATACTCCATCTTCTTCTATATGTAACTGAAGGAGTAACAAACGATCAATGGTAATAATTAGAGAAGCAAAATTCAAAATATCATACATTTCATATGTGTACATAGTAAGAGATTGTATGTAAATAAAACAGAACGACACACACTTGTAAAGTTACACCATTACGATGCCGAAAACGAAATTGCGAATGAATCCAAGCGGATATATTCGTAATACTTTTTATGCGCCTTGCCGGATACTTGTAGAGGAACTTCAATAGATCTTTTATAGTTCTTTCTTTCAATTTTACAAACTGTTGGTGAACAGTTGGTGACGCTGTTGGTGAACAGTGAATCTGTTTTCGTCATACATTTTCTTTAGCCAATCATCAAATGTAACCGATTTAAGTTTTGTTGAAATCACTGGTCTCTCCGTTGTACTTGTATAGGAATGGTTTAAATAGCGTGTCGTTTAGCTGCCGACTGCGACTTCGAGCGCGGAAGTAAATTTAATGACGTTTTGCGGCAAGTTAGTCCCAATTTCAAGAATTCGCCGTTAGATTTCAATGTGGTGTTGCCCAAGAACTTATTATTATTGTTATTATTATTATTACTATTATATATTGTAAACGATATGAGTTCGCTAGTTGGGATCTTGTTGAAATGCGTCAGCAAAACCGACTATTTGGTTCCGGTGCGAATACATTCCACGACAGCTTTATGAAAAGCTCTTGCGTTCGCAAAAGGTAACCGTATCTTCCGTGAAACGAGATAATTAAGTAAGTGGTTGGAATAGAACAATGAATTAGGCCAAAGATACTAATTTATTACATGAAATGTTGATGTGAAAATGATGGTGTAATGGCACATATTAGTAAGCTTCTAAAAAAAGTTTGTACCGTACCGTACTATTTGTATTGTTATGTGAAGAGGCATTTGTAAATTAGATAGTTTTTAAAAAGATGACCTATTGACCAAAGTAATCATCTTTCTTTAAGGCTTCAGGTCCTATAGTTAACTAGAAAATATTTTTTGTTTTGTAGATATAGCGGGTCAGAGGAATTTGTGAAAGAAGTATTTTGTTTCGAAAAGAAAACTTTGTAATGAGTCACAATTTTAAACCTCGCTTAATTGGCGTATATTTATCTTCATTCAATAGAATTGGTTTTATTTATTTAATTTGAGTATTCTATTTTTTATTTCACCCCTCCACGTTGAGTCGGTGTGATTCTTTACTACTTTGCATCTAAAAATTGGTGAGAAATGAAGGGTACACCTTATATAGGAAGAAAGCCTACAAAGCTAAGATGACGTCACCGGGAACTGAAAAAAGATTGTTTCCCAGCGACCAGGAGGCGTAAAGATGCGTGACCAGCGTATAAGTACAGACGGTTGGCAGTAAAACACCTCAATTTCCCAAAAAATTGACGTCGTTTCATAGGAGGCGATATAGTTGGTGTTCCGTTATGGTCAGAACATTCACATACGAACAGTATAGAAAATTACGTTGCGTTGTACCTTCGCTGCGACGTACAAAGGTACGTTAGATGACCCATGAAGCAAGGGCGTTAACTACAGCCAAAGTAGTGGTTTAAGTGAAACATAAGTGTATAAAAAGAGAGCAGTTAGCCAGGGGAGATACGACCACCAGATGCGTGAGAAGACGTTGTTCATCACGATAAGTTCCACACGTTTTCTTTTTCTATTCGTCACTGTCTCAAACTAGCTGCTCCGAGTAGAATAAATCATGTATTCCTTTCGTCATAAATTTTCACAATTTAATAACTTTAATATTATTTTATCCTATTTTCGGGGGCGTCACTCTCAAAAATATACTAACGTGTATTTTGTATTTGTTATTATGAGATCCGATCGTGCTATAGCGACAGACTTAATTCTGTAGTGACAGTAGTGACAACGTCTGTCAAGGTAGTATCCCTTAAAAGCTAAAAAAACCTTTTTCAAGTATTCCTTCCCCATTTTGGAAATACTTCTTATATTCATCTCCCAGTATGGCTAATAGTAGCTGCAAAATCACCAAATATTCTTATGAGGGAGTTATTAAGGGAATTTATGCTAAAACTTTGCGGGAACAGATCTAATTAAGGTTAACTTGTGAATGAATAGGTGTAATCGTTATAAAACTGACACTTTTCCGATGTTCACTAATACGCCATGCGTTATTCATTCAATTTACGCGAATAGATGTGAATCTGGTATCTTTCGCTTTATTTGTACTTATCTGACTGGGCTACCTTTTTGCCAAATTAATCTATTTTATTTAGGGTCATAGTATATTTGGAAACTAAATTTCTTATTACCTTGATCCCTATATCTCCAAACATTCTTTGCTTACATTAGTATTAAAATGCTCGCTTGGAAAGGTAATACTATAGATATATATTTATCTATACTTCCTTGGTAAACTGCATTGAAGTCCAACTTAAAGTATGAAAGTTGTTGGTGGAACGTTCCACTTACAAATATGTAATCGAAAATTTACGATATTTTCGTTCTGTACAACTCCTGACTACATCATAAGGACACAACATTGAGCCATATGCTGCACGTATACAACTTGATTAAAATTCAACGTCTCCCATTGAAAAGTTCGCATAGTTTTGCATGCCACGGTTCAATCGAACATTCTGAATTCGAAATATCAGATAATATTTTGCACGTACGAATTTATGTACGTCTGTTTGTACAAACTTAATATTTTATGGACTTGTAAGAGTTACGCATGGACATGATTTGGTAACGCGAATACTAATTGTCGATTATGAATTGGCGTATTAACCACAATTACACGCATGTATTAGGGATTATTGCGGTAACAATATTGCTTCCATTCTGAAATGTGAACTCTTGCATGTTCACCCGAGAAGATGAATGACGGTATGATCTTCTTAACGTTAAAATTAAATTCTTAGAGAATAAACGACCGAAGTTGAACGAGCTGAACTTTACCTTCGATGAATGTAATAACTTCAAGAACGCGATGCTAAGAATACCTGTAAAAGTATGTTCTTGTATTCTCATTTAAACGACACTTAATTAAAAATCTACGACGATCTTTGCATATATTGCTTTATTATAATTTGTACGTGATCTAGGTCAGTATTGACTTCACCAACCACTTTCAGCAGAATAATTTTTTTTCAGTCATCCGGGTAACTTGTAATTTTTTTTACATTCTGCCTTTTACATTCTGACCTAGCCATTTTGATCATGCGTAAAACATTACGTACACACGAGCAATCACCTTACAACTTTTAGCTATTAAATTTTAAAATATTCAAGGAAATTGTGGAATATCGCGTTTCGTCTTTATTTTTCAAGAAAATATAAGAAACAGTTGTTTGCTATTTCTTTAATAATTAGTCAATTTTCAACATAACACGAACTTGTTTTTCTTTCAATTTTTTTTTTTATAGTGACAGGTTTGGGCCATTAAGATCAATGCAACCCTGTATAAATTTACTTATTTTTTTTTTTATTTTAAGCATCAAAGTCGCCCTTCGAATCTTTTTGCTACAAGATGTTATTTAAGATATATGTAAGCCAAAGACACGGTGGAGTTAAATTAAATTTGATGCGAAATTAATTTAATTTGCACAAATAACTGAAAAAAATACTTTATTACGATTTTCAAAATTTATCTCCTTTTTTTAACAATGCAATAATGACATTCCAGGATTTCAAAACAATGTTTCCGTGTGTCCCTTTCGATGTAAATAATTGTCCTCTTTCGTACATCTGCAATGCATGGTTGCATTGGTTACTATACAGCTTCGAATAACTATTTCGAAATGGTCGATACCTAGGCTTCTACACTTTTTCTTTCAAGCGGCTTCAAACGCAAAATATTTTCTCCCTTCAAACAAAAAAAAAACCAAACGTACGTCGAAATTACGTTCCTTTAATGTGTTTGTAAATTTCGGTTTGTATGGCTTAAGTCTACTTTTGTCTATCATGGGTACGATGCTATCTAACATCTCGAATAACCTTTCCATGTTTCACAACTTTCAACTACGTCCATTACATCTTCAATATTTTTGGAAGATTTACGTGATCATTATTTACCAATCCATTGGATGGTTTTTAAATTTAAGCATTATTGTGCTAACCGTTATTGCACATAATTGCACCAGGTCAAGTTTCAGGTAATTGCGGTAACTTATGGAAGATAGTGTAAATTTTGATGATTTTATTTTATTAAATGTAGATCTTTATTAAAACAAAACAACAACGTAATTTATTTTCGCCGTAATTGGTTTTTGTTTTGATTTTCAATCCTGGATTTCTCCGAATCGCTGTTTACCTACTTCTGAACTGGCGTGGCCCATGCGCGATTATCCATCAAGATGTCAAATAATAAAGTTTTCTGCCACTTGCGAGTGACTTGTATATGAAGACATTTTCTTTTAATTAAACGCTGTTAGTAATTAATAGCAGTAACAAAACTTAATCGTTTGCAAACTGCCATATTGTATACGTAAGGGATATTAAGAAAAAACGAAACTACAACATTCTAACCTTATTACTTATACCGTTTAAAGAAGCAGCTAATTTTTATTAAGTTAATATTCCTTAATAACTCCATTTACTAGCTATTTATTTGCAATTGGTAAAAAGACGTATCACATTAGCTTTTTTGTTATCTCTACAAATTAAGCCAATTTTGGATCAAATTTATTTGCTTTCATTAGTATAACAAAAAGGACACCAAAGACAATTCTTGTAACAAAAAGAATGAGATGGTTCGATACAAACAATTTAACTCATACGGATTTACGTTAATTAGAATAGCCGAGCTTGTATTAAAATAAAAAGGCAAAAGAGACGCATTTGAACCAAAATGTTTAAAATTGTCCATTAGGTAAAGAATAAAAGGCGGGCAACTTTTTCCCATGATATTCTTATAAAGAAAAAATGCGATATTTTATAATTTTCTGAAAAATATCAAACTGAATGGTTAGAAAAAGCAACGGGAAGCAATTTTTAAACATAAACGAAAGCAAAGTCAAAATTTGTCTACAATTAGCAATGAAGAAGGTTCCCACAAGACGTGGACTTTACGTGTGACGCCCTATGTACCTCTTACTACTATTTGTAATCCTCTCTAATACGCTTACCTTTCTCTAATCATTATTCTAGTCTCATCTCTTCTAATAGTATTATAGGCTTAACATCGTCGGAATATATTTGTAATTCTGATGATTTGTTTGGTACTCACTACTCAGGAAAATTAATAAACGATGAAAATATTCATTTTTAACGAATGTTAGTGTTCTAATGAGTGATTGGAATCCTGTATAAGGAATACATTATTGCTAAAAATGATGAAGATTCATCCTAGTTCGTGGTTGAGGAACTAATTCCTCCCACATAGTCTCCAGATGTTGATTTTATAATAAAATTAATAAACATTTGGAATGAGAGATGTCGATTACTTGCTGGAACGAAGATATTCTTTGATAGACAGATCAATATAAGCATAATTGCTGGAAATAGATAACGAAAAAGCCTCGCTAGGTGATCCAAGGAACACAAAAAATAAACGGAAATCTTATCGTTGATAGGAGCCAGACTTTATAGAATCAAATTATTCCCTTACTCTTATGACGAGGAGGTTGAAAAAGAGCGCTGAGATAGAATGCTGCCTTGTTATTAACTCAATGTTAAAATTAATGAAATGAAATTTTCGTAAGCTGTAAACAGAATGAATTTACAGTATTTGAACCATAAAAGGGAACCAAAAGACATTAAAGAGAAAGGCATTAAACTTACTCAGAAATTCAATTAGCAAATTCAACGACATACTAGGCCTGAAATTTTTTTTAAATAAAAACGTAAATTAACATGTTGACTGCGCTATATTAAAGACATTGCAGAATTAAATGAAATTTGGGTAGTTTATAGACCTTGTAGGACAATGTAAAATACTGGTTTCCGTTTCGACTGAGGAATGGTTTTTCAGGATGAAATTTGGTCTTGAAAATTGCGATTCCTACGTTTCTCGTCAGTTATTTCCTGTTAGCTGTTTATAAGAATTATCGATACGACGCTTTTAACGTTTTTAAAGGCGTATTGAAATAGTCTGGACCTATGTAAACCTATTCCCAGTTTATGTTTATGATTATTATATTCACTTTGGTATACCATTCGAAGCATACATTTTTGTTTTACTGCAAAAAAAAGATAAGGAAACTGCCAAGTTATGCCTCGGTGTTTATTATTTCAACATTGAGGTACATACATAAATCTATTAACTAGTTCACCTATTTGTATACGTTAGGCTGCAAAACATTATTTCGATCTACATTTTCACATGTTTAGTGAAACATATGCTATTATTTCTTATTGAATTTTCAAAGGTGTCGTAAACTTGAACATTATGGCATTGATGTGCTGAAAATACACTCCACCAAAAAAGTATCGCATAATTTAGTTTTGAATCATAAAAGTATCGCATAATCTTTGTAAGCATAAAGTTGTAAATATACTTTAATGCGCTCTAAGATATAACTTCTATGATTGTTTAAATAAAATACAGGCCAAATAAAAACAAGAACTCATACTTGAGATTTTTATTAAAACAAGAAATTATAATTTTGGAAAGAAAAATGTCATAACAGTAGCTTTTAATACTGAGTATTGCCACCTCTGGCTCTTATGACCACTCGCATACGGTTCGGCAGAGATTCGATTAACCTCCGTATATAAGCCTGATCCAAATTCTCCCACTCGTCACGGAGAGCATTTTCTAGTCCATGCAGGTCCGCTGGGGCAACATTTTGGGTTCGCATCCGTCTGTCAAGGAGGTCCCACACGTGCTCGATAGGGTTCGTGTCCGGACTTACCGCGGGCCAATCTAAAACTGGAATACCAACATCGTTAAGGTATTCCTGGACGATTATTGCAACATGCGGTCGTGCATTATCGTGCATTAACATGAATTCGTTTCCTATAATTGGCGCATATGGTACTACATGTTCTTCTAAAATGTCCGTTATATACCTGTGGGCCGTCAGTGTACCTCTGTCTACTGGTACTAACTCTGTACGACCTGTTAAACAGATGCCTCCCCGAACCATAATAGAGCCAGCAGCGAAATTAGGTCTAGGTCTGATATTACACTGCGAACAGCGCTCACCGTCTCGTCTGTACACTGAGATACGCCTATCTGAGATGTAAAGACCAAATCTTGACTCATCTGTAAAGAGTATATTGGCCCAGTCATTCATGTTTCAATTTACATGTTCTCTGGCAAACCTTAAGCGAGCCACTGGGTGGTTCCTAGTGAGACGAGGGGCTGTTACAGCTACTCTAGCTCTTAATCCACTCTGTCGTCACCTATTCCGAAGAGTTTGAGTACTCCCACGAGTATTTCTGACTCTAGCCAAGTCGTTCTGCAATTGTCTCGCAGTTACATGTCTTCGACGTAATGCTTGTAGTAGTAAATAGCGGTCATTTTGGCGAGTAGAACATCTTGGACGACCTGGTACAGGTTTTCTACTGTAATTGCCTGTTTCCCTATATCTGGCTACGGCTCTGGAAACACTTGACTGATTGATGTTCATCACATTAATAACGTATGCTTGAGATCGTCCATCTTCGATTAAAGCAACTATAGCAGCCACTTGTTCTGAAGTTAAATTGCTCATTTTAGTTTTAAAAGCGTCGGTACAGAACTCTGACTTCGCACTTTAAAATTTGTCCGTATAGGAAGACTTTCAATAAACAACCGAACAAACCTTACACATATGCATTTTTCTAAATGTGTTCTTTGAAAAAAAAAGTAAAAAAGCTATGTTCCATGATTTTGTTAGTGTTTTTATAGTTCACATACACGAGGCAAACTTTTTGTGAACGTATAGAAATATCTTGGTTTATAAATGCCCTTTTTTAGTTTATGCGATACTTTTTTGGCGGAGTGTATATAAATTAATTGCATTTTCAACATTTAATAAGAGCGGGCTTACTACAAATGGAACAATAAGGGAAAGAGCCGACTCTTCAGTTACCAAAAAGAAACCCAACAAGATGATCAGTATTGCCAGGTGTGTTTTCCAAGCAGTCGCTTTTAAACCAAGCATATTCAAATAGATCATCTGGCGCAAATAACTGGTTATGTATCAATGTCCGAGTCACTGTTTGTCGAAGATCAACACGATAATTTTTAAGAATTACTGAGTCGGGAAATTTTCTAACAAACGATTTCCATACGCGAAATCGATCCACATCCTAAAGTACAATCATGGCGGTTATTTTCAAAGAAGCAACTCATAAAAACACAACCGGCATGATAAATACATCCTCAAAAATAAGAACAAATTCTAAATAATTATGGCGATGGTCCATCCAGTAATCTAATAGCATAAGATTTTGTTGTCCACAGCTTGGCATATGTACGTCTCTAAACCATTGGTTAAACAATTCGCTGGTTTGCTTCCTGGAATACGACCCTTCAACAAACACATTAGATACCTATCTAAAAATAATATTAGATTGTTCGCCAAATTAACCAGCTATAACAAATGAGCATTAATTAAAATTGCAAATCTTAAATTTTTCCCTAGCTTCTTTTAAGACTATAAATAGTGGAGACATCAGGCGACCTTCTGGTGATACCACTAGAAAAATGGCGTAACTGCGCGATGTACTATGGCAGACGCTACCAACTTTTTTCTATTTTTTTTACTCGATAGTGATTCAATTTTAGTTTTATATTTTTATCATCATCATCAGTTCTGTACATACAGACTTAGCTACTTTTCTCGAAGCTATTCTTTCAGCCATTCTAAACGGTAGTATCCATTTATGAGAGACTTTACTCTAGAAGCCATCGTCGTAAGCAATTAAATTCTAAATTAGCTACAAACTTATTAAATACTCCGAAATTGTCGATAATTTCATTAGAAAAAGGCGGTGCAAGAGAGAACCAACTTACCTCTTCCCATCCATTGTTGTCGTTAGGATTTCACTTCTGCATCGCTGCTGCAGGTTTCTTTCAATTCTTTTTGTACTATTTCTTTAATATTTACTAGTAATGGTACCTCATATTTTTCAACTATTTCTGGTAGCTTTTTTGAAATATACGTTGCTCCAAATGAAGTTTTCTTTAAAAGTTGGTCTATTCACGATGAGATTTTCATCCTTTTGCCTGCTTGCTATGTTGTAATTTTGTGACTAGTACTGCTTATTTGTGTGATTATTCAAATGGAATATTCCAAACATGTGACATGTGATTGTACAACTTAAAAAATGTAATCGATTAGTAATAAGTAAATTTTTTGCAGATAGATTGATACACGCTTTTCAAAGTGATGGATACTTTACCGATGAAGACGCTAAGACAAAAAAGCGTAGCTTTGCTGGAAAATAAGTATAAATAAATAAAGAGTGTCTTTCTCAGGTGAAACGGAAACCAGTCGTCCTTTAAGATTTACAAAACACAAAGTTTCATTAAATTTTGAAAATGCGGGTTGGGTGTCATTGTAGGATCTCGCCAAACAGTTCTTCGACGTAGTAGAGCTGCTGAATAGAAGCACTATTCAATGCAACCTGAATACGCTGCTAATATACGTATGTACTTATATGCTGAAGGTGATCGCTAACTTTTAGCGAGACCCATTTATGGAAACTTTGGCAATTCTAGAATAAGAATATCGCGCGACAGTGATAGTGTTAAAGAGCAAATCAACGGCGTGCAGAGTACGTAATGAATGTCTGTCAATGACTTTCAGATACGGTTAGATACTGTGAATTCGTAGGATATAAGTATGCACAACTAGGTATATCCGCGTATATGTATATCTTTGTTACTCGTACAGTTATATCGACAACGATAATGTTATTCCTTGTTCAAATACTTATTAATCAATGGTACGGTATGGATATGTGTGTTATGTGTCGTCATCGTCACATTATGTCTTCTTACTGATGTCCGCAAAGCACTTAGCATGTAAACACACCACGTATTCTCCACCTTTCAATTCCAATTATGTCAGTAATTTCTCCTATAATTCATATTGCAGCCGCGTATTGCACACAGCTATATTGCTTGGTGCGTGTTAAATCACATATCTATAATATTAAAAAAATAAAAAAAGATTTTTTTATGAAACCTACTTGAATGCTACTTCCATTTCATTGGCACTAGAATTCTTTGTTTACGAAGTTTGCGCACGCTAACCTTACGTTACTGTATTTTTACTGGGAATTTCTTTATTCAAAAGTACTGCTATTTACTCGTAATTGCCAACCTAGCCATTAAAGATTAAGATTATTTAAGGCGTTGACTTAATTGAAATTATGTTGAAGCAAATCTGAACATCGATAACCTCAGATACCTACATTTACTTGTTACTATCAACTATAATAACTATAAATAATAAATTATTTAAATTCTGAGAAAGGATATTTTGCTGCTGAATAGAAGTAAACAAAAAAAAAGGTTCTACTCATTCTACTATTCAGTGTCCATCTAATGCAATTGATTCCTTGGTGAATTCGGAGAAAAAGTTTTTAAACAAAAATGGAGATTACAATTTAAAGTCAAAACAAAAAACTACGATAGAACAGCAATATGTAACACAATTCAGTTATACCACGAACAGGCTTAATGCTTTGAATTAATAGTCGAGATCATTGTTTCGTTTACTGTTGTCGTGGTAACCAAACAATATTAACTCCAGAAATCACTTGGATACCTTTAACTGTAAATATCTCTCTTACTTTTAGTGCTAAACATATGCATCTTCATGGAAAAATTGTAGAGATATAAATGTCCGACACGGTGGAATCGGAAAAAATATGTGGTGCTACTTAGATGCTACTAGAAATGTCTGGCTCATCGTTTCGAAGGGAGGTGAACTGTCATGACTAGAAGGGCAAGTGGAATTATTCCTTTTTTGCAGCGACTAGATAGACTCGTGTCTATTCGCCTCATGAGAATGGATTCGTGTCGCCTACTGACGTCCCCGAGAGTCGACAAAACACGAGTCTGCCTAGTCTCTGCAAGAAATGAATCATTTCATCCACTTTTGGTCCTCTATAGACTTGTAGTCCACATATCCGTAGTACATCTTTTTTTCTCCTTACATTGCTTTTATTTTTGGATTATCGTTTCCAGGCATTTCCTGGTGTGTTATTTTTTATTCTCTTGAAACATATTTTGAAGGTATGAAAGTTGTATTAACATTTTCCAAATCGCTACAGATACATCGCACTAAATATCAGATTTTTCTCTTCCGAGCTTATATTTGTCGATGAAATTGTTTAAATTAATAAAGGCTTACTTATTGCTCGCTTATTTTTCTATATTGTTGTCGTTCATTGTTTCATCTTTGAACTTTTTAAGTGCTACGTGTTTTATACTACCGGTATCTGGAACAAAGAGGTTAATTCGACGCCGTTTTTAATGAACCTCAAACATTTTTACATCCTTCAGTTAAGTCAGATCTTGGTACTCATACACGGGCAATTAAAATTGCCTTGTTACCAAAGTACTGTGCAACATTATGAATTAATATGAAATACATCAGCCAGGCAACACATATATTAATTTTCGAAATAGTTTGGCGAAGACTATACGTTCGACTGAGTCTGATGATGACCGCAGCAAATTACACTGGATTTCCATTAGCTTAAGTTGAACTATCGAAAACTCGGAAAACGCGGAGGATTACAAAAAGAAGAAAACCTATCGATCTAGCAATACGAGTGTGATTCAAATATAAACAGTAATTTCTTTATGCATTTATTCAGTCTTCCTCTACATAACCTTCTTCACGCTCTTACTCATACTTTTGGTCACGATATACCAGCTTTAACATTCTTGTTTGAAAAAAGTTTGGGAGCGTGTCGCTCGCAAGCTCCTCTATAGCTTCATTCTTTTAGAATCGATCCGCTCTAAGCGATTCTTTCATTGGCTCAAACAAAAAATAACCACAGAGGCACAAATCTGGTACCGTTCGG
This sequence comes from Oryctes rhinoceros, assembly GCA_020654165.1. NCBI lineage: Eukaryota > Metazoa > Arthropoda > Insecta > Coleoptera > Scarabaeidae > Oryctes > Oryctes rhinoceros. Next base: position 3,575,533 of record JAIOKQ010000018.1, on the reverse strand, counting down.
GGGTTCCTCTAATTGAGGCTGTGAGGCCTAGCAATGCCACGGAGAGCGTTAGCATGTCTAGGCGTATCTTCTACTTTGATAGGCGGCTTTTGATAACTCTAGCAACTGGCGATAGTAAGCCGTATTAATCATACAGTAACTATGAAGCTCCTCTGTAGTAAGAAAAACCGTCACCAGAACTTTTTCGGCTTCTAGTTTTTGCTAGGTGGGCTTCATCCTTTCTTCGGCACTTCTTACTTTTCATTTTTGATCCGGGAGTGTAATAGTGGATCTAATCGTATATGACAATGTACTTCAAAAAATCCCCTCCTTCTTGCCGAAATTGATTCGAATATCTCGCACAGATCTCCAACCTGACGCATTCTTAATCTTCGGTTAACCCATCGAAGACTGGCTTAAAGCCAAGATATTTACTAGTAATAGTATGAGCACTCCCAATACAGATATTCAATTCTGATGCATATATGACAATAGCGATAGTTATGCTTAAATCTCAACGAAATAGTGAACCCATTTATAATTTGTTTCTATTAAAATTATTTTAATTTGGGGGCCATTGTCGGTATTTATGTAATAGGTTTATACAAAAATCTAGTCGCTGTAGACTAAGGATCTGCTTTTATCAAGAGCTCGAGCTACTTTAATCTGCTTTAAATCTAATTAAGATTATTAAATCTGAATTACATGCAACTTCTCTGTATATAAAGATCTATTTAAAGGCGAGGCTAGAGAATTTTAAACGAAAAGTATTTTACCAAAAAACTTAGTTTTTTTTTCGACGAAAGACCGAATAAGAAAAGAAATTAGACATTAATAGAAGTACCGTTATCGATTTATTTAGCGCGTTATTTAATAGACATAAAAAGCATTCGGCTAACGTAGGTACATCGTACACCACAATATGCTAATTATGAGTTCAACACACCTTGTAGCTTAATAAAATTATATAGTCGTTTTCCGTACACACGTTTGTGCTACTAACTTCCTTTATTGGATGTTTGTGGAATTCTATATTGTCCCGCATGATAACAATTATAGTTGATGGAGACCGGTTCAAAATTAAGTTGATTAAGTTATTTATTGTGTTGGTTTACTTTTCTTAAGCTTAATGAGCACCTAATACGGTAATTGTTAATGTCCCGCATTGTTAATGCAACGATTTCCTGGTTATAACTTCCATACTTAAAAGACTGGGTAGAAGCTCCGCGGAATTATAAAGTGTCTTGCGTTGCATGCCACTCACGCCTTTACCCATTTACAGGATCAAATTTATCATGCTGTATCTTTTTGGATTCATACGAATAACCCGTGCGGTTAATAAATACTGCCGTCCGAAATATTGGATTTTTTTGTTATACTCCATTTGATTTGAATCCAAAATTGGTAGATGTGTCGTATATGCGACTAGTGAGCACTTAAGTAACGACAAATAACCCAGATTTTCTAGATTAGATTGTTTACTGCGTTGTTTACTACAATTCACATGTGAGCTTAGTATTTATTATAACGGAAATACTGGTGCCGCCAGCTGGAGTAGGATTAAGACGTACTCTGCAGAAAAAGCCGAAATCCATTAGGGCTACTAAGAAATTTTTCTTGTTTCTTTTTTAACTGCCAAAAAACTTTAAACATGTAACGCGTGATTTATAATAAGCTAATAACAATAACGATAATGGTAATAAATAACGAAAAAAAATAGTAATAAACGCAGCGGGGACACTTTTAGTCTCCAGGAAAACAAAGCGATGTTCCTGGATTCGAAAGAAGACACCACTGCTTAAACTAGGCCTATCTGCTAGTAACATGGTTCCATCTGGCAAGGTTTTGAAGTAACACTCAGTCTTTAAAATACCTTGAAATACAAAACAATAAGCAAAACAAAAGCTAAAAGGGCAAATTTAGTGAAATCAAAAACACTGATAAAAAAGCTAAACTCGTTAAATGTTTGTTACGGTAATTTGCAAAATACAGTAGATACCGCTTATATGAACTACGCATTTTTGAAGTTAATTGGTTTATTTTTAGTAGGGATCAATAGTTTTGAACAAAGAATTTTTGCTTGTGTACAAGAAATAGAAAAAGTAAGTTTTGAACAGTTACATTTGAGAGACTTGATATCGAAAGGCATCTAATCTGAGTTGGGCGAAGTTAATTGCGAACCTGATCCTGATTAGTAACTGTTTACAATTTGGTAAATGAGTTTAAATGTGGTCATATATCCATAAAAGACGAACATTGTTCCGGACGTCCAATATGACGACATGATTGACAAAATCCACGATATTGTTTGGATAATCGATAAATCAGAGTGCGCGAACTAGTTGGGGCCACAGGCCTGGGCTTTTGAAGGCGAAGTCGGTAAAATCGGGCGGCAAGAAGATGGCCTCGGTTCCTTGGGATGCACGCGCAATCCTTATTTGGAGAAAAGATAAGCAATAACTAGAAAATATTGTGCATGCCTGTTGGACCAATTGATCGAAGAAAACGAGAAGGGACATTATTATTTAAATAAGAAAAAGATCTTCTTCCATCAAGTCAAAGCAAGGATACACAGCTGCACAGTTTCGATGGCCAAAATTACGAAATTAAAGTTTTAAAAAATTAGTACAACATACACCGTATTCACCGGATTTTGCCACATTGTGACCTATTTTTGTTGGCAAATTAGATGGCTCAGCGGACAACGTTTCAAGTCGAATGAAGAAGTCATCGCCCAAACAAATGTCTATTTTAAGGACTTTCCGAAATATGATTTTTTTAGTGGGCTTAAAAGAAGCGGAGAACCGCTCGAAAAAGTGTACGAAGTTAAATAAAGGTGCCATTAGTGATCGTGGAGCAATTATTTGATTAAATCTCGAACTATTGCTTCGGGAATTCGTGGATTCCCATTGTCAACCGTATGACCAAAAGATGTAAAAAACAACTTATTCTAAAGTAAAACATTATTTATAAATTTGATATGATGCATTTTCAACTAATAAACGATATAAAATTTATTAGTTTTATTATATAATCGGCATGTGCGTTTCAAATATACCTACACGTGTAACGTAACATAACTAAATAATGACGTAAATAATCTTCCTGCGATTAGACAATCTTATACGCTTGGTAATGTACATTTAAGATTTAAAACACTCGAACATACATATTTCCTTTTTCTTTCTTTCTACTGAAGCATAAGACGAAGACGCGGTAAAAGGATTGTTCAAAAATAGTATTTAGAATTTTGCTCTAAACTGTGCTGATCTAGCATAACCGCAACAAATTCTGGATCTTTTAAATCATAAATATAGTTTATTGGTTTTAATAATAATAAATGCCTCGCTTAAAGAAATGAGTTTAACTTCATTAAATGCTCCTAATGCAACTTTTGAATTAAGTGTATGAAGTTATTGCATAAAAAAGTATTCTGCGAATCTTCCTTCATATACGTCAACTGCAAGTAACTGTGTTGTGATAGATGCGGTTAATAACTTGTCTTCAATCTTAGCAGGTGTGTAAAAACATAGATCCGTAGTCAGGCGATTTGCTAATAGAGATATACATTCCTTACGTTATGAATTACAATTAGTGTTTACTGTCTCGGATAAACTCCGTTGCTTTAATCAAGTTCTGTCCTTTGCTATCCGCGGGGGAAGATGGATTGATGCTACTGTATCATTTGTGGCATTGCGTTGTCTCAATTTGTAAAGAAGGTATAATTGTTTTGTTTACATGCAGTTTGAACGCAGGATACCGCCAGCAAGGTTACTTCGATTTTCGGCGCTAAACAACTTACAATTAGTAGATGTAATTGTTATACACAATACAAATCTTACTCAAAGCAAACCGGTCATTTATTTCGATGAAAATGCAAACGTGAAATATGTAATCATATATACATAAATTATCTATCTGCTTTATTTATTATTTATCGCTGCCAGTAATTGTTATCTTTCTTTTAGGATTTTCATATTTAACGTTTACGAAAAGATGTAAGAATTCAACATCTCTTTAAGTAAACCAAATTATGTCATGGAGTAGTGATGTAGTTGATCTGCGCATGCGTTTAGCAGAGTATTGCAGTAGTTGGAATAAGATCCCTTTCGTTAGCTTCCTTTCATACGTGCGGAGACATTCCATGAAGGCGCCTTTTCATCCAAAATTTTCACTGGTCACTAGAAACTTCGACCAGATAGCTGCTACCAATTCGCCGAGAACAAACACTTCAGTACTTTTATTCACCATCGAGAATGCAATTAATAGAAAACATCTTTCAGTTCTTCTTTTCAGAGTGAAAGGAAAAATTTAGTTTTAATTTTGATGCTAGAAAATGAATAATAGAATAAAAGAAAATGTTTGCAAACAAGGCAGATAAACAGGTTTTAACAATAAGAATATATGTAAAATATATAAAACATAGTATTCAACGCTACGTAAATACAATACAAGAACAATATAAACAAATTCGGACGCTCGTCCAATCTGGAAGCATTCGAGCGACTAGCGACCAGCAAATAACGAACGAATATTGGTAGCAACCGCTTCAGTAGCATCTATGTAGAAAAACAACCACGTTTGCAATTCATTGTACAGGTCTTGGCGAATTAGCAGTAGCGACTACCACTAACCGGTGCAATTGGAGGAAAACCTGCCTTTAATGGCAGCGAGCAATTAGGTTGTAACTTTTAAATGATACGGACGAGTCGTCATACGGTGGAGCCGCCGTCCAATAGATGCCTGCCGGCATGCTGCATCCAGGAATATAGTCGCTACAGCGGCTAAATGCAGGTTATCACACGCTGTAGACATCCAGCCGTCTTTGTGGTTTGGAATAATGTTTATATGCTGTCTGTGGTAATGTTTACGTCGTCTTATTATCTCAAATCTAAGAAATTTTCCAACATTTTATTTTATTAAATTAAGTTCGCAGTTCTGTCTACTTTCTCTGTCTTTTACTTTTAAAATTAGCAAGTGTTATAAATGTAACAAACATCCTTACATGATCTTTTTCATTAATGGAATGGACCTAACGAATGCGATTTCTCTGACAATAACCGTTAGTAGATTGTGCGAAAGAACAATTATCTCCGTGCGAAGGAACTTTCGTACGGCGGATCCACCTGAAAGGAGCGTTGGAGGATACTTTTTCCTTTTTTCGATGTTGTGTTAAGAATAGTGCTTTCGGAAATAAATTCTGTTTCCGCAAAATGAACTTCCCAAAGGAGAAAATATAGTCCGAAATGGGCGTATTTAATTACATTTAATTATATTTAATTTATGGGATTAATTATTATATATTTAATTCACGGATTAAATTAAAGGAAGAGAGCAGTAACAAAAATGGAGTAATTTATTCCTTGACGGTGTTGGTAAAAAGCGAAAGAACTTGGCACCTCCATATAAATACTTTCATAAGCGTCCGATTCTCGCGGGTATCCTTAATCAATTTCAAGTTTTTCTAATTTGATATTATGATCAGTTTGGTTTATGTTGCGCTACATTTGATCGGCAGATTGTAACTGCTGCGGACAAAATAGACAACAATTCTTAATTAGTAGAATGATATAATTCAAAAGGTATTCAAAACATTGATTTTAAGGAACAAGATATGAGCGTGCATTTCTCTTCTAAGCAGTTCGAAAAATATATCGGATGTGATAGAAATGTCGGAAATTTACAGAATTGCATGGGACGACTCCGACAAAAGCCGTATTAACGAAGAATTCAATTATCAAGTATACCACGGCTCCTAAACAAGACCGCCTATAATATCAAATTAGAAACCCCAAAATTGATTAAGAATGCAACTTCAACGAGAGTGTTAAGCACTTGCAAAACCATTTAGACGAAAAGAGTAAAGAACGTCGGAAATAGGCAAGCGGGGCCTTTCAGGCGGTCCATATCGTTGGATATATTGGAGTAAAGGAATACAGTATACACCATTGCTTTGAACTTAATCAAAGTATTTGTGGTGCGATGTGCCGATGTTTTAGTGTTTGATATGTACGGGTACAGCAATGTATTGCCATTGATTTGGCAGAAAATGAGAACGAACACTAAGAGTACTTCAGCATTGTATAATCACTTGAATCTTAGTTACTTACTTAATGAAAAGTATTAGTTTTTATCTTGGATTGAATTTCACATTGAGAACAGTTTTAGTCTCTAAAGTTAGCCATACATGTTATATAAACTATTGAAGAATATGAAGTTAAGAATAAGAAGTGTTGGGTACATGCATCAAAAGTTTCATTCGTTTTTTCTAGTCGGAAATGAAAAATTGGCAAATTTAAACATGAAGTAACACGTGGTCTCACAACTTAATTCCTTGCCAGTGAACTTTATCTGTACAGTCCTAAAATCATACAATCTTGTGTTTACGTCTTCTACACTTGAAGTTTTCGAACATTTAGAGACAGGTTTAGGACGTTTGGCCGTCCCCGTAGGGATAATTCGGCATCGACTCGATTCCTCATTGCCCCAAAGCGTCCTCGCCATGCAAAATTTCGGTTTGTTATTACAGTAACATTTATTACAACTTAAATGTAAATTATAATGAATAAATTACTCTTTATTTCGCACGTCTGAAATAATTAGCAATCAATCCTAATAAACGTTAACGAGTAATTTATGTTGGGGAGACTAAAAATAATTTTGTAAGCTAAAGCGTATACTGTATTTTCTTTATATGGGTAATTATTGCACATTTCGCTTAATAACTCGGTTTTATATGAATAATATTTCTAAATTCGCTACTCTGTCAACAGGGCGATAGCCACACAATAATAAAATCTAGATTTTCTTGAAGTTTAAAGAAGAAACATATACTTCTTAACCGGAGAAAAGAACACCAAAAAATATTTCTTTTGATTTGACCTTTAGTATAAAGTTTAAACGCCTGGTTGCATAACAATAAGGAGATGACAGTTGATACATAAAGCATACAGTACAATTATGCACATTAAGAAAAGGATACATTTTTTCCAAAGCATCATACAAAATGGTTGCAAAACAAAAGGTTATAATCATTACTAATAATGCTAATATTAGTTACATGTGCGATTTAATTTAATACGAATCAGAGACTAAATGTTTCTTAAGGTTTGGTTCAATATTTACAATACCGGGATGTGATATTGAATTGAATTTGAATGTGTTACCTGCAGCTATAGCATAATCAGTTAAGCTAGGGGAAGTTCGTAACAGCGTCATTTTGCGCTGTAGAGCGTTCCACCCTGTCTTCGAAGTATTGGATTTTATGAGTAGGGATGACAAAAGCGAGTGAAATCATTCCTTTTTTGCAGCGACTAGACGGACTCGTGTCTATTCGTCTCATAAGAAGGGTTCGTAATGCTTGCGAGTCTGTCTAGTCGCTGCAAAACAGGTATGATATCACTCGCTTTTGTCCTCACTACTTCTGAAGTATATCCTTCTTTCGCTAGTTTACAACAATTTTTAAAAGATTCTCCTTGTTTGGAACGGGTTCTGTTGCCAGGCTTTTTGGATGATTTTTCCTACGGAGATCTGTGGTGAAAAGTTTCCTGAATTAACACGAGGGAAACCGAAAGAAGGTATTTTTGTTGGACCTCAGATACGGGAAGTAGTAAATGATGAAATCTTTGAAACCAAATTAACAGCGAAGGAAAAAACAGCTTGGCTCTCAATGATACAAGTTTTCACGAATTTCTTGGGAAACAAAAAAGCTGACAACTATAAAACTTTAGTAACGGATATGTTACAACCATTTCACGCTGCTGGCTCTAAAATGTCCCTTAAAGTGCACATCCTACATCCTCACGGATGAACACGGTGGGTATTTCCACCAAGACGTCATGGAAATGGCAAAACGGTATCAGGGCAAATGGAATCCTGTTATGTTAGCAGATTACTGTTGTATGTTAAGAACAGATACTGTAAATATTGCTTATAAGAGACGGAGCAGTATTACTTCACATTTCTAATTATAATAATTTGAAATATACATTAAATTATGATCTAATGTAAAAAACCTTTTCATTGAAATATAAAAAGAAATCGAGCTAACTTGACCTTCTACCTTTTATTCAAATAAACGTTTATATGTTTCCTATTGAAATTAGTATAAATTATTCTACGACAAAGTCAAAAGTTGAAATTTGTCGGCCAGTGTTATTTCAGATATTTAAAACAAACGCGTATTTATAAACCAAGATATTTTTATACGTTCACAAAAAGTTTGCCTCGTGTATGTGAACTATAAAAACACTAACAAAATCATGGAACATAGCTTTTTTACTTTTTTTTTTCTAAAAGAACACATTTAGAAAAATGCATATGTGTAAGGTTTGTTCAGTTGTTTATTGAGTGTCTCCCTATACGGACAAACTTTAAAGCGCGAAGTCAGAGTTCTGTACCAACGCTTTTAAAACTAAAATGAGCAATTTAACTTCAGAACAAGTGGCTGCTATAGTTGCTTTAATCGAAGATGGACGATCTCAAGCATACGTTGCTAATTTGATGAACATCAATCAGTCAAGTGTTTCCAGAGCCGTAGCCAGATATAGGGAAACAGGCAATTACAGTAGAAGACCTGTACCAGGTCGTCCAAGATGTTCTACTCGTCAAGATGACCGCTATTTACTACTACAAGCATTACGTCGAAGACATGTAACTGCGAGACAATTGCAGAACGACTTGGCTAGAGTCAGAAATACTCATGTGAGTACTCAAACTATTCGGAATAGGTTACGACAGAGTGGATTAAGGGCTAGAGTAGCTGTAACAGCCCCTCGTCTCACTAGGAACCACCGAATGACTCGCTTAAGGTTTGCCAGATAACATGTAAATTGGAGCATTAATGACTGGGCCAATATACTCTTCACAAATGAGTCAAGATTTGGTCTTTACACCTCAGATAGGCGTATCTCAGTGTACAGACGAGACGGTGAGCGCTATTCGCAGTGTAATATCAGACCTAGACCTAATTTCGCTGATGGCTCTGTTATGGTTTGGGGAGGCATCTGTTTAACAGGTCGTACAGAGTTAGTACTAGTAGACAGAAGTACACTGACTGCCCACAGGTATATAACGGACATTTTAGAAGAACATGTAGTACCATATGCGCGAATTATAGGAAACGAATTCATGTTAATGCACGACCGCATGTTGCGATAATCGTCCACGAACACCTTAACGATATTGGTATTCCAGTTTTAAATTGGCCTGCGGTAAGTTCGGACATGAACCCTATCGAGCACGTGTGGGACCTCCTTCACAGACGGATACGAACCCAAAATGTTGCCCCAGCGGACCTGCATGGACTAGAAAATGCTCTCCGTGACGAGTGGGAGAATTTGGATCAGGCTTATATACGGAGGTTAATCGAATCTCTGCCAAACCGTATGCGAGCGGTCACAAGAGCCAGAGGTGGCAATACTCAGTATTAAAAGCTACCGTTATGACATTTTTCTTTCCAAAATTATAATTTCTTGTTTTAATAAAGATCTTAAGTATGAGTTCTTGTTTTTATTTGGCCTGTATTTTATTTAAACAATCATAGAAATTATATCTTAGAGCGCATTAAAGTATATTTACAACTTTATGCTACAAACAAAGATTATGCGGTACTTTTAAGATTCAAAACTAAATTATGCGATACTTTTTTGGCGGAGTGTATATGTGAAAAAGTCGAATTGAGGGACGAAAGTTATGGCAATTATATTACAAAGTGTCCCTACCGGTATTTCATTAATGAATGCACTCGATTCAACAATGTTTCTGGTTTTCTGAGAATTCAAGTTAATATGTAGGAAATAAAATTTATTTCTGTACTCAATCGTAAGAACTCAAAGAAAATCCTTTCGTTACAACGTACAAGTATAACAGCAAGTATAGTGTATATAATACACTCTTGAATACTGAAACTACATGAAGTCGTCGACAATTTTCTTCCTTTATTTTTATCTTCTAATAAAACTAAGGTAGACAGTGTATCGGTTTCTAATTTCTTTACAATTTAACGAAACAATGTGTATATTTATAACCCGATTACACATATGCATGCGTTACATATCAAGACATACACTAGCTAGTAAAAGTTCAATCAGTTTCTTGGAATAGATGTGTTCGTTCCTTATCTGTTCACATACTGCATTTCAGTACTCGTTCATTCGACCATCCATCATAAACAGAACGATTTAATTAAAAGCATACGTTATTCAGAATTAGACCGACAGTAAATACAAACAGAAGACAGAGCGAACGAACTCAGGAGCCAGGAGCTCGCTGATATGACTTCATCCATCCCACGGTTCACCGATTCCGACAATTAGAGCCATTGTGTTGATCCGCTCTCGGAAATGTCATCGCTTCTATCTGCCAGGGATCGCGTATCCAATTAATAATAGAATAATTACGCTGCCGCACATACCAATACTATTAATTAATAAATTTATTGCTAGAAATCGCCGAACCGTACTTCCCGAACTAGTTTCTAACGCGAACTTCTCGCAATTTCTGTTGCAGAATAAATGAGATTACACCAATAAATAATTTGTCACGTCGGTAATTCGATATTGTCATATAACGCTGTTGCCTAATATTTATTACCGCAACATTAAAACGCATTGTAACAGTCTATAATTTCGCGGAGGCTTTTTCTTTATGTAATGTGCGTAATTTTCTTTCATTACCAATTTTACTTTTATTGCAAATGTTTAATTATTCCAGATGTTTGTTAGTACTTTTCCGTAATTTATAATTACGTAATAACAAGTTCTTGCGTACTTTTCTATTACGTAAAATAACGCGTAAAAATAAACATACTCGACGGATGTTCATGTAATGAATAATTATCAAAATACTTCTAAACTCGAAAACAACCATAAATTAATAATCTTCAGCAAAACATAAACAATCTCATCAGGGACTCTGATACCTGCATAAATCATAGTCAAAGTCGTAGTTTCACGAGAACAACGAGAATTATTTGTTCTTCTCAATAAGATGTTACAGAAAAGAATTACGAACAACAAAATCAAATAACTATTCAAGAGTACATTGTTGTTGCAGGCAAAAGGCCATGAAAGATATCCGTGTCACTTTGTAAATACTTTTCAATAATACGGCAACAAATATTATAGAATTACAAATAAAGCAAGCACGAAGACGTTAACGAATGCAGATGCGCCATTGGCGAAACATTCATGAAAAAGGAAACTGGCATTCAAACAACGCTACGATAGAAAAAAGTTTTATTGTATCTAACTTTGTTTAATTGTAACCAGAAAACAAATGAAAGTCGGACAAGAACATATGAGTACTCAGTGACAAGATTATATTAATAAGGCTTTAACTCTCACATTTCCAACCTACAGAATAAGACCATTATTAAATAGTCTCAAGCTTCTTGTAGAAGCTTAAGTTTTGAATCTCAGATGACTTCTTAGTCAATTACAAAATGATAAGACTCAAGATCATTTATGTGTTACTGGTGTGGTAGCTAAAAACAACGCAAAAGACTGTTCAATTGAGGCTTAGACAAATTTAGAGGATCGTATGCCTTAGCATTATAGATGTGAAGCTTACCTATAGCAATTGCTAGAACTGATGCCACTATACATTTACAGACATTGCGACGTGTCATATGCGTTACTTGTAAATGCCGTTGTCGCTTCAAATTAACCTATTCCGAGTATAGATCTTTGCTTTAAACTATGGCTTACTTGTTCTATGGGCGACCTTAGTCACTACGGAATGGAAGATCAGGCTAATATAACTTGATCAAAGGATTAGCGAATATGTCTTTTGTCACGATGGAATCCTATTGTCGAAACAATATCCACTTATTTACAAAATTACAAAATAGAAGGAAAATTGAAGAAGTCTAATATTAGAATGCCAGGAAAAAGACAGGCGAACATATATGCATCAACTTCGGCAAGGGCAGCAAAAGAGGATCTCAGATACTAACAAGAAACGTAGTCCAAAAATAAACTAGGAAAATCCATCAGAAAGTACCTTATAAATACCTTTTGTATTCAAGAATGAAAATGCTAGACTGTAAGGTTAATCAAAGTTTAAACTGGATATACTAGAAATATTAAAAATGTATGCAGCTATAATGCTTTACTTGGCAAAATTTAACGTACTGCACGGCAAGTTGGCTTTACAGCTAATAAACGGTGGATGAATTTCTGCTAATTTAGATAACAACAGAAATTTCACTTGGATTTATAGGTTTGTCTAAAGCGTTTGAGTTAATCAACCACAAGAAAAATAAACGGAATTGCATTAAAATGCTTTGATCCTATTATATCTTGCCGAATTTGTCAATCAGCGTGTAAAAATGTCAGTGTCGGCGAATTCCAAGGCTTGATTTTAGGACCTACCTTATCCTCACTGACTGATCAGTGATCACTATTGCCTGAAAGTTTAACATTAGCAAATTAAGTAATCCTTTATACGAGCGACATAAACATAGTTCACACTTCATCTAATCTGAAGATACTTTCAGCGGAAATATCAACTGTAGTTACTAATCAATTGATCGTTAACGAGCAAAAAAAATGCGTTTATTTAAATACCTAAATTTGAACAACAAGAGCTATTCTCTTGAAACATCAGCAAAGGCTTTAGGTATAGGCTCCACATATCAATAATCTGTGCGGTTTCTTGCCAATGACACGTTAAGATAATTTTACGATTAACGTCAACTAGCATAGCCTCAAGCATAAAGATTCACGTTGAAACATTTGTAAGAATTATCATTTGCTCATGTTCGTGATAATTTTCATGAAATGTAAGTAATAATAATCTAAATGCTAACTTACTTAATAATATATAGTAATAATAATAATAAATGCAATACGAACTATCTCTTATCACATCGATCTTTTCTTTTTTAATAAATATTCACCTATCATCATATTAAATCGTTTTAGGGCGCAGTGACTTTGCAAGGATCAACGCCCATAACAATAATGAAATAATGATCTGAGATATCTGGACTTTGAGAAAAAAAATTCGTAAATAATTAGCAATATGGATCAACTAAGTGGATCAGCATTAGCTGGAATTCCACAATTAATGTACTGCATTTTCCTTTTTGATATATAATTATGCATGCATCAATAAAGTTTTGCATCAAATCAAAGTTTATATTATTATTTATTACTATGCCTTTAGCGCTTTTTGAGTGCGTTGTTCTTAAAATTACTACAGGTATTAGAACAGTGATAAATCCTTGTTGGCCTATATGTGGTTTATGCAACGCACTTTTCATAGCTATTCACGGCGCATAACATAATATTAATTTACACTTTATAAATTATTGGTTGAGTAAATAAATGTTTATTATGTGTAATACGTATGTACATGAGTAATTATCCGCTACGTCAATTATACGTGGAACTTGAAAATCAGCGCATTATGTAAATGTATGTTTGTGTATATGAGTTTTAGTTTATTATTGACGTTAGAATTTATAAAAACTTAAATTGCATTTCATATTGGTTAATTAAAAAAAATAGTTATACGACCTTTTATATTTTACTTTAGTTCTTCAGTCCGCCAAAGACTGAAAAATCTTGAAAAGTTACAGACTTGCAATATATTAAACAATTTTACTTTGCTTCCGTTCATTTAGCACTTTAGCATTCCCGACTCCTTCCACTAATTACGCTGGACAATAAAACAGTGTTTGTTAAACGAGAATGAGGAACAGGTTCTTGCAATGTTTTCTACTGATCTTCTCGATATTTTCTATCGAGCCGCAGTTTTGTAGTAAATGGAAAAAACAAAAGCTATATAAAACAAAATATATAGCTTTTGCAACATATAAAACAAAAACTAAATATAGTTGCTTTAAGTAACAAAGTAAGGGGGGCGATTCATATTTTGTGAACCACCTATGCGTATGATTTTTGTAACGAATGCTGTGGCTAGTGACATCTTCGAATTTTCTTATTGGGTGAGGTCGATAGACTCCCACCATGATCTCATAACATTTTACATTTCCTTAATCACTGGTTAATCAACTTGAAGAAGTGCTTCAGGTCGTTATTGTTTTGAAATTTAACTCCTAAGAGTACCATATCTCTTTGGTGGATGGCGACTTACGCCCCCAGAGCGTATTTTTTATTCAGTCAGATCCTAAAACTTGTTCTTTTCTGCATATCAGATGTCTAATGTAGGCGATTTCTCACATTTCGTTAGCATGATCGAAAAGTAGATCATTCATCAAAAGTAGATTCGATAGTAAGGATATCTTCGTAAGATGTCTACAATGCAACTTTTTAGAACACGTCTTTCCCGAAATTCTCTAGCACTAGCCTAATTTTCCATTTTTTTCTTTAATGTTTTCGATCTTTTTGTGGCGATAAAAAGAAATTAACTAACAATTGTTGATTTGCGTATTTTTCAGTTACTACAATTTCAAGCTTGTGTTGCTATAGACTTCCGCGGTCGTTATTTTCTTTTAATGAATTAGGATGTCCGAATTGAAACCGCGTCGTAGTTGCACGAGAATGTCGACGTTTCGCTCTCAATTGTATGTAGCCTCTTCTGGGCTGCTGCAGGCTGCTTCGTACAGCAGCGACGCAATTTTTTTAAAACATTCTGTTGCTGTAGCTAAAATATTGCAAAAAAGCGAAGCCGACCTGCATCTGTTTGGGGTATAGAAAATAAACGTAAATCAAAAGAATTTCTTTTAAAAATATTTCACAAGGAACTGTTTTTGCTCTAAAGTTAGAGACAAAGCATACGTGATACATATGCAAATAGAAATTTCACTTAAGAAAAGTTGTCTAGTTCGAAAATAACGTACAATAATAAACTTAATAATAAATAATAAAGCAATACTACAATAATAACATGGAGAGAATGTATGTCTGTGGCCCCGCCACTCTTGTATTTTAAAAGATAAAAAGAAAACTTTGAGCTTTGTTATTAAGGTGATGTAGCGCTTTCTTCTTGGCGCGGCTGAAGACTCGTCAGTACCGCCACCTCGGCGTTTCAAAGTTGCGTATACTCTCATCCTATGCTGTTTTGCGCCGCAAATAGAATATTTTGCTTTTTAATATTGTCGTGAATGAATGAGTTTTGAAGTTTAGAATATGCTGTCATTTCGTGCCTCGACCGAACTGGTCGCATGCCGAGTAGCACAAAACCAACACAAAATGATAACGTATACGAAATTTCTAGTGCTTTACTGAAACGATTTAACCGTAATTCTTTCAATACAGAATAATTTTATATCCTACATACAAATTTCTGACCAAATAAATACAATATCCAGGATATCAATTCCCTATGCAGTTATTCATGTCAACTGGTTGTAATGTACGAGGCGATAGCATGCACTAACATGGTTTAACCTTATCACTCACATTAAATATGTGACCTTCTAGCTTTCTGTGATCTATTTTTTACCACATTTATCACTATACATACTCTGCTGAGTAGTTCATTATGATTAGGTTGTTTATAAAGGATCGTTATTGTGCCACCGTGCGTGTATCCTTTCATTTCATATATTATTGTCAGTTAGTTATTAATTGCATTGAATACTCATTATCTCTTGACATTTAATGACTACATAGCGATTTATCAAGAAGTGTGTAAACTATGATTTATAAACGGAGGGAATAGCAAAATTGCTCAGTTAATAAATGTGAGAAACTGCGTGTACTGCTAACAGTCAGTAGAATCATAAATTAAGTAATTAATATATAGTAAGGGCGTAAGGAAGTCTATTTACAAAAACTGTATTATATACAGTTTGTTATTGTGCAATTTTATTGTAAATTTGCTGAAAAAAATTGAAAATCGTTAACACTGCACTTTATGGAGAAATAACATTTCGATATCACTAAAAGGCCTATATTCACACTTCAAACAAATATTAATATAAACGTTATGTATGAACTTATGGCACAAAGTAAAGAATTAAATGAATAATGTAGTTAGTAATTATCACTGCAAAAATCTGGTAAAAGGACTACCCCTTGTGTCCTCTAAGATCTGTTTTCTTACGTTCTGTTTTAAATTACTTTGAACTAATTTGTAAGAATTCATCAATATCGTGAATACGAGGGTCGTTCAATAAGTCCTTAGAGAAATATAGAAAAATGCAAAGTTTTCTGCAGATTTTTAAGTATTTTTTTAACATAATCTTCACTTAGCTTTTCATCTGTGCGGGCGATCCTATTCATCGTAAACCGTTGTCCGATCCAAATCCGATGAACATAGTGTTGTAGTTATTTAAACTTCGATTCCATAATTTTGGCCATCGAACCTGCGCAGGTGTGCACTACTGTATTGTCTTTATAGAAAATAAGTTTTTCCTTTTTTCAGATTTAATCTGTTCAACAATGACGCGTAATACTTTCCAGTAATTGTTTGTCCTCTTTCCAAGTAGTCGGTGTACGTAATTCCACGCGCATCCCAAAAAGTCGAAGCTTTGTCGGCTTATTTCATTGCTTTTGCCCCATTTGCTTTCAAAAACCCACTGTTCTGACTGTTCCTTCCACTTCGAAGTATGATGGTGTATTTGCGTTTCGTCCATAGTTATGCATGGAAGCGAAAACTCGTCAGGATTGCGAATGAAAAACGTCAAAACAACCATATGATTGCACTAACAGCAAGCGCGGCACCCGTCTTCAAAATATCTTCTTCGTATCCACCTTTTCGTTCAAAATTGATAACAGTGTAGCTTGCGGTAGGCCTGTCTTCGTATACTTTGACTCGTCGATCATTCAAATCTTTATTTCTGAGCCAGTCACATCTTTTATGGACGTACAACCATATTTAAACTTATTTCCCTAATTGTAAGCAATTGCTAACGCTTGCCGTAAACTTCATTCAACTCAGCTTTGATCTCTTTTGATTCTTCTAAATGTAATTGCTCGAAACTCGCTTTCTGCCATAACAAAAATTGTTTGCCTAATTCGACAAAAAAAAAAACGAAACCGCGTGACGGATGTAACTGAGACTTTGACAGCTGTCTAATGACTATTACTCTTTGCCAGAAACAAATCATTTTCGGTACTGCGAGAGCCATCTCTTACGTTTTCTAAAGAATTTTTGAATCACCCTCGTATAGCATGATATGTAGCCAAGGCAGCTTCAACGTGTACTTACAAACATTTTGCCGGTAACAATTCTAGGTATCCTGGATTACAGAATTAATTGGTCCCAAAAGCATTTCGAAATTCAAAAATACGTAACTGGAATCGAATTTTTCTACAAGAAATAAGGCACCCAAATAATCCGTTCTCATAACTAAAGAGTCCAAACGATGTGCCCGAGCATTGGCGTTGCGTGGAGAGTTTACCAGAATAACAGTGCGCTTATTTAAAAATAAATATATTGAATCACTTTACAAAACGTTAAGAAAAAACATAAATAACTTACCTAACATGTTTACATTGTTGCAGAAATATCCGGATGTGCGCGATGAAGTAATTGCACCATCATATATGTTTCTGTATTAGTCTCGGAAAGGTTCGTACGTAGCGACGTAAATAAATGCTTATATGCTGAAAAGGATTGTTCGACGTTGAGAGACGTTATATTTGCATAGTTAAAGTGCTCTTTGTATCTGTACAACGTATCTTCAGTATTGGTAAAAAGTTGCCGTAATTTTGTAAAATCTACAATTTTATCTAATACACTATTAAATTTTTCACGAACACAAACACTTTTTTCATCATCAAGGATATGCAGCGCTAATTCTACGTGGTCAATAATTGTTAATGAGTCCGATAAGGACAGCGCACTGTTCTGTAACTTTTTTATTGCATCCACTATTGGAACGTAACTGTCGTAAATAATTTTTAAATTTGCTGCAACTTGAGGATTTTTAAATTGAACCTGACTGAGCCTTATTGCAGCCGCTTCTTTGCCGTCTAGTTGTAAAACTACTGATTTAATTTTTTCAAAATGTTTATAATAATAGAATACTGCTTCTAACCACGTACCCCATCGTATAAGAATTGGTTGCGGCGGCTCGAGTATGTCAGGACACTGCGAATGAAATAGGCGAATACGTTTCGGAGATCTAAGAAAAACCGCTTTCGTTTGTCCTATTAGTTCATCCACATCAGGATAACTTGTACGTATAATGTTTGTTACAAGGTGTAAAGCGTGAAGCAAACATGAGACGTGCAGCAGGTTTGGTTGAATCGTTTTGAGTAATTTTGCTGTGGAACACATAACCGCGGCAGCATCGGTAACTAACATTAACAGTTGCTCCGGTAAAATTTCAAATTTGTGTAGTGTTTCTATTAATACACTACGTATCGCCGTGGCAGTACAATCTTGCATTCGTTTACAGGCTAGTAAATAAGGGTCAGAAGATCCTCGTGGGGTCAGCGTCCTTACGACAATGGATAGGATGGACTGTTTTTTAATATCTGTAGTTTCGTCCATTGTCAACCAAAGGTATTTATTTTTCACCGTTTTTTTCGTAAAATTTACAATTCTTTCACGCACTGATGGTACGTAATTGTGTAGCGTATTTTTAGATGGTAATTTCCACGTAGGATTGTATTTATTCCAAAACTGGCGAAACATTGGGTGTTGGACTTTATGTATTGCTATATTGGTCGCAATTAGCATCATTATTAAATCAACCACAAATTCATTATATGATTTGCGTCTAATCTTTTTCAATTTATGTTTGTCACTATTTATATGTCTTTGACACTGACTCGCTTTCCAAGATAATAAAGTTGTTTCACAAACTAAACATTTCACTGCCTTACCGTCATATATTAAATCGGGAAACCGATGTATAAATTTATTTACTACGGTAGCAGACAACCGATTTGATGCATTATTTTTACGACCTCGCAACATTTTCAACGTATACTTTAACACGTTAGAACGGCAACTAAATGCATCGTTTATTTTTACTACTTATGCGAGAGCGGAGTTTACCCCACTCTGCTCTCGCATCGACGCTACTGGTCGGGCACATCGTTTGGACTCTTTACTCATAACCAAAAGAATAATTGGGCATTTTAAACTTTAAAATAATGTTAAATGGAGAAATCGGTAAAAAGTTCTGATTGAAATTAAAAGTAAATAACTTCATTTACGTATACGGTGCCTTTATTGATTGGTTTGGTGTAGTACCTTTATTGATTGTTTTTAGTGTATGGAAGACGACGAGGGTGAAATGGCTTTTTCATTTAAATTAAATATTAGCAATGCGACAAATACTGTTTGACTGTTGAATTGTGGAATTGTAGAACTATTTTTACAGCAATATGAAAAGATTTTCCAATAAGGTAAGAATAATATTAACTATGAATTCAAAACAAAGTAGTAGAATAGTAGGATACTATCCATCCAAACAATCACATACCGTTGTATACTTTCTTCAAGCATCTACACAACTGGTTACTCCTCCCAAATGGTTCATTTTGGTCTTTCCAATGCATCATTCGCGAGCATATTAACACTTTCGTGTCTGCATATGTGGCCGCGCTGATTGTTTCTTTCTCCCTAAAGAATTTGATCTGGTTCTGTGAAACTGATAATATAGTAAACAGATAATAAACGGATAAACACAGGCGAAGAGCAGGAACAGATATGGAGCCAGTACGGGTCTTTATAGAATTCCAAGTTTTCTCTGCGTCCGATTTAAACCATTTTCTTTACCATTATTGCTACTTCTATTCGCTAAATAAGAGTTCAGCAATTTATTGATCGCTCCTCTGAGGTCAAGTCTTCCCGATTAAGTTAATCAGATTATATGAGACGCATTCGAGAAGTCTCAAAATATTCCCGCGACTTTTCATTGCTCTTCTAGACTTTTTCTTAGTTCACGAAATTTAATTTACGTACTTTGTTGAGAAATTATTTGCCGATCAAGCTCTCGGCGAAACTAACATGTTGCTTTCATTCTTCAAGTACGGATTAATGTATATATATATAATTTTAGATGTATTCGTCGGATAATTGATTGAATATATATTTATTGCTTCTATATTACCATACGAGTGTAGCCTTTTTGTAATATAGGACAATGTGCGGACCCGATAGTGTTTTATTAATTTCCATGCATCGATTTATTCGGGAAGACGAATGTGTTCCATTGGTAGCCGTGAATTAGGAAACAAATAGAGGACCATCGAAGGTAATTCCCTTAACCTAGTAGATAATCGGCTAACTCTAGATTAAATCGTTTTTACGGCCACTAAAGCGCCAACCTTAAAGCAAAGTTTACCACCCTCTTATTTTTCACATCGCCATAAAAGAGGTTGCGATAACAAACTATTTTGAAGATAAGCGTGATTGCACTTTTTACGTTTATTTCTTCAGATTTGCCCCATATTTTTTCTCATGGTACTTTCTATTTTAAATCGAATTATATATAATTATGTATGTATAACGGGTGACAATCTTCGATTCTTCTTATTATATAAACATATATTAAAAAAAATTAAACAGAAGCAGGATACATGTAATTCTAATTATAATGTATTGCATTGTACTTCTAATCAGAGTGATCAGGTTTGAATTTCCAAAGTTGCTAAATTTATTGTATTTGTTGTGAACCCGAACAGAAAATAAACTTGTGACAAATATTAAATTCGATACTTATAAAAAGAAAAACGAGAAATTGTGTTTTTTTCTTTTTCTTTCTCTATCACCTTTATTTAGTCTTGATGAGAAAAACTAAAAAGAAATTCTCGAAACTGCCCTCGATCTTCTTCCTAATTGTGAAATCTAAATTTTTAGATGATGCTTCGATTCCCTTTGATCATCCTGCCAGGAAATCCTTCTAATTGACGAAAAATACATTTTAAGATCTTAAAGTGAAACTCCAAACTGTTAAGAATTTCAATTCACCTTCATCAACAATAGAATGTTGTTTACCCTCCTTTCTATGGGCCCAATAATGCTTCATTTTTGCATTAAAGATTCCAGAATTGATAATTTTGATTTTGTTTAACGAATATTCGTCTTCTTCTAATCTTCGCATTAGCTAATCGCAGTACACCAGTCGGTCTTAGTTTATCATTAGAGAGGACAAAGGTGAATAAAATGATACCTGTTTTGCAGTTTTTTCGTGTTTTGTCGACTCTCGGAAAACCAGTAGGTAGCTCGAACTCTTTCTTATGAAACGAATAGACACGAGTCTGTTAAGTCGCTGCAAAAAAGATATGATTTCACTCGCTTTTGTCCTCTCGATTTATGGCTAACACGAATGGTTGTTTGATCTAGACTTGTTCTGACGTAACGTGTTCTCCATACTTGAGTCTGGTACATATTTAATTCTGACGCCACTATTCGATACATTTTTATTTATTTATAACATGCAAAATGTATTTTGTACTGGTTATTCTTGCATTTCGGTTCGGTGAATAATAAATGCTTAACGCGTCGCGTTTCTCTTCAACATTCTTTTTTTAACCAGTAAACGATAATTCGATCAACAGTTCTAAATATTATATATTTAAAGGATATATATTTAATTAATATATATCCTTTTTTTTTTAATTGTTGACTTAATTTGGTTACCTTATTAAGTCTTAGACTGACAATATACATATTTGTTAAATACGAAAGTGATCGGCTTCGTATCTAAATAAAAAAAATTAGGAAGAAATCTTGAACTTTTTTCAACTTTTTTCAATTAGCTAATATCTCACAACTATGGATTATCTAAAATTTTATATAGCCGATGACTTTTTTCTTTTTCTTGTCACTCAAATGCGATAACTCTTGGTTAAGCTGTCTCTTGTACGGGGAAGCTGTACTATTCACACGGCAAAAGTTTCCCCATCCAATAACTAAACGAATGATCAATATTACAAGATGAAGAAGGCCAACAATTCATTAAAAATCGATGTCGACATTTGAAAATAGTTTTAATCGTAACATCTCTGTTTTTATTTGTTAAATGAAATGCAGCATGAACTCAATAGTTGAGTTCGCATGACCGCTACTCGATTCGATTTTTGTCATGTAAAGTCGCATACGAAAAGTATTAATTCACATGGATGAAATGTTAATATTATTGTGGTCGTGTACGATCTTTTTATCACTTACAGAACGTGGAGTTGCAGACAGAATGTACTCAACAAAATAAAAGCAAGAGTTCTCATAATATTGGTTTCGCCGCCTATGCAAGAGACGTTATAGAAAATATTGGGTTATTCCATGTTGTAGACGGGAACACTAAGAAAACGAAGATTTATCAAATTTGTTCCTAGGCTAAAGAAGCAATGAACAGAAATTTTATATTTTCGTCGACGTTTCTGATGAATTTCTCTCTTCTAGACCTCGCATCTGCTGCTTTCACCATCAAATACACAACCAACGTCACTCTGATCATTCGTGCTACGGAAATATTAACTGAAGTTTAGTAAAAGGCAAAACAATTGCTTCTCGCCAGTAAAAAAACTTATTGATGAATGTTATTAAAATGTTTATGTAAAAAACTTCGCGGATGAAGTTTTTAATAAAGCGCGTAGAATTATTAAGCGTAAGCGTTACATTCAACAAATACAACAAACGCATCGTAATTTGCATACAGCAAACCTGTGATTATCCGCACTAAAAAAGGAATACGTTATTTTTATAGAATATCCCTAAAGAATTCAAACTTTGGAAAAATATGATTTTGGAAATAACATAAATTAAGCTTGGTAACTATTTCGATGCTCACTTTACAGAATAATTTGATATTCAAATTTTTTCAGCCGCTTAAGCGTCCGAAAAATATCTAATTATTCTATTATCTAAAAAATAAGGTAAATAAGCATATTTTTATATAAAAAAAATGTGTATACTTTCATATTTAAAAACTTTTCATTGAATTGCTCATTTTTATTGAGCGTTGAATTACATACAAAATGGCAAAACAAATGCCAAAGTGCCTGTACTTCTTTCGTTAGAGTAATCACGTATTTAATTATGTATTAATTTCATTAACTATAACACGAAAACCAGAACAAAGGAAATGCATATACGCGGCAACATACACCACCTCATTGCTTTTGATCTTTGGATCATATATAATGAATTCTTCCTGCTTTGATTTCGTCGTTATGTATTTCTTTTGTGAGGAAAGAGGCAAATCACGGATGTATTCTATAGTTGAATGCTTTCAATTCGCTAGTTCAGAAGCCAAATAAAAAATGAAATAGGTATCAATAACTTTGTGGATGCAGACGCTAAAGAAAAAACATGAAAGCGTTTCGTTTTATACACAACCATTTCAGACATCGTACTCTACCCGGTACGTCAATGTTTCTGTCACCGTATCTTGTTTAGTAGTGTTTTGTTACAAGAAATGTACCGCACTCGCGGTTATACAGTTTCGTTTCTTTTGCTAACTTTGATGCGATTGCATCTAAAGGAAATCTTGGTATTGTATAAGAGTACAGCGCAGAAGATTTATTGTATTGTCTACTCCTAAATTGTGGTGGGAATATATTTTTTCTATTCTCGCTGTATTAGTCTACTTTTAGGATAACGTACGCGTTCTATATCGGGAACAGGTACATACATCTCAACTGTCACAATCAGTTTCGCAAACCTGTTTTAAATATCGGAAGCAGCATCGTTAAAATCTTTGAAATTCTGTCCAGAAATTAAAAAGAAAATGGCTTTTAACTTTTAACCAAAGTTTATTGAGAAAGCTACTAATCTCACTTGTTATTTTCTTTATCATTTACGTATCTAAAATGGCTTCCTTATTCCGTTTCGATAATTCGAGGTGAATTGGATCGAAGTCATCCCGAACTGTCGGAAACTCGGAGTATAAGGAAGGTATCGGTGATATTGTTAGGTAAATGCATTAAAAGGCTGCGATTATGTTTTTTTGCTATTTGTAATTGAAGGAAATTTCGATTATTATGTTCGTTTTTTCATTAATCGAAGAGAAATTGGGTATCCCGGCATGTTAATATTTTCTAACATTATGTCAAAAACAAGTATACATCGCCTCGCATCTGTTTTTCCATTCGCGTCATCATTTAACTGTTTAAATTAAAAAGTTTCAGCACAAATAAACACGGATCTAAATTTACCAGTGCGGCATCGGAAATTTATGTAAATGATTTAGATGTAGTTCTCTCGCTATACGGGATAGCCTATTTAATTTTCAAAATTGCTTCAATTATACGTAGCGTAATTAAAATTAAACATATATGTAAGTAAACAATCCAGGACGATTAGCTGTTAAAAATAAATTTAAGTGTAAGTGCTACTTACAAACTGATGATGTGTGAAGTTTTAAAATTGTTCTCTAAAGCAGCGTAGAGCAAAAGCATCGTAAAATCACGATCAACATTTACATACTTTGCTTACAATGGCTGCTTAGATAGGCATCATTGAATTATGGACATCTGTCTACTAAGTACAGGAATGAGACAGTTATTAAGACTTTGCGGATTTATCCGCTTCCTAGTTTAGTTTTACGTCAATGTTTACAAGATATTGTATTGCTATGTCTTTTCTTAATTCTCACAGATTTTCATTTATAAAATAGAAAATTTGCTTTGTTTAAGCTACTCGAAAAGAGATTTCGAAAAGTCGAAAACCTCCAATTTCTTGACGTTCGGGTGCCTTACGCTGGAAAGTCTGTTTGGTATTGTGTCATTGTCTAGATTTTATACATTAACTAAATATATAGATGTGTAATGGCTTTTATCGCAAGATTATAAACGAAATATTTAATTCACGTATACGTACAGCTTTGCCACATGTGTGTCGGACGTCTCGAAGAATCTCAATATTTACATTGTTATTAAAGTTCAAAGGAAACGAGTATCGCACGTAAACGTGAAATTGAATGTGAATATTTAGCTAATCACGATCACTAATCTAACATCGTCATGTGTTAAACGCTATTAAAGCAAACACTGTGTGATATGTTACTTTTCATAAATAAATTTGTATATTGCACCTGTACCTAGTAAATATGATGAGTGACTAACACATATTATTCCACATTACAAGGTGTCGCTATCTTAAGTTCCAATATACGAGGTAAATATTTGGATGTTGACCAATAAGGCCCCTATGTTGGCCATTCTAGTATCAACGCCATTATCCCAGTAGTATATTAATATTATTATATATACATAGTGGCGCAATGCTTTTCTAACAAAAATAGTAGACAATCCTAAGTATAACATTTTAAAACTATTTACGTATGTACAGAGTGTCCCGTAATTCTTGCGCGAACCTAGCTTATGTTTTTCTTTTTAAATTAGACACCCTATATCTTAATTTAAGTTTAGTTAAACTGAACTACCCCATGCTTCAAATATAGCATTTATTCTAAAAGCATGACAACTTAACAAAGCTTATATCTTGACAAATAATGAATCTTTAATACTAATGAACACTACCACGAGTTTAGGAGGTGGGGTGGCGCGATAAAAATGAAAATGTCGGCACACTGCGCGCCGTAGAATACTTGTTCCGGGAATTCGTAGATACCCATTGTCAGTCAAAATAATGGAAAGTTTTACATTTTTTTATATTTTTAAAGAAATTTTCAAAAATTCTGGTCTAGCCTCCATCTTGAATATTTTAGCCAGATCTGACCTATTGGGTCCTCACACTGATTATCAGTCTTGTAGAGACATCTTTACATTAATTTACAAGTTTCGGTAGAAAGAAAATAGAATACTAAAGAAGTAATAATCCCGTTTCATCGCTGCCGTCATTGGCTGGACTTATCTGTCTAACTCTTCCGCTACAAAGAAAAGAAAAAGAAGTTTTGTTCTAGGAATCCAGTTCTCAACCACTAGAGAAACCTTTATTTTGGATAGGTGAACAAATTGAAGTCAACTGAATTAAACCTGATGTGTGGGTGGCGCTGATGATATCTGTAACCCCTTAATCTCTGAGACGTAAGTTGTGAACACATTGTTTTTGCCTTCGTATTTACTGTGCTAGTTTCTTATTGAAAAAGGCATTTGTAACCTTTTTCATTTTTATCGAATTATCATTATTTCTAGATAACGTAAAAGTTTAGTGGCGAAAAAAATAGTATAAAGACGAAGCAAAATAAGCGTTCATCATATCACTAACGCGATATAAAAAGGGGCACTGCAAATTTAGATACTCAGACAACACCACTGTTAGTGAATGATAACTGAAAATTGCTAGAATAGTTGATTAATAATCGTTTGAGCAAGATACCTCTTTTAGATTTTCTCTTTGACACCATTCAAGCGACAACATTTCTAATTATTTGCACTCACTGACTGGTTTCACGATTTATTGAAAAGCTCGCCTTTTGCTCAGGCACAAACTAGATATCCCATTTACAAATTCTATTTGCAAAATTGGCTATTGCCAAACTAAGCTTTTCCCTTTACAAGTTTGCAATGTTACTAATGAACAACGCTCTTTGCAAATAAAGGTTTCTTGGAAGCGCAGAAACTGTCAGAAAGAAAGGAAGGATATTAGCACGTTCTAATAAATAAAAAATCGAATTGAATGATAGTGATAAGTCTATGTCTTTTGTTTTCAACCCCTTTTTACAAAATAGTTACAATAAGTGTTTTGTCTTCGGGATTTTTCCTTGAAATCCTTCCTTTTTTGCGTTAAGGCTTCAAATTCTCGTCTCTCAAATGTTTTTAGCTTCTCGAATTAATTTTCTTGTTTATTCTGTTCAGAATATGTGTTTTATCAATTACCTTCGACTGTTTTAACTGGTTATGATCCTTTAATCATTTGATTGAAATTACATTTCTAGGTGCTTTTTTCGAAGAATGTTTGTTGTCAAAAATATGATTTTTCCATCCATCCAAATCCAACAATTTGATCCTTTTTGTAGCTGGGTTAACGACGACTATTTTCCATATTATGGATTGAGAGAATATTGGATTTCAGCAAATAGGTGTTGTACGTTTCATGTGTTTGTACAGAGAATATTTCCGAAATGTAAATTATTGAAAATAATAATTATCATCCATAAAAGTAATGTTAATGGTGTTTTTTTAAGCCAAGGAACATAAATGATCAAAATGCTGAATTCTCCAGCATGTTCAATTAAACTTTAATATTTCACGAATATTGAAATTAAGATAATAAAAGCTAATAGATGAACGTATACCTTTGCCACAGCGATTTTCAGGTATGGCATTGGGTGAAATGTTTAGTCATGTATCTTATTCTGTGCGTTGTTATTTGAGCTTGCTCCTTATTCTAAATAAAAATTCAAAATAAATGTCTAGCTATAAAGTTACAGTACTTACACCGCGTAAGTAAACAGAAACATACCAAGTTAATGATAAAAAGAAATTAGAAAAATTAATATTTGAAGTTAACGATTTAAAGTTTTTGACGTTGTACTAGACTTATTGATATCGATAGACTTGCTCCACAAGACAAGTAGGACCATTCTCTATATTCGAAGAAAAATAAAAGTAATAGGTGACATTGAATGAATGGTCAGGAACAACGACGGACTCAATATACATATAATAATGACAATAGACAGGAAATAATCTAGAATGGTTGTTATATATTCTTTCTAACAGTTGAAATAATTTGATATTAATTCTAACTAAAAAGGAAGTCGCGAATCTTAGCATAAATGGAAAATTATTTGGCCAAGGCTACGCGTAGAATGCAGGATATTACATGATTGCTATTTGTATTATTACTATAATTTGAATGATATCACGTGTAAAGCAGAATGTCAAGACCGTTTTATTAAAGGAGTCCACATCAAAATAGAATAAGTGACGAAAGTAGTTAACATTATATTGTATAACAGCCATACACTATTTTCAAATAAATCTATCTTGAGGGTCTATTTAAAAAATATGTTTGCAGATTATTTGTTATTGTTAGGCAACGTGCTGCTTTGTGGATAAAGATGGTGACGAAAAGGTTTGCGAAACTTGTACGATTTTTTACATTCACCGTAGAACATCAAATATTAATCCCCAGAAGTATGTGCCTGCATATGAACTTCAATATATGAAAGCGGTTAGAGGTTCATTCATTAGTTGGGATCTCGCAAATTACGTAAGGACTTCCTATGTTCGTTCTATCTAATGTGCTTCGACGAACTTCATTTAAGCTTACGTAATTACCTTCCTGCAGTTGATCGATACAGGCAATTCTTAATTTTTATTTGTACGCATTGTGCGTATGTTTCTGTATATACAACATGCTCCAACTCATTCATTCAAACAAGCTATAAATTTTAATATACAGGATGTGATTTTAATCCGTAATTTAACTGAAATTCGTGAATTTTAATGAGTGATGTGTAAAGAGTCCAAACGATGTGCCCGACCAGTAGCGTCGATGCGAGAGCAGACTGGGGTAAACTCCGCTCTCGCATAAGTAGTAAAAATAAACGATGCATTTAGTTGCCGTTCTAACGTGTTAAAGTATACGTTGAAAATGTTGCGAGGTCGTAAAAATAATGCGTCAAATCGGTTGTCTGCTACCGTAGTAAATAAATTTATACATCGGTTTCCCGATTTAATATATGACGGTAAGGCAGTGAAATGTTTAGTTTGTGAAACAACTTTATTATGTTGGAAAGCGAGTCAGTGTCAAAGACATATAAATAGTGACAAACATAAATTGAAAAAGATTAGACGCAAATCATATAATGAATTTGTGGTTGATTTAACAATGATGCTAATTGCGACCAATATAGCAATACATAAAGTCCAACACCCAATGTTTCGCCAGTTTTGGAATAAATACAATCCTACGTGGAAATTACCATCTAAAAATACGCTACACAATTACGTACCATCAGTGCGTGAAAGAATTGTAAATTTTACGAAAAAAACGGTGAAAAATAAATACCTTTGGTTGACAATGGACGAAACTACAGATATTAAAAAACAGTCCATCCTATCCATTGTCGTAAGGACGCTGACCCCACAAGAATCTTCTGACCCTTATTTACTAGCCTGTAAACGAATGCAAGATTGTACTGCCACGGCGATACGTAGTGTATTAATAGAAACACTACACAAATTTGAAATTTTACCGGAGCAACTGTTAATGTTAGTTACCGATGCTGCCGCGGTTATGTGTTCCACAGCAAAATTACTCAAAACGATTCAACCAAACCTGCTGCACGTCACATGTTTGCTTCACGCTTTACACCTTGTAACAAACATTATACGTACAAGTTATCCTGATGTGGATGAACTAATAGGACAAACGAAAGCGGTTTTTCTTAAATCTCCGAAACGTATTCGCCTATTTCATTCGCAGTGTCCTGACATACCCGAGCCGCCGCAACCAATTCTTATACGATGGGGTACGTGGTTAGAAGCAGCATTCTATTATTATAAACATTTTGAAAAAATTAAATCAGTAGTTTTACAACTAGACGGCAAAGAAGCGGCTGCAATAAGGCTCAGTCAGGTTCAATTTAAAAATCCTCAAGTTGCAGCAAATTTAAAAATTATTTACGACAGTTACGTTCCAATAGTGGATGCAATAAAAAAGTTACAGAACAGTGCGCTGTCCTTATCGGACTCATTAGCAATTATTGACCACGTAGAATTAGCGCTGCATATCCTTGATGATGAAAAAAGTGTTTGTGTTCGTGAAAAATTTAATGGTGTATTAGATAAAAATGTAGATTTTACAAAATTACGGCAACTTTTTACCAATACTGAAGATACGTTGTACAGATACAAAGAGCACTTTAACTATGCAAATATAACATCTCTCAACGTCGAACAATCCTTTTCAGCATATAAGCATTTATTTACGTCGCTACGTACGAACCTTTCCGAGACTAATACAGAAACATATATGATGGTGCAATTACTTCATCGCGCACATCCGGATATTTCTGCAACAATGTAAACATGTTAGGTAAGTTATTTATGTTTTTTCTTAACGTTTTGTAAAGTGATTCAATATATTTATTTTTAAATAAGCGCACTGTTATTCTGGTAAACTCTCCACGCAACGCCAATGCTCGGGCACATCGTTTGGACTCTTTAGTGATGTGATTTGAATTAAAGATCGTAAATTTGAATGTACAGGGAGTGACCTCAATTCATTTCAATCACAAATTTTAGTATACAGGGTGTGATCTTAATACCCAATCGCACCTTGGCTTTAGAAGTGTAACCATGTTTCAACTACAGTTATTCACCGACATGAAAACGCCGACTTATTTCGCTTCAATTGTTTCAGCGCGGATTTGGAAATATTCATTTGAATGCGTCTTTGGTCTTCAGTAAACACGCGTGGCACAACATTTGCGGATTGCTTTTTCATGTCCAAATCTTCAGTCGGCATATGCCAATCACGTTCTTTCGAGATCTCCATAGTTCCTGCTATCTATTCAACAGTCCACCATTTAAAGGACTTTTCCGAAGGCAAATATAAGAATTTTTGACAACTGAGCACATAATTTCTTCCATGTTTATAGAAATACTAACATCTGAGTGTAGGCTTTCACGGCCGTAATCCATAGTATAAATTTCTTTCGGGAGTTGTGACGAACGACGGTGAGTCCGGCTATTTACGGAAGGTATGAGCATCCTATTGGTTGTTGCTGGTCTTGACCCTCTCTTTCTGCTCTGCTTATATCTTTCGTGTAGCCGTTCTTCTGCAAGGCGTTTTTGACGTGCTGCTCTTCTTAACAATGTGTTGATGAGGGATCTCTTCTGTTGAGGACGATGATAAGAAATAGCGGCAACAACTCCAATCGTGAAGACGGATACAGGATCAGCTACGCGTGGAAGTTATCACTGCGGAGTCGTCATGCAACGAACGACGCGATTCAGCGGAACGGAACTGTTATGGATCAGCAGAGCGGAACGGTCATGGATCAGCAAAGCGGAACAGAAATGGCATATATAACCAGGAGCAAGAGACAACAAGACGAGTCTTTGAAAATCTACTGAAGAAGTTGGCAGCATGATCAACGAAACGTCAAGTAAAATATTAATTACACGATGACACCCGAAAGAAGTTTCTACTATAAATACTAATATCGACTGACAAACGGCTGTTAAAAGACAACGTAGCTGAAATCTTCGAACGTATATTCCAACGCATGCGCATTACCTACTATCAATCGTATCAGTACTGATACAATCATCTTCTATAGTAATTAATACCAATGAACATGTTGACTCAATAACAAAAGATAATTGTTACTTTTTCATATATTTTTTGGTATCAAATGTATTTTAGCTTGCGCATTGTTAAATTTAAAATTACAAGTTTAACTACTAAGACAATTATATTTGCTATGTTTTCTGAAAACAATAGTTTTGGAATAATTTCAAAACAGAATGGTCTACATCAACATTTTGAAAAATCCTGCTTCCGCCCGCATCTGAAATATTTCAACCCAATTTGCGTCTGTGCTACATATATATAAGAGGTGAAAATAATTTTAGAATGCGATATTGGTGTAAAGATAAAACGAAAAGGAAAGAGAAATCGATACGAACTATATCCCTTTCATAAGGATTTCGAACAGTAGTAGCGCCTTATCTGTGTTTATTCGCTCGTATTGGAACCGTTAACTTGCACAAGATAAAGAGGCTGTATATTACCTGAATTTATTCTGAATCACGCACACAACATATTTTGCAAGTTACATATTTCGCACATCTGCGTAGTGCAATATCCAAGATAGATCCGGATTAAATTAGCGATAAATGTACAAAGATGAAGATTTACAGTATTTAATTAGTGACGTTTAAAATATCTCGCATTGTAATTTTAAAAATAATATCCATTATCTCGTTAGCATGTTATGTCCAATTTTTGCCAACCTTACGTTGGTATTGGGGAACAATTAATAGCTAGTTTTGATGAAAGCTGCATTTATTGGCATTTGAAGTCGTATAAAAGAAATAGAAACTTTAAATAAATACTGGGAAATATGTTAACGCGTAGATTTCATCGCCAATGGAGGAAAAGCAGAACAGATATCGTTAACCTGCAACGATGTCGCTTTATATTTTCACCTTACTGATCAATGAAACCTGCTCTACTTCCTTTACCTCACATAATTACAACAATTATTTTTTAATTGACTATCTACACTCTCTAATACATCTATTAGATTCCATCGCATTATTACAAACATATATTTAATTGAAATGTTAATGAATTAAGATCTGCTGTTAGTGTTTAGTAGACGGATTACTCAAAGCTACTTACTCAAACATCTTTTATACTGCAACTTCTACTAACAAAAAGGAAACTTTCAATCGCGAGTATTGATATCATTAAATATTTTTTGCGAACACGAACCAACGACAACATCAAAGGGATTCAAGTAGATACAATAAGCAGTAAGCAATCGCCATAAATGAGCAAAATTACAGTGAGTAACAATGGAAATATTCAAATACGCGCTTCGTTACGTTTGTACGAAGGTTTGTTAAGGGTTGCGAGAATCTAGCATCGCATTGGATAAATTGGATGAAATTGGAAAGTTCTTGGAAAATTTAGAGTGTCAAAGCCATTTAAAGTAAAGAGATATTGCATTATTATAATCAATAAACTCCCTTGTTTCGATAATTTGTTTTGTCTTATTTGCGAATAATTAATAGCGTAACAATAGAACCTTACCAAATGTTAACTTCGGCAACTTAGCTTTTATTGCCGTTGACATCTGAAAGTCGATACAAGTGCTTGCTAGACAGTTGGTTATATACGACTGCTTTTTCCGGGGACTGCAGTCCATTCTTGATAGTAGAGCACGTAAAGAAATCATTGGAACTTATGTCAAGAATTATCTAATAACTCGATATTTTGCTGCTCTAAATACTTTGTCGTCTTTTGAGCTCTATTTGAACGAATATTATATATTATCGTTTTGGAGAGTAATTTGTCGTTATAGGTTGGCTTTTCGGATATCGACAATCACTTCTGGTAAACACTAACGTTTTTCGATCTTCTAAAGGAACTGTAGCGGCAGGACCCGAAATTGAGACGAAAATTACAACCCGTTGACGCACTTTGAGATCAGATAACTTTTGTTGGCTTCTCCTGATCTTGAGACACCCGCGCAGCGGATTGTCGTTTAGTTTCGGGTCGATAGGCATAAATTTTTGATCCGTAAACATTTTTCGAACTTTCGTTGTTGAACTTGCTGAAAGTTCTTCGACGCCAGTTAGCGACGTAAGCTGCCGTTTTTGTTCAATTAAAAGGTGTGCGACCCAATGAGTGAATGGTTTTTCATAACTTTTTTGGATCGGAGTCTTTGAAGTGCTTAAGGATGTCTCCAATCAACCAATCTCACGATACCTCACATATCGATCTTCTTTGATCGGTTGACTCACAACGGCGATTTTTGTTGGATGACTGCTGTTTTTGGTGGCTATATGCGGTGTGGTGTTTCATTACGAAAAACAGAAACCAACACGACGAGAATTGTTGTTGAGATGATTCCTACGGCTTCTATTTTGCGAGTGACTTGTCAGTTTTAGAAATTTTCTGTGGCTAAATTAGTCGATCACGATGAAGTTTTGAATTTAAGTACAATGAATATCGAAATTAACTTGAACAGGCAACGTTTTATTGACGACACCCTTCTTGGGTGGGTGGGTATTGTGTTATGCATGGATTGCATAACACAATACCTACAAACTAACGAAAATTAATTAAAGTAAGGAGAAGTTACTTGAAGTCAAAAAATTAGATCAACGTGCAAAATAACCTAAGGTTATATTTTAACACGGCCACAATAAAGTTCTCTTAGGAAATAATGTTGTCAAAATAAATTAATCCCAACACTGGATTCTTTTTCCATTTTCTGCTTGTTAATATACTGAATAATAATGTTCAAGCCCGCAGAGAAACGCGGCATTAGATTACTGAACTACCCCTTATTTACATTTTAATTGAATGCTTTAGGTGAAAAAATTCAGTATTTTTTTTCAAGAACTCTTTTGAAATGACGCACACCCGAATTGAACTTGTGAAACCGGCGTCGAAACAACAGTTTAAGATGGTCTATGTGGAGTACAGGGCCGAGCTAATTTAATAAAGCTACTTTTACATCCACGTTTAGTGCTGTTGCGTTTTAAAAGACTGTTCTTATTTACTTCTATTTCTACGTTAACTCGAGCGGTGATGATGAGATCATTTAAACCATTCGAATTGAGAAAACAAATTTGCATATTCTGCTTGTGATTCCTATTAGCATAGCATCATCCTGTAATTCAATTAATTATTTGTGGTATGTGGACTTATGCGATTTCAATTACGTACATATATTGCACACAAATATTTTGCATATTAGCCTTGGATGAAGATAATGATCAAATGGGTACAGTAGATATTTACCAGCCTCGTGTACTTAAAACATTATTAACATTATTACTTAGATATAAGCACCAACAAAATGTTAAATGAAAGCTTTCATATTAGACATATTAAAAATATGCGGATCATTTAGTTGAATTCGATTAATACTTTCTAATTTACTGTATTTACATATTTATGTTTACATTGTTCGATACTTTTTTATATTTTGACAAACAATTTAGATCATTTCCGTCCGATCAAAAAATCTTCATCAAATCAAGCTCCATTTTCTATTAGGTTCGCATTTCAAACCAATATCTACTTCATAAATGGTCAATGGTATTTTAATGTAAATACATGTTGTCATCAACGTCTACAGGATTAAATTGCATATTTGGCCCTATCTATTAAATTAAAATGTCTGAAGCGTTATCTTTTTTAAATAGCGCCTTACATTCTGCGCTTAAAAAGAAATGAACCGCTCCGAAGGAGTAGACGCAGAACTTTGAAAAATTATGTAGAATGAGTTGGCGCATTGAGACAAACAAAGGATTAAATTTCGACGGCCATCTGTCACTGCTGATAGAACTTATCTGTTTGTTAGGACCTGAAATTGCGTGTTGTTGAATAGTATTTTTCGGAGCAGTTCGCCGTTTGTTTGTGATTGTTGTTATTGCACTAGTAAAGTTAGTGCCTCGAAAATGAGTTCTAAGACGCGCGAATTTTCTCCATCTTAAGAACGCTTAGAAACTCATCGTAGAGGCCGTGGACGTCATGCGAAGATCGACTGTTAAGGCGAAGTGCTATAGAGATCACTGCAGAATCAATGCGTACTATTGCAATCAATTGGTTACGAGCAATTGGTCGTAGAGCGTCTATGAGTAGGATATATCGTCGAATACGCACATTTGGGTTATGTGAATACCCTCCTTATTTTCGTCTTCCTATGACTCAACAACATAAAGATGGCACACTGCAGCGCAGCCAAACCGACAACATTGGGAACATGAATAGACAACTATCGTCTTCAGTGACGAATCCCGATTTCGCATATGGAATTCTGAAGAATGTTTACGGATCAGATCAGTTTGTTCAGCGTCGCCATACCGCCCAAACTCCTGGTGTAATGGTGTGAGCAATGCGCTATGGTGGCAGGTCTCCTTTGACATTCATTCAGGGCGTTCTAAACGCGCGCCGTTTCATTGACACCATTCTGGAGCCCATGTTAGTGCCATTCCTCCAAGACCTTCCAGAGCCCCTCTTCCAACACGATAATGCGTGGCTTCGTATTGCTCACGTAACGTTAGACTTCCTAGCACAGAACCATGTTCTGCAATTGCCTTAGCCGGCAAGATCCCCGGACTTAAACCTTATTGAACATGTTTGCGATGTGATGGACAGAAAATTACGTCGATTACCCCATCCTCCCAACACTTTAGAGGAATTACCTCAACAGCTACAGGTAGCCTGGAATGAGCTGCGCCAAGAAGCATTCGACCATCTAATTTCCGGCATGCCACGAAGGGTTACAGAATGCAAAAGAGTTACGTGGAGATGCAACAGATTATTAACGATATTGTCAATAAATGTTGTCAGTTGTTTTTGAAAATTTAATCATTTGTTTGTCTCTACGCACTAACTATTTCTACGTAATTTCGAAGTCCTGCGTCTCCTCCTTCGGGGTGGTTCATTTCTTTTGAAACGCAGTGTATTTTTTGTGTATCCAACGTATTTGAAATGTACATATCTGACGTTTCTGTGTAATGATTAAAGAGTCCAAACGATGTGCCCGAGCATTGGCGTTGCGTGGAGAGTTTACCAGAATAACAGTGCGCTTATTTAAAAATAAATATATTGAATCACTTTACAAAACGTTAAAAAAAAACATAAATAACTTACCTAACATGTTTACATTGTTGCAGAAATATCCGGATGTGCGCGATGAAGTAATTGCACCATCATATATGTTTCTGTATTAGTCTCGGAAAGGTTCGTACGTAGCGACGTAAATAAATGCTTATATGCTGAAAAGGATTGTTCGACGTTGAGAGATGTTGCATAGTTAAAGTGCTCTTTGTATCTGTACAACGTATCTTCAGTATTGGTAAAAAGTTGCCGTAATTTTGTAAAATCTACATTTTTATCTAATACACTATTAAATTTTTCACGAACACAAACACTTTTTTCATCATCAAGGATATGCAGCGCTAATTCTACGTGGTCAATAATTGCTAATGAGTCCGGTAAGGACAGCGCACTGTTCTGTAACTTTTTTATTGCATCCACTATTGGAACGTAACTGTCGTAAATAGTTTTTAAATTTGCTGCAACTTGAGGATTTTTAAATTGAACCTGACTGAGCCTTATTGCAGCCGCTTCTTTGCCGTCTAGTTGTAAAACTACTGATTTAATTTTTTCAAAATGTTTATAATAATAGAATGTTGCTTCTAACCACATACCCCATCGTATAAGAATTGGTTGCGGCGGCTCGGGTATGTCAGGACACTGCGAATGAAATAGGCGAATACGTTTCGGAGATTTAAGAAAAACCGCTTTCGTTTGTCCTATTAGTTCATCCACATCAGGATAACCTGTACGTATAATGTTTGTTACAAGGTGTAAAGCGTGAAGCAAACATGTGACGTGCAGCAGGTTTGGTTGAATCGTTTTGAGTAATTTTGCTGTGGAACACGTAACCGCGGCAGCATCGGTAACTAACATTAACAGTTGCTCCGGTAAAATTTCAAATTTGTGTAGTGTTTCTATTAATACACTACGTATCGCCGTGGCAGTACAATCTTGCATTCGTTTACAGGCTAGTAAATAAGGGTCAGAAGATCCTTGTGGGGTCAGCATCCTTACGACAATGGATAGGATGGACTGTTTTTTAATATCTGTAGTTTCGTCCATTGTCAACCAAAGGTATTTATTTTTCACCGTTTTTTTTTCGTAAAATTTACAATTCTTTCTCGCACTGATGGTACGTAATTGTGTAGTGTATTTTTAGACGGTAATTTCCACGTAGGATTGTATTTATTCCAAAACTGGCGAAACATTGGGTGTTGGACTTTATGTATTGCTATATTGGTCGCAATTAGCATCATTGTTAAATCAACCACAAATTCATTATATGATTTGCGTCTAATCTTTTTCAATTTATGTTTGTCACTATTTATATGTCTTTGACACTGACTCGCTTTCCAAGATAATAAAGTTGTTTCACAAACTAAACATTTCACTGCCTTACCGTCATATATTAAATCGGGAAACCGATGTATAAATTTATTTACTACGGTAGCAGACAACCGATTTGACGCATTATTTTTACGACCTCGCAACATTTTCAACGTATACTTTAACACGTTAGAACGGCAACTAAATGCATCGTTTATTTTTACTACTTATGCGAGAGTGGAGTTTACCCCACTCTGCTCTCGCATGGACGCTACTGGTCGGGCACATCGTTTGGACTCTTTAGTAATGATTAATGATACATACATATGTCTAGCATTGAAATTAAAAGAAATATTTATAGTTAAGCGCGAGTCTTACATATGCGAGTGGATGCTGGTGTTAGTCTTATTTGTTTATGTTACCACAAAATTCTGGTCTTGTACAGATACATAAACAATAGACAAAATCTTACAACTCTAGAAGGTTGGAAGACTCTGCATATACCATATTGTAGCGTATTTTGTAAAAGATAAATGTGTGATGTGTTCCAAATTGCCACAAGTCTGCGTTTAGCCATTTTGCGGATGAATTTTTAGAAAATGTGGCAAGTCTTTGGCTACTACCAAATTCCAAATAATATACAGTGGTTAGAAAACGAGATAACGTGAAATTGATTAAGAGTAAAGTACGATTTATTGTAAACGGAAGTGAACTGAAGAAGAAATGTCAACTATTTAATCTGGACGTTGTTAGGAGGGCATCCTATAGAATAAGTTTACTTTGTTTTTATGTATTGTAATGTTTGTGTAATAAATAGAGATGACAAAGGCAGGTGGAATTATTCCTTTTTTGCAGCGACTAGATAGACTCGTGTCTATTCGCCTCATGAGAAAGTGTTCGTGTTGCCTACTAGTGTCCCAGAGAGTCGACAAAACTGGAGTCTGTCTAGTCTCTGGAAAAAAGTAATAATTTCATCCGCCTTTGTCCTCTCTAGAACTGCCCTGTATGTTATTTCTAAATATGGCTAAGAGCTTGCGATATGAAGTAGAACTTTTTATAGTAACTGCTAGTCCTAAATGCCAAATAAAGAAGTTTACAAATGTAGTTAGATCCGTCGGGAGACGTGGCTATGAACACGATATAACGTAAAAATATATACAGGGTGTAAAGCATGTGTAATATTTGTCGCAATTCCAATTCCAATTTTTTGCCGATTTTTTAAATAGAACATATGTCTTTTTTGATATCGTTAACAGTTCGCTTGTAAAACTATTCTGCTACTTACAAAATTATCAATTATTAACTTACAAAAATTACGAAATAAAACGATGAGAATTGAGAGTCACTGATGCCAGATGCGTTGCAACAGCAGGGCTCAGTTTTCACAAAGAATTTATTTCAATAGCTTACCGAAATATACATTAAAAAATGCATTGAAAAATTACTAGAAACTATAAGCAAAATAAGCCTGCTAATGGGTATGATATTGCCTTCTAGACTCTTAGCAACAGAGACATTTTGTGGTATATTATAGTAAAGTTGAGGAATCATTTACATAGCCAGAGCACTCATGTGCGGTGTTTGTATTTCGGCAATACAAGAACTACTCAGGCATCGGAATTGTAGCCTCTTTGGGTCGCTACTTTCTAGGTAATAAACAAATATTCCTTGGCATTTCACGGTGCCAAGAGGTGCAACTGGCTAGTCGTTGTAAGATAGCGAATACGCTCGGAATAGCGCTGATGATGCCGCGAAGGCAGAAATATGTTCGCTGGTTAGCGTTTTCTCTCTCCCTGGAATGTTTGCTGTGAATGATTCCAAGTAGTTGCATTGTTGGCCATCAGAATATACATACATACAACTATATCGATTTTTCATAGTTCTTAAATTTACTAGAATTACTAACAATTGATCAACTAGCAGGCCAAGTAGGCACATACGTAATAAATGATAATTGATAAAGTTTGCGTCCAGGTCAAACATTATAAATATAATTGAAAGAGAAACAGAAGAAGAATTTGGAGAA
Organism: Oryctes rhinoceros; assembly: GCA_020654165.1. NCBI lineage: Eukaryota > Metazoa > Arthropoda > Insecta > Coleoptera > Scarabaeidae > Oryctes > Oryctes rhinoceros. The sequence continues at coordinate 3,536,118 of JAIOKQ010000018.1, read as the reverse complement.
CAAGAACTTTGTTCCGGAGAGCGAACAGAAGGCAATTTAGCTGTCTAGTGGGAGCGACGGGTTACGTTAGCTTTCAGATTACATAAAATATTAAATTTGTTTCAATTAAGCTTTAAGGACTTCTTCAGGTCGAAATACGGGTCTCGTCTATCTATTCATATTTTATGAATTTACGTGGGCAACGTATTCCAAATGCACAAAGAACTTTCATTAATATTTACTTTCACTTTCATCACAACATGTCTTTATAATAAGAAGGGCGAGTTAAGCAAGCGGTTTGCGTTCAAGGCGTAAAGTTACCCCGGACGGCGATACCTACAACCACTTTGAAGTCTAAATAACTAGATCACAGCGTTAATCAGTAATATGAACAATGACTGATTTTCGACTTTTAATATCCCAAAATAAAACAATGTAAGAAGAGCTTAAGTCCTTTAAAATACGCAATTAATAAGCAGAAGTATAATCTGTGATACATGGTGTTTATTTGGAGTTGAAGCACCCACATTCCAAACAAAAATGAAAGTAATTTCTTTGAATACATAGAGGAACACAAAGTTTCTATTTTTACATAAGGTTAGTAATTTTCGCAGCGTACTAAAATTATTTCGGATTAAGTTCGAAAATATTGATTTCTAAAGATTACTTTCGTTATACAGTCAAGATATAACTAAAAATTTGCATTTCTTTGCATTTCATATTTTTCTGCATATTAATAATTTTTTTTGTGACTTCATTATAGAGGTTACCCACCGCAAAAACATCATCAACCAAGGCTATTCATTGCATTAAGTTTTTCTTGCTAATTACTGGTATCATTAAATAAATTAGATCCTCTTACACGAATTTAGCTTGGAATTATAGAACATAAAAACAAAATTTGGTATTATTTGCTATGATGATAACCAACATGTCCAAAAGTTGAAATGATGCCACTGGTTGAAATCCTTTAGGTAAACTACATAAACAACGAACACATAATGGTGATGATGCATTAACGCATCGCAGCTGCCTGTATAGCTGCTTTTCCTTTCTGGTCTCTTGTTTACATCGGTAAGCGCATACCTCGCCAGCGATAACTGTGAGGAAACCTATAACATAACCCCTATTCGTTTTACATCTTTCCTCTAACTTTCTATTTCAGCTTGGCTTAAAATAATATTTTAGCAAATGCGGTTATTTACTGAGCCGTCAGATTCTCAATTCGCACCGATGGCACTTATTAGTAGAAAGGACAAAAACGACTGAAATTATACCATATTTGCGGCGACTAGACAGACTCGTGTATGTTCGTCTCATGAGAAAGGGTTTGTGTTGCCTATTGATTTTCCCGAGACTTGATAAAGCACGAGCCTGACTGGTCGCTACAACAGATATTATTTCACTCGCTCTTGTCCTCTCTACTTATCAGTGAACTTCTTAAGTACAATACAAGGTGATCATGAAAAAGCCTACTCGAGAGAGCCATGTTTCTTTTTCGAGTTAGTTTACTAGGTTATAACTACATCCGACAGATAAAACCAAGATTGAAACTTCGAATTACGTTTGATATATATTGGTTGAATCTTATAAATTTTAAAAAATGTTTGCTTCAGATTGCCAACATTTATCATTGAAAACTATTTTATTAATTGACAAAGACGACAGAATCGAGGATGCTTTCATTTTAAGCAACTATGTATGGCCGAATTTTATTCGCAGTTTCCATATTTTGCAGTACTATATCCTAATTTATACCGACAGATTGCTGGCTGCGTTATTAAATTTCGTGTAATTTGCGCAACAAGTCATAGACGCGGTAGTGGAAGACTCAAAAACTAGATTATCATTCTAAGGAGAAAACCGATTTCTCAAGTAATATTTGTTATAAATATCTCTAAAAGCATCCATTAAAAATTCGTGTCGAGGAAGAATTCTAATACATCGTCACGTAGTGGCAGTACAACGCCGCAATTGCTTCGAAAATCATATAAACGATGATACAATCCTTGAAAAATCCTTCTTCTCAAACGAATCTTGGTTCTAACTTAGTGACCGAACAAGTCATGCGTGTGTAATCTATTAAAAATCCTTATTCTGACACTCTCAAAGGCATTGGTCCGTTATTTTTTTATACAACTATAAATAAAGAAAAATATCATTGAAGAGAATTTGCCCGCTGGAGTTTCACTTTTCTGGTGGCTACAGGTTGTAAAGCTGTTGACCTGAGCTCCAACGTTATGTCCAATGTTATATCTTTCTTGCTGATATTAAATGAAAATACTCTTAAGATGACTTTATCATATTTTGTGAAGAATGCGTATCGTATAAGAATCGGTACAACGGCTAAAGCAGAACTCTCTCTGTTCTGCAACTTATAGCTAAAGAAACCTCGCAAGTGGGCGGTATAAACAAACAAAATTTTGTGTTAAGGACATTTGATTGGTAGCCTGAAAAGAACTCCAACGCTAGTAACACGCTTTACAAATTATTTGGAACTTTCGAGCTAATGTAATCATACCCTTTTTTCATTAATCCAGGCCTAATCGTATTGTTTCATTTTAGGTATAATGCGGCCATCGTAGATACTATTAAACTTTATTTAGCGGGAGTTTTAGCGGAAAAACCTTTGATGAAATAAGTTTCCTTAACAATCGTAATAGCTTACTTTAATCTTTTCTGACCCAGTCGCCTGATGAACTAAGGGATACATACTTCCAACAACATAATGTTACAGCTCATTGAACTCTTACAAACAACAAACCTCTTACATGGATATTTTGATAACCTCTATGTTCTTCTAACGCAAGAATTTTAAATTATTTTATTTTTGTAGCATTTAATAACATTAAACGACAAGTAAGGATTTTGTTTGCCAAATTCTTCTTATATTTTTACTAGGAAGTTATTTTTTAATTGTTATTAGCTCAATTTACTTATTAGCTATTGTTATTAGCTAAATTTACTTATTAGCTATATTTATTATAAAAAAATCTGAGTTGGGAAGAAATTAAAGCACCCTCAACAGCGTTTTTTATTTGCATTTAGAGGAATGAAGCACTCTAAATGCAAATAAAAAACGCTTCTTTGTGCACCCCTATGATAGTTACAGATCTATCAAATGTCAATGAAACCAGTAAGTTTAGGTTAATAGCGTTGTCGTATTAGCTATTTCACATACCCATCGTTCAAATATCGATTATAATACGATTTTCTATTTAAACCGACACTCCCTACAAACAATTAATATTGTAATCGTTTCTATAGACTACGTAATGTCGACATCATTTTAAATTAAGTAGCATCAAAAAGCCCAGATAGAACATTTTTTTGATTAAGACCGAGGTAATTAGAAAGTAATAAAAATCATCGGCATTTATGGTTAATTATAGTGTTCCGAACGGCAAGTAGTGATCATCCTATTTAAGCGATTGATATATGTCCCTTGCTAGAGCATCGGCCTCATATTTTGTTCCAATTAAATTTTCAACCACTATATACATACTTTCTCGAGTTCACTGGCTTATCTTCAAAGTATGGTAATTGGATTCAACGACTACAGACAATTAAAAAAGGTCCGAACAATACGACGATGGCAATGGTATCGACTAGCCTAAAAGAATGTACAACTTACACGTACATAAATCATCGTCAGATTAATTTCGTCTCTTTGTCTTTCTTCTTCTAACTGACTCGGAAGAAAGTACTGCGCTAGAGGTTTTGTTGAACGAGATTTCTTTCGACGCCTACCAGGATGATAGTGTATTTTTCGATTCGTGTCGGAGACAAATGAAATATCGTTGTTTTTACTAAGAATAAAAAGCCATGGTGGCCATAAATAACCTTTTGCGGTTGTAAAGAAAAGTGCCGTGGAAAAAAAAAATGTTAAGAGGGGATAGATAACATTTCACGGCTTTTTACGCATTCTATATATATAGTCTGTAATCTCGGTTCAGAATAATCTAGTTCGGTAAATATTTGCAGGTTAGGACTTTTCCAAAATTACGATTTAAAACAAATTCAAAATAAAAAATTAAATGTGCATCTCGACAATTATTTATTTACGGTTTTTACTGCCGGGGCAACTTAGAAAGCTATCTTATTTGTGTTACGAATAAACAAATATTGAAAGTAAAGGATTTAGAAAAATGGCCAGTATTTGTACCTTCTTGTTAAAGCGCTTCCATCAGGAGCCCAACTATTGCTTGAAGGAAAATCAACTTTTTCCAGTTTTGGAATTTCAGGATTCATCTCCGCATAAAATGTGTTCTGTGTTATCTTCCTCGCTTCGTTCTATGTTGGAAGCAACCTCTCTCTGTACCAATTTTTGCGTTCTCTTTAGTTTTGTTTCTTTACATCCTCGCTGCTACTCTCAAAAACATTTCTTTTTACTAACAGTATTGAAGCTGCAGTAAGAAATGTAGCTTTAACAATGTTACGACGTATCTATCGTCCTTGAATAGGCCCCGATTGCAGTAGCAGATACTACTATCGGGGCTACGTAAAAAGGTTTTCAGATTTTCATTACATGACTTTCAAGTCCAAATATCTACGCCGAATTTGTCCCTACTTTGTTTTAGTATCATTTAATTTATTGAAATTGAAGCAAAATAAATGTGGCAGAAGCACCAAAAACTGAGTGGCTATTTGGTTACCTACTGGTAGTTTCATTTCCTGCAAATGTTTCTTCGGAAAGGTCCTTTAAATGGTCCTGAATTTTATTCGCCTCTATATTTAAGAATTTACAATGGCTTATATGGTGTAGGGTCCGTCTACCACGTTTTCTGGATCTCTCCTGTAATGTGTTTCATGCCAATGATTTTTTGATTTCCTCTTTAGTCGTCTCCAGAGGATCTTAAAGGAAGACTTAGGACTGGTCAGCGAAAGTATATTGCCGCGCTTTGCTTATCAGTCTACCGTTGCATTTCTTGCTGTGCTAGTGTGCGAGTGTACCCACGTCAATTGAAGTAGATTCTCTTCGGATCTGCTCTTAAAGCTGTTAATTGTAGAGATTCTATTTTCTCCGATCAATGTTTTCAACAGTTCCTCAACATACACAAATTTCCGCTTGAAATATTCTTCCAAACTTCTCAAAATTGACAAGGATGCCCCTCTTGAATCAACCCGCTCAGCATAATCCCTCGTCCGTTTCGAATAGTTTTAAATTCGCGCTCGAAAAGAAAAACTGGATCATTCATAGCAGCTGCGATCCTGTTCTCACTTTTCTTCTCGGTAGGTTCTTATAATAGGCTACGTTTTAATCATTCATTCTAACATTATATTTAGTACAAAGCTTTCATCTACTGTGTTGAAGATGGACGTATACCTATTTCACTTTTTTGCCGTCGCGTATTGACGTGGCATACCTCCCCGGCCCTTATAACTGCTACCCTCACTAACTAAGGCAAATTAACCAGTCTCCAGTGCGGCGGCGAGGTTGTTGTCTAGCCTCTGGTTATGGTAGGTATGTTGAACGCTGTATTCTACCTAGTTCATGCCGGCACTCTTGAAATTGGGATCGTTTCCTGCAAATTAAGCTGTTGTTAAAAAAAGTTATTGTTGGTATCATCAGCTTATAGATTCAGTGAATTACTTTGGGTGTCAATCAATCGTTTCCTTCCAAACATGTGTTTACAGGGCTTTGGTTGTCTTGGCTGAGAAATCTTCGGTACTATGCGCCTTTCATTTAATTACCTCTTTTTCTTAAAACTATAAAATTCCGTATTTTCTGTACAGTATTTGGTTATTGTAATTTTAAATGGACAAGTTACTATCAATGTATTAATTTTTTACTTGTTAATGGAGCTTTACGGAGCCGTTACATAGCTGCTTAAGTATTTCTGCATTTATGGACCTTCGCTCAGATACCAAGGAAATACCATAATCCGCAGCTTTATAGGGTTGAGACCTACTTTATAATGCGTCGTTTAGGAAACGAAGTCTACCAGTTTAAAGGGTTAAGGCCTACTTTAACATATACATAATTTAAGTTACCAGGCTAATTACAGACTCACATGGTCATTAATATTCCATCTAACCTTTCAATGTACTAATACTATAAAACGTATAATTATATTTTAGCGATTTCAAAATTGTTGCTAAATTAAGTTTCCTTCTAAGTCTGTACACTTTCCTCGGCGATGGTTTCATCTCTTTAATGCGTTCTGCAAGATAGACAATAGCCATCTTTATGTTGAGGCTTGCAGCTTTCGAACCTCTCTCGTATTGCAAATTACTTCTCTTCGCCTTATCTTATTTAATTAGAAAGAAAACGATATGTATGTCTTCTTCCACAAATATTAGTATTTAACATTGACAATTGCAGTGTACAGTATTATGTGCTTCATAAATTAATTAATTGTGATACCACGTGAAATGGTATGTTATTTTCAGTATCATTAAAGAAGTAATTAATTTTGGCTGTTAGTTGTGCTTTACCCAATACATACACACGTATGTTCGTTATTTTCTAAACCACAGAGTTTCAACGTGAACATCTCAGAGGAATTCAAGGATACGCGAGCGCTAAAATCATTATTTAATGTATTCAGGAGAAGCGAACTGCAATATGGCAGTGTAATTAAGTATAGGATGGAAAATAAATTTTAAAATATTCATAATATAGCATTTTTATTTTTTTTTTTATGTTTTCTAAGTTTTATCACGTCGTTATTATTAAAAATTATCATTATTATCATTAATCATTTACTTTATCAAGCATTAGTACAATTCAATTATACTAATGCTTGATAAAGTAAAAACATGTTATCGGAAAGATACATGAATAAATAACAGAGAGAATGAATAACGTCAAATTTAATTACAGCGCTGTCAATGGAAAGCTTTTTAAAAGAAAATTGAATGTGAAATTAAATTGTAAAAATAGCGTGTAGATCTTCCTTTAGTTCTTAGCCCTCCCATTCGTCTGGGCATGCTATTGATTAAGTTGTGAATGGTTTCCTGGGGAACATTCCACCCATTCCAAAAGAAGGAATTGTTCGAACCCGATTCGCAGGAGCAGGCATGTAGCGCTTTAATGCGGTTCATATCTAGGCTTCTTGGTGGTCAGTTTGTAATTCGAATATTCACAAATCCAAGGTAGTTCGATATTTCTCTAGCAATGTGGGGCCTAGCATTATCCGTCGTAGAAATGAAATTGTCCCTGACAAATGGGATAGATCGCTGCACATGTGTGATGTTTCCTACATAGAAATGCGCATTCGTAGATCTTTTCCATATAGGAGCCAAATCTACGCGAACATCGGAACGGACTCCTCTACAATTCGTTTACATCCATCTAGCTCGGTTTTCGCGTGAAAATAAGGCTCCTTTCCAGTTTTCAATAACTCAATTTATGTTTTCCCTTGCAAAACTCGATATTCCTTGGTGAGCAATGCTACAATAGCTAGTCTTCTACTATTCAATTTTGCTTTGCGCCAAGATAAGTTAAAATCTGTTCTAGGATCAAACACAATAGTGATAGCGAGGACTGTGGCGTAGTATGGTAAAGAACGCATAAGTATCGGTAACCTCCACACCAAACAAGTTTAATTTATTATATAGTAATATATAAGAGACGGCTGTTTCGACGACACGAACCGGTCACTAATGGATGATGAGGACTATATAATAAATTAAACTTATGTGGTGCGGAGGTTACCGATACTTATGTGTTGTTTAGGATCAAATACAGCCTTTCTGCCAAATTAATCTGAATTGTTACATTCTCTCCGTCACTTTGACCACATTCTACTCATCAGCAGATTATTCAGTAATATTTTTCGGTGCTCTTTGTGAGCTTTTATAAGCAATTTTGAAGAACCTCAAGTCCAACGAGTGCCTTTTGAGCTGTTAAAAATAATTTTGTTTCTTGGCAATTGTAATTTTCTTTTTGCATCTTCTGGAGAAATGATGTTTATTTTGTGTTCTATCTTGTGGTACTACTTTCGCATTCGTTTAAATTGGTAAGTAAGTTGCATTATATCGCTCAAATGGCCACCTCCCGAGTTAATGCATAATTGCGCTCGCTTTACGACATTTTAAATTGTTGCTCGCAAATCATCTGGCTCCAGATTAGCGATTTCTGCTTCAATGGTAGCTTTCAAGGTTTGCAAGGTTCGTGCTTCGTTGTGGTGAACGCGAGATTTTATGAAGCCCCAAAGGGAAAAGTCTGATGCTGTTAGATCTGGCGTAAATGGGTAGTAAGTTAACACTTGCCCGACGGTCAGCAGGCAGCAATTCGTGAACAGTTTGCACTTTGTTGGGAAACATTTTCAAATCTTTCACAAAATGCAACGAACGTCTGCTGATGTCTAACTGTGTGCATCGTCTTCTCGTTGATGTTTGTGCGATTCTCTCGGACATCGTCGACAACAGCAGCAATGTTCTCGTTCGAACGAGCATTACGAGGCCGGCCACATCTTGCGACATCTCTAGTGGACCCAGTTCGCACTCGAGGCGCTCGGACAAACGTTTAATTGTTCGAGCGACGACCAGGAAAAAGACGACAAAATTCACGCTGCGTCAAGACAACAGACTTAACATTTATCAAATAAGAAGTAGCAATAATTCCACGTTCTCGAGGTGTGTATCGCTACATGGCTTGTTGACAACTAATTCTCCATATATCTACTTCATAAATGTGAAGCAAGTGACATTTAGTGCCAACTGCTAAAATGGTGGCCAACTCAAATTGTGACGTGACTATTGGATATGTGTCAGAAGTGTTACAAACATATAATCACTCGAAATACAAAATCTATATTTTAATGAAAAAATATCACGCAGACCCGCATTACGAGGAATGCCATTGAAAAGGGTTCATATCTAGAGACCATTTCTATCTAGAGACCAAATATGTACAAAAGATAAAAAACATAGTTGCAACTGAATGTGGCGGTTCGGCTAAGCAGGGCAATATTGTTAACCAATATTTTTATTATCTCTAAGTGTTAGAATATAAAGAAACAATTTTTAAATAACTTGAAGGATTTGTACCTGCATTATTATATGTGATAACAGGGAAAGTATCATTAATTTTATTATCGAAATTCTTAATTGCACAACTCGACGTTTGACAAGCCACATTTTGTAATTGCTTTAATTGAAATTAATGAGTAAAGAACGTCATACATATACTGCGTTAGTTTTCGTTTTCCATCGCGTCCTTCGCAAGAGCTGTTTATACAAGGAAGCATCTTGAGCGTTAACATGAAGAAGAATGCACATGAAAAGGGTGCTTAGAAACAATAACTAAAATGATACTAGTATAGCTTATTGATGAAATCGTTTCCACAAAAAGAATGTAAAAAGAGGAAAAGATACTAGCCAACAGTGCCATTAGCGTCGCTCTGAGCATACAACGTGACCTCTGTTAGGGGTTGAGTAGGGAGTTGGAAAGGCGTCGTACAGCCGTCTGACTGCACCGAGTGCCCTGTTTCGAACTTGAAAGTTCGGTTTTTTGTCGACGATCATTCCAGAATACTCGATCTTGCTATTCTAATCAATTTTCGTCGTTTTGACTTTAATCTTTGTAAACAGGCTCCATGATATGCCTGGAAATATATACACTCCGCCAAAAAAGTATCGCATAAACTGAAAAAGGGCATTTATAAACCAAGATATTTTTATACGTTCACAAAAAGTTTGCCTCGTGTATGTGAACTATAAAAACACTAACAAAATCATGGAACATAGCTTTTTTACTTTTTTTTTTCTAAAAGAACACATTTAGAAAAATGCATATGTATAAGGTTTGTTGAGTTGTTTATTGAAAGTCTTCCTATACGGACAAATTTTAAAGTGCGAAGTCAGAGCTCTGTACCAACGCTTTTAAAACTAAAATAAGCAATTTAACTTCATAACAAGTAGCTGCTATAGTTGCTTTAATCGAAGATGGACGATCTCAAGCATACGTTGCTAATTTGATGAACATCAATCGGTCAAGTGTTTCTAGAGGCGTAGCCAGATATAGGGAAACGGGCAATTACAGTAGAAGACCTGTCCCAGGTCGTCCAAGATGTTCTACTCGCCAAGATGACCGCTATTTACTACTATAAGCATTACGCCGAAGACATGTAACTGCGAGACAATTGCAGAACGACTTGGCTAGAGTCAGAAATACCCGTGTGAGTACTCAAACTATTCGGAATAGGTTACGACAGAGTGGATTAAGAGCTAGAGTAGCTGTCACAGCCCCTCGTCTCACTAGGAACCACCGAGTGGCTCGCTTAAGGTTTGCCAGAGAACATGTAAATTGGAACATTAATGACTGGGCCAATATACTCTTCACAGATGAGTCAAGATTTGGTCTTTACACCTCAGATAGGCGTATCTCAGTGTACAGACGAGATGCGAGATGAGCGCTATTCGCAGTGTAATATCAGACCTAGACCTAATTTCACTGGTGGCTCTATTATGGTTTGGGGAGGCATCTGTTTAACAGGTCGTACAGAGTTAGTACCAGTAGACAGAGGTACACTGACTGCCCACAGGTATATAACGGACATTTTAGCAGAACATGTAGTACCATATGCGCCAATTATAGGAAACGAATTCATGTTAATGCACGATAATGCACGACGGTATGTTGCAATAATCGTCCAGGAATACCTTAACGATGTTGGTATTCCAGTTTTAGTCCGGACATAAACCCTATCGAGCACGTGTGTCACAGACGGATACGAACCCAAAATGTTGCCCCAGCGGACCTGCATGGACTAGAAAATGCTCTCCGTGACGAGTGGGAGAATTTGGATCAGGCTTATATACGGAGGTTAATCGAATCTCTGCCAAACCGTATGCGAGCGGTCATAAGAGCCAGAGGTGGCAATACTCAGTATTAAAAGCTACTGTTATGACATTTTTCTTTCCAAAATTATAATTTCTTGTTTTAATAAAAATCTCAAGTATGAGTTCTTGTTTTTATTTGGCCTGCATTTTATTTAAACAATCATAGAAGTTATATCTTAGAGCGCATTAAAGTTTCCAAACGTAAACATCACATTTTTAGGTTATTCCATTAATTTATTTTTTGAAAAGGTTTGTAGGTTACCCCTAGGAAAGCGTATGTAAGTACTACCTTTGAATCCACGAACTGAAAATTATCTTTTAATTAGAAAACAAAAATCAATTTGATAACCTTACAATTCACCAATCCATTGTGCCTGGGTATGCACTATCGCTCAGTATATATAATAGTCATGATAAAAGTTTCCTTTAATTGGTTACTATTTCCTTCCTGGACGTTCTCTAACATAATCGTCTTAATTCTTTAGATCTAAATAATACCATCTTACCCTCAACTGAGCACAAATTATTTCGCCGTCTGGCAGTTGATGAGTTTATATTTTTTCTAGTAAAGGTTAACCCTGCACTAAACACCTTCGAACAACGAAAGTGCTATTTATACGTAAGCCATGAATAAACACATACTCAAGTTAGGTCGCTATTTTTACTAATATTTGCTTTTCTTTGCCTTTTACCTTCTTCGGATATTTGCTTTATATTTTATCCATTTAGTAATCGTTTAACTAAACATGTTAAAATATTTTCAATAATTTTTTTTTCAAAGGCACTAAGTCAGTTTTTGAGAAAATCGAATACATCGTCCTCCGCAACTAACTTTTCCACCAGATAAGTAAGTAGCTTTAGTTTAACGTGAAATCAAACACAAAATATACCTATGTATACGCACTACTATTATTTCGCGAAAAATTGTGCGCAACATTGCGTATATGTAAATATCTTTGAATAGAATAACCCCCACAACGCTAGTGAATCTAATCGTTTCGAATGACGTCTCTTTTACAAATGATCGTGTAACATTCATTATTCAGTGATGTATTTCTCGCGTGTAAAAACTGCTGGATAATCCATTGCCGTAAATACTTTTCGGTGTCGCTATGTAGGCTGCAATTCATTCACTTTTATTTTTTTGTTTCGGATCGGTTATTCTAGGACGTGCTGCGCTGTTCGACTGACAGGTGATTTAGATCGTTTGACGACCTGTCGTCTATTTAGATCGAATTGCGATAACCGCAGCGCATCGGAGACAAAACACCGCGTAAATACGGCAAGTTGCGCAACCCGATATATTCTTTCGATGCCGTGCACGCCATACTAAGTATATAAGTGTGAGTGTTGGTTTTACATATGTTGTACACATACATTCTCACATCCACCCAAAGCATATGTATGTATGCATGCACGGGGATAGTTTGAAAAGTCAAAAAATGAAAAGTACTAAATTTTTCGGTATTAACTATTTTTAAATGGGAAAATTAGAATGAATGTAGTCCTTTTTCCTTGCAAAATTCTTTATTGTTAAATCAAGCAACCCCGTTCATACTACAGAAACACATCCACTTTTTACAATTGAATTTTGTGAGAAAAATTACCATTTTCATTCCAATTTATCAATTTAATCACATACAGAGTCTCTATGAATTACTTAAACCATTTTTACTTTTGGTAATATCCTCTTATGTTTGAGCATTTTATACAACACTACTATAGTCTGTTGATTTCTATTGACACCAGCGACTGATGATCATGTAAATCTGGAACGAGTAAGAACTCTAATCAATTTCGCGAATGAGCTCGCACGTTCTCGTAATACAAAAGGCCTCTTTTTATGGCCCAAGCATTAACGTTTTTCTTACAACTTTGTTTTCAATTTACCCAATAAGGATGCTTAGTGTATTACTCTTTGACCAAACTGAGGAAACGGTTTTCGCTTTTTTGTGCAGACTCAACTAGCAACCCGTTAATTGGACTGTTTTCTGATCTCAAAGATATTTCATTCAAAATCACAAAACGATGTCTAAGATCCTGTGGATGCCACTACAACGGCAATAAAACGTCTCTGGAATGTATCATATGACTTCATTTTTGGTCAGTTGTGAACAATCACGGCGCTCATCTTGTAAACAACTTTTTCATGTTCAACTGGTGCTATAAAACATTATGTACTCCTTCGTTCGCCAGTCATCAGGTTATGGATTTTATCAACGATCCAGATCCAGTTCCAGAACGTTCAAAGTCATCTGTGCTCAGATGGCCAAAGCGGAAATGTTGAAAGCACTTGCAAACCGTTCTAATTGAAGGTTCAAATTCACCGTAGTGGGGCTTTGATGACGTTTTGATGTAGTCTTTTATTAACACATAAAACTCTTTTATCCGTTTTTTTTTTGAAACTCCTCGACTTGCACGATTCAAACGAATGCTAAACACGTAGTAGTAAACTAATATGATTGAAATTCGATGTAACTAACTGACAATAACGCGATATGCGCCAGTGGTGACATTCCTTTAGCATTGCCCTGATATGAATGGTTTTTCACATCACCAAGGTGGTTAGAATACCAACTAATTCAGCTGTTGTGTAAGTATCATTATTGAACAACACAAGGATGCTCTATTGGGAGTGTCTCTAAAAGAAGTTAAAATATTCTCTCTGAAATGTTGGTAGACACTGCTATGGATAATAGTCATCTTCAATTTCTTGTCACGTGATTACATCGGGAACAGATTCCAACTTCCTTATTCCAAATGAAAGTCTTGGTTCATTATGAAATTTTTGCGTAGCTCTTTTAAACGAAAATTAAATTATATTGCGTATCATGGATCTAGAAACTTCAACAAATTTTCTTTTTTCTAAAAATTATAACAGATCTATTTCGATATCAACATATTTTTTTTGTATTAGTTACGGGAATCTGTTTTTATACATTCGTTTATAGCTATAAACAAATACTAACTTTTGAACAAGTCTTTAGTCTTATAGCTGTATAGTTTATTTCAGCTGCTTCCTATCCCTTGCTTTAATTCCCCAATCTGTTATTTGTTTCTCCTTTAAACCTTTCCTTTCCCTCGGTTCTCTCCAACCTATTGTTTTCACTATCTTATCCTTTTTGATTTTTTTCTAAACATTCTGCGTTTTTCTCACCTTAACCACATCACTGGTCTGTGGTTCATTAAATATAATATACTTCATCTAATATCAAAAATGTTATACAAGCCACCCAGTCCAATAAGGAAAAATAATTTCCCTAACAGCAGCCCTTATTTCAATATTCTCAAAAAAACAAAGGTAAGGTATGCTGTATTTCCTGAATTCACTTATTTTCGAATTGTTTGAAGAAAATCGTAAGAGTGTTGAATTTTGAATTAAAAAGCAACTGAATAATAGGGTAGGCTTTGGTTTATATAAACTAATGAAAGATGATCATGGCTGAAGTAAATATGGTGTAATCCAGTAACAATTATTTAAATTTTTTTTTGTAAATATTTGCCAAAAGCAAAAGAGTAGTTAGTAATACAGATAGTGGTTTTAATAAATTTTTTGCAAAATTGATTATTGAAACAGAGCTCAGGGGAATAAAAACAAATTTTTGAAAATGTTGAAAAATGGTTTCTGTGATGTACTATTTTGCGCTTGTTATATTATCTCTCTATAAACTAGGTACTATTAAGTAATCAACAGTTTAATAACGTAACGAGATTTTTTTTGCAGTTGTAGGGGCCCAACGGGGTTTTAAAGTTAGCGATATCTTCAGGACCCTTTGTGTGTTTCATGGTTTTGTTACTATCCTTCCCTCAACGTAAAGGGTGAAGCAAAATTAATTGTTCCCCAATTACAACTAGTGATCTTCAACCAATTAATTTTTGCGAAAATTTTATCATAGTGACACTCGAGCACTTAGTACCTAACTTTACTTAAACAGGCGCAAGTCTTCTCTTTCTCATTCTATCCAAATTAAGAGAGCACTAATATTCACTTGTCTATTAATGATTAGCAATTATTCCATCAGAAATTACAAACGAAGTCTAAAAATAATTTGAATGAAAACACTAACTAGTCATTAGGAATTAAACAGAATAGAGCCCACCTTGTAAATCGCAATATTTTGGAAGCCAATGAAATTAGGCATGTAAAATAAAACATGCTTCATCTTTGTCTTTATTCGTACTTATGTATATATATGGTCTATTTGTCTGATAAATAATGCAAGAACTGTGGGGTAACGGGGCAAGCACTGAAGTAACGGAACTTCACGGACTATACAATTTAATTGATTAAATTCGGAGCAATTGATGCGAGAATTTGTGGATTTTCTTTGTGAACCGAACGACCGAATATAAATGTTGTTGTATTGAATTTTAGGCAGCGGAGAGTGTTTTTCGAAGCTTATCTTTGAATATGCTTATTCAATATATGTATGTACGTTGGTGAAATTGGTGTTAAAAATATGTACGTATATATTACGTAGTGTATTTCCTAAATTAACATGTGAAAATGGTGCTTCAGTATGCCGCCTGAAATGGGGTTTTTTGTTAGAAAATTCCTCTTAATACAGTCTTAACTCCTTCAACTAGATCGATTATTTCATATATCTAAATAAAATTTAATGAAGGAATCTATACATATTATGCTGCGAAATAAAAAGAAATCGATTTCAGCGCAATTTTTTTTAAACCGAACATTTAAACGTTTTTCCAATATTCCTCCTAAATTCGTATCAGCTTTTATCAATATTACCTATTTGTCTTAGTTTTTGTGATAATTTCCTTAATTCGAGATCTGTGCGTTTCTTTAACGACCGATGACTTGAATACAAGCTTGAAAACAAGCTAGAAATGATTCAAATTTTATTCGGTTGAGTATTTTTCATAGACGTGGACGAAAATCTCATTAATACAATCAGATAGTTTTTATTCTTAAAATGTATATATTTCTCCGCGCCATAAAGACGCAATTTTACGAAAAATTGTAAATTTTGTTCTGTTAAACGTACGAAGTAAATCGCTTCTGAAACTAAAGTCAGCTGTGAACAAAGGTTTTATAGTTTCTGCAATAGTTGAGGGTCGGTTTCGTTAATGCCTGTTTTAGGATCGCCCATAGAACGACTGAAAATTACGTACAAGCGTATTAATAAACCGAACTAGCATGATAATAATGGTGATGCGTCTTCTTCGTAACGCTCATGGAATTATAACACCCCATAACGTTACTTTTTGTAACTACGCAGGTAGTGTCACTAATTACGATCTCCTTGCAGTCACTGAAACAGCGTAACTTAGCAATTCAAATGCCCCCTACCTTTGGTCTACATGCCGCGTATAAATATTACCTTTTCTAGAGGATACCTAATTTATTAATATCTTTTATCTCCTAGCAAGATGAATATGTATAAGATACATGTAATGAAATAGGTGATTAAAGGATTAATAGCTAACATCGCCGCTATTCTCCTAAGTGTTCGGATTTCGATAAGTTTTCTTACATACATGCAAACATCTAGGTGCGCGAACGTATATACATTAGTTGTATCTAAACATCCAATAAAATGAATGGAAATGGTGTATTAGTCGTAAATTCCTTCTCTGTCCAACGTGGGCGAAGCATATAGGAACACTTGTCTCACGACACTAGGATTCCGATTATACAAAAAAGACTGTAATTTATTATCTTTATATATATAAAGATATATATATCTTTAATCTATCTAATCTAATATCTAATCTAATAATCTAATCTAATATCTTTAATCTTTAATCTTTATATCTTCCCCAAAAAAAAGTATCGCATAATTTAGTTTTGAATCATAAAAGTATCGCATAATCTTTGTTTGTAGCATAAAATTGTAAATATACTTTAATGCGCTCTAAGATATAATTTCTATGATTGTTTAAATAAAATACAGGCCAAATAAAAACAAGAACTCATACTTGAGATTTTTATTAAAACAAGAAATTATAATTTTGGAAAGAAAAATGTCATAACAGTAGCTTTTAATACTGAGTATTGCCACCTCTGGCTCTTATGACCGCTCGCATACGGTTCGGCAGAGATTCGATTAACCTCCGTATATAAGCCTGATCCAAATTCTCCCACTCGTCACGGAGAGCATTTTCTAGTCCATGCAGGTCCGCTGGGGCAACATTTTGGGTTCATGTCCGGACTTACCGCAGGCCAATCTAAAACTGGAGTACCAACATCGTTAAGGTATTCCTGGACGATTATTGCAACATGCGGTCGTGCATTATCGTGCATTAACATGAATTCGTTTCCTATAATTGGCGCATATAGTACTACATGTTCTTCTAAAATGTCCGTTATATACCTGTGGGCAGTCAGTGTACCTCTGTCTACTGGTACTAACTCTGTACGACCTGTTAAACAGATGCCTTCCCAAACCATAATAGAGCCACCAGCGAAATTAGGTCTAGGTCTGATATTACACTGCCAATAGCGCTCACCGTCTCGTCTGTACACTGAGATACGCCTATCTGAGGTGTAAACAACAAATCTTGACTCATCTGTGAAGAGTATATTGGCCCAGTCATTAATGTTCCAATTTATATGTTCTCTGGCAAACCTTAAGCGAGCCACTCGGTGGTTCCTAGTGAGACGAAGGGCTGTTACAGCTACTCTAGCTCTTAATCCGCTCTGTCGTAACCTATTCCGAATAGTTTGAGTACTCACACGAGTATTTCTGACTCTAGCCAAGTCGTTCTGCAATTGTCTCGCAGTAGAACATCTTGGACGACCTGGTGCAGGTCTTCTGCTGTAATTGCCTGTTTCCCTATATCTCGCTACGGCTCTAGAAACACTTGACTGATTGATGTTGATCAAATTAGCAACGTATGCTTGAGATCGTCCATCTTCGATTAAAGCAACTATAGCAGCCGCTTGTTCTGAAGTTAAATTGCTCATTTTAGTTTTAAAAGCGTTGGTACAGAACTCTGACTTCGCACTTTAAAATTTGTCCGTATAGGAAGACTTTCAATAAACAAGTGAACAAACCTTACACATATGCATTTTTCTAAATGTGTTCTTTTAGAAAAAGAAAAAGTAAAAAAGCTATGTTCCATGATTTTGTTAGTGTTTTTATAGTTCACATACACGAGGCAAACTTTTTGTGAACGTATAAAAATATCTTGGTTTATAAATGCCCTTTTTTAGTTTATGCGATACTTTTTTGGCGGAGTGTATTTATATATATATTATTTATATATATATATATATATATATTATCAAATATCTCCACCGGTTATGCGATTTTCTATATACTTTATGATATATTTAGTATAATTATTAATTTCGGGAGGCCACTGATGTGGAAGCAAGACTTGATAATATATAGATAGTTTAGCAGCTAATGGTATTTTGCAGTTGCATTTTTAAATTAAATTTAAACAACCTATGCCCTTATAAGAATCATGTAATGGTCTCTGTATGTAAGACCACATGACCTAAATTACGTTAACATATTTGCAGCTTACAATAATACCGAAAGTTGATGCCAAATTGGTGCTTATTTGCTTTGCACTTTAAATCTTAAAACTAAACAATGCGAAAGAGCATTGTTTAGTTTTAAACATTAGCAGGTTTCGTCATTTTGCAGCGTAAAATGTTTTGTAATCTTATATTCAGACAACAAGCAACATTACCTTAAAAAATTAATTAGCACAATATATTTGTGCTTACGCACGTGTAGGCTATTCGAATTTAACTTTACGGTAGACAATTAAATGTATCAAACAATTTGATACAGGCCATTATTAGGAGCATCTCGATGTCGACATGATGTAATTCTACAATTAAACAATAAGCACGCATTACAACTCCAACTCAACAGTTCTGTTAATGAATTAAATTGTCTAAATTGCCTGTTAGGTTTCAATTATTTAATTATAGCATTGCAGTGTCGTACAGAACCCTATTTCTACCTTCGTCCGCTAATTCATGTTTTCATCAAAATTTAATTGGTCAAATTTTGCCACCTGGATGACTATTAAACTCCAAGTCAGAATTTTAATTAGCGTCTCCTCACCCTTATATTTAATCGCAATAAAGATTGTTTTTACCACAGCAAATGTTGAAAATTTTTCTTTTCCAAAAATTCTTAGACAACGAAATTTATGCTTAGAAACATCATAAAGCACCTGAAACAATGACGGCCCAACTTTCACTATTTTTAGACATGTAACACAACCTATATTGTACGATATTAAAGTTTTCTGACAAATATGACGAATGTCTGACAAACGATAATTGACATGCGAAATGACACCCAGATACCAATGAAAGTATTATTATTTATTAAGTATTTAAGTATTATTAAATATTATTATTTATTTAATCGGATGTTTTAGTTGCAAGACAATTGAACAGAAAAAAAGTTTAACTCATCAGAAAATGTCCAGAAAGCTTAGCTTCCTCACGGTAGTGACGGAATAATTCACGGCAAATTCAACGAAAGAAGAGAAAAAAATTATTCTAACACGCGAACATGTTTCTGCCTACCCGGCGTCGTCAGCGTGGTTTCGAGTATAATTTTTTATCTCTACCTTCTATCGCTGTTGCCACACAGTTAATGCCACAAGTCTCGTCACATATTTAGTGCCACAATCTCGTTGTTAAGCAATCAGAGAACTGCTTGAGGGATGGTTTGGGGAACAGTACCTGGTTTATGTCGCAACTTCCTGAACGGCAGGCATGCGTTTCTTTGGCACTGGAGGGCGCCAAGAAATGTCGAAATGTTTTGTTGTTTTGAAAGTTGTAGCATTAACTGTAAGGCAACAGCGATAGAAGGTAGAGATGAAAAATTATCTCGAAACCACGTTGATGACGCCGGGTAGGCAGAAACATGTCCGTGTGTTGGAATAATCTTTTTCGCTCCTTTTGTTGTGTTTGGCGGGAATTATTCCATCAATACCATGAGGAAGCTAAGCTAATTTATCATTATATATATTCAAAAAAAAAGTTGTTAATCCATTCTGCTACTGTCGCCATTGACCGTACATAATACTTTCCTAACTCCTCCATTACCTAAACAATAGGGGATAAAAAGAATTTGAACTACAGAAAACGAGCTCACTGGACTAGAAGGACTTTAACTTTGAACAAGTTGACACACTGAACTTAATATGATGTATGCGTGGTACTAACCAACAGCTAATCTCGATGTAGTGAATGAGCAATATTTATGATAAACTTTTAAAATAAAATGGATATTAACAAAAAAGAAACTTAGAGCACGTTTTAAATAGTCATTAATTTTTTTTTCCGGAAAGGTTTCTAGATTGAAGTCACATCGAGTAACGGGTGTTCCTCGCTATCGCGCAGAGCTTCCTCTAGGTTGCATCATGACAGACCTTGTTGACAATTAGCTGTTTAACATGATGGCGTGCCACAAGCATCGATTTTCTTTACACATTTTTGTAGCATCTTCATTCAAATCAATTGCTTTCAGCCTAAACTTAAAACCAAAGAACCATGTTCTAGTATAGTCAACTTCACCCCAAACGATCGACTTCACCCAGGTTTACGGGGTGTATATTTCTCCTGACGTTTCATTGAATTTGAATAGATGTTGGAATATAATCTAGTATTAAATCTAGCAAAGTGATAGCGTAACTTATAAGTTGAAATGTTATTTAAATAATTTTATTCGTCCAACAAGTGTGGGGAAACTGCAAAATTCATATTTTGTTTTTGTGTAGACCGTTTCACAATGTCCATTAAAGCTTCGTTTTTTTAGTGTTCTCTTATTAATTTGTGCAGAACACAAGAGAAAGTCTTCTGCACAAATTAATAACATTCTCCAGAGTTTCCCAGACCAATAAAAATCTAAATTAAACAAATTATAACTAAATTTATTTCGTTGAAGAAGTTTGAACTTCTCTAAAATGTTCTTCTGAAACCTTTATAAATCGAAAACTGTACGTCAAACCTAACTCTTTGTTTTCCACAAAATTATCCAACAATTTGCTCATAAGTTTGCGGCAATTTCAAACGACGATAGAGACAATATATTGCTTTTATCACGGGTAATTCCATCAACACCATAAGCTATATTTGCTTATGGTTGCTGATAATCTGATGTTTATTTTAGGTATTCTAATATACTCATTTATTAATCGATTAATTACTTCCAATATGCTGCTATTATGGAATATATGATATTGAAAATGGTAGACGAAAAGAAAAGACGAAGGTAAGCGAAAATTACCGAATAACATATAGAATATTAGATTTTGAGATAGATTTGTGTCTAGGTTTAAAATTTCACAGTTTTATATATAATTAAACAAACATAGAAAACCAAAATAATAGTTCAAACAGTAGCCTAGAATTGTGAGAATCACAATTTAATGATGTTCATATTACTTCAATTTACTTCTGAGTAGCCACAGAGAGCAGCAAATTAACAAAAGAGCTATAAAAATCTGAAAACTCACTGGTCGCATAAATCATCAAGTTTAACAGCCATGTTTACACATTTTATCTGATTATCTACAAAACTAACGCATTTATAAAGACTAACCATGAAATCAGTTGGCAGAATACAATTAATGTAGATGTGGCGCTATACGCAGTTACAGGCGATTGAAGTATTTAAGCGGCAGCTGTCAATTATCTCTTATATTCATAATCTTAATCCAAACATAATGACCAGCGCCTGTCATTCGTATTTAATATTACATATAATCCTACAATCTACGGCATGCACGAGTAGAATAGATTAATGATTAGAAGTCATAGACCGGTTTTACTAAATGAATAAAAATGTCGGTAATATGGGTGCAAATAAAATAAATCTCCTCCTAGAAAACATCTCCGAAAGTACGAAGAAACTTATAAGATTAAAACGGTACCGTACTATTGCAACAGATGTCGCTAGTTGGGTAAGTGTTTAATCCGGTACAAATTCCAGGCTTGCGAATTACACAAGCAACAGCAGTTCTCTATTAGTTAGAGGCCGGTCCTACGTGTACATCTAGCGCATTATCAATGATATTTAGTAGGGTACAATACGTATGAAGTTAATATTTGCGTTCTCATTATTTTAATATAATTCAGCTCCTACAAAAGACATCCTAACCATTCGCTGATACTCGTTCATTTATTTATTCTTCACTTTTAAGTATCGAGCCATCGATGTGTGTGCGTGTTCTTCTACTTTATTTATTGATTCCTTTATCTGTTGATGATAGTGCTTGTTAAAGTTGTAGTGCATCATTATAGAGCACATATTTTCTACTTTCTTTACATATAGTTTTGTTGCTTACTTTCGTCTACAATAATAGTGTGACGCTTGCATACATACTGTTATTTACCCTTTGTTACTGTTGATATACCTTACATACGTCGCCTTTGTTAACCCCGGTTTTGTCCTTTTTTTAGTCACTGTGATAGACACCACCAGCATGAAGAGTGCGTCCCAGTGTGGTCCCTCCATCCTTGCAACAGTGTTTATTATTACTTATTGCCTCGTGTCCTTCGATGTTAATCAATTGCAGGAATTCGTTAATTGCTATATTTTCTACAATCCATTTAAGATCGAGTGTATTAAATGTTTCCTTATCAGAAGCTCACAAGCTTTATTTCAAGTCCGGTATAACTTAGACCTGTAAAAGTTGCTTACGGGTTAATAGCGATCTCGAAAGCTTCAAATCTATAACTGTTTCGCTACAAGAAGATATAAAACAACAATCAAGTTGAAGAAAGATCAAGTTGGTACTGATATATGCATGATTAACGATATTCGTCCTGTATTGGATATCAAAGATACAACTTTTAATCTTTCCAGACTTGGTAAATTTGATGTAACCATTCCTATTCGTTGCCGACCACTTAAAGTTTCCTATTCTTCCGAGTTGTCCACACCTACGATACTGCGCAACATTCCTAAGCTGAAAGCGATATCTAAATATTCTAAATTATCCATTTACTGAGATAGCACCCAAATGCACTAAAATTTTCAAGGTTGAGTCGACCGAACGTATTTCTAAGGGCGAAACGAACCTATAAATCGCATATACATAAGTGAGGAACCCCTACCTGCATTATATTGAATAGTTCTAACGGTATTTCTTTCAATATTTACTATCAGAACTCGCGTTGCCTCAAAACAAAAATTCATTCATTTTTCTCTGCTGCTTGAGAGTCATCAACATTCTACGATGTTGTTATTATTATCGAAGGTTGGCTGGATAAATTTGCCACTGATTCTGGATTCCTACTTGGTTTATACAGTGTTGTGAAATGTGATTGGACATTTTGTATTATTAATCGCTCGGTATGTGCTGATGTTTTTGTTACTTGTTAAGTCCTTGATGCTATTCCCATTTGTTCCCTAATTTGAAGATATTGAACCTTCTTTGTGAATATCTTGTCTTCCTCCATTTAATCTTAAACAATTAAATTCAATATTAAATTGTGATAATCGGCTGCTTAATTTAATTTCTTCAAACGCATCTTCTATTCTTGGGGCCTCTTCTGATAGCTTACCATCCATTCCTCTGAATCCTTATCGTCCCTGTTATCCATTTCTCTTACCTCCTTGAGAAATCTGCATTTCCCTCCAATGATAATAATCGGTATGATTTTCTTTACTATCGTCGTAAGAATTCACACTTTTACACTCACTTCAGTAGAGCAGACGCCTACCTAAAGTTTTATTTGATGACGATACACCTCAGAAGATAGTTGATGCTTTCGTCTCCAAATTTTAGTCAGTATTCATTCAAATTGTGCTGCGTTCAGTTTACTACCAACTATTGAAGAGAAACTAGTTAGCTTTATGTTGATGTTTCCACAAAAGAATATCGCCAATAACGACTTAGTACCAGTTCTCTACTACATATTCTACGCTTGCGAAACGTCTAACCTATGTTATTAATTTGACGATCGGCGCCTTTCGAATCCGATGGAAATAAATAAGAATTAGTCCTGTTTTTGAGAAAGATGATAAAACTCGTGTCAGTAAATATAGACCAATATCAATCTTATCGTGTTTTGTCAAGATCACAAGATCTTATTTGATCTTGTTTGCATTAGAACCTTGCATTTCCCCAAACCAGCATGGTTTCATTCAAGGTAAGCCAACAATTATTAATCTTGTTTGTATATGTTAATTTCTAAGTGAACAACTTAATCTGCAAGCGATCTGCGGACCTTAGATACCATTGACCATAGAATTTACTTGACAAGTTGTCAATTTTTGAATTAAATTCTTCCTACGTTCTTTTTTTTGGAGTACCGCAAGAGTCGCGCTTGAAACCCCTTTTGCTTGCATTGTTTATAAATGACCTACTGATGTCTTTATTTTACCCAGTATAGATGACATGAAAATATATTTAACTATTAGATTTTCAAACGCATGGCTTACTTGCAACATAATTTGGATCATATATCCAGCTGGTGTTCTTTATACAAATTACCACTAAATGTCAGTAATGCTTGCTTGTTGCCTACATGAGGAAAATTAATTATATCAATTCAGTCAGCTCAATACGTACTTCTTGATATAAGCAAGAAAACTGATACTGTTAGAGATCTGGAGGATTCTACTTGATTCCGGATTAAGTTCTGCAAAACATATCTCTGATTTATGCATTTCTGCAACAAAAACGAAGGGCAAACTAATTTTTGCCCTTCGATCCTGTAAATTCTTCAATGATACACATTAGATCAATCATCAACTAAGTGTTGAGAACCCCCAACGCTGCTTTTTCAAATATCTGTCCTTTAGAATGGATCGTCCCTATTCTGCTAGAGGTGTAAGTTTAAAATACGTGATATGCGGTCGCTTAAACATTGTTGAGACGTTTTTGGTGCAAAATTCATTTGGAAAATTGTTCACTTGTATATTAACTCTTCTAACTTGCTTTCCTCTATCGATTTTCTTATACTTCGTTTATCGGCTCGCTTCTCTTCTACTTTTTCTATACCGTTTCCTCGACCCAATGTATTACAAAAGTGACTATTAGGTCACCATGTATCGTGTGTTTTTTTGATTTATCTATATGTATGTACCTACTTTAGTTTGTCCTGTAATAAGTTTTGCAATTGTACAATAAATTTTTACTATTATTTCCTTTCCTTCCTATCACTGATACAAAGTCACGACTTCCGTATTAATTAATGCAAGAAGTTTCCGGTGATTTGAATACTGAAAGTAGTCTAGCGAAGTTATTAATTTTGAACTTTTAGAGTGCCCAATTAATTTCACTGAACCGGAACAATTGTTCGCCACCAATACTCTTTATTATTCTGTCTTCGCTCTGATTGACAATGAAGAATTGGGTTAGCAACAACAAAAAATGTTTCTTTTTTTTTAATAAAATACGTAAATTTTTGCAGTTAATAAATGTAAAAAATACAAACTCCTTTTAGCAACACACTACCTTTGTAATCAGAGTATAAAAAGATTTTAAAAATTAAAATATAAACGCAAGCAAAAAGAGAGTTGCTTCCTTTTATTACAACTCTTGACAAATTGAAATGAATCAATAAAAAAGTAACTCCAAGAGAGACAGCTTTTATTAGGAAACCTTCAGCCGTCTTTTCCATTAAATAAGGCTCAATACAACTTAATATTCACGTATGTATATATCTACATACATATATGAATCATAAAGCCTTTTGCTTGAATAGAACTTTCGGTGTATCAAGATTAAAAACGATGCGGTCACCTGATACAATTTCTCAGTTATTCAACTAAAATTATATAGTGGTCTCTACAGCAGCGGAAATTTTTCGAAACACTACTTAATAATACATTACGGACTACGGTTTCATCAGTACGAACTATTTTCAAGAAAATTGTGTTTTGCTGAATCAATTCTCCCTTTCATTAAAGCAGTATAGTTTGTAATTTAACGTTTTCTCGTCAGGCTAATTTACATGCATAATTTAACCGCCTCAGATATTTCCCACCTCTTGAAAGGGAACAAATTAAGTTTCCTTTCCTCGGGAGTCCTATGCAATTTATTATGCTTATTCCACGTTACAGACTAACTTCGAAGCTAGGGTTTCTCATCGATCGAATGTTGAATTCATTAAGACGTCTATTTCATATTTTTCCATCAGTTGACTTTTAATCTATTTTCGTTTTAAGTCTTTTAAATCTACAAATAAGTAGTAAATACGATAGGCGTCGGCGCACTCTGCAACACACCAAACCTTTAATATCTAATTTCGGAACGTACGTTTTGGAAATCCCTGAATTTTTGAAATATGTTTCCAATTTATTAAATATTGTGTTTAGTACGAAGCGTACCCATACCTCTTGCATCTGTTATAAGTAAATATAAATGTATATTTTTGCATTCAGGCTTACATCAAATAGGCAACTAGAACTAGGTTCTTCAGTAGTATTTAGTTGATGTTGAAAACCTTGGACCTCTTCTCCTGCTTCCTGTTCTTGGCCGATAATCTTAAATTGGACAATAAAAATCTTGAGAGCAGTGGCCTTATCCATTTATTTAACATTGTTTAACAAGCTACGATGTTTCGACGTCTGCACGTTTCTATCTTTATCAAGAAATGATCGTCTAGAGGATGTTATGTAATAAGATAGCTTACAATTTCAATTAGTTTTTGTCATATCTCTTCCTCTTTATTTACTAAACTTAATTAATATTAATTTTACAGTTTTATTTTTTTTATATACATATGTATCTTTATCAAGATACAAGTTGGATTCACATTTGTATATCTAATATTGCGCAAGGCACTATTTGGGCTAGTGATATACAGAAAACTGAAAAAATAACCTTAGAGGGAATGAGACGCTGAAATTAATAATAAAAAGGCAGTATGTCAGGAGCTCTGGGCAATACATTGCCCTTTATAGTGACAGGAAAGCACAATACGTAAAAATAACATTTATGGAGTAATAAAAATAGAATGCTTTTGTGAAGCCATTACTTTTGGACCAACGATAAATATTTAGGAACACTCATTTTATATGATGGCGAGTAAAGTGAGTAAAACCAATGTTTTATTTAAGTAAAGTTACTTTACTGGTATTAATTCGGCAAACAGTGGAGATTTAATTCTTGGCAATACTCTTGAATATTAACAACAAATTAACAAATGTATTCGATATACTTACTTAAAACTGTTGTGTTATTTACTGTGTACCAATTTACCCCATATCTACTAATAAATACGTTGAAGACAGAGTAAAAAGAAACAAAAGTAAGGTTTACTGGTTGCGGAAGTTTAATCTCATTTCAAAATTCGTTGTAAAACTCCTCCGTATATGAAGAAGTAAACAAGATTACTTGTATACAGAATGAACCGGTTAAAGTGATATACACAAATAGAGAATGAAAACAAATACTGCAGGTATACTTATTAATAAAGATGAGCGATGTATGGCAACCTTTATAATTAAGAGGACAAAGCCGGGTGGAATTATTACTCTTTTGCAGTGATTAGACGGACAGTGTTTTGTCGACTCTCGGACACACCAGTGAGCAATACGAATCCATTCTCATGAGACGAATAGGCACGAGTCCGTCCAGTGGCTGCAAAAGAGTAATAATTCCACCTGCCTTTGTCCTCTCTATTTATAATTCATGCAGAGCGATATCCCAATCTGACTATTCCAAATTCAGCAACAACAGAAAGCTTGGTTATTAGAGCCCTAGAACAAAATTTACAAGGTAGGAAACGAATTCGTGGTAACACGACAAACAAACAGTTTAGCTGCTGTTGGAAATCCTTTTCATGCATCCATAACGATATTGGTTGAAGATTCTGGACCCAGGACTGCGCATTTGAAAGAAACATAATTACCGAAGAATTACGCTATCACAAAGCAATGACAAATATTTTAAGAATGTTCCTTTTATTGACAAAAGCTGTTTCCATAACACCAGTACAGTAAATAAACACGATTTTTGGTTCATTGGATTAGATAAAATTCACATTCATATAGAATAGACGAAGAATAAACGTCTGATGTGATATGTTGAACCAACAGATAACTTTTTTGGAGGGACATTAACATTTATTGGGTATATCGAACTCCTACGAAATATGTTACCACCGTTACTACAAAATGTAAACCTAGAAACACAAAGAACTGATTTTCCAACAAGACTGATTTCCTGTACACACCGCACGCATACTTGAATTAAGTATTTCCCAATCGTAGGATTGTTAAAGGTGGAGCATTGTCGTAACCAGTTAAATCACCAGACTTAACACTTTACTTTGGATACCAACTCCAAATATTATGAAAGTTAGGATCAGAAGTACCTGTTATAATATACCATCTGAAATACTAGATAATATTTATAAACAATATGCGAGAGCGCTTTGCTGCTAAAGGAGGACACTTCTGAAAAACTGTTTCTGTATATTAAAATTCAACAAACTACTTAACGTTTGGAACACCAAGAAACTAATAAAGTGTTACGACGCAAAAAAAATATTGTATAGACTTAACAATGTTATTAATTATTATTTTCATTTGAAATCATAAAATTACATTAATCTTACTTTAACATTAAATCATTACAACAAAAAGTCCCGACTGTGGTAGTTGTTCCAAAAAGCTTAAATATTTATAGGATTAAGTAACAAATATCGTTGAGACGTGTATGCTTGCATGCGATATTTCACCGTATTATTATGGAGGTTTCGTTTATTTTTGTTGGTTGTGTAACGCAATATCATGCGTAAAAATTGTGTAAACCAAGCAGTATGTCTGAAAAAACTTCTATGTTAAAAATTAATGTAAAATATACAATGTAGCTCTGCCAAATGACCGTCTCTTTTAGCAAAGGCACCAAAAGAATATACATTCTATGTAAATGAACGTAAGTTGTGTTGTATGTGACCTAATGCTAAATAATAAAGATTGCTTATTGCATAGTAACTCTACCATTTTCAGTTTCATAGTAACTTGCTCAAAGTTTGCATTATTTGCTTTTTTCTTTGTTACATATTTCCGTGTATCACTTTAATCGTAGAAGTTCTCTACTCAAGTCAACTTTCATACACTTATTGAATCTTTCAGGCGACACCTGTGGGATCGATTGGTCGAGCATAGGTTCTTATTATTTTTTTCGTTTGTTTTAATATTGAATGATAGATTACTTATACACTACTACAACTACGATTTTTCAATTGTCACCTTGTTTTTGTGATATAAGTATATGTATTACGTTCTCTAATGAATAACCAAACACATGCGTTGTACGCTGGCCAACCAATTTTAACTTTTGTTTTTGCCATAAAATAATTTATACTAATTTCAATAGAAAACGTATAAACATTTATTTTAATAAAAGGTAGAAGGTCAAGTTAGTTTGATTTTTTCTCATATTTCAATGAAAAGGTTTTTTAAATTAGATCATAATTTAATGTATATTTCAAATTATTATAATTAGAAATATGAAGTAATACTGCTCTGTCTCTTATAAACAATATCTACAGCATCTCTTCTCAACATCCAACAGCAATCTGCTAACATAACAGTATTCCGTTTACCTTGCTCCGTTTTTCAATCCCCATGATGTCTTGGTGGAAGCGCTCACCGTGTTCATCGCTAACGTTGCCCATATTTTCCGGACAAAAATCCAAGTGAGAATGTAGAATGTGCACTCAAAGGGACATATTACAGCCAGCAGCGTGAAATGCTTGTAACATATCCGTTACTAAAGTTTTATAGTTGTCAGCTTTTTCGTTTCCTCAGAAATTCGTGAAAACTTGTACCGTGGAGAGCCAAGCTGTTTTTTCCTTCGCTGTTAATTTGGTTAGAAAGATTTCATCATTTACTATTTCTCGTATCTGAGGTCCAACAAAAATACCTTCTTTCGGTTTCCCTCGTGTTAATTCAGGGAACTTTTCACCACAGATCTCCGTAGGAAAAATCATCCAAAAAGCCTGGCAACAGAACCCGTTCCAAACAAGAAGAATCTTTTAAAAATTGTTGTAAACTAGCGAAAGAAGGATATACTTCAGAAGTAGTGAGGACAAAAGCGAGTGATATCATACCTGTTTTGCAGCGACTAGACAGACTCGCAAACATTACGAACCCTTTCTTATGAGACGAATAGACACAAGTCCGTCTAGTCGCTGCAAAAAAGGAATGATTTCACTCGCTTTTGTCATCTCTACTCATAAAATCCAATACTTCGAAGACAGGGTGAAACGCTCTACAGCAGTGAAAAATGTTGTTTATAATTAATTGTTAAGTTTCTTACATCGGCTAAATTTCGCAGATTTTTGAATAAAATAAAATGACGCTGTTACGAACTTCCACTAGCTTAACCGATTATGCTATAGCTGCAGGTAACACATTCAAATTCAATTCAATATCACATCCCGGTATTGTAAATATTGAACCAAGCCTTAAGAAACATTTAGTCTCTGATTCGTATTAAATTAAATCGCACATGTAACTAATATTAGCATTATTAGTAATGATTATAACCTTTTGCTTTGCAACCATTTTGTATGATGCTTTGGAAAAAATGTATCTTTTTCTTAATGTGCATAATTGTACTGTATACTTTATGTATCAATTGTCATCTCCTTATTGTTATGCAACCAGGCGTTTAAACTTTATACTAAAGGTCAAATCAAAAGAAATGTTTTTTGGTGTTCTTTTCTCCGGTTAAGAAGTATATGTTTATTCTTTAAACTTCAAGAAAATCTAGATTTTATTGTTGTGTGGCTATCGCCATGTTGACTGAGTAGCGAATTTAGAAATATTATTCATATAAAACCGAGTTATTAGGCGAAATGTGCAATAATTACCCATATAAAGAAAATACAGTATACGCTTTACCTTACAAAATTACTTTTAGTCTCCCCAACATAAATTACTCGTTAACGTTTATTAGGATTAATTGCTAATTATTTCAGACGTGCGAAATAAAGAGTAATTTATTAATTATTATTTACATTTAAGTTGTAATAAATGTTACTGTAATATCAAACCGAAATTTTGCATGGCGAGGACGCTTTGGGGCAATGAGGAATCGGGTCGATGCCGAATTATCCCTACGGGGACGGCCAAACGTCCTAAACTTGTCTCTAAATGTTCGAAAACTTCAAGTGTAGAAGACGTAAACACAAGATTGTATGATTTTAGGACTGTACAGATAAAGTTCACTGGCAAGGAATTAAGTTGTGGGACCACATGTTACTTCATTTTTAAATTTGCCAATTTTTCATTTGCGACTAGAAAAAACTGTTGTCGTAATGGGCACTCTTGCTTATGGTAATGTTTGTCCCTGTCACGACTGTCTCAAAAACATAAAAAGCAACAGTACTCGGTGTAACCAGATTGCATACCCAAATTAATAGCAATTACTTTAAAATCTGCGCAAATATTCCAAGAATAGTCTTTGTACCTTATCTTTTCTAATAAAATTTTCAGATTTTCGTTAGTTTCTTTCATAGAAACAGCATGACCTATCCGAATAGAAGGATAATGGTTTCCATTATGCAACAAAATTGCTTTTAGGCTGGTCCTTGATGAGTCTGCGAATAATCTCCAAGAACTGGAATCGTGATGTGTACCAAAAGCTTCAGAAAGTTTATAAAAATTATTGCCGTAGACCAGATTACCAGCCACGCTACAAAGGCATTTTCTCTGCAACCAGAGCTAAGCCGATGTTGCCGCTTTTCGAATCATTTTTACTTTATATATGCTGTTCAATTTCACCAGTTACTAACTTAGGGTAAAAACCTTGTTGGTTAGTGTTATTAACCTGAAATTTGACAAAGAGTTCGTGCCAGTGGACCACGGTTTGTAATGACTGTCCATTTAACTGCAAACACGTACCTACGTAATTTTTCGGTATATCCTTATGAATAGTATCTTGCACAACGTAATTTTAACTCACTCATGATATATTACATAAAATTTCATTGTATGTAATGTAATATAATCGAGAAGCGATACCGTACTTATTAAAAATCTTAATGTTTTGTAGGAATGAAATCCGCTCACTTGATTTCCACATGTTTATCACCTTATCCGTACGAAATGTGTTCTCGTGCTAGCTGGTTAATGACTCAATAACAATTTTGTTCATATATAACAGTCAATAAGTTGATTACGTGCGAAACAAATGGTACAAAGTTTCAAACGAATTGGTTACTAAAAAGGTATGAATAGTCATTACCAGGCCAACATTATACACCATCGTAAAGTTTTATTACGCAAGCGGTCCACCAACGCATTTCCACAATAAATTACTACAACAATTCCTTCTGTGGCGCAATACACATCCAGTATTGGAACCTCTGGGGAACCAAGAATTCGAATACTTGTATGTACAATGTAATGGTATCTCTGCGTGATACCGGTTATTTTAGTCCTACCGTAATGAGTAATATAAATTAGATGTACGATGGGATAGTACTATGATTCAGTAGTAGATACTGTAGATAAATATATAGCAACGTCTTGTAAGTTAAATAAGCTATTTAACTTACAAGACGACTTTTTTTATAAAGCGCCGCCAATAAGAAAACAGCTTGCTACAATACTAGAATAATCTCGATATTTCCATCTTTTCATATCATTAATTGCAACAGCTTTATGTCGATGGCCGCTTGTCAAAAATATGTTCGTACAGAGAAGGAATCTGTTAGAATTAGAAGCGGTGTGTCTTTAAGGTCGCGCCCTCCCCGATCTATCTTTCAAGAATTAATCTGAACTCATAGACAAAATTATTCAAATTTATATTACGTAATTATTACAAAAATTCAATTTAATTTTCCCGGGGTTTCCTAAAATTATATATACTTCATACTTACAGCGCAGATTGGAATGAAATACTTGGGACGTAATGAAATCGCGGTCCAGGCTGCTGTGACGCCTAACCGAACAACCAATCAATTTCGACGTTCAATTTTATTTCAGCTACGAGAAGCAATGCTGTCGTTTATCATAAATTTTTCAGGCGTTTTTATATAGTGACAAATACCTGCGTTTACAATAAATTTAAAGACGGACGTTATAGGTATATTATTAAAAAGTGAGCTTGATGTGCCTCCTCTGGAGAAAGAAATTAAGAAAATTTAAGTAAGCCGTAGCCTCAACGAAAAAACGCTCAACTAAAATTTTGACTGAATTTTCTGAATGTGATCCCAATTTTTGTCCCCTTTTACTTTTACAAAAATAGGAACACCACTAGAAATTGCAATTACTTTCATTTATTAAGAGATTTATTAAGTCATTTCGATAACAGCGTGACCGCTAGAACGACGAGGTTTTAAATTAATAAAGAACAGCTAAATGCTTAATGCATGTGCTACTTTCTCTAACTGTTGACAAATAACAAAGATTACGAATTTGATATGAAACAATTCGAATTCCTTAACTGAATCGTCCGATACTCTTAAAGAGCATCAGCTTTCAAATTTCAGATAATAATAACACTAAAGTTGATAATAATTCTAAAATATCGTAATTTTAGCTTTAAGAATTTTAGCTTTAAAAATTCAACAATAATTAATAAATATGGCCAATGTTCTGGTCAGAGGAAGAAGTATGTTATTTAAAAACTTGATAAAATTGAAACCAATAAAACAAAGAAGACAAAGCTGAAAATTCTGGCAGAAATAATTCTTTAGATTGATGTTTAAAAACAATTCAAGGCTTACTACTAAGAGTATATAAAGAGTAATTCTTAAAGAAATAATACTGCAAGCAACATGTTTGTTCTCTGCAGTACGGAAAGAGGCATCATAATTGTACAAAAATATTTGAAAGAAAAGAAAGAAAATAAATGAATGTGGAGGATGTGAAGTTTCAAATTTATTATATCGTCTGCATGTAGATCTCCAGACTTCCAACTAGGCTAAATCTGGTGTGAAAGATCTGTCTTTAAAAACTGAAACGAAGAAACATTGAACATAGGCATTGAACACTAATGCCTGTATGCATTACATTTGCTTTAACATGGTGAAGCAGATATTCGGGTATAGCTCAAGTTTACCTATGGTCAACACACGATTATAACGAGAAAGTTAGGAATAGTCGTTATACCATGAGTCTCGATTGGGTACTTGCAATATTTATATAGGCTTGTCTTATATAATGGCAATGTCTTAGAACTTAGAACATAAAAGAATATTGTATATGGTTCGTATATTAAAACATTTATGTGCTAAATTTTGTTGTACTTTTCAACTGTATAATTAGGGGATAAATTGATTTTTCTCCAAATCTAGATCTGACTCTTTGAAAAGATTTAAATAATGCTGACGATATTTCTAAATGATCTTTAAATGGGGCAAAATAATATTTTACATTTAGTAAAATTAAAAATTCAGATTTATGTGCGACAAAACTACAATTGAAATAAATTCTAGACACTTTTGCGGATATAAGCGAATACTTGCGCGCGCTATATTCATTATATTCATAATGCCCACCAGTGCAGTGCGCGTACGTTTTAATAATACCACTTCCTGCTTTTTTCATAAATCATTGTGAATTAACGCTAATATTTTATCGAAACTTTTTACAATCGCCAGTTCTTCGTTAAAAAATTACGCACCGCCACTGGTTAGTGTTATATCAAATTAATTATATTATTATTCCATGTAATCGCATACTAGTATAAAACATTGTTCTTTGATTACATAATATTTTTTTTTTTTACGAATTTTCACATTATGCTAATGTATTTTAACTTTGTTTCAGGTATGAAGACTAGATATAATCAACGTAATACAGCCGCAAAATCCTTTAATACAAGGTAGATAGATTACAAATTAGAATCAAAATATAATTTTCAGGGTAAAGTTCAATCAGTTATTGTGGAGAGAAGAATTTAAATACTTTCCTTTAATTTAATTTAAAAGAAGGAACATGTACATTGTAACATTAATGTATATTGAAATATCTAATTTTCATCACATTCCTTTAATAAACGTGATACGATTTATACAGTCGGAATGTCCGCTTTTCAATTAAACTGGAAGACTTTCTCTAATAAAAGGTTTTATAATTTTTTTTAATATTGGGTATTTTTGGGAAGACTCGATTGTTATTTCTTCAATTCTTCAGTTCTTCAGTTCTTCAGTTCTTCAGTTCTTCAGTCGCCATGTAATCTATGCTTCATAGATTACATAGCGAAAAATACAAAATACACAGACGGTATATAAATTTGCGGCCAATTGGAGATTTGTGTGAGTTTATGAACCGCGATCTAATTGAAATTTGTATTAATTTCTACGAATGAAGCACGTCAAAAATCGGATCAGATCAATCTAATACCGGTTCGATTTGCCGGATCTAAAGATGTCGATTCTGTTAAAAGATATATTCAGTGACAAAATCATATCGTGACGGTTAACGCATGAAATCTCGATTTTAAAATATTGGCAATATACTCGGATACGCAAGATATATAAACCGATTCACTTTCGATTCTCACCTTACCTTTACCTTGCCATCTATTATTGGAGATGGAGGGTAGGTTTAAATTTGTGCGCCAAGTTGTGTTTCACATGAACCCGATGTGGTTTCGGAAAAAATCTGGCATTTGGCCCATTGTCAGACTGTTAAGCGCCGCGATGGTTGATGGTTTGATGGTTCTGGCGATTAATTAATACTGAATTAGTTATTAAAATTCACCTTGTTGAAACTAGTAGATCCTACAATATTCCTTACTTTGTCGAGGGATATATTATAGGGATATTAGTCTTCTTAAAATAATTTACTGTTTTAGGCATAAAAAAATAATTTTTTAATAAAAGGTATTTTTAATTACGCAGGCATGAAATACTTAAATCTTTTTGTATCCATCAAAAATGAGTGTACGTCACCAAACAGCGTAAAAACATTTTTCCGAATATAGTTAGGAAATAAAGGTATTTATTACATTTTTTTTAAATAAAAGGCCACACCAGTAATTGCCAAACAACGAAAAGTAGTCGTAAAGAAGTGTTCATTAATGTTTATTAATTTACAATAAAAAAAGGAGTTAGTTAAATTTAGATTAACAATGATTATCAATATTTTAAAATTATTTGTTTATAAATGGTCATATATATATATACAGGGTTACCTGTAAATAGCACGTAAGCTACCGAAATCTGAAGACTACCTATCAATGTGTTACTGAAAATTGAAAAAGAAATTTATTTGTAACATATACATTTTGTTCAAATTTTGGGGCCCAAAATGCAGGTAAAGCCGGTCCATATCTTTGTTTCTCCTATATTATACAAATACCGCTGATGAATCAAAGTTAACCCAGATGCAAATAAAAATCGATAAAGCATTGTAGATGCTATGAATAGTGACTGGTCTATTGAAATGCATTAGTCTGTCGTACAGCTGATGTCGAAGTGTTTATGTGTTTACATTGAATATGCCGATAACCATATGATTTGCGTTCTTAACGTTTAAAGTTAATGCATCCGAAATGTCGGGTTTTGAGTTATTTGTAGTTATACATTCTTTTTCTTTTTATGAAATTTGTGGTGGTCCTAACAAGGACCGATCTAGGCGAAACAGGACAAAATAATTTATTAATGTAAAAAATGTTCGAAATGTCCACCGTGAGCTCTAATACAGGCATCAATTCGGCGACGAAAGTTATTATGCACACGAGTAAAATTTACCATGTCTTCGCGAATGCGTTGAGCTGCAACATAAATGCGATTTCGCAGATCTTCGACATTTTCAATATCAGGGCGACGATCATATACCAAGCTTTTCATGTATCCCCACAGAAAAAAGTCTAATGGATTTAGATCGGGACTACGAGGTGGCCATGGAGTACGACTTCCACGTCCAATCCATTGTGGAAATCTTTGGTTCAAAAATGCTTGAATTACTCGACTACTATGCGCGGGTGCTCCGTCATGCATAAATCACAATTGTTGCCGTATCGCTAGTGGTATCTCATCCAAATACTCGGGTAATTCATCTCGAAGGAACTGTAAATAGGATTCCGTATTTAATCGTTGTGGGAGCACATGTGGTCCAAGTAGGTAATCGCCTACTAAACCCGCCCAAACATTGACAGATATCCTAACTTGCGAGGCGCCTTGGTGTATCTCGTGTGGGTTTTCGTCTGCCCAGTGGTGAATATTATGGTAATTCAAAATACCATCTCTTGTAAACGTGGATTCGTCGGTAAAGAGAATTACTGACGCAAGACGTGGTTGACGAACTTCGGTGCGTTGAAACCACTCGCAGAAGGCAAGACTAGACCGTTAATCTTTGCACGCGCTGGATGTGACACGGATGAAGTAAATTATTTTTCAAAATTCGATGCACCGTCGTTTGGGACACATTTACTTGCTGGGCTAAAGCTGTGGTACTTATGCCTGGTTCCGCCTCAACGATGTTTAAAATATGCTCTTCTGCTTGCTGAACTCTAGGTGATATATGACGGCAACGACCTTCGAAACGTGGAATTACTGATCCTGTTTCTCGATAGTCGATACACGGTTCTCACAATTGTCTCGGATGATGGATGCCGCCGATTGGGAAACCGTTCCGCGTACAAATTTTCTGCCGCAAGACTATTTTGTCCTGTTTCGCCATAAATCAAAATCATATCGGTGTATTCGATATTCGTATAGGATGCCATTGCAATTGCGTGTAATGACGGTGAATGCTATGTGCATACTAGATGGATATCCGAACTGCCGGAGATTCCCATATGTTAACTAAGACAGAGTCGGACTCGAATAAAGAAAAATCATTTTCTCGTTACTACGTGCACATATAACCATAATATTTTGTATTTAGGCATTACTCATGCGTTTCTTTCACCTATTTTTTTTCGTACTATATCCGAATAAGACTGTATATATATATATATATATATATATATATATATATATATATATATATATATATATATATATATTATATATATGTATAAAAATTTTCTTTGCCACATCTACCTTATTATTTACAGATTCATCGATATATACAATTCAGTATAGATGCAACAATAAAAACAGTAAGACTACTTCGTTGAATATCTTCTGATAAAAAAATTTTCTTTGCCACATCTACCTTATTATTTACAGATTCATCGATATATCCCTCAGCGACGTTCATTGATTTCCAGCCGCTTAATCTTTTTGAATTGATTCCATCTTAACCAGAGTCAATCAATATCGTCTCAGAAAATCAACGAAAGCAGATCCTATATATTTTACCTAGTTTGGCAAATTCAAATAAGTAGGAACTATTTTAGGCACTTTTCTCATCTGATGTATTCCTACAGCCCGTCTATAAACTTTTCCATTCTGGTACTTAAAAACAAATTTTATGCTAGGTACGTTTTTTAGTTTTAAAACTACATATTTCCGATAAACACGTAGCTAGAGAGATACATCGTTCGCTACAAATGATAATGGTTTATCAGTTTTGGAATCAGGCGTGCTAATTAAATAAAAAGTAAAAGTTTAGTTTGTAACTCTTCTACATCTAATATAATCATTTTCACTAATTTTTCCGTTCTACATGCTCCAAAAATGCCGAATATCACAGCAAATATAAATACTCAAAATAGTACATAAATCGAATAAAAAACTTTTGCAACTAATCATCTTAACTTTAATTAATACTTTTGACGTGAAGCTTCCTGAATAAATTTCTCAGCTTCCTCCTTTGTTAAAATTTTGAATTTTATTAGTTTGTAACCTTCTCCTTTCCTTTCTAGAAAGTTTTGGATATTTAATCATGTTTTTGCATGGGTTGATTTCAACATCCAATAATTAGCCCACAAACATAAATGTTTCATATTTAAATAAAGCTCTAAGAAGCATCCCATTACAACATTTTCTGAAAAAGGATCCGTTTTTCTCTTTCGATTTTGTTGGCAGGAAATTAAATGACGCGGTATTTATTACTTCAGGAGGGTCAGCCGCATTTCCGGACTCCGTGTTGCTTTGCCTCGTCGAGCAATCTTGACTGCGTCCGGAAATGTTAGGCTTTCCCTCCTAAGTAAACAATATACTCTTGTAAAATATATTTGTTTCAACAATTACACATGTCAAAGATACGATGTTTTGCCTAATCGCGTATATTAATAATACTCGTTTTCCTTTTTTTTTCTTTCTTAACCTTGGATTAATTATTTAAATGTCAGTTGCGTTTAGTTAGGCTTTAGGTGGTAAAGACAAGAGAAGAGCTATTTCTTTCTTTTTTTTTGTAGATTTTTTTGTCAACTTTTCCGAGTTATCCTCTTTTTGTTTTTATTTGATTTCTCGGGTGTATCTTATTTAATATTCATTTTTTTTTTCAAAAATTTAATATCAACGAAGTGTAAGGATCAACACACATTGAATATTTATAAAACATTTTTATGAAATTAAACATATATATCATAATTTTTATTCTTTTTTTATTATTTTTGTCATAACATAAAAATTTATAGAGGAGAAACAAACACGCTGAAAACGTGCAAACCTACAAATTCTGTTAACCCTTAATAGGAGAGGCTTGCTAATGTTATTACAAATTCGAGTTTACATTGCGGTATAACCTACCAGGATCGCGGGTTATGGTGTTGTATATAACTTTGTTTACGTTATTTCTTTTATTGTCAATATTAAATAAAATAAAAACTAAAGAACAAATAGAAATAAAAAGTGGATTATCGAAACATGGCAATGAAATAAATGTAGGAAAACAAAAACGAAAATAATCTTTTTTCTCTTCTCTTCAACAACCTGAAACACAAATAAAAGCAATTAATATTTAAATGTATTAAAAATGACAAAACACAATTCATTACAACGCTAACAACGACTAACAATTGTTTATGTACTTCAACTAATAAAAAATCTCATTTAATAATGTCTACATACCGACTTAGTTAAATCTGTCTGTCGTTTCAGGTAATATGAGAAAAGAAACAGCGGTAATTTATATTTTCCGTTTAATGTGACTTAGTACGCGGCAGTGTTTCCAACGTTGAAACTTTATCACCAGTCATTACTTCACGTAATTGTTTTTGTTCGTTGTAAAGACTTTAGCCATATACTGTTGTAAAGTTGGACGGATATATTAAGCAACTGTTCTGAATATATAGGTTAAAGTCTTAGAAACTTGTTGGCGATGTTCGAAGGCGCTTTGTTTTTAGTTAATGTTGACGCTTAGTATGGTTGTAGCACCTACCTGTCTTATTTATATAATTCCGCGTGCTCTCATTCCAATCAAACATCCTTTTTACTCAATTCTAAATCGGAATTCAGCGTTGTTCCGTTCGTAGTCAACGCTGACCATTGTAAAATTTTACAGGAATTGAGACTAGTTAAACAAAGTTAAAGGGGAAATGTTGTATATCGTTGTAAATGTTTATCTTATTTATGTATGATGTTAAACCTTTTCGATCGGCTAACAGCTATACTAAGTACAGTAGAGTAATATACAGCGTTAGTAAAAAGTCCCGAAACGGTCGAATAACTTTGAACGTTATTTGAAAATTATGATTTTTGAAATTTGGTATGGGGGTATAGTTAATATAAATGCATTTTATGCAATACGGTTAATATTTTTTTCACTTCCGGTTTAATCGGCAGTACGTCCAACTTTTTTTTTAATGGAACGCCCAGATTTTTTTAACACTTTTGAATGCAAAATAAAAAACTACGTTCAGGAAGTATTAAGATGTTTATTTTTATTCACAAGAAAACAGTTAAAAAATGAAAAAAGTGTCCTAATACAGAAAAATCAAGATACCTGTCTATTCAGGTTGCGATTACAATAATTGTTGAAAATGCTCTCCATTTACAATTTGACAAAAATGTAAACGGTCAGTAAAATTTCTTATTGAATTTTGTATTTGTTCTGGAGTGATGCGATTGGCTTCTTGAACTATTCTCTCTTCCAATTGTTCAAGATTATGGGGACGATTTTTGTACACTTGACATTTCAAGTGACCCCAAAAGAAAAAAATCTAATGGCGAGAGATCTGGCGAACGTCTGGCCGTTCGATTGCTCCTCTACGTCCGATCCAACGTCCCGGAAAAATTTCATTCAAATAATCGCGGACATTATGGGCAAAATGGGGGGGAGCTCCATCTTGTTGAAGCCAAAAATGTGCATTAGGGTGATCACCTATGTTTGCATTTGGAAAGACGGCCGCAAGTGCTGGAACAACCTCATTTCGCATTAAATTTAAGTAGACGTTGCCAGTTAAATTTCCTCTTATAAAAAATGGTCCTATGATGTTGTTTCCAACAAGACCAGCCCAGACATTCACCTTTTGAGGACGCCGTGTATGGACTTCTTCAATCCAATGCGGATTTTCAGTTGACCAGTAGCGACAATTATGTCTGTTCACAGTGCCGTTGAGACAAAACGTTGCCTCATCTGAAAAAATGATGTGATCTGAAACATTAGGCTGCTGCTCGATCAATTCCGTCATTGTTTTGCAAAATTGTGGTCTACGATCTGGATCATCTTCAGTTAACTCATGGACGGGATACATTTTATAGGCTTTCATTATTGCTGATTTAAGAATCTTATGAGCAGATTTTTGAGAGATCTCATGAATTTGACCTATTTCTGTTGTGGGCACGTGATGATTTTCTTCCACTGTAAGTAACACATTCAAACTAGTTTCTTCATCTGTTGCTGTTAATGGACGTCCCCTTCTAAGTAAATCCTTCACCTGACGAAAGACTTCAAACTTTTGAATTGTTCGGCATACCGTACTTTTACTAATGTGACGATCCGGATAAACAGTATTAAACAAAATACGAACCTATCAATTCAACTTTTTTTTTTACATTAGAACAAAAATATTGTGAAACGCGATGGAATCTAAGACGGGATGTTTTTCGATTGTAGCTGAAACATATAGCACAAACTGGATTATTTGGTAAATTTTAATACCTAAGTGGGTATATTTGAGTCTGGTGAAGCATTTTAACAGAGAACCGTTCACAGAGGAAAAAAATCAAACCAAAAGAGCGACATCTTTCACTACATGAAAAACATATCCATTGGGGATTTTGAACATAAATTCAATGGGGAAAACCTCTATATCGGTGTTAAGATCCAAACGGAGAAGTAACAACGTAAAATGTTAACTCCATCAATTCTAACTGTTTGTGCAAATGGACGCGAGGGAGTCTCAAGATGATATTATATTTATCACCGTATTTTGATCTGTGTATATGCTCAATTTCCTCTCCTTTCCGCTAAGAATAGATTATACATATAATATCTGAGTATTATTATATGTAAGTATCGAACGGATGGGTATTGCTACTTTCTTAAAGAAACCAAAAATATTAATAGAGAGAGTAAAATTCACACGTACATTCAATCTCGTCTCGAGAAAAACAGACTGGCTATTCAACGTGTACACATTGCACTATAAAGAGAGTCCATTTCAGTTTCAAGTTAAATTTAGCTGAATAACTTAACGTACCATATTCCTATATTTAGATAACGCTAACGTTCTTGTTTCATTTTAATCTTAAAACGGTTGGGAGAATTTATGCTGCTAGGCGCTATTTGGATGGTAATTTTATTTATACTTTTGCCTCAGAGTTCGTAGTTTTACGGCGTAACTTCCCGCAATACTAGATGCTCTATATTGCAGGAGTATCGTAGAAGGGAAATGTCGTGTAACACTCTTAAAAAAGATAGGTAGTTAGTAGGAAAGCTTTGCGAGTAGAAATCCAATCTTGTTATGATGTATACGTTATGCTTGAACGACAAGTACGTGAAGATAAAACGTAAGGAAATATATCAAACTTTTAGGCGTTGGCTAATTCAAAGGGATTCTTTCTTTAGTTCCCTCTTGAAGATTTCACGGTGCTTAAAATGATGAATGAAAGAATTCACATTTTTGGCTTTATCTTAAAGTATATACTATTGTTAGCGGCTCTGAGGCTCTCGACGAAAATTGATGGAATATGTAGCAG
The DNA here is from genome assembly GCA_020654165.1 of Oryctes rhinoceros. Classification (NCBI taxonomy): domain Eukaryota; kingdom Metazoa; phylum Arthropoda; class Insecta; order Coleoptera; family Scarabaeidae; genus Oryctes; species Oryctes rhinoceros. Next base: position 3,493,445 of record JAIOKQ010000018.1, on the reverse strand, counting down.
GAACGAAAATTAATGCGAGTAGTTCAGCTAGGTGACTGGGTGAAATAAACCTAGAATCACCACCTTACTTTCCACGCAGACCGAAATTAGTGCATATTTGAAAATACTTCCGCGTAATTAAACAAGAATAAATAACTTTGGAAACAAGCTGGCGTGAACAGCGCGACAGGAAAATTAAATATAGGTAGTTATGGGAAAATGTAGATCCAGCAAAAAGGCTCCACTAAATTAATGTAAACTGTATATATGTCTCGATGAACTTTGCTGAAAAGTTTACGGGGAACAAGCGAGCGGTCGAAATTTTTAATTGAATTTAAAGTGAAAATTTAAAGTGAAAAAAAAATTCATCCCAAAAATTAACTAATTTCCTTGTTCGAAATGAAACTTTCAGTATTCATTATTCAGTATCCACTTTCCCGTGTTAGATTAATCTCGTTGTTAGCCTTTTTTTATGTACATCAGAAATGTTTACTTGTAATACCTATCTTTAAAACTAAATTGTTTTGAAGTAAATGCCGGCTAGAACATTTCACTCTTTTATTTTCATTCTTGACGGTGTTTTGTTTTGACTTATTCTAATTTCATAATTTGTCAGAATCTCACATTTATCACCATGTACACTCCGCCAAAAAAGTATCGCATAAACTAAAAAAGGACATTTATAAAGCAAGATATTTTTATACGTTCACAAAAAGTTTGCCTCGTGCATGTGAACTATAAAAACACTAACAAATCATGGAACATAGCTTTTTTACTCTTTTTTTTTCTAAAAGAACACATTTAGAAAGATGCATATGTGTAAGGTTTGTTCAGTTGTTTATTGAAAGTCTTCTTATACGGACAAATTTTAAAGTGCGAAGTCAGAGTTCTGTACCGACGCTTTTAAAACCAAAATAAGCAATTTAACTTCAGAACAAGTGGCTGCTATAGTTGCTTTAATCGAAGATGGACGATCTCAAGCATACGTTGCTAATTTGATGAACCTCAATCGGTCAAGTGTTTCTAGAGCCGTAGCCATATATAGGGAAACAGGCAATTACAGTAGAAGACCTGTACCAGGTCGTCCAAGATGTTCTACTCGCCAAGATGACCGCTATTTACTACTACAAGCATTACGTCGAAGACATGTAATTGCGAGACAATTGCAGAACGACTTGGCTAGAGTCAGAAATACTCGTGTGAGTACTCAAACTATTCGGAATAGGTTACGACAGAGTGGATTAAGAGCTAGAGTAGCCGTAACAGCCCCTCGTCTCACTAGGAACCACCGAGTGGTTCGCTTAAGGTTTGCCAGAGAACATGTAAATTGGAACATTAATGACTGGGCCAGTATACTCTTCACAGATGAGTCAAGATTTGGTCTTTACACCTCAGATAGGCGTATCTCAGTGTACAGACGGTGAGCGCTATTCGCAGTGTAATATCAGACCTAGACCTAATTTCGCTGGTGGCTCTATTATGGTTTGGGGAGGCATCTGTTTCACAGGTCGTACAGAGTTAGTACCAGTAGACAGAGGTACACTGACTGCCCACAGGTATATAACGGACATTTTAGAAGAACATGTAGTACCATATGCGCCAATTATAGGAGACGAATTCATGTTAATGCACGATAATGCACGACCGCATGTTGCAATAATCGTCCAAGAATACCTTAACGATGTGGGTATTCCAGTTTTAGATTGGCCTGCGGTAAGTCCGGACATGAACCCTATCGAGCACGTGTGGGACCTTCACAGACGGATACGAACCCAAAATGTTGCCCCAGCGGACCTGCATGAACTAGAAAATGCTCTCCGTGACGAGTGGGAGAATTTGGATCAGGCTTATATACGCAGGTTAATCGAATCTCTGCCAAACCGTATGCGAGCGGTCATAAGAGCCGGTGGTGGCAATACTCAGTATTAAAAGCTACTGTTATGACATTTTTCTTTCCAAAATTATAATTTCTTGTTTTAATAAAAATGTCAAGTATGAGTTCTTGTTTTTATTTGGCCTGTATTTTATTTAAACAATCATAGAAATTATATCTTAGAGCGCATTAAAGTATATTTACAACTTTATGCTACGAACAAAGATTATGCGATACTTTTATGATTCGAAACTAGATTATGCGATACTTTTTTGGCGGAGTGTATAAGCTTTTATTTTATTTTAATGTTAACAAGTTTTATTTTAAATGCGTTACATTTTAATCTGACGGTCTCTAAATAGGATAAGTTGTAATAAATTACATTAAAAGGTATGTTTTCAGTGCATGATGAATACAAAAAAGCACTTTATTATAGTCCAGTGGTAAGAAGGCCTGCTTGATTCAGCATAGTATTCTACCTCCAGTCACATACTCTATGACAAACCAGGGTATATAAATGTAGAGAATATTAATAAAAGTTGTTACAAAGCAAAGAGAGATATCCAAAAGCGTTATAGTATGTAGCTCTCCTCTTTAAAAGAAGTCAAATTGAACACTCTGTACACCTGAAATAATTTTATCTTGTGTAGAACTTGTTTCCGAGGGCTTCTTACTCGTAAGCTTTTCTTCTTTCCTAAGAAACTTTCTGAATTATTCAAGAAAGAAATTATCTTCCACGCACAGGGGCAGCAGCTCCATGGTAACAACTAGTTTATTTTGGCTAATCCTAATGATTATAACGCGAAATTATACAATGCCCATGCATTACATTGTTCACGTTACATTTTACTTATGTACATCTTTATAAAGGTGAAAGCGAATTTATTATAATTGTATTGTTACAAACAAGGAAATTTAAAGACTTAATATAAGTTATATACATATATATAAGTACTACAGTATTTAAAAAGACTAGTTGAAGAAACATTCTTGAATGACTACGTATGACTATAACTTTCTGCTGCACGTTCACGTTTACCAGGACGAGAACCTTTTATTTTTTATTTGTTTACGACGAAGTAAATTTACCTCCTCAAATTAAAAGTTTCGTGAAATTGGGAAATCATAGATAGTGTAAGTAATACATGGGACTTTGCATGAGATACTGATTAAAATCGGGAAAGTAAAAGAGAAATGATCGGAAATTTTTTTCGCAAATTCTTTTATTTCTAAACAAGCGACAGATTTTAATGTCTAACATCATCGGGGCAGGAATTCAGAAAGTAACTAGATTTTTGACTGAATATAGTTAGTTTGTTTAATTCTTGGACTAATGTGTTCGTTATGGACGAAACCTGTTGCCTAGTTTGCAATAAAAGAATTTGTGAGAAAAAGGTCGCACTTCCGACTTTGTAGATGTAAGTTATAGAGAGAAACCTAAAAGTCGCCCACATCAAAGAAAATATTTCTGTAAATTGTAGTTTCGTTGAATTATTTCCATCGGCTATCATAAAGTAAGATCACAGGTATTACCGACAATAAATCTAGATGCCATTATAATGGATATTTGACACATGGTGTTTGTAATATTGCGAAATTCACTGTTTCGCACGTGTTGTTTTCCGAAGAGCAACGAGTTTTCATTGTTGAAGAGTATTTTCCTAGTCAACGAATTTCGTGAGAAATATTCAGATGCCGCGGTACCTAACAACTCAACAATAACTAAGTTAATCGCCCATCCCCATCAAATGGTAATAACCGGACGCCGGCTCTTCTGACTTACACTAAACCGGTTAAGATTAGAAATGTATTGCTGCGTTCTCTTTCAAAAAACTTGCAGCACTATCAGCATACACTCGAATTGTGGTCTTTAAGAATTGAAAGAGCTGAACCAACAGAAGCTCCTAACGTACTTCGGATGGTCTCGGACATTCGTCAACAACCATGGAATTCGAGGGCTTGACCGAGTTTTTTTTTTTTCACAGATATAACGTGGCTTCACCTTAACAAACGCGTTAATCATCAAAACATAAGAATTTGGTTCCCCGAAGAACCACATGTCAAATTTGAAGTGTGGTCTATCGTACACGTCACGAGTCTTTTTTGTTTGAAACTTTATGTACTAACCTTATGTACTAACACATCATTAAACAATTTATTTCTTTGCTTTGAACATAATGAATATAATTGTTGGTTGGAGTAGAATGGAGTCATCTAATGAAGAAATGTATTTCTTGCGCCAATTATGACCCTAACGTTCTCAAGATTTAACGTTTCCTATTTCCGTTAGGGTTACCTCAACGGAAAGGTTCACAAAAACAGGTCGCGCACATTGGATAAACTGGGGATGAATATAATAACTGAAGTTAACAACGTGTGTTTGAACGTGCTGCATAGAGCGGCCTCCAGCATGGTAAAATGAGCTCATGCGTGCATTACTGAACAGGGCCGCAATTTTGAGTATTCAATGTAAAACATGTAAGAATGTTAGTAATCATATACGATATATCATATACAGTATAAGACTGTAAAAGATTATAATTATTAAAGTTAAAGAACATGTGCAAGTTTATTTTGATGTACGCAACTTTTAGGTCTCTCTGTATAACACATTTGAATGATGAATTCCACCAGTGGTAGTTTTACAGTGACCTTAAGATAACTTATCGACACGCCAAATTAATCTATGTTACCTCAACAAACTAACCCATTTAAAAACAGTTTAATGAAATAAAGTGTCATGTAAGTGTTATTAATTCTATATTAATATTACTAATTAAAGAGATAAATAATTGGTGATAAAATAATCGATGCTCATTTCCAACAAAAGCTGAAATAAGTTCATCCGAATCAGATATGAGGTCATTGATTAATTCGCAGTAATAGTAACAGTAACAAGAATTACATTGATAACTGATTCCTCATAACAGATCTATATCAATCCGACAATCAGCTAAAAAATTGGTAGATAACTGCCGTCATCGCTACCTATATATAAGAAGAACGCACACGGAGATGGGGTGAACGTTTTGCCAGGCACGACACATTAACGTAACATGTCGGGATGAGAGTACATAATTTCAGAAAATGCATGTTTCTTATCGACTAGTTGCCAAATTGTTCCTGCCGAAATAAGCGAACCTCATTGCTCCTTATTCCAAAATGCTGGCAACTAACAACTGCCGGCTAGAACCTTCCACATATGCACACTGATGAGCCGATGAGATAGATAGGTAATGGTTTACATTTTTATCGGTTAACTATGGCGGTTCGAACCGGCAATTGTTTTCTTCTACCGCTCCGGAGTATCTGTAGAAGTATTCTCTAAAAACGGTTCAGCCATTAAAATATCTTCGTCAGATATTCAGATACCACACATGGTACAATTTAAAAGGCGGTTTCCCTCTAAACGGTGCGTGGCATCATTTTCAAATATTTAACAATATTTTTGGGTAATTAACCCCATCTCCAACGAGCTTCATGGCAGCAGTGCCAAGCAGAAACGAATAACATTTTGAGCCACGCACCGCACAGCGACGAGCCGCTTAATTGGGAACGATATTGTGAACAATATTTTGACGCAACGCGCCGCTTGAATGTAATTCGTGAATGTATAAGTACCACTACCTTTCTGATGACCCGTAAACAGCAAAATTTTCAAAATTTAAAACTTATTAAACGATCTACTAAAATTATTTTAGCAAATGGATTATTTATATCTTTAACATCTCTAACGTTTGATGTTGAAGGCGAGACAGATGAGGAAAAGCGGTCATTTTCATGCGAGTAACGTCAAGATGCATGTGCAACAACCGCAGGACCGACTAGATTTGTTATTATTATTAACTACTTGAAACATCTCAGTATTTTATTCTGAAGGTCACGGAGAACGTAGCTTCTAGAAAATTAAATTGAAGCTTTTAGTTAATTTGGATTTTCTTGAAGTAAAAATGTAGGCTTCCACGGTCGGAATCTGTTGAAACTAAACGTCTTTCGGATTCAAACCATGTCATGTTAAAAATAAAAAATAAAAAATAAAATAAAATAAACAAATAAACTAAAAAGCTTATGTCGAGTTAATTTTTTATTTTACTTTTGATTTTTTATTTTTAACGTGACACGATTCGAACCCGAAAAACATTTAGTTTCATTAGATTTTCTTTCTGCCAAAAGATCAACATCGTAACTTGTTGAGATATGTATCCACCACATAATTATAACAGCATTGAAAGTTGCCTTCTTGTAAATAGTTGCGCTAGCATAGATATCCGTAGATAACCGTAGATTGGAAAGTCTATTTTTCAGTACGTCTAGTATTTGAATTTCATTCCTGTAAATTGCGTTGGCTTGTAGAATACCTTAATAAAATATTCGTTACAAAACTTGCCAAGCTTTCTTCAGGTCCTATTAGAACAGTAAGCGACCCACCCTTTAGTTAATTTGTAGTCACCTCGTGTGAGACGAAATAAGATTTAAAGAAGTTTGTTGTTAAGGAGAACAACTCCAAGCGCAAAACTTTCCAGAGCGAGCTTAATGAAACCTTCAGTGAAAACTTTATGTTACATTAAATGGGTGACTATTTCTGTCTGACAGAATTAAACTGAAGGGGAGTGCAAAACTGTTATATTAAAATATGTATGTTATTAAAGATTAGTGTTAGAATATTCTAATGTTTGATGTACTTCTTCTCAAACCTGCATATTCCGTCATAATAGTAATAATAATAATAATTGGCCAATTAGTGCTATAACAAGTTATTATTACTGTTTAGATTATTATAATACTTAATATCACAAGTTTTTAATCAAAGCTGTCTTTATATATATAATCAAATGATGAAGAATAAACGTATTTTTCTGCTTACTACCAACGCTTACTGTTTGTAGAATCCGTAATAGTTGTACAAACTATAAACATTTTTATGATTCATTAAGTTAGTGATGTTTCATTATATATCTAGTCTTATCATGCAAGATTTCTAATATAATAAAAACAAGTTAATTAACAAACAACTGTTCCTCGTTATGTTTATTAAAAAATTGAAGTAAATGTCAAAACATCTGAGCTTACTTATCAACATAAGTAATCCATTAATTAAGTTAAAAATATTCGCCTACAATATATTACAAAATTTGTCTCGGTTAATATAAAGGCGTCCACCGGCTTGCTTAAATGGAACTTTACGATTGTTTTGCTGTACAGCAATTCGTTCATTCGCTGCAAACGACAGCTATGGGGCAGGGTAATTAGCGAGCAATTAGAGATGTGAATGGCGATTCTTTTACGAAGTGCCAATCAATGTTGTACTATTCAGTTAATAAATTTCCTACTGTCTAGAAGGGAAAATTCTTTCGACGGCCAACGAAGAGTTTTATAGCAAAAAGGATTAATGCCAACCGCTACTCGCTCGTTTATGGAGCTGCAAATGTCATTGAATGTTGAATTGGATGTTGTCTTTGTCACAGTGGTTACCATCTACTACCAGGTTTGCAATTACTAATTAATTTACTTTTCAACATAATCTTCATTTAACTCTATGCACGTCTCCAAGCCCTTCTCAAGCCTTTTTTAAGCCTTCTAAAAACTAAGATTTCGACAGGTTTTCAAAATATCCATCTGCTTATGCGATCACTTTCTCATTCAACATGAACCGTTGTCCGCCATGCTGCTTTTTCAAATTTGGAAATAAGGGGCCAAATCATAATTTTAACCATCAAAACTGCTTAGGCGTGCATTGTTTTTATGGAAAAGGGTATTTTTCTTCTTCAAATGAGAACATTTTTTTCTCGATTTCTTCGCTCAACCGGGCTAATTATGACGCTTAATACATTCAAGATATTGTTTACCCTTTTTTGAAGTAACCAGTGTAGATGACCCAACGTGTATCCAAAAAAAGCCGAGACCATTCCCTTGCCGGCCGATTTCACCGTTTTTGCCCTGTCCGGAGCCCGTTCTCATTCAAAAACTTACTGTTCCTTTGTCTCCGAAGCCTATCAGAACAATCTCGGAGTCGACCACACGATTGCGTTTATTCTCCACTGAGAGGTTGCCGTCATCATAATTTTTCCAACAAAATTGAAAACACTGTACCTTGCGGCATCCCTGGCGTCTTAGCTATTTGACGCACTTTGATTCATAAATCGTTTAAAACCACATCGTGGATCTTTTCAATAATTCCAGGGGTGGTCATTTCCATTGAAGGCCCAGAACGATGTTCGTCTTTTATAGATGTACGGCCACGTTTCAACTGATTTACCCGATAGTAAACGGATGCTAATACAGCAGCAAATATTCTACTTCAATCAACTCAGCTTTGGTATCTTTCAGTGTTAAACATTTCAAATGTAAATGTTTAATCATCGCTCGAAACTCACTTTTTTTCTATTTTTCTACATAATGAAAAAATTCTTAATTTAAATCGACAATAAAAATTAAACCGTGCGATGAATGTAACTGAGATATTGACAGCAATCTTGCTTCTTCTTCTTTTGTTCTTACTAAAAATGAGTTATTTTCGATTAGGAAGTCCGTAAGTCTTCTAAAGACTTCCTAAACCACCCTCGTATAACTGAGCCGGATCATTTTCGTTATCCAGCATTAAACTTTTATGCCGTAGTTATTCAGTCACGTATAACCCTTTATTTTTGGTGGTTTTATCGCGTTACAAGAAGGTTTATATAAAGAGCAGCAGTAGACCTATAATATTTTTCCACTTGGCGTGGCAAATGTTTACACTCTGTTTAACTCGATAACGGGAAACCGTTTATAAAGAGATTATTGCAATTATTTTCTCCAATAGCAAAGCTGTTTGATCTTTTCAAAACCGAACAATAACGGCAATCCTAATGGTTTTCAGTAGTCCGGTGGTAAGAGAGCTTACGGCTGATTGAATACAGTGATACAATGTTTGTGTCATCGCTTACTGATAAAATAATTATTGATAGTACTTTCGTTTAAAAAGTAGCTGTAAAGGTAACCAGAAAATGACCGACTTCAATCTAATAATTTTTCTATTTACAAAAAATGTATTGATTTTTTATTTTGTCCGATATCAAATTATTAAGTTTGAATATAAATATAAAGGCGTAAATATAAAGACGTTTGCTGCGTTTTCTCAAAGTTTGGGAAGAATACGTTTGCACCTGAAAAAGAAATGTTAATTTTAAGAAAACCTAGCTTAGCCCACAACCGAAATATTTCAGCACGACCTAATCACAATTTACACGCAAGTTACTGTACTTCATACGAGCAGGAGCTAAATTATTGTACAGTGTTTTATTTTTGGTCAAAATTACTCTTAATATCGACCGCAGAAACACAATAACAATTCACAATTGCTTTGTATCTAATACCGTACTAGCTCAATAATTAAACGAAAATGCTCATACCCTTTTTTGTAACGAAATTATGTATACCGTACGTTTTTCTAATGGTGTCAGGTCAACAGTTGTCTTAAATAGTTCGCATTATGAACAGTTAATGTTACGACATGTTAATAATTACTGCCCATAAGAGGTAAGATCAATTCGTTGAACAGCGTTGGGCAACCACATCTGTATGAGGAGAAAGACCGAGACTGTGAACGTACAGACGTTGATTTCTTAGTTCTACTGCAACTACATTGCCCCGAACATTTCTATCGCTCAATTTAGTTCTATGATTACATTTTTTTAAGCAAGCGGTAATGTATTCGTCCGTTCCGCCAATAGACGAGAACGAAGTGAGAAGTAAAATGAAAGCGTTTGGATTTAAGGAATGCACTTCGTCTTAACGTGTACCTACAAATGAATCGTTTTTTTCTGATTGAATTGCAAATATGAGTTATATGGTATTAATAAAGGTCGGTACAAAATTTGAATACAATGTCTTTAATCTATCAATTACAGTCAGACGTACATGTTTCTATAACAATTAGGAGAACAATATGTTGTTACATTGTTTTCTGCATACTATAATTCAATCAAAATGCGTAACCTTAAGTGTCCAGCAGATAGGTATGATGCAGGTATATACTTTTAAATGTGAAAACATGTTAAAAGAGATGTTTGAGGAATGAATATTTAGATTAAGAAGAACGATTATTTAGAACATATTTAGATTAAGCGTGATTAAATTTATCAATTACCCACCGTTTTAATTGATTTGAAGTGTTTTCTTTATCGTTCGATTTACATTCGATCTAAGATGATTTCACGATCATCATCAAGTTTTTTTTTGTTTTTAAAGCTTGTTGCTAGTCTTCGCTGCGTTTATTATCTCTTTTCATTCCTGTCTGTCCTAGCATTTTATCCTATTCCAGGTGCTCGTGCATCGTCGTCTATCTCATTTCTCCAGGTCTTTCTAGGACTGCCTCTTCTTCTTGCTCATAACAGGATCCGTTGTGTTATCTTTCTGATTATTTCTATTGATTTCCTTTGCATTAAATGTCCTTCCAAATTAAGTCTTAGTGCCTTTATGTGTTTTATTATATTTTCATTTTTCAATTCAGGTTTTATTTCTTTGTTTCTCTTTAATCTGTTGTTACCCTTGTTCTAATATCGCTCTCATTATCTTCCTTTCTAATATTTTTAACTTTTCATCTTCACTTTTATTTATCACTTTCGTTTCTATGGTCCATACATAGTGACTGGTGGTCTTATTGGCGTCTTATATATCTTTATTTTTCTTTGTTTACTTATACTTTTGATTTTCACTGATGCTTTATTTCTTCTGTATGTCTGGCATCCCTTTTGAATTCATTCCTTTGTCCTATCTTCGCTTCTTATCCTATTGTTACTCCTAAGAAGTTGAACGACACAACTATTTCCAATGTGTGTTGTTTCTATCATGATTTGCTTGTTTTTATACTATTGTAAATTGTAAGCATTGTAAAGAATATCAGTTGCTCTTTGCAAATGCGATGCACATGTGTCGTCTGATCTAAGAACAAGCACAAACGCGAATGTTTTGTACTATGTGGTTGTAGTTGTAATGATAATGATTGAAGTTGTAGATTTTCATTCATTAGCTAGCGTGTAAAAAATGCCAACATATAGTCCCAAATCTGCAATAAAATACATTGATTCTCGGTCCCTGAGTGTCTATCGTACGACTTACATTAGTGGAATACTTTCATTAAACATTTTATAGAGGCTTTCTGTTTGATTCTACGGATTATCATTAAAGCAGCTTTTGTTGTTCAAAAGCATTACGTTATTGCACTTAACCAATAAATATTATTGATTCAAGTTGAACGTTATACACTTACTGGTGTAAACATTATCAAACGCCAAGGAGTATAGCGGTCGTTATGTATCAACGCTTGATTAAAATTGTCGGGATGACCACCAAAGTCTTCTAATTTTCACCAACATTTCGCTTACATTTTTAAGGTCCTAATGAGTTAAATAAAGTAGCCAAACTCAGGAACTTAAAGATTTAAAAGGGAATAAATTTTAGGAAGCTGTGGCTAATAAATGGTTCTCCACAACCCACGACCCACCGTTTCTCGGCATCTAAATAGATGGCTTCTTGATCGCATTCTATACAAGTCAAGTAAAATCGTCCTCAATGATTTTTGATTTTCATACTTTCGCCAATCAGGAAGAATATCTTCAAATTTGAAAAAACAAACTTTTAATTGACCTCGGAACGAAGGATTAAAAACGTATTTATTCATTTTACGTTTGTGCTTCTTTATTACGCTCCTAAAATCGTTTGGTTCAATAACCTTATTATACCTAAATAAATCTAATCTGTATGTAATTAAGCAAGTCTATTAAAGTTGAATCAGAATTACTTCGTCGTTTTAGCTACACCAATTCTAGAAAAATACATAAAATTAAATTTACTATTTGCAATAAAACAAGAGATATTTTGTCGTTTTACTGTCTGCTGGAGATTTCGCAATGTATGCCTTAAAATTACACCCATTGAAATATTTTGTGGTTAGAAAATGTATAAATAATTACAACCGTTAAATGGGAAGCAATATTTTATGGTCATAGCTTGTTTATGAATAGGAGATGAAAGTGTTACAACCGTAAAAAATGTTTGATAATGAATAACAATAACAGCTGTATTAAATTTTAATGTTTGGAGATACTAATAAAACACAAATGTTAATAGGTTAGTAACCCATTTATTATCAAGTAAACCTTTACAAAATTGTTGATAAAATTATTTACAACCAATCCCTCTTCTGTGCGTATTATTGTATTTTATTAATGAGCAAAGAGCCATGGTTTTAATGGGGCAAATACGCTAGGGCAACAGCCGAATTCAATTCTCACTAGTAACACGCTGCAACACGTCATTAACGCAGTCGCTGGGCTACTGGAACCAAATCAGTGTTGTTCTGCCGCATTCTGATTGAAAATTGCGAAAAATAATACGTCGAGTTCGTAAAAACAATTCTCAAAGCTATCACTCATTGTCATTCCGTGCGTAGGGGCGAATAATTAAATATTTTTTTCTAAATTTTCGTATTATTTTCTGTGCGAAAACATTTTTAAAACTTCCCAGTCACAGCTCGCTATTAGCGCAAATATTGAGCAGATTGTAAATCTTTGTAGTGACCTTCTATTCGTTTTAAATCTGCGTTAAAGATGTAAGCGAATTCGTGCTATCCATTCGTTTATTCAGCACCCTTTACCAGTGCAATAGAACCTCGAGTTAAGTTACCGCGATAGTTTAGATTGCTTCCCATTATTTTTGCCGTTCTCTGCTAATGAAAGATGGTCTTCGATTCCTGGTTTAGAGTGCTTTTGATTTAAATTTTGTTTTATTTTTTCCAAAATTAATGTAATGTTTGCCTCGTAACGTCTGCAATATCCTAACTTGCTTTGAATAATAGATGTTTAAATGGTTTTTTAAAAATGTTTATATCACTCACGAGTTTCACTTACAGGTACTTTTCGGCCTGTTTATTTACACGTATCCAATCCAACGGCTTCTACATTTGTGTATATGTATTAACGTTTTCACTAATTATGCGTCTGGGTTTTAATATCATTTGTAATTTAGATATTTTGATTCGAATATAGATATTATATTGTTTTATTAATTTAACGTTCATTTGTAATTTAATAACAAATATATTTTCCAAGTACATTGTTCATTATAATTGCTTATTTCCAAATGAATTCAGCAGGACCTTTCGTACGTGTATAGATTTATTAATGTAAATTATTAAAATGTTGGAATTTGTATGACGGGATTAAATTATTTAGATTCTAAAAATGTAACAGCTACGTTTTCGTTTGTATTTGCGCGATACGTTAAGAAATTCATCTTTCTGTTTAGCCAAATTCCGAAATTTATTCAACGAATTTCAATACGTTCTTTTTTTTTGTGCTATGTTTTAAATAAATCAATTTTCACTATTTATTATTTCTATGTGCTTGGTGGAAAAATTGTGATTTCTTCGAGTAGATTTTGGAATTGTATCCTTTAATAGCAAAAGGAGGTGGCAAGGGGGGATATACGGGCAAGATTACTAGTTATGGTACATTTCAATTGTAGTAGTTAGAAAAAGAGATAAAGAATCAGGTGAAACAGTCGGCATATATGGAGAAACGATAAGAGGCAATAACAGGAAAAGAGTCATTGATTTCTGTATAAATAATAACCTAATAATTACAAACTTATGATTAACACACAAGGATATACCTAAATATACAAGGGAAATAAGAAGTAGAAACCAGAAATCAATTATAGATCATGTAATAATAAATAGAGCTCCCCAAAGTGCGTGGCAAGTCAGAAGGCGTACCGCCGGGCGTGGCCGGGGGGATATGTAATGTAATATATAAGCAAATAACTCGCATCGCATTTCGGTAGTTTATTACCGTATGCGATCGGGTTGTGACGGTATGGCGGACGCGCATAGTAAGAAACGCCCACAGGCCGACAAAGTGAAAAAGTTCTGTGGAGAATTTCCTGACTTAATATATAGTGGAAGTAAGATTATATGTAAAATTTGTAATATACCTCTGACGTGCAATGATAAATATGGCTGTAGAAGACATGTAAATAGTCAGCAACACAAAAATAAAAAACTGGGTGTATCACCGACTGAGGCAACTCAATTTATAATTGATTTATTTTATATGCTGACTGCGTGTAATTTACCGTTTTCCTTACTCAGGAAGAAACCATTCCGTGAATTTTGGAATAAATATAATCCGGACTTTGAGTTACCGTCGGAAACAAGCTTAAGGAGATGTGTGCCAAGTGTACGTACCGAAATTGAAAACAGGATCAGATCTGCAATAAAAAATAAACTACTGTGGTTATGTATTGACGAAACGACAGACCGTAAAAAACATTCTATTTTGAATGTGATTGTACGTATACTGGAACCTCGTCAACCTACAAAGGGAATTTTATTAGCTAGTAAAAGACTAAAATCGTGTACTGCCGACGTTATCGAGAGCGTAGTCGTTGATACTTTACAAACATTTGAAATTGCCACTACACAAGTATTAATTTTCATGACCGATGGTGCCGCGACAATGCGTTGTGTAGGTCGTTCTCTTCAAGAACATTATGGGATGATGTTACATATTACTTGTAAACTTCATGCTCTGCATATTGTGGCTGAAACTATTCGTGCAAATTTCCCTGAGGTAAATGCATTAATAACAAATACGAAACGAGTGTTTCTCAAATCTCCCAAACGTACCAGTGAATTTCATAAACAGTGTCCCGGTATTCCCGAACCACCAGAGCCGATTCTTACGCGTTGGGGGACATGGCTGAAGGCAGCGTTTTATTATTTTAAATACTTCCGGTAAATAAAATCAGTCGTCTTACAATTCAATCCCAACGAATCTGCGGCTATTAAGGAAAGTCAGGATAAATTCCAAGATATTTCCGTTGAAGCAGATTTACAAACCGTTTACAATAATTATAGAGAAGTACTTGAGGCAATAAATAAATTACAAAATAGTGCACTGTCCCTGACGGAGTCAGTACAAATATTAGATGACGTTAATACACTCCTACACTGTATAAATAACAAAAAAAATGATATCGTTACAAGAAATTTTGAAAGTGTTATGAAGAAAGATACAAATTTTAGCAGGTTAAGACAAGTTTGGGAAGGTAACTCTACTGATCCGGTGACTAAATTCAAAGATTATTTTAATTACGCGTGTATTACATCATTAGACGTCGAGCGTTCATTTTCAAGATATAAAAACATTTTTTCAGAACGACGAACATCCTTGAAAGAAACGACTGTGGAAACATTCCTAATGCTTCAGATGTTTGAGAAATCGGATTGCGCTTACGGTAACAGTTTTAATGTGCCCACCTCCTCGTGTGCTGACTAATACTATTTTCCTTGTGCATTAACACCCACTATATTGGATACGGCTAATTACAAAAGTAAGCGTTTTAAAAATCTTTATTTCTTTATTTTTATGTACTTTACTTGTGTTCCTTATCGACGCCTATGGTACGCCACGCAGTTGGGGAGCTCTAATAATAAATCAAAATTACATAAAGGAAGTCAAAGGTACCAGAGTACAAATAGGATCAGAAACATATTCACATCACTATTTATTAAATGACAAGAATGATCACTGCAGAACGATATGGCGCAATAAATGTCAAAACAAAAAGCAAAACACAAAGGAAGTAATAAAAAGTTTCAAATTAAGACAACTTAAAGTAGTACTGAGTATAAAGAAAAAAATAGAGAAAAAAAGCTTAAAATTAAATAAAGTAGATATAGACGCCAACCTGGTATTACGTTGGGTGAATATCAAAACTAAAATTCTGAAAGTTGCAAGAGAAACCTGCAGTATTGTAAGAATTAACAAAAACGGAAAGCAAGCAGGATGGTGGGATGAAGATATACAAGAAGCAGTTAACCAGAAAAAATTCATGTGGAATAAACACCTGAAACTAAAAACAGAAGAAAGCTATACAGATCATAAACAGCCAAGGTAAAGATAAAGGAACCGGTCCAAACCGCCAAAACCAAACTAAAAGTTGTGGAGAGAAGAATTCGTGGAAAAAGTGGAAGGCGATAATCACAGTAATCAGAAGTTGTTTCATAAAGTTCTGGAATCTCACAGAACCAACAACAAGTACAGCAATAAGTATGTTACATCCAAGGAAGGAAAAATACCGGAGGAAGACAAAGAGATCATAGCAAGATGGAAAGAATATTTTAAGATTATCCCTAATGCAAATCAAACAATTCAAGGACAATATGGGGCAAATAAAAATAGGATATGGAATAGTTTAAGAAAAAAAGGAGAACGTAGTAAGCTGAGGAACAAGAAAATATATACAATGATACAAAACATCATGTAGGAACGGGAAACTTCCAATCAGAAATATTTCAAACCAAAGACGGACTAAAATAAGGCTGAATATTGAACTCTATACTTTTCAACTTAATAATGGATGATGCATTATAGAAAATAACGGGCAAAAGGAAGGAAGCAACCAATATTATTTAGAAATAATGGAAAGAATAAGAATAAGATAATGCACCTTCGCGGATAATTTAGTGATATTTGCAAAAAGTGAGGCTGATCTCCAACGTAATCTAGAAATATGGAATAAAACTATGTGAAACAAAAATCTAAAAATTAACACAAAGAAAACCAAAACAATAATAGCCGGAAAAGAAGAAAAACGTCTATCGGTGACACTAAACAACATGGATTGAATGGATAAATGCATCTAAATATCTTGGGGTTAGTATACACAAAGATGGTAACAATGACGCAGAAATAAATGAAAGAAAAGAGAAGGCAATTCAATTGTACTACGCTTTAAACAACGCATACATAATAAAAGAGGTAGATAAATATAAATATCAATAAAATGGAAGATTACTGTGTGTGAGAGACAACATTTATTCAAATTGGGGACCAGATACAAGCAAAACAAACATTGCAAACAAAATCACAAAAGAAGAGGATAAGTGGGACGACGTGATGGCGAGATATTTGGAGACGAGGAAAGATGTTGGCGAGGGACAGAAAAAACTGAGCAAGATTTGGCATTAGTCAAGACCACTAGACGTCTTTCACCTTTCGGTTCACAAGAAGTCTGTATCGGTTCAGAATTAGTTCTACTAGTTCCTTTCAAAGCTCTACATTACTTTAAGCCGCAATAATAGCAGTGCTGAGGTGTATTGAAGAATTAGATTGGCAGGCAGATAACTATCTATCTGTTGCTATCCGCTCAAACAATCAAGCAGTAATAAAAGCTCAATAGGTTGAGAAACCGAACTAAGATCATCCTGGCCTGGGTACTAGAACATGAAGGACACTGAGTTAAGGTAAAGGCAGATGAATTAGTCCGACCACTAAACAATTGAAAGATAATAAATCTCAAGTTTGGTGGAAGTTCGTTCCAAGTCAGGTTCAGGCCAAGCAATTTCTGATTGGACTGGGAGTGGCCCTGCTAACAAGGCCCTGTATACTTAAGAAGCACATGAGTGATTTGGGCATGACAGAGAAAACAGCATGCAGATTTTGCCAGGTGAAAGAAGACACAGCCGCCCATGTAGTGTGCCAATGTATAGCACTGGCAGGATTACAGCTTTCAGAAATGGGCTCGTAGTACCCAAGAACCGAAACTAAACAGAGGAATCACTCGCAAGATAGCTAAATGTAGCAAAAAAAGCAAAGCTAATGCAATGGATCTAATGAGAGGGCAACTAAAATAGATCTGAAAAGGTCACAATGGGATAAGTCAGAAACCACCTCGGGTACCTTTCCACTAACCACTCGGGATCCTTTAACAAGGATCACAAGTTCGAAGCATGCGCAGTTTTATGCATAGCACTTATAAATAAAACTCGAAGTGGCTAGAAAGAGAAGAAATATTAAAATATAAATATAAAGGTAGTAAAATATACATAAATAAAATATGAGCGTTCAACTACTGTCTTCATTCAAGATAATTCCTTCTTTATAACTAAATTAAGTGGTAAGTCGGTATTTTTTGCACTTCTTTCTTTTTAAATCAAAATGTAGCAAAGATAATATGTGCTAGAAATATCTTAACATCGTAGCAGATGACGAAGGCGACAATTCGGAGTTTTGGTTTGTTTCGAAATCGTTCGCGGTGAATTAAATCCATGAACCGGTACGTAATCGAGCATGCACTCTACGATAATCCCAGATTGGTTCCGTACTCATTCTGAGTCGGTAAAGAATGTGTTCCGCGGACAAAGCTATCGTAAACCGAGTCGAAGGCGAGGTT
This sequence comes from Oryctes rhinoceros, assembly GCA_020654165.1. Lineage (NCBI taxonomy): Eukaryota > Metazoa > Arthropoda > Insecta > Coleoptera > Scarabaeidae > Oryctes > Oryctes rhinoceros. The sequence goes on along the minus strand of JAIOKQ010000018.1, from coordinate 3,475,378 downwards.
TGTAACTATCAAGTTCTGCAAGAGAATTTTCTTAACGACGTTTAATTTTTTTCCCCGGCAGTCCCGTTTATTTACTTAATCCCCTAAATTCATTCAGATTTCATATATTCGTATATTCGACATACAATATTGCATCTAACATATACAAAAATCACATTACTTTCCTACCTAAGTAATAATATAATACTTTCTTACTGCAAATGATGGATGAAAGGTTCTACTTTCTAACCAGCTAGAAAAAATATGTTTAGCTTACGAGGGTCGTACAATTTTCTAATCGAGGATGTTGTTTTTCTACTTTGCATATGAAAAATTTACTTTTACCCGCTCAAACGAAAAGAAAAAAAAAAGGAAACGAGAGGCAACATCTTCTTATTTGATGTAGGTAGTCCTGAATATGAAGCATGTTTTTAATAGATGTCATGAAATCTGAAATAGAGGAACGTACTTAATACAGATTAGCATATTTACACGATAGTACAAGAATATAACTTATGTTAATTAGGTACAATTATTTAATTATGATGTTGTATCATTACAGAAATCTGAGGGAGGTTATGGATATTCAGTGTTACTTGACTTCTGGCAAATTAGAAATAGGAACAAAGTTTTGTTGAATTGATACGTTTGACTAGAACGAAAACATGTGTGGACCGATTCTCTTCTTCATTGAGGTATCAGTGTAACCCTTTCGAGTACTGTAGATGATTTCCATCCTCTATATCAAATCGCTACCTCTTTTGGTTAAATATGTTATGTTATATATTGTATTAATCCCTTTACTTTGTTATCTACTAATGAGCATTTGAAAATGGTAATTTAGAATACTTGGTATCTACCATTTATCTACATACACGATCATAAAGCAGAAGACATCTTTGTTTCACTTTGCATTTGAAAATATTCCAATAAAATATCTCCAAATACCCAGCTAACATTATTCCGCGTACATCAACTATCGAAATGTTCACATATGCTTCTCCCACACTTCACGTGATTTACTACTTCATAAATTACCAACAGCTCAATTTGCCACTTCACAGCTCATGTCGAGTTGAATCCATGTTATTCCACTGATTATCGCATGTATTTCCGAAGTCAAACAAAATATATATCTGCTTGTAATGTTTGAATTTAAACAATGTCTATATGACAAGCCATTATTCGGTGTTAATATGATCAACCTTCACACCACACAAATTTAGACGCCTCCAATGGATATCAAAAAATACGTAATAAAAATATTTTATTGGAGTCGTAGAAATATAAAATAGGAAAAAATAATACAAAAAACTTGTTTCATAAAGCTGCTGCTCTTCTTGTCTTGTTTTCTAATATGCTATCACAGGCCGAGGCAAAGGAACAAAGTAAATGTGATTTTTGGGTTGTATATCTTGATTATCTTTGATAATGGAACAAAATGGAATTAATGAAGCTATAGTTTAAAAATTGCTTAAAAACCGTAACTAAGGATAATGCTCATGGTATTAATGGAATCGCCATCTCACACCGCCGTTTAGACTTTCTATACGTGTGTGTATTTCTTAACTGGAGATAGATATAAGATGTAGAGCAAATGGTGTGACCTAGATAGGCACTCGGAGCAACGCTGGTGACACCGAGTAGTTAAAAGCATGTCTTTTGGCTAGAATTTTCTCTCCTCATTTTGCTTTTTCTTGAGAGACTCTATGAATATCGCGAGCTATATTAACATTACGTTTGGTTATAAGAACAGGTATCAATATATAACAAAATTGACAATGCAAAATATTTTTGTAAATTGCGGATTTTTCGACATTTTCAACCAGTAATACCGGTACAAAAAAAATTCTTCAGGAGCTTTTCTAATAGATTGTAGAAACATGTGTAGGACGCTTCCCCTGAAAAAAAAATGTTAATATACACGGGACGATTTCGATGACCGTCTTTGATATAATTTTTTCCATGGCTGAAAACTTCGAAAAATACTTAATCGAATAAAATTTGAATCAAAACTCTGCATGTGAAGGGTTTAAGGTGTCAGGCGTTTCAGAAAGATCCAAAATTATCTTAGTTATCTCATAGACTAAAGCAAGTATGAGTATATGTATAACCCTGAAGAAAGTGGACAATTGTCATTGTGCCCCGCGAAAAGTTAAAACTCTCTTTAGTTGAGCATAATCTTAAAATACCAAGTATCAGAGATACCGTGCTCTTCATTATAATTTATTATTAATTCCATTAACTATGGATTTTATTTTATAATAACCGCTGTAACAATAGAACGTTGTAATTCTATTTATTTATTGTTATAGTCTGTTTGTTTACATACTTAGTTGCTTCTAATGACAAGACAAAGCGGCGTTGGTGACCTCTGCCCTCCAATTTCTCCCCGTTAGGATTTTTATATTCGTCTTACGAGGTAATGTCAAAGAAAAAGAGCCCATTAGACAACTTTTGTTGCGAAAAATCAAAATTACTAACGTAAATCGGAAATATATTTGTTTGTATGAAAATTTTCGGATTCAGATAAGCGTATTGTTGCTCATATGTAACAATCAAAATTAAAATTGTTTTTACAATGACCAATACAATTTCGATGTACCTAACAGGATGGCCCCATAGGATAACAATGCATTTTCATTTATCTTTTTATACATCAATGGTGTTATTTGGTTGAATCGATATAATAATGGTTAGTATGGATGAAGATTAGAAAAAAATAATGGAGAAAATATAGAAACGACGACGACAATTTTGTTTTTAATAAATGGGTTTCAAAGACATGAAGGTCGGGTTTCAACTATCGAACATTAAATATTTTAACCAAAAACAAACAAAACTAAAATTATTGAAATCAATAGAAGAAATGCTTTTCAGATGTTCACGTATTTGATGTTTCACTTGACGTTTCGCTGACCATGCTGTCAGCCCATCAAGGGATTTCTAAGACTGAAAGCCGAGTCCAAAAAAGAAACACTGAATACATAATTTCATTTACTTAAAAAAGTCTCATAACAATATATCAAAAAGCACAAATTAGATAAGAATCGGTTCAAAAAAATTATTAATTGGAGGATAAAGATTACTAGCTCCTTTTTATTATGTAGTGTGTGCGCCATGTTATGTTACGATAAATGATTTAATATTATTTTATTATAAGTTATATTAATAATATAATTTTATTAATTAATATAATTTTATTTGTACTTTTATATTAATTTTATATTAATATGATTTCTTTAAAATTCCGAAGAGATCCTAGGTTGATATCTTGGAATACTTCTTGTTACATGTACAACGCAACTGCTATTTTAATCTTCGAGGAATAGCATCATTCAATTGCAGCGTGGAGTATCAAATTCTTATTCTCTGAATCTACATGACTCTTCAACATTCTTGTAACAGTGAAACAATAAATTTGGCTAGTCTTTATATTTTAAGAATTTCGCTGTATGTTAAGCGTGATGCAGCCTAACAAGTTTAAAACGAACAGTTTCTTTTCGTGAGTGTGATGCATTATTCAACTATATGCCCCCTTTTAGTGTAATGTTGTGTAATGTAATGGGAGATTCGGTATTTTCGCAAGGTTTTCAGGATAAATGGAAATATATAGAAGATATTAAACCATCTGAAACCTTTTCCTCGATATTTCGAATTTTCTTAGGAGGTAGTAGCAATATTTGAGTTAACGTGCAATGAAAAAATAGAATCCTATCTCCAGATATGACATTATTTAATTCGTTAGTGTTAATATTGCACCAAAATATGTTTACATTTATCTCTACGGAATCATTTTTTTATCATAGAATTAATCATTTTTAATCGTCACATGTGTGTGTGCGTGTGTACCTTTTGTTGATCATCCGTACAACATTGACCGTATTAAGCTGCTCTCACTTTGGTAATTTATTAATCAAGCGAACGATTTCTATAGCAGGAAACCAAACGTCAGCGGTCAATAAAATTCTACGCGCTTGATAATTTCCGAGAACGGCCGAGCAGTTGCCTGCTATAAGAATTTCTTGTTTTAGTAGCAAATTCAGATTAAAGGAAAAACAAACCACACGTGTTGACACCAATCAATGACACGCTTTTCTAATTATCGTTCTTTGACTGTCAGATTCATATTTCACGTACAGACTAATGGCAATAAACTTCATTTAATAATCATATCTCCTATAATACAATGCCGACGGTAATCTTACGTAGGAGGTAATAACACAAATAATAAAGTACTTTCACGAAAGTGTTGAGAACGAATTTTCGTAATTTTACACAATGATTTCAAAAGTTAATTAATTCCTCAAACAAAGTAATTAAAATCTGATGTATGTAAATGTATACCGGATAACAACGAGCCTTGTAACTTTTTTATTACTTCGGATAAAAACTTGAATTTTCAGGGGCTCGTACTAGATCGATAGACGTTGTGTGTTCAAGTTATTTCAACTTTGGCTGGAAATGTCATTAACTCTTTATTTCTAAATATATGGGTACAGCGAGAAGAACTGAATTGATAGAAAATATTAGAAAAATGGATAGAGAGAACGATATAATAAGAACGTACTTGATGGGTAGAATGCAAAGAACTAAGGTAAATGGCCATTTCGGCCATGAACTAAACAAAACGATATATTTGGGACTAAGGATACGACGAAATTTGAAACGGGAGAGTAAAATTGCCGACCTCATATATAGAAATACTGTTGCAATGGTTGGAATAAACAAATTAAAAAGTTTTATAGGAGACTATATGAAAAAGCGGATATAATGTCGCACATGACTACCCACAAAGTATATGAGTACAACTAAGTTAAAAATATGCAGGCTACAACAAAGGCAACAAAGTAACGTTCTGAAGTTAAAATATAAATTGAGGAAGTAGGCACAATTGAGGTATATGAAATAGCGAATAAAATAAACAATAATTAAAATAATGAAGCTGATAAGCTTAATACTACAAATAATATATATTAAAATATAAAGCTAATACATACAGAAGATCGCATCTGTGAATGGAAGATATAAAGCGAAACGGCTGTTCAGATACTTGTTTACACCTACATTTACCGTTCAAACACCTATATAGTTTAGTACAACGTATCTTTGATTTATGCTGTACAATAATGCATTATTGAGTATTCCCACTTATATGACTGCGCACGTGACCAGGCACGTATTCAAAAAAGTGTGTAATTACACTGGCCAACAAATTTCAACTTTTGATTTTTGCCATAAAATAATTTATACTAATTTCAATAGAAAACATAAACATTTATTCTAATAAAAGGTAGAAGGTCAAGTTAGCTTGATTTTCCTCTATATTTCAAGGAAAAGGTTTCTTAGATTAGATCATAATTTAACGTATATTTCGAATTATTATAATCAGAGATGTGAAGTAATACTGCTCCGTCTATTATAAACAATATCTACAGCATCTCTTCTTAACATCCAACCGTTTCTCCATTCCCATGATGCCTTGGTGGAAGCGCTCACCGTGTTCATCGCTAACGTCGCCCATATTTTCCGGACAAAAATCCAAGTGAGAATGTAGAATGCGCACTTTAAGGGACATATTACAGCCAGCAGCGTGAAATGCTTGCAACACATCCATTACTAAAGCTTTATAGTTGTGAGCCAAGCTGTTTTTTCCTTCGCAGTTAATTTGGTTTCAAAGATTTCATCATTTGCTATTTCTCGTATCTGAGGTCCAAGAAAAGTACCTTCTTTCAGTTTCCCTTGTGTTAATTTTGGAAACTTTTCACGAAGGTGTTTGAAACCTTCGCCTTCGAGATCCAGTACCTTTACAAAGTTTTTCATTGAGCCCAATGTTCACGTGGAGAGTTGGTATTATGATCTTTTCTTTTTCTACTAGAGGCTGATGCTGTACATTGTCTTTTCCTGGTATAAACTGTTGTCGTAGTGGCCACTCTTGCTTATGGTAATGTTTTTCCCCGTCACGACTGTCCCAAAGACATAAAAAGCAACAGTATTTGGTGTAACCAATGTGCATACCCAAAGTTATTGCAATTACTTTAAAATCTGCACAAGTATTCCAGGAATAGAATTTTCGTAAGTTTCTTTCATAGAAACAGCCTGACCTATTGAAATAGAAGGATAATGATTTCCATTATGCAACAAAACTGCTTTTAGGCTGGTTTGTGATGAGTCTATGGATAATCTCCAAGAATTGGGATCATGATGTATTCCAAAAGCTTCAGAGAGTTTAAGAACATTGTTGCAGTAGACCAGATTACCGGCCATACTATAAAGGCATTTTCTCTGTAACCACAGCTAAGCCAATGTTGCCGTTTTTCGAATCATTTTTACTTTATATATGCTGTTCAATTTCATCAGTTACCAACTTAGGGTAAAAACCTTGTTGCAAGATTTTTATTTTCAAAAAGAAAAGTATCTATAATATACCTAAATGTAAAATGAGCAAAGTCTTATGCATAAAGAAGGGTGGTCACTAAGGTTCGCCACTTTCAGTACGCTTCACAGGCGTCGGTTTGGGGGTGGTCGTTTGGGTGTGTGGTTCGAAATATACGTATATGCGCAGGCGATCTTATTGCAGTGGTAACACATCTAGTATATTTTTGGGGCGTATACGTTTAGTTACTTGAAGCCTTTCAAAATTCAAGAAGAAAATTTTCTGAAAAATTTCGAAATTAAATTAAATTTTATCTCACACGAGCGCTTTTAGCGCTTATTTGCGCATCATTTTGTATGCGTAATTAAATACTTTATTGCCTCTCCGGTGTTAGTTACCATAAAATTTATGGAAATTTAAAATAATTTTTCTAACGTATTTTTGGTATCAACACTTTTAGTAATTTTCCTTTTTATACACAACAGCAGTTACAAGAAATAGAAATTCTTACTATAATTCCTATCCCACTGCTATCATTTCGTCTGGAATTAATAAGTTAAAATTTATAAATTGATTTTGAAATAGAATGTTTGCTTATTTTCGGCCAAATATTTGAATTTTGGATATCTGTGTACTGCTACCCTTCTATTTGAATTTTAAGGTCCGCTCTTGATACCCTGAGCTTGAAACTTACTTCAATTGTTGATCAAATCCTTCCCGTATCGATGCCCGTTGCGTGGATAATAATTTTGATCTTGCGACGTCCAAGTAGAGTTGGTTCAAGTTTCTTGTAATATTGGTGTGACAATATTTATATTTTAAAGCTTTAGTCAAGAAATTCGGAAAACTCTGGTTGTCTAAAAATTTATTTATTCCTCTCGATTATTTTTAACATGTTCACGCATAATTTATTATTCTAAATTCAACGGAATGGCACTCTTAACTGCTTAAAAACCATTAAAATGCCCTCCGCTTCCATGGTGAACACGTTTTAGTGTAAAAGTACGGTGTTTTAGGAATAAGCTGGTTACTGCGAGGAAAAGATCCAATTTCAATTATTGCATGCGAACAGCAGTGTGCTTGTCCGCGTACGTTATGTCATTACAATGCAGTTTAACGTTGGTAATTTTTATTTTACGCACCTACAGTTGTTTATTAAACTTCCTTTTAACCAAATTCAAATTGCTACATGTCTAAGACGAAGATAAAATCCCAATCTGGGAAAATTCAGAAAGAGATCAATAACACTGCTTCGTCTCGCAATAAAGAAGTAAGTCAAGGTGTAAGAGTACTGCAACAATATACATATATTTAAAATATATTTAACCAGCAAGTTCTCTTTTTAAAGAAGACGACGTATATTTTCGAAATCAAGTCATACAAACCATGTAATATGACTTTTTTTGATTTTCACAAATTTGTTAATCTGAAGCTGTGATTCTTGAATCGTATTATGAATCGAACGATTTGCGATGTTGTATACCAAGATGCTTAATGTCTTTGATAGTGACACGCAGGAACTTACTATTATTAGGTGCATCAGCTATTGCAAAGTTTAATTCTCTAGTTCAATGAAAACAAACAGGTTTTATATATTGAAAGACCAAACTTTCCTAATGGGACCTTATTTCCATGAGGAAATAGCAAACAAGCAAGAACAGTAACAATAAATGTGCAGTGATGTTTTCGAATACTGCAAACCAATTATGATATTGACAGCGCTGTTTTTGGGTAAAACTGTGCTCTACTCTACGTTGACAATAACGCCAAGACACATATGTACGTACGGCACGGTAATGGAAATTTTCTGAAAAGTTGCCTTTCCAAATATGAGCTTCAAGCAAAAGAATCGATCGACATCACATGTAACCGAGAACATTCCTGAGAATGGTGTTAGCAATTCCATTAATAATTGACTATTTTTAATGCGGTTATTTCTTCTTTTAAAAGCAAATCATCATTTCTTTACGAAAAATATGATTGCAGCATCAAAAAAATTGGATCATCTCAATCTGGTGAGCTGCTTTTGATTAGCCCTGTGGAAATATTCCGCATTCCAATTACAATAAAGTAAACATATTTTGCTAAATTCAGATTTAAAATTCCAGCCTCTATTCTTTATTGAATCAAGTACATCCGCGATCATCTCGCCGTAACTTCTAAATTGTAGAAATAGGTTAGTTTTGCTTTAGATTGTTAGTTGATTTCACTGCCGAAGATAGTATTGCCATCGAAATGTAGGTTTACACTTGTTCCATTCACTTTTTAAGACCAGATTAAATTATCTCGTTCACTTTTTCATTACGGAGATGTACGCCGCCGCAAACAAGCGAAAATCCGATAACCTATTTATTCAAAGAGCTCCAAGGGAAGCGAGGCATTTATGTACAACCACTTTCATTTTCAACTCAAAGAAATAGGATTTCACGCTGTAAAACTTTTTCACGTTGAGCTGTATAAATTAGATAGGAGTTGGGTATTATTTATGGGACAGAACGTCGTGTAAAATAAAAGGAAAATATGTACAGCATATTAATTTGCAATGAATAAGCTCTGTGCTCTCGTAAATAAATATTACAACTAAATGTAATCATAATCCTTTCACTGTAACATAAGCAAAGCGAAGCATCCGGTATGTTTTAACATATTCCGTACAGCGATGTAAGAAAAATGTAACGAGCTGTAAGCATTTAAAGATTAAAGCTACATTATTTAGCAGCGTTGGCTTCTCATCTCCATGTGCTAACCACGACAATATGTAAATTTATGTAGTCGCTAATGATTCCGCACAGTTATTACTGAACAGGTTAATATAGATGCAAGTGTATCATTTGCATTTATTTCTCGTAAATTATGTAATAATTGCCAATTGATGTGTATAATAGGACGAATACCTGATAATTTAATTATCTGTTGCCGTGGTAATTTATTTATTTAAAATAGATACAGTTAGCAATCTATTTGACATTACTGTCTTCCTTGTTTTTGTAACGGTAACATCGGGCGAGTTGTTCAAAAGAGACTATAAGAACTTACCTTTTCTCTTTTGTTATCAATCCCTTCCCAATTTAATCAAACACATGTACCAGTAATAAAAGCTCAACTATGTTTAAAGTAAAGCCTAGTGTTTCAAGTTAAATCATACTGACGCAACAAAACATTTCTTGTTGAGAGTTGTTGCTAATGACTAAAATTCGAAATTTCACAGAAAAATTTTGATTTTGTAAATTTTCTACATATTGTTTAAGCTTGTTGAAAATTCTCATCTTCAAATCGGATGTGATCGACCAAATAACTAAAAATACGTTAAACATATAATTTTCTAACTTTTAAGTGGTTCTGAGGCAAAATACGTTTATTTACTTGTCTTCTGTCATTCAGCACATATTTCCGCCGAAACTTCACAGTAGTGCATACACAATATCGTCCAAAAAGTCGAGGGCGATTTCGTTGGTTATTCAACTAAACAACTATTACGACATATCCATGTTGAAGGAAAATTCTCGTTCAGCCATGAACTGAGGCTACGTTAGGTTCTAAATATAGCTCCCGCTCTACAATGAGTGGCAAATTATCAATAGCACCCATTAATTCGACGTTCAACAAATTTTAACACCTTTACGTGTTTAATGGTAAATGTGGAAAAAGAAGCAGGGGCCGATGATTCTTGCATTTCAAGTTCCACACCACATGTGAGTTCTTTGTGAATATTGTTAATTAGAATTATGGATGCTCTGCTGTCCAATACGTGGAGTTCTATGATGAAACTACTTCGTTAGCAGTGAACCTAGCTTCATTACATAAGTTCTTGCAAAAAATTCTTTGTCATTTAAAAATTACTTTTACGCCATAGGCAATACTCTATTCTTCTATTGGAGTCCTCTATGCAATACAATTTTTATCATCCTTATAAGGTGATCATTAAAAGTCGTATGCGGGAGCATCCGGGCAGATTGCAGACAAAAGAGGTACTTTGGCAGGATACACGGACGGCTCAAGAATAGAAGATGTTGGAAGAGGTATAAACATTAGTGGTCCCAACTACTACCTTAAAATGCCTACAGAACTGCACACCATCATATTTTAAGCAAAGATTGCTCTGAACTTGTATATCATAAAGAAAGATACGAGACATAACCATAACTATATTCAATGATAGATAGTCAGTTCTCAAGGCTATCAAAACTTATACTTACATGAATCCGATCTGATTCACTCAGTTACTCTGCGATAGGTGCCAAGCCACCAAGGGATCAAAGGCAACGAAAAGGTAGACAAGTTGACTAGGGAAGCAGCCAACATGCTCTTCGCCAACATGTAATTAAATCATGGGAAGACGATCGAAAGACCTCGTACTGGGAAAAGGATTCAGGATAAAAACTGATGAAAACATTCATATCAAACTTGTCTAAGATAGCAAAAATGGTGCTACCGTTCAACAAAAGGGACCTTAAATTACTGGCCGGATTCCTGACAGGTCACACAGCTCTAGCATATCACCTAGTTAATCTAGTAAAAGCAGAAAATCAAATATGTCGTGTATGCTTAGAAGATGTATGTAATTGTATATAAATGTATACTTTCAATTGCACTCGACAACAACACTTCAGTAAACTATTCCTGACATCTATTGAACTAAGTAGTGAAGATCCTAGAGAAGGGGTGCTCAGACCCGAACTGCTCAAAATTGTTGACTACAATTGATCGAGTCCGTTGATACCGCGAGTATGTGCGATTCGGGATTGTAAACGGTCTCGTTCGCATTTTGAACACTAATGACGTGGGAATTGTGAACGAATTTAATATTTGGGAAATTGAAATTAACAGTTGCAGTTCCGAGAGCGCGCATTTTATTACTAGATATATTGTTTTCGTGAATTAATGTTTGGGGGATTAAAGCGCTTGATTATATATTGATATTTCAGCACCTGCTTCGACAAGTCCTTTGATGCTACCTGTTCTCGAACTGTCTGCTATGCAAATTATATCATCTGGCCTTTTATTTGAAATAAAGACTAGGTATTGGACACCGAGAGTGTATTCCCAGTGTTTTTTTGGATTTTTAGTTGAGGGGATATTTGAACAAGTTTTAGCATGTTTTGATGACCGATTTTTTTTTTCTTTTGTAACAATTTTCTATTATGTTAGCCTTTTTCTTGCAATATTTGCTGTATATTATGTCATTTCCGGCGTGGACAATTGGTTTGTTTTGTTCTTTTTAAATTAGAAATTATCATTTTTTCCTATATTTAGCAATGCCGGAAGAATTATTTTTACAAATTTTGCAAAATTTAATTGAGTTGAAAGGATTTGGCTTTTATTCTTGTATATTGTTCTTATTTTCTCTTCATTCAAAGCATAAGTTAACATTTCGTTTAGGTAGGTAGGTAGATACGGTGTATCATGAATCATGACGTAGATAGGCAGGTCATAAGTAGAGCTCCCCAAAGTGCGTGGCAAGTCAGAAGGCGTACCGCCGGGCGTGGCCGAGGGGATATGTAATGTAATATATAAGCAAATAACTCGCATCGCATTTCGGTAGTTTATTACCGTATGCGATCGGGTTGTGACGGTATGGCGGACGCGCGTAGTAAGAAACGCCCACAGGCCGACAAAGTGAAAAAGTTCTGTGGAGAATTTCCTGACTTAATATATAATGGAAATAAGATTATATGTAAAATTTGTAATATACCTCTGATGTGCAATGATAAATATGGCTGTGGAAGACATGTAAATAGTCAGCAACACAAAAATAAAAAACTGGGTGTATCACCGACTGAGGCAACTCAATTTATAATTGATTTATTTTATATGCTGACTGCGTGTAATTTACCGTTTTCCTTACTCAGGAAGAAACCATTCCGTGAATTTTGGAATAAATATAATCCAGACTTTGAGTTACCATCGGAAACAAGCTTAAGAAGATGTGTGCCAAGTGTACGTACCGAAATTGAAAACAGGATCAGATCTGCAATAAAAAATAAACTACTGTGGTTATGTATTGACGAAACGACAGACCGTAAAAAACATTCCATTTTGAATGTGATTGTACGTATACTGGAACCTCGTCAACCTACAAAGGGAATTTTATTAGCTAGTAAAAGACTAAAATCGTGTACTGCCGACGCTATCGAGAGCGTAGTCGTTGATACTTTACAAACATTGGAAATTGCCACTACTCAAGTATTAATTTTCATTACCAATGCGTTGTGTAGGTCGTTCTCTTCAAGAACATTATGGGATGATGTTACATATTACTTGTAAACTTCATGCTCTGCATATTGCGGCTGAAACTATTCGTGCAAATTTCCCTGAGGTAAATGCATTAATAACAAATACGAAACGAGTGTTTCTCAAATCTCCCAAACGTACCAGTGAATTTCATAAACAGTGTCCCGGTATTCCCGAACCACCAGAGCCGATTCTTACGCGTTGGGGGACATGGCTGAAGGCAGCGTTTTATTATTTTAAATACTTCCGGCAAATAAAATCAGTCGTCTTACAATTCAATCCCAACGAATCTGCGGCTATTAAGGAAAGCCAGGATAAATTCCAAGGTATTTCCGTTGAAGCAGATTTACAAACCGTTTACAATAACTATAGAGAAGTACTTGAGGCAATAAATAAATTACAAAATAGTGCACTGTCCCTGACGGAGTCAGTACAAATATTAGATGACGTTAATACACTCCTACACTGTATAAATAACAAAAAAAATGATATCGTTACAAGAAATTTTGAAAGTGTTATGAAGAAAGATACAAATTTTAGCAGGTTAAGACAAGTTTGGGAAGGTAACTCTACTGATCCGGTGACTAAATTCAAAGATTATTTTAATTACGCGTGTATTACATCATTAGACGTCGAGCGTTCATTTTCAAGATATAAAAACATTTTTTCAGAACGACGAACATCCTTGAAAGAAACGACTGTGGAAACATTCCTAATGCTTCAGATGTTTGAGAAATCGGATTGCGCTTACGGTAACAGTTTTAATGTGCCTACCTCCTCGTGTGCTGACTAATACTATTTTCCTTGTGCATTAACACCCACTATATTGGATACGGCTAATTACAAAAGTAAGCGTTTAAAAATTCTTTATTTGTTTTGTTTTTATGTACTTTACTTATGTTCCTTATCGACGCCTATGGTGCGCCACGCGGTTGGGGAGCTCTAGTCATAAGTGTAAGTTACTGCTCTAAAAAGGTTAATGAAAAAACCGATATTTAAAAATTCGTCTTTATTGGTTTTAACAAAATGATGGTTTACTTACTAAGCTATAGAATTACAAATCTTTCTCAGTGTACTTTTCCATGAAGTAGTAATCGCCAGCATGGTGACATATGTTCGCCAATTAGTCGATCGCGATATTTTTTTCATTTCAGAAAGTACAGACTCACAAATAAGTTGACCCAAACATCAACTGAAGGGCAATTTGCCTTGAGTGTTATCACCTTTTTCGTGTAGAAAATGAGTTATTTCGGGTAATAATTCTTGAAACCTTTCTAGACATTTTCCGCAACTTAACCATCTCACGTCCGTATGAAGGACTAAATCAGTGTGTTCAGCAGATTCGCTATCTTTCAACTGCGATTTAAGTTGTAATAGCGGTAATTGTTATAACCTCGTCCATGCTTACAACTTTTAAGCAGAAAACTTGCTGGTGGATAATGCAGTGGAACGAGAAAAACGAAGGGAAATCGTCATCGAGCTCAACACAGTGCAACAAAACCATTTTTATTTCCGGTTATGGCTGATGCTCCATCTGTTGAAATGTACACTAGTTTGTAAATTAGTAGCTTTTCATAAAATTTAAAAAGGTGTCATATATATCTTCACCGCGAGATTTTCCTTTTAGAGGAATCATTGTTAAAAGTTCTTCTTTAGCAGACATGTCATTAAATACCATTTGAATAAAAAAAGACACAGCTAAGCAATATCTGTAACGCTGTGATTGGAATCAACCTGATTTGCTTTGATGGCGCAGTATTAAATTACTCTATTAAATTATTAGCAGGCATTAAAAATTGAACACAGCTTCCGGCTATACGCGTAGCATTCGCTATCAATCACAAACATTAGCACTTCAGTTGATAAAATTTCGAACTTCTGTAAGCTGGCTGATATCACCTTTTTTTCAGGCGATACTCTTAAAATCCCGAATTGACTATTAAATACATTGAGGAGACGATCCAATTGTCTTTAATCTTTGAACTATCACATGCAACAACAACTTCTCTATCAGACCGATTAGTCAATGACCTCCCAAAAGTATTTCCAAATAACTGACAAATTGTTAAAATAAAATACAAATCCTCCTTGCTCAGTGTAAAAAAGCCGTCGCTTTCAGTTACCTCGAGCTTCTTCTGAGCTGTTGCATGTTGCAGCGGTTTTTCCTTATATCCGTCTATTCATTTACGATCAATCCGCACACACACACATGGTGGTAAATAATTTCCCAATGTTGGTTCACTTGGCAATCCTAGTCCGGGTTGTTCGTTCCAAAACTTACGGAACATTTCCGGTTGGATGTTATCAATTGGAGAGTTACAAGCAATTAATAACATAAATCAGGTTTCAGTAAATCCTTGTAAATTAGACAATAGCTACCTCACACTACATTTGAAGTCCAGATATATTAAAATAAGCTCTCGAACATTAGTTTTCAGGCAATATTTCATTTCTTCGTCTAAAACAACGTTAAACGGACCAAAACGACATCGGCAGGCTGATATTTGTTTATTGTTAAACTTCGATTAGGATTGATATTGCACCATTGTTTGGTAACTATAATAATTATAAATTAGAGCAGCTATCCATATTTCTTTAAAAAAAAGTATCTATCTATCGTATTTTTCTTTTTCCGTGTACACTGATTGTGAGAAATTGTTTCTATTGTTTCCTTGCTTGCGTAGAAAGCTATTAACCTTTAAAGCTGTGCTTTCAAAACTTCTTTTATACGCTATTGCACGTAATAACACGTTTAATAGGTACGTCATGTATCTAGTAAACCACATCGCGCTATTACAAAGTGCTTGAGATTACGTGTTTCCATTAAAGAATAGTTTGAATGCATCATACAATACATAATTACAGTAATTCTTTTGTATAAGCATTTACGTTTAATCCAGAATACCGTTGCACGTTGTATTTGTCCGGGCATCAGCGATTTACGGCCAAACTATTATATGTTATTCGCGCGAGGTGATATTGTCCGCATTTTCGCTAGTCAATAGCTCCCATCGTATAATCATGTAATGCATATTTCCTGCTTCACGATTCACGAGTGTTGTATAACATCCCCATTTTTTTTAGGTACGAAGGAAAATTACATCTTAGATAAATGGTTCGTTGTAATGTACAGGAAATGTTGCAATTTGGGTGCCTTTTTGTGTTGTAGACATTCTAAAGAGCTAGAAGCTGTCGTTTATTCAAAAGCAAAAACATTTTTCTTTCATCTAAAATGCCGAAACTGTTCTTTTTCATATATTGTCAAACATACAGCTGGTTTCACGTTCAAGGAAATAGCATTAAACATTGCTTGATCTCTAGTAGGATGGTTATTTAAGGTAGGAATTTGGCGTTACGTCTTTTCATCATAAATTAGAGGTTTCAATGTACGAGAGCCAAACATGTAGAAAGGAAATAAACCAAATTAAATGTTTTTTTTTTATTCAATTCAAATGCAGCTGTGTTCTTTTAATTACGCTAGACACACGTATATATTGTTCGCGGACGCCAAACCAATGCATGTTGATTTTAACTACTGCGTTTAGTGCCCAAACCAAAGGAGGTAGCCTAATTTTATTCCGTTTATTATTCGCAAAACACACGCATTATTCTTGAGTTTAGCTTTTGTAGTATACAACTATAACAGAAAACTTCTCTTTTCTTGGTTTGTGACATATGTACAAACGATATGCAGGGTGATTCTTTAATATTGCGAAAAACTTCAGGGGCAGGTTCTTTAAATGAAAATAAGAAAAAAAGTTCCCATTAACATGTGTCCGGAAACGCTTCGTTTCCAAGATAGAAAGCCTTAATTTTTTTGTAATCTACTTTTAATCATTGTTATTTCAAAAGTCCTTTAACCGATTTATTTGAAAATTGACTGGTTTATGTTTAATAATAGGAGCTATTTGTCGTATCATTAATAACATAATATAAAATACAAGATGGAAAATAACGTAATACAAAACAATAAATTTAATAACTTTTGCTTTATTTATTCCAGGTATTAATATGCAAGTGAAACAAAAATTATTAGAACGAAAAAATTAAATTGGTGGGATTAATAAAAACCAGGGAACAAGTAAAGTTATAGTGAAGCACTTCTTCTTCCATTTGTACAGTTGAAACTGTACGAGGTCGCCCGTTTTCAGCAGTCATTGTTTTTAAAGCTTCCTGTTTCATTAACAGGGTGATGCAGACGAGCAAACATTGTATGATGCGGAATTACACGATTAGGGTATCTTCCCTCACGCCTAACCTTTAACGAATTGCCGTCGGCAAGACCATAAACAAAATGCACATCGCACGATTCATAATTTGTGTAATTCATTCTTTGGAGAGAAATATCAGTTTTAAAACACGAAACCAGTAATTATTTTTACTCACTTCTACACTGGCAATGTGACAAATAGCAATCAACTATTGACAAAAAATAATTATTGACAGTTGGTAGGCATTCCAAGTTCCAAGCCAACTGGGGCTATTTTGTTTGAACATGATAAGATAATTTAATCTTACACTTATCAAGCCAAATACCCTAATCGTATAGTTAAAAGGATTCTTGAAATAATTACTAAAAGTAAATTACAAAAAAATGAACGCCCTGTATCTCGGAAACGAAGCGTTTCCGAACACAGGCTAATGGGAACTTTTTTTCTTATTTTTATCTAAAGAACCTGTCCCCGAAATTTTTCGCAATATTAAAAAATCACCCTGTATAACGATACAAAGATAGGCGAGAAACATAATAAAACTTCAGCGATTGCTAAATCGTGTAGCATTCTATTTTACACAGCAAGACCTTAAATTTGCTCCTGAAGCTGTTTAGAGAGAAAATGTTATAATCCCTATGCATCCCAATTTAACGGCCCAGTAATCGGCGAACTTCTGAGAGTTACCTGAACGGTGAAGGCATTTCGCTGTTGTGATTATCATAATTTAGGATAAATGCTAATTTATTCTGATAGACACATACGGCTGCCGATACAATGAATGCAGACGGTAGGGTGAGCATATTTTCTTCTGCGAGGTATATCTTTATGTTCCAGATTACAGAGGATTCTAACCGTCCGTTTATGTAGGTCAAAAATCCCGTGAGCCTTTGTTAAAATTCCCAAAAAGAGTATATCATAAGTAGAGCTCCCCAAAGTGCGTGGCAAGTCAGAAGGCGTACCGCCGGGCGCGGCCGGGGGATATGTAATGTAATATATAAGCAAATAACTCGCATCGCATTTCGGTAGTTTATTACCGTATGCGATCGGGTTGTGACGGTATGGCGGACGCGCGTAGTAAGAAACGCCCACAGGCCGACAAAGTGAAAAAGTTCTGTGGAGAATTTCCTGACTTAATATATAATGGAAGTAAGATTATAGGTAAAATTTGTAATATACCTCTGATGTGCAATGATAAATATGACTGTAGAAGACATGTAAATAGTCAGCAACACAAAAATAAAAAACTGGGTGTATCACCGACTGAGGCAACTCAATTTATAATTGATTTATTTTATATGCTGACTGCGTGTAATTTACCGTTTTCCTTACTCAGGAAGAAACCATTCCGTGAATTTTGGAATAAATATAATCCAGACTTTGAGTTACCGTCGGAAACAAGCTTAAGGAGATGTGTGCCAAGTGTACGTACCGAAATTGAAAACAGGATCAGATCTGCAATAAAAAATAAACTACTGTGGTTATGTATTGACGAAACGACAGACCGTAAAAAACATTCTATTTTGAATGTGATTGTACGTATACTGGAACCTCGTCAACCTACAAAGGGAATTTTATTAGCTAGTAAAAGACTAAAATCGTGTACTGCCGACGCTATCGAGAGCGTAGTCGTTGATACTTTACAAACATTTGAAATTGCCACTACTCAAGTATTTATTTTCAGGATCGATGGTACCGCGACAATGCGTTGTGTAGGTCGTTCTCTTCAAGAACATTATGGGATGATGTTACATATTACTTGTAAACTTCATGCTCTGCATATTGTGGCTGAAACTATTCGTGCAAATTTCCCTGAGGTAAATGCATTAATAACAAATACGAAACGAGTGTTTCTCAAATCTCCCAAACGTACCAGTGAATTTCATAAACAGTGTCCCGGTATTCCCGAACCACCAGAGCCGATTCTTACGCGTTGGGGGACATGGCTGAAGGCAGCGTTTTATTATTTTAAATACTTCCGGCAAATAAAATCAGTCGTCTTATAATTCAATCCCAACGAATCTGCGGCTATTAAGGAAAGCCAGGATAAGTTCCAAGATATTTCCGTTGAAGCAGGTTTACAAACCGTTTACAACAATTATAGAGAAGTACTTGAGGCAATAAATAAACTACAAAATAGTGTACTGTCCCTGACGGAGTCAGTACAAATATTAGATGACGTTAATACACTCCTACACTGTATAAATAACAAAAAAAATGATATCGTTACAAGAAATTTTGAAAGTGTTATGAAGAAAGATACAAATTTTAGCAGGTTAAGACAAGTTTGGGAAGGTAACTCTACTGATCCGGTGACTAAATTCAAAGATTATTTTAATTACGCGTATATTACATCATTAGACGTCGAGCGTTCATTTTGAAGATATAAAAACATTTTTTCAGAACGACGAACATCCTTGAACGAAACGACTGTGGAAACATTCCTAATGCTTCAGATGTTTGAGAAATCGGATTGCGCTTACGGTAACAGTTTTAATGTGCCTACCTCCTCGTGTGCTGACTAATACTATTTTCCTTGTGCATTAACACCCACTATATTGGATACGGCTAATTACAAAAGTAAGCGTTTTAAAATTCTTTATTTCTTTTGTTTTTATGTACTTTACTTATGTTCCTTATCGACGCCTATGGTGCGCCACGCAGTTGGGGAGCTCTAATCATAAGTGAAGAGATAGAAGTACCACTTTAGGTGGATGTCTATCATAAAATCCAAAAAATTTACTTACGAGGTGAGATCTCTTCTTTATTTGAGGAGGGACTGTTGAGTTTTCTCGACGTGCAGAGAACCATCGGCAATGGCGTCCTCTCGCAAAATATCGAGACGAAGATCACATTTTTGCAGCTTATATATTGCTCACCGGTATCGGAACACGTTCCGATTGTAAAGCAGAGGAACTAATGAGGCTAATATTGTGTCTGA
The DNA here is from genome assembly GCA_020654165.1 of Oryctes rhinoceros. Taxonomy (NCBI): domain Eukaryota; kingdom Metazoa; phylum Arthropoda; class Insecta; order Coleoptera; family Scarabaeidae; genus Oryctes; species Oryctes rhinoceros. The sequence goes on along the minus strand of JAIOKQ010000018.1, from coordinate 3,455,640 downwards.
TGTCTGAACTAAGTTGAAGAAGACGATACAAATGATAAGTTACTTCGGCATATCCAACCATCACATTTTGTCTACAGATATTCTCTTGACCTAAAACAAGGAAATTACAAGAAAATATAATAACAAAATACAATTTATGACGATTAATATAATTTTGCCAATTGAAGGCACAGACCTTTGCGTATCCTTCGATAAGTTTTGCCATTTTCAATGTTGAACTATCACATTTTTAACGTGTGCCTATATCATCTCGGTTTGATTCAAAATACAGTGGTAAAGCGACAATGATAACGAATCAGCTACTGATATGTTCCATATTAGCAGCTGCTTCCTCGAGTACATTGTTATATTTACATTTTCGGCAGATACAATTTGTAACATATCGTCCTTCTTTAAAGGCACTGCTCTTTCTATTCGATTATTTTGCGATTATGTTACGGTCATCTGCTATGATGACCGTAGTGGGTATTGCGCCCGATAAAATCGTTAAATGATGACCATGATATTACAAAATCACCACCCATCAGCATTACCTTGTGCACCAATTATAGCAATTAAAAAGTATCATATCTAGAATGGGTGGCGCATTTTGTAAGAAGCTATAAACTTGGCATTTAACAAATATTTGCATATGCTCATCGCTAAAGATGTAAGAAATAGTTACTATTCGTTAACGAGTACCGGTTACTCGCCGAAAACAAAAGTAACGTATACTCGCGTTACCTTTCGAGAGCAGTGACTAGTTACTTGTATTGAAACGCAAGCGAAGAAAAGTATCACACATGAAGCAAAATGATAACATCCTTATTTTTCAATTCCATTAATTAAATTAAAATTATCCTTATCTTTCATAAATTTTATTTTCAGTTCTCGAATAAGATATTTACCGCTTACGCATGAATAATAAGAAAAATGTATATCTTTCACGGACGAAAAACAAATATCAGCACGGAAAATATCACCGGAAAGTGAAAAATAAGATAAAAGTCAATCTCTTTTTTTAAGAGCCGCTCACAAAACGTTTTAGCCCCGCTTTTTAGCATCCTATTCATTTATTCATATTGTTTGGGTTGTTCATCAGTAGTCCGGAGCTTAATGCCCTTTGTATCGTCCCCAATGGAACGCTCAGTTCCAATCAAGCAGCTTAATGTTTTTTATAAAGGGCATTATCTTGCACCGGGTATATTTGAGTGATTTCCGAAAAGCTTCTGCTTAAGTATGTTTAATTCCTCACATGTGCATTTTACATTATGCAGTAATTTGAATATTTTGTACAATTTCACTACGCGACAATTTAATTCCACCAATCACAATACACAATGAAATTATTAAAACAAAACCAATCCAAATATGGGATCAAAATAAACACATTTTTATGACTCCAACTAGAAATGGCACCAGTTTCAACTAAGCTGTAAACGACTACTTTCTATCGCAGAAAACAACAAATATGTAGATGTAACGAATTCTTTTACATCTCTAGCAAGACATATCGATTTTCCTTTTTTCTGCCGCTGCAGGGGAATGACTCTCGTTACCTGCCTCCTTTTGAACTAAATACAAAAATCGTTTGCCATAACTTGGTGATTTGCTTATTTCCTGACCTGTCTTCGACACATTCATTGTCTTTGGGAAAAAGCATTGTCAATCATTTGTTTTTCTCTTATACTGAACTGAATTATATGAACTCATAGTTATATGAACTTTGCCTATAAGTTCAGCCAAACGGGACGACAAATTCTTTTGTATTCCACCTAAAACATTCAAATTAATGTAAAATAAATAATATTCAGAGTAAGTTTAGACGTTTCTTGTACGTTAATTATTGCTCGTTCTATTACGATGAAAATCCTTAGTAAAATTTAATATTGCACAGTTGTGTGCGGTGTAAGACGTCATCAAAAGTCCCGGCATGGCCCGCATAATGCTACATCTAAAGCTAATAGTTTCCATTTGTGCTTCGACATCAATACATTTTTGGAAAAGAAAATTATCAAAATTTGCTCTGGCCCTAAAGCAATCACTATAGCGATTAAGAAAGGAATAAAGTAACACTAAAGTTAGTTAAGTATGTGTATTGGAGAATCCTATCTTGTTCCTCCTCTAGCGTTTTCTTAGCGTCCCAATCAATACGGCATTACTTTTGATAACCTCCAAAATTTTATACCTTACATCCAACTTAATTAACATCCCTTGAAACCTTGTTATTATGTCAAAAAAGGTCTGGATCTGTTCGTTTGCTTGCATGTATCCGCAGGGATAGCAATTCAGAGGCTATATCTTAATATGGCATTATCTTTTTTAGACATACTCATATGTCTCATTGTGTCCTATTGTGTAGTAATATACCGTTAATGCACTGCAATGTATTTCGAGTAAGATTCACTAATCATTGACTATTTTTCAAGAGGAAATCTCAAATCGGTCATCTACGGCATGTCTTTTCAACTCCCTTATCTGCCTAATATACCATTTTAAATTGCGAGGTATTCCTTCAGATACTTAAGCTAGAGTGAAACTTGTGCATGAATGAATAAGTATAATTAAAATGCTATCCGTACGGTGAGAAAATAAACAATGATCCACTCTGACCGACGTTAGCCTTCTTATAAAAGGGAGATACTTCATTCGAAAGTACAAAGTTCCGGTCGGAGGGTGATAATAAATCCAGAGACAGACATTATGTAAACGATTGTGTTTTGTGCCAGCAAGCGGGAGTGAATTTAAATTGAAGTCTAGTCAATTACCTCCAAATTTGGGATGCATATCGTGTAACGTTGAAAATACCTGCCAAAGCTGAGATTTATATTTTACATTATTAATGAAATATGTAGCGATGCACGCTCGGAAGTACAATAGGAAACGGTATATTGAGTAAGCAAATAGATGATTCTATTAACGCGGGTGATTAGCTGCTATTAGAATTAAGCATGTTTTAATTAACTCAAATACTTCTACTAAACGTTTTCGTAATTTCAATTATATGAGATAGTAAGGAAAAATAAAGGAAATATTTATATTTAAGGAAATATTTAAGGAAAATAAATTAATTAATAAAAAAAAACCAATGAAGCTGAAAAAGCACTGTATTAAGTGAAAGTGAATTAAGTGAAAGTTCAATAGTTAACTATTGATTTCTTTGAAATGAGGTAGATATAACGCCCTGGTCATTTTAGAACTGCCAACGCATATTTTACTTTTACCCTAAATTAATAAACATTATTAAATATCAATCTTTCAGTCACCTTCAGTCACTTAATCCCTCAATTGTATTCTTTGCCTCCTGTTAAGGACTTAACATTTTAATTTGTTTTATTCTATTTTATAACTTTAACCATCGTTATTTATTTTGTAATATTCATATGTACTTTGTAAATAAGTAATCTTTATTTATTTTGTAAAAAGAATATTTTGTTTATGTCTATTTTATGATAAATTAAATGTTTCATTTGTTTTTTTTATATAGTTTCACATAATTCGTATTCAGCATCATTTAAACTTAGACATGTACGCATTCAATGAAAAATTCCTTTAATTTTTCATAAAGTTCGCAAAAAATATAAAATTCGTCAATGAGCTAATTAAAACATATCTATTTGATGTCACCAATGCTAATGCGCGTATCGGATCGAGCTCTAGGCAGGGAATCTCAGCCAATAACATAAAGATACGCTGAAGCGGAGGATTAGCGGCATTGTTCTTCAAACTAGGAGAACGTAACACCTCCCTTTTATTTACATGTCATCTTCTCTTGGCTCCTCTCTTCTACTCACATGTCCATACCATTCATTATATTCTTGAAGCTTTTATTATTCTTACTACGTTTTCGCTTTGTAATAGTTTTTTTATCTGTTCGTATCCTTTATAAGTTTTCTTCAGTCTGTAAATTGTTCTTACCATTTTTCTTTCTTACGCCTTCGGGGCTTCCTCATCTTTTTTCGAAAGATTTATTTCCTCAGGATCATGCAGTACCACAGGTCTGATACCCTTCTCGTGTATTTTCATTTTCAGGTATGTAATAATATTATTTTTCATATATCTTTGGCTTGTGTCCCATCAATGTTCATTAACCTATCTCTTCTCGTTTCTCGTTTTTGCAAGTTAGTATGGTGCCAAATATAAAATTCTCCATCTTTTGCAACTCTCTACTGTAATGTCCTTTTCTGTGTGTTTTGTTTTACTTTGATTTATTTCAAGACCTCATTTTCTTGTTTCTATTTCGATGTTGAAGACTGCTTCCTTCCTCCCAACTTAATCGTCGGCATATACTGTTACTTGTGTGGTTTTATTCAATTATTCTTCCTTTGATTTTGTTCTCCATAGTGACTCCTTGTAGCGTTTTATTGAGCAAATCTACGGATAATCGCATGTTTTACTCTTTTATTATATTCAAATCCTCTTGGTATTCCACTTTGCGATGGTATTACTATTCTCGACTTTCTCATTAGACGCATTAATTTACTTGGGATCCCATTATCAAGGCATCTGTAAAGATCTTATTTCTGTTTAAAGACGTATTTAAAATCGATATTCTCCTATCCCCTTTCCCGCACACTCGTTTAATTTATCTAGAATAAGTGACGGCGACATTTTGTAACATTCAGCAGCGAAATTCCCTAGTAGGTCTCATAAACTTTTGGGTCTCTTCTTTTATTTATTTTAATTATTATTTCACTTCTCCATTCGATCGGAGCAGTTTCTTCTTCCCATCGGTTCTTTATCGTATCATATATTCTTTGTTTCAATATTCTTCCTTCGTTTTTATTAGTTCTGAGCATATTTCATGAAGACCCGCTCATTTTCTGTTTATCACATTGCGGATAAACCAATCGGAATATTCTCTCGTATGTATATATTGTACCTCATCCTCTGCGTTACTTTCGTATATTCTTTATTATGTTTTTTTTTTTTTTTTTTTTTGTAACTACTTAATATATATATCCGAAGAGTTTTCTCCATGCATCGTTTCTTATCGCTGTTGTCGCTTTTTCTTTGTTATATTGTTTGACTTGCTTATAAAGTTTAACGTTGTTATGATTATCGCTTTCTAGCCGTCCATCATTTTATTTATGGAGTCTCACTTCTTCTTCTTCAGTACTAACTAACAGATCTAACGTTCCATTTCGTCTCCAATTTTTCATGAGCTGCCCTGATATAAATGACGCGGTGGATCATACCACGCGCTTTCCCCTGGGTAGTGATTCACTACATTAGTTGTCCTGCTTTACTCCTTCCTGCCCTTGATCATTTTTCCCCACTTCCTTACTTTCTGTACTACCTCAACTTGTCACCTTTCTTGATCTGTTTTCTATAGGTCTCTAGTTTAAAATTCCTCCAATAGCTTAACCATATCGTCTCCTTGGCGCATCTCCAAGCCATCGGAAACTTTAGCCTCTTCAATGATATTCAGTATTCAGTGATATTTTCCCCCTTCATTAAGTATTCGTTTCGTGGTTTAATAATGCCCCAGAATCCTTTTTCGTTCCAATATTCTGAGTGCTTCTTCTTCTCTACATACAAGATATATATAGTTTCTCATGTACTCTGTTATTACTGGTCTAATCGCCGCTTTGTATATTTTCATTTCAGTTGTTTTCTTTTTACTGAGATTTGTGTCTCCTGATAAGTACATTTTATTTCCTGCTTTGAAACATTCAGTCGATCCTATTGTTTTTCCGTTCTTTACGTTTGTCTTTAAATTACGATATTTAAAATGGTGGTATTCACTTATTCTCAGCTATGTTGTAAGGTCTGTTGCTGTGAAACTTATAAATATTTCATATTGTCTTAGTTAATTCGCAAATCTCTACATTTAGCTTTCATTGCCAAAAATACCCGGGGTCCTTCTAGGCAACGTTTATCTCTTGCTATCACTGCTATGTCATTTGAACTGGACTTTGTGCATTTTTAATTACTCCTTGCGATATTAAATATCCTCGTTAATAGTCTTTCAATGTAGAATTCATACATATATTGATTTAAATTGGACGCCAGTAGGAAACCAGCGGTTGGTAATGCAGGATAACAAGAACAGAAATAATATTTAATAGAATAAATAGAACAAAATTAAATAGAAGAAAATAAAAAATTGTCAGTGAAATAGATTCAGAGAGATCGTAAAGATAACATTATTTTAGATATAAATGAAATCACGACAAATATATAGTTTAGACCAAATGTTCCTAAGGACTATTTGATGCAAAAATTTAGAGCGAAGTTGATAATTAACAAAATCGAAACGATAAAGTTACCTTAAATACAAGATTTACCGCAGTTGTGTTGATGATCAGATACGTAAATAGGGATTTAACATATAATTTAATTTTATGAGGTTTTCTGCTCTCCTGATCATTTCATGGCAGAAACTATAGGGCGTAAAATTGTTCTTAATTAAATGTTTGCATTCAACATTTAAGTTTCTTCACAATGTTAAAAATAAATCAAGTCTTGTTGTCAGTACCAACAGCCGTGATTTTGAGTGAAATAAAAAAAAAGTATTTTATTTATTCTGTCGAAAATTTGTACAAAGAATTAATAATAACGGATGTTTACGCATGTTTTTATTATTAAAAAATTATTATGTTGATAATAATTGCAGGAGAAGTGATTTATTTTTCGTAAAATATGAAAACAAACCGTTCTCCAGTATATTAACGAATTCGAAGCTTGTTAATAAGTTCAATAGTTTTCAACATTTTAAAGAAACCTGGTTATAAATAACGAAAACATTGTTCGTGAAATTATGAAGGAGAAAGCAAGTCGTGACTGGTAATTCATATCATCCATTTGTCCTACGGATGAATGCGTTTTTACTTTAAATGGTGAACCAACCGTTCAAGATATCCGTGTATGGGTTAAAGAAAATCCCCGATTACATAGTTATACAAATAACCCAATATCCCAAAAAGGTCAATACTTAGGTTGACGTTTCAACAAGAGGATAATTAAGCCAAAATTGTAGAAAATTTGACTTATATAATTATTTGAAACTTTTCCGTTTTCTTATTTTACAGAAAACTCTTCTACAACTATTAAATTGTGAAAAATAAATGTTCTGTTGATATTAGTGGATATGGTCTGTTTGATGTTGACTAACAAGTTAGGTTGGCAGTTAACGTTTATAAATAATCTACGAGAAAGAGAGCCACTGCTACTAATCAACAACAAACTAAATTTATTTTTAAAATTGTCAAGGTACCATAAAAAAAAGTAGAAACAACTTTGCATGCAACATTTAATTGTAAATAACTTTGCACCTTACAATAGCAGGAGAGCAGGAAATCGCATTAAACAAAATTACATGTTACATTCTTATGTTCGCGGCTGACCATCAACCCCGGTATGCGAACGGTTAAAAATACGAGTTCGTATTTAAGCTTATTACTAATTACGCAAAGCTAATTGTACTCTACATGACTCTGCATAACCTGCATGATGTTCTTTCATTATCAAGCTATCCAATCCTTCGGATTATGGTTAACGCTTAGTGCGTTTTTAAAACTCGCATAATGAGGTGTATTAATCCCCGTTCTTCTTCTCTTCCTCCTTTCATTTGTTTTTATAGCTTGTTAGGAATCTTCTCTACGTTTCAGGCTATTGTCTCTGTAAAACGATAAATGTCCTCCCGACCAGGAAATATCGGAATAAAAAGTATGTGTAACATTCTTCTGTTGTTTGTGCTAACGAATGTATAGCACAACCGCTTATCTTTCCTGTCTGAAATCGGTATATCGGTGTAGCTATTTGGCATCTTGTCGTAGAAGTTTAATATTTGTAGTTTATTGGATATCCTTTTTTTTTTTAATTCGGACTGGTTATTCACTTATTCATTTATCCACTTTGCAATATTTCACTCTCCCCAGATTTAAGCTATTAGATTATTTATTTTATCAATATCTCGCCGCCATCTCTTAAATTTAAATTTTAAATTTTAAATTATTAATTTCATCTGACACCGCTGATCTTTTTCATATGTAATAATCTAATAAAAATATCTAGCCATTAAATTAATTAAAAATATAATTGGTAATAAAAGAACCGACAGTGATATATTTACTGTAAAATTGATAGTTATTTCGTACAAGATACTCATATCAACATTTTTTTTGAAGTATTGATCACTTGCAGCACTATTAAAACTATTAAGTCAAGAATAGTCCCAGTTTCACTTCGCAAATAATGTGCAAGGATTGTGATGTGGTGTGATAAACACTACAATGTCGGCAGACACCGCTCACACAAGTTGTAGGATTAACTCCGAATAATTCGCCGAACCCGCGGATACTTTTGTAAAACGTTCATGTTGGCATGAATTATTCACTCGTAGAACGGGCGCACGGGAAGTAGACACACGGGCTCATATCCTTCATTTGTTTTAGTGAACGAACGATAATTAAATTTATATGGAGGAGCGGGTTTTAAACTGATTTATCGCCATCGGTTGATCGAACAATCAATTACATAACGAAATTGCAAAACGCGGCTTCAAAGGCACTTCGCCCATAAATCACGGCGAACACCATAATATAGTCTGGGGCGCCCATTATTCTATAAATTCACGACTATCTCGTTTTATTAAATCACTTTCACTGCTTACAATTAGTCGGTGCGTAGATTTATCTCCATATACATACTCGAACGCGATTGTATTCGGTCTGACATTTCCCGTTTTTTTCTTGACACAGTTTTTCAATTAACGTTATACATATTCTGTATCACCGCCGGTTCATTTTCGCATATGCATGGCGCCCGTTGCTGTGATTTACTTTGTTGGCAACATGCAATACGGCGGGGCACATAATTAAATTATCAATCATCTAAGCGACAGAGTTTCTCTTGAGTTGACTCTTTCTATTAATAGTTTTACGGTTGCTTCAGTATTGTAGAATCCATTACTTACTACTACGTAAAAACCATGTCTGAAGTTCTTAATTTATTGTTTCTTAAATGAATGTTCCATTTTATAATCTTCTATTATAACTGTATTTTCACGATAGCTGCAGTTCCTTCAACTTTATGGTGCACGTTTTATCTACTTTCTTAATCAAGTTTTTGAAATTTCCTGGAGAGTCAAACTAAAGCTTTGAGGATGTACAAAGCACAAATTAATTACTGAAATTTTTCTTAATGTGCACAACTTTTCGACAACTGAAACACTGGACTCTTTTCATGCAGGCATGTGAAAGTGATTTGCTTCTTAGTACAAAATTGGATTAAACTTCCGTTTTGGTTGCATGTTATAGGAAACGCTTTACATTTTCAATGCAATAAGCTCACTATCTAACAATTACTATCAAACAATAACAGCACAATTTTGACTACAAATTGTTGTATGCAACACCTCTTGATCCGTTTTCCTTCCTCAAATCATGCGCGTGCAAAAGCTGGCATTATCATTATTAGGGATGATCTAATTTTGTCAAATGTTTTTCCTGATTTCATCGATGTCTTCTAGAAATTATTGTATTTCGTTCAGTATCAATTGGCCTTCTACTACAACGAAAGAAACAAGCAACCATAGTAGTCATTCCTGAACGATCAACTCTTACTGGATTCCGTTCCTTTGGTAATATCCAAACAGTTGGTTGTTGCTTACTTTCCAGCTCGCATGAATATATCCAAGTTACCTCGGTTTTGAAGTTCTTCTCTTGAATGTTTTGAGCATTTTCCTCTGCCAATTGGCAAGAACCTTTTTTTGTGCTTGGGATGTCGAATCCATCGTGAGCAGGTCTTTGTCATCTCTAGATGTTAATGCAAAATTGAATGTACTGCAGTTTTCGATATATCTAAAGATGTCTATATCCCGCGGGAAGTTATATGCTGATCATATTCAATCATGTTGCGCACAGCATAACAGCTTTTGATAAGAACAGCCATTTTGGTCGATCTTCGCGAAATTTATCACTAACAGGAGCACGATCACGATTAAATCTTGCAATTTAATCTTTTTCTGATGGTACTCAGTTATAAAAAGTTGAACGAAGCAATTCCAGACATTATTGTGTGCGTTTAACGAAATTGTGAAAGCTCCACGACGCCAGCGAAAGTCCTTACGTTAAATACTTATCTTTATCTTTAAGCTTTCATTACTCAATCGATTTCTGTGTAACGTAAAATATCATAATAATGATAACGTCAAATCTCGTTAAGAACGTTCTAGTGGTTAAAAAAACGTTAAAACCTTTGCAATTGTACTAATAAGTAGATATGACTAGACTAGAGAGAGAGAGAGAGTAGACAGACTCGTGTTTTGTCGACTCTCGGGAAACCAGTAGGTAACACGAACATTTTCTTATGAGACGAATCGTCCAATAAATGTTAATGTTAATCGTCCAGGAATACCTTAACGATGTTGGTATTCCAGTTTTAGATTGGCCTGCGGTAAGTCCGGACATGAACCCTATCGAGCACGTGTGGGACCTCCTTCACAGACGGATACGAACCCAAAATGTTGCCCCAGCGGACCTGCATGGACTATTATATCTTAGAGCGCATTAAAGTATATTTACAACTTTATGCTACGAACAAAGATTATGCGATACTTTTATGATTCAAAACTAAATTATCCGATACTTTTTTGGCGGAGTGTATATAGTGCTCAAAAACAAAAAGAAATACATATGTCAACTTTCATTTGCTACACCGTTTCAATAGCCACGAAGAGGTTGGCGTTGCAGCCCAATATTTTTGCATTGAAATTGTTGCATTAAAATGTGTATTAGCATCTACCAGTTCATAATTCTTGAAACTAAAAGCCAACATTGAATTAAACTAAAGTCTTATAAGATAAGCAACATAAGTGTTGATTATCTTAGCGTTTTTGATTCGGTCGAGTACTGTGTATATTCTATTTTATGTTTTTGCGTAATTTCATAAATGAGCCGAATGTTCCACCAGCAGCAGGAAGGTAAGGTTAAAGTAAAAGCGTATATAATGAGTGTCTTGAGTACCTATTTTCTTTCGAGTCGCTCGTGTATTATGGTTTTCCAAAAAGCAATCTTTTCTGATCTTTTTAAAAGAATTATCAATTATAAACTAGTTTGCACATCGTTTTCTAAATATAATTTACAAAATCGGATGACTGATTTGTTATGGAAAATCGTTCACCCGAAGAATGCAAATATAAATTTAATTGCCTCTTTTATATATCCAAAAAATTATTTACGAAACTAACTTTGCTCATTTTAGTTAAATAAATACATTTTAAAATTTTTATGGAATAGCAAGTTCTAAAATAAAGCCAAATTTGATTTCAAAGCGGATCTCTTTGGAAGTTCTGAAATTCCTAAACCGATTATTCACAAAGTGGATTTTGTGTAAAATCTCTTTTAATCGGGTGTTTAAGTAACGCTGGTGTAAATCTTCATCTCCTTCCCTTTAAAACAACATTAGTAAGCATTCTTATTTATGTATAAAAGATGAATACAAATATTTTGTTTCACTTAATTCAATTGTAGTCCACAATTTACATGTGCCATGAAAGTCTAAATTAAAACAATAGGAAAAATGATAGAATAGGAAGTATTAAATAATGGTAACAATGTATTTGCTTTAACGGCTGCGAAAATTCTGTATTAACTGATACGGCCGTCGTATCAGTTAATACATATTTACAAAGAAAAACAGTTTGTTTCTATGAATTTTTTTTCTTAAAAACATGTAATGTATATTACGCGCTTTCATAAGCACTAAACAAATAATATTACCTCTGTCAAATTTTAGATTATTCCAAGATTATAACAGCCCATAAAGCTCCTAATTTCGTTGCCTAAAGTGTTCTCCACGGAAGAGCGGTAAATGCTAAAGATAATGATATAAATGATGTTGGCGCTGTTGATAAGTTTGCCTTCAAGCGACGGTCTTATTTACCACTAAACTACGCGGCGCGTGAGTACGCTCAAGATTTTGATAAATTATACTTGTTCTTCAGTTTATATGCTCTTTTGTTGTGACATGACAGCTTCCTAATTTTCGTTTCTTTGTACGCTGAAGATTTTCTATTATATCTAGGTACGATCTAATTGTGTAAGAAAATTTCGCTTCGAAGCTTCGTTTTGTCTGTGATTAATAAGCCCTTTTTTATAATTCAATGCGGTTCTACTACATTAATTTCGAAAATTGCTTTAATATAATTCGTAGTTAGCATTATGTAGACTGTGCGTCTTGTATCGGTTCTACAGTATATTATATATTATATATTATATAATATATGTTATATATTATATAATATAATATACAGTATATAATGTATAATATATTATTGTATAATGTATAATATATATATTATACATTATTACATTATTATACATATTATTATTATACATACAATTATTATACATTATACATTATCCATTATCCATTATTCATCATACATTATACATTATACATTATACATTATGCATTATGCATTATGCATTATGCATTAGACATTAGACATTAGACATTAGACATTAGACATTATATATTACACATTACACATTACACATTACACATTACACATTACACATTACACATTACACATTACACATTACACATTACACATTACACATTACACATTACACATTACACATTACACATTACACATTACACATTACACATTACACATTACACATTACACATTACACATTACACATTACACATTACACATTACACATTACACATTACACATTACACATTACACATTACACATTACACATTACACATTACACATTACACATTACACATTACACATTACACATTACACATTACACATTACACATTACACATTACACATTACACATTACACATTACACATTACACATTACACATTACACATTACACATTACACATTACACATTACACATTACACATTACACATTACACATTACACATTACACATTACACATTACACATTACACATTACACATTACACATTACACATTACACATTACACATTACACATTACACATTACACATTACACATTACACATTACACATTACACATTACACATTACACATTACACATTACACAGTAGACATTACACATTACACAGTAGACATTACACATTACACATTACACATTACACATTACACATTACACATTACACATTACACATTACACATTACACATTACACATTACACATTACACATTACACATTACACATTACACATTACACATTACACATTACACATTACACATTACACATTACACATTACACATTACACATTACACATTACACATTACACATTACACATTACACATTACACATTATACATTTTACATTATATATTATATATTAACACGAATCCATTCTCATGAGACGAATAGACACGAGTCTATCTAGTCGCTGAAAAAAAGGAATAATTCCACCTGCCTTTGTCCTCTCTAGTGATAAGTGGCGGAATTGAAGGGAAAGCATTAAAAATGTTGAAAATACGTAGAAATGCATCAGCTTGTTTGTTTGCTAATAGGGTGAACACGAGTTTATGGCAATTTCTGGACTTGATAATGGTGACGAAATCAAGTGTTTAATTGACAACTTTAATTATGCGAGTATTACATTGGTGGATGTAGAACGATCCTTTCCTGCGTGTAACCAGATATACACGCTGTAACTGTATCTCTAAAATTTTGTATGGAAGTAGACTTTTTGATTCGCCTTATACTCCAAAAAAATTGATTCCATTTTAGCATAAAATATAAATTATTCGGGAATGCTTACATTTCAAGTGGGTCATACTGCATATACGAAGGTAATCTGAAAAATTTCCAGCTTAATACAACCATTTTCGCTTTTATTTATTAATATGATCTCCGTGTGAGTCTATGCACTTTTCCAAGGATAATCCGTCTTTTTAATGCTTCTACGTAGTAGTTGGCATCTTGTTCGAGACAAGAACATTTACAAACGCCATGACCTTCTCATTTCATGAAAATTTCCCTCCTCCGAATGAAACTTTAAGTCTAAGAAACAGAAGGCAATCGCTGGTGGTCAAATCTGGTTAATAGACTGGTTTGTCTAACAATTCGAACTCTAAGTGGTGGATTTTTGCTATGGCAATCTTTAAAGTATGAGATACCGTAATGACTTAGTAGAATAAAAATTAATTTTGTTCAAATACGACCGTTTTCCCGCAATTTCTCCCTTCAGATTAGTACATCTCGCTTCAATCTGACGGTTGTTTAGTACCATTCGATGAACTTCCCGAGCGTTTGTCGTTATCTCTTCTGGCCACTTAAGGCGCGCGCAATACGCGCCTTAAGTGGCGCCTTAATATAAAAACAAAACGATTTACGTTAACGATTAACATCTGCTTCCAGTTTTGAAAAAAATCTTTACGCAGTGTTCGATTTGAGTGTCTAACTGGCGTGAAAGGTGTCAAATAGGTGGACTACGGAGACACTGAAAAAACTTCTTTGAGGACGGCTTACAAAATTAGTTTATTGTTGGATAAATATATTCAGTTAAATGTAGATCATTCAAAAAAATTACATTGTGGTATTGATAACAATTGGCAAAATAAAAAATAATTCCCAGAACTTTGGAAATATTCCTCGTATTACCAGAATATTTTTAATGAGAAATGCCATCTCCTGTTATCACAAATAAAGAAAGAAACAGATGTGTTGGAAGTAAGAAAGAGTACAGAATAGCAATTAGTTCACGGCCAGAAGTTAGTCCAATTTAACCAATCAATTATTATCTTTTAATTATTCACCTCATCATATAAAAATATCAGATAAAAGTATTCTTTGCGACCTATTTTGGCCTATAATGGGATAAAGGAACATTGGCACCGTTCAATGACATATAACATTGTAAAGCACATCGAATAGCTATCTAACGAAGTTTATATTCACATCAGCTTCGACGCATGCAAGAAATGAGAAGTTGGAACTAATTTTGTTTTAATCTACTTCAATAGTATCCTCGCGTGTATTTAGATCGAAAATTAAGTCAACAGACCTAAATTATGGAGTAAATAATTAATATATCCTAAAAAGTGCCATAACGTCTTTTTAATGATGTTGACGACCAATGTTGTTTAGTTTTAGTTTCTAACGAATACGTCTTCTGTGCATTCAGTTTTTGCACATGCTTAAGGATTAAATTGTTTACAGCATACTTTAGATTCCTATTTGGATTCAATAAAGCATTACGTACCATCTGGTAACGTTTTCATTTAGGATTTCTCTCCAGTAAAATTGTAAATGCTTACTTCTGGAGGGTACGTAGCTTTGTGTGACTACCAAACCCGCAAACCACCTCCAACTTTATTTTTTTCGTAGGAAGAAACATTAGTTTTATTAAAAATCTATAACATCTGTCTGCCGATCAGGTATCATATGATGCATTAAAGGAATTACACGAGCATCATATTTCATTCTCGAACCACGGTGAAAGCAGATCACCGCAGCTAACAGCTTTTTATAAAATTAAAATATGCGACCAATACATTACTTTATTATTAATTGATTAGGTAGATACTTGTTAAAGCGTAATAAATGTATTTGTTGTTATTTATTTTGTTATAGTTTGTAACTTTTAAGATTGTACAATAAGAACAAAGAAATGGTTGAATCAATGCAAAATGCGTTCAACGAACTATAAGCTTTAGTCATCTACTAGCAGCGTTCACAGAACATCTCAAAAATGTCAAATAATGTAGTTTAATTCAACATTGTTTCGTTTCTAATGATCAATGTTACAATGAAGTGTTAAACGCTTGGTGAACATTAGAGTTAAACGTACATTGAGATATTTTTCTTTTAAAATTTTAGTTAGTTGATTAGGGATAAATCTAAATCACTGTTTCAGTCGTTCCAACAAATTTTAAAGATTCCTTTAACACTTACATTATTTATTCAAATAAAAAGTTATTTTACTCGATTAATCTCAATTATTTGCACATTTTTGCAGTGTTCGGTAAAGATTCTGCTGGTATTTAATATAACTAAAAATCAGTTCACCCAACTGCAAATGATTTGGCATTCACTAGGTAGTTTCCTCAGTATAGTACTGCAAGTTTGTTTATTTACCCGTTCTTTTGTATGGCTGATATAATTAGTTCAGTACCAGGAGAAAAACATTACGAGCGTACTGATACATGCGTTTATTTTATGAGATATTTGTTCGGTTCCAAAAGGAATATGATTTGAAAAGATTAACATATATACCTTAAAAGACCAACTGAATGGCATTATCTGCAATTTATTTAATAAGTTGAAATCACCTTATTTTACGCCATCTTTGAGAAGTTACTGTGGACTTTGTATTGCTAATAGTCAAAAATTGACTCTTAATGTTCAAAGTAGTTGCCTTCCTTGTACATTAATCTGTGCAATAATGGCAAGATAGGTCTTCGGTCGAAGATAAAGATCGATGCATCCTCGAAACAGCTGTTCCGGATTAATCAATTAAACTTGTGCGATACCGAATATGCCGATACTTTTGTGCTGTTTGCCATACTACTTCGCAATCTCTATTCATTACTGTACAATAATGTTAAATATTAATAAATCAAAAATAAATGAAGAATTTACGTCCAAATAACCAGGCATTTTAGAAAATACTTAATAAAATTAGGCGTTACTGCCTGTGATCTTGCCAGTATATGGTAGGGAAACAAGTGAAATAATATAAATCAAACGCAGCAACGATTTTGATGGTCGTCTTGTAATCATTACTTGATATAAAGCATTTACTGACGTATTACCGAAAACTTCCAGAATTACTCAATGAAATTGGTCTAGCGTGTAGAACATTTAAGATATTAGCCTAAGAAATAGAGAAAGAAATTCTTATTATATTAATATCTAAGAAATTAAGATATACTGTGGGTATACTGACACATACATTGAAGGAAGGCAGATAAAATCGTAATGTATCGTTTGTAGCGGAGACTAAGACTATATTTGGACATCATTTTATATTGTGCAGAATTTATTTCTAGATATTTTTTATTTGAAAATTGTTTCTATAAATCGCTAATAAAGCGAAGTTGTGGAATTAATCCTACTTACACCAAAATAACATTAACGGAAATTTTTTTGTGGTTAGGTATATTTCATAAATTTATTTTTGGGAAATTCTCACTTACAACTACAGCGCAACAATTTCACTTGCTTCCCAGTGGTGTTTACCCACGAGAGGTTGGGGGGATACAGAGCAGCCGACCGCTTCGCACAGATCAATTATCCAAAGTTGTTTAATTGAATTTGCTGCATATAACATGTCTGGCTAATGTTTTACACCTTGCAGCTGACACTATACGAAAATGTTATTCGATCAACTAATAGCACAAGGGAAAGCGGTTTTTCTTAAATCACTGGCTACTTCGTTCACAGTGTTCTGACATATCGGAACAATCGCAGTCATTTTTTACATGATGAAGTACCTGGTTAGAAGCAACATTCCATTTTTTAAGTGTGGCGTCGGCCCAAGGGGTGTACAAGCTTTCTCAAGCTTGTCACAACCTCAGGAGCCTTTTAATGTGTAAGTTGTATGTGTAAAGTGTGTTTCCTATGGCCTTGTTACTATCACCACCCCGCCTTAAAGGGTGAAACGCAGTTAATTGTACCCAAACTGCGTATGGTAACTCAGCAGTGTACCAGACCCACTAAGAAGATTTGTTGATTCTAGCGGGACTCAAACGCACTGCACTTAACTCTGCCCTGTCAAGCGTTCATACCACTGGGTCACCGAGCCGTTATTATATTAACTATTTTGAACAAATTAAATTGGTGACTTTATAATGGGGCACTAAGGAAGCAGCTGCAATAAGGCTAAGTCAAATGCAATTCCAAAATCCTCAAGTTGCAACGGAATTAAAAGCTATTAACGAAAATTACGTTCCAGTAGCCGATGTAATAAAAAAATTGCAAAACTCTCCGTTGGCCTTACGGGATTCGTGTGAAATTATATATTTTAGATGACGGAAAACTTGTCAGAGAAAAATTTAATACTACATCATGTAAAATTGTCAATCTTTTTACGCCTTTTAACACGAGTGTTGCTGAAGATTCATTATACAAATTCAAAGACCACCTTACGTACACAAATATTACATCGCTAAATGTAAAACGATGTTTTTCTGCGTATAAACAGATATGTACACTCGCTTGCCATAAAAAACGAGACGACTCGTGAGCGATAATTTTATATTTTTTTAAGCTGTTTGATACGGATTGATTTAATTTGGCATTATCAGTGTTAATACAGCAATAGTAGTACAGTGCAAAAGTAATACGACTTTTACACAAATGCCACGACATATTGATATCCAGGCAAGATATCGCGTTTTACAATATTTGGAATATGCTTACTCCATACGAACAGTGTCGGAGCGCCTTGGGGTGAATAGAAATACGGTTTTTAGAATTAAAATGAAATGGAAGCAGGAACAAAATTTAAGTAGAAAACAAGGTTGGCGAAAGCGACCAGTTAGGGAGGGAAATGAAACGTTGTTTAATTATTTACGAAACAAGCCATTGAAGACGCCATTAGATGCTATTGAAGAAGTGAATCTTTCAGCATCTATAAGAACAGCTTTTCGATGAATTAAAAACATTGAATTAAAAAATTGTGCCGCAGCTAGAAAAAACTATTTGAACGGGGACAATAAAAATCTCATGATGCTGTTTTCTGTCGATTATGTAAACATGGATCCCCAGATGTGGAGAAATGTTATATTTTCTGATGAGAAAGTTTTTCAAACTTATTACGATGGTCCTATTCATGTATATAGATAGACCAGTAAACACGAGATATGATGGAAGATATATTCATCCAGTAAAAAGAAGTGGACGTTTTTCAGTTTATATATGGGCCTGGATTAGTTACCGTGGTCCTGGTGTATCTTATGATATTGAAGATCGACCAACTGGTCTTGTTTATTCAAACATTTTAGAAAACATAATGCTTCCCTCTGTACGGATACTCTATCCAGAACCAGAACAGTTTATTTTCCAGCATGAAAATTCCCCCATTCGCACCTCACGTGTAGCTCGCGAATGGCTTGAAGCAAATAACGTAAATGTTTTGAGATGGCCTTCTAATAGCCCAGACTTAAACCCCATCGAAAATTTATGGGGACTATTAACTAAATCTATTTACAAAAGAAGTTTCTGGCCTAGAAATAGAAAGGAATTATTACATTCCATACGAGAATCATGTTACCAAATTGATAATAATTATGTTCAAAACGTTATAAATTTAATACCAAGGCGCCTAGCTAGCGATATTCAAAATAGTGGAGCTATGATCAATTATTGATAATATTCTTCCGTTTTGTTTTGTATACCTATGTATTAAATATTTATGTCGTTGTAGATGTTGTATGTAGTGTATGATTTTATATTTCATGAAAAAATAAAAATTAGTTTTTTTTGTCTGCGCCTGTTATTATGTATAAGTGGCATGAAATACAATTTTAATATTCAAATGACATTGATGACAGATAAACATCAAAAATTTAAAAATACACCATACCTATACCTATCACAGCAAAGTCCGTGTCACATGCAACTAATCTAAGTGTCTCGTTTTTTGTGGCAAGCAACAGTACATGCGTTGCAACTGACGGGTTTCAAAGACACCTCTTTGGAAACATACGCTGATACAGGCCTTGAAGGTCTCACTTTCAGAACTCTTTTCAGCCATCTGAACATATTCGGTAAGTTTTTCACTATTATTACGTTCACGTTTTCATAAACTCTATTATTGTTTCTTGTTTTAAATAACGCGCACGTTTATTTGGATTAACCCAACGCAATGACGCAACTACTAGCCAATCTACTTGTTGCGCTCAATTTATAATAGAAAGTAAGTAAATCCTTAGTTTTCTTCGTCCAAAATATTCGTCTCTCAGTTTTTATATCTGAAGGAGCATAAACAATCTCATTTATTCGAAATGATGTAATGCTTCTGAAATTCTGAAATTTTCTAAAAACGCAGAGAATAATCGAATCTGTATTTTATATAGGAGTCCTACAGGTTGTGTTTTCCGTCCCGCACTCGCAGATAAATTTTGGCTTGCTATCAGTGCACACCTAACTATAATAAATTAAATGACAAAAGTCGTATTACAGGTATTCGCGTTTATTATATCCACTAAACCTTAGATCACTCTATAACCAATTTAATTGCCCAGCGTTGGTTTCTACTATTTATTACATTCTTACAGATTTCGATTTCGTAAAATAAACTTTTTCATAATTCATGGAATAAACAGAACAAGGCATGTTTTCTATATACTCTGACTGAATACCAAGCAATAATTGGATTGGGCAACACAATCTCATACATACGCCCCGAAAGAGTCACAGACATAACAGTATATCAGAAAACCTGAGCGTCCCTTGACCCGCCTTACAATGTTCGTTGACACCTAAAATTGCCATAAAGGAAGATGCTGGCGGCATTGCTTATCGTTTCCTTTATCCGCTTTATACCGAATGCGATATTATTCTTTTGTAGTGCCAAGTGCAAAGGTCACCTCGATTCTTTTCTGGAAAAGGAAAAGTAATATTACGAATGGATGTATTCTTGCATTATTCATTATTTACACTTTGCAATTTTCATTTTATCATTTTTTATTCAATGTAAATTGGTTTTAACTACCGTAAGAGCTTCCATTCATACAACATTTGAGATTGGATGTTCAATTGTGAAAAAGTTAATTTTTTTATTTACCCAACGCTGTTATCACCGTCACCATTACATTAAAGGACTATCATTTTTTCTTAGCCTACCTTACCGCGGAACGTACTACGCTGTACATTGTTATTACAAGCAATACGTGCAACAAGTCTTTCTAGGATATTGCCTTTGAAAGATAAGATATTTCCTTTGAATTTATTGAGTAGAAATTGATTTGCACCTACACGTATTTGTATTGAGCGATGTTCCTAGATAGTGTTTGGTATTTCGAAGTCAAAGAAGTTATCGTTCAAAGAAACTATCGAACTTTCACCACTCTCGAATATTTTGCTACATAGTTTCAAAAATTACAACCACCGTTTAGTGTGTCGTTCAGCCGTCGTCAGCTCGACTAACTTATGCCAGTGTTGAAGTGTACTGGTCCTTTTCTCGAAGTTTGATTTATATATTCTCGGCATTCCGTTCCCTCTCCTTGGTATTTTAATACACTCCGCCAAAAAAGTATTGCATAAACTAAAAAAGGGCATTTATAAACCAAGATATTTTTATACGTTCACAAAAAGTTTGCCTCGTGTATGTGAACTATAAAAACACTAACAAAATCATGGAACATAGCTTTTTTACTTTTTTTTTTCTAAAAGAACACATTTAGAAAAATACATATGTGTAAGGTTTGTTCAGTTGTTTATTGAAAGTCTTCCTAGACGGACAAATTTTAAAGTGCGAAGTCGGAGTTCTGTACCAACGCTTTTAAAACTAAAATGAGCAATTTAACTTCAGAACAAGTGGCTGCTATAGTTGCTTTAATCGAAGATGGACGATCTCAAGCATACGTTGCTAATTTGATGAACATCAATCAGTCAAGTATTTCGAGAGCCGTAGCCAGACATAGGGAAACAGGCAATTACAGTAGAAGACCTGTAGCAGGTCGTCCAAGATGTTCTACTCGCCAAGATGACCGCTATTTACTACTACAAGCATTACGTCGAAGACATGTAACTGCGAGAAAATTGCAGAACGACTTAGCTAGAGTCAGAAATACTCGTGTGAGTACACAAACTATTCGGAATAGGTTACGACAGAGTGGATTAAGAGCTAGAGTAGCTGTAACAGCCCCTCGTCTCACTAGGAACCACCGAGTGGCTCGCTTAAGGTTTGCCAGAGAACATGTAAATTGGAACATTAATGACCGGGCCAATATACTCTTCACAGATGAGTCAAGATTTGGTCTTTACACCGCAGATAGGCGTATCTCAGTGTACAGACGAGACGGTGAGCGCTATTCGCAGTGTAATATCAGACCTAGACCTAATTTCGCTGGTGGCTCTATTATGGTTTGGGGAGGCATCTGCTTAACAGGTCGTACAGAGTTAGTACCAGTAGACAGAGGTACACTGACTGCCCACAGGTATGTAACGGACATTTTAGAAGAACATTTAGTACCATATGCGCCAATTATAGGAAACGAATTCATGTTAATGCACGATAATGCACGACCGCATGTTGCAATAATCGTCCAGGAAAACCTTAACGATGTTGGTATTTCAGTTTTAGATTGGCCTGCAGTAAGTCCGGACATGAACCCTATCGAGCACGTGTGGGACCTCCTTCACAGACGGATACGAACCCAAAATGTTGCCCCAGCGGACCTGCATGGACTAGAAAATGCTCTCCGTGACGAGTGGGAGAGTTCGGATCAGGCTTATATACGGAGGTTAATCGAATCTCTGCCAAACCGTATGCGAGCGGTCATAAGAGCCAGAGGTGGCAATACTCAACATTAAAAGCTACTGTTATGACATTTTTCTTTCCAAAATTATAATTTCTTGTTTTAATAAAAATCTCAAGTATGAGTTCTTGTTTTCATTTGGCCTGTATTTTATTTGAACAATCATAGAAATTATATCTTAGAGCGCATTAAAGTATATTTACAACTTTATGCTACAAACAAAGATTATGCGATACTTTTATGATTCAAAACTAAATTATGCGATACTTTTTTGGCGGAATGTATTATTCACCTGGGCACAAAAGCAATATATTATCGAGAACATTTTCTTATGTCCATTTTAAAACATTTTAATAGTTTTGGTTCCAATTGATTAACATTTTTTATTTATACACCAAAACGGAAAATGATCGATGAATGAATCTTGTGTCACAGAAGCGTTATCGAAAGAAGAGAGTAGCCCGATGGATAAGAATGAATTGGAAGCATGAAAAAATCATTCCTCCTATTTCCAAGTAAAATATTGAGGTAAGCGGATGAAATACATTCATAATAACAGAAACCATAGAAGACCGCTGAAAGTACGAACTGAAGAAATCATTAACAATGTTGAAGATTTGGTATTGTTTAGCTCCCGAATAAAGGTTTCATTTACTAGGGAAATAGGCTTATCATGAACGAGCATCTTTAAGTTGTACATGAAACTTAACACGACACAGTTAGGAACTTGAAAGCGTCTATACGCGAAAGACCACCACAATTATGCCAAAATAACTTTGTTTCTGTACGATAACTGCTGGTGCGTAGAGTAAGAATTCCTTACGGCTTTGAGGAGTTGCAACATCTATCTTACAGTACCGCGACCTCGCCCCCTGCCAGTTATTCTTTCCAAAACTCAAAAAATACTCAGGCGAGCGTCTAATTTTACTGAATGATTTGGAAAACGCTGTGAAACTGTATTTTACAAAGAAATTCAATGGAGCAATAGATCAGGAAAGGTAACCATGATGCGATGCTCTTATAATACCGGTTAGAATTGCGAGATTATCACTGACACTGATTCATTCCCGCCGCGTAACTCCCCACTTTTATACTTCCCTAGCGAGCAAGTGTTGCAACAGCGCCTATTGTATTTTAGTGAGGCACTTTATTTTAGAACTTTCTGACGCCTTATATTAGTTACTAACAAAAAATCTTAGTATTTATATATTATATATGTTAGTGTTTACAACAGAACATTTTATTTCAAGTATGTCTCACTAGGAAATATTTTTCAGTTACTTTTGGCGGAGTGTATTTACATATACAACATGTGTGAAAATGTACGTACTATATGGCCTTTTATAAAATCGTAGTAATGCAAACAGTTTGAGCACCTTTCAAAATTAAGGCCCATTAAGCGCAATTTATCTTGTACCGTTCACAGAGTACGCATTTCAATTGGAAAGAGGCTCAAGTCCGTTTATTTTTCAAAAAAAAGGAAGATTATTCAGAATTAACAGCTATACTCGAATATGAAACTACGGCCTCCTATCTCAAAAAAAAGTTCGTTTTTTCATCGAGGGGCAATCTACGTTTGTATCTCTCTTTCCTTATTTTGAAAAATAAGGGTACCTTATTTTTGAGCCTCTTTTGATTTTAAATCCTCACTTTGCATACAGTAAAAGATAAATTGCATTAATGGCTATTAAGTTGGTTTTAAAAAAATTTTTGATGTACGTTGCATATACGGTACGCTGAAGTGCCCTGTAGTCACCCGATGATACCCGAACGCGCTATGAGCTCGCTCGTCATGCGCCCGCTTCCGCTTTCCCATATACAAACATGGCCGATTGCTACAAGTGACCACCTTTCCAACGAGCAATCAGTACATCTCATTCAATGATAATCCTGGTGAAACGACTAAATAACTTTTCTTCTATCCACTTTCCGCACGTCGTAAATGTTCGTATTTAATACAAAAGTATAGAATAAAGATCAATTATATGTTTGCAAAGTCGTTTCAGCACATGATATACTTTATAGACAGAAAATTAAATTGGGATTTTATGGAAAATTTGTTAATTCGAAATGGGAACCCTAAGCCTTAGCGCTGATTTGAAGAGAGCTATCGGTAATAAAGGCATATAAGAGAAAAACAACGATCTTTCTGTTTAATTCGGTTAGTATTTATAATACAAAAACAGAAATAATTTGGATGCAGTTAAAAGTACTATTGTTGTCATATAGTGTCTACATTGAGGAAACTATATAGCTATAAACCTCGTATCAGCAGTTCCTGTTATACAAACATAGTAGTAATAGAGTATTATCCGCCTCTCCGTTTATTATTGTCATGATTACCGGGAATGTAATTCATTGGATAATTTAACTGTGTATTGCGGCACTAATCTGATACTGTGTTGGGAATTTTAATGTCTTCTTCATTCATAAAAAGAAACGATACGGCGTAGTACGCATATTTAATGACCGCTGGACTTACTAGTTACAATAATAATTAAATTATTTGAAAATAGATATCCTGCAGGTCAATAAACTTGGGCCCTAAACATTAACGATTCTATCAAATAGATGGCGACTTAATATCACAATATTAAACCTCTTATGTATTAACTGCAAAATACGTATCTGTACGCAAAAAGGTCCAAATGTTAACTTCTTTCTATCATTTGAAATGTATGCAGCTGATATTGGAACAAATTCGATAGAAAATAAGGCAGTGCCGAAGTTTACTGACTTTTGAAGCACGCTAAATGAATGCAATGAAGCGGAGTTTACTAGACAAGATACAAAGGTACAAGGTAAGTGACTTACCTAGATCAAGTGGAATTTTGCTTGCTCTTGTTGGACTTGTTTGAGAACTCTCTTTTAACAAATCAGCAGCGCATTTCATAAGCAGCTTTCTAGTGCAACCCGAACAAGATGTATTTTTCATTTTTAACCCAAAGCCTTTGCTTTTGCGATATCTCTAACCAGAGAGCATTCTTTTCCAAGAACGTTTCTTTGTTTCGGCTGCATTTTTATCACCGTTCTACGATTTTAATATAAGCCAGTCGAACTTCTTCCGATTTTCTTATTACATCAAATATTTCGGCAACTTTTTTAATACAATTTTCATCCGATTCGAAAATTGCCTGGTGTACGGGGAACGCCAATGCTTTTGTGCTGTTTACCTTTGGTGTACGGTTAAAATAAATCTTAAAAAAGAAGAACATATTTTTATTGGTAGTATTAGGAGATATTTAATGCCCACTGTTTACCATTTTATAGACGTCAGACCCTAGAAGTAACTTAAGAAATATATGTCACAGATTAAAAGATTAAAATAATCAAGCCCCAAGCGGACTGTGCTGGAACTCATGAACTGTTTCCTTCAAACCTTATTTTGTTAGGAGTTGAAGCGGTTAGTTCTCTTCAGACAAAAGTTCATAGCGATTTTTTTAAAGGTCAAAGTTTGGATGAATACCTAGAAATGCGAGATGCTACCGAAACTACATTATTCAGTTTCTCACACCGACATACGTAAACTGAAAACAATGTTCCTACCTTGAGAGAAGTAAACGGAATGTGTGATGGATGAGGAAACATTTGAAACTTCTACTTCTTGTTTACACAGAACTAGTAGTTCAGGAAACTTCATCTGAAGACACAATAGAGAATGAAAAAATAATAGTAAAGTAATAAATAATGAATGGAAGATGCTATTTTCAGCAAGTCATGAAGCAATACGAGTAATTACAATTAATTTGCATTTTATGAATTCAAACAGCTAATGCAGCCATTAATACAGATATTATTTCAAATACAAACAGTCCTGAAGTCCAGCTTGATTTTGTTGTAACAACATATTTCAGTTTAATAAAAGTACAAAGAAATACGTTGAAAGTGTCAATGCATAAAGGTTTTCAGCACCCTTACTATTCACACCATACCGCCACTTAATTGGTGTAAAAGGAAAAACTCCGACAACGTTACAGTGGTTCAGCATGAATAGCTTTTTACCATAAATTTGTATACATTGGCTTAGCTGTTGAAGCTTGTTATCAATGCGGGAATTTTCTTGTAAAGGTACCAAACGAATAAAACAACACGTGCTACTAATTCGAGTGTCTGAGTAAAACTTTATTTCTTAGTAACTTAGTACATCTAGCTAATACTAGAGGGCAATTGTTTAAACTAAAAATACTACCCCAAAAGTTAAGGCATCTTGCAAAAAAGAAAATTTCACACCTTGAACCTAATAAATATAAAAATGTTTAGGCCAAAACAACGCTTTTGTGAAAATGTCTGTTGGCATTTCATTAGTTGGTAAATATTTCAAACTAATCCATTTGTCTTCAAAAGTGTGTCTTAAAAGTGTGTGATGGCGCACATGCACCATATAGGTTAAGTACGTTTGTGATAAACGGGATTGTAAGCTAAATTAATTGCACCCTTATTGTCAGTATGTATTACAACATTGTCTAAAACGTCTGCTAGTTTGTTAAAGAAACCTCTCGAATATATTCCTTCTTTAGCAGCTTCCGGCAGTGCCATATATTCAGCCTCTTTGTTAGAAAAAGCCATCGTCCTTTGCTTCGAGCTTTCCCAAAATACGAGCGAGTTTGAGAAATTGAGGCAAAAACCTGTGGACGATTTACCGTCTACGGTGTTGCTACACCAATCGGCGTCTACGAAACCCAGTAAACCATTAGAATCTTCTTTATATTCCACACAAAAGTCTTCAGTTTTTTGCAAATATCTTAGTAGACGTTTGGCCAAAGGTTAGCGTTTTTACAAAAAAAATAAGTCGATTCAACAAGACGAATCCAACGGCAGCACATGTTATGCTTTGATTTAAGAAATATAACGACGTGCAGCGATTGAATTTGGTAATCTGTTTTTGTGGTTACGCAAAGTTGGCTTGGAAAGCATAAGCATTCAAGCATTCAATTTAGAAAGCATAAGCATGAACTGCTTTTGTCATACTTTCGCTTTTAATTCCTGTTGTTTGTCTTATTTTAACTTCTTATCTTAATTGTTGTTTCTTCTTTACTCTATCGAACTTTATTATACTAAATTAATTAATTATGATGAATTTGTTTAAACTTATTAGTTTTTAATAAATAATGTCCTCAAGTTTCAGTTTTTTTATTTTGTAGATTCCGCAATAACGCCTGTACCGCTCGCCTAAGATAAGCTTCAAGTACCTGATTTAATAATTTCAATATTCTGTAAATTTGGCAACAATTGCCACGAAGTAGACGATAATGAACACTGGCAAAATCAACAGGAATAACTACTTTAAACAAACGATAATTTCGCTATAGAGTTTATTATGCAATCACGACAAACAAGATGAAAATTGTTGCCAGATTTATATAATACGAAAATTAACTAAGCGATTTTTGTATGGCTCATGTCAAAGCATCATAAACGTAACAGCATAAAAGAAAAGCATAGATAACATACATTGTCTATCGAAAACTAACAAATTTAGGTCAACGTACCATAATTAATTAATTACAACAAAGTTTGGTAAAGTAAGGAAGGAACTATTAAAACAAGGAAAACAACCTCACCAAAAGACATAAAACTGAGCTCAAACCCATTTCTTCTAAAAAATGCTAATTTCTGTCGTTCAGAATTTACCATTTTCCATTTTCTTCTCAAAAAACGTAAGCCTGCCTAAAGCTTACAAATGCAATCAAAGAGCACGTCAAAAAGTTATAATCTTATGTTAAACTTATTAGAGGAAACATTGAACGCAAGGTATTACATTAAAGACCGAGTTACTGAAAGATACAGGCATCCTTGGGTATTCGTAAAAGTCAAACGCAAACGACAAAAGCAATAAAAGTTGCTCGTTCACGAAGCGCCTTAAAAAAAAAGCAATCACATTTTTCTTCCATAAAGCTGGGCTATGGTTGCTTCAGAGGCCCGAAAAACAGGAAACGCTGATTGGTACACAACAAATCGTTTACCTCAAATCTTCGATGAAATCATAACAAATAGCCGACATGGGCGCATCATTCTTCACGTCAGCGACAACGTCAACTCTCATACAGTACATCTAACAATCGATTATTCAAAGGAAAATAACATTGAATTAATGATTTAACGTCCGCGCTCGCCTGACTTATCACCTAATGACTTCTTCCTTTTATCAAAAACAAATTGCGTGGTGGGAGGTTTTCGACACCGGAAGAGGCCGTTGAAGTATTTAAAAGGCATGCTTCTGAAATACGCACTTCACATTGGAATAAATGTTTCGACAACTGGTTCTTTCAAACGCGAAAATGCTTAAAGGGGAATATTTTGAGAAACAATGAAGTGTTTTTTTGTAATACATATATATTCTAAGCTTTGTTTAGCCCGATATTCCGCGATGCTTGCTTTATCCATCTTTGGAATAACATTTCTTAATAATTTTGGAATAACGTTTCTTCAACACAATATTCGCTGCGAAACTTACTATTGGTGCTGGTCCTTTTAGCGATAACATTTTTCGTATTATACGATTTTTAATATCCAATACGAAGATATACATACGTATGTAACTATCCAAAATTATCGCACAATAAAATCATATTTGGCCATATCTGTTGTTAGTTTTCTAGAATCCAGGTCACGCTTCACTAGCTAGTCATCTATTTATTGTACTTCTCAAAGTACGCATTCTTACTAACATATAAAAAATCTTAATTCATAAAAACTGTTATTAGTAGTACGACCGCAAGTTTCTGATTAAGATGTAATAGTAGAATAAGTCTTATAAACAGGAGTGTTCTTTTTATAAAATTGGGCGTGTTTTACGTTGTAGTTCGAAGCGCATCGGTTCATGAATTATACATGTATCTACGTATACGTATCTCCATCTCGATGTGCATGCATGCATATAAACATCATAGACAAGCGTGTATCAGTACACAGCTACAAAATTCAAATACGTATGAACGCATATCCACCGACAGGCAACCTAAAGGGACATAACGTAACATATAAACGTACGTACGTACGTATAAAGATAGCTGGTTTCGATCAAAAGTGAAATAGTACAAATAACGCCGTTTGACGGACGAAGGAATTTCAATGGTTGTTTCTCTCTTCTGTCCGCCTCAAAGCATTCGTACGTATTCTAATTTTATTTGCATACGTAACTATGTATAATTTAGGTATTAGTGCTCGCTTCTTTAATTAAATCAATCAGTTTCGTACACATTAGCTCTAAACAAAGTGATCCTTATGCATTGGCCACATAGATGTAAATTAATGTTTAATTCATCGCAACGTCGACCGTTTGAAAGTCATTACGTTTCCGCCGGTACCGACCGTATTACCATATTACGTAATTTTTACACGGACGTGCATATACAACGAATTCTTTATACGCGGAATTACTTTAAATAAAATGGAATGTTTGTTGGTATCGATGAAGTGACCGATAGACGATACGAGGGAAATTTTAGAGTGAATTAGTTTCAATTAGGTAGCAGTTAATTGTTAGCAATTCGATCCACTTGTTGCATATGTTTTCCATAACATTAAAGTCCAATACATATTGAGATGTTACAAATTCAAATACAAATATTCAAAACATTTAATTCAGTAACATTTCCTTGCAGCTCTTTAAGCTCCATGTGTGCAAAATCCTTCGTAGAACGCTCTTTTTCCTTCTATAAATGTTCTATATCCTTTTAGATCTGCTTTTTAACGTCCTCTTCCTCTCCTTTTTAGATACTTTGATTCTTTCGACGTTATCTAACATTTTAAATACTTTTTTTACGTTGACTTCCTTGAGACAAAAGTTTTTATTGAGTTTGATTGAGTTAGATTACAACGTGGACAATGTCCTGCATGATCCTGTGGCTTTTTTAAAGGACAAATGAATAATATAATAATAAAAAATTTTTGGAAATTTTGAAAATATAATGCGGGTTAAGTTATAATCATTTAAAATAAAATGTTGTGTATAAGTGCAAGCATTTTATTCTAATAACAACGATACACTTAGTTTTCACGTTTAAAGTGAATATTTTACATAAAATCTTGCGTTAAGCAAGATTTGCTATTTTAAAATATCGGCACACTACGCTTAATTAACTAGATAGTCCGAAGCAACTGTTTCGAGGATACGTCCACCCTCATTTTCAACCCTATGACCGATTACATCTCTTCGGCTCCTCTATTTGACGTAGTGTGCTCGGCGTGAGTTGGGAATGCGATTTTCTAGCAAGGCGCTTACCGTAATTAGCTACGCTGCTAAGTTTCACTAATCACACGGTCATCTTCAGAAAATTTTTAAAAACTGACGTATCCCTTGTTACACATTCTATTTCTTTTTCTTCCTGTTTGACTAGTGTAGCTCTTCCCACATTTGTATTCTAATTCGTATACGGTCGCTGTGTTATTTTGCAAATAGGCGTTTGGTATATTCTTTCTCTCCTTTCGTTTGCGTAGTCTTAGCATGGCGCTTTACGTGTTGACTTCATCCGGTCTATTTCTTCATCGATGATCGTAGAAATATGTTAGCAAGAGATCTCATGTTGTGGTTGAAAAAATGACAATATGGCAACGCCTAATGCATTATTCTAGAGCAGACGATGGCTGTGTAAGCCTATGCTCATCATAATCCAAACACAAATTATATTCTCGTGAAAACTCATAATATTTATTTCGCTACAAAGTAGCAATACATACGAGGAAATCAATAATATACATTACAGAAATGTAAAAAACGAGCTGTTAGATACAAATAAATAACCAAAACCAACCCAAAATATTTAATAATATGTAGGAGACTAAACCTACACGGTTGTTAACGTTATTATTCCCGCTTCTAATTGAACATCGCTTCCAATTAGCAGCATTTTTTGAAGAAATATATCAAATCAAATTGATTGAATAATCTTCGTTGTCTATAAGGAAAATGAATATTTTTCAATATTCCCTCTTTAATCGTCTCAAAATGCCTTGAACATGGTTTTACTTATTATTTGAGAGTAATTGATAATGAAGTAATGCTATGATCAAAATAACTTCAAGAATTTAGAATTTTATGGAAGTTATGGGTGCTCCAAGTAACTTGTAAAAATAGATTATTTACTTGAATCTCTAATATTTTTAAATATTTACATTTATTGTCAACATTTAATAAAAGCATTGTATTTTTGAAAATAAAATCTAACTTTGGTACATTCAAATTATATTTAAGTTAGTAAACAGGATTCGATGATAAAAACTAATTTTGTTCATTTTATTTTTTTCAGGTAAGGATAATCACCAATTTGAAACTTTGAGCCATTTTCAGAAGATGATGACGTGAAGTCTTCAGGAAGGTGCGTTATAACAACAAACAATCAGTAACGCTAACTATAAAATAACGTAAAAATTGAAAAATTGATCAATTAATCCTCTGAACCTTTCTTTTCAATTGCTGCAATTGTTTTCCTTCTCTTTTATTTTGATGGGGAGTCATTATATCTACCAAAATCTAATATTATTTATGTTCACCTTTTGATAGGTGCATGTACCTTTTAGAAGATATGAGACATTTCTGATAGGGAGGCCAGCGACATGCTACCCCTCCACAAGCGATTTTTAACAATTTTGCTACGTCAAAGTTTTGTACCAGTTTTGTACTGTTTTTTTACGAAAAATTAAAACTTACGAAAGTTTTGTATCACTGCCTTTTAGATGATTGTATTGTTTTGTATTTTTGTAAATCACAGCCGTCTCAGGCAATAATTGGGGTATCCCAAGGTGCCAATTTAGGACCGTGGCAGAATAATTTTCGTTCACGATCTTTTATTTTGTACTGCAATAACATCGGAAGCAATCGGATATGCACGATTGAAATGTGCTCCTCTGCCAACTACTTGCAGCTATCCGTTACTAATTGTAAAATCGTCACTTGCACATACTAGAAAGGTAAATCTCTTAATTTCTCATTGGCGCACCGGCGGTTCGAGTTCCAACTATTTCTTACATATGCAATATGTAAAGTCGCGTACGGACCCTTAATACTATACTATTCATAAAGTATCTTTAGAAAATCTATAAAGCAGATTTATTTTTTTAAAGTAGAGGCTACTTATCCTTGTAGAGGATATGTTCATCAATTTTTGCTACAAAAATTCTACATTCTTACACTTGAAGTTAGACGTCAACAACACCGTGTCAAATTTGTTTACAACTTAGTTACACAGTAAAGATAACTCCGCACTTATTGGCACAAGCTTCAGTTTCTTGCTGCCCGATCTGCCGCCAGACAGACTCCTTGCTTTTATACACCAT
This sequence comes from Oryctes rhinoceros, assembly GCA_020654165.1. NCBI lineage: Eukaryota > Metazoa > Arthropoda > Insecta > Coleoptera > Scarabaeidae > Oryctes > Oryctes rhinoceros. The sequence continues at coordinate 3,422,996 of JAIOKQ010000018.1, read as the reverse complement.
ACGTTCATCTAACGTATCGCTAAATCCACCAATTGTTTCTCTGTGTCGTACTACAAAAGTTAGTATTCCTTGTTTGTTTGCTATAGTGTTATTTTGTAATGTTTTATACTTGTCGCCTTCTACTTTGTAATGTTTTTGATTATCCTTTACACGCAATGCTTCAGTTGAAAAATAGGTATTTATCATTATATTATTAAGAAGAGTCAAATGATTCATGTTTAACCTTAGCGACCTTTATGCTTGTTGAGCTACAGTTAATGCTTTCAAAAATTCAGCATATTTTTAAGATACTTTAAATATTTCGAAATTGGCTATAAAATCGATAAGAACGTAATTATAAACATCATTCAGCATTTGGAAATTGTTCCTTATTCTTGGACTAAGGTCCAAGAATGGACTAAGGTATTTAATTGAAATCCTGAAACTGGACTCTGATTTCATGCACAGAAGTAAATTATGTAAACAACTTATTTAGGCAAAGAAAGTTTGTGAGGTTAGGGCGAATCGTTTTTCTTTTACATAGTTACGAATCACTCATTGGCTATTTAGCAAAACTTCTGCTAAGTACTAATGAGTAGAGAGGATAAAATTATTACTTTTTTGCAGAAACTAGATAGATTCGTGTTTCGTCGATTCTATCGCGTCACGTCGCTGCAAAAAAGGAATAATTCCACCTGCCTTTGTCATCTCTACTGATGACATACGAAACTGATTGGACAAAATCAGAGAAGCTAATTGGACTTACAATTGGAAGAAAGTTATTTTCAGTCTAAGATTGACATTTGTGCAAGGGATGATCGAAAGCGAGAGATTGGAAGCGAGTCTATTTATAAAGGCAACCTCAAAGGTACTGCTAAATGTCCGAAAAGGTTTACGTTAGTAATTGTTTTAATTTGAGTCACATTTAACGCATCCGTGGCCGAAAATTCAGTTTATGCGATAAGCGTGGACACGGCAAAATTTCATTCGTGTGTAGTCGGCCTATTCCTGGTAGTAGTGGGAATATCATAATGTAAGACATCGCCGTGGTAATCGTTTCGAAAGTTGTTAGTGTGTATTCTATACGTTGTATGCTCTCTGCGAATACAAAAACCGGAGTGGGAGCAAAGTTCGGCATTGTCCGTGCGCTTCACGGAATTAGCAGAGACTAAACAGACTCTAGGGTAAGTGTGCAGGGACGAGTACACTTTCTGTGCGTTTCAAAAAATAGATAAACCGACGAACCCATTCTCGTGGGACATGAGACGAATGAACATGAGTCTGCCTAGACTCTGTTGATTTCGCGAGGCGAACTTTAGGTGTGATTGTACACCATCGCTACTTTCTGTAGTAGTACAATACTGTAGACGTCGACACTTCGACATAAATGGTACTTTGTACACATATGCGAGTGTTGCTAACACAGAATACCGTCGAATTATAGCCATCAAATATATCTTGGATTTCTCCCTTTCCATCAGTTTACGTTTGACTAATCTGTGATTGGACGACAAGCCCTCTAGGTTTTCTTCTTTTAATTTATTCACCAACCATTAATGCACGAAAATGTGCAAAGATCTTGACTTATAAACTTGCCAGCTTTCGATGCACAGATTGCAAGTGATGAAACCAGCTAGAACCTTCTATTTTCCCACCCCCGAGCGACATCCGCTATTTCCCGTTTTCCGAATGTCATTTCACTCGCACTGTATGTTCTTTTTAACATCTATTCGAATAGATTTACATGATGCTTTTAAAATAAAGTTTAATCACTTTCGGGGAGACCGGAAGTGAATTTATAGTATATCATATCAAATTTTATCAGTAGTTGCTTTAGATTCAATAAGTTTCCCGCCTCCTGGAATTTGCCTTTTATAAAACCAGCGCCTGAAGAATCTACTATAAAAGAATATGCCGATATCCGCCTTATTAGTATTCCTCCGATCTTATCCAGAGTTCCTGAAAAAATTATAGAGCCCCAATTGAAAGTCTGTACATATGACGTAATTCTCCGATTTAAATTTAGAGGACATTTCAGTTGTAGCACAGCATGTAGGCGGTATTGTTAGCAGTACCGGCGAAGCGAAATTAACTATTATGTGTGGTCCGGATTATTCCAAAGCGTTTGATATGCTTAATTACAATATGATGTCAGCTGTGTTGCATTATGTAGGTTCGGGCCCCGGAGCTAGAGAACTATTGCATAATTACGTGTCTAATAAATTTGACCCTCGTACAATGTGCACCTGTGTAAACGTCAACAGCAGCTAAAATATCGCATTGAAGGCGAATTTTTATACGGATTTGCTCGCAATATGTTAAGCTCCATTATATTATTACATGTTTGATCGAAAATGCCCTCTAATTACACCTAATCCGAACAGCTAATTTGACGTCAATGTAACAGATACCATCCTAAAAATAAACAGACGACACTGCAGTACATGAGGGTCGCTTAACAACTATATACGCGACTAGAAGAAGTGTAACAAGATAATTTTGATTTTCCCTCGTAGTTACTATAATGCAGTAACTTTCCAAAATCAGATCTTTAAAATTTCACCAGCCTGTTAGTTATCTGTCTAATAGAAACGGATCTGTCGGAATGTCAACTTTTCTTCCCGTTAACAGCGGCGGAGCTAAAGGTTCCATACTCGGGCAGCTCTTGGACCGTATAGATACTTGTGCTTTTATTGCTTCTTCAGGTATAGTAAGTGTCGTCTGTAGATGGTCCACACGCCAGAATTTTACTAGGTAGTAGTTATTAGTAGAGATGACAAAGGTAAGTGGAATTATTTCTTTTTTGCAGCGACTTGATGGATTCGTGTCTCATGAGAATGGTTTCGTGTTGCTTACTGGTGTCCACAAAACACGATTCTGTCTAGTCGCTACAAAAAATTAATAACTTCATCCACCTTTATACTCAAGGTTATTCCTATTTGCGACAGTAACAACATTTTATTATCAAAAAGTACATGTAAAGTTGCTCAATCGACAATAAATGTTCGAAATGACTTCCTCCAGCCTGAATACAAGCATTTAAACTTCTCGTTATTGAGTGTCGAACTCTTCCAAAGACTAACTGAGTTGCACCCAGCAACTATCCGATTTCGTAATTCGTCTAAATCCTCCACTGGAGTAGCGTAAACTAATGACCTCAGATAGCCCCATAAGAAATAATCCAGGGGGTTTAAGTCTGGGGTTGAACGGCCATGCGTGTGGCCCACGTCGACTAATCCAGCGACCTCTGTATGTTGCTGTTAAAAAAAATCACGAGCAACCAAACTGAAATGTGTGAAAACCCACAATTCAACCCAAACATTCAAGGAGAACTGATATTGAAATCGATCTTCACATACCTTATGTCGATTTTCATCTGTCCACACATTGTTATTTTGAAAAATTCCTTATTGCAATTCTTGAGAAACTGGCTTCATCGGTGAAAAGAATCTGTGTCAGGAATTGATGGATTAGAACTAATGTGTGTAAAAGCCACTGACATAACGCAATACGTGGACGATAATCAACAGGTAGAAGTGTTTGAACACGTTGAACGTGGTATGGATATAACAAATTGCCCTTAAGAATTTTCCAAACTGTCCAATGACTTGCATTCAAAGTATTGTCAGTTTATCCAGCATGTCCAGCACAGTCCGTTATTACTGTCATTAATCTTCCTGGCCGTCCGTTTCGTTTCAATTCACTGTTGTGTTTTCGAAGATTTTTCGGTCGGGGATACTACGGCCAGGAAAACGTTCAATGTACAATCGTCTAGCTTCTAATGAATTGCCATCAGCAAGTCCATACATGAAATGCATGTCAGTCATCTCGGCGTTCGTATACGTGGTGAGGGACTCCACTAACTATTAAAGACACGACAAACAGTCAACCATCATTTAATGTAAACAACTGCGAACGATACATGTGATGATGATCACTGACGAGACGTATTCAAATGAAATCCACTTGTACGTCAATTTTTTGTACTTGATAAACCCATTAAATTTTTGTATTTGATAAACTCATTGGCGTACGCTATACTTTTATTTACATTAATGACTTCAACAAATATCGAATATGGTTGTCACAAATTTTGTTCACTCTGTATCTTCGAAACAAAGGGGTTTCTCAGAAATCATCGTAGGACAAAATATTCTCAGAATAGGCCAAGGAATAACCCCTTGAACTTTTGCCGCATGTTTACCTATCACCCTGTATTTGTTACATAAAATTGAGCAACTAAAAACTAATATTTATTGACTAACGTCCATTGAATAATACTGAAAACTAAACTTTCATTATATTTGGCAAGTTGATTATACGATTATGTAACCGTCACGTGCGATCACTTCTAAATGATCGCTATTTCACATCGTCGGTTATTAATATAGATGACCCTTAAAGTAAACATAATTTAAATAACATGCGGCCCACTCATTGTTTTACAATTCATGTACTGCTAACATCGTATACATAATTCATTAATTTTTTTTTATAGACTTACCAATCCAATTTTGATACGCAGGCAAAAACTTTTAACTACGCCCGCATCTTTTCTTATTTAAATTCAAAACTTAATTACAAAAAGCAAAAGCGTTTCATGTAACATTCAGGAAGGACGTCCGCCTTAATTTGGCGCTACCCGTGCGGGCCGTCTATAAAAAGATCACGTCAAACAGCAAATTAACCTAGACCACGTACAGCTCGTTAGCTCCCATATCAGCTTAATTTTTCATTGCACGTGCCTACGGTACATCTGCTTTCCTCTATCCGCACTGACCTAGACAAACCCCGCATTTTGTGGACAACATCTGTCATTATAATGCTGTAACCTGTGCATCAGCCTAGAAAACAACAAATTCATTTGTTACGTGGACGTTGTTGTTCTACATGTTTAATAATGGCATTTGCAGTGAAATTATTTATTAATAAATTTATCCTAAAATCATAAAAATGTTTCATCTTAACTAAAATTGTATTAAATCGTTTCTGATAGCAATATTTTTGTAATCTAAGATATATAAGATGCATTAGGCACCTTATGAAGAATGACATAAACTTAGAACAAGAACAAGTAATGACAAAAACGAATAATAACTTCTTATGTGTTACTTTGTGGGGGTGTAAAACAAGAAGCGCAGAAACTTTCTTATTGCATCACTTTCTAAATTCTTGATTGTGATAAACGCAATAACGGCTCACTCCTCTCAGTCAAACTCGTTTGATTAAACTAATTGAATCAGCACGTTCAAACCCGCAGAAACATTTATGCAAACTGTTTATGCAAAAAACAGACTGATTATGCAGAGGGCGTAATGGTGATTTTAGAATAAGAATCTTATACTTGGTATTAGATTATAGCTTTAATATATATTCTTTAAATACGTAGTATTCTCCATTTTTATATCAATTTTACTTGTTTTCAGTATTTCATGTATTTAATTCGAATAGCATTGTTTTCGTTTAAGAATTTAAATCTTAAATAAAATATATTTAAGTCCCCTGTTGTAATAGCTAGAGTAGTAACACGTAAGTTTGAAATGAGTATTTGAAATTGACTATATCGATGTTCTTCAATTAAAAATACATTTTTATATGTTTGTCTTTATGGACCGACGATTCGGTTTTTATAGATGCTTCAGCAAGCATTGAAGCTAAATCTATGCTGTGGATGATCTAATTGTGGGTAAGGTCCAATGGTTTTCAAATTACCCACACCCAGGCTTGAAAAGTTCCTTTCACCACCTATACAATTATTCAGTTCCTGCGTCAGTTCACGAATAGAAATGATAGAATTGCCTTCAGGCTAGTATAGATTGTCAATCTCCGCTTCCTCATCAATGATTACGTTTTTCATAGATCGATTAGCTTGACAACTATTCTCGTTCTCGCGAAACTTTCAGAAGAATCGTGGAAAGTATGATTAATTAAACAGCATCCTACCCGGCGCCGTAACGCTGCATGGCTCCTTTGCAATCCTTATTGCACGAAAAATATGCCTGAAGCATATTTTTCACGTTCCGTTGTCACGTTCCTTTGTACGACTAAAAAGTATCGTGATAAAAATAAAACAATCCACAACAGTAACACAAACTCAACGTACTTACTTCAATTCGTGTTTTAGTTCTTTCATTTTAAAGTCTGCCAAGTAATTTATTTGAAAAGAGAATTGACCAATTCTGAAATACGACACGCAATTTTTTTTTTTTGATGTAGTAAAAGTAGTCGTAATTGGCCTGTGTAAATGTCATTGTTTCTTTTCTTTTCCATCACAAAGTGTTATATACTATTGAATAATTAAAAGAAAATGGAGAATTTAACAGTAACATCATGATAACCACCGGAAAAATCTCTGCATCTTTGGTAATGTAACCAACATCGTTGCTACAATAATAACAATCTTAGTAATGCCCGGTCCGATAACTTTGAATAAGATAAACAAGTTATTTAATCGGACATTCTTGTGGCATATTTAAGCAATGTTGGTTTCTCCCTTAATTTAAATCGGAAACTATCATGTTAACTAAATCTAGCAGACAGTGCAATAACATATTTGATTTTGAATGCTTTTCAATTTTTCAATTTTGAAAAATTGAAAAATAAAACACTTCGCATTTGCTTAACAACTAAATTTATTTATCCCAAATTAATGACAAAAATGAGAATCGTCCAATACAAATAGTTTCACGCGTTCAATTTACTCGCTGTTTATTTTCTGAATAAAGAAGTCTGAATAAGTTAAAAAATTCCTGAGTTACCTTTTTCAATAGTTCATTACGGGTTAATTCACACTTGGCGACTATTCTTTGTCCCAGCCCTTGCAAAGTTGTTGATCGTTTAACGTAAACACGTTGAGATGATCCCAAAGGAAAAAGAATTAATGATCTAAGGTCCAGAGAACGTGCAGGTTACTCCATGAATCCTCTTCGTCCAATCTACCGATTTGGGAAACAAGCATGCGAAAAATGTTCAGGTAACTATCTATTCTGTTGAAATGCAAGAATAATTTGGGTATTCAGTAGATCCATGTTTTCCCATTCAAGTGTCTATCCATAAAATATGGGCCTTCGAGGCTGTTTTTTACAATTCTCATTCAACTTTTCCGAATGTTGAGATGAGTTTATTATTTGATGGGAATCCAATGAGGATCCTCATCTTGAATTGTAGCGATCAACTGTTCCAATTAGAAAAGTGATTTCATCAGAAAATACCACAAGATGTTTGTCTACATTACAAATTCCATCATTCTTTCGCAAAATTCCTCTTGGTCGGTCAAAATTATTTATTATCTGACAATTTTTAAATCAAGTGTGCTTTATGCAGATGGTACTTTCTCCCATTCCCTACGGAACGATGATTTTACCATGGTTTGGTGCTAAAGTCGTGGTAAAAGCTCGTTGAAGTTCTGGTGATACCTCTTACTCAGTGAAACCTTCGTTTCACTGAGTGAGTGGTTGTGACTGAATGAGTGGTCAGTGAAATCTTCGTTAGTTACGATCTATAGTCTTTTTGCAAAATTCTAGCTATTTTAGTGTTTTAGTAACAGTCGAATGTGTTACTAGGTTTCTTTTGTTTACGTTTTAAAGGTTCCATACTTTCTCCCAACCACAACAAAATATGTGCAATATACAGGGTTACCTGTAAATAGCACGTAAGCTACCGAAATCTGAAGACTACCTATCAATGTGTTACTGAAAATTTAAAAAGAAATTTATTTGTAACATATACATTTTTTTTCAAATTTTAGGGCCCAAAATGCAGGTAAAGCCGGTCCATATCTTTGTTTCTCCTATATTATACAAATACCGCTGATGAATCAAAGTTAAGCCAGATGCAAATAAAAATCGATAAAGCATTGTAGATGCTATGAATAGTGAATAGTCTATTGAAATGCATTAGTCTGTCGTACAGCTGATGTCGAAGTGTTTATGTGTTTACATTGAATATGCCGATAACCATATGATTTGCGTTCTCAATGTTTAAAGTTAATGCATCCGAAATGTCCGGTTTTGAGTTATTTGTAGTTATATATTCTTTTTCTTTTTATGAAATTTGTGGTGGTCCTAACAAGCACCGATCTAGGCGAAACAGGACAAAATAATTTATTAATGTAAAAAATGTTCGAAATGTCCACCGTGAGCTCTAATACAGGCATCAATTCGGCGACGAAAGTTATTATGCACACGAGTAAAATTTACCATGTCTTCGCGAATGCGCTGAGCTGCAACATAAATGCGATTTCGCAGATCTTCGACATTTTCAATATCAGGGCGACGATCATATACCAAGCTTTTCATGTATCCCCACAGAAAAAAGTCTAATGGATTTAGATCGGGACTACGAGGTGGCCATGGAGTACGACTTCCACGTCCAATCCATTGTGGAAATCTTTGGTTCAAAAATGCCTGAATTACTCGACTACTATGCGCGGGTGCTCCGTCATGCATAAACCACAATTGTTGCCGTATCGCTAGTGGTATCTCATCCAAATACTCGGGTAATTCATCTCGGAGGAACTGTAAATAGGATTCTGTATTTAATCGTTGTGGGAGCACATGTGGTCCAAGTAGGTAATCGCCTACTAAACCCGCCCAAACATTGACAGATATTCTAACTTGCGAGGCGCCTTGGTGTATCTCGTGTGGGTTTTCGTCTGCCCAGTGGTGAATATTATGGTAATTCAAAATACCATCTCTTGTAAACGTGGATTCGTCGGTAAAGAGAATTACTGACGCAAGACGTGGTTGACGAACTTCGGTGCGTTGAAACCACTCGTAGAAGGCAAGACGGCGAGGATGATCTAATTCCGTTAATCTTTGCACGCGCTGGATGTGATACGGATGAAGTAAATTATTTTTCAAAATTCGATGCACCGTCGTTTGGGACACATTTACTTGCTGGGCTAAAGTTGTAGTACTTATGCCTGGTTCCGCCTCAACGATGTTTAAAATATGCTCTTCTGCTTGCTGAACTCTACGTGATATATGACGGCCACGACCTTCGAAACGTGGAATTACTGATCCTGTTTCTCGAAGTCGATACACGGTTGTCACAATTGTCTCGGATGATGGATGCCGCCGATTGAGAAACCGTTCCGCGTACAAATTTTCTACCGCAAGACTATTTTGTCCTGTTTCGCCATAAATCAAAATCATATCGGTGTATTCGATATTCGTATAGGATGCCATTGCAATTGCGTGTAATGACGGTGAATACTATGTGCATACTAAATGGATATCCGAACGCTGCTTCAGCGACTGCCGGAGATTCCCATATGTTAACTAAGACAGAGTCGGACTCGAATAAAGAAAAATCATTTTCTCGTTACTACGTGCACATAGAACCATAATATTTTGTATTTAGGCATTACTCATGCGTTTCTTTCACCTAATTTTTTTTTCGTACTATATCCGAATAAGACTGTATAGGCACATATACATGTATTTTTCCGCAATCTAAAACCAAAATTTATTTTGAAGAGACAAATCGATGATTTTCTCTTTTTTTAGAATAAACAATAAAACTGATAAACAATTGTTGTTTACCATACTACGCCACAGTCCTTGCTACCACTATTTAACAAAACTGATGTGCGCCCCGCGAGATGGCGCGTATGTAATTCATGTTAAAACCGGAGCAGTTTTCTTTTCATCTTCTTTTTCTCAATACAAACTCTCCACTATTGATTTACCACAACTGATTGTTAAATCTTAATTAAAAACAATAAATACTTTTATGCGTATAATTTCCAAAGCATGGATACTTAATTTTAGTTTATTAACTGACTTCTTATTGCGGTTCCAGATTCGTTCCAATTATTTTTCCCTTACGTCTTCCTTATCGATCTTGTACTGTTTTTCTAAATGTTTTCTTTCGTTTACGTCTGATCGCTACAGCTAAACTTTGTCTTATACATTGTAGTTTGTTGCTACATCCTTGACGCGTTTGGAAAGTTCCAGAACGTTACTTTTTCCGGTTTCGACACTTCGTTTTCGGAAGATTTTATCGTTGTTTGCCATCGCCCTTAATATGTTGTTCATATGGGTTGAAGAAATCAAACAAGTTTTCCAGTTTAAGTTTGTTAAGCCTACAGCTGATAACAATTTATTGTCGACTAGGAAATCACTCGCTTGTCTCTTGCGGATTTATTTTGTATATTTGCAGCGACGCCCGTTTTTGAAAATCACGTTTTCTTCTTTGAATATGTCTGTTTTATCAATGCGAATAATTCTTGTATTTTACGCTTCTGTGTGCCCTAAGCTGCTAAAATATTACCATCAAGTGACCCTTACCGTTTGTATGTTTGAACTGAAATCTGCCCTCTGGTTGACCATGTCGGTTGTTCCTGTTGGACATCTCATGACGGAGCATTAAACAAATAGGTCTGGCTAAACTATTGTTGTGCAAACCAAGGGCAATTACTAGATTTAAGATTTTTTTATGAAACCAGTAGTTCGTTTTGATATTTATGCTTTAAGCTCAGCACATTCCGTATGCTTTATACGTGTCGGTACGATAGTGGTCGTTCGGGTGTGTGATTCGTAATAATATGCGCAAATATTAGACTATGCGATGGAGTGGGTACACGAGACGGCTTTGTTGATGCAAGTACAGAAGTTGAGAGATTTATTCTATCTGGAGAAATGAATCCTGTATTTGGTTTCCTGCCATTACAGCAATATGCATAAACATACGAAAAATGAAAATAGTACAGTACAGTACAGTACAGTACAGTACAGTAGTTGTACCACTCCTCTGGATGCTAGCAAAATTGAAGGTGGCAGTTGGTAGTAGATGGTTTCATTTGTACATGCTGTCACATTAAATAACACATAAGTATCGGTAACCTCCGCACCGCACAAGTTCAATTAATTATGTAATAATATAAGCATTAATCCGGGACGGCCGGTTCGAGAATTTCTTGACTTATATGAGTTGTTGCTTACTTGAATATTTCTTTTTTGAATTTTGAAATTTTCCAATTGCCTACTTGCACCGAATCTAACTCCAGCAAGAGCAGCAAGGAATTATTCAATTACATCATTATCAGTAGATTTGACACGTAAATCAGCTTTGTTGTCTTTATCTTTACGCATCTTTACGGTGTTCGTAAGGTCCCTGCCTTACGAACACCGTTTGTTTGTAACACTACAAAACATTAATGGGGCCGGTTTTTTTTATTTATTGCAACGAGTCTTCAGTAATTTTACTTCACCCATCCCATCTGCTTGTGGACCAATACCACTCGGAGCAACGGGAAAGCTTCCATGTCTTCATATAAGTGAGTCTCTTGTTCGATTCTCTTGAGCTCCTTAATGATTTAAGAGGAAGCACGCTCTAAGTATCATATATCCTAAAAAGTATTATATATCCAAATATTCTTCACGGAAGTAAATCATCTTATCAATATTGCTTCGAGATTGCTATATACATACGTATCTGCATGTAACCGTTCGATAAAATTTGAACATTACTATAAATACCGAGAAAACATCTTCGAATTAACAAATTTCAATATTAATTTTTATTAACTTATAAATGAACGGCACCGTCCATAAACTCATGGCGTTATCAGATACAATGCTGCTTTTGAAGAGTAAGTTTCCAGCTTCGGCACGTTCTACGCCTAACTTCTCGGTACACAATTCAGTTGTGAGAGTCGAAAATCTCGAAATCTTCATCCCTGGGTGGTAAATTATACGTTAAAGAAGGAACAAATTGTCGATTTCAGGAACGTACGCGCGCTCTTACATTATCAAACTTAAATTAGCCGCTTCAAATCCTCTAATATTCCCTGCTCGAATCCCCGCTTCGAACTTGAGGGCTTTTCTGTCACGTATAACTCATGTTGGTAGTCATTCGATAATGCCAAATTAGCATTTTCGTCTGGAAAATTAAGGGGAAAATTGGTTCACGTTATGTCGCTGGAATTTGAATAAAATTCTATTTTTTTTCTTTGTATTATATTCGGAATTGCATTAACATATTTTATTATAGATTATAACTTGGAAGTAGCTTCAAGTAATCCAAGAATAGCCATAATGAATTTGAGAACAAAGTTTACATTTACTTTCAATATATTACAGCGGAGAAAACCTGAATGCTATGTAATGGATCGGTAGATTTCATAAAGCTGCCAAAAATAAAAGCAAAATAGTTTTCATTATTAATGTCATATTAAGCATCCTTGCTATAAGTGTGTGAAGCTAACAAAGCAACAGCTTGAGGCGTCACTCATCGATAGGATTGAAACTTTGCCGATCTGTTGGATCCAGCGAGAGTTGTAAAAGGCCGCTTTTCGATTTATATGAGCCTCGCGTTCACGATATAAAAGCCACCTCTGAAATATCGACCATTTTCGGATTTTCTGGTAATTTACACTCGTTATTATGAATAAAATAATTAAATTATCTATCTCTAAGTACGCCTTCCATAAGCCTACCAAATTGGCTCCGATGAGATTTTCTTCACTGTTCCCCAACCGCTTGTAGAGAGAGCATTCAACGAAAAAGGGCAAAATATACGCACAAATAATCTTTGGGAAATACTATTTCCCATTATATACATGCTTGTTGACTCCTCGGCTCTTAAGTACAACCAAAAACAAAAATTAAAGGCGACCATAGAGCATGGTATGAATCTTCAAGTGACTTCTTATAAAACGAATTTGAGGTATGCAGCCGTTAAATTCTATAAACGGCTAATCTTCATCATGTTTTTACACATGACGTCCTCAAACCAATCTTCGAGAAGAACGACATTAGTGAACAAGAGAGTTATTTGCCAAGCCCACTCCACTGCCAATGCGCGACAATTATCACATGAGCTTGATCCCTTACGCTAGATATAATAGGTTGTTTTCACAAGTTGGAGAAGATAAACAGGCCATTCAGGGAAGTACTTCATGAATTAATTGGGGAACAATATAGTATAGCAGTGAGTGCAAATAGTAATTAACTTCTTGCCAATCCACGGGATCTCCATTTGTGTGGCGAAAAGTGGATTTTCGTAATTCAAACAGACCAGATCAGTGGTTAGCCCTTTGCTCAATCTGCGGAAACAGTGAATGTTCACTGTGACTGTTGACTGTGACGCAAAAGCTTTGTTATGTGATGCTGTGTGCTTGGAATTACGATTATGCATTTTGATTTTGCACACAAATGTAGGACGTTAAACATCGAACGGAAGCTATTTTAAGGTGCGTTAATCAACAGAAGACGCGTGCTATTCCATTAAGGTAATCTTAGGGTGCATACTGAACTCTCTAGAAACTGCGAGAAGTCGATGGAGTGAAGTTACTGCAACATTTTCCCTTTCTAGTTCAACGGAAAATTTTGTCACTAGCAGAATGACACAGACGTGGAATTGCCGGAGAATGGCAGAGAAGTATCGATCATAATAAATTATATTTTCAATATCGATTATCTTTATTCTCTTTATATCGCGAATTCACAAAGACGGAAAACCTTTTACTCTGGCCTATTACTTACACTAAGGCAGCCTTTAAGAAAGAGTAATATATTTCGTAGCATATATAACAATAAAGCACCTCAGTAAGATGACTTGGCCGCTCCTCATCAGAGATTTGATCACGCTTAAATTCATTAAAACAATTTCTATTGCTAGTCATCGATGATATATAGTCGTCATAAACTACATCCAACTTCTTGATTTCTACACAGATTTTTCATTAAAAAATAATGGAATAATTAATCGGTTTTGGAGGGCGACGATTAATATAGAGAATGGTATTCACAGTAGGTAATGCAGATTTGTACACGAAACGCCTTCTGTTTCCAAACACGAATGCTTTTCATACCATCCTCGTATATGTTGTAGTTTTCCATGCTAAATTTGGCAGTATTCTCCCACTTTTATTTTTTACTTATTTTTCCAGGAAATTCTTAAGTTCCAAATTCTAGCCGGGTAGAACGGAACTCATTTATTGCTGCTCAAACAATTTCGCTCTAATTGTATTAGTATCCAAATATAATTTCTCAGTACTGAAAACGTAATAACGTTAATTGAGAAAATAGCCAAAAGACTAACAGTAGAAGCATGAGAGTCAAGCACTCAATATAATTCATTTTAGTACTTACACCAATGTATTTCTTCTGTTGGTAAGTTCCTTTTTAAAAAACAGTTTTTCCGAATGATTTTAAAATCATTATATAATGTACCTAATACATTTATTAATAATCATGTAACTTCGCAAGTACTACGAGCGAATTATAACACTGACCAACAAGGCTTTTACCCTAAGTTACTAACTGATGAAATTGAAAAGCATACATAAAGTAAAAATGATTCGGAAAGCGGCAACATTGGCTTACTTCTAGTTACAAAGAAAATGCAGGTCGAGACTTTTTCGCAGCAGGCATGAAAATGTCGTTGATTTTTATAGTATGGCCGGTAATCTGGTCTACCGCAATAATGTTTATAAACTTTCTGAAGCTTTTGGAATACATCATGATCCTAATTCTTGGAGATTATTCATAGACTCATCAAAGACCAGCCTAAAAGCAGTTTTGTTGCATAATGGAAACCATTATCCTTCTATTCCGACAGGTCATGCTGTCTCTATGAAAGAAACTTACGAAAATCTGAAAATTTTATTAGAAAAGATAAAGTACAAAGACTGTTCCTGGAATATTTGTGCAGATTTTAAAATAATTTCAATTATTTTGGGTATGCAATCTGGTTACATCAAATACTGTTGCTTTTTATGTCTTTGGGATAGTCCTGCTCAGGGAAAAACATTACCATAAGCAAGAGTGGCCGCTACGACAACAGTTTATTCTAGGAAGAAACAATGCACAACATCAGCCTCTGGTAGAAAAAGAAAAGATCATAATACCACCTCTCCATGTGAAATTTGGGCTCATGAAGAACTTTGTAAAGACACTGGATCTCGAAGGTGAAGGTTCTAAAAACCTTCGTGAAAAGTTTCCAAAATTAACACAAGGGAAACTGAAAGAAGATATTTTTGTTGGACCTCAGATACGAGAAATGGTAAATGATGAAATCTTTGAAAGCAAATTAACAGCGAAGGAAAAAACAGCTTGGCTCTCCATGATACAAGTTTTCACGAATTTCTTGGGAAACAAAAAAGCTGACAACTATAAAACCTTAGTAATGGATATGTTACAAACATTTCGCGCTGCTGGCTGTAATATGTCCCTTAATGTGCACATTCTACATTCTCACTTGGATTGTTTTCCGGAAAATATGGGCGACGTTAGCGATGAACGCGGTGAGCGCTTCCACCAAGACACCATGGGAATGGAGAAACGGTATCAGGGGAAATGGAATCCTGTTATGTTAGCAGATTACTGTTGGATGTTAAGAAGAGATGCTGTAGATATTATTTATAAAAGACGGAGCAGTATTACTTCACACTTCTAATTATAATAATTTGAAATATACATTAAATCATGATCAAATCTAAAAAACCTTTTCATTGAAATATTTAAAAAAATCGAGCCAACTTGAGCTTCTACCTTTTATTAAAATAAATGTTTATATGTTTTCTATTGAAATTAGTATAAATTATTTTATGGCAAAATCAAAAGTTGAAATTTGTTGGCCAATGTAATTAGCAATACTATTCAGTATGATTCTTTTTAACAACAAAATAAGTATATTTAGGCCTACATTACAAAAGGTTGTTATAATTACTGAGGCATACAATCGTACAAAACAATTTGGTGCTACAATTGTTTCGTGGTAGAGGCTGAATCTTACCAACCGTATAGGGTGTCGCCCGATCATATCCTCAGCTGATGAAAGATCGAGCGATCGCGAGGGCCATAAAAGAGCGATGTAATCTTTGCGTTCAAGAAACCTAAAGTATGTCGTGTCGTGTAAGGTCTGGCATTATCTTCTTAGAATACATAATTCTGAGCCCTCTGCAGTGGCGCTTACGTAACTCACTACAATTTCAGTACCACGAATCGCATCATACTTCCATAAGCAGAAGCACGGCTCGTAATTGAACACTACGCGTTCCCGTTTCCCTTGTTACAATTACGGAACCATGCGACAGAAAATCGTAGGTATTGTAATACTGTAATGCTCGCTTACCCGAATCGTTGTACAATCAGCCGTTTTAAGGCAAAATCTACGCGGGCAGTAATTTTGTTCCTCGTATAAACTTCGTCTTCGTCCTTCAGCGTGTTCTGCCAGCCGTGCATTCCAACACTGGTTTTACGTAGCTTCAATTCAAGGAACGGGGCTTTGAATTGGGTTAATTGCTTGTACGCAAAGCATCTTATGCAATCCGTAAATACACACGAACTAAATCTTAAATATAATTGCAGCGCCAAACAGCACAGGGTTTATTGTTGCCGTGAGACTATTCCAGGGAGAACGTATGTACCTTTGGGAAGATGAAACGAATGCGCCGATCGATTACATATTCTGCTGTAATCATTTAATTGGTAGAAACGTTTCTGAAAAGTCTTAACGATGCAGAAGCGCCACACGTACGAGATAGACGTGTCTATTCCAGTATAATGATTTTTTTTATATACATATTTATCGATAGCTTCATACGTTTAATTAGCAAACTGCTTAAATTATAATTATAAATTCCATCAGGTCTACTTACGTATATTATATGAGAAAACATGTAACGTATGCCCTTAGAGGGTTGAAAATCAACATCAAACATTTACAATCGACCCAGTAACTAAAGGCGCGTATCGTAAGCTTAAATTTTAATGAGATGTAATTCGATTATTCCCTCTACAGCTAAGAGGTTTTAATAAATTTCGTTCAGGTCGAGTTATCCATTTTCGGATGGGACTTACCGTATTGGCCTACGTATTTACGTCGAAATTAGAGCCAAATTTACGAAGATGTTTTCTAGCTAATTTCGATCGTGATACCGTCCATATATCTGTAAAGTCTGTATAGCCACGAATAGGATAAAATGGAAGAAGGATGGCGACAAGAAAGAGAAAGAATACATTCTACTTTTTCAAATGCGTTCTATTCAGGATATCTCCAAAAGAGAAATTTAAAGCGACGTCATTTCAGAACTCTCGTAATAAATCGTCGGTTATACATTAGAGATGACAAGAATGAATGCATGCTTACTTGAAGATAGTGTTTCGGAACACTATGTGGATATTTCGCGTACGATGGCGGATTTATATTAATACGCGATATCTTTGACGTAAACAAAATGTTCTCCTTTACAAATAATATAAGTAAACGGAAATATTACACGAGAAGAATTTTTCATTTCAATGGTTGTACATATTTATTATTAACTAACCAACAATATCACAATAACAAATTTGTCTTTTCGGCCATACCAGGGCACCTCACGAGGAACTGCATCAATCGATATAAATACTAAAGAGTATGTAGAAAGCGGTACACAGCCAAACGATACTACTGCTGCAGGCGTACATAGAGCGTCAATATTGCAAAAACATTAAACAAAGATAAACGATGTCTAAAACTATATCTTATACATATCATTGTTAGAAGTAATCTATTAACGTTATATACTCTAGTAAATGTTAGAGCATGTTCTAACACACTCAGCTATTCCTGCCGTGTTCGCTTACTTGTTAGAACATCTTTAAATATAAAAAAGGTTCTTCCCACATCACAACTTATGGAAGAAGCTTAATGAAAATGGGACCTACAATCGTTGTATTAACTAAAATTTAAATTGTTTATTACATTAGGGGCTTTCTCCAATTTGCCTACTCATTATTACTAAGAGACTTCTAACCACGTCGACAATTTTCTTACGACTGGAGGCGGACATTAGAAAAGCAACTCTCATCGGTGCCTTCAAGAAAACTTTCGGTGTAATTGATTAATTCATTAATATTTAAAAATTGCTCTCTAATATATTCCGCATCTCTAGAGAGGTCGTGGGCAGTGCGTGTAATCTGAGCATATTTTTTAAGATGTCTTTAAGCAATCTTCCACCTTTAAGCATATAAGCTGCAGCGTTACTCACAAAGAGCAAAGCTTCCTCTCGTTTCCTTACATCTTCAATAATTTCATTAATACTGCTAACAACTGCTTTCCTTATTGTATCAGCTTTTAGCAATTCTTTACTTGTTATTAAATATGGGTTTGCTAGACGATCTGTGTACGTGAACTATGTATCAATAGTCTTTTAGGCGCTAAACTAGTAGTATTTTTTTCCTACATCAGTTTTAATTTTGGTTACGACTTTCGCGTATATTTTTGGGAGATATACGCGTATATTTCGGAGAGGCATATTTGCAAGCACAAAGACTTCGCAGAGATCACCATAAAAATTCTCGTTCGAGGCCAGCATTGCTTTTAAAGGGTCCATAAATCGAGATTTTTTCAAACATTTTACAGTAACAACAAGAACAAACCGTGCAATAAATCTGCATTACTGATAACTTCGAAACAATCATGATCATTATACTTAATACTGGTATTCATGAGTTCTTGGCGGGGACATTTCTTATGCAACACGGTAAATAAAAAGAAAAGTAATGAAAATCAGATTAATATTTCTGCACAAATTAAAAAAAAAATAATTTCAACAACAGGCAATGAAAGGAAATCAAATTTAATTAGAATAAAGAGAAGTTCTGAAAATACTCAACTAAAAGGTGTATCGGAATAAATTAAAACTACAAGCTAACGCTTATTTCAACTTAAAGATGATAACAGTAATCGAAAACAAAGAAATTATCTGTTCAAGAAACTTAATAACTAGTACTGTATAGAACAGATACATAAAATACCTATATTTTGGCTGAGTGCTTGCGAATTTTTATAATTGTGAAAGCGGTTAACTTAAAAAAATAAATCTTGCATAACTGTTCTTCGCATAGGGCAGAATTTAAAAACGAATGGATTTTTCCGAAACATTATACTTTAAAGTTCAAATGTAAAAAGCGCCAAACTTAATTTTTTAGTACGACCTACTCTTTTCTTTCTTATCGAATTACTCTTACAACAATAAAGAAAAAAAAAACATTCATTAGGCATCTAAAATTTTTACTTTTCAAGACATTTTAGGAAAATCTGTGTTGTAACACAAAAAAAGGGTACCCACTAATGAGATTATAGCTTACGTACGTTTTCTAGAGAGTAGTCCAACTTGGAGATATCGAAGTTGGTTGAGACCGAATATCGTTGTCTCCCCACAATCATCACAGCTTACCGTTTAGTTGACAATGAACATTTGGACGGATGAACAACTTGGCTTCACGGATTAAAGGCAAAAAGCTGGCGGGAGTGAAAGAACAATTCGAGCCCACAACATCGAAGTTGTTCAACAGGCGATGCAAAGAAATCCACGCCGTACGTCATACTAAACATCTAGTAATAAGTGACAGATCTATTAGAAGGTTTCTCCACCAAGATTTACATTTCCATCCGTACAAAGTTTAGATGGTGCAACCTTTCCATCGGGATAATGAACCGCAGGGGAGCAACGAGGATATCGTTTGTCCTCTTCCTAATTTATCGGTTTTCAACTACGTCTATACTATCCAAGCTTTTAAGCAACGAATTTCAGAGAAAATTGAACCCGTCAATATGCTACGCATGGTCATGCAAAATTTCCAGGTCCGACTTCTCGAGTGCATGAATTTCCATGGAGGACATTTGGTAAACGCAGTGTTTAAAAAATAATTTTGTTGTTTACTTTTTTATTTTGCCCAAGTGGCTGTTTTGTACTTTATATTATACACGGTCGATAAATAAAAGATTTCATTCTTCAAGAAATAATTACAGTTTTAAATCGTCCCGTTTCATTGCCGGACCCGGTACTTTTTCATTGTGAAACGGAGCAATGTTAGTGATGTCTTCCTTATGGTTTCCCAAATTTCATTTAAATAAAAGCACATTAAACATAAAACATTTGTGCTGCAAGGTATCAAAATTACTAACGGAAATCAAAATTATATTTTTTGTTACGAAAATTTCATCATTTCAAATTTAGACAAGCATACTGTATTGACAAGCACACCGTTCCCATTGAATCGCAATTCAAATGGTTGTTATTGGGTGTCATTTGACATATTCGATTTAACAATATACAGTCTTATTCGGATATAGTACGAAAAAAAAAAAGTAGGTAAAAGCAACGCATGAGTAATGCCTAAATACAAAATATTATGGTTCTATGTGCACGTAGTAACGAGAAAATGATTTTTCTTTATTCGAGTCCGACTCTGTCTTAGTTAACATATGGGAATCACCGGCAGTCGCTGAAGCAGCGTTCGGATATCCATTTAGTATGCACATAGCATTCACCGTCATTACACGCAATTGCAATGGCATCCTATACGAATATCGAATACACCGATATGATTTTGATTTATGGCGAAACAGGACAAAATAGTCTTGCGGCAGAAAATTTGTACGCGGAACGGTTTCCCAATCGGCGGCATCCATCATCCGAGACAATTGTGAGAACCGTGTATCGACTTCGAGAAACAGGATCAGTAATTCCACGTTTCGAAGGTCGTGGCCGTCATATATCACGTAGAGTTCAGCAAGCAGAAGAGCATATTTTAAACATCGTTGAGGCGGAAGCAGGCATAAGTACTACAACTTTAGCCCAGCAAGTAAATGTGTCCCAAACGACGGTGCATCGAATTTTGAAAAATAATTTACTTCATCCGTATCACATCCAGCGCGTGCAAAGATTAACGGAATTAGATTATCCTCGCCGTCTTGCCTTCTGTGAATGCAGCTCAACGCATTCGCGAAGACATGGTAAATTTTACTCGTGTGCATAATAACTTTCGTCGCCGAATTGATGCCTGTATTAGAGCTCACGGTGGACATTTCGAAGATTTTTTACATTAATAAATTATGTTGTCCTGTTTCGCCTAGATCGGTCCTTGTTAGGACCACCACAAATTTCATAAAAAGAAAAAGAATGTATAACTACAAATAACTCAAAACCCGACAATTCGGATGCATTAACTTTAAACATTAAGAACGCAAATCATATGGTTATCGGCATATTCAATGTAAACACATAAACACTTCGACATCAGCTGTACGACAGACTAATGCATTTCAATAGACTATTCACTATTCATAGCATCTACAATGCTTTATCGCTTTTTATTTGCATCTGGGTTAACTTTGATTCATCAGCGGTATTTGTATAATATAGGAGAAACAAAGATATGGACCGGCTTTACCTGCATTTTGGGCCCTAAAATTTGAAAAAAATGTATATGTTACAAATAAATTTCTTTTTAAATTTTCAGTAACACATTGATAGGTAGTCTTCAGATTTCGGTAGCTTACGTGCTATTTACAGGTAACCCTGTATAGACGAAGTTTGAAAAATAATTGACAACGACAACTTTTTCAAAATTCTTCCAGAAAACATTTAAAGATTGCATATTCGGCTCTTCTATTAAATAAAATTTCGCCGCATACGGATTTGGAGTCATTCGGATCCAGGATTCGCAAGGATTACAAGATTGGGAAGGATTTCTGGATTTGGATTCGAAGTCTGCGATATTACAGATATCGAAAATTAATCATTTGTAACCATTTTTAAATGTTGTAAGGAATGTATAATTTCAAAGCTCCATGTAAAGTGAAAATTAACTCGTACAAACATATATTTATTTAATTTATAGCTCAGTCGTCTTAAACTGGCAAAGGGAAGTATATCTGACAATTCAAATATTAAGGAGTATGCATTTTTACATAGCGTTATTACATTATATTTAATTTTCAATTGCGATCAAGATCAGTGCGTCTAAATTATAAGAAGAAAATTCTATTGAGAATTTGCAATGTCTACCACTCGCTATCCATAAAAACAAAATTTGAAAAACTTTAAATTGGTCAAGATAAAAATTCAAAAACGTAATTTTCGCTGATTTATTTCGATATGGTGCCAAGTATTATTTAGACAAATGTATTTACGACGTTCTATCAATGCTGAATTGTTTCCCTTGGATGTTCTCAAAGTTAGATGGCGATTAACAAAACTACATTACCTGTACTCTTTTTGGTTGGCACTTTCTTCTTTGAAAAAAAATCGATAAGAAAGAGAAAAAAAATAGTTGTATTTCAATCCTACTCCGAAGAGTCAACAGCTCTGCGAAATTTCAGTTTTCCGAGTTAAGCACTTTCATAGTTATAAAAGCTCACATGCACTTTTCAATCCATCAATATTTTGTATTTATACAGGGTTATCTGTAAATAGCACGTAAGCTACCGAAATCTGAAGACTACCTATCAATGTGTTACTGAAAATTTAAAAAGAAATTTATTTGTAACATATACATTTTGTTCAAATTTTAGGGCCCAAAATGCAGGTAAAGCCGGTCCATATCTTTGTTTCTCCTATATTATACAAATACCGCTGATGATTCAAAGTTAACCCAGATGCAAATAAAAAGCGATAAAGCATTGTAGATGCTATGAATAGTGAATAGTCTATTGAAATGCATTAGACTGTCGTACAGCTGATGTCGAAGTGTTTATGTGTTTACATTGAATATGCCGATAACCATATGATTTGCGTTCTTAATGTTTAAAGTTAATGCATCCGAAATGTCGGGTTTTGAGTTATTCGTAGTTATACATTCTTTTTCTTTTTATGAAATTTGTGGTGGTCCTAACAAGGACCGATCTAGGCGAAACAGGACAAAATAATTTATTAATGTAAAAAATGTTCGAAATGTCCACCGTGAGCTCTAATACAGGCATCAATTCGGCGACGAAAGTTATTATGCACACGAGTAAAATTTACCATGTCTTCGCGAATGCGTTGAGCTGCAACATAAATGCGATTTCGCAGATCTTCGACATTTTCAATATCAGGGCGACGATCATATACCAAGCTTTTCATGTATCCCCACAGAAAAAAGTCTAATGGATTTAGATCGGGACTACGAGGTGGCCATGGAGTACGACTTCCACGTCCAATCCATTGTGGAAATCTTTGGTTCAAAAATGCTTGAATTACTCGACTACTATGCGCGGGTGCTCCGTCATGCATAAACCACAATTGTTGCCGTATCGCTAGTGGTATCTCATCCAAATACTCGGGTAATTCATCCCGGAGGAACTGTAAATAGGATTCTGTATTTAATCGTTGTGGGAGCACATGTGGTCCAAGTAGGTAATCGCCTACTAAACCCGCCCAAACATTGACAGATATCCTAACTTGCGAGGCGCCTTGGTGTATCTCGTCTGGGTTTTCGTCTGCCCAGTGGTGAATATTATGGTAATTCAAAATACCATCTCTTGTAAACGTGGATTCGTCGGTAAAGAGAATTACTGACGCAAGACGTGGTTGACGAACTTCGGTGCGTTGAAACCATTCGCAGAAGGCAAGACGGCGAGGATAATCTAATTCCGTTAATCTTTGCACGCGCTGGATGTGATACGGATGAAGTAAATCATTTTTCAAAATTCGATGCACCGTCGTTTGGGACACATTTACTTGCTGGGCTAAAGTTGTAGTACTTATGCCTGCTTCCGCCTCAACGATGTTTAAAATATGCTCTTCTGCTTGCTGAACTCTACGTGATATATGACGGCCACGACCTTCGAAACGTGGAATTACTGATCCTGTTTCTCGAAGTCGATACACGGTTCTCACAATTGTCTCGGATGATGGATGCCGCCGATTGGGAAACCGTTCCGCGTACAAATTTTCTGCCGCAAGACTATTTTGTCCTGTTTCGCCATAAATCAAAATCATATCGGTGTATTCGATATTCGTATAGGATGCCATTGCAATTGCGTGTAATGACGGTGAATGCTATGTGCATACTAAATGGATATCCGAACGCTGCTTCAGCGACTGCCGGTGATTCCCATATGTTAACTAAGACAGAGTCGGACTCGAATAAAGAAAAATCATTTTCTCGTTACTACGTGCACATAGAACCATAATATTTTGTATTTAGGCATTACTCATGCGTTTCTTTCACCTAATTTTTTTTTTTTCGTACTATATCCGAATAAGACTATATATCCAAATATGTTTAGAAATAGCAATGTAGTTGTTTTATCAAATAAACCGCAAAATTGAATGAGGAATTTAGTAATGTAATTAAAATTTAAGAGGCAACCATTGCAAAAGCACAAATATATTACAAACGATGTACAACAATAGCTGTATTCCAGGTGATGTTAAAACAATACATCAATGCTATTTTTAACAGAGATTAGCATTTTTAGAGGCGTGTGGAAAGCAAAATTATTGATGAAAAAGTGGTATGAGTAACGAGCATCAAACTTGCCTTATTTGAAAAGAAGTCTGTAATGACGATGGGATTTTGATCTTTATTTATTTGTATCTAATTCATTTAACAAATAATTGAAATATCTACTAAACTATTACAGATAGGTATAGCATATAGTTAATGAAAATTTCAGCTATTAAGACAAAGATTACATGTCCGTGAAATATCATATAAAATAAGCAAATTATTATTCATAGATATGTGTTCACTTTTCGTAACTACGTTTTTTTTTTTTTTCGTGTGGTGGCGGTCCAACGGAGTGTACAAGCTTTTTTAGACCTCAAAAGTCATTTAGTGTGTAAGTTCTATGTGTAAAGTACTCCATGGTCTTGTTACTATCGCCCCCTCGCCGTAAATGGTTAACCCCAGTTAATTGTACCCCAATATTCTTTGAATTGCAAACACTTATTCCATCAAAATGATTTCTCTATTATTTTCCAAAAACAATGATGCTTCGCATTCACTGAAACAGTTTTTTACCAATTTTAAGACATTGCGTTTTTTGAGAAAAATTAACATTAAGCTTTTTTGGCAAATTTTAGCAAAATATAATAATTTTAGATTGACTAGCACACGAGTAAATATGTAAGTACAGAGAACTGAGCATTGAATGTCTTTTTTGAGCAAACCTAAAAAGCGCTTGCTTTTCTTAACAGAAACACAGACTTGATCGTTGAACCCTTAGCATACTCCCTTTTCGATTTGAACGACAAGGATTCAAATTCGATCGCAGCTGTTAGTTTATAATTACAAACAAAAATCTGGGTATGCCATCTTTTTGGATAAGGAAGTAAAACTGTATCAATTTTTAATATCTTCGTCTTATATATGTATAACATTACCATTTCCGGAAAATATTTGCCTTTAGGCTAACGTACCTGGAAACTCGTTTAACACATGTACCTAGATACACGTTCGTTGAACAGTCTCAATTCACGGAGATTACGTTTCTACATCGAAATCTATTATCCGGCCTTAGTGGTTCCTCAAGGGTACCGACTTGGTAATAAAGTATAAAGGATACCGCTATGGTACGCAAACGAAATTGAGATATAAAAGCTCCGCGCAGCTGGATTGCGGTCAAATTCAAACTTATTTGGAATATAAAACGTTCATCCACGACGTGAATGTCTTACTTGGGTAGAAGTATGGTGGCGCGCAATGAAAGTACCGTTTTTGTTTGCTGTTTAGAGGAGTAGGATGAGTGTTATTGCAGTCCGATGTGCGGTAGGTCTTGCTACTCAGACATTCAAACCGAATCGAGTTACAACGACGGGGCTACCGCAGCGCCATTCTCTCTTGTCCTCCTGCTTATATTCCTTTCTGATGGAAGGCGAACGGTAAAACAGCCGACAGGCTGTTTTGATTTGTGCAAGAGGGAGTAGACAGAGCGGCAGGTCGGACGTTCATCACAGAACTGCTTCATGAATAATACAATAATAAATTATGTACACATAGTTCTGAATCATATTGTTGGAGATGTAGATTTATAGCGAGGAATGCGGAGATTAGTCCATTCGTTCTTTTCTGTTTGCGTACACACAGCACTTCCTACTCCGATATACCTTCATTCACGATGTTAGCATAAACTTTTGAATCCGAGACTAATCTAGATTACTTCATATTCATGCATTTCTGCCGGTTGCTTTAAACAAGTCAAAATCCCGCAATAGCATTTACATACAAGGTTTTTATATCAATATAATGATAAAAGGAAGAAAAAGGAAAACGCCGGTTTTACATTTATCATTTTGTAGATTTCAAAATGTTCAAAAGCAAACCGTGACTCGGATATGAGATCTACTTGTGTTTGCAAATTGAGGAGAATAAAAATCAAATTAAACATATGCGAGTTACAGACTTACATCATGTTGTGCATTTGATGCTTCAAGCTATAATCCTTGTTTACAATATTTTTGAACATTTTTCTTTTAAAAGTGCAAATACAAATATTTACCACAATTCCTAACTGACAGCTGTCCTTTTCAATTGAATTTTAAAGTTGAAACTTGTGAATTATTTTGAAATTAATTTTTTGTCAAATATTTAGATTTTTCTGTACGTGTACGCTGCTATTCTTCCAGAATTATCAAGTTGCAAGCCCGACCTTAATACCTTAAAACTGTAACTAGAGCTCTAATTTGTAACCAAATTCTTTCCGCAGAGATCTCTGCCCCACGAATGGTAATTTTTATAGGATAAGGTATAAAAAGAATTAGTCGGAGTTTCCTTATAGTGTTTGTAATAAAAATTCCGTAACAACATTTACATTTTAGTTTTAACAAGTTCATCGAAAAATCGTCCTTGTCTATAAACTTGTTTATTCTTCACGATTATTTCAAAATGTTAATCCATAGTTTGTTGTTTTAATTCAACACACTTGACTACTGTAATCTTCCTCGCTTTCATGGTGAACACGTTGCAATGTACGCACCTGTACATTTGAATGTTTTTTGTTTACTGTAATTGTTTACCGGCCTCCTTCTTTTACAAAATTCTATGTAACTACATATGTGAGACGAAGATAAAATCAGCAAAAGAAGAAATTATCAATAGAGAGGACAAAGGCGGATGAAATTATTACTTTTTTGCAGAGACTAGACAGATTCGTGTTTCGTCGATTCTCGAAGATACCGGTAAACAACACGAATCCATTCTCATGAGGCGAATAGACACGAGTCTATTTAGTCGCTGCAAAAAATTAATAATTCGATCTGCCTTTATCACCTCTAATCATCAACATTGCTTGGCCTCGCAGTAAAGAGACACTGAAAGTGTAAAACATGTCATAGACTGGGACACCTTCCAGTTTAAGTACATTATATAAGAAAATACGTATTGAAATATTACATTGTTTTTGTTTTTATTACATGTAGTGCGTTCAGCTAACTATCTACGTCCACCAGTTGAATATCAAACTTCTTCTGACTTTTTTTATATCTCGAACTCTTTTATAGCTTATGATCTAAGCGGAGGTGTTATTCAAGGACGATTATGATAGAAAGGATAAATAACTTTTCTGTTTATTCTTTTCACTTCCTAAATCTTCATACATAATTAAATATCGTCCTACAACAATTTAAACTTCGAAAATTAAATCTTTCTGGCTAATAAGCTGCCATATCCGTTAGGAATGAGTCGATTGTTAAAAACTGTGTGTAGCGTTTGACGTGATAGGATAGCATAAAATCAATCTTTCAGTTGCGTCCTTGCATGGCATGCCTTATGGTATTTTCTTCTATTTCTATTAACTTGTTTTCATTTAACGTATGCTTCGTTAGTTCTTATTTAATCATACAATTAGTGATTTAACTTTAACATCATTAGAACCTCTAAGCAGATCAGTGTTATGCGATTTTGACCTCTAAGAAACCTCTTTCACCTATCGTTATCATGAATCTTTAAAAAAAATTCTATACCATGTATCCTACTTCGAAGTGCAATTAAAAAAATTAAAAATTGATAGAAAGAGCGCTTTTCTTTCTTTTTTAATAAGAAGGAACCAAATTTATTTTCAAATAGTTGAAAAATGTTAATCATCTGTTGACTTGCTTTGTTGCAATTAGACAAATTAGCTTGATTACAACAATCTTTACACTTGCGAGTGCAACTTCGTAATTTGTTTCGTAAGAAAATTGTCTTAAACGCTGGTGTATACCATACAAATAAATAACATCAAAGTCAATACAGACTTTTACCTCCTTCTTTATATATATGAAGAAAAAAAAATGAAAAAGAGAAACAAGATAAGACTATTATATCGGAAACGAACCAACCAAATAGTAATCCTAATACGTTGTAATCGTCCGAAAATACAAACACGTTACAGCAGTAAATTTCTATAAAGGAGGTATACGTGCGCTCATTTAAGAACACACCGTCCCGGTTTATTATACTTCCAGTGAATTAAGATCTCGTAAACGTTTTCTTTTTCCCCGCTACGGATTTCTACGTTTCTCGATTCTTCCTCGAAAAGATGCCCGAGATAAGAGTGACCGTTTGTCGTGTCGTTGATTCTTTATTGCCCATTCTATGCCTCCACTTTAACAATTATCCGTCAGGTGACTTATGATCTATTCAAACCGTGTCCGTATCGAAATGCGGAGGTGGGCTGCATACATATATATATATGTACGTTCTTCCTTCATCGATATAAATGTATACAGGCATATAGTAAGTGCATTACCGCGTACTGTTAAAGGAAGAATGTGGTAGTAATGATAATGAAGGTAAAATGTCTATTGTGTGAGGTTGTTCAAATACAATCGTAACTAATGATCTATTCTAGTCATGATTGAACGTATGGTTATTATATAATAATCGCTTGTAATCGTAAATTACTTCATTATCACCTTACTATGACATAATTACCCAAGGTGTTCTACAAAAGCTATTACATTAAAAAAAATATCCGCCAAAAAAGTATCGCATAATCTTTGTTTGTAGCATAAAGTTGTAAATATACTTTAATGCGCTCTAAGATATAATTTCTATGATTGTTTAAATAAAATACAGGCCAAATAAAAACAAGAACTCATACTTGAGATTTTTATTAAAACAAGAAATTATAATTTTGGAAAGAAAAATGTCATAACAGTGGCTTTTAATACTGAGTATTGCCACCTCTGGTTCTTATGACCGCTCGCATACGGTTCGGCAGAGATTCGATTAACCTCCGTATATAAGCCCGGTCCAAATTCTCCCACTCGTCACGGAGAGCATTTTCTAGTCCATGCAGGTCCGCTGGGGCAACATTTTGGGTTCGTATCCGGACTTACCGCAGGCCAATCTAAAACTGGAATACCAACATCGTTAAGGTATTCCTGGACGATTATTGCAGCATGCGGTCGTGCATTATCGTGCATTAACATGAATTCGTTTCCTATAATTGGCGCATATGGTACTACATGTTCTTCTAAAATGCCCGTTATATACCTGTGGGCAGTCAGCGTACCTCTGTCTACTGGTACTAACTCTGTACGACCTGTTAAACAGATGCCTCCCCAAACCATAATAGAGCCACCAGCGAAATTAGGTCTAGGTCTGATATTACACTGCGAATAGCGCTCACCGCCTCGTCTGTACACTGAGATAAGCCTATCTGAGGTGTAAAGACCAAATCTTGACTCATCTGTGAAGAGTATATTGGCCCAGTCATTAATGTTCCAATTTACACGTTTTATTCAATATACATACATATGTGTTTTAACCATTTCTTTTAGTATTGTCTTGTTCTTTAAATTATTCGTACTATGCGATCCATAGAACACCGCATGTCCGTCTTGAATCGATTTTTGTTTCAAAGTGCTACGACTAATCAGCCAATTCGGAGCAAGACATATAGCATTATAAATTTGGTTTATTGCGGTCCTCCCTTCGCCCATGGTCTTTATTCTGGACGTACTCCGTATTCTGGACGTCGAGGAATACAAGAAGTCGGGAAACACCAGATGACGTTAACATAAAGCGAACATGGAGGCCCATTTGCATAAATACTAAGACTGTATAGATAAACTGTACAGCGAGTACTCATTCTATACTTCTCCTTGTCTCACGTGGCGTTGAGAAATGAATGAGCCCACGTTATGCACCATTAATGTCAGACAAAAGCCTACACGGATTTATGCGGTCACGTTTGTCTGAATAGCAGTTCATCATAGATCTACGCTTGACTTCAACTATGCATACGTACGTATGTTCCTTAAAGTTACGAGACTCCGCTCGGAACTAACAAGAAGGACTGTGCAGGGGATCGTTATAAATTTTCTTCTGGTCTTGAAAAGTTCCCTCTAGTGGTGATTCGCTAAGAATAAGTTCCATCTCGGTTAATACCAGGAATAATCCCGAACCGATTAGATTTGCTTCCACACGCTACGCAAGCTTTTCCTTAACGTTTTAACGATTTCTAGTTTATGTGGAATAAGACTTGAAATATATGAAACAATAAGATAATTTATTAAATTGTTCGTTCTACAATTTCATATGAAATATCACCAATATGCTTATACCTTTACAACAATTTACTTTTAATATCAAATGTTGTTTTATAATAAATTATAATAAAAACAAATATTCGTTTTAATTTGGAAATTGTTCTAGAAAAATGTACACTCCGCCAAAAAAGTATCGCATAAACTAAAAAAGGGCATTTATAAACCAAGATATTTTTAACAAAATTATTATATAACCAGAATATATTTAACAAAAAGTTTGCCTCGTGTATGTGAATTATAAAAACACTAACAAAATCATGCAACATAGCTTTTTTACTTTTTTTTTTCTAAAAGAACACATTTAGAAAAATGCATATGTGTAAGGTTTGTTCAGTTGTTTATTGAAAGTCTTCCTATACGGACAAATTTTAAAGTGCGAAGTCAGAGTTCTGTACCAACGCTTTTAAAACTAAAATGAGCAATTTAACTTCAGAACAAGTGGCTGCTATAGTTGCTTTAATCGAAGATGGACGATCTCAAGCATACGTTGCTAATTTGATGAACATCACTCAGACAAGTGTTTCTAGAGCCGTAGCCAGATATAGGGAAACAGGCAATTACAGTGAAAGACCTGTACCAGGTCGTTCAAGATGTTCTACTCGCCAAGATGACCGCTATTTACTACTACAAGCATTACGTCGAAGACATGTAACTGCAAGACAATTGCAGAACGACTTGGCTAGAGTCAGAAATACTCGTTTGAGTACTCAAACTATTCGGAATAGGTTACGACAGAGCGGATTAAGAGCTAGAGTAGCTGTAACAGCCCCTCGTCTCACTAGGAACCACCGAGTGGCTCGCTTAAGGTTTGCCAGAGAACATGTAAATTGGAACATTAATGACTGGGCCAATATACTCTTCACAGATGAGTCAAGATTTGGTCTTTACACCTCAGATAGGCGTACCTCAGTGTACAGATGAGACGGTGAGCGCTATTCGCAGTGTAATATCAGACCTAGACCTAATTTCGCTGGTGGCTCTATTATGGTTTGGGGAGGCATCTGTTTAACAGGTCGTACAGAGTTAGTACCAGTAGACAGAGGTACACTGACTGCCCACAGGTATATAACGAACATTTTAGAAGAACATGCAGTACCATATGCGCCAATTATAGGAAACGAATTCATGTTAATGCACGATAATGCACGACCCCATGTTGCGATAATCGTCCAGGAATACCTTAACGATGTTGGTATTCCAGTTTTAGTCCGGACATGAACCCTGTCGAGCACCAGCGGACCAGAAATGCATGGACTAGAAATTGTGAAAGCTCCACGACGCCAGCGAAAGTCTTTACGTGAAATACTTACTTCTTTAAGCTTTCATTACTCAATCGATTTCTGTGTAACGTAAAATATCATAATAGTGATAACGTCAAATCTCGTTAAGAACGTTCTAGTGGTTGTTTATAAGAGATTGAGACGCTAAGCTTGTAACGTTGGTTTCTTTTGATATGAGTGTTCTCATTATAAGAAAAAGACGTTAAAACCTTTGCAATTGTACTAATAAGTAGATATGACTAGACTAGAGAGAGAGAGAGAGTAGACAGACTCGTGTTTTGTCGACTCTCGGGAAACCAGTAGGTAACACGAACATTTTCTTATGAGACGAATCGTCCAATAAATGTTAATGTTAATCGTCCAGGAATACCTTAACGATGTAGGTATTCCAGTTTTAGATTGGCCTGCGGTAAATCCGGACATGAACCCTATAGAGCACGTGTGGGACCTCCTTCACAGACGGATACGAACCCAAAATGTTGCCCCAGCGGACCTGCATGGACTAGAAAATGCTCTCCGTGACGAGTGGGAGAATTTGGATCAGGCTTATATACGGAGGTTAATCGAATCTCTGCCGAACCGTATGCGAGCGGTCATAAGAGCCGGAGGTGGCAATACTCAGTATTAAAAGCTACTGTTATGACATTTTTCTTTCCAAAATTATAATTTCTTGTTTTAATAAAAATCTCAAGTATGAGTTCTTGTTTTTATTTGGCCTGTATTTTATTTAAACAATCATAGAAATTATATCTTAGAGCGCATTAAAGCATATTTACAACTTTATGCTACAAACAAAGATTATGCGATACTTTTATGATTCAAAACTAAATTATACGATACTTTTTTGGCGGAGTGTATTATTTACCTTGGCACAAAAGCAATATATTATCGAGAACATTTTCTTATGTCCATTTTAAAACATTCTAATAGTTTTGGTTCCAATTGATTAACATTTTTTATTTATACACCAAAACGGAGAATGATCGATTTGAATCTTGTGTCACAGAAGCGTTATCGAAAGAAGAGAGTAGCCCGATGGATAGGAATGAAGTGGAAGCATGGAAAAGATCATCCCTCCTATTTCCAAGTAAAATATTGACGTAAGCGGATGAAATACATTCATAATAACAGAAACCATAGACGACCGCTGAAAGTACGAACTGAAGAAATCATTAACAATGTTGAAGATTTGGTATTGTTTAGCTCCCGAATAAAGGTTTCATTTACTAGGGAAACAGGATTATCATGAACGAGAATCTTTAAGTTGTACACGAAACTTTACGAAAATCCCCGATGGGAATTTTCGTAAAAACACAGTTAGGAACTTGGAAGCGTCTATACGCGAAAGACCACCACAATTATGCCGAAATAACTTTGTTTCTGTACGATAACTGCTAGTGCGTAGAGTAAGAATTCCTTACGGCTTTGAGGAGTTGCAACATCTATCTTACAGTACCGCGACCTCGCCCCCTGCCAGTTATTCTTTCCAAAACTCAAAAAATACTCAGATGAGCGTCTAATTTTACTGAATGATTTGGAAAACGCTATGGAACTGTATTTTACAGGATTACCCAAAGATTACTTTAGAATACAGTACTATTTGTCTATCTATTATTACGATACATATTGAAATAAGCAGTCATTTGCAGTATTGCTAGAGACGACCCATTTAACGTCTTCCTAGGAGTAACGTAATTAAGAAACTACTTCACAACATAATTACGAGCTACCAACAAAGCAATTCAATGGAGCAATAGATCAGAAAAGGTAACCATAATGCGATGCTCTTATAATACCGGTTAGAATTGCGAGATTATCACTGATACTGATTCATTCCCGCCGCGTAACTCCCAACTTTTATACTTTCCTAGCGAGCAAGTCTTGCAACAGCGCCTATTGTATTTTAGTGAGGCACTTTATTTTAGAACTTTCTGACGCCTTATATTAGTTACTAACAAAAAATCTTAGTATTTATATATTATATATGTTAGTGTTTACAACAGAACATTTTATTTCAAGTGTGTCTCACTAGGAAATATTTTTCAGTTACTTTTATCTACTTTTTACTAGTATCTGCGAACTGTTATCATTGTTACTCATTTAATTTATTCAGTTTAATAGTACCCTTGGTAGTTTTTGCAATTGCTCTTGTAGTTTCCTGTATTGTTTTGGTTACTATCTCATTTATGGAAAGTCTTACGATTTCTTGTTGTTCAACATACTAACATTTTCATTACGACCACTATCCGGGACACTATTCTCTTTTGTATTTATTTTCGTTCCTGATTTACAGATATGTGTAGCAACATACAAAATTTTATATTTAATATACAGCGTTAGTAAAAAGTCTCGGAACGGTCGAATAACTTTGTTATTTGAAAATTATGATTTCTGAAATTTGATGTGGGGATATAGTTAATATAAATGCATTTTATGCAATACAGCTAATATTTTTTTCACTTCCGGTTTAATCGGCAATACGTCCAACTTTTTTTTCTTTAATGGAACGCCCAGATTTTTTTAACACTCTTGAATGCAAAATATAAAACAACGTTCAGGAAGTATTAAGATGTTTATTTTTATTCACAAGAAAACGGTTAAAAAATTAAAAAAGTGTCCTAATACAGAAAAATCAAGATACCTTTGAAAAAAGTTGTTGTTTAGTGTTTGCATTATTTTCGCCGTCACATTTGACAATTTTAAAACCGTTTTAACTTTTGCATCGCTATAACTTTACTTATTTTAGACATTGACACATTTGAAAATGGCAGTAAAACTTACTGAATCAGAACGAATTGAGATATTAATGATGTGTGGGTACGGTGATCGTCAACGTTCTTTTGAACAGGTTCGTATTTTGTTTAATGCTGTTTATCCGGATCGTCACATTAGTAAAAGTACGGTATGCCGAACAATTCAAAAGTTTGAAGTCTTTCGTCAGGTGAAGGATTTACCTAGAAGGGGATGTCCATTAACAGCAACAGATGAAGAAACTAGTTTGAATGTGTTACTTACAGTGGAAGAAAATCATCACGTGACCACAACAGAATTAGGTCAAATTCATGAGATC
The DNA here is from genome assembly GCA_020654165.1 of Oryctes rhinoceros. Classification (NCBI taxonomy): domain Eukaryota; kingdom Metazoa; phylum Arthropoda; class Insecta; order Coleoptera; family Scarabaeidae; genus Oryctes; species Oryctes rhinoceros. Next base: position 3,388,423 of record JAIOKQ010000018.1, on the reverse strand, counting down.
TCTCAAAAATCTGCTCATAAGATTCTTAAATGAGCAAGAATGAAAGCCTATAAAATGTATCCCGTCCATGAGTTAACTGAAGATGATCCAGATCGTAGACTACAATTTTGCGAAACAATAACGGAATTGATCGAGCAGCAGCCTAATGTTTTAAATCACATCATTTTTTCAGATGAGGCAACGTTTTGTCTCAACGGCACTGTGAACAGACATAATTGTCGCTACTGGTCAATTGAAAATCCGCATTGGATCGAAGAAGTCCATACCCAGCGTCCTTAAAGTGTGAATGTCTGGGCTGGTCTTGTTGGAAACAACATCATAGGACCAATTTTTATAAGAGGAAACTTAACTGGCAACGTCTACTTAAATTTATTGCGAAATGAGATTGTTCCAGCACTTGCGGCCTTCTTTCCAAATGCAAACATAAGTGATCACCCTAATGCACATTTTTGGTTTCAACAAGGTGGAGCTGCCCCCCCATTTTGCCCATAACGTCCGCGATTATTTGAATGAAATTTTTCCGGGGCGTTGGATCGGACGTAGAGGAGCAATCGAATGGTCAGCACGTTCGCCAGATCTCTCGCCATTTTTCTTTTGGGGTCACTTGAAATGTCAAGTGTACAAAAATCGTCCCCATAATCTTGAACAATTGGAAGAGAGAATAGTTCAAGAAGCCAATTGCATCATTCCAGAACAAATTTAGAATAAGAAATTTTACTGACCGTTTACATTTTTGTCAAATTGTAAATGGAGAGCATTTTGAACAATCATTGTAATCGCAACCTGAATAGACAGGTATCCTGATTTTTCTGTATTAGGACACTTTTTTAATTTTTTAACTGTGTTCTTGTGAATAAACATAAACATCTTAATACTTCCTGAACGTAGTTTTTTATTTTGCATTCAAAAGTGTTAAAAAAATCTGGGCGTTCCATTTAAAAACAAAAAGTTGGACGTATTGCCGATTAAGCCGGAAGTGAAAAAAATATTAACTGTATTGCATAAAATGCATTTATATTAACTATACCCCCAAACCAAATTTCAGGAATCATAATTTTCAAATAACAAAGTTATTCGACCGTTCCGGGACTTTTTACTAACGCTGTATAAAATCGATGTATGTTGAAATAGTTTTGTAGAAATTTCTCTTGTATATTTTTCTGTGTATTTCACATGATTCATATAATCTATAAAGATTCTGTATAATCTTCTTCCAGTTCCTGTCGATAGTTTTCATGACTTCTTACATTATCATGTGCACTATATCTTTTGTCAACTGACGTTTAACCAATCTCTTAAGTTACGCGCTGCTCTTGGAATTCGTTTTATTTGCAATTTTTCTGTTGTACTTATGTCATAATTTGTTAATCTTCCTTCCTTAACTGCTTTTATGAAAAAAAAGAACTGTCCAACAACCTCTGTATTCAAGTTTCTCATAATTTTTACTTTAGGTTTGCGGTTCCCTTTTTGCGGCAAATAGTAAATTCATTTTAACTTCCAAAAGTTTGAGGTTGGATAAACGTAACCTATGTCTAAGAGTCACCTGCTTTTTGACCTGAATCTCATTAGCGTATAAATCTGTATCTTATGTTATCTCAATACCTTTCAATCGAGTTGTTCTGGCTTCATCATCCAGAACCGGGTTTAAATTGGTAGGAATCAAATTCTAATGTATCTTTGAAATTTCCGGATCCATCTAAACGAAGGTACCACATTAGAAAGCTCCATAATGCAGTGACTATTAAATTATATGGGGAGTGTTCCAAAATTTTGCAGTAAAACTGTACGAGTCACACGATGCACAACGATGGAAATGGATCTCTCATAATCCGACCATACTCATAAAGGAACCGCATTAAACTCTAGTCATGCCTTATTTCTTTAAATAATTACCCTTCCTTGCTGTTTAATTACTTTTCTTTGCGTTGTTTATATCGTATATTTTCTATGAGGTAACTCTCTTTTTAATTAATAAGAGATAATAATAAGAGAGGACAAAAGCAAGCGAAGTCGTACCTGCTTTGCAGCGACTAGACAGACTCGTGTTTTATCGACTTCCGGGGCAACCAGTAGGCGATACGAAGGTTTTCTTATAAGACGAATAGACACGAGTCTGTCTAGTCGTTGCAAAAAAGGTATGATTTTACTCGCTTTTGTCCTCCCTATTGATCATAATTTAGAGTAGCGGAGACCGCGTGAACAGCACAGGCAGCAACGTCATTTGATATTCGTATAGAAATATAAATATTTTCCAACACAATATATTCTGCGGCAATGAGAGGCTTTATTAAAACTACTACACTTGACATATAGCGGTAGTTGAAGTAAATTGGATTCAGGGAATGGTCAATTACTAATAACTGTGCCGATGAAATATTATTAGTCATATCATTAATGAATAATATGAGTATGATATGAACCGAATCAAGCCGCTGTAATGGCAATCTTAATTTATTAGAAAGTAACTAAATCCAAGCATTCGTAGCTTTTTTAGAAGTATAACAAGAAAAAACATTATCTGAAGCTGTGGTGAAGTTACTTGAAGTGTGACATACAGGTTTAACATTCTCATTTTAAAAGACATACGAGAGGAACCAAAACTTCTGAAATTGACTATTTGCAAAGAAATCATTTCTCGTGAACATTTTCATTGGACGATTTTTACGATTCTAAAGGTGGCATAACTCAACAATCTTGACATTATTCTGCCTATAACGATGAAGCCTCATCCACAACCACCGTTTATGACTTTACGGAACTTAATCGTGAACGTGAACTAGTGTTAGTGACGAATTTCGTAAAAGTCGTCCATCAACTGCTGTTGTTCCGGCCAACCAATGCTGTGCGAGGAATGATCGGAACGGATCGACATGTGACATATCCCGAAATAGAAGCATGTTTGAGCATTAACAAAAGTCAAATACAAACGATTTTACATGAGCATTAAGAAGCTTGTTACAATCGTTGGGTTCCGCACAATCTAACTAAAGCGCAAAAAATTGCAAAAAAAATGCTTAAAAAGTTCAATCGCGGTGCTACAACCAACATATACGGTATCGTAACCTGGGTATATTCATGTGAACGAGAAACACATTGTTTGGGCGTTCGAAGGTAAACCAAAACGAACCAGTTGTTCGTTTACGAAACGCTTCAAAAAAGCGATTACTTTCTGCTTCTGTTGCTACCGTGCCCTTGAGGATCGACAAACAGTAAAGGCTAATTGATATACCACAATTTATTTGCATCAAATCTTCGATGAAATCAGAAAAAAGACAATACACATCGGCGTATCATCCTTCACTACGACAACGCTAGATCTCACACAGCATATTGAACAGTCGATTATCTAAAGAATAAAATTGAATTAACTACTTAGTTACATTTAATGACTTCATCCTGTTTCCTTTTGGGCAAGTGGTGAAAGGTTTTTGAAACTGGAAGAGGCCGTTGAAGCATTTAAAAAGCGTATTCTGGGATACCCACTTCTTAAAAAAAAACTTAAAAGCGAGTATTTTGAGAATCAATAAAGTGCTCTTTTTCGGTAAAATATCTATTTTTTTTACTTTTTCGGGACACTTTTAGGGTACCTATAAAATATAGCAGGGTTTGTATCTAAACTTCATAAAGAAGATCGAAGTATCTTGTAGACGTATATACGTATTGTATTTTGTGTTATATAAGGTGATGTTTGTTACTCCCGCACTCTCCTATTTGGTGCTTTTAGTTTCATGATATAAAACAAAGCTACTATTTTTTTTTTTTCAATATCTCACTACAAATTACTAAAAGTAGTTTTTATTATATGTAAATGACTATGTTCCCCTGTCTATTTGTCTTTTTTTCTTTGTACATAGATCAGTTCTGCACTGCGTGTCGTTATTACATTTTATCAAAATATTTACATATGTATGTATGCACAATGATAAATGATTATGATTACACCTCTACTCTTTCATTCTCCCATTTGCTCATCACATACATATATTAATCATTCAAGTTATGGAGGAATGTTTTGCGGGAAAAGACGTACAGGGAAATAAATGATGTCTAAAATAAATTTCTATGTAATTTTTATTACAGCTTAAACGGTAACATGTACAGATGTTTGATAAAAATAGGAAGTGTAATCTTTACATATGATAAATGATCGTTAGTTTGTCATTGTCGTTATTTTCACAAAGCTGAATGGAAATTTTGAAGTGTACAGATGTTAGAATACGTGACATTGAATAACTGTTATATTGAATTTATCGAACAAAGACGTTCATTCAGAAAGTTTTTCAGCTGTGTTAATATTTTCGGTCGGTTAACAATTTTACCAAGAATAATACTTTAACCATCTATGCTGCAGAATGAAGTACTTTTCGTTGCAAAAACGCTTTGTGAATTCCTAGATGCTTGTCCGATTTTTGATTTCGCGCAATTTCACCATTTATTACTAACGCACACGTTTACACAAGATAATCAGCACAAAATATCAAATATGTATCGAGCAACACACATCAACATTGGTCGTAAGATAATATTTTACTCAAGAAAAATAAACAATTTGTAATATTTAAGATCATTAAATTAGATCTTACAGTTCCGAACGCCTCTTATGAGATAAGCTAGCTATTACGGCATTGCCACTATCCGAGGTATTACTTTAATTTGTTCATTTACATTCCTAATCCCTTGGATTTCGATTCACAGTTCGACTTTCCTGAGCCACACAATTAGTGGATATTGAGGAAAGCGACAAAGTAAATGATAACATCGAAGAAGAGATGTTCAGCGTTGAACTAGTAAATGGAAACTACTGACGTAGATTTTAAGTATAAAAATTAGATTAAAAAGATAAAAAAAATAAGGAAAAAATCATTTTACTAAAATTACGCCACTTCCGCAACTAAGACGATGGGAACAGCAAGTATCCAGCGGCGGAGACAAACGCGAAGAGTTATATCGCATCTCGGAATATGTGTTTAACCAACTCAAAAGTGCTGCAGCCCGTCAAACGCTTGTTCACTCGAGGAAAGTTGTACATTTCAACCCGTATGTAACGTAGTATGTTGCATCATCTTACATCTACGAGTATGTAAAGCTGAGAGTACATATCACTATGTTTCTGGTTTAGGAAGTCATTAAATTATTATAGAATAACGGGAAATGCGTTTACGTATTTAATACGTTACATTAATAAGTTGAATAGTACATACTCGTCTTGCACACAAAAGGAACTGGGTTGATGTGCTGATCGTGCTTTTCAGTAAAAGTCAGTCACTGAAGCAAATATATAGCTGGTTTCACGTTAAGAACGGAGTATTGCTCTTATGAAGATAGACCTAAACATTGCCAGTTTTTCAATAGAAAGGTTATTTAACGGTAGAGTATTTGAGATACAGAAGAATGTATCAGTATAAGTTATTGTCGTTCATGAGTATGGTGCACCAATTTCAACCTAACTAAAAAGTTTATATGTCTGAGCACCAAATAAATATATGTAGAAAAGAAATAAGCCAGATTGAGCGTTTTTTATTGATGTTCGTTTTAAATATGTATATCATGTACACGTATGAAAACGAGTATATAGTTCTTCTAATTTTCTTTTAACTACTGCAATAATCAAACTGAAGGAGGTTATCTAATTATATTGCTTATTATTCAAAAAACATGCACTTACAAGTTGTAATATCATTTGCAAATATCAAAACGTTCGTTTTAATTCATTATAAACTCTTATTTTAATATGCGCTAGGGGGGTTGCTGAAGCTTGCATTGCTGTTGAAGACCAATTAAAATATCCAATTTGACTGTTTTCATTCCACAAGAAATAGATACGGCTAATACACAATTCACAAGTATCAAAATCAGCTGCGGCGATTAACGTCGTAAACGGAGCGGTTCGAACAGCGATTCAATTTCCTCGTGTATTTTCCTCCTATATTATACAATGCAACGGGAATACTCGAGGAAGTTGGATCGTTGTGTGTACCCCTCCGTTTGCGTTATCAGCCACCGTCCCTGATCAGAACATACTATAATGTAACACTAGCTAGCTAGCTAGATTAATACTAACCAAATATTTCTATTGGCTGGGAGCTCGGTTTTTAGAATAAAATACCTCTTTTTTGCATATTGTCTATAGAGCGTGAATTTTCGAGGGATATCATAAGCCCCAACGAGGATAGTAGGAAAACAGTAGGGATCAAAATTAATTATACTGGCCAACAAGGCTTTTACCCTAAGTTAGTAATTGATGAAATTGAACACCATATATGAAATAAAAATGATTCGAAAAGCGGCAACATTGGCTTAGCTCTGGTTACAGAGAAATTGCCTTTATAGTATGGCCGGTAATCTGGTCTACTGCAATAATGCTTATACACTTTCTGAAGCTTTTGGAATATATCGTGGTCCCAGTTCTTGGAGATTATTCACAGATTCATCAAAGACCAGCCTAAAAAGCAGTTTTGTTGCGTAATGGAAACCATTATCCTTCTATTCCGACAGGTTATGCTGTTTCCATGAAAGAAACTTACGAAAATCTGAAAATTTTATTAGAAAAGATAAAGTACAAAGACTACTCCTGGAATATTTGTGCAGATTTTAAAGTAATTGCAATTGTTTCGGGTATGCAATCTGGTTACACCAAATACTGTTGCTTTTTGTGTCTTTGAGACAGTCGTAACAGGGAAAACATTACCATAAGCAAGAGTGGCCACTACAACAATAGTTTATACCAACAAAAGACAATGTACAACATTAGCCTCTAGTAGAAAAAGAAAAGATCACAATATCACCTCTCCATGTGAAACTTGGGCTGATGGAAAACTTTGTAAATGGACTGGATCTCGAAGGTAAAGGTTTTAAATATCTTCGTGAAAAGTTTCCAAAATTAACACAAGGGAGACTGAAAGAAGGTATTTTTGTTGGACCTCGGATACGAGAAGTAGTAAATGATGAAATCTTTGGAACCAAATTCACAGCTAAGGAAAAAGCAGCTTGGCTCGCCATGGTACAAGTTTTCACGAATTTCTTGGGAAACAAAAAAGCTGACAACTATAAAACTTTAGTAATGGATATGTTACAAGCATTTCACGCTGCTGGCTGTAATATGTCCCTTAAAGTGCACATTCTACATTCTCACTTGAATTTTTGTGCGGAAAAAATGGGCGACGTTAGCGATGAACACGGTGAGCGCTTCCAGAAAGACACCATGGGAAGGGAGAAACGGTATCAGGGGAAATGGAATCCTGTTATGTTAGCAGATTACTGTTGGATGTTAAGAAGAGATGCTGTAGATATTATTCACAAGAGACGGAACAGTATTACTTCACATTTCTCATTATAATAATTTAAAATATGCATTGAATTTTCATTGAAATATGAAAAAAGATCGAGCTAACTTGGCTTTCTACCTTTTATTAAAATAAATGTTTATATGTTTTCTATTGAAATTATAATAAATTATTTTATTGCAAAATTAAAAGTTGAAACTTGTTGGCCAGTGTTATTAATAATTAATTAAAAAGGCAGTAAAGTTTCAGGTTGTAAGGTTGCGTGTGACGAAAAACGTTATCGAAACATAGAATCTCAACTATAGCTTAGTACACATAGACCAAAGTTCATAGTACTCAACAGTGATAGCAAGGATTGTGGCGCAGAATGGTAAACAACACATAAATACCGGTAACCTCCGCACCACACAAGTTTAATTCATTATATAGCAATATATAGTAATTAGTCCGGAACACTCGTTTCGGGGACCATTCCTGTCCTAATATGCACTACACGAGTATAATTGATACAGTGTCCTATAGCTTTTACGTAAATCGTGTAAGAGATTTGTACGTACTTACGGAACAACTGTTTACGTTATTTCAAAATACGCCTTACGTTTTCATTTACGTAATCTTAACAGATCTAATAGAGCTTTCCCCATATGCAATAGATGGATGCGCATAATTATGCATTGTACGTAACATCGTGTATGTTTACATAGTTGCCTACATATTCACTATACGGGGCCTCCGGAGCTGAAGGCGTGTGCAGTTTTAGGATTAGATAAATCCTAATACACCCTGGATTCACGGTGAACGTCCATGCGTGGAAACCAGTGCCGGCGGACAAATGCGCAATTAATATTTACTTTGCGCCATTGCACGCTCTGTTGACAAAATGAAACAGACGGCAGCTTATAGAAAGAAGATTACCGGTATCCACACGCGTATTTACGTATATGCTTGGTATGCTCATATTTCATTGTTTACCAAGGCCCTTGTAGTTATTAGATATGCTGATATAGATACATATGTGCCTTACATTGGATTCGGCCACACCGATCGGGTAAGAAGTAAGCTGTAGGAAACGGATATTGAAGCATTTGAACGTTTCATAAAATGTTTTAAATGTATCTTGTTCAATACAAGTTTCACAGCGCAACAAAAGCATATACGTCAACGTGCAATTTCACTTAGAAAAAAGGTTTTTTATCCCTTCTGTACTACGTAAAACCAAAAAAAAATTAAGTAAACAAACTAGGGACAAGAAAATAAAACAAAGTATATATATATATTGTAAATATAGATCCAATTGTCCTTTAATATGGACTCACTCCGCCTCACGCGAGTTTCCCAGACATTACTTCAGTATTGTTTACCTTACTACTCCACAGTCCTTCCTTTCATTATTAATCGTTCTTTGGTCGAACTTGTCGGGCGTTTGCGTTTGAGGCTATTCTAACATATATATTCACATTGACAACAAGATGTAATGTGTGATTGGGCAATTATATTTTGTTTGTTACATGCAATATTATAAAGTGCCCTTAACCAAAGTAATACGCAAGCAAATTAGTTTTTTTTTTTTTTGTAACGTCATTGATGTTGTACCTAATCCTAAAACTTTCACGGCTATTTTATTGACTTTGCAGCCATATTTTAAATTTAAAAACGTTTCCGCTAGGTTTTTGTTGGTTACTCAACTTATAAAAGATTAGTCTTCGTCGCTGCAAGTGTTACGGTTTTCAGTCACCACCCTTATTAGAGCGCTCGTTATATTAGATTAAATCCCTCATGCTATCTCTAACTTGGCTTATAAAACGTCCACTGCCTCAATGAGGCTATGCGCTATACTAAATAGCCTATTTTCAATTTTTGATAATACATTTATTAAATCAGAGAATTTTAAATAATAAAAAATATATTTGGTATCCTATCAATTCTTAATTTTTAGATTTTTCTTTTGTTACGTTATTTCACAATAGTCAAATAACGTAACAATTCTAGCTGATGAGAAAATATATAATAATAATAATAATAAACCTCCATGAAGAGTAAAAGTTTCACTATTCCAGAATACTTATCGATTTTAAAATGAGTAAGTTTGACCTACTTTCAAAAAGCTATCACGGAATAAGTAAGGACGCGATCCATCAGGTTTGCTTTATTAAACGTCACTGTTTCACAATCTTTTCTACATTTCAGCTCGGTACTGCAACGTTTTGTTTTAACTCGAAAGTACCCTATGTACTTTTGAAAACACTGATTTATCGCTCAAATTACACCATTTTTCATGAAAAGTAGGACGCGTTTGCGTTGTGTTCTAAACGAGCTGTTGATGTACTGCACTAGGTTGTATAATTTTTGCATAAAAACTGAGCCCAGTTATAAATTTTCGGGAAGTACACGTTTTTGTACTTCCTTTATGTGCGCGCCCGTTTTATAGTTAATACAAATCTATACGAGAAAATTAACGATTTCATTTGTGGAAAAAGTTTAAACAGACGCCAAGTATCTGTGCCGTAGTTAGAACGCTTTAATTAGTGTTACTAATTACGTAGCCACTGGCTACAGTTATTTATAGATTCTGCTTTGTTGCCGCATTTTCGTTGAAATGCAAGGTTTAAGCTTTTCTGGCTAACATCGAATAATCGCCGCCTACCACCTGGAACTAATTGTTCTATGAAAACAGTTTAAAAGTTTCCATTCTAACACAGAAACAAATATTCTTTTGTACGTAATCTCCTTGCGGGCATTTTTATCAGCGATGCGTCCACCCGTTGAATCCGTCCAATTAGTAGTTAAAAATGTTGTTCTACAAACTAAGTATTTGCGATTGTGATAGCTTCCCTATTCAATGAAAATCTTTGTCTCCCGAACAAAACTTTAAACTTAGAAACAAAAAAAAGCCTCTGGGGAATCAGAAGTTCCGAAACTTAATCAATCCGCTCACAGGTTTAGCACGTTATCAATGAAAACAACTAACGATAAGATAAAACTCACAATGTGAAATGTGCTTATTAAAATTAAATCGAGGAGCCATTAAACTAAAACATGAAAATACAGAAAACATAAGATAAATGGCGAAAATCTTCAACGACAAGGTAAACTTGCTGATCGCAGAATGAGGGTTGACACGGCTCCTCTCATTTCCCGTTCCACGTCGATTTTTGAGAGATATTTGCTTTTTATTACGTCTACAGCTGAAAATCCGGAATAAATAGATTATCGCCAACTTAGAGTCGGATAATCAGAATATTCTACTAAATCGGGAAAGTATATTTTGTCTTCGGGCTGTTGCTAGCAATAAAATTCAATTAGGCTCTCTTTTCACTGGGGAGAGATTCTGATGGAGCTGGGGCATTGAAAGGTTCACGCAAATTTCTCGACTTCATCTTTCTCAAATTGATCGTAAACCATTCCTTGAAGTTTAAGAAGTGTTGCTTGGAAAGGGACAGCAAGTCTTGTGAAGCAACACCTTTACTAGAAGCCACGTATTTATGCGATACCCCCCTTGATTTTTCTTGACCGCAAATGAAGTATTTTTTTAAACGCCGCAACTTTCTTCAAAAATTGCAAAATGTTGATGTTATTGTCTTACAAAGACAAATTAAAAACATTGAGCAAAAGCAAAATGTCTGGCTCGGCAAACTATCTGATCCTCGCTCTTGTAGGTGTGTAGGTAAGTGTGAATTTCTTGACGTCCTTATGCAAGGGTAGGACTGTGTGTTCAGCTGTCTTGTCCATTTTGAAAAATCTGGCTTTCAGTGGCCTGGCTTTTATCTAGTTTACTACGTTTACAGCACGTTTTAATGTGTACTGTACTCTATCTATACTAGCCGCCTCACCTGCTTAGAACTTCTACGAAACTTCAATAATGTCCGACAGTATACTATACATGTTCAGTAGAAAGTTCTACAGATTTTAAGAAAGTTCCATAGTTTTCAGAAATTATCTGCGCTTCATGAAGTACGTATAGACTCACTATCATTTATTTCGGGTTATCGTTCTAACTTGAACGACAGTATAGTCCAAACGATAACTTGTGATGATTGTTAGGTTCGCCCCGTTTTTGCCTCGAACAAATAAAATAAAAGTAAATATTCCATCTCTCTGTAGAAAGTTCTGCAAGCTACGAGAACATGGTCTAGATGTTCTACAAAGTTCCATTTGAACCCCACCTCAACCACTGTGAGTGGCACATTATCTTGGTGGTTTTTTTTCAAATTTTGTTCCTCCTCAACTTTGTCGTCAGTGTTTCAAGTAACGATGCGTAGTATGGCCTGCTATTGGTTTTCCTCTTCAAGATAATATATTAATTGTCAAAAAAAAAAACGGTCGCCATCACTTTCTCGGTCGATGAAGTCTTCGCTGCTTCGGAGTCGATTCACTCTTCGCAGTTCACAGTTTTAACTGTTCCTTGGCTTCAGAAATGTTGGTATGTATTGGCGTATGGTATGTATGGTAATGTATTGGTGTTTCATCAGCAGTAATTATTGCATTATTAATTGCAGGTTTCATCTGCAGTAATTAATTGACCGACACCAAAATCCAGCTTATGTCTGTTAAACTGTTTCAGCAGAGCTTTTGGAAATGTCCATTCGAATGCGTTTTTGGTCCTGAATGAACAAACAAGACATCCAATTCGTCCAAATATTCAGTCCGTTATTGGTAGTGGTTTTAAACTGATACGAACACCCAATGGGACAGTCTTCGTAAACAATGCCCCGTTGGTATTAATTTATGTATTTATCTTACGTTCGTTGCGTTCTCCTAGTTTGAAGAACAATTCCGCTAGTCGTCTGCTTCGGTGTGTGTGAGGCCAAAGAACCGATTGCTTATATGTAATTTTTGTATGTTAACTGGCTTAATCTGGCCTAAGCTGGCTCTTAAAATTAAACACAGTACGTAGATGTACAAAATATATTTATTTTGCTACCACCAAACCCTACAAGAGCATGAACGTCTGATTGGGCGACATCAGTAAATAGCTGATCGCTACCGCAAAAAGATGCTATTCTTATTTGTTACACCACATCTAATATTTTGCTCCGAGGTGCTGTCCCCATCTATAAGCGAAGAAATCAGAAACCAACGAAAGTGCGGATCTGAGCCCTACGTGATTCACAAGCGAAAGAGTGACTGCAGGCGGTCGCGTCAGTTCGTACGTTCGATTTCCGAAGAAGTTCGGATACTTCCGAACGCGTAGATCCGATACGCGTATTAGCAAAGGCAACATCAAACAGATATAAGAAAAGACTAATAAAGATATTTTTAAATTAGAACATTGACGAATTTTAACATTTTTGCAAATTTTATGAGATATTAAAGGAATTTTTCATTGAATGCGTACATGTCTAAGTTTAAATGTTGCTGAATACGAATTATATGAATTTATATAAACCAAAACAAATGAAACATTGAATTTATAATAAAATAGACATTACTTTTACAAAAATAAATAAAAATTGTTAAAGTTATAAAAATAATAGAACAAAATAATGTTAGGTTCTTAACGATCTTTGTTTAATATTTTTACGATATTGAGAATTGAACTATGCTTTCCGTTCAATCCATCTACGCCTCTGATATTTTACATTTAGGTTCAGAGTCTCTAGTCGGACAGCAGAAGCAGTATCGCCTTACTGTGTACGGTTAATGCATATGCAGGCATCCCACTCTGTCTTAAGCATCGGCGATCGAGGCAGTCGACCATCCCCCGACTCGGTAATAACGAAATATGCATTTATCTCTTAACATTAGTAATTTCGTAATGTCTATTATCAGTTTCATAAATGCACACAGTCAAAAAAAAACGGTATGTATTAAATAACATACTTACTCTTCAAGATCTAAAATTGTGTCATAGTTTTAATACACTGAAGTAATAAAAACCAATAAACCTAAAATAAATTTTTCAATTAAAATTTGAAAAGATCTCCAACTTTTGACTTTAAGGCCGATTAAACCGACTTTCCTAAATACACTCCGCCAAAAAAGTATCGCATAATTTAGTTTTGAATCATAAAAGTATCGCATAATCTTTGTTTGTAGCATAAAGTTGTAAATATACTTTAATGCGCTCTAAGATATAATTTCTATGATTGTTTAAATAAAATACAGGCCAAATAAAAACAAGAACTCATACTTGAGGTTTTTGTTAAAACAAGAAATTACAATTTTGGAAAGAAAAATGTCACAACAGTAGCTTTTAGTACTGAGTATTGCCACCTCTGGCTCTTATGACCGCTCGCATACGGTTCGGCAGAGATTCGATTAACCTCCGTGTATAAGCCTGATCCAAATTCTCCCACTCGTCACGGAGAGCATTTTCTAGTCCATGCAGGTCCGCTGGGGCAACATTTTGGGTTCATGTCCGGACTTACCGCAGGCCAATCTAAAACTGGAATACCAACATCGTTAAGGTATTCCTGGACGATTATTGCAACATGCGGTCGTGCATTATCGTGCATTAACATGAATTCGTTTCCTATAATTGGCGCATATGGTACTACATGTTCTTCTAAAATGTCCGTTGCATACCTGTGGGCAGTCAGTGTACCTCTGTCTACTGGTACTAACTCTGTACGACCTGTTAAACAGATGCCTCCCCAAACCATAATAGAGCCACCGGCGAAATTAGGTCTAGGTCTGATATTACACTGCGAATAGCGCTCACCGTCTCGTCTGTACACTGAGATACGCCTATTTGAGGTGTAAAGACCAAACCTTGACTCATCTGTGAAGAGTATATTGGCCCGGTCATTAATGTTCCAATTTACATGTTCTCTGGCAAACCTTAGGCGAGCCACTCGGTGGTTCCTAGTGAGACGAGGGGCTGTTACAGCTACTCTAGCTCTTAATCCACTCTGTCGTAACCTATTCCGAATAGTTTGAGGACTCACACGAGTATTCCTGAGCCCCTAGCCGAGTCGTTCTGCAATTGTCTCGCAGTTACATGTCTTCGACGTAATGCTTGTAGTAGTAAATAGCGGTCATCTTGGCGAGTGGAACATCTTGGACGACCTGGTACAGGTCTTCTACTGTAATTGCCTGTTGCCCTATATCTGGCTACGGCTCTAGAAGCACTTGACTGATTAATGTTCATCAAATTAGCAACGTATGCTTGAGATCCTCCATCTTCGATTAAAGCAACTATAGCAGCCACTTGTTCTGAAGTTAAATTGCTCATTTTAGTTTTAAAAGCGTTGGTACAGAACTCTGACTTCGCACTTTAAAATTTGTCCGTATAGGAAGACTTTCAATAAACAACTGAACAAGCCTTACACATATGCATTTTTCTAAATGTGTTCTTCTAGAAAAAAAATAGTAAAAAAGCTATGTTCGATGATTTCGTTAGTGTTTTTATAGTTCACATACACGAGGCAAACTTTTTGTGAACGTATAAAAATATCTTGGTTTATAAATGCCCTTTTCTAGTTTATGCGATATTTTTTTGGCGCAGTGTATAACATTGCTGTAACTAAACGTTATTCCTCTCCCAACCTGAAAGTACACATTCATGTATGTTGTATGCGCAATTATTACAAATTGAATCTATCCCCACGAGCAAGCAGAGCATTTTGGATTTCCTTGTTGAGTTGTTCTGCATGGAACGTTGTTATAAATGTTTACGGGGTATTCTAATTTACATTTCTATCTGATGCAAATGCAACAGCAAAATAACACGCCGGCAACACGAGAAATATAGCCGCAAATGACTCATAAACTTGCTAATAGTTTACAAGTTTTTGTATTTATCGCTGTAGTTGGCATAAACGAATGCAAATATGCTAGTGTTATTAAATCTTGATTTATTTTCTCGAACTGTAGCACGGTCGTATGCATAATTAGATTGTCATGTTTAGTATGAAATTATCATCCTATGCGAGTATATAATTATAAACTGCTTTGAATAATTTATCTTTGCTTCTGCCATTTTTCACATTATTCTCAAGTGTATAATTATGATTTCCAATAGATAATGTTACGTTATGATAATCATACCTACGGGAAACTAATTAATTACTGGTGCGCCATAATAATAGCTTTTATCTAAAACGTAAATATTTAAATTAATATTGGAAAACGTAAAGACTGATAAGATTATAGAATAGTAAAACGCCTAATTATGTACACTTCGTCAAATATGTTCTCCTTAGAACAGGGCATGGCTAAGAATGTTCGTTTTATTCGTTTGCGCATTTGCCTGGAAATTGAAACGTTCGATGTACTCCTTTTCCCACCTCAGTAAATTATGACAACGTTCCGCTTACAAACTCTTTTTGTTTTTCTATGAATAGCACGGTGATCTTTGATGTCTTCGTTAACTTTAACAACAACTGCGTTACTGCAAAGTGTTTAACATTTCATTGAAAATGACTTACAAACATTGTTTCATAACACCTTTGTTGCTAGAGTCTTCCAAGTCTCTCATACTCTACTATATCTGCTTCTTCTAGAAGCCTAAACAGTCACATCTTTGCTAGTATGTATATTTAAATATACTTTGTTCGATTATTCCCAATTCTTTATAAATTCATGGTTATGAATATTGATTACTGTTTACATCTTAAAGATTCTTTCGGTGGTAGTTGATTCCCTAACAACAAAGACGAAGGTTAATTAACCTGGAACACGCTTCTCACTCTTTTCTTATAATATATACAGTCTTATTCGGATATAGTACGAAAAAAAAAAAATTAGGCGAAAGAAACGCATAAGTAATGCCTAAATACAAAATATTATGGTTCTATGTGCACGTAGTAACGAGAAAATGATTTTTCTTTATTCGAGTCCGACCCTGTCTTAGTTAACATATGGGAATCTCCGGCAGTCGCTGAAGCAGCGTTCGGATATCCATTTAGTATGCACATAGCATTCACCGTCATTACACGCAATTGCAATGGCATCCTATACGAATATCGAATACACCGATATGATTTTGATTTATGGCGAAACAGGACAAAATAGTCTTGCGGCAGAAAATTTGTACGCGGAACGGTTTCCCAATCGGCGGCATCCATCATCCGAGACAATTGTGAGAACCGTGTATCGACTTCGAGAAACAGGATCAGTAATTCCACGTTTCGAAGGTAGTGGCCGTCATATATCACGTAGAGTTCAGCAAGCAGAAGAGCATATTTTAAACATCGTTGAGGCGGAAGCAGGCATAAGTACTACAACTTTAGCCCAGCAAGTAAATGTGTCCCAAACGACGGTGCATCGAATTTTGAAAAATAATTTACTTCATCCGTATCACATCCAGCGCGTGCAAAGATTAATGGAATTAGATTATCCTCGCCGTCTTGCCTTCTGCGAGTGGTTTCAACGCACCGAAGTTCGTCAACCACGTCTTGCGTCAGTAATTCTCTTTACCGACGAATCCACGTTTACAAGAGATGGTATTTTGAATTACCATAATATTCACCACTGGGCAGACGAAAACCCACACGAGATACACCAAGGCGCCTCGCAAGTTAGGATATCTGTCAATGTTTGGGCGGGTTTAGTAGGCGATTACATACTTGGACCACATGTGCTCCCACAACGATTAAATACAGAATCCTATTTACAGTTCCTCCGAGATGAATTACCCGAGTATTTGGATGAGATACCACTAGCGATACGGCAACAATTGTGGTTTATGCATGACGGAGCACCCGCGCATAGTAGTCGAGTAATTCAAGCATTTTTGAACCAAAGATTTCCACAATGGATTGGACGTGGAAGTCGTACTCCATGGCCACCTCGTAGTCCCGATCTAAATCCATTAGACTTTTTTCTGTGGGGATACATGAAAAGCTTGGTATATGATCGTCGCCCTGATATTGAAAATGTCGAAGATCTGCGAAATCGCATTTATGTTGCAGCTCAACGCATTCGCGAAGACATGGTACATTTTACTCGTGTGCATAATAACTTTCGTCGCCGAATTGATGCCTGTATTAGAGCTCACGGTGGACATTTCGAACATTTTTTACATTAATAAATTATTTTGTCCTGTTTCGCCTAGATCGGTCCTTGTTAGGACCACCACAAGTTTCATAAAAAGAAAAAGAATGTATAACTACAAATAACTCAAAACCCGACATTTCGGATGCATTAACTTTAAACATTAAGAACGCAAATCATATGGTTATCGGCATATTCAATGTAAACACATAAACACTTCGACATCAGCTGTACGACAGACTAATGCATTTCAATAGACTATTCACTATTCATAGCATCTACAATGCTTTATCGCTTTTTATTTGCATCTGGGTTAACTTTGATTCATCAGCGGTATTTGTATAATATAGGAGAAACGAAGATATGGACCGGCTTTACCTGCATTTTGGGCCCTAAAATTTGAACAAAATGTATATGTTACAAATAAATTTTCAGTAACACATTGATAGGTAGTCTTCAGATTTCGGTAGCTTACGTGCTATTTACAGGTAACCCTGTATACAGCTCAATAATAAACTTTTTCCAAATCTTCCCTGATTTCCCTCTGATATTCATCACGTTTTAGTATATGTTGTAATTTTGCACGTCAATTATTGATTATCGTATCCTGCTTTAATATTGTTTTCAATTTTGATCAAATCAAATCAAATTCAATTTTGATTGCTATTGTTTTTTAATAACTTTAACTAAAAATGGATTTCTAGAAAAAGAAGTTTACACAGTTTTATGTCCTGGTGTTTGTTTTTGGCAAGTTCTCACTCTTGGCATAAAAAATTGGAATATCCTTTGTGAATTTTTCTATAGGCAACTACAAAAAACATCGTTTACCACACATCCTACACAGTACCAGAAAATATGTAACATATGACCAACACGTTAGATGTATATCGCACACTAAATATTTAATTTCCCGTAAATCAAATCTGGATAATCCTTAACGAACCTACTAACTGTTTTTAATGACAGCTGTATTCTCAAGCTACGTACAGTCGACACTGAGCGTTTTCTCTCCTCTCACTGGTTTTACCCAATACTATGAGTAGCTGTTCCAACAGCACCATTTTAATTATTTGCCTTTTAAAGGTTAAGATCCATGACCAGAAGGTAATCAAAAATATTGTTGATTATTAAAAAAATATATATTTACCGTTGCATGTAAATCTTATAAGAGAATTTGTCCTAATAGTGTCACTATTTTACGTTCTGTATAAGCTCTACCATCTTCATCCCAATAACAACATATCATATCTCATAAAGGGTACTTTGCCTAATCGAGTGTTTTAGGACCTAGTCGAATTGAAATTTATTAAATTCTTTGCATGTTTACCTTTAATAATGACTATTTTACATATAGCGAAATATATTAAAATATCTGCAAATTGAGCATATGTAACAAGTCAAGATGTCTGCAATTCTTTTGTGGAACGACCTAGATAATTCAAGTACTAAAAAAAAATGTTATCAATACGTATTGTTCTCGCATCATTTTCTTCGTTTGAAAAATTATAAATTGATTGAATTGTTCGATAAAACAATTATCTCTACTTTAAATTCCGTTGACGTAGCTACTAAAGCAGCGTCGATTCGTATTTGATGTGTATATCTAATTTGTCACAATTCTCCGGTCTGGCAGTTAGAAGCACGCCCATTATGTTTACTTCACGGCATTCCATTTTTCTTCATCTATCCGTCATTAAATTATTAACATTCTTGATGAGTTTCTGCCTCTATTGGATTGATAGTGATTAATGTGCATTGTAAGCGGCGCACGCCGTACCCAAGGATTTCGGACCCGAAGCTTTTCTTTACTTGAAACAAGGTAGCTACTAATGACTACCCATTATATTATATGTTTCGAATACGTAGATATATTCGCTAGTGATCGTCGTAAATACCCTTAAAAGTGTCGCAAACATACGAAAAAAATATATTTCTAGAAAAATTGTATTTGTAGCGAACGAATTTGTTTTTATTTGTTGATTATGCAGTATTCCGCGTAAGTAAAACATACACACGGAAAACACTAGTGCACTCGTAAAGTAAATTTTGCAAAATTTGCATCCACGTGAAACGTGTATAAGTAACATATTTGTTTTAATTTAAGCTCGTCCTTATCAAAAATTTAATAAGACGGACCATCATTTAAGACGTATGAAAATTCCCCCGGCTTAGTGAAGCTTGTCCAGTGCCTGAAAACTTCTTTCGACATGAAACGATCGAAATCTTTAAAAAGCTGATCGCAGACATGTTGGGTTCACTTCGTGAATTCGGCTGCGATATGTTCTTAAATATCCCACTTACTTCACTCGAATTTCTTCGGTAATAACTACTGACAAAATAATGATGAGCACGACGGCCGTTTTCGTCATGACATTGCCAAGATTGAGAAACGATACGAGGATAAATGGTCAACGTCAATATTGACTAATTATTACTCGCTCATTAGAAATAGAGTACATGCCGCTTAATGGAACAGCCCCTTAATAGATATCGCCGGTTATATGAACATTTTCTTAAGGAACAGAAACAAATATATATTATCTCTAATATTGTACGCCGCTTATTAGAACACTGATCCGCTTAATAGAACAATACGGCTGCTTAGGCACTCCGAAGAAAGATTATATTTTGCTGATCGTAAATTGTTTAGACATTATGTGTTTCTTTTTTAAACACGTATGATAGGCAATACGTATGTTGTTACTTTACGGTTTTCATTCGTCTGTATAGTAGGCTTTATCTATTAATCGAAAATAGAAATTCTAGGACAATTTTGTTTATTAAAATGCCGTGGAAAGACCTATCTTTGAGTAATAAAATAGAAATTATAGAAAAAATTAAAAAACAGCGTAGGAACCTTTCACATAGTAAATTATCATGAATAATAGAAGTATCCCGATCCACAATTTCTCGTTTAATTACGAATCAAGAGAAATTACAAAAAGAATGGGCAGATTTAAAAAATCAAGCAACGTAACGAAAACGACAGCGTCAAGGAAAAGATCCGGAAGTAGACGATGCCCTCAACCGTTGGTTTTCTATTGTAACTGGTGAAGGTATTAATGTAAGTGGTTCAATGTTGAAAACTTAAGCAGAAAAATTAGCTCAAAAATTGAACCACAAGCAGTTTAAAGCTACCGACGGCTGGCTATCAGGTTGGAAAATTCGAAACGGTATTAAATTTCAAAGAGCTCGCGGAGAAAAAGCAAGTGCAAACGTAGAAACTGCGGAAGAATGGAAATTAACAAAATTACCAGAACTTCTACAAACCTATTCAGCAGACAACATT
Organism: Oryctes rhinoceros; assembly: GCA_020654165.1. Lineage (NCBI taxonomy): Eukaryota > Metazoa > Arthropoda > Insecta > Coleoptera > Scarabaeidae > Oryctes > Oryctes rhinoceros. The sequence continues at coordinate 3,367,915 of JAIOKQ010000018.1, read as the reverse complement.
TATGGTGGCGACGAAACTGGCTTATTTTATCGTGCAATGCCAGATGGTTCGTTAGTTTACTAATATGAAAAATTAGCATTTTCAAAGAAAGCACTGGACCGAATAACAGCTTTGCGTTGCGCTAATGGGTTCCGATTTGATAAGAGGAAACTCGTGGTATTGGGCAAGACTGCAAAACTTCAATGCTTTAAAGGAATATTGCAATAGAAAAATTACCCGTACAATATTTTGCTAATAAAAATGCATGGATGACATCCCAAATCTTCGAGAGTTTGCTAAAAGAATGGGACAGAAGCTTACAGCAAGAAGTCAGAAAAATTGTTCTTATCGCAGACAATTGTGCAGCACATCCTCATTGTGATTCTTTACAAAACATCCAGTTGGAATTCCTACCCGCTAATACTACCTCACCTCATTGATACAACCAATGGACATGGGTGTTATTAAGAACTTAAAAACGCTGTATCGTAAACGACTGGTGCATCACACTCCTTTATTATTATATTTTATATTCTTTTATTATATTTATTAGTTGAGGAAAATATAATTGGACCAACTTCGACTGCTGTGGAAACAAGTTCAAAAGTTAACATGTTTTTTAGCAACACAATTTGTTGCTGATAGTTGGCGAGATGTAGATGACAAAACAATATGTAATTGCTTTGCACATTGTGGTTTTAAGCATTTGGAAAACAAACCTTTGCAAACTGACGACCCTGCAAAGTGACTTAGTAAATGAAACGGCATCAAATGAAGATTTAGACATTTCGTAGTATCTAGAAAACTATGATATAGATCCTTGATTGATATAGATCCACACGGACAAGAAGACAAAATTATTGCGGCTGCAGTAGAAAGATCTGATACAGGACAGGAAGAAGATGAAGACTATGATACTGAACCTAATCCAGTCAGTGTCAAAGAAGCTCATCGATGCATATCTAAACGGAGACCCTATTTTATCCAAGAAAGCAACAGAGCAAGCCCACTAACAGCTATGGACATTTGCACAGATTTTGTTTATAAGCAAATGAAAAATAATGTACGTCAAAAAACAAAAGAGATGAATATTTCAAGAAAATATAATTTACTGTATTTTTTGTAATTTGTGATTTCGGATATTTGATCAGCCACTTAATAGAGCAGATTTGGTTATGTTTCGATGGTGTTCCATTAAGCGGAATATACCGTATTCAGTTGAGTATCTTTCCCAATGCCCTTAAAATAGCTTCCGCCAAACCTACATTCAAAGAAGGCGATGGACTATTTCCTAACAATTATCGTCTAATTTTTGCTACTTCAGCAACAACAAGACTTTTTGAATATATGTTGCGGAATTCTTTCCTGGACCATTCCGCTGAAACATGGATTTCATTCTGAAAAGTCATCCATCTTCGTCATAAATCAATTCCATAATGTCCATCGAAGAAAAGCGCTTTCCTGTTGGTATCTTTGTCGAGCGCGAACACACGACCGCCTATTAGAAAAATTATCCTCTTATGGTCTTCGAGGAAGAGCGAGACAATGGTTTGCATCCTGCTTGGATAATCACTCCCAGTTTGTCGAGATAAGTAGGCTGTTACTTTAGGAGTCCCGCAAGGGTCGGTTCTTGCTCCAATCTTATTTTTCCCTCTAACTAAAGGACATTGTTATTCTTTTATCAGACTTTTTTATAATTACGTACGCAAACGATACCTCTGCTGTGCCTGTTAGTAATTCCAACAGGCAAGAAGAAGCCATTCGTACCGGTACTTTAAGGCAAAAAATTCATTACTTCAAATCTTCAACGAGCTTAAATTTTCAGGGCTGACTTTTACTGATCGTCGTGGAAACCTCATTGCGAATCGCTATGCGCTAAGTTAAGTCAAACCACATATCAAATTCGTTCTTTGCCCAATGTTGTTGACGTAGATGTACTGCGATTTATATATTTCAATCACTTTCAATCAAGACCGATCCACGGAATCATATTTTGGGACAATTCACTCCATACCTCTCATTTTTTTTTTTTTTTATGTAAAAACAAGCGCGGCGATGCGTGATAAGAGTAAAAACTCGTGATTCTTGTCGCCCACTCTCCGCTGAACTAAAAATTCTTCCGCTTGTCTGTTTATATATGCTCGAGACTTGTATTTATGTACACAGCAACAAAATAGATTTAAATACGCGTCACACTTATCCAGTGGGAAATGCCTCTATTCTGCCTAAAATAATTAATCAAACTCTCCTTGAAAATAGTCCCTATTTTTTGGGAGTAAGAGTATATAATAAATTACCTTATTATATGATTAATTCAAGTTTAAGTAGTTTTAAGCTAGAATTAAAAGGAATACTGAACCAATTTAAGTTCTTTGGTGTTGAAGAATCCTTTAGGATAGCTTTAAATTTTAAGTAAAAAGCTTTAAATAAACTTTTGTTTAAAAGACTTTTAATTTACAATCACTCCAATTACCAAAAGAAAGCAACGAGTGCGGAAACTTTTCGTGCAATGGAATCGGTACTTTCTGTTTCAACGAAAACGAATATTTTAGACGTTGTCAATTTTGCAAAACTGCAAAGATCAATGTTTGTTTCTAAATTTGTTAATGATGATTACAGAAACTAATATTAAACGTACCACATAAGATTTGTCCGAAATTTGCCGTATTAAGACACAAATCATGATTTTATACCTACATTTTAGGTACCATGTTGTAATGCCAATCAAAAATTCCACCGATTAGAAAGGCAAAAAGTTATAAAAGCCTAACTCGTGCCATTTTCTTTACTTCTAACACCAGCATTTTTCGAATGAGTTTCATCGTGGTCAAATATGTGAAAATCTAAATATTTAGAATACTGAAAATTCAATAAAGTACACAAAAATATATTAAATTCTGAATAAATAAATCTGATTTTAGGTTACATTATCACAAATAATATTATTATCCGAATATGTTTGACGTTCTGAAGTAACCATTTAGATATTGCTGATAATGGTTACTTTAGAAAATAATTTAATTTCTAAAACAACAAAAATAAAGCTAAGTACTACAGTATATACATAAATTGTAAATCTTTCAACGTGTATTTCTCTAAAGTTATTTGCCGTGTTCATCGAATTCGAGTCCTTACGAGATCCGTGCCTTATAAACTTAAATCTTGAAAGTAAATACACTACCCTACACCGGCACATACTAGATGTTATATGCTCGTCTGAATTCAGTTTCGTCGGTTTTAAAATACATATTGCAGTGTAATTTAATCACCATCTTCCGGCCGAAGAAGATTACGAAGGCTGTGTAAACGCACGCTTCACTTGTACCAAAGAAGATCAAAGCGCTTGTGTGGACAACTGCGCGAAATGTAGACAATTGTAACTGTCATAGATGATTTTCGTCTACCTCTTTCGCATACGTCCGCCTTTATAAATTCCTTTACCCTCCGGAGTTTAGAGTACTAAGCACAAACTCAAAGACAATCGGATTTAGCTAGAGTTTAACGATTAAATGCTTGTATTTAAAACCTGTATAGCTGGTGTACTCCTATTTATCTGACTACTTTTCCTTTAAATCCAGTGAATATGTGTGTTTGTATTTTATTTGCTAAAAATGCAATATTTTTAAATTATTTAAAAATTTTAATTTAAGGATTTTAAATTATAATTAACGAAGTGGTGATCAGACAATATGTAAAATAAGCATCCCGTTTGAATTCTAAAAAAATATTGCTTTCATGTAAGCCAGTTCTTCCATATTTTATAACAACTTCAACGAAATTATTACTTATACCTGATTTAACTACCAATGAAACGTCTATGGTTTTTTAATTGGACATGGTATAATGCCCTGTTAATAAAGACTCTAGAAATGACTACTTTTTGAGCCGTGAACGCTACGTTTATTAACTACGTTGCACAACTTTCATATACATACATAGTGAACATGGAAACAAAAGCTTCGTGCAGAGAATGTATTCACGAATCGCCTTGTTACCATTATGTGAACAAAATTAGATTATTCGTACGAATGTTGTTATCAACTTGTATGTATTAGATGTTCAGTAGTACAATAGCAGTCTTTACAACGTTAAATTACTATTGTCACATGGAGGAAAATAGATAGTAAATCCTATATTTTTGAATAAATCTAGTAACAAATAATAAATGTTAGTAATTGAACCGTGTAAAAATACTTTTACTTTTTAAAATACATTCCGCCAAAAAAGTATCGCATAATTTAGCTTTGAATCATAAAAGTATCGCACAATCTTTGTTTGTAGCATAAAGTTGTAAATATACTTTAATGCGCTCTAAGATATAATTTCTATGATTGTTTAAATAAAATACAGGCCAAATAAAAACAAGAACTCATACTTGAGATTTTTATTAAAACAAGAAATTATAATTTTGGAAAGAAAAATGTCATAACAGTAGCTTTTAATACTGAGTATTTCCACCCCTGGCTCTTATGACCGCTCGCATACGGTTTGGCAGAGATTCGATTAACCTCCGTATATAAGCCTGATCCAAATTCTCCCACTTGTCACGGAGAGCATTTTCTAGTCCATGCAGGTCCGCTGGGGCAACATTTTGGGTTCATGTCCGGACTTACCGCAGGCCCATCTAAAACTGGAATACCAACATCGTTAAGGTATTCCTGGACGATTATTGCAACATGCGGTCGTGCATTATCGTGCATTAACATGAATTCGTTTCCTATAATTGGCGCATATGGTACTACATGTTCTTCTAAAATGTCTGTTATATACCTGTGGGCAGTCACTGTACCTCTGTCTACTGGTACTAACTCTGTACGACCTGTTAAACAGATGCCTCCCCAAACCATAATAGAGCCACCAGCGAAATTAGGTCTAGGTCTGATCTTACACTGCGAATAGCGCTCATCGTCTCGTCTGTACACTGACATACGCCTATCTGAGGTGTAAGGAGCAAATCTTGACTCATCTGTGAAGAGTATATTGGCCCAGTCATTAATGTTCCAATTTACATGTTCTCTGGCAAACCTTAAGCGAGCCACTCGGTGGTTCCTAACGAGACGAGGGGCTATTACAGCTACTTTAGCTCTTAATCCACTCTGTCGTAACCTATTCCGAATAGTTTGAGTACTCACACGAGTATTTCTGACTCTAGCCAAGTCGTTCTGCGATTGTCTCGCAGTTACATGTCTTCGACGTAATGCTTGTAGTAGTAAATAGCGGTCATATTGGCGAGTAGAACATCTTGGACGACCTGGTACAGGTCTTCTACTGTAATTGCCTGTTTCCCTATATCTGGCTAGGGCTCTAGAAACACTTGACCGATTGATGTTCATCGAATTAGCAACGTATGCTTGAGATCGTCCATCTTCGATTAAAGCAACTATAGCAGCCACTTGTTCTGAAGTTAAATTGCTCATTTTAGTTTTAAAAGCGTCGGTACAGAACTCTGACTTCGCACTTTAAAATTTGTCCGTATAGGAAGACTTTCAATAAACAACTGAACAAACCTTACACATATGCATTTTTCTAAATGTGTTCTTTTAGAAAAAAAAAAGTGAAAAAGCTATGTTCCATGATTTTGTTAGTGTTTTTATAGTTCACATACACGAGGCAAACTTTTTGTGAACGTATAAAAATATCTTGGTTTATAAATGCCCTTTTTTAGTTTATGCGATACTTTTTTGGCGGAGTGTTGTTTGCCTACGTCCTTACTAAATTGGTAATATATTAATTATTATTAATTATATCGAATTGGTACAATTGGTACAATGTGTGATTTTTTTGTGTTTTTTTGTGTTTCACTAAGTACATGCAAACATTGTCTTCTTTAATACAGTGTCATGTTTCTAACCCGAATGAATCGTCGGATTTTCCACCGTATTATAAAAAATCGTTTTATCGTCGCGCCGAATAGAAACCATAAAGTATCAATGCGAAGTCTATACCTGAATAAAGTTTTTTCAATATTAGTCATTGCGCATATTAGTAATAAAAGTGACTCCATTAAATTAATTAATTTCGTTTTTCTAATAATGGTAGCGGCGCTTTTATATTATATAATTATAAAAGTGCCTCATCGCATATATTTGTTGAATACGCTTTTAATTCTCTATCAATTACTGAATGATGTGCACACGCGTAGCCTTTTTTTTGATACTTTCGGAAAAAATATGTATTCCCTAAGTAATGATAGTGAATAAACAAATGAGAAGAATTGATGAATTTAAAGGAGGCTTTATAGGAGTTCTAACGGCAAAATGTTTGTAAATATTTGCAATATAGGCATTAATATCCCAAATGGTAAGAAGGCTCTTGTTAGACATGGCATCTCTGAAATACTGAAAAACAGTTTGAAGATGACGTGTATACATCCGCGCTTGACAGAATTTTAATCGAGCCTATCTTAAACGAAGCAAGTAATGGAAAATATTAGCAAAAAAACGTTGAGCAATAGACTTGTTTAGATTACGCCCAGATTTAAAGATAGCCCAAAACGTATGATACGCTAGCAGAAAAAAAAACACTGCAATCATTAGAAATATCAGTAGCAACTTTCACACAAATTTAACCTATTACATAGCAATGTATAATAATTAGTCGGGGATGGCCGTTTCGAGGACACAAATGGTCCTCATCATTAACCGGTGACCGACCATCGATCACTAGCAGCTATTGTTTCAAGCATATACATTAGTTATATGTACTTTTCGGTTTTGTAAAATTAAACAACGCCGACACTCAAAAGTATGTCAGCATATAACAAACTTTCTTATATGTAATCCAGTTACATAAAAGCAAACGATAGATATGGCTTTCCATGGAGCAAGCGTGATGATGAACAGGCATTATTCCGTGTACATATGAAATGTATGCCATTCTTTTCATTTAGTTGCATCATATGCCTATTACTTATTATTGTTGTTTTATATCACTTTTTCAATATCAAATCAATCGATATCATTTTTTTTGTAATGCAAAGAATCAGAAATGTCTACATCCATCACAGTTCATTATGGCATCTAAAGAATTCTCAAGCATTACGATTCCCTTCGGCTCTATTTAACGACTGCCATTGGTAATGGTGATGCAAGGGCATAATACATATATCACCAGTTAAACTAGCCATTGACAAATGCTTTTATAATTATTTTTGGGTAATTCTCGGTTGCTTTCTTAAACGCAAATACATTTCATCTACACTTATAGAAAATGTTGCATTTAAAGGCCCTCATAATTAAGGGGACAATTTAGGAACAAATTTATATTTAGGAATAGATATAATATATTTACATAAAAGGAATATGCGCGCTGAGCAAATAACATTTTTTAAATTCTTGCTTGTATTTTTGGGCACAAAGTTGTTCGCAAACCATTGCATTGTTTTCCATAAGAAACAATCTCCTTCAAAAACTTTGTTTTATTAATCCTGGATCAGTAAAAACCAAAACTATAAGTTCTATAACAAACGTGACGCTTTTATCTCCAGTGAATGGAGACCGCTAAGAAATTGTGCTGAATTATTTATTTAATTAATATTTATTTAATTTTGTTCAAAATTTACTATGTTTGCCACGCTCCTCGGTATTGAGAAAAAAAATATTTTCTTGTGTTAGTTTAATAAATGTTATTGTTGTTTCAATTTTTGAGTAAATCACAATATAATCTTGAGAACGGGTGAGTACTATGGTTATTGTATCTAGTATTTTATTTTATTTATTTGGCTACAATGCGTATCTACCTTATGAAAATACTTTCTTGGTTATAAATTAATTGTAAAAACTATTCTGCTGATCACAGTCATAGGGCAATGCTGTATATTAACGAAAACCAAAGAACTTCAAAACACCGGTGTTTGTGCGTCAGCTTACCAAAGAATCATTTCATACGTGTAAAAGTATGTTTACCTTTACGAGTTTGTTAGATAAAGTATTTATAATATATCTGATATGTATGTATTATAAGCGGTTCTTAATTAGCGCATCCTAATATTTATTTACTTTTATATCAATGAGTTGCCTTAAATAGGACTCTGCATTATATTACAATAATATAACAAGTAAACATTATTAACTTTCTTATATATTAATTTTTTTTTATATCAAATTATATCGACAACAATACGTTGTTTTCAGCCCTACGGTACGTGTCTATGTTTTGTTATAATATTTTGTTAAATTGTTAACGATGCTAATTTAATAAAATCGGCAACAATATTGCTACAACAAGAATGTTATAGCAAGTACTAATTTGGGGAATTGCCACATATTTCACTAAGAGTCTCATATTATTTATTAGAATTCTAATAGTGATGACGATATATTTTTCTCCGTTCAGCGTGGTATTTTTTAATAGAAAATACCATAAGTTAATAGTCTCAAATATTATGGAAAAGTTTTGCTTGAGTATTATTAGCTCTCTTGAGGATATTAAAGACAACATTCTTCCCTCACTTAGTTTGTCATAAACACGAAATGAAACCCAACGCTTAGAGCTTTATTAAAGATATTTGCTATATAGGTATGTAGTACAATTTTAATCGATTGATAAAATTTTATTAAACCACGTATATCGGAGCTTTATTACATCGGATGACGACGTACATTATATCATTTCATATTGACAAACGAGCGTAGCGGCGACCATTAATCATACCAACCCAGAAAACACATCTTTCGTGATTACATGAAAATTTGAAACGTTTATATAATAATATATAATGCAAACGTCTACATGATTTTTGTATTTTTTGGATTTCGTTTAAAATTACTAATGTCAGTAAGAATTATGCACATGTTCATATTATTCATTCATGTCATTTGTATAAACATAAGAATGTTCAATGGGGTACATTAACGTAACAATGCTTTATCAAAATTGGTTCAATGATCAATGATGAGTTTATGATTTCCTTGTCACAAAGTATGTTAATAAATACATTTATAAACGCGTTTCGAATTTGACAAACCTAATTCATTGTTGCAATAAATTTGTTAATTGATGTAATTATTTTCTGTTATTAATAAAACAAAATCAACAACCTCAATTTATTGAATTAATTTTTTCAATTTAACGCAACATGTATGGCCGCCGTTCTAAATTAATCGGCTGTTTTATACTGTTATAAATTCACCGAAACTCGAAACAGGCGTAATAGTAAGCTAGTAATGTCAGCTAGGTTATATGATGCGAAGCTAACCTGTGAGAGTATGTTGCAGAAATTCATCAATATAAATCCGCCAACACAGATGTTCCTCGATACTTAAGCTACAAGGATTTTGATATTCTGCACTTCCCTTCGATTCCCTTGTATCGCTATCGTCATCATTAAGTACCATGCCATTTAATGAAAACCATTCAACAAGCTTATTTATTTTTAGCTGCATTATAGATGTAAAATCCTGCAAAAGGGCAGAAAATAAATGTCATCTACAAGGATAACATAGTGGGCGAGCCATCTCCTCGAACTCGGACGGTTTTGCTTTTGTAAATGGAGATTTTTCAAAACGGCTGTTTCTATGTGATAGCGTAAGATTGTAGGTATATTGAATAAATTCGTAGTAAATTTAAAGGCAAAATGTATTAAGGTACTGTTGTTTTAAAAATAAGCGATTCTAAATTAACAGCGTTTCTTTAAGAAGTCGACATTTTTAAAAGTTGTTATTTCTCCGGAAGTGCGCACATCAAACAGATGTGATTTCTTTTGGAACAGAGGCGTAACAAGACCCACGCCCGGCTATGCGGTTCTGAATTGCTAATGAGGTGCCTGTATCATTTCATTAGCTTCGTATAACAGATTCTTGCGTGCGTAAATTTAGACAAAAAAGTTGATAATTCACTCGCTATGGCGACTTTTGAAACTAAACTATTGTCGATAATTACGTTATCAGTGTCCAGGATTACATAAATACAATAAGATATAACATACTTCATAAAAAAAAAATAGCATTTGGTGGCCGCGAACTTACGAGGCCCTCTATAAGTCTAATAATGCACTTTTAAAACATTCCCGCAACCAAATGTCAAATAACAAGAAATCGGTTTGAAAGATCTTCATTTACAAAGCCGTATCGCCAAGGTGACGCACTCTGTATTGTAGCCAATACAGTTATTTTAATTTAATTATATACCGAAACGTTACATGATTTATTAGTAATCATAATAATTCAGAGCCAAATCTACTAATTAACTACGCGAAGGATAATATTAATTTATACTGTGCGTTTGCGCTGCTCTTTAATTCTTGCATTAATTTCTTCAATCAATTCTTTATCTAAACCAAGACTGCGTAATTTTTTTTCTTACTGCCTTGTCTCTAATTTAACTCTCCACAAATTGCAAATACTTTTTTCTTTCTTTTCTCTATAACTGCAAGCACATACAGAACTTAGATAGCAATTATTCTGTAAGCATAATACCAAATTTACTGTTTTCTGTGTTTTTCAGAGTATTTTCAGAAATAAAATTACCTACCTATATACCCAAACCTTAATTTCTCACCGGCTACATATGTATGTATAATACACGCCTATAAAACACTCGTGTTGTATTGACTAGGCGAATTCTAATAATAGTTCTGTTACTCGTGCGCCCCAATGTGTTTGGTTACCCAAATACCGTCAATGGTAACATACTAAACAGACAATAGAATGAAGGTAAACACTGAAACGGCGACCGACTTTTTATTAATGTTGCGCGGTCTCCAATAATCGCAACCTTCTGCCACTGGTAATAACATCTGCACAGAATAAGGGAAGCACTACAAAAGATTTGAACAGCTGACGCTTGTATATACATGCATATCGGCGTTTGGAAATTCTCGATGTTTTAATATCGAAAATGGAATAACAGGCATAAGGTACGTGACGCATAGCACTAGTCCGAGATAGCTAGCCAAAACTACTGAAACTGTTTAACTCGCTCAGAACTTCTTATGGAACTATTAAATGACATATAATCAATGGTGACTCTATCGAAATTAATTTGAGTGAAGAGTTGGAAATGAAAGAAGCTTTATCTAATAAATTGGGAGATTGGTTTCGTGTACAATAGCAACTTCAGGGCCGACTTTTACTTTAAATTCTGGCCTGAAGATATGCTGCTTTTAAACGTGAAACCGGCAACTCAATTTATTAAATAAAACTTTTTTGATATCAAGAGCTTTTTTTCTACAGTAAATTTTCGTGTTATAATTGTGTATTATCCATCTATCTACCTATCTTAATACAAAATTAGGTATATAAGCATTCTATCCTTTCCAGCAAAGTGCTAAACACTTCTTCGCACATCATAAAAGGCGGTCACTGCTGCTTGTTTACGGTAAAACGGCGGTTGCGAAGTTTTTCAATTTCTTTCCCGATTGTGTAGTTATTCAATCTTTATGCTATTAATTAACATTTTCATTTCACGCTTCTCGGATGCTATTAACAGCGGGTGCTCTTTAACGGGCTAACTTTTAGCGTCCTGGAATCCTCGCTTTACGTATTGGCTTTGCAGGATATATTGTATTCTTAAGAATAATGCAATTATAATCGTATGATTATCGCGTGGTTAACATTGTTCAGCCTCATGCAGTGAGTTGCCTACGTTTAGATAACGACAACATTATGCGTATCCTTATAGTCGAATCTCCTCTTTTTAATCCGCTGTTTTTTCTAACTGAGCTTTATTCAGTAGACACAGCTCCAGCCAGCAATAATTCTGGAAAAGCGAGACACTTTCGCTATAAAGAGTGAGGTGTAGCTTGAAACTGCGTCGAAACCAGCGGAAAGCCGCTATTATCCACATTAAATTAGAAATTTGTGCGATATTCAAGAATGAATATGCATAACTTTCTTATGCAACACCATGTATTTCTAACATTAGTTTTTAGCCGTTAGTAAAAATCTTAAAACTGTCTTACTTATTGGTATTGATTCGAAATTCTTTTCGAAAAATCATTTTATACGAGGGGAACCCTAAAAATGTTCGGAGTTAACCGCTAGATGGCACTTGACGTATATCTCAATTTGACTATCGCAAACTTTGGCATTCAGTATGGCAGTCGGCCGGGTAGTTTAGTACTTGTATAGGTGGACATTGTTCGTGGACGATTTCGTGCGACGTTTCTTTACAATTTAAAGACTTAACAACAATGTATCGATTTGATTTAATTCTGTATTTAGTGATGAAGCGCTATCCCAAACGACAGTGACTGGTTTGAAAAATTTAACCGTTGTTCCGAAAACATCAATGCTATGCGAGAAACAATTGAAACGGATCGACATGTGATATACAGAGAGGTAAAAGTATCCTTAGATATTGGTGAAAGTCAAGCACAAACGATTTTACATGAGCACTTAATAGTGAAGGAACTTTGGATTCCAATTTAACAATTTAACCAAAGCTCAAAAATAGCTCGTGTGAGTTGGTATAAAAGAATTCTTCAAAATTCAATCTCGATGTCGTAATAGGTAATCAAACCCGGATATATTTATACAAATCAGAAACAAAATAACAATTCACTATTTGGATGTTCTAAAGTGAACCAAAACGAGTTCTTCGTTTACGAAGCGCTTCAAAAAATAGGTTGCTCCTTTTTCCTTCATTACGTAAAACTGGGCTTGTTGCTACCGCTGATCGATACACAACAATTTGTTTGCTTCAAGTCTTCAATGAAATCAGAAACAAACGGTAGACATCACCTCATCATCCTTCACCACGGCAACGCTGGCTTTCACACAGCACATCCAATAATTGATTATTTCAAGGACAATAACATTGAATTAATGATTCGTTGTCCGTATTCGCCTGACTTGTCACCTAGTGACTAGAGATGACAAAGGCAGGTGAAATTATGCCTTTTTTGCAGCCACTAGTTAGACTCGCGTCTATTCGTCTCATGAGAATGGATTCGTGTTGCCTACTGGTGTCCCCGAGAGTCGACAAAACACGAGGAGTCTGGTCTCTGAAAAAAAATGTAATAATTTCACCCGCCTTTATCCTCTCTACCAATGACTTCTCCCCGTTCCCTATTGTTAAGAACAAATTGCATGATAAGGAGTTTCCTACACCGGAAAAGGCCGTTGAAACATTTAGAAGGCACGTTTCTGAGACATCCGCTTCAGTTTGGAGTAAATATCTCGACTACTGCTTTTTTCGAACACCAAGGTGCTTATGGCTTAGATACGAGTACTTGGATATAAGAATAAGAAATAATAAAGTTTTTTTTTTTTTCGATAAAATATCTATTTTTCTTTTTGAAGCACTTCACTATCACGCCTTACCACAAACACTTCACTTGAAATGTAGGATCGTTTCGACAGCTAGGCCATCATCTTCAATGGCAAAACTAAACTAACTAACTAAGCTAAGAACTAACCTATTTACATAAAATATCGTTACGGTTTACTGACCGTGATCATGTTTTTGTTTTTGTCAACTTCCATGCCTTCGTAACAATTATTAGGAAACATTTTAACGATTCAGATCCGGGACTGTTAAGTTCCAGCCTTTTCTCTTTATTTTATATAAATAGGTTAGTTCTTAGCTTAGTTAGCTAGTTCAATATTACTTCTGAAGATGATGGCCTAGCTATCGAAACGATCGTACCGTTCAAATGAAGTGTTTGTGATAAGGGGTGATACCACAGTATTCGAATATTTTTCTTTTTCCTGAAATATTTAAGATTGCCCTGGTATGCGGATTGTAATGTTATAATTATTATTTTCTCTTTCTCCAGTTTAGTAATTAAAAGACGAAGGAAGTGCTACGATATTTAAAATGATGACTTGATGACTACATTCGCAAATTAAATTATTTTTGAGTACCTTCTCAACTTGTCTCTATCTCCTACAACATCTAGTACAAGAAAATTCCAATTCTCTTAGCGATCCATTACTATTTCCCGCCAATAATCACATACAAAGTGATTTTTACTTAAAGATATTTATTAATCTTCAAGTTTATTTACTTTTCTCCTTTAATGCTTTGTTACAGTTTATCATACAGTGTTTACCATCACTGTACCGACGATTATCTAGCTAATGAAGTTAATATTCGTAGCGTAAGCGCACGTAATGGAACAGTCGTACCATCAATCATACCGATTATACCTGAACATATATATAATAATATTCTTAACATTACAAATTACAACACACGTAGCTCTGAATGCACTATTAATAGAAACAACAATACAAACATATTCATATCGATTCGCAGTTCAATCAAAAGTGCCACGAAAATTAAAATATTTTTGATATATTTTTGAAAGATCCATTTAACAAATGATCCCAAGTAGTGTTTCCATTTATACAGCGTTAGTAAAAAGTCGCGGAACGGTCGAATAACTTTGTTATTTGAACATTATGATTTCTGAAATTTGGTATGGGGGTATAGTTAATATAAAGGCATTCTATGCAATACAGTTAATATTTTTTTCACTTCCGGGCTAACCGGCAATGCAAAGTAAAAAACTACGTTCAGGAAGTATTAAGATGTTTATTTTTATTCACAAGAAAACAGTTAAAAAATTAAAAAAGTGTCCTAATACAGAAAAATCAAGATACGTGTCTATTCGGATTGCGATTACAATAATTGTTCAAAATGCTCCCCATTTACAATTTGACAAAAACGTAAACGGTCAGTAAAATTTCTTATTGAATTTTGTATTTGTTCTGGAGTGGTGCGATTGGCTTCTTGAACTATCCTCTCTTCCAATTGTTCAAGATTATGGGACGATTTTTGTACACTTGACATTTCAAGTGACCCCAAAAGAAAAAATCTAATGGCGAGAGATCTGGCGAACGTGTTGGCCATTCGATTGCTCCTCTACGTCCGATCCAACGTCCCGGAAAAATTTCATTGAAATAATCGCGGACGTTATGGGCAAAATGGGGGGCAGCTCCATCTTGTTGAAACCAAAAATGTGCATCACGGTGATCACCTATGTTTGCATTTGGAAAGAGGGCCGCAAGTGCTGGAACAACCTCATTTCGCAAGAAATTTAAGTAGACGTTGCCAGTTAAATTTCCTCTTATAAAAAATGGTCCTATGATGTTGTTTCCAACAAGACCAGCCCAGACATTCACCTTTTGAGGACGCTGTGTATGGACTTCTTCAATCCAATGCGGATTTTCAATTGACCAGTAGCGACAATTATGTCTGTTCACAGTGCCGTTGAGGCAAAACGTTGCCTCATCTGAAAAAATTATGTGATCTAAAACATTAGGCTGCTGCTCAATCAATTCCGTCATTGTTTCGCAAAATTGTAGTCTAGAATCTGGATCATCTTCAGTTAACTCATGGACGGGATACATTTTATAGGCTTTCATTCTTGCTGATTTAAAAATCTTATGAGCAGATTTTTGAGAGATCTCATGAATTTGACCTAATTCTGTTGTGGACACGTGATGATTTTCTTCCACTGTAAGTAACACATTCAAACTAGTTTCTTCATCTGTTGCTGTTCATGGACGTCCCCTCTAGGTAAATCCTTCACCTGACGAAAGACTTCACAAACTTTTGAATTGTTCGGCATACCGTACTTTTACTAATGTGACGATCCGGATAAACAGTATTAAACAAAATACGAACCTCTTCAAAAGAACGCTGACGAACACCGTACCCACGCATCATTAATATCTCAATTCGTTCTGATTCAGTAAGTTTTACTGCCATTTTCAAATGTGTCAATGTGTAAAATAAGTAAATTTATAGCGATGCAAAGTTAAAACGCTTTTAAAATTGTCAAATGTGACGGCAAAAAGAATGCAAACACTAAACAACAACTTTTTTCAAAGGTATCTTGATTTTTCTGTATTAGGACACTTTTTTAATTTTTTAACTGCTTTCTTGTGAATAAAAATAAACATCTTAATACTTCCTGAACGTAGTTTTTTATTTTGCATTCAAAAGTGTTAAAAAAATCTGGGCGTTCCATTTAAAAAAAAAAAGTAGGACGTATTGCCGATTAAACCCGAAGTGAAAAAATATTAGCTGTATTGCATAAAATGCATTTATATTAACGATACCCCCATACCAAATTTCAGAAATCATAATTTTAAAATAACAAAGTTATTCGACCGTTCCGGGACCTTTTACTAACGCTGTATATCATATTTATCATTTTGTTCAGACACACTTTACATATTGTGCTTATCTCGACTACCATCGAGAAGTATAAGTTACAGTTAACTACGATACTTTCGTAACAACACTTCTTTTAGGGAAAATTGCTCTAAACGCAAACATTTTTGTTATCTTTCGTAACCTCATTCTCGAATAAGGTAGTTTATCGAAACATTACGTTCGAGGCATGAAAACTTGGCAGCTTCTTTTCAGTCAGCTCGGTATAATTAAGTCGTTTGAATCCGCATACACCAGTGTTGCCTCAGGTGTGCCTATATACCCGAGAGTTCACTTGTCATGCACTCACCGCTATTCCCTGCAGATCCAATGCAAGACTAAAACCTTTTATTTACGGCGGCTCCAATGCGAACTTGCATCTACAACGGTGTAAAGTGGAAAATAAGGCCGTAATTAACTACGGAAAATGTATGCAATTTAGATTTTATCAACTTTTTTGTTCCGCATTGTTTATGGCTCGATGCTATTTAACCAGAAGACTTCTAGATTCCTTCATTGATCGACGACTATTTATTTTGGTGTAAGTGCTCACGACTACAGAGACCAAAATGATCTTTTTCATTGCTTTGTTCCTAGTAAAATTGTGAGAGAAGGCCTATTTTAATCGATTCTTTGATTTTTATTGACTGGGTTTAAATAAACGAAAAATAAACGGAATATTATCTTTACCCACATCATTCTTGTACAAGGCGCGCTAGAATTACTTTCAGATAATGTTATTCGTATGTTTTAATGTTTATTGGTAAATTTATTACGATGATTACTTTTTTTGAAAAGGTATCTCTTTTGTAGTGACGACCCAATAGGTTTTCAAAGCATAGCTTCACCAACCTTCAGGGGGCCACCCGCTCGCCGTTAAGGTTGTACGTACAAACGCTCGTCATCCTACCGACGGAACACCGAGTCGTTAATGCAAACAATTGGTCTAGCACGCAATTTCTTCCTTTTCCTTAAATAAACATAATAAAGATGATACTCCTTACTAACTGTTGTATTCACATTTGAACAATAACCATAAATACTTAAATGAAATAATGAGTAGATTTATCAGTGAGCTAATCAATTTCAGAAACTTAAACTCACGTTATAATTTCAAGCCTTAAATATGTTGGAAGTGGAGATAGAACCAAGAAGATAAATCCTAAAAGAGTGTCAATTTAAGTAATTGAAACAGATGTCTCAATTATAAATGTCGCCATCGTCCTCTATTGGATTGTTCTGATAACTATCCTTACAATATTTATCTAAAAGGAACGTCTACATAATGGATAAATTTAACTTACAAAAAATGTTGTCGAGAGAAATTAGCCAAAGATAAGATATTATTGCATTCCATTACTACCGTCGTTAGCTGGGTTTCTAGCTCCCACGCTACGCTAACAGCTAGAACTGATTGTTGCAAGCGAGAAAGGTTTATTCAAATAAATTAAACTGAGAAATAATCCTTTTAAATAGTGGCGAATCATCCTATCGTTGAAACAAAGTAGTACATTAAAAAGAAATTGCTTTGTTTTCAAAACTCGATATACTAACTCCAAGAAACTACGGGTAACAGACAATATTTCGTTGGTTTAAGAAATTCTTTCTACGTGTGAAGAGCAACTCCATTTATCTCAATAGAACATAAACTGTTACTGTGACTTTTCCGCTGAAGTGAAATTATTGATTGTGCTAGCCTTCCTACGTTGCCTTACATTTGTGTTCATCTTAAAGTAAAAAAGCAAAATTTCGCCTGTTCTACATACTTTTTAATCCTGTTCTGTGAGAGTATTACAACATTGTTGACGTGAAGTGTATTCTTTCACATTCCGCTTTTCAAACAATACAGAACTTTGCTACCTAAAATTAATAACAGTGACTAACAAGGTTTTTACCCTAAGTTCGTAACTGAAAATTGAACTGAAATTGAACAGCATATATAAAGTAAAAATGATTCGAAAAGCGACAACATTGGCTTAGCTCTGGTTACAGAGAAAACGCCTTTATAAGGCCTACTGCAATAATGTTTATAAACTTTCTGAAGCTTTTAAAATATATCATGATCCCAGTTCTTGGAGATTATTCATAGCAGCCTAGCAGCCTAAAAGCAGTTTTGTTGCATAATGGAACTCATTATCCTTCTATTCCCATAGGTCATGCTGTTTCTATGAAAGGAACGAACGAAAATCTGTAAATTTTATTAGAAAAGATAAAGTACAAAGACTATTCCTGGAATATTTGTGCAGATTTCAATGTAATTGCAATTATTTTGGGTATGCGATCTAGTTACATCAAGTACTGCTGCTTTTTATGTCTTTGAGACAGTCGTGACAGGGAAAACATTACCACAAACAAGAGTGGCCACTACAACAGCTTATAACAGGAAAAGACAATGTACATCAGCCTCTAGTAGAAAAAAAAGATCATAATACCACCTCTCCACGTGAAAAGATGTTGTGTAAAGATGAAGTGCTTGTTACTTAACAATTCTCAAAGAAACTTAATGTTGTTTGAAAATGAATATCTAAAATAAGTTCTTCGAAAAGTCTCTTGGCGAAAAAGAATTTTTCTATTTGTCTATTTGTTTATTGCGTTGCCAAACAACGACTCGATACTTTTGTTGCTAATATAAAATAATATAATAATCCGAACTCTGCAACCAAATGAAATTTTATTGAATGTGATTAGGATAAAAGTGCTATCTTCTCAATATCCTAGTACGTGTAGTAGGATCCATTTATGGAGTCTAATTGTAGTTGGTGAAGGAATGCAGATATCGAATGACGCGAGATTACATGGGTCGAATATCGTCCTGCATAAAGACATCTTTGGTAGTTATAAATGCTTTATAACTACCAAAGATTTATTACAAATGCAATATGGGGGAAATATGTTTCTTTAGCTAATAGTTTCAATGCATGAAATCATAAACCACATCAATGCTGGGGCATTCAATCGGCTTGAACTTGTTCGTGATTTCTGCAAAGAGAGAAAGAGAAAACTGTTAACAAGATTTAAATCCCAACGCCAGAAATTGTTATATTTTTAAATGACTATTTTTCAATATTTGCTGAATATACACTCCGCCAAAAAAGTATCGCATGAACTAAAAAAGGGCATTTATAAACCAAGATATTTTCCTACGTTCACAAAAAGTTTGCCTCGTGTATGTGAACTATAAAAACACTAACAAAATCATGGAACATAGCTTGACAAAAATGTAAGCGGTCAGTAAAATTTCTTATTGAATTTTGTATTTGTTCTGGAGTGATGCGATTGGCTTCTTGAACTATTCTCTCTGCTAATTATTCAAGACTATGGGGACGATTTTTGTACACCTGACATTTCAAGTGACCCCAAAAGAAAAAATCTAATGGCGAGAGATCTGGCGAACGTGCTGGCCACATTTAGAAAAATGCATATGTGTAAGGTTTGTTCAGTTGT
The DNA here is from genome assembly GCA_020654165.1 of Oryctes rhinoceros. Lineage (NCBI taxonomy): Eukaryota > Metazoa > Arthropoda > Insecta > Coleoptera > Scarabaeidae > Oryctes > Oryctes rhinoceros. The sequence continues at coordinate 3,348,388 of JAIOKQ010000018.1, read as the reverse complement.
TTATTGAAAGTCTTCCTATACGGACAAATTTTAAAGTGCGAAGTCAGAGTTCTGTACCAACGCTTTTAAAACTAAAATGAGCAATTTAACTTCAGAACAAGTGGCTGCTATAGTTGCTTTAATCGAAGATGGACGATCTCAAGCATACGTTGCTAATTTGATGAACATCAATCAGTCAAGTGTTTCTAGAGCCGTAGCCAGATATAGGGAAACAGGCAATTACAGTAAAATACTTGTACCGGGTCGTCCAAGATGTTCTACTCGCCAAGATGACCGCTATTTACTACTACAAGCATTACGTCGAAGACATGTAACTGCGAGACAATTGCAGAACGACTTGGCTAGAGTCAGAAATACCCGTGTGAGTACTCAAACTATTCGGAATAGGTTACGACAGAGTGGATTAAGAGCTAGAGTAGCTGTAACAGCCCTCGTCTCACTAGCAACCACCGAGTGGCTCGCTTAAGGTTTGCCAGAGAACATCTAAACTGGAACATTAATGACTGGGCCAATATACTCTTCACAGATGAGTCAAGATTTGGTCTTTACACCTCAGATAGGCGTATCTCAGTGTACAGACGAGACGGTGAGCGCTATTCGCAGTGTAATATCAGACCTAGACCTAATTTCGCTGGTGGCTCTATTATGGTTTGGGGAGGCATCTGTTTAACAGGTCGTACAGAGTTAGTACCAGTAGACAGAGGTACATTGACTGCCCACAGGTATATAACGGACATTTTAGAAGAACATGCAGTACCATATGCGCGAATTATAGGAAACGAATTCATGTTAATGCACGATAATGCACGACCGCATGTTGCAATAATCGTCCAGGAATACCTTGAGGATGTTGGTATTCCAGTTTTAGTCCGGACATGAACCCTGTCGAGCACCAGCGGACCTGCATGGACTAGAAAATGCTCTCCGTGACGAGTGGGAGAATTTGGATCAGGCTTATATACGGAGGTTAATCGAATCTCTGCCGAACCGTATGCGAGCGGTCATAAGAGCCAGAGGTGGCAATACTCAGTATTAAAAGCTACTGTTATGACATTTTTCTTTCCAAAATTATAATTTCTTGTTTTAATAAAAATCTCAAGTATGAGTTCTTGTTTTTATTTGGCCTGTATTTTATTTAAACAATCATAGAAATTATATCTTAGAGCGCATTAAAGTATATTTACAACTTTATCCTACAAACAAAGATTATGCGATACTTTTATGATTCAAAACTAAATTATGCGATACTTTTTTGGCGGAGGGTATTTTAATTCTAGATGGAAAGTTAATAGCGTAACAATTACTGATATTCGTTTGTAAGCTAATTATTTATCTTGCAGAGATGTATATTTACTAATATTTGGACTTTTTCATTAAGAAAGGAAATAAATAAACTTTTTCCTTCTAGAGTAACTAAATAGGAAGCTTCACGAAGAGTAAATTTTATTATTTACCTATAACCCATTATCATAGAAAACTGAAGATTCTTCTTTATCTTAACAGAAGCGTCTGTCAAAAATTAAAAATTTGATATGGTCGTTTAAGGAAGATTATAGGCTCTCTAAATACTGAAGCAAAACCGATCCAGTGCCGGCCGCCATTGCCATGAGATTCAATTGTTAGTAAGATTGATACATATTCGTTCAAACCCAGGAGTATAATGCATCCATTAAAAGATATTGTCTTTGGAAAAATCGCACAAATTTAAATACATCTTTATGCTACAAACAAGTCTGAATAAATAAATAGTAAAATTCAAATAAATATCTATTTTGCGATTACCTTTTAATTGGACATTTCATTCAAGAAAACTAATCAGCATATCTAAAATCACCCTGTACTTTCTCTGTAGTATATCGTGGGTGATGTGACAAATCTTATCGTTTTAAAACCAAAGTTTGGAGTACAAAGGGAAAACTCGTTTATTTTTCAGGAGAAAGCAATATTTGTTTAATTAATACAACTGCGTAATTATTTTAGAGAATTACGAGTACTGATGCATTTTAGGTTGAATTTCACGTTTTACATTAAACATTTAATTCAATTAAAATGTTTGGTAGATAAGAAGTATTGTCCCTGGCGATATCTTGTATAATTTTCTGCCGTTTTCCTCGTAAAAATTTCGGAACAAATGTAAAGATAAACATCTGTATAATCACGAAGTTACTTTCCATACATTATAATAATTCGAACGCAATATGCAACGAAACCAATTTATCGAAAACACCTTGTAAAAGGAAGTATCTTATCATATGTACTCGTAGCCGATCTTCTAAACCGTATCCCACCATAACTAAATACATTAGCCAATACGAAAATGATCTATAATCACAGGAACAATAAGTTCAGTGACAGTATAATTATACCTTTTGTTTGTCAGGAAGATATATTTATACGGTGCATAGGTATGTATACCATAAGGTCTACATTATGGTGAGAAGTCTGGTGTCGGTCCGCTGAACCATTATTGTCTCGCTCAGGTTACACCTTTACAATTCGAGTCGGTGATATCAAAGCCATTGGCACCGCCGTTTAGCCATTCCTTCCAGGAAATGCGGTCAGAATGTTTTAGAGCGGCCAGCTGAGTGTGTAGATCACCGGCAACTCTCGTAATTTCATAGATATGGGCGCATAAACGGTATAACTATGTGAAAGAGAAACTGGTCGTGCGTGCTTGTTAAAAAGGATTTCAATTAGTATAAGAACTTGTTCTATTTCTTAATGGGGAGCGCCCAAGCGATCGCAATATAAAGGGAATTTTCTGTTGACGTGAATAACATGGAACGGTAAGCGCCGAAGTGATAGAAATGTTACGAACATGTTTCTTACATTAATAATCCGGTACCCTTGGCAGGAGATTAATAGGTGTTATTCAACAGCTACAAGTTTCACATCACTCTCAGTTCGGGAGCTAGTAGTAACTATAAAGCTAATAGGAACTTGTAGAACATCATGCTTAATTACGTAGTTTTATACAAAGTGAGTCGGAAGGAACGTACAAGCTCTACTAGTGTATTGTACATTAAAATTATTGTAAAAACCTCATGTTTTCATTCGATTTTCATTTGTTTTCAAGTTACAGCCCAATCGCAAATAAACAAAATTTCATATATTAAGGTTTTTTAAATTATAACGTTCCTTTGATATATTTCTTCAAACATACCGCCATTTATTTCTAGTCATTTTATGCTTGATTCACTAATTCGTCGAATTAATGTCGACTTTTATCTTAACACATATCAGAACAAAATTATTATCGAGGACTTTGAATCCCGAAAGGACCGATTCCGATAGTCGTAACCTCATAAATAAATTAATGTAGAACGTCTCCAAGCTTTCCTTTCAAATAATGATAAAATTAAGCCTGGAAGTAGCAAAAGTGAACGAATATTCTTGGAATATGCAGTAAGATTAACATATTTTATTTCACATACAGGATGAGACAACGGTTTTGGAGCGTTCAATCAACGTTTTTGTTCGGCAGAAATTTTCTGCCGAAATAGAATTAAAGGAAGAAAGAGAAAAAAAATAGAATTAGGAGTGGACGTATGATAACGTAACGATGCAATACAGTTAATATTTTTTTCACTTCCGGCTTAATCGCCAATACGTCCAAATTTCTTTTTTAAATAGAACGCCCAGACTTTTTTAACATTTTTGAATGCAAAATAAAAAACTACGTTCAGGAAGTATTAAGATGTTTACCTTTATTCACAAGAAAACGGTTAAAAAATTAAAAAAGTGTCCTAATACGGAAAAATGAAGATACCTTTGAAAAAAGTTGTTGTTTAGTGTTTGCATTCTTTTTGCCGTCACATTTGACAATTTTAAAAGCGTTTTAACTTTTGCATCGCTATAAATTTACTTATTTTAGACATTGATACATTTGAAAATGGCAGTAAAACTTACTGAATCAGAACGAATTGAGATATTAATGATGCGTGGGTACGGTGATCGTCAACGTTCTTTTGAAGAGGTTCTTATTTTGTTTAATGCTGTTTATCCGGATCGTCACATTAGTAAAACTACGGTATGCCGAACAATTCAAAAGTTTGTGAAGTCTTTCGTTAGGTGAAGGTTTTACCTAGAAGGGGACGTCCATTAACAGCAACAGATGAAGAAACTAGTTTGAATGTGTTACTTACAGTGGAAGAAAATCATCACGTGTCCACAACAGAATTAGGTCAAATTCATGAGATCTCTCAAAAATCTGCTCATAAGAGTCTTAAATCAGCAAGAATGAAAGCCTATAAAATGTATCCCGCCCATGAGTTAACTGAAGATGATCCAGATCGTAGACTACAATTTTGCGAAACAATGACGGAATGTTTTGTCTCAACGGCACTGTGAACAGACATAATTGTCGCTACTGGTCAATTGAAAATCCGCATTGGATTGAAGAAGTTCATACACGGCGTCCTCAAAAGGTGAATGTCTGGGCTGGTCTTGTTGGAAACAACATCATAGGACCATTTTATATAAGAGGAAATTTAACTGGCAACGTCTACTTAAATTTATTGCGAAATGAGGTTGTTCCAGCACTTGCGGCTCTCTTTCCACATGCAAACATAGGTGATGACCCTAATGCACATTTTTGGTTTCAACAAGATGGAGTTCCCCGCCCATTTGGCCCATAACGTCCGCAATTATTTGAATGAAATTTTTCCGGGACGTTGGATCGGACGTAGAGGAGCAATCGAATGGCCAGCACGTTCGCCAGATCTCTCGCCATTAGATTTTTTCTTTTGGGGTCACTTGAAATGTCAAGTGTACAAAAATCGTCCCCATGATCTTGAACAATTGGAAGAGAGAATAGTTCAAGAAGCCAATCGCATCACTCTAGAACAAATACAAAATTCAATAAGAAATTTTACTGACCGTTTACATTTTTGTCAAATTGTAAATGGGGAGCATTTTGAACAATTATTGTAATCGCAACGTGAATAGGCAGGTATCTTGATTTTTCTGTATTAGGACACTTTTTTAATTTTTTAGCTGTGTTCTTGTGAATAAAAATAAACATCTTAATACTTCCTGAACGTAGTTTTTTATTTTGCATTCAAAAGTGTTAAAAAGATCTGGGCGTTCCATTTAAAAAAAAAAAGTTGGACGTATTGCCGATTAAACCGGAAATGAAAAAAATATTAACTGTATTGCATAAAATGCATTTATATATAACTATACCCCCATACCAAATTTCAGAAATCATAATTTTCAAATAACAAAGTTATTCGACCGTTCCGAGACTTTTTACTAACGCTGTATATGTACATACATCCACTTACATAATTTTAAAATATTTCCTTCACGAGATTATTATCTTCAGGTTGGTTGAAGGGCTAACGTACTGGGGCGTTTGGTTTATAATTACTAATTACCGATAAAGGTCGGCCTTGTTCTCGCTTGGGAGTTTGAAACCGCGGGCCCTGTGGATGTGCAATGTTTACCATTAGACACCGTATACAACCTAATACGCATATCTGGCGTACGAATTTGCGATAGTCGCAACCCGTGTGTTAATAAGGAGGTTCCGCTGTTGTGCAGAATTACTATACAACGAGCGGATAATACGTTCAATCGCTTTTTATTTCGATTTATGGACTTGTTGTATACGTTGTAGCGTTACCAATCGAAAACTGTTTATTAGTCTTTCTGCTTTATTCTTTAAAGACAAAATAAATTTCATGAGACCAAAGAATTTTCACAAATAATTATTATTATTTTAATCGACACTACTGAATATGAGTTTAAGGCCGCAGTCTTGTGATAGCTCAACATACATCCATAAACATCAAGCAAATGTAAAATAACGACACCGGTCTCGCTGCATCTATTAGCGCTAATCGATTAGACTGATTGATGCTAATTTATGATTTCCAACACGTTCGAAATTGATGGATGATCGTCGAGTAGGCATAAGCGTAATACGTGCCCAATTCTGTTCGATATTTGTCAAGTTTTATTAGTAACCTAGGTATAACAGCAGACTGCTTGAAAATAAGACGATGTGTTGTGTATATCTCGACGCGTTTGGCATTTCGTTGACAATGCTGATCCTCTCTCATTATAAATTTAATAGGCGTTTCTTTTTAATTTCTATCATTTGTTTCGGTAAGACCATACCGCAGAATATTAGTAATAGTTACCGGGGGTCGATCAAAAGTGGTCAAAGTCAGACAAAAATCAAAGAAAGTGCGAGATGCTAATCAGAGAAATGATTGCATTAGGTTGTATGTATCTCACTTGGAAATGGCCACGAGTCTCATGAGATTTCTACCAAATCGATTCAACTTCACACACTTTGACCAGGTTAGTAAATAAACACGAACAACATTGAATTATTAGAGATAATTAGCAACTCAAAGAAGAAATATTCTCTTCAATGTTTTTTTTTCAAAATGTTCTTAATGATAATAACAATGTTGCCCAATAGATACAGTCTAATTATTATTAAAATTAAAGTATAACATTATTTGTAAACAAACAGTATTACTAAAGGTAATAATTAAAATAACATTTTGAATATTTTTAACTAGATTCAAAAATAAAATCACTTTTTAATAGAGCATACCTTATATTGCTAATTAAGGTAAAGTATTCCCGAAATTCAACATCTGTAAAAGATACAATTTCTCGAAAGGCTTTAACGTACCTAACGCGTATACAACGATAATGTGCAATTTCCTAAATTCGTAATAAAACTTTGAAAAATGCAAACAAACTTGACGGTTATAACGCCTTCTATGAACACAAAAACGAACTTTGTACAGACCAATGGGGTTCGAATTTTAAACAAAAGAACATCAGGTAAGGTTTGTATTGGACAAAGAAATTCTTCATGGATTATAAATCGTATTATAATGTCAAAATCGTAGTAGACATGAATAGTGTGTCTAATGAATGATGTGTTTATCGGCCTCTCAGCTGGAGCCCCAACCAAATAAATTACCAATGTTCATTTACTACCACTCCCCGCAACTTGTCAAATGTTGAAATGCTCTTTCTCGCTCTAGGAAAGAAAAAAAAAGTTATCAAAAGACAATGAATATTTATGAGCAATTAAAAATGTTAAAACATATGGTACCGTAAGAATTTTAACTCTATCTTAGCCTGCCGCTGTGTTTATCGCAAAATAAGAACACCGTAGCGCGTTATTTAAAATACACTCCGCCAAAAAAGTATCGCATAATTTAGTTTTGAATCATAAAAGTATCGCATAATCTTTGTTTGTAGCATAAAGTTGTAAATATACTTTAATGCGCTCTAAGATATAATTTCTACGATTGTTTAAATAAAATACAGGCCAAATAAAAACAAGAACTCATACTTGAGATTTTTATTAAAACAAGAAATTATAATTTTGGAAAGGAAAATGTCATAACAGTAGCTTTTAATACTGAGTATTGCCACCTCTGGCTCTTATGACCGCTCGCATACGGTTTGGCAGAGATTCGATTAACTTCCGTATATAAGCCTGATCCAAATTCTCCCACTCGTCACGGAGAGCATTTTCTAGTCCATGTAGGTCCGCTGGGGCAACATTTTGGGTTCGTATCCGTCTGTGAAGGAGGTCCCACACGTGCTCGATAGGGTTCATGTCCGGACTTATCGCAGGCCAATCTAAAACTGGAATACCGACATCGTTAAGGTATTCCTGGATAATTATTGCAACATGCGGTCGTGCATTATCGTGCATTAACATGAATTCGTTTCCTATAATTGGCGCATATGGTACTACATGTTCTTCTAAAATGTCCGTTATATACCTGTGGGCAGTCAGTGTACCTCTGTCTACTGGTACTAACTCTGTACGACTTGTTAAACAGATGCCTCCCCAAACCATAATTAGGTCTAGGTCTGATATTACACTGCGAATAGCGCTCACCGTCTCGTCTTTACACTGAGATACGCCTATCTGAGGTGTAAAGACCAAATCTTGACTCATCTGTGAAGAGTATATTGGCCCAGTCATTAATGTTCCAATTTACATGTTCTCTGGCAAACCTTAAGCGAGCCACTCGGTGGTTCCTAGTGAGACGAGGGCCTGTTACAGCTACTCTAGCTCTTAATCCACTCTGTCGTAACCTATTCCGAATAGTTTGAGTACTCACACGAGTATTTCTGACTCTAGCCAAGTCGTTCTGCAATTGTCTCGCAGTTACATGTCTTCGACGTAATGCTTATAGTAGTAAATAGCGGTCATCTTGGTGAGTAGAACATCTTGGACGACCTGGTACAGGTCTTCTACTGTAATTGCCTGTTTCCCTATATCTGGCCACGGCTCTAGAAACACTTGACTGATTGATGTTCATCAAATTAGCAACGTATGCTTGAGATCGTCCATCTTCGATTAAAGCAACTATAGCAGCCACTTGTTCTAAAGTTAAATTGCTCATTTTAGTTTTAAAAGCGTTGGTACAGAACTGTGACTTCGCACTTTAAAATTTGTCCGTATAGGAAGACTTTCAATAAACAACTGAACAAACCTTACACATATGCATTTTTCTAAATGTGGCCAGCACGTTCGCCAGATCTCTCGCCATTAGATTTTTTCTTTTGGGGTCACTTGAAATGTCAGGTGTACAAAAATCGTCCCCATAGTCTTGAATAATTAGCAGAGAGAATAGTTCAAGAAGCCAATCGCATCACTCCAGAACAAATACAAAATTCAATAAGAAATTTTACTGACCGCTTACATTTTTGTCAAATTGTAAATGGAGAGCATTTTGAACAATTATTATAATCGCAACCTGAATAGACAGGTACCTTGATTTTTCTGTATTAGGACACTTTTTTAATTTTTTAACTGTGTTCTTGTGAATAAAAATAAACATCTTAATACTTCCTGGACGTAGTGTTTTATTTTGCATTCAAAAGTGTTAAAAAAATCTGGGCGTTCCGTTTAAAAAAAAAGTTGGGCGTATTGCCGATTAAACCGGAAGTGAAAAAAATATTAACTGTATTGCATAAAATGCATCTATATGAACTGTACCCCCATACCAAATTTCAGAAATCATAATTTTCAAATAACAAAGTTATTCGACCGTTCCGGAACTTTTTACTAACGCTGTATACACGTCTCTAATCTAATAATACACGATTGCCAATGTAGATTACAGATTTAAATGCCAAGGACGCGAATATATCAAACTAGTTTGAAATTTTTCTACTTGTAACAGCTATAAAGTTTATAGACGTATGTAAAATAATGCCGATTTAGCAGCATTTCGTAACTTAATTCAGATTTCCATTTTCGAATTTCATTGTCACGAATAATACCTACACACCTGAGCAAAACATAACAATACCGATAACTTTCAATAAGAAGCAAGACGTATGTACCTTGAGATTGGATTGCATAATGCCCAGAGGATCTAGATTTTATGTAGATTAGTATTGCGTGCTGTCCAACCAGATGGCGCACAGATGCGCAACACTCGAATACCTACATACTGGTACAATATGTGTATATATGTAGACCTTCTAATAAAGATTTACCGAATGATTTACTTGCGTTTTCGGTGGGAAGTTTCAAAGAAAAATTGCGGCCATCTTAAAAAGCAAAAATATATCTGAGATGTTTATTAAATCTTTCTATAATAATACCAATTTTGCCTAGATTTACTTAGATTTTAGAGGTCTTGGTAATAGCATGGAATTATTTGGATAAATCGGTGAATAAATCTAATCGGAATCAAATTAGTGTGAGTAAATAATAGATTTGATTGAAGTAAAAGAAAAGCTTTTTATCATTGTAATTCTCGAAAACCTGTTGCTACTTGTTGTTGTTGCATTACATAGGGTGAAGCGTCGGGCTCCGCTACTTGAGTTTCGCCGGGACTCTTGATGCGCCAAGCATTATATTGGCTACCGTCGTCGAGAATACTCAGATTTCTATTCCTAATTAAAAATCAACCGTTCCGGGCGTGGTTGAACCCGCGTCGTTAGGATCGAAAACCAAGTAATGCAACCGAGACGGCCGTTGTAACATGTATTTCCTTCACAGTTACTTTCAATAGCGAATAAGTTAATATCAAAAGCGGGAATTCGTCTTTCCTTCATTTGATTTGCTATAATTATTGCATTAATCGAAAAAGTCTTTGCATCTTCAGTTATCTTGACTATAGTAAGATGTATTATTGATATCAAAGAAATACTCACTAAAACGAATGCGTATTTAGACAAAACAGTATTGCAATGAATTTGTTTAATTCACAAGTTTAACTGCTTCAATATTACGGAGCCATCCCTAAGCGATTAGCAAACCCTGTATAAGTTAAACCTTCGCATATATGTGTTACATACAAACTGTCCAGAGATATATTACTTCATTAAGAAAATTCATGTAAGCAAAAATGTACGTAATTATGTTGAAAATGCATGAAGCAATGATATTATCTCAATCGATTTACACAAATTAAAAGCTACCGCAATATGTAGATACGCCCGATAATAGAAAATTAATTGGTTATCGCAGAAATCGAGATGGTTTTAATTAAAACGTTATTGATGAGTTGCCCAAGAAGGTTTTCGTGTTAACGAAAGATAATTTATATCTTGATTAGACTCTTTTGCCATCTACACGTATGAACCGGCAATGTTATCCGCAATTAATTAATGATGGAGAATGTAAAGATATTTTAGCGTATACACTCTGTAATTACCGATTTTAGACCAGCACCTTTATTTATAAAAATTAAGTAGTCGTAGTGGTTAGTGAGGCTCTTTATGTCTTGTCCTATCGGCTAAGTTAATCATTGGTTTGTGTAACCTTGAAGATATTTTCTTTTCGTTGACGATGCGATAAATCATGACTAGAGCTCCCCAACTGCGTGTCGCACCATAGGCGTCGATAAGGAACATAAGTAAAGTACATAAAAACAAGAGAAATAAAGAATTTTAAAACGCTTACTTTTGTAATTAGCCGTATCCAATATAGTGGGTGTTAATGCACAAGGAAAATAGTATTAGTCAGCACACGAGGAGGTAGGCACATTAAAACTGTTACCGTAAGCGCAATCCGATTTCTCAAACATCTGAAGCATTAGGAATGTTTCCACAGTCGTTTCTTTCAAGGATGTTCGTCGTTCTGAAAAAATGTTTTTATATCTTGAAAATGAACGCTCGACGTCTAATGATGTAATACACGCGTAATTAAAATAATCTTTGAATTTAGTCACCGGATCAGTAGAGTTACCTTCCCAAACTTGTCTTAACCTGCTAAAATTTGTATCTTTCTTCATAACACTTTCAAAATTTCTTGTAACGATATCATTTTTTTTTGTTATTTATACAGTGTAGGAGTGTATTAACGTCATCTAATATTTGTACTATTGTGCACTATTTTGTAATTTATTTATTGCCTCAAGTACTTCTCTATAATTGCTGTAAACGGTTTGTAAATCTGCTTCAACGGAAATATCTTGGAATTTATCCTGGCTTTCCTTAACAGCCGCAGATTCGTTGGGATTGAATTGTAAGACGACTGATTTTATTTGCCGGAAGTATTTAAAATAATAAAACGCTGCCTTCAGCCATGTCCCCCAACGCGTAAGAATCGGCTGTGGTGGTTCGGGAATACCGGGACACTGTTTATGAAATTCACTGGTACGTTTGGGAGATTTGAGAAACATTCGTTTCGTATTTGTCATTAATGCATTTACCTCAGGGAAATTTGCACGAATAGTTTCAGCCACAATATGCAGAGCATGAAGTTTACAAGTAATATGTAACATCATCCCATAATGTTCTTGAAGAGAACGACCTACACAACGCATTGTCGCGGCACCATCGGTCATGAAAATTAATACTTGAGTAGTGGCAATTTCAAATGTTTGTAAAGTATCAACGACTACGCTCTCGATAGCGTCGGCAGTACACGATTTTAGTCTTTTACTAGCTAATAAAATTCCCTTTGTAGGTTGACGAGGTTCCAGTATACGTACAATCACATTCAAAATAGAATGTTTTTTACGGTCCGTCGTTTCGTCAATACATAACCACAGTAGTTTATTTTTTATTGCAGATCTGATCCTGTTTTCAATTTCGGTACGTACACTTGGCACACATCTCCTGAAGCTTGTTTCCGACGGTAACTCAAAGTCTGGATTATATTTATTCCAAAATTCACGGAATGGTTTCTTCCTGAGTAAGGAAAACGGTAAATTACACGCAGTCAGCATATAAAGTAAATCAATTATTAATTGAGTTGCCTCAGTCGGTGATACACCCAGTTTTTTATTTTTGTGTTGCTGACTATTTACATGTCTTCTACAGCCATATTTATCATTGCACATCAGAGGTATATTACAAATTTTACATATAATCTTACTCCCATTATATATTAAGTCAGGAAATTCTCCACAGAACTTTTTCACTTTGTCGGCCTGTGGGCGTTTCTTACTACGCGCGTCCGCCATACCGTCACAACCCGATCGCATACGGTAATAAACTACCGAAATGCGATGCGAGTTATTTGCTTATATATTACATTACATATCCCCCCGGCCACGCCCGGCGGTACGCCTTCTGACTTGCCACGCACTTTGGGGAGCTCTAATCATGACAACACAACTTTGTATGAATGTGTATAAATTACTCTCTCCTTTAAAATACACTGTTTCAGAACTCCTCCGCCTAATTGAAATTTTCAAAAAGGTATTAGATACTTGATACATGAAATATGTAATGATTCACGAAGTAAAAACTAGATAAATTTACAACTTCAATAAACAATCAAAATTTTTGCAAATGTTTCATGGCGTCTTGTAAATTTATAATTGTAAATAAATTTAATGATCTTCATTGATAATACACTCCGCCAAAAAAAGTATCGCATAATTTAGTTTTGAATCATAAAAGTATCGCATAATCTTTGTTTGTAGCATAAAGTTGTAAATATACTTTAATGCGCTCTAAGATATACTATCTATGATTGTTTAAATAAAATACAGGCCAAATAAAAACAAGAACTCATACTTGAGATTTTTATTAAAACAAGAAATTATCATTTTGGAAAGAAAAATGTCATAACAGTAGCTTTTAATACTGAGTATTGCCACCTCTGGCTCTTATGACCGCTCGCATACGGTTTGGCAGAGATTCGATTAACCTCCGCATATAAGCCTGACCCAAATTCTCCCACTCATCACGGAGAGCATTTTCTAGTCCATGCAGGTCCGCTGGGGCAACATTTTGGGTTCATGTCCGGACTTACCGCAGGCCAATCTAAAACTGGAATACCAACATCGTTAAGGTATTCCTGGACGATTATTGCAACATGCGGTCGTGCATTATTGTGCATTAACATGAACTCGTTTCCTATAATTGGCACATATGGTACTACATGTTCTTCTAAAATGTCCGTTATATACCTGTGGGCAGTCAGTGTACCTCTGTCTACTGGTACTAACTCTGTACGACCTATTAAGCAGATGCCTCCCCAAACCATAATAGAGCCACCAGCGAAATTAGGTCTAGGTCTGATATTACACTACGAATAGCGCTCACCGTCTCGTCTGTACACTGAGATACGCCTATCTGAGGTGTAAAGACCAAATCTTGACTCATCTGTGAAGAGCATATTGGCCCAATCATTAATGTTCCAATTTACATGTTCTCTGGCAAACCTTAAGCGAGCCACTCGGTGGTTCCTAGTGAGACGAGGGGCTGTTACGGCTACTCTAGCTCTTAATCCACTCTGTCGTAACCTGTTCCGAATAGTTTGAGTACTCACACGAGTATTTCTGACTCTAGCCAAGTCGTTCTGCAATTGTCTCGCAGTTACATGTCTTCGACGTAATGCTTGTAGTAGTAAATAGCGGTCATCTTGGCGAGTAGAACATCTTGGACGACCTGGTACAGGTCTTCTACTGTAATTGCCTGTTTCCCAATATCTGGCTACGGCTCTAGAAACACTTGACTGATTGATGTTCATCAAATTAGCAACGTATGCTTGAAATCGTCCATCTTCCTTTAAAGCAACTATAGCAGCCACTTGTTCTGAAGTTAAATTGCTCATTCTAGTTTTAAAAGCGTCGGTACAGAACTCTGACTTCGCACTTTAAAATTTGTCCGTATAGGAAGACTTTCAATAAACAACTGAACAAACCTTACACATATGCATTTTTCTAAATGTGTTCTTTTAGAAAAAAAAAAGTAAAAAAGCTATGTTCCATGATTTTGTTAGTGTTTTTATAGTTCACATACACGAGGCAAACTTTTTGTGAACGTATAAAAATATCTTGGTTTATAAATGCCCTTTTTTAGTTTATGCGATACTTTTTTGGCGGAGTGTATTTAATGATCACATTAAACGATGTACAGATTAGGGTCTCGCGGTGAGATATACATTACGCGCTGAAATTAATTACCCGTTGTCGATAAATATTAAAAATTTCACTGGAGTATCACTAACTCTTTCCAGAAAGCTTTTCAAGTGTTTCCTACCTTGAAAGTCATAAAAAAAAACTGAATACTTTTTATTGCATTTGAAAAGTCCCTTAAAAGAATCACTTATCGTCGTAATGTTACTAAATCTTTAGAGTGCAATTCTGAACATTTGTAGCGGATCCCCTCTATTATAACAAATTATTTTTAGACTCCTATTACTTCCGTTATGGCTTCCGGTTATACCGGAAGCCATAACTAGCTTTGATATCTTTAACGGAATAGCATACTTTTTATTGCGTTCCTGGGTGTGCCAATATTTTCGATTTTCGAACTTCGAAATTCACAAATATATAAAAGCGAACATAACATTTTCACGAAGTAAATACGTTTTCGTTATACCGTAATTGACAATAGCGTTTATCCATTACATTTACGAGGCATTTATCTTCGCGATTTAATGCATTTTATTCTTCCCGCAGTGCTTTTAGCGCTACAGGATAAGTTTACCAATTACGCCGACAATCCGTGCAGGATAAAAGCTTCCTGTGGAAATGTACGTCGGGATACGAATCGGAATGATGATTTAGATATTTACCTTACTCCTCGAAAAGGAAATTATTATTGTTGCTGAAATTAGCCCTATGTTTAATAGCTATCGTTTGAAGTCTTTTCGGTTAACGTGATTAAATTCAACGGTGAACACGAACTTGTCATAACAACCTTATCGCGGACGAAAGGAAAGGAAATTTGTTTCGCTCGGTTAATTCTGAAATTAATTTCTATACGTCTGCAGAATTGAGAAGAATTGTGTTCCTGCGAAGAGAAAAGGTTTTGATAAGGAAACTTTTACTGTCTTCTTGCCTTTAACGGCAAAATATTTATTTAAGGTAAAGGAAACGGAAGATATATTGTGGATATAATTTATTATCGACAGAAATATAAATTGAAATTGAAGAATGACTCGACAAAAGACGTTATAAACGAAAGCTTTTGTAATGAGGCATTAGATATCATTATTGCTGCATTATTGCGCTAATACATCGTACTAGAGCCATTGTTATCATTAAATTGTTTTCATTGCGTATACTGTATTTTCAGTAATTGATTGTTTATTTTTGTTTATTCCTTACTTTGTTTTTAATGGTTTTAGGTTTTTAGATTTAGGTTAAGGATATGCAATACATAAGAAAGGTGTGGATAGTTATGAAAGGAAAATATCAGTATGATTTTCGATGTTGTATTGAAAACGTTTGAAATAAAAGAGTATTAATTAGCAAAGTTCCAATATTATTTCGAAGTTATAGCATTCCATCATTAGACTATTGCAAATACAGAATAAAAATAATGGTCACTATTAATACATTCTGCATATTTTATGGACGAAAATGGTCAATAAAAATAAACAAATTTTGTTACAAATTTACTGGAAATTAGGCAGAAACGCTGTCGATGGCGTTCGTGTACTCCGTAAAGTTGGAGGACAGACGTAACAGCGCAAAACAGATATGTATAAAAGAAGTTCCGAAAGATCTTTTATCGTTAATCAATTCGCAATCGACCATAGATCGCCACCTTCGCAAGTTGCACACAGCATCTTCATTTTTGTCGTCGAATAGTAACGTGTGAAGAAACGAGGATCTTTCGTAATCCAAACAAATCATATCGGTGATTAACCCTCGATCAATCTGCTAAGCTTGTCGTGAAGCGCGAAAGCTTTCTACCAAAGATGATGCTATGCTAAGATGAGTCTGTGATAATTACAAAGATATTACTCGCTTTGAATTGACTATATGGTAGGGCATTAAACTTCGATTGCTACTACAGGCAATTGCATCGAATAAGTTTTAAAGGAAACGTTATGCTAGGCCGTATACAAAGGATTTTCCGGAAACTGAAAAATGTGAAATCTGAAACCTTACCTAACAACAGGAAACTATCGATCACGATGGATTATTTTTGAATATTAATTATCTTTATCTCTTTTACATCGTTAAAATTTAACTTTAATACTTTGGAAGAATCTAGGGCAAACTTAGTCGTATTTTATGTAAATCCCTGTCATCCTTCGCAATTTGTGTGTATTGTATGCAAAAATCCTACCTAACTCGTTTTTTTCCATTTAGATTTTTTAGTTCAAACGTAACTTTTCACAGACATTTATTTCCGATAATAATTCGCTTCGAAAGGAGGACAGCAGTTAAATTTTTAACGCATAAGTATCAACAAAAAGTATTTATTATAATATTTAAAAAAATCTTATGAACTATAATTGTAAATCATCAATAAACTAGTTTACATCTTTAATTTCTTAACATTTCGTATCTAAAGACAGCTCCTTTCTATGACAAGAACGAATGTATCTGCTAGTTAGGAGATACATACTAAACCACGTAAAGTCTCTCGTAGATTAAATAAACCCCGCCGTCTTCAAACATCCTCACGATAAAAAAAAAATTACTCCGTTGATGTTGGGCGATGCTAACGCAAAGATGAAAGAATCGCATTACAAGTGCAGACAGGTTCGTGTGAACTGCCGACGAGAGCTTTTGTATGAATACATTAAAGGCGACGTAGTGTGCTATGCAACGAAGAGAGTAAAGGACTAATTGAAAGGAACGTGAATGTTCTGTTAAGTCGATCGTAAATGATAGAGCGCAAGAGAGTCTCGGTACTGGATGCATATGGAAATAATAAAACGAAAAAAGCAAACAATGGCGAAGATTTTAGATGGTTTTAAATTACAGCAAGATTCCTGTGTTCAACCTAACCGAAAAACAACATGAGAAACGTGTTTCTTAGTGTTTCTTTTTATTTACTCAACTCGCTAATGGATCCTATTACAGCACACGAAGGCAAGCCTACAAATTGTGAGAGTAAGATGGATGTAATTTTGAGGACAATAATATACTATTTATATATATATGTATATACAGGATTACCTATAAATAGCACGTAAGCTACCGAAATCTGAAGACTACCTATCAATGTGTTACTGAAAATTTAAAAAGAAATTTATTTGTAACATATACATTTTGTTCAAATTTTAGGGCCCAAAATGCAGGTAAAGCCGGTCCATATCTTTGTTTCTCCTATATTATACAAATACCGCTGATGAATCAAAGTTAACCCAGATGCAAATAAAAATCGATAAAGCATTGTAGATGCTATGGATAGTGAATAGTCTATTGAAATGCATTAGTCTGTCGTACAGCTGATATCGAAGTGTTTATGAGTTTACATTGAATATGCCGATAACCATATGATTTGCGTTCTTAATGTTTAAAGTTAATGCATCCGAAATGTCGGGTTTTGAGTTGTTTGTAGTTATACATTCTTTTTCTTTTTATGAAATTTGTGGTGGTCCTAACAAGGACCGATCTAGGCGAAACAGGACAAAATAATTTATTAATGTAAAAAATGTTCGAAATGTCCACCGTGAGCTCTAATACAGGCATCAATTCGGCAACGAAAGTTATTATGCACACGAGTAAAATTTACCATGTCTTCGCGAATGCGTTGAGCTGCAACATAAATGCGATTTCGCAGATCTTCGACATTTTCAATATCAGGGCGACGATCATATGCCAAGCTTTTCATGTATCCCCACAGAAAAAAATCTAATGGATTTAGATCGGGACTACGAGGTGGCCATGGAGTACGACTTCCACGTCCAATCCATTGTGGAAATCTTTGGTTCAAAAATGCTTGAATTACTCGACTACTATGCGCGGGTGCTCCGTCATGCATAAACCACAATTGTTGCCGTATCGCTAGTGGTATCTCATCCAAATACTCGGGTAATTCATCTCGGAGGAACTGTAAATAGGATTCTGTATTTAATCGTTGTGGGAGCACATGTGGTCCAAGTAGGTAATCGCCTATTAAACCCGCCCAAACATTGACAGATATCCTAACTTGCGAGGTGCCTTGGTGTATCTCGTGTGGGTTTTCGTCTGCCCAGTGGTGAATAGTATGGTAATTCAAAATACCATCTCTTGTAAACGTGGATTCGTCGGTAAAGAGAATTACTGACGCAAGACGTGGTTGACGAACTTCGGTGCGTTGAAACCACTCGCAGAAGGCAAGACGGCGAGGATAATCTAATTCCGTTAATCTTTGCACGCGCTGGATGTGATACGGATGAAGTAAATTATTTTTCAAAATTCGATGCACCGTCGTTTGGGACACATTTACTTGCTGGGCTAAAGTTGTAGTACTTATGCCTGGTTCCGCCTCAACGATGTTTAAAATATGCTCTTCTGCTTGCTGAACTCTACGTGATATATGACGGCCACGACCTTCGAAACGTGGAATTACTGATCCTGTTTCTCGAAGTCGATACACGGTTCTCACAATTGTCTCGGATGATGGATGCCGCCGATTGGGAAACCGTTCCGCGTACAAATTTTCTGCCGCAAGACTATTTTGTCCTGTTTCGCCATAAATCAAAATCATATCGGTGTATTCGATATTCGTATAGGATGCCATTGCAATTGCGTGTAATGACGGTGAATGCTATGTGCATACTAAATGGATATCCGAACGCTGCTTCAGCGACTGCCGGTGATTCCCATATGTTAACTAAGACAGAGTCGGACTCGAATAAAGAAAAATCATTTTCTCGTTACTACGTGCACATAGAACCATAATATTTTGTATTTAGGCATTACTCATGCGTTTCTTTCACCTAGTTTTTTTTTCGTACTATATCCGAATAAGACTGTATACATACTCATTATTCACTACTAAAAATAAATCTTCTTTTTCATGTTGTTTTGTTATACTGAACGTAAGAAGTACGTACAATGCAAAACGAATATATACACTAATGTAACAATTTTGATAAATGATTATTTATTAAGTCAATGAACACATACTTTCATATATACACTATATAAAGTAAACGGATTTATTGATATAAAGAATACATTTATTAATGTCTCTTAAAAAATTCCCAAAATATGTTTCGCCTTTCACATTTATTGAATTATTTTTTCCGTGCAAAACTAAACGAACAATATTGTTTTTTTTTTTAATTCTTTTCTTTTAGAAAATTATGCTTTGACGTCACGCAACTTGGCTGACTTCCCATTCCTTGCCAATAGTAAGCACGCTAAGAGAACAGCTTGTATAGTAGCAGTAATCTGTAATTGCAATTAAAAGCTTCGCCCACAAAACATGTTCGTGAAATCCCAAGGTGCAACATTTTACTGAAACAAATTTATTCTCATAAACGTAAATACAGTGTATGTATGTGCGAACATATGTGAGGTCAGTGGTGGTGGTACGCCTAACTGTCTGATTGTATCAGGAACTTATGGAGCGCGCACTAATAACAGTTCTGCATATGAAAGACTGCTTACCATTGCATCATTAAAATATCATACAATGCTATGGATAGGGGTGAAAAATAGCGTAATTGAGCGAATTACAACGAAATACAGATCTACCCTGACTAAACTAACATAATTGAAGTCGTCGGACATATTTAGCGTCTGCAAGGTATCTCATAATGTAGCTTAACAGAAGACAAGTTCCGTCAAACTTGCTTACCATTTATACAAAGTGATGTGGCTTATTATATTATAGGTTTCTATGCTGGACAGGCTGTGCGATGAACATGGAAATGATTTTACGAATCTCTGATCACAATTTGTTATTGGTTAGTGACTATGAACTAGTGGCGTGAATGACAACTTTTCCTAACAAATGTACCGCAGGTGATGATATGTTATCCAGTTCTTTTGATCCGCGACTGTAGATTCGCCGTTGATTAAAATTATTAAAAATCGTTCTATGTCATCCTGCTCTTTTCCTGAACGTTGGAAAATAGCTAAAATCATTTCAATGCATGGAAAATAAGAAATTGAATCTAATTAAAGGCCTCTTTCAATAGGCTTGTAAAACTTTTTGGGAAAATCTTGTATGTTGCCACTTATGATAGCACTCGCTCTTTTATTGCCTCAAATCAACGTGGCTTCGTCTGCGGGAGATCAAGCGTTACGAATTTGGCAACTATATCCCAATTTAGCACTGATGTAGGTCTGTAAACATCTGCCTAAGGCATTCAACCGTATCAATCATGAGTTGCTGTTGTTGCAGTTGAGTTTCTTCGGCTTTATAGGATCTGCGGTTAGTGTCCTGAAATCGCACTTGAAAGAGAGGACGTGTTATGCTTACTTATAGTGAACACTCTAACAATTTTCTCCTTGCTTGTGGCGCTCCCCACACATCAAAATTTGCGGCCATTATTGTTTGTATTTTATATTACTGATCATCAAGCTTACGGCCTTTGCTTACGTAGTGATATTAAAATCTCCGACATATCACACAAGAAAATTTCAAAGCGGTCTTGATGTGCTGGCAGAATGGTGTGAAATGCTCAGAAATGTTACGTACTTGCGTATTCTCATTGTTCTTCACCTCTTATATTTCTACAAAATGAATGATGCCTATTTATCACGTAATCTTGAACTTACTGAAACTAGCTGAAGCCATAAAACCTCTTTGCTTTTTTTGCATGTTTCTAAGTTCTTCAAGAATACAAACTTATTAAAATCATCGTACTGAGCTAACTGAAAAATGTTGTTCAAATCTGGGATCACCCATATGCCTATGATTGTCCAAGTCTGGATTGCATCCATCTTTGAGAGGAATTTCTCAAATATCTCTCGTGTAAAATTGACGGAATATGGTGCTGCGCAGGATAAATTACTGAAAAAGTAATCTGTAATTGCAATTAAAAGCTTCGCCCACAAAACATGTTCGTGAGATCCCAAGGTGCAATATTTTACTGAAACAAATTTATTCTCATAAACGTAAATACAGTGTATGTATGTGCGAACATATGTGAGCTCAGTAGTGGTGGTACGCCTAATTGTCTGATTGTATCAGGAATTTATGGAGCGCGCACTAATAACAGTTCTGCATATTAAAGACTGCTTACCATTGCATCATTAAAATATCATACAATGCTATGGATAGGGGCGAAAAATAGCGTAATTGAGCGAATTACAATGAAATACAGATCTACCCTGACTAAACTAACATAATTGAAGTCGTCGGACATATTTAGCGTCTGCAAGGTATCTCGTAATGTAGCTTAACAGAAGACAAGTTCCGTCAAAGTTGCTTACCATTTGTACAGAGTGATGTGGCTTATTATATTATACGTTTCTATGCTAGACAGGCTGTGCGATGAACATGGAAATGATTTTACGAATCTCTGATCACAATTTGTTATTGGTTAGTGACTATGAACTAGTGGCGTGAATGACAACTTTTCCTAACAAATGTACCGCAGGTGATGATATGTTATCCAGTTCTTTTGAACCGCGACTGTAGATTCGCCGTTGATTAAAATTATTAAAAATCGTTCTGTCATCCTGCTCTTTTCCTGAACGTTGGAAAATAGCTAAAATCATTTCAATGCGTAGAAAATGAGAAATTGAGTCTAATTAAAGGCCTCTTTCAATAGGCCTGTAAAACTTTTTGGGAAAATCTTGTATGTTGCCACTTATGATAGCACTCGCTCTTTTATTGCCTCAAATCAACGTGGCTTCGTCTGCGGGAGATCGAGCGTTACGAATTTGGCAACTATATCCAAATTTAGCACTGATGTAGGTCTGTAAACATCTGCCTAAGGCATTCAACCGTATCAATCATGAGTTGCTGTTGTTGCAGTTGAGTTTCTTCGGCTTTATAGGATCTGCGGTTAGTGTCCTGAAATCGCACTTGAAAGAGAGGACGTGTTATGCTTACTTATAGTGAACACTCTAACAATTTTCTCCTTGCTTGTGGCGTTCCCCACACACCAAAATTTGCGGCCATTATTGTTTGTATTTTATATTACTGATCATCAAGCTTACGGCCTTTGCTTACGTAGTGATATTAAAATCTCCGAAATATCACACAAGAAAATTTCAAAGCGGTCTTGATGTGCTGGCAGAATGGTGTGAAATGCTCAGAAATGTTACGTACTTGCGTATTCTCATTGTTCTTCGCCTCTTATATTTCTACAAAATGAATGATGCCTATTTATCACGTAATCTTGAACTTACTGAAACTAGCTGAAGCCATAAAACCTCTTTGCTTTTTTTTGCATGTTTCTAAGTTCTTCAAGAATACAACCTTATTAAAATCATCGCACTGAGCTAACTGAAAAATGTTGTTCTAATCTGGTATCACCCATATGCCTATGATTGTCCAAGTCTGGATTGCATCCATCTTTGAGAGGAATTTCTCAAATATCTCTCGTGTAAAATTGACGGAATATGGTGCTGCGCAGGATAAATTACTGAAAAAGCGTAGCATGCTAGCTTTGAGAACGAGATCGGACGTCATCCGTCAGAGATTTCTGCAGAAATCGCTACGGAATGATATCGACTACCCCTTCTTATTTCAACGTATGAACTTTCTTGTACCTTCATAGTAGCTTCATTTTTCCATTCACAAAGATAAACGTTATGAGACGATCTTCTACGTATACACTTTGTAAGGCGACTAATAGACGATGTGATTTCTTTCTTGCTGATGTAAAAATGGGGTATCTATCTCTTAATTATACTGTACATAAGGCAATCAGCATTATACATATACAGGGTTACCTGTAAATAGCACGTAAGCTACCGAAATCTGAAGACTACCTATCAATATGTTACTGAAAATTTAAAAAGAAATTTATTTGTAACATATACATTTTGTTCAAATTTTAGGGCCCAAAATGCAGGTAAAGCCGGTCCATATCTTTGTTTCTCCTATATTATACGAATACCGCTAATGAATCAAAGTTAACCCAGATGCAAATAAAAAGCGATAAAGCATTGTAGATGCTATGAATAGTGAATAGTCTATTGAAATGCATTAGTCTGTCGAACAGCTGATGTCGAAGTGTTTATGTGTTTACATTGAATATGCCGATAACCATATGATTTGCGTTCTTAATGTTTAAAGTTAATGTCGGGTTTTGAGTTATTTGTAGTTATACATTCTTTTTCTTTTTATGAAATTTGTGGTGGTCCTAACAAGGACCGATCTAGGCGAAACAGGACGAAATAATTTATTAATGTAAAAAATGTTCGAAATGTCCACCGTGAGCTCTAATACAGGCATCAATTCGGCGACGAAAGTTATTATGCACACGAGTAAAATTTACCATGTCTTCGCGAATGCGTTGAGCTGCAACATAAATGCGATTTCGCAGATCTTCGACATTTTCAATATCAGGGCGACGATCATATACCAAGCTTTTCATGTATCCCCACAGAAAAAAGTCTAATGGATTTAGATCGGGACTACGAGGTGGCCATGGAGTACGACTTCCACGTCCAATCCATTGTGGAAATCTTTGGTTCAAAAATGCTTGAACTACTCGACTACTATGCGCGGGTGCTCCGTCATGCATAAACCACAATTGTTGCCGTATCGCTAGTGGTATCTCATCCAAATACTCGGGTAATTCATCTCGGAGGAACTGTAAATAGGATTCTGTATTTAATCGTTGTGGGAGTACATGTGGTCCAAGTAGCTAATCGCCCACTAAACCCGCCCAAACATTGACAGATATCCTAACTTGCGAGGCGCCTTGGTGTATCTCGTGTGGGTTTTCGTCTGCCCAGTGGTGAATATTATGGTAATTCAAAATACCATCTCTTGTAAACGTGGATTCGTCGGTAAAGAGAATTACTGACGCAAGACGTGGTTGACGAACTTCGGTGCGTTGAAACCACTCGCAGAAGGCAAGACGGCGAGGATAATCTAATTCCGTTAATCTTTGCACGCGCTGGATGTGATACGGATGAAGTAAATTATTTTTCAAAATTCGATGCACCGTCGTTTGGGACACATTTACTTGCTGGGCTAAAGTTGTAGTACTTATGCCTGCTTCCGCCTCAACGATGTTTAAAATATGCTCTTCTGCTTGCTGAACTCTACGTGATATATGACGGCCACGACCTTCGAAACGTGGAATTACTGATCCTGTTTCTCGAAGTCGATACACGGTTCTCACAATTGTCTCGGATGATGGATGCCGCCGATTGGGAAACCGTTCCGCGTACAAATTTTCTGCCGCAAGACTATTTTGTCCTGTTTCGCCATAAATCAAAATCATATCGGTGTATTCGATATTCGTATAGGATGCCATTGCAATTGCGTGTAATGACGGTGAATGCTATGTGCATACTAAATGGATATCCGAACGCTGCTTCAGCGACTGCCGGTGATTCCCATATGTTAACTAAGACAGAGTCGGACTCGAATAAAGAAAAATCATTTTCTCGTTACTACGTGCACATAGAACCATAATATTTTGTATTTAGGCGTTACTCATGCGTTTCTTTCACCTAATTTTTTTTTCGTATTATATCCGAATAAGACTGTATATATATATATATATATATATAGGATAAAGAAAACCCAAACAGCTTCTCTCAAATTTGCATTGTAATACCCTCGAATATGGGCTAATGCACGATTGGTAACAACCCAGGACTAAGATTAACACAATACAAAACACTGCTATCACTATTAATCGTTCTTTATCCTATTTACCTTTATCAGAATTCATAACTTCCCATAAAAATATTCTAGGAACACATTACCAAGGCTTTTGAAAACCATCCTCTTATCTTATAAAAATACTTGCCTTTCATCCACTTTTATCAGAAACGTTAACAGTCAAGTTTCTTGACTTTCATTTAAATTGAATACATAAGATACAATAGACTATCTACGTAGTTGTCAAATTTCTTTAGATAAAAGATTTTAATTCATGTCACCAACTTCTACACGCCTATACAGCCATCCGACTCTGTAGCAAGTGTGACCTCTTGGGACGTTGCCTCACAAATTTGCCTTTACGTGCGTCAGTACTAGAACAAAGATCCGAAATATTATACGTGCTTCACTGCCGTACAATAGTGTCATTATGTAAAGGAGACCAGCTAACTGCGATGTCATCGTAAAATTTGTCACTGTTGCGTACCTACTCTACTGGGTTCGAATATAGGTCAGCAACGATGGTCGATTTTGAGAACTGGTCGCCGAGAACGCTTAAAGAGCGACGAATTATGAACAGCCGGATAAAGCTTAGAGTTGGTAAGGCGGTATAAAAGTGACTTGTTAATATTTTACTAAAAGCAGACAAACGGGATATTTTATTGGAATAATGACAATATCGAGAAGTGCTGCCATATTAAGTTAACGTAATTAAATAAATGCAATTTAAAAATTGTTATTTACGAAAAATTAAAAAAAAATACTGTAATAAATGAGGATATTTATAGTCTGTATCATTTTAAGATATTTTTTTGTATACAGGGTGAGTTGCGAGGAATTGACTAAACTTTAGAAGTGAATTCTACAGGCGAAAATAATGTAAAAAAACTCAAATGTTGTTATCCGATTTTTATTTGTTTTCGAGTTATAGCGTAATTAAAAATAAACAAAATTTTATACATTAAAGTTTTGGTACTCTATTGGTATTATCGTTCTATAAAATAAATTTTCAAAAATACCGCCATTCATTTCTAAACATTTTCTACATCGTTTACCAATCGCGCTGGTTGCGTTCCTAATTGCATCAGGTTGATGTTTGATATTGTCAGCGGCATTATTAGTCCGTTGAATTAGTACATCAGGAGTGTCCACTTTTACTTGATACACTTCCAGGATTCAGTAAATATCATCGAAGATCTCCTGGAACGTCGTCTGGTGGAAAAATGTCTTACTTCCACATATTTCACGTTCCAAGGACAATTTTACAAACAGGTTTCTGGTGCCGCCATGGGCTCTCCTCTGTCCCCAGGAGTTTGGAGAAAACCATTTTCTAAAAATGTAAATAGGTGTCTCTCGTGAGGGGATTCTCAAAAATGTAAGGACCAACTAAAAAACCATCGATCAGACAACCAAGTATAAAGAACCTCTTTCGTGATAGCAGTGCCCTCTCTATGTCAACAATGACCTAGAGGTAGTGACATTAGACGCATTAGACATACAAAACACTCTACACTATTTGTCGACTACTTTGAATCTTACTACTACGAATACATACATAAACATGATATACTAAATGGACATTTTTAATTACGCTATAACCTGAAAACAAATAAAAATCGGATAACAACATTTGAGATTTTTTACATTATTTTTACCTGTAGAATACACTCCTGGAGTTTAGTCGATTCCTTACGACTCACCCTGTATAATCTGTGGTAATTAAATATTTTACATTTCTATCTATGTACACTTTTACTAAAATAGGACAAATCTATATTCCAATTTTTCGGTATGCGAAGCATTAAAAATCCTGCTAATGCATCCTTTCTCGGCATTTCTCCTTGTCGGTGAAATTGTCGATCGTGGCAAGTAGCCTAATGATATCATATTGTGAAGTAACGATCAAAATTTTCAAGCACAATAAGTTATTTATTTATCATGTATGATTATTAAATTCTATTAAATTCTAATAAATCCTATTGAATTCTGTTAAATTTTATTAAATCCTATAAAATTCTATTAAATTCTATTGAATTCTATTACATCCTATAAAATTCTATTAAATTCTATTAAATTCTATTAAATTCTATTAAATTCTATTAAATTCTGTTAAATTTTATTAAATCCTATAAAATTCTATTAAATTCTATTGAATTCTATTACATCCTATAAAATTCTATTAAATTCTATTAAATTCTATTAAATTTTACTAAATCCTATTAAATTCTGTTAAATTTTATTAAATCCTATAAAATTCTATTAAATTCTATTGAATTCTATTACATCCTATAAAATTCTATTAAATTCTATTAAATTCTATTAAATTCTATTAAATTCTACTAAATTCTATTAAATTCTACTAAGCTGTATTAAATTCTATTAAATTCTGTTAAATTCTATTAAATTCTATAAAATTCTATTAAACTCTACTAAATTCTATTAAATTCTATTAAATTCTATTAAATTCTATTAAATTCTATTAAATTCCATTAAATTCTACTAAATTCTATTAAATCCTATCAAATTCTGTTAAATTCTATGAAATACTATAAAACTCAACTCATTTAGTTTCGTTGAGATTTTCTTTAAAAAAGTCACATAAGAAAATGCCTAGAAACAATAACCAAAAATAATTAATGCTAAGATAGCTTAGCATCCTCATGGTATTGATAGAATAATTCACGGCACCCGCAACAAAAGGAGAGGAAAAAGTATACTAACATACGGGCATGTTTCTACCTACTCGGCCTCATCAGCGTGGTTTCGAGAGTACTTTTTTATCTCTACCTTCTGTCGCTGTTGACTCACAGTTAATGCCACAACACTTAAAACAAACTCCACATTTCTTGGCGCCCTTTAGTGCCAAAGAAACGCATGCCTGGCGTTCAAGAACCGACAACATAAACCGGACAATGTTCCCTCGAGCCGTTCTCTGACTGCTTAACAACGAGATGGCGGCATTGGTAGTGCTTTGGGAAACCGAACATGTGCAAAAAATGCCTAGAAACAATGACCGAAAATGTATAATGCTAAGATAGCTTAACTTTCTCATGGTGTTGTTGCTTCTTGAACGGCAGGCATGCTATACTTTGGCACCAGAGGGCGCCAAGAAATATTGAGTTGGTCGTTTTGAAAGTTGTGGCATTAACTATGAGCCGTCAGCGATAGAAGGTAGAGATAAAAAAGTACTCTCGAAACCGCGCTGATGACGCCGGGTGGGCGGAAACGTGTAAGCGTGTCAGTGTACTTTTTTCTCTCGTTTTGTTGCGTTTGCCATGCATTATTCCATGAATACCATGGGGAAGCTTAGCTATCTTAGCGTTATATAATTTTGGTTACTGCCTATATACGTTTAACAACAAGTGTACATCACATATAAATGCATATATTGCATCGAAAGCCATCTAGGCATCCTTTGAACATTGTATTATATGCAGTCTTTAATCCTGTTAATAAACATATAGCCACAACGGAAATGTATATCGTGTTTTATTGCTTGTATTAAATACAGAATTTCACAAGAATTTAATAAAACTTAAATACACTGCGCATTTTGCTAATAATGTCCGGCGTGTCAAAATACGGATCCACGATCCAGAATTGCTTCATTCTATGGTTCAAGCAGTAACAGCACAGAAATTGATATTTTATTTACAGTGAGTGCTGAAAATAAACAATACCATTTTTTCTCTCTTCTTCAACAATCCCAAAGTAAGAAAATACTACTTTCTACAGTAAAGGTCTAACGCAATAACAAATCATTCATATTTATGTTATTCCGAAGAGATCTGTTATTCATGGATTTCGCAAAATTTGGCCGGAGCATGAAAATGTCTCGCGTCAATTAGTGTAAGCATAAGCGTAAGCAGAACCGAAGTCAACAAAAGGTATTCGTTCACGAAGTACATAATGACAATAATAACAACAGTAATAATAATAATAATAATAATAATTCCTTATTGCCCAACATTGAATACCAATTTACAGGAAGATACAATAAAAATCAAACAAATACGAATAATGTATTGTAAATAATGTAATCAGTCGTACAAACACAGAAAAAAGATGCGACAATTAAAATAAGAGGAGGAGGTTCTGCTTATTTACATTTTTCAACATATGACAAACAGGGGCTTTCTCAAAAATGTTTGTATTTACTTGGATCTGGGAATGTGTTGAAGGATCTCTCACATCTAAGAAAATAATTGTCTTTTTCTCTCGTTGTATTCGACATGTCACGAGCATTTCTTTAGATGATCTAGGAACACTTAAAAGTTTATTTGCCGGTGTCAACAGTGAAATTGGAGAAAACCATCGACAACATGGCATCAATTAATTAATTTAATTAATTAAATTAATTAAGTTAATATTCGAAAGAGAAAACATCGAATTGTCTCATTATCCGTGTTCACCTTATTTATTTCTCAACGATTTCTTTTTGGTTGCGAATGGCAAACGAAAGTGTGTTAAGAGCGATTTCTAGCACTTCATGAAACTGTTCGACCCTTTAAAAACAATGTTTTGGAATTACAACCTCCTGAATGGAGAAAATTTAAAAACTTATAAGGCTGACCTGGTACATGTTATCAAACACGTTATCGTTAAAACCAACACTCAAGATGTCTCTTCCCAACGATGTCCCGGCAATAAGCCTTTATTACCAAAAGCAATTTTGAAATCCCTGGAAACACAACGCCTCGAGAATTGTCTGCTATGTAGCTAATAACATCGACCGAACTTTTCTATTATCTCAGCATCTTCTGATACTAAGAACATCGTGTCGTCAAAGCATAACACTCCACATGCCAGCAACCACAATTAATAGAATCCTTAATTATCCACTAACGGTTATGACGCGTCACTTTAATTTTACGTCCCTGTCACTTTAATGTAAATTACAACCTTTTCTGAATACGCTTATGGAGAATTAGGATTATGATACTGACATTGTACTAACCATGTTATTAATCTCATAAAATGATGTGAACCTCTTAAAACGCTTGAATATTCATATATTTCAACAGAATTTCTATATCAGTTAAATTTGTAAATACGTATGTTTTATGCGTGATGGCTTGACTTACGGTAGTTTTCCAATTTTAACATACGTTACAATTATTGCAGTTTTTCGATATGACAAAAGTAGTATTATGGTAAACCTCGTGAAAACAGGTTTTGTTATTTAAGATCTCTAAGGTTTACGTATTTTTAGAGATGCAAGTTTGTGAAGTGGAGCAGCATTGGTGGTTGTTCCTTTAAAATTTCCCTAGATCTTTCGTCCATCCTTGCCTTTAAGATAGTCCAATAGAAACAATTCTTAACAATCACTTTCAATAGCTCCAGTTTCAGGAACTTTTAATAACATCTCCTTTTCAGAGTAGCATTTGATGCAAAATGTACTACTTTCAGAACTGTGTTCATATTGTGCTTTTCATAATTTTTACTCTCTCTTTTTCATAATTAGGAGAAAACTTGCCGTTGCAATTGTTGCCTATTCAATTTATTTTTAAGACAAAGAAGACATAAAGAGACAAAAACGACACCAACGATTCCCTTCAGAGAAAGGTAACTAATTCGATTTTACCTTTCAGTGTCTTAACATTTTTAAGTGTTCTTTAACTTGTATGCAAGAATACAAGCAACGAATTTCAGGAAAATTGTTATACATACCTACTTACAGTGTAACTTAAACGTCTCAAACTGAAACGGACGTTCTATTGCTGTACTTGTTATACAACCGCTCCGATGAAATACATCCTACCATATATTTTCCAAATTTGTTTAAATATTTATCTCAAATTTCGAGTACGTTATAGATGTTTGGTCAATGTCATCCCACTAATTCAACAGAACCATTGTAGGTAAAATATACGGAAACTAAAAATAAAAAACGCTTTTTATGTAAACCGACGCAAGGTGTAATGTCTAACACGTGCCTGACACGAAGTGAAACGGGAATGTCGGAAGTAAACAAGGGTCTTTTTTATTTTCAGCCCGAAGGGAACAGTTCTACCGGGCCGAACCATGCCTTCCGATGCAAGACTTTCAAGAAACCAAGACCCTGCCACTTGTGTCATCAACCGATTTTCAATCAAGGATCTTGTTGCAGAGGTATGTGTGTTTAATTATTATTCGCGCTTATACGCTGTAATCTTGAGTTAAAAAAAAAGTAATAGACGCAAATATCGTAGATTAAATTTAAAATTTAAAAGCAATCATAGAAATTATCATAGAAATCATAGAAATAGCGCATTAAAGTATATTTACAACTTTATGCTACAAACAAAGATTATGCGATACTTTTATGATTCAAAACTAAATTATGCGATACTTTTTTGGCGGAGTGTATTTTCTTAAAATTGGGTCGTTATTCGGCGAATGTCTTATCCTTCTCGCTTCTTAAAACAACCTGTGAGTTAACACAATGAGGAGGAAACTAGTAAAAGTACAATTCTACAGCTATTGTACGAGTTAACTAGATTTTTGAGGTACACCAAAATGAAAAGGTCAGTAATTGGCCGCCCAAATAAACGTCCATGCAACTAAAAACAAAACATCACTTCCTAATTAATTTGAACTGAGAACAAAATCTATTTATTATCTTGAACGATCTAGAGTGTTACAAGTTTAAATTTCTTATGCGGAATTGTAAAGATGATATTTATTAACACCGAAACGTTCAGTTTAACAAGATACGCGATCATACCGCCTTAAATTTCGAACGAAACGTTACCTCAGTAATAACGTCACTCTTATTTATGCTTTTATATGTAGGCGCATAAAACACGATTCTATACCTGCGAGGTATTCAAGGAAATTTAAAAACGCTTGAAAAGGTGTATTTGGTAAGTAAATTATCTTGGGCGGTAGCTTTTACGCTCAAAATGTGCTAAATTAGACTCGTATCTTTTTTAATTATCGCCAGGCGGGTAATATAATACCGGTCGCAAATTGAGTAGTAAATGCAACGCTTTTCTCCGCCATTAATCAAAAATCCAATCAAGGTCGACTATTTACCAAGGAAATTTTGAGAGCGCGGGAAGACTTAGGAACACGGTTGATCGTTATTACGAACAAGTAAGTACTGTGATTGTGAGCGTATACAGTAGCATAATAAATAGTGCTTTACAATGTTAATTTAAAATAAAATTTTATGGAATTGTCACATAAATATAATGAAAATAGCTTCCCATATACTTTCTAATAGATTCATCAACAAATTTCTTTCATATTAATTATATTACTGTCAATTATTTCTGTCCTTCCATTTGATAGCGTGTCCATCTTTTATAGTTCTTTACCATATAAGATAAATAATAAGAACTAAGAACAGTAGGCTTGTTTCACGGACAGACAATTTCAATTTACATTTAAACTAAATTCAAGTTAATAAAATATACACAATGAAGTATTTCTGACACATCTACAATAATTACCATCCTCTTCAATAGTTGGCGTTTCAACAATATATTTTGTTTTCTTAATATTCAATTGTAGATAACCTCTGACTAATAACACATATAAATAAAAGAGTCACAGAAAGATCGAATTGTGAGTCTTCAAACGAAGAATCACAGAAAAGTTGATAGAAGCTTGAGAAGTAACAAAATAAAAAACCTTAAAACAATGTATTGTCTCTGCGGATTGTGTCCCTACTAACTTCTGTCTTCGACAAGACAACTGATTAAGTATTTTTAAAAAGGAAGAAGTAACTGCTTGATCCATTCACAGTGATATATCAGTGTATATACACTCGTAATCCTAACTTTCGAATGACAGAAGCCAGCATTTCTAGAATAAATAAAATGAAAATCTTCGAATCTAGAAATGAAAATGGCATTATTCGTTAAAACCACTTTTGGAATATAATTGCGCATGTTTTGGTGCTTTCCGAAATTTAGACGCTCAGTTATTGTTTAACAGTCATTTGTGTCAGTCGACGTTAGTTTCTGTAAAAAAATGAGAAAATCGAATATCGAGCCGTTATTAAATTCTTATCCTTTAAATACAAATTAAAGCTGAGATGAATGTCGTTTACGGGAACTCAGTACCATCATTTGTCACAGTGAATTCTTGGACGGTTAAATTTAAATTGATCGTACAAGCTTGGTTGACGATGCATGTTCGGGAGGGCCAATTACTACCGATTATATTAGAAAGGTTCATCAAATGGTGCTAGACGTACCGTCGTATTAAGGCTAAAAAGATAGCAAAGGCCGTAGGTATCTTCAAAAAACATATTCGTCATGTACTGACTAAAGACTTGGGCCTGAAGATACTAACCGTCACTCTTCGTTAGAAGCACGAAAGCATTCGAATTAAGATCTAGAAACGCTGCTGCTTAAGGGCAGTTTAAGTGAAATAAGTCTAAGATTTGACATCGATTAATAACCGTAACTAAAACTTGGAAACAATGGATTGTTGGGGATGAAGGTGGATGGATTAGGGGTTGGGGTCCTGAATTTATCGACACTCACCCTATTCACCAGATCTGACCCCCGGCGATTTTCTTCTGTTTCCTAGGTTTAAGGTTTCTCTCTAAAATCGAGATTTACATGGATTGAAAAGGCCACCAAATTCGTAAACAAATCAAATGGTAACTTCTATTTGGATAGATTAAAGAAATGGGAGCATCGTTGGGTAAGTTTATATACAAAAACTTACTAAGGTGATTGTACTGAGAATTTGTCTGAGAAAATGCTTGTTTCTACGTTAGGCTGGTCAGATTAGCCTTGTAGGCCAGTTTTCTATTTTTTTTTTTGTGAGCTTTTTGCGTTATTTGCAGTCGGACTATAATTCCTATTACGCTGGAAGTAACTTCATGTTTATTTTAAATAAAACATTCTGTGTATTTCTACGGTTTTGGAAAGGTAATCGCAAGACGAAGGTAATGATGCCGCATATGTTATCAAATAAGGAAATATTACATCATAAAAGTAACCAATTTTTGTTGTTAAACAAAGTTAGCTAGGGAAAAGCATCAAACTGTTTTTGCGAAAATATGGATTGATCTTTCTAGGCAATATGTAGCGTATAATAATCACAACAATTGCCGAACTGTGAAACCCTCGCAACGGCTCTGAAAGCATAAATTACTCCTATTATTTTTTGTAATTACATCCTACATCTTTCCTGCTTTCGTTCTTAAAATCAATACTGTTTTTGTTTTTATTTTTAGCCTCGTTTGATAATGTAGTTATTTCATCACTTTATCGAATTTTGTTCGAATTAATTAATTGATAGGTTCTTTTAAGCTTATCCGTTTTTGGTATATAATCCGTCTATTTTTCAGACTTTCTATGTTGTTCCTCTTAGGATGGCTTTGGTATGAACTATGCAAAATTGCTTAGTCGTTTAATATCACGCGAATCTGGCAACGATTATATACTGGTTCATGCGAAGGTCAAAAAGGTGAAAAAAAAAAAAATAGTCCGCTAAACAATTTTTAGTGCGAGAAGATAGAATTTCTAACGAAACATTCAATTATAGTTCTTTATATCATCCTATTGTAAATAGTCATTAAATTAGAACCGTTTTCGCACCTGACATTACCGTACCCGAACGTCACACTGGAAGCGAAAGGCATTTTAATGGATTCTAAAGTAATGAAGGATGTATTGAAATAATAATGAACGCGAATTTGGAAACTAATTGAGAGGGATAAAGTTTTCGACAAGAAGAATTTCTAAAATTACTCGGTATAATATTCAACATTTCAAGATATTACGGAGACTTTTCCTACGAAACATTTAAGACAAACACAAAGTAAATTCATTTGAACCATATAACATCGAAATTACCGTTCACAGAATAGGAATCACGTTGATTGTAAATCGGTGCAGCTTCGAACACAGAATTTCAAGAACGCACTTCCAAGTTAAATATTTTTAGAATCACGTCAGCGTATAGTTATCGACAACTTAATTTAAAATAAACATAAATTTGTATTTTTAAAATTTTAATCAGGCAGATAAAATTTTAGTCAGTTTGGATTGTGTTAGGTATCTGTTTTAATTGTAATCATCACAATTTTGTTAAAGAAATATGATTTTAAATTTAAAAAATAAAACTGTAACTCACAAAGAGTTAGTGTATCACCTTCGATTTGCAAAAAATAAATCTACTTATTTTTCGAACAAAAAACCAATATGTAACGAGTTGTTACGTACCATACTGTATTGCAGTGCTGCCTCGAATTTTTTTACTGACAGCTTCAATAATTTTTAGAAAATTCTACAGGAACGTTCTTGTCTCCGCTTTTCATTACATTCTATTCTAAGTACGTTATCTCTCGCAGTCCATTTTTCTTGCGTTTCAATAGAATCATGTTAGGTATATGTTTCGGTAACTTCTCCGATTGGTCCGCTTGAGTGATGTAGTAACACAAAAACTATTTTATTCTAGAACTTTAAGATCCTTATCTTCAAAGCTTTCTTTCTGTTAAGACACAGGAAGTTGGGTATACACGAAGTTAGCTCTGTGTGGTAAATTTATTTTGTGCCTTAAGGGAGGTCTTTTTACAGCTTTATTCCGCTCAGAAAAAAGGTTTGATCTTTCTGGTTATGAAAACGTATTTTGAGTATTGAAAACGACGTAAATTTTTACGCCTTGGTTTGTCGAACTTTGATGCTTAGCCCAACGAAGTAATATCTTCGATTTTTATATGGTATGTGCTTAGGATTCATCGTAACAGGTGACGCAAAAATAATGTCATAATTTGATTTGTCCGCCATTTTTGGCAGTTGACGCCAAATGTCATTATGCTTTGACATTTATGATGTAAATATATAGAGAAGTAGTTGTCAACAAGCCATGCAATGATACACCCCTCAAATTTTGAGTCTGTTGTTTCAACGCAGCGTGAATTTCGTCGTCATTTTTCCTGATCGTCGCGTTCCAAGTGCTCCAACAATTAAACGTTTGTCCGAGCACCTCGTGCAAACTGGGTCCACTATAGATGTCGCAAGAAGTGATTGACCCTTATTTTTTTGAAGACATCGATGGCACTACCGTAATCGTAAATGGTGAACGTTTACAGGCAGACGAGTATTTTTTACCGCAAACTGCTGCATTGCGTCTCGATCATTGTTGGCTTCAACAGGACGGAGCAACCGCTCACACAGCTCGGGCAACTATGCAGATATTGAGACACCAATTTCCAGGTCGAGTGATCTCCCGTTTTGGAGATGTGAACTGGCCGTCCGGATCGTCAGATCTAACAGCACCAGATTTGGGAGACCAGATCCTTTGGGGCTTCTTAAAATCTCGCGTTTACCACAACAAACCACGAAGCTTGCAAGCCTTGAAAGTTAACATTGAAGCAGAAATCGCTAATCTCAAGCCAGATGTTTTGCGAGCAACAATTTAAAATACCGTAAAACACGCGGGCTATTATGCATCAACTTGGTAGGTGACTATTTGATCGATATAATTTTGTCCAATTAATGTTATCAATTTTACACTTTCAAATAAACTTTTTATGAAAACAGAGCTCAATATGGCAGCCAATTCAAATTATCACATTACCTTTGCGCCACCTCGTAAATATTTTCGTCTTACGTTCCCAGAGTTTTCTTGGCAAAAATAAATATAAAAACCACATGGCGGTGACGGAGAGCGTCCGTTGTGGGTACTGCAAACTTCTGGTGCAGTAAAAGTCGGGACAACGTACCCAGCTACCTCCGATTAGATAAGTGGTTCTACTCCAAGTGAAGCAACCTAAGGAAATGAAGTCTCATTGCTGTTATTTTTTTTCTCAATTATTTACCATCTTTTGATTATCTTATTGTTTGTTTGTGCTACTAAATCACATTTAGATTACTTTTTCTTGATTATAATTCTTCCATTCAATTAAAGAGTTAACATCATTTCAAGTAAATATATTAAATTTTGTAGATTTTTATGTTAACCCTTCTTCTTCTATTCTGGTAAATATCACATTCCCCGAATCCATCAATTAGTATCTGATAACTGTGCCTCTAGGAAGGCATTTCTGTTTACCAATTTTGTTTAATCCGGGTAGCTACCTGTGTTAAATATCAAATTTATACAAACTGTGAACCAACAAGGTCTCGCATGACAAGCGTAAACTACGTGTGCTTACGCTCGAATAATACTTAAACGACATGAACCATCTACACTGAGATATAAACAATGACATCAGATGAAACGTTGCTTCTAACCTTCTATTTATGTTTCACTCCACCTTTGCTAGCCACGTTTCTTGGCTCTTTGGGGATGAACATCTTGATTTTCTTGAATTGCGCATTAACCTAACCCTACTGCCCCGAACGCCTATTTTGTATTTGAGCCTCAATTTCCACAACCAAGGTTTACAGGAGGACATTTATATTTAATATTGCGTGGCCTTCCAGACAAGGTGGCTACTGCCGCGGAAGCTAATTTCTTTTAGCCTCAACCTGAACAACCATCTCCGAACAGGCATAGCGGCCACAAGTGTTGTCCCCATTTGAACAACAACTTGCAAGCAAGAAGCGCGCATGAGCTTAACTTGTAATTCTAAGTGTAAGTGCTATCGTTAAGAGTAGATTTATCCCGACTTCTCTCTTTCCCCTTTATCTACAGATTAGAAGATGTAGCAAAGTGCAGATATAACAATTATCAATAACAACAATAATTTACGCTTTTAAATTTGAAATTCGCAATTGTTATAATTGCGTTACTTAGAAATGAGGTATTTGTATCACGAGAAGCACAAAAAATTATTACCAAAGATGCTTATAGAAATATTGCTTAAGCTAAAATATAATACACTCCGCCAAAAAAGTATCGCATAAACTAAAAAAGGGCATTTATAAACCAAGATATTTTTATACGTTCACAAAAAGTTTGCCTCGTGTATGTGAACTATAAAAACACTAACAAAATCATAGCTTTTTTACTTTTTTTTTTTCTAAAAGAACACATTTAGAAAAATGCATATGTGTAACGTTTGTTCAGTTGTTCATTGAAAGTCTTCCTATACGGACAAATTTTAAAGTGCGAAGTCAGAGTTCTGTACCGACGCTTTTAAAACTAAAATGAGCAATTTAACTTCAGAACAAGTGGCTGCTATAGTTGCTTTAATCGAAGATGGACGATCTCAAGCATACGTTGCTAATTTGATGAACATCAATCAGTCAAGTGTTTCTAGAGCCGTAGCCGGATATAGGGAAACAGGCAATTACAGTAGAAGACCTGTACCAGGTCGTCCAAGATGTTCTACTCGCCAAGATGACCGCTATTTACTACTACAAGCATTACGTCGAAGACATGTAACTGTGAGACAATTGCAGAACTCAGAAATACTCGTGTGAGTACTCAAACTATTCGGAATAGGTTACGACGGAGTGGATTAAGAGCTAGAGTAGCTGTAACAGGCCCTCGTCTCACTAGGAACCACCGAGTAGCTCGCTTACGGTTTGCCAGAGAACATGTAAATTGGAACATTAATAACTGGGCCAATATACTCTTCACAGATGAGTCAAGATTTGGTCTTTACACCTCCGATAGGCGTATGTCAGTGTGCAGACGAGACGGTGAGCGCTATTCGCAGTGTAAGATCAGACCTAGACCTAATTTCGCTGGTGGCTCTATTATGGTTTGGGGAGGCATCTGTTTAACAGGTCGTACAGAGTTAGTACCAGTAGACAGAGGTACACTGACTGCCCACAGGTATATAACGGATATTTTAGAAGAACATGTAGTACCATATGCGCCAATTATAGGAAACGAATTCATGTTAATGCACGATAATGCACGACCGAATGTTGCAATAATCGTCCAGGAATACCTTAATGTGTTGATATTCCAGTTTTAGATTGGCCTGCGGTAAGTCCGGGCATAAACCCTATCGAGCACGTGTGGTACCTCCTTCACAGATGGATACGAACCCAAAATGTTGCCCCAACGGACCTGTATGGACTAGAAAATGCTCTCCGTGACGAGTGGGAGAATTTGGATCAGGCTTATATACGGAGGTTAATCGAATCTCTGCCAAACCGTATGCGAGCGATCATAAGAGCCAGAGGTTTTTCTTTCCAAAATTATAATTTCTTGTTTTAATAAAAATCTCAAGTATAAGTTCTTGTTTTTCTTTGGCCTGTATTTTATTTAAACAATCATAGAAATTATATCTTAGAGCGCATTAAAGTATATTTACAACTTTATGCCACAAACAAAGATTATGTGATATTTTTATGATTCAAAACTAAATTATGCGATACTTTTTTGGCGGAGTGTATATGTGACATCGTCGAATTCGTCTTTCAATTATTTTTCCAAAAACGTAAAAATTCGTTGAAATAAAGAGGTTGACGACAGTATAGTTCGATAACGCCAACAGTTGATTCAGAAAGAAATGCAATCGATGTTTTTTGCTAAAAACGCTTGTCTCTATCGTTCAAAAGACAATAGCGAACGAAGAGGGTATTTTAAGACCTCAATGTATACGTCATAAGCGTTCAAGAGGTTAAGGACAAAAGCCATTAATCCAACTAAAACGCACGTAGCTGAAAACGTATATACGTATTAAATGATAAACTGCATTTATTTTTGTTAATTCGAGCAGCTGGTAGGTACCCTACTTTGTTTAAATTAAACTTATCGCGTGACGCTGATTAACTGGACATCTGCAAATACTTAATACTGACAATTTTATTTATAAAAAATCTTAACCTTATATATCTATAAGTAACATAGCTCTATTTATATAAAGTTTTCCGCGAAAACGTATTTTGATAATAAAGTTAATTAGGAACATATTATTGAGTACAGACGCACACTTGCAACTTATTGCGAATCAAAACAATTTCGACTACTCTTCCGCTAATTTACCATTGTTAGGATAAGATTATCGAACTTGTGAAGTTTACCGTCTCCTCATATTTTAAAAACTTTTAATGATACAGGTCAATCTTCTTTATTCTTTTCCACCGTACATTATATTCTTGGGTAGCCTACAAACCGTCCTAATGGAATTATAATCATCGTGAAAGCGGCTGATCATAATTTCCTCACTTCTTTGCCTTCATAGATAGGTCAGGAACAAAACATTAGCAGTCGAATTAAATACGAATCAGAGCGCAGAATACCTCTCCATTTTATTTCTTCTTACAACGTTTGCGATCCGCAAGACGTTATTTTCATATGAAAGGCTGCAAGAACCTGAAATTATAGGGGTACCGAGAAAGTTTAAGAAGTTGATGGCTGTTTTTCAAGCGTGTAATTGTAAATATAAACCGACGTATACGTAACACATAAATACTAAATAAATACTAGTACATAAAATAAATCCTACTACACATACTAAACTAACATCTACCCAACTGTAGCATTTAATCTCTTACACTTAAAACACATACACTTAAAACTTCTTTGTTATAAATTGAATTTCGTGAAGTCTACAACAGACTAAGATTGATTCAAATTTCATCATTCAAAAGAACGCAGAGTTTTATTGCGTGAAGTGTCACACAGAGAGGGCTCTCAAACGTCAAATTTTGAGTTTTCTTTAAATCCATCAAATTACCTCACCTAAAAGATATTTTGAAATTTGTGTTTTGAAACTTCCTGAAAATCATCTAGGTGACACTCCCAGATCTACAGCTGAAAATTTATATATTTTGTTTTAAAGTAGAAAACAATTTTTCCGTTATGTAACATTGCGATGTATTGACGGTAGAATCCAATAAAGCCCATAGATAAATTAAAAAGTGTACGTTAATTAATTAACTAGATGTACACTCGGTTGCCATAAAAAACGAGACGACTCGTGAGCGATAATTTTATATTTTTTTAAGCTGTTTGATGTGGATTGATTTAATTTTTCATTGTCAGTGTCAATACAACAGTAATAGTACCGTGCAAAAGTAATACGACTTTTACGTAAATTCCACGACATATTGATATCCAGACAAGATATCGCATTTTACAATGTTTGGAATATGGTTACTCCATAAGAACAGTATCAGAGCGCCTTGGGGTGAATAGAAATACGATTTTTACAATTAAAATGAAATGGAAGCATTATGTAAACATGGATCCCCCCATGTGGAGAAATGTTTTATTTTCTGATGAAAAAATGTTTGAAAGTTATTACGATGGTCCTATTCGTGTATATAGACCAATAAACATGAGATATAATGAAAGATATATTCATCCAGTAAGAAAAGGTTGACGTTTTTCAATTCATATATGGGCCTGGATTAGTTACCGTGGTCCTGGTGTATCTTATGATATTGAAGACCGACTAACTGGTCTTGTTTATACAAACATTT
Source organism: Oryctes rhinoceros (assembly GCA_020654165.1). NCBI lineage: Eukaryota > Metazoa > Arthropoda > Insecta > Coleoptera > Scarabaeidae > Oryctes > Oryctes rhinoceros. Next base: position 3,307,223 of record JAIOKQ010000018.1, on the reverse strand, counting down.
TGGAAAACATAATACTTCCCTCTGTACGGATACTCTATCCAGAACCAGAAGAATTTATTTTCCAGCATGACAATTCCCCCATTCACACCTCACATGTAGCTCGCGAATGGCTTGAAGCAAATTATATAAATCTTTTGAGATGGCCTTCTAATAGCCCCGACTTAAACCCCATCGAAATTTTATGGGGACTATTAACTAAATCTATTTACAAAAGAAATTTCTGGCCTAGAAATAGAAAGGAATTATTACATTTCATACAAGAATCGTGGGACCAAATTGATAATAATGTGTTTATGTTCAAAACGTTATAAATTTAATATCAAGGCGCCTAGCTAGCGATATTCAAAATAGTGGAGCTATAACCAATTATTGATAATATTCTTCCGTTTTGTTTTGTATACCTATGTTTTAAATATTTATGTCGTTGTAGATGTTGTATGCAGTATATGATTTTATATTTCATGAAAAAATAAAATTAATTTTTTTGTCTGCCCCTGTTATTATGTATAAGTGGCATGAAATACAACTTTAATATTCAAATAACATTGATGAAAGATAAACATCAAAAATTTAAAAATACACCATTCCTATACCTATCACAGCAAAGTCCATGTCACATGCAACTAATCTAAGTGCCTCGTTTACTATGGCAAGCGACATATAGACATATAGAAGTGTACATATAGACAGTTAAAATTATCGGAACCAAATAAAAATAATTCAAAACTTTGAAAGAATCAAAGTAAAGATACAATGTTCTGCTTTCAGCATATTTGCATACCGGATAGAAATCGTTACTTAATTTAATTAATATTACGTTTAGCAAACTCAAACAACACTTCTGTCTTAGAAAATATGCAAGCAATACAAACGTAAAACCTATAAGACTTTAATACAACATCTCCACCATATGTGAGAACGGCTTATCTCCCGAAGATTTACGATCGTGGTAAAAGAAGCAGAGGAGAGGTACCGTATAAAATGTCAGCCGGATTACAAACGATAAATTTCAATTGGTGAACTCCAACAGCGGATCTATTTTTCGTTTGGTTATAGAAAACTTACATGTTGCCGTTGTTATTATTGTTGAACTCTAAATTGATGTTGGAAAGATAAGTGTGTTGATCAAGTTGTAATGAACTTTTACGTAAATTTACTATTTCTCGTATCTGAGGTCCGACAAAAATACCTTGTTTCAGTCTCCCTTGCGTTAATTTTGGAAACTTTTCACGAAGGTATTTAAAACCTTCACCTTCGAGATCCAGTGTCTTTACAAAGTTCTTCGTGAGCCCAAGTTTCACGTGAAGTGGTGATATTATGATCTTTTCTTTTTCTACTAGAGGCTGATGTTGTACATTTTCTTTTCGTAGTACAAACTATTGTCGTAGTGGCCACTCTTGCTTATGGTAACGTTTTTCCCTGTCACGATGTCCCAAATACATAAAAAGAAACAGTATTTGATGTAACCAGATTGCATACCCAAAATAATTGCAATTACTTTAAAATCTGCACAAATATTCCAGGAATGGTCCTTGTACTTTATCGTCTCTAATAAAATGTTCAGAGTTTTGTAAGTTTTTTTTTCATAGAAACAACATGACCTATCGGAATAGAAGGATAATGGTTTCCATTATGCAACGAAACTGCTTTTAGGCTGGTCTTTGACGAGTCTGTGAATAATCTCAAGGAACTGGGATCAGGATGTATTCCAAAAGCTTCAGGAAGTTTATAAACATTATTGCAGTCGACCAGATTACCGGCCATACTATAAGGGCATTCTCTCTGTAACCAGAGCTAAGCCAATGTTGCCGATTTTCGAATCATTTTTACTTTATATATGCTGTTCAATTTCAACAGTTGCTAACTTAGCGTAAAAACCTTGTTGGTCAGTGTTATCGAGGCTTCCAACTGATCATTACCTTCTTGTTAACTTGTTACCTAGCTTTACAATTGCATGGGTTTTGAAAATAGTACATACTTTTGCATTTATTACCTTTATAGTATTATAAATTTGTATAAGATTTAATTCAATTGATTATACTTTCTTCAATAGTCTCCGTACCAATTTATCTTAGTTTTTGAGATAAGTCACTTAATTTATTCGACTGAGTATTTTTTGGGGGTTTTCGTAATGTATCGCAAAAAAATTATGTACATTCTACAGGATGACGATCAGTATCGTTGCCATGTTTGATTTACGCCACTTCATATTTTTTTTGTGAAGCATTTTTTTTATTCAATATTTAAAATGCATCTTTTTTGGTAGAACTACAAATATATACTGTATACCTGATTAACAAGCACAAATAGCAACAATAGAGAAATGCTGAGTTCACTATAAAATTAATAGATTTATTTAGCTAATATAAATATTTGTTCATTACACAAAGTATTATTTCCGAAATGCTGGTAACTATTCAACGAATTACAACAATTTGCATTAATGACGATGGAACTTACTGAAATAGAGATTGAAATCGTGTGCACAAATTAAATGTTGCACTCTATTTTTATTGAACATCCCTGTATTATTAAATAAATGTAAGACTTTCATTTAACACTACTTTTTAATGTTTCAGTATGCAAGTACGTCTGCCACAAAGTATGCGAGAGCAAGGTAAGCGAAATTAATGGTACTTTTTATATTTATGTAAATGAGCCAAAGCTCGTCACAACATATATATGTATGTATACATATATCAAATCAAAAATTAATTTAATTTAAATATATATTTAAATTAAATTAAATATTTTAACATTTTTAGAATATATGTGGCGAAAACCGTCCCTTACGATGCGGAAGGTTGATATCTAATTATGTCAATTAATTCTGATGAATTTTTTTTTCTGTTTAATTAAAAAATTGCCTTTGCAGTAATTAAGCAGGTTGATTCATTACAGCTATCATGAAAGTAGAAGTCATAATGAAAGCTCGCTTTTTTTCAATTAACCCCGTCAGTTTTTAAACTTAATTTTGCAAGTTCCAAATGTTACCACCACTTTTAACGGGAACGGCATCTATATTATTAATGTATACAATTGACTTTTAGAGCTTTTGTCATGGTCGAATCAGCCTCAAAAATGGCGGGAGGCGAATCCAGTAGGTTTCTTGTCGCTGAGACCGAACTCAAGCGCAAATATTATATAATACGTCACGGTGTTATTAAAATTGTCAAACAATTGCCATTTAAATCAAATTTATTAATTTATCAGGGAGCTAGAGAAAGGATCTTTCTCTATTTAGTAGAACGGCATTGTACAATACTAGTCTTCAGTTTTAAAATTAATCTTCGATTCATTCGATATATATGTTTAAATTTCAGGCGTAGTTCATTGCCATCAATGGTGTAGATCATAAATATTAACTGCCACGAATCACAGTTAGGAATATTTAGACCATGAAATCTATGTATTTTTGAAAAATGCTTGTCACTTATTTCTGTATAACATAGTTACGTTTGCTAGAAGTCGGAGCGCGGATTTCGCAAGATGGCGATAATCCGCCATATTGAATCCACCATCGTGAATTTGGAAATTCTGACTATAAATTTGCAGTTAGCAACTAAAGTAGTTTTACGAAATGAGAAAAGTTTAGAAAACAGCACGTGTGGCTAAAATGCCGGATGCCCACGAAGTACTGTAGATTGAAATTGGTATATCTTGAAAAATAAAAGACGGATCGAAACAAATTAAAATGGATTTTAAAGGAAAAAAGTAGTACTGAGTGATAAAGCGGAAACGGGCGAAAAATATTGCTTTTCTGATAACATCGCCTCAAACATCACCGAAAACGGTTTTTTTTTTGCACTTTCAAGTATGGTATCTCTAAATCCTAACGAATTGGGTCAATAATTCCAACGGAGTCGGGTTGAGCATATGGAAGAGCTTCCAGATAATATGGTCTGAGGAAAGCGGACTTTTTGGAGGTCTGCGAATCGACACAATTGATGATCGTTGGATCCCTAATACGCAAGACCAACATTATAAGTTCAAATTTGCATATCTTAGCTAAAAGAAAACAGCAGCAATCGAAAATGGATTTCAAAATTAATGACTAATACAGCGCGATACCGTTTTCGGAAATATAAAAAGATCCGTTCTTTCACAATAATGTCATAAATTTGGCCAAAACGGCAGTGTTTTGATCATTTAACCTGAGTACGGATCTCTTTCAACATCAAAAAAAAATCTAAAACGTCAACCCACTATCATGTGTGGCAGAGTCTCAAATTTCGCAGACTTGTATTGTCAAGGATACTATCGAAAGCTGATCAAAGTTTGAAAAACACTTTGTTAACAATAAATACTTATTTTAATTGATTAACTTTATACATATGTTACATACATATTATTTATATTGTACGAAGTACCCGTTATCATCAACGTTAAATACCCGTGCAATGAATAAATGTATTTAGCTGTCGGAATAATAATTCGAATTGGACATTTAGAAATTATTATGTAGTCTTCTCCCATTAATACTTTTTTTATATTAATAAGAGTAATACTAAATAGAGACCATGCTTTGAAGTATATATACACCTTACGTAGCATGATGTAAAAATAAATATGCCTTCAAGGGAATCATTACCGGTAAACCATAACAGAGATACCTTCCGATACGTTCTTATTTGTTATTAACATAATTTCACGAATGGGAAGAATAAACAAGGTGTTTGAATAAGTATGCGCATTGCTGCACGTACTAGCTTTTAAGCGTTGTAACCATTAGATTGCTCGCAGATAGTGTGGATATTAAATAATTTATTGACGCTGTGATATCGTTAATTCTCCGCATTTGAAATATAATCGACCATATAGTAGAAAGCCTAATGTGATCAGTAATCACTAATAGCACGGTATTATCTGCCGTCCCTACTAATATACATGTCTCCGATAGTCCTAAATTTCGCATGATTACTAAGCAAGATCGATTTATGAAAATAAATTCTCTACTTCTGAAAAATAATGGAATAAATTGCGATCTTTTGTTCTGATGAAACGGCTGGAAATTCCACTTTGCTGTAGTTCCAGTATGGGAACTATTCTTTGTAAATGCTCGAATATTTGTTATTTACTTATATCAAAGGTCTATTCTTTAATTTTTAATATTTGCAGAATTCGAATTATTTCTAATTAATAATCGAATTCTGGCATTTCGGTAATTCATATTATTATTATTATTTTTCAATAATAAAGAAATCCGATAATTTGAACTATTTTCTAAACGAAATATCAAATTAAAAGATAACCAGATCTTATTTTTATTTCCAGTATCCTACATACCATGACTTTTGAATTACTTACAATCAAGTGTTGTGTATGTAATAAAACTCTTCTGTAAAATCCTCATTCTTCCTGTTTTAGCTAATATTCAAAATCCTTTGTTGTAATTTCCCTCCAAACGCCTTTCCTAACTCCTTGAGCCTACTTTTCTTTCTTGTTCCCTTCGAAATCCTTTTTGAAAATTTCTCATCGTTTTTAAATAAACAAAATACGTTCAATGTTTTTAAAAATTTAGAATTTCTAGATAATTTTCGCGGAGGACGCTCATGATCCTCAAGATCAAGATGATCGTTTTTATACGTCCCTCTTGCTTACTCCTTATCACAGGAACGCCAATCCGACAACTCGATACTTTCTATAGTTAAGTTAACAATGATAATTTCGGATTATATAGATGGCGTTATGAATTTTTACTACTGGATCCTATATGATTTGTAACGTGCATGATTTCTTTTTAATGTCCTTAAGACGTAAATTATTAAAAATAATTTGTGACTTGATTATTTCCCGTAAAGTAAAATTAATAGAATAATAAAAAAAAAAACAAAAAGCAGCGTAAAATGCTTGTAATATATCCATTACTAAAGTTTTATAGTTGTCAGCTTTTTTGTTTCCCAAGAAATTCGTGAAAACTTGTACCATGGAGAGCCAAGCTAGTTTTTCCTTCGCTGTTAATTTGGTTTCGAAGATTTCATCATTTACTACTTCTCGTATCTGAGGTCCAACAAAGATACCTTCTTTCAGCTTCCCTTGTGTTAATTTTGGAAACTTTTCACCAAGATACTTCACCTTCGAGATCCAGTGCCTTTAGAAAGTTTTTCATGAGCCCAAGTTTCGCGTGGAGAGATGGTATTATGATTTTCCTTTTTCTCCTAGAGGCTGATGTTGTACATTGTCTTTTCCTGGTGTAAACTGTTATCGTAGCGGCCACTCTTACTTGTGGTAATGTTGACTGTCCCAAAGACATAAAAAGACAAAAAAATATTTGGTGTAACCAGATTGCATACCCAAAATACTTGCAATTACTTTAAAATCTGCACAAATATTCTGGGAATAGTCTTTGTACTTTATCTTTTCTAATAAAATTTTCAGATGTTCGTAAGTTTATAGAAACAGCATGACCTGTCGGAATAAAAGGATAATGGTTTCCATTATGCAAGAAAACTACTTTTAGACTGGTCGTTGACGAGTCTATAAACAATCTCCAAGAACTGAGATCATGATGTATTCAGAGCTTTCAAAAGCTTAAAAGAAGTTATAAACATAATTGCAGTAGACTAGATCACCGGCCATACTATAAAAATCAACAAAATTTTCATGTCTGCTGCGAAAAAGTCTCGAGCTGCATTTTCTCTGTAACCAGAGCTAAGCCAGTGTTGCCGCTTTTCAAATCATTTTTACTATATATATGCTGTTCAATTTCATCAGTTATGTATTTTGTACTTTTTTAATCTCGTTCTACATAAGATCATTGGCACTGTTAATAAATAAGTATTCACCAGAACCATACACAAGAGATCCACTATTTTCGATTTTCTTTTTTTTTTCTTTATTGCAGAAAAATAATATTACCAAATTGTTGTTTCATACACTTATAACAAAATATATAGTGGATACACATTTGTTCTGAAGAACACGAAAGAATTCGAATTATTATATTAGATTGACAAAAGCACACTATACAATTCCGAATTAAATTTGGTGAGACTCATTTTGAATTGATGAAGTTATAGAATATGAAATAAATATGAAAACAATAAAATGTATGTACAAAATAATATTTCATGAAAAAAAAAATATCCTTTTATAGCGACAATATGTTCAAGATTGTTTTGACTGGATGTCGTGACGGTTCCGATGCGTTTATCGGTAGCTCGTCTCTTATTCCGAGGTTCAAGGAACCATATAACTATCAGTTATAATGTGAAAATGAAAAGGGGTGGACACTCGCGAAATGAGAACACTTTCGTACTTAACGCTTCATACGTTTATTAACAACTATAGATTCTTTGTGAAGGTCTATCTGACATAGATTACTTCTTTGAATATTGTATGTACAGAGAACTATATTTTGAAAACCTAATCTAATTCTTATATACAAGTGTCCCCACTACTTGCCATCATTAGTAGGGACGAAATGTAGGCATGTTTGTTCGTTACCGAAATTACCTGAAGTTTAACTGCCCTTGGAAATTTCAGATTAAAGAACGAACAATGTAGTTTCTATTGACAGTTGTAGCAAATGCTCAAACAATTCAGCTAATTTCGGTTTACAATTTACCTGCTTGCTTAATTGGTTTATGACAAGATGTCATAAATTCCGGAAACCCAGAAATAAAACTTAGGCCTAAGCGGATATCAACAATAAAACGGAAATAATGTGTTTACCTAATTTAAATACAGTTCTATACATGACTAATCGCTAAAATAACCCGAACAAAGATAATTACAATTTTCCAATCTTGAAATCCCCGGAGTTATTGTCAACTTACCAACAAAAAAAAGGACACTAATATTAATATTTACATTCGTTACCGATTTGTTTGGTATGGTAAAAATGTCACTATTCGACTTCTTCGTGTATTTCTATTGCATAGTACAATGTACACAATATGCAAGGAAAATACACGAGGAAGTCGAGTCGTCGTCCACAGCCCCCGTTACATCATCACCCACCGCCGCTGACTTTTAGTACATCAAGAGACAAAACTCATGCACAATTGACGTATTTCAAGATTGCTATATTGATATAAAATGTGACAAAATATTGTTACGAAATCCGTTCCTTTACACAATTCACATCTTAATATTTTGGACATTTATTTTATTCAAGTATTTAAATATTTCGAAAAGGACGTATTACACGAATCAAAAAAATCACGTGTATGGTCTGAAAATATTAATATTCTAAACACGTCAGCAGCCTTCCAAATTGGATCTCTTAGGGTTAATAGCTACACATATAAATTTATCGCTCCAATAACTAGCAATTTAGATCGGCTACCCAGCCGCAGGTAATAGCATTATGGAAAATTTCGCATGGTAATATAGAAGTTAATTATAAAATACCGGCGTAGATATTATTTGGTGTAAAAGTTATGTGAGTAAAAGAAAACAGGTAGCGGAGAACTCGACCTGTTGGATAAAATGCTGTGATGCTAAATTGCCTTTGGAAGAACTTTATATTGATGGAAGCGCGCTCGTTTGTCCAATTCTTGGTTATTACAAATTTTCGCTTTTAAGTAATTAAGGCTTTTTCAGATATATGGGAAATCTCAATTACTGTTTTGTACTCTTATGTTCAGGGAAGCTAAATAAGTTTAAACAATGCTTCTAAGGTTTTAATAATTTCCTATTTTGGACCTTGTTTCATTTCCGGTACTTCCCCAAGTGCGCAATATATATTAGTTAGGAAAGTCAGGAACAATATTGTTTTATTATACTGTATAGTTATGCGAAAATTTAGAATTATGTCCGTAAATATATTTATTGAATACGCTTTATAATACCTTCGGGCTAGGCAACCTAATATACAAGCTTGTGTGAACAGAAGTAGATGTATACCCTACTTACTACAGGATTACCGAATTTCTCATCACCGTATATTTACCTACAACGTATTAGATGATCGACTTTATTACTACACAAAGTGAAGGCGTCAAGATCATTCGCTATCATTCCATTAACTCATCCATTAAAATGGACTGATAATTCCATTATCAGTCCATTTAACTTTATAAGTAGCAACACATGATTGTAAGAACAGTTATCCTCACAGAACAAGTTTTGAAATAGATTATTAATGCCAAAATAATTCAATAAGGAAATAAGCATCTTGTATGAAATATGAAATAAGCATCTTGTATGTTTCTGACAAACTATTTAATATCAAGATACATTTGTATAAAACATGTATTTGAGTTACTCGGCCAAACTTTTGGGCGAGTTTCTCAAGTGTGCTGAAATCGAATTAAATATTTCCTTTTTTCTGTCTTAACAGTTAAGTGACAGACATAAACAAGTTTCACATGTTCAAAGTTAGTTACGTATTGTGCTATCGAAGAAATTGCGTACATGCATTTACGTATAGGCGAGCAAACGGCAACAGTAATTTGGGCGGACAGCTTTACACCGAAACATTTTCGAATTGAAGGTATCCAGTTAGAGGAACTTTTGCGACAAGTTTTCAGTGTCTACATGAGTTTTCACTGGTTCATATACTACAGTATGGAAAGTTCTGCATAAAAAGCTACTACCCATACTGCATACAGTTTCAGTGATGCTTATTTAGATCGCAAATGTTATTTTGGGACTGGTTTCGTAAAAATCGGTTACCGTTGATGTAATGATTAATTCCTGTAATAACGAAAGTCCGACCGCGATTACACAAACAAGATATTGAGAAACTTTTTCATGAAGGATTTGTGCTAACATTGTTAGCGATTAGTTAAAAATCGACGTTTTTACTAGATAATTAGTCAAATCCAACCTTGATACTTGATACTATAAAGTATCAAGTATTTTTTTATGGAGCCACCTAAGAAACCTTGTTTACTCTGGGTCGAAAATACCTTTGCGACTGAATCCCAAGAGATCTACAGAAAAGTACACTAAAAATAGCAAAATATTATCGCTATCGTAGCCTTATTCAAAGCTGTTTATTTCAGTGTTTTGGTAAATACAATTAGAGATAAAGATCATTGCAGCCTGCTTCGTGCATTCATAAATGTACACAATATTTGTGCTTGTATTGTTTAATAAGTTTTATAAGAGGACGGTTTTGGAAGGTCAATTTAGCAACAGAGTCACCTATTTTTCAAAGCAGAAAATTTTTAAGCTCATACACTTATTTTTTTATTTTTTATCACAGCACAATTAAACCATCCCGCATCACATTGAAACTAGAAATAGGCATTACGAGCTTTCTTATAGACTTACTCTGATTCATTATTAGCACACTCCGGCCAGTAGGTAGATGAAGATTTGTGATAACAAATGAAAATATATTGAACTCTGAAAAGTTCCCTCACTTTAGAAAGTAACATCAATAATTTTGCTTGAATAACAGTTTTTTACGCTAATTCCTTTTTTTAAAGTCGAATAACGTCTCATTACTTCAAACTATAAATAATAGTAACAGATCTTTTTTCTCGTTTAGGGAAACACAAACATTACATAAACGTACAGCAAAAACAAACATTACATAAACATACACATAATACTACGAGAGCCACAAGGAATCCTTCAATCCTTCATTGTTCTCTAATAACTTAACCGAACACATATTTAATAACCTACAATATTAATAATACCATTTAATACAATAATACTATTTAATAACTAAAGAGTCCAAACGATGTGCCCGAGCATCGGCGTTGCGTGGAGAGTTTACCAGAATAACAGTGCGCTTATTTAAAATAAATATATCGAATCACTTTACAAAACGTTAAAAAAAAACATAAATAACTTACCTAACATGTTTACATTGTTGCAGAAATATCCGGATGTGCGCGATGAAGTAATTGCACCATCATATATGTTTCTGTATTAGTCTCGGAAAGGTTCGTACGTAGCGACGTAAATAAATGCTTATATGCTGAAAAGGATTGTTCGACGTTGAGAGATGTTATATTTGCATAGTTAAAGTGCTCTTTGTATCTGTACAACGTATCTTCAGTATTGGTAAAAAGTTGCCGTAATTTTGTAAAATCTACATTTTTATCTAATACACTATTAAATTTTTCACGAACACAAACACTTTTTTCATCATCAAGGATATGCAGCGCTAATTCTACGTGGTCAATACTTGCTAATGAGTCCGATAAGGACAGCGCACTGTTCTGTAACTTTTTTATTGCATCCACTATTGGAACGTAACTGTCGTAAATAGTTTTTAAATTTGCTGCAACTTGAGGATTTTTAAATTGAACCTGACTGAGCCTTATTGCAGCCGCTTCTTTGCCGTCTAGTTGTAAAACTACTGATTTAATTTTTTCAAAATGTTTATAATAATAGAATGCTGCTTCTAACCACGTACCCCATCGTATAAGAATTGGTTGCGGCGGCTCGGGTATGTCAGGACACTGCGAATGAAATAGGCGAATACGTTTCGGAGATTTAAGAAAAACCGCTTTCGTTTGTCCTATTAGTTCATCCACATCAGGATAACTTGTACGTATAATGTTTGTTACAAGGTGTAAAGCGTGAAGCAAACATGTGACGTGCAGCAGGTTTGGTTGAATCGTTTTGAGTAATTTTGCTGTGGAACACATAACCGCGGCAGCATCGGTAACTAACATTAACAGTTGCTCCGGTAAAATTTCAAATTTGTGTAGTGTTCCTATTAATACACTACGTATCGCCGTGGCAGTACAATCTTGCATTCGTTTACAGGCTAGTAAATAAGGGTCAGAAGATCCTTGTGGGGTCAGCGTCCTTACGACAATGGATAGGATGGACTGTTTTTTAATATCTGTAGTTTCGTCCATTGTCAACCAAAGGTATTTATTTTTCGCCGTTTTTTTCGTAAAATTTACAATTCTTTCACGCACTGATGGTACGTAATTGTGTAGCGTATTTTTAGATGGTAATTTCCACGTAGGATTGTATTTATTCCAAAACTGGCGAAACATTGGGTGTTGGACTTTATGTATTGCTATATCGGTCGCAATTAGCATCATTGTTAAATCAACCACAAATTCATTATATGATTTGCGTCTAATCTTTTTCAATTTATGTTTGTCACTATTTATATGTCTTTGACACTGACTCGCTTTCCAAGATAATAAAGTTGTTTCACGAACTAAACATTTCACTGCCTTACCGTCATATATTAAATCGGGAAACCGATGTATAAATTTATTTACTACGGTAGCAGACAACCGATTTGACGCATTATTTTTACGACCTCGCAACATTTTCAACGTATACTTTAACACGTTAGAACGGCAACTAAATGCATCGTTTATTTTTACTACTTATGCGAGAGCGGAGTTTACCCCACTCTGCTCTCGCATCGACGCTACTGGTCGGGCACATCGTTTGGACTCTTTACTCATAACTATAGGGAAGGAATTTAGTACGCACAAAGGACAAAACAACTACTACTGAAAAAGCAACTCTTTTTATTTTGCTCAACCCAACTTATTTTGCAGACAAATGGGATGAGCTTACGTGTTCCAATGTAAATAATATTTAGTAACGGGTTTTCAATTCAACATATTTATAGAATATGTGTATCGGGATTTCCAAAAAATAAATGGCTTCTAAATAAAATGCCTTAATATAAATGCTTTGTACACCTCGGATTTTTTTAACAAATATCCTACCTTCAACGAACAAACCAAATACATGTTGATTTACTGAAAACCATTAATTGATTAATACGTACAAGTTTAACAGCACAACCTACACTAGAACGTTTTGAAGCAATGAGATACAGGTTAATTAGCTTTAAGTTTGTATGTAATTTCTCTTGACCTGTGTTTTATGATAAAACGAAGAAAATAAATAAAGAAAAATCAAGTTGAAGTCGCCTTAAAACTCACTACACATATTAGTTTATTTTTCATTTCTCTTTGTTATTTCTTCGTCCAAAAACTTACTTAACGCATTAAATAATTAGCAGAAACATAAAGCCAGTAAAAAAGTGAGAGGTTTTGTTATAAACTTTATTTTCAGATCCAGTGAAAAATTGCAAAATTATCATTCGTGTGAGAATTTATTATGCAACATGTATAAAAACTGTAGAAAACATCAGACCTGGGAACTTGTTTTTCAACATAAATTGATACTTTTTCCATCCCTTTAATTCCACCAAACAGTATTTCGCATCTTATTCTGTAAAACAGCCGTTTACGAATGCTTCCTCGTTAGTTGAAGATCTCTGTTCTCCGAGCTGTAGTTTGAGCTTAGGATATAGAAAGAACTCGTTGGGAGCTATATCCGACGAATAGGGTTGGTGGTCTATCAATTCGTAAAATTTGTGAATTTTCATCGTGATGAGAGCTTACATGGGAGATATTTTGGTGGTTCAAATGTAGCCGTTCTTCCGTAATTTTTACCTTCATCTTATCAAGTAGTGATGAACGGATACCTCCGTTACTCTCTTCCTTTTTCAAAAATAATTGACTAAAACACCTCTAGGCCTATTTCAAAAAAAAAATCTCCGATAGACAAACGCTCTTTTCTGGAGTATAGTTGAACGTAGTTAAGCAGCAGATTAACTAATAGCCTAGAGTAGCAATACTTCTGCAAACTTACTGACATAAAAATGTTGTGCAATAATAACGTTCAAAAACACAGCAAACTTCTGGAAATGGCGTTTGCGTTCCTAAGTAAGCACTCAACGCACAGTTACCTTTTGTCAAATCTTCAGACAATATACGACATACACTTTCTTTCGAGGTGCTCACAGCCTCTACTATTTCACAAACCTTAAATCGACTTTTCTGATGTTATCGGCTGTGGCTGCTATTCTCGGCCAACGAAACTAGTACGACGAAATTTAAATTCAGCTGCCTAAAATTTCACTGTCGCAAATGATGTGCAATCCCCGTAACCAGTGCCTCTCTCGGCTTTAATTTACGCACTTCAAATGTAGAAATTTAAAGACAGTTCAATATTTGACTTTTTTTTATAGAAACACTCATGCCAATTGACATATATCAAATAACAACAACTAAAGCTTCTCAACATTAATTCTTTTTTATATATAAACAATTTCAATAATTTTTAGGATTATGTTTGTATTGCTTTCACACTACCCTTGTATTAACAAAGGATATATTTTATAATATATAAAGCATGCGTCTAATATTTCGCTATATTAACATTGTAATTTATTACTATGACCAAACGTTTTCAACCGTGCTCTCTCCTTTTAGTATATTTATTCGTTGATATTAGACGAATACTCTTCTTTAAAATATCTATTAAATGATGTTGTCTAGTACCAGTAATAACATTTGTAAAGGACAGTTAAGGCTGCCTAACTTAAATGAAGATTGAAGATTTATTATCATAACTTCCAAACCACTTAGCCAAAGGAAGAAACACATTGTGGTGAACATTTGCATGCTTGAATCCGTCGTTGATTCACTTCGTCCGTTGGTAAATTAAGACATAATGTCCAAACATTGGTGCTTACTTTAAGGTATGGGTGTACTTACGTCAGGTTATATCCATTTAAACTTATGCGCATACGTTTAAAACTAATAGTTCTAGTACAGATCATTAAACAGACGATTCGACTCCTTATCTCTATTCTGATGTCTTGAAAATAATCTCGTAACGAATCGCGCCCGTCAAGCATGTGTATAAATTAATGATAGCATGTAGCAATATACATATTTATGCGTTTGTTCTATCTCTCGGAACATGGCGAAAAGGAATGGAGTCATCGGCGAAAATAAAGATGATTTAAGCGCTTAATTTTACAAAGTGCAGAATTTTTTAATGGCATTAATTTGTTTACGGCGAAGTATCATTTTAAATGGTCAAGGCCTGCTAAGTTATTTCTACAAATCAGATCTTTAGGAGCTAATTAAATATAAAAAAACGTGTTCGCGTGGATTATGCATAGCAAACAACATCTGTCGGGAAAAGAACAGATAAGATTACGATAATTAATAATTACGTTGTATGCGCACATTTATGGGGATATATGTTAGTATAGTAATTAATTTCTTGGATGATTTGTTGTTGAGATGATGATTATATAAAAATGTGGAGGACGTTGCTTATAGAAGGTGAAAGAAGAATCAGATAATACTCATCATCAATAATCTAGCTAATGAATATCTAGTGTGACTTAAATTACATTTAGATCTTAATAATTAAAGGTTGATGAAATATTTTCAAATTGGGACATATTCTTAGCTACCAGCAATAGTGTGCGCTGCACGCTAGCAGTTAAGTTGGGGGCCGGCCAAACAATCATACACAGAAAAGTTTTGAAGCTGCAACACCTTGTATTTTTAAAATAAGCTTGTGCGAGTTTAACAAGAGGTGTTACTGCCACATATTTTACTATATTATATTGTTATTTTAACTGTATATTTTTCTGCGTCTACCTACAAGGAAAAACAAATTAATAGTATTACTCCAATCTCTATAAGCGGTTTGGAAAAGTAAAATTGACATACTGAAACCCTTATACAGGAACATAAAGTTCAATCCAATTAAGTAAAGATTTTAGAAAAATCAGAAAACAAAAACCAAAAAAAAAGACAAAATTTTTCATCTAAATTTATATGCTGGGTTTTTGTTTTTTTAAGATTTTAAGATTTTTATTTTTTTCAATTTTTTAACATTTTAAATAAAAAAAATAAATAATAATGACATTTTTAAAATATGTATTACTAAGTCTGAAAATATAAAACAAAAAAATTGAAGTGCAACCAGATTTTACAGTAACCAGTTTTTCCTGAAAATATAAAAGCAGAATTAGAATACATATAAAGGTATCGAGAAATTCATAACCTTAGCATTCAAAGGTTTATTTGTTGCTAAATGTTGTTATATGGGAACTTTCTCTTTTCTTGCGGTAGAATAGATGGAACATTGATAATGGAGCAGCAGAGAAAAACAAACTTAACTTATCGGAATAACTACTTACTTAACAACTTTCGTAAGTTGTAAAGTGCATAAATGTTGCCTACTCGGCTACAGTAATAAACAGGGGTCAACTACCCCAAACAAATATCATTGTAGAATGTTATAAAGAACAAATCGATAATGTTAACTAATGAGACGCCAACTTTTAACAATGTTGCTACGCTTTAGTACGTTGTAAATGTTGAAGCAAATGTAATTTTATCGACACATTAATTAAAATAACAAAACTAAAACGAAATATGTTATTCTTTGTAGGAGTAATATAATTGCACGTTCTATCCAATTTTAAGCTTTAAGAAGCCTACTAACTAAACTACCGATTACTAACTAAAAAAAGTAATGCTAAAGTAGTTTCCTCATAGTATTAATGGAATTATTCACGGCAAACGCAACGCAAGGAGAGGAAAAAATACACTATCCACGGACATGTTTCTGTCAACCCGGCGTTATCAGCGTGGTTTCGAGAGTACCTTCTGTCGCTGTCGCCTCACAGTCAATGTCACAACTTTCAAAACGACAAATTCGACATTTCTTGGCGCCTTCCAGTGGCAAAGTAACTCATGCCTGCCGTTCAAGAGGGCACCAACCTCTTGAACGGCAGGCATGTCGAATTTGTCGTTGTGAAAGTTGTGACATTAACTGTGAAGTAACAGGGACAGAGATAAAAAAGTACTCTCGAAACCACGCTGATGACGCCGGATAAGCAGAGACATGTCCGTGTGTTAGTGTACTTTTCTTTCTCTCCTTTTGTTGCGTTTGCGGTGAATTATTCCATCAATATCATGAGTAAGATAAGCTATCTTAACATTGTATATCTTTGGTTATTGTTTCTAGGCATTTTCTGATGTGTTCTACTATTCAGAGAGTTGTTGAAACCACTATCAGATCTAGAGAGACTACAGATACACAGCGGTGACAGTTCGCTGTGATGCTAGACGATAAATGCAACGAAAGAGATTTTTAATTTTTAGTACTCTGGTATGATTTACTCAATTTTTTGCAATGCCTACTACAATGCCTCTTAGAAGTCAAAGAAAAAATTGTAACGCTATTATAATAGTCAAAAGAGAACATCTACCATAGTTTAACACTTATTCGATAATGTGTAATGGAATGTATTTTGGCAATTTTTGTTAATATCATTTAGATATATTTACCAATAAGTAAATAATTAAAAAAGCATAGATTATGACGTCTTCCCACTAAATTAATGAGAAAATTGCGTTATAACATGTTCAATATTGATCATTACGGTCGGCTTTATTAAATCATTGCCTCACTAACATACCCTGATCTTCTGTGCCCTCGTTTTTGGGAGTTCAGCTCCCCTTGAAAGTGGTTTAGCACATACATCATAGATCCCGCTATTCTGCTTTTGTCGCTTCTGAGTAAATTCTAAATGAAAATGGCAATTAATCCTCAACCACAGACTATTCCGATCGACGTGATTTATAGCTTAAATTTACAAAGTCGTATCCAGCGGTCGTCGGTGATTAATTTACCACCGCTGAATTTGCAACACTATAATTGTAAACTCGCACGTAGTTGAGAAATAATCTGTAGCATCGTCCGATGTCTAGATTCTTCGTTTCTTAGTGGTTCTGTAGATATTCGTTCAAAGGCGGCTGACTTAAAATCGTTTGATATTTACTCATTATGTTGCGAACGAAGCATCTCTTTTATTATCGATAATTTCAAATCCACAAGGCCAATTTAAAATTTTCATTGGAAATTTGGTCTTTTTGGTCTTTTTAGTGCGGACTACCCAGTCCCTCGTTGTATATTTCTTTCCGAAATCAATTCGCATCGTTCTCTAGACTAGGTTACATATTTCAAATTAAGTTGCGAAAAATGATTTTTGCTGTTTTTTTTTTTAAATTTTGCCTAAATTTAAAAATCATGTTTTTGGAGAGGACCATGTCCCAAAATTAGTCGCTAAAGCAATTATAAGATACATTTTCAGTCGCTACAGTTTCATCGCAATCTGAAGTTTTGAGTTGGCTGTCTTGCCGAATGAATTAGTTAGATTCACTGACATGGAAACGGCTTATTATCTTATGTTAACCCAGGCTTAAGGAGACTAATCGATCAAAATCTCTTCTGGTGAGAAACAATCGACAATTACAAAAAAAAAAAATGGCTTATCTGTCATTTTTGAAACAATTTGATTGGCGAACTATTCAGATTTCAAATAATTGTATATCATACGTTTTGGTCTTAAAGCTTAAAAGGAATTGGACTAGTTCAATATGACAAATATGTTTAAATTTTCAAATTCAATTTCAGAATATTAGAAACTTTTATTAAGCCTTTAATAAATAATTACATAATTTATCTTCTCCCTTCGGCACTTTTCAAAATTCACAGGGAAAAAATTGTTTCTATTCGTAGATGCGAAAATAAAGAATTTTAATCTTAAGCTCTTAAGCTTAAGATTAAAATAATAAAACTTTATACTAGACTACTTCATAGTCTTTTAGTCGTGTTGTGGACAAAAAGTTTCATACCACGTACAGCCGCAATTTCGCCCTGAACGCTCTAAGAGAGCAGACTGACTAACAATTAGTCGCACAAAGTCTGTTAACATTAATATTTACTTCCGAAAGAAGCTGCTAAATTAATTAGAAACTTATTCCTAAATTAGTGTATTGTTTAAACAGAGCAAGTAGCTCTTCGCAGTTTTGTTTTTTATTAATTATTACCTAATTCTTCCTGCTAATTGCTTTCCTCCCTAGAGGGAGGTACTTATAAACATACGAATACGTACATACATACATATATTTTGCAGTATCATGCGCACGTGCGTTTATCCATAATATTAACTTACGTAATACGCAACATACACATGCATACAGTATAGCCCCCTATATTACATCTCATTAAATTAGTTCAATTATTAGCTTCCTTAATTTAAACGTAGCAGAAGATTGATGGACGCCAACATGTCATCAATCATTCTCGAATAGTCAGTTGTCATTAAACCGCCTTTGCTAATCGCAGTCAACAGCAAGAAAAATATAACGGTAAACGATATTCAAAGATGTTGCTTTATTTCAAGGATCTAATAGAAATAACACGAACTTCTATTAACCTCTGTTCTTGAATAGATGCTGGTCATTTTGTTTCACGTATATCCTACATATTCATAGAATCTTTTGTATTAGACAGGCGTAATAATGAGCCATACATGTACTTATGTATGTATATTGATTTACACCAAGACGTAATACTTTTAATTAAGGCTTATTAAATTTTGCATTTAATCGTTCGTACTTTTGAACTCGGTAAAGTCAAGTTCAAGGTATTGTATGCGCAATGAGGTTTTAATTTGCTTTCAATAGTACCTGAGGGCATGCATTGTGTAAGTTCCGTTACTATCACAAAACAAAGAAAAAAGTTGCGAATTGTGTAATAATAATAAATTCGCTTACTCTTATTATCAATACATAGAATTCGGTAATATAAAAACGGGTAAATACAAAACGATGCTTAAAATATAAAAGGTAAATAAGAAAAAACACACGAGGGTAGTCTGATCAATGACGTTTTAGACAGCTAAATTTATACGTATTCGTAACAATTTGATAGTCAATCAAGCTTCAGGACAGCCAAAACGGCTACCGCTAGCGACAACATCGGAAAGATTCACCAAACCGTCCTAGATTATTGTCGAATTAATTTGCTGACTGGCAATTTAAGCACAAAAAAGCTCACCGCGAACGGGGTACCGCGATTGCTCGGATGGACCACAACGCATTTTAAGGCACTGTTAAAGCAACTTAGGCGGAGTTTTGGCGTCTCTTAAGTAATGGCGTCTATTAATAGCTGTAAGTGGGATACAACAATGCCCTCCGGGAAATCTATGTCAACTGTTCTTTGATGATATGACTGATTAATGACTGAAGAAAGGAAATCAATAAAGGAGGCATACCACGCATCATTATTGGGCAATACGAAATCAGAAATTGACGAAAATTGCTGTATTTGGAGAAAAACCATCGCAAAAACTCACGCATTGATGGACCACACCAAACATAACCTCCGAGACTTTTTTGTTTCCTAGACACAAAGTCCCACTTACAGATCATTTTCATCAAATAAGGACGGCATCAGATTCGTAAAGCGTTTTTGCGGAATAAAGACGTCAACCGCTGTTGGGAGATGAGAGCATCGCTGGGAGAAGAGTGTACGAAGTTACAAGAAGTCTGTTTTTACAAAAAGCTGGAAAGTTTTCGGACTACTGTGATATACTGTATAACTAAATAAAAACGTGTATTATATACGGTGCCTTACATATGTCACTGACGCTTTATGTTTGACAAAATTCACTTCAATAATATTCTACGCTGCCGATTATTTTGAAAAAGTTTCCTGAAATAAATATATATGAGGGTGCAGTAGAAAAGCTCTTAATTTCTAAATGTTGCTATTCTTACCAAGAATACTTTTCTGGCGATTTCGCTATTGTTTCGCTGTTTTAAATGTGTTTTATATATTTTAATTTCAATTATAGTCAAAGATAACACTTATTGCGAAACGATAATCATTAATTTCAAATAAAACCTTACACCTAACTAAAACTTTACAGCAATTTGTTGAGGAATGAGGAAACCAACCAATTGGATTAAAGCCTGTCTCCATCTACCGCTAATCACATACTTATGGTGTAATGTTCAATGCCAATCAATCACCGGTACATATTCAATAATCGATCCCTTATTCATCATTGACCCTCTTTGGTCAATGATGATGGACCTAGAGGTAGTGACACTAGACGCCTTAGGCAAAACACTCTACGCTACTTCCCGACTGCTTCCAATCTCACTACCACAAATACGTAAACATTTAAGTTTTTTTGCATTATTTTCACCTGTAGAGTACACTCCTAGAGTTTAGTCCATTCCTCACGACTCACCCTGTATACTATTCTTGAAACAATGGTGTAACTCGCAAAGCCAGTTACAATAATTGGGTCGTTATTTAAGACAGTCGATGCAATTTGCGCCCCATCATATCCTTTCTCATTGAATGATTAACATCTTACGACTCAGAGAACCAATTAAATCGGAAAGAAACATATACTGTTAAAATACATTCCGCCAAAAAAGTATCGCATAAACTAAAAAAGGGCATTTATAAACCAAGATATTTTTATACGTTCACAAAAAGTTTGCCTCGTGTATGTGAACTATAAAAACACTAACAAAATCATGGAACATAGCTTTTTTACTTTTTTTTTCTAAAAGAACACATTTAAAAAAATGCATATGTGTAAGGTTTGTTCAGTTGTTTATTGAAAGTCTTCCTATACGGACAAATTTTAAAGTGCGAAGTCAGAGTTCTGTACCAACCCTTTTAAAACTAAAAGAGCAATTTAACTTCAGAACAAGTGGCTGCTATAGTTGCTTTAATCGAAGATAAACGATCTCAAACATACGTTGCTAATTTGATGAACATCAATCAGTCCAGTGTTTCTAGAGCCGTAGCCAGATATAGGGAAACAGGCAATTACAGTAGAAGACCTGTACCAGGTCGTCCAAGATGTTCTACTCGCCAAGATGACCGCTATTTACTACTACAAGCATTACGTCGAAGGCATGTAACTGCGAGACAATTGCAGAACGACTTGGCTAGAGTCAGAAATACTCCTGTGAGTACTCAAACTATTCGGAATAGGGTACGACAGAGTGGATTAAGAGCTAGAGTAGCTGTAACGGCCCCTCGTCTCACTAGGAACCACCGAGTGGCTCGCTCAAGGTTTGCCAGAGAACATGTAAATTGAAACATTAATGACTGGGCCAATATACTCTTCACAGATGAGTCAAGATTTGGTCTTTACACCTCAGATAGGCGTATCTCAGTGTACAGACGAGACGGTGAGCGCTATTCGCAGTGTAATATCAGACCTAGACCTAATTTCGCTGGTGGCTCTATTATGGTTTGGGGAGGCATCTGTTTAACAGGTCGTACAGAGTTAGTACCAGTAGACAGAGGTACACTGACTGCCTACGGGTATATAACGGACATTTTAGAAGAACATGTAGTACCATATGCGCCAATTATAGGAAACGAATTCATGTTAATGCACGATAATGTACGACCGCATGTTGCAATAATCGTCCAGGAATACCTTAACGATGTTGGTATTCCAGTTTTAGATTGGCCTGCGGTAAGTCCGGACATGAACCCAAAATGTTGCCCCAGCGGACCTGCATGGACTAGAAAATGCTCTCCGTGACGAGTGGGAGAATTCGGATCAGGCTTATATACGGAGGTTAATCGAATCTCTGCCAAACCGTATGCGAGCGGTCATAAGCGCCAGAGGTGGTAATACTCAGTATTAAAAGCTACTGTTATGATATTTTTCTTTCCAAAATTATAATTTCTTGTTTTAATAAAAATCTCAAGTATGAGTTCTTGTTTTTATTTGGCCTGTATTTTATTTAAACAATCATAGAAATTATATCTTAGAGCGCATTAAAGTATATTTACAACTTTATGCTACAAACAAAGATTATGCGATACTTTTATGATTCAAAACTAAATTGTGCGATACTTTTGTGGCGGAGTGTAACAATATAATATAATAAAGTACGTTCAGCAACACTTTATGTTACATCTACCCATACCTTCTGTTAAGACAACTACATATTCTATTGAATTTAACCCAAGATCACATCGGCTGCCTTTATAGCGCCATTTTGTTGTCGCTATGAAGGTTGCGTATTCTGCTCGTGCGCAGTTCAAAAGTCGCGCCCTGCATGATTTTTTTTACTGCACCAACCTTGACAAACTGCAGAAACAATATAATGATTCGAAATGCAATAAAACCTAGTGAATCTTAAACTAACAGATATAAATGTGAAATCAGGAAATAATGTACTGGGCAACTGTTGATAAGATAAGGCGTAAAAAATGGTGATTATATCCGGTAGAACTTTCGCTCGCTTTATTTGGATTGAAATATTTGGATATAAGTCATTGCAACAATATAAGAATATTTTACCAATTAAAATTAATTCGATTATAAGCCATATCGAAGTGGTACTCATGAACAGTCCCACTAATTCACTTAGGACACTATCAAGATGAAATTATTCTTAAAAATAAGGTATTGCATTAAGAACCTGCATAGAAGCCCATCCCTTCTTAAGCAGCGCAAATATTTTACGCCAAACGAATATAGAAATAGGCAGTGTCACCATGCGTAAATGGTTTGCAGAAGCATAAATAACATCTAGAAGACCTGCTCATGCAGTATTGTTCAATGAACAGCTGCAAGACGCATGGAATTTGCCATGCCAACAATTAAACGTCGATTGGACAAATATAGTGTTCACGGACGAAAAGATATTTCGCAGTAACTAGAAGAAACTAAAAATATATCGACCTTCACGTTGAAAACATAAAACACCTTACGTCGTTCAACATGGTTCGATGTTGGGATACTATTTTTCGAAATAGGAACTTAAAGAATGGACAAGCGTTGCGCGAACACGCGAAATATGGTGGCAGATACCAACATAGTAGTGCCAAAACTTGGTTAATTCCATGCGCCGTAGACTTCAACAAGTTATGAAGAACAGAGAACACCAGCTATTAACAATATAATGTATGCATACTTAGAGTCGGCAGCATTGTTTTGTTAGCTTTATCGTGATTGTTTAAGAATTTATTTTTATTTATACTTATGTTATTGTTTTGCATTTTATAATATAATATTGTTATAATTAGTATTTTAAAATTTTTATTTTTATTTATTATTTATTGATTAGTATTCATTTTTACTTGTGGTTGTTTTTTTAGAAGAATGTTATTATCTGTACTTTAGAATTTTTTGTTATTTATTGAATGAATTCTTTTTATGTATAAGAGAAATCAATGTATGTATTCGACTGGCTAAAATACTTTTATTTAAATATTTTTTTTATAAACCATATATTTGTACTCGTCACAATCTATATTATGAAAATAACACGAAAACTATATACTTTTCATTTATTTATATTTTTGCATTTTACAATTCATCCCTGCTGTGTTTATAGCGAATAGATAATTACTAAACGTATTTCATAATATAGTCGGGTCTCTTCAACGTCTTACAAAACGTGATATTTATCTATCTTATCAGTGTTAGAAAAGCTAGCAGTCGCCAGGTAAAGAGAACGGGAAAGTTTATGATGGTTAAGCAGTTCAACGCTCAATATAATAGCAAGCGACAGTAAAGACTACCTAAAAAAAGGGATGACTCAAGACATTATTTTCTAATAATACATATCGTGCAATCAACAGCTGCTGCATTGCTGCATATGGTATTCACGTCTTTTGTTGCAATACTAAGAGAAATATGAGCGCAATCAATGAAAGACAATACTAACTGCAGCATGCCTATCAGTGGTTTTATTAAATTTTAATAATAACAAGAAAAAGAACGGGGTGAAAAAATTGGTACAAAGTAGAGAAAACAATTAAACTGTGAACAGTTCACAACATTCGACTAAACAAATATCTTTTGCATCCATTGCAACTTTTAAAATTCCTGATCGCAAATGGTTGCTACATGTGTTTGGCACGTAACTTTTAAGGCGCAAGGGCGTTCACATCAGGATTCACTTGTACTGCGCTGTTTTTTTTTTTTTATATGCAGCCCAGTAAAAGTAGTTGCGAGTGATCTCAGCTTAAGTAAACGTGTTACGCTCCTTATAATTGTTTTTATTTTAAAAATACAAAAGTTCGCTGTCCCCAATTTTGTCTCTATGTATGTATATTGTTAGCTCAGGATAAAATTCTTCCGCGCCTAGAATATTAAAATATATCAAATAACATTGCATGTGAAAAAATGTGTAAACTAGAAATTTACTTTACACGAAATCGTGTTTAACACTCCTTGATTTTTTAGTATACAACGACATATAGATTCGCAAATTAGATACTTTTCAACGATCAATGTGCTGCACAGTACTATAAAATGTGATTTCATAAATATCAACTTTTTCAATCTGTCCGTAGGTTAAATAAATGTTAAGAAGTATTTGGTACGTATGGAAGGAAATAGAGTTGCCGGTAAAAAGTTGACGAGTAAATGCCATTAATGAAATTTGCCAGTATAAGGTGATTTGATAGCACTCTACCTTTGTACACATTTTATCACGATTTATCTGTAATTCTTGTTATTTTTTTTTTGAGCCATGGAACCTATTATAGCAACTATCGATTCGCCACAACAAGAAACCCACGATGTTTTATTAGTTTATTAATTAAGGTGATTGGAATATACGTGATAATGGAAATATGTTTACAAACCATTTGCTGTATAAACAAAATAAAAGCCTATTATTAGAAACACAACAATTGCTCTGTTTAATTATCCATTTAATAACTGACACTTAAGAAACCTACCTTTTACTGAGTGACGTTTTTAATGTAAAATAGTTAACTAAACAATTATTCATGCTGTAATTATTTCAGATATATACAGTCTTATTCGGATATAGTACGAAAAAAAAAATTAGGTGAAAGAAACGCATGAGTAATGCCTAAATACAAAATATTATGGTTCTATGTGCACGTAGTAACGAGAAAATGATTTTTCTTTATTCGAGTCCGACTCTGTCTTAGTTAACATACGGGAATCACCGGCAGTCGCTGAAGCAGCGTTCGGATATCCATTTAGAATGCACATAGCATTCACCGTCATTACACGCAATTGCAATGGCATCCTATACGAATATCGAATACACCGATATGATTTTGATTTATGGCGAAACAGGACAAAATAGTCTTGCGGCAGAAAATTTGTACGCGGAACGGTTTCCCAATCGGCGGCATCCATCATCCGAGACAATTGTGAAAAGCTTGGTATATGATCGTCGCCCTGATATTGAAAATGTCGAAGATCTGCGAAATCGCATTTATGTTGCAGCTCAACGCATTCGCGAAGACATGGTAAATTTTACTCGTGTGCATAATAACTTTCGTCGCCGAATTGATGCCTGTATTAGAGCTCACGGTGGACATTTCGAACATTTTTTACATTAATAAATTATTTTGTCCTGTTTCGCCTAGATCGGTCCTTGTTAGGACCACCACAAATTTCATAAAAAGAAAAAGAATGTATAACTACAAATAACTCAAAACCCGACATTTCGGATGCATTAACTTTAAACATTAAGAACGCAAATCATATGGTTATCGGCATGTTCAATGTAAACACATAAACACTTCGACATCAGCTGTTCGACAGACTAATGCATTTCAATAGACTATTCACTATTCATAGCATCTACAATGCTTTATCGATTTTTATTTGCATCTGGGTTAACTTTGATTCATCAGCGGTATTTGTATAATATAGGAGAAACAAAGATATGGACCGGCTTTACCTGCATTTTAGGCCGTAAAATTTGAAGAAAATGTGTATGTTACAAATAAATTTCTTTTTAAATTTTCAGTAACACATTGATAGGTAGTCTTCAGATTTCGGTAGCTTACGTGCTATTTACAGGTAACCCTGTATAATCCTTACAACTATAACTCCAACGATAAGAATCAGTAAATACTTACGCACATTACTAAATGATAAAATATTGGTAATAAATTTTCTCTGTAAAGTTTTCCAAGAAACAAGCGATAAGAACAACCAGTCAGACAGCGTAGCAATTTTCCATAATGCTGGCTTAAGCTCACTTGTCATTCTCATAGCTTATCGCAGCTACCCCTAGAAGTGATTGTTACAAATTTGAGCAGTTTAACTTTATGTGCTGATTTAAAATCTGTTTAAATCAGTACATTTAGATGTTTAAAAAAAAACATCTAAAATGTCGAACTCGTTATTTTAAAAATCTAAAAGAGAATCGTAATTTTCTTATACGCTAAATATCTTCCTATCATAACAAAGACACTGCTTTCGATAATCTCAATGTAAAATTGATATTGAACAAAAATTCAAGATCGGGGCTTTTGAGGTACTCATATCAATTTCCTCAAGTTAAATTAACGTCATATTGGACTTTTAAGTTACCCAATAGAATTTTTTATCTGTTTTATCTATTCAATGCAAAGAATGTTACTCATGTAATCCCTGTCATTCTGGGACATATACACCGGATTTTAAAGCCATCAAAGCATCAACTCAGAAATTATTTAATTTTTGTCCGTAAAATTTATAGTAAGTCCTGGAAATTGCTTTGAAACAAAAAGTTCACACTGTCAGATACTTTGATAAAAAAATACAAATTTTATTAAGAATGCAGGAAGATAATGAAGAATATACCGTCATTATTTTTATTTATGGCTTTTGCAACAGCAATGCGTTCGAAAGTTTTCGGGAATATCGAAGAGGATTTCTAAATAGATGTTAGCTATTTCGCCGTATCTTTCGATACGTATTAAAGACTGTGACAAGATGGTACTGCCTGGTGGTGTAAATCTACGATGCAATGCTGCAAGAGAAGAAGTAGTTGATGCAGTGCCTAGCGAATCACGTATTAGTTCTAAAAGAATTGCTTCTCCTCTGCAAGTTTCACAAAACCTCGATTGTAAGACTTTAAATAGAGAAATGTTGCATCGCTACCATTATATTAGCGTATCCACAAGTAGCAGAGATAAAGAAGAAGGAAGAGACGAAACTACTTTCACCAGGGACGGTACCAATAATACGTAATATCAACACGATTGTGCGCCACCACATTCTACAAGAGTTATTATACAATGACTACTATTCTATTGGAAGATAGGCACGGCCAATCAAATGACCGCCTAAGTCGTCAGATATAAAACCACTGGATTTTTATTTCGGGAGGTATGTAAAACAATTTATGCCGAGGAAGTTCAAAATGAAGGGCAATTACGAGAAAGAATTACGAAAACTACACTTAAAATTGGAAGCGAAGAAGAATTTGCCGTAGTTTATAATTCAGCGCTTTTTCCGTTTACCAGACTTGCTTCGCGGTTGGTGGTGAACTATTCGAACATGTTTTGTAAAGTAAGGTAATTGTTTCGCTTTCTGCGTAACTGTTACAATGATTAAAGTCTTCGTTCGCCTACCATTAGTTTTTTGCAAAACTTAAACCTCAATATCTCTGAAACAAAAGCCGATCGGAAAAAACGTTGTTTCGTAATATATTTAAATGCTGGCAAATGGGAATTATGTGAATGTATTATTATCAAATTACCGTTCGATGCGTTATTTCCCTCAATGTCTTACATGATGTCTCTATTTTCCTTTCTAATCTTAGACGGATTGCCTAGAGATACTTCCTAAATGTTTAATTTTCTACATTGCTCATTTGCGTTTTGCATTGCCTTCTGTCTCTTATTATCGTGATCCAAATTTCAGACGAAAAGGCGAAAATTGGTAATACTACTTTTTTTTTATTGTACATCAATTTGATTATCACGACATTGAATAGTTTTCCGACAACAATTTTCCGAAGCCTTTAATATATTTTCTGCTTCATGGTCGATTACTGCTTATTTGCCGCTATATAGATATGCGTATCTATAAGTTATAAGCTTATTCAGACTACTCTGATATGTGTTACATTGTTTGCAAATATGTGTCATTGTCTTTGATTTATGGGTATTTATTTCCGTATTACTGATTGAGGCTGTCTAGATTTTTGTTATTGATGATTTTAACCATGTCGTCAGCAACGGAGTACGATGACCTTCAGTAAGTCCATATCTTCCAGCGTCCGATTTCGTATTTGTCCATATTTGTCCTTGATCGTTTACTAGCGACTGTTATACACTTCTATTGGAGAGACATCCATATATCTTCTTTTGTTTATTGTATCAAAAGCCATATCATCATGTCGCTAGAGTGTTTGCATGTGCTGCTTTACTTGTCCTGATGGTTTTCTTGCCAAGTTGTTCTCTTATGTTCGCTTGCGAATTTTACCAGATTTCGATTAAAAACTACCTAAAGAAACGATAAAAATATGTAATCAAAATAGTAAATAGTGAACATAATATTATAATTAACCAACGAAAAACCTTTAAAATTATTTCACAAAGATTAACTCACCGCTTTACCATGTGATTTACAGTAAATCCTAATGTTTAAACAATATCATTAGGGATCATTATCTGCACATTACTCATACTTAGATAACTCCATACATTGAGCATATACGTTGTTGGACATTCATTCCATTATTGTCCAATTCAATGCGGATTAAGGATTGTTCAATTTATAGACACCATAATTTCATTAACCTCGATATTAACAGTTTTATTATTGACATTTTATTTATTTTTTAAATTTACTAGAAAGAAACTGAGTCAAGTAAAATCGTGTTAGAGATAGGATCTATCATACCATGTAGAGGTAGATGACTCGATCGGGTATGTACAATATTTATATCAGGAGAAGAAACAACGTTAGTGTTAACAAAATTTTGGTTTGATAGACTAACCTCAAGATTATCGCATTATGCGCATTATTCATTTTTTTACGAAAAATGCGAGGAGCAGATACTATAGAATTGACATACGCACATTTTTTCAAGTGACATTTTGTCGAGACCCTCAACTGAAACATTTAACCGTACTTTAGGAAAATTCTGAAAACTTGCCAATACACTAAAGCCGACATGTGCTGTTAATAATATGACGCTTGCTGTTCTGCGGGAAATAGATATCAATGTTATTGTTTTAAATAGAACAGCGTATATATTATTTCATTCTTGAACTAATTCAATTTTAAGATTCGTTTAATGGAACAACCGTGTTGCTATTTCTAACCATATTTGATAAATTTGCATTTTTTGAAAATTCTTAAAAGATGGACAAGTGCGTGTGAACTTTTATAACTTGAAGAATTGAAATTTTGAATCTGAAAAAATTTTTCGAAAGCATTGTGTCCGACAATTACGTCTAAACTTTCGAATGTAGAAGGTGGCAAAAGTTAATTTTCTTTAATACAACAATTTATTTCTGTCGATCTTACTTAACTACTCTTATAAAAAAACCACAGAGTATTCGCTAATGCATTTAAAATTAATACTTCTCATGGTAGAGCACAAGGAAGTAGCTTGCGTAGCTTTCAAAATATTCATCACCAACTTGATATATCTAAGATAATCACAACCACTAGAAATCCAAAATTGTTGACAATTGTCAATAACAAACAATATCACCGCGTTTACATGATACAAACTAAGATTATTTAAATTTATTCATTACTTATGGAGAATGTAATAAAGTGATGCGATACGTTTGCCGGTCAGTATCCATAAAAATGGGAATCGTCACCAAATGCGGTTAAACGAATAATATATAATTTGAAAAACTTCGGAGCGGTCAAGGCAGAAATTCAAAAGCAACTCCCATAAATTTAGTCTAATATGGTCTCAAAAGCTTGAAGTAGTTTTGGACAAATGAAGGCAAATTTATAAGAAATAAACTCGAAAACAATCACAATTTGGTACTGAAAAATTCAATGTTTTATCAATGCTGGATTGTTCAGATTCTAACACCTACGCGATCGACAGTTCTACAAAACTTCAATTTTTCTAAGATACACTTTCACCGTTATAAAGATACACATGTACTCATCCATCTGTCAAGAATGCTCAAAAAAGCCAAATATTTCAAAATAGCGACATAGTTGCTTGATGAAATTTAATATTCAATTAGAAATTCAAAAATGTAATAATATGTAATGTGTTCTAATATACGCCGCAGCTTCCATAACGATTTGCAAAAAACTGAAAACACTACATTCATTCTACAGTTTGGTCAAATTAGTGTTCATTCTCCGATCTGTTTGGTTGTTCTGTTTGTCGTTTGGCTCAGTGTTCAAGTCTGCACGTACGTGTAATTAGTCGCTGTTTTTGCCATAATTTGTTCAGCGAATTAGTGCTCGGCTTCTAAATGTAAAGACAAGATTATAAACTGCAAAAACCTTTATTTATTTCTCTGATTACCGTAAGTTACCGAAGTTGCGAGATCGAAATAACCTACATGCAGAGATAACAAAGGCAGGTGGAATTATTCTTTTTTTGCAGCGATTAGATAGACTCGTGTCTATTCGCCTCACGAGAATGGATTCGTGTTACTTACTAGTGTCCCCGAGAGTCAACAAGACACGAGTCTATCTAATCTCTGCAAAAAAGTAATAATTTCATCCGCCCTTGTCTTTTCTAGATATGTAACATCTCTCTGTTTGACTTCGGTTTCCTTGTGGAAAGGTTCAGGAGAAACAGTTCAGGCTTTTTTGAAAGCACCTGCAAGATTTGATAATTTTTATTTTATTAACGAACACCTTTTGTGATACTGTTAAAAAAATAAAATACTTTGAATCACAGACAATTCACTTAGAAGATGGTACTAAAACATTAGACGTTATAATAAACAAATTAAACAATGTTTCGGGTGGCTCTGGTGCTTCTTTATGTAAAAGACTCGACGTAATTTTTACGCGCAACCTTCTTTGGACAATATTAAAACTTGTGTGTAACGAAAGTAGCTTTGTTACTTAAGTAAGCGAATACACTTCACAGCCTTATACTTTCCATTCGATGCATCTACACCCCTGATCTTTTACATTAAATTGAGCGTATTTAGCCAGAAAAACACACGGAAACATTATTGTCTGATTTTGTATCTTCTTTCCTACCGCATATGCACGCCGCGGTTAGTATCTCGCTGTTTCAAGCATGGGCAATAGAGACGGTCATCGATTCGCAGTATGATAATATCAGTAAATGTAATTTCGAAATAGCTTTACATACCCGTGAAAGGTTATCCAGCTTGACTAGAGTTAGATATATAACTACAAGTGGTTGAAACTGTGGCTTTAGGGTAGCTATAATCTTTTCGTATAGCTCAACCCTTTTTTTAATATTGCTACCGTCTGTTTCGTCACAGTAGTAATTTACTATATACATTGGCAGAAGGGACATCGTAGTACACTTTTTTAAAAAGATAAACTTTTTCTATTTCGTCACATTAGAAATTACTGATTTTGTGTTTACAAATGGCATTGGCTTAGTAATTTTAGGTTATCATTGCCAAGATATCAATACGAAACAAAAAGTGTATTCGTTTCGTATCGTTCTGAGATATTAGGAGATTATATCTTCGAATCGCTAATGTATCACATTATTACAAT
Source organism: Oryctes rhinoceros (assembly GCA_020654165.1). Taxonomy (NCBI): domain Eukaryota; kingdom Metazoa; phylum Arthropoda; class Insecta; order Coleoptera; family Scarabaeidae; genus Oryctes; species Oryctes rhinoceros. Next base: position 3,275,203 of record JAIOKQ010000018.1, on the reverse strand, counting down.
GCTAGAATGCCAGAAGACGAAATGTTAAAACAAAAATTGTAAGTATAAGTTTAATTGATTTTTATTTATCCTCTTTTTTGTAATTAAGGCATTCGTACATATGCGCGCTTTAACACCTCATCAATAGATATTAACAGATATCCTTTCTACGTTTATACAGAATTTGTTTCTTTAGACTATGGACATTGTATTTTTTAATTACACTGGCCAACAAATTTCAACTTTTATTTCAATGAAAAGGTTTTTCAGATTAGATCATAATTTAATGTATATTTCAAATTATTATAATTGGATACTGCCCCGTCTCTTGTAAATAATATCTGCAGCATCTCTTCTTAACATCTAACAGTAGTCAGCTAACATAACAGGATTCCATTTCCCCTGATACCGTTTTTCTATTTCCATGACGTCTTGGTGGAAACGCTCACCGTGTTCATCCAAGTGAGGATGTAGGATGTGCACTTTAAGGGACGTATCAGAGCCAGCAGCGTGAAATGCTTGTAACATATCCGTTACTAAAGTTTTATAGTTGTCAGCTTTTTTATTTCCCAAGAAATTCGTGAAAACCATTTTTCACGAATGGAGGGACAAGCTGTTTTTCCTTCGCTGTTAATTTGGTTTCAAAAATTTCATCATTTACTATTTCTCGTATTTGAGGTCCAACAAAAATATCTTCTTTCAGTTCATTTGTGTTCATTTTGGAAACTTTTCACGAAGGTATTTGAAACATTCACCTTCGAGATCCAGTGCCTTTACAAAGTTCTTCATGAGCCCAAGTTTCACGTGGAGAGGTGGTATTACGGTCTTTTGTTTTTCTACTAGAGCTGATGTTGTACATTGTCTTCTCCTGGTATAAACTGTTGTCGTAGTGGCCGCTCTTGCTTATGGCAATGTTTTTACCTGTCACGACTGTCCCAAAGATATAAAAAACAACAGTATTTGGTGTAACCAGATTGCATTCCCAAAATAATTGCAATTACTTTAAAATCTGCACAAATATTTCAGGAATAGTCTTTGTACTTTATATTTTCTAATAAAATTTCCAGATTTTCGTAAATTTCTTTCATAGAAACAACATGACCTATCGCGATGGAAGGATAATGGTGTCCGTTAATTAATAGAGGTGCTTTTAGGCTAGTCTTTGAATAATCTTCGAGAACTGGGATCATGATGTATCCCAAAAGCTTCAGAAAGTTTATAAACGTTATTGCAGTAGACCAGATTACCGACCATGCTATAAAAGTCTCGACCTGCATTTTCTCTGTAACCAGAGCTAAGCCACTGTTGCTACTGGTTCAATTTCATCAGTTACTAACTTAAGGTAGAAACCGCTATGGCGTTCGCAGAATACTGAGTTGCCTCCTCCATGTCTCCTCTCAACATTAGGGCTTCCCCGATCTGCAATTCGTGAAGTATAATGACATCCTCTTCTTGGCGGCTCTCCACAATGTCCGAAGGCAATACGGTATTTCTATTTATCTCGCTCAATTTTCGTTCATATTCTCTTTTTAGTTTTAACTTCTTTTGGTAATTCGGATAACGTTTCTATTGGCGATCGATGAGGCAAATGGCGAGAACCAACATACCACCAAATGCTGCTCCAAAAGCGTAGAAATGTATCCGGTCCGTTATAGAATTTTGATGTACAAATACTGAAAGGATTTTAGAAAGATGTAGAAGGTAGAAAACGAATCATTTTAAATTACATTTGATAAACATTGGTAACAAAACAAATACAAATAATGTAGATACCTTATCAGTATATAAGTTGTTTCGTACAGTTCTAAGCCCTATTTACGCTTAGAAATTGTACTTTTCGATAATAAAAAACCAAGCTTGTAGCTGTATCTATTTGCTTTTTTTTTTCTATGATGTCTAAATAATTTTCTTTACCGGTATCGGAGCAGTAGTCCTCTTTCAGAATCTAAAGGATGTCGAGAACGTTTGATTTTCTCTTCTTTCACCTTTTAAATATGCAGAAATGGCTTTATAAACACATTTTGACGGGAACAACGCGAAACATTCCGAAGATGTCTCGATACTCTCGTCTTTTAAGTTGCGTTGTGTTTATCGAAGAGTGGATATTTTGTGAAATAGTTGTTTCGGAAGCGGAATTTGGACTTATGGAACCTATAACTTGACAGAACCGATAACTGTTATGAATCCATAAGAATGCTTTGTGAAACCCGACATTTGTTAAACAAATTTATTTACATTTGCTGTACGAAAAATAAAGTTTACATTTATTTAGTTACTTTCATATATAGTTTCGTAGTTTGAACACGATCTCATGCCCCGCTCATGTCATTTTTTTCTTAATCAACAATGAAGATACGTAATTCGTCCTTCGTCATATTAGCGTAAATGATATTATTGTATTATTATAATTAAATAGATGTGTCTTGTTAGTTGTTCACGCACATTGTAAAAATCATGTTTGCTTGTTTGCTTCTAAATATTAGAAGTGTAATATTCTGTCAAAGAGATAAGTATGCACAGCAGCATACAAAAAATGCGAATAAATAAATATGTACACTGTAGCTGGCGGCAAAACTTGAAATCGTGACTGTAAATATACATCAGAGGTTAAACTAGCACAATGACTGTAACTTTACATACACGACATAACAAAAATCAGGATGTCTGCCGTATTGTATTTAGAGATGATTTAGCGTATTTGAACCCCCACTCCGCTCAACGAAACACATTCCCCGGTACAAAACACGGAAACGAACTTTAAGGAATCATTGTACTCGCAAACGTCACGTTAACCGAATGTGATGATATGCGAAATTTGATATGAAGTTTCGCCATTAGATATTTATATATATACACTCCGCCAAAAAAGTATCGCATAAACTAAAAAAGGGCATTTATAAACCAAGATATTTTTATACGTTCAGAAAAAGTTTGCCTCGTGTATGTGAACTATAAAAACACTAACAAAATCATGGAACATAGCTTTTTAACTTTTTTTTTTTCTAAAAGAACACATTTAGAAAAATGCATATGTGGAAGGTTTGTTCAGTTGTTTATTGAAAGTCTTCCTAGACGGACAAATTTTAAAGTGCGAAGTTAGAGTTCCGTACCGACGCTTTTAAAACTAAAATGAGCAATTTAACTTCAGAACAAGTGGTTGAAACAAGTTGCTTTAATCGAAGATGGACGATCTCAAGCATACGTTGCTAATTTGATGAACATCAATCAGTCAAGTGTTTCTAGAGCCGTAGCCAGATGTAGGGAAACAGGCAATTACAGTAGAAGACCTGTACCAGGTCGTCCAAGATGTTCTACTCGCCAAGATGACCGCTATTTGCTACTACAAGCATTACGTCGAAGACATGTAACTGCGAAACAATTGCAGAACGACTTAGCTAGAGTCAGAAATACTCGTGTGAGTACTCAAACTATTCGGAATAGGTTACGACAGAGTGGATTAAGAGCTAAAGTAGCTGTAACAGCCCCTCGTCTCACTAGGAACCACCGAGTGACTTAGTGACCGAGTGATTAATAACTGGGCCAATATACTCTTCACAGATGAGTCAAGATTTGGTCTTTACACCTCAGATAGGCGTATCGCAGTGTACAGACGAGATGGTGAGCGCTATTCGCAGTGTAATATCAGACCTAGACCTAATTTCGCTGGTGGCTCTATTATGGTTTGGGGAGGCATCTGTTTAACAGGTCGTACAGAGTTAGTACCAGTAGACAGAGGTACACTGACTGCCCACAGGTATATAACGGACATTTTAGAAGAACATGTAGTACCATATGCGCCAATTATAGGAAAAGAATTCATGTTAATGCACGATAATGCACGACCGCATGTTGCAATAATCGTCCAGGAATACCTTAACGATGTTGGTATTCCAGTTTTAGATTGGCCTGCGGTAAGTCCGGACATGAACCCTATCGAGTACGTGTGGGGCCTCCTTCACAGACGGATACGACCCCAAAATGACTCTCCGTGACGAGTGGGAGAATTTGGATCAGGTTTATATACGGAGGTTAATCGAATCTCTGCCAAACCGTATGCGAGCGGTCATAAGAGCCAGAGGTGGCAATACTCAGTATTAAAAGCTACTGTTATGACATTTTTCTTTCCAAAATTATAATTTCTTGTTTTAATAAAAATTTCAAGTATGAGTTCTTGTTTTTATTTGGCCTGTATTTTATTTAAACAATCATAGAAATTATATCTTAGGGCGCATTAAAGTATATTTACAACTTTATGCTACAAACAAAGATTATGCGATACTTTTTTGGCGGAGTGTATTTCCACTTGACCTCTGCTGATTTCTCGATCTTCTATATCAGGTTAGTATATCATCGCACTCTCACTCGAGAAATCCACTCAGGAAGTGTTATAATGTAATAATATAATCTAATAATATTGTCCAAGTCCAACCAATGGCTGTAGTGGTGAAACGGAATAATAACACCATTACTATTAAATTTCCTCGCATCTTATTTAATTCTAATAGTAATTAAATAAGATATTATTTAAGAGAAGAAGATTTAATAGTAAAAAGGGTCATAGAGTAACGTTTATAATCAGTATTTTAGTTGCCCCCTACGTTACTTCCATTATTCTATTTCTAAAGATAAGAGCATCTGATAGGGTTTAATTACACTGACCAACAATGTTTTTACACTAAGTTAGTAAGTAATAAAATTGAACAGCATATGTAAGGTAAACATGATTCGGAAAGCGGCAACATTGGCTTAGCTCTGGTTACAGATAAGATGCCTTTATAATATGGCCGGTAATCTGGTCTATTGCGATAACGTTTATAAACTTTCTGAAGCTTTTGGAATACATCATGATCCCGGTTCTTGGAGATTATTCATAGACTCATCAAAGACCAGCCTCAAAGTAGTTTTGTTGCATAATGGAAACCATTATCCTTCTATTCCGATAGGTCATGCTGTTTCTATGAAAGAAACTTACGAATATCTCAACGTTCTATTAGAAAAGGTAAAGTACAGAAACTATTCCTGGAATATTTATGCAGATTTTAAGGTAATTGGAATTATTTTGGGTATGCAATCTGGTTACACCAAATACTGTTGCTTTTTATGTCTTTGGGACAATCATGCAAGGATAAACATGACCATAAGCAAGTACGACAACAATTTATACCAGGAAAAGACAATGTTAATATCAGCCTCTAGTAGAAAAAGAAAACATCATAATACCGCCTCTCCACTTGGACTCATGAAAAACTTTGTAAAGACACTGCATCTCGAAGGTGAAGGTTTTAAATACATTCGTGAAAAGTTTCCAAAATTAACACAAGGGGAACTGAAAGAAGGTATTATCGTTGGACCTCAGATACGAGAAATAGTAAATGATGAAATCTTTGAAACCAAATTAACAGCGAAGGAAAAAACAGCTTGGCTCTCCGTGGTACAAGTTTTCGCGAATTTCTTGGGAAACAAAAAAGCTGACAACTACGAAACTTTAGTAATAGATATGTCACAAGCATTTCGCGCTGCTGGCTGTAATATGTCCCTTAAAGTGCACATTCTACGTTCTCACTTGGATTTTTGTCCGGAAAACATCGGCGACGTTAGCGATGAACGCGATGAGCGCTTCCACCAAGACATCATGTGAATGGAATAACCGTATCAGGGGAAATGGAATCCTGTTATATTGGCAGATTACTGTTGGATGTTAAGAAGAAGCGCTGTAGATATTGTTTACAAGAGACGGAGCAGTATTACTTCACATTTCTAATTAGAATAATTTAAAATATACATTAAACTATGATCTAATCTAAAAAACCTTTTCATTGAAATATAAAAAGAAATCGAGCTAAGTTGACCTTGTACCTTTTATTAAAATAAATGTTTATATGTTTTCTATCGAAATCAGTACAAATTATTTTATGGCAAAATCAAAAGTTAAAATTTGTTGGCCAGTATTATTACCGTTTCATTATTTTGGTAAGATAAGACTATCAAAGTTTGCTGTTGTTAAAACAATGGCTATCGTGATTAAACAAAGAAATAAGGAAACGCTAATTAAATTTCTGTCCAATAGTTATCGAAGTAACACGTGCTTGGTTGTATTTCCATTTTCAGTGTTTATCGTTTGAATTTTGATTGTAATTCGAAGTTCAAGTCACGTCTCATAGTTCCAGTTAGCTGAGTTCCAGTACGGAACATGTAAACATAGTGCTTATGTGTTAGAACGTCGCAATATCGGGTTAGTGTCTCGTTTCAGTTGTGTAAAACTCGTTAAAATTCATTTCTTGTTTTCGATTTCAACTTAAGTCGCCAAGAGAGTGTTCTTGAAACATGCTGAATTCCACAAACCCTAAATAAAATCAATCAAATTCAAAGAATCCATTTTCGAAGATGTTCCCGGATATAAAACATTATAATTAGAGCTCCCCAACTGCGTGGCGCACCATAGGCGTCGATAAGGAACATAAGTAAAGTACATGAAAACAAAAGAAATAAAGAATTTTAAAACGCTTACTTTTGTAATTAGCCGTATCCAATATAGTGGGTGTTAATGCGCAAGGAAAATAGTATTAGTCAGCACACGAGGAGGTAGGCACATTAAAACTGTTACCGTAAGCGCAATCCGATTTCTCAAACATCTGAAGCATTAGGAATGTTTCCACAGTCGTTTCTTTCAAGGATGTTCGTCGTTCTGAAAAAATGTTTTTATATCTTGAAAATGAACGCTCGACGTCTAATGATGTAATACACGCGTAATTAAAATAATCTTTGAATTTAGTCACCGGATCGGTAGAGTTACCTTCCCAAACTTGTCTTAACCTGCTACAATTTGTATCTTTCTTCATAACACTTTCAAAATTTCTTGTAACGATATCATTTTTTTTTGTTATTTATACAGTGTAGGAGTGTATCAACGTCATCTAATATTTGTACTGACTCCGTCAGGGACAGTGCACTATTTTGTAATTTATTTATTGCCTCGAGTACTTCTCTATAATTGTTGTAAACGGTTTGTAAATCTGCTTCAACGGAAATATCTTGGAATTTATCCTGGCTTTCCTTAATAGCCGCAGATTCGTTGGGATTGAATTGTAAGACGACTGATTTTATTTGCCGGAAGTATTTAAAATAATAAAACGCTGCCTTCAGCCATGTCCCCCAACGCGTAAGAATCGGCTCTGGTGGTTCGGGAATACCGGGACACTGTTTATGAAATTCACTGGTGCGTTTGGGAGATTTGAGAAACACTCGTTTCGTATTTGTTATTAATGCATTTACCTCAGGGAAATTGGCACGAATAGTTTCAGCCACAATATGCAGGGCATGAAGTTTACAAGTAATATGTAACATCATCCCATAATGTTCTTGAAGAGAACGACCTACACAACGCATTGTCGCGGCACCATCGGTCACGAAAATTAATACTTGAGTAGTGGCAATTTCAAATGTTTGTAAAGTATCAACGACTACGCTCTCGATAGCGTCGGCAGTACACGATTTTAGTCTTTTACTAGCTAATAAAATTCCCTTTGTAGGTTGACGAGGTTCCAGTATACGTACAATCACATTCAAAATAGAATGTTTTTTTACGGTCTGTCGTTTCGTCAATACATAACCACAGTAGTTTATTTTTTATTGCAGATCTGATCCTGTTTTCAATTTCGGTACGTACACTTGGCACACATCTCCTTAAGCTTGTTTCCGACGGTAACTCAAAGTCTGGATTATATTTATTCCAAAATTCACGGAATGGTTTCTTCCTGAGTAAGGAAAACGGTAAATTACACGCAGTCAGCATATAAAATAAATCAATTATAAATTGAGTTGCCTCAGTCGGTGATACACCCAGTTTTTTATTTTTGTGTTGCTGACTATTTACATGTCTTCTACAGCCATATTTATCATTGCACATCAGAGGTATATTACAAATTTTACATATAATCTTACTTCCGTTATATATTAAGTCAGGAAATTCTCCACAGAACCTTTTCACTTTGTCGGCCTGTGGGCGTTTCTTACTACGCGCGTCCGCCATACCGTCACAACCCGATCGCATACGGTAATAAACTACCGAAATGCGATGCGAGTTATTTGCTTATATATTACATTACATATCCCCCCGGCCACGCCCGGCGGTACGCCTTCTGACTTGCCACGCACTTTGGGGAGCTCTAATTATAATAAAAACATTACACTACGAAATACGTCTGCGTGGCAGTATGTTACATAATAGTAATTAAAATTGTCGATTTACCTGGAATTTCGACGTTATGTTTATCGAATTTTAGTAAAGATTTATTGTTAATTGAATTTTGTCGGTGCAGTGATTTATATTATTTGTTTCTTAAAAAGACAGACTATTAAAATCATCTTATAGAAAATAATATACCAGTCATGTTTCCAATGTTCTCGGAATCGTGCTATAATTAAATTACGCAGAAGTTGTAGGTAATGCTATTAGTGATAGAGAAGTCTTGACATGTTTATGAAACTACTCAGTGCAATATAGTTCAGTCTGAGTCAGTTGCTCGACTAATACAGACGCGTTTTCGGAGCACCATTTTTCAAACCATAGAAAACGCGATTAAATCCCGAAGACCGATAATATCCTTTTCTAGAAAGAGGGTACGAAAACTTTTTATTCAACGTTTGCGAACGTATGTTTGGTGGGTCTGCAGAATCTAAAAGTAGTGTACATCGGTGATTCGATCGTTTTCAAACATCATTAGCAGACGTTGGTAAACGAACGGAACATTAGAGCCGTGGACCTACTAAAAAAGGACCTCTCGTCAAATTAGTGTACGCCTGCGGATAAGTGTACGATAAATTATACGATTGTTTGGGCGTCAGCAACGTTTGAACCGGCTGGGTACTAAAACTGTTGGGATCTGAACAGAAACTCAATAGATCTGATGCTTTTTGGCAACGGATGATAACTCCTAACGAAACGTGGATTCATTATCTCAATCTGAAAACAAAAAGTCGACGCAACAAATGACAGGAGCAAATTGTGGCTAAATTCCCAGATCTTTGGGAACATCTCTCGTATTAAATAAGTGGACAATTTGTATCCAAGAACTTGTCAATTTTTATCATAAATCATAATGTCGTTTCAAATACGATCATCAAAAGGCCAACCATTTAAATATGGAAGTTCCTAGATTCGTATTTATTCAGAAATGGACAAGCAAATAGATCTGAAAAAATTTTATTTTTTTTATTTTTTTTTAATTTATTATTATTTTATTTAATGAATTTGAAAACGAATATCAGAAGTATATAAATTGTAACATAACATTCAAGCAATCAGAAAACCATCTCAAACTAAGGAGTATGTAAGCTAGAAGGGATTAAAGAGAACGTTACACATCCAATAAAGCGCAGGACAAGTTACTACTAGGGAGTAACATGTCGATTGCCTAACAGTAGCGTCACTGCGCTGTATTAACCGAAATAAATATGCGCGTTAACAACTTACCGAATATGCTTAGATGGCTGAAAACAAATCCGGATATGATGCTTTCAACACCTGCGTCATAGCGTACGTTTCTACAGTGGTCACTTTGAGACACGTCTGTTGCGGCGTATATATCTGCTTGAACGCAAGAAAAAGGTTTTTTGGAGCGATTACATTTCTACGTAGCAGAATTGCCTTGTGCGAAGCATAACCGAGGCAGCTTTGGTAACCATCATAAACGCTAGCTTTAGTGAAATGTCAAAATTATCTAGTATTCTACTAAATTACATTATGAACAGCTTCGGCTGTATTTTACAGCCGAAGCTGTAAAATACAGCCAGCTTATACAGCAGCTTGCAGCACTATGCAGCACTAGCCAGCTATACAGCAGCTTGTAAAATACAGCTTCGCTGTATTTTACAAGCTGGCAAATAAAGATATGAGTGTTCTTCCCAGGTCATTGTTTCAATTTTTTTTTACTGCTACACAATTATTCATTTTTACTGCTTTTCTCACATAATTCTCAATCTTCTCGCGCGCTGACGGCAAATACCTACGCAGCGTTAGCGGACTTGGTACTTTCCACGTTGGATTGTATTCTTTCCAAAATTGACGAAACTTTGTTCGATTTTTGCCAACAGTATATCGTACACTCTTAACATCATCGTCAAGGCATAGAAATTCTTCATGCGTCCTCATTCCCCTGTTTTTAAATTTGTTTTTTGCGCTATATATATATATGGTTCATTATACGAATACGATGTTCAATGTAATAAACTTTTATCGCAAACTAAACACCTGATTTCTTTGTAATTATATATTGCGTCTGGGAATTGCCCTGAGTACGTGTTGACTCTGTTAGTAAGCAGAGAAGTTGATGCATTTCTACGCATTTTCAACGGTTTTAATGCTTTCCGTTCAATTCCAACACTTCAACTTCACACTGCGATAGTAATACAATATGCCATGTGCTATGTGTAAACATAGCATAAACAATAGAGGGCCGGGAAGTGCCGACATGTAACGAAGTAGCTCTGTATCCCCCCCCTTTAACCCTTTCATAACCTTTCGCGGCTAAACGCCACTGGAAGGCAAGCGAGAATGTTGGGCTCTAATTATTACAAAGGATTTCACACGCAGAGATACACAAGTGATTAACAACTGCAAATAATTTTACTCACATGTGCAGGAAGATTCTTGAAAACATTTTAATTCCAAATTTTTATTTTAACTTGTAGCATCTGAACATTTAATATGATATAACGGAAGCCATGATTGATGACGTTGAATTTTAATGTAACACCTAAATAACATTTTAGGGTGAATTAATTCTATTGTTTCCAAGTTTGTTAAATTTTAAATTAAATATTATTTGCTTAAATAATTCATCCGAAATTATTCGAATTATTATTACTACATTTCTTTGAATTATCCTAGTCTGTGGATTAAATTAAATGATAAATTTCATGTTAGTAACTTTTAGGTGTTAAATTAGCACCTTCATCAAAGTACTTCAACAAGTTGTTTTGGATATATTTTGAGTAAGTCGAAGTTACGGAACTAATTATACCACCCTTAATTCTTACTGTGATGATATTAGGAAAACATATAGTTTAACAAGGAACATTAGTGTAGTGAAGAGATTCATATACAGATATCTTTAGGGATAGTTTGATGAATGATTGATTAATACGTAACAAATACAAATGGACCAACAATTTTTCTTAGATTTTATTTCAATTTCAATGTATCGTTGCTTTTTGGAGTAACAAGAAAAGACTTTAATTTCCATTTAAATGAAACGACGGATATTAAAGGAAAATATTCATCAACTACAAATATCAAAATCAATATTTATTTAAGATTAACGGCGTGGCTTATTGGAAATTTAAATAGTATTTTTGTAGCTTTCAATTTATAGTATTCGATATACACAACTATCTAAGTGGCTTTCATGAACTCCAATGAAGATTTCCTATTAATAGCATTTTATCGTAAATTCACTGCGAAGATTTACATTTTTTTAAATTTATAGCTATGTACCAAGCCATCATAATGAAAACATTTACGTAATGGATTTTGAAACTCACCATTTGCAGGGTGCTAAAGATTACGTAAAAAACTGTATACATTAGACACTTATCTTTCTTTGAACCTTTTCGCAAACAGAGTTGATATTTTTAAACTCAATGGTGTGGCAGCAATCTCCATAACAATAGGCGTCATCTGCCACGGTATACAGTTCACAAACAGAATTATTAGTACTAAGACGTTGCTTGGAGGATGAGTTTTAATTACATCTTGAAAATTAAACGAACTGAAGAAATAAAGTACAAGAAAGCACATTGTAATATGTGATACTTTAATAAAAGTAGCGATTAGCGACTCAGGCTTACATTTACAGGTAGTAAATGACGAAAGGCTAGTGACTAAATATCTGCACTGAGAGAAATTGTAATAATTGCCAATCTAAAAAGGAAATGTTGACGTAACGTGGTGTATTGCGTGCGGCTAAACACTTGTTTAGTTTAATATAATTTTATGTTGCGCATAGTGGTGGACAGCACGAGGAGTGTATCAACCTCTCTCGTCACTCCCGGGTTGATAAATGTGAAAAGATTTTTTCTTATTTGGGACAACAATTAATTAATCCCACGAATTATATATTTTCATTTGAAATTATCGATAGTTTATATCGAAAATTGGAGAATCGCAATACTATTCGGTGGATTTTTACGACTGGTATTAATACAATACAGAACATGACCCAATAATAAAAGGTAATACAACGGAGAAAATTAAATATCTTAACTTAGCACGTTATTAAATTTAAAAAGTAATTCTGAGCCTTGTCAAAAGAAAAGTTTGTAAAGAATAAGCTTGTATTTCAAAAAATATTCTCAAATTAACAGGGCTTATCGTGGCGTACTGGCCTATTGGCAGCTTAAATGGACTTGTCGAGCCGAATGGGCTTAACTCATTTGACGAGGCGCTTGTTTTAAAAAAGCCCCACCCAATACGAGATTCGGATGAGAATAGTATCTAAAATATTTACGTACATATGTTTATCCGGCAGATGGAGATAGTAATGGCATCTCATATTCAACAATAGATTTTTATTTGATAACACCCGCCAACAAATTTCCATTTTAGATTTTGCCATAAAATAATTAATATAAAATAAATAAAATAATTAATTTCAATAGAAAACATATAAACATTTATTTTAATAAAAGGTAGAAGGTCAAGTTAGCTCGATTTTATATTTCAATGAAAAGGTTTTTTAGGTTAGATCATAATTTAATGTATATTTCAAATCATTATAATTAGAAATGTTAAGTAATACTGCTCCGTCCCTTATAAACTATATCTACAGCATCTCCTCTTAACATCCAACAGTAATCTGCTAACACAACAGGATTCCATTTCTCCTGATACCGCTTTTCCATTCCCATGATGTCTTGGTGGAAGCGCTCATCGTCTTCATCGTTAACGTCGCCCATATTTTCCGGACAAAAGTCCAAGTGAGAATCTAGAACGTGCACTTTAAGGGGCATATTGCAGCCAGCAGCGTGAAATGCTTGGAACATATCCATTACTAAAGATTTATAGTTGTCAGCTTCTTTGTTTCCCAAGAAATTCGTGAAAACTTGTACCATGGAAAGCCAAGCTGTTTTTCCCTTCGCCGTTAATTTGGTTCCAAAGATTTCGTCATTTCCTATTTCTCGTATCTAAGGTCCAACAAAAACACCTTCTTTCAGTTTCCCTTGTGTTAATTTTGGAAAGTTTTCGGTAAGGTATTTAAAACCTTCACCTTCGAGATCCAGTGCCTTTACAAAGTTTTTCACGAGCCCAAATTTCACGTGGAGAGGTGGTATTATGATCTTTTCTTTTTCTATTAGAGGCTGATGTTGTACATTGTCATTTCCTGGTATAAACTGTTGTAGTAGTGGCCACTCTTGCTTATGGTAATGCTTGTAATGACTGTCCCAAACACACAAAAGCAACAGTGTTTGGTGTAACCAGATTGCATCCCCAAAATAATTGCAATTACTTTAAAATCTGCACAAATATTCCAGGAATAGTCTTTGTACTATATATTTTCTAATCAAATTTTCAGATTTTCGTAAGTTTCTTTCACAGAAACAGCATGACCTACCGGAATAGAAGGGTGATGGTCTCCATTATATAACCAAACTGCTTTTAGGCTGGTCTTTGATGAGTCTCTGAATAATCGCCAAGAACTGGGATCATGATGTATTCCAAAAGCTTCAGAAACTTTACAAACGTTATTGTAGTAAACAAGATTACCGGCCATCATCAAGGCATTTTCTCCGTAACCAGAGCTAAGCTAATGTTGCCGTTTTTCGAATCATTTTTACTTTATACATGCTCTTCAATTTTAGTCTAAAGTCAATGCATGATTAGTGCGGAAATTTACAGATATCAGTTATCCAGATTGATTATTATTATTATTATTATTAGTAAATATTGTTTAACCCGACTGATAAGTTCGTATGAATTCATTAGTTTTTGCAAGAATGAGCGCACTAATCATTTTATTCAGCCAATATTTCCTTTCTAATGAAAATCGATTATGTATATATGTATATCGAATATACATAAGACGTCGTGAGGTCTTATAAAACAAAAAAAATAATAACGTGTTTTCAGATCGACCCAGCCCCCGGCTCGTCTATACTTCCAGTTGTGCAGAACTTACCGAATAATGTTTGTATTATCAGTAATCCCTTGTTCCTTTAAAAAAAGGTTTTGCTGATTTTATTAAATGATTAATCAATGACCGATGGAAATATTCACAACTGAAATTTATTAATACATATCAGAAAATGCCTAGAAACAATAACCAAAATATAATCAGAGAATAGCTTACTCACGGGACTGATGGAACATTTACTACAAGTGCAAGAAGAGGAAAAACGCGCTACCACAGACATGGTTCCGAGAGTATTTTTACTTCACCTTGTATGACTGTTTACCCCATAGTTAATTCCAGACATTTCTTGACGTTTTCTGATGCCAAGAAACTCTTGCCTGCCGTTTAGAAAACAATAACATAAACCGGGTACTATTCCCCAAGTCATCTCTCGAGCAGTTCTTGAACTGCTCACCGCGAGATGGCACGGTGCAAGAAGCGCTTTAGAAAACTGCGCATGCAGACGATTCTCACATGCTTGCCATGATGTATAACAAAATATATCAAAAAATGCCTAGGAACAGTAACCAAGTAAAAAATGCTGAGATAGCTTCTTTATGGGAAGTAAGCTTGTGGGAATCGTGGTAAGGAAGCCAAGAACTTCTCGAGAGGTGGCACGGCAAACAGTATCCGATTTATCGCTGCTTTCTAAACGGCAGGCATACGTTTCTCGGCACCAGAAAGCATCAAGAATTCGTTTCGAATATTGTGATATTAACTGTGAGGCAATTTATTTTTACTTTTTCTTTAAATTCGCGACGGAAATAATTGTCACATGCTCGGATATGCTGTCTTTAACAAACGTATTGTTGATAAAGTACTCGTTCATTGATACGCTCTTGAGATAATTAATTATTCTGAATGAATATATTTCCTTTGCGAGATTCGGAAGTTATCATTACTTGCAAGTTGCTTTGAAACCTAAAATACTAAATGTAACCAAATAAATTTAGCAATATTAGTACTACAGAAACGAAGATTAGTCAACATCTTTAGTTCGTATATTATGAACAGCAAATTGCTACACGGCGCTTCCGTAGTTAACAGGCCCCCACACATTATTGCCCGCCCCTGCAAAACTTCAGTACGAGCATTGTATAAAAATATAAGACGTATAACTGTACTTCCGATGCGTTTGTTACCGTACAGGTAAAGATTGTGTGCATAAGTGTAGATAAACCGATAAGACATTACATTATGCTTGACTGTCGTTGAGTGTGCCCACTCTATTCGAGTAAGTGAAATAACTCGGCATGATTTTTCAGTTCACCAGGCTCATTCTCCAACAACGCCTGTCGTTTAACCGTGATTCGTGTTTCTTTGCTTTTATTCAGCGCGTCAGTTTAACCCGATTCGCGGCGCGGATAGTTCAGTTTGAATTCTATGAAAAGACGCCGCGCAATCTGTAAATTTTAATCCACTTGTAATATTAACTTGTCGATTGTCAGTGTTTATAAGCTTGTAATAAGCTTCGCGCAATAGTTCCGCTTACATATTCTGAACAATGAGTGTTTCTACAGGAAATACCTTTGGAATGGTTAGTATTCACTAAAAAATTACAGGAGCTTTCTGCTTATTTACTTTAGCGCATCGCATAAAACAATTTTAACGCAACTATTTTGGTGTGTTTGGAAAAGTAGTACATTACAATATGAGAAGATTAAGTCTTCATCGTCCGATCTAAAACTGTTTACTTATTATTAATCTAATTAATACAAACGAATGCGTGTATATAATTCTATTTTATATCTTGAATATGTTAAAAAAATATTTTTGATTTTTCATTTCTCTTAAAAATAGAATTTATTATCATCTTAATTCTACTCTCATTTATAAACAAATACTTACATTTTTTAAGCAAGCTATTTATAGCTACGATACTTGGAGCAAATGCCAAATTCCATAATAAATTTAGCTTTCTCGCAAAAGTGATTTGCAATGTTTACGTATTTTTTATTCAAACCTTTTGTTCTAAACCCCAGGAAAAGTACTTTACTAATTCACAATTATGTCAAATTTGAAAATTATCCCCATCATACGACCACCGCTCTTCTTGACCAAGCTTATTCTAGACGTACAATTTTGGATCACATCTTCGAATATTGCTGCGCGTATGTCACAAATAACACGGACAATTTTGCTTTTCAAAGCGTCAATTGTTGCTGATTTATTGACATAGGTTGCTTCACGTAGTTCCATAGAAAGTAATCTAAAGGGTATTAAATGGCAAGACTTAAAAAAAATAATGAACCATGCTGGGATAACGGTACTTCACTGACGGTAACGCTAGTTCATCGTAACTTGACGATAAAGTAAATTTCAATAATCTGATAGATCACACGGATTTTTTGATTCGTTCAATAACACTGGCCAACAAATTTCAACTTTTGATTTTGCCATAAAATAATTTATACTAATTTCAATAGAAAACATATAAACATTTATTTTAATAACAGGTAGAAGGTCAAGTTGGCTCGATTTTTCTTTTATATTTCAATGAAAAGGTTTTTTAGATTAGATCATAATTTAATGTATATCTCAAATTATTATAATTAGAAATGTGAAGTAATACTGCTCCGTCTCTTATAAACAATATCTACAGCATCTCTTCTTAACATCCAACAGTAATCTGCTAACATAGCAAGATCCCATTTCCCCTGATACCGTTCTTCCATTCCCATGATGTCTTGGTGGAAGCGTTCACCGTGTTCATCGCTAACGTCGCCCATATTTTCCGGACAAAAATTCAAGTGAGAATGTAGAATGTGTACATTAAGGGACATATTACAGCCAGCATCGTGAAATGCTTGTAACATATCCATTACTAAAGTTTTATAATTGTCAGCTTTTTCGTTTCCCAAAAAATTCGTGTAAACTTGTACCATGGAAAGCCAAGCTGATTTTTCCCTCGCTGTTAATTTGATTTCAAAGATTTCATCATTTACTATTTCTCGTATCCGAGGGCCAACAACAATACCTTCTTTCAGTTTCCCTTATGTTTATTAAGAAAACTTTTCACGAAGGTATTTAAAACCTTCACCTTCGAGATCCAGTGCCTTTACAAAGATTTTCGTGAGCCCAAGTTCACGCGGAGAGGTGGTATTATGATCTTTTCTTGCTCTTGTTGCCTAATGTATTACTATGGTGGGAGTGATAGCGAAGTACTTCAATGTTCCAGCAACATAGTTTCGAGCTATGTTGTGATGTTATAGCGGTTCTAGTTGTGATAATTTTATTAAAACAAAGTATGAAATATATCATCGAAGGAATATGCAAGATATTATGAATAGAAACAAGAACGTATAAAATCTAATTAATATAAGGTTACCTCTTTAAAAGCTAACTGTGTATCTCAATACCTGAAATATTCACGCAATCTGCTCTCAATTTCAATGAATGCTTCTCTAAATATATTTCTTATTATATTGCTTATGTTACAGTGTTAATTGATTTTTACTGTTGCATATGCAACAACTGCTACTTCCTACAGCTTCTAAGATATATAACTCACACAAAATCAAAATTATTAATAAATATGATCTACACAAAGGTAGCTAACTGATAAACGTCAGCTAATAGGTATGCAAAGGTAACTTTCTATTCAAGCAAGACTTCCTTAGCTGCAGCATACAGTTTCGGAGTGTTAAGCTTACTGATTACTTTAGCTGGATAAGCGTCAAAATCACCTAATACTAACAGTAAGCATGAGGTTGTCACACATCAACGTCCGGTGAAAACGTATCTCTTAAAGGTCTTACACGTTTAGCAATATCACTGGCATTATTATTAATTGGGGACATTAGGAAGTAAACTAACCCGTTGTTGAAAATTTAATTTCGCTTTTAACGTATTTAACTATAACTATTTTTTTTTATAAACTATTACATACAGTTTCAATACTGATCGCAATTGCCATGACCTAATATCATTTTCTCCGAGAAGAAACCTGAAACAACTTGATCAATTTTTTTATATCTGGGATGGTTTCTAAAACTACAAGAACGTATAAAAAATTGAACAACCTAACAACGTAATCTCTGTACACATATTATTTACTTCAATAATAATCAAGTTACAATTTGGAACTTACGTAAGCGTATACGGGCTTTTACTGTAACCAGTCTACTTTTATCCTTTGGCATTTCACACCATTGCATTTGTAGATAATATTAACACAATTTATCGCCAGCGTATGTATGCACGTATGTATATGCGTGTAGAGCGGTCTAGCCCGGTCTAGTTCTAGTGGAAGTTATGCGTTTTTATCAAACTGGGTCACAATACAAATTGTCAAATAGATATGATATATTAATATGTAAACATCATTTAAGATACTCTGATGAACATGCAGAGATCCGTGACGTAGTTCCTAAAAAGCTGAGAATATAAACAACATCATATTAGAATTTAGTAGAAAACAAATTTGATTAGCCTGAAATACGCGTGCAATTTCATATATGTACAATGAGAAGTTATTTTTAGTGTATTTAGGGTAGCTAACTATAATGTTCGCCTAATCACATGTTGACAAACAAGAAACGAATAAGCAATAGCCATCCTCGAAGTTTGCGGTTGTCATCAAAGTCAAGATTTCCCAGAATAAAATTCAGAGCTTGAGATTAATAACTTCGCTCTAACTCTGATTCGCAAGTTGTTATGCACACATCGTATCCACGATAAAGTTTAAAGATTGCTTCTTCGCATCCATTTGTATTTACTTTTCTCCCATTTCCATACTGTTGTTACTGTAAAACTAAGTTATACGTATACCATGTTCTTGTTAGACAGACAGACGTGTGAAAATCGTATATATTTTACATCAACGTATTTGCTTTACTTGGAGTACAATCAGAAATAAGCGTACATATTTGTACTACAAAAATTGCATAACAAACACCTTCCGCGTGAGAAAGCTTTTTGCTAAAAGTAATAAAGGCGGATAGATATTTCTAACGATTGATTAAAATAAGTGATACTCTGCTGTTTTCAAGAGAATTATTTACGTAATTACGGCAATTTATGTTGTATATGAAATCCTTTTTTCCTCATAGAACTTTTAAGGTTATCAATAAAGTTAATTTTTGATGTGAACTGATTTCGTCATATCTGCAACAGTGGTAAAACTTGCATGCTACATATCCTAAACAATTCTTTTTTTTTATTCTTTCATCTAGTTCGCGCTACTTTCAATTTTCTATGCCTCTTGGTTATTAATTTGAGTAATAATTTTAACCAATGCAATTTTTAAAGCTAACTATCGCACAGAATAACGTACAATATGCAACGTCAACATCTAAGTATAGAATAATCTCAATAGCTTGATATTGTCTGGTTATTTTGTTTTTCCGAATGCTCCATTGACTTACTTTCTACAATTGGTAGAACCACCATTGAATCTTATCAGTTCCATTCAGCACTTGACAATAATTTAAAAAATTTCCCAAGATAAATAGGTTGTTCAAGGTTATCGAGCTGATATTGCTAACTTTGTTATTATTGCAGCTATGACATTTTTTACCAAAGATGTAGTTATTTTTCTCCTGTTCACGGCGATGTTGAGAAGAAAAAACAATTGTGTGTCGCGTTTTAGAGCTAACTTGAACTTGTTTATATGTTTTAAATCGAACATCCTGTATATTTCTAATACATTCACAATTACAAGTGTAACTCCGTTATTAGAGCAGCTATTGCGATAATTGAAATGTATGAAATACAAGCACAATTGCCGACGTTTGGCCAAATAATAAAAGAAAGCAACTAACACCAAAAAATAATTTTATTCCTCTAACAGTCTAACGCAAAATTGTTTTTTATTGTTCATTATTTATGAAATTCTTAGATATCTTCCCGGTATCTTTTCCATAAATTTTTTTTTTTTTGGTGCATTGGCTGGGAAATTGTTCCGTTCTTGTTGGATAACCTTCCAAAGTTGTTCTTCGAAAGTAGGCTTAACAATTCGACTCCTCTATGGAGCTCATCAGATCGATATTCTGCGGTGATCATGTCATATATCGGTTGTATGCTTCGGGCGCAGTGAAATTCTTGCCTGTTAGTCACAGTCCGGAAGGAATAGCATCAGATTCTAATATTTCACGCATTATTCCTTCTATTCGGTGTAATGTTCCTCTTCGAAGAACAACACCGAGTTTAACCGAGTTGGTACAATACAGTGGACACTTTAAATGTAGATTCATCGATCCACGAACTATTTTTCCACTACTCTATCGTCTAGTTTCGATGTTCTTAGGTACACTAGAGTCTTTTTAATCGGTTACTCCGGCGTAGCAATGGTTTACGGTGCGTGTCAGCTCGTAAAGTGAGCTCGTGTTCTTTACTTGCTATCCGGCATTTGACTATAGTTTATTCGCTATTGAAACCACTCACTGTTTCTGGTGTGATTTCTGTAATAACCTCCCTCGTGGTCAAAGTTATAACTCTGGATTGTTTGCCAATATCTATCACCTTGCAGTATCGCATATCACGATAAATAACCCATTTATTTACTAATCCTGTTATATATTTTTTCCACAAATCAATAAAGAGTGACACTTCAAAGAAATAACCCTTGCAACACTAAAGCCCCGAAATGAGAGAGAAAAGAGATTTGATAAATTTTAAGATGAAAGCTTTAAAATGCATAGCTCCTCGACCCTTTGCAAATTTTATTCAGCATTGCGATCCATTTGAGTATTTATTAATGGGAATAATTACCTTTCGCCTTCGGCTTTTTGAAACAAATTTGAGAATAGGGTGTTATCTAAAAGGCTGCTACGGCTCTTCCGAAAATTTCGCAAGAAGGAAAATATCTTTGACGCTAAGTGATCTAATAAAAGCATAATCATAAATGAATTGAACAGTCTGCCTCTTTTGCAGTTATTTGTGAGGCAAAAAAATATATAAAATTTCGTCTTGGTATCCCAATCCTAAAATGAAAAACAAAGGAAATACGTTGAAATCGACATTTATTAAATTTTTGGGAAGATAAAAGGTTTCCTAAATTGTATACTGATAGTTCTGTATTTCTATATAGTTGCCTGTACATAGTGTCCCAACAAAAAGAAATCTACCGCAGGAGAGTAGATCCACATTTAAATTATCTACATATTCTTTCAACACACCACGTAAGAATAATCCTACATAAAAGTAAGAAAAGGTAATATTTTTGCATTTTTGATTCATATCTTAAATCTTTCATCTTAAAATTTATCAAATCGCTTTTTTTTTCTTACTTTGGAGCGTTAGCGTTATACGAACAATATCAATCGATTCTCAATCGATTTGTGAAAAAATATACAAGATGTTTGATAATAAAAACTAAGCTATTTAACCAAATGTTGAAATACGATGCGCGTTTTTTTTTCTATTTATACTATTTCATTCGGCGGAATAAATAGGGTAATTAAATAAATAATCTCGTTTGTTTTTCATTTTAGCATGCAAAGTTTGGTTTCCTATCGAAAATTTAGAAGATATACAAGGTATTCAAAAAATATAAATATTTCAATTGAGGCATGCAATTGTTCTTCTTTTCTTCTCAACACGATTTTGGCCAGGGGAAAATCAATGTCAATATCGTATTTACACTGGCATAAATCGAAAATCATTCACAAAGCATAAAATATGTTAATGGCAGAAAAATTACGGTATAAATACGTTGTGATTGTCACGTTGTAATTTGTCGATAATTTTCTTTTATACTATGACAAATGTGTTTTGTAACCATCTCTGAATCATACGAGTTCATTTGATTTAATGGCGCTATTATTTGATTTCGCAGCCTAAAGAAAGAAATCTTCAGAGTAATTAAACGAGGAGGATATTATTCTATTTTCTTTCGCTAAAAATGCTTTATTAATTCTTGTTTGGACACTACTGTATGAAGTTCTTTGTCATATCAATATGTAATATCTAACAATATAATAATCTAACAATATAATAATATAATGCAGAGATGCCCATGTAAAAATTTGTGATAGATTAACTAGTTTTGTCGTGTAAAGCACGAAAATTTATATGGATTACTAATGCGTATTAAAAGAACAATCATACCTCATCCACGTTGTACATTAAATACAGGCGAATACTCTTATAACTAATAATATATTTAAAACTGTCCTAAACATGCGATACGTATAGACCGCTGCTATAGTTTCTACATACATTTGAGCGATTCTAGCACATCGTAGGTATTGGTATTGAGTTTTATCATTGGCTATCGTGACGATAAAGCAATATAAATACTTATCAAGATCTCATCGGACGTTACCAAAACCACCAACTTGCAGTTAGTGTATAATTGCAGTGTTGTGGAGAATATTTCGCATCGAATTATACCGTATTTCTGTGTGGGATCGCTTAAAGTTAGTTATTGGAAAATATTTGGCACGCATTGTGGTATGTATGAATGTATGTAAACATTCCTATCTATTTTCTGACAAAGATGCTGCATAATTCGAAGGCTATTCAATACGCGATGCGCAAATACGTACCTGTATCATTCGATTTGAAGCGACTAAATAATTACAAACGTCAAGACTAAAAGTCGAAGATCTTAGTTAAGATAATGTAGCCTATATTTCACATAGTTAAAGGTAAAAAAATTAATTTCCTTTATTCGATTACTTTAATTTGCTGAAAAAAATCTGCTCCTGCTAAGCGAATTAGAGTGTTTCCGATTTAGATGTTATTTTGCGAGCAACCAGAAGTCAGGGATCTAATTACGTTGTATTAATTTATTAATTCCTGAACAGCAAAAACATCTATAAATCATATTCGAATAAAACATCTTACGCGTAACACTCCGAAAGCTTAAAATATACAAAATTGCAGGTTTCATAGAAACATCAAAGCACTTCGATAATGGATTATGGCTTAATTATATTAAAATGCGTACTTATAAATTTTACCGTGTCTTATCATTTATAATTTATCACATCTATTATCAACTCCTTAAGTTTTTGTTATTTTCCGCAATAGAATTGTAAAAGCACGTGCTACTGCACGGTATATTATCTACAATTTTTTCCTTTTTTCTTTTATAGTAAGAACAAATGTTAAACAACGAAACTTCAGGAACAAATGCAAACTGTATTCTCATTTCATGTAAAATTGTTTAGGCTAGTACTATGGAGAAAACCTTTTATATAAGCAGTACTATTCATGGATTGCTAAAGTAAATTTTATCGTTTTATGCACAAAACCAAGACTTTCAATGTGTTCCCCAACATGCCGCTGTTACTATTTAGGTTTTCGAAAACTTACCCCTCTTTATACATTTGACTTGATCTCACATCATTTCGGTATGTACAAACGGTGTTGCCGTATACGTGTCATAAGTAGGAAAACTTACATTATCAAACATGTTACTTGATTTAAAATCTTTAATAAAATAAGTAAAGTTCTTAAACCTGCGTAAAATGACAACTTCTGTAATTTCCAAAGTTGAAGTCCAATTGAAAATTCTATGAATATCTAGCTAGGTTGATCCTATAGTTTTCGTGGCGCCTTAAGGCTGCTTTAATCTTTAATTGGTATGGTGCTTTATAATAACTTTTAAGGTATGGTAGGGTCAACTTTGGTTCTAGATGAAAACGTCTTGGACTAAATTCTCACAATCTCTTTATTGAACCCAAACATCTTACTTGTTGCGAAAAAAAGAAAGCACCTTATGGACCTGTAAGCGAATGCTTTTTCATCCACTCGATCCTAACTTCGTCAAATTCATTTAGACTGCATATTAGCTACAGCTAAGCTCGTTCTTCTCGAATTAAAACGACAAAAGAAAGCCAACACTTAGCATGCTTTATAGATTAATGGCTCCTACAGAAGCCACTTGCCGTACAGGCTACAAATATATTTTTATATGATTTTGGTCTTCAGCACTATGTGGTATCCTACAGAATGGATTTCAGCATCTACAGTAGCCACCCAACATCATATCGTCAAATTTTCAAATGTGGCTAATCTATCCTATGCTGTAGGAGTCTTTTTATTGTTATTTGCGTGTAAATACCTGGCAAGTAATTTTCTATAGATATGATTAATATATTTGATCGGAATTTTATAGTTACCTTTTAATGACTGAGGCGATTTTTGAGGACTCATCTGCTGAAGCGGTGCTTGCGATATCAACCGGAGCTGCATTAATACAAGGGTTTTCGGGAAATTCTTCAAGATGGAAATCTCTTCGTAATTTTCATGGCAATGATAATGTGAGTGACAATGGCTATATACATAACGACGTTCTTCCTGAAGCAGAAGTTAAGGGTGATGCAATCATCCCCAAATTCCGGAGCTAGTGAGCAATCGACGTATTTTGAAAGTTGAGGAGTATAATGTAGAGAATTCGGAGTATTGCGAAGTGGCGTTAGCAATGTTGATACCTGCATTTTTGGCATGAAATGGTCAAATGTAAGTAACTAGACCACGCACAACATAACTAGGAATACCACAGAAAACGCTATTAGATAAGGAAAACATGTGCCTTTTATCCTATGAAATATATATAATAATTGTTATTCAATAATCAATATCAAATATCGGCACACTCCGCACCACACAATCTTCAATCAATCGTGGATCTTCATTAATAATGAAGATCCACGATGGTTCATAATGAATCATTATGAACCATACGGTTGATGATGTAGCTGTTCCAGATTAATTAATTAAACTTGTATGATGCGGAATGTGTCTATACTTTAATGTTATTTGAAATTCTTATTAATTGATTTATGTTCTTAAATGCATTGACGACCAGTTGAAACGTTATCATATCACAAATGTGGTATATTTAATATAACTTTTGGTGGCTAGATCAAGAGAACGTGAAGGAATATCTATTAAAGTGTATAACATTCATCTAAAGGGCTCATTGTTTATAGTGCTTCATTGCATTATCTTCGGAAATGTCCATTTCTTAGTTCATCACTCATCATGCAACAAGTTACAATAAGTTATTGCGATATTCTTCTGCGTTTACCGTTTCATGAAAAAATAATGGACCAATAATTCTTCTTCGTGAAACTACTCTCCAAATACCAACGTTATCAAAATGCAACGCTTTTGTATATCGTTACGTAAGAGTTTTCACTTATTTGTTAACGAAACCATTGAAGTGGGATCAGGCTTCATCTGGGAAGCAGGAGTTGTCAAGGAAATACCTATTTAAGAGATCTGCAGTCTTGCGCTTTTACTACATGCTTATCAATCGGTTTAAGATCTTTTCTAAAAATATACTGACATGTACCATATGACTAATTAGCTTCCTATGAAAGCTCCTTAATTGACTTTTTAAGTGAATTTATTCATGTATAGCAAGATGTGATACCGCAAAATGTAAGAACTGAAGATCGTCAGAAGTACTTGTAACCAATAAAAAATCATTTTAAAAGCTCTCTCAATTACATGTTTAATGTCATATTATTATGTTAGAGAATATCGAATAAAATAGAATGGCATTTAACATAATTTGCTAGTCAAAGTTACGCAAATATAAATTTATTTGGGCATCTTCACGTTGTAAACAACGTATTTTGTTTAACTTCCACGTTCGTGCCAGCTATAAAACAGCCTTTAAAAATACTACAATTAAATGCATATCACATATCATATTAAAATGACAATAATATTTGTTGTAAAACTTGTAAGTTTGGAAAAAGGTAGAAGTCGCATATTTCGGAAAATCGTGGAATAGAATAGATTAAAGAAAAAAACGTGTTTTGCTAATTTATTAAATATTTCTTTTATCTAACGAAAGATAACGATAACGAAGATTTCCTATCAATACAACAAAGCCGGTTATTTGAAGTAAGTGAAACGTCCTCAATATCCTCGACAGCAGAGGTACGGAAACTCATAACAGCGCTCCAAGATAAGACGTTTCTTAGGGATCAATTTTATGCATTATTGGGCGTCTAAGGTGAACTATTAGCTTGCTAGATCATTGGAGAATGTTCGCGCTTGCTATACCTCCGCAAATTCCACTCCGGTGTGTATGTAGACCGACTTCCCGCTCATTAAATCATCTGGTTATTTTCTGCTAGCACATGTTTCCCCCGTACTCTGAGCACAGCGTCTGAGATTATCGCGTGAAAGTTAAATTACAGATGACGTCAGATGATAGAAGAACATAACCAAATTAAACCTGGAACATTTGCTGCACTTGCCCCGTAGTAGATTAAGTTCACATCCGGTGCGCGAGCTAAATTCTTGGCACCTTCCTTCGTAACACTAGACTGCTTCGTAAATAGTTAGAAGACTAAATCTTTGATGTATTTCTTCCTTTATTTCTGATTATGTATGTGTTTATTTAATGTGTTAATTTAGAATTATTTTTGTAGGCAATTAGAAATAAATCATCACTTTATTTCTGATTCTTTTATCCTTTTACATTTTAATATTATAAAACAGAAACGCCAGCAACTCGTAAGTAAGTGTTTATTCGTCTTTTAATTAATTTAATTGAATAGTGAACTCCGGATAAAATAATTAAGCGCCCAGCTTCCTATGAATAAGATACAACACTATTTAGTTGCTCTTATTTTTTTCTCCTTTTGCTAGATTAAAAACATTAATTAGTTACTATCTTTACTATAATGCTATTAATCTTAACACAAAAACCTTCACCACTCAAACATTTGATTGTAACTATATATCCACATGTACCTAAGGGTTTATGGGAGCTGAATTACAAACCATGCTACTGATTTCTATTGAATAATAATATTCAATGGAATAATCCCAAGTGCTCGCCTTCTATTTCGTTCACAATTATGCTTATGATCATTAATTAGATAATTAATTGATTAATTTTATTCATTAGTTTTTTTAATATTGGCCAACCAATGACCAAAAGAGTCTTGAATAGAACGAGCATATATAAGAATATTTTCTCACAACGAGCTAGATCATCAACTGCTAGAAAATAAATACTCGTATTCATTATTGGTCATAATTAAAGAGTCCAAACGATGTGCCCGAGCATTGGCGTTGCGTGGAGAGTTTACCAGAATAACAGTGCGCTTATTTAAAAATAAATATATTGAATCACTTTACAAAACGTTAAGAAAAAACATAAATAACTTACCTAACATGTTTACATTGTTGCAGAAATATCCGGATGTGCGCGATGAAGTAATTGCACCATCATATATGTTTCTGTATTAGTCTCGGAAAGGTTCGTACGTAGCGACGTAAATAAATGCTTATATGCTGAAAAGGATTGTTCGACGTTGAGAGATGTTATATTTGCATAGTTAAAGTGCTCTTTGTATCTGTACAACGTATCTTCAGTATTGGTAAAAAGTTGCCGTAATTTTGTAAAATCTACATTTTTATCTAATACACTATTAAATTTTTCACGAACACAAACACTTTTTTCATCATCAAGGATATGCAGCGCTAATTCTACGTGGTCAATAATTGCTAATGAGTCCGATAAGGACAGCGCACTGTTCTGTAACTTTTTTTATTGCATCCACTATTGGAACGTAACTGTCGTAAATAATTTTTAAATTTGCTGCAACTTGAGGATTTTTAAATTGAACCTGAGTGAGCCTTATTGCAGCCGCTTCTTTGCCGTCTAGTTGTAAAACTACTGATTTAATTTTTTCAAAATGTTTATAATAATAGAATGCTGCTTCTAACCACGTACCCCATCGTATAAGAATTGGTTGCGGCGGCTCGGGTATGTCAGGACACTGCGAATGAAATAGGCGAATACGTTTCGGAGATTTAAGAAAAACCGCTTTCGTTTCTCCTATTAGTTCATCCACATCAGGATAACTTGTACGTATAATGTTTGTTACAAGGTGTAAAGCGTGAAGCAAACATGTGACGTGCAGCAGGTTTGGTTGAATCGTTTTGAGTAATTTTGCTGTGGAACACATAACCGCGGCAGCATCGGTAACTAACATTAACAGTTGCTCCGGTAAAATTTCAAATTTGTGTAGTGTTTCTATTAATACACTACGTATCGCCGTGGCAGTACAATCTTACATTCGTTTACAGGCTAGTAAATAAGGGTCAGAAGATCCTCGTGGGGTCAACGTCCTTACGACAATGGATAGGATGGACTGTTTTTTAATATCTGTAGTTTCGTCCATTGTCAACCAAAGGTATTTATTTTTCACCGTTTTTTTCGTAAAATTTACAATTCTTTCACGCACTGATGGTACGTAATTGTGTAGCGTATTTTTAGATGGTAATTTCCACGTAGGATTGTATTTATTCCAAAACTGGCGAAACATTGGGTGTTGGACTTTATGTATTGCTATATTGGTCGCAATTAGCATCATTGTTAAATCAACCACAAATTCATTATATGATTTGCGTCTAATCTTTTTCAATTTATGTTTGTCACTATATATATATATGTCTTTGACACTGACTCGCTTTCCAAGATAACAAAGTTGTTTCACAAACTAAACATTTCACTGCCTTACCGTCATATATTAAATCGGGAAACCGATGTATAAATTTATTTACTACGGTAGCAGACAACCGATTTGACGCATTATTTTTACGACCTCGCAACATTTTCAACGTATACTTTAACACGGCAAACTAACGGCAACTAAATGCATCGTTTATTTTTACTACTTATGCGAGAGCGGAGTTTACCCCACTCTGCTCTCGCATCGACGCTACTGGTCGGGCACATCGTTTGGACTCTTTAGTCATAATCAATAATATTTGTTCTTTTTTTTAATTCTGTAGTTGTTCTTAATTCTCACAAACACAAAAGCAAAATTCGCTGAAATAGCTCTTTTGCGATTGCCACCCATATTTATCGCCGAAACGTTGCATCAGTGAAGAAGAATCATCATTAATTTATTTTTAATATGTCGAAATATGGTCTGCCCCAAACATTTAATGAATAAAACTGGTGAATGTAAAATAAAATTTGAATATTTAAAGTTCTTTTTTGAGTTTTGCTGATTGTGTTGTTTAAATAAGAATGCTTTTATGTTTCGAAACTTTTCTTTGTTCCCTTCTCACATCTCAGATTGCCTTTTTTATGTTATAAATATAAATGAGACACATTTAGATAGACTAACATGTTTTCCCTTTTTTCATTTTAATTTAATATTAATATAATTTTTATTTCTTTTTAATTAATAAAGTTTACTTATTTTGAACTTTGTTTATTAAATATTA
This sequence comes from Oryctes rhinoceros, assembly GCA_020654165.1. Classification (NCBI taxonomy): domain Eukaryota; kingdom Metazoa; phylum Arthropoda; class Insecta; order Coleoptera; family Scarabaeidae; genus Oryctes; species Oryctes rhinoceros. Next base: position 3,245,897 of record JAIOKQ010000018.1, on the reverse strand, counting down.
TGTTACATATGTTACTGAGGTTACTTATATCATTTTTATCATTTATTAAGTCTTTATGATTTCTATTTTTTTTAATTCAAATTTGTGAATATAATTTGCATACTTTTGGAAGAATGTTATTATTATTATCCCATATTACAATCCTATTCACAAAAATCTTTAATCTAATTTCTTAACATTTTGCTAATTACTTTAAGCTACTTTTCAAAATAATTTGTATCAAAACTAATAAATATGCGAATGGTTATGTAGACGTAGCTCTGAAACCAATTGCAATTGGTTTCGTTATTTTACGACCTCACAGTCGGAGATAGATGTTAATTATTGTTTTATTCCTGATAAAATCGCACGTTGCCAAAGGCTCAGTGTTGAATTATACTTCCAATTTTTATTTGTACCTACATATGTTGTATGCAAATGAAGTACAAAATTTGTATGCAGATACATATGTAAATATATTTACAATCGGGACTATTTATCTTGTAATGTGTATGTGTTTTGTACCATTGCCTCAATAAAAAAGCTGGTATCTCGATGCTTTATCATGGCGAAACAGTATCTCATTCAACTGAATTGAATTCCATATAATCGAGTGTGATTATTAGAGAGGACGAAAACGGATGAAATTATTACTTTTTTGCAGAGACTAGGCAGATTTGTGTTTTGTCGACACCAGTACACAACATAAGTCCATTTAAATGAGACGTATAGACACGAGTCTATCTAGTCGCTGCAAAAAAGGAATAATTCCACTTGCGTTTGTCCTCTCTAATGATTATGATTACCATCGAGCCGAACCCTGTGTTTAGTAACTAGGTCCTTACTATATCCACTATAACGAAGTCCGTATGTGTGTTAGGATAGGCTTTTAGTGAACCTTAAAGACGAATCTAGGATGTTCTTACATCAGTTCAATGTTTATGCCTTTTCTAATTGGTGGCAACAGATTTGCATAGAATGTGTCTTGCCGCCTCAATATCTTAACATAGACAACAGCATTAGCCCTGAACCTTTTCTTGTTTGTATAAATTATATTTCAGGGCTTTGTTAAGAGATAACATTGCGTTTGATAAGCCTAATATGACGCTTTCCTCCGATTTAGGTCCGGATATGTTTTGCCAATGTGAGGCCTTTCGATCTTTCCCCATTTCCTAATCTTCTGCTTTAAGTGTATGCGTCCCGCAATAAGGACCCATGGAAAGCACATTCGCTGCTTTCTTGGTCAGCTTATTGGCCAATTAACTACTTTCAATTCCTTGGTAATTTACGAAACTTTTGACATTTTATTAAAATAGACAACATTATAAAATTTATTATCTAATTAAGTATCTTATATGACCTCTTCAGACATTATTGAATATCGTTGCAATTGTATTTTTTATAGAGCATTGCAACGTATTTTCCATGTTACATCTTCAATTGTAATAAAATTAAAATAGCATCCAGTGTTTTATCTTAAAGGAACAAGTACAACAAGTGCACGAAATTCTGCATGTAAAAATAAAGGGAAGCAAAGACAAGAAACAACAAGATGAAATTCTTAGAAGGAAAAGTTTAAAAATAATGGCATATTATGTAGGTTTGCGACTGGATTGAGCAATAAAGAAAAAGAAGAAACAGCTACATTTTTACATATAATTGAAGAGAAGTGGTAAGATGTATTAGAAACCTTTGAATGAAATGATACCCGAAAGGAAGATTTAGAGACTATATTAAAGAAATTTAAGAAATATTTCATACCCAAAAGTGTGGAACGGCGTAAATTTAAGACACGTCGCAAAAGATTGGAGAAACGGTGAACCTTAAGAAGGCAACGGACAGATAAGGATATATAAGGCTACAAAACAAGCCGAAAATCATATTAAACAGAGGTAAAACAGTAGAAATCCAAGAATAAAAAGTAAAATAGGAGGAGAGAGAGAGAAGCTAACAGAAAAGGAGTAAAGGAACGGGTACGAAAATAAAATGCAATGAGGACTTGACGGCAATATACACAATACAAGAAATACGGAAAATTTTCAAGGCAATACCGCACATCAAATGACAATGTTCATAACAATCGATGCCTAGAAGCACAACAGACAACAAGCCAGTTATTTTAAATTTTGTTTGTTTTTTTTTTAATTATTTTGTTATTTTATATAACTATGTTGTGTTATTTACTAATTCCAGGACAGCAAAAGCGAAATTGTCGGTTTCACAGAAACATCAAAGCACTTTGATAATGGACGATTATATTATATTATAATGCGTAGTTATAAATCTTACTGAGACTTATCATTTACAGTTTATCACATTTATTGTCAACACCTTAAAATTTATTTTGCGTAAAAGTAAATAGTGCTGTACCATAAATTATCTGCGGTTTCTTTTTCTTTTGATGATCAAAACAAATGTAAATATCAAAACTTAATGATGAAAACGAAATTGTAACTTTTTCTTAAAAGAAAAGTAAATCCATAATGAATAACATACTCCAAGAAATTGCCTAGAATACGGCAAGCAATGCAAGAAATCTGCGTGATACGTCAATCATGCAGTCTGCGTGATTGAGGAGCATCAAGGATCATGTGTTACTCGTCAGATCGGCAGCGCGCCAGCGGCTTACGAAAGCGGAATTTTGAACAGTGTTCACGGGAGTGCTCCTTGTCGAGGTAACAGCCATGGCGATGACGTCCACCAAAGTTTGAAAGAGCTCTGATTTGAGTGTCAGCATGTACTATCGACGTATTCTTTGCTGTATACCCCGCCACTTTCAATTTGAAAGTGTCTTCGAAGCTTTCGATAGTCAATAAATAATATAAGTCAAATAGACACAATAACGTAAAAGTCAAACGAATCCATGAAAACACAAACAAAATGATTAAGGAAGGTAAGAACTGGTTAGTTCCAATTTCCAAAATATGTCTTTGATACTTTTGCCTTCGATTATAAATTTTGTAACGCTGCAAATTAAAACGGCAACAGTTAAATGTGTTAGGGTCTTATAATTTTATTATCGCAAATTTTATTATTGTAAAAGCTGAAAATGTTCAAATTGTCCTAATTCTTTGAAATAATGGAAAAATTAAATCTTCTAATAGTCAACAACAGCATACTTTAATGTCCCCTCAACTTCAGTAGCCATAGTAACAATACCTAAATACTGTTTATTGTGTTACCAACTTTAAACATTATAAAACTAAACAATTATGTCCGAATTTTAAGGCAATATGCCCATATATCGGTGGAATATTTTGCTTTCCTTTTTTTTTATTTTGACTTCTAGTAGTGTTTTTTTTAAGGTATTTGTGACTTTCCGTTGAGTTCTTGAAAAATGTCGCAAATTGGATTCAGGTCTCGAAATTCAACATGCCGGTCCAAAAGATGGACGAATGCTTTTTCGCGTATATAATTCTTAATTTTTCGACTTATATGGCAGACAGCGTTATCACGTCGAAAAACAAATATTTCCCGAAAGCTCTTCTAAAAGAAACTTTACATACGATGGCGTTATTGCCGCATTCAGAACATTTATGTTTGTAGATGTTGGTTAATCATGCGGTCATCGCATGTGAACACTTCCCCAATATTCTGTGATAACATGGACCTTCGTGGAATGGCGCAGTTTTTATGAAATTATTAATTATCAGAAACGGAGATACCAAACATCTGATTGTACTTTATTTACAAAAAGCATTGCTTATCCTTTAAAATTACGATTGTCGAAATGATAACAGAGAGTGATAAGATAATGGACTCTATGATTGTTGTGATTCTCGAACGTCTGCTTCCTGATTTATTTTTACAGACCTGGTAGGACCGAGGAGCGTAATGCGAAGACATTAACATTTGAGAAATTTTGATTTAACAAGATACGAAATATCTACTGCGCTTAGAATTTATACCCTCTTGGTTTCTCCTAGTTGTTCCGTAATAATTGTAAACATTTATACGAAAAAATTTACTCTGCAACTTCCTAGTTCAACAACCCGTGTGCGAGTATTACTAAACAACGTTTACCTAACCGATTTTGATTCTTAGAATGGTACAACATTGCATGCATGCTTATTTAGAGTAATGTGCAAATTAACATTTCAACATTAAGTTTTCGCTAATAATAAAACAACGAATACTATCTAGACATCTGCGGAAATCTACAAGTGTTCAGTTTCATTGGTCGAGGCTGCAAATATTTCGGTTTTACATGGGTTTCACTCATAAGCGTAAACAGTTACCGCTACTACTCTTGGTTGTTCTTGATCAATTCAAATATTCAATTCAATTCAATATCAATTCAAATAGTCATAAGTGTAGGATGTAAGGGCCTTTAATGCTGCATGACTATGTGAAAATATGTGTAGTTGCACTTCAAGTTTTTTCATTACCTTCATCAAACTTGCCATTGGTTGCCGTATGATATTTTATAATTTTGATGATATTCTTCAGGACTGGTTGGATCTATCGCCTTTTAAAGCATTGATTTTTATTTAATTGTCGGTGTAGCATTTATGTGATACGAAACAAATGTTTCAAATACATACACGCATTGCCCCTTAACAGTTACTGACACAGTAATTTGTAATTTTTGTAGTCATCATATCTACAGCGTGGCCCATTTAAACTGGAAGCGCCCTTGTAGAACATATAATTTATACTAAAGTAAATCTATTTCTTTTAATACATAGTGGACGAAAACGTATATTTCCACGCAAAATTTCAATCTAAATCTTCAATAAACAATATCATTACATTTCGAGTCCGTAAATACCAAGTTTTTACAAGGGGTCTTTTTAGTAAAAACCTGACTAGATCTTATTTATTCATAGGAAAAGTTCACAGATCCACTTATTATAACATCTGCTGACCAAAAGTAGCCCAAAATTTATAAAAATAAGAAACTAAAAATTAGGCAATCATATTTTTATTTTAAAAAATCGCAAATAAATTAGCAATTTTTTGTACTACTAAAAACTTATTACTAAATATCACAAAATTATATTTTTTTTAATGTAAGTACAACCAAAAAAAATGAATAAGATAGCTGTTCTATTGAATTACAAATTTTAAAGTAATAAGTAAAGTTCACCAATTTCTGTGCCTCCTCCTCTGGATTCGAGTGTGTGATTTGTAATATACGCGCAAGCTACCTGATTGCATCAATAACGCATCCAGTATACGCTCGAGCGTAGTGACGTGCTTCATGTACGTTATACGTAATAAAATGTCGTCGATAAGTGAATGAAGGAAACGAGCATTGTCAAATAAAGTGAATGAGCTTAAAGATTTTCCGGATTTAATATACGATGGCGGTAAAATAAATTGTTTAGTTTGCCGTATATATTTCTCAAAGATACATTGCCGAAACCACTCCGGAAGTGCAAAGCGTAATAATAAGAAAACAGGTGGATATAGTGGGAAACGGATTATACAGGATTTAAGTGTAACTGTGATTGTATGTAATCTGCCGTTTACTTTGTTTTTCGTACGCATATAATATGTGTCATTCTTATTCTTCATATGTTTATGCATATTGCTTTAATTGCAGAAAACTAAATGTAAATCTCTCTACTTTTACACTTACGTCGGTAACACGATCTAATATGCGAAGCATAAATTTGCGCATATATTACGAATCGCACACCCGAACGACCACTTCCATACCGACGCCTCTGAAGGGAACTTTCATAATACGTACTGGCTACATTGATTTACTAATTTCATTACTAGTTAAGTGATGGCAAGCTAGGTTTGATAATTGCTACAGTTAATCCAAATAAACAATTACGTTTGTTCATGTTTATTTTATATAAAGTTTGTTGGCTACCTTGGTCAGTTGTAATAAAACGGGTTTACGAAATAATGCACGACAACCGTTGAAAACAATTCTTTTGTAATTTGTTTACTAATAGACATATTTGAATGAGACTTTGACGAAAACTATTTTAGGACCTTTATGAATTTAAACGTGTAGTCAGATTTTTACTAACTAGAAAAATAACTTATGAAATGTTGGTTGGAGCTCTAACAATAGTCATAATTTTTCCAAAATAATCATAGTTTACCTTAAAAATTTAGACGAACTTCTGAAATTTTGTCTAGTAGATTTTTGAATCCACTATTTAAAAAAAAAGTAGCTTCATTTTAGTGTAAAATAGAGGTTTTCCATTTCAAATGGTTCACACTGTATATGATTTGTTTTAAATTAATTGGCATTATTATTTCCGTATTTTTAAAGGTAAATACGTGTGTAGTTATTATATTTTTTACAAAAAAAAAGTACCACAATTTTATTTGTTTTATGAACATGTACAATTAAAACACTTGAAATACAAAGCTATGACATTTTCGTATATAAGCCCCTGTAGCTTGAAATACATATTCATTAACCAAGATTTTATAATCAGTCTGCATAGTTCAGGGTTGCTGCTTCCAAGAAGACTCACAGCGCCCAGTTAATCTACAAAATACTGAAAAATTAGTGCTTCCTGGAAATACTGCTGCAAGCTAATCCAATCTCCGTAAAGGTTTATTGCCCATGAATTTTTAAGGCTCACGGTCGTTTAAATTGCTGTGTGTATAATAGATAATGTATACACGTATCTTATCTAATTAGTTTTTATATGTTAACGAATTGTAGCCTATATACTATTTTTTTACGTTTTAATTATTTTACAAATATACAGACATAATCAACCTAATTACTTCAACCTTATACTTTATATCCATTGTTACTCTCCATAAGTATGAGTAGAAATCAAAAAGGTCCTTTCTCACAAAATTCTACTTTTTAAAAATAGTTTAAGCGACCGGTTTCGTGTTACTTAAAACACACACACTTCAGGCCAAAATTTAAATAAGCGTCTTTTTTAAAGAATAGAATTTTGCGAGAAAAGGTCTTTTTGATTTCTTCTCTAGTTTCTGTTATATTAATCTGTTACAAAACAATGTTTTACATTAAATAAGAGCAACGTACAGCTCGTACAAACCAGTTGTCAAACGTGGAATGCTAATTAACCGAAATATCTCTTTGGCGCTTAGAAAATGAATAGTTCACTGCTTTGGTCAATACCAAAAATATCATTGTATTTATACATACATATAACGAATGTCCGCCGCTTTTGGCAAGCAATAGCAAAAAATATAGACACGAAACATTGAATATATACGCTAGTAACGTCTACAACCTTGAAAGTATTGGAAGACAGGAACAAATGGTGTGCTAACATGGCACACGTCGAATGTTATTCTTGTTTTCATCATTAGCGTTTATTTATACATGATGATATTCATTTTTTTCCATTGAACATTTGATTAATGTGAAAGAATATTAGCACATGTACATCAGAACTATCCGAAAACTAAGTATTGTAATGAAACTCTTCTAAAAAATTAACTTGTTAACACTTTTATTTGGTGAAGGATCTAACATAGTATTTGTTCATATCAGATCATTTTCCTTGTGTTAAGTTTTTTCCTTATGATAACTGTTTCGGCTATCGTTAATATTTGCATATTTTGTGGTCGTACTTAAATAAGCTTGTTTCCAAATAAGGATTCAATAATTAAAATTTTGAAACGTTGTTTTAAATTTAGGCTCAAGTAAAGAAACGTTACTTCAAACAAGAGTTATTTGATTGAATTATGTTTAGTTATATGAATTTTAATTTCAATTGAACAAATTCCCTATAATCCTTAAGTTCTAGCTGCGTATTTAAAATAACAGACAAAAGTAGATAGAATGTTGATCGTTATTGCCACAACTTTCAAAGTCAACAACTTTAACAGTCAGAGAACTACTGGAGGGATGGTTGGGGGAACAGCACTCAATTTATGTCGCTGCTTCTTGAATGGCACTAGAGGGCGCCAATGAATGTCGAGTTTGTCGTTTTGAAAGTTGTGGCATTAACGGTGAGGTAACAGCGCCAGAAAGTAGAGATAAAAAAGTACTCTCGAAACCACGCTGATGACGCCGGGTAGGCAGAAACATGTCCGCGTACTTTTTCTCTCCTTTTGTTGCGTTCGCCGTGTATTGTTCCACCAATACCATAAGAGAACTAAGCTATCTTAGCATTACATTTTTTTTTTCATATTTTATCTTAAAAAATCCAAAAAATATTTTCAAAATCCAATTTGGCTGCACCTGTATTACACCGCTATCTGCGAGATGAATGATTTTTGCATCTATAAGATAATTCTGTATGTAAAAATACTATTACTAGAATACTAAAATTTTCTGAGATACACTTCTTAATTCATTAAAAGCATACCTTTTGCTTATTTCCAGGTAAACAATAACATTTAAGATATATAGAAATACCAATATATTCCATTTGAAAGGAAACTGATTGAAGTTGTTAAGCCCAACTGGTTTATTGGACTAATTCCCAGTGAACTGTTAGGAGGTTTCAGAAAATAAAGTCAGAGCCAAGTTGATACATTTGTTCGTGTATAATAATAATATAATATAGTCTCTCTCTCTCTCTCTCTCTCTCTCTCTCATACAGAAAATATTAAATAAATTAATTACGCATTAATTTAATTTAATATTTAATTTAATTTTAATTTAATTTATTTAATTTAATTAACGCAAAATTAACGCATACAGGCAGACGAAAAAATAAAAAACAAATAAAATAATAAAATAAAATAGTCTCTGTTAATGTTTTAACGTATTTTATAATACACTATAATAGTTTGCAATAATTGTTGTTATGGTTTTGATAGCTTGTTTCACTATTGACAATGCAATTCTTACGCCTTCTGGTGTCTGCGTACTAACTCTTAATCCCCGTTACAGGTTTCTTTTTTGTTACCAATCTTAAAAATAAAAATAAAAGTCAACAGTCTGTCTCTCATACAGGCAAACGAAAAAAGAAAAAACCAATAAAATATTCTTGGAAATAAACTATTCAGACATTTATTATTTTAACAGAAGTACATCAATAAATTCGTAAATAGGAAAAAAGGTCTGGTATCACGTCTATGGGGGTATGACATTAATTTTGAAACAAATTGTTCGTTATAATGATGGTGCAATATCACGTAATTTTCTAGATTTTTCGACCGTTGTTCTGACAACGACGGAGCAATAAAATAAAAAAAAATAAAAATCATTATAAGATAAAGGGAATTTTTTACTCTTTGCCCGACCTTTAGGACAGTTGGGATTCTATATAGTTAATTGCCGATAACCTAGACGTTGGTCACAAAACGCCCAGTAGAAGCGTTGCATATTGCAACAATCGCAACGCGCACACCAACTAATTTTGATTTTAAAATACAGTTAAAAGAAAGATCTGTTCATTAACTGATGATTAGAAAATTTGAATTTATATATACTAAATAATCCATGGGGACTTTTTATTCCAAATTAGGCAGCCGGTTTCGCGCCTAACTAACACATCATCAGAAGAATTTGTAGATCTCTTTCACAACTTTACATTACGCTGCTTATTGTTTATTTAACTACGTCTGATGAAATGCAGAATTCTACATGAAATAATCAGGCTGCCGCTAAATTTTAATGGCAGTCGACTTAAATGCCACAAAATTGGTTACCTTTCATGTTTGAATAAATAACAGCTCGCTGTTTGGGAACTGACAAGCATTTTTTGTATCCATTGAAAACATCTACCGGATATTTTCAAAATTGAATTCTTTTATGCCCCTTACCTGTCGTCCAGTATTAATCTGGAATTATAACGCTCTCAAGTTCTATCAGAAATTAAATTAAAATTAAATTGAGTAAGGGAGTAGCCTCGAATATGGTAGACGTCAGCAAATTGAATTTGCATTCATCTAGAATTTTCCAAGAACCTAATTGCGAATTACTTATTTGTGTATGTGGCGTAGTATTTCTTCGAATTCGACAAATTGTCGGCTTTGTATGCGAGTGAAACACCTATGCATGTATTAATGAAATAAACTTTACGATCGATTGTGATGTTTTGCCGTCGTATGCTAGGTCTTTTTGAATTCTCTACGATTGCTGATTGATCTAAAACGAGCCATATTGATTACAGTCCACATGCATGTATTGATACATTTAAAACGATAATTTAATACATCAATGTAACAAACAATAATAGGGATGAAGCACCAATATCAGAGCGACATTTATATTTAGATCTGTATATTCTACATAATTATGCATTAGATTGAACTATTAATAAATTTGAGTAATCCAGTTGACCGCTTTGTTTTCCGTTTGGGACCTTTACATAAAATTTGGAAATTACGTAATCTTCCCTTATTGTAAGTGCGCAAATAAGTTTATTTAAAATCCTCATTGGTCCCCGCTTCAACTGCTTATTAGGATTCTCTTCTCTTCTTGCTGTAGCTTTATTTTATTATTAACTTCTAAATGTTGATGATATTGATGTTTTCCGTTTTTTTAACTTCCGTTGACAAGTATATCAATTCATCAGCTGATCAACCATATTTTCATATTTTGACCTCTACGAAAACTGTTCATCTTCATTTTCATATCGATATGAGTATTAATGCGGGAACATTGGGTACTTACTTTGTATGTAAGTTTAATTTTTTAAATGAATTTTATAATATCTGAAAATATAAATCATGCCAATGATGGAAATTTAAATATCGAGAATTGAGAAGATTGGTGTTCCAACCTTCCGGAATTATAATATTGCGCCTGTTGTATGAACACGCATGCTATATATATATTATTTTAAACTGAATGCCTGCATAATATTAGTGTTTGGTTTCTCCATCTAAAAATAAAGTAACATAACCTGGTTTCATATGCCTATAATTTTTAGTTGATTTCGTTGAACATCTTGGAGTACATTTTTTTCAATATTAGCTTAGCTATCTAGACGCGTTATTAAAATGCCTTTATAATGAACAGCAAACCTCGTTAAAGGCAAATTAAGCTCAAGTAGATACTCGCTGGTCGCTCACTGAAAGGTAAGTTTGGTATTTTTTAGTAACGTCCAAATAATTTTTAGCCTTAATGTAATTTGCATACCATGATAACAGTAAACAAAACACACCGACTTCAAAGATCTTAGACTATTGACTCAAAATTTCGAATCTAAATAACAAAGAACTAAGTAATAGCTATTAAGAAAGAAATTTTCGCTAACAGGATATATAAGCTGCTCTACCTTGAGCTACTATATTTGCAACCAGTAATATTTAACAATTAAACATAGATTTGTTGGTCAATTTCACCGATGTAGAAACAAAATATTAATAGATCCTTTTAGCAAAAAGGAACAATTAGAACAATATTTTAACAAAAGTTCAATGAGCTAACAATCATATTCGTATATCAAAACAAAAAATTTAAAAAAATTTCACCTTGAACTTTCTAGACTTACGGTGAACTTGTAGAAAGATTTTAATTTAATTTAGAGGTTTTGAAAAGTGGGAAAATAGAATATAAAACAAGTGAATTTCTATTTTCCTCATTACCGTCTTGTATATGTCTGTGTATATCCACGATCTATAGTCAGCCATAAAAAGAAATTTTATTTTGGAGACCTAGCTCTCAACCACTAAAGAGACCTTTTTTTCGGATAGGCGGACAAACTAAAGTTACTAGACAAGATGTGTGTGTTGCCCTGATGACAGATAACCTCTGATGTGAGACAAAAGTTATAATATTGCAATGCATACATCTGTTTTTTACAAAGCAGCATTACTCATGTTAAAAAAAAACTGCTTCCTAACTCTTCCAGTTTTTTTAATCATATCATCGTCTTTTCTTCTATAATAGATTCGAATTTTTAAATAAATATTATAAACTAATTTGATTAATTCTATTCTATACCGAACCACTACCAAAGGCTTTCCTGTTTCCATGTCTAGGCAAATGGAAACATTTGATATTTAAATAATATTCACAAAATTTCCAAAATAAAGTTTCCTTTATCTTTTTGATAATATTGCTATAACTCTATATATTCATCATCATTATTGTCAATGCTTATGTCTCCATTATTGACTACTACATCATGCCATAAAGCAAAATTCTCAGCATCAAGTACATCACAATTTCCATATAAGAACGTATTCAACCAAGTGTCTTGTGGGTCGCTTGAAGCCGCTTGGCAGGATCATCATTGTATCCGCTAGGACTTGGCGTAATGTTAAAAAAATATTTCCAAGCGATTTTGTGAAACCTTACATACATGTTAATAAGTGCATTAATTTTCCAAATGGTCCTTGATAAGTGGATGCTGTGACAGTGCTTTGGGAAATAGCAGACGTTGGTGGATTAGAGCTTCCAGATGGTATTTTGTTACTTTTGCAAGGATCAGCAACGGCTAATCTAACGTAATAAAACAAAACATGTTTATGATATGAAAAATTTAGTTAGTGTGCAATAATCATTATGTTTAAAACGTTTGGAACAAGTAATCGAATCTGCCTTTACAAAATTTCTTATAAGTTACACGACTTCAATCTTATAGATCGCTGCTCTTCGTACCGTGGGAATCTAAAGTAAAATTACGTTTGAAATTCATTTCCAATCACATATAAACAAATAATTGCTATTTCAATAACCTATCAACCCCCAACAATTATGCCTATGCTTTACATTTATTTTGTTATATTTCTTATGAAGGCATGAGAATTATTGAAGCAATCAGGCGAAACACTTGCCGTTCGTTCTAATCTCATTGTTGCAAGATTGGTTCATATGAAATATGTACATAAAATACGTAAAATAAATAATATATATATTTATAATAATAAATAAATATAATATATTATATAAATAAATAAATAATTTATAATAATATATATATCCTATATATAACGAAAAAATAGATGACGTTCAAAATATCACATACCTGTGAATGGAATAAAGGTTTGTGGTCCGCTACGTTGGAGACATTGACTATTTCAGAAAATTTAAACTAAATAGTCTAAATCCTAAACAACTAATAATCTTCACTGAATTTTATACGAGATAAAACCATATTTCCAAACGATCAAGAGACAGTAGATCTTAGATTCTTGCTTAAACATGCTAGATAGCTTGTAAGGCTTGTAAACAACAAAAAGTAAATCAAACAAAAACCGAACTAATAATCGCGAACACTAAGACTTGAATACGAATTGATTTTGATTTTCAAAGGTACAACAAAGATAGTACTATAAGTAATTTTTATAATGGAGAAATTGATCTAAGGGCCTGACACACCCTTAGCGAATTATATAAAAACGTCGAAATGAGACGCTGTATATGGATCAACTACCTGATGGTAATAACAAATTTTACCAATAATAAAATTTATTATTGCCATCTTCAAGTCCATCTTCGAAGAGTAAACTGGTCTCCTAATTTGTTACTTCGTAATGCTTAAATTCCTTAATTTGTATTAAATGCATGTACAACTGTTTTGCATTATCAATAATCACCTTCAAGCATCCTTAACGACAAAAGAACATCTCAACTTCTGCGAAAAAGTAATGCTATACTATACGAAAAAGAAAAACGTTTATCAAATAAGAAATCTTAGCGATCGTCACATATATTATGTCTGCAGAACATGCTGCTTCCTAGTTCACAACCCAATTATTAATCTACATTCAAACCAGGATCTATACCGGTCATTAACCTATCATTTTCTTTATCGCCGCGAAGCAGACCAAGTGGAGAAACAAAAGCGTATATTTCGCCGTACAAATTAATTTAAACACACCGCCTTGTAAAATAAACACTTCGTTTACGGCTATTATTCCAACGCCCACAATAAAATTCCGTACCATAAACATCTCTCATTCACATCTTGAGCTACTCTGACTCAAAACGTACCTACGATATACAGGCCTCGAAAGAACTTTCTTTCAGGTTCGAGTTTTGCTACCCACGTCGATATTACCGAGTAACAAATGCAGGCATATTATTATGTACGGTCACGCAAAAATCTAATACCTCTTCCTTTCGACTACCGTGTATGAGAATCACTGTTCAGGCTATCGGTTGATTTCGTGTACTAGATAGTTAACCATTTGCCTAATACGGAAATGATCGATAGGTTAGTAAAAAACAAAATTTAAGTACTATCATTCGAAAGGAAAGACTTTAGTCTTTTGTATAACTGTACATTCATGCATACTTAAATATTTCCTAGTTTAATTCATAACTATCGCAGTCTCTCTTGCATCAATAAAAGATTTAAAAAAAGGCCGTAAGAGGTCTGTATATTAATTTTTGAGATGTCTTCAAGAAAAACTAAAACGTGTCTATATTTTTCTGCAAAAATCTTTGTTGCAGAAATCTTCTCTTATCTTCTCAAAAGAAATAAAAAATTTCTCAAAAAAAATCTTTTTCTTTTATATATGTTCTTTATATATGTTATTTTCTTTTATAATGCGTATCAAAATCATTGCCTTTTAAAATTCAAAATGTTGATCTTTTCTGTATATGTGATGTGAGGCAATCTAAAGCGGTTTGCATGGTTATTAATTCCATAACCGCAATAACATTAAATGCATCAAAGGTGGTTACGGTTATGGACAATAAGGTAGATACATCAGTTTAGGCCACAATATGGTCATTATCCATCATTTCTGTGCCGAGGAGCCCCCGAGCACCGGGTTAGCTGACTAACCAACCCACTAACTTGGCACAAGTTAGAGCGTTACTCGGAAAAATCGCCCTAAAAACGACAAAATATAACTGCTAATCACCCAGCACAGTCGACAACAGTGCAGGACACTTGCTAGCATCTACCGAGGTCCGCAGTCCAGGCATAATGCTTCTATTTGGTAGACGGCAGTGTTGAAAAATCACGTTGAATTTCCACTCTTCCCATGGCATAGATCACTTCTTTTTTTCTTTTCATAGATTCACTTCTGCATGCATCCAGAACACAAAGACCAGAAGACGGAAGGTGGAACATGCAGCAGGACACATGCGGTTGTATGCCTGTTGCTCTCCTTTTTTTGCTACCTATAACAGTGATAACCACTCTGAAGTGCTTCAAGATGGCTTCTTTGTAGTTGATCGACTGCTTTTGACGCAACGCTACCTTCTTCCTGGATCGTTCGGAGCCACTTCCGTTGGAATAGCAGACCCTATTAGCTATTTTGTCATCTTTGAATGTTTTCGCTCAGGTTACGTTGTCTTGTGCTTGGTAAGGCTCTGCTCCTGATTTGGGTTTTCCCGAGTCTAGTTTTCTTTACTTGGCAGCTAGTTGTGGTAAACTTGGGTTTTGCGGAAGAGACTGTAATTGTTGTCGCACCACTTCGTACCTCCATTCTCCTCTTGGCCTCAGTTCCAGTCGTACTCATTCGACTCACAAGGCGCCGTTCACGCCCAAGAAGGTTAAAGTAAACGTATCCCGAAGGACAGCTTTCAAAAGATTTTTTTTAGCTTTAGATGTATCAATGTTAAATCGTTTGTAGTTATATGTATAGGATCGCTTCTGTGTATGTTTATTTTTTTCCTAACCATGGGATTCCAACCTTTCTTGCTAAGGAAACCATCGAAAACAGAAGGGAACTATTTGAACTTTTGTTCACATAAAATCGAAAATAAAAAAAAATAAATAATTTTAAAACCATTTGTTTATTTTAAAATTTTCAAATAACATTGGACTTTAGAAAAAAGAAGTGGCTCGGTTTAATAATACTTATCACAAACCTGTTATTTATTTCTAATATCTACTCATTACTTATCTATCTATTACAGAGAATTAGCCCCAAATTAACATTAACGAAATAAGTTGAACGATATTTCTCATAACAGAAATAGACAATAAAGGTAATTAATAATGTTTTAAGCGTGAGAGGTTGCACATGGGACGGTGTCTTAAGAAAAGTATAATAAAAACAAACGCCAATTACATGAATCAAGATAGTTAGTTCGACATATACAAGTACCAAGCACCTCAATCTAACTACAATAGCAATTATTTAGTTTTCGTACTTTATTAGTGGGCGATAAATCATCTAAACTATTGGTAGGAGAGGTCTTGGAGAGTAGGTGAAAGAGCGAAAGCAGGGCAGCAATATTACATAAACATTTTTCATAAAACATTTTGCATATCAACATAGTTACAATACATTGGATGTGGTAATCGAAATTCCCTTATAATGAAGCTAGAGAAGCTCAAGGGAAGATTTTCGACCATATTTATTGTAGTAAAGACAACTTAGAAGCTTGTTCGGTACTTTTTCAATCAAGTTTTATCCTTTCCAAGTAAGGAAAACCATATTACTGTACTTAGGCCTGCTATGTAGTTAAATGTTTTATTTGTTTTTCCTCTTGTTACACCTTTCCGAAGACATGGTGTACATCAGCGAAAATTAACTTTTGATTTAAATCCGAAAATCGAATTTTCATCAAGTCGGGTCCCCGAATTCTACGATTTCAAACATTCGAATGTTGAAATTACTGAAATTCAAATTTAAAAATTATTAGTTTTTACAGCATGTTAGTACAAAAGGAGACTACGATTTTGTTAGTAATTTTACATATAATTAATGCGCTTAATTTTAGGCACGCTGTATGTAACAGCGTAATCATCACATAAACGCGCTGGTTAATCCTATATTATCTTGAATGTATCTGCTCATTATTTAATATACGCAGCATAAACAGATACGTAACAGATGGATTTAATGCCAATATTTCAAACCGTAAACATAAGTCCTAATTATTAAATGGATCGACTGTTGGCCACGATTACCATCCGGTTCAGGATAATAATTAGGAAAGGATGTGTACAGCTAAAATAGGTATCTCGTGGTCCCTGTACCCAACATTCAGCATAGAACTAACATAACGTAAACATTTACGCCTTCGTTTTCAATAACTCTACGACAACGTCTCTAGCTTTAGTCTGAAATCGGCAGTTATTGTGAACGTTGGCCTCGAGGTATTTATACCATAGTTCAGTGCATAACGTGGAGTATCGCGTTATTTTAATAGTGTGGAAATTTGTGCTATTCTGGACGTTTATCCTAAATTTATAATTTGGTTTATAATCCATCTTTATTTTTTAATGTTTTAACGTGGTCATATATTTTCGGTATGGAAATTTATTATTTGCACAGCGATGCACCATTTACACATAATCATGTTAACACGTATGTACATACTTACATGCTTACGTACGTATGTATATAACGAGCTCAGATCCGTACGGCGTTTTTTTTTTTTGCATAGTAAAATTGTTGTTGATCATTTAACGATGTCGTGACGGTCAAAGGTTGATAAGTTTAATTCATTATAGAAAGACTGTAGTGGAAATGTTAAATTATTTTCATTATTAGTCCCCGAGACCTTCATCTTAACAAGAAGTTTCTAATTTTTTTCCTATGCAACGAGCAAGTTCCTACTCCCCCCAGCATTAATGGCAAAAAGTCTATAGATAAATCAATGAGACTAATGAATCGAGTGAGGATAGTGCACGACTCTAATAACGTATATTCGTTGTTTCTCTAATTTACGACTTACGTCTTGCTTTGTAATGATGCCGAAGATACGTCGTCCATAAATAACTACGTAAATATTTCCCAAATAGAAAAAGTAATTGGGGTGCATTACAAAGTACACGCACTTTGAAAAGTATTTATCTTTTACGTTTCCTATCCTATTTTATTAAATATGGGTATCCGTCCAATTTATAAAATATTCAGGAAATTCACGTTTCTTCATCATAAAAATTCCGTGTAGAATATAACTTGATAACATTTCTACTTTAACTTGTAAATAAGCACACATCTCTAACATTACTGATCTTGACCTTGACACTTGTATTAACGATTGATGTTATTTGATTAGATAAATTAAATAATTGAATCAAAAAACAATCTCCGCTATAAAATAAAAGTTAAATACTTGGAGTAAAACAAATGCAGCAAAATACGAGTTATATAAGAAGGATGCAAATTCTTTAATCTGTCGCGTTTGTATTAACGAAAGGTATACATACATACGTAAATCTTATGTAAAGAAATGACGTCAATTTACTTTTTTTTTAACTATGTATACAGCTTCTTATATTCGCTGAAATCAGGTGAATTCTGCTTGTTTCTTAATTATATTTATACCACTTGTTAAATTTTAGAGACAGCACTTATGATAAGGTTGTATGTTACACTAGCTATTTTTAACCGCATTTTATTGCAAATAAACTTGTTTCAATATTTGCAAGATACATGGTTAAAATTGTAATTAACCCATGGCTTATTCCATTTTATTGACAATATTAAGTTGGATTAAAGTAAGACTTAATATTTCTACAAAATTTTTCAATTTTCTAAAAAAGGATATCCCTGTAAGTAACTTTAAAATATTACAACAAGCATTTTAATTCCTTTCATTACTTAATACTGAAATAAAACAATTATATTATTCGGCACAATTCGACATGATAGTAAAGTCTTTCATGAAGCCGAATTATATTATTGCGTTTCGTTTGACGTAGTTTGCAATTATTTAATTTTCTCCGACTACGTTCGAAATGTAAACAAATTAATCTTATTATCATTCCAACAGACCGTAAAGAATCACTCTCACAATCGAACTAAAGTCGAACAAATGAAAATATGCCGGCAACGGAGGCGAAGTCGATCAAAGAATTGGTTTTTCGGATAACTAGAAAACAAGCTAGTACATCTTAAACTATTTAAAAATCTGAGTTTATTAATACTCACGCTGCCGCTTATACAATTCTCACTTTAGAATGATTCAGAGTGAAGTCATAGGTATTAAAAAATATAATAAAAAACTCCGTTTGGTCGACTTCAACCCGGTTGATGATATAAATGAAGCTCTATTTTTAAGGGTTGTCAACTAACCTTTAACCAAATTTCCCGCTGCCACATTAAAAATTCTCGATTTAATTTTTAAAGGGTGATTATATTAACAAATATTTGTAAAAATTAATGTTACACGAGGGAATTAACTGTTTTTAATCAATGGTCGATCAGCAACCATTGATTATAAAACCAAATGATGGCGATTATAGAACCAAATAAATTTTAATTATAGGGAATAAATAAGCTCGTTCTTAAACAAACAGAAATATGTAGTAATAACCTTTAAACCCAAAAAGAAAAACTTATCATACTTGCTTGCTTAAGAACGACGAGTTAGCAAAACGGACCAATTGGCCAGCGTAACACCTTTCCTTAACGCGCGCCGATTGGTCGCTTTTGCTAACTTGCCGCTCTCAGTGTTAATCGCAGCTCTAAAATGTTCTTGGACAAAAGCGCTTAGGATATGAATAAGCTATTAAAGAAACAGCAGAATTTCGAATCATCTCAATATGGGTGCGGGAAACATTGAAGAAAGCTGATGTGGCGTTCCATTGAAAAAAAAATTGTAGCGCTTGTTACGGCAACTGAACACTCTGTATACCTGGATGCCATTTTATGTGTTCCTCCAAATGTTTCTTATTTTGCAACTCTTTCTCAGCGAATTCTTATTAGGTTCCTTCTTCTTATGCTACATTTCGAAATTGATGTTGGCTTTTACATTGATTATTTCATCCATCGTATACCGCGCAGCTCTGGGCATATGCTCCCGAGTGTTAAAATATCCGGCTTTATTAGAAGAGGAAATTATGTCACAATCAATCAAGCACACCATTTATCCCAAACTAAACACATGCCTATGTAATTAAAATGCCAATAACGATATAATCAACTGCTACACGTCCAGAAAGTAAATAATGAAAATCATATTCCACGTACGTACCTACAGATTCTACTCAATTTCGAAGGCGAATCACGTCCATAACCTCATCTTTTCGTTTCTCCGCATCCGTGGTTTCCAACAGGTCTTCGCGTCCCAAGCTTTACCGAAGTATGTATGCATGTATGTGCGTCTACGTACGCATGTACCTCATCGAGATGCTTATGCAACGTCGGCCGTTTTATTTACATTCGTCTGGAGCGCAGTATATATGGAACACTGTCGCATTATCATGCGATATACATACAATGTGTTTATGGCACGATTACGTGTTAATAAATCTGTACGCTTTTTATTCCACATCGACTATGTTCTTCTCTCATTGCGGCCGCGTGTATAATTCTTGCCGGTTCGAATGACTGGCGCGTTAATATTCGCTGGATTCAAGGCCGGCGAATTTAAAAGACCCCACGGTTGGCCATTATTTCTATCTATGATGTTTATTATTGGATAATAACCGCAGTAAAACGCGTACCAACACATCGCATTCACCCATTAAAAAGGATACAATATCGTCCTAGCCTTACATTAACGAATCCTATTATTACAAGTGCTATTGAATTTGTTACAGTGCAGGTGATCGCTGTAGTGCATTGTGTGTAAAATGATAAACAACTGAGGATTATCGTTTCAAATGAGCCAAAAATCTAAGACGCAGTCGAAATCAGTGCCACGAATGCGGACTGAGGAGAAATGCTTACTGCAGGTATTGCATTATTACTATTACACGAACGTTTTTTTTCTCTCATTTTATTGTTTATATTTGAAACACAATTACATCGTTTTAAATATATTTATAATCATTATAAATTTGTATAAGCTCCCATTAGAAGTCTTAACAAGGATATTTAATATTTACATTTTACAAGTTCTATTCATAATTTTCCGCTCATTTATACATAAATTAATGAAGTATTTTGTTCAAGATTAAATCACGTGAAGGCTTATTAGCTAAGATACAATAAGTGCTAAATAGTTAGGCGAATGTATGTTGCAATTGCTTTAAATACACTAAATTAAACAAGGTTACAATCAATTATCGGATGGATTCAGAAAAGGAAAAAAAGTAAACATAGATTATTTAGGTTGTATCTACGTTTTTAACTCATGCCAAAATAAAAATAATCTTTATAGAATCATTTACTCAAAGACATGAAGCAATATTAAAAGAAGAGAAAATCCAAAATTTACCTGGGCACACCTAACATGATATGGAAAAACGACAATTTCACCTAAATAAATCATATTTCGGACATTGCCAGGACGAACCTACTTCTATCTAACTCCAAATCATCTCCCAACTTCCACTGGGTAATGTTATTACTTTTAAGGTTAGCGAAAGGGAGGGAAACTAATCGTAATAAATAAAACACAATAAATACACGCACAAAATTAAAACAGAACAGAACAGAACAAAATAAATACAGAGCTAAATGCGAAATGATGCTCGGGCGAACTTGAAAAATTAAGGATTACTTAACTTATGAAGATTTCCATAATCGGAAATCTTCATAAGTTAAGAAATGATCGCGATACAATTTGCAGAATGTTTTCAAATGTTCCTTATGTAGTATGTTAGCCGATAATGAAAATGTGCCATCAGAAAAGAAAGGCTTATACCAGGTTGTAATTAATGCTAACGTTTCTGATGAAAATAAAACAATATATAATTGTAAGAGAAAATGTGTTTCCAAAGATGTAAATGCTGGATAACGGGAATTTGTTGGAATTTCAAGTGTCATGACAGTTTACTAGGTTAAAGTACACAAGAATTTAATTACAACACAAAGTACATAAATGCCGTTCACCGGTTTATGATGTTGAATATCATATAGCTTATCTGCCACAAAAACACTTACGACCCAACTTCCATAGATGTTAGTCTTAACCATTTTCTTTATGTCGTAAATAATATTTACTAACAATGGTTTAGGCAAATAACAACATTTATACGTGATATTTTCGTAGCATTCTTTCTGGAGCATTAAAATTTCCTGCCATATTCTAAGAATTCCTTCTTATCAGTTATTATCAAAATAGATAATGCATACCTTTTCCTTATTATCTCATGAATGAAACGTAATCGATACTACTGGTATTCAATAGTATTAAATAAAATTAGTATCGATTGCATTCGACGTAAAGTTCGCGCAATCCTCTATCTGCTTACTCAAAACGCTATCTGAGGATAATTCGTTCAGCTAATTTATTTTATTCTGACGTGTTTCCGATTCAAACCCGGAAGCTCTCACAAACATCCGCGGCATAAATCTACCGCTCCCAAAAAGAAATACGGATGTTACCTTTAATTTTTCTTTATGTATTTAAGAAATGTAAATGCTTCTTTCAGTTACAAACCTAAGAACTGTTTATTTTAATTTTTTTATGTTACTGCTGATTAAATTTAATTCTATTGATTTTGGAAAAATAGAGGAAAAGCATATCGTAAAACGTGTGTTACTGTGTCCTTGACTAAATTCAATTAAAAAGTTTCTAAAGCTAAAGAGCTTTATATCTATCCAATTTTAGCATATCGCATTTTACTATATATATTTTTATTTAATAAGTTTTCGTGTTTCCTTTGTTTTTGTTTTTTTTAAATAAAAAGTTGCTTCTAAATGCACCATATAATTATTTACAATTTGTATTTCAACAACCCAAACCAGTTAATTAAATCATTTTTCTAAAAATTATTATAACTATATCCTTAAAATGTCAGCAAGTTAAACAGGAGGTTTTTTATAGACTGATGTATGGATGATTTCATTTATTTCAGCCACTTATGTTATCCCAACCGAGGTATGGAGGGTAAGTCGCGAGGAACGGCTCTAACTGTAGGAATGCATTTGTACACGTGGAAATGATGTTAAAGAACTATGTTCTTACCCGATTTTCATTTGTTTTTAGTGTATAACGTAAATAAACAAAATTCCGTACATTAACATTTTTTTTAATCAGAGCATTTTGTTAATAACCGTTCCTTTAAACATTTTTGTTCGTCTACGAAGGGCGTCCGTTACTTTCCTAATTCCTTAATGTCCTTTTTTATAACGGCTGCAATATCGCTAATTTTACGAACAAGTGCATCACGGGTATCGTCTTCATTTTTGAACCACCTCCAATTATAGTCTAGCACTGTGAGATCTGGGAATCTTGGAGACCAACCAATCCTCCAAATGTCGCGTGCCTGACGAGCGAAATATGCAAGAGCACATTCATTCTAATCTCTAGAGGAACATTCTTTAATAGTTCTTGTAATTATAATGTAAAAAAGTGTAAACGATCTATTGCAAGGCAATGCTTCAAAATGAAGGGGTTAATTGAACGGTAAACGGTTCATAGTTGTTTCGAAAACTTGGACATAAATTAGCTTCCACTGTTACGTGGCGATTTTCGTCTGATTATAAGGATACATTCCTCCAGATCTTTTTTTTTTTTTGGTTGATGGGTGACTGGTGCACAATTGTAGATTTTCAGGTGAAAATTAACGCTAATAATACATTTATTAACACACAACGTTCAATCTGAAAAAAGAAAATTTGTAAATTGTTGTAATAGACATAATCATTTTATTTTGTTAATTTTCCTCCTCTATTACTTAAAAGAAATATATAAATATAAAAGCTTAAAAAACCTGTGATTTTTTAAGCTTTTATATAATTTTGCAGTAACTTTGAATAAACTATCATACAAATCAATACTAAATCACGCAAAACTTCTTATTACAGACTAGTTAGTTTGCAAAGTTCTTATATTACGCATTTGTTATTTAGTGTCCGTTACTAAGCACATTCTATAATGAATGCGGAGTAGCCCGTGATTAACATTTCTAGCCGTGACCTATTAAGACACGAAACTGCTTAACTTACAAATTCTTATTGAAGCGCAATCCTGTTTATATACTTTTACGATTGACTAAAATATTGATGAAATCAGCGTAAGTGCCTTTTTACTGCCACCGTTAATATGTTGTTATATGTAGAGGTAAATAATGTTTAGAATCTTATTGGTACTAAATATAAACAAATTGCAAAGTAATCGAGGTTTCTTAATTTAAGCAAAGGATTGATTGAAACATGT
Organism: Oryctes rhinoceros; assembly: GCA_020654165.1. Classification (NCBI taxonomy): domain Eukaryota; kingdom Metazoa; phylum Arthropoda; class Insecta; order Coleoptera; family Scarabaeidae; genus Oryctes; species Oryctes rhinoceros. Next base: position 3,222,145 of record JAIOKQ010000018.1, on the reverse strand, counting down.
GTTCGATAGACATTCATCTCATTCAATCAAATGATTCCTTCTGCATTCCTTTGAAATATTTACAGAGTAAATACCTGGCTAGTACTAAGCAAATACATAAAAAAAGTAGACAGGGAAGCTTCTTTACACTCTTATTTGAGCGACGAATTCCACAAAGAAGTGGCTCGGATCGTGCCTGGACACCTACAGCGAGCCTCTGTTTTTGTATCGTAGTTAATTGGAAATATTTACCTTGAAGAGTTTTTAGTTCTATCATTACATATGCGTCATTATCTTACATTTTTTTTTTGGTGTGCTTTATAATAAATTAAAGTTTCGCCAGGACTAATTCGACCCCTTTCATACCTAATTCTTTGTTAAAAATCTAGATTTTATGACTTATCGACATAGATTTTTAATTTAAATACACCCATAAGAACAGATCTGGGGCGTCAGATGTGATACCTTAGGAGGTCCTCGCCTACGGATCTATCCCGTGAGAAAGCCGTTGCTTAAAACTTGCGAATAAGACGTACGTAATGCGGATTATACGTTTTTGCTGGTAGCAAATATCGCTATTTAGTAAGTCAAGATCATCTTCATTTGGAAAAATTTCTGCGAAAGACGCACTCCTCGAAAAATCCAATTGTCGCTGCGCCGTGAGAAGTTCGTCGAAGAAGAAGGGGCCAGTGATCCTCTGTTGTCAGCTTTCGTCGCCCTCGCACTTAACGAGAGGTTCTCTCAACTCCAGTACCTACTTTTACTATTTTGGCAAAAAAGCTTCTTTCGTAAAGAAAATTTGGAGAATGAAACGCGGATTATGATTGCATAAATCCTGAATTATCACAAAACATCAAACATCAAACTTACCGTAGCAGCTGTGTTTTGTGAGAATGGCATTCTTCTGATATTAATGCACGTAATACTGGTACCTAGAAACTTCACTGCTTCAATTAATCGAGATCACTATGAGGATTCTTACCTAGACTTGCGCCATTCGACAAACCATACTTATTGTTGGGTGACTTTCAAATATCTTTTTTATTAAAAATATTAAGTATGTAAAAAAATGTTGATGGCGTCATTACTTGACAACCAAAAATGGAGGAAACTTCTTAAAATTCAACCTGTTTCTTAGGAAAACAAATTGCTTCAAATTTAATGGATTCGTTCCATAATTTTTTCACGCTCAGCATAAAGAAAAGCCCATGGCAATCTTTCGCAAAATATTTTCGTTGCTTTGCTGAATATGCACAGAAATTGCCATATGGGCACTGGTGGCTTAGTGCCTAGAGCGAGAGCGCAGACAGTAATTAATTTATTAGTAGTTAATTAAAAAAAACACACATTTATGGATTTAAACGCAACAATTTGAAGCCATAACACTACATATATACATTATATATTGTGTATTGTCGAAGACTGAAGTATTGCTTAAATAATTAAATGATAAAAAAGCCACATTACTAAATATCAAAGAAAATAACGAAAACATGAAAAGTAGTTTTAAAAGATTAAGATAAGAAGGTAGATACTTACATGGTATGCAACATTTTTTTTTTCGGTTTGCAATCTGAAACAATAAATTATCCTTTAGTGTTACCCACCCTAATTGTTCAACAATTCTCACGTTAATAGAATATAATTCCTGTACATAATTGGGGTTCGTTCCAATTTGTTAATAATACCGCTGAGAAACATCGCCCAACTAGCAGGCAATTATCGAGCAAAATTGGCATTTGTAACGGTCAGTTGAACAAATAATTGCTACTGTCAATCCGTCCGAAATGAAGAACGCCAGAAAATTACTCCCTTTACTCATGTAATGTAATCATATCATACAAACATTTATCATCAATTGGTTATTTTAACTGCTTGAAACTGAAAGATACGAAGCAAATAGGTAATGGAAATGCATTAACAATGACCCTGATAGTTGTTTACTTTTCGAACATTTAGGTCATCTCAAATGTACGCTTCATAATTAGAACCAAGCACTTTATATCAGCCAACAAGAACTAATGACGATGCGTCATATGGCACATGAACTGGATATTTTATAATTCAGAATTATGTCAATTAAGACGAGTAATATTACAGACGATAACGGCGTGTTTGTAACAAAACGATGATGGAATAAAATGTATTAACGCCACATATTTTTGTATAAATCAGTGTCATCGCATTCCGTTAATGTTTGAATGTAGGTCGAATTGAAATCCTATCTCCATTTTCAGTATTCATTATTTCTTAGAAGTACCATTCAAAATTCAATTAGTCAGAACTGTCGCAGTTTAGAGCTTTATGTATTTATTTATCAGTTTTGTAAGAAGGAAGGAAGGGAATGATCGACGTCTTCCTCATTAAATCGTGATCAGAAAGAGCGCAACGGCTACAATTATTAATCAATGGGGCCCTTTTGAACAACCTTTTCATAAATGAATTCGGGCTACCTTAAAACGGTTAGGTCCTACCTACAAGTTTATCCCAGTGATGTATTTACGTTACGTTACGTTTAAACTAATTGGCAAAAATATCATTGCAAGTGTCTGGATTTCCAACAACCACGTTCACATAAATAATGGTCTCACTATAGTAACATTCGCATTTACCAAGTTAGAAAAGGAAATTAATTTATTTAGAATTAGAGTAATTTTTTGTGCTACCTGCTTATTTGCAATTCTTCTCCCGTGTATGCCTTACTGGTTTAATGGCTATCTTGTTAGCCGCTGCGACGCCAGTCCGTTTTCATGAATATTTTTTATCAGAAAATAAGTAATTACAATTACCATATGATAGAGCTACACATACAAATATACAACGTATCTACTTGACAATAAGCTAATAAAGCTCACAAAAGCAAGACACTTCACTTCTTTTTGAAGATGAGATGCGTGTACATTTTAAAGATTTAAAGCAACAACGCTGGTCATTCTAAACTACTTTACATCAAAATCGCTGCCAAGTTTAATTTGACAGAGAAACCCTTCTCTAACGCGTCCTTTTTTGATGAAATTATTCAAAAACAGGTTCGTGTTTAAATACTTAGAATGCTGCATAAACAATTATTTCTCGCTTCATATTCATTAAAAAATAATGTGTAAAAATCATTTCTTGACACAAATGTCATAACCATCATTCATCAAGAGCTTCTTTGTCACATTTTTAAAAATAAGCAGATAAATGGTCTATTTAAAGAAATGAAACAATATAGTACTGTTAAACGTGTTCCGGATTCGGACTGGGTCCTGGTAAATCGAAAACTCAACGTTTCGTCCACAATCATATGTCTCTTCTTCAGGATTGAAGAAGGTGATGGGCAGATTGTTGTGTGGTTTGATGTATATCACCGAAACAGACGCTCTGGTAAAGCAAAGACGTTGACAAATATAACAAACATATATAAACATACATAATATAACATAACAAAGACATATAGGTTATCCTCTCACAGACATAATAACCAATCTTTGACTAACAGTAACCGCTACATCAACCAATCAGCGATGAGTTCCGCTCACCGCCGGCATAAAAGCGTGCTGTTCGCTTCGTGTCTACGCAGTTGATTTCCGCTTCTAGCATGCTAAGTTACCGTAATGAACTGCTTCGCATTCAGTTAATTTCACCTTTGGCGTGGTTTACACGCTCAGTTACCTAAACGCTAAATGCTAATTACTGCGTACCAGCCTTCCTTCTCTTGAAGAAGCCCCATGTGATTGTGGGCGACACGTCGAGTTTTTGCTTAACCATGATACTGTTCAAACCCGGTTATTACTTGAATATGTTAATGTGTACCACATCGAAGGTAGTTGTCATTGGCACTGCCTGGAGTGACGTTCAATCAAGCACTCTCCGTCTCCGTTTTATTAGATAAAGTTGTTTCCATTCAATAATAATCCTCGGGAAGCTTGTCTTCACCTGCTTACAATTTGTCTTTAAGGTTACATGTTTCTTCAAGATGCTTTCGGGAAAAAAAGGAGTGGGAGGACGCCATGACAATCTACCGGTTTCATCCAAATGACCGTTGAGTAAAGACTATCTTGGTCTAAGTGTTTAATATTCCAAGTAAATTCAAATGTTTTAGTATTCAACTTTTCTCTTCAATTAACGCGTTTCAAGAAAACGCAGCATAAACGCCAAATTTTGAAAATAGTTTTATTCTATCAATTTTAACTTTCGGAAAACGTGATTATTTTCTATTTGAACCGCATAAGAGACATTCTCAAACTTACCGACTTTTTTTTATAATTTATTATTGTTAAAAAAAATCTCTATTGCAACATTCCAACGCATAGATCCTTCCACTTTTCGCCTAAAACCAATGTAATTAATGGGTCCCTTTATATATTTATTAAAAATGTTGTGTATGTAAAAATGTACACGTAAAGGAAAATGTTTTGAGGTCCAACTGTAAGAAAGTTGTGACACCCCTGGCCATCACCACGTCTTTAAAAAAAAAACATTTTTTCGCATAAGAGCTGCTCCAATAATAATAGCTTTAGTAGGCTACTTGCTGCTTTAATCTGTCCAAAATTTCTTTAACGTCACATTGTGAAAGATCAATTACCTTCCATTAAAGAATTAGCTTGTTGATACCGCAAATCTATTGAATAAGTATCACACCTTGTCCAATATTATTCTCATTATAAAAGTCATTAATTTTGTTTCGTCTGTGTTTTAATCAAAAGTACCACGTGTTGGTCAATTATGTATTTTGAATCTCGACATATGCTCGTGTTGTCTTTATATCCAACGATCTGACAAGGACTACTTATTGCATATATATTGTTCATATAAGGATAATATGTTTCTTAGTATACAACCACTTGTCTTCAGTAGAATACTTCCTTGTTAATATTACAGGTGGACCAATTTAAATTGAAGCTGCAGTTCTACGACAGCTACTTAAGTCTAGAAAATATATGTAACGTTTAGTGGAAGACTCCTTTTAAGAAATAGAAAATAATTATCTACCAAACTAATTACTATAATGCAAACTTTTTAAATAATAAGCATCGCGCAACACGTTATTAAATCACGGCCTAAAAATGTTATCTGATATGAAACCCTATTATTTAATCGTTCACTATAGACACGTATGCTGTTAATTCTGTCCGAAAAGCTGTGAAATGGTATAATAATACGCATTCTTCTGTCACGTTACTGTTTAATTCGTAATGCCGTACGACAAGAATGTAACAAACACTCATATAATTATATAATTGGTTGACGGCACACACAACTGTTATCAAGGTTCCGGGCAATATTTCCAACGCAATTCTCTTATTTTAATAAACGTGACCCGGCAAATAATTTACTATATACAGCCTCGATCCTTCTTGCTTTTCATGTCACCAGTATTTTTTAACTTTAATCTTACCGACGGAGGAAAACTAGGTGTATACAAGCGGCCGCATTGTTATTCACGAGGACAGTACATTGCGAAGTTTTGTAACTACGTTACATATTATGCGGTTAAGTAAAAATAACAAAACTAAGGAAAGAACTACGTAAAAGAACATGCGCACGCGTGTTCAGTGAATATAATGAGAATTACCATGTTAAGCTAAAATGTCAACAATACTAACAACATTTCGCCGATCCGCGTGTTGTAGCACCGACTAATAGATTCTTTCTTAAAAGAACAATCGCTGACGAGCCGAGTAAGTGATTGGAACTTAAATATGTACTACACTAATTATTAAAATAATCGATATGGTAAGCACTGTTCACTGATGTGCATTTAGGCTTATTCAATATTGCAATTGTCACGGTGTCCTTTCAGGTCAAACACTGGTCAAAACAAAAAAAACACAAACTAAACACCATGAAACGAGTTATTCAGTTAATCGCAATGTTTACTAAGCTGGCATATAAACCTAGTAAGACCTTCGGCAAATGAACTGCATATTTTGTTGTCAATTTGTTGCTACTTTGTTATATATCTATTAATTTTATTGCTCCAGCCGTTTTGAGAGAGAACAATAGCTTTAACAGTGACCAACTAAACAACATTGTTGCCCACCACCAATTGAAGCAAATAATCAATCAATGCAACAAAACATAAGCAACAACATATTAACTCATTGCTTAACTATTTATATTGAAAAATTCTGAGGAGTCTGCAAGTCATCTACAAAGTTTAAAGCAACAAAATATGCTGTTACTTCGAATCGATATCTGCAGTGCACCAAAAGTTACAAGTGGATACATTAAACTTGCATAGCCATCGTTTCACAAAAACTTGCAACAACAAAATTAATTTTTCCTTTTTAACACGTGTTGATATATGTAGTGGGATAAAAGTTACAACGAATGATCCTGACTTAATATACTAGCCAGTCCGTCGTTTCCAGGGAAACGACTACAGCAACAAAATACATTCTTCAGTAACAAGTTAGCGTTAACATATTTGCAGCGGCTCAAAAGTTACATGAGTGGCTACGCTGGTTTAATTTGCCAGACTAGTCATCGTTTCTCGGAAATGGCTGAAGCAACAAAATCAATTCTTGCGGCAACACAATATGCCGTTTAGTTCGTGTTAATATCCACAGTGACTCAAAAGTTACAGCAAGTGGCTATGCTAGTTTAATACGCTAGCCTAATCATCGTCAAGAAAATATGCCGTTTAGTTGGTATTGAACAACAATTACAAAGGGTGACTGTGCCACTTTAATATTAAGCTAGCGTAGCCACCGTTTTCTCGGTAACGACTGGAGCAACAAAATCCATTCTCGGATAACAAATTAGTAGCGAATTAACGGCTAATTGGTAGCAAAATATGCAATTGGTTTGCTGGTGGGTTCAGCTAGCTTAATAGGCATTTAATCCCGCAAGAAACACGTACTAAACATCTTTTTGACATTATAAAGTAAAGGTGTTATCTGGACATGAATAATTTTGGATCTGGATAATTTACTATTCAGATGCCGGGCTCTTGATTTATTATCCAGATTCGTTATCCAAAACCTAGGATCTGGCTCCGTATCCCATAACTCGGATTTGTTATCCGAAGGCGGATGACAAGCGGAAAGCGGAATCCGTGCTCCGATAACTTTTTCGAAGAAGTAGTAAATGGCGAAGTTTCATACTAAATTGTAAAAATCTACAATGCAAAGTAACATTGAATTATGCGCATGGACATTCAATATTACTTCCCGGAATTTCGGTATTACAAAAGAGTTTTGAATTAATTAATTATATATTAATTCAAAACTCCAGAATATATATATATATATGAATATATGTGTATATATATAATATATATTATACACTCCGCCAAAAAAGTATCGCATAATTTAGTTTTGAATCATAAAAGTATCGCATAATCTTTGTTTGTAGCATAAAGTTGTAAATATACTTTAATGCGCTCTAAGATATAATTTCTATGATTGTTTAAATAAAATACAGGCCAAATAAAAACAAGAACTCATACTTGAGATTTTTATTAAAACAAGAAATTTTTTTGGGTTCGTATCCGTCTGTGAAGGAGGTGCTCGATAGGGTTCATATCCGGACTTACCGCAGGCCAATCTAAAACTGGAATACCAACATCGTTAAGGTATTCCTGGACGATTATTGCAACATGCGGTCGTGCATTATCGTGCATTAGCATGAATTCGTTTCCAATAATTGGCGCATATGGTACTACATGTTCTTCTAAAATGTCCGTTACATACCTGTGGGCAGTCAGTGTACCTCTGTCTACTGGTACTAACTCTGTACGACCTGTTAAACAGATGCCTCCCCAAACCGTAATAGAGCCACCAGCGAAATTAGGTCTAGGCCTGATATTACACTGCGAATAGCGCTCACCGTCTCGTCTGTACACTGAGATACGCCTATCTGAGGTGTAAAGACCAAATCTTGACTCATCTGTGAAGAGTATACTGGCCCAGTCATTAATGTTCCAATTTACATGTTCTCTGGCAAACCTTAAGCGAGCCACTCGGTGGTTCCTAGTGAGACGAGGGGCTGTTACAGCTACTCTAGCTCTTAATCCACTCTGTCGTAACCTATTCCGAATAGTTTGAGTACTCGCACGAGTATTTCTGACTCTAGCCAAGTCGTTCTGCAATTGTCTCGCAGTTACATGTCTTCGACGTAATGCTTGTAGTATTAAATAGCGGTCATCTTGGCGAGTAGAAGATCTTGGACGACCTGGTACAGGTCTCCTACTGTAATTGCCCGTTTCCCTATATCTGGCTACGGCTCTAGAAACACTTGACTGATTGATGTTCATCAAATTAGCAACATATGCTTGAGATCGTCCATCTTCGATTAAAGCAACTATAGCAGCCACTTGTTCTGAAGTTAAATTGCTCATTTTAGTTTAAAAAGCGTTGGTACAGAACTCTGACTTCGCACTTTAAAATTTGTCCGTATAGGAAGACTTTCAATAAACAACTGAACAAACCTTACACATATGCATTTTTCTAAATGTATTCTTTTAGAAAAAAAAAGTAAAAAAGCTCTGTTCCATGATTTTGTTAGTGTTTCTATAGTTCACATACACGAGGCAAACTTTTTGTGAACGTATAAAAATATCTTGGTTTATAAATGCCCTTTTTTAGTTTATGCGATACTTTTTTGGCGGAGTGTATAATAACATTATATTAAATATAATAAAGTTATATAATAATAATTTGGATAATTTTAGACCCATGTACCCAATAGCATTACTTTAGATTATTTGTTAACCGCTAACCCAATGAATGATGTAAGAAAATGCTCAAAATCTAACATGAACTACTGGAAGATAGACGAAAGAATCTCTTTTAATTGTAGAACGAAACATAAAAAAGATCCAACAAATCAAACAGAACTGAATATGGCAACGGTATATTCTCTTTATTCATCAAATTTGTGTTGCTTTTTTTATGTAAAAAGTTTCGTCCTGATACCCGCAGCGAAGCTACGTTCTTGTTTGATCAATTTCAAGTTTTCTAATTTAATGTTATTCCTACTATCGTTTATGTGCTGTGTTGCACTTGATGATTCTATTCTACCACATCCATAAGACCTAATGCGTTCCTTAAATCTGGTGCTTATCTCTCTTTTCGTTTCACCTATATAAGCTTTGTCACAGTCACTACACGCCTTTTTATAAATTCTAGATCTTTACTCCATGTCCGGTTTATCTTTCGGTCTGCCAAGCAGGTTTTAAGTAGACTTTGCGAACAGAGACTCTACGTGAAAACAATTTTATACTCTGCAATTTTCATATCATAGTTTTTATTGGTTTCTAAAACCAGTGTGCCTGCGGTATGCGAATAACATCAAACGATACTAAAATTTCGCCATCTTCCAATTCAATATTATTTACCTTATTCAGAAATTGCAGTAAATTTTCTATTCCTGGATTATCTACTTTGATGCGAAAAAAATTTTTATATTCGTTTAGTAAGCAACTATTACAAAAACTATTGTATTGCTTGAATAGAAACTGGAAACGACTGTAAGCTTACTATTCATTTTTACAATAATAATCTGTAAAAGCCTTTTTATGTGAAACTCGACTACTTATTATAAAATTTTGAGGAATATACATTTATATATTTGTTTTCATTTTTTTTTCATTTTTCTACTAAGATATTCGAAAACACACCACGAAGAAATTAAAGAGATTTAGACCATTTCAAACATCTCCTTTACGCTCATTATTACCATCTAATTAAATATAAATGGTTCCTCCAGGAAACTAAAGACAGGCGACCGACGGTTCCTCTACGAGGCATTCATTACGTCTAGAACGACTTTAAAGCGTAATCTATTTTAATTCCGAGAACAAAAGGGGAGAGCACCAAGTGATATGTCGTCAAATATCAAAGACCACCAGGGTAAACCAATTTCGGCTCATTAAAGTGTTTATTACGTCATCAGACTAATCAAGCGAAAATGTTAATGTTAGTTTTTATGACGATTTCGCCTCGCACCCGACAGCTTTACGAAAAACCTCTACTCCACGTCTTTGTCGTTAATAGCGGTGGCGAATCGCCTGGAAATATTGCATTCGCGCCCTTGTGGAAGAGGTTTACAAGTTCACTTACATAAAATATTTTCGAAGTTAATCTTTAATTGTTTTGGACAACGGTATTGTTTTTAATAAAGAAATATAATAAGCAAATGCGTAGAGCCCGTAATTTAGTTTCATACAAATATGTTGCTTAGTTATAATGTATTTGTGTGAAATATATATATTTCTTTGTCTGTACGTAAATAGAAAAAATTGTAAAAAATTAATAACAGCGTATATTGATAAATTTGTCGCATCAATTTGTTTTTAATCAATCATAAAACAATTACATTAATAGCAACTATGCCATTGAAGTTTGTAGAAAGTATTAATAATGCACTTGCTTAATCCATTACTACATTTAATTCAATTCTTTTTTTTTTTTTTTGTTCTTGTGAAGATGTTTCTGTTTGATCTAGTGTATATGAGCGCATGCAACTAAGACTTAGGTAATTCATACTCTCTTTAAAATGCGTTGGATTGCTTTTAAATTTTCGATGCTATCGAAGAAAGAGAGCTGAAAAAAAAAATAGTTTACTGCAATTATAACATATATTACCTTAATCTAATAGTTTTAGAGATACTTTCAAATTTTTCATTATTTAAAGCACCTTCTGTAGAAGCAAGGTAGTAAAGTAGGTACTTCACCCCCATAATGAAATATCTAAATTTTTAATATCAATATCTCCGTTCTAAACAGCAGTATTATTGAACTTACATCACAATTTTTTTTAATTATTGTTAACGAAAACTTAAAATGAAAAGATAACATTAATATTGTTCGAATGAATTATTTCAAATTTGTTATGCTTAACACAACTTGAAAAGATTTTCATAAATAAACGTGTGCTTCAATTGACCGGTAATTTATGCCTTTTATGTAAGATTATTGAAAATAGCAAAATCTATTCGAAAATGGACGATAGGGATCCGAAATACCGAAGAGTGAATATGGAGCGACCTATTTGAAAACAAATCCGAAACCAAAGAAATTAGATGCCGTTTTATCGGATATCAACAGCGCTAACTATGAATTATCGTTGGTCTTTCTTGGCTAAACTTATATATTTTAGATTACATGCTACATTAAGTTTTTATGGAGCCTATATTTTAGAAGTCCTATATTTCTGTCATATTTGGGTGTCTGTCAATACTTCTCACGCTCATTTTATTAGAAATAACAACACTGGCCAACAAATTTCAATTTTTAATTTTACGATAAAATAATTTATACTAATTTTAATAGAAAACATATAAACATTTATTTTAATAAATGGCAGAAGGTCAAGTTAGCTCGATTTTTTTTATATTTCAATGAAAAGATTTCTTAAATTAGATCATAATTTAGTGTATACTTCAAATTATTATAATTAGAAATGCAAAGTAATACTGCTCCATTTCTTATAAACAATTTCTAGAGCATCTCTTCTTAACATCCAACAGTAATCTGCTAACATAACAGGATTCCGTTTCCCTTGATACCGTTTTTCCATTCCGATGATGTCTTGGTGGAAGCGCTCATCGTCTTCATCGCTAACGTCGCCCATATTTTCCGGACAAAAATCCCAGTGAGAATGTAGAATGTGCACTTTAAGGGACATATTACAGCCCGCCAGCGTGAAATGCTTGTAACATATCCATTACTAAAGTTCTACAGTTGCCAACTTTTCTGTTTCCCAAGAAATTCGTGAAAACTTGTACCATGGAGAGCCAAGCTGTTTTTTCCTTCGCTGTTAATTTGGTTTCAAAGACTTCATCAGTTACTATTTCTCGTATCTCAGGTCCAACAAAAGCACCTTCTTTCAGTTTCTCTTATGTTAATTTTGGAAACTTTTCACGAAGATATTTAAAACTTTCACCTTCGAGATCCTGTCGAGTGCCTTTACAAAGTTTTCCATGAGCCAAAGTTTCGCGTGGAGAGGTGGTATTATGATCTTTTCTTTTTCTACTAGAGGCTGATGTTATACATTGTCTTTTCCTGGTATAAACTGTTATCGTAGTGGCCACTCTTGCTTATGGTAATGTTTTTACCTGTCACGACTCTCTCAAAGACATAAAAATCAACAGTATTTGGTGTAAACAGATCGCATACCTAAAATAATTGCAATTATTTTAAATCTGCACTAATATTCCAGCAATAGTCTTTGTACTTTATCTCTTCTAATAAAATTTCCAGATTTTCGTAAGTTTCATGGAAAGAGCATGACCTATCGGAATAGAAGGATAATGGTTTCCGTTATGCAATAAAACTGCTTTTAGGCTGGTCTTTGATAAGTCTATGAATAACCTCCAAGAACTGGGATCATGATGTGTTCAAAAAGCTTCAGAAAGTTTATAAACATTATTGCAGTAGACCAGATTACCGGCCATACTGTAAAGGCATTTTCTCTGTAACCAGAACTAAGCCAATGTTGCCGCTTTTCGAATCATTTTTACTTAATATATGCTGTTCAATTTCATCAGTTACTAACTTAGGGTAAACATCTTGTTGGTCAGTGTCATATAATACTGTATTTCAAGCGTTTATTTTTTGTGATTTAAATTATATAATAGTTAATTATGATTTTCTTTCGTTTACGTTATTTGGAATGCTTCACTGTATAGGTCGAAATAAAGATTATCATTGCTATTATTATTTATAATTATCCATCATGGGATTCTGTCTTTGATCGAAGCCGCCAAGAAATATAGGTAGTTTGTAGACTCCTGTAAAAGAATTATTTCTTTAAGTTGAACGTACAAACCAAGTTATTAAATTACAAAAAAATGTAATGTATGTCACAAAATTGATAATTCGCGTGATCATAAAGTTTAATGTACGTAGCTGCATCAATAAACTTATCACTCCATTTAAATGATCATCTTCCTCGCAACTTCTACATCTGAATAGAACTGTATAATGTATTGGGCCAATTTTACAGGAAGCCGCTGAACGTTACGCTGATACTAGTTGGAGGATTCACCACGATTGGTACAAAAAGAAGTCAGTGCCATCCGGTGTAATAAAAACCCAACAATACGTGCAAAACTCAACCAACAATAATATAGAAACTACTAGCAACGTTCACGTTGAAGCGATCCGAAATGGCACTGCTAACGTTGAGGTCGTACCAACGACTCCAAAACAATTAAGGAAAGTTATCGAAATTCAAACAGTACAAACGACATGTGAAAAAGTACCATCTTCCGCAATTTCTCAAACAAAACAACAGAGCGACAATAGCCGAAATGCGGTAAGAAACCATTATTTGGAGACATGTTTGTGAAAAATACTAACAGCACCAAACCCAATACCGAACGCATTCCACGCCGCCCTTAAGTCTAACATATTTTTAATGTCACTGTCATATACGTAACTATTTGTCGTCTTAGCAATGTCAATTACAAAATAAAAGTATTTGAACGTTCTCTTATTTGTTTTGGACACTGTTCATAGTATTCACCGTATTTAAGTGTAACATGCACATTTGCTTAATGCATGAACCCATTTCCGTATAGTATTATAAGGTAAACGTTTGTGTTAGACATGATTATATTGTTTTGCATGCAGATATGATACGGTTGTTAGTACTTTTTTAAATTAAAAGCTTAGTTATATGAAAGTTTCCAAACGTGTTGCCGTTAATTATTATAGATCAGAAAATAGGCGAGTAATATGAATGGGCACTTATTACCTTAATAATAATAAATAATAATAATAAAGCAATGATTTTCTGATAGAGCAACACTCAGCAAATATTGTTTACTTTTTCTTGCGTATACATCATGTTTCGTGTTCTTCGTCCGTCAAACCTTTTAAAGTTACTAAGAATTCTAGCATGCTCAAAGTAAGTAACTTTGCTATTTCTGCGCCCAATAAGCATAATTATCTTATCAATAACCATGACAAATATTTATTTTGTCTCTTTGCATACCATTTTAAAAATGGTCTTACCTTGGCAAATATCTGCAAAAGTCCTTGAAATCTACATTTGTTAACATAGTAAATAATTTGTTTTTCGTTTGTACACTTAATATAGCGAATAATAAAATGGATACCTTCGTAAGTTAAAAGATTTTCTAGATATTAAATAAATAAACATAACATTCGCAGAACTTCCTTTTGTTAATTATTTATATATTTTTGTGGACTACATTAGATAAAGTCATAATATACCCTGATGATAACAACATTTGCCATTCAAACAAACAGCTCTCGTAGTTAAATGTTAATATTTGGTTCTTTAAGATAATGTAATGTAAAAATTTTCTGTGTAAACTTTTGTCATAATATACTTTAAAAATCGCTCCGGGAAAATCCAAAGGTTACGAGGAAAATAAGTGTGGAGCATATTTTAACATTGTATAAATTACTGAGGTCTTCGTGCGAAATAGAATCATAAATTGGGAAGGGCTTGTAACAAAGAGGTAAGCTGTGGTCTGAGAATATGCAGCTTTTTTTGTAAGGTAACCGACAAGCAATATAAACAGCTTGATTATTTTGAAATGATTGAGTTCTAAATAAACATGTTTTGGTGTTATCAGCAGTTCTAGTGCCACCGATTTTCTTATCTTAAATGTAACACCCCGTATATATTTTTTCGTTTCTGGAAAAGCAAACGCAGAACAGATCCAGCGACATAACAAATGTTATACTTGACGTGAAGAAACTTTACTTATGCGCAATAAAAATGTTAGTGATCATTTCGTTGTAAGTCGCCAAATTGTTTCGCGTGACGTAAAATGATCTAAAAAAGAGTTCTTTGTGGGGCAGCAAAATTATAACAATTGACAAACTTATAACATCTGCCAAATCTCAATTTTAAAAGCGTATATTACTTTTGTTATTTGTATTTATTATATCTAATATTTTTTCTTATTTTCTTTGTTTTCTCTATTGTCTCGTTGTTTTCTTATTTGTATCTGTTTTATTAATGGTTGTTATTTCTTCACTTTATCGAATTTTATTGCAATTAATTAGTCATAACATGTCCTTTTAAAATCATAGGTTTTCGGTGGACTTTCTTATGTTGGTACTTTTAGGATAGTATTTATTATATAATATTATATATATATATTATATATATAATATTCACTAAATCTGCCAACAAATTTGCAGTGGTTGCTTAACAAGTTGTTTAGTGATGTAAGTCGTGTTATCTTCTGTTAAAGTAGCTCGCTATGTAGATTTGTACCTGTATATCCTGCCTCACTCAGTGCAAGATTGTCATCCTGTGGTAATTTTTGCCAGATTTTCAGTTTTAAATTTATCTTTCACAGTCCATACGCCTGCCACTGTAAAATCAACAACGTAGAAAACTGAACATTTCACACTTTACGGTTAAAAAGGCATTATGGATTATATGTATATAAAAGTTAAAGAAACAACATGTGAAAAATAGGAGAAGATATTGAGGAGAACGATAACATAAAAAATGCAAGATGCAAGATAATTAATATTTTTTGAATTGAGGCTTGACAGCTTAGCAATTGTTATAATTGCGGTTTTATCCAGCAATGAATCCTTTAAATCAACCAGGTGCCGCAACAGATACCTTATCGTCTTGCCTGGTTTTGAATAATAGCAAAATTCTTACGCTAAGATATAACACATCTGATATCGTTGGCTCCAACTTTTGATTATCTTTCAAAAAATATAAGGATATAAAATGTTCTGTTTTGAATAAGAAAGTAACATTGAAAATATAATTAAAATGACGCCTTTCTTGCAAAAACACTATCACTGTATACGCTGTTTGCTTCAAAGAATGCGGATACAATCTCAATGGACAAATATAAAACAGTTCTCCCTGTTACTAGTTTAATATTTACATTAACGTTCATTATTTTTTTTTACTAGCGAATAAATATGGGAAAGCTGTTACTCTACAGCAAGAAGATATATAACAAATTTAAAATAATAGGTTTCGGTAAAAGTCATACTATACAATACTGAAAATTACTGAAATTGCTGAAAAAAATTGCTGAAAATTAGATGTGGGAAAGATAAACATTTATTTAATAAACGGGATCGAAAATTTATCGAAGATTTAAATACAATTTTCAATAAATTGTGCCTCCTATCAAATCTTTATTTTTGCATAGAATCGATCCAATTCACTGGCTATAAGGAATTGCGGACCAACACATCCGTATAATATTTGAGAAACTACTCTAACAAAGAATGAAGCCGGACTCGAAAATTCAAAAAGCTCTGACAAAACTTTGGGAACATGTAAAGCACTCATGGGTGTATATAATGTGTATATAATTTTATTTATTATTATTATTTCTAATAATTATTCACTCTGATCACTATATCTACGCTTATGGTAAGCGACAGAGAAAACGTTCTGATCTAAAAAAAATTTTTTGTATTGCTTTATGAAATAGTTGTAAATTCGGCCAAGAAGGTTGTAAGCATATCGACATTGTTACATATACTTTTTAGCTGAAATCGAGAGCGGAAATAATTAAATTTTCTTATGCAGTGCAAATACCATTTGTTTTTATGGTACTACTGGTATCTTTCACTCGAAGAGAACTTTTTATGTATAGAGCATGTATACCATATTTACATATAATACAAACATATACAATTTGCTTTTAGTTACATTCGTTTTTAACGAAACGTTAAACATTCCATAAAATTCAGGCAAGATTTCCTTTGATTTTGTTACAGACCTGTAGTGCCACAAATGATTACCACAAACACTTTAAAAACTAAAAGAAATAGCGTTAAATGTGCTATAAATTACTAATTACTATTTATTCTACCTAAAAATATGTGATAAGTTCTTTTTTTTTGTATAGAAAAATAGGTTTTCTATTAGGGACGAAAGAATTTGTCACATCGGCTTCCGCAATTGAAACAACGAGAAGGATGCATGAAACTTTGCGATGTGAAGGCAAAAGTATCTGGATTTTCAACTTTATTTGGTCTTTGATCAATATATCTCCTTTTTTGCAAAGCGCAAGTAAAGACGCCAATGTCTTGACAATGAAAGTTGATCAATAATGAAAGATTATAATTTGATATTGTCGTATCATTATGTGCGTATGCCTACTTTATACGTAAAACATTTCTTTCAAGTGAAACCTTATAATGCTGCATGTAACAACTCAAAACTTTTTGCTTTATCTCTTACCATTAGTGAGTTATATGTGCGTAGATGGAGTGGAAATTTCCCAAATTTCAGAAATTCGTTTCACACACTCAAAGCGAATATTAGCACAAAAATAAAATTTGCAATATACACGGCCCACGTAGTCCTAAACTTAACTAAATTTTTTGAATTTTCGGAATCGAGATTATGTCTTATAAGTAGATGGTTCGGAAATTTAAATACGTCAACGACTCAAAACTCAGCTTGAATAAAAAGCATGAGCTTCTTCGTTTCATAGAGACTGCTCTAGGATTAACCTTCTTGCACCATAACCTTAAAAATCTTATCGAGCATTTGTGAAATGATATAAAATGCATTTTAATCCAATTGATCCCTTAATCATTTATATCTTATAAATACCAACGTTTTTTGTTTTATTTTTACATAAGAGGTATACAATAAATATTTCTCTGTATTTTGGTTTCTATTCTTACTTTAATAAATTATTTTGCCATACACTGCTGCTGTTTTTGGATAGTTGTTAAGTAAAAAGTGCCAAACCGGCGCACTTAATTAACATCTTAACCACTATACAGACTGTTTTCAAAGTTGAGTCATTTATTTTAACAGGTTTTGCAACTCGTAAAGAGAAGTCAGTTCACTAAAAATCATTTGTATAAAAGTTGTAGAATAAAAGAATTTAAAACTAAACATTTTTCGGGTTCGAACCGTGTCATGTCGTTAAAAATAAAAAATAAAAAAAAATAAAAAAATAATAAACTCGACGTTTCGTCCACAATCGTATGGGGCTTCTTCAGGAGAAAGACCAGTTTTTTTTTTTAACGACATGACACGGTTCGAACCCGAAAAACGTTTAGTTTCAACAGACTCCGGCCGTGGAAGCCTACGTTTTTATTTTAAAAGAATTTAAATAATTGTAGTTGCTGGTTACAATAAGAAAGAGAAATATGAACGCTCACCGGCAAAATAGTTGTTACAATAATTCGGGTGTCCACAAATAATTTCGATGCGCGTATATTAATATTGTCAACCACTGGGATGACTCATGCTTGCTTGCTGATTATACTCCGTCTGGCTAATGTTTTGTATTGTTGTATAGTTTTCAGCGCGATTTTCAATTTAACTGGTAACGATAATTCGTTAAATAGTATGTACATAAGTGAGTAATATTTCTGATTATTGAGGATTTTATGTGATAAAAATGGCACACGTTTATGACAACAATGAACAAAATGCAGCTGCCGCATGTCGTTTGTACACGTAAAGGATTCCTTTAAGACATCATTCGGCTCCGCAGGTTTGTAAGTTTAGTTACAAAACTTCGCGCAGAGACACCTCTCCTCGGCGTAAAATGGTAGATATTGAAAAGCCCCAAGAACTAGAATTATAGCCGCTTACGTTGAAGTTAGTCATAGTCATAGTCAAGTATGGAAGCCTATACGACAACAACAGTTTTATCCGTACCATTATTAGCGGGTACGAGTACAAAGCTTTTCCTAGAAAAGTTCAATTTTGCCAGTGATTATCAATACAACAGAAATAAAAATGTCACCAAAATTATTTTGGTTATTAACGAGGCGCATTTCCAAGAAATGGTGTTAATAATTCTGTGAATGTCTAGGCTGGCGTAGTAAACGGCATACTTATTGGGTTCTTACTTTGTTCCGACTGGTAGGTGAAATTTATTTAGACATTCGTCAACACAATGTGCCACATTTATTAGAAGATGTTCTTTTAAGCGTGAAGACCGCCACATTTTATACTAGAGGTTCACGAACATTTAAATAATGAGTTTCCTACTAGATGGATAGGATACAATGAGCTTTGCACGCTCCCGGATCTAACGCTCTACGATTTTCTTTTTTTTTCTGCATTGTTACTTAAACCA
This sequence comes from Oryctes rhinoceros, assembly GCA_020654165.1. Lineage (NCBI taxonomy): Eukaryota > Metazoa > Arthropoda > Insecta > Coleoptera > Scarabaeidae > Oryctes > Oryctes rhinoceros. The sequence goes on along the minus strand of JAIOKQ010000018.1, from coordinate 3,203,157 downwards.
GTTAGTTCATCACGATGAACTACAACAGCACATCGAAAACGCTTACAATGTTATTCGTGAACATCGGAATTTTTATTTTTGGGTCGTGTAGTGTGAGTCATAGATACGCCGAGCAACCGAACATATGATGGACAATTATAAACAATACCTACAACAACGGGATGCATTTTACCAGTGAGCATGCATTTTTCTCACTTTTATTGTAACTAGCCACTGCAATTGCTTAAACTTTGTCATTCTGCTACTTTTGTATAATATTTTCTTGATAAACTTGACTTAACTTCGTGAACACTCTGTATATGCTATAGGAATCGAGCTGATGTACAGTTTAAGAAATTGCTGAAAATTACAGATATTAAAGATATTAAAAACGGCACGCTTTACTAAACTAGGTTAAGTTAGCCTAAAGAAATCTTCAAAAACGTTGGACTACAACCACTAAAATTTTCTCTCAGCACTCACATATGTACACTTTAATAAAACATCTCGCCAATAAGGTAGAATCCTTGTAACGTTAGATTTTCAAAAGAAGCAATGGCGAGTTTTTTAAATATTGACAATCGATAATCGATAAATAATCGATTTCGAAATCTCATAGACTTTAAAAATAAAATTAGATGCATGTATTTATATTGTCCCTAATACCTAAACTACAAGATTAAGGAAGATAGGAAACACATTGGATGGAATGTTTTTGATCGCCCAATTAATTTATTGTGCTATTGTAAACGTGTTGTGCCTTATTAAATATATTGGCACCATTAATATCCTTAACTTCTAGCACTTGCACGAACTTTATTTCAATCTGTTAAATGCTACGGAAAAGAAACTTGCAACTGTTTCGTTTCTTTTCATTTCATTCTAGAAAATAAATATTTTCCCGATTCTCAAGTAAAAAATTACTAACAGTAAGAATACAGCTTTCAACATTAATTTACAGGAACTTTATGTAACATTTATTGGTGAACTTTTATATTTGCATGCGGTGTATATATTGGTATATCTCAAATCTTTATTATGAAGGATCAATCCATAGCAATCTTACACTTTCTTGTTAGCAGAGTATACATTAGTCGCTCCTTTGTGTGTTATATATACCACGACCTTCATTAACAAATTGAATTCTGACCTGTTTTTCACCACTGACCCATAATTGCGCCAGGGCGTGGTTAATAATATCAGTTTATGACATACCTATAACGAGCATAACTATAAAGCGTTGCTGGCATGTTGTCCTTAAGCCGCATTAAGAAAATGAGGTATCGTAAACATTTCAAGTTGATAATAAAGGCGTTCTAATAAAAAAATCACGATCTTAACCGACGAAGTAGAAAAAGTAAGAAATTAGAGAGAGAGTTTTGTTTTGTGATGTATCAGAAGCTCGACGAACTTAGCCTTCGTCAAGAATTTACTTAAAATTTACTATTTTAAAGAAAGGACAACAGGACCTGATCAATCAGTGTCGGTTATATACGTTTGAGAATGTAGATGTACTCTAACCCCTTGTACATCACGCGCGAGGCCTTCTCACGATAATTATACACTTAGAACAGGCGGAAATACCTGCACTGGCAAATAGTACGATTAGGAACGTATGGCCTCCGGTTATTGCATAGGTACACCGTCGATTTGCACTAACGTCGGTCTTCTGAAATCAATTATCTTCAGCGAACGGTCATAAACCGAGAAGCGTAATTATATACAGCTAGTAGATATATCATTGCATTGCAAATTGCAGCCAAATACATCGCAATATGTTGTTTTGATTCATAGCGAAATATTGTTAGTCTGTTCAAGCCCTCAATACCGATGAAGACAACTGAGAAGAACAGTAAGTATATATTAAAACAGGCTGGTATAAGGTTAATAAACAAAATGTAGATAATAATATATGTTAAAGTGATTAATTTATATGAATTTATCACATTGCAAAATGTAACAGTTTGAAATATTTTCAATTCGAAATTTGGTGAAAGTGGAGGAACGCCATATACATAGTTAGAATTGTTCCTTTACGTACAATTAAATTAGGCTATATCTTGAAGTAAAAGGAGAACTGTTAGTAATATTATAATATATTGTAATTTTGCAGATATCGCGTGTAAACGCGCTGCCGGCCCCTCCAGCTAACTATAATTTCAATCAAACGACAACATAACATAACTTTTTTTAGCTGCGTATCTTTTCTTCCATTAATTCTCATCTTTGATGTATAAATGCATAGAAAATGAATGAAATTTTGTCTTTACATGTATGTATATAATCAGTAGCTTTAGTTACCTTACGGGTGTAAAGGTAGGTTCTACACTTGGATACTTTTATTTCATATTATAGATAAACGCTAGCCATTCTTTTTTATTTTTTGCCATTCTTCTTGCATCATTCCAGGATATCCCCATTTTTCTCAAGCTTTCTTCTGCTGTGCTATCCCATGTTTTTCTCGGCCTCCTTCTTTTTCTTTTGTGCCTTGATCTTGCCTGCTGTACCCTTTTCGTCTGTCTTTCTTCTTCCATCCGTACCATATGCCCGAACCATTTCAGCTTCTGCCTCTCTATACCTTCTAAAATCGACTCTACTCTTAATTCTTCTCTGATCTTCTCATTTTTTATTCTATCTCTTCTAGTGACCCCTTTAACCACTCTTAAACATCTCATCTCCAACCCATAGACTAGCCATAGACCTGGAAAGTCCGGGAAATTCGGGGAACACTGCAAATAATCTAAGAATGTCGGGGAAAAATTATGTCGTAAATAATCTTATTACCATTTATTGTTTGTACATTCGAATACATTAAAATCTTCACATCAACTTCTTGATATCTCCACTTTTATTCTGCTTTATTATAAAATATGATGGATTTTTTTAGTCAGCATCGTATAAAGAATTATTTTTGAATTAAGAGGGTAACATATGGGAAGTTATGGTGATAATACCTAATAGAGTCAGGAAAATTTTTAAAGGTTGATCAGTGAAAGTCATTGGAAAACAAATTGAAACTAAAGCTTTTATGGCAACCCTGAATAAATCGAAAACAAAATGCTCGTTACATAGGCTAAATACATAAATATAGGCGATCTTGTTATAGGTCACGAAAGGAATTACTCCATAAATAAAGACGAGAGTTTTTGAATTTGTGCGATTGCCATTAATTTCATTGTATAACTCTAAACTTCTTATTAATTGAATAACAGCGATCATTTTGTTCTAATTTTCTACGTCGTAACAATCGAGATAACCAAGCTTAATTCCTTTTTATGTGAAATTTAGAAAGCAGCTCTTATTATCCTTATAAATAACATCCAAAGCACCGTCATTAAATAAGATTTTATAATGTGATATCTGTACAACAACGTTCCAAATTTAGAATCCTTATTATAAAAACCATCTTTCTACGTGAAATTCTTCGAGGACGGTAAACTAGAACAACGTTTATCTGTTCTTCTGTTTACCTAACTAGTCGTAACGCACTTCCCGTCCTCGTTTCCTCCTAAATAGAGTCATATCGTAAAGTTCAACAGCTAGATGTCTTCGACAGAAATGTTGCGCGAACATTTTCTGGTATCCAGAGATCTTCCATTCCGCCATTATAAAAAACAACCGGTAATAGGCGAGTTGCAAGTTATGTGGGGAGGAGGCAAGTTAAATAAAAAGCTGAAGAGAGACGGACAAAAGGCACGTGCTGCGCAAACAAGAACTGGTAAAGTAAACTCTCACCTATTTAAAGTGATACACATGTTAGACAGGCAATGACACGAGAAACAAAAAGTGATAAGGTCGTGTCGAATGAAGGACAAATCCCGCCAAAGACCTACGTACTATAGCAATGCGGTAGGAAAGCGGCTGTAAATTGATATATTTAACATTTTTACTATTGTTTTTACTAACTATTACTGTATAGAAAAGTAGGTTGACACAAGAAGAAGGCAAGAGATATGTTGTACGTAGCTGTTGTCTCAATATCCGTAATTACGTGTTACTGGAGTCTAATCCAAAATAATATTGGTTGTAACATTACCCTTTTAAGCGAAACTTGTGAACAACTTGGAATTAAATTAAGAAAATACTTTAAGTAATTAACAGCTTTTAAATACATTAACTTATTTCATTAACAGTCTTAAAAATCTGAAAGCTTTCTTAGGTGCATTAGCAAAAATAAATAATTCCTCATTAGAAAATTAAAAATAATACTGAATTATGCAATTACTAATCTATCGTTCAAAGGTACAATATGTTTGAAACTAATAGCGGTTAGACTTCAAGCCTTAAGCTAATAAAAGTTGCACTAGTAAAGAGACCTGGTTCTCTTTATATGGAGCTTAGTTTCAGTAATGTGCTTATCACACGTACTTACATTATATTCATTATTACCAACAGATTTTCAAAGTTAGACAGAAATATTAGTGCATATACAATAACAAGCCACCAGTATTTTGGTTTCTCATTTAACTTTTCAATTTTCATATTTGCTTGAACGGAAAGGTGTATTAAGACGAGCTATTGATTTTAAATTATAACAAGCTTGCGCGTTTCAGTAGCACTAACTGCTCTAATAACGTGAGATATGTTTGTGTTGCTATCTCGTAGTTAATGGAAAGTAGTATTGGGCATAAAAAGTAATTCAAATTATCAATGAGATTAGGTTTGTTACTACAGCTATCCGTTAGGTGGCATAATTGGTAACTAATGTAAAGGTTGGGGCGTTTTTTGGATATGGACAAAAAAAAATATATACACAATGACGAACATGCTATATGAATACTTTCGGCAACACCACATATTACAAACACTTCTTTTTCGCGAGGATTGCATTTGAAAACCTATTCTTATTGTGCCATGCCTGTTTATCAAGATGATTTGCGCAAAATTTTAGCTGAATCGAATAAGTACAAGGCGTCTATCGACCATATAAATTATCATCTGAAATCTTTTGCCCTGAAAAAGTCCCCTGCATACTTTCATTTATCTCCACATGCTTTTCTTCAAGGGAAGAGCAAGCCGTGGCTCTCTACCAAGCAATGGAGAAGTAGAGCATAACCAACAAAAGTGTGTGGCAAAGTGCCTGAATTTTGTTGGTTTGGTATCACGATGTTAAATCGTTATAAATAATTTTTCTTTAGTGATCTTTAGTGAACTTGCCATGTTCGCATTTTTGAATTAGTTTTAAGAAGGTGGTTCGACTCATTGATGTGTACAACATCGGAACCAGACATGGCGCTTTTCAAAAGATTTAAACAAATTTGGAACGAAACTCTACATTTATATATCATTATTCATTATTCATCGTTCATCGTTCATCGATCTTAATTCATCGTTCATACTTCATAGTTCATCGTTCATCGTTCATCGTTCTTAATTCATCGTTCATACTTCATGGTTCATCGTTCATCGTTCTTCATTCATTTTTCACTATGAAAAAAGAAAATGTTCGAGATAGGGAAAAGTATTCTGATTTTAAACAGAATTAATCTCTGACTAGACCATGTTCCAATTCAAGACGTTTGTGGGTTGCTCATAGTTGCCCAACAGTTGCTTATTAAGCTGAAAATTTATATAGTTCGTTTTTTCTGTTTATTGGGACAGGATTGGGAAATGCAAGCATTCTTGACTTCCGGAAAATTGCGTATAGCTAAAAGCTATATGTAATTTTCGGCTAAGTTAAACTAATTAATTAACAAAATGCCTTCGTGTGTGCTAAAATAGTTGGGGTTATCAATAAACGTTGATCCTACTCCAGGAACTGCTTCTTTTAATCAGTAAATGCGAGAAATGGTCTAGTGAAATGTTAATGTCTGCCGTCTTCAGATCTCCTTAGCAAAGACGGCAAGATTTGATCTAAGCTTTTTCTAATTTAAATAAGTAATACTTCAGAGCTATATGACCTATCAAAAATCTTGCCAATAACCTAAAGTTTCCTTTGCCTGTTTTATGTGACTTTTTGGAGAATATAGCAGGAGTTAGGACCAATAAGCGGCAAGTTCGCTGCTTCTTTAACTAATTTATCTGCCTTCTCATTTACCTCGATCCTTTGATGACTTAGGACTTAAGGTAATGTGGTTATTGCCTTAAATTGTGTATACATTTGCGTATCAGATACCGACACAGTTGTCGAATATGACGCACATGTTTAAAGCAAATACTAGTTAGAAATGCGTCGCTTGTTGTCCTGTAGGCATTTTTGGTAAGAAACAGTTTTGTCCGTGAAACGTAATGCACGTGTTCAGAAAATCGCGTATAGCGAGTTTCTTATTTCTTAGTCGCTCTTATTTACAAACCTAGTCGATTCTTCAAATAAAATAAAAAAGAAAGTTATCTTAGGAACAACCTTAATTCTACTTTGTTGAAAAGCGTAACTTAGCAACGTTTTGAAGTACTTCTAAACTTATACCAACCTTATTTCTTCTTGGCCTTGATCCTGTGCCACTACCCACTTACAAAGCAGCTTTACATTACACAGTGAATAGCTCATATTTTCTTTAAAGTTAAAAAAATACTAATAAAATATAATAATCTACGTAATAAAAGTGACTATGAAAATTTTATGTGAATACTTTCTTAACTTTTGAGTTAAAATATTATTGTTCGTTGTAGCATGTATTATAAAAGAGTAATTATCCAAATACGCTGCAAATAGCAAATATTAAAAAGTAATGCTATTGTAGTAAATTACTTTATGATCTTTTAATTATCTTTTTGTATTATCATTGTTTGCTATCTGCTATTTATCGCCATTTCGTACGTCTGTTGTTTTTCCTTAATTACCCCTTTTAAACGAGCAAAGAAAACTTTAAGATTGCTGCATTAATGCTGTTTAATCACCTTATAAAATGTACTACTGGAGAAGTAGATCGTCATTGTCGATATTGTTATGGCGGCAAGCGTATATGAATTTAATAACTTTGCTAGAAGCAATGTTAAAAGGCAAAAATTTAATCTTATTTTAAGGAATCAACATAGTATTAGGATCAAGTTTTCTTAGTCGATCCAGCACAATCCTTGCATTGAGCGTATAAGCCAAAAAAGAAGACCGAATTTTTCTCATGAATGCAGTTCTAATAGTAATAGTTCTAGTAGCTTCCGCAAAATTTCTTTGATGCCCCTTCGTGAAAGAACAACTTACTACCTTTGATCGAACAAATTAGCCTCATAATAATAATAAGTGACCACTGTACCTGTTTTATATTATTTTTAAAATATGTATCTGGGAAATCTTCCATAATTTTAAATGCGCTTTAAAGACACTACATCAACAACAGACAAAACCATATATTCATTATTGTCATTGTGAAAATTTTAGTTTTTATTTGTCCATGTTTATAGTGTCCACCTACGTATATTTTTCACAAGTGCCGCATTTTGTTCCACTGTGTTCAAGTGTTAGCAAACAGATGATACCAGGTACGGGAAACCTCATCCTTTAATATAATTTATTACATAGATATATCCCTCATTATCTAGAGACGGCTAGATTTTTTAATAAATTGTACGATGATATACGAAAAAGCAGATACTTATTAACATGGCGATAAAAGTTCTTCACCTTTATTACCATCTAGGATTTATTATCTATTTCTTTGTGCGTAGGTACCAAAAGAAATGATTCCGTTCCGTTCCAATGAACTCTTGAGTTTTCAGTTTCTAACGTTATGCGAGAATTTCATTATAGTAAATATAACGGAAACATGAGTTCAACAGTACTGAACTTCTTTCGTAACTTACCGGCATGCACACAAAACGGAAAAGACGTTACGCAAAGCGGCGGTACTTGTCCACAGTATGACTCTTGACAAGAACAAGGAAGATAATTGAAGCGGAATCAGGACTGGTAATCATGCAGTCGTGAAGTGCAAAACAAAAACAAAACACCAGAATATTTTATGTTTAATAGTAAGAAAGGACAATAAATGCTTATGTGATCTTGGCTTATTTTGTTTTTCAATCACAGAAGAAAATCATAAAATTTAAATAGTACTTCGGGTGTAATCCTTTGTAATGCAGTTTGTAAGGAAGCATAGCTTACATTGAACTTCAAGTGTACGCAAACGGCTTATTACGCTTTTTAACTTTACACGTCCCTATAAGACACCTCATTGTCAGACAAACTCACATGCAACTTCCTTGTAATCCTATATGCACAAAAATAATAAAACAAAACGGCCAAGTTTCCTATTAAGGCGGCAATATTTCATACCTGGAAGAACGGGCAGTCTCTTTTCTTTCCAAGCGCGCGGCGTGCGTACTTATGTGTAGTTTGTATATGTATCTGCAGTGTTGTATTGTGTTGCATGTATTCGTGCGGTTTAAGTAAGCGGAGAAGAGTACAACGTCTCTTGCGAACAGCCTCAGTTAGCTTCCAGTACTTAGCAAAGAGTTGCGTGGCAAAGACCACAACCGTCTGTTTTCGTTTATGGTGCAGTTTGTACGTGAAAAATCCTCTTCTGCGTTGTTCGTCCGCATCATTGATTTCCCATCCATCGGCGATAACATCTGCGATTGCTAACGTGAATTTTTAATCGTGCCATCCTGCGGGATTTCAGCGCATACCTTTCCCCGCTAATAATTTCGCTCTTTCATTCGGACGTTCTTTTAATTTTGTTTACAAACACATACGTATGGATGCAGGAGCAAACGCGTGATACATTGTGGACGTGTAAATGAACGAGATGGAACTGTGCATCGGTTAAGGTATGTGATGGAGGTGAATATCGCAAATAAATATTCGTATTTTGATTTACCGCGCCTTCTTCATTCATATGCTGCCTTAATAATGATAATTAATTTGCTTTAATCAAGAGAAATTCAATGCGGCTTAGGTTTAACGCTTTAATACGAATTTATGTCTGTCAAGTGCATTCACGGTGTATACTGAAATATATCTTCGAGATAAATAAGTCTCATATATCTTTACTATTGTTAATCAATCTTTAATGTAAAAAAAAGATACGCCTATATCTCACAATCGTGAATATAAATAAGCTAGCTGCTACCCGTCAAATATTGCGCAGGACTATATTTTGAGTAAAAATACGCAAAAGGCTGAAATATTTCTTGCACTTTCTTATTGTTCTTTCTGTGCCTAGTTATTTCATTTAAATAAGTAGAGAAAAAGGAAGCGTTTATTTCAAAAACAAGTTTTGTATCTAGAAAGTCAACCACAACCATGTGAAATAAACATTTCCTCATTTCCAACTCATTATGTGTTAACTAACGCTTCCTAATGAGAAGCATAGAAAGATAAACTGGTGGATTAGAACTTGGTTCCAGTATCCTTATTCACGACGTCAAAGAGAAAAATTAATACAAAAAATACGTTGTGTCAAATTAATATTTGAACTTCGAACTTGCTAATTATATTGTAATTAAATAAATTACAATGAAAAAAATTAGTATTATAGCTTTAAACCTTTTCTTTCACCACTTTGCGTTAACGGAAGGGCCCTGTTTAATAACGAAAGACAATTGCATTTGTTGTAAATTTATTTTCGCATATCGTTGATAATATCAAAACTTTTAAAGCCACCAACGCATATATTCAAAAACTTGAATGCTCAGATTTCTATTACCTTTCGCTTTGGATACTCTCAGTATAAAATCCAAAATAAAGTAAATACATGTACAAGTATATTAAAACATAAATACGCCAAACCAAAAACAAAATGTATATATAATATTAACAAATGAATGGTCAAAACTACATACGTGCTAGAAACAAACAGCAAATAGCAACAATAAAGACGCTCTTAGCTTTTTAATTGGTTTAATTGTTACTGATTCAAGTAGCAAATTGGTACCATTACGTATGTATATATTTGTTATAGAAAGATGCTTCTGAGATATCGAAAATTATATGATTTCAATTTGTAATTACAAAATCTTTCAAAATTTATTAAAATTGATTTGCCAAGTAATAGTAATAATAATAATAATAATAATAATCATAATAATCAAATAGGATTCTGCTTATGACGAATCGTGTGATCTTAACATTGTAACATCTGATTAATAATGTTGATACATATTAGTTTATTATACTAGTAAAAATAATAAATCAAATTAAATATTGAATAATCAATTTTTACCTAAAAGAAAATTTCAAGCAAGATCTTCGATATAATCGACATTTTACCATATTCGTAAATCTATACACATTTAAACCAGGAAGTACCAATTTCAAGGAACATAATTTACTTTTAAACGGTTCGTTTGCAACAGACGCGTAACTAAATGAAGAAAAATGATCTGAATGTTTATAACGCAATTGAAGACCTGCGTATTTATATAGCCGCTGCCAAGGAAGTCGCTAGAGTATGTTGTTAAATTAAATACCTCGCGGAACATTAGCAATTTATTATTTTAATTAATTATCTTTTAAACGCCGTAATGAAAAAAATTACTTCAACCATTTTCTATCCAGTATCCCGCTAACTATTAGCGTTTCTCGTGTGATTATACTCTACGGGCTACCTTCTCTGCTATGTACTGGCGTATAATTTGAATAATAAACTTGTTTTAATATACATACCTGCTTTAAAACAACAAATGATGTCTTCCGATGGGTAGTGTTAATAAAAACATATTATTACTGCTTATTTCATTGAATTTCATTGGTTCTTTGCAAAGCATTTTCACGTTACTATTAGTAATAGTAATATTAAAATTAAAAAAGAAAAAATCTGGTCCTAATTATAGCATCTTTCAGTGTTCTATCGGAGAAAGCATTAACAGTATTTATAATAATTCTCGTTGTCGTTATTTCTATTTTATGTGGATTAAGTCGAATGAGTTAGAATTACGCGAAATTCTTCAATTACCTGCCATTCACTGCTCAAAATAAAATTAACAAACGCCTCGTCGCAATAGTAAGGTCATTATGTTATTAATAGACAATTTTCGGTAAATTGAAGCCTTCCCCAAAAGATAAATGATATTTCATTGTTAGTAATTGCAATATAGACATTTCTTTTATAAAAGATTAATCCCTTCTAAGTGTAGGCAGATTAATAAAGTACCACACTAAAAAATTCATTCAATAAATCGTATTGATTGACTTCGTTTTGTTAAAGCAATAAAGAAGATATGATATAAAGACTTGAATTTATTAACGCAATGAACTACGTTTATTAAATTGGAACCTAACCTTACTTTTATGAAAGAAGAAACTAATTTTGGAAATCTTTCATTGGCCATTAATAAATTTATTCTTTGTACCAAATATCTTTATTATATAATTTTATATACGAAGATATGTTTTTATTTATTAGAATCACGAGCGTGTTTGTTGTACTAGTTTTCTTGTGTATAAAACATACCTAAAATGTTTTTGGTTCAATGCATATGCTAACTTTACCTACATTTATTTTTGCATATCTGCTGTTAATTCGCGAAATATGTATGTTTGTGTAGGCAGTTTCTATTATTGCTAATGATATACGAAATAAAATAATACAGTGTAGTCGATATTTCAGCCTCCCCGAGAAGTGGAATGGCTTAAGAGTAACATTGCAATTAAAACAAAAATTTAGTGATTGAATATTCTTAATAGCAGACAGAACTTTTACTTTACGAAATAACTTGCCACCATCCTTGCTGAACTTATTAATTTTGGATAATTTCTTGGTACAGAACGACTACAATTGAAGCAGTGGGGAAATTGGGTTGAGTGCGAAAAAGGTCAAATATTAACACATTATTACATGTGTCAGATGTACTGTATGTGTTCACTACTGAAAATTATCCTTTTTCTACTTTTAGATAAACTGCTTAAGAAATCCTAAATCTGGAACTTTCTCGTGTGGTGCTAAGAAAGAGCTAAACTGTTCTCGTGTTACAGTGAAATTATTTAATCTTTATTGAACACATTTTTTCAAGTTATTAAAAAAATCGAAAATAACAGTAAATTTGATATCTATAACTCGTAAATAACGCAGAATTGTTAGTCGGATAATAATTTAACCCAAAAATATTTATTTATGAATATACATCTGTATATATTGCTTCAAATTACTTGTGGACTTTTCATACAGATTATTTTAACCATCAGTTTCATTCAAAAATTGAATAATAAATTTATAAAATTAATTACCATAAGTTATTAAAATATTATTGATGAAATCCAGAAGACTTTTAACAAAACATGATGAATATATTTGCATGGTTAATTACAAAATGATAAAAAAATTTAAAAAATCCTCAAACAAGTCAACGAAATCTTCCAAGTAAGAATAAACGTATTTTTTTCACCAACAAAATTCACGTAATTGTACGAAGCTGCGCCGGCGTTAAAGAGTAATTTTCATTAAAATATTAGATTAGTTTTATTGCAGTAAAGTATGCTTTAAAACTAGGGAAAATTCACAATAGGTGATTCCTATTGCATGAGATATATTGTCCTAATAAAAATTAAGAATGCTATTAGTCGATATTACACCCAGTCAAACAATTGTAACAGGACCAAATAAGTTATTTTTTTAATACGATGGCAGCCTTAGGGAGCCTTTAATTTGTAAATTCTACGCGTGGAGTGTTCCAAAGCTTTGTTAATATCACCACCGTAAAGAGTAAAACGCAGTTAATTAATCCTCAACATGCGGATGTTGACTTATTAGGGAAATTTGGTACTTCTATGCTTCGAACGCAAAGTACTTAACTTTGCCTAGTCAGGGGCAAAGCCTGAAGATAAGTAATAACAAATGAGTGCGTTCATAAGTAAATCATTTTCAGGATTAGTATCACACGCCAAGAAAGACAACCACTGCTATGCCACACGATAATTAACTCAATGCTTATCTTCGAATGATTTACGTCCAGTTGTTTTTCAGAACATCGAGTCGTTTTAGTTTATATATGCGCATAACGCTATATCGAAGGAGTTCTTAACGTCCATTGCGCCAAGAATCCAGGGTAATGTAGAGTCTATGTATGCATGCGCTGATATGCAAATAATGTTGGCAAACATACATAAAACCCATATCGATTGATTTACGGTTCTATTTTATCGATTTAACTTAAATGGCGCAATATAGCAACACCCTTTTTAACAGACGGTCGACCAAACGACATTTTTTTTAATTAATTTGCCAATGTCACGAGATTGCGATAGTACAATTGACTTTGAGGAATGAGTATAAATAAGGAGATTGGAGAACGTAAGAAAAAATCTAAACCGGATGATCAATTAAGTTGTGTTTTTTACAATGTCGATCGGCGCAAACGTGCTACTAAATATGATCTAACAGTAACTTCATCTCAAAAAAATTTACTAAACAAAGAGGAATATGTGGCATCAGTATATCAAGTTCTACTTTTGTATGATATGTATAATCCTTTCTTTATTTTGCCTTTCAAATATCATATACTGCGTTCACGATGAAAGAACTAAATTGAATAATATTTATAAAGATTGAATTATCTAAATATTTTTCTTTTATTTGTACTTTTTTTTAACTTAAACAACGTTGCTTTATTAACATTCTTCTCTTTACTAAGTATATATAATTACATTTTTAAAGAGGACTGTATTACCGGCAGCTAACCATAGTGGCGCTAATATTTAAAATTCAAATAATGCTCAACAATATTCGAGCCCCTTTTACTGAATAAAAATACTGTGACCCGTTTCGATTTGCCAATTTTTTTACCTATCCTGCAACGTATTATCGTAACTCAGAACTGTTTCGAATAATGATAGTGAGAACTGCGGCGTGGTATGGTAAACAACGCATAAATATTGGCAACCTCCGCACCATACAAGTTTAATTAATTATACAATAATTAATCGGGTTACCGGATTAATTAATTAAACTTGTGGTGCGGAGGTTGGCAGTATTTATATGTTGCTTACAGTTTTAAATGTTTATGAAATAAATTCAAAAAGAAATAATTGAAGTTCTTATAATGAGTGGCTCCTCTCAGATCGACTACGTACTCAAGCGGAATTTGTGCTACGTGTAAAGTTCGCCACTTTCCGTGCGCTTCGCGAAATTAACAGAGACTCGCGTTTATTCGACTCACGAGAATGGGTTCGTGTTGCCTACTGGTTTTCCCGATAGTCGATAAAACACGAGTCTGTCTAGTCTCTACTAATTTTGTGAATCACGCGGAAAATGGCGAACTTTTTGCTTTGACAAGTATTTCAATTTATTTTCCAAATTGATCAGGTTAATATTTATTTTCATCCGTCTTATGTAATTCAATATTTGTTATAATATCTCGGAGACTATTCACAATAAACCTGCACTGCGAAGCTTATTTAATTTTCTGTTCAAATTCGCAATAATACATAGGATGTTCTTTTTAAAGTAATTGTCACCATTTCCGTTCGAACCGGAAGTGATACCACGTTGCTAGATAAGTCTAAAGATGGCAAACAGAAATTATATATAGACGTATCTGAGTATTTTTACTCACTAAGAGTTGCTAAAATTTTATTGAATCTATGCCTTTCATCGTGAACGCAGTGTATAGCTCACAATAAATTGTCAGCGATTGTTGTTTAGAATATAACATCTAAATTCAACCCTTCCTATAAAGTTTTAGCATAAATTAAAGTGAAATCCCTCATTGAATCGTCGAACATTATCTAAAGTGAAGGCGCGTGAGTAATTCATAATTATTAAATTGAAATCCCGACAAGTCTATCGAATAAACTTGATAATCTAGAACCTTTAAATAAATTTATGCTAAAATTACACATATCTGTAATTACTGAAGATGTTTATCAGAATTTCATGCAGAAAGCGAAAAAAGCTAAACAAGTTAATGAGAAAAAAATTTCTTGACGTGTGTGATAATGTGTACGACGTATATAATCTGGAAACTTGTTTCTATTTACCAATCGAGCCATGAACATTTTCTGGGATCCATAAAACCATTTTCGGCCGATACCAGATTGTTGTTATTCGTTGGAAATTAAATAATTCCTTGAAAAGATACACACGCAACTATAGAATACTGACATCGTAATTTGAAAATAAACTACGCTGCACCTTTGTTTTGCTTGATTCATCAAGCTAAAACAAAATTTCTTCACTATGGCAAGAACAAAAGACGTTAGCTATCTAGCCGCATATTCGTTTTCAACATACGTACCTGTACGTCTTAAACTAACTAAACATCCGCAGTAAATATGTGAAGGTCTGATTTAAATACCGCCTGATCTTAGACAGCTATTCGAGTGGTCTAGGAAGCAAACCTCAAGACTCGACGGTCGCATCGACTTTTCTGGAGAGCAGTGTAAACACTTGAGGCATGAGAGAAGATTTCCAGGACCGCTACTACAGAAGCATGCAGCAGTTAACATAACAAAGATATGCATCTGTATGCGAACAGGACAGGAATAATGATGTTGAATTTATATTGCACGAATCCAAAATAATGAGCTGTTGAAAAGCCAGTCGCTTCCGTAAACGTCGCGTTAAATGTATTACCTGGTCAATTTCCGTAACAACAGGTAGAAAGCAAGTGCTCTATATTTGAATGCGTCTTTTTTTTACCGCATCAATACAGATATAAATAAACAGCAAAAAACATGCTTTCTATGGGTGCGAAGTACTTCTTCTACATTTCTAACACTATTAATTAGACGCTGAGAAGAGATAAGTATAGATAGATGCATTAATTGGAAATGAATTAATGTATAGAAGGAAGAGAAAATGAAAAGTCGTAAACACACCAAGTCCATATCGGGAGAATATTTATTTTTAGAGGAGAGTAGTGGCGCGCAGTCAGATTTGTTTCTTTTGTCAACAAGAACGAGCGGGTAATTTACGCCCATATGTTTATGGATCTTAATTCAATTAAAACCATCTCGAGTGCGTTAACACATTAAAGAAATGTACAGGCGTCCGCATCCATTCCAACGTATTTGATTTTTGTAATTACATAAATTCGAAACGTAAATTGCGATGTTATATATCAACGTAGATGAATTGCTTCCATAACAGTTACATTGGAAACGTTTTCACGAGTTTTTCTGATCGTCTCACGGGATCAAAGGTGATTATAATTCACAAACGCAGGAATAAGACATATGATCAGTGGCTAATTCTTTCCATGGCACAATAATACGCAAGCTCTTGTTTTGAAGGTCATCAAAATAGACAGTTATGGTATTACGACTATTAAGCTAGCGTAACCACTTTATAAGTAAAAATATCGAAATAACATAAGTCTAAGCAATGATTTTGATGGCTACATTTAGAATCTAATTGATAAAAAAATCAATTGAGACCATTCTAGCCCGAAAGGTGCTTAAGATGTTCAATGTTAAAAAAGCGGCGGAAATTCGCAAAAATGCAAGTTATCTCAATTATTTTAAAAACTAAGATGGCATATATGGTACTTAAGACGAGCAACCAAGGGACATAATAACATTCAAGATTTTTCATTTAAGAAACCAAACTTAACATGGTGCACACTCGGTGTAATTTTATGTTATGGAACACTTATATCGGAGTATTTTTCATTTGAAAATATTTTCTATAAACTACTGAAGATACTCGCAATGCTCCAAAAAACTCACTACTTGAAGTAAATAACATCGTGTAAAAACGTAAATTGCGATGTTATATATCAACGTAGATGAATTGCTTCCATAACAGTTACATTGGAAACGTTTTCACGAGTTTTTCTGATCGTCTCACGGGATCAAAGGTGATTATAATTCACAAACGCAGGAATAAGACATATGATCAGTGGCTAATTCTTTCCATGGCACAATAATACGCAAGCTCTTGTTTTGAAGGTCATCGAAATAGACAGTTATGATATTACGACTAGTAAGCTAACGTAACCACTTTATAAGTCCACCGGCAAACCAGTTACATATTTTTTTGGTAATTTGATACCCAAGGATTTTGTTGATTTTGTCGCTGCATTCGTTTCCTAACGTACTGCAGATATCAATACGAGTAAGTAACGGCATATTTTGTTGCTAATTTGTTGCTGATGGAATGTGCGCTATGAAGTTTGCAGATATCAATGTTTGTATGAAAATTCCAATTTTCGTTCCTCGGAATTTTTCAATATAAATAATTAAGTATTGAAGGTCGGTAAATTTCAATGATTGATTATTTGCTCCTACTGCTGGTGGATAAAATTCGCTCTACCACTATTCTATTGATCCAGGGTAACTACTCGTAACGTTTGATTGATTATGGTTATCAAAACAAATTTAATGATATATGCTTTTTCTAGCAGGAGGTATCCGGGTATTCTTAATAAACGATCAAGAGTTAAAGTAGTAGGTATTATCCTGCCGATATGTTGCTAACTTGTTTTACAAAAAGTAATTTTTATCGCAAGTTAGCAATAAATTCGCAACAATATCTTCAATATATTACGAGCTACAGCGAACGAATACGTTAGGAAACGATTGCTGCAACAAAATCAATTCTTCGGTAACAAATTAGCAATAAATTAGCAACAACATAGCGTTCAGTTCGTGTTGGTGTCTGCAGTCGGTCAAAAGTTACAGCGAGTGGCTTCGCTAGTTTTATATGGTGGCCTAACCATCGCTTCTCGAAAACGACTAGAACAACAAAAACACTTCTTGGATAACAAATTCAACAAATTAATTCTTAAGTAACAAATCGGCAACAGGGTATGCGAGTGGTTTGATAATGGGCTTATGAAGTGGCGGGAGCGATGAGTAGGTTAGTTGTACTTCAATGTTATAACTAGACAGGCGCACATTTTAAATGACTGATATCGTTTACTCTATCGAAGTATGCGTAGATCAATCCCAATAGATATACACAAGTTTCATTTACATTTAGCGACAATCGCTTGTATATGGGACAAGTTCGGGGGGAGATAAGACGTAATAACCCAAGTGAACAACATACATACATATATTCGTCTGTAGAGATTGCAACCGTGACTCTCCAGCTGGACGAGTGTATGTATTAGCTTGAATTTTCGTTAATAAAGATAACGCGGTACCAGTGGCGCACCTTTGCTTTTCGTATTTCGTAAATCATTTAAGTACGGCAATTCAAATCATTAGAAGCACCAAAACGTTAATGAATTAGACATCACGTTAATAAAAGATCACCATTTAAAGTCATTATTTTTACTTTTTCCAAATTTTCGTTACTCTTCGATCTGGACACATCTTTAAACATTGAAAATTAGCTAAGTTTAGGTACAAAACCAAAGTGTGGCAAATAACTGTTCAACTAGGAGCCGGCAAATCATTTTATAAAGTTCTAATTCACTTAAGCCTGCATTTCTTACTTACTTATCGATTTATAGTTTTAAATGATGGATAACTACAAATATGTGAAATATCGTTGCAATACACTTTTGAAATATGTAATGACATTGTGTACGTTCTAGTTAAATTGTTTAACGTATTTGCTACATTCAACACAATCCTCAATTGCGTTTGGTTATGGCAAATAATAGAAAAATGGTTAAATACAGAACAGCTTTTCTTTCACAACATTGTGTCGTATCTCGTAACAGTCGAGATATCTGCTGTGACAGCTAGAATCAAATAGAGTGTTATTTACAATAACTTATTTTTACATGTTAACTTCAAACTAAGTTAATGAGACTAATATTGCGTCTGATGAGCAAGCTGGAGAAGACGGACCAGAGGACATGTAACTTATGGAGTATTAGTATAACTTTGCCAATTCTGAACAGACAAGTTTTCATATCTCGCTCCGATTTTTGTGTTGCTGCATCGAATATACAGGGTTACCTGTAAATAGCACTTAAGCTACCGAAATCTGAAAACTACCTATCAATGTGTTACTGAAAATTTAAAAAGAAATTTATTTGTAACATACATTTTGTTCAAATTTTAAGGCCCAAGATGCAGGTAAAGCCGGTCCATATCTTTGTTTCTCCTATATTATACAAATATCGCTGATGAATCAAAGTTAACCCAGATGCAAATAAAAATCGATAAAGCATTGTAGATGCTATGAATAGTGAATAGTCTATTGAAATGCATTAGTCTGTCGTACAGCTGATGTCGAAGTATTTATGTGTTTACATTGAATATGCCGATAACCATATGATTTGCGTTCTTAATGTTTAAAGTTAATGCATCCGAAATGTCGGGTTTTGAGTTATTTGTAGTTATACATTCTTTTTCTTTTTATGAAATTTGTGGTGGTCCTAACAAGGACCGATCTAGGCGAAACAGGACAAAATAATTTATTAATGTAAAAAATGTTCGAAATGTCCACCGTGAGCTCTAATACAGGCATCAATTCGGCGACGACGGTTATTATGCACACGAGTAAAATTTACCATGTTTTCGCGAATGCGTTGAGCTGCAACATAAATGCGATTTCGCAGATCTTCGACATTTTCAATATCAGGGCGACGATCATACACCAAGCTTTTCATGTATCCCCACAGAAAAAAGTCTAATGGATTTAGATCGGGACTACGAGGTGGCCGTTCAAAAATGCTTGAATTACTCGACTACTATGCGCGGGTGCTCCGTCATGCATAAACCACAATTGTTGCCGTATCGCTAGTGGTATCTCATCCAAATACTCGGGTAATTCATCTCGGAGGAACTGTAAATAGGATTCTGTATTTAATCGTTGTGGGAGATCATGTGGTCCAAGTAGGTAATCGCCTACTAAACCCGCCCAAACATCGACAGATATCCTAACTTGCGAGGCGCCTTGGTGTATCTCGTGTGGGTTTTCGTCTGCTCAGTGGTGAATATTATGGTAATTCAAAATACCATCTCTTGTAAAAGTGGATTCGTCGGTAAAGAGAATTACTGACGCAAGACGTGGTTGACGAACTTCGGTGCGTTGAAACCACTCGCAGAAGGCAAGACGGCGAGGATAATCTAATTCCGTTAATCTTTGCACGCGCTGGATGTGATACGGATGAAGTAAATTATTTTTCAAAATTCGATGCACCGTCGTTTGTGACACATTTACTTGCTGGGCTAAAGTTGTAGTACTTATGCCTGGTTCCGCCTCAACGATGTTTAAAATATGCTCTTCTGCTTGCTGAACTCTACGTGATATATGACGGCCACGACCTTCGAAACGTGGAATTACTGATCCTGTTTCTCGAAGTCGATACACGGTTCTCACAATTGTCTCGGATGATGGATGCCGCCGATTGGGAAACCGTTCCGCGTGCAAATTTTCTGCCGCAAGACTATTTTGTCCTGTTTCGCCATAAATCAAAATCATATCGGTGTATTCGATATTCGTATAGGATGCCATTGCAATTGCGTGTAATGACGGTGAATGCTATGTGCATACTAAATGGATATCCGAACGCTGCTTCAGCGACTGCCGGTGATTCCCATATGTTAACTAAGACAGAGTCGGACTCGAATAAAGAAAAATCATTTTCTCGTTACTACGTGCACATAGAACCATAATATTTTGTATTTAGGCATTACTCATGCGTTTCTTTCACCTAATTTTTTTTTCGTACTATATCCGAATAAGACTGTATATGTCGAAGCCTCTGATCTCGTTGTGTTGTCTGCAGAGATGCGTGTGAATGAGTATCATTATTTTTTTTCCTTTCGAACTAAATCCACAATTTCTTTACAGTCCCTCCAAGCACATTGAAAATATTCATGTCCTTTGTAAACATATTACTAAAAATCATTTATTTTTCTCTTTTTTTTGAATATGTTTACTTTTTTTTAATATATATTTACTAACATTCCAAAAGATGTGTTTTATGCAATGTTAAAGTTGCGCGTTGCACCAAGAAATACCACCAAAAAGTGTTTTCATGTATTTTTTGTTCCAATTGCATGATTTTTTAACGTTCTTAAAGCACTTTTTTCTGTTAAAAAACCATTCTAGAATACTTTAAACAAATCTGTTCGTTTTTGCTGAACTCTGTTCAGCATTTCTGAATTTTCACTGTTACTAATCGTACGTTTTTGTAATTTTTCAATCGTGTATGTTGGAAAATGATGGTGCACTTGGCATTATACAAGAAGAAATCATTTTGACACGTTCTTTTTAATTATTATCTTTAGAGAAGCAAAGTTCATAGTATTACATTGCATCATCCTAAGCATTCAAATTGTAAATTTAATAAAATAAATATTAAATAAAAAATAATTATTTTGTTAAAAATATTGAAATGACATAAGTCTAAGCAATGATCTTGATGGCTACATTTAGAATCTAATGGATAAAAAAATCATTCGATATATTGTGGAAAGCTCAATTGAGACCATTCTAGCCCGAAAGGTGCTTAAGATATTCAATGTTAAAAAAGCGGCGGAAATTCGCAAAAATGCAAGTTATCTCAATTATTTTAAAAACTAAGATGGCATATATGGTACTTAAGACGAGCAACCAAGGGACATAATAACATTCGAGATTTTTCATTTAAGAAACCAAACTTAACATGGTGCACACTCGGTGTAATTTTATGTTATGGAACACTTATATCGGAGTATTTTTCATTTGAAAATATTTTCTATAAATTACTGAAGATACTCGCAATCCTCCAAAAAACTCACTACTTGAAGTAAATAACGCATATATTGAAAACTCCTCTACTTCATCAAGCACCGTCAGTGACTAATGGTGCTAATAAAATCATTTATTTTTATTATCGATTATCAAACAGACTAATTCCACAAATTTGTAATAATACCGATAGCATTTCTTCTCCTTGTTACTTATCCATTATTTATTTTATTTTACAAGAAAATCTAATCAAATTGTGAGTAAATGTCTTCAAAACATTCTCGTTAGTTTTTAAGACCTACACGTATTATGTGTCTCCCACAAAGAGCAAATGCACGCAAATGAAGTACTTACACCTTTAAATTTAGTATTCTTTGCTCCCGACTAATCTAGTGAATACTACTACACTTGTAGCTAATGCTTCGCCATACACTTTTCCATTCTTTGACGGTGTTCTAAATTTAAAATTCCGTATTAATATCACTCGCACCTATACATATATATATACATGCAGCCACATGCTCTTCAAAGCTTTAAACAGGTTAAAGATTTAGTCTATTGATACACATTTCGAAAGAGCGTTAAACTTGGCACTCATCCGGAACGTTAATGGTGTTATTTCGGATTTCGTTAAATTTTACCTAAGCGAACGGTTCGTGATTGTTTTTATAATAAAAGAAAGTTTTGTGGAGTAATCGTGTTATGCATACACTATTGTGGAAGATCCTTAAGAACCTGTGGAAATCCGCATTCAAGGAGAAGAAGGTAATAGCGAACGTTCTACCTTCGCACACGTTTGTATGCGGTAGCTTCAAATTTATAATAGAATACTTTTAGCGATTGCTATCACAACTTGTATCGATTTCATAATAGAATCTTGGTTTATTTCCTTCTAATATCATTTGTGTTCCGAAAAATACTTTTATTTTATTTATAACTTCTTCAGAACGGCAACGCGCAGATAAAGAGCCTCTATACAAGGTGTTAATGCTACCATCTTTATTACAGTTTATGCTTTTAAAGCAAGCAATTAAATTTGTAGTATCGGAGAAATAATGCTTTACAATTATATAAATGACATTCCGATTCGGCCATTTATAGCGCATATTTACCTTCTCTAGCTTCAAGGCTATACTGTTTATTCCAATAAATGCGTAATAACATTTTCATAAATTTAAACGTACCTACCAGATAAAACTATACAAAAGCGACGGAGACCATTCGCACTATAGATATAATTTCATTAATGTGTTTTTAGTACACATTACATTTATTTTATTACACAACTAATTAATTTTTGAAATACGTCTCACAAAAACGCGAAATAAAATTTAAAGCGCTTATTATCCATCTCGTTGAGCAAGTTATATTGTGGAAACTGGAACCATTCATAGAGGCTATACAAAGTTTCGAGAGCTCTTGCAGTTAGAATTCCAAGTTTCTAGGTACAACATATTTAATATCTATATCTTTGTTTTTTATATATAAACGTCGTTTAATTATAAACGACGAAACGTAGTAATAAAAAAGTAAATAATCTCAAGACAGTACGTATATTGCTATGACGTTTTATAATTTTCACACTTCTTCACATCTTCAACCTGCTGCGTTAACAAAGCGTGCGTACGTAGCATATTTACAGGATAGCTTGCCACCACTTTTTGAAACAAATTATCCTTGATTGGCCATTCATTCCGGTTGCATTGACTCGTTTTAGAGTATCGCACAAATGTTCTGGGCTGTAAAAAGGCTAATCCATCTACAACGAGCATCGTGCTAATATTTCACACGATGTCTAGTAGAAGGTCTTTCGCCTTTCTATTATTGTATTAATCAATAACATTGACATTATTGAAATTATTGTCCATAATACTGATCACGCAAATACATAGTGCACGAAGCAGTAATGTACGACGATATTCAAAATTTTGAGTCGGGAGGAACAGATCAAATTCGAGGAGTGTATTGTACACGTGAAAATAATGTAAAAAATTTCAGGCGTTCTTAGCCGATTTTCATTTATTTTCAAGTTATAACATAATTCCGAATAAATAAAATTTTATACATTACCTCTTTATTAAAGCGTTGTTTAATGAATATTAAAAATACCGCCATCGACTTCTAATCTTTATCGTGTAACTAGTTCAGTTGTAATGTTAAGCGCCGAGAAGCATTCCGGTTTCGCACAATTTGGTAAAACTACGGTCGCCGGGGTTCTCAGATGTACGATATTCTTTAACAGCAGCTGCAACATTTTCATTATAAAGGCCACAAACAAACGCCATATTTGCACATTCTAAATTTGAATGTGTGTAACATTTTCACACAAAATAATGTATAAACTCAAAAGTAAACCTTAGAAAGCGGCAGATAGCCGGTATTATTCCGATATGATACATCCATACGTCCCAATGCGTAACACTCTTGAACAAAGAATCGTGACCTACCATTGGATAGCGCGCTTCTTGCCGCCAAAGAGTCGTTCTTTCCACCACGCTAGTTCAACATAAATTCCTTTACATCTCTTCTAAAACTCCTGTTTTCCTTGATACATAAATACATTTCTTATTCTGAGGGTTAACTCGAAGTAGTTAAATGTCTCTTATTGCAGTTCTAATGTTCATCTTAATGAGTAACTATTTCAAAGGAATTTTCGATCTTTTCGATATCAACCTTGCCGTGTTCAAGTTTGTTATCGATATACGGTCAAAGGCAGCCATATAATGAAGGACGGTATATTTTTAGCAAATTTGTTTTTGTTATTGATACACATTATACTGAAATAATTTATTAAAATAAAGATACACCGTAAAGTAAAGTATTTAATTTGATTCATCTGGAATTGAATCTTACATATAAAAAAAATAACAAATAACGCTGAACATAGCAACAAAGACAAAAACAATGTTCAACTAAAAAGGTAATTAATATGATCATTTAACTTTAATACCCTCTTTGGTGGGATATCACGACTTCATGAAAAAGTTTATCTATTTCGGTTATTTCTTTTTGTCTTGTCTTCACAAATGTTCGATAGGACTTAGGTGATGGCTGCATAATCGATTACTGTCCGAGTATTCTGTTATCATGTTGGAATTTGCAAAGAACCGATAGATTCTCCTTCGCAGACGGTCTCTAAAATGTTGATATACATATGTTGATTCATAATTCATTTAATACGATGAATTGCCAGAAGGCGCATCCCCAAAACCATGATGGAGCCACTTTCATGCTTCAATGTAATTTTTGTAAATTTCATTCACACGTATTCACATGTATCAAATTCTTTACCTGGCGGTCGATGAACATATTGTTTATTATCAGATCCTAAATTATTTATTTTTTCAGAGGTCTTGCTTCCATTAGTTTATCGTCTATAACTGACTGGGAATTGTGTTTTACGTTTTCTTTTCCGCAGGTTAACTAATGATATCTTACGGATAACCCTTCCAAATAACGGCGCTTCATTGAGAAGGCATCTAATTGTTCTAGAGGATATAGCAGTATTAGATTCTCGAATTTTTTCTCGCCTTATTTTATTAGAACCTAGTCGCGGATTTCTTTTTCATAATCTTACAATTCTTGGATCTCTTACCAATTGCTTTGCGAGATATAGTTTTCCTTTTTACATGTTCTGCATTATTATGTTACTTATAGTGATGTTAGATATATTTTTGAAATGGAAAGATTATATATACAGGATGTATACGAGAAAATCAAACAGGTACCTATTATGTAATGTATATTTACATTTGAACGCACTTTGTTTTTACATTGCTTTTTTCCACTTTATTCCACTTAACCGCTGCGCTATTTTTTCATACTTCCTGCAACTAGACTCCGGAAGCAAATAGTTAATCAAACAGGTAATTGGCTCGTGGTGGTTTGAAGAAGAAAGAAGACTAGCTTATTCACTAACTCAAAATTCCTGTCTTTATTTAGAACTTCATTATGCATTACAAACATATCAACTTTGTTCTTATACAAATAATTTAAGTTAATTTTGAAACGATGTTAAAAGTTCATTATACTTATTTTATTGTGATGGCTAGTCAAAGATCAGATTCATGTTTGATGTTTTTGCTTCTGATGAAGTCCTAAATAAAGATCGAAATGCTTAGTTAAGGAATAAACGAAACTTCTTTTTTCTTCAAAGCACCACAGGACTGTATAAATAAGAAAATCCTTTAGTCATTTACCGATACGTTAATGTCGTCGTTGCAATTACTAATTGGTGGGTGGGTATCAGTCTTCCCGTTGGTATCGTCTCTAAACTTCCCCATTATTCCTCCTTAGAAGCTCAAGCAGATCATTTGTTTAGGATTAAACGTGTTTAAATACCATGCAAAAACATCGATAGGATTTATGTCTTTAGGGTAAAACCAAGAAAATAATAACAAGAGGCTGGTCGGTAAATGTGAATAGTGCGTTGGTATCAGCCCCATTCACTATACGATATATCACAATGTAAGGATTGAAAGGAGACCTTCTTTCTAGCGCCAGTTTTTTCTTTAGTCTAGGACGGCCTAGCGAGGTGTATTAGCATCGGAAGCTTGTCGTAATCTCAGGAGTCTTTTTAGTGCGCAAATTGGGTAAAGCGTTCAGTGCCCTTGTTACTGTCAGCCCTTGGCCCAAAAGAGCGAAGCAAAGTTAATTATAGTCCAACTGCTGACTCAGAAGTGTATCGGAACTAACTCTATCTGGTCAAGCGCAGGCCATCATACCACTGGGACACCGAGCCGTAGTTGAGATGGTTGTAATTTCAATAATCGAATTTATTTTTATCTGCGTAAATATATACAACCTACCTCAATACATCAAAAAGTTTTATACAAATGGAGAAAAAGTTTATCTTACATTTCACAAAATAAAAATATTCTTAATGAAAAGCTCTGCATGAAATGAAGATATTGAAAATGATATGATCTAATCGGCTGTAGAAAATCCAAAATATTCAGTTCGAAGAAGAATTCGAAGATGGTACGATATTTACTAATGTACGGTGTGACTTTCGAAATAACACTTACTTTTTTCGAAATAACATGAAACGAGAAAGATATCTAGAATTTTTAAATAATCAGTTCGACGGACTCTCTATGATGAACTACCATTAAACGTAGGAGGAAAAATATGGTAATAACAGGTTGGAGTACCATGTTACTGTAACACAAATATTTCAGATTTTCTCCTTCATACCATTAACGGTAAAGTGATCGGGAGGTAAACGGGCTCCAATGTCTCCAGATGTTACCCCTTTAGACTCTTTTGTTGGGCTACTTGAAAGAAAGGATATACCTTCAGAGGCCATTGCAAGATGTTGATAATCTTAAAGAAATCATTAGACAAACATGTGAAGCTATAACTCCAGATATGATTAGGAACGTCATAATTGAAGTTAATCAACAAATTTAGAAAAAGACGGTAGATACGTTAAAGTTCCCTAGTACTCAAGAAATTTTATATGCCCCCAATAATATTTATTTCTTGGGTATTATTTATTGTTGATAAATTGATAAGAAGGTCACCATGTTTTATTCGTTTATTCAATGAATAATCTAATTAATAATATATTGTAATTTTTATCTGAAAATATCATTAAAGAGTGATTTTCCCTATATTCCAACCATTGTTTTAAATATTTTGTACTTGATTATCAAAGTCATACAAGTCATGCAGAGCTTTTCATCAAGAATCTTTTTTTTGTGAAATGTAAAACAAATTTTTTCACCGTTTGCATAAAACCTTTTGGGACACACTGTATACATTCATTAACGTTTTAAAGGAAAAATTGCTGTGATAGAGTCTTTCAATTTCTTCTCCAACATACCCGCAATTGCTGGACATTTTGCATAAGTATGTTATTGAATCAATTAAATAAACTAGTCTAATTAGAGCTAATTCTAACAATATTCCTGTGATTATTGCACCCTGCAAACTGCATTGAATTAAAATCACTAAAGGTTTAGAAGTGAATATAGAGACAACGGTTGTTTAACTTACATTGTTGTTAGCACGTCTGAAATTTCACAGGCAATTACGCATTTGCAGATCACTGTCATGCATCGCAACGTAAATATCAAGTTTTAGGATGATTTGACTAAATTACTAAACAATTGCATGAATCAGCTTCTACATATATCCATACATATTCATGGTTTTTTTTTTTCATCTACGCGCCTCCCAATCGAATAGAGAAATAAAGCACTTTCAATACGGCGACATCGTCAGATCTAACTCAGGGACACGCGAAATTCCTTATTGATGCTCCGTCGTCTTCTTTCGTTCACCGCGAGCAATAATTCCAGCGACAGCGCAATGCGAATGTAAAGAAAAGAAATCGCCACGGGTTAATTCGGTATTCGCGGCGAACTAGTCGTGCGAAATGCCAAATTTAGCGATGACGCAATCTTCATCCGTACCGTTTGTTGTCTTGTATAACCTCCACGAAGACCGACCAGTCAGGTAGCTTAGGTCAGTTTAGATTTTCTACCTCTTCTAGCGTGAACGCCGAGTTGCAGTCTTCTCCAACCGCACAACGTTCGCAGTGTTAAGACGCAAAGGTAACACCCGATCTCGGAATACGTACCCGGATCAATTGTACGATGCCGCTCAGAAGGACGACTAAAGCGTGAATCGGCATACGTACGCAGATATATTCCATCTGTACGGCAGGCAAACTTCGAAGCGTTCGTGATATAAAAATTACACCGAAATATCAGTTTGTACTGGCAATTCTTCGTGGACACACACATCAAGCTCTGCGCATAAGGAGTAGCGAATGTGTGATATTGTACATGTTTATATTTAACTTTGCTCGGTAATTAAGTGCTGGAAGAGTTCGATTTGTTCTTGTTTCATCTAAAATGAATGAATATCAGTATGTAAGGCCTTACGGGCTACTTTACACTTACTGGACGCAGGTAAGATTAAGAAATAATTATTTTAGCGCTTACTTGTTCTCCTCTTATCTTTACATAGATTTTTGTAAAAGGGAGATATGAATAAAAAGAATAGTGATATAGAGACTTTCTATATTGTATAAAATAAGAAATGAAAATTATTTACTTTTATAAGTATATGTAAATACTTATAATATAGCATGCAATATCCTTTTTAGTCATCCAAGTCAACTTTCCTTATTATTTATTTACGCAATCTTTCTTTGTAAAAAAATTATATAAATAAAAATAAATTGCCATTGCGGTGTTATTTCCGACATATTTAAGCAACTACGGGATAATATTAAAAATTATTTCAATTATATGTGTTTACAAGAAAAGACATTTTTGACAACTGACTCTATTTCTTTGTTCATCCTCCCTAACCGATATTTATACATAATTTCAATTTCCAATCAACACTTTCTCTGCTATTACAGTGATACAATGCATAAGTTTGCAAATATTAATCAAATGCAAAGAGCGTCAAATGTTTATTAATTTTGAAAAGAATTTAATAAATAGTTTATCAATATTATTAATAGTACTATTATTAATAGTTATTATTCTATTTTTCGGGTATAAAGCAACATATTTTATATATGCAAGCTTTAGCTGTTTGGGATGTCGATACAGGTGGGCGAACTCTTCAAGTTTTATCTTTCGCTCCGACGAATATCGATATTGAGTAAACGTTTCCTACTTCTAGCCATCTGTATGACAACTTGCATCGCAAAAAGTAGTTTTATTTTCACATAGAGAAAGAATGCATGTTCCATATGCACGATGTAATATAAAAAAATTATTCGTACATGCACTAAATTCTTAAGAAAGAGATCATGTCCCATATGTGCTGTGTATCCGCGGCATATGCTGTATAGGTGTCGCAATCGGAATCACAAACGAATTAACTTATAACTGGTCAACGTTTCAATTTATTGCTTCTCGTATCTAAAAGCAAAGTGAATCAAACTGCATGTGCGCATTAGGAAAGCAAATTTATCGAGAGGCTATAAATCTAACGAAGCCTACGTCGATCGCCTAACAATACTGCTTGCCAAATAAATATTGGTTGTGAAATGTAAATATTTAGAGGAGGCAACTAATATTTAAACAGGCAGTAAAATCTCAAACTTTTCCAGGTACACGGTTTAAAATAGAGCACGTCTAACTTCCTCGATATTTTCCCTGTAAGAAGAAATAATGTGAAATTCCAAAATGTTCTTACTCTTAATGGTTCAATGTATTGTTTATTTTTCAAATTTGGAACAAAATTATGTGTCTACGCTTAACAGTTGGAAATTACAAAATGTATATACTTGCCAAGGCAGAAGGTTCAAATCAATGCTTCCTACGTGTCTGACGGTCGGGGAAAGTGATAATTTTTAAACAAACTTGAAAATTTCTTCTCGCGCAAAGTAAACCCAAGCGATATTCTCTAAATAAGTTACATTGTTATGGTGCTGACTGTATTTACAGGGTCACATAGGATGAGTTAGCGTTAGCCATATATCAAAAACTTACGGCAGATTTGTTGAAGGTGGCTAATTTTTAGAAAATATCGACACAAACGAAATAACGTCCACTTAACTTCCTTAAATTGCGTTGCCCCAATTTTTTTTTAATATTCGAATTCAACAATTGATCATTTATCGCAAAATCCATCTATTTTTATGAAGATTTCAGTAGCACTTTAACGTTCATTTTCTAATGTTAATTAATTACACTAATCGATAATTTTAATTTCTTTTTGAATAACTGTTCTAAAAATGGTTGTTTTTACGGTTTTTATATCAAGGCATAACCAAAAAGCAAATTTCTCCATCCACCTACATATTTATAGAGTTATAATCACACTTCGCTAATAGATAAATGTTAATTGTATTTACAAACTTTATCAAACAGAAATCATAAAAAATGGATAAGTACAGAAATCTTGACATAACAAATACTAGAATGTTTAATTAGTATCAACAATCCAAAAACTCTTAACTGGACACAAAGGAAAATTACTGACATATCAATGTGTTACAATTAATACACTTATTTCTTCCTTTTATGTTGGCTGTTGCCTTCTCTAATGAGAAATCAGCAAAAATCTCCCATCATGGCAGGATCCAACTTACCCTGTTGTTATTTCTGTTTGATTGGTTTATTTCCCTCCATTCATTACTCATCTTTCCTAAATTAGCAAGATAGAAATCCAAATGCGAATACAAAAAATGGACTTATATACACTCCGCCAAAAAAGTATCGCATAATTTAGTTTTGAATCATAAAAGTATCGCATAATCTTTGTTTGTAGCATAAAGTTGTAAATATACTTTAATGCGCTCTAAGATATAATTTCTATGATTGTTTAAATAAAATACAGGCCAAATAAAAACAAGAACTCATACTTGAGATTTTTATTAAAACGAGAAATTATAATTTTGGAAAGAAAAATGTCATAACAGTAGCTTTTAATACTGAGTATTGCCACCTCTGGCTCTTATGACCGCTCGCATACGGTTTGGCAGAGATTCGATTAACCTCCGTATATAAGCCTGATCCAAATTCTCCCGCTCGTCACGGAGAGCATTTTCTAGTCCATGCAGGTCCGCTGGAGTAACATTTTGGGTTCGTATCCGGACTTACCGCAGGCCAATCTAAAACTGGAATACCAACATCGTTAAGGTATTCCTGGACGATTATTGCAACATGCGGTCGTGTGTTATCGTGCATTAACATGAATTCGTTTCCTATAATTGGCGCATATGGTACTACATGTTCTTCTAAAATGTCCGTTATATACCTGTGGGCAATCAGTGTACCTCTGTCTACTGGTACTAACTCTGTACGACCTGTTAAACAGATGCCTCCCCAAACCATAATAGAGCCACCAGCGAAATTAGGTCTAGGTCTGATATTACACTGCGAACAGCGCTCACCGTCTCGTCTGTACACTGAGATACGCCTATCTGAGGTGTAAAGACCAAATCTTGACTCATCTGTGAAGAGTATATTGGCCTAGTCATTAATATTCCAATTTACATGTTCTCTGGCAAACCTTAAGCGAGTCACTCGGTGGTTCCTAGTGAGACGAGGGGCTGTTACAGCTACTCTAGCTCTTAATCCACTCTGTCGTAACGTATTCCGAATAGTTTGAGTACTCACACGAGTATTTCTGACTCTAGCCAAGTCGTTCTGCAATTGTCTCGCAGTTACATGTCTTCGACGTAATGCTTGTAGTAGTAAATAGCGGTCATCTTGGCGAGTAGAACATCTTGGACGACCTGGTACAGGTCTTCTACTGTAATTGCCTGTTTCCCTATATCTGGCTACCGCTCTAGAAACACTTGACTGATTGATGTTCATCAAATTAACAACGTATGCTTGAGATCGTCTATCTTCGATTAAAGCAACTATAGCAGCCACTTGTTCTGAAGTTAAATTGCTCATTTTAGTTTTAAAAGCGTTGGTACAGAACTCTGACTTCGCACTTTAAAATTTGTCCATATAGGAAGACTTTCAATAAACAACTGAACAAACCTTACACATATGCATTTTTCTAAATGTGTTCTTTTAGAAAAAAAAAGTAAAAAAGCTATGTTCCATGATTTTGTTAGTGTTTTTATAGTTCACATACACGAGGCAAACTTTTTGTGAACGTATAAAAATATCTTGGTTTATAAATGCCCTTTTTTAGTTTATGCGATACTTTTTTGGCGGAGTGTAGTTTTCTATCAAATCAGCCATGATATCTTGATAGTATTCACTCATTTTCAAATAAGTCCATGCTGCCAACTTTAAATCATCCATGGTACGCTCAAAAACGTTCATCTTTAAACAGCTCCCTAATTTATGGACCACCAAATATTCCTTCCCGAACTTTCGCATCGGATAGCTTTTGAAATTTATCCCCATCGTATTAAAAACAGTTGGCTTCTCCTCCTAAAGCTTTTACAAACTGTTTAGTTAACCCCTCGTTTAATGTGAAGAATCGCCAAATTTGAATCCATTAACGGCTCAAATTTTATACTGAATTTTCCTGAAAAATGTTGGTCCGTGGACGCCATTCTTTTATTTGCCGCGAACATAGTCGAACTTGTTATAATATTTTTTTAATTTTTAAATTTTACGTTGATCTTAGTGAAAACAGATAAAAATATTATTTTTAAATGTGACGTAATACCCTATGCAAACTACTAACATTTAAATTGTTGTCAGTTGTAAAAATCGTACCGGTTAATGTAATTGTTAAGAGTTAGGAGCAATCCATAAACGTAGATTATTGAAAAGTTGAATAAAGTTTGAACAAGTATGTACATCGTTATTGTACATGATGGAATATTAAATTCGTATATATACACCACCGTCCATAATTTTTGGTTCGAGAAGAAGGGTATTTGTTCGGAGATCCGCTGGAAAACGATTATCTGAACCCTGTGTAGTGCTTACAGTTAAACATGGGGGAGGTTGTATCATGATTTGGTGATGTTTTGCCGGGACCACTGTAGGGCATTTAGTGCGAATCGACGGGATATTAAAGAAAGAGTGCTACCAACAAATTTCGAAGGAGCACGCCATTCCATCGGGAACCCGCATAATCGGCGAAAACTTCGTGTTTCAACAGGATAATGATCCGAAACACACTTCGCAATTATGTCGTGATTACCTCAATCAAATGGAACTTGATGGGACATTGACAATCATGAAATGGCCCGCACATAGCCCAGACATCAACCCCATCGAGCTTTTATGAGACCATCTCGATCGACAAATTCGACAATCGGCTCCAACATCTAGAACAACATTGTGGGACCAACTACAAACGGCGCGGAGACACATAGACCCGTTAACATTGTCCAAACTAATCGAAAGGATGCCCAGATTGTGTCAAGAAATCATTCGGCAGAAAGGAGGTCATATACATGAGCGTAATATTTAATTATTTTCTTCGTTTTCTTATATCTTCTATTCAAAGTTTTGCCAATATTTGTCACACTGATACGTATTTAACCATTAGAATAAATAGTTTCATTTTTGTATTGATGGACAAATAATTACCCTGACACAATTACTTTTAGCAGCGCCGCTCTTAAGATAAGTATAAGAATTCGTTCAATAATGTTATTTCGACGTGCCGATGCGTGAAACAGCCTCTGTCGAATTAATTGGGGATTGTTAGCTGCCCAAAAATGATTGTTATATATATTCAAGGTACTGTTTCTCCTAAATTTTGCTTCGTCTGTCCTTTGTAACATTTTTCATGAAGTTATCATCTTTATTACAAAATAATGTGAAAAAAATCGCAAACGCACCCTTTCCGGAAACCTTGTTAATACTTGCTAGTACGAAAGAAGTCTCCATTTGTATTTTTTTTAAACCCTCATTCAATTTACATTCGCAGATTTTCTGAATTTTTCTGAGAGATGCAGAACGTACGTTCTATTCCAAGAATTCATTTTAGGTACAGATCATTTAATGAAGAATTTGAATATTCCATCATTTACAATAACGTTATACAGGATATTCTGCTTGAAATCACGTAGATATTGATAAATACCATATACATCCTGTATTATACTTGTATAGAGATAGAAGTACTTTTCAATAACTCATATTTATAGCTTGCTGATCTGCAACAATAATTAATCCATGTTAAGTTTAAAGTTTGTTAATGTTGTAATGTTTTATACAAATTATGATGAAAATTAAGTGCACATTGCTTCCAATGAAGGCGAAAGCTGAAGATACGTGCCAATATATTTTAAAAATTAATAATTAAAAATACATATTGTGAAAATATGAACGTATTTCACAATGAAAGATGATATAAATATAAGTATAAATGTTGACCTTTCAAGATGGAAGTACGTCCTTTGAGTTACATTTCCTTTAAAATTTAAAGGTTGGCAGCGCAAATAAAATAGTTAAGAAAGCATTGAGAAGTGAAGGGAGGCAGTTTTTAATGCACCTTATACGTTATCTATTGATGGTGACAAGCCGTAAATTTTCAAGTAATCTTTCAAATATTCACCTCTGACATTTTCACATACGTGATGCTTAACGATCACCGCAGAGAATGCAATTCGAATTTAAATTACAAATCGTTCGAGATATTCAACGCACGAACAATGCTGACTATAATTGTTTAGCATTAGCCTCTACGTTACGTAATCCTCCCGCTCCTAGTAACATATCATTTCTGTGCCACAAAATTCCTATTCACATAGCGGTCTTTAGGTTAAATCATATTTCTAAAAAAAGAAAACTGCTCACGATCTTCATATACATTAACACTTACAAGGGAGGGAAGATTCCAAGGTGCCAATCACTCGCCAGAATGAAACTTGGCGGATTTATAGCACCCATCGGGTGTTGTAAAACGCTGTTCTCCGTTTCGGTGGAACCTTACATTTAGGCGATGAAATCTACTCCTACAACGTCGACGATTTCCAGATTTTTGCGATTTACATTTATTATGAATACACGAAAATAAAATGATAACCACCAAATGCTCTATAGGTCTTTTGAACTATCACATTTTCTTTTTACCTCCTTACCACAACCTGCCACCCTCTCGTGGAATAAGAGTTGAACGGAATTACGCAATCGTGTATATAGTACTATGCATGAGGAACTCGGATCGTTATAGTTGACCTCCAATTCACGTTACCACCGTCCGCCACCGGTAAATCTAGTAACGAGTAAACCTGCAGAAACGAGTCCTACTTCACGAAATTAGCAGAGACTAGACAGACTCGTGTTTTCTGGACTCTTAGAACAATACGAAGCCATTCTCATGAGGCGAATAAACCCGCTAGTCTTTGCTAATTTCGTGAAGCGCAACTCGTTCCCACAGGCTTGGTAATAAGTAGAGCTCCCCAAAGTGCGTGGCAAGTCAGAAGGCGTACCGCCGGGCGTGGCCGGGGGGATATGTAATGTAATATATAAGCAAACAACTCGCATCGCATTTCGGTAGTTTATTACCGTATGCGATCGGGTTGTGACGGTATGGCGGACGCGCGTAGTAAGAAACGCCCACAGGCCGACAAAGTCAAAAAGTTCTGTGGAGAATTTCCTGACTTAATATATAATGGAAGTAAGATTATATGTAAAATTTGTAATATACCTCTGATGTGCAATGATAAATATGGCTGTAGAAGACATGTAAATAG
The DNA here is from genome assembly GCA_020654165.1 of Oryctes rhinoceros. Lineage (NCBI taxonomy): Eukaryota > Metazoa > Arthropoda > Insecta > Coleoptera > Scarabaeidae > Oryctes > Oryctes rhinoceros. The sequence continues at coordinate 3,167,628 of JAIOKQ010000018.1, read as the reverse complement.
TCAGCAACACAAAAATAAAAAACTGGGTGTATCACCGACTGAGGCAACTCAATTTATAATTGATTTATTTTATATGCTGACTGCGTGTAACTTACCGTTTTCCTTACTCGGGAAGAAACCATTCCGTAAATTTTGAATAAATATAATCCAGACTTTGAGTTACCGTCGGAAACAAGCTTAAGGAGATGTGTGCCAAGTGTACGTACCGAAATTGAAAACAGGATCAGATCTGCAATAAAAAATAAACTACTGTGGTTATGTATTGACGAAACGACAGACCGTAAAAAACATTCTATTTTGAATGTGATTGTACGTATACTGGAACCTCGTCAACCTACAAAGGGAATTTTATTAGCTAGTAAAAGACTAAAATCGTGTACTGCCGACGTTATCGAGAGCGTAGTCGTTGATACTTTACAAACATTCGAAGTTGCCACTACTCAAGTATTAATTTTCATGACCGATGGTGCCGCGACAATACGTTGTGTAGGTCGTTCTCTTCAAGAACATTATGGGATGATGTTACATATTACTTGTAAACTTCATGCTCTGCATATTGTGGCTGAAACTATTCGTGCAAATTTCCCTGAGGTAAATGCATTAATAACAAATACGAAACGAGTGTTTCTCAAATCTCCCAAACGTACCAGTGAATTTCATAAACAGCGTCCCGGTATTCCCGAACCACCAGAGCCGATTCTTACGCGTTGGGGGACATGGCTGAAGGCAGCGTTTTATTATTTTAAATACTTCCGGCAAATAAAATCAGTCGTCTTACAATTCAATCCCAACGAATCTGCGGCTATTAAGGAAAGCCAGGATAAATTCCAAGATATTTCCGTTGAAGCAGATTTACAAACCGTTTACAACAATTATAGAGAAGTACTTGAGGCAATAAATAAATTACAAAATAGTGGACTGTCCCTGACGGAGTCAGTACAAATATTAGATGACTTTAATACACTCCTACACTGTATAAATAACAAAAAAATTATATCGTTACAAGAAATTTTGAAAGTGTTATGAAGAAAGATACAAATTTTAGCAGGTTAAGACAAGTTTGGGAAGGTAACTCTACTGATCCGGTGACTAAATTCAAAGATTATTTTAAGTACGCGTGTATTACATCATTAGACGTCGAGCGTTCATTTTCAAGATATAAAAACATTTTTTCAGAACGACGAACATCCTTGAAAGAAACGACTGTGGAAACATTCCTAATGCTTCAGATATTTGAGAAATCGGATTGCGCTTACGGTAACAGTTTTAATGTGCCTACCTCCTCGTGTGCTGACTAATACTATTTTCCTTGTGCATTAACACCCACTATATTGGATACGGCTAATTACAAAAGTAAGCGTTTTAAAATTCTTTATTTCTTTTGTTTTTATGTACTTTACTTATGTTCCTTATCGACGCCTATGGTGCGCCACGCAGTTGGGGAGCTCTAGTAATAAGTCATCAAAAAAAGATGTTTAAAGCAAGCCCTTGTAACACAGTTCATTGGCTGACGGCTGGCCTGCGGTTGATACAACATCGTACAGTCGACGCAATATACGTAACGGTTAGTCATACTCGTTAAAGCATCCGTAAGGTACACAAAAACTTGATTGATCCTAGATCAGCAACATCTATTAGCTGTTGGTTGACGGAAATGCGATGCTTAAGGAAACTTAACGCTTAAGGAAAAGGATACTGGCTCCCTAACCATTTCGGCCTGAACAAATACGAACACTGAGTGAAAGGAAACCGATTAGTCCGCGATTTGCACTAAACGCTTAACTGGCATAAACAAGCCAGTGTTTAACCAATTTAGTCTCTGTAGCGTCGATTCAAGATCATTTGCCAGCTGTATAAGATGACGTCACGGTCGGCAAACAGCAATGAACGAATTTTCAGAGAATGTTCGCCAGAGTTGCGCAAAGATCCAGGCGAAGGGTATAAAATGTTGTAATGCCCACATCATTGCCAACGTCACGCCAAATGGCGCGTGTTCAGGAGCCAATGTTGCACGAACCGTCTGTACTCGAACTTCGAGATATGAGATTCATTCACCACAATTTATAAAGGATATTTTACTAGATTAATAGAGCTGGTTTCTACACACACCAAGATTAGAAAATAATTTACTGACGTGACTAAAAGTTAAGTTGCAAGATATCCAACTGTTTATTCTAAAACCGCTTTCATAATCAAAAGTTAACACCCATCGGATCAGTACATCGCTATTAGCCACATCCAGTCGCGATATGGGACTGTTTATTAATAAACAACAAAATTTTGTATACGTAATAGATCGATAATAGAAAATCGGAAGTAAGTACTTGTTACTTTGTTTATATAGAAAAACCATAAATGTTGTCATAATTAATCGAAGAATTTTTGATAACATCATGCATAGTTTATCGTGGTTAAATAAGTCTAACAAGATACATAAATACGGCTTTTTGTTTAACACAACGTTGTAGAAATTGTTAGCATTTTTTCCTAATTAAGTAATTCGATGGAAATAATGTCGCAGTTTTGCAACTTCCTCGACCTGTTACTTGTATATTTATTAGTTGTGTGTCATTTCTATATTTAGGCTGGGAATTATACGTTTGTTAAGCACGAAAGTATTCTGTGTACATAGTTTTATTTCTCCAATAAATAAAATTTTACAGGGAACGTTACTGCACAACAAAAGCATTTTAAGTAATTATCTTTTCCGTAATTCTTACATACCTTTCATTCTCTTTTATAAGATCTTATCTTATGTTGCCGCTAAACGCCGATGGGTATAGGGTATTTAGATTACGTTAATTTTTTTGATATCATTCGATAGACTTGATTCATGTACACAGATATTATGCGTAATTTATTTAGTTTACCGTATAATATGTGATAGTTAACTCAATCTGAAGATGATTATAGTACTTTTACCGATTTTTCAATTCATCTTTAGAAAATTATGGCTACACTATTACAAAAAGGTAAGACCTATTTCACATCAAAGTATAGTCGCTGTTAAATTAAGTCATCACGCAAAACTCTTAACCTTGAACTTGTATGTATATACGTACATATTGGACTAACCAAATCTAAATATAGTAGAAGATGAAGACAAAATTGCCGGAATGATTACTTACCTTCAATGGTTTTAATTTCTAATGGGCTTTCTCATTTTTAGCTAGGTTGCGATTTATAAAAAAACTAATTGCGCAACATACAGACGTAGGATGTTAATAACAATTATTTAATATCATAAGCAAAATTATTGTAATGTAATGAATACTTGCTTCATAAATGTTTTCTTTAACAATACGCACTGTCTAAAGATCGCAATTTACCAATTGCTTTGAATAATAGCATACCTACAAGGCACGGAAGTCATTCTTAAAAATACTGGGGAATAGGTAATATTTTAACAATCCTTTTGCATTTCTCTGTAAGTAAACATAAAATTATGCGCGGAAGAATGGAATATTTTACTGCGAAAGTTCAATTTTTGAAAATCTAATTAAACAGATTTAATCGATGTAATGCAAAATGACTTAAACGACGCGGCACAACTAGGGATGAGCGGTATTGACATTTATCCTTGGATGTAATGTCGAAATATAACGTATCAAAGGTATTTTATAAGTACTCGTAACTGTACTTATAAAAATGAGCGTCTTATCGATATCGATATTTCGGGGAAATGTTAATTAGTTTCAAGGGTTACTTGCCAGCCGGCCTTTGTTCTTTGTGGCCGTAATACCCAGCTTCGAGAATAATCATCTTTCGCGTAGAAGTACTGAAAGCTTTTGAATTTATAAAGTAATGGAAAACGTGCTTTTAAACATTCCAATTCTTCAAATAAAATGTAAAAAGTTTCATGGTTGAGTTTACTCTCAATGCTAACACAAACATTTTTTAATATTACGTGAAGTATTGACCCCCCTCTGAATAGATTATCGCGAAAATCGATCTGAATTTATCTTCCGAACAAATTTGTTAATTTATCTGAATCCATTTGTATCTTTCAGAACTAGATACCTACCTTCGCCCTATTTTGTATAATACCTTTAAGCTGTACTAGGCGATCACTTTTAGTTTAAACTAAATTATATTTGTTATAAAAACCAAGTATTTATTCTGGCATCAAATTTGTGACTCGAAACGGCAACTATTTGATACGTATTTGATGCTAAAAAGACCCCACGCGTGAATTTTAGGAAGGTCTTACGAATCAAGTTTTTTGAAGAAGAACTAAATATGCTGTTGCTATTTAGCACCAATTACTTAGGTATTGCGGAAGAAGAAAATAAATATTGTTTTGTATTTTTTAAAATTATATGTATATTATTTAGCTAATCATAAAAGAGGTTTAAGAAACAAAAACAAATATCTTTCAATATATATTGTACTAAAGCCCAACGTTTCTCCATAAACCTACTCCCACAAAAACAAAATCGGTAAAGTCAGAAGAAAAACGCCATCTTTTCAAGTGTTTTATTTTTCTTTTTGTTTACATAAGGGATACTAGCCGCTCTATGAAACCGTAGGCGTTAACAACTTTTTAAGTTTAGTGAACTCCGTGGCCTCCGATGTTGTCATGAAGCAACATAACCTTAAGTCATAATTTTAAAGTATTTCTTATTGAATAACAGTCTTCGATTCTTTACTTGTTTCCTTATAGAATTCCCGTGTTATATCCCCTGCCTATATGCCCTATCGCCTTTCTTCAAAGAGTCAACTAAGAACATCCCTTCCGCATCCCAAAACATCGTGGTCATCAGTGTTCTTATTAAGGACGGCGTTTCTATTTTTGGTGACGAGGTTTTCCTTGCATGGATTCTCCTTTGTGGGCCGATCCCAGTGACACTCTTCTTGATGCATCGCCCGTTACAACTGTTGAGAAGGTCCCTTATTACCAACAAAGGAGAATAATCTGCCGTCATGTCAGGTTCTCGTCACAAATTTGTTACCGACGCAATTTTTGAGTGTTGAGGATTGCAGTTTCTGATATACCAACTTCAACAGTAATCATTAGAAGCCTCTTTCTTCGATTTTTATTGGTTCCTACTTTAACAAGCTTTCGCGTCATCGGTCATCTTGAATTAATTCCGCTTGTCCATGGAGGCTGTTTTAAAAATTGAAACCTCTGATGGTGGATCTTTCGCTTAAACATTAATCATCCCGTCATAAACATTCTTAAGTCCTTCGTTAAAAACTTGACAACGCTTTTGTGCTCCGAGTGAATTTCGCGTTTGTTGATTAAACCTTTTTAAAAACAACTCAACTTTTTAAATACAAGTAAAACTTGGTCAGCTTGTATCAAAATGTCACAACTATTTGAAAGCAGATAAGTTGCTAATATTAGCTATTTTTTCATGGCTAGGCATATAACATAAGAATTTACTCCCAAATTACCACTGTTATTAAGGAAGCAGCCAAAATAAGTTTAGCCCAACATGTTAGGTTAAATAGCATTAGATTTACATTAGCAATTATTATAAGATACGTGGCACAAACAATTTATAACAATTAATGAAACAACATTGTAGGAAACAAGAGCGGCAAATATTCTAACGAAACATAACATTTCAACAGAGTTTAATTATTAACGTATGTGGCTTTTCTTGTAGCGTTCCCTGCAACATAGTTACATGTTTTTAAGCAATTATACTTTTTAAGTTCGAATATAACGAATTTTAGCAAGTCTGTTTAATAAATTCTTTGGGCGAGCAAATAATACACTAATATTTACAACTTACACTTCACTCAAACAAACCACAAGATATTGTAAAAGAGAAAATTATGCAACATCCTGATGAAAATTCCGAGAACATCTGTTGCAATTACTAAATAATTATTTAGCTAATTAAAACATTGTACGTAAAAATTTATACGCCTTATGAATTTATTACTGTTAGTGGTACGTAATTAGTTTTGTGAAATTATCCTCCGTTACAAATTACAAATACAAGCTCCGCGCAACATCGTATAAATTGAATTCTCAAGGGCGCACTCCCCGCATACCCAAAAGCGCGCTTAGAAATTTATGGAAAAATACGCAATCCACCAGACGAAGGGTGTATACATACGTACATCTCGTGTGTACGCGGTAACCATGACGACGTAGCGTCTGAAGCAAGATCGTATCTTTTCGCAGCGAAACGTCTCCGCCTCTACCGAATTTTCATCGCGGCCTGTGTGAACGCGACTCGTTACGAAGAAGTACGATCGTTTTAGTTCCAGCGTATGATCTTCCGGATGGTGGGGAATGCAGAATCCGGTGAAAATTCCGGACTGCAGACTGCGGGCGTGTCTCTAGCTGCAATAACAGTTTCACCCACGCACACTTTGATCTTAACTCGATACTGTGACACAAAAGGCGATGGTGCGCGTATAAAAAAGCCGCCTATACTTCGTTCATTCGGTATTTGTTTTCCCGGGCGCACTATAATAAAAGTCGTTCAGATAAGGAAGTGAATTTTTAGATGAGGCAATGCAAGATTGATATGCCCGCGGAAAAATCGGCTGAATTGCCTATATCTTGTTGCTGTAATAATAATACTCATCGTCATAACAGAAAGAAACATTCGGATTCTCTACAAAGCGTGACGTCAAAGTTGTTGTATAGGATCGCTTTTACTGTTTGGCACGTTGCGTTTTACATCGAAAATGAACAGGTAAATTTGCTTTTATCCCATTCCATATAATTATAATTGTTTTGAGTTTCGTAAACATCTATCGCCTTGCGTTTTTACTAAATATTTAAAGAGTTGTTACTTTTTGCTGAATAGCTTTTTAGATTTTGCAAAAATAGGTAATTAACCGGCATTAAAATAGTTAAATATTCAAATTTTCATGTTAAAATTAATATATGTAGGTAAGTAGTTGCGTATGGAGATTCTGGAATTTTCGAAATCTTATCAACGAATTATATTTAAAATATAAACTTAATAAATTTATCTTGATCTTGCTAGGATTTGTACTACTCTACAATCTCCTCGTTAATTCAAATGCAAATTTGAGTCGTACGTGCGATTGTGCAATTGATTGAAAATGCCGTTGATTAATATCCTGAATATATATCCGGTATTTTTTTTTCGTTTGTCTAAAATTAAATTGTTCTTAAAGATATACACTGACAACAAAAAAATACATAATTAGTTGTTATATGTATGGAATCAACAGGTACGTACACCGCCCCTTTTAGCGCAGGATTTTGAAAGATAGTTTTCGAGTAAGGCTATTCAATTTAACTTGATAAGCGTTGCAGTTGCATTGGTAAAATTTGCTTATTATGCTGTATTACGTGAATTTTTATTAATTGGCTATTAACTTATTCATGATTAATTATTCAGTTCGGGAATATTTTTTTAATGTATAAATCACTTAAATTTATCTACTTTGTCCGAAGAAGTAAAAACCTTAATTTACTTAGACGTACTCTGGCTAGCATCGAATCTAATTAATGGTTGTTGCTCACAATGGAATTTAATATGCATTTGTCATACAATGCTTTTAGAAAATAAAAATGTTCTTCATTCCGATGTGACAATAAATTATTCACTTTGTTAATGAACTACAACCTTGGCCTATTAAACAGAGCACCTTAAACTGATATTTACAATGGTGACTGCATTATAAAATTCTATATATAAATTAATATCGTGTATGAGCTCATCGAGTTTTGATGGTTGTTGGTATACATTCACCCACCAATTTTCCGCAATGCGAAACAAAACGAACATTGTACCACATTTCTTTCGTTTTAGCTTCAAGTACACTCCGCCAAAAAAGTATCGCATAATTTAATTTTGAATCATAAAAGTATCGCATAATCTTTGTTCGTAGCATAAAGTTGTAAATATACTTTAATGCGCTCTAAGATATAATTTCTATGATTGTTTAAATAAAATACAGGCCAAATAAAAACAAGAACTCATACTTGAGATTTTTATTAAAACAAGAAATTATAATTTTGGAATGAAAAATGTCATAACAGTAGCTTTTAATACTGAGTATTGCCACCTCTGGCTCTTATGACCGCTCGCATACGGTTTGGCAGAGATTCGATTAACCTCCGTATATAAGCCTGATCCAAATTCTCCAACTCGTCACGGAGAGCATTTTCTAGTCCATGCAGGTCCGCTGGGGCAACATTTTGGGTTCATGTCCGGACTTACCGCAGGCCAATCTAAAACTGGAATACCAACATCGTTAAGGTATTCCCGGACGATTATTGCAACATGCAGTCGTGCATTATCGTGTATTAACATGAATTCGTTTCCTATAATTGGCGCATATGGTACTACATGTTCTTCTAAAATGTCCGTTACATACCTGTGGGCAGTCAGTGTACCTCTGTCTACTGGTACTAACTCTGTACGACCTGTTAAACAGATGCCTCCCCAAACCATAATAGAGCCACCAGCGAAATTAGGTCTAGGTCTGATATTACACTGCGAATAGCGCTCACCGTCTCGTCTGTACACTGAGATACGCCTATCTGAGGTGTAAAGACCAAATCTTGACTCATCTGTGAAGAGTATATTGGCCCAGTCATTAATGTTCCAATTTACATGTTCTCTGGCAAACCTTAAGCGAGCCACTCGGTGGTTCCTAGTGAGACGAGGGGCTGTTACAGCTACTCTAGCTCTTAATCCACTCTGTCGTCGCCTATTCCGAAGAGTTTGAGTACTCACACGAGTATTTCTGACTCTAGCCAAGTCTTCGACGTAATGCTTGTAGTATTAAATAGTCATCTTGGCGAGTAGAACATCTTGGACGACCTGGTACAGGTCTTCTACTGTAATTGCCTGTTTCCCTATATCTGGCTACGGCTCTAGAAACACTTGACTGATTGATGTTCATCAAATTAGCAACGTATGCTTGAGATCGTCCATCTTCGATTAAAGCAACTATAGCAGCCACTTGTTCTGAAGTTAAATTGCTGATTTTAGTTTTAAAAGCGTTGGTACAGAACTCTGACTTCGCACTTTAAAATTTGTCCGTATAGGAAGACTTTCAATAAACAACTGAACAAACCTTACACATATGCATTTTTCTAAATGTGTTCTTTTAGAAAAAAAAAGTAAAAAAGCTATGTTCCATGATTTTATTAGTGTTTTTATAGTTCACATAGACAAGGCAAACTTTTTGTGAACGTATAAAAATATCTTGGTTTATAAATGCCCTTTTTTAGTTTATGCGATACTTTTTTGGCGGAGTGTAATAATTTTGAGTTCATGGAGCTTTGGCTGAATGTTCGCATTCGCCATTCGATTCGATTTTAGCCTGGATATTAGGCCGTCCAACCCAAAAAATGGAATCAATTGTCGTGTATTCAATTTTTTGGAGTTTTGTGTACGGTAACCTTAATGACGCATTTAGATCTTCTTGTACGTTTGGCTATTTAAGCAGCCGTGACATGTAAATACTTTCCCGAGGCCTTGTAATGGCATTTCTCATTAACTGCTCCAAGGATACCAAAAAAGCTGAGCAAGGAGCTACGAATCTATTCCATCAAAATCAACGTTTATAGCATTATGATGATATGTTCAGTTTGAGAGGAATATCTTTTCATTAATTACATTTATATTCATTGCGTCAACCACGACACCTTTTTCCAGTTTTTTATATGACCACTGTTGATACATTTTTGCGTTCTAGATATCTAGATTCTCAGATTTTTTTCTGTAAATCTTGAAGAACATTACCTTTTTAATGCTTTACAATCTTTTAGTCATACACTAAGCGATTTTTTATCGGTCTAGCCGAAATTTTTAGCTAAAATATCCTCTGCACTATTTTCTGCAGACAGACGCAAAGATATTTTCTTCCTATTCCGAAGAGAATCTCTCTCCAATAGGTGGCTGTTGTCATTTTGGGACAACCACTTCCTAGCGCATTTTTATAAAATCCCAGCAGTCTTATACTTATTTATGGCTATGCGAACAGACTAACGTGAGCGCTTTTGAATAATAATAGAAATAAGTGTACGAGATGCTTGCAGAACCCATTAATAAATTTGCGCCTTGTGAGTTTCACTAAATTGTCACTTTTTGCCGTTGCAAACGGGAACTACTAACCATTCAACTAACATGTTTGTTTAATTGACTTTGATTTTGTTCGTGCCTGAATTTTTAGTTATCATTTTTAATAATTTAGTTATCCCAGAAACACCTGCATGCCCTTTGCCATTTACTGATATGAAAGTAATAGGTACTTTTTATGTATTTGCAAAAATCTACATGTGCTCTACTTTGCTGGTCAAGTATTTCCTAATTATCCTAAAACGTCTGCTCAAGCCATTACGAATATATATATATATATTATAATGTTTTAACGGTATGAAATCTGGGAAATTTTTGAAATTCAGCAAAATTGTAAAATCTTAAATCTTGTAACTTTCCGCTATATAATCACCAGATTTATCTCCTTCTTCGAACACCACTTCTTCAATATTGTACTAATGAACATGTTTATAATTTTTTAAAATTTAAACATCTAATCAACACTATTAAACTTGGAGAAAACGCGAAGCACGATGTGGCTAGCCACAAGTACATTTGGTGTTATTTTCAACCATCGTTAGATTAAGTTAGAAATTGTTTTGTTCCATTGTCACCTATGATAATTTTCAACTATTTGAAATATACCATTATTAAAATAAATACCGAAACCATACGATCTTTGCTGTAGCATGATACAGGGAGGCAACTGATGTTGGGATTTTGTGATCTTTGACGATACCGTTGATAACATGCAACACGACAACATTAAATTATATCGAGAATTTAGATGAAATTGACCGAAAGACTTTTAATTGACACACATAGCGCTTATACGACTAACGTATGCATCGGAATTTGCTGTAGAAATTTCTGACATCATTTTAATGGGAAAGAGAATGATAAATAGATGTAGTTAATATAAGTCTTTCCCACGATTGTCGTTGACGGGACCAATATTAATTTCCTATATTAATTTTATTATTTTTGCGGTCCCTTAACATTCAGCTAAGAATAGATATCCTTCTAGAGGTCCTTCCTGCCAACAGATGGACCCTCATACCCGAAGTGGACAATGTGAAATGGCAAGGTGAGAAATAAAGCGCTGGTAACACCTAACCTCGTTGATGTTATTTCGTAACATTACAATATATACATATTTATATGAATCAAAAAATGCGGGTGGAAGTAGTGACGCATGTCTCGCTTGCATTCTTTCTTTCTTTTGTTCATTTATGTAGGAACGTGAACACCATTATATAGTTCACACTTGAGATAAGGATATGTTCGTCGAATGTACTTTCAAACGGCAGACTATTTTTTCGACTGGCAGTCGAGTCGGGTTAATATCACTAACTGAACAGCCCCAATATTTCAAACGTATATGTCCTCCATTTCAAATTTTCCGCACGTGAAATGTTAATTTAAAATACCTTAATTCCTTATTGGTTAAGCTGGAGCTACCTTGCGGTCCAATAATTCAAACCCATGTGAATTAAAACATTGCATTATTTGAAATTGACACCCTAAACAAACACTAAAGTTGTTTCGAGAATGCATATGGCCGAAAGTCATCCGATCGTACGGTTGATAATGAGGATCCACGCATCGAAACAGCTGTTACCAGTTAACTACTAGTGTGTTGTGCAGAGCATACCGATACATTAGTGTTGTTTGCCATACTACCCCACAGTCCTTTGTATAACACTGGCCAATAAATTTCAACTTTTGATTTTGCCATAAAGTAATTTATACTGATATCAATAGAAAACATATAAACATTTGTTTTGATTAAAGATAGAAGGTCAAGTTAGCTCGATTTCTTTTTTATATTTCTATGAAAAGGTTTTTTAGATTAGATCATAATTTAATGTATATTTCAAATTATTATAATTAGAAATGTGAAGTAACACTGCTCCGTCTCTTATAAACGATATCTACAGCATCTCTCTTTAACATCCAAGAGAAATCTGCTAACATGACAGGATTCCATTTCCCCTGATACCGTTGTTCCATTCCCATGATGTCTTGGTGGAAGCGCTCACCGTGTTCATCACTAGCGTCAGCCATATTTTCCGGGCAAAAATCCAAGTGAGATTGTAGAACGTGCACTTTAAGGGACATATTACAGCCAGCAGCGTGAAATGCTTGTAACATATCCATTACTAAGGCTTTATAGTTATCGGCTTTTTTGTTTCCCAAGAAATTCGTGAAAACTTGCATCGTAGAGAACCAAGCTGTTTTTTCCTTCGCTGTTAATTTGGTTACAAAGATCTCGTCATTTACTATTTCTCGTATCTGAGGTCCAACAAAAGTATCTTCTTTCAATTTCCCTTGTGTTAATTTTGGAAACTCTTCACGAAGGTATTTAAAACCTTCACCTTCGAATTCCAGTGCCTTTACAAAGTTTTTGACGAGCCCAAGTTTCACGTGGAGAGGTGGTATTATGATCTTTTCTTTTTCTATCAGAGGCTGATGTTGTGCATTGTTTTTTCCTAGAATAAACTGTTGTCGTAGCGGCCACTCTTGCTTATGGTAATGTTTTTCCCCGAGCAGGACAATCCCAAAGACATAAAAAGCAACAGTATTTGATGTAACCAGATTGCATACCCAAAATAATTGAAATTATTTTAAAATCTGAACAAATATTCCAGGAATAGTCTTTGTACTTTATCTTTTCTAATAAAATTTTCAGATTTTCGTTTGTTTCTTTCATAGAAACAGCCTGACCTATCGGAATAGAAGGATAATGGTTTAGATTATGCAACAAAACCGCTTTTAGGCTGGTCTTTGATGAATCTATGAATAATCTCCAAGAACTGGAATCATGATCTATTCCAAAAGCTTCAGAAAGTTTATAAACATTATTGCGGTAGACCAAATTACCGGCCATGCTATAAAGGCATTTTCTCTGTCCCCAGAGCTAAGCCAATGTTACCGCTTTTCAAATCATTTTTACTTTATATATGCAGTTCAATTTCATCAGTTACTAACTTAGGGTAAAAACCTTGTTAGTTAGTGTAATTGAACTTATTACCGTAGTAATAATTTCGTTTACCAATGTAATTGTAGTTACATATTTAGCTCCATGTCAAGCGCAATTGCTTCTTCCTTTCCCTCTTCACCATTTTTCTGTAAACCTAGGGCTGCAAAGCATCCCTCGAAATTATGTTTTATTTATTAAAAGCAAAAAATGAAATCATCTCCGGCAGGAATTATGGGTAAGGAAATCGTTGAAAAGAATGGAACATATTCAAGCGTGTAAAAGCTAAACCAATTATTTTCTTTCAGTTAAATTAATTTTCTTCTCCACTTGAAGATTTTTATTTCAATTAACATTCCTACAGCTTAATTTAAAGGTTTGTGCAGATCGTTTATGCTTAATTGATTCACGTAAAATGAGTCCTCTTTAAACCTGCGTAGTGGTAATGGCATTTCCATTTTGTTAAATGTAAAGTATGCCGGTAACTCGAATGAGGTTACGTATGTAACATTAAAGGAACTTATTCTGCACGAGAATGGAAAATGAAAATTAAATATAAGGTAACCTAACGCGTTCCACATGTATGCTGCTGCCGTTATTGATCAAGGTTAAATTTACATATGACCCTGATCCTAAGTAACGAGATAGGAACCCATGAATGTGTATATTTGTAATACGTTTAAAATTATATGTACATTATTTAAATACATATTTAAATACATATACAGGGTTACCTGTAAATAGCACTTAAGCTACCGAAATCTGAAGACCACCTATCAATGCTTATACATCTTTCCAGCTAAAATACACACCGTTTCTTTCACTTTCGCCAATGCATAAATCATACTTATTGCAACTTTACTTAGACTCAAAATTTTGAATCAATCTCAGATCTGAGATTGTTACCATCGTAACCAAACTAAATTAATACCAGAAACCGTTTAGATGCAATTTTCAAGTAGATAACTCGCCTTTCCTACCTGAGGTTTTGAAGCAATAGTTTAAAACGTCGATGTTTATGTTACTATCTTTTGTTCTACAGCCATTGTAACCAAACAGCATTAACACCAGAAATCACTTGGATATAATACCCAAATGCAGGATTCGTGTTTAAATGCAAACATCTGTTTTTTTTTTCTTTTATGTTAAACATACGCATCGTTATACAAAGATAAATTTGCTATATATCAGGGTTACCTGTAAATAGCACTTAAGCTACCGAAATCTGAAGACTGCCTATCAATGTGTTACTGAAAATTTAAAAAGAGATTTATTTGTAACATACACATTTTCTTCAAATTTTACGGCCCAAAATGCAGGTAAAGCCGGTCCATATCTTTGTTTCTCCTATATTATACAAATACCGCTGATGAATCAAAGTTAACCCAGATGCAAATAAAAAGCGATAAAGCATTGTAGATGCTATGAATAGTGAATAGTCTATTGAAATGCATTAGTCTGTCGTACAGCTGATGTCGAAGTGTTTATGTGTTTACATTGAATATGCCGGTAACCATATGATTTGCGTTCTTAATATTTAAAGTTAATGCATCCGAAATGTCAGGTTTTGAGTTATTTGTAGTTATACATTCTTTTTCTTTTTATGAAATTTGTGGTGGTCCTAACAAGGACCGATCTAGGCGAAACAGGACAAAATAATTTATTAATGTAAAAAATGTTCGAAATGTCCACCGTGAGCTCTAATACAGGCATCAATTCGGCGACGAAAGTTATTATGCACACGAGTAAAATTTACCATGTCTTCGCGAATGCGTTGAGCTGCAACATAAATGCGATTTCGCAGATCTTCGACATTTTCAATATCAGGGCGACGATCATATACCAAGCTTTTCATGTATCCCCACAGAAAAAAGTCTAATGGATTTAGATCGGGACTACGAGGTGGCCATGGAGTACGACTTCCACGTCCAATCCATTGTGGAAATCTTTGGTTCAAAAATGCTTGAATTACTCGACTACTATGCGCGGGTGCTCCGTCATGTATAAACCACAATTGTTGCCGTATCGCTAGCGGTATCTCATCCAAATACTCGGGTAATTCGTCTCGGAGGAACTGTAAATAGGATTCTGTATTTAATCGTTGTGGGAGCACATGTGGTCCAAGTAGGTAATCGCCTACTAAACCCGCCCAAACATTGACAGATATCCTAACTTGCGAGGCGCCTTGGTGTATCTCGTGTGGGTTTTCGTCTGCCCAGTGGTGAATATTATGGTAATTCAAAATACCATCTCTTGTAAACGTGGATTCGTCGGTAAAGAGAATTATTGACGCAAGACGTGGTTGACGAACTTCGGTGCGTTGAAACCACTCGCAGAAGGCAAGACGGCGAGGATAATCTAATTCCGTTAATCTTTGCACGCGCTGGATGTGATACGGATGAAGTAAATTATTTTTCAAAATTCGATGCACCGTCGTTTGGGACACATTTACTTGCTGGGCTAAAGTTGTAGTACTTATGCCTGGTTCCACCTCAACGATGTTTAAAATATGCTCTTCTGCTTGCTGAACTCTACGTGATATATGACGGCCACGACCTACGAAACGTGGAATTACTGATCCTGTTTCTCGAAGTCGATACACGGTTCTCACAATTGTCTCGGATGATGGATGCCGCCGATTGGGAAACCGTTCCGTGTACAAATTTTCTGCCGCAAGACTATTTTGTCCTGTTTCGCCATAAATCAAAATCATATCGGTGTATTCGATATTCGTATAGGATGCCATTGCAATTGCGTGTAATGACGGTGAATGCTATGTGCATACTAAATGGATATTCGAACGCTGCTTCAGCGACTGCCGGTGATTCCCATATGTTAACTAAGACTCGAATAAAGAAAAATCATTTTCTCGTTACTACGTGCACATAGAACCATAATATTTTGTATTGAGGCATTACTCATGCGTTTCTTTCACCTAATTTTTTTTTTCGTACTATATCCGAATAAGACTGTATATATATATATATATATATATATATATATATATATATATATATCGCATATCTGTAACGACGCACTTCAATTGTTTACAATCGAAAGAGATTTAGCCCTAAATCGAAACCTATCAGGCCACTATTAATAACTCTGGTATTATTGTTGACTAACTTGCTAAAGATGTAGTGTTTTTCGTTTATCGCAATGATGGTGAAAAAAATTCATATAACGTCTCAGCACTAACTTGAATTGTTTTACTTATTTGTAATTGAACATCCCCTATACTTTTCGACTCGTCGGTTCTTCCTAGAATATTCTGGTAGTACTGCAACATTAAAATGAAAAACAAAAAAGATATGAGAAGATTTAATGCGTATTAGAGCATATGTAATTCACTCGGCCCAATAAAATAGTGTAACTAAATAGAAATTGGGCGTCGCATTCGGCGTTTGATTAAACAATTTCTTATTGAAACACTCTCCATATTGTTCCACAAATCAACAGGGAGGATCGTGATGTAGATATTCGAAAAATTAAGATCTAGATCCACTTTTCCGATTCTCGATCCGTTATTATTTTGCAATATACAATGTGTTTAATAAAGAGAACAACAAGATATTGTATACTTTATTAGTTAACTTATTGCAGATTCTTGCTCGGAAAAGTTGTTAGAAAACGGGCTCTAGATCCGCGTGATCGGATAATGGATTCTATCGAATAAAAAAATCCGAATTCGAGATTTCCAACAACTGATCCAGATCAAAAAGAAAAAAATCTGAGAACGGATCTACATCGATACGAGGTTTCAGATAATCGAATAATTCGTTGTGTTCATGCCTATTACACTGACCAACAATGCCTTTACCTTAAATTAGTAACTGACGAAATTGGACAGCATATATAAAATAAAAATGATTCGAAAAGCGGCAACGTTGGCTTAGCTCTGATTGCAGAGAAAATGCCTTTATGGTATGGCTGGTAATCTGGTCTACTGCAATAATGGTTATAAACCTTCTGAAGCTTTTGGAATACATCATTGGCCCGGTTCTGAGAGATTATGCATAGACTCATCAAAGACCAGCCTAAAAGCAGTTTTATTGCATAAAGGAAACCATTATCCTTCTATTCCGATATGTCGTGCTGCTTCTATGAAAGAAACTTACGAAACTCTGAAAATGTTAGTAGAAAAGATTAAGTACAAAGACTATTCCTGAATATTTGTGCAGATTTTAAAGTAATTGTAATTGTTTTGGGTATGCAATCTGGTTCTACCAAATACTGTTGCTTTTTATGTCTTTGGGACAGTCGTGGCGGGGAAAAACATTACCATAAGCAAGAGTGGCCACTACGACAACAGTTTATACAAGGAAAAGACAATGTAATCCAAATTAACAGCGAAAGAAACAGCTTGGCTCTCCATGGTACAAGTTTTCACGAATTTCTTGGGAAACAAAAAAGCTGACAACTCTAAAACTTTAGTAATGGATATGTTATAAGCATTTCGCGCTGCTGGCTGTAATATGTCCCTTAAAGTGCACATTTTACATTCTCACTTGGATTTTTGTCCGGAAAATATGGGCGACGTTAGTGATGAACACGGTGAGCGCTTCCACCAAGATATCATGGGAATGGGAAAACGGTATCAGGGGAAATGGAATCCTGTTATGTTAGCAGATTACTGTTGGATGTTAAGAAGAGATGCTGTAGATATTGTTTATAAGAGACGGAGCAGTATTACTTCACATTTCTAATTAGAATAACTTGAAATATACATTAAATTATGATCTGATCTAAAAAACCTTTTCATTGAAATATAAAAAAAAAATCGAGCTAACTTGTCCTTCTACCTTTTATTAAAATAAATGTTTATATGTTTTCTATTCAAATTAGTATAAATTATTTTATCAAAATGAAAAGTTGAAATTTGTTGGCCAGTGTTATTACCGTTTTATTATTTTGGAAATGTAAGACTGTAAAAATTTGCTGTAGTTAAAACAATGGCTATCGTGATTAAACAAAGAAATAAGAAAACGTGAAGAAGAAATAG
This sequence comes from Oryctes rhinoceros, assembly GCA_020654165.1. Taxonomy (NCBI): domain Eukaryota; kingdom Metazoa; phylum Arthropoda; class Insecta; order Coleoptera; family Scarabaeidae; genus Oryctes; species Oryctes rhinoceros. The sequence continues at coordinate 3,149,654 of JAIOKQ010000018.1, read as the reverse complement.
TGTTATTAATTCAATACAACTGCAACTTAAAAAGCCACTCTGACCGCAGGCGTGCTACGTATTAGTTGGTTTGCAAAAATTAAACGCATTAGTATGATCGCACACATGTGATCTAGGTATTGACGAACAATATCCGCACTTGCGCAAGTAAGAATTTAAAATAGTCCCACATTTCCGCTGAAATCATCGCAGAGATGAAACCGGTGATCTGGCTATGACTAAAGCTATAGGCATTTCGCGTCGCATTCTTTGTCTTTGCAATCCATGCGCAACGCCCGGTAACAGAAATACGTTCGCGTATTTTCTATGTATGTATACGGTTTGCCTAGTTTTATTGTCGAATACTCCTGCTGATCGATTTAAATCTCTGTAGTTATAGGGTCACTACACCATATCTCCACAATTATTGGAAGCACAATCTGCGCATCATAATAAACAACGACCTTCGGTAACTGAATAGTCTGTACACTTAATAGTTACCCGTGAGCCGATTGATAACCTTGATCGTGAAATGCGTTGCTTTTAGTCGCAATTTCTGACATTCAAATTATCTTAAGCGGATTATAGTAGGTGACGGTCACTTGCCGTAATAACAAGATAATTATGCCTAAGGTTAAAGAACTTATAAGCCGTCACCAAGCCAACCGTTTAAATTGAATCTTATAAAACCAAAGTTAATCATCTTCCCTACGAATAGAATAACTATCAAAACATTACAATATTAATGATTAGAATATTGTTGTACTGCTGAATTCATAAAAAAATTATTGTAACTTTGATGCGCGAACCACCGAACAAACCTTTAAGAATTCTACGAAAGTAAGACGCCAAATATGAACACAGAAATCAACTTTATTGAAAGTCTTCCTATACGGACCACTTTTAAAGTGCGAAGTCAGAGTTCTGTACCAACGCTTTTAAAACTAAAATGAGCAATTTAACCTCAGAACAAGTGGCTGCTATAGTTGCTTTAATCGAAGATGGACGATCTCAAGCATACGTTGCTAATTTGATGAACATCAATCAGTCAAGTGTTTCTAGAGCCGTAGCCAGATATAGGGAAACAGGCAATTACAGTAGAAGACCTGTACCAGGTCGTCCAAGATGTTCTACTCGCCAAGATGACCGCTATTTACTACTACAAGCATTACGTCGAAGACATGTAACTGCGAGACAATTGCAGAACGGCTTGGCTAGAGTCAGAAATACTCGTGTGAGTACTCAAACTATTCGGAATAGGTTACGACAGAGTGGATCAAGAGCTAGAGTAGCTGTAACAGCCCCTCGTCTCACTAGGAACCACCGAGTGGCTCGCTTAAGGTTTGCCAGAGAACATGTAAATTGGAACATTAATGACTGGGCCAATATACTCTTCACAGATGAGTCAAGATTTGGTCTTTACACCTCAGATAGGCGTATCTCAGTGTACAGACGAGACGGTGAGCGCTATTCGCAGTGTAATATCAGACCTAGACCTAATTTCGCTGGTGGCTCTATTATGGTTTGGGGAGGCATCTGTTTAACAGGTCGTGCAGAGTTAGTACCAGTAGACAGAGGTACACTGACTGCCCACAGGTATATAACGGACATTTTAGAAGGAGAACATTTAGTACCATATGTGCCAATTATAGGAAACGAATTCATGTTAATGCACGATAATGCACGACCGCATGTTGCAATAATCGTCCAGGAATACCTTAACGATGTTGGTATTCCAGTTTTAGATTGGCCTGCGGTAAGTCCGGACATGAACCCAAAATGTTGCCCCAGCGGACCTGCATGGACTAGAAAATGCTCTCCGCGACGAGTGGGAGAATTTGGATCAGGCTTGTATACGGAGGTTAATCGAATCTCTGCCAAACCGTATGCGAGCGGTCATAAGAGCCGGAGGTGGCAATACTCAGTATTAAAAGCTACTGTTATGACATTTTTCTTTCCAAAATTATAATTTCTTGTTTTAATAAAAATCTCAAGTATGAGTTCTTGTTTTTATTTGGCCTGTATTTTATTTAAACAATCATAGAAATTATATCTTAGAGCGCATTAAAGTATATTTACAACTTTATGCTACAAACAAAGATTATGCGATACTTTTATGATTCAAAACTAAATTATGCGATACTTTTTTGGCGGAGTGTATAAACAAACTGCAGAGACAACAGGATCAAACCTTGAATTTTATTATATAAACTAAATATATAGGTGGACACGTAGAAAGTATTATAAGTAAATATAGAATTGTACAATTATACCAATTGTGTACGCGACGGTATCTCAAAATTTCAACATAATATAATAAACACAATAAGGTGTTTTTGTTTCATCTGGATGCATCACCAATATATCCTCTTTCTGTATAATCTAACTAAAATAAAAGGAAATAAAAGTGTTAGGCATCCAACCAAGTTTCTTATGTTAGTATTATTTAGCTAACATAGCATCAATAAACAGAACACACTGAAATAGCTGTTCTTAGCTGTTGTTTTAAAATTTCAAGCCTTAATAACTATTTGAAATATGAATTACATCAAAAAGAGTTAACACATACGATTTATGTATAAAGATGAAATTAACGCAAGCATATCGACAAAATAGCTCTTAAACAAATGCTGTGTAAATGTATCAAGGTAGAAGGGAAGAATTTCAAAGATTACTGCAGATAGATCATCTATTAATTATTGCAATAAAAATTACAATTAAAGATATGAAGTTGGTTCATTGTGTACTTTATCTGAATGACATTTTATCTTTCTTTTTAATTTTCTTGTTTTGATTTTAAATTTATACTGATGTAATTGTTTTTCCGTCGCCTGCTCTATGAACTTTTATTACTTATTCTTTTTCGCTACAAAAACACATTGATACCATAATTTTTTTTATTTTTTAGTATTTCCGTATCAATACAATGAATGTTTCCAATAGCATTAAAACTTAACTTTAATTTGAAGAACGTTTTCCGTTTTTGTACATTCTATTGGCTAGAATTCGCTATTACCTTCGGTTTTTTCTAATACATAAGTTATTTATTATTTTAAGTTATTTCCTATGAAAACCAGAAACCGTTTAGATATCATCTCCAAATGCAGGACTCGCTTTTGAATGCAAGTAGTTGCTTGTTAGACTCAAAATTTTGAATCAATGGTTGAATAATCTCAACGTCAAACTCGTATTTAACAGCAAATATTTGTTTCACTTTGGATACTAGACGAAACACGAAAATCAACACAGTGGCGATGACGGTAGAGATCGGAAAATTAACGTGAACACTGACGGCGATCAGGTGATCGTTATCGCCCAATTTGTGGCGTCCTACACCGAAGTTGGTCAATCAGACGCTGCAGACACCGAATCGAATCCTTTTCATGTGATATGCGTGTTATAAAAAAAATACCGAAAAAGGGATAGAAACAGTGAGAATTTATATTACGTTATACGCCTCTATTTTATACACACGAATTGTTGCTTTTTTCCTAAAAAACAAGGGATAAACAAATAAATTGAATTGATGCCTGCTTTACTTGCGTAACCAGATTACCTTGATTGATGTTCTTTTTTAGCAACAACAATGTTAAAAACTAAACTTCATCTTGTGTGCCACTATCTATGTCCGTTTGTTTCAAAAGAAGAACTAACTGCATGGACGTCCATATATTCATTTATGTTTGTGTGTAATTTCGTACATCACACAAGAAATTCAGATTTTATTATGACTAAGCAAATTGTTGGTATCAATTGTCAAGTTAATGCGAAAATTGCACTAATTTCGTACTAATTGTTGCACTAATTTCGCATCTTTAATACTTAACATATGCTTTATACACAAGAAAGAAATAACTAATTACATATGATAGTCAGTAGATGCCAGGGTATAGAACAGATAAAATTGCTCAATACAAATGCTCTTAATTTAAGTGCTTCCCCAAAGAAGGGCATGTTTTGGCGTAGAGTGGCGTCAGTACTTCATGGCATACTACCCATTATATTCGCCGTGGAATTATCGTTTCCCAAGCATCTGTATATGGGGCAATCAAACAAGATGTACGTGATACTTTATGGAACTTGCAAATTGCTCACATTTCCTACAAAGAGACATGTGTATTTTAATTCGTTTATTGGTGCTGCGTGTAGGCCACTTAATCTTCTTAACGAAATGTAGGATAATCTAGAGCTATCCAAATTTCCAGTTCTAAAACTTGACCACTCAATAAACATTTAAAAATGTGTGAAGATTGCTCAAAGTAAAACAATTTCTTACTGTACTTTGTCGGTATTGTGTAAATGTCTGTTTCCTCGAATTCCGATTCCGTACGTTACTGTTGAAACCACCGAAAAGAAAGAAAAAAGTGGCTGTTTTATAAGGCGAAGTCTTCAGTGTTTTAATTTGGCAAAGTTTAATGCTGGACATCTTTGTATATTTCGAATCATATGCCCAGGTAAGGCGTAGTATTCAATTTAATCTCGTAAAAATTTACGCTAAAATGTATTTGGATTTCGATTTTTCAAAAGAAATTATAAAAAAAAAATATGTGGAAATCTGTACAAATATATAAATATATAAAACCTACGTTATATTGGTTTGTTTGTTTCTAGATATTGAGAAATTAAAAACATAATAATATACACTATTGTGGCCGAATACCCGTTAAACAAAATTCCTGGATATTTCTCCGATATTTATTTTAAAATTCCCCAGATTTGTGGTAAATTAAGTGTATCACCAATAGTGGGAATATGAATGGAGATAGAGATGGATGAGTAAATTGTAACGTATAAACTAAGTCATTGTATAACAATTAGAACAATTCTTTGTAAGTTGGGGTAATGCATTTCAAATTTTCTTGCTTTCTGTTCACTACGTAGATCCTGTTGTAATCTTCATGTTTCTAAAAAATCTGATGATTCACAAATCAATCACGTTCAACTTTTCCGGCCTCGTCATTGGAATCAAACAAAATAAGACCACCGAGAAAACAGTAGAAACCCAGAATACACTCATCACATTATGCAATATTCGTCCGATAGATAAGTATTTACACACGTTCCGCAAATACACAATTTTTTTTGTTGTATAAAAGTTTCGTTGGGTAAATACCGGATATATAAGCTTCATCCTCCCAACTGCCATCCCTGAATATTAGTTAAAATAACAGAACAGGTGCCTAGTTTGCTACTCATCGCTAATTGATTAAAACAATAAAATCACCTCTATGCATAGAAACTACTACAAGGAAATTATAAAAAAATACGTATAAATCAATTTCCTTATGAACATATCATGAAATTGAGCTACTACCTAGTTACCTACTAAAAAGAGTAAGAACTAAAAGTAATTTATCCAATAGTATGAATAAAATAAATACCTACATTAATTTAATGTCAATGAATAAATGGCTGATCAAATTCGGTGCTTCCCGGCTTCGTCAGCTTTGCTGTGAGGCAAGTGAAACTTGGGTAAAAAAGAAAAATATGAACTTTATTTAAATAAATCAGATAAATAGTAAACTCGTAAAACGTTTCTATTTGTCTTTATGAGTTCGCCTGTGGAACTAGCCTTCAAATTTGGAACATAGGAATGCGAAGAGTAGCGTTCGTCTAGACGGTGTGAGGCGATGGGATAGGAAGGATCTCCTCTGAACTCGAGATTATTCAAACGGAAATCTTTTTATCGACGCTCTTATCCCACAGGCATCTCTAATCCACCAAAATAGTTGATTAAATCTAAAAAAGTTTAAAGTACTAGCAGTTATTGTTTAAATAAACGAATTTAACCGACATGAAACCGACTTATTTACATCAAACTCTCGTCAAACTCAGGGTCAAACATTGTCGATTCCAATCGTAACTCGTCGTAATCGTAATTTCAATCTACGTCCGTGTCGGACATTGTTTAGGCGTATATTCACACTTCTAATCTCTAACAGTCAATCGGACATTATCGTATTGTGCATTATCAATGTACATCTCGTGTAATCTTAATGCATTCTAGATTACAAGTCAGAAACGTGAGCGAATTCGCTTCCTATCATGTTCGATGGGCCACAGAGATTGGAGATCTTAATTGATACGTTAACAAACTACTTTGGTTACTCTTTAGTCTTTTTACCTATTATTCGTGAAGATACTCACCTTTATTATTTATGTCAGAGCTGTCTCATGCGATATGGTGCGCATTCGCGTCGCAGCTTTAGCTTGTAGCACTTCTGAAGTTCCTGACCACCGTTAAAGGAGCCTCGCTCGAATCTCTGAAGGAATAGCATAAGACCCTAATTAGCTATTGCTAACTCCCAGCCATGGTAACCACTGCTTCTATTGCAACTAGAATCCTGGAAATAAACTGAAGCTAAGCTAGAATCTAGCGAGCACTGCTGCTCGGGCAAAACATCTCTTCCTACAGTATGTCAACTTGTTATTGTTAGTCTTCAAACTAGTTCAGATGTTCACCTCTTCCCTGGAAGAGCGTATTTGAATCTAGTAATTTTTCTTATCCGTCCTTCTGGAGTGGAGCTTTCGGATGTAGGCCTTTTCCGTCTTCTTTCCTCCCCTTCAATTAAGTGTTTCCTTGCGGTAGCACTGAGCCGTCTCTTCTTATAATCTGCTACTTGAAACATTGTGACTCCTCTAACTGTATGACGCATCCACGTATGAATGTAGATACATCAATATCACAAAAAGTGGAGGCAATTAAAATGTAATTTGAAGACATTTTTTGCTCTAATGCGCTTGGAATAGCGTTTGATTCTGGTTTGTTTTTGCCCACTTCATGTCGGTTTCACAAGTAAAAAAGGTCTGGAGGTTAACCGAGACAGTGTCTCCATCTTCCATTACCCCTTTCAGGCGGCGACCTTAGTTGAAACCAGAGGGCGGCAAATATACAGAGTTCACTTATTCACGACCAATATTAACAAACTTATTAACTCAAGGGGCAATAAGTCTTCGACATAAGCTGTTCTACCATTTATGAATTTGTGCTTTTTTTTGAAGTTGTCTATTTTCGATCCGGGCAATTGAGGGTGTCTCATACAATTTCGTCTATGAAACGGGCATGTATCGCCGGATTCTTTGATCCCTGTGCGGACCCCAAGCCACGATACAAGAACTAGATAGAAATCCTGTTTATTGACTAGTACGTCTAGATCCAACATTTTCGATATTAATCGGCGATACCTCTTGAAAGCTTAGCATACGCTGCCATGTCGGTCTTAATGTGCAAACACGAGCGGAAGTTATAGGCCAAAACCTTATCCCACAGGTCTATAATATCGTCGCCCCCTGAACGTAATATTTCCAATAATACTTATACGTATGTGTTACCATTGCCGCCTACTTATCAAGTTCCTTAAACATAATCCTTATTATTGCTGGAAGATGAGAATTCACAATTTTTTAAGTGTAGCATTGTTGCCTCCAATAAATGCAACTTACCACGTTAACACCGTGTAGTACGTAATCATCTTCTTATTCCGTCAATGATGCACCTAAGTACTGAAGATTATTAAAGTCAAATATTACTTTCCAACTTATTACCTACGAGGTTTATGCAAATTTATTATTCAACCTATTGAACTTGCGCTTCCAAACGATAAAATTATATATTACGGATGCATGCCATTAGCCGTTAAACTGCTAAATAGCAGCGAACTGCTTGTAAAATCCGTTTCGGCACCATAAACTGCAGCGCGTACATATGTATGCAATTTTGCCATAAGTTTATTACATACAATTTATTTTTTCTCCTCGCTCTTCATTGCTTGGGTGGTCCAAGTGTTCAAGTCGTAAATCTTGTAACTCGGTATGATTTCCTTCTACTCTAATTTAGCCTAAGCAGGGGGGGAAGCAGCTATTATCGCCCGATACGTATTTTGAATATCTCAGTAATCATTTTAATTAATTGTGACGGTGTGACAAGTAGCAGCATCGTCGCTTTACGAATCACTTCATTAAATTTGGTTTTCGCGAACGCTTATCGTTAATTAAAAAGGTGGTTAGGAAGTCTTTTACTTATACGTACATACGCGTCTTGCTTATGCAAATAGTTCCAGAAAATAATATCTCCTCTTGTTACAGCACTCCCATGAAGAACCAATCAGAAATGGATCAGGGATGATTAAGGTATGCATCACATGGCAATATGCTTAATTAAGTTTATAGCTTGAATGACCGCTTAATAGGACCTAAAAAACAAGTATATACATAATGGAATATAATAATTAGCAGTAGCTTGTTGACAAATAACTCATCACTAAAGAGGACAAATTCGGAGTGAAACCGCAGGCGTGACTAATGAATGGTCTCCCGCACGCGAAATATTATTAACATCTACAAATATACTATCGCGAGCGGCGCTCTTATTATGTTAGATATTTCCAAAAAAAAAATTTCAGACGGTTTTTATAGATTACAAAACATTTTCGATGATACGTATAAAAAATGAAATCTAGAGTGTATGTAGTTGGATAATTAAAAAAAAGCCTACGGTCTTAAGCGTGACTTCCGTGACTTGAAAATCAAGAGAAGGGCGATGAAATATTGTTAACATAAGGTGCGTCTCCAAAGTCATTTTCCACAAACCCGTCCGTCGTGAGGAAAAAATGTGCTTGTATAAAGGAAACGATCGCTCAATTGACGTGATATTAAAATAACCTTTGAAACAACTTAACGCATCTGTAGATGTACCTCCACAAATTTGTCTATGTGTGGTAAGATATAAATCTTTGTATAAAACACTTTCAAACTTAATTAAAACGCGTACATCTTTTACAATTAAGACTGATTCCTGTAACGATAGCGAAGAATTTTGTAATTTTTCTATTGCTTGCATTATTCCGAGGTAATTGTTGTGAATAGCTGGTAAATCATGTTTAACCTGATTTTCTTCGATAGCGGCATATTCTTTCGGACTTAATTATAAAACCACCATATTTACATCCTCAAAATAATCATGATTGTAAAATACCGCTTTTAACCATGTTATCCATCGTGTCGGAATCGGTTGTGGTGGTAAGGAGATATTGGGACACAATTGCTGATATTTGCGAATACGTTTCGGAGATTTCTGTAATACTACTTGTGTGTTCGATATTAATGCATCTACCTCTGGGTAACATTTACGGATCTATTCTCCTACAAGATGTAGCAGAACCGACCTATAGAAAGCATGGTTGCGGCACTATCAATCACAAGCATTAAAATTTGATCTCTGGAAATTTCAATTTTTTTTATATGTACTTAACACCGCTTTTGAAATTACCTGCGCGGTGCATTCTTCTATTTATCTGGTAGCTAATAAAATTGGGAGATAGCGAACACTTGTATTTTTTAGTTCAGCCTTAATTTTATTTTCTAAATGTACACGAACTGGTTTTAAATAATTTCGTAAGTGGGTGCAGCTCGGTAATTTTAGATTTTTTTTTAATGAAATAAACGAATCGTTGCATAACAAAATGAACCATCATTATATTTCACAAATGAAGAAGAAATTATCTTATTTTGCATCGACATCAGTTTTTCTATCTTCATGTATTGCGCTATGCACGTGGCGTTGCAAATTTGATTGTATTGAATGGTTTCTAAATATATTGCACACTAGACATTCTATATTTACCCCGTTGTAAGATAAATTGGGATAATTCTCAACAAACCTATTCACTAATTTTGATGGTAGCGGATTTTTTTACTGAACACCCTTCAACATTATTAATTACACAGAATACGCTTTCCTGTTACTGTTATACGTCCATACACGGTGACAATGAACAACCTACTGAATAATCTTTCGTATGTGAGATGCGGACTGCGGGGACCCAATCGTTAGCCACGCCCATGGTTTCATTCCGAATTTGTCCTCTTTACTGATCACGTCTAGGTTGAAAATCAAAGTAGCACCTATGTGTTACGTTATATCTTACGTGAAACTTTCAAAGATGGTAGAGAATAGCAAAAATAAGCCTTTTTCATTCGTAATTTTGCTACTAGAGTACAGCTAATCAAGTCACAAGCCTTATGATGCTTTAATACGATAACATAAGTAATTGTAAGTTCTAAAGCGCTAACTTAAAAGCAAAAGCTACCGATAGAAGATAAACCCTAAATTGTTTATTTCTTTGAATACTATTAACCGTTAATAAATACGTGACTACTGATCAACCAGTTAATCTCTGATTAGGTTAATTTTACATCGTCACTAATCACGTTTAAACAAGCTTAGTAATCAATTAAAATAATTCGTAATTAAAATAAAATGCTACTTTGACGTTTGTCAATAATCAAGTAGCAAAAATATAAAATATCAAGAAAATAGGTCTTGTTTGCATAGATCTAGCACGAATTCAGAATGGAACAGGTAATCCACTAAACATAGCCATTAATACGTCAGGTCTTCTTCTTTTTCGTGTCGGGGGTAGATGGAGAGGAACATAATTTCTTTTCTTCTTCATCGGTTGAGGGATCAACGGCAGAAATTGGCGCGGCAGGTCGTCGGTAGGTACCTTGCCTTGGGCATTTGTCACAAACGGTGTGACGAGATGGGCGGTGAAGGGTGGCTGATGAGATCATAGGAGAAGGGGAGGATGATAGCGCGTGACTTCGGCTTTCGCCATGGGGGTCCAAGAGTTAATGGGGACGCTTATGGCCGGGCCATGTCTGATCCGGAGGTCGATGTTGGCAATGCGAGCGTTATCGTGGGTGGGAACTTTCTCAAAGTAAGCAGCGGCCAACTCTTTGATGTGCTCGTAGACTATAGGGAGGTTAGGGTCCCTGTGAAGGGAATGGTTGGAGACGTACCAGGGGGCACCAATCAATGATACGGAGGAATTTGTTTTGGTGAACTTGTAGCTTGTTGAGGTGGGTGATGGCCGCGTGCCTCCAGATAGGGGCGGCGTAGGTGAGTTTGGATCTGATGGACAGACGTGCAAAGAGGCCGTTTGAGCTGGAGCGAGGGCTAACACGTCAGGTTTTCTCCTCCTTAAAAGCAAGCTTTCAGTTAACTATGTAACTTCGTAGACGTATATAAATTTCTAACAGCTTTTCTGTTTCTAGATGCTCAAATAAAAGATCTTAACATTACTTAATTCTAAAGAATTTTTGGAATAGAATACTAAGATATTAATTCTATAACCTTTAAAAGTTTATCAGTGGTTTTTAAGTAACCACTGTATACTTCTTGTTCTTTTTTATATATTATTCTTCTATAAACAATGATTTATTTGTTATATTCTGCATTTTTCCTAATACCGCTGATGATACCAGTTCTTTTTTTGTTGTCATTTTATACGCATAAATGTTGTAATTGCATGTGTACTTACAGCCGCGTAGTTAATTAATTTAGCCTCTAATTTCATTGCCCTAAATACAAACCCCAATACTAATTATTGAAATCCGCTTATTTGCATGTAGATGTAGATTGACTTTACCTAATTTATAGAGGTCTGAGGATAGGAAATTAGGTCGCAGTTATTAAGATGAATCAATTAAAATTGAGGTTTGGATAAGGAAGAAGGTTATCAATTTCGAAAAGCTATTAACTTGTACAACCTTATATATATATACAGCGGGTCCACCTAGTGCATGGTTCCCTCTCCAAGTAATTCAGGAAAAAAGTTTTGAAATAATTGTAAAAACACAACATAAAATTATATAAATAGTATTTAATTTCCCTTGCACATGATACAAATTTAATTTTTTAAATAGAATAACTAATTAACTAATTAACTAGTTAACTAATCAACACTTGATTGTTTATTTTTGCCATTTATTATTTGATTGTCCTTATAATCTTGGGAAAGTGATGGTCGTTTCAAGTTAATGATATTGTACCAAAAAGCAACTTCCACATATTAGAGTGAACAAAACGAAAGTATCGACACCGTCTACAGTTGACTGTAGACCTTCGGTCAACAATTGAAAATGAGGATCGACGCATCTATTCCGGATAAATTAATTAAAATTGTCTGGTGCGGAATGTGCCGATACTTCTGTGTTGTCTGCCATACTACCCCGTAGTCTTTGCTATTATTCATTAGAAATTCTTCGTTTAAAAAAAACAATTTGATATCGTGTACAACAGAAACTAAACATGCTATATCCTTGAATATGTCTTTATGTAATGCAAAATTTGTCCCCGAATATTTTTCATTTGAAAGCTTTCTCTATAAATAATTTAAGAAAGTAACCATCTTCTGCAGATACACATATGTACATAAGTTAAACATAATTTCTGAAATATACCGGACCAACATCACAGCAGCATGACAGTCCAAAAATATATTTCTTGAAGACTCTTCAATTACATAAGAAAATAAGCAAAGAACTTAAAGTAACAGGTTCAAGTGTTTACGCTCAAAAATACACGTAAAACAAAAATATTTACAACGAGTTGAACACGAGAGTGCTGAACTCGCTTGTTTCATGATATTCGTCATCTATGCTAAAAAGGTAAACTCAACAAAATCGTGTTCGTTGATTTCGTTTTGTTAAAGTAACAAAAGAGATTATTATATTAATTAATAAATTGATTACAACAATGAAGTGCGTTTATCAAATTAAAACCCGTTTATCAATAAAATAAGTACCCGTTTACTTTGTGAAAAGTGAAACTGGGCATTCTTCACTAGACATTAATAAATATATTCTTTATATCAATAAATTCATTTATTGTTACGAAAGTATTCAAATTAACGTCTTATTTCGCTCAATTCATCCGTTTAACGTCGTCCATCTTCACATCGCGTCTTCTTATTATACAGATTTTAGTAAAGCATTCCATACGATCGACAATAGATAAACACCTATTAATTTTTTTGTTAGCATTATTGTTTTAATTCAGTCCTACCTTCATGAATAGAGAGGACAAAAGCGAGTGAAATCATATCTTTTTTGGAGCGGCTAGACAGACTCGTGTTGCCTACTGGTGATAAAACAAGAGTCTATCTAGTCACTGCAAAACAAGTATAATTTAATTCGTTTTTGTCCTCTCATAAACGATCCTGACATATCCATTATAATGAATATCTGTCACACACATTGGTTCCAGCGGCGTACCTCATAGCTTACACCAACGGTCTAAGCATTTACAACATCAGCTCTCTCTCTGATTCTCTTTTACAGAGAAATATTGCAGTCATTAGTCATTGGTGCTGTACTAACAAAATTAATTTAAACATTAATAAATGTGCTCAACTTATCTGGCACGCAATTATTTCATTATAGTGTATACTTACGTATGTATGTATGTATACATATATAATTGGTAAGGCTAGATGAAACAACAGAACATGATTACCGGTAGTAACACGATTTGCTGCGGCGAAACACCGAACAAATCACTATCATTATCAATAATCAATTGGCGTTATATATATATATATAAGTAGAGAGATTTATTTTATCTGTATGAAGTATGAAGTGCGCACTACGAAAAATAAGAATAGTACGTATTATAGCAACGCTGTATGTATAAATAAAATCGATAATGTACACTCCGCCAAAAAAGTATCGCATAAACTAAAAAAGGGCATTTATAAACCAAGATATTTTTATACGTTCACAAAAAGTTTGCCTCGTGTATGTGAACTATAAAAACACTAACAAAATCATGGAACATAGCTTTTTTACTTTTTTTTCTAAAAGAACACATTTAGAAAAATGCATATGTGTAAGGTTTGTTCAGTTGTTTATTGAAAGTCTTCCTATACGGACAAATTTTAAAGTGCGAAGTCAGAGTTCTGTACCAACGCTTTTAAAACTAAAATGAGCAATTTAACTTCAGAACAAGTGGCCGCTATAGTTGCTTTAATCGAAGATGGACGATCTCAAGCATACGTTGCTAATTTGATGAACATCGATCAGTCAAGTGTTTCTAGAGCCGTAGCCGGATATAGGGAAACAGGCAATTACAGTAGAAGACCTGTACCAGGTCGTCCAAGATGTTCTACTCGCCAAGATGACCGCTATTTACTACTACAAGCGTTACGTCAAAGACTTGGCTAGAGTCAGAAATACTCGTGTGAGTACTCAAACTATTCGGAATAGGTTACGACAGAGTGGATTAAGAGCTAGAGTAGCCGTAACAGCCCCTCGTCTCACTAGGAACCACCGAGTGGCTCGCTTAAGGTTTGCCAGAGAACATGTAAATTGGAACATTAATGACTGGGCCAATATACTCTTCACAGATGAGTCAAGATTTGGTCTTTACACCTCAGATAGGCGTATCTCAGTGTACAGACGAGACGGTAGACCTAATTTCGCTGGTGGCTCTATTATGGTGTTTAACAGGTCGTACAGAGTTAGTACCAGTAGACAGAGGTACACTGACTGCCCACAGGTATATAACGGACATTTTAGAAGAACATGTAGTACCATATGCGCCAATTATAAGAAACGAATTCATGTTAATGCACGATAATGCACGACCGCATGTTGCAATAATCGTCCAGGAATACCTTAACGATGTTGAGGATGAGGATGAACCCTATCGAGCACGTGTGGGACCTCCTTCACGGACGGATACGAACCCAAAATGTTGCCCCAGCGTTCCCCCCTGCATGGACTAGAAAATGCTCTCCGTGACGAGTGGGAGAATTTGGATCAGGCTTATATACGGGGGTTAATCGAATCTCTGCCAAACCGTATGCGAGCGGTCATAAGAGCCAGAGGTGGCAATACTCAGTATTAAAAGCTACACTAAAGTTTTAATATTTATAACAGATCATGCCGCAACTACGTCTTCTGTAGGCTGGTCTCTCAAGAAGCAATGAGGTAACTTTTTACATATTGCTTGTAAAACCCATGCTTTACATCTTATGTAGATGCATTAATAGCGAGTACAAAAGCAGGATGGTGGTTTATTTTCTAGGGTTAAGGTAATTCATTTCAAAGACGGATTCTTGCTTAAGTAAAGTATCCTTTTAATTCGTCCCATATCTAGATAGAGCCAAGGTGACGATAGATGTAGGCAACGGAGTTCCTTTGATAAATGTTATCCGTGAACAGTACGCGCACATGAAATATTACATGTTAAAGTTGCAGGTGCATTAAATATTACTCACTAAAGTGACTGACAACAGTAAATTCACGTCGTCATCACTACCATCGGTTATCACTTGAGCGAATTCAAAAGAGGTTTCTTTTCAATATCTCTCTTCCTCTTCTTGAGGAACGGATTATAATAGTTTACTTCACAGCGACGATTTCGACTCGGTGTTACATCTGAAAGATGCAGCAAGTGGAAAATTTCTTATCAAATTAATAAATCAACATGTTGCTTTGCCACCTTTACTTTTTCAGATTCATCTTATCGTACCTCATTACAATTATAAATCTGCAATACATATGTACCTACATTTTATTAAAACCACCATTACCATGTAATAACCCTTTTTTCGTTTGTAAAAGATTTTTCCATTCGTGAGAGCTTTCTTCGTTCATAAAACTTTGTTTTCATTCCTCAATTCTTCTCTTTTTCTCCTAGAGTAATTTTTTCTTTGCGTGCTTTCTGTGCTTAATTGCAATTATTTATTTTATATTAAATCTGTTTGACAAATAAAGCTTATTTTGATCATTATTATTATCACTGTAAATAATGATGAGATATCAATAATTAAATTGATGTTTACATCTATCAAAACTTTCAGATGAAAATTAATTTCTTAGCCTATGGTATGCTATGCCTCATACAGAAAACGAGTTTCTGAAGGAAGGAAACAATGCCTTCATATATCCGCAAGAAAATAGTTATTAATACTTAATATTACTATATTTTAATTTTGTTAATTTTGTAATTTAATTTTATTAACACTAATATAGTATTACTACTAAATTAGTATTAACAATTAATATTTAAGTAGAATTACTTAATTATTAATTATATTTCTAGTAATATAGAAATATAATTAAGTAATACTATCAATATAAAAATCGCAGTCTTGAAAAAATTACTAAACTGGTCGCTTGTCCAAAATAAGTGAAAGCTTTTACCTACCCATTTCGATACGTTACATCGCTTTTAGTCACGCCCTACACCTACAAAACGTAAACATGCGAACAGTCTATATTTTGTTCTATTTAGTCCCGAATTAAATTAGTGGCTTCAGTTAAGCAAGTCATATATTTTATTTGAGGCAGCCGAGATAATATTTAACGTATATGTAATTTTCAAATATTTAGTTTAATTTAATATTTAATGTGTAGATATCTTCACCCCTAATGTTTAATGAGCATGTAATTCTCAAGAGAAATACGAAATAAACATGTAAATAACACATCTTATTTTTAAAGGTCTTTCACTTTGTCAGATTCTTTCCGTTAGATCCCATAAATTAATAATTTTAATAGCATTACATTTATTGACGGAGGCGTCCATAACCAATCAGTGTAAACTGCGATATTGGATACTAATGGAGTTAAATGTGATGTATCACCAAATTAATACATTCTTGTAAAATGAAATAAGGTTGACTTATCTTTAAAACTACAAGAAGAACCTCTATCGCTATTGCTCTTTATCTATTTGATTTGCCGGCTTTCTTGTATACATGATGGCTGTCATCCAATGAAAATTCATATTCAAGTTTGAAATGCGAGTAGTATAAGGATGCTGCCTAATTAAAGCGTGCTTACTATAAATTTCACGCAAAATTACCCCGAATAAGGGAAAAGGATATTCAAAAAGTTTCGGCTTTTGGGTATCCCGAACCCATT
The DNA here is from genome assembly GCA_020654165.1 of Oryctes rhinoceros. Lineage (NCBI taxonomy): Eukaryota > Metazoa > Arthropoda > Insecta > Coleoptera > Scarabaeidae > Oryctes > Oryctes rhinoceros. Next base: position 3,132,962 of record JAIOKQ010000018.1, on the reverse strand, counting down.
TCTAAGTGTCGTGATCCTGCCAATGTTATACAGTCGCACAGCACGCTCTTCTTTTCCACCTGGCAGGATCTACATGCTATTACCACTGTTAGGCCCAAATTACTCATGTGCTTCTCGAGCATACAATGTCCTATTAACAGGCCCGCTATTGTTCTAACAGACTTCTTGTCTCTGCTTAATAGATCCGCTGTAAATGTAGGCCTAAGTCCAATCAGAAATTGCTTGTCCTGGAATAATCTTCCGCCGGTCTTGAGATTTTTTACCTGAATGCCATTTTTGCTTAAGTTTTTGAATATATTCAATGTGACCCGCTGGCGAACATACATGTCCTAAGCTCAGAAATTTTCGCCATCTCGGCGGGGATATTTGAGTTCCAGAAGCAGCTATTACTTCCTCCATATCCCCGAAAAATATGTCAGTCGATTCGTTTCCGGAAGAACTTTTCTACTATTACAACGCAAATTTAAGGAGAAAGATTAAATACATACGCACTCAGAAAAATACGTTAGTCAACTGTTGTAGCAATATTCAGTAACAAATTGGGCATCGGTCTAAAATTAAATTAAATATTGGATCGATCCTCAATCCGTTACTTAATTACAATCATACTCGTGCGTGGCTTATACATTCATACCATTTACGAGAAGCAAAGCACAATCTTTAAATTCCATTAAAGTAGGACTTTATTTGATGGAGACACCTGTATAAACCATACTGTTTATCCATATCGTTATAGTCTTTTAAATGCAAAGTTCTTTCTGGTTGTCCTTTTATCGTTATCGCCTTCTTTAGTGCCGGTTGTGGATCGAGTCTACCATATGGCAGCGCTAGAAGTAAAGTAAGGAATCTGCAAATGAAGTTGTATTCCCCTTTGTGGGCAGTAGATTTTAAACAGCGCATAAGCTACAGCTACTGAGAATTCAAAAGCAAGAAATGCGATTACGACGAAAAGGAGCAACTCAAAACGAGTTATTAATTAAAATGGTATAATCTTTGACGTTAAGATGGTAGTAAGAGATAAAGTAAAAGACGATAGTAAAATTGAATTTTCTTTTCGATAAAGGCGTATATTATCGGTATGACATGCCTTAGTTTTTTTTAAGATTGCACCGATGCATTGGATGTAAAAATTGCTTAGCTTGATAATATGTTATTCGTTAATGTCGTACATATGGAAAGTAACGGTGCGAAACGCGAAAGTTAACATTTGATTGACTATTCTTAAGCGAAACAGCAAATAGCAGGACAGTTTGGGATAAGTGAGACTTCATTCGTAATGGTTCCAGGGCGACAAGTTATGATGTTTTAAATGAGGAAAAATAGAGAAAATTGCGACATTTTATGCTTTTCGAAAATTATTTAGATGAAATTAGAAGTCGTGGAATTCGAAGGTATCTCCTCTTTTGGCAATTTTAAAAATGATTTGGATTGGTACATTAAATATTAGAGTGAACTATAGAAATTTAAATGACAACTGAACATGTGTTGAAATTTCCGCTTCATAAACGCACGTTTGCTTTTTATTAATAACTGCGATTCACCAATTTGAATTACCTGAATTCTTCAAGTTACCATTTTGTAGATGGAGATTTTATTTAGACATATGTTGTGATAGGAAATTTCTACATGTAATATCTTTCAAATTGCCGGTTTAATTAGTTTGAAAGGTTCAATTTATCAAGTAAGAGAATGCGCATTCGCTGTTAGCGAATACATAATTGGCACATGAATGGGAAAGAGGATATAGTAGAAGTTTGTTTTATGTTCCTTCTCTCAAAGATGCAGGATGTGTCGTGGGAAATTTCATTCCATCTTACTTTGTTTTTTTTTTTCAACTTCAAATATACTGGCCAACAAATTTCAACTTTCAATTTTGCCGTAAAATAATTTATACTAATTTCAATAGAAAACATATAAACATTTGTTTTATAAAAGGTAGAAGATCAAGTTAGTTCGATTTTTTTTATATTTCAATGAAAGGGTTTTTTAGATTAGATCGTAATTTAATATATATTTCAAATTTTTATAATTAGAAATGTGAAGCAATACTGCTCCGTCTTTTATAAACAATACTTACAGCATCTCTTCTTAACATCCAATAGTAATCTGCTAACATAACAGGATCCCATTTCCCCCGATACCGTTTTTCCATTCCCATGATGTCCTGGTGGAAGCGCTCACCGTGTTCATCGCTAACGTCGCCCATATTTTCCGGACAAAAATCCAAGTGAGAATGTAGAATAGGAACTTTAAGGGACATATTACAGCCAGCAGCGTGAAATGCTTGTAACATATCCATTACTAAAGTTTTATAGTTGCCAGCTTTCCAAGTTTCCCAAGAAATTCGTGAAAACTTGTACCATGGAGAGCCAAGCTGTTTTTTTCCTTCGCTGTTAATTTGGTTTCGAAGATTTCATCATTTACTATTTCTCGTATCTGAGATCCAACAAAAATACTTTCTTTCAGTTTCCCTTGTGTTAATTTTGGAAACTTTTCACGAAGATAACCTTCACCTTCGAGATCCAGTCCATTTACAAAGCTTTTCATGAGCGCAAGTTTCACGTGGAAAGGTGGTATTTTGATCTTTTTTTTTTCTACTAGAGGCTGAAGTTGTACATTGTCTTTTCCTGTTATAAACCGTTGTCGTAGTGGCCACTCTTGCTTATGGTAATGGTTTTCCCTGTCACGACTGTCCCAAAGACGTAGAAAGCAACAGTTTTTAGTGTAATCAGATTGCATACCCAAAATACTTGCAATTACTTTAAAATCTGCACAAATATTCCAGGAATAGTCTCTGTACTTTATCTTTTCTAATAGAATTTTCAGATTTTCGTAAGTTTCTTTCATAGAAACAGCATGACCTATCGGAATAGGAGGATAATGGTTTCCATTATGCAACAAAATCGCTTTTAGGCTGGTCTTTGATGAATCTATGAATAATCTCCAAGAACTGGGATCATGATGTATTGCAAAAGCTTCAGAAAATTTATAAACGTTATTACCGGCCATACTATAAAAATCAACAAAATTTTCATATCTGCTGCGAAAAAGTCTCGACCTGCATTTTCTATGTAACCAGAGCTAAGCCAATGTTGCCGCTTCTCGAATCATTTTTACTTTATATATGCTGTTCAATTTCATCAGTTACTAACTTAGGGTAAAAACCTTGTTGGTCAGTGTTATACACAACGTAGCGTATTTTCAATAAACTTCGACATGGTACCAAACACTAGAACACCTTAATTTAAAGGTTAGGCTTCATGTCGGAAAGGTATTCAAACATAATTCACGTTTGATTTAGTTGATGGATAAAGCTATGTTTACCTTTGTATGAAAAATTTTTATAAAGGGAATTTTTATCATTTATTTCGGTAGTACCACACATCATACATACTGTAACGATACAACCCATATCCCTTCTATATTAATTTGACTGACCCAAAGATTTTAAGAGTCGTTCGAGATGAAGTTCGACATTTATAAAATTATTATTAGACACAGCTTCAAAAGCAAATCAAATAACATGCAACTTCCCTATAACTTTGCATCGATACATATCGATTCCTTTTGAATTTATGGCTGGCCGCTGTTTCCGTACATACAACCAAGATCGTTGCTGCTTGTGTTAGGCATGCATATATGTACGTATGCTTTTCATAGATAACCTCTATTTTTTCCAAAATAAACGATATTGAAATTTCTGCTGCGGTATTATATCAAATATTCAAAATATTCAATAATCATAAGGAAGTAAATAAATTCTTAAAAGGAAATATTGTTCCGAAACTAAAAAAAAATCTTAAAACCAAATTATAAGAATTTTGTATCAAAATGAATCGCGGTTGTACGTATGAAAGTCGTACGTAATTTAAGATAAACGGTTGCCTTAGATTATGCCATAAGATACAACAACCACGTACTTTACGACAGGTATCAAGCTATCAAAGGACCGAAAAGAAATAAGAAAACGAAGATAAGCTGGCCAAATGAAGCAGCGAACACGCTCTTCGTTGGTCCTAACTTCTATTGCGGTCTACAAGATAAGAAATGGGAAGATAATCAAAAACCTCCGCGCTAGCAAAATATACTAAGACAGAAATAAGGCAATAGCACTTATATCAGGACCGCCACAATCAACAAAGAAAGCGCTATCGTTCAGCAAAAGGCATATTAAAGTTATTCTCTCGTTCTGCACCATGTGATTCCCCATACGTGCCTAATGACTGTTACCCCGCGCAAATTTTGCATTTTAACTGGCACAGTTTTACCGGACTTGTGAAGTCGGCATAGGCCACAGAAATTAAATGGCGTAAACTAGAATTTCACCGTAATGAGTATTATTAGAACGTGTTTTATACTTTTTTTTTCGTGCGAGGTTAATTTGTAGACAATACAAAAAAAAAACGAGGAACGTATGCTCGAATAACAAATATTTTGGGACACACTGTAGAGTTTGCCAACATTCGCATTCGCGTGCATTCTCTTCTAATAGCCGTTACTGTGTAAAATTTGTTTCACTTGCGCTAGTTGGTTTCTGTTCTGAATCTTCGTGTGTGCTTTTCTAGACCGCTAAGAAATGGGAAATTGATATAGTAGCCAAGATAGAGAATGACACAAAATGTCAAAAATTAGTGGTACGACCTAGACCGCTGTAAAGTAAGCATGATCTTCGTCAAGAAAGGTGCTGCCAATTCAAACGGTTAAAGGAATAACAAAAATCACATCCAAAAAGCAAAGAAGTGTTATCCGCGAAGAAACGGAAAGTCTTTATGGCCATCATTCAAGACAAAGCCAAAAAAATTTTTGAGAAATTAAAGAGGCAAACACCATTTACAGGGTTAATATTCAAAATCACCATTGATTGCTTTGCGAGATTATAATGAAAATCTGACACTAAACATGTAGTACAGCATAATGAAGCTATTAATACCCATAAAGAGATGTTTGAGATGTCCAAGATATCTAGAAACCCTTAAAAAGAAGCGAGTTGTAGACAACACTTTTCAATTGTGACGAAACTAGATAGCGGAAGTCAAAAAAGTGTACTTGGGCATAAATATTGAAAGACGATTAACGTTACTTCTTGTAGCACTCTGAGAATTACAGAACTTTCAAAATGATCCGTAATTTGGAAAGGTACCAATGATATGAAAACCAAATTATAAGACACGTAACTATTATAAATTTGTAATTTTTCTTAAAGTTGCCAAATATATATAATATTTTTATTACAATTAAACAAGTAAGCGAGTGCATTATGCGTCTAAAGGATAACACTAATTCATCAAAATGTAAAATCATAACAATACTTTCTCTTAAGTGAAACATAACATTTTCTTGTAATATTCGGCTGCAAAATTTCCAAACAGGACTCGGCAAGAATAACATTTATTTTCATATTTAAAATTCCTGCGGTCTTCGTGTTTTATCCAATCTATTACTAAAATGTATTTGGGTCAATTGAAAAATGCTGACACGAATACCTTTCATCTGGAAAAATATACAAGTTTATTATAGCATTACGTCCAAGAGCCGAAATTTTATCTGGCTGATCTCATATGTCCGTGCAAACAATTCGATTTAGTTTTCCTCTTCTGGCCTACATTACTATTATTAGAACAAGTAACGTAAACACGTAGAGCGCGCATACGAGAGGCGTTTTGAAAATAATTTATAAATGTGTCATACTCCCGATGGAATATTTTAAAAACAATATAACAAGGTCAACAAAGCCTAGAAATATTTGATCGATGAAGTTGCGAAATTCTTTTCGGAAAATAAATTTTATTTTTCGTTTGATTATAGACGCTGAGTTCATCCTCCTACAGTGGTAACTATGAAACATTAACTAGTCAACCCAGATCCACCAAGAATTGCAGCGTAACAGGAGGCATGGATCTAAGCTATGTAACCGAAAGAATCATAGCACTGTGGTTTCCAGCTTCGTGCAGTCAACAGTCTTACAAGCAAGGGCAACAACAAGCGGCACACATGTTAACCAACAAGCATGGCGACAATTACATGGTAGGTTAAACTGTATAAGTATCTCAACTTATTTGTCTAATTTGTACATAGTGCGAAGGTATAAATATCGAAAAATAAATAGCGAACGAGACATCTGCTTTCTTATTTTGAATGGAATGTTCACTACATATGGTTACGTTTTTGTTTTCTTCGTCTACAAATAAAGTATTTTTAATTTTCCTATTCCTGTTTCCTTCAAAATATCCGAAATGTGAATTCATTTTGGTGTAAATTTTTCACTTAACTTTTCTTAGACACTGTATATTTCAAATGTCTTTGAAATATACAGGCTGTTTCTATTGAACACTAAGCTTTGTCAAATCTAAACAATTTTTTTGGTAACGCTATATATTTGTTCTGTATCCGTCGTATAGAAAACATATTTTCGACGTTTTTGTACAATTATGCATATATCGATCTGATTATAACTATGTATATTTGAGGTAAAAGAGATATTTATAGTTAAACACGTATCTTGCGTTTGGACATTCCACCAAAGCAGGTTCTGGTATTGATATTGGTTCAAACGATTGATTCAAAATCTTAAATCTAATCTCTAATGTAAACAAGTAACAATTATATACATTTTTGTCCTTTCGTCCTCTCTATTGATAAATAGAGAGGACAAAAGCGAGTGAAATCATACCTATTTTGCAGCGACTAGACAGACCTGTGTTTTGTCGGCTCTCGGGGAAACTAGTAGGCAACACGAAAAGGTTCGTGTTATGAGACGAATAGAGACGAGTCTGTCTAGTCGTTGCAAAAAAGTTATGATTTCACTCGCTTTTGCCCTCTCTATTTATCAGTCTTGACTAAATACTAGAAATTCCCTGCTTCCACATCGATACGTTTGTGCAAGAGTAAAAGGCTGTCATACATTGTTCTTAGCGCATTAACTACTACAATAATAATACTAATTTCATGCATGAATCATTTGCATTGACACCATTTTACATCGATCCGTTTGCAAGCGTCGAATCAACAATTAAGAACAGCAATATCAACATATTTTGCTAACTGTTGTCATAGTAACTTGTATTGCAATGTTCAAATACAGAAATTGCGTTTAATTACAAATATCTCGTACTTATATTTTATACAAAAATCTTGTGTAAAAAGGAAATAGGGATATGTGGTACCGTTTAAATAAAGCACGTTTCTAATGTGTAAATTTGGCAAAGTATGGTGTTTTATATTGAACGCGCTGTATATTTCGAAAGCATTTCAGTAACATGTCCAGAGTCAAGTTTACTATCGGATATTTTGAAAGAAATAGGCGTAAGTAACCACATTTAGGCAATCGAGGACAAATAAATGTCTCTCTAAAATCTATTACAAATAAACATATGATTCCCATACCTATCATATCGATATTTTTCTAGATGAAGGGACCAAGCATATAATAATATACAAGGTATTCTATTTAAAATAATGTTGGTTCTTGGTTCGTCACTTATCGATCATCTTTTATATCCAGAAATATGTTTGAAAGATAGCTTATGATATCTGTTACATTATCCAAAATTCTTAGCTTTCTACAACTTTATAACTCTTAGGAGATTTGACACCCTATATACAGGCTGATTCATTTTTTAAACTGAGAGCGTGGGTATCTCGTTTATGATAGAGGGTAAAATGACTTTCGAGATTAAAAAGAAAGATCGAAAAAAACTGATTTTTTTTATTTTACTATTAGCATCTTTATTTAGCCTTAGATATATTCTTAGAGCTACTTTTCTGTGTGATGGCATACTCAAAATTTTTTGTGGCGTTTCGATTCGTGCTGTGCATCATCACTGCCTATCGTGTACATTGCTCTTGATAAGAAAATACATGAGGAAATACTAGCGTTAATTCTTAACCTCCCATTTACGCCACCATCAGTCAACACTGCTAATAGAGAGTTGAAAGAAGATCAACGAGATATGTTTAAAATGGTAAATAAAGGTGTGTTCGCGCAAGGTTTATGTAATTTTCCGGCGTACTTGTAACAATAAATTAAAATATTAATTATAATAATAATGATAGAAAAACTACTCGCACCTTTCAGCATTTCTTGCTACCAGAAATGATATATCTTTATACGCAAGTGATGTATGAGACGATTTCCTAAAACGCCCATCCAAATATTTAATTCAAAACGATGCTGTGGTCTCCTCGTCCTATTTTGCGTGCAATTTGGAGCTGATCAATAGTGTTCCGTATTTCTGTTAAAGATTCGAGAATAAAGTTTGATTCATCTGGCCAGATTTTGTTTATAAAATCGTCTTTTTCTAACATTCCCACTAACCAACTGCTCTACTGCAATTAGCTTAAATTATCACGAGGTAGTAAATTGTGGCAATCAATCTTGTACGGCTTAAAGTTATTTCGATTTAAAGTTCTCCATACCCGAGTCGAGGCAAACTTAATTCTGATACTACTTCGCGTGTATGTGATGCTGATTTATTTATTTAGAAAATACAACATTTACAAAACTTTGCAAAAACACACTTTCAACTTGCCATTTGTAACCTATTTTAATTCAAGTTTCTGTTAACATAATCATTACGTGGCCCAGTAAACGGTCAAGATATAGACCATGTGGCCGTTGTGGTTTTGGAGATAAATATCTGATGCTCGCTATTGTTGTATTTCGGTTCGACGTTCGGATAATAATTATATTACATATCTCGTTTCTTTTAGTTGGTGAAAATGTTTGTATTATCAATGAACGATAATCTAAATATCTGCCAGAACACATCAGAAAATGCCTAGAAACAATAACTAAAAATATATAATGCTAAGACAGCTTAGCTCTCTCGTGCAATTGACGGAATAATTCACGGCGAACGTAACAAAAGGAGAGGAAAAGGTACATTAGCACGAGGACATGCGGCTTCGAGCGTACCTTCCTTCATCGCTATCTTTTGTCGCTGTTGCCTCACAGTTGCCTCACAATAGCACAACTTCCAAAATGACAAATTTGACATTTCTTGCTGGTTTACGTCGCTGCTTCTTGGTAGGCAGAAGGGCGCTTGTATGGCACCAGAGGGCGCCAAGAAATGTCAACTTTATCGCTTTGGAAGTTGTGGTATTAACTGTGAGGCAACAGCGACAAAAGGTAGAGATCAAGATACGCTCGAAGCCGCGCTGATGACGCCGGGTAGGCAGAAACATGTCCGCGTGCTAGTGTACTTTTTTGTTTATTTTTGTTGCGTTCGCCGTGACTTATTCCATGGTTACTATCTTATTTAATCTTAAAATGCCGTCCTCCAACAAAACATTTACCAACAAAGAAAGCTTTGCGACGCCGTCAATATCTATCCGTGGTGCCGATAAAAAATGGAAAGATTGTTGACTAGAAACGACCGAAACATTACAATTAGATACAAGATCGAAAGTGTCCTTGTGAATGTGCTCTTCCATGCAAAGCGTTGGAGGAAAAGAAAATTTTGCAATTTTTCCGAATTTAAGTCTACTGTTTATTAGTGCTGAAGAAAAACTGCAAAAGCTTCAGGTGCAGTCCATGTAATACTGAGAATTCAGATAATAGATCCGGATTCAGATAAGTTATCTGAGATAACGGTTCCGGATAGTGACTCCGGATTTCCGAAAATTTTAGGTATTCGATCCGAACCAAGATCCGTTTAGTAAATTATCCGGATCTAGATAACAACCCTTTATCGTAAGCGAAATACCCCCGGTGATATACATATATTTAACGTTTCAATTCCATCCAATTGCAATTTGCCAAAGAACGGTAACGATTAAACGCAAATTTGGAATGGAATTAATAAACAAAATTAACCTGTTGAATCCACGTTCCGCTAAACCCAACTGCTGTAAGTTGCCTTGAAAGTTTTAGGTAGCCCCTATTATTTTTGCACTCGTCCGTATTAATTTCGCAGACGTCACTTATTGGTAAAAATTCAAGTAGCGAATGTTGCGATTTCTGTAAGCCAACTGGTTTCTGATGGAATTTTAAATTTATCTGATTATTGCATTCAAATCACGTTTTCTCTGCTCTCCAAAAAACGCGAATCACGAAATGTCTCCATTAAGACAACATATGGCTTAAATGATCATCAATATGTATGTACTTACTTACTTGTTCGGGTGCATACATTTGCATACAATTTGCAATCGCAAATTCTTACAACGTCTTCGTGCAATTTATTTCACAAAGAAATCGTAATTATCGTATGCGATCAATTACGAACGTATGAAACACGTAATGTTATTACGTTGTGCGGATACTGGTTTAACGTTATAAAAAGTGATGCAGTGTAAGATGAACTCAAAACAAATAATAGAAAGATGAGAACAAGAGTGGAGGTAAAAAGCGATTGAGGTTTAAACGTAACAAATCGTAATTCCAATCTTCGCTACATGTTTCGACGTTCTGGTTTCTTTAGATAAGTTAAGAGCTAATAAATGTGTGAAAAAATACAAACGAAAGGATGCAAAAAGTAGATGAGAAGACACTATATATCCTAGGTTTGATCTATTGCTGTGACAAATTAAATAACAGAACATATTATAAATCATCCATTTTAATTAAAAAAAGAAAACTAAGTCTAAGGGATTGATGACATAGTAAAGTTAAAGACTGAGGAAATGATTTAAATCGTTTCGTTAAGCTGACTTTCAAAAAGTAGAGCATGCGAGAATTTGCCATGAAACTCCTTTGAAAAATAGCCAACATCTATTCTGATTCTTGTCAAAGGAAATACGCACGGAATCATAAAAACACCAGGCAGAAAAAGCAAGGAACTGTTAAAAAAGTTATATATGTGGTATTCTTTACAAATAAAGACCTAAATGCAATTAAGTTGGACGAACAACGTCTGAAATGTTCAGTAACGTTTCTGAAAGGGGGATTGCGTTGCGCATCAGGATAACGCATCGTTGGATACCGTGGCGGCCACCATCCAATGTGTAGCTGAAAAAAATATAAAGAAAATGAATCTACCGTACTCGCCCGATCTGGTAATGTGCGACTTTTGGTTATTTTATGGGCTTAAAATGTATCTGAGGAAGAAACTCATACGACCATTTATCACTATGCAAATTCAGGTAGTCTTATTGGACAACCAAGTTCGGCTAGAAGCAGAGCAACTAGTGCAGTTGTGCCCATTTTCTCGTTCTCATACTTTAAGAAATCGAAGGACCACCTTTTCAACATCGTCTATAGGTGATACATGGAGTTGTTATAAGTGAATCAGCACTTCGACAACGAGTTGTTTAAAATGAACTTAATTCACAATTTCGACACGAGTGGTTTCAATTTGCAGACGCTAAACGAAGCTGGACAAATACATCGATATCTTTAAAAATGAATCTAAGTTTGGCCTATAAAGGAAAAAAATAAAGATATTTAGTTGGTTCTGTAATCGAACGTGTCTCATACCGAAGAGATGTCAAATGTCAACCGTCATGTACAGGACGTCCTATAAGAGGCTATTGTACTATTTGTTCAAATTTTTGGATAAGAATTTATCCATGCATGGACGATTTATCTTTTCAAGGCTATGGTTGAATTTATTTAAATTTGTTTTTAAGCTGAAATATTGAAGATTGGAATGTAATTTACTATTTATTAGAGTCATCCAACGAACTTAATTTTCCTTCGGCTATAATTCTCGGCATAAAGAAAGGAAATTTTTTTTTAGAAAACATCTTTGAAATTTGTCGCTGTGACAGACCATGTGCTGTGCTACCCGATTTATTATCGATAGCGTGCGCACTTATTGCGATTAAACTGTTTAGTTGTTTCGAAATCGTTTCCTTCATTCATTTCGACTAAACTATCGATCGACGGAGAAATTGATGGTCTGCAGCACATCTTGCAAAGAATATTTATTCCTCTTATACTCTATTCCTACAAATAATCTAGTTGAATTGTGACGATTAGGGCTGCAGGAATGCTTTCCATGCGCTTCACGCGCTTAACAAAGACTAGACAGACTCGTGTTTTGTCGACTTTCGGGGAAGCCAATAGGCAATACGAACCCATTCTCACAAGAAGAATAAATTCGAGTCTGCCTGGTCTCGGCTTACTGACAATAGTACAAAATGCATATTGTGTACAATATACATATACTACAGTGTCCACAGAAAAATCTTCACCATACGGGGACTTCTTATATTTCTTTAGATCGAAGGTAGCTGTGCCTGTAGTTTGTTTGTGGAGGATTGGAAACCAAAGAATGTTTCAAAATATTTACCACATCGTATTCGCGTGAATACCTAAAAGTCATTTAATCATTTCAAAGTTCCAAAAATTTAATTATTTGGCCAAATATGAGCCAGCATCACAAAGAAAATTGTTTTCATATACTGAAGGATTCCAAATCCAATGTATGATATAAAATGTACATTTTGTTGAAAATACACACTGTATACTTTTTGTAGTGTATTTTCTCCGTCTGTCTCATTCGGAAATCGGAGGTTCATCTTAAAAAAGGGACAAAAATAATTTGTTTTTATTAAAAAGATTTATTTTTCCAAATTAGATCGTTTTGCCAAGAAAACTTAAGCATGTTGTTGGATTTTTTTCGTATTTTTATAAATGAAATGTTAATATTGAGTGGAGAAATTAGTAGAGAAGAACATTTATCTAATAACATATCGTTGCAAAATTTGCAATTATATTCTCAACCAACTTGTGAATTTATATAATTGTAGATGTAGACATTAATGTTTAATAAGTAATAAGTTAAACAATGTTTTATCGGAAAAAGATATCTTGAAGGAAAATGACTTAGTTTGCGAAAATAAACTTTCTTAATAAAAAAAAATACAAATAATTTTTTTCTCTTTTAACATGATCCCCCTATTTCCAGTCCATACTGACGAAGAAAATGCACTGAAAGACACACAGGTGTATGCATTTTTAACAAAAGAAAAAACAAAAGTTGATATTTTTAAATGGATTTACTATATCTAAGTAGATGCAAACAATCTCTGATGATATTTTTTAATATTTAGCCAATAATGACATTTTTGAACATTTGCAATCTTTTGTTTCTGCTAATATATAGACAAGCCACAAACACAGTTACTTTAAAACTAAATAAAAAAAGTTCCTATTTCCGCAGACACTGTATATATTTAACACGTAACATAATTAGTTAGAATCAGCATTTAATTCTTTTTCAATTAAGCCAGTTTATTTGAATCATTAATATTACTATTCACTCTTTACTACCAATATCGTTTTTCCTAAACTAATGATTTGGCTTTCCAGGTATTCAACTTATCTGAACCTAAAAGAACATTAAGAAATGAACACAAACACGTCAAAGAAGTCGGATGGTCTCCAAGGTTAGCCCCTCCCCTAGAAAAGATATGCAGCGTGTGCAAAGAGATAGATTCTTGGCTATCAGCAGATCAACACAGGATAGCCGTTCTTCACGCAAAGTAAGTATCTTACATACCGCCTCTCGCAAAATGCTGGTAAAATAATTATAGACCAAACACCGTTAAAGTACCTATGGAGAGGATTATTCGTTTTGTTTTCGAAATTTTATGCGCTGGTACTAAGAGTACAACTAGGTCCGCATATGATCTGTTAACTTTTCCAATTGCATAAAAATATTATTATTAATATAGTATCGGCACTACATACGTATTTATTAATTAATATTTATTACGAAAACTTAAAAGCAAACGAAAAACGCTATAAGTTAACGAATGTTATCGCATTAGCTTTTGCTTTTAAATATGTTTAAATAGCTCTCAATATGAGCATGAAAGAAGTAAGTAGAGCTGTATAAATTGTTTTTAAAATGAAAGCGGCCAATTTACTTTTCAACCACTCTATCGTATTTCTTGGTGAGTTTTTATCATCAATCACTTTACGCGTCACTTTCGTCGTTCTCAAAGTAATTAGCATACCGTGAAAAATGAATGACGTACAGCTCTAAGATTCTGCTGTGAGACGAACTGCTTATAAAAAATTTATATAATAACTGATACTTTAAGTTAGAGTTACCGTAAAATATTATTTATATCGTAAGATTAAATTGTCTTTATATGCATCAGTTTCCAATTCATTCTTTTCTATTCTTCCGTTTAAACTAAGAAAAATGCCTAAAGTATAGCTCTTTACCAAAGCTATTCAAACAGAATTTGTTTAGTTGGTCGCAACGTATTCTTAAAATAAATGTAACGTTACATGAAAGCATCGTACATTACACCATTATAAACATTACATTTTCTTTTCCGTGTACGCCACCTATATGTCGGTGGAGCTTAGCGTGAAAATTACTAAAGAGAGAAAAATGAGGTTTCGTATGCAATATGTTAAAGTTAACAAAAATGAAACAATTGGTTATTTCATTTTTGAATTGTTTCTTTTAATACAAATTATTTAGATTATCTACGAAGTAATAAGAAACTATTATTATTTTTAGTTTATAAAATTCCAATTGCACTTTTAGGTTTCTTCCATAAAATAATTTTAGTTCAGAAGGTGCTCAAAAATCTTTCCATTGTTTCCATTCTGTGCATGTTCTTAGTCATCTCTTATACGGACTGGCATCGTCGTTTTTTATTATTTGTTACTACATGTTTTCTGCCATTATGGAATGTAAACAATTAATTTTATAAGAAAGCATAGGCAAATATGACAAGGTGTATTTCTATTACAAACGCCAAGAACAAATACCAAATATATGAACTCTTTCGAGAAATCGATTTTTAATTAATGAAAGTTGGTGACAAGTAACAATAACGCAACGATATAACTGAAAACAAGATTAAAGCAGTACATAATAACTAACGGTGAACGCGTAAATGATTCAAATTACAATGGATGGTCCCTGATAAAATTATAATTAATTTTGTGTGTTATACAGTCTTTTGTATCTTTTTTACAATGTGTTTTTTACTTACTTATCCTGTAATTAGCAATCTGACTACTGTTAGCTAACAAGTATATTATTATTATAAACAACACTAAGTATAGCCACACTGCGCACCATACAAGTTTAATTAATTAATCTAGAACAACTGTTTCGAGGATGCGTGGATTCTCATTTTCAACCGTATGACCGAGTGATGTGGTATTATTATTATTATTGATATTTCTTAACAAACAATAAGACACAATGATAGCAAAGAAAAACTATGAAAGTTTCATAACTTTGTGGAAATTTTGAACAGACTTGACGTATCTACGGGGCGGTTAGTGGTGACGTAATAGGTGGTTAGTTGCAACGCTTCGACTTCCTCGTGTACACAAGTACATGGTATACTACGGATATATACGAGGAAGCAATGCAGCTTCTCGGCTACAATCAAGCCTGTAGAAACGAGCAAACTTTCCTTACCAGAGGGCAACGCGAAATCATTCGCATGAGACGATTAAATACGAGTCTGTCTAGTCTCTGCTGATTTCGTGAAGGCCAATTCGTTTCTGTACACTTAGTTACAATGCACCAACTGTTCTCTTCTCTGTTATATATGCATGTATTTATTAAATCAGATTTGGTTTTTAAGTGGTATATAAGTACTACAAACAAGACTTAAGTTATGTATTATTGCTATAATAATAATGTGAGAAACGTTTTTGTCGCTGTAAACAATAATTTCTTTACTTACTTTGCAATTCAAACGCGCCATTTTTCATTGTAAACTTACAATTAAATACAACAACTTAATTAACCTTAAACGCATCCCATCTTTCCCTTAAATAGATGTTACGTTTAGCTGTTAACGCAATAAAATCTAAATTCACATTATTTCACTTTAAATAACCTATAGCGAAAAGAATACATAGAATTGCAATCAATAAAAAATCACCTTTATACAAAAAATGTTTGCATTGAATAAACTTAATACTAACTTTACTTCTTGCCTTGCATTTATATTACATTCATTATTATCTCCAGAGTATTGATATTTAGTACGCTCGTAAGACGATTAAAACAAAAAAGAAGGTAATATTACATGTATTACAAAATCTGTTTACATACATACTCTGTATTTTGTGGAATTGCCTAAGTTGCTCCATATTAAACCAAGCGCAAATTATGCAAATTGTTGTACCGCCCTTTCTGTTTTACGCATAGTTACAAACACAAAGAGCTAGTGGCAAAACCGTATAACTGGGTAAACAACATGGGTCTTTACTTTTATAACCGCTTATTAAGGCGATTGTATTCGAGATGGATACATGCCTTAAGAGGTGCTAGTACTTGTACAATTTACATTATGCCCCAATGCTTAAATAATAATGCATGTACCGCAATATGCTACGTATAACTGTGGATACCTAATAAAATCACGTGGATACAATTTGCAATTGTTGCTACACTTTGTTGGATCACAGCTAGTTTCTTAGCGTACATGCTTCCAGATACACATGATTGGACATGCTATCGTTCACATGCGCTAGCGACAAATATAATATAATAAGTGTATCATTACTTATCTCAAAACATTTATTACATTTATTTCTATTTCATCATAAAAATAATTTCAAGAGGATTACGAAATCTTCACCACTCGTAGATATCTTCAATACACGTTTCCTTTTGATAACAGGGTATTGTTATTGTCGCGCAACAAGGTTTTTACCCTAAGTTAGTAACTGATGAAATTGAACAGCATATATAAAGTTACAATGATTCGAAAAGCGGCAACATTGGCTTAGCTCTGATTACAGAGAAAATGCCTTTATAGTGTGACCGGTAATCTGGTCTACTGCAATAATGTTTATAAGCTTTCTGAAGCTTTCGGAATACATCGTGATCCCTGTTCTTAGAGATTATTCATAGGCTCATCAAAGACCAGACTAAAAGCAGTTTTGTTGCATAATGGAAACCATTATCCTTCTATTCCGATAGGTCATGTTGTTTCTATTAAAGAAACTTACGAAAATCTGAAAATTTTATTAGAAAAGATAAAGTACAAAGACTATTCCTGGAATATTTGTGCAGATTTTAAAGTAATTGCAATTATTTTGGGTATGCAATTTGGTTACACCAAATACATGTTGCTTTTTATGTCTTTGGGACAGTCGTGACAGGGAAAACCATTATCATAAGCAAGAGTGGCCACTACGACTATAGTTTATACCAGGAAAAGACAATGTACAACATCAGCCTATAGTAGAAAAACAAAAGATCATAATACCACTTCTCCACGTGAAACTTGGGCTCATGAGAAATTTTGTAAAGGTACCAGATCTCGAAGGGGAAGGTTTTAAATACCTTCGTCGAAAGTTTCCAAAATTAACACAAAGAAAACTGAAAGAAGGTTTTTTTGTTGGATCTAGATACAAGAAATAGTAAATGATGAAATCTTTGAAACCAAATTAACAGCGAAGGAAAAAAACAACTTGGTTCTACATGGTACAAGTTTTCACGAGTTTCTTGGGAAACAAAGAAGCTGACAACTATAAAACTTTAATAGTGGATATGTTACAAGCATTTCACGCTGCTGGCTGTAATATGTCCCTTAAAGTGCACATTCTACATTCTCACTTGGATTTTTGTCCGGAAAATATGGGCGACGTTAGCGATGAACACGATGAGCGCTTCCACCAAGACATCATGGGAATGGAAAAACGGTATCGGGGGAAATGGAATCCTGTTATGTTAGCAGATTACAGCTGGATGTTAAGAAGAGATGCTGTAGATATTGTTTAAAAGAGACGGAGCAGTATAACTTCACATTTTTAATCAAAATAATTTGAAATATTCATTAAATTATGATGTAATCTAAAGAACCTTTTCATTGAGATATAAAAAAAAGTCGAGCTAACTTGACCTTCTACCTTTTATTAAAATAAATGTTTATATGTTTTCAATTGAAATTAGTATAAATTATTTTATGGTAAAATCAAAAGTTGAAATTTTTTGGCCAGTGTAATTCTTCATAAACCCATGACGGAAAGAATACTCTAACTATTGCAAATACCAAAACATTTAATGAAGAAAAAATCTCTCGAATTAACAATAATAATAATATCTAAATCAATAACGTACTCAAAATAATAGCATTTGATCTCGTATATTTAAACCTTTCCACATTTTGTATATTTTGTTTGCACTGAACTTGTTAATCACTTACAATTAATCATCTATGTACTGGCCTCCATAATTTTAGTAGAAAAGAGATATGTGTGTTTAATATGCACATTTGCCTCGACCGAAGTCGACTTTTCGTAAACAAAACCAACGTTGTGAAACTAATATCTAAATAATTTGCTATCATTATAGAGCATTTATTTTCCAAAATGTTCATTCAGAAGGAAGGATGTACATTGCGTGTACCATTCTCAGGACGTAACTATTTTGTTGCAAATTTTATTTGGAACATTTCTGGAAAAACACAAATGTGTCAATGATTTGCGTAATATGTCACTACATAAGAAACAACTGACGCGATTTATATTTCTATCCCGTGTCCAACTATAAGACTAAACGATGCAACTAGTAATAGTGGAAACATATTCTATCCAACATTTCGCTGAGTAAGCGGCATCGAGTTATACTTCTATGATCGTCGTATTTTACACGGGATACAGCTACGTCAATAACGCTACGGAGTAGTCACATCACGTATTTTATGTAAAGTACGATAATCTTATCCGCATAACTTGGTGGTACTTATTCGAATACATGCTACTAGGATTTATACGAGAACCTACTTTTGAGAAAGTCAGAAAGTCGAATTTTTACCAAGAAAGGAAAGTACAAGAATATAAGTGCTCCTGAGATATATTCGGAAAGTCAAAAATAAATATTTCCGAAGAAAACAATATGCGATTCATTTCTTATAATAACACCAATAAATGCATTCATCTTTACATCTCCTAACAACTTTCGCCAACTGCGAGCGACAGCTATAAGTTATTTTTACTTATGCGCTCATAGAACATGTAAAAATGTTCATCCTCAGCATATCAGAAAATCTTATACTTTGATCTTATGGTTGCGAACCTGAGATCCGAACCCAGCACCCCGAAATTGATATCCCATCGCGGTAAACGATGATACAGTATGTATAAAAATAATCACCGCTTAATTCAACCTGCTCGTACTAAGCAATTTGCTGTCAAATATTTCAACCATTGACAGATCGGCAATGTTGGTGTTGATAACAAAGTAAGAAAATCAAAAAGAACATTCGTGGCCGCTATACCCAGTCGGCGACGGTCGCAGATCGCAAAGGATAAGTTCTGGCTCCCGCGGCAGAAGCTGTCGAAACAGGAAGTCGCCACCCACTTGAAAGCCCGAATGTCCTACATAAACCTTGATCGTGGAAGCCCTAGTACGTCGTCAGAAAAGACGCTAGGAATTTCCTGACTTGGTAGCAAATTTATACTCGATAAAGTAGTAGACTGATAATATTAATAAACAAGATCTTGCTGGTTTACAGAAACTTAGTCTTATATATGTTTTCCCAAGTTGCAGTGAATTACAAGTTGCAAGTAGATATCCATAACTTGAGGCTTTATATTAAATTTACTTTAACTAACGGGTCCTTTGTAGATGGAAGAATAATAATTAAAAAATAAATTAAAAGTTATTTGGAAAATTCACTAAAATCTTGATTCAAACGGTAGAAACAAAATAATTTTGAAAAGAAAATAAATAAAACTTGGTTCCCAACTGTAATCTTCAAAATTTTATAAGCAAAATATATACTGAGATCCTCCTCTTTATAATAAAAGAAAAAAAAAAACAACAGTACGACTTAAATAATAAATTAAGAAGGAAAAGAACTAACAGAATATTTAACTAATTTTTTTTGTTTGTACCTTTGATACCCCTTGGATCAAAATCAATGATGGAAATTTATTTATGTGTTCATCGTACGAGTAGAAAGGTCGCACGGACGGTATCTGGACATCCTAGCGCGACATATGCTCGGCCGCCACTACCAAGTCTACTCCAAAACCGGCACTTAGATACAGACTTGGATAAAACATGTTCCCCAAGACAACTCTAGGAACGTCGAAATGAATCGTAAGACGAAAGTTTTCACAAAGAAAGGAAAAGCTCATGTACATACCTAATACTGGATTAGAGTTTCACGCACGGAAAAATTCAAAATTGTATTTTCGTAGCTAAGAAAGCTATATACTTCGCCAGGTGAATTTATAGCCGTAAAAAAATTAACTTCTGCACCAAAGTGAGCTTCGGGACACAGCCAACTCGTAAGAAGGCTTAACGGAAAAAGAGCTGCAAATTTATCAAAGCTATAAATAAGTTAAAAGGTATCCGATAAATAAAAACTTAATGTAGATAATTCCGAGGAAAACCTAAATCACTTTGAACCTTACGTACATGCTTCATTTTGATAATTCGGCATGTAGAATGAATGATACATTTAGGAATCATCTTCATACATCTGTGACTAACAGGTACTCACCATTTTTGAAAAGATGACGTATAAATAGTATACAAAAGAGGTACTAAAACGGGGCCTTGTGGTACGCCCTCAACTACAGACCTAACTAAAGAAATATTATTATTCAACCTAACACACTTACTCCTACCGATAAAATAGGAAATAAATCAACCGCTGATGCAGGCAGACAAACTATAAGATTACCAAAAGTAGAAAATGGTCAACTTTGTCAAATGCACGACTATAATCTAATAGAATTAGTGTAGACACCATACCTTTATCCATGGTATTCATTATATCGTCGGTCAGACCTAATAAGGTCGTCTCGCAACTATGTCGAAGCGTTAATTATGCTTGACAATCAGGTAAAACGATGATAGCTCTGTAGAAAGCCAATTTTTTCCACTATTTAGACAAAACTGAGAACACATTTACAAGCCAAATGTCTTTAAACGATACTACCTAAGGAATGGGCGTAACCATTGCTCTTTTCCAATGCGACGGAAAAGCAAAATCCAGGAAACAGCAGTTGACAACATAAATCAAATAAAAAAGTATTGTTAAGTACCAACATTTAATCATGTCCGGAAGCGCTACTTGAAATCCGTGATTATACTTAATCACTCTGCAACGGCCCAAAACGCCAAGTTGGACGACCCATCACCACTCATATAATGCTGAAATATATTCAGGTCTGTACCGACACTAGGAACGCCATCAAAGAAAAAATCGTTAATTTTATTTACATACTCCAAGTGGTTAGAAACCGAACGACGAAAATTCGATAATTTTTTACTTAAATATTTTAATCTTTTCGACATGTAGTTTTTGTTGTTTCGACATGTTGTTAGGTTTTCGGTTTAAAAAGGCAAAATTATAATAGGGGCATGCAAATCAAGCAGCATTACAATATAGTTTTCAATGAGCTCAACCTTTTCGTCCAAAATGATCAAATTTTGCCAGGGAATAGACTAAAAATGTTACACAAGCAATATTACTAAAATTCCTAATTGGCACAACTTCAAGTGCATTAATCTGAAGCGAACAAAAAATGGTTTCATTGTGTTTGCTTAGCCGCCTTATATTGTTGCGTATCAACACGTGATCGTATTATGCATTAACTTCGTCAAGAAATAAATTCAATTCACGGTGCTTTTGATGATTTAGGACGAAGATAATCCACTATTCGTTTTTATTTTTTTACAATATTCTCGACGTTGGAGTTGAATTTGTTGCACTGCATAATTTGGTGTATAATAGAAGGTGAATGAATAAGATATCGAGTTTTTGTTCGGTGCTACGTCCAACCATCGTCCAACGTAATTATTTTCTTGAAGTCTGATGGTATTGCTTTTCCATTTGGTGTGTTCTCCTCTAATACGTCCAAGCAAATTCAAAATTGTCAACCAAGGCATAACATTCTGCGATCATAAGCTGACGTTTTACGTCTGCCAAAGCATGTGTGTATCTTGTGTAAATAAAAGCTGAAACCGCAACAAACAAACTTCTTTGTGAAAAAAGTAGAATCGTAGGTCTTTGACTAAAGAAGTAATGCAAAGCGTAATTTTTGATAAACAAAATGCTATTAAATGCACGACGCAGTCAATTATTATTATTAAAAATAAAAATGGAGATAGACTACCACCTAACCACCGTAGGCAAACGCGCGCTTCGCTGTCATACGGCTCATCAGTGTAATTTGTGGAAGGTGGATTAATTTGTCTTACAAATGCGGTTGATATTGAAACATATATATATGGATGACAGTATCTATTAATTAAATGCCCCAATAATATAATTTGTGGAAATATTCCCCAACGCCTCTACGATTGCGACCAAGGGATCCCTGGCGTCACAATCTGTAAGAGCTGCACGAACCGACTAACAGCTTAATTAGCTAGAAAAATTAATGAATACAAGAATGAGATCATGGTATACGTAGTGGTTAGATGGTAGTCCGGATATTTCCAATTTCCAGTGTATGTCTCATCCACACTTGTACATTTATCTTTAAATTAAGTTAATAACTTAATTTATCTCAATATTGCGCGTGGTTCCGAGCGTTTCTCAACGTACACCGCTGTTGATTAGTTGTATTAAGTTTGAAGCAATTTTTACTTTGTGATATTATATAAAAAAGGTTCTATCGCCAAAACTGAGACAGTATTACGTGTTCTATCCAATTCTATCAATATTAACACATTCGCATATATATGCACAACCAAGCTGCTATATTAATTTACTTCCCTTTTACAGAGGCAGTAAAGACAAGTTAGGTGTGGTGGTAGCTGCCTATATGCACTACTCTAGCATATGCGGCAGCGCAGAACAGGCCCTAGATAGATTTTCGATGAAGAAGTACTTGGACGATAACGTTGGACCTTTGCAAATGCCTTCCAATAAGAGGTAAGTTTATTGATATCCTTAACATTTCACGAGATTTTAATGCTCCTTTCATTTCAGATATGTCGACTATTTCGCCGGCTTGTTATCCCACAACATAAAAATCAACACGGATCCTCTGTACCTAACGCACGTCACTGTACTAGGCGCACCAAAATTTCAAGCCGGTGGCTGTAGGGCTTTTCTAAAGTTATATGAGGGCCACAATCCCGTTTATACGTCAGGTAGGTCCTCAAGAAGTTATTAAAGTTTCGCAACGTATGTATGTATACGTTCATGTAAGTTACGGAATGCCTACATTCCGTACGGACTTCACATTCTTGTTCATGTAAGCTAGGTATTGGGTAAAATAACCCGTTAGTTTCAAAGTTTACTAATTTGAATATTTTTGCTACTGGAATAACGACTATGTTAGATGTGAAGTAATTCACAAGCTTGTGACGCATGCTACTAATTATCCGCGAAAATTAATTTCTTCGATAAATCCATTTGTCCGCATCCCATTTTTGTACGCGTAAGTTTTTTTGGGACTTACACAAACAACTCGTAAAATATACAGTATCCGTTGACCCGCCGTTGCTTGCTGCAGCAACAATTGGTGCAACCGTACAAACAGTAAAATTCCTGTCGTCGTATAAATCAAGTACTTCTATCTTCTTTTATTTGTTAACCGTACGGTAGCTATTTGCAATGTCCATCTGCCGCAATTCTCCATTACGACTATAACCATACAACTTCTATAAATAATCTTCGTAATTCTATACTCCTCTTAAACATCTAATATCCAGGAGATTTGTCATAGTCTCTTTTCAATGCGGTCATCTCACATTAAGAACTTACTTCTTCCTTTTTAACGGAAACGCAAACAGTAGTGCCACATAGATCTATGTTAGGACAAGTTGAAATGGATAGTATGAACAATTAATTTAATGCGCTTAGAGGAAAACTAACAAAACTATTATTCATCCTACATATTAGAAAAATTATTACTTTCCTGCCTAACTCGATATCTCTGAACAGCAAGCTTATTTTTAGATGTATACGTTAATAAGCAAGACGATACAAGTTGGATTTGTTACTGCGCTGAAGCAAGTCATACTTGTTGATTGGTTCTGAATGTTATATTTTGTTCTACTATTTGCATGTAGTAAAAGAAGCGACATACTGTAGTTTTTTTTTCTGGCTCGTTGAGTGTGTGGAGAAGGTGGAACACAATGTTTGCGCGATTATTAAGATAAGTAACCGCAACATTAATGAAAAGTGATTAGAATTGGACTTTTAAATCGAAATTTCCACTTCCTTATGTTCAGAGATCATTAACTAAAGATTTGTATATTACATATACAGGATGACTACTAGGCGATAGAAAATAAATTAAAAAGGTGCTATTGTCTGGAAACCTTTGGTTTTCAAGGTAAACAGGTTATTGAAAATTGAGTCTTTTTTTCAGAATATTTATTTCTTTTCAATATCGCTCGAGATAGAACGGGGCGCAATACTTCTGCGTGTTGACTAATTAGAGACGCTCAACCTAGAATATCAGAGGTGTAGATGCATCGAAGGAATATCACAAAAGCATTAAACAAAAAAAAAATGATGTCTAAAGGTATATTTAATGGATATCATTAGAAGTGATTTGCGTACACATAAGCGTTGTGTTTACCAACGGCTTCGTTGCACTACAGTTAACAACATTGACAAATCTGGATTGCTGGTAAAAATATCATCGATTTTCTAACATTCGGAAACACCAAAATCACCAGAAATTTTTTTTATATATATTTTAGATATATCACGAGAATGTTCGTGATATTCCTAAAAAAAAAAAAAAACAATTAGAAATGCAGAAAACAAAGCTAAAGATGCAGTGCTTTCTGACTATACATTAATGACCGACTCGCGTGGAGAGTGATGAGGAAGTGGTTTGACTAAGGGACGCATGTAAATTGACACATCTCTGCACGAGCATCTATGTTAAATGATGAAGATGGTCGTCGATCCGCAGTATACTTGTAACAGAAAGAAATCGTAAAATAACATATCATTACTTAGTTCTACGCATACACTTCATCTTTCATAAACCTCCAATATTAAAAATTGGAGAACGAAAGTCGAGATTATGAGCTGACGATGGTATAAGTCCCTCCACGATCAATCCAACTACTTTCAAATCGTTTTTTCAAGAATTCCCTTGTTCTTGGATGTTCAATAATGTCAATAGGATGTTTTCTAGTAGATCATTCCAAAAATGTCGATAAATTCTCCTGCTAATCACTTGGGCAATTAATAAATACTCAGATACTAACAGAAAGCCAACTCATACTAGTTATTTCGTGTTATGATTCGATGAAGGTTTCCATTCCTCCAACAGTGCAACACCATCACGACTAAAACCTTCTTCATTGATAACCATAATCAAAGCTAAAACAATGAGCGATATCCAAAAAAAAAGTAACAAACTACTTGCACCAGGTAGATGAATGGTACTTGTAGAAACGAGCTGACAATAAATGCCTATAAAACGGAAATGATCAAGTCGGATAACTAACATTAGTGGAAAGTTCAAAATTCTTGTGGATCTCGCTCGACGCACGGTGACACTAGAAGCAACAAATAGAAAATTTTCGAGTAGAATCTCTAGTTTCGTCTATACATTCAGAGGATAATGTACTATTGTCAAGTTTTAACGCGTACGTCAAATCCAGTACGTTACGTAGTAATGTTTTGACGAAGTTTCAGCAGTAATCGCAAGATCTATAAAAAGGAAAAGAATCACACATATTGATAATAACCACCTTCTTCAAATGCTTAATTAGTCTTTGTGAAAAATGTTTATCTCTTTTTAAATTTCCTTTCAACTTAACTTTTATTATCAATGTTAAACGCTGTTAATCTCGATACAAAACAATACATGAAATTATCGCAAAGAAAGCGCTTGTTGTAAAACAGCGGAGTGTTCATATGTGTGCGTAGGTACTAGGTCGATTTTATTACGAAACCACTATAATTGAAACTTATTTTCAGGCGTGTACAACGTTTCCAGCGGAGTTAGCCAATTTACTGTAAACGTAGCTGGGGAACGGAGACGCGGTTTACAGTTGAGAGGCGACATCTTGATAAAATGTTATCACAGAAGCGACTCCGGCAGAGAAACCATCTTCGCCTGTCAATTTCATACATGTGCAGTTGCTGACTATACGCTTAGCTTTACCAGACAAGAGCTGGACGGTGCTTGTAACGGTACGTAATTTCAATTGCTCGACCACAACAAGTGCACTCAATCAAGTGCTACCAGCTACTTTTAATCTTAATTCAAGTGCTTAAAAGTAATATTTTTTAAAGCTGTTATAGACATCTTTTTCTCACTACTCACAATAGAAACATAATGCAGTGTTCATATAAAGTAGGTTAAGCTTAAATGGTAATTCATGAAAGGCTCTAAAACTTTGCAGGCGTTAATGTGTTTAACTAGGACTTTTCAGTTTTTAAGAACCGGCTTTTAAGAATTCTGAAGAACCTTAATTTCTAAGAAACTAATAGACTATTCAGTTTAAAACGTTAACAGATTGATTTAAAGTAATATCAAGACGACAATTTGCAAAAGATTGCCCATTTCAAAAGATTGCCATGACACAAAAAAAGACAACTGTTGATAGCTTGATATCGCGCTAGATATCAATTACGTCACCGTTGTTTACCTATAATCCACCGCTCTTTGCCATCTTTATTAGCAGTTTTCATGCTGCCTTGCAATTTTCAATTAATCAGTGAATATGTTCGTTTTAATCGTGTGTTCATTATATACTTGCGTTCAGATTAAAATTTTGACTAATTTAAGAGTTGTTGTAGAATTAGTGTGTTTTCATTTATTCGGTGTTAGATTAGTGTTTTTAAAAACCTTGTGTAATCACCGCCGTAACACATTTAGATACTGATTATACTATGTGCTTTATTGAAAAAGTGATAGATAGCGATAGATAGATGACTCATTACAATTTACTCTTCAGTCGTAATATATTCAGTAAATTAACAAAACTGATTTGCTTGTTCCTTCTGCAGTGTCGTTAGTTTTATGTAAAGATTCATTCTACAACTAGAACGATGTAAATACAGTCGCGGCTTTCCACATTGTCTTAGTTTGCAGCTGTTGTAACAGCTTTGTTGTTATATCAATGATATGTAAGTCGTCTTTCTTTTATTCCTTTTTAGTTATAAAATCTGATTAAATTACATTTTCCTATCCAATGCTCTAATTTTTTCTTTTTAAACTCATTTTTTAAGATATTATCAAGACTTGTGTTTTTTTATATGGAACACTTTCCATATTTTTACACGTTTCAAAAGCATATAAAATTACCTTTAGAATGATATAACACATCTGATATTTTATTTAAACAGATTTTAAATTATTTATTTTTCTTTTCTTTCACATTATTTTAAGATGGCTATGGATGGTGGTAGATAAGCAAATAAGAAATTTCGACACGGCAGAAAAAATTGTTTTAATATGAAATGTTATAAATAACAATTCAAACAAATTAAACTAAGAAAATCATTAATAAATAGCATTACTGATAAGGAATTAATAGGGCTTATTCGGTAAAAATTCATGATGTATTGAAAATTTGAAATTATTAATTGAGAAAATATCTCTGAACGGTTGTTGTCTTTCGGGATATCGCTCATAGTAAATGTTACATTCAGCTTCCTCATTTTCACCGGCTTCTACAAAACACTTTAACATGTATTTTTCATACTCTTCATACATTTTTGAATTCTTAGATAATGAAAACACCATTAATATTAACGAAAACTGACATTTCGGAACATTTAGACAATATAAAATAAATACGTGTATTGGTTAGTTACCATCCATAGCCACCTGAAAATAATGTGAAAGGGAGAAAAACAAATAATAAACTGTTTAGATAAAATATCAAGTGTAATTCTAACGGTAATTTTATATACTTTTCAAAAGAGTAAAAATATGCAGAGTGTTCAATATAAAAAAACACAATTCTCGATAATATCTCAAAAAATATGAGCTTTAGAAAAGAGAAATTAGAGCATAGGATTCTGCGTAAAAATTCTGTATCTCTTATATTAAGGAAGATCTACAAAATTGGGATTTTACCAATCGATTTCTCTTTAAAATCGAGCTTCAGAAGCTTGGGTCAGTTTTTGTCTAATCCCTTTCAAAAGTATTGAATTTTGCCCACCCTGTACAACAAAGTGGGATTAAGTGGATCAAATTTTAAAAAATTGCGAAAAAGTATATATTATTCTATAATTATATATTGTTTTGGTTTACTCATTTTCCTTACTTCATTTTTCTAGTTTGTTGACTCCAAAATACTGTTTTGGTAATTGACATCAAGCAGTTCACTTCTGTAATTAAAAAAAAATGGATTCGCAAGAATGTAGTTTCCCTTTAAACAAAAAAAAAGAACAAGCGGCAAATACGAAGAATAGTTTTCTCCACAAGAGATAAGAATTGTTTATTTTTCAAGTAGAGGTGGTACTTCTTTGATAACAGAAACAAATTTTAACTACAGCAAATAGAAACGCTTCAAGCAAGCGGACTATGTCCAGATATCACATGCTTAAAGTTATCATGTTCAACAACTTCTTTTACTATCTGTGATTTTTTATGTTGAATATGTCGCAAACATCCAGGCATATAAAAAAAAGATCTTTATTATCAATTTAATTAAGTTGTAAGGAAACTCATCATCAACATATTGATTGCCACGTTTACCTACTCTCTACTTGTAGATATGTCCTTCATCTGAAAAGACATACGTATTTACGTTATATGATTAAACTCCATGTAATTCACCCCATAAAATGGCAATTTTCAAAGAAAAATTTCATAATTCTACACAAAAAAATAAATATTTAAAACTGTCAGGCATGTATTGACATCTAGGTAGATTCCATTCAAACGAATACTGATTCGTTTAGTTGGAACGTTTAAATACTTTAAATTCCTCTGTGGAACAATTTGTTTTAATATTACCTCGAATATTTAATATTTGGAATCAGTATTGGTGTATAAAATGTGAAATTAAGAAAAATTTACCAACACTTCTCGATTTTCAACCAAAATAATCTTTAATTTTTTTAAATAATTTCAATAATTTCTTTAATCTCGTAGCTCGTAGAATTAATTTAGCATCAACAATGCAATCCGGTAATACTTGATTATATTTGGTCTTCTAATAGATTTTCAAGGATTTCCCCCTCCTTCCTGAAGCATTCTGCGTATGTAATACAGCTTGATCATTTTTTCATTCAGCGTATTTGAAACCGTTTCTTTGAAAACACTGAAATCAGAAGAAGGTTTCTTTTCAAAACTGTAATTTTTATCAATTTTCATGCGCCCATTGCAAATTCGTTAAATCGAATATCACAACAATAACTTCAATCTTCTCGAGATAAACGTCTTTCAAAAAGGGTTACGAGAAAAACCTGAACTAATGAAACCCATTTATATTGTTAATTCTTAACTGTTAATTTTTATTTTGGGATGTCAGGTTGGTTATTCGAAGCACAGAAACATTGAAACAATTAATAAAAACGTTGTGTAGGTTCTAAGGCATTCAACTGTAGATATTTAAGTAGGAAAACTTAAATAAAAAAATATATTTTTTTTATTGATTGCATGGTCTTTAACATTATTTATGAAAAAATGACGTCGGTTAAGTGGCTACTTCTGGCTATGTCGCCAGTGCGATCTCCTTTAACCACGTTTTTTATAACATCCCCGCAGATCTCTTTTCGGCAATTTTTTTTGGACTGTTCTTAAACAGAGTGGATTGTTTGTGTAAATTATTCCCGGAGGAGAGGGAATCGTGACTGCCAGTCGATATAATTTTTTGACTATTCGTTCGAAAATAATTTCTGCAAAATTTATGTCGTACCACGAGCTGTGTGTAATGTGACACTGTCCTGTTGGGGTCGCATGTGCTGTAGTTCCAACTGATTCGGTTTAAACTACAGTACTGAAACAACTGCCAGTAACACCTCTAGCATTCCCGAAGAAATTTGACCCAATTATCGCACCAGCCTAAATGCTACACTCTCTGAGGTTTACTGTTTCAAATGAGGATTTTCAGTGTCCCAGTAGCAGCCAAATCGAAATGTGCCTCGTCATTAATGACGATTGGTTGCCAAAATTTGAGGTAGTCTGTGTATCGAACTGTAAGATCTGAGTACTCCAATTTTGCCACCATTATTTTACTAATTTTACTGTGGACCTTGTCGGGAAAACAAAATCAGCCTACAACATAAAACACACACTATGTAATCAAAATCATTACGTTGCTCTTAAAAATTAATCAATTTCATCAATTGCCGAATTATTGCCATTTTTAAGAAACAACAAATATTTATTATTCATATTTGCTGGTATTTTATATGCCAAAACAATGTGTATTATACTCACGAAATGGTTAAAATATCGTTTAATTTTTTTTGTTTTGATTTATTCTTTTCTCTCATATTGCTGAGTGATATTAAGAAGAAAATTCAATAATACCAATAAACTAAATTTCTCAAGTCAAGAGTTAAGTAACTAAATCATTGCAGATCCTAGATTTCCAGTCGATGGAGCGGTAGAATTACATTTCTCCTCGGGTCCGGAAGGACGGTCTCCGGCACCAGCTCCAACACCGGCAGTTCCGATGATATTAGCAGATGATCCGGTTACGAGGGTGGATACTCCTATACTTTACGAAGAGTCAGATGAGGACGATTCCGATTCAGGTAGGTGAATAGAATCTAACGAATATTACTAACAACTGTATACCCGAGAGGTACCTCGGAGATAAATTGTATCAAGTCAACTTTTGACGAAAAATAAGTTACAGGTATCGCGCGACTTAGTATAGTAAGAAGTGTTCATAAAGAGGCACTATTACACTAACAACGCAAAAGGTCTAAGGTTTCTAGGTATTCTAGAAACTTTTTAGAAGTTTTAAGTCGTATTTATTATTTACCAATTTGAGGCGTCCTATCAAGTTTAAAGATTGTGAATTAGCGTAGTTTAGCTTGGTGGCACAGATACAATAATCTACATATAAATTATTTGCTTTATCGTTTTAAAAGTTAGATCGCGAATGAAGGCTTTCTGATACGTCTACAGAACTATAATGCGCTATAAATACACCATTCACCCGCTAATTAACTCCTACCAGTTCTTCTCGTCATAGAAGTTCAACACTGTTTACAAAACCATGGAAAATACTTTATCTATAATGAAAAATACGAGTTTAATGTAATGCGAAAAGCACAAAAGTAAAATGTAATAATTGACCGATATAAGCATTACCATTTATTTTGTAAGTGTAACTAGGTCTACGAGATCGAGAGGGTCAGATGTACATACGTTTATACTATTTATAATATCCTCTACATGAAAGATATACAAACATTTAAAGATTTATTTAAAGTGATTCATTGATAAATTCTACAATTCCAACACGCAGCTATAGTAATACGTACTAGTTATTATTCTAAGAAGAATTTCTTACTACAACCAACTGATTTACTTAATCACATAGAAATGAAACGGTTGCTAATTCGTTACTTTATAACGATTATAAATGTCAAATGAAAGCACAAACCTTTCATTACAAATATTTAGTTTCTTAAAACAAAAAAGAATCTGATTTCATACTGCTTACGTATTATTTTTCATTCGAAATAATTGCAATGCTACGAACCGTTGCCAGATATATTTTTCATGATGTATCTGAAGTAAGTGAAGCAAGCCTCCCACTCAATTTCTATTATTAGACGCCATTTTATAGAAGCAGCGAAGAATGGGATGTATTCCAGCCATAATTATAAACCATAAAGTTTACATATAAAAGTTTTACACACCACAAGAATAATATGCATAAGGCTATTTTCTTTCTGTGGTGCCGGCCCAACGGGATGTATAAGATTTTTAAAGCTTGTCATAACCTCGGAAGCTTTTATTTGTAAATCGTGTGTGTAAAGTGATCCACTGCTGTATTACTATCATTCCGTCGCCGTAAATGTAAAGTGCAGTTAATTATCCTCTAGGATGCAGAAATGCATCGTATCCGCTACAAAAATATGCTTAGCCTGTCGTTTGGGCGTCGAATATAAAAGCTTGCAATTACTTGTTGTTAATGAGGCTTAATCAAACAAGGTTACAACAATATCAACAGTTACTTTGGACTGTTTTATGAATTATATACTTGCACTCATCCAAATAAATAATAGAACATAGATAGTAAAAATAAGATTACTTTGACCAACTTCTTAATATATTCTAATATAATTTTAAATTTTATTGCAATTATATTATCTTTTAACGCCTGGTACGGTCTTTCTAATATATTCATATGTACATTTTTATATTTCTTATTAAAAAATCTGGGCACCCCTAGATAATGAAAGGATATAAGAAACTACGTTAAAAGGGAAGAAGGAAAACTAAAACTTAGCAATAAATACATAAGGAACTTATTCAATGAAAAGAAGCAATACTACCGCCGAATGATTACAGAATAAAGTTGTTAGAAAGTAATAAGAAGCAAGGAAATTATAAAATTAAATATGTATATCAGTGTGGTCTAAGGAATGTTACAAATACCGCAAATCAAATATTTAATCAGACATTAGAAAGATACAAGCAGGAAGGCGCGAATATTGGAGATCGACAATGATCTTACTTCTAAACTTTCAACAAGCATACGAACAAGTAAACAGAAAGAAGCTTTGCCAACTGCCTAACTAACTAATAAAAATTATAAAGGCGATCTTACAAAAAACGGGAAATACTGGTAACTACTTAACGTATATGCCTACATTTAATATTTACTTTAAAAATAATGGTTACAAAAATAATAGATTGTCAGAGAAATTAAAAACTTAAGAGGGAATGAGACAGGGAAATCCTATGTCGCATATCCTCGTAAGTAGTGTCAGAAAAAGCCCTAAGAGATGCAAACATGAATAGACACACCATGGAAAACAACAATACATCACTTTCGCAGATGACCTGGTTCTTATAACGAGAAGAGAAAACAAAAATGAAGGTAAAATTTACGGAATGAACGGACGAGGAATTTGTCAAAAAGGATTTATTTGAAAATATAGACGGAAAAGGAAACACGTACAAATTTGAGGAGAGAAGATTGGAAGCGCGGGAAAGAAAAGTGTTCAGAAAGATATTTGACGGGAAGATAACAGAACAGTGATAGAGGCGTGAAGAAGAATTAATGAAGTGTTCAAATGGCAAAAATTATTGGTGGAAGAAAAGAAGAGATCGCCTTAAGCTACAATAAAGAACAGACGTAGAAGAAGATATAACATTTTCAAAAATTGCCAGACAGAGGAAGAAAGTAAAAGATAAAATATATAAAAGAATTTTTCTCAGGCCATGGGCTACTAATTTCGCAGAGCTAATTATTATGTTTTTCATATCTAGTTTTGCCTATTTCGCCTATTTTTTGAATGTTCGTTCCAGGTTTTTGATACACTGATATATTTTAACATTATCTCGACTGACTTGTTTTTAGTTGTTAATTCTTTTAATACGTTTAAAAAAGAAGACCATTCTCAATACGAAGTTTGACACAATGAAGTCTCCAGACCATGATCGTAGTAATCGACGCCTAGGCGTGTGAGGTGTATTCCATATTCCATGATACTGCAGTGTTATAATTCGCAACGTTGAGGTTAATTATCACTAGCGCCGTGCAAACATCAGGCACAAGGAGTTCAATATTTTACCCGCTCAAAGTTCCGCCTAGTGGTTGTGCGCTCGTTATCAGAAGTATCACCATCTTCTCTATAAATCTATCTATCTGTTTATGTAGCGACGGTACTGGTTAAATGGAACAAATAACTGAGTATCCCGATAAACTGAAATTTCCGATTTAATGTGCTTCCTACAGAAATTCTCAGAATATTCTTAGACCTACCTTCGTGTAATTTCGGAAATTAATTATCATTCGTCAGATGATCGTCTGATTTGCCAGTAGTGTCACCTGGCGGAATATTGTAGATTCGGGCTTTCAGATGCGTCTCTGCACACATGTTTTATGCTATCTCTAAAGATAAGAGTTTCCATTGTCGGAGTATTTTCTATCGCGATTAAATGAAAAAGCTAACTAAATTTCTTACTTTAAGTCGAATACCCTAGTCGTGCGTAGTAGTTTGAAAAAAGCCGAGTGCTGGCAAGGAACATTACTAAAAAGTATTTATACGTTAGAATATCACAATATCAGGTTAGTCCCTCGTTTTACAATTCTTAAAACATTACAATATATTTCTTGTTTTCCATTTGAACTTTAAATTTCCGAAAATGTCTTTTCCAAATTCCATTCTTAAATTTAACGAAACCGAAATTAAGCTCATTTTGAATGATCATCACTATACATGTTAATAATACCACATTCAACATCGTCATCGCTAACGCCACGACGCCACGAATATATCCCGGATTTAATTCAATTTGTTACACAGTTTACAACAGAAATGTATTAAATGAACATTAAATACTATTAAAATTAAATATATATCGTAGTTGGCCGGCGTTAACTATAAATAAAAGCTATAGGTAACAGATGAAGGAATAAACGCCAAGACGTGTTTAGTTGTTTGTTGTAATTTCCGGCGCCAATTGTGTTTAGACTAAAATTCAAGTTCAAATTCGAATCGAGTTCGGTCGTTTGAAAGTACGTTGGGGCACCTATCTATGTGATACGTTAACATAGTTAGAGCGCATAAGCGTCGTATCTACTAAGGCTAAAATATTTTTTATTATTAATTCATCGTTCATAAACGTCGTTTTTATCAAGTTATGCTTTTAAACTGTTGAAAAAGTATCTTGATGATCAGCAACTAATGGCGGGTCAAAGGCACGGCTACGCCTCCCTCGTGTGCTTCCGTACACGGGGAAATCGAAGCGTTATATCCCGAATATCGCAAGAAAAACTTTTATACAAAATAAAATATATACAAACGTGCAGAATATGTTTTGAATGTTTGCATGATGATATGTTAAAAAAGTTAAAAAAGTAAAACAATCAAATAAAAATTAAGATAAGATAGCTGTTGCTTGTGTTACAGATAATGAAGCATTTCAATTTTTAACAAAATTTCTACCATCCTTATCCCTCGCGTAATACGGACTGTTCAATAAAAAGCGAGTTATTTAACGAAACGAAATTTATAAACAATTCAATTCTTCGACACTACATCTCCTATAATTTAACCAACACCGTAACTACAATAACAACAAACTTGGCAATAATGGTTTAGATAACTTAATACTGCCTGTATTGAATTATTTACTGTAGAAATATTGCCATTATCTATCTTATCATTTACGCAAAAGATGTAGTAAATATACCAACTACAGATTAATTTGCAATCATATATTTGCGTTTTGTTATTGACGCAATAATATTTTCCGTATACAGTACGGTGACCTTCTATTCATGAAAATTTATTGATTTAAGATGTAACCAATTATAGTTCTCAAATCAATATTTAAAAGAAAGGATGTTCCCTGTCAAACAGACCGATAAATCACGTCCGAATATTATACAGCATAAAGCAGATCCCCCTTTTAATAAGTCGTTGATCTGGCCGACAAGATATAATTAAAATTAAAGTCAATAAATAAAGTGACACACGTGCTACTATGCCATCGTAACAGTAGCGAATTCTAAGAAGGTAGTATAAACGTGCTGGAGTGGAGTAAAAAAAAAAGAAGGAGCGCCTTAAAGCAAAAAAGTGACCAAGTTGATCTGGTCGATTTCATTGCGTCCGGAAAATGCAATTTAGATAAGATGCAGATGTCGGTAGTCAGAGAGCGGAGACCTACAGAAGAGAGAAACACGACTGAAGCAGACCGTTTCGCATTGAAGGACTATTTTTAACCCTACACCTGGAAGTCCATAGCAGAACGATGATTTGCGGCCATACGGAAGATTATATATATTACAGCTAAGATCGCTGAACACAGTCGAACGATTTCAAATAAAATAGAATTTAGCTTTTATTGGATTAGAAACCTAAACTCTAAAATGTGTATACAGTGGGGGACCATAGAAATAGAGGCAACTCGGTTTCATCACAAACGTTCACAATCGATAATAATGCAAGACACAGTGATAACACCACCATCCATTTTTTTTAAGTTCATAAACTGGAAGTTGCCGAAACCGCCACTAGATACTTTAGATGTATTAGGAAAATTTTCTTAACCATGACATTTTGTACCTAGTCGCTTACTCAGTGCGGATCTGATGAAATCTGAACAAAGCTAGCGGATGTTTTGTTGCTATAATTGTATCAGATAACGGTGTATCTGATTAATAACACTGGCCAACAAATTTCAACTTTTGATTTTGCCATAAAATAATTTATACTAATTTCAATAAAGAACATATGAACATTTATTTTAATAAGAGGTAGAAGGTTAAGTTAGCTCGATCTTTTTTATATTTCAATGAAAAGGTTTTTTAGATTTAGATTTTTTAGATTAGATCATAATTTAATGTATATTTCAAATTATTATAATTAGAAATGTGAAGCTAATACTGCTCCGTCTCTTATAAACAATATCTACAGCATCTCTTCTTAACATCCAACAGTAATCTGCTAACATAGCAGGATTCCATTTCCGCTGATACCGTTCTTCCATTTCCATGATGTCTTGGTGGAAGCGCTCACCGTGTTCATCGCTAACGTCGCCCATATTTTCCGGACCAAAATCCAAGTGAGAATGTAGAATGTGCACTTTAAGGGACATATTACAGCCAGCACCGTGAAATGATGGTAACACATCCACTACTAAAGTTTTATAGTTGTCAGCTTTCTTGTTTCCCAAGAAATTCGTGAAAATTTGTATCATGGAGAGCCAAGCTGTTTTGTCCTTCGCTGTTAATTTGGTTTCAAAGATTTTATCATCTACTATTTCTCGTATCTGAGGTCCAAGGAGAGTACCTCCTTTCAGTTTCCCTTGTGTTAATTTTGGAAACTTTTCACGAAAGGTATTTAAAACCTTCACCTTCGAGATCCAATGCCTTTACAAAGTCTTTCATGAGCCCAAGTTTCACGTGGACAGGTGGTATTATGTTCTTTTCTCTTTCTACTAGGGGATGATATTGTACATTGTCTTTTCCTGGTATAAGCTGTTGTCACGACTGTCCCAAAGACATAAAAGGCAACAGTATTTGGTGTAATCAGATTGCATACCCAAAACAATTGCAATTACTTTAACATCTGCACAAATATTCCGGGAATAGTCCTTGTACTTTATCTTTTCTAATAAAATTTTCAGATTTTCGTAAGTTTCTTTCATAGAAACAGCACGACCTATTAGAATAGAAGGATAATGAATTCCATCATGCAACAAAACTGCTTTTAAGCTCGTCTTTGATGAGTCTATGAATAATCTCCAAGAACTGGGATCGCGATGTGTTCCAAAAGCTTCAGAAAGTTTATCAACAAATCAATCAAGTCAACAAAATTTTCACATCTGCTGCGAAAAAGTCTCGACCAGCATTTTCTCTGTAACCAGAGCTAAGCCAATGTTACCACTTTTCGAATTATTTTTACTTTATATATGCTGTTCAACTTCATCAGTTACTAACTTAGGGTAAAACGAGTTTTCGAGTTGGCTAGGGTGTTTAGTGAATTATCCAACAACCCCCTTAAAATTACAAACGAGAAGCAAAATTTTACAAAAGGATTTGGAACTAGACAAGTCATTTTTACCACAAAAGTGCAATAAGTAAGTTTCTTTCATAGAAGCAGCATGATCTATTGGAATAGAAGGATAATGGTTTCCATTATGCAACAAAACTGCTTTTAGGTTGGTCTTTGACGAGTCTATGAATAATCTCCAAGAACTGGGATCACGATGTATTCCAAAAGCTTCAGTAAGTTTATAAACATTATTGCAGTAGACCAAATTACCGGCCATACTATAAAAGTCTCGACCTGCATTTTCTCTGTAACCAGAGCTAAGCCAAACGTTGCCGCTTTTCGATTCATTTTTACTTTATATATGCTGTTCAATTTCATCAGATACTAACTTAGGGTAAAAACCTCATCGGTCAGTGTAATTACAAAATGACTACCAATACCTTATACAGATTTGTTTAAAATGGGGCCAGCATGACGTTGCATGTCAAATGAAAAGATACAGATTTGAACACTCCATAACCAAGGAATATCGCAACACAAAATAACATAATAAAATGGTACAAAATGAAGTAAAAGTAAAATATGACAATGAAAATCGCGGATAAAAAAAACTACATTAGAAAAATACTGTTACTAAGCAGCAGAAATACGTATAAAAATCGTCTCTATTTTACGAACGAATCATATGCTCATATGGGCTCCAACAGTAAACTGTATATCCGACAACTGGCAAGAGCAGAATTGCTACCAAAAAGACCGTTAAACGTGGCAATATTAAGCTATGGGGTGCTTTTTCGTGGTTTGCAATCGATCCAATTTATTGAACAAAACAGAACATGGACCAAAATGAGTATATCAACATACTCCCGATTGTTCCGATCCAAAGCATACCTCGTGTAAAGCCAATAAATTTCTTTGAGGATGAAAAAGTTAATTTATTCCGGTAGTTCTCACAATCTGCCTACCTCAACCCTATAGAAAACCTATGAAAGAACGTAAAAAGCGCTATTGAGAGATATAAAATAAGAAATAAGGCTAAATTATGGAAGAAGAAAAGATAGTGAAGATATTAAAATGTACAACACCTATTTAGGTAATTTTACGATAAAAATAAAAAATATCAAGGTACCTGATTTATCTTGAACAAAACATGATTCGTGATTTATTTAACTATACACTTTAAAATTTTATTATTGTTAAATAAATTATCTGATTTACTTACTGTTGAAATTGAAGTAACATTTTTCATATTTAATTTATTAAAAAAGCATATTTCTTTGAGCATTGTACCTGAACATATGAAAAGTTATAAGAAACCAGGTTATTCAAATTTTGTAAAGTAAATTCAAAATTTGATGTAAAGTTATTTATTTCTAACTAATTCGTAGTTTTGATTCTAGTGTTAAGCTCGTAAGACAACTGAACATAAACTGGAAACTTATAGCAAAATTTTTGCAGTTGTGATACGTTTTTCGCGGCTGATCTCACAATTTTTGTCACCGAATAAGTTAATATTACTACTAGGATCAAAATTAGATTTGTCGTGGTTTACATGAATGACTCTTATATGGCAAAACGATTTATTCAACTATTAATATTCAACAATTTGTACGACACACTTAAAGCTCGATTTGCTGTTATAAATGGAAACATTATTAAAATACTCCTTACATGTTATATTCCTTATCGATACAATTTCTTAAAGAATACAGAATTAACTGTAAAACTGTTAAAACTTCGACTTGTATACGAAAGTTCTTGATATGGATAGTATTATTTATAAATAATCCATCAAAATTGAAAAAAAGTTGCATTATTAGTAGATTGGAAGTTAGCTCTCTCTCTCTCTCTCAACAACAACAAACTAAAGTACAGCAGGAAATTTTGCGAGGTCCGATTAACAAAGCAACAAAAACCTAAGCGTACAAAATCAACATACGTACCTGGTGAATAACCTTGAACAGGCGGTAAAGCAAAAGGGGACACCGCTGAAAACGAAGAATGTAAAAACGATACGAGGAAATAGAGGTAATACGAAGGTATCTGCGGTGGAAAATACTCGTCTAGAAATAATACAGTGCTCCAAATTAGAAAAAAAAGAAGGAGCTTCGATATATAGCAGTGCAGTTGCTGAAAATATTTATGAAAGAATGTTTAAACCTGAACTGTAACATAATTAGGTCTTATAAACTTCGAAATTTTCGGAAGGAAACGACATCGTCTACATCTTGTACACATACGTAACGGAACATCCTCTTCGGTCCTTACTTTGTAGTACTTCTAATTCAAATATTGTTCTATCCCTCGTATCCAAAAGTGTCCAAGTTGATCCAATGTTCAGAAATGTTACTTTTACGTCAATTATAAAACTTTTTCAAACGTTTTTATATTTAAAAAAACTAATTAATCCATTTGTTTATTTGCATGTATCCTCAAAGTTGCTAATCCGATCGCTTCCATTTTTAAATGTAGGTATT
The DNA here is from genome assembly GCA_020654165.1 of Oryctes rhinoceros. Classification (NCBI taxonomy): domain Eukaryota; kingdom Metazoa; phylum Arthropoda; class Insecta; order Coleoptera; family Scarabaeidae; genus Oryctes; species Oryctes rhinoceros. The sequence goes on along the minus strand of JAIOKQ010000018.1, from coordinate 3,093,009 downwards.
TATCCTTTAAAGTGAATGTTGTACTTGAGTTTCATAATGGTAGCAATCTTCATATCTTCTTTTATTTCATTTCGAATATTGAAATTGTGTTTAATGTTGATGCGTGTTCTCGAAAAATATATCTAAAATTAAATAATATAAAACATCAAAATCCGGAATTTAAATAATACCACTAGTGCCATGCTGCTCTTGTACTAGTAACACAGCACCTTGGATAAATTTCCTAAGTTTATTTTATGAGATATTTGTTCCGTTACGAAATATGCCTTGAGAAGACATTTATTTCAAATACCTAATTCTACGCTACCATTGAGACGCTATGACGGACTTTGTATTGCTAATCAAAAATTGGCTCTTGAGGCAGCTGCATTGAACACTAATCTGTGCAATAATGTTAAACAATACGTTAGTAAATCAATAATTAAAGAATTTATGCATACAATTTTATAAAATGCTTAATGCATATTGCGTAAAATCAGGCGGTATTGAATAAATTTTATCGTGACCTTGCCAATATTGTGATATACTTCCAGTGTATATTGTTAAAAAACAAATTTTCGAAGATAAGCACTTTATACACAGGTAAAATAATATTATAATATTTCGCTGTCTATTATTTATACATGCTTGTTATTACCTTGTTTACAAAGGTTACTTCGAGTAGATACTGGAATTGCACAAAAAAGAAATACATATAAAATAAATATATACAGTTGCGAGGAAATGAATAGGGATACTAATGCAATTGTGAAAGAAAGTATTTATTTATTTGTATTTTCGAATAAACAAAAGTTTAAAATAGGAAACTATATACTACAAACTACGGACAATTAATACATTGCAATAAATTGCAAAATATACAAAAGCACATGCTAATACAAATTATTCCATATGTCAAATGCGAGCATTGAAACAGGTACACTGGAATTTCGATTTAGTGGGATACCCCTTTGCTTCAATAACTGCGGCATATTTCCTAGGCATGAAATCAATGAGATGCTGACATCGTTCCACGGCAATATTGTTGCAGACCTCCTCAACACGTCGAAACAGTTCGAGGTTTTAAATATTTTTATCCCGAATACGAAGTTTCACATCTTGCCACAAGTTTTCGATTGGGTTTAAATCGGGACTACAAGAAAGCCAATCAAGAAGATCTATCAAGAAGATTTTGTCGAAACCAGTCCCTTGCAATCTTAGCTATGTGCTTGAGATCATGGTCCTGTTGGTACTTCCAAAGTACGGACAAACGATCCTCCGCATATGGCAGCATAACATTGGATAAAATATCAACATACGCATGTCGATCCATTTTTCCATTAATTTTGTGCAACGGACCAACTCCTACATAAGACATACAACCCCATACCAATACATTTCTTCCAAACCCTTTTACTGTTTGTATTGTATGCTTAGGATTCACCGCTTCATTGGGGCCTCGCCGTACATATCTTCTGCCATCCGATCCCATTCTATTAAATTTTGACTCGTCACTAAACAATACAAATTTCCACTGATCTTCAGTCCAATGCAAATGATTTCTGGCAAACCGTAATCTTTTCATTCTATTTGTTTTGCTTATAAGCGGTTTATGTCCAGCAATCCTACCATGTAATCCGGCTTCCTGTAATCTTCGTGTGACTGTCTATACACTAATTGGTCTATCAATCTCTGTAATTACCTCTTTGTGTATATCTGCCGCTGTTTTTAATTGACTCGCACGTGAGAGACGTGCTAGGTGTCTATTAATGCGAACCGTCGTTTCTTAGTTCTTCCCTGTTTAGGATTCTTTTCGCAAGTTGCGTATTTTTGGAAATATTTTATTTGATTAGCGATCATATTTTTCGATACAGATACTTGGTTAGCTATTTTTCTCAAACTCGAACCGTTTTCGTGAAGTGTAATTATAATTTTTCGAAGCTCGGGCTTACAATGTTTTCCAGGACCCATTTTTTAAATAATTTAGTCTGTGCTACCGTTAAAATTAATTATTATGCGTTTTAATATACAAAAATCTGTTTTATGTAATTGCGTTTTGATAATATAATATTAAGTTACTTCTAAAAGAACTTAAAGAAGACTAAATAAAAGATTACGACAACTGCCCCTATTTAAATGCTCGCTTGCACGAGGCCGATCGTGACAAATGCAAACAAAGCAAAATTCTTTTGCTTCGTTTTGAATTGTAGAAAAACACGAAACCTTAAATATATGATCAGTGTCCATATTCATTTGCTCGCCACTGTATATACACTCCGCCAAAAAAGTATCGCATAAACTAAAAAAGGGCATTTATAAACCAAGATATTTTTATACGTTCACAAACAGTTTGCCTCGTGTTTGTGAACTATAAAAACACTAACAAAATCATGGAACATAGCTTTTTTACTTTTTTTTCTAAAAGAACACATTTAGAAAAATGCAAACGTGTAAGGTTTGTTCAGTTGTTTATTGAAAGTCTTCCTATACGGACAAATTTTAAAGTGCGAAGTCAGAGTTCTGTACCAACGCTTTTAAAACTAAAATGAGCAATTTAACTTCAGAACAAGTGGCCGCTATAGTTGCTTTAATCGAAGATGGACGATCTCAAGCATACGTTGCTAATTTGATGAACATCAATCAGTCAAGTGTTTCTAGAGCCGTAGCCAGATATAGGGAAACAGGCAATTACAGTAGAAGACCTGTACCAGGTCGTCCAAGATGTTCTACTCGCCAAGATGACCGCTATTTACTACTACAAGCATTACGTCGAAGACATGTAACTGCGAGACAATTGCAGAACGACTAGGCTAGAGTCAGAAATACTCGTGTGACTACTCAAACTATTCGGAATAGGTTACGACAGAGTGGATTAAGAGCTATAGTAGCTGTAACAGCCCCTCGTCTCACTAGGAACCACCGAGTGGCTCGCTTAAGGTTTGCCAGAGAACATGTAAATTGGAACATTAATGACTGGGCCAATATACTCTTCACAGATGAGTCAAGATTTGGTCTTTACACCTCAGATAGGCGTATCTCAGTGTACAGACGGGACGGTGAGCGCTATTCGCAGTGTAATATCAGACCTAGACCTAATTTCGCTGGTGGCTCTATTATGGTTTGGGGAGGCATCTGTTTAACAGGTCGTACAGAGTTAGTACCAGTAGACAGAGGTACACTGACTGCCCGCAGGTATATAACGGACATTTTAGAAGAACATGTAGTACCATATGCGCCAATTATAGGAAACGAATTCATGTTAATGCACGATAATGCACGACCGCATGTTGCAATAATCGTCCAGGAATACCTTAACGATGTTGGTATTCCGGTTTTAGATTGGCCTGCGGTAAGTCCGGACATGAACCCAAAATGTTGCCCCAGCGGACCTGCATGGACTAGAAAATGCTCTCGGTGACGAGTGGGAGAATTTGGATCAGGCTTATATACGGGGGTTAATCGAATCTCTGCCAAACCGTATGCGAGCGGTCATAAGAGCCAGAGGTGGCAATACTCAGTATTAAAAGCTACTGTTATGACATTTTTCTTTCCAAAATTATAATTTCTTGTTTTAATAAAAATCTCAAGTATGAGTTCTTGTTTTTATTGGGCCTGTATTTTATTTAAACAATCATAGAAATTATATCTTAGAGCGCATTAAAGTATATTTACAACTTTATGCTACAAACAAAGATTATGCGATACTTTTATGATTCAAAACTAAATTATGCGATACTTTTTTGGCGGAGTGTATATATATATATATATATATATATATATATATACTCTTTCCGTGAAGTTCGTCCATCATTCTTGTATTATTATATAACGCAAAAAAAAATGTTAAATTACATTTGCATGTCTCTTCTTCAAAATATATATCCAAAAAGAACGCTTTATATGCAAAACATAAAACATCTAATGAAACTGTAAATATAAAAGAAATAAGACATAATGCAATAACAAGTAAATCCACCTTTAAAAACATGGGCATTATACAATTGGCACACCTCCATAACGCACATCCATATTAGTTTTTTTTTTCGCTATTTCTGAAATAGAATGTTAACCTTCTTTTTCTCTTTGGTACATTTTCCACGTTATTTCGACTAAGCGGTGAAATACTTGTGATCTTGGATATAAACAGTATTAGTTCACGTGGAAGTCGCTCATTCGATACTTTTCTCTGCAAATGTGGTAAAACCAGTTCGCGTACGAATCACAAAGTTCTATCGAGAAATTTGTCTGGTGCTGGGTAAAGAATTGAAAATAACGTATGAATTTACACTGGCAATGTCCAGGATTGCGGAAAGTACTGCTATAGACCAACATATATGTAATAATATAATATGTAGCACGTTTTTTTAGTGTAAACTGTCCACGCCTCCTTTCGTACTGTTATAAAAATCGATTGGAAGATATTACCAGAACGGCATTAGATTTTTTCTCACAAATATCAAAAAGGTCATTTTAACTATATTTGTTGTCGAAAACCCATAGTCTGAGGATCCTGGCGATCTTTTTGCATCAGGAAAGAACTCTTGTGTCCCTATTCATTTGCTCGCCACTGTATATATAACAAAATAAATAAAAAAATAAAAAAAGGTTACCAATTATTCATGAATATATTTCATGAGATAAAGATTTATACTATTTTGTCGGAACATCCCCCTTCTTTAAATCTGCAGAGCTTCCTATTTTATGTATTTAAGAACGATACATTTAACTAAATAACTCGCCCTGTATAATTACAAATTTAAAACAGTATATAAGTACATAAAGTGAGAAAATGATTAAGCGTATTTAACAATACGACACACGCAACAAACGATACGAATTGTTATCGTTCTGATTAGGCGTACGTATATAAAAAGGGATCCTTCAATTTTTTGGATATTATTGTTACTTACAAACTACGAAAGCATTATTCGGTTCAATATGAAACGAATACAAAGACATAAAATACTATTTCATAACAAATTATTGAGATCGCTTTTGATGCTTAGTAAGTAACTCAATATACGAATAAAGAGCATTCAATAACATTTTTTTTTGCTTTAATTTAATCTAATTTGGTTTGTCGTTTCTCTCTAATCTTTTCGGAATAACATTGTATACTATCCGATTAATACATATGTATATATATACATGTGCTTTGGAATAGAGATCTGCTGTGAAATAAACGCCTTTAGGTTATTTCTGGTAGAAACCTATTTCAGAGCGTGTATAAGAAACCCAGCGCCAAAGCAGTCAGTAGTAGATACTGTGGACATAATTTACATTGCTCTCTAATTTTGTGACATCGGATACACTGTAAGTTTAAAAAAAGGGTGATTATTGGTGTTAGAACAAGTGGAAAAAAGTGAAGGTGAGGATATTTCTGATTTAAACTCTACGTTCCGTCGTGTGTTGCGTGCAATGCCGATTTCTTTAAAAATAATTTCTGACTAACACACCGCATGCGCCTGCAACGTGTTTGGCAGTTCCTTTCGGCTGGATGATATCTTACAGTAATGATGAGGTTCCGTTTTAAACTGGCCAATAATTTCGAATACGTACAGATGTAAAAAGCTTCGAGTAGATATCATGATATATTACGGTATGCTTCTACGTATAATGTAATTATAAGAAACGTATGTACAAGCAAAGAGCAAATAAGCATTAAAATTCCTAAGAAAAACTCGCGGTAATACGATTTATTTATAACAATACCTATTCGTGTGGTGTGATTTTTTTTTTGAAAACGATCCCCTGAAATATTTGAAAAACAAACGAAAATAAAAAAATTCAAAAAATGCATCTTCTTGTATTGCAAAGAGGTCGTTAAGAATTTAGTGTGATTACTTTAAAGGCCTATCCTTTGGCCATAGGTTTTTACATGTCAAAATTCCAAGTCCGTGTTTTTTCAGCAAAGATTTCACTAGAAAAGCTGTGTTAGTAGTATCCTTCAAATTTCGTTCGTTCATATACTTTTCGTATGGCCTAGAGGTGAAGGCAGTGGTAACATCAGCTATTTAAATATGTTTTTACTTGGTAGGTGGATTTGTGATAAATCTATCAGTTATTGCTTTTGTTTGTATTGATGGCTTCATCAATTTTTGCCGCCTGCTTTTAATATTGAGAAAGTTGACAGTTGTTAGTTTATTGCTGTTATTTCAGCTGCAGAACTTCGTCTGCAATACAATGTAAACTCGTAACTTATCGTATCGCCTAACTGATGAATCGCTCTGGGATCGAAGTCAAACATTGCCAAACAACGTGTATTTTTATACGTGTTGTTACTGTAAAGCGCGTGAAAAGTAAATAATGTCGGATGCACGTACGAAAAAAGAAAAACGTGCACTTGCTAGTCAAATAAATAAGCATATAAGGGAATTTTCAGATTGAAATCGCGGCAACGTAAAAATGATTTGCTCGGTTTGCCTGCCGTTATTATCACGGCTGTAGCAAACATACAACGGAGAGCATAGCACCAATTGAAAGAACGCGTCGTAAGACCGAAATCGGAATTTCTCTGTAACTCAGTATAAATTTTGTTAGCGTGCAATTTACCATTCTGTTGTATCAACAACAACTTCAGCACTTGTTGAATGCATACGAAGTTACATACATAAATTCAGAACCATATATAAAAAAAATTGATTATGTGCAGACACTGGAACTTTTACAACCATCACATTTATTAGTACCGGCGCGAAGTATTTACTAAGATGCTGCTGAATGCATTAAGTTAACCTTTCGAAAAAGCAAGTGTTAAAAAGTTTGCGATTGTTAATGCTGCAACATTTTGATAATATCTGATAATATAAAATCTCCGAAACGTATTCGAAAATTTCATAAACAATCGTCCGGCGTCCACCAGAGCCAATTTTTACTCGCTGAACATAAAGGCGGCCCTTTATACCGAGCATTTCTACAAAATAAAGTCTGTAGTGTTAAAGAAATGCCTAGTATCAGGAAAATCGATCAATATTTCAAGATCCTGAAATTAAGCCATGTTTAAACTCATTTAACCAACTGTAAACGATTACTAACACAGGAGCAATCCAGTAACGATGCCATAAACGTCATCCAATTCTCTTTCGTTGTTTAGCCTTTTAAGTATAAGCGTTTAATCGCCGCTCGAAACTCACTTTTTTCCATTTTTCTACATAAACAAAAATTCTTTAGTTAAGTCGACAATAATAATGAAACCGTGTGATGGATCCAACTGAGATTTTGACGACTAGCTGATGATTAATGATCCTTGCTAGAAAAAAAAACATTGTCGTTACTACTAGCGCCATCTTCTAGATTTTCTAAGAATTTCTTAAACCACCCTCGTCGCAGAGAGTAACAATTATGTAACAATTTTTCTTAGATCTTATAAATAAATTATCGTTATTCTCTGATGTCGATAATTGGGTATATACATTTAGCATTTGCCAAGCTACTAGCAACATAGCCTAGCATATATGCTTGCAAATCCATGAAAGTCATGTAAATTTTGCAATAAAATGATCTTCCATTAGTAGATAAAGATTTCGATAGCATCAAACTTGTGACAATTAATACTTTGAATAAACTTAGAAAGCCATGGTGCGCAGTCCATGGCTTCTTATCTTACAGAAAAAATTTTCGACGTTATCGCCTCAAAGTTAGATACGCAAAGCCCAAAGATTTTACTCTCAACCATAAATATACCTACAATCATAGTTAACCAGTTTGTAAATTACTGGTAGCTCAGAATCTTTTTTTTTATTATTATTTTGCATTCGAAAGACGTCCTTAGTAAGGATTTGACATCGTTCCAAAAATTGTGCAGTTGCAGCTATCAAATAAATGATCAAAGAATAACAAAAATAGCAAAGAATTGTTTAAGAAGAATACACTTATCCACAGAGCCTAATCTTCATCTTCTGAATTTTCGATGAGATAATATGGTAATTAGTTAAATTACTCTACTACTAAAAGTGAATTATTTAAAATCAATATTTGCGTCCTCTTTAATAAGAAAGTGTCCATCGCAAAACATATGTACAATTAGTCCTTTCCACTACCAAAAAGGTCTCTGCGCTAGAAAAGCTAATACATAGTCGACAAATCTCGACTTATGTCGGAACACTGAAGTCCGCGTTACAATATCCAAACGCAATATTTATCTTGCTACAAACTGGATGGAGTAATTTTTTGCTAAATTGGTGAATCTCGCTGGAATAAAACCATTAACGAGATCCCATTTTAATGCACGTTTCATATCTAACTCGTTCAAGTGACCTAACTTTTTCATGGCAGGCCACTAATTCAGTCTATGCAGAAAAATATTGAGATTCGCTTGATTTGGTGGCGTTAACGTAATACAGACCGTTCTCTGATCTCTGAGCTTTGATAATTACATTCCCTTTCTTATTTATAACTTTGACAATATTTCATTAAAACTTTTGTCTGTAACTTTTCTTACCGGCACTAAATTTGTACTTAAATTCGAAAAAAAAAAAATAGAGCGTTTTCAAATTTTACTAAAGAATAACTAAAATCACTTTCGTTTAGTCTTATTTCTCCTAAACTTTCTGTTTGTAGTTCCACCAATAATGTTACTTTTAAAAAGCCGTTAGTATTTTCTTTGTCAACATTTATAAATTTGTTTCGTTTCGAGCGCACAAGTAAGGAACATGCGCTATTCAAATACTAGAAAGATTTATTCGTTTTCTCGAAGTTCGAAGATAAGCATGCCTCTATTTTGAAGTTTTCCTCCTTGTATTCGGAATCTTTCATTCTATAATATGTTGTTGTATGACCATTTTAGATTAAAATTCAGCTTGCTTTGGTCATAGTTTAATAAGAATTTTTGTCGTGCGCCTTTATAGTTTCCAAAAAAAATGCAGTTTTCGCCGTGTAACGATAACAGCAAGGAATATAACATCATGACGTCAATAAATCTTCGTTAGTAACTACATTCGTTTTAGAAAGTTTGTCTATTGTGCCACTGAATTTATTAAGATGATTTCACTATTCTTAAGAATGTAGCCTTTCTTGCTGGATCTTCATATTCAAAATTTTCGCTTAAAGTATCGTATAAGTTTAGCGAAGTCTTGCAATTTTTTTATTTGTTTTAACCCGGTTAGAGGAATTACTAGATTACACTTTATTTTATTAGATCGATTAGACTATAAGATTAATTACTACAGATTTTACGTTTAAATCCTTTTCGTCTCATTTGCGTTACTTTGTAACCTCTTGCTTGTTAATTGCATTTAGTTTAGTTAGTATCGTTTTAGTAGTATTAGTATCGTTGCAGTACAACGATACTTTGTTCAACACCTTCTAGTTTAGACTTTGTTAGACATTCCTTCTAGTTTAGACTGCGGTCGTAAAAACCTGCACGCACCCACATGTACAGGTTCATGTGCTTGCAAATGGAACATTCCCCGTAGTTTGTTTTAGATGATTTGAGATTCCTGCAAAATCTGTGGTGATCCAATTTTTATTCGATTATTAATATTTCTTGAACTTTTTGGCAAAATATGATATAAACTATCGTCTCTAACTAACTCTAATGGCCATCGGAATCGGTGCCATGCTAATCGTGCTATTTGAATTTCTTACTGGAACATCCTATATATTTTGCCATATTTCTCTACAGAAAGGCTCTTTTAGAATTTTAAACATTTCTCTATACCTAAAATGCGCACATCTTCGGTAAATTAAATATGAAACTATATGAACACGTTTCCACGTTTAAATACGTTGGGTCCTGTTTCTTTTTTTTTTTTTTTGTCTAAATATGTTTAATAAAACTAATTTGTTAAGGTTATTTTTGGTACGAGTCCAGCAGCTACTCGAAGTGACCATCATACATACATAAACAACGAAAGTTAGCGCAGGCGAATGTTGATTGGAGTTCAACGCAGAACGAATAGATTTATTTAAAGCAGCGCACATTAAGTTTCCTCGGCAGTAAAAAAATAACTCATAATTACGCAATTTGGCTAAACAGAAGTGTTTTTAGATGGATTTCTTAACGCAACGAATATAGCGTGTACGTTATGTTCGTTATACAGAATTTTGTTTTAAATATTCAACAAAACGCCAGCAGATCGCGCTACCGTTTGTATACAGCAACATTATGGTAGTATATGCAAATCTTTATTGCAGGGTATCTGCTATTATTGATCCTCAATTACCAAAATCCCCTAATCAGCGAATGTAACTATATATTGGTAATAATCTGCAATCACTATCTTTTATCAATTGTTAATCTTCTTATCAGTTTAAAATATAAAAATAGGATTTAACGTACACAGCGTAAATCAAGAAAGATAAAAATAATTGAAGCAAATTACGTTACTTCATTTGTTTAATTTATTTGATCTATGAAGTGTTTATGTACTTTAATATGCCAGTTACAGAATAGCCCTTTTAAAAGGCTATCATGATTTCTAGCGAGTTAGATATAGCGAAGTGACTGCTAACTAATTATAATGCATACTTCTTTTACTTGCGGTGAAATTGCTGCCTAAACTATTAAATTAAATTAATAAACTGCGCATGCGTAAAGTACTTAAATTGTTACGACATGCTGTTCTTAGTTCTCAGGGTTAATCTGCAAAGTGGATTGGAGAAGAAGAAAAGCAGCATTCTCATTGCTTATATGTTAATATGTTCTCATATCGAAGTTTTCATATTTCTTGTTCGAAGAGGAACATATAACATTCACATTTCTTTGTTTATAATTACTTGTAAATTAATATTTTGCAGCAATTCTGTTTTTTTTATAATAGCTATAAAAGTTGTAACATTATTCTTTCGTCCAAGTAATTTTTTAATAAATTCGTAACGCTTTAAGGACAAACACAATGATATGTAAGAAATGCAACTCAGGAGTAACTAGAAGCAAGTATATATTAAAATATTCTGAAAACTTACCAGTATGTAGTAGTCAACATGTACTATTGAACTAAAATGTGCTGTTCACTTTGCTATTTTAAGGTACGACTATGTTGTCATTTTTTAACGATATTTGAAATTGGCTAAAACTATACCTGTTTGGACCGTCTCATGGTTAATCGATTAACCGTGACACGGTCCAAACCCCAAACACGTTTAGTTTTAATGGATTCTAGCCGTAGAAGCCTACGTAATTATTTCATATTTGAAATATTTGAATTTTTTGAGATTTTTTTACAAATGAACGAGTACATTATTATCTAGCTTATCAATTAATTAATCTGAATATACCTACAGCTACACTCTTACAATCTACACCCTACCGTCGGTTGCTACTTTTTTTTATAAGAAAATCGTGTTTGTTACAATGCCTTTTTCTTCTAAACACCTTGAAAAATATTAATTTTTGGGGGCGTAATGAATACGATATTCTTTTTTTGTTTGTTTGTAAAAGCAATTTGATGAGAAAGAGAAAATAGGCAGCTGTGTTTAAAAGAAATAAGCTTTAACACTTCTTACATTAAAGAGTTTAACTGTAATTTTCGGAGACGCTGTATAATGTTTTAAAAAAATACTACTCTGTAGAAAAGATCAGTAGAAGAAGTACAGTTGTAGGTACAACTAACTCCAACGATGTGCTTCTTCTATAATCCGTATCAATCGCAAATTTTTATAAATATAATCGGAAGTTTGTGATGTATGTATATATTTACCCATTACATTTAGATAGTACAAGATGATTCAAAAAAATTGATTAGAACTAAACAATTCTAGACTATTTTTTCAAATCAAAGGAATTAGGTTATAGTTCTATAATATACGATTTTTACATTACTAGATGCATATATAAAATAAACTGACAGTACTGTACAGTAGTTTTCTCTCTGTTTTGTAACTTCCCGTATATTTGATATTTGCCATGGGTCGCAACCAGGTAGTCGATTCCATTCTATTCGAATTATGGAGATTCAACTGTTCAAATGAATTATAAAATTCATTTGAACAGTGAATCGAGCGGCAAGAACAGCATGAATCTTTGCATTACTTTTGGGGTATGTCGCTATCTACTGGGCCACGAAACTGTTACTTTGTCCGATGCAGTGACCTTCGCAGGATACGATTACCACAATTGACAAATTAGAAAGCATTCGCATAGAATAAATTTTCAAAATAGTATCCTTTGGATACAATTTTATCGAAAATAATGACGGTTATGCTTTACTGGTCTTATGTATCTTACTTTAAAGCAGCGTAGCTTATTCAAGATAATTAACCGTATCACACTAGAAATCCTATACCTCTTGCAACATTACCGATTCTCTGAAGTAGATGAAAATTGTAGTAATAAGCATTATCTTATCGTTTTTTTTTTTTTTTCGGTACCAATACGCATACGCATAGATTATTTAAATATTCATATCTATATAGATAAAAGTGAGATACATGATTTTTTACTAACGCGTTGAAGTTATTCCTGGTTCTGGTCATCAATTTAGAGGTAGGTGATATTAATTTATTTATCTTCCACTTTTGTTTCACATAAAACAATTATTTTACGTATGATAATATACAAACATGCTAAAATTATAACTGTCCGGATCACTTATACGCTATTATTGTCTCAATAATTAATTTTATGTCGTGCGTACATTGTAATTGTCACAATTTGAAAAAAAATAAATAAATATAAAATAAAAAGCACCTTTTTGAAAATAATTATCTTAACACTATTTTATTGAAGTACATAACTTCAATATCAAATGTACGAATTGCGAAATGAATGTTTATATTTTTTGTAATTTACATACATGCTAATATCTTATCTGCATAACAATAATGCATCTACACGGCTTTTATTACGATTACATAAAAGATAAAAATTGTCAAACTAACACCTTTTATCATAAATTGTCGCAAAATACAATATCAAGCTTAATATTAGATTAGTCCCATCATTTTGACGTGATTTTCTTAATTTCAAATCATCAATCCAAGTTGAATAAAAGAATACAAATTGTAAGTACTAGAACACCGGAACATCCGAGCTGACTGCTATAAAAAAGCATTGCGCTTTATCGGAGCCGCTAACGAAAAAGTGTGGGCTTTATCCGAGTTAGGTCACTAAATCAATTGAAGAAGCATTTTCTTTTAATTTCTGGAATTCTGCAGGTTTACACCTATTTAAGCAAATGTTTTCAGTCAGTTCAGTTTTCAGTAAGGGTGAACTCATAAAATCCTACACTGTAGCACAGCGGAACAACAAACAAGCTTCTTCTTCTAATGGTAGAAAGACAATGAAAAAAAAATAGTTTTAGTATTTGCGGTAAGAAGTTGTGCGCAGATATGAATGCAATTGATAACCTTAAAACAGAGTTTTGTGAGTTTATTGAAAATGGTAATTATACCTATGACCAAGTTTACAACGCGATGAGGGGAGGCTTAACTATAAAATGCGGTCCTCGAAAAGCTTTTGCATCGAATTTAAAACCTGCAGCACCAGAATATAACGTTGTAAAAAAAGGGTCACGATAATGACATGCGGTAATGCTTCCGGAAAACACAAATTTCCTTTACTTTTAATCGGAAAATCTGTAAACCCGAGAACATTAAAAAAATAGAGCACTGAAGGCTTCACCAGTCTACTACAAAAATCAAAAAAGCGCTTGGATTCACGTTTTTTTGTTCAAGAATTGGTTTTTCGATAAGTTTGTTGTCCGCGAGTATACAAGCTATTCTATTGTTTTGATAATGCTCCTTCCCATCCAAACGAAGAACAACTTGTATCATTATTAAAATTATTCCGCCTAACGACAGAAACATATTACAACCGTGGACCTGGGTGTTTTGGAGAATATTAATAAGAAGAATAAGAAGAATTAATATAAATAATTAATATAAAGAATTACAGGCGACAATTGTTGTCCTGCAACTTACTGGAACTGATGATCCTATAAACGTTGTAGGATGTACTGAACTGAATTTCCGTAGCATAGAATGATATGATAATGCACTTGTTGGCAATACAAAAATTCGATAGTCGAAAATTATTGCCGCAATTGATGACGTTGAATAATAAGCCTTGTTGTGCCAGCTGTTGAAACACCCGGAAGAAACAAGCAAGTGAAGACGCGTTTAAATGTCACATCATCAAAGTCTTAGCTTTAGAAACTGCAGTATTGGAGATAGAGCAGTAACCGGAAACGTATCCGTCAGATGTCTTGCTCTTAAAGCGTTAAAAGGACGTAGCAGCAAAGGAGCGCTACAAAACGTTGAAACCAACAAAAAATGTGTAAGATAAACATATCATCCGAGTTACCCTCTTGCCCGAAAGGCTCGGATAACCGGGCTTCTACTGTTTTGGTATTGTATAACGTATTAGGAATATGTTTTTTTAATGTGTGGTTACGACTTAACAAGATGTCTAAAACTTATCATTGTCTCAAGAACTTTTAGTAGCTCTGTAAAGTATTCCATTGCTATCACCACCTCACCGTAAAGAGTGAACCGCAGTTAATTGCCAACCGCGAAATAATATTGGATCCACTAAGAAAATTTGACCTTGACGAAACATACGTAAACGCAACGTCTAACCCTGTCCAGTCAAGCGCGACCTCTCTAACCAATAGGCCATCGAGCCATTGGCCAAAAAATGCCGAAACATTTTCACAGTTGCTGATCGTCTTTCTAACTCACCTAAAGAATTAATTTTAAGTAATAGAGCTAACAAGACTAATTTTATTTAATATCAATTGAATTAATTTGCATATAAGGTCTATTTGGTACGCCATCAAAACGCCATAAATACCCTTTTTCTTTGTCACCTCTACAATGGTTTTGTTCAAGACCAATTATAGAAATATACAGATAACAATTCCAAGGATGTTTAATACTATTCGTATTCCGCATAAATAATTAGAACAAAAGAACGATTGGTTAGGTTATGAATGAAAACTTAAGACTACAGACTGGGGACTAAATTTATGCGTTGAAGTGATGTCTAGTTTGATCAAGAAAGAAGAGCTGAAATCGTCGAATTTTAATTGTAAACATTCCGCAATATACACTTTATATTTAGTTAGAGAAAATTTCCACAACATTTTCCCATATTTTATAAAGACGACGAGAAAACATGAAAACGCTTCAAGAGAGAGGTGCTCTTATTCTTCATGTTACATAATGAAAAATAAACTTTAACATTTGTGTGAACTAAACTTAAGTAAACGACATTCGTAAAACACATTTTTACTTCGGAACGCCAAACGTGACCGACTGAATAACTAAGAACTATGACGATCTATATTCCCATGAACCACTACTGCAATTTTACCAACCTTGGCTTACTTTTTGTAACTACAATATGCTATAATAAACAACGTATTCTAAACATTTTCTCTAACGTAAAAAGTAATGGTACTTGTTTCTATTTTAATCTTGGTTATCATTACTCATCATCAATACTCATGGTACATAATTTCATATGAGTTTCCTACCTGCTAGCTCCTTTTGTTTCTTTTTTTTTGTTAACCTGCGTTATGCCTTTTTCGACTGTTATCCAATATCTTTAAAAGGATGGTCTAAATGCATACATTCACTCAAAATGTAGATAACACCAAGTTGAACCACCAACTTTCTGCTTAGAAGGTAAATGGCTAATGTGATAATCTAAATCGATAAAAATGGAGCTAGCAGAATATAAAAATATTTCATAGTAAAAGCAAAACAAGAATTTAGCACACAAAATAAATGGTCAATGTAATCCTCTTCAAGTTCAGCCTAAGAATTTTAAAGCACATTTAGGGATCCTAGAAAATCTCAACATAAATCATCTGATGCAGACTGCAAAGGATACGACCGCTATGTAATACAGTTTTGATCGGCCTCATAAGGTGATCATTGAAAATATCTGGATCGCTTCAAAGCAAAAAAGGTATGGCATGAGATACGGCTCAAAAGTAGAAGGTGTTAGAATAGGCGTAGGCGTTAGTGAGCCCAACTATATCCTTAAAATGCCTACAGAACTCCACACCAACATATTTCAAGCAGGGAGCTCTGCTTTGAACTTATACGTCATAAAGAACCTCAAGATATGGGTACGAAGCGCAACCATAACCACATGCAGTGACAGTCAGGCAATTCTGAAGGCTATCAAAACTTACTCATACAAATCTGGTCTGATTCGTAAATGTACGCACAAATTAAAGCAATTTGGAGACAAAAAACACGTTACTTTGCGATGGGTCCTAAGCCATCAAGGAATCGATGATAATGAAAAGGCAGACAAACTGGCTAAAGAAGCAACAAATATGTCCTGACCCCTTCCGTGTCCTACAAGAAAACCACATAAAACAAGTAATAAAAACATAGGAAGACAATCAAAAGCCCACGTACTGGGAAAATGTGCAAATACGAAAAAGGGGAAAGCATTCATATCAGGCTCGCCTGAGACTGCAAAAATAGTGCTATCGTTCAGTAAAGGAGATCTTAGATTACTGGCTGGATTTATAACAGATCGTGCAACCCAAAAATATCATCTATTCAATCTAGGAAAAGTTGAAAGTTAAATCTGTCGCCTATACGTAGAAGATCTGGAAACCGCAGAACGCATTCTATGTAAATATGTTACCATCCGTCGCACATTTCAGTTAACCATTTCAGATATCTACTGAACTGAAGGATGAAGATCCTAGAGTAATATTAAGGTTTACCTATTTTGGCATTCGAAGCGTTCTGTTACAATAGATCTATTAAGGTCGCAGTGACTAAAAGCGTTTGTGCTATTGCCCAATAACACTAATACTAATACCCTTCGATTTGAAATGCAAATCCTTACTCGTCGTTACATGTTGTTAAATGCGTTGACGAGGCCTTGAGGCGATATCACTAGTTCTTATGTCGTGTAATGTATCTTTAAAAATGTATTTTTTATATGCGGAAAAATAAAGTAATCCAAAATAGTTCATCGGCTCAGGGGGGAAATCTACTACACGGCAATCAGAACATTGATGTTAGGTATCTGTAGTTATCAGCTGTGGCATTGCTCTATTCTGGTCTTCGTGCAACTGGTTTAGAAAAACTTGCAACGCTGTACTATATCTTTTTCATTAAAAAATAATGGTTATAACAGTTATAACATTGTCATAGGTAAAACGTATTTGGAAGTTTTAATCTTGAATTTAACTGTTGAATAGTTCAGTAGTGGTTATAGCCAATACAAAAATAATGTAAAAAAACTTCTGAATTACGTATAGACAATACCTATAAGACAGGTTAGGTTTGATAGACTGGATTAACCAGTGACAGACTTATCATTAATGCAGCGTATAAATGGTAATGGTAGTGGAATGACATTAGTAGACCGCAACAAGTTGATTGCCTAGCAGTAGCGTCACTGCGCTTCGATAGCATACAGCTACAGCGGTCCCTTTGAGACCTCCAGTCCGTTACTGCGTATATATCTGCTTACGCACAGAAAAAGATCGCTCTACATATAACGATGTAATATTCCCTTCGTCTTTCTCTCTCCCAAATTCGTCTTCGAATTTGTTTAACGAATCTTCCGCAACACTATTATTGTTAAAAAGATAGCGTAACCTAGAAAAATCTACATTTTTTATGTAATATAGTATTAAATTTTTCTCTAAATGAAAAATTTGTTTCATCATCTAAAATATGTAGCACTGTTTGTCTGTGGTTAACAATTTTACACAAATCCCACAAGAACAACGAAGCGGAACGTAATTGTCGTTAATAGTTTTTAAATCTGCTGCAACTTAAAAGTTTTGGAATTGCATTTAACTTTGTTCTATCGCAGCTGTTCTTTAGCGTCCAGTTCTAAAATTACTAATTTAATCTTTCCAAAATGTTTAAAATAATAGAATGCTGCTGCAAGATGTAAAGCACGAAACAAAAATGTTATGCACAGCAAATTGTAATTGCAAATAGTGTATTGCACGTACTTTACACCATCATTAAGTCACATAGGAACTTTTATATGGTCTCTTTGCGATTTTCTTAGATTTTCTTGTTAGCAGACAAGTTGATGTTATCAACTTCGCACTGCGATGTGTATCACACGTAACACACAGCACGGAAAACCGGGAAGTGCCAACACGTAACGAAGTAGCTTTGTAACCCCCAACCTGTCGCGGTTAAACACCACTGGAAGGCGAGCTAGAATGTTGCGCTGTATACATTAGTGGTAATTAATCTTTGTTAAATAGGAAAACGATGGTTGATGTACTCATTCTAGCAAAAAATCTAGCGAACTTATTCGATAACTAACATCAGACAACTTCCTAGCCCACCAAAAAAATTATATTTTTTTGGTTAATCCGAACAAGTAACAGTGATATATTAAAATATGAAGATATTTTTCCTTCCTTTTGGCAACACAGTTTTAATTCGGTAAAAAGTGACGAATTATATTTTTTTCATAGAAAATTACGGATGATGAATTCACGATTCCGTAGGCTTTTACGTTTGGCACCAGTACTGATGATACAATCTCTTCTGTAATAATTAATGTTAGCAAACATAATAATAATTATTATAATAATAATAAACAGTAACGCGGGAAAATGAGTATCTTATTTGTTGAATATTGACGAAAACACGTCAATTATTTGTATTAATATATTTTTCGGTATCAATTTGTTAAAATACACCGAGTTTGAGAAGAGTAAGCTTAAATTTCTTATCGGAGTTGGGATGAGCGGCTTGGCTGTACGAGCGGGCTAGGCCTGACCGAGATGGGCCTATCAGTCCCATTCGTACCTTTAGTATCCGCCCGTGAACAACTTAGTCTACAAGAACCGCTATTTACAGATCATCAGATATTACAAAAACGGTATTACTCATAAGTTTATGACATCATTAGCACTTAACCTCTTTTCGAAACTAAATTACTGTAACAATTTTATTTTTGTAAACAACGCTTACACTTCATATCGTTCATGGTTAAGCGAATGGATCAAATATACTTAAATAACTTGTAATACAGAGACTCTTTTTTTTTACTCATTGAAAGGATGAAAGAAAGATTAATCTAACGTATGTATAACATTGCATTGTCTCTGCAATAATGCACGCATAATTCGTTTCTTATTAGTAAAATTCATACTACCCCAAGAGATCGCCCAAACAGTTCTTTTAATCGAACAGGACTTTATCGGCGTCCAAATATGACAAGACGAATGGTTCGAAGGGTGCGCAAACAAACAAAAACCAACTTACCACAGATCGAATTGTGTCAACAACATTAAGCGACCTGTAATGCGGTACAATTGCAATAACTACGTTAGGATCGAGAAGTGAATATTGCTCGGTAAACAATAAGACGAAGATAACATGAATGAGATTCAACCACTAAAAGACCTGCAATTCGTCCAAAACTGACGTTATATCATCGTTAAGCACGCATACGGTTCGCATGGAAACATCTTGACTAGACATTTGGGTAGTGAAGCTGTGCTCTGTTCTCCGATATATCTCTGTGGCAGCGACGAAAAGAAAAGAGAGTGGTTTGCAGACTGCTGTATTGAAGATGATAGCTCGGCTTTGTTCGTATATGATCTTTTCTATGAAGGCAACAATTTTACTTTGAACATGATAAAGCGATGGCACACATCGCGATAAGCACCAAGACATTGAAAATACTGATTTTCGAGTGATGCCGAGTGGTCAGCACGAAGCCCGGACTTGAACCGAATAGACCGTTTATGGGATGAGCTGAAACGAAGATTCCGAGCTAGAGCTTCTACTTCGACGTCAATGTCAGAGTTTACTGTTCTAGTTAGAGAGTAATAGTCAACAAGCAACTCGTTTTTCAAGTCAACAAAAATTTATTTTGCGTAATGTATTATATTATAACATACTATGTGTATAAAAGTAACAGTAAGAATAAAAAATAAAATAAACTCTTCTATAACTGTGATCAATGAATATTTTGAATGTTAATACTTGATTACATAAGTCTTCCTTTTCATATCCCGACATCCACGAGGCATGGTATCAACTAATCGTTGACATCTTTGCCGTAAAACTAATGTCGAATCAGAATGCACCACCTCCCGTAATTGAGGAAGAGTAAATTTTTTGTCGTTCACATGAATCTTTACGTCAACCAATAAGTTTTCTATCTGCTTGAGACCAAAATATTATTTTAATATTATCTTCTTCAATTGATCCGACTCCCCGTATGTTTTAGATAGTTAACCTATTGACAGATCCAACTAAGGTAATGTGGTGACAATTAATAAAGTTTCTGAATATATCATATCACTGTGGCCTACATGTTCAATTGTTTCTTGTAAACTCTGAAAAAGATGCCGCATTTGGAAGCCATCGGCCAAATTGTCCATCATAGTTGTTACTATGCAACGCAATTTTGGATTCATCGCTCCAGAGAATATTACTCCACCAATGTACCGACCAAATGACGTGCTCTTTTACAAAATCCAATTTTACTTTCATGTGCCTTGATTTCACGAACGTCATTCTCCTAGATCATGTAACGTAGATGTCGTCGACCACCATGTTTATTTCAGATAAAAATACAACATATATACAAATCCATGTTATGTTACGAAAATACCCATATATGCCCGTATATATATATGAAATTACCATACATGCTTTATTATTAATTCAATTTATATTGTCTTGTGGCGTATTCGTCTTGAAAAAAAGATGATATTTGCATTGCAATCCTATTGTTGAAATTGTATTGCTGTTGCGTGATATTTCGATATTATAAAAAAAAAGAGGTAGGTGTACAACTTTAACGGGTTTTTTTATGCCCCCAATAATTTGTTTTCGTCCTATTGCTTCGCCTGGTACCGTTTTATCTGTTATGTACATACATTAGAAGTCAGTGAAATCGACTGCCGGTAAATTAAAAACATCCATATTTGTCAATGTTAGAAAGCACTCACTTGAAGTCATTATTAACAAATGGTTATTGCGTACGTAGTTGCTTTTACCTATTCAGTTGAATGTTCTATGGTTCTAACAGTAATCTTTTTGCGCATTTCGCCAGTAGAATAGTCTTATAATTCTCTCTAAATTTGTAGGCTTAAGTATTTAATATACTTATTCCTTTTTTTATTTTAGAAATGACTTACAGATTTCTTTTATGTGATGCCGTAATGCATTTTGGTATAATTTTCTCATTTTGAGCTTAGTTCATTTGTAATTTAAGCAAATTAAACTTTGAAAAAATAACGAAATTCACTAATTTTTTTAATTTTAAAAAGTTGTTACAACTGGTCTTCTTTTAATATCCATATCTCGTTACATATTATTACCATCGGTCGTTTTGACCTTAAGGTCAAATTGCAAAATTAATAGACTAGTTGATATATATGCTAAAAGTTAAGTGCATATGCGTAGGAAGTCAATTGTTTATGCACAATTTTAACATAAAAGAAACTGCCGATTTTTTATGGTATACTTACTTACTTAAAAACGAAAATATTTTTGGTTTAAGAAACAACAAAATTCATGTGATTTCTTCATTTTTTATTTATAATATTGTAATGTTACAAATAAGCGTCCATAAGGTTGTCTATCATCGGCGCCACCCTCTCTTATAACGTCACCTTCTACCTTCTAGTGGTAGAAAGCCCGACTTCTAAATGAAAATTCCTTTTCTGATTTATTAGCCTTGGAGACATTAACTGCTTTCGTATTTCATTTTCTTTTTCCCAAAAGAGCCAAATTAATGTAATCAAGGTAATTTCATCAATTAATAATCGTTCGGTCCGTAATCATCGAAATTCTCAGTAAAGTTATACGTTGTAGTGTTTCTCAAAAAAATTCTCAAAAAAAGATTGATTTCCGCCTATATTCCAGTATTCATATATTTCAAATGGTAAAAGTCGTCAAAAACTAGCTATTAAAAAAATGGCTCTAAGTGACGGTAATTTTATATTTACCTTTGAGTCTAAGTATCATCCAGGCACCTTATGTCTCGATATCTGAAATAGTTGAGTTTCGACAGAAACGCATGGACGTAAGATTTATGAAGTGGAATTTCGATAATTAAGGGTACTTGTCGTTTAAATTCCCATATCTCATGAAAATAGAAGTTGTAACTGGTAAAGTGCTAATAAAAAAGCAATAAGGAAAACCTGATGTTGTTTCATTATGTGTGACTAGGCCTTATTTATCGCGTTTGATCCAACAACTGAAGTAGCTCCGAGCTAACTGGATACTTGCTGGTCAATTATATGAATAGATTTATAAAGATTGTTAAATTCGTATTTACTGCCAATATGAACTGTTTTAAATAAAAAGATGTTATCTTGAAGCTGTACAGCTGTAAGAAATATAGGGCAGGCAGACTGTTTTATGCCTACTTTAAATAGGGGACAATATAAAAATATTTACATCAGGTACTGCAAAAATAGGGATAAAACAGAATTAAATTTGGTCGTTCCTAATCGTTTTTTGTCGTAATTTCAATCTTCTTCTATTGGTTACTGGCTGTGTACCTCTAATCTAATACGTCACACATATTTGTGCAGAAAGTAATTGTACTACTAAAGAGCATAGCGAAGTTTTGACTTGTTTATATTTACTTTCATTACAGTGTTGTCTTATCCAATCGTTGCATGAAATCTCGCGTAATTTCATAGCAAAATGAACGAAACGATGCCGAGAGATTTTGTTAGCTTCACTCCGGCCTACACAATTCTAAATAATGCACAAGAAAGTGTTTTTGAAAAAATTTTACAGGACGCTGAGTTACGCCAATTTTTGTCAAAAATAAGAAAAATATATTATTTAGTTGTTTTAATATTCGTTTTGTGCATAAAGCATGACATAATGTACTGTTTACAGTCCAGGACGTTATCTAAGACGATAATTCGCAAATTTTTCAGAATTTTTGTATTTGTAGCTCATTGAACCAAAGAATATTTCCTTATAAGGAAATCTGCTAAATTTACAATCATTAATTAACGCAAGATAACGTAAAGAAAAACACTAAAATACAGACTAAATTTTATGAAATGATTCCCATTACCAATATTGCTAAACAATCAATAATCGCTGGTTCAAAAATTCTAGACTCAAAGAAAACAGAAAATACCGCAGGTCACTAAGGTCGTTCAATAAGTCGTTAGAAAAAGATAGAAAAGCTAAGCATTTTCTGCAGATTTTTGTTTATTTTTCAACATAATCTTCATTTAACTATACACACTTTTTCAAGCATTTTTCCAGCTTTCTTAAGTCCTGCAAGGGTAAGAGTTCTGAAGGTCCCCAACATAGAGATCTATCTTCCTCCTCCGACGTGAACCATTATCCGTTGAGCCATTTTTTTCAAATTTAGAAATAAAAAGAAGTCTCTGGGGGTCAAATGCAGGGAATATGGTGGGTGTTGTGGCACGCACTGTCTTAGTGGGACAGGTATTCCTTTTTAAATGAGGTCGTTTTTACTGAACCGATTACTGAACGACTTAAAAGATTTCCCGGTCCTTGTCTGTCCTTTTCCAAGTAATCAGTGTAAATGATTCCGCGCGCATCAGGGCCATCACCTTGCCGGTCGATTTCACCCTCTTCGCTTTCTCCAGAGCCTATTTGCCTTCAAAAACCTACTGCTTTGACTATTCCTTCGCCTATAGAATGTAATAATGTATCCAGGTTTCGACCTTAGTTATGTATCGACAGGAAAGCTTGTCAGAATTGCGACAGAAAAGCGTCAAAACAGCCTCGGAGTCGACCACACGATTGCGTTTATTCTCCACTGAGAACAATTTCGGGGGTAGTCACTTCCACTAGATACTCAGAACGATATTCGTGTATTTGTACAGAAATTGTAGATTCGAAGATTGTTCAATAAGTCGTTAGAACAAGATAGAAAAACAAAGTGTTTTCTATAGATTTCTATTTGCTTCTCCATCTAAATCTATATACTGTTCCAAGCGTTTCTCCAGCTCTTTTTAGCTCTTCAAAAGTGGGATTTCGGTAGGTTTCTAAAATAGGCACCTGTCTTCCTCATTCGACGTGAACCGTTGGTTGCCGAGCCATTTTTTTTTACTTGGAAAGTCACTGGGGACCATATCCAGTGAAGATAATGGATGTTATACTAATTTAAACATTAGTTCCCTAATTTTTGCCATCGAAACTCCGCAGATGTGCATCCGTGCATTGTCTTAATAGAAGAGAATCTTCTTCTTTTTCAAATGAGGACATTTTTTCTCGATTTCTTCTCTCGAACGGTCCAATAACGACGCATAATGCTTTCCAATTATCGTTTGTCCTTTTTCCAAGTAGTCTGTGTGGATGATGCATCCTAAAAAAACGAGGCAGCCCGATTTTTCAGAGATAAACGTTTACAAACGTTACCCGTGGCCTCTACTATTTCGCGCATTTTGATTCGTCAATCCTTCGAAACCATATCTTGCATCATTGCGGAAGTCGCTTCAACTGGACATCCAGAGCGATATTCATTTTTTGGAGGATGTAAAGCCACGTTTAAACTCGTTTAATCAACTATAATTACATTTTTTCTATTATTTTTATTTATTTTTTTTTCGAATACTTTGTAATTTAAGGAATACAATATAGATTTTTATTTTTTTTATATTCTTGTTACTTCTTTAGATATCTCTGCATGTACTTCATTCATCTTAGTATTTAGTCCTGTTACTGGAATTGTATTCTGTCATGAACTTCATTTAACTCGGCTCTGATATCTGCCGTTGTTAAGCCTTTTAATCACCGCTCGAAATTCACTTTTTTCCATTTTTCTACGTAACAAAAATTCTTTGCTTAAATCGATAATATAAATGAAACCATGTGATAAATATAACTGAGACTTTGGCAGCTGCGTAGTATCTAAATGCCCTTACTAGAAAGAAGCAATTTTCGATGCTATGGGCGCCATCTTTAAGTTTTCTCGGGATTTCTTAAATCACCCTCATATATTACCCTTTAATACATATATTATTTATTATGTATATTATATGAAGAATTGAATATTATTTATATTATATGAAGAATTTTTAATATGAATTACATAGTAGAATAATGAGTAGAGCTCCCCAAAGTGCGTGGCAAGTCAGAAGACGTACCGCCGGGCTGTAGAAGACATGTAAATAGTCAGCAACACAAAAATAAAAAACTGAGTGTATCACCGACTGAGGCAACTCAATTTATAATTGATTTATTTTATATGCTGACTGCGTGTAATTTACCGTTTTCCTTACTCAGGAAGAAACCATTCCGTGAATTTTGGAATAAATATAATCCAGACTTTGAGTTACCGTCGGAAGACGGTGCCTCAAAGGATCCATAAGGAGATGTGTGCCAAGTGTACGTACCGAAATTGAAAACAGGATCAGATCTGCAATAAAAAATAAACTACTGTGGTTATGTATTGACGAAACGACAAACCGTAAAAAACATTCTATTTTGAATGTGATTGTACGTATACTGGAACCTCGTCAACCTACAAAGAGAATTTTATTAGCTAGTAAAAGACTAAAATCGTGTACTGCCGACGCTATCGAGAGCGTAGTCGTTGATACATTTACAAACATTTGAAATTGCCACTACTCAAGTATTAATTTTCATGACCGATGGTGCCGCGACAATGCGTTGTGTAGGTCGTTCTCTTCAAGAACATTATGGGATGATGTTACATATTACTTGTAAACTTCATGCTCTGCATATTGTGGCTGAAACTATTCGTGCAAATTTCCCTGAGGTAAATGCATTAATAACAAATACGAAACGAGTGTTTCTCAAATCTCCCAAACGTACCAGTGAATTTCATGAACAGTGTCCCGGTATTCCCGAACCACCAGAGCCGATTCTTACGCGTTGGGGGACATGGCTGAAGGCAGCGTTTTATTATTTTAAATACTTCCGGCAAATAAAATCAGTCGTCTTACAATTCAATCCCAACGAATCTGCGGCTGTTAAGGAAAGCCAGGATAAATTCCAAGATATTTCCGTTGAAGCAGATTTACAAACCGTTTACAACAATTATAGAGAAGTACTTGAGGCAATAAATAAATTACAAAATAGTGCACTGTCCCTGACGGAGTCAGTACAAATATTAGATGACGTTAATACACTCCTACACTGTATAAATAACAAAAAAAATGATATCGTTACAAGAAATTTTGAAAGTGTTATGAAGAAAGATACAAATTTTAGCAGGTTAAGACAAGTTTGGGAAGGTAACTCTACTGATCCGGTGACTAAATTCAAAGATTATTTTAATTACGCGTGTATTACATCATTAGACGTCGAGCGTTCATTTTCAAGATATAAAGACATTTTTTCAGAACGACGAACATCCTTGAAAGAAACGACCGTGGAAACATTCCTAATGCTTCAGATGTTTGAGAAATCGGATTGCGCTTACGGTAACAGTTTTAATGTGCCTACCTCCTCGTGTGCTGACTAATACTATTTTCCTTGTGCATTAACACCCACTATATTGGATACGGCTAATTACAAAAGTAAGCGTTTTAAAATTCTTTATTTCTTTTGTTTTTATGTACTTTACTTATGTTCCTTATGGACGCCTATGGTGCGCCACGCAGTTGGAGAGCTCTAATAATGAGTTACTTTGGGAGTTGTAAATTTTACTTTATTTACTATTTTTTACAATTCACTATCGTTGTGTTTACAATACGTTATCTTCAAACTCTATTGCCTTCATGTTATAATCATCTATACACGATATAATAAACACAACAATATTTCTTCTGTATTACTTTATTATAAAAATTTCTCTGATGTTACAGACTTGTTACCTCTCAATATGTCATTTACCACGTATTTTTCTCCATGTATGTACTTCATTACCTTCAAAGCTATAAAAACGCATGCATGTAAAGCAACAAGCATTTATAAAACAATGCGCCAGTTGGTGCAATTAAAAGGAATTAGAGAACGATTAACATTTGAAAGACAATTAATTATGTACAACCTTGAGATTTAAAATAGATCTGTTCTTTGCAAAATAGAAATTACAGCACGAAACCTCGAAATAGATATTTATTATTTATGGCAAGCACAAGACACTCTAAGAAAGTAATTACATCAAACTAGTGATCGGATATAAACAATAAAATAGTGATTTAAAAACGATCAACTATTATTTGTCATCACTTGGAACGAAACTACATTGATGTCCGTACACGTACGTATGGATACTATACGTATGCATGGATATTATTCTACACATCACTACCTTGTCTACAACTTGTAAGTGAAACGTATGATATATGTAGATTTCTTTGTAGACCAACATTTTTATTACATTAAAATACCGCTTAAAACTGTAAATGAACGACGTAAGAGACCCCGATATCTTGCTAATAAAAAATAATTAATCGTTTCGCAATAAAAATTACGTATAACATTTTTACCTGTAAACTTCCATGGCAATCGATGCATAAAATTTATATATCGCTTTGCTTTTATTTGTTCCGGCCGACCTAAATCGTATTGAAATGACAATTATTTTCTGGCAAAAGAACGTCTAAACTCTAGTCTTGAAGATTCTGTTAGCTCTGTTATATTTAGATTTTTATATTCAACTCTTGTTTACGTTTTTCATATGCTACTGGGACCGCTGTTAGTTGGCTGGGCATAAATATATTCTAATTAACTGTGCTCCAAAACAAATATCACAGACGCTGCCTAAATCTGTCTGCAAATGGTCTAATTTGTTTATTTCTTCTTCTTGCAGAAGATGTAAACCATACATTCGGACCGCTAGATGGCAGCTTATACGCGACCATAACGAAGAAACCGGAACTTTCACCCGGTGCCGTTTCAAGTCCGCTTACTGTGTCGATGGACTCAGGGATATCGTCAGCAGGTGAGCCTTTGCAGAAAACTAAATTGGAAATAATTAAGGGATTATAACATGAAAGCGATGATATAAGAAACATATCTATCTATTGGCGTATACTTTCGGTTAGTTTTGAACGATAATATAGCTCGTAGAAAACAAATTAAGCAGAAACTTATCACGTTAAACGATTACCGATCATAATTCACGACGATCGATATGTTCAACGCAACGTCGTAACCTATTGAGAGGCGAGGTAGATTTCTCATCATTGCAATAACCGCACAATGTCTTAAAGATTTTGCTATGTCTTCTACTTTTCTATTGGATTTCAGCTACCTGATCATAAACATCTTTGTTATGCATTAATTCGAAAACGATAGCTTATTTTGTTTAAATTATTTTATTGTTAGGATCTTTTGTTTCATGTACCATGGTACTTTAGTGTACCAGGGTGTAAGATATAAAACATTAAAACAAAACATTCGACATGCAAAATCCATTGAGGGGGTCTTGTCTAATGATTGATCTAACACATGTCTTCACACGCCTAGGAGTAACAATATTCTCTGGATGGTTGCTGTAATACATATCTGTGCAAAACAAACTATTGGTACCCGCTTTAAGTGAAGGGAAAAGTTCTCTGTTTCGCTCAAAACTGCGATAAGTTCGAGTACTCCTCCGAGCTTCTTTTCTTCCACAAATTTAGTGGACCACAAATAGGTTACAAAAAAAGCATTTCTCCTTGTGCTATGTTTTAACTCGTGTACTGTGTATATGGAAGATCCAAACGCTGGACCGTGGATTATAGAGAGAATAAAGATATGGAATAAATATAAACAGTGTAAAGTACTCGGTAAGGCTAGCAATTGGGACTTGCTAAACTCGAATCCTAAGGCTTCATGTTCTTCGCATCATCACTGAGTTCTGTATGTGTTCTTCTACAGTAGCACGATTGAAAGTGATAACCGACGTAATTCGCTTATTATGCTACGAACATTTTATTAAAACGAAAACTTCTGATTGCAAGAATATTCCAACAAGACTAAGTTACAGCCGAAATACACCTGTCCTGAGGTTCTACAATAGCCACAAAATTCCGATTGATAGCACCATATTTTTATGCTTTTAAGATTACCCCATTTCACAAAGAAGAAACGCAAATTTCCCTCGTAACTGCGATACACGAAAATACCCTGATTACATTATTTACCGTCGAAATAATATGACGTTGAGGTAATTAAAAACAAAGTTTGTGGCTACAACATTATAAATAAAGCCCTTTAGTAAATTTCACTCGCAACATTTTTTTGCGTCGTTATTCACCACTATTCAGCAACCGCCATACACTTGTCCAACACGCCTCTTAGTGTTAATACCTAGATTGTCGACAATAATTAACATTGACAATTAAATCAGAACCGTTGCTAAAATTGTCTCTAAAGAAACTAAACTATTGCGAGACAGAATAGTGCAATTGAAGGAAAAAAGAAATAGAGAATTTAGAAAAGAAATTAAAATTGGGGAATAGCTGCGAAAATGTTAATAAAGTTAACGTAACCGATGCAACAACTTATATCAGTGTAAAATGTAGTGATTTTTACCCTGCAAACAGATACTTTAGTAATAGTGGAATAGAAAACCCACAAGACAAAATGGAGAATGATTCAAGATCTAAAAAGGAAGAATATAACATAATAAATCGTAGAAAGAAATTACCTCTCATATATGGATACAAGCCCAATTTAACCAACGAAGATTTAAAACGTTACCTGAATAGCAAGAAAATTGGATATACCGAATGGTGAATAGGTGAATACTCTTCTTTCAAGATAACTCTGCCGGCGCGATTTCAAAAAAGGTTTCCTGTCTGTGTGTGTTAATCGCTTTTCTTTAACCCATTTATGGAAAAAGAGAAACAATGAACGTAAATAACCATTGCCTTCGCGATACTGTAACAGATAATTATACTTCATTATCAAGCTATTGAAGAACTTCGATGGTTCATGGTGTTCTCTATATGTATTTATGGCCACGCCAATTTAACACGCTCTATTTCGAAGCTTGGCTATTTATGTCGCGAAGGCGATTTTGAAGTATCCGGAATCAAATATGATCAAAATTACATTGCAACGTTGTAGAAACCATTTTGATATATTTTCAAATCATGTGACTTCGCGATTACATGAGTATTCTCGTAAATCTTTGGTCGTAAGTGGTTAAACTTAACACGCTCGATACCTACACTATGATTCTATCTAACGTTTTCAAAACCTGTGGTTTAATTCCATTGAAATAATAATTTCACTCGTGCCAATGCATTCTTAGACGATTTTTTCTCAAATATTGGCGAAAAGTGAATGACTTCAAATCTTAAATGATTTTTTATATCTGACTATTCTGGCATTTTCCTCGGGTTTTGCAAATATTCATAAAAATCAATTTCTCCATGTCACACATAAATTTGCAAACTAATTCGTGATCTATGGATCTATGCTTTCCAATAGAAGCTAAACTAAAACAAAGTAATACTTTAATGGTAAACAACATATAAGTATCGGCACCCTCCGCAACGCACAATTTTAATTTATTACATAGTAATATATGATAATTAGTCCGGGGCAGCCGTTTCGAGGACACGAATGGTCCTCATCATCAACCGGGCATCACCGAATGATGATGAGGTTGCCGATACTTATATGTTGTTTACCATACTACGCCACAGTCCTTGCTATCATTATTAATAAGTTAATGATTTATCGCCAACAAACATCGATCTTAGAATATCTGTACAATATCATCTAACGTATCATTTTCATTCCGTAAGGTATTTTTCTTGGAGATTAGATGGTGTATCGTCGATAGTTTAAATAACTCTCCTATCAAAGACATTTATCATTTGGACTCAAAAATCGTAAGAACTCTTAGAAAAAGCGTAATTTATTCATTAACTAACTTAATAAAAATGTTGAAGCCGCTTATTAACCTAAAGCTTTGAAGTTATCAGTGAATGCGCCTATATTCAAGAAGAGTGATTTTGGAAATATCTGTAACTATACCCTATATCCTTACACCAGTGTTTACAAAACTAATTGAAAAAGCTTTAAAATTTCAAATAACTAATTAGGTACTGTAATGATAATAAAACGTACAGTAGAACCGTATCATGTCGCTTTTTGTTAAACGAAAACTTGATGTTTTGCCTACAATCATGTGAGACTACTTCAGGAAAAGAAAAGGTGGTAGGCAACAGTTAACATGGTAACTCAACGTGTAAATCACGCTAGAGGCGAAATTAACTGAACTGAGAACCGGCTGAACATGGTAGCTCAACATGCAAACCATGCCAGAGGCGCAATGTAGCACTTATATGAAATTAAACTTAAATAAATATGCACCTGATTCTATGGTGCACGATGATTACGCAGTAGTCTTAGCATTCACTTGATCAAACAGAAACTTCTCGCGAATTTCCAAATTTTCCTCATCAAAACAACGGAGTCCTATTAAAAATAGAGAAGAAAATACCAATTGATACATATGGGAAAATAATACTGTGACTTAGAATTAATTTATTTATTCATTTATAAGCGATCTATAATAGAAAAAGAAAAAGAAAATTCGTTATAAAAAAATCAAGATGGATTGTTTTCGTAATAAATATTCCTTTTTCTATTTCATAATTTCGTAATTGCAGGTTACACCAAACGGTTTTTCTCTTTTGTTTTATCACTTCATAAATATAATGGGAGGAAGCCCATTTTAATTTTATTTTCGCAAACTATTTGCACAAACGTTATAAAAAAGGATCAATTTCTTTTGGGTGCGTTTCAGTAATTACCAAACCTTCTATCGTTTTCTACACAACTACTACGTATTGGAAAATGTTGAGATAAACATCTGACAAAATATTCAGAAAAAACCAAAATGTATATGGATAATTAAGTAAAAAGTAAATAGTAAGTACAGGATTATAAGAGAATAAGAAATCTGTGAGTTAAGCGGGTATTCTTCGCGTTTTCCCGAAATACGTGAATTCGCATTGTTTTGTTTATATTTACATTACATATGTGTTCCTAGAAAAGTCGCAAAGTAAGTACATACTTCGAAAACATGTTGTATAGTTTAACATACAATTACATGTACCATGCACTTTTTTACCACTAAGCATTTGCATTTACCTTCCTTGCATTGGCGCGTTTTTTTTTTGTAATTGACCATTGGCGTTTTATGGACTTGGATCCTGTTCAGCGTTACGGTAGTAGTTAATTTTGTATTAAAAAAGAAAATTTTGAAAAGAAAAACAAAATAAATAAAGGAAATACGAAATAGAGAACAAATGTCTTCAACAACAAGCTTCTTAACATTTTAGTTTTGTTCTAAAGTGTTTTAAATTTAATTTCGCCTTACTACGAAAATTCATAATTTCGCTGATTTTATTGCGAAAATCTCGTACAGCCGTCTAAACCATTGTTTGTGTACGTACTTATATTCGAATTCATTTAATATACGAAACTGCAACGAGATCACCCGAATGAGAAGCAAATGTGTAGGTAAATTTTTAAAAAGGCACTAAATCAAACAATTGCAACTTCAACTAGCGCTTTTAGAAATTACGAAGTAAGTCGGACGCTAGACAGAAAACCACCTTATTCAAGCATTAAACAGAGATCCAACGTAGTCCACATATATGTTATGTACATACTTTTAACAGAGTAACGAACGTTCGTCAGAGAACAAGCGTTATATAACTTCGCCGCTTCCATGTAGGCAGTAGCATAGCGTATAGATTCTTCGGATAGTCTTCGGATATATTATTTAGCTACTGTCGGACATTTGAGCTTCCGTATGGTTTGGTGGTGATCCTAACATACGTAAAGTATGCGTACAAACATTGTGGATGTTGTATGTACTGAGACACATTTATAGAATTGTAAAATGGAGAGAGTTTGCATTAACGATTTTTTCACATCAAAGAGAGTGACCGATTTTATACTCAAAATAATAAGTATTGTTTCATCAATAATTGTTTACTCATCTGTAATTGCACTTTTTTTTTGAAAGAGAAAAGAGAAAATACATTTTAAATATTTTCTGTAATTTTTGTTGCTTCTTTATGATTTTCATTGTTTTGTGTTACACAACTCCCTCTACATAGCTCCCTTATTTCTTTTTTATTTCTTTTAATGTTTGAATACAGTTCAAGTTAAGGTTATTTTCTTCTGCTCATTAAATTGATGTGTTTTCCTCATCTTTAGTTTCAGCTTCTTCATCAAAATTGTTTAATTGTACATTCATTTCATCCCTTGCAGTTACATACGTCCGTCTCTCCAATTCAAATCTAGGAATAGATGTACATATAGTGATGAAGGTTGTATAAATAAATATTGATTACATAATGTGACAGTAATCTGACCTTCCCATTTTTGCTGCCATACACTAGATATCGTCTTCTCGCTTCTAGAGAACAGAATCTAGAATTATTCCTCAGCATTTAACAATCATTTATAAGTCTAATCGATTCTACGCATGCTCGAATTGGCAACAGCATCTTTTATTGTCAAAATTTTTAATGTTTTTAAAGTGGAGCCATTCGCAATGATATTGCGAAAAAGGCTACTTCTATATTATAATTTTATAAGTAATAAGTTGATAAATAAGTAATAAGTGGTCACTCTTGTTGAGTGACCACTTGATTTGTGGAAACGTCTAACTCTCCAACATAACAAGCAATCACTTGCCAATAATTTTGGAAGATTGATGTTTGATAAATAAAATTTACTTTATAAACTTACCTAAACAAAAGAATTATAGAACTAATTCTTAAAAATTTGCTCCGTCATCCTAGCTGATTTGGAGTGGTCACAGTCCACAAGAAAAGAAAAATTTTACAAAACCTTTATGACGTTTCGCCTTACCAATAACTAATGGCTTGACTTTGTAATTTCTACCAGCATTCGCACATACCAAAAATGTGAATCGTTGTTTCTCATGTTTTCTACTTTGAGCAGTCTTCTGTTGAAATAGGGCAATGGTTCTTCTCTGGTAAAAGCTTCCAATAGAGAGCTATTTCATTACCATTATACAACCGACCAAGTGTAATTCCCAGTTGATCTATTTTTTCTTTTTTTTTCTGGACTTTAAACTGATCAGTTAGTTATGGCCGAGATGATAATTTGATCCAATTCTGAAACTTTCTTTAAAACTTTGCAACTAACCATTGCTAGCAGTAAATTCTTAAACGGAAATTTATTTCATGTTCGAATCGAATGGTTTTGCATTTCCTTTCGCTAACCATAACGTTTTTAGATCCCTTTCAAATTCTTCTTTATCCTGATCAAACGCTTCTCCGATTAAATTAATACTGTAAGAAGTGTTAAGACATCAAACTATATTGCGTAAACAACGCATATCCCATAACCCAGAAAAGTACGGGGAAATTCCACCGCATGTTCATGTTCACAGTAAGAACATGGTTGTTCACGTTATTCCGGATTACCATTACCTAGTGTTCACGATATTGAGCATCTACTCTGCATATAACACCAACGTATTGCATTTTCTTATAGAGATAAGAAGAAAATGTCATATTTTTTATATTTTATAATAAGGGGAGCTGCTTAAAACATTTTTTTATTGTATACGTGTGTACGTACTGTATTTTCACTTCAAGAGGTACTGAGCTACCGAGCAAGTAAGCAACTATTTAATACATTTAAACAAAAGCAATTTATCTTCCCTCTTCACACCGAAGCAAACGACTAGCGGCGCTGTTATTCACGTAACAAACGTTCAAAGTGCCTACTTTCACATTTCATGCAGCTTGCAACCATCTATGAAATTCTTAAACGGAAAAAATTTGTCAAATTTAACGTATTCATGCTTTATTTTCGGTAATAATCCTAGCAGCTAGTCTGCAGATATGTTTATATGTTCAATTCAATAAAGAAGCACCCCAATGCATTGCAGGTAAACGTAAATGTTCAGTGGCAAAGAAACGTACGGTATATGTACGTACTGTTATTGTGACTGCTCGCTTCACTTGCAAAATTTTTGAATAAGAGTCTATCCGTAAAACCTTGAAATAATTACAGATTAACGATTTCCGACATGTATGTATACATAAAGTTCTTAAAATATACGCTGTGTAAACGTTTAAAAATTAGATTGGCACTAGAATTTGTAATTGTTTATGCAAACTTTCAAGTAAGTTTTGAAATCTTCCAACATTTGTACCGCATAAAAAATGTCGGGTAACAGCGCTCGTCGCACCGACATTTTCATCCTCATTTTTCAAATGAACTTAACATACGTTTAATACGTTGTTCTCGAAAAAGTGTAATTTTGGCAGCAAGTAAATGTTAAAGAAATATACACAGATGTATAAACAATGCGTTTTTAAAAAAAAAAAAACTTTAGGAATGGATGGAATATGGAAAATAAGCTCGTAAAATTCTTTCATTAATGCGTTTCCGTTAAATGCTCGTAATCCTGTTACACATACAAAAGTGTTTTGGGACGGTTAGATAACAAGTATATTCAGAATTCTATTCAAACCGAGTGACGATTTTAGTTTCTCAAAACCTGGTCTATTAGTTTTCCGGGGCACTTGCACGGTTCTTGCACCGGTACTTATGATCAAAAAAGCTATCTATTAGAATTAATTAGTCCGAAATAAGCATCAGTCTATATTATTTATGAAGATATATCTAAATACTAGTACTTCCGGTAAAACAACATATTTGAATACAGTAAGCTAATGAAAAGAATAATTCATATAAAGATGTTTAATAAGATTTATTTATAAAGAAATACAGAAATTTATTAAACGTCGACCTATTTTCAGGAACATGCGATCATGCCTATTAATTAAAACTCGCTTTCTTTAACGTCTTTAATCCAAACGAAAATTTAATTTGAAATACAACTTTCTAAATAAACCAAGTAATAATTTTCTACACATACTGTTTACTCATGCTCAGTAGTGAGAACCTTATGCTTCCAATTATTGGGCGGCAATGAGACACACAGTAATACATTCAAAAATTAACTTTTCTCACAAGTTGAAGAAAACTTGATAATGGATCCTTTTAGTAGCCACTACCTTAGTTAATTTTACTTATAAATGCATTAGTATATTGAATTTCA
This sequence comes from Oryctes rhinoceros, assembly GCA_020654165.1. Taxonomy (NCBI): domain Eukaryota; kingdom Metazoa; phylum Arthropoda; class Insecta; order Coleoptera; family Scarabaeidae; genus Oryctes; species Oryctes rhinoceros. The sequence goes on along the minus strand of JAIOKQ010000018.1, from coordinate 3,057,140 downwards.
GAGGCAAGAGTAAGTCCAGCTCACCCGAACATGCGCTACTATGCAAAATAATAGGTGTTTTTGCATTAAAAATCATTTTAATACTCAAAATAAGTAAACAATATCTCTTACAAGCTGCACTAGCGTTTTCTATATTAGCCGCATATTTTCAGGGAATACCCTTCTCGTGTCAATCAACAATTAAAAATGACATTGACAAATGTGCAAAAAAATAATTGCGCCCTATAAGTATTGCAAAAACAGATTTTCTCTTCGTTATATTTGGTCACAATGAGTAGATATAACAAAGGCAGGTGGTATTATTTACTTTTTGCGGGGACTAGATAGACTCGTGTCTATTCGCCTCATGAGAATGGATTCGTGTCGCCTACTGGTGTCCCCGAGAGTCGACAAAGCACGAGTCCGTCTAGTCTCTGAAAAAAAGTAATAATTTCATCCGCCTTTGTCCTCTCTAGTAATAACTAAGTATTTCATAGTTTCAATATTATAAAATCTATTCTAAATTTATAAATTCTATAAAATTGTAGTTATGGGTCGAACTAAGCATTGCACCGCAAAAGAACGAAGAATCATCTTAAAAATACAAAACATACAAATTTATTGCACAATTGTTTGGGCGTTCGGAAAACATGATTACAAATGCCGTACAAGTGCCGAAAAAATAAGAAGACCGAGGAAAACTAGCCATCGAACAAATAACAAATAAGACTAGTAAAAGTAAATCCTTTTATCACCTCCAAACAAATTAGAAATGATTTGAAACTTAATGTTGATATCTGGGCAATTAGCAGGCGTCTGTTGGAACAAAATGTATGCACATGTACCGAAAAAGGTGCCACTATTAAGTCGCCGTAATGTAGGACGCAGATGAAATTTGGCGAAGGAACATGAAGATTGGAATGCGCAGAGGTACCGCAATATTTTATGGACAAACGAATCAAAAAAACGTTTATTTAGTTCGGATAGGCTAAAAACTTATGTTCGACGATCAGCAGGAAAACAATATTCTCCGTGATATGCAATAAAAGCAGTGAAACATAGAGACGGCAATTTTATGGTACGGAGTTGTTTTTCTTGGTATGACCTTTCTGGATAAAAGAAAAAATTCCAATTATAAACTACCTTCACAAAGCCACCATAGATTAGGTAAAAATCTCATTTGATCGTATTAATAATCATGGTGAGAGATCGTCTCCTCCTTCTTCATTAAAATGAATCGCAACATCTATGGTTGCAAAATTCTCTTGTATATAACGTCTAATAGAATTTACAAAGAAATTCTAGTGCTCCTTGGCAATTATTTGCTTCGCAGCTTCGTCCAGGCGAATCAATACCAGCAAAATTATTAACTATTAGACTATCTTTTATGCAACAAGAAAGAATTAGACCTGGATTAATGCTCAAATTTTTATTGTATTGCTGTATTGCTCAATATTTTCCATTGAATATTGAATAAAGCCGCATAGTACATGCTTCCAATTTTAAAGAGATGTTGAAATAAAATACTCGTCACTTTTATTCACAAACGTCATTGAGAGGGCATCAATTCCGAAACTCATTATAACCTGAAGAACCGCTTAATGGACATCTTAATGGTTTTGAATGATTTGAGTGAAGCGTTGAAGCAAAGTGCTTATCCATGTACTTGTGTTACTGATACATGGTTACATTAATTGTAACATTGTATTAGTAACGTGTATAACTATAATTTATACAGTAGACAGTTATCTTACAAAAAAGCATCGTCTTATTATAAATCAGTTTATTTTTGTAGTGTAAAGAAAAGTTTTTATCGAATTCGTCTAATTAGCGAAAACAGTCTATGTTATCAACTACCTTCATCTTCTTAATTTTTTGGGAATACACATGGCAATCGGCTAAACAATTACACATTTTATCATAACTGCCAAATTCCATCCATTTCGCAGAGTTTTATAATAAATAATTTCAATAAAAATTTTACATTGGCATCACATAATATTTCGAATTCCTTTTAACATCTGTGGCGGATCAAACAATGGCACTATTTCTTCAGCATCTTCAGCAATTCTTCTTTTAACATGGTTTAATCATGGTGGAAGGACTTGTCTCATGATGAGCAAACCAATCCCATGAAAAAAAAATAATTTTCTTGATATTTCTTGCTAAACTTTAAATTTATATCGTGAAAACGTGATCAACCTAAGCGGTAATTTTTGCGTACCACGTTGGTATCCATTTATGAAAGATCTCACATGTAGCAACGCGTGATTTTTCATACACTCCTACGAAAAAGAAACACCTAATGCTCAAGCAATATAAACTTTTAAATAATTTACCTCCTGATCTTTAGGAAACGAACCCTTTTTTTATAGACAATCACGCAACAAAAATACAATACTTTACTGAAAAAAAGCCCGAATTTCGGTAAATTCACATCAATGACTAAGTAATGTCAGATAAAATTGACAAGAAATTTTCCCACTTAGAAATTTAAAAGAAATCCGTTTGTAAACGCTATCGGCGACTTTAGACATAACTATATATAATCTGAGCTTAAATACGGAGAATGAAGGCAGTCAAGAATAGGTAATTGAAGCTTCTATCGATACGTGCCACTCAAAACTGATGGAAACTATATTTTATCATAAACCTAAAAGACATTCATTAATGCATATGCATTTTCTAACAAATATACCCTCTGAAAATCAGATAGCGAAAAGAGCTCTTTTTTTTATTCTTTGTATGAGGCATCCCATGGCATCGCTCTGAAATAACAGTAACAATACATTAAAAGAAAAAATATTCTTTTTAACGATACAGATTGTAAAATCATAAAGTTAATAAGTTGGTTGTAAATTCCTTCATTGCTTTATTCACCAGATGAAGGCAATGGTGACATTAGTTGCCTCCCAATACGTTCCAATATTCTTTCTATGTGCCTTAGTGTAAATATTGTATTGATATTAACTAGTGTTGAGTATTTTATTTAATTGCCTAAAGATACTGTTCTACAACAACTTCGAAGAAAATTTATAGATAAATATTCAAAAGGGGTGGGAGACGCATCAGATTCAGATAAATTAAGTTGTTTGCTTAAATGAGTACACCAATTATTTTGAATAAAAGTTTATGAAAATTGAATCGACATCACTAATATGTTAGAGATATATCAGTGCATTTCCGTCAACCTACCGTCAAACTTAAAGTATTTAGAATCGCTTAATTTGATTGAAACAGCAGTGATTGAATTCGCGTGATGATTATCGTAAAACTATCATTTGTGAAGTCCATCAAACGAACGCATTACAACTTTTCCGAAAACAATTCTTGGACGTAAGAAACAGGTTCCAATCGCGTTTCAGACGGAAACCAAAATCATTTTAGATCCATTCTATTATTGTTTATTATTCTATTATTATTTAGTACAGTGCCAACTGGATTCCAAGCTCCAACTACTTTTGTTGTTATCTTACACCGGTCAAGCTTTTGGTTTCTCTTTGTTCTAACAATATTAGTTTTTATAAGTTGCCTCGACAACTTCTTATTATTGTTTTTTTATTATAAGGAGAACATTGTATCATTGTATACTAATGGTGAAAATGGGAGAATTTAGAAAAATTACTTTTTTTTATATATTCGCTTACTAACCATACTCTTAAAAAAGTTGTTTCGGATGTATTAATCTGTTCGGATGAACAAATTAACCTAGAAAAAGAAGAAGTCAAAATATATGTCATTTTACCTTTTTTATGCTAAATATCTACTTTTATGAGTACTAATAACTTCAACGTAACAAAAATAGAATATTTTATTCTGTCTTTTGAAATTGTTTTTAGCAATAAGACAATATTACATTCTTTAGATATGTTAATGTTGTTAAGTTCTATTAAATTTTAATCAGTAAAATATTATCACGCCAAATAAAAATATACAAAATAAATAATAACCTTAATTATAATTGTGAAAGAAAGTTATTTTACTTTACTGCATTATGAACACAATGTTATTGTAACAAGACATCTCGAGCTTTTGAAACACTTCGTATAATACTTTTACCAACAAATAGCATTAGATATTTAAACCGAACATTTCCGAAAGCGCTCGTATATTTATCGCCAATGCAATTGGTGTAAATACACTTCGTCACCGCTGTCTTTACTTGCAGGTCACCATCAAAACGCCAACACCAACGCCTCTACCAGTCCCCCACTGACAGCACAGCCGTCGCCGCAAACGCCCGAAGATCAACATCGCGAACTGGACGAACTGCTTTCGGACATGATGCTAACCGTCCAGAGTATGCCGGATCCGAAACCGAATACCCAGTCGATCCCCACATCCACAGCGCTCAACATCGACAATGTTAGATACATAGACGAAGAAGAGGATAAGAACATTCCCTATCACGCACGACAGGACAGTCGCCCATTCACTTACGGCGTCAACTCTACCATGATCGAGGAATCGAAGAAATTGTCAAGTCCAAGCTTGGTAAGGAAAGCTAGCTTCAATAAAAGCAGCGGTGACACTTTGAAGAAAGTACAGACTCAGGTAATGCCTGATTTTTCACCGAAATCCAACTATACTTGGACAACGTCTAATTATCACGCCAAATACAATACATCGAAGTACGAGAAGAAGGACCCTATTGATGACATCTTCACAACGGAAGCGCTAAATGCTCCGGACGCTGAAACTTGGAGGTACCGAGAGATCAAACGATATGATCCGATGAAACGAAGTTTCACCGAGGGTACGTTAAGAAGAAGCCCCGAAAAATCAAATTATAAAAATGTTGCATCGGCCTATTCGGATTCCGAAAGCATATCGCCGCCTAGAGCGTTTAGGACCAAATCTCCGGATTATCCTGAAATGTAAGTTTTACAATGAATGGTTTGCTTTTAATAACAATTTATATCTAAAAAATATAAAGTTATATTTTATAATACATACAGCATGTAAAGCATGTTTCCTAATACAATAGACAATATCTTTTTGCTTCTAAATTTCAAGCGATAGGAGTGAAAGTCGTCAGATACTTTTTACACAACTGTCAAAAACTATTCTAAGAAACCTGATATAGAAGACGAAATAGCAATCGGGTTAGGAAATTCGAAATTGTCGGCGTGTATGACGTCATTTCGCATACTTCGTTGGTTAGTGTATAGGTGATTAAACACAATTTTCCAATCAAATAATTTATAACCATAGTTATCGTACATCCAGCCAATAATTTAAGTTCGGGCAAGGTTAAATACAAAGAAAGATATGCATGCACACTTACGGTGTAGAGCAAATAGTTGGCACCTACGAGTTGTGGACGCGAAAAAAATATATAAACTTTGGGTGGGAGCACTAATAACTGAAAAGAAGATAAAAAGAAAAAATATTTGATGATTAGAAATGTTAAATATGTTCTTTCGAATTTTAAGGACGATATCGATAGGGATTCTTGACAAATATCGCATCATATCGGTATGGCAATATTAAGCGGATAATATAATAAATAAAGCTGATCGATCGCATGATCGGAAAACCATCACCTTCTCTTGCGATTTTTGATAGCGCGCGCTTATGCAACGATAGTCACGTTAGCTGTAGATGTAAAAAAGAAAAAAACGATTTATACCAATTATGTTGAAAGTTCAGCCTTATTTAATGGTTTTGATATACATACAATTAAGTTTGTGATATTTTTCGAAATGGATTTAATAACAATTTTCTGAGATATAAACAATAAAAAAGCTTTCAATTGATGCTCCAATCGTTGCCAACCGGTTTAGCTTTTTTTACTCAAGCGACAACACGCAACAATTAACATCGTGTAATAGATATTTTGACATATTTACCAAACTTTAATAATCCATTCCAATACAAAGATTAAAGAATATAGAACAAATTTCCATCATTCTGGATTCATAAAGGCGATATTTTGACATAATATGATGTTAGTATCAATAAATCTAGCATAATTTGAAGCATTGGCAATCGTTTCCCCACCATTAATCACCATCTAAGAGGAGACCTTGAAGGTCACGATCAAATCACTAAATCAAATTCAGATATATGCCACCAGCCGTTTTTACTGGAAGATAAAATTATAGTATCAGAAGAATGTTTTAAAGTCATTGGATTTAGATTTACTATTTGAAACTTATGAACAGTAATACCCGTGAATGGACTGTTCGTTTTGGCAGAAAAAGTTATTCTTTATAAGAACTTTTCCTTTTAAAACATCTCCTATGAAAATCAGAAGTTTGATCAAATGCGTGCCGCGTTGATTAAAAATTAAAAAATGAGAAAATTTAAAAGTAACTTAAAAGTGGAAGTAGTAAAAGTAACAGTTTTTTTTTTCATTTATGATTCAGATTGGAATTCGGATGTCATTCTTAACGCTTTCGCGAACCAAACTCAAATTTCGCGGGGTGAAAAAAGAGTCAACAAGACCGTATATGCAAACTTTGTCCATGAAAGTGTTAATTGTTGATATTTTTGCATGTCTGCAATCCGCTAACTCAAAGCATTTTAAAGTAAAATATTTAGATTTATACAAAAAAAAATAAAGGAAGATATTTTGTTTGTAAGGTTTATTTCAATACAAAGTTATTTTTAACATAAGATTATACTCAATGTCGACAGTGCTGTAATCTTGTTAACATGTAACCAATGCCAATAATGAAAAATAACATCCAAAATACATATCGGCGATACGTTACTCTCGTTATAATTTTCCGGTTTCTTTAATTTTGGATGACCCTATGCATGTATTAATCATAACAGACTTTTCAAAATAATTAAAGCTTTATTAAGAATCTCGTTTTTGCAAAAATGAAAAAATATTTCATAATTAGGTCAATCCCTGGAAATACTGTATGGCTAAACGTATTTTTTTTTTGGACCAACGAAATTGGTCCAACGAATGAGGTTATCATTATTTTATTATTATTTATTAGTATTTATTAGTATTAACCAATAAATTATATTTATAGTTATTTTTTTTTGTTGCTTTGACAAAACGAATAAGTCAACGAAGAAATTCGAAGGTGAGAAGAAAATACTCAATAACTATTAAATAAAAGCTATATTCATATCCTCATCTACGTTCACAAGAAGGTCTTTTTGCGTTAAGGTGGCCGATGCCAAGACTCCTTAACATATTGAAATAGAAATTCACAGATCGAATTAAAAATGCTATACATCCTATTACCAAAAAAGAAAGCAATGAGTTGCAATTCGTGGTAACAATATAACATTTAATAATTATTACATAAAATTCATATGAAAAACTTCAATGTAATTTATGCACTAACTGCATTGAAGTGCGCTTATATGGCTCGCAGTGACATATGAATCAAAACATTTAAAGGACATTTATTTAGATATTAAAAAGGAAATGATACATCGGGCAACGTCCATTGCCATTTATAACTCTGAATATTGTTCCAAGTGCTCATATTTCCGTACCGCTTTCCTAACTAGAAAGTATATACACAAATCAAAATTTTACTTTCCTACTTTCAAAATTAGCTTATCGTTTGTTTATAAGAGATACGTATGCTCTTCATTTAAACTACTTTGAGGGTATTTACCTTACAGGCACTCCCGTATTTATTTTTAAGTGTTTATTTTACACGTTTACGTTATCGTGCAAAATCAACATTGTATCATTTTGCGCTAATTCTGGTATGTATTGATTTTTTTATGTATATCTATGTAAAAACCATAGTAATTATTATATGATATATATCTATCGATACATACACATCTATGTACGAAAAAAAACTGTCCTAATACTTTTAAAATTAAACGTGACATCATATTTACCAGATAGATAGATCATTGCCCTTCTCTAAATTGGATTTTAGGATGTTTTATTTGTTTATAGTGAGCTTTGGAAAGCTTTGTATTTAAACTTAGTTTCGAAATCGAGTAGCTTCTGCTCTCGTTTCGTTCAAGCTACTGCACGATACGAGTGTAGACAAAATGTCGGCAAACACTACGACAACAAACGCAGACAACCCAGGCATTTTTCAAGTTTCAAGAAAAAGGTTTTACCGATATAAAAAAATTTTGTTCAATTCGGCCAGCGCGGTCGCATCGATCTAGACGTAACTATAGGAATCTATTATTTCATAATATTGTACACCAACAACCGCTTCATCCGGGCAAGAATAACGGCTTCTATCATTTTATTTGGTAAATTTTTTACACGTATTGAATTAGCAGCGGATGAGCACCAACGCTCCGAACAGACAGGCGTTTGAATTTGTCGAGTAAAGTAGTAAACAAGGCTCTTCTCTAAATAAAAGATATTTAAACCAGCGTTTCTTAAAATCGGCCTTGCCCCTCCTTAAGGGGCGTACGGAACTTTCAGGAGATGTTGTACAAAGAAATTTTTTGCTCTTCATTCTTCGTACAGTAGCGGGACAACAGCATGCAGCAGCTCGGAAGAAGCTCCGTACAATTGAGAGCGAAACTTCAGCATCCTCGGGCAATTACGACACGCTTTCATCTCGGGAACCCAAATTCTTTGGAAGAGGACATACTTCAGTTTTCTCATCCTCGAGACGAACGGATGCGCCATAGAATTCTATAACAAATCGATATTGAATAGTTGTGAACAGTTTGGATAACGTAAATTGAATACGTGATGTGAGTTAACCGATCACTCAGTGTATTTATAATCTCAGAAATGGATACTTATCAAACGTTTCTATAGAACAATATGGTTCTTCATTATTCCACATTCTATGACTGTAATAGCACTAATAACAGTCTTACAAATACCATTCGAATTAGTTTCTAAACTTTCCTTCCTGTAGAAGGTGATTTTATATTGGTTTTTCCTCAAATTTACAATACGTTCGGATACTTTACAATCGATAGTTTGTACAGCATGATTCATAGATTACCAAATTATTTTGCAGGTGAGCTTAGAATTCTCGTCTCGCAATCGCATCCTGTCCATATAGGGCATGTGGACGTATGTACGTATTTACAAGTATACTTATATGCCTTAAAACGTTTCTTGCTCGATTCATTTAACAACCGTCAAGAAACGACAGCGGGTCACTATAGTGCATTAGTCACAAACGCATTTCTATTGCCATATGTGTACATAGGAGCAGAAAAATTATAAAGGACAATATCTCTCGGATCGTGCATAGATGTATTAAAAGATAGAAGCGAAGGTATTGAAGATAAATTAACGTCCGTTTTTCATTCGTGATCGTTTCGCAACAAAAGAACGACGATTAAGTGTCAGATCAAAGGAATATACCGACGCATATCGTTTGCTATTGGCGACGATCAAGTATATGCAGAGATTAAGGTGTCTGTAAATGGACACGGGCAATTTCAAAATTACGTTTAGTTTCAATGACGAGACATAGGCGTTCCACTAGATGTTAACGGTAATATAAAGCGTATATATCTGCGTGCACAATATCCAATAACATTTTACACGCGCAAAGACAAATATGTGGGCTACCATATGCTCGCAAAAATTGCTATACTAGGTCAACGGTTAGAGAGTTAGGCCAGGAACTACGACTTTTTGAATCGCACGCTGAAAACGTTGCAAACAAGCTTTCAAAAAGAACAATGCGCCTGAATTGAAGGACACGTTATACTGAAAGGCAGAATTCATGAACATATGGTTATTCAAAATGCGGAGAAGTTCAAGGTTAATTTATTAGAACCTCCATTAACAAACGTCTGCATCCGCTATTATACTTACCTTTAACGCGAACACGCGTTGATATAAATAGGTATGCAATCCAATACAACAATACTTTAGAAATCCGTTGTATTTCAGTTACTGGAAATAATAATAAAAATGATTGTTTTTATTCAAAGATTAGAAGTTAATCTATAAAGCAAACTTTATAAAATAAATGAAACAGCTTAAAAAATGTCAGCTATTTTTTCTTTCTCTTTTAAACATATGGTTATACTTAATTTCCTCCGTCAATAATTGAATTAAAATAAGCAATTACAAGTTGTCATATGTAATAGTCCATCAAGTTTGAAGATCGGTACAAGAACGAATGTTGTTTTCCTCTCCAATCCTTTGATTCGGTTCTGCAATATTTTCGATAGGGTTATATGAAAAAATTGCGCAAAATAAAATTTGGCGATCGTTGAAATTATTCTACAACTTTCCTTTCAACAGAAAATGTCCTTTAAATAATTTCTAACATTGAGTTGTTAGAAACTACTTTGAGTTGATAATAAGATAACCCCGCCTTGCTGGAATCAGACATCTGGATTTATATTAGATCGACTAATATAGATAGTTAGATTAATATGTATTAGTTCTTCTTCGATATCTTCAGCATTAGCAAATAGTACCGTAAGACAGCAGAATAATCGGACTCTGCAATACGTCTAAATATAGATTTCCATTAATAAAGAAGCAGTCGGTAATATGCTCAGCGTAAATTCGTCACCAGGCGTTCATTTTTGTGATCTTCAGATATAGCGTTGAATAGGGATTCTGGAACTGGTATCACCAATTCCACTGGCCAACAAATTTTTGATTTTGCCATAAACATAAAAGGTCAAGTTAGCTCGATTTTTTTTTATATTTCAATAAAAATGTTTTTTAGAATAGATCATGATTTAATGTATATTTCAAGTTATTATAATCAGAAATGCGAAGTAATACTGCTCCGTCTCTTATAAACAATATCTATAGCATCTCTCTTTAACATCCAAAAGAAATCTGCTAACATAACGGGATTCCATTTCTCCTGATACCGTTTTTCCATTCCCATGATGTCTTGGTGGAAGCGCTCACCGTGTTCATCGCTAACGTCGCCCATACTTTCCGGACAAAAATCCAAGTGAGAATGTAGAATGTGCACTTTAAGAGACATGTTACGGCCAGCAGCGTGAAATGCTTGTAACATATCCGTTACTAAAGTTTTATAGTTGTCAGCTTTTCGTTTCCCAAGAAATTCGTGAAAACTTGTACCATGGCGAGCCAAGCTATTTTTTCCTTCGCTGTTAATTTGGTTTCAAAGATTTCATCATTTACTATTTCTCGTATCTGAGGTCCAACAAAAGCACCTTCTTTCAGTTTCTTTTGTGTTAATTTTGGAAACTTTTCACGAAGGTATTTAAAACCTTCACCTTCGAGATCCAGTGCCTTTACAAAGTTTACCATGAGCCCAAGTTTCACGTGGAAAGGTGGTATTATGATCTTTTGTTTTTCTACTAGAGGCTGATGTTATACATTGTCTTTTCCTGTTATAAACTATTACCGTAATGGCCACTCTTGCTTATGGTACTGTTCTCCCCATCACGACTGTCCCAAAGACATAAAAAGCAACAGTATTTGGTAAAGCCAGATTGCATACCCAAAATAATTGCAGTTACTTTAACATCTGCACAAATATTCCAGGAATAGTCTTTGTACGTTATCTTTTCTAATAAAATTTTCAGATTTTCGTAAGTTTCTTTCATAGAAACAGCACAACCTATCGGAATAGAAGGATAATGGTTTCCATTATGCAACAAAACTGCTTTTAGGCTGGTCTTCGATGAGTCTATGAATATTCTCCAAGAACTGGGATTATGTTGTATTTCAAAAGCTTCAGAAAGTTTATAAACATTATTGCAGTAGACTAGATTACAGCCAGTCCACGAAGGCATTTTCTCTGTAACTAGAGCTAAGCCAATGTTACCGCTTTTCGAATCATTTTTACTTTATATATGCTGTTCAATTTCATCAGTTACTAACTTAGGGTAAAAACCTTGTTGATCAGTATTATTACTCTCCATCAGTACAGGATATAACAGATCCACGCTCACGTTTTAATTTGAAGACAATTGAAGTGTAAATGTATTTTCTAACAACGCATTTAATTTTCCGCAATTATTAGTTGTAATCTTTAGTGGTCCATATTTAGGAATAGTCCTAGAATGACCTGTTTCTCTAAAACGCTTCAAAATTTTACTCGCAACAGATTGGGTAATTAGAAAGCTTCTTGTTCTTTTACAATCACCATACCTAACCAGTGTAACCAGAATTATTATTGTCTAAAGTTTCAGTGAAAATTACCATTTTATATAACTCTAGATTGAAAATGACGGTTTGCAGTTACAGAGTAACAGCATATAAAACAAAATACGTACAATAAAACAGCATTTTATTGAAAAACACTTTATCATAGGCTGTATCGGTTACGCACGTACATAGAAGTAATGAAGAAAAACGATAACAAATTTGTTCGAAGTGTGGAAAGGGAAAAACACAGCAACTCTAGGCAATCGATAACACCATGTACCAACTTCCACATAAAACATACCGCTTATTGCTCCTTGTGGAAAACCGCCGATCGAAAAGAACGCCATAGTCGATGTTCCGCACTGGGTAGATTCCACCAACTTTGAAGAATAAGAATTTGCGGAATCTCCGTTGAATGTTGTCAGTCTGCAGTTGTAGGTAGACGTATGTAGACGTAGTGCGGTGCTCAAACGTAATTCGAATTTGCTTACAGTAATGATATAAAATAAAGTTGAAAAAAAGAGATATATTCTCGAAGTATTGCGGATTAACCAATCGGTAATTGTTTTAATTCACGCTAAAAATAGTGTTATCGCTTTTACGTTGACTTCATTCAAAATTCAATCAAAATGGACACTTAATGGTACCTGATTCAGTGCTACTTTTGCTTTCGCATCTTGTGGTGAACCACCGCTGCTTTATTTGATTCAATACCATCTGATTTATTACTGATTTATTATTATTATATTATAAGTAATTTACATCGGCCCGGTTACTTTCCAAGTTGCACACACTTAAGGTATATTATACATTAGAATGGTTTAAAATTAGTGCAGCTCCAACATAAAACAATTTTAACGGAAATGTGAAGACAAGTTGATGTATTGAATCAATACGCCAGTTGACTAATAATGGACCCAAATTAGAGTCCCTTTAGAAGGCGAATAAGCGATTGAATGGAATAATGCTAAATACAGAGCATATTTTTTGAACTAAGACACTATGATCTGATCTATTGAACGACTTTTTAACGCAATGAACAAATTACTATTGATGAAATTACTATTATGAAATGCTCCACGACATTTACAAATGTTTACTCCAACTAAAAAGTTTTATTTTTTCCTTATTTCGAAGTAAGAACTAGAAGAGCTTCGTAATATTTGTAATGACGAAAAATAGCTTTTAATATACACGATGGGATCGCCGCCGCATGCTTCCATTTGCGTCATCACCAACTACTACTGAAGCTCTGCCTTTTTTTGTCAAACTTTGAGTAACTCAACCGCAAAATTGAACAAGACGGCAAAGTTTTAGATTATTAAAAGCGTTGCTTCAGAATTACCTCACTTCGTTCTTTTACCCCGAAAGCTGCATCTTAAATCATTTCTCCCCTTAAAGAGGAATAGAAAGGATAAGCTTTTTGTTTTATTTTAAACTATTTGTTCTATTTTAAACTATATTATATCGAATAATTAATATAAAAATCACAATACATAAGATTAATAAAGGCGCTGCTTTTTCCGGAGACTTCACAATTCCAATCTTATTTTAAATAGAATTAATAAATATCGTAGAAGTTATTCTATTTACAAGGAATTTGTTTAAATTGACTTGTCATAGGTTGCAATTCCTGCCGAAAAAATCGGAATTTCTAAGATTTAATGTAGCCCGTTGTCTAACTCATATTCCTGGCCCATTATGTTACTATCTTGAAAAATCAAGAACATTTCTGTATGAATTAGTTGAAGAGGGTAGTTAAAGGTCTTAAATCTTTTGTTATATTTTCCACCGTAAAATTTCATTACTTTTCATCACTTGTACCTAATCCGTTACTTTGACTGATAGCATCTATTACTTTCAATTCGGTACTTTCGTCACTTTGATAGCTAAGCTCGACGCTACCTGGTACCGTCATTAGAGGTGTAAAATTTCGTTAGAGTCGTCCTTCTCGTTACACTTATCTACTTTCTTTACTTAGCTATTTCCGTAACTTCATTACGTCTAACAAAAAAAGTACTGCAAATACATATAGGTAATAGTTACATTCGGTTCTCGACAAGTAGATTCGGTATTCGATATTGGTAACTATGCGCAAAAGGTACCGAATACTTTTCTCATCCGGTTAGTAATTACTTCGGCTCTCGATTAATAACCAATACTCATTTGATTTCCATCTCTACTTCCTACTTTAACACTAATCAAATTAAATTTGGTTTAATGCAGTTTGTCCTGTTATATTATTAGAATAATATATGGAAAGTAAATGATAAATCCGATGGATACGACAATCGGAAATTACCCTCCCTCATGACAAATCGATATTTTAATTTATTTAATGGAAGCAACATATCTGTAATGTACATTATGCGTCTGCTAAATATAAAAATAATTTAAAAGCACTGGATACTTAGCTACAAATAGGTCATGTTCTCGAAAATGTAGGTCTTTGATCGTTTAGTTTAGAAGCAACGCGAGTAAATACAAATAAAACAACAACTCGAGCTGTTGAAGTGTACTTGTATTTTTATGCTTCTACTTGTAGGTCCCGTGATCGCGTGTGATTCACTCAAGAACGTGCCAAATTTGATTTGATGGATGTTTATAGAACGGTTGAAATTGGGATTTTGATTTTATATGCCTCGTACGCCTTTAAACAAACTGACTGAGATGTAGCGCCGTATCCAATGCAAATCGAAACTCGTGAAGAATAGTAGGACACTGTCAAATATTAATCAATAATTATTTATGAAAAGTATATACAGTACTTTCGGTTGCATACATACGCGAAGATTGATTCCCATTTAATGCGAAACATATATATCTATCTCTATATCTCGGCTATCTCGGTTAGTTTGCTCACGGAAACTTTGTAAAATGTAAGAAGTAAACGGTTGGTTATGCGAAAGAAAATGCACATGACATTAGACCTTACTTGTTTGTTGAGTTTTAATTTGTTCTTTTAATATCAAGGCATTTTTGTGGTTATTGCTTTACTTGTTTGTAATTTTCTCAATTATTTATTACGTGATAGAAAAATTTCTTAATAATAAAACGCTCTAACATTGCATATTAGCTCACGCAAATTCATATATGGATACATATCCAAAATATAGTTTGGACACTTTTTCCCAAACTAACGATAAGAAATTCGAATAAAACCTTATTTTCACAGTATATCGAAAGATGTTGATAAAATAGTGGCCAAGGGCCAAGATATGAACATATGTTTCAATTCGCGTAAGATGCTTAAAAACCTTCTTGGCAATCCGAAAGATAAGCCGAAAATGGGAAAAATCTCGAGAATTTTAATAACTGCATGCAGTGACCAATAAAGCCTATATTGGTCAGGCGAAAAGGAGCAACATGCACCAAATTCAAGGAATACATCCGGTATTTTAGCTTCCATAGACTGTAAAATGTAGACCGGCATATAAACGAAACCGGTCATAATATTAAATTAGAGAACTTGAAATCGATTAAAAATATAATTTCGCCGCGGGAATTAGACGCGCACGAAACGAACGGTTTACATAAAAAGCAATAAAAATCTGATGAATAGAGAAAACGAACCGTTGTCGTACTCATTTCTATTTGATTCATATCTCAAGCTACAATAACGAGAGAGGTTTCCGTATATTTGTCCATATTTCGTATTTTTGGGTACGTCTTAATTTTAAGTCATGTAGGCGGTTAAAGTAGGTACTTCTAAATAATATTAAATATATCAAAAGAAAGGATAGAATAAGCGTGTTAGGTTTAGAGGGTTCTCGCTTCATTGGGTCATCAGTCATCAGTTAAGAATGGGGATCATTCGTATCCCCGAAACGGCCGTCCTCGGTTAATTAATTTAAAACTTATGCGGTGCGGAGGTTACCGATATCTTTTTGTTATTTAATATACTTGCTTCTCTAAGTAAAAAATATACATATGCGATATGTAGGTTATACACCATGAATATGCTACTTTACCATTAAGGCATAAAAGGCGAATACGCTATTCAAATGTATACAATATTTATAATGGAAATTTTAAAATGTTCCACATACTCACTAGGGGATTCGTTATTTGAGTGAATACAAACTCTTTAGAGCAGCTCCGATCTCGTTTATTTCAGTCTTAATTTTAAATATGTGATTGGTCATAATAATGCTAATCAATGAAGACTTTCCTCCAAAGTTTATATATTTATTATAAGCTATAAGTTATCACAATCAATATGATGGTTATTTTAACAAATAGAACATTATTTTTTAATGTAATTCTAATGAAGATGCATCATGCACATCAATGCAAGATGGCCCAATGAAAAAACGTATATTTAAAGTCAGACCATATTTTTTTATCAAATATCCTAATTCTCCTTGCTTTTCGCTATACAACAATATACTGGTTATTCAATTACGTCTCTTTTAAACATTGAATATTATCAAACTATTTGTGCTCGTTAGAAGCAACAAGCACACCTCAGCTAAATGTTTCTTGAATACATAGCTGAAAAGTAGCTACTATTGGCAAAAAATAAACAACCGTATCTACCACTAAATATATTTAATCAGCTGTCATATTTTTACAATGTTACTTCTACAGGCGAACATTTCTTATCTGAGAATTTGCCGGAGCTGTTATAAAAAATTGAAAAAGCTCCGCTACGTAATCGGTCAGTAATTAATTTTTTTTTAGATCGTACGTTTCAAAATGCTTGAATTTGCAACGGAAGTCCTTTAAGATGACCAGCTCAATCTCCAAATTTGGCACATTACTGTTTAAAATCACGTAGGCTTGGCGAAGCCTCGCTTCGACTCACGCTCGAATAATGTTTATGTTTTTATTCCTCTTTTATTTATATTTCTATTTATCTGTGTTATTAAGCTTATATTTTAAATATGTGCTAATTTATTGAAATGATATTGCAATAAAGTTACTTCTGTTTTGCATAGATATTGGCTAAATCATGTATGTTCGTTGTTTAATTCGAAAAAAATATGGAAGGCTTTAAAAAAACTGAGTAACTTGAAGACGCCGCAAAGTAAATAGCACACATTGTTATAAAAGGAGAAACGAGGAGAATCAGAATATCTAATAAAATATATGGCGCCTCATTAAAGAAAAGAAGATCAATTTGTAGTAACCTGTATTAATACCACAAAATGCATTTGGAAGCACGTTTCTTACAATAACATTTCTTCCTTAAAATAATCTGTCTATCTATTTAAATATTCGCAAGAAAATATGGGACGCCCAGTGTATGTTTTTTTCATTTCTTAATCTGTTGATGAATGGCAATCAGAGGATCTTACAACTGACCACAGCGGTGAATTTTCTAATCCCACTCAGATGTTTTACCACTTTAATTCAAGCTGTTATCTTACTAATGTTAACAATATATTAACCAAATAGCAGATTTTACCATAGAACAACGTCTCCCTGAGTACCTATCCAAACATTCAAAGGAAACAAGTTCTTGTAACTCGAAATACGTATTTTAACACTGATTGTCCTTTTCTTGGACACAGATCTTTAATATTAACGAAAACTTTAATAGATACCAAAAGATCCAATTAATCTGGCGTAATTGGTTATTCGCCATTCGAATGAAAATTGCTTGTTAATGTACAATTAGACAATCGTATCTATTACAGTGTGGGTATAAAATTATATCGCAATGCACTAACAATCGCATTTTCAATGGTGGTTTGATAGATTGTCCTCCGCAGCAGATTGTATTGACCTTCGTGGTTTATGAACAACACAAGATTAGAAGTATTACGAATGTCTAAGACACGTATGTCCGCCCATGGCAAACGAATGACAGAAGCATTAAATACTAAATTTAGCAGATTTGAGGCGCAGATAAATATTACGCGCGTGGGTAACCGTATTTATATACGCTTGAATTCGTTGCAGTTTTGAGTGTATGATAATGTTAATGACGATTGATCATCTACAGCAAATATTTATATAAAGCAACTTTATAGGTATGGAAAGATAAATAAACGCTACAAGCAAATTTAATTAATACCCGTTCTTTAAGCTTTCGGAAAATTTAAAGTTTAAAGTTTGAATAGCGACAGCAATGTTGATGTTTGATTTAGAAATTAAGGAAAATGTTGATTTTAATATAGAATCTTACAATTCTAAACCAACTAATTTCACATGCTAGGGCTCAAATGTAATACTGCAATACATTTTTGCAGCGTAATTAGGAACAAATGTTTACTGCGGTGGAATAATAAACCAAAATTCTTCGATGACGGCTTTCGTCATCATTAACCGATCCACGCTTGGCCAACACTCAAATTTATTCTGGAAAACCATTCATTCGCGGACTACTTCGTAATTCCAACGGCCCACACAATCGTCTTTCTGGGCAAGCCATTCGTCGAACTGCGGATAGATTTTGTACTGCATACTCTTTACGCGAAGGAATAACACCAACAGATCAATGGAAATCGCAATTTACCCATTCGTTAGTTATTAGGGCTCTGTCACTATATGGAAAATTTTAGACAAAGATGTTGGCGCATAAAATCCAGCAGGGCCATAATCTGCGTCATCTTGATCAATTGGATCTTTTTTCTGCCAAGGTACTCATCACCTGTTCTTTGGGCGAAATGTATCCATTGTGGTAACAACACGCCAACGTTCTACCTTACAATTCGCGCATAGTTACTCAGTATTTAAACAAATTATCTCATTGATGTTGGATTAGATCCAAAAATCCAATTAAGTAGCTAACACTAGATTTATCACTTCCATTTTTTATGAAGACATTTCAAACAGTTTGTTTATACTGAGGAATCGGTTAATGATTCGGAATTACAAATTACTGTAATGGCACCTTAGATGGCACAGATGCCATTGGCCACTGCGAGCTAAACAGATCTGTGACAGCATGCCCTTGTGCGTGTTAGATGGAGGCTTTTAACAAACGTTAGCACTACTCTAAACATTTCCTCCTCCAGTTTGATAGATGCAGGAAGTGGCCTATTTGCGTAGGATGTGTTCTGCCGTCTCTTCTTCCACAAACGCTAGATTTAATCTTCAGCTTTTCCTAATTTAACCCTTTATAGGCTAATGGCTACTACGCAAACTTTTGTCCGACCAGAACATATATTTTCACACGATTTTGGTGCTATGCAGTATCCTATGGAACAGTGTCTCGGATCTACAGTACGTTACATCATACTGCCAAATTTTCAGATATGTGGCTATAATATATTGAAATTCGTGAAAACTTGTACCATGGAGAGCCAAGCTGTTTTTTTCCTTCGCTATTAACTTGGTTTCAAAGATTTCATCACTTCCTATTTCTCATATCTGAGGTCCAACAAAAATATCTTCTTTCAATTTCCCTTGTGTTAATTTTGGAAACTTTTCACGAAGGTATCTGAAACCTTCACCTTCGAGATCCAGTGCCTTTACAAAGTTTTCCGTGAGCCCAAGTTTCACGTGGAGAGGTGGTATTATGATCTTTTCTTTTTCTACTACAGGCTGATGTTGTACATTGTCTTTTCCTACTATAAACTGTTGTGTAGTGGCCACTCTTGCTTATGGTAATGTTTTCCCCTGTCACGACTGTCCCAAAGTCATAAAAAGCAAGAGTATTTGGTGTAACCCGATTGCATACCCAAAATAATTGCAATCACTTTAAAATCTGCACAAATATTCCAGGAATAGTCTTAGTACTTTATCTTTTCTAATAAAATTTTCAGATTTTCATAAGTTTCTTTAATAGAAACAGCACGACCTATCAGAATAGAAGGATAATGGATTCCATCATGCAACAAAACTGCTTTTAAGCTGGTCTTTGATGAGTCTATGAATAATCTCCAAGAACTGGGATCGCGATGTGTTCCAAAAGCTTCAGAAAGTTTATCAACAAATCAATCAAGTCAACACAATTTTCACATCTGCTGCGAAGAAGTCTCGACCAGCATTTTCTCTGTAACCAGAGCTAAGCCAATGTTACCACTTTTCGAATTATTTTTACTTTATATATGCTGTTCAACTTCATCAGTTACTAACTTAGGGTAAAACGAGTTTTCGAGTTGGCTAGGGTGTTTAGTGAATTATCCAACAACCCCCTTAAAATTACAAACGAGAAGCAAAATTTTACAAAAGGAGTTGGAACTAGACAAGTCGTTTTTACCACAAAAGTGCAATAAAAATAATTCGCCCGTTAGAGGATTAAAGAAGTGATATTTTGGAACTACAAAACCTGCCAAAAATGCTTTTAGTAACCCTTTGCTGAACAATAGCACTACTTCCGCTGCCTTTGGCGAGCCTAATATAAGTGCCCTCGCTTGTTTTTGTCCTCAAACATTCTCCCAGTACGAGACCTTTTATTGTTCTCCCATGCCTTTATTGCTTGTTTTATGTGCCTTTTTTGGAGACCGCAGAAGTAGTTAGGACTAGTGAAAAGCATAATCGTCGCTGCTTTTCATTTCCTGCGATCCCTTGGAGCCGCTAAAACAACGTTATTTTTGCCTTAAATTGTATGCACATTCATGTTGCAGGCCAAATTAGAATTACAAAACAAGATACATTAGACGTACATCCAAAATCTTTGTGAAGTGTACGAAGAGGCTCCTTCTTGGGTATAAAAGAGAGAAGATAAAATTATCTTTTCTTATTTTCTTCTTACAAACTTCAAATATGTTAATTGATAACTGCTAAAATAATAAAGAGCAGGCAATACAAGACCACAAAATAATACAATACTGGACTTAGTACATTCTTATCATACAACTAAATTACCCAATGCTAATGCGCCTTGTGCGAAATGTATATTATTTTCAGACATTTACATTAAATGCACTAGTAAAGTTTCATAAATAAAAAAAACTTTCGATATTTTTTCTAAACTTTACCAATTAACTAAGCAGTTTCACAACTAAATTAAAA
Organism: Oryctes rhinoceros; assembly: GCA_020654165.1. NCBI lineage: Eukaryota > Metazoa > Arthropoda > Insecta > Coleoptera > Scarabaeidae > Oryctes > Oryctes rhinoceros. The sequence goes on along the minus strand of JAIOKQ010000018.1, from coordinate 3,036,238 downwards.
ATGTTTTAGAATGCTTGGGTTATTATTTGCCAATTACATATGCTCCTATACATTTACCGGTCTGCTTTGACTACGCGCGATAGATCTAAAAATTGGCGCCAACCTTCTTGCAAGCATTCACAAATAAACTACGTTTAAATGTGCTATTTTTACTAGTATGATGGGACTTCTATAAGTTTAGTTGAAATAAAAAATATAACGCTTTGATATTCATTTTTAAAGAAAACGTGGTAGCGTGTTAACTACATACACAATGTAATTGTAGTAGTGTTTGAATCGAACGCATATAAATAAGTAATTTATCGTCGCCCACGAAGAACTTGATTTTGGAATGAAATCATATTTTTTAAGAAATTCTGCTTGCTTAAGAGAACATAGAAGGTACTACTATTTTTCATTTTAGTGAAAATGTTTATCAAACGCAGTTGTCTACGGTACAAATGTTGACCCAATAGTATTAAATGCTACAGAATATTGCACATTAATTAATAAATAAATTAGTACTTTTCGTATATATGAACGTCGTAGATTCATTAGCATCTTAGGAATTGTCTATTAATTTTTAGCAATATCTCTTTCTGATCCAGATTCGTTAGAATCAATTCTATTAGAACAGTTAACAACGTCATACCAAGATTACTTCCACCAAATTAAAACATCCATTGCAATTCTAGTTTTTAATAATATTAATCAGCCTATCGATATGATATGTGTTTATATTTTCACCAACATCTGTTGCATTACAAGTGAAAAGCGCATGTAGATGTTATATGTTATCACAGCCTAATGTACTATTTACCTTTCAAATCCTTTCTTTTTTATTACAACACGTGCTTCGAAAATGGAACTTCCGTCAGGAGCAAAGTGAACTGGGGAACACATTTTGTCTGCTCTATATGTACTTCTGCTTATCCGCCTAAGGGACTATACGTAGCAGTAAAGACATACTGCAACGTAGTTTTGATCGTCTCAACGTCTGGCAGCCTTAATAAATTATTGTAACGCGTACCAAATGTTTATAGATATTTTATTATGAATATATTAATAGAAAAGTTATTTATTGAAATATATGTGAGTGATAAATAAAACAATAGTACTAACTACAGATACAGTCAACTGAGCAGTATTTAGAGTAACGTTTTAAAATTTCAATTTCTCGGTTGGACGAACGCCTCGATCATCATTCGTCCAACCGCTGCGTCACACCCTTACTTCCTTGTGGGAAAGTAGTGAGCGCTATCCTAACCGACCTTTCGGAAATCCTTCTTTTTAGGGGGTTTAAAAAGGCTGGAGAAACGTTTGGAAATGATTCGCTCTTAATTTCATGCGGCAGCCCAGAGGAAGCTCCATAAAATCGAGAACGAAACGTCGGCATTCTCGTGCAATTACGACGAGATACCTATAGGAAATACCTTGTTTTCTCTTTTTAAGGACTTATTAAACGACCCTCGTATATCTGCCGTTGGGAAAACAGCTAATAATATAATAAATGCGATATTACCTTTATTTTGTAACCACAATAATAAGTAGGTGTTTAATTTTTTTTTAATTAAGAAAATATCTATTAACAAACAATGTAAATGAAGGATTATTAAAAAAATACATTTGCATTGGGAGTGCGTCCAACAACCCAGATCTGTTGTAATCGGCACCTGCTGTATTATCGCTATTTAGTTACAAAAACAGTTCCTTTACTACTTTTAAGGAAAACACGTATTCTGAGAGTAATTCAGAACAAGTATAAAAAAAGATTATTACGGGTACATACGTATGACGGCAGAAAACCAAACTTGGACGAAATGCAATAAACCTGTACGAAATCCAGCCTTGCCTACACGGCCCGTACAGTTTCGTCGCATGTCGGTCCCTTACTTACTTTCGATACTTTTGTCCCATCATCATCAAGTGTTAATTTAATATTTAAACTTTATTGTACTTAATAACTTTAACATTTTTAAGCGGCATCAAACAGGAATAATCTTTCTACCATCTTGAAATAATATCAACAATGAAAAATCGGAATGAATAACATTTCGAATATAACTAAATCGAAATATAGATGTAACCAATATTGATATTACTTTAACAACATTTCCGTTATTTACAGGTATAACACATCGTCTTCAGCAAATAACATGAACGCCATCAGTAACAACAACAACCTCACATGGTTGCAACGTCAACAACTCAAGTTAAAAGAACGTAAAGAAATGCAATTGAGAGAAGAACGGCAGCATGAAATTCTGCTTATGTCCGAACTGAGGAATGTACAATCTCGCCATATGAGACCAATGGCCAGCCATAGACTTGACGGATACACCAGTGACACTACCGCATTCGCAGACGACGATGACGAATTTATGATACCATTACACATCAACACGAGAAATCCCATATCGCCGGGATCTGCTACTTCCTACAGCACCATTAAATCGAATTACTCGACGATTAATAGAAACGAACGACCATTTGTCGCAGTCCATAAGGCACACAAGAAATACGAACAGGTAACAGATACCGCAATAGAAAGTTTTAGACCAAGGTTAGCTAATTATCTAAACCTGCCTACTTTTAATGCTACTAGAGGGATTGGGTTTGGTTAATTATTTTTCGCAAGTAAAAATATAATGCCGAAATTAAAAAAACGTCTCTACAGGGTGTTTGCGATCTTGTGATTTTATTTTCAATGGGTGATTAAACATCTTAAAATAAGGTTATTAACGTAAATATATCTTTAAAAGTTACATAATGAGAGAGGTATTACTTGCGCCGAGTAAATGTAATGTATGTCTACAACTTTTTCCATCCAGTTTTTAGCAGTTGTCGCTGCCCTACTAGCTTGACGTAAATTCTTCCGGATAAATTCTAATAAAGATAGAAAATGACCCATCGCACCAACAGTAAATATATTAACATATTGTTAAATTATGGAGAAGTACGCCATCCTAACAAGCCAACACCTATTCCACGAAAATTCACTGCTCTAGTAATGCGTGCACGAGAAACTAATGTACTGCAAACACGTCAAGGTCGGATGGTGGACTTGCTCGGCGCCGACGAATTTTGGATGCCGAAGAAGAAGTCTTAAATCTTATCGAAGAAGATTCTTCTAGTAGTACTCGAAAAATATCTCACCGGGTAAATGCTCCATCGAATTGTCTGGTGAACACTGCACGAGAGTCAATTGTATCCTTTCCATGTACAAAAAGTACAGGCTGTTCAGCCTGAAGATCATCCTTTACGTTTACAATATTGCAGATGGTTTCTATAAAAACATGCTGAAATTTCACACTTTTCTTCCATTGTACTGGCGACAGCTGAAGCGACCTGTCCATGTAACAGCACAAATAACTACGCTAGTACTCGTATCTGGGCTGTTGAAAATCCACACGCTATTCATCTTAGTCATTTTCACCACAGATTTTCGATAATCATTTGGGCCGAGCTAGTCAACGAACGTTTATGTCCCCAAATCAAATAAATGGATATGATTATCTCTTGTCGTTGCAAAATCAATTGATGGAACTATTGGAAGAAGTTCCTACGAATGTATGTCGGCAAATGTGGTTTCTTTAACATTGATATATCTCTTATTATGCAACTTTTGTCGAGTTATTTCTACGTTAATGATCTTATCTTAAGATGTTTAGTCACCTCTTGAAAATACAATCACAAGACCGTAAATACACTAATCCAAAGCATTAGCGAGATCTATTTAAATATTTTATTCTAAACTACGCTGCAAAGAAACCTCTAAAACTAAAACTAATGTTTCAGATAGAAAAAACTGCTTTTATTTCTATATATCTGTATTTTCTTCTACTATATATCAAATCTCATTATACTCCCGACGGTGTTTTCGTCCAAGAAATTTTTACAGTTTTTCAATTTTTCCTATTACCTACTTTTTCTGATTTATTATTTGGAAAATATCTCAGTTGCATTTATCCTTGGTGTATTATTGTTTTTATAAGAGTTATTAACATTTTCTCTTTAATATTTCATCACGCGTTCTGTGCCTGTTGCGATACCTTTTTCGTTGTCATTCAGGATTCATATGAAAGGTCAGATATTTTTCATTGGTTTAGCTTATTACAATATTTATTATCTTCTTTTATTCAGTTCGGAAACCAGTTCTGGCGTTATAATTAACTGGGCTCTCACTTAAACACAATAGTTCCAAGCAATTCAACTTTTTAATCATAAATTACGTCACTAAACATGACCCTTATTCAAGTTGTAAATCAAGTAAACGTGATATCGAACAATGTTGATATAAGAATAGATACATTATTATTTTATATTATATTATTATACATATATAGCAGTTCAATATCATAAATGCTCATTGTTTTGCCAGGGTAGTTCCATACATTGTCAATTTGTAGATTTAGCTCATATGCCAATCGAATAAGTGGTTGCAACTTATGCGAGCAGTGTGGAGGAAGCGGCAAACGTATGATTCCGTTTTCTCTACAAAAATCGCATTTCGCATTCGCAGCGAAAGCTATAATTGCGAGTGTATCTCGTCCAGCTGATCGATCCAACCTGTCGAATACCACGTTTGGCTACCACTCTATCGAGAATCTGGACGGTTGTTACACCCGCTTCATGAGCAATGTCTTGCAACTGTAAACTTTCCGGTTCATAGCTTTCTGTGAACGCACCAAAATTCATCGTATTACAATTAGTTACCCTCAATAAGTTGATAAGTAGTGGCTTGGATAGCTGTTATAGAAAGCTCTAGATTTCTATTCATGAATGCGCAAAACAAATCATCTACAGTCATTTCATTTTCCACACAGGAAGTAAGTCTTTTTAAGTTATATTCTATAGTCAGCTCGTAATTTAATTTTCGCACTAGTTTTGGGAATAGCCCAAAGTAAATGTCAGCACATCATATTAAATAAGCCGCGTCTTCAACCGATTCAGGTCTCGTCTGTATCTCAACATATGCTCTTAAATGTAAATTCGCCAAGATTACAAGCTTAGTATATCAATATTCCTAGAACCAATCCACTCTTGCTAACAGGAAGAATGGATGCAACAGAATTTTTTCTTTGAAAAAATGAAGTTCCCAGAAATCCGCCACCGGCCAATTTTCTCGCAATGGTGGCATAAAAACAAAAAATTGTTTAATAGAAATTAATATTTATAGAAGTCCTTTTTACTTCTACCAAAATGAGGAGCCTTGTTGATTCGCATTCTATAAGATAAGAAATATTTAGCATCCGTTCGAAATTGTTTTCCTACATAAATTTAACGGAGAGCGACTTACAATTAGTTGTGTAATAATTGGATATCTCTCTTGAAAATACTAACCTTTTTCTCTACACTCGCAGCAGAAAAAAAGGTACAGATACAAACACAGCCCCTACAGCGAAAAAAATATAAATTTACATATGTCGTTGTTGTACATAAGCATGTTACCTATTTCACACGCGTTAATAAAATAATGACCGACCGCAAGTATTCCCCTTTCGCACTTACACATAATAAATATTTACAGAATCCAGATTCAACACCTGCATCAATACTAGCAGCTAACCCATTAGGTCATGTAGTTCGGTCATCTTCCAGAGACGTAGACTCTGTAGATAGTGGCTTACTGTCAGTAGTAGAACATCAACAGATTGAAACTCATCAGCAGCATCAGCAACAGCAGCAGCTACAGCAACCGCACAATTACAAATCTTTGCAACAGCACAGCCCGAGATACAACAGTTCTACTAACACGGTGGGTATTCACCATTCACACCACCACTTTGACAACTCGCAATCTCGGGACATAGACCATTCACCATCACCAATTAGGCATAGAGATGAATGCGATAACGCACGTACGGATGCGCTGAGCGATCTTATGGCTAACTTGTCTAATGGATCTGATAAGTCAAATAACAGTCCTAACTCCGCATCTGCATTGCAGGTACTAACTTCATACATATTATTTCATATACTGTTTGCACGAACTTATATTCACTTATATGATTCCTACGTATATTCCCTCTTATCATACGTCACCAACGTTAGTTGTAGGGAACATGTAAGAAGCTAATGAAATAATTCGAAACGTCTATTTCTACCTATAGAAAGATTTGCGTTGGTTCCATAAGTCAATTAAACGAACCTTCTTTTTTAAGCAATGGAAGAGAAACCAACCCTGCTATAGCTAGAGATGAGCGTCTTACGCCCCTGGTGACATGAATAAATATTTTTGCGTCTGAGGTTTAATGAGTTATCTTTTGTTGATCAAACCTTCAATTGAACCGTTCAAAAGCAAAAGATTCTTTTTAAATTATCTCAAAACGATTCAAATTTAATAACCCGACAACAATATTGAGATGGAAATGTAACCTAATTCAGGTTGGATTTGGAGCTTTTCCATTTTTGTGCTTTTACTTGCGATAATCTTTATCAAAATTAATTTTGATCAAAAATCACGTGGAATGCCATCACATGCAGCCATCTCACACAACGGATAAGCGAATTGCTCAAATAATATATTTCTTGCATTGAAAAAAATTAAAAAAAAAATAGATTTCTTTTCCAAAGTCGCATTACAATTAGTTTCAAATAATGTTCGTGTTAATTCGTTTTAAAACCTAAAGCATATTATCCATTTCAGTATCGAAGCGAAGATGCCTATTCGACTTGGCGATCACAATCTTTCAACGACGGTGAATCCAGTTCACCGCATAGCTTATCGTCACGACCTCAAACTCCCGCTTTTCCTGTTGCCAGAACGCCATATCAAAATTCGTCGACACCAACCGTACAGTTCGATTTGCCAGGAGAAAGATTACCGCCTAAAAGTCCTACAACCCAGCGGTAAGAATTCACCAATCTTATGTGTATATAATTGAGAAACCCGCTAGAATACAGAACCAATCAATTGTTAACATTCACCTGTTGCGGAATATGTATTATCTTCAGTAGCGATAGGTACATATTGGAAGACAACTGATTGATTCTTATTTAATATGTTTTCTCTCCAAAATACTTACGCTTCCTGTTTCTTTATGCGCTATACGACGTTAAATTTCTAGACGAATGAGTTTTCCATCGTCATCGACTCTAAAAAACAGTAAGAAGTGGTCAGAATCTATCGAGAGGTAATACTGTGATGTGACCCCCGAACTTGCACAAAGCATGAATTAGAATGAACAATCTACGATTCTTCTCTTGTATCTTCTATTGTTTGGGAAATTGAACGTTTAAGTTGATTACTTGATCTGGTGTCTACCGAATAAGCACAACATTGTCATTTTAATTTGGTGGGATAAAACAATTCACCTCTAAAGTTGAAATTAATTTCGTAAGACGAAACTAATTTTCATAATTTCTATTATGAGTGAACGTTTACTTCTCGGTCTTGGGTGTGTGCGAGTCGCGCTAGGATCAGAAAAGTTTTAGTCTTAGTAGATCTGGTACACGCTGGCACTACTTTTATCTATATCGGCGTTGCCGGGCATAAATTGAAGGAGTTTTATCGATTATGCTCGTAACCTTGTAATTTGCGCACACAACGAAACGTACTTTATGCTGCAAAGTTTTTATACAAATCAAGTTTGTCATAATGTTGCTTCTACCTTCTGTAATGCACAATAATAACCAGATAACACCGCTGAAGATAGTAGCGTTTTTCTACAATTTAAAACGAAGCAAAAGATTTTTTTAATAAAATTCTTAGAAATAAATAAAAGTGTATGACATCACACCTGCATTTTTCGGAAGTATTAAAATGTTATGTTTGCATTTCTCACGATCGGCCTCGTGCAAGCGAGCATTTAAATAGGGACAGTTGTCATAATCTTTTATTTAGTCTTCTTTAAGTTCTTTTAGAAGTAACTTAATATTATATTATTAAAACGCAATTACACAAAATAGATTTTTGTATATTAAAACGCATAATAATTAATTTTCACGGTAGCACCGACTAAATTATTTTAAAAATGGGTCGTGGAAAACATTGTACGCCCGAGCTTCGAAAAATTATAATTACACTTCACGAAAACGGTTTGAGTTTGAGAAGAATAGCTAACCAAGTATCTGTATCGAAAAATATGATTGCCAATCAAATAAAATATTTCCAAAAATACGAAACCTGCGAAAAAAATCCTAAACAGGGAAGAACTAAGAAAACGACGGTTCGCATTGTTAGACACATAGCACGTCTCTCGCGTGCGAATCGACTAAAAACGGCGGCAGATATACACAAAGAGGTAATTACAGAGATCGATAGACCAATGAGTGTATGGACAGTCAGACGAAGATTACAAGAAGCCGGATTACATGGTAGGATTGCTAGACATAAACCGCTTATAAGCAAAACAAATAGAATGAAAAGATTACAGTTTGCCAGAAATCGTTTGCATTGGACTGCAGATCAGTGGAAATTTGTATTGTTTAGTGACGAGTCAAAATTTAATAGAATGGGGTCGGATGGCAGAAGATATGTACGGCGAGGCCCCAATGAAGCGATGAATCCTAAGCATACAATAAAAACAGTAAAAAGGTTTGGAGGAAATGTATTGGCCTGGGGTTGTATGTCTTATATAGGAGTTGGTCCGTTGCACAAAATTAATGGAATAATGGATCGACATGTGTATGTTGATATTTTATCCAACGGTATGCTGCCATATGCGGAGGATTATTTGTCCGTACTTTGGAAGTACCAACAAGACGATGATCCCAAGAACATAGCTAAGATTGCAAAGAACTGGTTTCGACAAAATCATGCAGATCTTCTTGATTGGCCTTCTTGTAGTCCCGATTTAAACCCAATCGAGAACTTGTGGCAAAATGTGAAACTTCGTATTCGGGATAAAAATATTTCAAACCTCGAAGAACTGTTTCGATGTGTTGAGGAGGTCTGGAACAATATTCCCGTGAAACGATGTCGGCATCTCATTGATTCCATGCCTAAGAAATGTGCCGCACTCATTAAAGCAAAGGGGTATCCCACCAAATCGAAATTCCAGTGTACCTATTTCAATGCTCGCATTTGACATATGGAATAATTTGTATTAGCATGTGTTTTTGTATCATTAAGTATATTTTGCAATTTATTGCTATGTATTAATTGTCCGTAGTTTGTAGTATATAGTTTCCTATTTTAACCTTTTGTTTATTCGAAAATACAAATAAATAAATACTTTCTTTCACAATTGCATTAGTGTCCCTATTCGTTTGCTATATATGGTATATATAGTACAGTATATATATATATATATATTAACTTCGTTATTAATTTTTTAATACGCCTACAAATAGAACGCAAACAGGTCACGGACATAACCGGCAAACACATTCGATTCTCCATGCCCGGTATAAGTAGAATAATACCACCTCTACTCGCGAATCAGCATTCCAACTAACTGTGCTTCGGCGAGGGTATGCTAGTATCAAAGCAATGCTTTACACGCACAATTTGCACATTAAAGAGACTCCGAAGGTTACGAGGAACTTTAGAAGCTTATACGTCCCATTGAATCGTCACTACGCTAAAAAAGGAAGCTGAAACATATTAAAATAGTTAAAATATCAAAAATATCGATCTGAAGAAACACATTCACGTAGAACACCGGACAAGATGATATTTTTAATATTTCACTATTTTAATACGTCTCGATTTTGACTATTACATCCCCTGAAGAAGGGATTAGTACATGATTAAATTGGGAAGTAAACCTTTATTTGATAACTTCTAGCAAGCTATATAGAAGATTCTACGAAAGCAACTCATTAGTTAAGTTCGCCGCCTTCTATTTGCTTCACGAAACTAGCAAGCCCTAGACAGGCTCGTATTTATTTGTCTCATGATAGTGAATGCGTGTTGCCTACTGGTTTCTCCGAGTGTCGACAAAGCACGAGTTTGCCTAGTCTCTGCTAATTACGATGAAGCGCACGGAAATTGAAGAACTTGACTCTTTAGCCTAATATCGCTGTATCAGCAAAAAAAATTATTGATGTATCTCAATAAAATAAGTCGCATTGCAAAATTGTACGAAAATAAATTGTGACGTTAACCACAACTGAAAGAATCGTTATGGTCATAGGCAACGTCCTCATAACTAAATTTGTAATTTATTCAACAACATTCATCCGGAGCGAACACTTATAGCCCAATCAACGGTTTCGAGAGTGGTTGCTAAATTAAGAGAAACAGGCGATGTTAAAGCTATTCCTAAATCCGACCTCCCCAAATCAACTATGTATTATTGGGAGTTGAGTACACCATCGCGCACGAATGATGTTTATCAATGTACGACATTTAATGTCTACGGAGTAAACGTTTCACCAAACTGTTCTTTCACGCTCTTCTAGGCAGAGCGTAACCCTTTGTCAGTAAATAGAATTTACTTTCGTGAATGAAGCAGTATTGATGAAAGCAATCTTGAAATCTCCTTCACGCGTAAATGAGAAAAGCTAAAATAAATACATCGCTGATCTTACTGATACTAAATGTATTTAGTTCCTATTAAACATTTAACTGTACATGATTCGTGGTAATGGAAACCGAAATGCGAGCACAGAGCGATGCCGTCTTGAGATTCTTATAACTAGAGAGGACAAAGGCGGATGAAATTATTACTTTTTTGCAGAGACTAGACAGACTCGTATTTTATCGACTCTCGGGGACATCAGTAGACAACACGAATCCATTCTCATGAGGCGAATAGGCACGAGTCGATCTAGTCGATGCAAAAAAAGGAATAATTCCACCTGCCTCTGTCCTCTCTATTTATAACACTAGTTAGACATTTCATTCTCTCGCATCACAGAGCGGTATTCATGCTTAGTTATACGAGTGGAAGAACGCTACGAACATAGGTCCGTATACTTTTTGGAAAACAACAGGGGACGGTTAGTTGTCTTACTGCGTAACCACGTTGTACAAAACATTTTCGATGTTTCTCTGTAATTAACCAGATATGCCAAGCTAGGGCATATGATTTCAACAAAATGAGACTCCACCACATGAATTTATGTCCGCTAGTAATACAATTTTTCTCTGTATGTTGGACTGGACGTTGGAGTGAATCGCTCGATTTGTTGGACTTGTTTTTGCGGTATCATTTAAAAACAAAAGTATATGAGATGAAGCGCTAAAATTAAGAAGATTAAAAATGAAATTTAGAAGTGAAACACGAACCATATTACCTAATGGGCTTCAAAATACTATTCGCAATCATTTTTGTAGATTTTTATTCCAATTTTTTTCAATAATTTTTTTACTAGACTAATGCATTACTTTTACCGAACCCTGTGTAATAAATGATATCTATCAATTAATATCTATTACTTATAAAGGAAACTCGCTACTTCGTTTTCTTTTTCACGATAATTTGTAAATATCTTCTTTTCGCAAACTATGGTCCTAACTTACAACTACACCAAATAATCCAAATAATCGCGCACATAAAAACAATATTTTAAAAATATGCAAAGCATCTAGACAAGACTTTCTAAAAACTAGGTAACAAAGAAGCAATTGAAAGCGATATTTTGGCAACATTAAAATGTTGCCAAAACTTATGTTTGTATTGTATGTACAACTACGTAACTTAGAACAAAATAGTCTTGAGTATTTAATTCTTTTAAATAGATATAAGATACATAATAAGGAATAAGTGGCAAATATAAATTAATAATTTGTTGACGAAGTGAATTGCTGCAAATATAATAGTTTTACGAAACCAAATAGTCAAAAGTGAAATATAAAAGTTTTATGAGCTCCGCAACTGGATCAAGTAGCTTAAACGTTCCAATATTCAATGTGTCTTCACAAACTCCTTATGTGTATGTTACTTTACAAAATTGTTAATATACAATTACACACTCTCATTTTCTTTTTTGGATCCCGAATGTTTCAAGTGTATAAGAATATTTTAACCTTTTATGTATATGTATAACCGTAGCACATTGCAACATAATCATGAAATACATACCCATATGTACGTATTTATAAATCGAATTTTTAAGAATGCAAAGGTGATTCACTTTTCTATTGTTTGTTATGTCTGTTTTAATGTACGATAAGTTACATATCGTATTTCCACTGCATTCTTAAAAATACGCCATTTCATAGAGTAAAAATATAATTAATCGTATCACAGAATATTTCAAAGTACTTCAATTTTTACAAGATGATACTGCACTTCAATACCAAATAAAGCACAAAGTGAAGAAGAATATATTCTGTGTAACGTCTTATTTTAATACCCTTCTCCGTGTTTTCTGTGTATTTTAAAATGATATTAGAACTATTCTAATTGATTGATTGATTGAAACGTATTTAATTCAACTTGCATGAATCCGTTAAGTACTTAAATGAACACTATCCAGTTCGATACATATATAATTATCGTTATCAACATCTGTTCAACTTTAGAGGCTCTTATCGTCTTCTTTTAGAAAGGACCGACCTACGTCACCATCTGATTTAAGTAATGGGTCAGATTTCTATCAATCCAGAAGCACCTACAGCGAAGCTTATCAACACAGCCCGAAAAGTCCTACATATAATGGTTCCGCATCCCCCACAGTTTACTATGGCAACTCAAGAAGAAGCTCCGTGCACTCGAACAACGAACCCCCGCAAGAGGTATCGCCAGCGCACGTAAAATTTGTACGAGATACTTCTAAATATTGGTACAAGCCTACCATTTCAAGAGAAGAAGGTAAACTTACCTAATATTTTATTTATGTATTTATTTATCACTACACCTATCTCTTCTAGCAATAAATATGCTAAGAAACCAACCACCTGGCACCTTTGTCGTAAGAGATTCTAACTCTTTTCCCGGAGCGTTTGGGATGGCATTGAAAGTGGCTTCCGTACCTCCAAATGTACAATATAAATCGCAAGGAAATGACGAACTCGTCCGACACTTTTTGATTGAACCGACATCCCAAGGAGTCAGACTAAAAGGGTGCGCCAACGAACCCGTTTTCAGCTCTTTATCGGCGTTAGTCTATCAACACTCCATAACACAAATGGCACTACCATGCAGACTGGTACTACCCGAGAGTGACATAAAGCTTGCAGAATACTCTGGCAACACCGCACAAGTCTTGATTACAACAGGAGCAGCTTGTAACGTGCTGTATCTATATTCTTTGGATATGGAATCGTTAACAGGACCTGAAGCAGTTAAACGAGCGGCGGAATGCATGTTTCAGTCGAGAAACTTACCACAGGCAGTCATAGTACACTTCAAAGTGAACGGTCAAGGTATTACACTCACCGATAATAAGAGGAAGCTGTTCTTTAGAAAGCACTATCCCGTAAATACCATTTCGCACTGCGGTTTGGATCCAACAGATAGATTATGGATACACAGCACTGACGAGAGCAGTGTTCCTAAGAGTCAAAAGTAGGTGCAACTTACATATTACAATTTATTCAATTAAAATACACACTTTTCAATCTATCCTATGGCTCATATTTTAGTTAACAGAGAGTAGTCTTTACAATGTACAAAGTAATACAGCGTATTACTCTTTTAAATGCACGTTTTTTGAGATAAAAGTCAAATGTACAGGTTGCCCCAAAATTGAGATACAACCCCTAAGTTGAAATTTTCAAATGAGAACCCCCATTTTTTGTTGCATTTATGGTTTCTACGTAAAATTCTGAGTATTTTTCATGTAGCATATCCTATGTCGACATTCAGCTGTTTTCGAAGAAATGGAATAAAAGAATACTACATTTAAAGAATACTACTAATACAATTTTATTTCTGGTAAAAGATAACATGGTTTCATCGAAACAATGGAATTAATAAGGAACGATAATTATTTACTTAATTAAATGCTGAAAATGAAACCCTTCTTGTGTCTGGCAGTATCCCAAACGATCGATAAATTCATGCAGGACTCTATTTTTTGTATATTGACTAATGTCAGCACCTTCTTTTCTAATTTTTAAGTCGTCAAGCGATTCACGTTTAGTTTTGCGCACAACATTTTTGAAATGACCCCCCAAAAAATAATCCAAAGGATCGAGATCGGGAGACCTTGGTGGCTATTCAATTGATCTGCGCCTTCCAATCCATCTGTTGATAAGTGCTACTTCAATCCATGTTATCTTTTACATCTCTTACGTGTACGTGTATTTGTTCAACAAGAAATACACGTACTTTAAAGGACACTTTAAAATGACAAATATTTAGAGCTGCTATAACGCAAACAAACGTAAGCCTGTAAAGGACTGAAATGCTTCATTTCAGTTGTTCAGTTGTATTTTTAGTTAAATAACTCCGAGACCGACTCACCTGCCACCTCCTTACAGAACTAAACTCCTTAGAAAATTTATTTTGTTAACCAATTCAAGTAAAATAAAAGTACCCCATTTATGGAAAATTTTCAAAGTAATCATTCGTAACCATGTCGCAAAAATTTGGTTGGACGAGAAATAGCTGTAAAACACTCACGTGGAATTAAAAATTAACAATTCAATTGTGATGAAGAAGGCCCGCAAATCAAAAAGCAGCCAAAGATATAGACGTAGCCAAAGCGGGCAGGGAGGGGCCATTGCCTTTAAGAAACCGTATTGCAATCCAAAAATTGATACCGGACCTAATTTACACATCCTTATTATGTCTTCTACTTTCAGGAAAATATTTGGATTCGTCGCTCGGAAACCCGCAGGAACTGACAACCAGTGCCATCTCTTCGCGGAACTAGAGCCTGAACAACCAGCAACAGCCATTGTAAACTTTGTAAATAAGATGTTAAACTCGACTGGGACGAAGCCGCTAATATAACTGGAAAGTACGCTGAATATTTGCATTTAATGAAGAAACTTACCTTACGAAAAACAAGCGCGATCTAATACTTCGCGACGTGTATCAAATTAAACTCTTACTTGCTAGTCTTTATTTATACATATTATATACTGTATTGTCCTCATTTTAAAATCTACATACTATCATATTTTCGCTGTTGAGACGCATTATGTTTAAATTTGTATATATCTTATGAAAGTGAAAAGCCCTAAATATTGAAAATATATTGGTACTCTTTCACTTGTTCTCCTATAATTTGATGAGTCGAAGCCCCTCTTTTTTTACCAGTGAAAAAGAAATTTGCGAAAATTCTAACGGGGCTTACTCGACTCGACTGCGTTAAATGGTGAATTGTTTTATATATTACACATTAACACATAACCACTTCAAGTAATCTAACATCTATAAGGGTATGATTTCTACTTATCTGTATCTAGACACACTTGTTTCGACTCGATTTCAACAGAAAAAAAATGAGAATAATATATTGAGTTTTTCTTCATAAGAATTAAAATGGAGCTTTATTAACAACAAATAGGTTTATGCTTTAACTTTTTGTGTTTTATTTTTAACATATAGTTTAATTTTCTTTTATCCTATAACATAATACTACAGGAGATAAATGTACAGAAATTAATAATTTGAAACAGATCTTATAGGTATACTATATACATATTATATTTAAGTAGCATAAAAATTTAGCCGGTGTATTTAGAAAACTATATAAATACATAATAAAAGATACTAATAACAACAAAGTTTTATTTATTCACCATTACAACTTATACTTCATATAAACTAACATGAAACCTGAGAACGTCGAATAACATGTAAACTTACGCGTATAAGAATACATAAGAGTTTTTTAAGTGATACACTATACAATATTCAATGTTTAAAGGGATGAGAATGATCTAAAAAAAAAAACCATCAAAAATTTCTTTAACAACAAAGCACATAATAAATACTTTCTAAAACAAGAAGTTACATACGTAAACCTCTTTCTTATTTGCTACATAGCATTCATAATACTCGACATACTTTTTAAAATTAATTGCGTAAACAAATTAACTTCAGGCAAACCGTTGAAAATATTTATAACTGAGTTCGTAGTACTGACAAAGGTGATTAATTTCACAACGCAGTGGATAGGGAACATTATGAAAGACTATTACAGACCTTTTCGTGGCTTCGTTATTTATACAGGAAACAGACCACCCTCAAGCTAAGCCGATGTTATACGCAAACTAAATGCTCATACAGCTATAAAACGAAAGTGAATAAAAATACTAAGTGGCGAACACTTATAGGCATACTGTGGATCGATGGCCGCCTCTATCGCCGACGTTTATATACAAAGTGGGATAAGATTCGTTCATCCAACTGCAATGTAGAGCCGAACATAGTCAGACAGTATTACTTCTGCGTTTTTTTTCTCACTAGAAACACTTAATCTAAATGTAAAACATCAGAGACGAAGATACAAAGGCAGAGATAAAAATAAATAAAGCTATATTTTATAGATATGAATGAGAGAAATTATTTACTAAGATATAATCTACATTTTCTGCTGCGAAATGTGTGCGCTTACTTGTTAGAACATCTTTAAATATAGGAAAGCTTCTTTTTACATCACAACTTGCGATGTAGAGCGTAATCCAAATGGAACCTATAAACGTTTCGTTTATTGCCGGTTTCGTTGCTTTCGTCGCATAACAGTATTAGTGTTGACAAATCCAGATTGCGAGTAAAGATCGTATTGATTTTTTAATAGTCCATTACGTCAGCAACTTTCTCCAAATCGTCTGCGTAAAATGAATCGGCTTTTAACCACGTCCCCATCTTGTTACGACTGGAGACGGAGGTAAGAAAGGTGTTGGCCATTTGTCTTCATAAAAACCAACTACTGTAGGTGTTCTTTCCAGCTTTAAGCATATAAGCTGCAGCATCCCTCAAAAAAACAAAGCTTCCTCGCGTTTCTTCACATCTTCGAAAATGTTGTCAATACTGCTGACAACTAACTCAATCATTGTATCAGTATTTACCCGTCCTATTGGTTTGCTACAACACCAACAATAAAATCAACTGCTTCGCCCTAACGCATCCAAAGTTTCGCCTGCGCTAAACAAGCAATAATTGTCTCCTACATCGATTTTGATTTTGTTTACGACTTTTGTATACTTGAGAGATAGTTTTTGCCAGAAAATATTTAAGATAATATTATCTAGTTCTCGGAAAGGTATATTTGCAACCACAAGGGCTTTCCAGAGATAAAAGATCTTAAAAATACTGATTCGAGACACCAGGACTGCGGCGAACGTCCGCTTTTAAATGAACCGTAAATCGAGATTTTTTTGAACATTTTACAGTAAGTGAACAAACTGCGTAACCAACTTCTGTGTCCGCTGACAACATCGAAACAATCGATTATAGAGGGCCATGTCTATATATCGGGGCCGTATCCAATATGCAATATCACACGCAACGCAGAAGACAGTCACGTTTTGTGTCTGATCATCTTGGATCTCCACGTAAGTTAGTCGAACCTTTGTGTACAAAAAAAAAATGAAAGCCGTAATTAAAGATAATCAGCTATGGCTAAGCCTGGACGAAACGACCACCAAAAAAGAATCCATTGTACATGTTATTTTGCGTTTATTGGAACCCCCTCAGCCGAATTTTCTAAACTGATTAGTAAGCAAAGGATTACAAAAGTGTACTGGTGAAACAATCACGAGAGTAGAGCTGGATACGTTACAGAAATTTGAATACTAGCGTTTTTGAAATATCCCAAACAAATTCGAGAACTTCACAAATAGTGGTCCGAACCACGAGAGCCGATTCTCATACGTTGAGGATCACGGTTGAAGGCAGCTTTTTATTATTCAAAACTTTTCCAACAAATTTGTAGTTTTACAATTCAATCCCGACGAAACTGCAGCTATTAAGGAAAACCAAATAAGATTTCAAAATACTTCCGTTGAAATAGATTTAATAACTATTTACGACATTTATGCAAGTTTATTTGACGCAGTAGAAAAATTAAAAAATACTGCATCATAATTTCTCAATGTCAATATTTTTAATCCTGCACTACGACGAAACAGGTATTTTAAAGACAAAGCTGTTTATCGATAATCTTACAAATAAATCAAGGTATTTTGGGTGTTAGAGTCTGCACACTTCAATTGATTGTTAAAACCCTGCTCTTTTACGACAAAACTGTCTGCAGATGGTTTTCGTAAGAGTGCGCAGTATGTCCAAAGGTTCTACGTTATATGTTTGCAAATGGTTTTCTTCGACATTTTCAATATTCTTATCACCATTTATTATATATGCGCTGCGCAATATACCAGATGAAAGTTATAATAAAAAAATAAACGAAATTTGCTTATATCACCTTTACTATTTTACTATCACGTAATGTAAAAAAGAAAAAACATATATATAACATCTTTAATATCGAACACAATACTGGAGTTTTAAATCGAAGTATTATAAATACCAATAATGTATAAAACGTACGAAATTACCGCTTTGAATAAAGCAATTTTTTTCTGTTGTTTGAGATCCATGCACATATGCAAAGGTTATAATTCTAATTTCTTTTGACAAAATAATGTAGCTGACCTAATATAAGAATGATCACAATGGAAATTGTTAACCACAAATACAGATAATGTTTCTTTATAGGTACTCCGAATAATTTTGCATTCATTCTTAGATTGGAGGAATATAACAATATTGAATCTAATTGATTGGATGGTGTGTCTTGATGAGGAAATGGTCGAACTCGCGTTTCGAGACCGACAGAACGAATTTCTTCACAAGCACTAGATAATCGTGCAGCCTAAAACATAAATATATTTCTCTCATTAATGATTAAAATTCATTAAGAAGAACTTTTATCAGCATAAATTAAAATAAACCTGCTTACTAGTTACTCTAAATACTCTGTATACTCTAGCTACATTTGTTTTGCGCAAATAAGTTGAATTGATCTCGCCTTGTCTACTATCAAGTTAGCAAGTAATTGCAAGTACTGAGTACAGAAAGTAATTGAATACAAATCCACTTAAAAACTATGGATGCATTTTTACTTGAAGCTTGTCCGCAGAGATATTACTATTCACTATCAACAACATATGCCATTAATTGCTGCCTTAATTGGAGGGACGTATATGCGAGGGACGAGGAGACAGCAGGATGTAACGGAATCTTACATCTCTGGGGACGTGAAGTAATATCTTAATATTCACAATACCTAAGTGTTAACATACAGGGTTACCTGTAAATAGCACTTAAGCTACCGAAATCTGAAGACTACCTATCAATGTGTTACTGAAAATTTAAAAAGAAATTTATTTGTAACATATACATTTTGTTCAAATTTTAGGGATATCTTTGTGTTTATGTGTTTACATTGAATATGCCGATAACCATATGATTTGCGTTCTTAATGTTTAAAGTTAATGCATCCGAAATGTCGGGTTTTGAGTTATTTGTAGTTATACATTCTTTTTCTTTTTATGAAATTTGTGGTGGTCCTAACAAGGACCGATCTAGGCGAAACAGGACAAAATAATTTATTCATGTAAAAAATGTTCGAAATGTCCACCGTGAGCTCTAATACAGGCATCAATTCGGCGACGAAAGTTATTATGCACACGAGTAAAATTTACCATGTCTTCGCGAATGCGTTGAGCTGCAACATAAATGCGATTTCGCAGATCTTCGACATTTTCAATATCAGGGCGACGATCATATACCAAGCTTTTCATGTATCCCCACAGAAAAAAGTCTAATGGATTTAGATCGGGACTACGAGGTGGCCATGGAGTACGACTTCCACGTCCAATCCATTGTGGAAATCTTTGGTTCAAAAATGCTTGAATTACTCGACTACTATGCGCGGGTGCTCCGTCATGCATAAACCACAATTGTTGCCGTATCGCCAGTGGTATCTCATCCAAATACTCGGGTAATTCATCTCAGAGGAACTGTAAATAGGATTCTGTATTTAATCGTTGTGGGAGCACATGTGGTCCAAGTAGGTAATCGCCTACTAAACCCGCCCAAACATTGACAGATATCCTAACTTGCGAGGCGCCTTGGTGTATCTCGTGTGGGTTTTTGTCTGCCCAGTGGTGAATATTATGGTAATTCAAAATACCATCTCTTGTAAACGTGGATTCGTCGGTAAAGAGAATTACTGACGCAAGACGTGGTTGACGAACTTGGGTCCGTTGAAACCACTCGCAGAAGGCAAGACGGCGAGGATAATCTAATTCCGTTAATCTTTGCACGCGCTGGATGTGATACGGATGAAATAAATTATTTTTCAAAATTCGATGCACCGTCGTTTGGGACACATTTACTTGCTGGGCTAAAGTTGTAGTACTTATGCCTGGTTCCGCCTCAGCGATGTTTAAAATATGCTCTTCTGCTTGCTGAACTCTACGTGATATATGACGGCCACGACCTTCGAAACGTGGAATTACCGATCCTGTTTCTCGAAGTTGATACGCGGTTCTCACAATTGTCTCGGACGATGGATGCCGCCGATTGGGAAACCGTTCCGCGTACAAA
Source organism: Oryctes rhinoceros (assembly GCA_020654165.1). Classification (NCBI taxonomy): domain Eukaryota; kingdom Metazoa; phylum Arthropoda; class Insecta; order Coleoptera; family Scarabaeidae; genus Oryctes; species Oryctes rhinoceros. The sequence continues at coordinate 3,015,854 of JAIOKQ010000018.1, read as the reverse complement.
TTTTCTGCCGCAAGACTATTTTGTCCTGTTTCGCCATAAATCAAAATCATATCGGTGTATTCGATATTCGTATAGGATGCCATTGCAATTGCGTGTAACGACGGTGAATGCTATGTGCATACTAAATGGATATCCGAACGCTGCTTCAGCGACTGCCGGTGATTCCCATATGTTAACTAAGACAGAGTCGGACTCGAATAAAGAAAAATTATTTTCTCGTTACTACGTGCACATAGAACCATAATATTTTGTATTTAGGCATTACTCATGCGTTTCTTTCACCTAATTTTTTTTTTTCGTACTATATCCGAATAAGACTGTATAAAAAAGTAGCATTGAGCGAAAGTACTTGATATTTGTTATATATTATATACAATATACAGTCTTACATTTTTTACATTAATAAATTATTTTGTCCTGTTTCGCCTAGATCGGTTCTTGTTAGGACCACCACAAATTTCATAAAAAGAAAAAGAATGTATAACTACAAATAACTCAAAACCCGACATTTCGGATGCATTAACTTTAAACATTAAGAACGCAAATCATATGGTTATCGGCATATTCAATGTAAACACATAAACACTTCGACATCAGCTGCACGACAGACTAATGCATTTCAATAGACTATTCACTATTCATAGCATCTACAATGCTTTATCGCTTTTTATTTGCATCTGGGTTAACTTTGATTCATCAGCGGTATTTGTATAATATAGAAGAAACAAAGATATGAATCGGCTTTACCTGCATTTTAGGCCCTCAAATTTGAAGAAAATATATATGTTACAAATAAATTTCTTTTTAAATTTTCAGTAACACATTGATAGGTAGTCTTCAGATTTCGGTAGCTTAAGTGCTATTTACAGGTAACCCTGTATATCTACGTCACATCAGAACAGAAGTATTTGCGCGTGTTATATTTTTCTGTATATTTCCTACCACATTACTATTTTACGGAAATATATGACATTTAACCGCTGAAAAAGCTGCACCGTATGGGAGCTTTTTAGCTTTTTTTTTGTTTTAGTAACCAAAAAATTTTCATATCCACATCAGTACATAAATGTCATTTAAAAATTACAAATCTGCAAAAATGTCGTCATTTGAACCAAGTATGGGCAACCTTTGGCATGCTATGGGCCATACTTTAGTATGCAAATACGTTCGCGGGCTGCGTTTAAAAGTACTGCATTTTAAAGTAGTGTTTTTTTAGCGGTAGATATCAGATATGAAATAATACGACAATGTTATTATAATGCAATTTATTAAAATAAGAAAATGAAATGAAAGAAATAGGTAAATATTATAATTAAATCGTGACATTTGGAATTATTACAAACTACGAAAGTTCAATAGCGACAGCGAAATCAATGAGGCACTTGAGCTTGAATTTGGGAAACTAATCGATCGATGTTTGGATTAATTCCACTGAAACAAAGACGCAGAGAGCGTGGTGAAATGGTAACCGTTACCAGACAGCATCTGTGCCTCCCACAAGCGGATTTTGTTCTGAAACGCTTTCAAACGGTTCTTGTTTTTCAAGTATCAAATTTAAATCGTTCAAATGGCCTGTAAGATCGACCAGAAATGCTAAGTCACATATCCATTTTGGGTCGCCCAATTCAGATAATGGTTTATCTTTTATTTGCATAAAATCTGCCATCTCATTTCTAAGGTCGTAAAACGGTTTCAGCATTTTCCATTTGCTTAGCCATCTGACTTCACAATAATATGTTACGTTGTCATATTCGGCTGATATTTCATCCAAAACCGCCTTGAACTGACGATAGTTAAGCCCTCGGGATCGAATAAAATTGATGGTTTTTACCAAGTTCTGTTGGTGGATAATGCAATGAAGGACTATCAAATCATCTTTTTCCACATTTCATTCAGTTGCTTATTCATACAAAATTCCGATGAAACCTTTACGTAAGCCGACCACAGAAGCTGCACCATCTGTGCATACACCAACTAATTTTGATCATGGCAAGCCAAAATTTGTAAATACCTTTTAAACTTAATTAAAAATGTCCTCTCCTATAGTGGTTTCTTTTAGCGGCTGCAAAGCAAGCAATTCCTCAGTAACAGTAAACTCTTTATCAACGCCTCGAATAAATATAGCCAGTTGAGCTGTATCAGACAAATCGGTGCTCTCGTCTAATGCTATGGAAAATGATTTAAAACCAGCCATACGGTCAGTCAAAGTTGTGTTTATGTCATTAGCCATCATTTCTATACATTGGACAACAGTTCGTCTTGACAAACTAATTTTTTCAAATTCATTTTCTTTTTCAGGACACAAAACGATGCAAACTTCTAAGATACACTCCTTGATAAATTCTCCTTCGGCAGATGGTTTTAATGACTTTACCAATTTTGAACTAATTATAAAACTAGCTTTCACAACATTATGAAGCTGTGTTCTTCGTTTATGAAGCATTTGCTGCTGCTTTTCCAAATTTGCGGTAAGCTTCTGGATTTTGTCTCTGCTTAATTGTCCCGTCAGTGAGTGCAGCATAGGATGCTTAGTTGAGTAATGCCTCTTTATATTGAATTCTTTCATCACTGAAATGGATTCATTACACAGCAAACAAATAGGCTTACCATTGTGCAAGATAAAAAAGAATTCTTCAGTCCATTTTTCTTGAAACTGGCGACCCTCTGCATCTACTTTTCGTTTCTTTCCACCAGACATCATTTTAGTTTACTTTTCGTTCGATAAACTTAATAACAAAATATAATTAGTAAACACTCAAGATGCACACAAAGTCACAAATCAAATTGACGACACTAGCAGTTCGCTAGGATATCGCTTGTCGAAGTTATCACCTCGGTAGCTTAAATAGAACTGAACTAAAGTACAAGCCATCCACCCGACTATATAGCCAAATGAAGTAATGGCCTAGAATCGTCTAGTGTAGAACAATTGAAAAGCGATGAATCTGTTGATGCAGCAATTAGACAAGCGACTTTGATAATTTCTCTTTGATAATCGCCGCCACTCGGCTTGCTTGCTCACTTGATTCCGCATGAGCAAACGACAAACCACATATCACTCGATCTTTTCAAAATGTCTCGCCAGCCGGATCAAATCTCACAGCGGGTCGGATCCGGCCCGCGGGCGGGCTGTTGTCCACATATGACTTAAACAATTATCACAAGAAAAAATTGTTCGCATTTACCTAGAGATTCGATATCTAAAGTGTTCCATTTTGTTAAAAGTACACTTTTCGACTATTTTCGTATTTTCTTAACCAAAATTTTCAATAATGAAGTCATACTGAGTTGAAAAATTAGAAAATACCTATGATTTTTTTATAATCCAAAGAGACTCCTTGAATCTTCTACGCAAAATGTTTTAATTTGGGCAAGCAAACCTTCTTCATGAAAAATAAGTAAGGTTTTTCCCTTTTTAAGATAAACCTTCGATTTCCAACCGACACGATGGAAATTTAAAGGTTATCTCTAGATGAACAACTTTTTCTTATAACATTTGTTCATATTTGGCCAACACTTAAATATTTAACATTTTAAATAATAATTTACGTATTGGAACATTTGTTAGTTTCTGCATGCGCAGACAAAACTACAAACACAATCACTTAAGAAAAAACTTTCCATATGGTGCAGACCCTTTTGCGGAACACTGTACACTTCCACAATCGTCACGATTGTCAATTTCGGTTATGTATTAACACCTATTACTGCTAAGGTAATGTACTTTACGCCTCGATGAAGTAAAATCTCACTGTAAAGGAAAACCAATGTAATTACTAGACTAGTAATTACATTGGCGGATGAAATTATTCCTTTTTTGCAGAGACTAGACAGACTCGTGTTTTGTCGACCCTCGGGAGAGCAACACGAATCCATTCTCATGAGGCGAATAGACACGAGTCTATCTAGTCGCTGCAAAAAAGTAATAATTCTACCTACCTTTGTCCTCTCTAGTAATTACATTCCTGCACTCACAGGAGTAGTCGCTAGTGAAGAAAATATATTTATTCCTGTTCGACTTAATCTAATCTAATCAAATCTAAATTTTTTATATTACACTATTAAGCTGCGTCCAGGCTTCCCGAAGCAGTTTCAAAAGGTATGCATCGTAAACAAATTGGTAAGTGTCTTTATCAGAGCATATACCCGAAGCAACAAGCTACGCCGGTTTACTGCGAACGTGGTCCAAACTACGCCAAGGAGCACCCTCGATGTACGACCAACAACCGACTGGCGTTAGCTCGCCCGAGGCAGCCTCGTTGGTGAAGTAACGCAGAACTCAACGAATGATAACTCGAACGAAGAGAAGTGATATCCGCAGATCCGCGATTATTAAGTTTCTTCCCCTTTATGCATGTGACATTACCGCAATATCGCCCGCAATCTACACGCTTATAGTTTAGCACCGACTTTACGAACCTTACTCATAAGAAAGACATGAGGAAAAGAGCCGCTGTCATCAAAATAAATTTTCTCCGAAATGATAAGAGAACGCAACAAAAAATATAAATAGTATTATCTTGCCCAATTCTGAAAGGAGTCAAAAATATTTGTTTGCACATCACACCCGGGAAAAACACTGGGAGAAAGGAAAAGTACTAGTTAGCGGGAATGTTTCAGCCTACCGTAGCGTTGAGGTCACAACATCACCTTGTGTTAAGCAGTCTAAGAATTGGTCGATAGAATGGTGTGGCGCTTGTATTCCAGTTGCTGCCTCAACTTTCTAGACTACATTAATATATCCTTGGACACTACGTGACGTCAAAAACTATTTCAGAGCAGCTTTCAGAGATTAGTAACATAAACTGAGAGACAAATAGCAACGCGAGAAGGAGAAAATAGCGCTCGGAGCAGCGTTCACACATTGTTCTTGCCGGGAGCGATTCTATCAACAGCATAAACTATAAATTAGCATTGTTTTGATTACAATAGATATTGAGGTAAGTAATATGAACCGTTGATAATGTATTGGGTTGATACGATCTTTAATGCAAAAAAACTGTCATCACTACTACTTCCAATGGTGATTGTTATATCACAATATATCTCGCAAAGTAAAGAAGTGGTAACTTGTAACATCAAAACCACTTTTCTGTAAAAGTATGAAAGTACTGAAACGAATCAGAATGCACTTAATTACATAATTTCTTTGATAATTTTTGTTTAATTATGAAGGGTAAGTAATTATCTAGTAGTTGGGCAAAAGTTTCTGAAATTTCCAAAAGAGGATTATTAATTCATTGAATACTTTGTGACCGGTTAATCAATAAGTACAAATCTTGAAGGATTTTTTCAAAGGAAAGAAACGTAATAAAACGTTACCATTAAATATTTTTGATATTCCGCACGCTACTTTTTCACTTGAGTATATACCATTAAAGTTCTTACATCCGGCTCAAGTACATAAAGAAAGTGCCTGAAGAAGTTTCGTATATAAAACGATCTCTAAAAATATCGATATTGATCTGCAAATAGTGATGCGCAGACTATTCACATGGAGATACAACCTATCTGCACACAAAAATGTATTGTGTGCAAAATGTATTGAAAAATATTTATTTTTCATAAATTACGTTGTGCCAATGTCATACGATAATCGCTACGTGCAGATCTCCTCAATATGTGGAGAAACGATAAAAAAAATAAAACGCAACCAATGCCAATTCGGTTTACTTCAAGAGTTACTCTTATTGGCACCGACACGTGAAAAACAAAGGTTTTAGATGTAAGCATTTACACGTTACTAGAGTACGGAAACTACGAACCAAACTGCCTTACAACCGCTTAAAGCTATAATTAATGCGCACAATGTGTTTGCACCGACATACTTTAACGCTTATTTATTGTAAAAAAATTAAATAAATGCAAGAATAAATAACAATAACTGCAATACGTATCTGCCGCCATTCACCACTATCGGCACCAAATATCGATTTTGGTATAATATCAAAATTTTAACTAGGCCTTATTACCTGAATAAATGGTGTTGCTGAGAGGAAGATCCACAGAATAATGTTTAGTATGTTTATTCCAATAGCGCAAACGTTGTCTCTATCAATTTTATCCAGATCCAGCAGCCATAAAACTCCAGTAAACGCCCTGCATATATTTACAAGAGAAAATAAGCAAACAGAGGCAGATAACTTTTGATTTAAAAAGCGCAACAATTTTTTAAACTCTTCTACGTCCTTTATCCATTCAGTTAATTGAGTCAAATTCTGAATCAGTTTCTCCTTTAGAAAATATATATATGATGTTAGAAGTTGTGATTGCAAGCAGTAATTGGATATGACTGTTGCTTGTATGACATCGTGCCAAAGTGTAGATACTATCAAGAGTACCTTCATTATAATTGTAACCGATTCGTTTCTAAAAAAGAAAAAATCATACACCACCTAATCATAAGCTGCGGATTGACGTATAGAGAATGAAGTAAGTACACATCGTATAAAATATTTAACAAACTTACGCTTTTGTAAACCATTTAAATTCAATGATTCCTTCTCCCATCATAATGATTGCTGTAATCAATGATAATATCATCCATACTAAACTAATACTAACGAATATCCATAAAGTTTTGATCAATCTTTTCTGACTTTGGAAACCGTTGGATAAATTGGATAATGAAAGGAATACCTACAATTAAAACATCTTACTCAACGTAATATCCTGTAAGAGATAATAAGAGAGGTAACTATTCTTATAATGTTTGCTCTTATTAGTAGGACCGTAATTTGATGATGGCCCGCTAAGACCGTCATCAATTATTAATTAATACCCGCAAACAAAATGTTGTAGCATTAGCTGTGAGACAAGTAAAAGTTAAAATACTCTCGGAAGCATGCTGATGATGTATTTTTCTTGTTTTTTTTTATTCGAAGTCTTAAATAAGTTTTCATCACCGGTTGGCTGTTGTTCTATGACATCGATTCTATCACTTTCATCTCGCTACCATTAATAATTACGTTTCTAATAATTTATCGGTTTGATTCTTCGATTTGTCGGTTGGCTAAATATTTGTCGTTTTTGTTGTGTTTAGCCAACAAGTCAACAACAAGCAAAAAATGTCCTCTATTTCCTATTTTCTATTGAATTGAAGCTTTCCCGATTAACTCATTGTCGATGGTCAAGGAACGCCAAATTATTATTTGCTAAGAAGCTGATTATACATATAAAGCGTTATTGTTGAAACTTCCTTCCATTTATTTTATTTCCTTTTCAATATTTTCTTGTTGCAGTTTGTCAATAGTTTCGCCATGTCCAAGTGTAATTTTTAATTCCTTCCCTAGAGTAAATCAATCAAAAGGGCTCGACTCACGTTTCCATATTTTAGAATTGAGTTTTCATTCCATCAGTTGTTACACCTATTTTCAGAATTGAAACTTGAATAACAGTGATTTAAGACACAAACAAAAGCAGTAAAAAATTTCCTTCGATGGTGAATACGCCTCCCACGATCTTAACATCTCTTCACAATTTTACACGATTTGACAGAATCTGATGATTTTTATTTTTATATCATGATTTAATATATGTTATCATATTTTTATTTTTATATTTATTTTTTCTGATGTACACTGTTCATCAGAACTTGATAAACCACATACTTCTTAGCTAGTACTTAAGGCAGATCTTTCTTCTTTAACTAGTAGAAGTTTCTTCAGGGAACACGGAGATCTATTTCAGTAGAGCTCTAGCGTCCCTACGCTGGATTTTCACCGTCTTCTTTCTTTATTCTAAAAGAAACTTCGCCTTCTTTTGTTCATTTCATCCTACGGGAATTTTAAAAAATATGCCGCTGTTCATTAAATTACCGAATCCATTTAAGTGATTTAACAAATATTGCTTTATTCTGTGCTATCAAATTCATTCATATTAAAATATAACGCATGCAGCATGCACGTTGCATGTAACAAACTAGGGAAAAGTAGATTAGGCGAACGGCCAGCACGAATCGTAGTTAATTGGCTATGCTATTTGGTTTGCCGAAACTTCAAACTTTTGCAAAATGATTCTTCTCACAGCAGACAATACTCCAGAAGCAGACTTATGCAATTACTATGCAACTTCAACACAGACACCTATATTCTTTAAAAGAAAACTAACCGCGGAAGTCCACAACAACATAACAGAAGACTTGTTTTGGCTATGAAATACGGAAGTGATTTCTAATATATGATCCATAACAATATAGCGGCGGCTTCTCCATTAAATGAGTTAATTAATGACGTCTTAAAAGAATTTTCAAACAACTGACAAAATAAAATAGTCAACCCTCGGCCTCCTCTTCTTCTTCTTCTTTCGAAGGTGTTCGTGAAAAGGGTTCTTTTCAATGGTGACGTTTCGTTAGCAACTGCGTCAGGCATTTTCATAGAGACAATTTTCCTAGAACAACTACGATCGCTGCTGCACCACCTTTGGAAATGCCTGTCAAAGTTGGCGGCAAAACGTCGGGTCTGAAGCGAACCTATCCACCGCAGCCAACAAGCCCGGAAAGCATTAACTATTTATGAACACCGGCCGTAAAAACGTACAATAATTACTGTGCAACAGGCGAATTATTTGTTTAGCTTTAGTTAAAAAAAAATTCTTTTATTAAATTCTATTTTTGTTTCGTAATTTTGAGTTGGACGATGGCTTCGATTCTTGTTACAAAAATGTATAACCTTAGTGAGCAGTAACATATCTGAACGTGGAATATAAAATATAGGCACATTATAAGAGAAGAATTAACAAATTATATAGCATGAACCACTCCAAACATAGCGTCACTTTGCATTCAGCACAAATCATATTTAACTTCCCGAGTTACCTCTACATTTTCCTTTGACAAACAAATGCTCAACAAGATCGGTTTTTCTAGTAGTGTCCTCGGTGGTATCTCAGAAAAAGAATGGTTTTGTATTTGACCAAATTCAAAGTAAAAGGTTGATTCAATGTATGGCTTTTATATTTTTACGGTACTTTAATTACTTTTGTGTTCGTTTCTTGTACCTTGTAAATAACCATTTCGACCATCATCGACATCTACATTATCATGATTTGATTTTTTTCTGTCTGGAGAAACATAATGCCTGTTGGTGGCTATCAAAATCTTGAAGAATCTCCCTTGGAGTTGAGATAGCCGAAATTCATAGGCTTTCTTGTCCCATCCAAATTGTCATAAATCATTAGGGAAGGCAACTCTAAAATTTGATAGCCTCAAATTCTGATCAAATGTTGAAAAAAAATATCCTCCAAATGGTTACGGTCAAATGTAATAACCAGAAAATTACTTACCAACCATTTTCACGCGAATAACAACAGACAAATTAGCAATAAACAAACACCTACGATCTGTATAATACCACAATACCTGAGCAGTTTATAGCTACATATTTGAATACTCGACGAAAATACCCGAAACCGTTCCATGGGATAGTGAAAAAAAAAATACAGGCAAAGGATTAGCTGGAAATATAAATCCTTTTTACTCCTTGCAAAGTTTTGGCAGTTTGAAAATATTTTTGGAATGACATTGACCAGTGAACCTATTGAAGAAGCCGCTGCTGATAATTAACGTATCAGTAAGTTTTTATTTGAATCTGTTGATTTATCTGCAAGCAACCACAATATTTTTTACAGCATTTACGCCGAATTATTTTATATTCTTTCAGGCGCCCATTTACTTGGAACTCTATGGCCGGGATTGCATTTATCTCAAATAATATGAAATTGTTCTTGTTGGACGTTATTAAATGGAATCGTTTAAAAATTCGAAGTAAGATTTTTGACCGGTTTTTCCATTTACGCACCAAGCAGTAATTTATCTCCTCGCTCATATTTTTTACCAAAATACCACTGATCTTCTTTTCGCCATCATTAAATTTATAGGAATCGACCTTGCGAACCTTACTCAATGGTAAGAGCTCATTCACAATGTGTATTGAAAAAAAAAATTAAAGAAATCGTAATGACTAACAAAATCTTACAATATTAACTAATTGAAACACCTTACCGTTTCCATTAAGCTGGGAAGTTGGTCGTCCCCTGAAGATCTAAATATAAAAAATGCGTAAACGTAGCCCATAAAATGTAAAATATGAGGGATGGCATAACTGAACAAAATTGAGTCGTTACAAATGTGTTCGTATAGGTTATTATGCCGTTCACTTCTGTAACCGTGTTCCAATTCAATATACCCAAATCCCCGATCTCTTCGAAAACACGCCATATATTGAAGAAGATAGCCCATGATCATCAACAATAAAAGTACAAATATGTACAGGCAGCTACAGCAGTCGAAAAACGTAATAGACTCGTCTTGGTCATTTGAAAACGAGCGCAACCCTGTTATGTTCAATAAACGTAAATACGGTTTCAGTATTTTCGTTTTACAGTAAGACAATACGGTTGTTACACTAAAATGAGCTAAATTTTCTGAATCCACCGTTTGATTCCCGTCTCCAACCTGCAAGGAACAATATCAATTAGAAATTGAAGATCGATAAATATTTGAAAAAGAATACAATCGGCTAAAATATAAATTTATTACGCTTATTGGCAATAAATGACGATGATTCAAAATATTTCTGGAAATAGTTAAAATGTTTCTTTAACATTTTTTGGGCGATATTATGGATAATTAATTATGTATGTATTATAAATTATAAGCTCTTTCAAAGGCAAGTTCAACGATGTACATAACATAACATTTTTTGTGAAAAATATGACAAACATAGAGTTTGTTTGTATTCGACGTTACTCATGTAAACTAATTTTTAAGCATTCTTTATTGCTGTAAATTTTCATATATCAAAAATGTTGTACTGTGTGTTCAAGAAAGTCTAGTCCAACTACTATCATACTCAACTAACAGAAAATGTTTTTTTACTTGTTTTAATGGCAACTCCCATGGACGTGGCCGGAATTAAAGCTAATATTTTGGGGATTTTTGTATGACTAGAGGAAGGGAATTGCAAGAATTGAAAAGTCCATTAATTTAATAAATGCATGCTTTATTTACGATTTTCGGACAATACTTCTACGACTTCTAACTTTAACTCATTCTTTTTTTCGACATGAGATTTATATGCACACTCATTAGATATAACCCATTAAAAGGCTTTTGCCCTATTCCTAACCATGCTGTGGCACGTCTTTAGGTACTAAATGATACTTGTACATTTGCAAATCTTTTAGGGTCTCCCTATCAAGGTTTTTCTCAGTCCGCACATAATATCGCAATTCAGTCTCAAACTAAAGCTCTTTTAGACCGTACAATTCAGCAATATATTTTGCTATATGTTTAAAATCTTAAATGTTCATAGTAAGCATAAAATAAGGATGTAGAGATGGTATACAAAACGCTGGCACGTTTCGCTGTTGTTGTGTTCGCTGTTCACCAGGTGAATCTGCATTAACGTTTCATCGACATTGCTGGTACTTTCCTATTCTGAATGGACGAAATTCTATTTGTGCTCCCTTCGCAATCCTACTTGCAAAAGTAAGAAGATCTTCCATAGGGACATCCGTAATTAGTCGATGAACTTTCACTGGTATTTACAATTTTCTTAATATGGTTCGAAATATAGACCCTTTGACTACAGAACACTTGCAACAAGTTCCAACAAAGCAATATTTAGATATAACAGGTGTATAAGCATGAAATGCGGATTTCGGACAACAGATGGTGCTCCAATACAGCTTCTGTTATAATGATTTAACAGTTCGCCATTTTATTGTGTCATTGACAAGTGCTAAATGTGCACAAGTGATAAATTGGAAGAATGTGATCATAATGTGTTGTAGTGTTCAATATGCTGAAATTCATAACGAACAAAGAGCATTAACGGACAGCATTAATTTTTTGTTTTCATTTGAAGAAAACTGTCGATGTATCAAACTGATTACTTGAAAAAGCTTATGCTGAACATGCATCATCGCAAGATACAGTACCATCCATAAGTATTTAGCCACCGCCATTTTTTTCTTAATTACTCGTTATGAACAAAGAGTCCAAACGATGTGCCCGAGCCCGAGAGAGTTTACCAGAATAACAGTGCGCTTATTTAAAAATAAATATATTGAATCACTTTACAAAACGTTAAGAAAAAACATAAATAACTTACCTAACATGTTTACATTGTTGCAGAAATATCCGGATGTGCGCGATGGTCGGGCACATCGTTTGGACTCTTTAGTTATGAATCATCCACTATAAATAATGAGACTAGATACAAACAACCCCCATACTTATACACATTTTCAGTAAATACCATTGGTAAACCCTCTATTAGTGAGTTCTTAGAAATAAAAATTCGTTTAGCTATACCTGCTAAATGGGGTATAACGGTATAACGGCGCTATTCCTGTTTGCAATAAGGTGCAATAGCAATTAAGGTTTATTGCTTTATTATATTGTTATGATCGCTGAGGTTACTTTGTATCATTTCATTGGACGTTTAGTGTTAGTTCGAAATTCTACTATTGTGGAAATACAGTAGTCGATAACGATATTGATATGCATGTGCGTTTAGATATTTAGTTCGATCATTTCCTTGTATAAGGTGTGGAGCGATAAGACCAAATTCCAAATTTATCGCTCACGCACGCGTGTGTGTGTTCGAAGGTCGGCAGGAGAACGAGTGTCGGACAAATGCACTGTTCCAACCGTCAAAACACGGGGGAGGTTCGGTGATGATCGGGGAGTGTTTTATGGCCACTTTATTCGGGGATTTAGTAAAAATTGACGGCATCCTGCGAAAAGAAACGTGTAAAAATAATGTGGTGCCATCGAGTTTGCGACTAGTCGGCGAAAACTTCACATTTCAATACGACAATGGTCCCAAACATACCGCTAAGATATGCCGCGATTATTTACCCATTCCCGTTATGGAATGGGCCCCCCAATTTCCCGACCTCAATCCCATTGAATTATTATGGGATGAATTGGACAGAAAGGTGAAGCAAGCTACTCCAACAAGTGCTACCGTACTGTAGACTCTCCTTCAAGATGAATGCAACACGATATCAGAAGGAATTCTGGCAAAATTAATTACTAGGATGCCTCGATTATCCGCGGCGGTTATAAGAAATAAAGGAGGCTATATTCACAAAAGCAAAGGTTACCTTAAGTTTGTATATATATTTGTATGCGTGTTCGTATGGCTTTATGTAGCTGTAAAGATTAACTAAACACCATTAAACAATAATATCCGTAACTCAAATGCGATGAATAAAAATACTAAGTAGCGAACACTTACAGGCATACTGTGGATCGATGGCCGCCTCTATCGCCGACGTCTATATACAAAGTGGGATAAGATTCATTCGTCCAACTGCAATGTAAACCATTAAACAATAATATCTGCAGCTGAAATGCGATTTTATTTCGAAATTCTAAAAAAAACACAGGTGGCTAAATACTTATGGACGGTAGTGTACGTGTGAACGATGGCTTCGGCGTTTCAAAAGTGGCGATTTCGATGTTGTAGACAAGGAATGTGGAAAACCGCCAAAAAGACACGAAGATGTGGAATTGCAAGCATTGTTGGACGGAGATGATTCGCAAACATAAAAACAACTCGCCGAACGATTGGAATTAGCAACAAGCTGTTTCGAATCGGATACGGGAGATGGAAAACGTTCAGAAATCCGGTAGATTGGTACCACATGAGTTGAACGACAGGCAAAACTATTCGCACAAAAGTATTCAAGAAACTACAGATATTTTTTAACATTTAACGTAATTGTCCAGTGTTAAATAAATACGTTATGAAACAATCACGGCTACAAAATCGTTAGTATAGATATATTTCGTTTTAAGTATTTTAATAAAAGAATATATTATAAATTATAAAAGGAATTAATCCTTCTTTTATTCATAATACGAATATACAGGATGTTCCATTTCAAAAGGCTAATATCTTAAAATAGCTAAAATAGATAAAATAAATAAATAAAAAATATTCATTTTTTTATGTTGGTCATCGTAATCAGCTCTAAAAATTATACTTCTTCTTTCATTTAACCAACTTCATAGCTCCAATTATAACAAAAGTTAACAGTAGTGTCGAGTTAATTTCAAACGCCTTTATAACGTTAGTTTTTCCAAATTACTTACTACTACTGAATTTCTATTGCTTTTGTGCCGTACAAACACTATACTAAAAATATAAACATGTTGGCAATTAATAAGCATCAAATATTGAATAAACAACAACTTAAATTTAAGTTTTTGCGTTTATACCCTATATAATATATGAAACAGCAGACAGAATATGCCAAGTATTAGACGTAACTCACGTAGTTTTATTTGTTTGGAGTTATAGGTATTTTTAGGATACCCTGAATAGAGGTGCTCAAATCCAACGATCAAAAATTGATTTTATTCTCCAGCAAATTCAAAGGATCTGTTTACTATTAACATTACACATGAGATAAGGAAGTCAATATATCTACGAAAAATATTTTTATTATAATAGATTGCATACTCTTTATATGCCCGTATCACCTCTCATATAGCTATTTTTAACAAAGAAAAAGAACTTACCGAACAACTTATGGACGGTCTATCAGTATACGACGTTGAATCTATCCTTTTTGGTTGATAATCGTCATTTTTGCACGGATTGGTTATGTCCATGGCTGCAAATTTCAAGCTGTTCGTAAAGTATTTGTTATTATATTCCTCCATTTTTAAACCACGATTTAAAGTAAATAAAATGCTTTTTATACATATATATAAAGCTATAAAAAAGTGTTGATGTACATGTTGGCGCTTACCTTAAGTGGAGCCGTTTGCGTTTACAAATTCGAATGCAATGAAATTCCGCTGTTATTGTGCAAGATAACCTTTAGAGATTCGATACACACAAAAGTGATATAAAAGCAAATGTGATTGCTTTTATTTCTTCTGGAACCATTATCATGCATTTCTGAATAAAGTGTACGTAATTACATATGTATAGCTGAAGTAAAAATACAGCCCGTAATTTGTTCTTTCAAGAATTAAAGTTATTTTTTGTATTGTAACTGTAACATATTTGTCCGTAATTCCAAATTATTTTTTGTTCTTATGGAATTTCGTCGAACGTTGCTGAGACAGAACATTGTGATAACAAGATTTTCAATAATATTTTATTCAAAATTTATATTTCAATTTTACTAAATTGTTACATATAACACTGTCTATACACACCATAAAAATTTCAAAAATAAAAAATTTACCTTTCCGCCTTTTTATAATTAGTGTAATTCAATAAACAATTTATATTTGTAAGAGAAATCTGTAAACCATCAAGATCTTGACGGGTACTTGAGCATACTATTTTGTGGCACCAAATATTTAAATAATGTATTGATTCAATTAACGCAAATTAGTTTACTTCATGCTTTTCTCATTTCTTTTTTTTACGTTATCGTTCAATTAAACCAACTTTTAATGCATTATTTTCTTTTTTCTTTCTCTCGTTTTTACTTTGCTTGATTGCCCACGGCCGACATCAACAAAGAAGTTATATTTTTTTAACCTAGAACAGATTTGCAATATGCAGAGCAAATGGAAAGAGTTCTGAAATAGTTTACAAACAAAAAAAAAACAGAAAGTAAAGTGTATAAATCACAATAATGTAGTGAATTAGTTTGATTTAAAATGTAACGAAAACAGTATTACAGTATATTCTTATGTTATTAGATATACGTATATATAGATAGATATACATATACGTCACTAGAGCTTTGATAATTAAAAAAAAATTAACATAGTCTGAATAGCGGTAGCAAGGACTATGGGGTAGGATGACCAACAACACTGAAGTATCAACATACTTCGTACCACACAAGTTTAATTAATCAATTCAATACAGCTGTTTCGAGAATGCGCGCATGCTCATTTTCATGTGGTCAAATGGTTGAAAATGAGGATCGACACATCCTCAAAACTATCCCAGATTAATTAATTAAGCTTGTGAGGAGCGGAATGTGCCGATACTTTTGTGTTTGCTAAGTTAGACTGGTTTAAACTATTATTAAATATATACATTATTATAATATATTAATAAAAAGAAACCGCATCTTTTTCGTTTCTATAATTTTATTAAAAGCATTTAACATTTGTTAAAACAAAATATGCTCCGAAAAAAACGTTGAAACCACTGACTTAAGAAAAATCAAATATTTTTGATAAAAACATTTTAATTCCAAATAGGCAAAGAGCTTTCTAATCATTTTTAACAACAGTTTAACAATATTTAGAACTACACTAATTTACTGCATTGTTGTGATTTAAATGTTTTATATACGTACCTTTGCTTTTTTGCTCATTAATAATAATATATTATTATTATTAATAATACACAACAAAAAAGCCCGTCAAAGGACATAAAAGAAAACTTTCGTACTTCCCAATGTGTTCATAATTGCAATTTGCTCACAATTTCAATATGTTTGTCCTTGCGTGCGGTGGTATAAAGGTGGTCTCAACCCTGGAGTTTAAACATGGAACGTTGAATGAAGGGCAATATATCTTATTATTAATTACATCAAGTAAGAATTTGCAGCCAAGCTATCACGTCGCTCCGAAAGGGATACCATATTGTGTACTTATACGGGAACTCCAAATGTCAATACCCAAACCATTGAAGTTCCATTATACAATAATATTTCAACATTGTTTAGAAATAATTGCTATTGAGTCGACTGAAGAAATTGTGCAAATTTATTCGACTAGAGCAACCGAAGGATTAAACAATGTAATATGTTCATTTTTTTTTATTTGTTCATTCATTTATTCATAGGACTATGAAGAGTGTCGATAATAGGAATTATACTGTCAATAAGCGACAAAGGTAAGAGCATTCCGCTTTGGAAAGTTCCATGATAAGTGAACCGCTAAAATACATGGGCATTGTTACAAAATTTGTTCGCTATAAAAGTATCAGCACAAAGAATCGGGCGACGTTAATAAATCAATACGAGTATTCTAACCGTTGTCATGAGACGTTATGCCCTAGATTATTGCTTTAATTGATTACCCTTATCTTTCGCGTCGTTTTGTTTTTGGTTTGCCATGTTCCTATGTAGTGGCTATGTGGAATAATATTCTTTTTAATTATCTTCTTATATCGTATGTTGGAGGCAGTCCTGCAAATGATTGTTTGGGCACTTATTACACCAATAGGTTCCATTGAAGTTTTACTAATCTCAATTTCCATTTATTACAATTTATTACAGAAAAATACATATGTATTTGTTGTGCACTATTTATTTGAATATTTATTAAATATTTAGAAATGAAAAAAGTCTATCTACTTTGTAATGAAATATTCTATTTTATTCTGGAACTTATAACTTTTTCTCTTTGAATTGAAAACGATTTCCTAGCTTCACTCACGACAATGTTACATTTAAGTATTTATTTGGAAATAGTCAATGATTAAAGTTCACCAATAGGATAAAAATCAAATATAAGATTACATATTTTCTAAAATCGACAATGAAGTTGAATCCACAACTTGAGCAGCTACAATAGGCGACCTGTAACTTGCAAGTGCGTGAGACTATCTAGGAAAACTGTGGAGTGAACAGCATGTGCCTACGCAGGCGTCAATGCTATTAGTTATATTATAACTACCGTTATATTTTTTTTAAGTTATATTATAACAACATATACCGGCGCGGTATATGTTGATATTACTTTCATAAAAAATAATCTTAACCAAAAAGTCCACAAAAAAATTCAGTAAAGAAGGACACATTTATTTTCTCTTTCTATTAAAAAAATTACTTTTATGTTTACTTCTAATACCAAAAGTAGGTCTTATACACTTTTTTCGTTCTTCTCTATGTCTCTTGTTCTGGTCATTCATTTGCCTATCACGTTTATTCTTATTGGTGGTAAAGGTCATTTCTCTATTTCCAAGTGAATTTACCAATTTTACGTTGGTATCTTCATTTTGAAGTCTTTCAGCTAAAGATGCTCTGAAAATAATAAAAAAATTCAACAGAGTACAGAAGATCAAGTTGTCTTATTTTTGATGCAGGCTACCCAACTATTTTTAGAGCATGTTTTTTCTTCATTTTGTAAGTATAAATGTATATGTAAATGTCTCATTATTCTCTCGGGTTTTATCCCGCGTTCGGCGTTGATTCTCAGAAGAACCATGTACGTCCTTCTGAGGTCGTTCTTCTGAAAGAACCAACATCGAGCGCGAGACAAAACCCGATTTTGCACATAAAAAATCTTACAACAAAAGAAAGCCGGCGGAAATACCAAGATCGACATCTACAAAACACTAATAAAACCAGTTATCACCGGTGAAAGAATATGCATATCAAATCAAGAAGAAGAAAAACTGACGATATTTGAAGGGAAAATAAAGCTAAATAGCTTAAATGATGAATGATGAATAAAAAAATCGCAGACGCAGTATACAAGAATGATGTGTAGATATACAAGTAATGCGAGTAATTTTTTGTTATATGTAAACTAAATTACGTAAGCTATGAACATATTTTTGACATTAATCAAAGCAAGATGATTCTTCCAGATGTTAAAGAACGCATTGTGAAGACATAGAAAACAGCCACTGAAATTGCTATGAAAATAATAAAATTTGCATGTACAGGGTCAGAGAATTTGAAACGATGTGGAGCGAGTAAAAAAGAGGACATCGGTACGTGCACTTGTACCTTGCTCATCTCATCTTGTTTCGTGCCGAAATTAGATTCTCTGACAGTACATACATCTATTACATGTTTACTTGTTGGAACCAACAGATATACTTCTCTTTAATTTACTCCATGTCTGAAATGTACTTGAAACAGCCTGCTTTCAGAAAAAGACAAGAAAGACGGAACTTTACACGGATTTAAATAGTACATACTTATTTAATTTGTTCTGTAAGTTATGAACACCGTTAAACTGTTCTCCGTGTCGTAATTCAAAGAACTTGGGTTGATTTTTTTCTTCTTGCTGTACAAGTCTTTCCCTCATTCTGTGTTCCCTCTGAATTATTTTATGTTGTTTCTTAATTTCCTTTTTCCAAGATTCTTCATCGGAACTGTCATCACTAATATACTCCTCTTCATCATCTGACGACTTATCAGATTCTTGAACATCGTTGTCTTCCTAAAATAAAAAAATAAAAATTCTCAATAGAAATGTGTGGTAAAGCTTAAGAATCTCAAGTATATGTGTTATCTTAAATAAAATAAATATGCTTAGAGATGAATCAACAGGTTAGGCAAGTTTACTTAAAGATATTACAATTTTGCATATACAGACAACCTAATTATAATGCTAATTTCACAAGACATTCACAGATTTCCTAAAGATAAACCGAAAATGGGAAAAAGGCCGGGTATTTATAAAATCGCGTGTAGTGACTGTAATAAAACCTCTATTGGACAAACGAGAACAGCGATAGACAGATTCAAAGAGCATGTAAGAAATTATCGCTACGGTCGATTCGACGCGTCGAATACAGCACAACATATAAATGAAACAGGGCATAGTATTAAATTAGAAAACTTAAAAATGTAAAGTCGCCGCGAGAATTGGATGGGTACGAGACTGTCTACATAAAAAGTAATAAAAATCTGATGAATACAGAAAACGGTCCCTGTCCTTTTTGACCTTTTGCAACAGGCCGGCACTTGTTTATATTTTGGGTTATGAAAGAATTCTTCCCGTCTATCTGGCCTTGTTTTTCGCATGTCGTAGTTTTAAGACGCGTAGGGGGTTGAATAGACACTTGTAAACGATATATTTCTTCTCGGAAGAAGGAATAGTACGTGCATGTTATTTAGTTTTATTATTTTGTAGTTTCAAAGTGTGCAAGAGGTAGAAATAGGCACTTGAAAAGAATATATTTTTTCTAGAAAGTAGTAGGGATAATACATGCACGTTTAGTTTTAGAAAAAATGTTCTCAGATCTTTCGGTCACCGGTTAATGATGCGGACCATTCGCCGACGAAACGGCCGTCCCGAGCTAATTATTATATATTACTATATAATAAATAAACTTGTGTGGTGCGGAGGTGCCGATACTTATGTGTTGTTTAAAGAACAAATAGTGTGGTAGCTTGCTGGTATAGAACACATTGAACCTTACTACCAAAGCGGAGATAAAGGTGAATTCGCGTGGCTATGATTTTGAAATCATTTTCTGTATCCATTGGATATCGACAAACGCATAAGAGTATTTTGCACAAATGCATTGCACGGCCCTGCCATAACATTTTGTACATACATAAGCCATTCTATTAGGGCTTTTTTTAAACTTTCGTTCGAGTCTGCAAACAATCACGCGAGCGATAGAAGACGGGGATGCTAGGAAGACGACTGCCCATCTTCCCTACTGCATTATCTGCCATTTGCAACGTGATTGCGCCATTTTCAGCTAAGTTGCAGGTACATAAATATAGTTATTACAATTGATACTCCCGACAAGTACTTGTTGAATTTATGGAACTGGGGACTATGGTCGATACAGCTGTTTATTGTCAGACCTTACAACGATTGCGGAGAGCCATTCAAAACAAAAAAAGAGGCATGTTAACTTCTGGAGTTCTTCTCATTCATGACAATGCCCGACCTCACATTGTTGACGTAACCCAATGACTTCTTGAACAATCTGGATGGGTAGTTTTTGAACACCCGGCGTATAGCCCCGACTTAGTTCCATCTTTCCGTGAATTGAAAAAATGGCTAGGAGGGCAGAGATTTTAGAGTATAGAGGAACTTCAAAGCGACATCACGGATCAGTTCAACTCACTGGCGGAAAATTTTATGCAGTGTCGACTGGAAGGCTCGTCTATAAATATAACTAGAGATGACTAAGGCAAGTGAAATTATTTCTTCTTTGCTGCGACTAGGCAGAAGACTCGTGTCTATTCGCTTCATGAGAATAGATTCGTGTCGCCTACTAATGTCCCCGAGTGTCGACAAACACGAATCTCTGCAAAAAAGCAATAATTTCATCCGCCTATGTCCTCTCTAGATATGACAGATATTCACGGTGATTATGTAGAAAAATAACCACGTTTGTACATAACTTTTGGCAATAAATTCATTTTATTATTTATATTTTTCTTACTTTTATGAGCTATCGAAGGTTAAAAACAATAGCTCTCGCAAAGCATCGCATCAATGCGCGATGCTTTGCGTTCAATACTTCCCAACGTGTGTTGCTTTCCAGTTTCATGATAAAAACCAACAATGAAAAATTTGTCAAGAATCAGAAGCATAATTAACTGGAATGCATGTTGGTCCAGATACTAATATATGCTCTCCAAAGTTAGTGTAGGTTCTTTCGGGCAATTAACGATTACTTTCAATGTGATACTTTTAGTGGTAAACATAGAATTATTTATAGCTGCAATCTTGCACAAGTTCACTGCAAAAGGTGACGCATTCTCCATAACCTCCTCTACTAGGCTCGTAGCAAAATAATATTTTGTGCATAGATTATATTTCCTATGTAAGTCAAAAACTAATTGTACCCAATAGCAACTGGTAAGTTAAGATAATATAGAGAGATAAGCAGCGTTCATAAGGTCTTAATAATACACTTTAAAAATTCTTTAAAATCAAGATCGTATCTGTAAATCTCTCAACGCCACAATGTTCGAATTTTAAGAAAAAAAATGCATAAATGGAAATTTACCAATAACCTAACCATTTCACTCCGGTTAACGATACCTCGCTGTTCTTCTACGGTGTAGCACTTCTTACGCTTAACGCTTTCACCCTACACTTCAGATGCGTTAATAATGCACGATATTATATTGAACGCAGCTTTTATAGAAGTTAGAGATTAGAATTAGAGTGTATGTCGGCGAAACAGGACGCCGCTCTGTCAAAACTCATCTTCATTATAATAAATTGATGACTTTGTAAATATTCCCACCATTACAATCGAAAAAAATAGAGAGTCCATAGAGATCTTTAAACATCCTAAGAATGTCAATATGTTACTCCCTCGCAGAAATATGCAGACCCGCCATCCGTAACGACCCATCCTGGTCTAACGGTGACTGTCACACCCAACCAATTAGTGACAGGTTCCGCCCACCGCCAGCATAAAAGCTTACTACTCTCCTCGTTCCCCTACCGTTCTCCGCTCAGTTAGTTTTTGCTCAGGTTTACACTTTGAGCCATTCCCTCTCCCGAAGAAGCTCCATGTAATTGTGCGCAAAACAACTAGTTTTCATAAAAAGAAGAAAAACATGACACGGTTCAAGCCCAGAACACGTTTAGTCGCATGTTTTTATGTCAGATTATAGTATATCTTTGTTTGGAGATTAAATGAGATTTTCCAAACCATGAACTCATCTGTACACTCATTTTAATGTAATTATAACAATATATCTAGTAAAAAAAAAGAAAATACCTGTACAATTTCAAATTTCTGACCGGAGAAGATCTTTTCTACATCTTTTTTCTTAGATTTGTCCAATCTTGATAAAACTGGATTAAGTAACCTGTATTCATCTGCATTCTTATTAATTTCAAAATCGGGATTTTCGAAAAGATCTTTAAATCTGCTGTCTTCCAGTAAATTAGATGCTAGCTTCTTCTTCTTGTTTGCTTGATCATTCATAATTTTCAACGCAAAGTCTTTGTTGACTTTCGGTAGCTTATTAACTTGAACGCGATTTGTACGATCTCTCTCGATAACTTCACGTATTTTTCTTTTCCTGTATTCTTCAAATTCAAACAGGTTTGCAACAGAAGCCGCCTTTTTATATAAACGAATATCAATGAAGTATCTGCAAATTTTAAATAAGTCAAATTAGAAATGTTATTCTTAATAACCTAGCTAATGAAAAGACTAATTTAATCTAGTTTCAACAGTAACATAAACGCAGGTAAATATACGTAGTACATACTAAAATTTTCGAATGAAAATATTATACAGAGTTAAATATTTTATTATGTAAATTAAACTGCATCAGTTACGAAAACATTTTTCGCAGCCACAAAAAAATAATGTAAATGAAACCAAAAATAAATAAATAAATAACTCACCCATGCATGTAAGCTCGTAGCAAATTAGTACCAATTAGATGATCTAATCCTATGTCTATTAGATCTTGTTTTGTAACAAATTTATAATCGTCATACACTACTTCAGAGTTAGATTCTTCCAATTCCTCAGTTAAGTTATCCAAAAAACTTGCCCATTTTGGTGCAGGTCCCAAGCTAGGAATGTAGTATGATTGAATTTTTGTATTTTCGTTTGCAATAAATAAGAGGCCTGTATTTGGAACAATACATAGATTATTAAATTCTGTAGACGCTTCAATAGATGTGTATAATTTCCCCTAAAAGGTTACAATATATACTTAAAATGTTAACGTTATTTACTAAAGTAGATAAAGAAATTGGTTGTTTTTTGAAATTTTTTGAAATTCTCACCGAGCTTTAGCACAATCAATAATTTACCAAAAAAAATACACTATACTTTCAAATTGATCAAAATATAAATCAAAACATCTCATGTACTGTATATTTATATCTGAAAGAGTAGTAAATTTCATTTGGTCCAGAAATCCCAATGATTAAGCAATAAAACTTGATCATGGCCAACATAATTTTTGGAGCGTAGTTATTTTGGTTTTATATTAGTTACATGATTCTCTATCAAACTATCCCTGATGTTAGAATTTGAATTGGCAAACATGTGTAGAATTACTAAGAATCTATAATTCCCAAATGGCCCCAAACGATTCTGATAATTTGAAGAAACCTTTAAACGGTGATACTTGCATAATTAATATCTATGAATTCACACTTATATTGATAAACATACGTGAAATAATTTTCACTATACAATCAACTGTAACAGCAGCATGTTTGTAAAAACATTCTGCACTTATGATTATACTTACATTATTTTTGTCCCACATTTTCAAGGTTGAACCATCCATGGAATAGACTAAATCCATTTTATGGTGAAAATCTACATCCTTAATAGGTAATCCATACATATGATCCTTTATATAAAACGGCTTATTTGATCGTATATCATACAGAGCCACTTGACCTGTAGCTAATCCTACGCCTAATTCTAAGCCTCCATTAAAATTTAAAGCACTCACTGAAGGGAAAGTATTTAAGCTAGAAATAAGTAAGTCAGATCCGTAGGTCACTAGGGAATTAAATAAATATGTATTTAAAGACAACTAAAGGTAATGTGATTTTGACTTCATCATACAAAAACCTGAATGGGCAAACCATGTGTTAATAAATACATTTTAAAATGTCCAAAATATTGATTTATATAACCCCAATATATCAAACATATCGAACTACTTACTCATTATATTCATTCATGCAGTTAAATGCACAATCTAAAGTACCCGCCAATTCTTTGCTCCTTGGATCCCATGCTTCTACCTTCCCTTCTTGGGTTCCGCATACAAGTAAGTGATGAATGTCATTTATAGCACATCGATTGATAACAGAACAGTTACTAACAAAAGGTGCCAAAAACTGACCCCTCTCTAAGTTAAGTCTGTAAATATCAGATGAAGCTCCAACTATAAACAAATCACATGATGGATAATGGTATTTCATATCTCTTCCAAATTTCGGTATTCTCAATCTGTAGTAACGTCCATGTGCTGCATGAAATTCAATATAGCGATCGCATTGCAAAAATACAATCTATAAGAAAAATACATCAATGAAATTGTTATCGTGTACGTGATTTTATAAAATATCTAACCTTACTATAATCATCGCTTAATACTTCAAATGTTACACACTCTGAATCAAAGCATCTCTCAAATTTTAATGACAAATTGTTTACATCGAAGCATTTAATCCTAGGTTTATATATTCCAGTTGCCATTATATATTGTCCATCCCTTGATATCTTAACAGAAGTACTTAACCCTGGCATATCAAAATCTTGAATTAATTCAATTCTCCTTCTAATATCTACATCTTTCTTAAGTAACGCCCGCCGTTTCCTCTCTGATAGCCACTAAGAAATTAGAAGTTAACAGAAAGTTACTAAACCAGTTTATAATTACTTACCTCTGGTAATGATTTTCCAACACTCAAATTATAGATTTTCACATTATTAGGATCACTAACTTGCATTTTTTTAGGAATATACTTATGCTGATCCCGATTGTAATTGATTAGTTGTAATTGAGTTTAAATACGGATATCCACAAAACTGTTTCAAATCTACCAAGTATATATTTATCTCCCAATAATACACAACACTAACCGTCCCACAATGTGCACCAATTTACAATAAACGATAATAGGTTATGTGGTCACTGATAGTGAGGTTGTGTTTGGTCGATGAAGTCGTTTGATTGTGTCAGTTGGTAGTTGGTGTCAATCAACGTTGCCAGAGGTACCAACGTAGTACTAGTAAGCACGACAAAACAAATATAGAAAAACCCTAACTCTGGCAAAAAATGCCTGTATCAGTTGGACTCTTCAAGTAGCCAATTAACCGCCTATTTTTAGGATTGCATCGCCATATTTAATAATTAGCTAGAGACTGGACAGACTCGTGTTTTGTCGACTCTCGAGGAAACCAGTAAACACGAACCCTTTCTCATAAGGCGAATGAACACGAATGTGTCTACTCTGCTAATTTCACGCAGTGAACGGAAAGTGGCGAACTTATAAGTAGAGAAGTGGAATTATTTCTTATTTGCAGCTACTAGACAGACTCGTGTCTATTCGCTTCATGAGAATGGATTCGTGTTGTCTACTGGTGTCCCGGAAAGTCGACAGAACACGACTCTGTCTAATCTCTGTAAAAAAAGAGCATCGGCCTTTGTCCTCTCTACTTATAAGCCTCTTTGCAAATACGTTCAGTTCCAAATTTATAGTTTTATGCTAAAGCTAAATGATAGCTTAATAATATAAACCGCATATAAAACATTACATACTAGTAATACATTCACAGACGAAACTCTCCGTCGACGTCTTTGATCTTTAGTATTCTTGCACATCCGCCGCCATGTCGTGAATTAGGTTATCAAATTGATGTTACTCAATAACCAAAAAAATGCTATTCCTTCCTCATAGTGTTGATGGAATTATTCAGCAACAAGGGGAGAAAAAAATACTTTACTCACGCACGTGTTTCTCCCCACCCTACATCATCAACGTGGTTCCGAGAATATTTTTATCCTAGAGATAAAAAAAATACCTTCGAAAGAATCATTCTATTAATATCACCTAACGTTTACATTTATAAATTCGTTTGTTTTGGTTATTAAAAGTTACAGGTTTGTTAAAATTTAAGTCTTGAAGTAGTTTTATTAAATTTTAAGGACTGATATCTTGAAAGTGCATCTTTCTTAAGGTATATAATATTACGATTCTTAATATATATTTAGCGTTACATGTCAGACTGAAATAGTAATCCAAAGTATTATGTTCTTATTTCCACTATAATAACGAAATGATTATACAAAGATGCAAGAGATGAATAACTTGACATAATTTTTAAGAATGTATGAGTACGTAATATTTTTGTACTTTAAAAGTATGCAGTATTAATATTGCATATAATTGCAGTTAATTTTTTTTGTTTGTAGATTTGCACATTATTTATTATTTGACAATATCTTCTTGATAGTGGCTTGTACACACATATATATAATGCAACTGTGATTGATCACGCAAACAAGTTTCCTTTTAACCGTCTTTGGAATTTACAACAACTAATACATTTGCTTTGATTTGAGTAATGTTTTCCATTAGGCTGTTATCTTTCAAAATATAAAGGAAAGAATTACAAATTACCTTCCTTTTATATTCGCTGCAACTGGGTCCCTTTATGAAGAAACATAAGACAAGCAAGAGTGTCTGGAAAATAACCATATCCATATTACTAAAATTTTAAATCATTACATTGTATAAATCATAAATGCTACACTTGCAGGAATATTAAAAGTTGTCTTAATTCGTAAACATTACGCCAAAAGGCTCAATTAAAATAACACAAGATTGTTTAAAAAAATATTTTGGACACTACCTCCTCAAAGTAGCAATTTCTTTTGCTTCTGATTCACTTGAAATGCCTAGCATTCAGTCTTCTTAAGTTTCAATCTCAGTTTCTCCTTTGTTGGGTTCTGACTGGATTAAAAAAATGCTTGTTTATAATCCCACATTGTTTGAATTACTACGAACTCTTCTGTTCTTCCACACATGTGCTTGTAAAATATATATGTACATATTCTACCACCTATGCAACATAACCATTTAAAAGACTAACCCAATAACTCAGACATAGAGGGAATATTGACAAAATATTCTTTCCGAAGGCACGTGTTTATCCTTACCTGTTCAAGAAGGATATACGTTGTGATGGAAAATTAAATTTCTATGATCAAAGTTACATGAGATATTAAATGCATGAGAATTATTTAATTTTGTTTGTTGCTTTTCAGATAAAAATTGAATGAAACTTTAAGAATTTTAATGCTAAGAACTTTACAGCATTTGTTGAATCTAATAATATTTCTTCCTGATAAATTTAGAGAACTGCCTAAATCAATTCATAATCAACATCTTTTTACGAAAGAATTTATTTGTTAAAATATTTTATAATTTACCTGGTGAAGTTATGAATTTTAACTACTCATAACAGTTCTTCGATTGAAAGCGATTTAATATCCCTTGTTAGAGTCTTGTG
This sequence comes from Oryctes rhinoceros, assembly GCA_020654165.1. Classification (NCBI taxonomy): domain Eukaryota; kingdom Metazoa; phylum Arthropoda; class Insecta; order Coleoptera; family Scarabaeidae; genus Oryctes; species Oryctes rhinoceros. The sequence continues at coordinate 2,988,189 of JAIOKQ010000018.1, read as the reverse complement.
TTGATGCTGGACCCAATTCAAATTCAAACATTTTCATTCTTCAAATCTCCTTTGATATTTCTTCATTCCGATACTGATTCTTAAACTTTAATGTTGATATAGTTTTCTGTTTATTTAAAACCTTTGAAAAATTTGTTTATCTCATCTATTCTTGTTTTCTAATATCATTGCAGTTTATTTTGTCGAACTCATGTTTACCTCTTTTCAAACATTGCGATTTACCAATTGCTTCAGTATTTTCCTGATTTTTACATGTAAATATGGGTAATAGATATAACATGACTGAATAGCCTATTTTTAAGTTGTTTAAAAACATATTCTCTTCAAAAGAAATACCAGCCACTTTTATGAGAAGTAACTGTCTATGGTCACGCTGTAACCTGTCTTTTCTATCATCCATACCTTGCATCGAATAGTGTCATAATTATATTTATTTTTGTTGAGTAGTAAACGTTTTAAGATTTATTATAATATTCTCATCTTTCTGATTCTTTCGGAAAAGCAAATATGCTAATCCTATTCTGCTTACTGCTTGTCGATAACACACATTGTCCCTCCACCAAACGCCATCATCAAATATTCAATTAAATGCTGTTAAGAATCAATATAAACTAAATTAAATCAAACGTTTTGTGAATTTCAATAAAAGTTGAAGTATTTAAGGTAGATCAGTACACCTATGAAACGTTTAACAAATGATGAAACTATCCAATTCGAAATGTAAACATTTCGATAACCCAATTTACAACATGGCGATTTCACGCATGCGCCGGCAATAATTGATGAGGATTCTCTATCTGTATATTGTAAAGGTAGGTGAAATTATTTCCTTTTTGCAAGGACTAGACAGACTCGTGTTTTGTCGACTTTCAGGGAAACCAATAGGCAATATGAATCCATCCTTATGAGACGAATAGTTACGAGTCTGTCTAGTTGCTGCGAAAAAGTAAAAATTTTTGCCTAGCTCGGTCATCGTGACAACATGCGCCAACAGATGCGTGCCAGCTTGTAAATTGCATTTTATCAATGTAGGTTTCCTTGTTTAAGTGCCTTCTCATCTTAAGGTTTTGACACTTCATTTTACAAATGTAACAATTTGACGTGTTCAAGTTTGAAAAAGCATTGTGTAAATTACAAGCTTTCGTTAGTTTTTTATAAAACAAATATAGTACTAAGTTAAGATCTTGTCGAAATAGAATGGTTAAGTTATATTGTTTAAGCGTTCTCTACAAAAATAATACCAGTGCGGTGCGATTAAAATCAGCCTATGACTTACAAAGTTTTAGTTTATTCCAAAGAGGATCTGTTCAAGAATTTATGGGTTTTGTTAGTAAAACTATTGTAGAAAGAACACCACCAGCATCGCGACAATCTGTAAAAGAAGGGGGTAGGATGTAATATAAATTCAAAATCGGTGTCCTTATTATTATATTTGTAGAATACATGTGCCATGTTTACGTTAGAGCTGACAACTTAGCAGGCATTGTTATATCTGATCATGAATACCCATCACGTGTTTCTCATACGTTAATAACAAAGATATTAGACGAGTTTACTCAAAAGATACCACCGTCTTCATGGACTCTGATAACGGAGAAAGATGTCGTTTTTCCACAACTAAATACCTATCTAGCTAAATACCAAAATCCAAGAGAAGCAGATGCCATGACAAAGATTCAAGAAGATTTGGACGAAACTACAATTATATTAGTGAGTAAAATCCATGCCAAGTATATAAATATATATATTTTGCATGAATTTATTTAAATTGTTCTATAACTCCCAAAATACATTTCAGAAAATGTCATTTTATGCATATTGCTCTATTTAACCTACAAATTGTCTAAACTTAATCAAATGTCCAATAGCTTTTTGGAAAATGCCTCGTCGTTACAATGTGATCTGTGGCATTTTTGCTGTATCGATTGGATCCTGTTATTTTTAATATAGAAAAATTAAATTAAACTAATACATATAAATACTTGAAATTAAAACATCTAACTTTCATTTAACAATTCTCAAATGCCAATTAAAGTAGCGAATGAAGATTTGGCAAAGTTGCATTGGTTTTTGTAACCCTATGAAGTGGGGACCCCAAGTATTACGCATAATAGAATAAGGAGGATAAAAGAAATAATTTACGGTACTGCATCCAAGTGGTTTTTGGTGCTAGTACTGTTTATGGTTATCACATAGTACTAACAATAAACCAAAGTTATTGACCTTGTTGATCTTAGATGCTTGATTCATAATTCCGATCCTAATTATGAAAGAATTCGATAATAGGTATAATTTATATTTTGGGAGAAAGTCGAAGAAATTTTGTATTTTAGCTAGCAAGATGTATAAGCTATGCTACTCCAACTGGGGATGTCCACAACTACAAGGATATACTTACGCAATTTATAAAAGCTTGATATATTTACTTATGCACTTTTCTTAGTATACTAAGTGTTACATTCAGAATGCCTGCGTTATCCTCAACATCATATTCCTCAACTCTTTTAAGTAATTCTTCTCGTAAGTAGCTACTTAACTTAAACGTTTTGAACCAACACTTAAGAATAGCGTCAGTATATTTTGTTTGCTGTTGTCATGGTAACCAAACAATATTAATAGCGGGAACCGTTTGAATGTAGTATCCAAACGTATTTCACTGTAAATACTCCCAAGTGTGTAGATTACACTGTAATTTGATACTGTAGAAACTTAATCTAAAATTTGCATCTCGCATTTTTTTTAAGAAAATGTAAGAACCCGGACCGCTTTCTATCGATCGCCCTGCATATACGGAAACATTTTATAATATACTCTGCAGTGCTTATTATATCATCACAAAATGTTAGCTTTCTATATTATTGGGACAAGAAAGGGGCATTTAAAAATGCAATAACATACTGAGTACGCCGTTCAAAAACCAACGTAGAATATAAGTTTGACGTGTGTACAATTTCGCCTTACCTTATGTGAACGCTACTTAAGAATCGATAAAGTAGCAGTCGATAGAACTATCAAATGAAAATTGTAGTAGGCAGCATTTTCTTATTTTATTACTGAATGTAAACAGTGCTGGTAAAGGTTGGTAAAGATAAATTCTGTATTTTAGTTCTTTTATTTCTTATTATAGATAAACGATGTCCATTCTTTCTTATTTTTTTGCCATTCTTCTTGCATCATTCCACGATATCCCTTTTTTCCTCAAGCTTTCTTAAATTGTGCTATCCCATGTTTTTCTTGCCTTCCTCTTTTTCTCTTGTGTCTTGATCTTCTCGTTTTTTAATCTATCCTTTCGAGTGATCCCTTTAACCGCTCTTAAATATTTCATCTCCAACGCTTGTATTCTACTCTTAGTTTGATTGTTTAAGATCTAACTTCCACTGCCGTATGCCAATATAGGTTTGAATATTGTGTTGAACACAGTTATTTTTGTCTTCTTTGAGATTTCCTTCTACTTTATAAACACGCTGTTCAATGCATAATATAATTTTATTCCTTCTTCTTGGATTCTCTCTTCTTCTTGGATAGCAGACGGGCGTTTCTATGGCGCCATTCGCGTATTAACCCCGGGTAGTAATATCTTATGCGGTGGTCTCCTTGTTGGTGCAGGAGTTCTGCTGCTGCAAATTTTTAAATGTGCTTAAGGCGTGCGTCTCTCTCATGTTCTTTCTTCTCCGTCCTGTTTGACAAATGTAGCTTTTTCAGTCTGTCGGTGGCCTTGGCTATGTACGAAAGGTATGCGTATTCTGCTGGTTGTTGTCGGTCTTCGTCCTTTTTCTACTCTCGTGGTTTCCTTATAACTTTTCTATTGTAGCCGTTCTTCTGCAAAACGGTTTTGACGTGTTGTATTTCACTATCTCTGTGATGTTAGCAATGTGTTAATTAGGGATCTCTTCTGTCGTGGATGGTAGTGAGATGTTGCTGTATGCAAATACAGCATGGTGAAGACGATGTCTAATTCCTCTAGAGTTTTTGGTTCGTGCGGCCATATGACAAAGGTGTCATCTACATATCTGTACCAGCATTTAGGTTTCATCTTGCTAAATTCGTTGACTCCTTGTTCGAACTCTTTTGAGATGTGCACTTAAAATTGTTTGCGCTTGAAAAATAAAAACGTCACTTTTTTTAGCTGTCCAAAAACGACTCAAAAAGGTACATTCTTACATTTGAATTGTTTAAAAACAAAAATGAGAAACGATTACACGGTTAAAAGTAATGCTATATAGTATATCCATTGAACAGCTGTTCACATTCACCATGATATTTAAATCAATACTAAATCCCCTTTCAAGCAAGCACGCGTTCGTTTAATTCAAATAAAGTTTTTAATAATATATGGAACAGCTCACCTAGCTCTTATTAAGAACCGGTTATACGGTTTATGATTCGATGAACTTGGAACGGCGAAGCCTCATATCATGGACCGTGTGACCGTCTGTTTACTTTCTTTTGCAAAAATAGTCCACCATAGACGACGCATAAAGAATCACCTGCTATAGCTCGTTGTCTTGTATGTATGGTGTTAAGAATTGAACGGAATTATTAAGGCTCCGGAACACTGACGAGCCTCTGATAAATTTCTTCGAGCTCATCAACTGAAGAACTTTCTATTCAACTTGACCAATTCTGTAATTCTCCAAAGCATGGATCATGTAACCGAATGGTTAATAGCTTCGTCGAATGTCAATTTGGAACCTTTCGCAATGGCTCGACAAAGTACTTGCCGCAGCTCGGTCGAATTTCGTACGTACACAAAAATGCACGAATTTTCGAAAATACGTACTCCTTTAATTTACCTAACTCCGCTTCTCATGTATAGTACTACCCATCACCTCTTTTTACGATTATTTAGTTCTTTTTTAATTTACAAAAATATGCCGCTATTAACGGCACATGAAAAACCACCTGCTGTAGTTTATTTAGTCGTTGTGTTAAGAACTTTACGAAATTATCAAGGTTCTTAAATAATGATAAGCCTGCAAATGTCAAATCTCATAGACCGTTTTGACACTTTCGATTCAACTGCTGAACTTTTAAGAACCTGTTGCGCGATTGCTCGAACCACGAACAGTGCATTCAGACCTTCACATGCAGTATGACAAAATGTTTTAACGAAGGTACTGCGTAGTAAACTTCTTCCCGCCGAAGTGATTTTAGTGATAGAAAATCTCTATTACACCTTGACTTCTCAAATAATGTACAGTTGTTAGCGTGTTTCTTTCCGTTTCGATTAAATTAACCTATTATTATCTGATTATTGTTCTTTTTATACTTTTTGCGTCTGTATAGAACATAAGCAGTAGTCGCTCCTTCTTTTTTCAGTTTTCACATTTTAAAGCTGGATTAATCACTACACCAAACGGCAAATTTATTTATCGGTTTTGTAGAATTAACCTAAGACACCCGATACGTTACATTCATCAATGGACATATTCTCATTACAAACTCTGATTTTAATCCATTCTGCTTTCTACTGATTTCAAACGGACGTAGTTGTTCTTCCGCAGGGATTATTAGAACCGTTTAAAACAGCATCCAAACTATTAATTATGTAGACTTTGAGCTGTGAACCAAGAATGTTCGAAAGTTGCAATTGATGAATTATACTATTCAAAGGAGGTGCTTCTGCGATTGTGAAGTGTTAGATTGGAACAAAGTAAAATGAAAATTTAATTTATTCTAAACATGAAACAGTTATGAAGTAGTGTCTTTTGAGTTTTGCCGAGTTCGTTGCACCAACGTACTTAAGAACAAGAAACATTTCAATATAAGATAGCCGCGAAAGCCTTCACTCAATTACCGCTAAATTCTTGTTTAAAATGTTACATTGTTAATAACTTTACATTATTGCCCAACTTATATACTTTGTCTTTAAGGTTAATTGTTGTTTATTGTATTTGTAATTGTTGTCTTTTTTAGCATAACACGATACAAGCTGTTCTCCAAAGAGGTGAAAAATTGGACGATTTAGTTTCAAAATCAGAAGACCTAACAATACAATCAAAAGCATTTTACAAGACAGCACGAAAAACAAATAGCTGTTGTACATTTAGTTAAATAGAGAATTGAATGTAGCACATTCCTTCATTATCATCTTCGTCTTTCATATACGTGTAATTGTTTTATGTATATGCGACATGATAATGTTTTGTTTAATCCGCATTGAATATATCCTACATAATATCCGAGGTAAGTGAGACAGATAGCTTATTGCCTGTATTAGTCTGAAAAAAGACTGATTATACACAACATACTATCCTAATCCGTGGCCTCTTTTGAATAATGAGAAAATACTTAATAAGGCATTAAAAGCTAAAGTTAGTAAGGCTCTGCACAAATGCCTGGTCCTTAAAGTATTTGAACTTTTGCGTGAAATACTTTAGAGGAAAACTACTGTTGTTATCTTTGTTAAAACAATGTTTGGTGTCATATACGCTAAATATATGCTGTCCGTGTTCATAATGTCATATATAAAGTGAATGTGTCAATTATTATTTCCATTTTTAGATAAATTACATATGTCGCAAAATTGCATTCCACTTTTAATATAACTCAATATACCAAGCTTTCCGTAGCAAATTGCGAACGCCTGGTGAAGAGGAAACACCTCCATACAATAGGCGAACAAACAAAACAGCCTAATATGTAAGAGGTTCCTTGTACTAAATGTTATCATGTGTATATCTATTACTTAATCCTCAATCTTTTACAATACATGTATAGGTTACATTGTAATAAAATAATAAATAACTTAGTTGTATAATTCGCTACAAAATACTATTTATTGTAGTAACACCAATGTATGTGGTAAACTTAAATGTATATAATTATAATTTACATTTGAACTACTAATAACTTAAAGATGTTTATTAGTTTGAATTGTTCGAATACAAAATATATACGTATTTGGAAGATTTTAGGTCATTCGTTTCACCAATACCACCTTTTTTCTACAGGGTATGTCAACTAATCACATTCGTTTAATCCCATAAATGCCAAACGTTTCCTATTGAATATCTTCCTTCTCAATGATTGTGCTGCCGTATTCTTTCAAAACAATACTTTAATGCTGGGGGCTAGAATATCCTTTACTCATAGCTGGTAGGTTTTGTTCTGATCGAATGCCATTTCATTAACGTTTTCTTTGCGAACTTGACATTAGTGTTTTCGATGTTAGCGTTGGATTAATCTGATCACGTTCAGTTATTTCGTTATTAGCATCTATAACTTATGTCATTCACATAATCATGTTCGTCACGATCTACTTGCCTCAATTTTAAAAGTCAATTAGATAGATTATAAATCATTTGTAAAGGGTTTTTCGGAAAAGCCTTTATTGCTTGGCCTGTCGTATTTTCCCTTAAGTTTTACGCACTTTCATATTCGAAGTTGTCGAAACATTTACTTCAACCACAAGATGGTAAATCAGAAACATACCTTTTAAATGCTTCAGCGACCTCAACTGGCGTCAAAACCTGCTCACAGCACGATTTGTTTTTGATAGAAGGGAACAAGAAAAAGTCGTTAGGCGATGAGTCAGGCGAATACGAACAATAAGTTCAATAATTTATTGTTATTCTTCTCTACATAATTGTCTGTCCCATATACTGTGTAACAACTGGCGTTGTCATAATGAAGGATGATGCGCCGATGTCTGCTGTTTTTTTGTTTTCTGATCTGATTGAAGACTTGAGGCAAAGAAATTGTTTTATACCGATCAGTATTTACTGTTTTTCGATCCTCAAGAGCAACGGTAGCAACAGACCCAGTTTTACAAAAGAAAAAAAACAACATTTTAAGCGCCTCGTGAACCAACAAGTTTTGTTGATTTTGTTTCACTTTGAAGCACCCAAAGTATGGATTGTTGCTTTGTTCGTGGTCCGTATGGATATCCACGTTTCTTTATCTGTTACGATAAGTTGGCGGAAGCACCAACCCGCATGAGCCATGTTATGAGCTTTGATTACATTGCGTGAAATCTAACATCCGCAAGATTCTTTCATTAATAAATGCCCATGTAAAATCTCGTGTATTTTACCTTTACCAATGCCCAAGGATGCCTCTATCTCCCGACATATCACATGACGATCTGCTTCAACCATTTATCGCACAATATTGATATTTCCTGGAACAACAGCAGTTGATGGACCACCGCCATAAAATTTGCCGCCGACACTAGCACGCCCACGATCAAATTCTGCAAACCAGTCATAAACTGTGGTTTTAGATGGTGCTGCATCACCGATCAATATTGTTAAGTTAAGCCACTTTTTAAATCGTAAAAAATCATCGCACGGAAATGTTTAGGAGAAATCCCCATATTTTTTCACTAAATTGATTTCTTTGAAACACTATTAATACTAAACTACGTGGCCAACTGTTTTTTTTTCCACTAAATGTCAATTCCGAAAATTTTTAGGGTTTCCCTTGTATTACGGTTATGATGCATTATATATTATGTTCTGTATTTGTAGCACATATTTTTGTTTGTAGCCTGTCCCATATGTTAATAAATAAGGGTGGATCATTTTGCCGTCGTACGGTAGCGCAGCCACCTTGCGTAGTCTTACTGTAGAGTTTGTTGTAAAACATACGGTAAAAATTCAATTTACGTGTGAAGTTAAGAAATTTCTGTGCTAGTTGAATTTAATCATAAGCGTGCAAGGCGAAAATGTATTAATATCATTTCAATTGAAATGATTTCATAGTTCGAATAATCGAATTTATATTGAAAAGTCTTATACATCGAGGCGTCTAACATTTCGCGATATTAAATTTGTCCCACTATGAATACTACCTTATAGGGAAACTCATTAAATCCTCCCTTTTTAGTAGAAGGGCGAGCGGCTCCAGGTTAAAAGTGGACTTTTGCTTTGGCTCATTTTCTTCTGAAACAGTACATTTGAATTCAATTTCAGCAAATTATATTAATCTCTAACTCCTTTCCTTTGACTCAGATTCCTATGATACAGCCTGATCAAAGATCGAATACACTAAAACCTCAGAATGGAAATGCTGTAAAAATTGTAAAACGTTATAAAATGATGATGAATATTCCAGAGTGTTCATATTACAAATTACAGAAGGAATATTGGGCATCCCTGACAGTTACCAGCCCAAGCTTTTACAATTGCTGGTTTATTGATCAATTTTAAAATTGATCAAATTCTAGTTCCTTATTACAACTTGTTTTTGCTTTATCTCTATTAGTAATATTAAAATTATAAATTCGCGGAAAGGTTTCGCATGTTTTAGGCTTAGTGTGAATATTGTTTACTACCATCTATCATAAATTGTGTCTCACCAAGGATATTGCAGATAACTGCTGTAGGAAATATGTAAATACATGAGATCTACATTTTTCGCCTGTTGCAAGAAGTCTTAAAGTAATTAACTTTTCTTTCGTAGATAAACTACTGTAATTATTTAAAAAATATTCACCCACTTGAAGGTCATTTTTAAACTATTCGAAATCTATCGCAAATTCTGATGAAACTAATGTTAACCTGTTCTGTTTTTTGGTTTCATTCAAGTTCTAAGCCATCGTCTTCTTAATGGCTTTGATTTTGTAACAATTCGCAAATTTATGATTCGTCTTAGGCTTATTAACCTTTTCCTCGTCATTGTATGTACAAAATCGCAATCTATACTCTTCGTGTGATAGGAAGTTTGTTCGCGCGGCCTACACTAATTACTCCGAGTAACCAGTGCAAAAATATGTATTCGTTGGACCTGTATGCAGTTATACGAAAATTGTTACGCGCAGTTTAGAATAGTAGTAAGAAGTGTATACGCCGAAATCAGCAGCCTGAATTTAAATTTTCATTTAAAGAGAATATTGCAGTAGTTAAATATCATGTTCGATAACAAATGCACGACAATATTGGTAATGTCACCATTAAAATTGTTAGAAAATTTAAGCGAAAATAGAAAATGTCTTATTTCAACAATTTCTACAACTTGGCCAATTTATTAGCCAATGTTAAATGAAATTGAAATAAACAAGAATTTAAAATTGAATTGGGATTTGAAGACAGCTTGAAATCACAGCAACTAGTTCTAGTAATTGATCAATAAATTGATAAACCTAAAACAGCATAAAAAGAGTTGATTCAGTTTTGCTAGATATTATTTTATAACATGTATGAAAAAACTTACCTCTTGTTCCATTGACTCTTAAAAAATGAATATAATTTCGGAACGGATTATATTAAACAAGAATATGTAAATTTTTAGATGAGATGTATGTGTGCTAATTAACAACGAGCCACGTGCTATTGCCAATTTTCTTGTCAAGGTAAAGCTATCTGTAGAACTTAACCACATAACGAACAACGTAAATAGTCTCGTATTATCGGTGTCGTACGATCATATATTCTTTCATATAGCTGGATAAAAATGTATAATAAGATAATTAACGCTACATATATGTATGATAATGTTGTTATACGAGGACAAAAGAAACATTGCTTATGAAAATGATTCTGCTAGTGAAAGTGAAACGTGTGCTGTATGTGAATTTTCTATTAGCAGATCAGATTAAGATCTAAGGTGTATATGTTTACACTTATTTATATTATAAAGATGTTTATAAATTATTTTATGCATGCAATAAATATATTTTTTGTACATATTTAAGAAGTATGTATATTTTCACTCGTTGTATTATCATTCTCGGTCTCCAGGCATCAGATGTACGACGTGACAGCTGTTTAAAATGCAGTAACCACTTAGAGAGTACGCAAATACGGCTTGTTGAGTTTATTTTTATCATGTAAATATACCGTAATAAAAATGTAGCAGCATCTGTATTTTTAATTTTTTACATATATAGGATAAGTTCGTGTACAAGTTTAATCACTTAAAGTAGTACATGTAAATAAGAAAGAAACAAATTTTAATAATAATAATTTAAATTTATTAGCATTACGTCACACGAAACGCCCATATTCTTTAGTAGAATGTACTTTTTTATGCCTTTATTGAAAGAGGGCATCATTTGAAATACATTGTACATTTTGCATTAACTTTTACTGTAATTTTTTTCTTAAATTCCTTTAAAATTCGAATATTTTTATTTCCGTCGTTTAAAGCATGGTACATTGTTCACCAATATTATTCTACACCACCAACTTAGATAAATGAAACCCCATAAATAATACAATGAAATACAGCGCCCGAGCAGCATGCAACCATACAACTGACAATGGCAATTCCATTTAATTTTGTATCTAACCATCCAATTTAATCCTTTTCCGACATTAATCTACTCTCTTTTAACTTAAACCAATTCATTGAATCGGTTTGAGCTAGTACTGAAAAGTGCCGATTTAAATTCTAAATTAAGACAATAAATTCACAATAGTAAACGGATACACAGACAAAGCTAAAAAATGAAATTTCACTAGAAGAATACGTTGAAATAAGAAGTACGCATTTTTTTAGCGGCGGCCCAATCGCACGATTTTGAGCGTAACTCCCCCGCCTAAGTTTGAGCAATTTTTCAATATTTATTAATATCTCCGGAATTATGATAAATATTAAAAAATTCTTTTAACATAATTTGCAGCATGTTACATGATCCCAAGAATGACGCCATCTATCTTGGCAAAAAGTTAATTACGGGGGACCGAAACCACTATACCACCTATCTTTTTTATAACATTTTTTTTATTCACCAAAAATAGGTCATATTTGTGTAGAAAACGATTGTGTACAATACATTTAAAAAAGTAGTAATAAATATTAATAATAATAGATATTCCACTTATTTTTGTGTACCTACCTATGTGACAAATAAGCATGAAATGTTCACAATCAGTCATTAATTTCAATAACGTTTGGAATTATGTAATTGATAATGTAATTAACATGCACAGGATTTTGCTCAAATTAGTGACATAGGGTTTGACTCCATTAATGAAATTTTCACTTGTTAATCTTAGGTGTTTCGTATCAGTGCGCATAAAGTGAGCCGTAAATTTCAGTAAAGATAACCGTCTTAAAATGTCATATCCACCAATGTCCTGCTGTAAATGATTCGTGTCCAATTTCTCATTTAGCTTCTAGAGCCATGCACACCTAATTACTAACTATCCGCCGTTACACACATTTCCGGAGTTTTTTTCCAGACTCTGGAACATTTACTATATTCAAGTTATAATTACATTCCAAGGATATAATAGTGCCATAACCATGCATCGTTAGGCACTCGTCTTTCCGCTCACCTTCCTCTACCCTCATTCTACTCGTCGTAAAAGGGCAAACATTGCCGAACCTTTTACGTGTGACTTAAGAATTCACATACGTTCATATATCTGCATTTTACGAAAATATATACAATATGGCATCCGAGTTAGCGAATAGCGCACCAATTACGTGCACGCCGCTTTTCAACACCAGGATATCGATGTAAACCATGCTGCAAACACTGTTTGGTTAAAACATATTAAAATATAACTGTATCTCAATAATTTGTAAAGCAAGTCGCAATCGATACGTTCATGCGTGTTTTCATCGTGTTATCACCTGAAAGTACCATTCTTTACAATTACCTATATGTGTAAAACAGTGCCAAACACAATTAGTTTCGTTCAATTCTGAAAACATGTTAATATGTCTAACGAAAAAAAAATAATAGTTTGTATATTCATAATGGCTTTATTAAAAATAAATTAATTCACAATTTTGGTAGCATGATTATAATTCATTTAACAACCTTATTGTTATAGCACATTTATATCCTCTAAATGTGAAATTTGCATAACATATAAAGATGTCTGTTTGTATGCAATTATGGCATTAAAGCTTAAGACACATAGTGGGGCGTGAGGTATTTTATAATGTCAAAGCAAAAATAATTTCTTTTCGAATTTTGTACGTTCATCACGTAAATTGAAGCGTTTTGTTTGCAAAATATCTCACAATATTCTGGACCTCCCGATTTTTTTTACCACAAAAGCAGTATTATAATAAATAAAATTCGAATAAAGTAGTAATCGTCACCACCACTTATCAATGGTGTGAAACAACAGAGAATAATTGAGCAAGGTTTACATAAATTTAGATAGAGGTCATCTTATCACATACGCTTGCATTAATGTTTATTACATATCATCTTTATTGATAAAATTATTGTATAAATCTTACAAAATTATTCGCTGTTATACTGACACGTTTTACTGTTCCTTGAGTAATCACTTGTATTATCGCATTCGTGCGTTATTATATAGGGTGCGCGAATTAATATATACCGTAGAATAACCATTTCTCGATGGAAAAATATACAACATGGGTTCATAGTACAGTTGTTATTTTGAAATTACTTAATAGCAGCTGATAATATCATAAAATACTTTAAAACTGGTCCCTATGGAAAGTACAGGACAATACCAATTAATAGATTTCCTAAACGAAGACTAAAAAGACGATATCACATGTTTATATGAAAAACAGATAAATTAGAAAATATCCTTATGTTGGCTAAATTAATTCTAGGCATTTATTAATTTGTAAAATGCAATGTATGCTGAGGAATGTTACATTAAAAATTATTTTGTGTTTAATATAGTAGTTCTGAATAAGTAAAACCTGAGTGATGTACAAAAGTGCATTAAAGAAGCATTTTTCAATCTATATCATGTCTTCTTTGACCATTTCATGTCGTCATCTCGTGGCTTACAACCCGTTACTAGTTCAATGATATTTTCGAGGGTGCTCCAAAAATGCAGTTTTTCTAGCGGCCAATTTAACCAACCTGTTGTCATACAAAAATATGTTTCATGCGGTGCTACGTGATGAATTCGATGATGCTTTCTTGGTAAAATAATATGGCACTCCTGCAACCACATTACCCAGGTAGGTAATCCGAAATAGGTGTGTGACCATTTGTGAATCTGCAATTAGAAAAATTTAACGTCATTATATTTGTCCGAAATCTGATGGCAATGCCAAGTATCTTTCAGATTAAATTAAATAGCATAAATAATAACTTGAACTGATGGGCTCATAAGAAAAACTAGTTTGCCATATACCATGCATATAGCCTTATACCCCAAAAAAAGATTTTTTTCCTATTTAGTCAAGTAGAATATTAAACCTCCGAAAAACGTCAAGTATCAAAACCAAATACAAAAAAAAAAAACGATTGGTATTTCAATGAAAACTTTAAATAGTAATAAACTACGGTATTGCCAAGATAAGAAAGGTTACTATCAAAAATTTTGAGCAAACATCGTTATCTTCTTCATTATATTTAATCGTCATCCAAATCATATTTGTTATCACATTTTAATATAGAATGGATTAATGGTTCGTAATTTAATCCGAGTTTTGAAATACAAATTACATCGTATAACAAAACATTGTTATATGATGTAATTTGTACTTGTTTGTAGTTAATTGCAAATAACTCTCTTGAAAATTGGTGTTTTAAAATATCATCCAATACAAAACATTGTACATAGAAGCCTATAATTTCTAGCTAGATTGATCAGCATTAAATTAAAAGCAAGAACAGTGTCCAATTAAAAAAATATATTTCGATTTGAAGAAACATTTAATTTATAATTTATTATTTCATTTTCAAACAATTTTTTTTAACTTGGGTTTAGAGGTTTAGGAAAAAAACACTATTCTTTTCGTTAATGTCTTTCTCAAGCGGTCTACAACTGTGGCACTGGAATTATTAAGTTTTACAAATGTATGACATGTAAAGTCGATTCTAATTGTTACTTTTATTTTTAATCTTACCTTATTTAATTTTAATTTTAATTATTTACCTTACCTAAGTCTACTTATTGTATACAACACTTCGTAAAAGATGAGTATGAAAGAAAGGTATGAAAGATCTACTTTATTAACCATTAAAACCATATTAATATAATGTCGTCTTAAATTTTGTTGTGCTTTTGATCTGGCTCTTGGATATCATGGTAGAAACAAAAAATACTAGAAGTAACACTTGCGAATATTATTCATCGATTTGAGATATTAACATAAACCCCCAGAAAATCGGAGGTTTACGTTACACACGACGTGAATTAATGTTTATAAAGGTTTCCAATATTTTTTAATCCGAAAACTAATAGCGCTTTTTCATCATTTATTTCACATATTTAAAATTGGGAAATAATTATTGATTCGCGAAATGACAAACAAAATGGAAATAAACTTAGTCTTCATGTTAAAAGGCGTGAAAAATCTATTTCTTTTATTTTATTATCTTTGGACCACCAACACAGAAAAAAAATCGTCCTCCTTTGTTCCACTACTATAGACATTTTATTATAATTTTTAAGTTGTTCGGAAGAAAATGCGGGGTAAAGTATGCATATTAGAACTTGGGACTCAAAAATCATTTATTGTCGACAGCTACAGTCATAGAAATAAAAGAAATTGATATAAAGTTAACAACTTGTATATAATGTAGAATCCCATTAAATCATTAGAAAAATTGACAATCTGACAGATTTATTAAACGAAACTGTCTTTAAAAAAAAGTGTGACACTGCAGCGAATAAAAGGTTCGGCATTGTTAAAGAATGTAATTTCTCGTTTTATTAAAAGAGATTATTAATGAACGCGGCATTTCACAATACTCAATCAGCAGACATAGCTACACACAACTATATGATTGTTTGTATAAAATTCTATAGTCATAAACATTGTATGACGTTTGCAATACCACGAACGACTTCTGAAAAGTGATATGAAGACCTCGACATATTCAAATAAAATAGACGTAACAAAAATGATAGGAGTAGGGTTGATGAAACAATATGGTTTATGCACATAATTCTTTATTCAGGTTGCTAGTCAAGTGTGTTCGTCATTCAATCAATCTATGTAGTGAAAACGCTGTTGAAGAACTACTAACTTGGATTTCCTAGTCAGGAAAACTTGCAATTGGTTCGCACAAATACAAGCAATAGTAAAATGTAGAAACAGGCTGAGTTTTAAAATATTAGATGCAATTTTGACATGTTAAATTTATTTTCGCCCAAATTCTACCTAAATCTAAGACTGAAGGTACGACTGATGTAGTCGGTAATACTGGTCCGATTGAGCTTGTAAATGAATTCATTCGAAAATTTATTACAGCTATTGTTCCAACCCGGCGATATCAAGTCCAGCAGTTGGTAACTGACAACCCTGTTTTCGATTGGCTGCTCCAGATAACTCTGGGAGCGTATTTTGTGTACAATTGACGGTATCGCTCTCATGAAGACTTAATATGACTAAATTTTCAATTTTTTTCAACTAACAACTTTGTCCTAAGCGACTGAATAATAATAAAAAAAGAAAAAATAGATTTCGCTTTATATATCATACATTTATAAAACATAAAAATTCTAGTATCCCAGTAATAGACCGCTAGCAAAAGACCTCTAAACCTAAGATCAAGAAAAAAAAAATGTAAACATTAAATTTAATGAAATATTACGTATTTTATGCATATTTTTTTTTATTCAGTTCAAACCCATGCCGCTTCTTCAGATTTTTTTGTTTATTTATAAGCGTGTAACGTTAAAAATAAAATGGAAGTATTCAGTCTAATGTTATCAATTTAGTACAAATTGAATAAAAAAAGGTGTATTAAACAGCTTAACACGATAATTTGAATCGAAATGTATGTATAACCGATAAGCAGTTTGAATGTCTTCTGATAAGAGAAGTTCATATATAGATGTTCATACACTGAGATATACAAGTGAATAACAGAGATTCTGATACTGGCTTAATCTACGATTGTATGGTATAATATAGTAGAAAAATAAAGAATTTCTTCAAATTAACCGTTTCAACACCCTTTGGGTGGCATTGGTGCAAATAATTTAGCCATATCCAATAATGTACCTTACATTACTTACAAGAAAACACCGTAACCCGAAAATTCAGATTTCGATGAAACTATGAGACTGAAAGAATATCATGGTATAAGAATACTTTTTTTGCAACTGAATCTCCCGATTTCGTAGAACGGTGCCTCCATAAATGTGCAGGAATTTTTGATTTTTATACCTATACAGTATGCCCCGGTTCGACTTTAAAAAAGGAAAAAAAAATTATTTTTGATTTCTCAGAAAATTTCACTCTTGCTGATTTTCCCTGCTTGCTTTCAAACCCCCAAAACACAAATTACTTTTTAACTCGAAAGGTTCTCGATATAATATCATTTCATTCCTAGAAAGTATTCGAATTGGGCTCTTTTTTAATAAATTTAACAGACGATAAAACGACATAAATTTCTCAAAAAGCCAAACTACTAATTTTCTATTCAAATAATGGCTCCTCCTTTTTCTGTACAGATTTCAATGCGACCTCTAACTTCATTGAAACTGCGTCTTATTTCTAAGATTGACAAGGACTGGACCGCATTTTGTATCCGATTTTTTAATTGCTCTACATCGTTGTCAAGCGGCTCGCTGTACACAATTTGTTTTACACGACCCCACAGATAAAAGTCCATTATTGTCAGATCAGAACTTCTTGGTGGCCATAAAATGCTATCATCTCTCCCTATCCAGTTATCATGGAACTCTGTATTGAGCCTCTGGCGCATAATCCCGGCATAATGAGCAGGGCATCCGTCGTGGTGGAAAAACATTTCCATTCGGTAGTTTAACGGCAATTCATCCAGTTTATCAGCTAAAGAATTTTGCGACATTTCCAAATGTGAATTACGATTTAAATTTTGATCAAAAAATATGGGCCAATAATGCCATAGTACGAAATCGTAACTATTTTTAAATATTGTCTGCGGCAATAAATCCTGAAGTTTGGACTCGTCTCACTCCGGTACCGGCAATGTTGAGATGAAACGACCCCATTAGTTGAAAAGGTTGATTCATCGGAAAACATAATTCGTTTATGAAAATTTGAATCTTGCAAAACTCTGTAGGCCATTTCCAAACAAAAATCCAGATATTTGGCTTCATCGCCGTTTTCTAAAGTTTGCCTAAATGGCGGTTTAAATGGTAAAATTTTGTTCTTTTGAATGAATGGTAAGATTTGAAGCAGCATCATCTTCATTGAACAACTTCTTTGACTTCTTAATGTTCTCATAGTGGATGTTGCACTAAATCAAAATTCCATAATTTTGGCCATCAGAACTGCGCATGTGTGCACCCGCGCATTGTCTTAATGAAAGATGATCTTTTTCCTTTTCAAATGAAGATGATTTCTTCGGTCAACCGATTCAATAACGATGCATAATACTTTCTAGTTACTGTTTGTTCTTTTTCCAAGTAATCGGTATAGATGATTGCACGTGCATTCCAAAAAACCCGGGGCTAACACTTTACCAGCCGATTTGACTGTCTTCGCCTTCTTCGAAGTCCATTCGCCTTCAAAAACCCACTGTTTTGACTGTACGTTTGTCTCCTGCCACACAATTTGTTTATTTTCCACTGAGAGTAAACGCGACACCCTCTTGCCAAGATTTTCTACAATTTTCCAATTTTTCGTGCAAAATTGAAAACACTGGACCTTACGATATGCCTGTGGCCCCAGCTATTTCGCACACTTTGATTCATCGATCATTCAAAACTATATCGCGGATTTTGTCAATCATTTCTGGGGTAGTCACTTCCACTTTGTTAATGATATTGACCTTTGTGGATGTACGACCACGTTGGAACTCATTTACCCAATTATAAATTGTTGTTCATTCCTCTCGAAAATAACCTGTATCACCCTTGACCATGTAGTATACTTTAAATTATCTTAGTACTAAAAAATACTAAAAAGACGGAGAATTTCAGCCATTAAAAAAAAATGATGTTCTTATACCGTTATACTCTTTTAGTCTCTACAATTTCGTTGAAATCTGATTTTTTGTTTACTTGTTAGTTACAATACTATACAATACATATAGCTGCACTAAAATATTGAAAAATTGATTAAAACGTACCATTTTGTAATTTTCCTCTTCGACATTAATTACATTATAGGCAATGATGTAAATATGTCGAAGCCAGTGTATCGATTTTATCACTTAGCTGCGTAGAGGATTCCAATTCAAGGTTTAAAAGTTTATCATCTAAACCGTTACGCACTTACAAATTTAAGAGTCATAAATTGGCTTAAAACTACAACATGTAATATAGTTTTAGTAAAAAGAAATGCGTTCCGCAATATGAAATAACAATATATGATAATAATAAGATGAAAATTAGTAAAATCTTCATGATTGTATCGCTTGTTTACAAAATGGTTTTTGCGCAAATTAATTAGCGATTTAATTTATATTAATTGATATTTATAATATAGAAAATAACGAGAAAATTGTAAATTCAAAGGGCTTACTTCGGTTTGGTGTCATATTTCCCTACATAATCTTTAACTCTTGCCTGAATCGATAGATTCTATTAAGCTATACGTAGTTACTTTGGTAATAAATTAAAAAATCGCATAGGTACAAATAATTCATCATATCTATATCCTAAACTACAGTGTTCCACTATTTTTCAAAATAATCGCCATGCAAACTCAAGCACCTGTAACATTTCATCAATTTTGGCATCACTTCTGAATAAAACTGAACCGCCGTGAAATGCAGCAAATCCATCATAGCATTCAGAAGATCATCGGAGCCTGTAGTTTTAAGATGGGCATAATAAATAGAGAGGCGCACATTTTAGTTGACTGCATCGAATGGCAATGAGTAAGTGATATTAATGCCGTCACCACTACAAATGTGTTCTAAATTCTTCGTGTTATCATTTGTGATTTTACAATTTTAATGGCTCAGGCGACAACTTCACCAGATTGGGACTTCATAAACATTCTGATAAACCTTCTCAATCGATATAGCCGAAATTGTCTCAATAGCGCACCGGATTAATACTTTATTTAGAATTTTTTGTTTTATTTAGAAATTTTTATTTATTTTACTTTCTGAGTGGAAAATATTTGTCATTGTTCATAATGATGGTTTTGTTGTCGACAAAACAAATATCTTTCTAAGATGGAACTCTCTAAGCACTTATACCTTTTCTCTCTTTACGTTATTTCTCGAATAAATCACGCGAGAAATGTGAAAACAACGAGCAGGTTTACGAGCTCCGCAATTAACATTTTTCAAAGATTGCAAAAAGTAATGCGACGTCAGCCAGGGTAGTATTCACTGTTCTCCCTCAAGTAGCTGATGGCGTGACGTGGCTTAAGTTAAGTGAACATTAAAAGACCTACTTGATGATGTAAGTAACTACGACAAACAACATAAAAGAGTCGGCACACTCCGCATCACACAAGCTCAATTAATCAATCCGAACGGGCAACCGTTGAAAATGAGGACTGACGTATCTTCAGAAGTTATCCCGGATTAACTTGCACGTTATGCGCTTACCTTATAGTCTCAGTCCTTACCATCACTTGTTACCCGATAGAAAAACTTTGTTCCGAAACTTTCGTTTCACCTGTTGTGTAATAATTGGAAGAGTTTAAATAAAAACTCGTCATTTAATACATTTTCGAAAAAGAATATTATAAAAAATTAACTGATAATTCTTGACTACTCCCACTGCTGCTTTTTAAGCAAGAGTTGTACATGTAATTCATTTGCAGCGAAGTATTAAATAAGTGCAAGTATTGCTTCAGTAAATAAACTTGTATCAAAATCAATTATCATTGAAAACAGATATCTACCTGGTTCGTCATTGCTACAAACAGGGCCAATAGAAATACATAACAATTCCAATTGAATTTAGATTGAACTTCTTCCTCGGGCAAGGTGAGAAATTCAAATAACATCCACCCCAAAAATGGTATAGGAATCATAAAATTATCTCCATTTGTTTCAATAAAATCATGCCGGGTTATAGATGTTGGATCTATATGGTGTTCACGAAAAGGCCGCAGGAAATTCTAAAAAAGAGAATTTGATTTTTACTAGCTCGATGAGAAAGTATAATGCAATTTGGAAAATACTTATTATGTGAAATAAAATATGCTGCAAATTATCATGATTCGATTGCATTTAAGGATATATAAGCTTTTAAAGGACCGTTTGAATATTCTATTGACATGTGTAATAGAAGTGAATTATTTTCAGTGAAAATACTTATAACAAGCATAGCAAATTGCAAAGAATAGATAAGCAATGCAGTATGATAGGATTAGAAGTACCTTCCCAATAATGGGGAGATCCACACTACCCCATGTGTCAGCACCCCAGTGTACAAACCCTGAGGCAAAGTCAGCAGTGATAATACCAGCTAATGCTGCCAATAAGATTGTATTTAGGTTCTCCAATTTCATATGATACAAAATGAATAAGAAGTTCGTCACCATAAGAGATATACAGATCCAAACACAAATGTATTCCTGTGTCCGTTTACCTATTAAAAGTATGTGCAAATAAAGAATTTACATATTTTCACTAAAAAAATTATGATGAGGTGTGATACAATTATTGTAAGCATAAATAATGTAAATAACTATATGTTTGTTATGAAAAAAATGTTCATCACCTCGCACATTTGATATGTTCAATATGTATTAAATATCTACCCGCGCTGTATAAGTTCGCTAATTCTTGAGCCCCTTTGTGTTGTGGTCCCCAGCGTGGTCGCTCCTTTTCTTCCTGCGTTATAGCACAATTAGCATTCGGATCATCTTCTAACATAGAATTTTCTAAAATTTCCTTTTCAGTTTTTACTGGTGCTAATATCGTTGACGCAACACTATTCTCTATTCCTGTGGTCGACAAAGCATTGTTAACTCGCTTAGAGCAGGAAATAGGGATGGGGAGTGCCATTGTAATGACAATTTGATGATTTAATCACAACCGTTTGAAATCACAGCTAGTTTGATGTACATGTCCTGCCAAATTTGTATACAATAACCTTTCTTACAGTTTACGTAAACACCTCAAACACACGCACATATAGTCTGAACACCAATTTGCATGTTCGAGCGAAACGAGCTAATCGGTAGCGGCCCGCGTAGATGCCAACAGCCAGTAACGTAACGAATGGTACTGGACGTAGTGGTGGTATGTACACTCATCGATAAACAAAATGACCGCTCTCCGAGTACATAACGTATCACGACCTCTGAAATCCCAGCACTAGTGTTCTAGTTTCATACTAGTTTCAATAACCGTACGTCATAATATTGCTTAACTGGTGACGTGATAATTGGTCCGCATGCAACTGGTGGGATGGGATCTAGCAAGCCTGTCATTTCGAGTCAAAGAAAAAAATACCATTTAGAAAAAAGTCAATATATATACAGTTGCGAGCAAATGAATAGAGACACTAATGCAATTGCGAAAGAAAGTATTTATTTATTTGTATTTTCGAATAAACAAATGTTTAAAATAGGAAACTATATACTACAAACTACGGACAATTAGTACATAGCAATAAATTGCAAAATATACTGTATGATACAAAAACACATGCTAATACAAATTATTCCATGTGTAAAATGCGAGCATTGAAATAGGTACACTGGAATTTCGATTTGGTGGGATACCCCTTTGCTTTAATGACTGCGGCACATCTCCTAGGCATGGAATCGATGAGATGCCGACATCGTTCCACGGGAATATTGTTCCAGACCTCCTCAACACATCGAAACAGTTCTTCGAGATTTGAGATATTTTTATCCAGAATACGAAGTTTCACATCTTGTCACAAGTTTTCGATTGGGTTTAAATCGGGACTACAAGAAGGCCAATCAAGAAGATCTATATGATTTTGTCGAAACCGGTCCTTTGCAATCTTAGCTGTGTGCTTGGGATCATTGTCTTGTTAGTACTTCCAAAGTACGGACAAATGATCCTCCGCATATGGCAGCATAACGTTGGATAAAATATCAACATACACATGTCGATCCATTATTTCATTAATTTTGTGCAACGGACCAACTCCTATATAAGACATACAACCCCAACGGACCAACTTCTATCCACACATTTGCTCCAAACCCTTTTATTGTTTTTATTGTATGCTTAGGATTCATCGCTTCATGGGGGCTCGCCGTACATACCTTCTGCCATCCGATCCCATTCTATTAAATTTTGACTCTTCACCAAACAATACACATTTCCACTGATCTGCAGTCCAATACAAAAGATTTCTGGCAAACTGTAATCTTTTCATTCTATTTGTTTTGCTTATAAGCGGTTTATGTCTAGCAATCCTACCATGTAATCCGGCTTCTTGTAATATTCGTCTGACTGTCCATGCACTAATTGGTCTATCAATCTCTGTAATTACCTCTTTGTGTATATCTGCCGCCGTTTTTAATGGATTCGCACGTGAGAGACGGGCTATGTGTCTATCAATGTGAACCGTCGTTTTCTTAGTTCTTCCCTGTTTAGGAATTTTTTCGCAGGTTCCGTATTTTTGGAAATATTTTATTTGATTAGCAATCATATTTGTCGATACAGATACTTGGTTAGCTATTTTTCTCAAACTCAAACCGTTTTCGTGAAGTGTAATTATAATTTTTCGAAGCTCGGGCGTACAATGTTTTCCACGACCCATTTTTAAAATAATTTAGTCTGTGCTACCGTGAAAATTAATTATTATGCGTTTTAATATACAAAAATCTATTTTGTGTAATTGCGTTTTAATAATATAATATTAAGTTACTTCTAAAAGAACTTAAAGAAGACTAAATAAAAGATTATGACAACTGTCCCTATTTAAATACTCGCTTGCATGAGACCGATCGTGAGAAAAGCAAACATAACATTTTAATACTTCCGAGAAATGCAGGTGTGATGTCTAAGGCATATACTTTTATTCATTTCTAAAAATTTTATTAAAAGAAAATATGTTGCTTCGTTTGCTACGTTGCACGTAGAAAAACACGAAACCTTAAGTATATGATTAGTGTCGCTATTTATTTGCTCACCACTGTATATATACAGCGTTAGTAAAAAGTCCCAGAACGGTCGAATAATTATTTGAAAATTATGATTTCTGAAAATTATGATTGAACCGGAAATGAAAAAAATATTAACTGTATTGCATAAAATGCATTTATATTAACTATACCCCCATACTAAATTTCATCAATCATAATTTTCAAATAACAAAGTTATTCGACCGTTCCGGGACTTTTTACTAACCCTGTTTATACAGCGTTAGTAAAAAGTCCTGGAACAGTCGAATAACTTTGTTATTTGAAAATTATGATTGCTGAAATTTGGTATGAAAAAATTGGTTAAAAAAATATTAACTGTATTGCATAAAATGCATTTATATTAACTATACCCCTATACCAAATTTCAGAAATTATAATTTTCAAATAACAGTTATTCGACCGTTCCGGGACTTTTTACTAACGTTGTATACTCTTTCCGTGAAGTTCGTGCATCATTTTTGTATTATTATATAACGCAAAAAAATATGTTAAATTATATTTGCATGTCTCTTCTTCGAAATATATATCCAAAAAGAACACTTTATATGCAAAACACAAAACATCTAATGAAACTGTAAATATAAAAGAAATAAGACATAATGCAATAACAAGTAAATCCACCTTTAAAAACATGGGCATTATACAATTGGCTCACCTCCATAACGCACATCCATATTAGTTTTTTTTTCGCTATTTCTGAAATAGAATGTACACCTTCTTTTTCTCTTTGGTACATTTTCCACGTTATTTCGACTAAGCTGTGAAATACTTGTGATCTTGGATATAAACAGTATTAGTTCACGTGGAAGTCGCTCATTCGATACTTTTCTCTGCAAATGTGGTAAAACCAGTTCGCATACGAATCACAAAGTTCTATCGAGAAATTTATCTGGTGCTGGGTAAAGAATTGAAAATAACGTATGAATTGACACTGGCAATGTCCAGGATTGCGGAAAGTACTGCTATAGACCAACATATATGTAATAATATAATATGTAGCACGTTTTTTTAGTGTAAGCTGTCCACGCCTCCTTTCGTACTGTTATAAAAATCGATTGGAAGATATTATCAGAACGGCGACTAGATTTTTTCTCACAAATATCAAAAAGGTCATTTTAACTACATTTGTTGTCAAAAACCCATAGTCTGAGGATCCTGGCGATCTTTTTGCATCAGGAAAGAACTCTTCGAGAATCTCTTTTTTATTTCCTTTAAGTGTTCCTACATAGCCCATGTTTCTGGAAAACATTTGAAACTGAACCACTGTTACATTTCTTCTAGAGTTGACATATGATTCTGAGAGGCTCAAAACTGCTTGGACAGGAATCGCGAACTGTTTATCACTACTCTTTTCGGTACATACAGGATGAGTCGTGAGGAATGGACCAAACTTTGGAAGTGTATTCTACATGTGATAATAATATAAAAAAACTCAAATGTTGTTATCCGGTTTTTATTTGTTTTCGAGTTATAGCGTAATTAAAAATAAAGAAAATTTCATGCATTAATTTTTATAATATATTTTCAAAAATACCGCCATTCATTTCTAAACATTTTCTACATCGTCTACCAAGGGCGCTGGTTGCGTTCCTGATTGCGTCAGATTGATGTTTGATATTGTCAGCAGCATTCCTAATCCCTTGAATTAGTACATCAGGAGCGTCCACTTTTACTTGATACACTTCATTTTTTAACCAGCCCCATAAGGAGACCTAGGAGGCCGACCAATTTGACTACCACGACCAATCCAATTCCCTGGAAACTTTTCATCCAACTGTTGTCTGACCTGCCTGACCTAGAGGTAGTGACCTTAGACGCATTAGACATACAAAACACCCTACACTATTTCTCGACTGCTTTCAATCTCACCACTGCGAATACATACATAAGCATGATATAAATCGACATTTTTAATTACACTATCACTCGAAAACAAATAAAAGTCGGATGATAACATTTGAGTTTTTTTACATTATTTTCACCTGTAGAATATACTCCTAAAGTTTAGTCCATTCCTTACGAATCGCTCTGTATAGCATCGGGTTTATTAGGTATGAACATTCAAAAGGAACAGCGTCCTCTACGCGCATTTCTGCAGGAGGCTGTTGAATAAATTGCTATTGTTTCCGATTTGTCGCTCAATTTTCCGAAGACATAGATAATAAGATAATATAGCAAATTTAAACGTATTCTCGAAGATATAATGTATCTGAAAATGCCTCAACTTGTTCTATCAGTGGAGAAACATGCACCTAGATTCTCGTGACTTGACTTGCAAATGGAAATGAACATAATAGGCCTAACGAAGCTCTTACTTCAATCACATCTGTATCTGCCAATTCTGTTTTATTTCTATTTGCACAATTTTCTTTTTCTACTAATGATTTTTTATTCTTCTGTATGACTATTTCGTTCAACATATTCTCTGTAAATAAGTAACCCCGGGCTTCGGCGGCAATCTCCAATTTCTCCGCAGGAACCTTTACCCCTGGAAGGTACCAAATCAGATTTATATTGTGGTGTTCGCACAAATCTATTTGGTCCGTTTGTGGACAACCCATACTTATTTTTTTCCAAAATATGATTTTACAACATTTCCATTCAACGTTTCGCTTTGGCTGTTCTCTTGTTCATCATCTTTAGAATGATTTCATCTTCTATTTCGTGTTCAGATTCACATAATTTGTTCACTGTATCTTGTTCGAATTTTTCGTCGTTGTCTTCCTCACCATTATCCGCTTCTTCTCCCTTAAACCATTTCAGAACGGTCTGAGAAACGTGGTTTCCACATCTTACTGATTGTTTCACTCTTTCACTTTCACTCACAGAATTTTTATTCGTTAAACAAAACTGTTGTAGGCGTTAAAGGAATTGATAGAATACTCTTGCTAAAATATTTCTTGCGCTCAACATCTCAGTCAGAGAAAAGGAATCATTTTGTAACGTTTTCACCATATTTTATTAACTTATTAATACCCCGTTTACATTTCACGTTACGGCGCGGTTCAGAACAAATTTAGTTTTGAATCTTTTAGTGTACATAGAGTAATAATAACTTAATTAACAAAATATTGTGCATATGCCAAACCGGATTATATCAAGTAAAAAGCAAGTTGATATTGTGAATCCACATAAAATGAAAAAAAAACTGCAATGAAATACAAGAAGTAAATGCATGGAATTATTTTGAACAATCATAGCAGAGTCGATGGCGACTCAAGAATAGATCAGTCCAATCTCATTCGACAATTACGTACAACATTTTTAGTATACGGGAACGTCTACGTGGCCGTAGACTATGATGAATGGTTATTCTGCTTGTCAGCAAGTGTACATCTATATTGGGGTACACAATACGCGCAGGCTTATTCTATCCACAAGTTTAATTGTGCTTGTTTGGTCCCAATTGGCTAATTCTAGTTTAAACTGGCGTTTTAGTATTTAAAATTCAGCAACTTGACGGCACTAATTTTATGGCAAATATGAAAATATTAATTGAAAAAAATCTATAAAACACTTGCTAATAATGCAATTCGTAAAAGGAAAGCAAAAATAACAGCATTTATAAAGCAGTTGCCTCTTATGAGTGCGAGCCAAGCCGGTTATTTTTGTATTGTTTGTATGACAATGGATTCCACTTAAATTGCAGATGCGATTAATCTGGGTAATTCAAAATCCAAATAGTTGGTTTTCCTATTCCAATTCAATTCTCGTAATTAATATTGCTATATATTCCAAATTTACATAACATGGCTCTTAGCGAAACAAATAGTCAGGTATCCGCATAATCCAATTTTAGTTTCGTACGAAAAAATTAAATGTTACATAGAATATGTTAATACAAGTTTAAACTGCATTGAGTAAGTATTTCGTTTAAAAATATGTGCTGAACATGAGAGGGTTTGAATTAACGCTAGTGGTTAATCCTATTACAAGGTTAATGGAAAACCGGTTTTCGGTTAACCGTAGTTTTCTGAATAAAATAAAAATCGGTTTTTAAACCGGTTCCTAAACTAGTTCTCGAATCTACTTTTTACCACTTACATTTTCGATTCAGAAACGAACAAAAAATGTTGCTACGTGTAGCTTTTGCAACAATTCATACATAAGTTACATAAATAATAATAGTAGTCTAACGTATGTAGATAAAATATAAATAATTTTATTTTTTTGTTCAGTTATTGTTATAGTTTATAGTAATAACGTAAATATTAACAATGGATTTTTTTATGTAGTTTAAATTTAAAATACAAAAAAAAGGTGTAATTTGGAATTATTTTATTGAATTTTCCTGAGGGAATATTAATTTAATTATTTTCTCTCGTCAATTTGGAAAGCTCCAGGGATCTTTTTTTAGAAATTTGGTTTTATTTATAGTATGTACACTACCGTCCAAAAGTTTAGAAGCATGGGCAGATTTTACAAAAAAACACAAATATAGCAGAATTTTATATTGATTACTAATGAATTTATATACAATATAAATTAGTCTCGCCAAATAAAAGTAAATAAATTAAAACAATTGATGTTCATGCATTATCTATTTATAAGTTTGTTTTCGTCTATAGGACCTCCTTTTACTTTAACAACCGCCATACAAATTTTAGGCATTCTTCCAGCAATTTTTGGAGACAGTCCGCGTTAATTTGTTTCCAAGCATTTTTGAAAATATTTCCATTACTGTTGAGTATTCTGGGGGTACTTCTGTCTGGCCGTCCAATCAAGTTCATCCCATAAGAGCTCAATGGGGGACAAATCATGGCTCTAAGGGGGCCAAACTATTAATTTTACCTCAGTTGTAGCCGTTTCCTCCTCCAGAAGGTTTTTACCTATTCGAGCCGTATGTTTGGGGTCATTGTTGGAAAACACACAGCCTACCAGCAAGACGACTTACACTTGCAATGGCATGATTTTGTAAAATATCCAAATATTCTTTTTTTCCCATTGTGCTACAAATTTTCACCAAATCGCCTGGCGTTGTACCAGTAAAACAACCCCGTACCATAAACACTACCCGCACGTTTGACGGACGGCATCAAACAGGCTTCAGTAGCTCTTTTACCCGGTCGTCGACGAAGAAAAATTCATCGTTTTATACTAAAAATCTCGAATTTGAATTCGTCGATTCATAAGACTGTATTCCATTCGTCCAATGACAAGTTCGGATGCTCTCTGACCCACATCAATCGTTTCTGCTTGTGCATACGTTATAAAAACAGTTTTTTATGGCCGATACATCCCCTTAAACCGACTGCTAATAATCACCTCTTCACGATTGTAACAGAAACATTTGCTTGTCGTTGTTTATTAACGCGCTTTGCAATATCCGGGGCCGTTAGACGTCGATCTCGTTTCGAAATTGTTACGATATGTCGATCTTCAGGACCAGAAGTCACCCATGGCCGTCCACTACGCCTTCTATCAATATTTTGCCCCGTCTCTCTTCTCCGAACCAATGTGTAATTGCACTTCTTTCGGTGAAATGGCTAGCCGTAGAGCAGTTTCTCTTTCGATATATCCTTCATCCTGAAGATTACAGATAGTGGAACGTTATTCTACTGTCAACTGTCTGCGTTTAGGCATTTTGACGCCCAGTATTCAATCAAATTGTTACGATGAGGCACTGATTTCAGAAAAGTAATTCTGCACGCAAAAGAATAGAACGTTAAGATTTAATAAATTTACCATATGCGCTCAATGATTACCGAAGTAGTACTAAACCCATTGACCAAAAGTAATTACTGCAGGTACCTTACACCATCCCGTTCATATTTTTGAAAAAGAACAATAAAATTTAATCCTGTGAAAGTTTTACCTGAATGTTTGCATCTTGCGGATGTGTGTAACAATTTCATATATGCATATATTAAATTAAAATAGGGATTAACGATTTCACGATATACCTATCGGTTGTAGTATTTTAAACGAATTTCAGCTTGCTTCCAAACTTTTGGACGGTAGTGCATCTTCTTCGTCTTCCGAAGTAGCAACAATTTCTTAAGGAAACAAAACGCCTAAAGCATGATACCAGTGAATCTTTCAATTTCCTTACATCGAGGACCAAAGAATGAACAAAAATTTTTGTGAGGTAGGTGTTGTAGTTCTAGCATATACTATGTGCTAAATTAAATCCTGATTTTCAGATCATTACCAACGATATTTTTAAATCACCTTAATTTATTTAAATCGTTTGAAACTATAAAACTTACTTAACAATGAAGCAACGAAAGGTAGGGCCATAGATATTGTCAGAACACTTCAGTGGTTGCTAGAGCAAGCGGTTTCAAAGTTAATGCAAGGTTTTCCAATAAAATTCAGTCTTGTTCCATCAATTCGAAAGTCGCAGCTTATGTTCCATTGATCATATTTCTATTTTGAATTACTTATTTCTATTAATGCAACAGAAGAACTGATGCACCGATGGAATGTTTATAATGACCCACAATAATGCTAAATTTAGCTATTATTACGAATAATGACTTCTAGCCCATTGTTGACAGACAATTGTAGTGTATATATGAAGCAACAAATATTGTTTTCAACTGCCAACAAACTATTAACTGTTTTTACGATATTTCTGACACTATCGTGAACAATAAGCGACTACTTTTCTATTAAATTGCCAATTTTCAATAACTGTTTTTAATAAAATTTGTAAATTTTCACTTGTATGTCGTTTTGCTATACCCTATCGTTAGTGTATACGTTATATACTTTCTAGCATCTGAAATTTAACGGAGTATTAGAGTGACGTATGCACCCCTGTTCTTTGTTGTCCAGCAGTGCGCAATCAAAGCTACATATTGCATACTTTGGTTTTCTCCAGCATTTTTAAGCCCTCCAAAAAGTAGCAGAGTCCTCAAAATAGGCATCTGTTTCGGCGATAACTTCCTCATTCGAAGTGATCAAAGAAGACATTGGAAGCTAAATCAAGTGCATATGGTGGATGTTGTACTAATTCCAACTATAATTCTGTAATATTGGCCGTCGAAGGTGTATATCCGTGCATTGTTTTGATTGAATGAAAATGTCTTTTCTCGATTTATTCACTACCAGGTCCAGTAACGACGCATAATACTTTCCGGTTATTGCTTGTCCTTTTACCAAGTAGATAATTAGATGTCCCCGGAATGTAGTAGTGCAACCATATTTGGTCCATAGTTATGCATCGAGGGAGAATCTCGTTAGAATCGCGACGGAAATTTTAATTCGTCGATCATTTAACAGCGTATCGTGGATGTGTTTGGGGTAGTCACTTCCAGAGGACGTCCAGAACGATGTTCATCTTTTATGGATGTACGGTCACGTTTAAACTCATTTACCCAATTGTGCTACAGTTGCTAATACAGGGACATGTGTGCCGTGAATTTCATCTAACTTTCGCTTTTGGTGGTAATCCTTTTAAATATGTTTTTAACCACATACACAACCTTTTCCATTTTTTTCCGTTTGATGAATATAACTAATACTTTGACTGATATCGAGTGACTAATGATCCCTATTCGAAACAAACCATTACTACGATCGCCATATCTTAGATTTTCTAAGGACTTCTTTGCATAGCTTTGTATGTACATATTATACATCAATGAAAAAGTATATGAAAATATAGATGAGCTATACCGAATAAGAAAAGTTATACTTATGAATTCTGTGCAAGGAATTAGTCTTTTTTATACATGTCATTGTAACACTTGTTAAATTGATCTCTTTCAAAGTGTTTTTACATTTAGTTCTTTATTTTTTTCTTTTTACTTTGTTAACAAGAATTTGAGATTACGCTGTTGTAAAGATCTACGCGTATCTATCGCATAATTGGCAATACAATACATATGCAAATATGTATATACAAGCATATTCACATGTTGGTTTAAAACGAAAATCCAAAGGTTGAATTGTATTCGATTTGTTACTCAATGATATTTTTAGATAATTACAGATGATTCAATTCTCACGATTAAAATATTATATAGTGAATCCTTGGGAGTCGTCGCAATTTAATATTTGATTTAGTACGTGGAAACGTGTAGAACGTCGAATACTCAATAAAATACTATGGCGTTCTAGTACTGGCGCTAATTAATAATCAATAAAAATTTATAAATGTTTATTTCTTCTTCAAAAATACAGCAGATAGGTCCGGTAGCACTTATACAATAGAGTAAAAAGATGGGCATTCGTTTTAAGAAAAATAAGTGCGTTACTGTTATGTGGCGTCACATAGCGGTAACGCATTTGACTATTCGCTCTTTTATATAAGCGTTGTAGGTGTTTATTTCACCTCCATAAATGGCGATTCTTCAAACGCCTATGTTATCCATATAAAAATATTTGTATTATTAATAATCTGAAAGTACGAAATAAATTAGTTGATATATAATGAGACCACATCAGAAAATGTCTAAAAACAATAACAATAACAATATTTGGTTATTGTTTCTAGATACTTATATATATATATTGCTAAGAGAGCTTAGCTTGGTATTGATGGAACACAATTCACGGCAAACGCAACAAAAGGAGAGAAAAAAAAGCTCTAACACACGGACACGTTTCTGCCTTCTCGATGTCATTAGCGTGGCTTCGAGAATATTTTTTATCTCTATCTTCTATCGCTGTTGCTTCACAATTAACGCGCCACAACTTTCAAAACGACAAACTCGACATGTCTTGGCGCTCTCTAGTGCAAAAAAACGCATACCTGCCGTTGTTGCGCTTGCTGTGAATCGTTCCGTCAATACCATGAGGAAGCTAAGCTCTCTTAGTTGCACAAAGGTGTAAAGTCAGATTGGACTATACTATACCATACATATGTGCCTATTCAAGAAGAAGGAGCTGCTGTTCTGGTCAAAAGGAGTAAGAGGCATTCGCAAATCTGCTTCCCGGCCAACAGCATGAAGGCATGTGCGATTGTAAACGTGAAACGTGCAGGGGCGAGCGTGACGTTTGTAACTTACTACAATAAACCGACGCATCCCGTGAACGTCCTAGACTTTGAAAGATTCACGGACTTTACCGACCATGCTGTCATGTTGGAAGACTTGAACTGTAAGCATCGTTCCTGGAACTACTCCGCTCAGGGGCACTTCGACCTGGACGTGTGAGATATTACCGTCCTCAAGAACCGGAAGTTCCCGTTGAGGTAACATACAATGCAGGAACTATGCTCAGATCACTATCCAGTGATACTACACGGCCAACCCCTTCGTCGGGTTATATCGGAAACCTCGGAAATGGAAATCCCGGTATTGAGACGGTGTCTGATCTAAAGGAGGAAGTCAGCACCATAAGAAACCGAAGTTTCCTGAGGTTGAGTCCTTGTCTGGAAATCATCGACAAGATGAAAGAGCGTAAGCGTAGAGACTTAACAGGGGGATTCAAAGAGACATCGAGGCAAGCTGCAAAAATGGAACCGCTTTTTTGAGCACAATTAAGAGAGGAATCCTCACAGGATCCCCAAGAGACAGCAAGCCCATACCGGAAATAAGACACGGATAGGCGAGCTGCCTGACAGGTTCGGTTAAGGCAGAAGCATTTGCGACCACTTTTCCGTGTCACTTCACTCCGAACGATCGCAATGACCAGGAATGAGAGAGCAGGTACCTGGCCACCTTAACGGAGATCGACGAGACGGAGACTGGCCCTCCCAACGTTGTTTCGCCAAAGGAGATCCTGCAAGTGATGAAGTGGATGCCAGGCGGTAAAGCCCCGTGACAGGATTCCAGTCGGAGCGTTGAGGATTCCGTCGCTCGAATTGCGTCAATTTGACGCAAATCTTTAACGTTGTGCATTGACTGACGAGCTATCTGACCAGGTGGAAATCAGCTTTGATGGATTAGAATTTAGAAAAAGAATAAATAGTTACACAACGAGTTAAAGTAACTACATATATTAAAAAAAGGCAGTTGAAGAATTCATGAATTGAATACAGCAATGCGATAATAACCCAGATGTTACTGTTTTCTTTTTTAATTTATTTAAGTCGTAAATTTTCCAATTATTTATTGAGAAATGAATGGTTCACCTAATTTTTTTTTATTCATGACAATACTGTGCTCTATGAACGTTGCTAGTTTCACACAACTACTTAAGTTCAACTAGCCGAAATGACTGGCCAACAAATTTCAACTTTTGATTTTGCATTAAAATAATTTATACCAATTTCAATAGAAAACAAACATTAATTTTAATAAAAGATAGAAGGTCAAGTTAGCTCAATTTTTTTAAATTTCAATGAAAAGGTTTTTTAGATTAGATCATAATTTAATGTATATTTGAAATCATTATAATTAGAAATATGAAGTAATACTGCTCCGTGTCTTATAAACAATATCTACAGCATCTCTTCTTAACATCCAATAGTAATCTGCTAACATAACAGGATTCCATTTCCCCTGATACCGTTCTTCCATTCCCATAATGTCTTGATGAAAGTGCTCACCGTGTTCATCGGTCGCTAACGTTGCCCATTGAGAATGCAGAATGTGCACTCTTTAAGGGACATATTACAGCCAGCAGCGTTAAATGCTTGTAACATATCCACTACTAAAGTTTTATACTTGCCAGCTTCTTTGTTTCCCAAGAAATTCGTGAAAACTTGTACCATGGGGAGCCAAGCTATTTCTTCCTTCGCTGTTAATTTGGTTTCAAAGATTTCATCATTCACTATTTCTCGTATCTAAGGTCCAACAAAAATACCTTCTTTCAATTTCCTTTGTGTTCATTTTGGAAACTTTTCACAAAGGTATTTAAAATCTTCACCTCCCAGATCCAGTGCCTTTACAAAGGTTTCATGAGCCCAAGTTTCACGTGAAGAGCTGGTATTATGATCTTTTTATTTTCTTCTAGAGGCTGATGTTGTACATTGTCTTTTTCTAGTGTAAACTGTTGTCGTAATGGCCACTCTTGCTTATGGCAATGTTTTTCCCCATCACGATTGTCTCAAAGACAGAAAAGCAACTGTATTTAACATAACCAGATTGCATACCCAAAATAATTGCAATTACTCTAAAATCTGCACAAACATTCCAGGAGTAGTCTTTGTACTTTATCTTTTCTAATAAAATTTTCAGATTTTCGTAAGTTTCTTTCGTAGAAACAGCCTGACCTATCGGAATAGAAGGATAATGGTTTCCATTATTTAACAAAACTGCTTTTAGGCTGGTCTTTGATGAGTCTACGAATAATCTCCAAGAACTGGGATCACGATGTATTCCAAAAGCTTCAGAATGTTTATAAACATTATTGCAGTAGACCAGATTACCGGCCATACTATAAAAAACAAAATTTTCATGTCTGCTGCGAAAAAGTCTCGAGCTGCATTTTCTCTGTAAGCAGAGCTAAGCCAATGTTGTCGCTTTTCGAATCATTTTTACTTTACATATGCTGTTCAATTTCATCAGATACTAACTTAAGGTAAAAACTTTGTTGGTCAGTGTTATTATTACTGAAGTATATTCGGACTGGGCTAAAAATAAATGACAACTGATTGCTGCAACTTATTTATGAATGAAATACATTAAACTATTGAATACTTTAAACTTAATCCTTTAAACGTTTTAGTGTCTTGCCGCTTCTATCATTCGTAAAAAAAACCACTCTGCTAACTGTCGGTGGAGAAAAACCGTCGTCGTTGCCAACCTCTGTCCAGTACATAACAATTGCAATAAAGAAATTGTTATTTTTTTTTACGTTATAATCTTGATAAAAACAAAAGTTATAACTATTTATTTACTTTGATATGATTTACTTTATACTTTTGACGAATGCGTGTTCTTTTAGGAATCTGTATTTAAATGTGTAGCTCAGTTTATTTTAAATTGTTACTGTTACTTAAATACACACCTACCGTTACCGCTATAGGTTGGCAAGCGTTACCCGAAAAAGTTGGTGCCACTTGAAAAATGACAAGTAGAAATGTAATTCAGGAATAAAAAGTTATTGTGTCAAATAAGCAATCATTCGGTAGTCCGCGTCACAATAGCAATTGTGTAATTGTAGAGAGTGAAGCAATTGGTTGCTGTAGTTGGTTATAGGGCTGTAATCCCTGTAATCTAGTGTTTATGATATATATCACTTGTTTTATACTACTAATTAATCAGTCTCTTTTAACAAAGTAAATTTAGTGACTTTTTTAAGTAACTTTAAACGTTTTCACACGTTGTATGTACGTATACTTCCGCAAATTATTATATTGAATATGTCTAATTGGAACGCAGATAATTATTATTACAATCAGGAGCAATCGTTTAACAATTTACAGTCTCCACAGTTTCATTTAGATGATCTGCATACCGACACATTTCTTAATTTTTCTGCATCTTATTCTTCAACACATACTAGGAGTAACGCCTCAGGATTTAATAATACTGTTACTAATAATTTACAATCAACCACTTTAGGAGAAACTTCTACTCACAAAGTTCCGAACTTTATTGATATTTCACATTCTAACTTAACTGCGACAGCTGCCGAGTTTAAACCAAGAAACCAAAGTGTTGTTCCAACAGTAAGTAGTGCAAGCAACGGAACAATAAAGAAATCTCAACAAAATACTCGAAACAAAAAAACTGGTAGTAATAAATTTTCACAAGTACATGCTAAATCGTTTAAAAACCAATCTTCAAATATTTCCGATCAAATAGATATAACTGAATTA
The DNA here is from genome assembly GCA_020654165.1 of Oryctes rhinoceros. Classification (NCBI taxonomy): domain Eukaryota; kingdom Metazoa; phylum Arthropoda; class Insecta; order Coleoptera; family Scarabaeidae; genus Oryctes; species Oryctes rhinoceros. Next base: position 2,951,651 of record JAIOKQ010000018.1, on the reverse strand, counting down.
AAAGAAAACGATGATGCTAACAATATCCAATTTTCAAAGGACAAAAATCGAAGAAGTAATATAGTTCTAGATCAGATTGGCAAAGAACTGAACGAAGAAGATAGAGATTCCAAGGAAAAATATAAAAATTACTTTAGGAATAAATTTTCTGATCAATATGCAAAAAATAATGGAGGCACTGATTTCAAGAGAAAATGGAGTAAAAATTCACATAGTAGATACAATAGAAAATATGATGGTCATGAGCATAAAAACCCAACGTATAAAGAAAATTGGAGGCAACCTTCTAACGGTGCTGGTGAGACAAACAAACAAAATAAAGTATGGAAATCCGAGCAACAACTAGATTTTAAATGTAAGTCAAAAAACTAAAATACATATAACAACAACTGTTTTCTATATTATATTTTCCCATTTATAAACGCTTATTAAAATCCAAAGGAACATATTTATATTCTAATAGCACTTATTAATAATGAATAAATTTTATGTAAAATGGTGAAATTATAATATGATTCAAAGATGTAGTATTTAAATTAGCTTGATTAGAAATTTTACCATTTCTATAATGAACATTTTTAATTTGTAGATATCGATAAAATACTTGTAATATGTTTTTTTTTTATACCAAATTATTCACTACATGAGAGGGTAGATTAAGTTTGTCGTATTGATTATGGCTTACTTTTGTGTATTTTTCGTTTGTTATAATTTACATATGCGGTTGAGGTGAAAGAATTCAATTTTGGGTCAAGTTGATATTGGAAGTTAAATCTGAACTTTGAACTTGTGCAGATTTAATCGAAGTTGGACTGGTTTGGTAGACAATAAGCGTAAAAGTTTTATAACTTAATAATAAAAAAATAATATCTGTATTTAAATAAATCGTATCTGTTTAAACCTTCCGGTGGGTGCGTGGTGATAATGTTTTGTTGCATCCATCTGGTCACGTAAGAATATTTGAAAAAATTATAGAATTTAATCTTATTTACACCTCGTTTTATATAAATACAGTGTAGCCATGAAGTGCGTTTCCGCTACATCTTCAATTCATGTCGAGTTTCTTCTATCTTCGAATAAAATTGAGATAATTTGAGATTTTTTTGCGAAATGTAGATGTTTCTCTAATCAATATTATTACTGTTGGAATAGTAATAAAAAAATAGCAGTTCCAGAAATCACTTAGTTGTACTTTCAAATTGCAAAAGGCACTTTTGACTACAAGTAGTTACTCCGGCTCAAAATTTAGAATCGATGTATAGAATGGAATGATTCAAAGTGTATTTTGTCTATATTAAACTTTAAAGATGGCCATCGACAACATTGTACCTTGCAATATATCTCTGTATACAAATCTATCTATAATACCATTTATGCGATGTAAGGGACCCATCCCATTACCAGAAAAGCACCCCCACACCATCACACTACCAGCTCCGTGCTTTACACTTTTCTTGTAATATTTTGGGTTTAGTCTTTCTCCCATGGGACGCCATACATAACAAATTCCGTCACTGCTGCACATATTAAATTTCGATTCATCACTAAATAGTACTGTTTTCCACTGTTGTATGGACCATGAGGCGTGCTCCTTCGCAAAACGTAGTCTTGCTGCTCTCTGTTTTTGTGATAACAAAGGTTTTCGCGCCGGCCTTCGGCTATAAAGTCCACCCTCTACTAGACGTCTTCGTATGGTGCGTGTGCTCACATTGGTACCTACAGAAGATTTTATTTCTTGAGCAGTTCTCCATGGATTTATCTTGCACTGACGAAGAATTAATTTATCACATCTAATACTTGTTGATCGTGGTCGTCCAGAACGAACTTTAGTGGCCACTGTACCTCTAACTTGATATCTTTGAATAATTCTCGACACTATCGATTTGTGTATATTAAAAGTTTTACTTAGTGATGCTTGTGATACTCCTTTTCCATATTGTTCAATGATTTTCAGTTTTAAATCCATTGAGTACACTTTTCACTACATAGTCGCTAGGAATGTTTCCAAATTTATCTTTATTTTATTATTTATTTTATTTCCCAACTTACCATTTCCTCCTAACGTTTCCCTATACCTAAAATACATCCTTCTTTAGTAAATTAAATATGAAGTTGTTTAAAACCATAGAGCGCTGTGACGAAACACTATAAACTTTTGTTTCGCTCAAGGTATTTATTGAAGCAAATATGTGAACATTATCTTTGTTTTGGTAGAATTCCAACAGTATGTATATATGAAAAATCATACTGAATATTCCATTAATAAAAATTGAAATAGCATGAATCAAACATAGCGATGATTTTAATGGTCATCTTGTAGACTGTAGCTGGTATAAAAAACAGTTCGATATATTGCCTGAAGCACCAGTAAAGTCTAAATAAGTCTAATAAAATATGAATCACGACCCTAACGTTTATGATTTATGACTTTGAAAATATCGTCCGTTAAAGGAACAGCGGCATTTCGGAAAAAATCTCAAATTGTGTCTATCATCTCAAAAGCTAAGATAGATAGATATACGGGACATTGAAGAAAGTTGACATGAATTGAAGAGACGCACCCAGTAACGTAATATGTCGGCTGTTTCATTTGCAAAAACAAACTTCTTTCGTGCACTGTAGAAATTAAACATCTGTGCATGTGATTATCATTTTTCTGTTATATAACATTTGTCCCCGAATAAGCGCATATGTGATCTTTTTCTAGTGACTAATGAATTTACAAAAGCGTTAAAAATTTAATTTGTTAATACAAGACATCAAAAATTATTGTTAAATGTATCAACTGGAGTGTGTTTTCTTTGCGCTCCTATCAAAATTATTTTTTCTTTGTATTTTCAACAAAAGCGATCTTATCCGTACTTTCATATTATTCTTCTATCTTAAACTTGAAACTTGAGAATATCATATATTTTTATTGTGTTGCTTTCTTTTAATGCATCATTATTTTAATTATTAGCAGGCGCAGCATCTCAAAGAGAGCGATTACAACAGATGTTAGAACACTTGCAATTGGAATGTATGGTTTGTTGCGATAAACTTCGTCATACGGATTTGGTGTGGTCTTGCAAACAGTGCTATAATATTCTTCATCTTCATTGCATTAAACAATGGGCACATACATCTAAGATGGAAACTGGTTGGAGGTGTCCAGCCTGTCAAAATAACTACTCAGATATTCCAAAAGATTACTATTGCTATTGTGATAAAGTTATCAATCCCAAATATGAGCCTGGAAATTTAGCTCATAGTTGTGGAGAAGTTTGTGGACGCAAAGGAAGAACTTGTGACCATACATGCATACTTTTATGTCACCCAGGACCGTGTCCTGATTGTACTGTTCCGGTATCCAGGGCGTGTGGATGTGGCGCTACTAAAGCGACAGTAATATGTAGTACAGATGTGCCCGTTACTTGCCAAAATATTTGTAATAAAGTTCTGAATTGCGGTATTCATACTTGTTTGTCGACATGTCATCCCGGCGAATGTCGGAAATGTGAAGCTTTTGTTAGACAGGAATGTTACTGTGGAAAGTTGGGGCGAAAAATTAGGTGTACTTCAGAGATAAAGGGGGTTGAAGTTTTTGAATGTGATGATGTTTGCGGTAAATTATTAAACTGCGGAAATCATAAATGTCAATTAGTTTGCCATTCTGGATTATGTCCGCCGTGTCCAACATCAGTTGAAACCGTTACTACTTGCCCATGTGGTCAAACGAAATTAACTGTGGAGAGGAAGTCTTGCTTTGATCCCATTCCTTGTTGTGAGAAGGTAAATATTATTTTATGAGTTTGAAGAGTATCACTCTTGGGTACATTTCAGATTTGTAATAAAACGTTTGCTTGTGGTCAACCAAGTGAGCCACATCACTGCCAGAGCAAATGTCATAATGGCGCTTGCCCATCATGTCCATTAACCACAGTTGTAAAATGTCGTTGCGGTTATATGGATAGAGAGATTATGTGCAGCAAGGTGACTACTAAAGCCGATGATGCTCGTTGCGAAAAGAAATGTACTAAAGTAGGTCACACGTTTATATTTAAGAGATGTTCTGCTGCTAACTCTGTTTTTAGATGAGACATTGTTGCAAGCACAAATGTAATCAATTTTGCTGTATTGAAATAGAACACATTTGTCCTCTGCCTTGTAATCGTTCCCTTTCTTGTGGCTTACATCGATGTGAAGATGGTTGTCACAGAGGACGTTGCGCCCCATGCTGGAGGTCTAGTTTTCAAGAATTATATTGCGAATGCGGCGCTAGTGTTATTTATCCACCCGTTCCATGCGGAACTAGACCGCCAGTTTGTAATAAACCTTGTCCGCGCATAAGAAGTTGCGGTCATGAAGCGTTTCATAACTGTCACATTGGTGCGTGCCCTCCATGTACAGTACTTTGCAAGAGATGGTGTCACGGAAAACACGAGCAGAGGACCACGATTCTTTGTTATCAAGATGATTTTAGCTGTGGATTACCTTGTGGTAACTTTTCTATTCTTTTGTATCATAATAAGAGGTTACTCTTGGCGTATTCTTAGGAAAAAATATGCCGTGCGGCCAACATAAATGCATTCAGATTTGCCACACTGATGAGTGTCCAACTCCTTGCACCCAACCATGTCCAAAAATCCGACAAAATTGCGAACATCCATGTAATCATCCATGCCATGAAGGAGAATGTCCTGATATACCATGTAAACAGATTGTTCGTGTGACTTGCCAGTGTGGTTTAAAGTCATCAACAAGAGTATGTATGGACTTGACAGGAGAATATCAAAATATCGCAATGTCGCAACTTGCCTCTAAAATAGCTGATATTCAAAAGGGTCAAACTGTGGATATTACTGATATCGTAGGTAATCAGAAGAAATGTGGAGCTTTCAAAACGTGAGTGTATCACTGGTAAGATTAAAAATATGTAATTGTTCGCAAAATTTTCAGGTTAGAATGTACCGAAGAATGTCGTGTTGCAGAAAGAAATAGACGTTTAGCTATTGGTCTGCAAATAAGGAACCCTGATCTAAGTGCTAAGTTGACTCCAAAATATTCGGACTTTATGAGAAATTGGGCAAAAAAGGATGCTCGATTTTGCCAGAATGTTCACGATAAGCTTACGGAACTTGTGCAAAAAGCAAAGCAAAGTAAACAAAAAAGCCGCTCACATTCTTTCGAATCTATGAATCGCGAAAAAAGAATATTCGTTCATGAATACTGTCAGATGTTTGGATGCGACAGTGAAGCGTACGATGCTGAGCCCAACCGCAATGTTGTAGCTACAGCTTATAGAGATAAGTCCTGGCTGCCGAGTATCGGACTTCTAGAGTTGATTCAACGTGAAAACGGTCTACGTAAAGTGCCTGGTCCTGTATTAGAGAATAAAAGTAATCCTTTTGCAAAGCGGGAATTGGTTCCGTTAAAGTCGTCTAGTAAATCGAATCACCCATGCACCCCGCCTGGAGAATACGTAGATTATTTTGACGATCCACCACTTTAGTTTATATTACTATTTGTATTTAGTTCAGAGAACTGTTAAAAAACTTATTATTATGCAGGTGTCAGCGCGATAAATTTATCTATTGTATCGTAGCTTATATATCACACATCATTCTTTGATTTGTGCAAAAATGTTCCTGTTATACCGATCCTAATATAATGAGGCGCAATTTTTTTGTTCAAGTTATAAATTTATTAGTAAAGTCAATTGAAGAATCAAGTTGATAAGGGAGGCAAGAAACAGACAATGGTTTTTGAGAAAATTGAGCACAATTTTTTTTATTGGTACCTTTTTTGTTAATCATATATTATTGGAAGGTGAACTGGAATTGGTAAAATTACTAATAAATGGAAAAATTTATTTCGCAATATTTTATTAATCTATAACAGGCGCACAAAAAAAAAATAAAAATGTACAAAAGCAGTAAAAACCTTACAAACAAATTTCACAAAATGCTAGAAAACCAGATCAACTATAAACTGTAGTCGCGTGAACATATTTGAATTATTTGTTATATAATAAACTGAAACTGAGTTTTCAAGATCAATATTCTAAGAGGTAGCACCCATGTACATCAATACGTATCAATTCTGTGCCATCTTTAAATGGAACAAATTCAGTTTGGTTGCTAAATCTCCAAATGTCATAAAGCACAAAATTATGACTATTACATGGTCTATTTTGCTGACTTGCTGATGATATGACGATTTTCTTTATGTAGGTATAACTTTATAACACTTGTTTACACAAAACCTTTTCAATACGTCCATAATCACGATCCGAATGACTAACCTACTTCTATAAGCTTATGTTCCATTGTTTTTACGGTACGTCGTAAAATAACATAATAAAATGATAATAAAATAAAATAATTGATTGACATATCATTAAAAACAATTATTTTGTTTTGTGCAAGAATCGGAGGCGATATATTATTTTAAAAATTTCTCGCCTTCAAGCAGTGTCACTAATTAATGAACTAGGTACCTCGGTACTCGGTGTGTTTTCCTCATTTACCAAGATTAGATGCATGTAAGCCATGTTGCTTAGTTTGTCCAATGTAATTAGAATTAAATAATGAAACGAGGTCATTAACTAATTTTAATTAGACCGGATAGAATTTTCAGTGGAGGTCTTATTAACATTATTACATACTAATCCTTTGTTTTTCTTCTGCGTTAAATCGTTCGCTGCTTTTCTGTTTGCAGCTTTCACCACATAAGTCACCTAGATTAACCGACCTTTTTTGTAGTTTTTTATCATTTCTGTTTAGGTAACTGTCACCTCCTGCTTTATTCTTTTCCAAAGTTTCCGGCTTTATAGATTTTTCTTGCTTAAATAATTTTCTCTTTTCTGTTTTGTGAATTTATCAGACTCCATTCTTTATCAGTTCAGTCATTTTGATAACCTAATTCGCTTCATTAGATGTACTGACGTTATTGGCAATTAATGGAATGCGTTTAATACTTCAGCCCCATTTTTTTACAGGGAATTTCCTTTTTTGAGTCTGAATTTGTAGGTTGCTCAGATTTGGGTAGATGTTCTTCGCTATCATTCAGTTGTGCGTAAGGATCTTCTTTAGATTTAATGGAGGAGATTCCAGCTAAGTAGACATTATATCATACAGCAACCAGTAGAACATTTACACGACGTAAGAGGCTGGGGGGAAATCCTGTTCGCCAATTTCGTGAAAAAAGTTCTGCACATCTCTAACTAAAAACTATTCCTTTTTAAGTTTCAACACTGAAGATTCACCTATATCGACTTTGGATTTCACGCTGAAAATTCTCGATGTTAACTTACGAAATCTGTACGTTTCTCTGTGAAAGTTCTATGACCGTACTAATGACTTTGTTGGCTTCCAAAACTTGAGGACATTTTTACAATAACAACCATAGTTTCGACGAAGGTAAGTATCACTATGACTGCAAGTTACATCATTCTCATCTTTATTTTCGTGTATGGTAAGTCGCTTCCTTAGTGGATAGATGAGGTACGTGTTACCTTATACATATTACATTATTCATTCGAAACAGGTAGAAAATGTGTAGATATTTCCTTAAAAGCAAAATAGACGCCTATTCCATACATCAGTTGAAGAAACTGTCGTCTCGTTTATCAACTCGACGCTTCAATTATAAAAAAAATAATTAGGATTATTATATCCATATAATTATAAACAAATACTTGTATTTTGTTAGGAAATTAATATGTAGCAAGTTAAAATTCGATACACTGCACAAATGCAATTCTCAGAATGATAATATGCTAAATTCAGCAAATAATTATTTCGAATATCCTCTTTCATGAGATGCATGTCTGCTCCTTATATGCCTTTAAAGTTTGTTCGAAAATCTGAACCGTCAATAATTTCGGTTAATACTGTATATATAGAAAAACGCTGTAAGTAATATAATAAAACTTTATAATGTCTGCGTATTTAATTAAATGGTGTTTGCTTCACATTGTATAATGCAAGTAAATGTAACCGCAAAATTATCTTGATGAACTTCTTATCATAACCGGTAGTTCGAGATTAGAATTAGAACAAAAATGTTAATTTTTGTGAAGTTAATGATTTTTAGTCAGCTGCGGATCGATGATCGCTTCTATCGTTTAACATCGACGCTGCCACACCTTTTCCGCCTTCCACGCTAGTTAGTGGTTAACGTGTAGCCAGAAAATATGATTGCGCATGTTCGTGTGTAGTTTTGTTTTCTACATTTCTAAATCGTTTTTTAAAGTTAAGAGTTTTTCTGCTTCATACGATATTAGTTGCTTCGTTTCATCCACAATTATTTGTTTTTGTTTTTGATTATTGTGATCATCTACATTCTTACATTAGTTTTAGTTTACTCTGTCATATATACTACATACCTCTTAATTGAATATTTTTATAATTCCTTTTTATTTTAACTAAATTAAATAAAAAGATGGTGTACGTGATTACAAGCTTTTCCGTTTTTGCACATACAATTTGGAGGAAGTTACCGATGTAATAAATAATTTAAACGTGCGCGCGCAAAGCAGAAGCAAATGTAAAACTCTGTTATATTATTACAAATTAATTTGCGTTTTATTAACGAACATTTTTGTGATACATGTATATTCCTCAAAAAATAAATTCCTTTGAGTCACAAACAATTCAACAGGGAGATAGAATTGAAACATTAGGTATTATAATAAAAAAGGTAAAGAGTACTTCCGGTGCCTTTGGTCCTTCTATATGTAAAAAAGTCGAAGTAATTTTTACCCGTAACACGGATTTATCAATATTAAAACTACATACCTACACTTAAAAACCTTCTTGGTAATTCGAAAGATAAACCGAAAATGAATGACATATCAGATGTTATCTGATAGATTAGACTTGTTAAGAGTAGTCCAACACGTTAACGAAACCAGACATAATATTAAATTGAAAAACTTAACTTAACTTTATATATATATATATATATATATATATATATATATAACGAAAAAAAAAATTAGGTGAAAGAAACGTATGAGTAATGCCTAAATACAAAATATTATGGTTCTATGTGCACGTAGTAACGAGAAAATGATTTTTCTTTATTCGAGTCCGACTCTGTCTTAGTTAACATATGGGAATCACCGGCAGTCGCTGAAGCAGCGTTCGGATATCCATTTAGTATGCACATAGCATTCACCGTCATTACACGCAATTGCAGTGGCATCCTATACGAATATCGAATACACCGATATGATTTTGATTTATGGCGAAACAGGACAAAATAGTCTTGCGGCAGAAAATTTGTACGCGGAACGGTTTCCCAATCGGCGGCATCCATCATCCGAGACAATTGTGAGAACCGTGTATCGACTTCGAGAAACAGGATCAGTAATTCCACGTTTCGAAGGTCGTTGCCGTCATATATCACGTAGAGTTCAGCAAGTAGAAGAGCATATTTTAAACATCGTTGAGGCGGAACCAGGCATAAGTACTACAACTTTAGCCCAGCAAGTAAATGTGTCCCAAACGACGGTGCATCGAATTTTGAAAAATAATTTACTGCATCCGTATCACATCCAGCGCGTGCAAAGATCAACGGAATTAGATTATCCTCGCCGTCTTGCCTTCTGCGAGTGGTTTCAACGCACCGAAGTTCGTCAACCACGTCTTGCGTCAGTAATTCTCTTTACCGACGAATCCACGTTTACAAGAGATGGTATTTTGAATTACCATAATATTCACCACTGGGCAGACGAAAACCCACACGACATACACCAAGGCGCCTCGCAAGTTAGGATATCTGTCAATGTTTGGGCGGGTTTAGTAGGCGATTACCTACTTGGACCACATGTGCTCCCACAACGATTAAATACAGAATCCTATTTACAGTTCCTCCGAGATGAATTACCCGAGTATTTGGATGAGATACCACTAGCGATACGGCAACAATTGTGGTTTATGCATGACGGAGCACCCGCGCATAGTAGTCGAGTAATTCAAGCATTTTTGAACCAAAGATTTCCACAATGGATTGGACGTGGAAGTCGTACTCCATGGCCACCTCGTAGTCCCGATCTAAATCCATTAGACTTTTTTCTGTGGGGATACATGAAAAGCTTGGTATCTGATCGTCGCCCTGATATTGAAAATGTCGAAGATCTGCGAAATCGCATTTATGTTGCAGCTCAACGCATTCGCAAAGACATGGTAAATTTTACTCGTGTGCATAATAACTTTCGTCGCCGAATTGATGCCTGTATTAGAGCTCACGGTGGACATTTCGAACATTTTTTACATTAATAAATTATTTTGTCCTGTTTCGCCTAGATCGGTCCTTGTTAGGACCACCACAAATTTCATAAAAAGAAAAAGAATGTATAACTACAAATAACTCAAAACCCGACATTTCGGATGCATTAACTTTAAACATTAAGAACGCAAATCATATGGTTATCGGCATATTCAATGTGAACACATAAACACTTCGACATCAGCTGTACGACAGACTAATGCATTTCAATGGACTATTCACTATTCATAGCATCTACAATGCTTTATCGATTTTTCTTTGCATCTGGGTTAACTTTGATTCATCAGCGGTATTTGTATAATATAGGAGAAACAAAGATATGGACCGGCTTTACCTGCATTTTGGGCCCTAAAATTTGAACAAAATGTATATGTTACAAATAAATTTCTTTTTAAATTTTCAGTAACACATTGATAGGTAGTCAGTCTTCAGATTTCGGTAGCTTACGTGCTATTTACAGGTAACCCTGTATAATATATATAATATATATATTCATTTTTTAAATATTTATATATTTATTTAAATATTATGTATATTCTATATTCTCGTTTAAAGCGGCAAGTAGAAAATATAGAGGCAAGGAATAGTTGTAATTAGACTATACGTAACGTATCAGATAAGGAGCGCTAGGGACGTACTTTTACCTTCTTGCTTTACCCCGTGCTTACTAATTTTTATGAATACCGCTATTATTAGGTCTGGTTATACAGATATTACGATTAGTTACATGGGTTCATATTGCCTATTAGATTTCCCGAAAGTTATAATGAAAAACTGAAATTCAAATTCCAAATAATTTTAACAATGATTTTTCTGCATTAATTTATTATTTTAATTTAGTGAGATCCTTGCGCCTGATGCGTGCTGCACAAAGATTTTATATTAGGTTCCAATTTAGTTAGTTTCAGTCTCAAGTCTCCACGTTATGTTATATCCAGCGGATTTCTTTTTTTTACCAGTAAATCATTTACAGCACTAAATCCACATTCAGCTAAAAATGAAGATAGAAACGGTGGCAATAGTTTTCTTGCACATTTGGTTGAATGCGGGTATTTGATTTCTGTTTCCACGCAAAGCCATGCCATCGCTCCTTTTATATTAAATAACGTTTTAACTGACTCGTCATTTTGGAATGTTGGGAGCTCTTCTTGATGCTGCATATTTGATATATCAGAGAAATCCACTAACATTGGCCGCATCATCCATATTGGAAAATCAATTTGTTTTAAATCAGAAAAACTTTCTTTTAAATTAGCCGATAAAATATTTAGATGATTGACAATAACAGGTAAAGCGGTATCGGTTACTTCACATTTTTGGAATCAATGAAACTGTTCAAAGTTTTTGTTATTAATATGTTTCTGACATAACTCAATATGTATAATGAAGCCAAATATCTTCGCTTTTGCATCGACAAGAGTTTTATCTGCTCCTTGAAGTTGCTTATTTAATATATTTAGTTTTTCAAAGATATCGGCTAAATAACTCGCAAATGCTTTATCATCGATTGTTAACAGATACATGATTTCAGGTTTGTCGCTTAAAAAATCACTAAGAGTATCAAACAGTTCCATAAATCTTTTCAAGCGGTCGCCTTTCGATAGCCATCTTACTTCAGTATGAAGTAAAGTCTCATATGGGCTTCACATTGTTCCTCACACAATAGCTTGAAGAGACACCCACATTTGGCATTAGCACACTTTATTACTGTAGTACTTCATCTAGAATAGGCAAGATGTTTTTAACTATCAAGTTTTCTCTATGAACAACACAATGCACAAGAATCATTTCTGGATTTGCATCTTTCATCAATTTTAAGCAGCCATTTTTCTTGCCCATCATATTAGGAGCACTATCTGCAGCATAAGACATCTAAGTAGTTTTTCAGCTTATTATATATATCTTTGGCGTTAGTTCTAATCTTTTACGGAACAACATATCTTCAGCAAAATGCCCTTTATCCATTTATCTTACGTAAGTTATCAATACTGCCTCACTGTCTCTCAAAGTTGATTCATCCATTTGCACTGAGAAATTTCTTGTTTTCAGCTTTTCAACAAGTTGTTTTTCAATATCTTCACTCATTTCGTCTATTCTTCTGCTAACAGTATTGTTAATGAGTGGCATAGCTTTTACATCTTTATCACCTTTTTCAAAAACCGTCTTAAGGAATGCTGATATTGACGGTTCTATTAAATTCTCTCCTATAGTATGATTTTTTCCAGTTTTAGCGATGAATAAAGAAATTTGATAACTAGCCTCGAGAACACGATTATTAGTTGAAGTATGAGCAGTAAACAGAGACTTTAATGTTGCCCTCTTTTCAAATTTCTTCTTTAAAGTTTTAAAGTAATTCAAATCTGAATTAACATGAGCACTATGTTTCGCCTTGAAATGCGCCTCAAGACGACCTCGTTTCATTGATTCGTTGGACAAGCATTGCTGGCATAAAAGACAAAGAGGAATCCGCTCATCGTAGACAGCGGGTATGAACCCAAATTTTAAATATTCTTCCAAATATTGACGAGTCTTGCTTGGCTCGGAGAGAAAGGGTTAAACTCGTATCGAATCCATTTTCGAATTGCCCCTCTCAACAATCGAATTGTCCCCCTGTGGGGTGTGGGCCATACGTTGGGAAACACTGGTCTAGTCCCTGTTAATTTCGTGAAGCGCACAGGAAGTGGCGAACTTTCATTATAGACGTTTGTTTTCGATAGAGGCAGGATGATTAGATGCCCAGAAAAGTCAACTATGAGGTCAGCATTAGAAACCGAAATCGTACGGTTAAGTGTTTTAGGAATTCTCCACCTCGACCTGCGAATGAAGCCACACTATACACATCCTTTCTGATACTGATAAAATATCATATAATAAAAAGAACTGCTGAACTGTTATCACTAGAGCTCCCCAACTGCGTGGCGCACCATAGGCGTCGATAAGGAACATAAGTAAAGTACATAAAAACAAAAGAAATAAAGAATTTTAAAACGCTTACTTTTGTAATTAGCCGTATCCAATATAGTGGGTGTTAATGCACAAGGAAAATAGTATTAGTCAGCATACGAGGAGGTAGGCACATTAAAACTGTTACCGTAAGCGCAATCCGATTTCTCAAACATCTGAAGCATTAGGAATGTTTCCACAGTCGTTTCTTTCAAGGATGTTCGTCGTTCTGAAAAAATGTTTTTATATCTTGAAAATGAACGCTCGACGTCTAATGATGTAATACACGCGTAATGAAAATAATCTTTGAATTTAGTCACCGAATCAGTAGAGTTACCTTCCCAAACTTGTCTTAACCTGCTAAAATTTGTATCTTTCTTCATAACACTTTCAAAATTTCTTGTAACGATATCATTTTTTTTGTTATTTATACAGTGTAGGAGTGTATTAACGTCATCTAATATTTGTACTGACTCCGTCAGGGACAGTGCACTATTTTGTAATTTATTTATTGCCTCAAGTACTTCTCTATAATTGTTGTAAACGGTTTGTAAATGTGCTTCAACGGAAATATCTTGGAATTTTTCCTGGCTTTCCTTAATAGCCGCAGATTCGTTGGGATTGAATTGTAAGACGACTGATTTTATTTGCCGGAAGTATTTAAAATAATAAAACGCTGCCTTCAGCCATGTCCCCCAACGCGTAAGAATCGGCTCTGGTGGTTCGGGAATACCGGGACATTGTTTATGTTTGGGAGATTTGAGAAACACTCGTTTCGTATTTGTTATTAATGCATTTACCTCAGGGAGATTTGCACGAATAGTTTCAGCCGCAATATGCAGAGCATGAAGTTTACAAGTAATATGTAACATCATCCCATAATGTTCTTGAAGAGAACGACCTACACAACGCATTGTCGCGGCACCATCGGTCATGAAAATTAATACTTGAGTAGTGGCAATTTCAAATGTTTGTAAAGTATCAACGACTACGCTCTCGATAGCGTCGGCAGTGCACGATTTTAGTCTTTTACTAGCTAATAAAATTCCCTTTGTAGGTTGACGAGGTTCCAGTATACGTACAATCACATTCAAAATAGAATGTTTTTTTACGGTCTGTCGTTTCGTCAATACATAACCACAGTAGTTTATCTTTTATTGCAGATCTGATCCTGTTTTCAATTTCGGTACGTACATTTGGCACACATCTCCTTAAGCTTGTTTCCGACGGTAACTCAAAGTCTGGATGATATTTATTCCAAAATTCACGGAATGGTTTCTTCCTGAGTAAGGAAAACGGTAAATTACACGCAGTCAGCATATAAGATAAATCAATTATAAATTGAGTTGCCTCAGTCGGTGATACACCCAGTTTTTTATTTTTGTGTTGCTGACTATTTACATGTCTTCTACAGCCATATTTATCATTGCGCATCAGAGGTATATTACAAATTTTACATATAATCTTACTTCCATTATATATTAAGTCAGGAAATTCTCCACAGAACTTTTTCACTTTGTCGGCCTGTGGGCGTTTCTTACATATTACATTACATATCCCCCTGGCCACGCCCGGCGGTACGCCTCCTAACTTGCCACGCACTTTGGGGAGCTCTAGTTATTAGAAATGACGAGCACAAAACCAACGAGAAAGAGGCCATCCCCTAAAATGCGCAAAAATCCCCTAAAATGATGCAAGCGCATTTGGGTATTTCGTATTACAAAATTTATAATTAAATTTCTTGTTTGTGATACTTTGGTTATTTCAGTCGCATGTAATATGAATTAAGATGACGGGCTTTGAATGCAATAAAACTTATTGAATCAAGGTATTTTGATAGAGTATGCAATTACAAAATTATTTAACTTACTATTAAGATACCATTTTCTATATTGCGAACCTAAAAAGACCTATACCATAATTTCATTCAATTTGTTTGATTAATTTGAGATACTACCAAACAAATATTTACTATAGAATTTTTCCGGTTGTCCTTTAAATGTTTTTCTGCGATATCTTGTTATTTGCCTTTTTTACTAGTTCAGTATTAAATCTCTGTACTCGTTTAATTGTTATAATAATAATAAATGCTTATTTTCCTCAATACCAGCGCTAAAAAAAACTTTCAGTTAGCCTCCTTTCTAAGAACAACTTGTTCGTAATTCTGTTAGTGTTCCTCTCAAAAGGCTGGAAAGTGTAACACATTCAGAAATTGAACTTAAAAGTAGTATTCAAAGTATTACGCTTATCAAGAAGAAAATAGGACCCGAAGCAATTAGAAAACGCAATGGAAGGGAACCTCGGACCACGGCAGTCTTACAGCTGTAAGTAGTTCAAAATTACTTAACAAAATCATGAAAGCCCTGTGTGAGTGATTTGAATTAAGAAAGGTATAAATCGAGGAAATTCAATAAATGTTGAAACTTTAGGAACGTGTAGATCATATATACATAGGTATGTACCACGCATTTCCTTTTCTGCGGAAAAACAGTTTGACTGGGTGAAAGGGATTTTTGAAAATCGGAAATTTTCCATTCTAACTCTACAGATAACTCGCTAACGGTAAGAGGTAGAGAAGAAATACGTCGTAATATTTTGCCGTAGAAAGTTGATTATGAATAAGACATTATTATTTTATAATATCATTGCGTTTATATAACACACAAGAGGTTGATATAGTTTTCTTGTTTGTTGAATGCTATACTGGTTTGTAATGTAGCAGGACAGTGGCCAGTCCAAGAATAAAACGCTGCGAGCTCTAACATCTGGCAAATAAACATCGATTAACCATTGTTAAAATAGTTCCTTTATTATAATTTCCCAGATACTGTTAAATGAACATTTCAAAGTCGAAACAAAGATTGTATTACGCATAGATCGAAATTTCCACTTTGCTCTTAGAGACCAACGAATAAGTTAATATTGTTGGAAGTACGGTATAACTATGTGTAGTTGTGGATGTTGTTTTGTTACTTCTTTATTGGGAAAACTGAACAAAATAGTAATACATCGACGATTACGCAACGAGCCCCGACACGACCTGCGTACTACTCTTTTAACCTAAGTTACCCTAACTACACAAGGAGATGGCGCTAGTGTGCAATTCCTTCAACTGATACAACAGATATAAACTCTAACGGTTTTATTCCTTGCACAGTTGAAGTGCGGCCGTTGTAGCACAAGATTAAAACTATTATCGTTAGCATTGAATGTATTATCTATCCTAACATGCCCTGCATTATTAAGGAACACTGAGGAAATTTCCTTCAAGTGCTCAAAATCCGTACCGTATGATGCAGCAATAAATTTATTTATTTTTCTTAAAACTATTTTGCAACGTCTCTTAAAATTCCAAACCCAATGACATGATGCTTTAAAATTTTCTAAAGCAATGTCAGCGTTAGCTTGTAATGCCCCTCGCTGGACGTCCAAATCATGAATAAAATGGCACCTGAATTAATACTATTTACACACGAATTGAGAAATTCTTGGCAACTTTTCTCGTCGCGTACCATCTTTGTTTATTGCTTTTTTCCGCATAGAAAAAAAATATATAAGAATACTGTAGAATATTGGAAGAGAATACAAGTACGACATACGACGCTATGTCACAATATTACGTCACCATTTACTTATACAATTGCTGCATAACTAAAACTTCGCTAACCTTTTTCCGGACAGCATCCAACGCAAGTTGCCTTTTCTTTCTACCTTTCCAACACGTAACGACTTGGATTTATATTCCAATGTTGAAATACCTCCTTCCGATGACACACTGCTTCTAACGCTTCTTCCCTTGTGGGTGTATACAAATTCTAGGGAACGTGGTCGGTGGTCGTGGTCATCATGAAGAATATATTAATATTGTTAAGAGACTATGTAAATATTTTTAGAAATTTGAATATCCTGCTTACTTAGAACCACCACAGTTGGTATTTCCAGCTTAGCGTCTTTATTCACGTATTTTTTTTTTTTTTTCAGTGGTCCTAGTTATAAAAGAGGGACAGATATAATTCTGCCATGCAACAGGTCACGCTATATGAGACCAGATTGTAGAAAGTAGAAATAAATATCACGTGTTTTTCTTTCATAAATTATATTTAATACAGTCCACTATTAACAATTATATTATGTCGTGTTCCATAATGGTAAGGGTGCCTTCCTCTTGTCTTTCTCGTAAATAATCGCGGCACATCTTAGCGGTATGTTTGGGGTCATTATCGTGTTGAAATATGAAGTTTTCGCCGACTAGTCGCAACTCCGATGGCATCACATTACTTTCTAAAATATTTTTATACGCTTCTTTTCACAGAACGCCGTCCATTTTTACAAAATCCCCGACAAAACTGCCCGCAAAACACCCCCAAATCAACACCGAACCTCCCCCGTGTTTAACGGTCGGAACAATGCGTCGATCTGATATTCGTTCTCCTGCCGACCTCCGAACAAACACACGTTTGCGTGAGCCATAAATTTCGAATTTTGACTCGTCGCTCCACAACACCTTTTTCCAGTCTTCGTTGATCTAATTCTTGAGTGCTTATGCCCATTAATATCGCCTCCGCTTATTATGTTTCCTTAATAAGGGTTTTCTTAACGCTACTCGTCCGTGAAGTCCAGCTTTATTTAAGCGCCCTTTCACCGTAGTCACGCTAATCGGTTCCGCGCGTCCCACGTTCACTTCGGTCGCAATTTCTGGGATGGTTTTTTGGACGATTTCATTTGCTAATCCTTACGATTAGACGATCTTCTGCTGGCGTCGTTTTTTTCGGTCGCCCACTTCTCTTTTCGTTTGAAAAACTACCATTACTTGCAAATTTGTTTACGTTATAGTCTACTATTTGCCTACTAATATTCAATTCACCTGCAACGTGTCTATTGCTTTTACCCGTTTTATGATAACTCGCAATTAAAGCACATATCTCTACGGACAACTTTTTAATTTTCGCCATTCTAAAGAAAATATCGAATAAAAATCTAAACGCACAGATAACAATTAGCTTGACTATGTTCTCCACCATTCTAAATTTCGAACTAACACAAACTCCAATGAAATGATACAAAGAAACATCGGATCATAAAATGTAATCAAGCAATAAACCTTATTGCATCAAAACTTAAAGGCAAATACGTGAACAGGGATAGCGACGTTATAGCTAAAATGAATTTTTATTTCTACGAACTCACTAATAGAGGGTATACCAACGAAATTTACTGAAAATGTGTATAAGTAGGGGGTTGTTTGTATCTACTCTCATTCTTTATAGTAGATGATTCATAACGAGGAATTAACAAAAAACATAAGTGGCTAAGTACTTATGGACGGTAGTGTATGTTTTTTTTTCTTGTCTGCTTGGTAAACTTTATCCGAACAAACAATTTTTGTTTTGATCTGTATCTCTTCTCTCAGTTAGAATTTTTCCGCAGAAAATAAAAACTGCGTAGTACATATGTACATGTTCCCAAAATTCTCAAAGCTTCATATTTTTTTGAATTTTCGGGTTCGACCTCTTTCCTGGTTACATTTCACAAAGTATTTAATAAGATATGATTTGAGGCCGATTTCGAACTAATTACTCATCCTCAGTCTAGCTATAGAATATAGTTGATTATTGATTGTATCTATACCTGGCCTGAAGAGAAGCAATTAGCTCGAATCCAATCGTAAGTTTATATCATATTAAATAAAGTTTATGAGATTTAAGACCTTCATTTACACCTCCCTTAAATCAACATTATTTGTAAGCAAAGCATTTAAAATTTTGTGTAGGATCAGGATACAGTATTGTGTAATATACACTCCGCCAAAAAAGTATCGCATAATTTAGTTTTGAATCATAAAAGTATCGCATAATCTCTGTTTGTAGCATAAAGTTGTAAATATACTTCAACGCGCTCTAAGATATAATTTCTATGATTGTTTAAATAAAATACAGGCCAAATAAAAACAAGAACTCATACTTGAGATTTTTATTAAAACAAGAAATTATAATTTCGGAAAGAAAAATGTCATAACGGTAGCTTTTAATACTGAGTATTGCCACCTCTGGCTCTTATGACCGCTCGCATACGGTTTGGCAGAGATTCGATTAACCTCCGCATATAAGCCTGATCCAAATTCTCCCACTCGTCACGGAGAGCATTTTCTAGTCCATGCAGGTCCGCTGGGGCAACATTTTGGGTTCGTATCCGTCTGTGAAGGAGGTCCCACACGTGCTCGATAGGGTTCATGTCCGGACTTACCGCAGGCCAATCTAAAACTGGAATACCAACATCGTTAAGGTATTCCTGGACGATTATTGCAACATGCGGTCGTGCATTATCGTGTATTAACATGAATTCGTTTCCAAAAATTGGCGCATATGGTACTACATGTTCTTCTAAAATGTCCGTTATATACCTGCGGGCAGTCAGTGTACCTCTGTCTACTGGTACTAACTCTGTACGACCTGTTAAACAGATGCCTCCACAAACCATAATAGAGCCACCAGCGAAATTAGGTCTAGGTCTGATATTACACTGCGAATAGCGCTCACCGTCTCGTCTGTACACTGAGATACGCCTATCTGAGGTGTAAAGACCAAATCTTTACTCATCTGTGAAGAGTATATTGGCCCAGTCATTAATGTTCCAATTTACATGTTCTCTGGCAAACCTTAAGCGGGCCACTCGGTGGTTCCTAGTGAGACGAGAGGCTGTTACAGCTACTCTAGCTCTTAATCCACTCTGTCGTAACCTATTCCGAATAGTTTGAGTACTCACACGAGTATTTCTGACTCTAGCCAAGTCGTTCTGCAATTGTCTCGCAGTTACATGTCTTCGACGTAATGCTTGTAGTAGAAAATAGCGGTTATCTTGGCGAGTAGAACATCTTGGACGACCTGGTACAGGTCTTCTACTGTAATTGCCTGTTTCCCTATATCTGGCTACGGCTCTAGAAACACTTGACTGATTGATGTTGATCAAATTAGCAACGTATGCTTGAGATCGTCCATCTTCGATTAAAGCAACTATAGCAGCCCCTTGTTCTGAAGTTAAATTGCTCATTTTAGTTTTAAAAGCGTTGGTACAGAACTCTGACTTCGCACTTTAAAATTTGTCCGTATAGGAAGACTTTCAATAAACAACTGAACAAACCTTACACATATGCATTTTTCTAAATGTGTTCTTTTAGAAAAACAAAAAGTAAAAAAGCTATGTTCCATGATTTTGTTAGTGTTTTTATAGTTCACATACACGAGGCAAACTTTTTGTGAACGTATAAAAATATCTTGGTTTATAAATGCCCTTTTTTAGTTTATGCGATACTTTTTTGGCGGAGTGTACATATCGATTCGCACTAATTTCTATATTATTAGGCCATAAAAAAAATTGCAATCAATTTGATTACATTAAATATGTATGCGTTCAATTTTCGAAGTGGTTTTCCCATTTTTTTACTTCAGTATCGCTTTCAGTCACACTCGAAATGTACGCAATCATTTACAGCGTACACTTCTTGGTTTCCATTTGTTATGCGTCGGTGGCATTAGATCGTTTTATTAGCAAAAAGACTACTTTCAATCAACATGTTAAAATTTTAAATGAAAGTGGGAATTCTGTTTGGATCGAATATTACTATGAATGGTGCAAATGTAATAAAAGACTAAATATTACTAGCAAGCAAATTGAAATTGATGGAATGGTTGAAACTTTCACTAATAAGAATCTCATCGGCCTACGTAGAGATGTGCTTGATATTTTGAATATAGGGTAAGCAATATTCAGATAAACTCGAATTGCTGTCGTGCTAATTAGAAATTTTCTTCATTACCTAAGCTTTTTTCGCAGGAAAGAAACACTTTTATGATTATTCCATAAAATTAGATTAATACTAAATGTTGAAAAACAGATTATAACAAAAAAAAAAAAAAACCAGTACAACGTCAATAATTCGAAAGTCACAAATACGTATTGTCCATAATCCACATATTAACCCATATACAGGGTGTTAGGTAAACATGCGTCAAAAATTTAATGGGTTATTCCTTAGCCTACTCTAAGAATATTTTGTCTTATGATGATTTCTGAACACTCCCTTTGTTTTGAAGATACAGGGTGAACAAAATTTGCGAGAGTAACAACATTTTATTACCAGTACTTTACATGTACCTTGTAAAGTTGCTAAATCTATAATAAATGTTCGAAATGACTTCCTCCAACTTGAATATAAGCATTCAATCTTCTCCTCATTGAGTGTCGAACTCTTTCAAACACACCAGGGTTGTCTCTCCCCAGCAATTATCCGATTTCGTAATTCGTCCAAATTCTCCATTGGAGTAGCGTAAACTAATGACTTCAAATAGCCCCATGAAGAAATAATCCAGGGGGTTTAAGTCTGGGGATCGAGTAGGCCATGCGTGTGGCCCACCTCCACCAATCCAGCGATCTCCGTATGTTGCTGTTAAAAAATCACAAGTAACCAAATGTGGTGGTGCACCCTCGTGCATAAACCACATTCCAATTCTTGTCGCCAATGGTACATCTTGCAGAAACTCGGGCTGTGCTTCTTCCAAAAAGTTGCGATACATCTCGCCAGTAAGTCTTGCTGGTGGAAGAAATACCGGTCCAATTAGATAATCATCCACAATTCCAACCCAAACATTCAAGGAGAACTGATGTTGAAATCGATTTTCACGTACCTCGTACGGATTTTCATCTGCCCACACATGGTTGTTATGAAAATTCCTTATTGCATTTCTTGAGAAACTAGCTTCATCGGTGAAAAGGATATGTGCCAGGAATTGAGGGTTTAGAACTAATGTTTACAAAAGCCATTGACATAATGCAATACATGGACGATAATCACTATGTAGTAATGCCTGAAATGTACACGTTAAATGTAGTATGGATATAGCAAATTACCCTTAGGTGAACGATGACAGGTGATAATCATTAACGAAACGTATTCAAATGAAATCCACTTGCACGTTAGTAAATAAAACAGCTGTTCCAAGTTATCGTCAACAATTTTTTGTACTTTGGCCTGGCTAACTCTTTGCCGTACGCTATACTTTTATTTACATTAATGACTTCAACAAATATCGAATATGGTTGCCTCAAATTTCGTTCACCCTGTATCTTCGAAACAAAGGGGTTTTTCAGAAATCATCATAGAACAGAATATTCTTAGAATAGGCCAAGGAATAACCCCTTGAATTTTTGCGGCATGTTTACCTAACACCCTGTATACCGTTTACTGTTAAAGCGTCGACACGGCTGTAAATTTTATCTGTGCTACAAAGTGAGCATATTGTGTATTATATAAAAGTGAATGTAAGTACTGTACACCTGTTAGCCTGGCACTGCCCATAATTAAAATGCGTAAAAAATTTACTGATTAACAGTTTAATGTTAGAAGCTGTAAGTTCGAGTTCCACTCGCCGTTCAAAGTTACCATTTATGGCGAAGGGCTGATAGTAACAATGCTATGGAACACTTTATACGCACGATTTATCACTAATAGGTTCTTGAGGTTGTGAAAACGTTTGAAAATCTACACACCCCGTTTGGGTCGTCAGTAAAGTGAAAAAAAGATCATCCGTTCCATTTCTGTAGTCATCAGTAGAGCTCCCCAACTGCGTGGCGCACCATAGGCGTCGATAAGGAACATAAGTAAAGTACATAAAAACAAAAGAAATAAAGAATTTTAAAACGCTTACTTTTGTAATTAGCCGTATCCAATATAGTGGGTGTTAATGCACAAGGAAAATAGTATTAGTCAGCACACGAGGAGGTAGGCACATTAAAACTGTTACCGTAAGCGCAATCCGATTTCTCAAACATCTGAAGCATTAGGAATGTTTCCACAGTCGTTTCTTTCGATGGATGTTCGTCGTTCTGAAAAAATGTTTTTATATCTTGAAAATGAACGCTCGACGTCTAATGATGTAATACACGCGTAATTAAAATAATCTTTGAATTTAGTCACCGGATCAGTAGAGTTACCTTCCCACAGCTTGTCTTAACCTGCTAAAATTTGTATCTTTCTTCATAACACTTTCAAAATTTCTTGTAACGATATCATTTTTTTTGTTATTTATACAGTGTAGGAGTGTATTAACGTCATCTAATATTTGTACTGACTCCGTCAAGGACAGTGCACTATTTTGTAATTTATTTATTGCCTCAAGTACTTCTCTATAATTGTTGTAAACGGTTTGTAAATCTGCTTCAACGGAAATATCTTGGAATTTATCCTGGCTTTCCTTAATAGCCGCAGATTCGTTGGGATTGAATTGTAAGACGACTGATTTTATTTGCCGGAAGTATTTAAAATAATAAAACGCTGCCTTCAGCCATGTCCCCCAACGCGTAAGAATCGGCTCTGGTGGTTCGGGAATACCGGGACACTGTTTATGAAATTCACTGGTACGTTTGGGAGATTTGAGAAACACTCGTTTCGTATTTGTTATTAATGCATTTACCTCAGGGAAATTTGCACGAATAGTTTCAGCCGCAATATGCAGAGCATGAAGTTTACAAGTAATATGTAACATCATCCCATAGTGTTCTTGAAGAGAACGACCTATACAACGCATTGTCGCGGCACCATCGGTCATGAAAATTAATACTTGAGTAGTGGCAATTTCAAATGTTTGTAAAGTATCAACGACTACGCTCTCGATAGCGTCGGCAGTACACGATTTTAGTCTTTTACTAGCTAATAAAATTCCCTTTGTAGGTTGACGAGGTTCCAGTATACGTACAATCACATTCAAAATAGAATGTTTTTTACGGTCTGTCGTTTCGTCAATACATAACCACAGTAGTTTATTTTTTATTGCAGATCTGATCCTGTTTTCAATTTCGGTACGTACACTTGGCGCACATCTCCTTAAGCTTGTTTCCGACGGTAACTCAAAGTCTGGACTATATTTATTCCAAAATTCACGGAATGGTTTCTTCCTGAGTAAGGAAAACGGTAAATTACACGCAGTCAGCATATAAAATAAATCAATTATAAATTGAGTTGCCTCAGTCGGTGATACACCCAGTTTTTTATTTTTGTGTTGCTGACTATTTACATGTCTTCTACAGCCATATTTATCATTGCACATCAGAGGTATATTACAAATTTTACATATAATCTTACTTCCATTATATATTAAGTCAGGAAATTCTCCACAGAACTTTTTCACTTTGTCGGCCTGTGGGCGTTTCTTACTACGCGCGTCCGCCATACCGTCACAACCCGATCGCATACGGTAATAAACTACCGAAATGCGATGCGAGTTATTTGCTTATATATTACATTACATATCCCCCCGGCCACGCCCGGCGGTACGCCTTCTGACTTGCCACGCACTTTGGGGAGCTCTAGTTATGATAGCTTCAGAGGTCTTCTCAGTGCTTTTCCTTTGATGAATTGTTTCCCTTCCATATGTAGAATTACACAGATTAAAACGAAAATAGTTACAATTCATCAAGTGTGAGAATAGTGTAAAGCAGCATTACAAAAGATATTGATAATGAAATATGGTCGCGCACGCGTTAAATATTTATATTCTACAAAAATTCGAGCCAAGAAGGATATCTTTATAGAGTACCTTTTACAAGGCGTTTGTTTTAAAGCTAGATGAAAACAAATAGTTTAATATTCCTGAGGACGTAAACCACACAAAAAGTTGAAGAATTTACTTGCATATATTTAAGTCGGTTACATACGATACGGTAGATCAATTGGGCGACGTTTTCCCCGTTCAAAAAAAGCTGAAAAGGGCACGCAAAGCAATTTCCCTTCCCCAAAGCAAATTTGTGTAGATGATTTTACTCGAGATCTTTTGGGCGGGGGCAAAATATGGAAAATGTCATATTCAAATGACATGTCTTTTGCCAATGACTGAATATCTAATAAAACAACATTGCTTTATTAAATGCACTTTACTTATTCTAGAGAACCGTACATTTTCGGAGTAAAAGATCAACAAATAAGTTCACATTTGGATAAGAATTCCTACTTAAAAGACACCAATGCTGCAGTTTTCACAAATTCTCCTGTCGATTTTAATGTGGAATCAATTGAACTTGTACTTCCCATAATTGAGAGCAAGTAATGTGAAAATTCATAAATTCCTATAATCTACTGATTTTTCACTTTGTTTTGCAGATTTATTTTAGTGTATAAACCTGAGAAACTAAGTTCTTCGAAGGACATTTTCATCCTAAGCTTTAGCGGTACTTTGTGGTTATTATTTATTTGTACATTAACAATCTCTGTTGTGCTATTCCGTATTTGCACAAAATATTATCACTTTATATATCAAGATCACTCCTTGTGGTCATGGATTGATGTCGCATTTTGGGCAATTGCCGCAAGTTGTCAACAAGGTTAGAAATCTGCTTATTATATTTTATACAGAGCTAACCATTTGTAAAGTGGATCTTTAGTCTACGTTTTCTTAGTGCAAAGAACAATATGATGTAAAAAAACAGCGAACACCAAACAGAACGCTTTAAAACAAGTAATTTCTCATTGCCTAAGCAATATAGATAATATATTTTTTTTGTTCAACAAAAGCTTTCACGTTTGTACAGGTACTTGATGGTAAACTTGCGTGTCGGAGTAAAATTAAGAATTTGTTCTACTAATGATAAACGGGACAACTTTAACGTGCATTCCATCTACCGGAAACATTTCTTATTGAATCGCCAACATACAAATACACCCAGGGACATGAATATTAGGCACCCTCTAGGTGTTTCGATATAACGGTATTAACAGACAAATAGTGTTTACCTGCCGTTTCTTAGAAATACCTACAGTATATTTGTTATTGGCAAACAAAAATATTTATTCGTGATTAGTTGTTGTGTATGTAACTGAAAATGCCGAAATCTAAAGAATTTTCTGAGTTTCAACGTGTGCAGGTTATTACACTACATGCCGAGGGATTATTCCAAGCGATGATTAGTAAAAAAGTAAAATATTCACGGTGCGCCGTACGTAACTCCAAAGCGTTCCCAAGAAACAGGGGATACTAAATCAAGACCGGAAAGAGGGCCAAAACGTAAAACGACACAAAGGGAGGACCGGTGGTTACAATGACGCTTACAAAATCGACGTGAAACAAATCGACAACTCCACGTTAATTTATCGCCTAAAACAGTAAGTAGACGTCTTAGAGAAGTCGGTCTATCATCGAGAAAAGCTAGAAAGAAACCGCGGCTGCCGGACGTAAATAAAAATAAACGTTTCGATTAGCATGGGCTCATAAACACAAATCGTGGATAGAGAAGGACTGAGCGAATGTGATTTGGACAGATGAGTGTAATATAGAGCTAAATATAATTAATAGTTTTATATTCAGTATAAGGTAACTATTTTATTGAAATTTAAACGAATTATGTTTAAAAAAAATCCAGAGTTGAAAGAATTAACTGGATAGGTTTATTACGGATTTTTGGTACACCTGGTGCCGTGCTAGTGCGTCGGAGGCCTGGTGAAGAATACCATGCCTCGATTATGTGGTGCCTACTAGCAAACATGGTGGCGGTAGTATCATGATATGGGGGTGTACGACGTCGACAGGCGTTGGAGAGATGTTCGTGTGCACCGGTAGAATGAACTCGAGGACCTACGCCGGCATGTTAGATAAAGTTTTAATTGCACTCAATTGAAAAATTAGTCGGATTGAATACTGACAAAGTTTTGTTTCAACAAGATAATGCACCACGCCACACTGCGGCTGCAAGTTTAGCGTGCTTCTGGGAAGCGAACGTTAACATCTTGGAATGGCCACCCCAAAGCCCGGATCTAAATCCGATCGAGTATTTGTGGGCTATTATTAAGCGAAAAGTATGCGAACACAAATGCAAATCCAGACAAGAATTAAAAGCAATACTTGCCATCCTTGCGAGAGTATGGGAGGACATTCCAACTTCAACCTGCCATATGTTAGTGGTCAGTTTACCTAAAAGGATTGAAGCTGTCATAAAAGCCCGCGGGGGGCCAACCAAATATTGAATTTCTAGTTTTTAGTAATAAATATTATATTTTTATAAATATAAACAAATATTATAAAAGTATAATATTTGTTTTATTTGTTCATTGTTTATCTTAAAGATAATTGAAAAATTGGGGGTGTCTAATAATTGTGTCCCTGCCTGTATAATGGCGGGAACGACATAATCTTTTCATTTTGTTCTTCAAGAGTCCAGTTTCTCTGAAAAAAAAAATACCAAATAAACGGAAGAGATTGCTTTATTGAAAAACTATTCACCATAACCTAAGCATTTGCGGCTCAATCCATTAGTTGAGCAAGAGAATATTCGAGTTGCTATGTTTAAAGTAAGAATAATAAACATCACAATGATTGCACAATATGGCCGATTGCCCTCTCAAGACTAAATCAATTGTAACTCAGATATCAACTTCACTAGTTGCTTTTCAGTGAAACTTCATTACTTTGTAATTTTCCTCACTATTACCATCGGAAAATTATGGATTCCATAAAGATCTTTAAATATACTAAGAATGTCAATAGGAACATAGGTTACCCTCTCCTAGACATATGGAAACTCATTTATTTTAACTAATTTAATTAATTTTAATTAATTAATAATATAAACAGTTCGCAGATTTCAAAGAAAAAATCTGCATTATAAAATCCTTGCTTATTTCGGGTAATTCCATAAACAAATGTATACAGAAGGGATTATAACAATTAGATAAACGAAGATTTATGATAGCAATAGAATACTTACGCATTTCAGAGCAAATATTGTTAGTTTCTTAGAGCGAATTGAACTAAAACGCATATAAATCGTTAGTACCTCGTTAGATTACATTAAGGTAAGTTACTGAATAATAAACCATTCTATAACGTTCGCAATTATGTGTAAAAAACGCGAACTAACCATGGCAGAATGCGGCCAAATTGTGTTACTCAATACGCAAGGCTTAACGTAAAATGTAATTAAAAAGAAAATGAAGTGTTCCCGATGTGCGGTTACGACCACTCTTAGACGTTACAAAGGAATCGGGAGTTATAAAAATAGACGTAAATCAGGAAGAAAACAGCGAACCACGGCAAGAACAGATCGCCTTTTAGAACGAATGGCTTTACAGGATCGACGAAAATCGCCGAAAGAATTAAATAGTTTTAATAAATTAAAACGTCTTAATTAAATAGTCTTAACAAATTGGACCGGCGGCCCAATTTGTACGGCAAAGACCCGCAGAAGAATATCTCCCGCAACGCATCGTACAACGGTAAAACATGGTGGCGACATGGAGATGCATGTCATGAATAGCAAGCGTTACACCGAGATGCTATCGGAGGTACTTGAGCCATTCGTACTAAGATTGTTCGATAATAAGAATGTTAAATATTTTTATTAACAAGACAATGCTCCTTGCCACCGGACAAGGGCGACAATGCAGTGGTTCACGGAAAACAGAGTACCACTGTTGGACTGAACGGCATAGTCCCCGGAATTATGATATTTATATAGAAAAACATCGCAAAACATCGGTGTAGCTCAAAAGAGCAGCTTTGCCAATAAATCCTCAACGAATGGATCTCAATTTCCAGCGGTGTATGTCGCAAATTAATTAGTAGTACGCCAAAACATATAAGATCTCTAATAAAAGCGGTTGGTGGAATAAAATATTAAAAATATTAATAAAATATCGTGTATTGTATGTCTGCATTGTCGTTTTATTGATATATAATTTATTTTTATACATCCGAAGAAATTTGGGAGTGCCTAATACATATTTATATAGATGTACTTGAAAGAATTCCGGTTTAAATATTCTTTAAATAACCGTTATAGTTTAAGCAACTGATGACAATTTTGAGAACTTATAATCCCTTTAATTGAGTTATTTCCGTAACGAAAGTAGTGCTATTAAACCCACCCAAAAAGTGTTTTTTTATGTCAAAAAACGCTTCAGTTTCTAAGTGATCTTGCTTGCATGTGTATCCTATAATTGTGAACCAATTCGGCCGTGTTGCAACAAGCAAGAAAATTCTTACCTCACCGGAGAAACAAAGAACGATTGCAGTGGACAAAATCGCACAGAAAGTGGACAATCGAAAGCTGAAGCATTTGGATAAGCAGAACCTGTTTATGTTAGAAGAACGAAACGTGGAAAAACATGTTTGAGTGAAGTTATCCACGGTTTATGACATGCAGAAACTTTCATGCGGGATGGATCGCTGTGTGGTTAACCGCACGAAACGCCGCGGAAGAAATTGTGAACCGAATTAGTACAATCTCGACGTCCTTGAAATAGTTTAAGAAAAATTAAGTGAATTTCATTTTTTTTTTAATTTACCCTAACAATTAGCGGCCAACTAGTATCCATGTTTTAATTATAAAATTATTTTCCCCTAAATTCATATAAAACAAATAGATAAATAATGAATATTGGAAATGGTTAGTGTTGAATAGATATCAATTTCTTCTCAAATTCTCTTGAATATATTCCAATTTTTTCAATGTTCCAATGTTTGTTTCCTAATACTTTAAACAGTTTGTTACAAAAAAAATAAAACATATTTAATTTCAGAATGTTCGCGCACTCGTAAAAAATTATTGTTAGTTCAAAACTTTTCGATAGGTTCTTAAAATAATACATACCTTAGTTTGGCGGTAAGGTTGTTTCGAGGATGACGTATTAAAATATGCACTAATCATATAAAGTCGTATTTTGTAAACACCAAACATCAAGGGCTCTAGAAATCCAAAACTCCACCTCCGACCGGTTTCTATTTTTTTTTCACCCTCGTCGACGGCGATCCAATCAAATTTGCTAGTAGGGTTGTTTCGAGGATGCCTACTGAAGTATGTCCTGAAGTCGTATTTTATAAATATGAAACATTAAAGACGCTAGAAATCAAAAACTCCGCTTCCGGTCGGATTTTATTTTTTCACCCTCGCCGACGGCGATCCAATCGAGTCTGCTGGTAGGGTTGTTTTGAGGACAGTGTACTGCTATGTTCCCTGTAACTGTATTTTGTGAACACGAACCATTAACGGTGATAAAAACGAAAACCTCCACTTCTGTTTAATACTGTTCATTATTTGTTTTATATGAATTTAGAGGAAAATAACTTTATAATTAAAACATGGATACTCGCAGTTCACTAATTGTTAGGGTAAATAAAGAAAAGTGGATTTTATTTAATTTTTCTTAAACCTTTTCAAGGATGTAGAGTTTGTACTAGTTCGGTTCACAATTTCTTCGGGGCGTTTCGTGCGGTCAACTGATTTCATATAGCGATATATACATAGCGATCCATCCTGCACGAAAGTTTCTGTATGTCATAAACCGTGGTGGACAACTTCACCTAAACAAAAAAATATTGCCTCAAAATATAGTGCCAATTGTGAAGCAAGAAAGATTTCCATAGCTATTTAGGGCTTCTTTTCCTACGCCTGTTCAAAAGAATTGAACCGAATCCGAAGATATTTTTCGAAACGAACGTTATTCATAAAT
This sequence comes from Oryctes rhinoceros, assembly GCA_020654165.1. Lineage (NCBI taxonomy): Eukaryota > Metazoa > Arthropoda > Insecta > Coleoptera > Scarabaeidae > Oryctes > Oryctes rhinoceros. The sequence goes on along the minus strand of JAIOKQ010000018.1, from coordinate 2,920,945 downwards.
ATTACAAAATGGAGGTACGTTTAGTAAGTAATTCAATGGCCACAAATATTCCGCAATCCAATCGAACTGTTATGACAAAGTTGACAGAAGGGTCGGAAAACATGTCTTACCTCGACAAGTCATTTGTGGAACAGAGTGGAATAATATGCCAGACGTAGTTCTGGAAAAACTAGTGGAAGGGATGTTCTTAGAGCAAAGAAAGGGCTTTTCGATGAACAGAAATGTTTATGCTGTCAGTATTACCTTTATTTTTATTATTGTATATTATGAACATCTGCTAGTAATAATATAAATTTTATATTTTGGTTTAATTTAATTTAAATAATCTGTTTAAGTATCCGGAGTAATGTGAAGGTAGTGTACATCTTAAGCTTAAAATTGAAGTGTTCTTCCGTGCACTTCTTTTTCATTGTTTCGTAGATTTGGAAATTAAATCATACATTCACCTACTTATGAAAATATTTCTTAGTTCTTAAAGAGTTTGCTTGTTCATTTGCGTTACCTTTGTAATACTAAAAAAGCAATGAAAAACATTATCGTTATTTTAATTCTGTATATCATTCGCTAAAAACTACTTTTTTTTAATTACATTTCAGGTGTAAGTTATGCTCCACACAAGTTCGCGAGTTGTTTAATTTTTCTACTGGTTTATTTACTAGCTTATTTACTTTACACCGTTTTCACTGCAAGAATAACATCTACTTTGCTTCAAGAAACATCTGCCAAATTTATTTCAGACACCAGCAATATTAAATTTGTTACGTTGAACATCACAAGCGATCTAGGCGAAATACAGGTAAGTGTAAGTAATAACTAATAACATTACAATAGATAAATTGATGCTTCATTCTAAATGGAACATTTTGGCCGCATGTTTATTTATTACTTCGATAAATATTTGCGAATTCGGCCTCCTTTCCAATCAGGAATATAGTAATTGTAGACTTTAGCACATATATGTACAGCCGGCAAAATAACTAATGTTTTCCCCTTATATTAATATCTCTTTCCATTTGCGTTCGGAGACTTTCGCATATGCAATTTGGTTTAGATGACCAGAGATTATGAGGGGATTACAGATAGTAAAGGAATATATTATTACCTGAGTGTGCTTGCGTTTACCTATGCAATGATATTCAACAACGATGATAAGGATAAGGTTTCTCTAGGAAACGTTGACTAAATTATCTCTTTGGTATAGTCCGTTTCACTTTATTTTAATCTGACTATCTGAGCAAGTAATTACGTTTGTGTAAACAAACAATGCGATAAGCTGGGATCTTTTCCTGTATTTTCTTTTTAAATACAATAATTAATATATGTATAATGCAAAAAAAGCATGAACCTTGTTTAATCTTATTTTGTATTGCAATTGTAGGTAATAAATTAGTATTATTACTACACTCCGCCAAAAAAGTATCGCATAATTTAGTTTTGAATCATAAAAATATCGCATAATCTTTGTTTGTAGCATAAAGTTGTAAATATACTTTAATGCGCTCTAAGATATAATTTCTATGATTGTTTAACTAAAATACAGGCCAAATAAAAACAAGAACTCATACTTGAGATTTTTATTAAAACAAGAAATTATAATTTTGGAAAGAAAAATGTCATAACAGTAGCTTTTAATACTGAGTATTGCCACCTCTGGCTCTTATGACCGCTCGCATACGGTTTGGCAGAGATTCGATTAACCTCCGTATATAAGCCTGATCCAAATTCTCCCACTCGTCACGGAGAGCATTTTCTAGTCCATGCAGGTCCGTCTGTGAAGGAGGTCCCACACATGTTCGATAGGGTTCATGTCCGGACTTACCGCAGGCCAATCTAAAACTGGAATACCAACATCGTTAAGGTATTCCTGGACGATTATTGCAACATGCGGTCGTGCATTATCGTGCATTAACATGAATTCGTTTCCTATAATTGGCGCATATGGTACTACATGTTCTTCTAAAATGTCCGTTATATACCTGTGGGCAGTCAGTGTACCTCTGTCTACTGGTACTAACTCTGTACGACCTGTTAAACAGATGCCTCCCCAAACCATAATAGAGCCACCAGCGAAATTAGGTCTAGGTCTAATATTACACTGCGAATAGCGCTCACCGTCTCGTCTGTACACTGAGATACGCCTATCTGAGGTGTAAAGACCAAATCTTGACTCATCTGTGAAGAGTATATTGGCCCAGTCGTTAATGTTCCAATTTACATGTTCTCTGGCAAACCTTAAGCGAGCCACTCGGTGGTTCCTAGTGAGACGAGGGACTGTTACAGCTACTCTAGCTCTTAATCCACTCCGTCGTAACCTATTCCGAATAGTTTGAGTACTCACACGAGTATGTCTGACTCTAGCCAAGTCGTTCTGCAATTGTCTCGCAGTTACATGTCTTCGACGTAATGCTTGTAGTAGTAAATAGCGGTCATCTTGGCGAGTAGAACATCTTGGACGACCTGGTACAGGTCTTCTACTGTAATTGCCTGTTTCCCTATATCTGGCTACGGCTCTAGAAACACTTGACCGATTGATGTTCATCAAATTAGCAACGTATGCTTGAGATCGTCCATCTTCGATTAAAGCAACTATAGCAGCCACTTGTTCTGAAGTTAAATTGCTCATTTTAGTTTTAAAAGCGTCGGTACAGAACTCTGACTTCGCACTTTAAAATTTGTCCGTACAGGAAGACTTTCAATAAACAACTGAACAAACCTTACACATACGCATTTTTCTAAATGTGTTCTTTTAGAAAAAAAAAGTAAAAAAGCTATGTTCCATGATTTTGTTAGTGTTTTTATAGTTCACATACACGAGGCAAACTTTTTGTGAACGTATAAAAATATCTTGGTTTATAAATGCCCTTTTTTAGTTTATGCGATACTTTTTTGGCGGAGTGTATATTCTGTCGTCTTTTGTATCTCCGCTTCCACCTATAAGAAAAAAAAAAATAGAGTCAAAGCATTAGGCTTTAGACAAAGACCTTGGAATGACGGGAATTCCGAGTCGCATAACTTCGGGGTCGCGCGAACGCAAATGGAAAGTGATATTTATATGCGTCTACGGGAGACATTATTTATTTTGCCCACTGTACACAACTCCGACTATAAGCAATGGATACCGTAAACATACTTGAAAATAATTCTATATTATGCTTACTGCGGATTGACAACCGTCTCTATCCTTTAGCATAGACGCTTATACGGTTTATACATATGCCTCGGTCAAGTCACATCCTCCCCGTCCTCCACGCGAATAACCCGTCATTATGTAATCAGAAAGAATGATTGTGCACGTTTCATTCTTAGTTTTGTTCTCTATATTTATTTATTTCTCTGAAACTAGAACTTTTCTTGATAACTGCTCTATGTAGTTAGTTAGTTTCACAGTTATTTTTTTACCTTTAGTCTACTATCTGCTAGGTGCTTAATTTATAATCAATAATAATTAAAGAGGACAAAGGCGGCTGGAACCATCACTCTTTTGGTTCGCTGTTTTGTCACCGAACGACCCATTTTCCACCTTAGTGGAAGTAGGAAAGTAATTTTTTCCCCTTAGCAACACTAACTCACCCATTTTAATACTGGGCGTGTTATAGCGCTATCGTGCTTATTACTGCAGTGAAGTCAAGTATTCTATAACCCAACGTTTTCGGAAGTGTTTAGTCATTTGCTGAATTAGTTAATTGAGTTTCAACTGATTCGTTGGCACCTCAGATAAATTTCTCTGCGGTATACCTGTAAAAGGGTTTCCTCAGGAAGTGCGCAGCGATAAGGCCGGTAAGGTCCACAGGGTTATTGATAACGGAATCGAAGGTCTCAAATTAAAGATGAACAACTACTAGCGTTACCAGATGAAATTTGGCTGATTTCACCGTAGCTTACCACAAACCATCCTGATGAGGGGAGACAATGGCGTATTAAGATAGCATTTTATATGATTTTCTGATAAAAAACCTTAACGTCTCCATTAGATTCTATTCTTTCATAGATCGATTGAATATCATTATTTGCGCCGACAAAATTCGTACCACTCTCGCTGCAAATATTTGTACAGAATTTTTTTCTCGAAATAAAGCGCTTAAGAGATTTAAAGAACGATTTTGTACTAAAATCATCGCCTAACTCTAAACGAACCGCTCCCGCGACAAAACAAATAAATACACAAATATATGATTTAACTAGTTTTCGCGCTCTCGAGACACCGTCCTTGATAAAGATTGGACCGGTATAATCTATTACAGCTGCTGAAAACGATCGCGCTTATATGAGTCTATTTTTAGGCAAATTTCTCATTGACGAATTCTCCCGATGCTCTCTCTCTAACGCCTGATGTCTTGGCCTTAGAACACTTACAATGCTCTTCGCGTTTACAACACTAGTATTTTTGGTCAACTGCCGCAGGTGCGGACTGTTGCCCTGCATGTAAATGTCGTTGATGCTCGTAGTTAATAATGAATCTTGTTAGTGGATGATTGGTTGACAATAAAACAAGATGCTTCCTATCAAATTTTTTACTCGAAAGTCTAATTTTCTCACCGACTCGAATTAGACTCTCTTCGTAAAAAAAAAAAAAACATCGAGACTTCAAACAGCAAACTGTTTAGACTTCAAGCAGTTCAAGTTCCTTACTAAACTGTTTTTGTTGAGAAATCCTTAACCGCATCGGTGATTACATCGACCATATAAAAATCTGTTGTAATGGCTTGGGAAATCTAGGGATACTGACGTACTTTCGATAGCAAGCAGTTCCATAGATGACTGTAGTGCCTTAGCTTCCTTTCTCCAGTTATCGACGACATTTTATTACGTATAACGTATATGCAGCGCATCACTACGCTCGGCTGCATTTCAACTGGCCGCCAAACACATACGGGATACGTTACTACTGCAATAAGATCGCTTGCGCATATATTACGAATCACACATCCGATCGACCACTCCCTTAAGTATAACTCCATAGTATTGATTTTTCAGACAAATATGGAAGAAGTTGCCGACATGGAGGATTTATTTTTATTGCTCGAAAATAAAGATACTGTCGGTCTAGTACCAAAAACATTTTTGACTCATGCTACCAAAAATTACAATTTTTATAATGTTGTAGACTTATCATACAGATACAAAATAGTAATGTTATTTCGCAAGATAAGCAGCAATCGTACAATAGTCAGGCAAAGGTAACAACTTAAAATTATTTTACGCAGGATCAAAAGAAATGTTTCATTTTTAGAATACTTACTTTATCACAAAGTGGACTACTCAAAAGAAAGTGTAATCCGCTATTTCGTTATGAAATGTGCAAACAGGAGACGAGATACTACAAGACAGATTACTATCACATTAGGTCAGGGGTGCTCTTGTTTTGTGGCGGTGTAGGTGTTAGTCTGCTGTTTTTAATTGTCGAAATTGTTGTTGCTTACTGTAAACATTTTTTATTGAACAGGATGCTGTCGGTAAGGGCTTGATCGGCTTTCAACGTTTAAAATATGAGTGAGAATCATGAAATTGACTACTAGAAGTATTTTAGTGCAGCAGATGTAATTAGTAAATTCATACAGTGTTATTCAGAGATATATATGTACGTATATGCAAAATAAATGTATCGTAAGATTAGAATTAATTTTACTTATTTGATCATAAAAATATACGATGACAATAAAAAAAAGGGAAAAAAAGAAAAATGTGTTTTCCGTGTCATGAACATCTAATATTGTGTAATTTTAAAAAATATCTTATTTTTTATTTTTTCTTGCCAGCATTGGTAATATTTCATTTAATATTTTTATATGCTTTATTATTGTTAATGTTATTTTACTACCTATATTTGTACATATTGTTATCCATTGTATTTATTTTTATCTGTATATAATATTTATTTTACACTACAATATATATTTAATTTATCTGTGTATGATGTATATGCGGCAAAATGAAATTGCATTTTAAAATAAAATTGTTAACCCTAATCCATATTCGGCGCGTCTTATTCGAATGACAAGTGGGAAGCGAGTTCACACACTGATACGCACGCCAGAGTAAACAAAAGGCAAGGGATGCGTATCTAAGGAAGGACATACGGGTAGTCTGGCGAAAGCGCATAGTTTGATCATTCGTTGAATTGGCGATATACATTTTAATAAACGATCACCAAGTAAGCATTTTCCTTCTTAAAAACCGATGTTATTTAGTTATTTTAAGAAAAAAGTATTGTATGGCGTCGAGGAGAATTTTACCTATATTTAATAAAATGTTTAAACCCGCTCTAGTCTCAGATTTAGCTTCGCACTTTGTATTCCAATCCGGCAGCGGGCCGAGTGCATGAATTAAACATTTTATCGCTGGTGATATTGCCGCGGTAGTCTCCAATTTTTGAGCCAAATTTCAATATTAGTAGGATCTCTTACTTAGATACTACCGCCTGCGTGTACTGTAACTACACGGAAAAAAAATGTAAATGATTTTATTACAAAATCATAAAATTTTTCTACAGCTTGTAATAAAATACCTGTTGGAATAAAGATTATTGCAACTTTATCGAAATCTTTCAATTTGAATAGGCACCGGAAGACTGCTTGGTTTTAACACTTTAACACTTTGCACACTACAGATCAGTCCGGCAGCTTTCATTTTATCTTCCTGGCATTCCTCTAATCTGTGTATAAAGTATAACGAAGACTAAATCGGTTTTCAACGCCCAGCTAAATGAAAGCTTTTCAGTTACATTCGTAAGCACATTACAAAAACTCAGTAAATATTTACTTGAGCATTACAATAATTTACGACAGAAATGAAAAATAATTACATATTAACGGTAAGTAAATTACACATCCTATTGAGCCTTACATTTGAGAAGTAAATTCATTTACATGCATTTTGTAAGATTTACAACGTAGCTATGTACAACTACCTGTAATATGTAACTGACTTACATAGAATATGGAAAGTTTACACAGCTACTGCGATGCTATCCTTCACATGCATCTGTACTTGTTTTTGTAAGATTACACAGTGGGCGCATGGTCGTTTTGTTGCCGGACACCTACTATGTAAAGTTACACAACATTTTTTTTACAGTGTACGACATGCGAAAAACACGGACAAATAGATAGGAAGAACCCAAAATATAAACAAGTACCAGCCTACTGCAAAAGGTCAAAAAGGGCAGAGCACGACAATGGTCGGTTTTCTCTGTTCATCAGATTTTTACTACTTTTTGTGTAAACCGTCTCGTACGCATCTAATTCTCGCGGCGACTTTACATTTTTTAAGTAATTTTAAGTTTTCTAATTTAATATTGTGTCCGGCATCATTTATATGTTGTGCTACACTCGACGAGTTCAGTCGGCCGTAGAGATAATTTCTTACTTATGTTCTTTGAAACTAGTTTCTATCGCTCTTTTCGTTTATCCAATATAGGCTTTATTGCATTTACTATATGTAATTTTGTAAATGCCCGACCTTCCTCCCATTTTCAGTTTATCCTTAGGATTACCGAGGTTTTTAAGTGTGTTGCGCGAACTAAAGCATACGTTCATATCTTGACTCTTCAAAACGTTGCTAACAACTTTCGAAATGCTGGAAAAGTTTCACGCATTTTTCATTTTTAGTTTCTACCGGGAAATGTATGTGTTGTGGAATTTCTTACATTAAAGCCTGTGTTGGACTTTCTTAAGCGTGCGATTGACTTCTATAGAAGAGTAACCGTCGTAAATAACACATGAGTATCGGCAACTGCGCACCACATAAGTTATTATTATTTATTATATAGTAATATATAATAATTAAACTTTTTTACTTTTTTTTTCTAAAAGAACACATTTAGAAAAATGCATATGTGTAAGGTTTGTTCGGTTGTTTATTGAAAGTCTTCCTATACGGACAAATTTTAAAGTGCGAAGTCAGAGTTCTGTACCAACGCATTTAAAACTAAAATGAGCAATTTAACTTCAGAACAAGTGGCTGCTATAGTTGCTTTAATCGAAGATGGACGATCTCAAGCATAATATATAATATAATAATCTCAAACATCAATCAGTCAAGTGTTTCTAGAGCCGTAGCCGAATATAGGGAAACAGGCAATTACAGTAGAAGACCTGTACCAGGTCGTCCAAGATGTTCTACTCGCCAAGATGACTGCTATTTACTACTACAAGCATTACGTCGAACACATGTGACTGCGAGACAATTGCAGAACGACTTGGCTAGAGTCAGAAATACTCGTGTGAGTACTCAAACTATTCGGAATAAGTTACGACAGAGTGGATTAAGAGCTAGAGTAGCTGCAACAGCCCCTCGTCTCACTAGGAACCACCGAGTGGCTCGCTTAAGGTTTGCCAGAGAACATGTAAATTGGAACATTAATGACTGGGCCAACATACTCTTCACAGATGAGTCAAGATTTGGTCTTTACACCTCAGATAGGCGTATCTCAGTGCACAGACGAGACGGTGAGCGCTATTCGCAGTGTAATATCAGACCTAGACCTAATTTCGCTGGTGGCTCTATTATGGTTTGGGGAGGCATCTGTTTAAGAGGTCGTACAGAGTTAGTACCAGTAGACAGAGGTACACTGACTGCCCGCAGGTATATAACGGACATTTTAGAAGGACATGTAGTACGATAATGCACGACCGCATGTTGCAATAATCGTCCAGGAATACTTTAACGATGTTGGTATTCCAGTTTTAGATTGGCCTGCGGTAAGTCCGGACATGAACCCTATCGAGCACGTGTGGGACCTCCTTCACAGACGGATACGAAGCCAAAATGTTGCCCCAGCGGACCTGCATGGACTAGAAAATGCTCTCCGTGACGAGTGGGAGAATTTGGATCAGGCTTATATACGGAGGTTAATCGAATCTCTGCCGAACCGTATGCGAGCGGTCATAAGAGCCAGAGGTGGCAATACTCAGTATTAAAAGCTACTGTTATGACATTTTTCTTTCCAAAATTATAATTTCTTGTTTTAATAAAAATCTCAAGTATGAGTTCTTGTTTTTATTTGGCCTGTATTTTATTTAAACAATCATAGAAATTATATCTTTCTAGTGCATTAAAGTATATTTACAACTTTATGCTACAAACAAAGATTATGCGATACTTTTATGATTCAAAACTAAATTATGCGATACTTTTTTGGCGGAGTGTATATTGCTGTATAATAAACTTAACTTGTGTGGTGCGGAGGTTACCGATACTTATGTGTTGTTTACCAATAAAAGGTATAGTTTATCCATACCTAAATATTCAAATTGACGTATGCAATGATGTATTGATTATATTGACATGCATTGATTATATATTGTGTGTTTTTTTAATATACATTTCAACTTGACTCTGACTTCCTTTTTTTTAGATCTTCAAATTTCAACAAAAAAAGAAACAGCAATTAGTCCAATAAACCGATTGGACGCAACGGTATAAATTGTACTTTTTTGTCTTTAAAAATCGTAGTAGGCAGTTCATTTATAATTGCTATATGAGTTGATGTTTATTTTGAAAGATGTTTAGCAATAATTTCGCCTTCAAAGTAATATTTTTGGGATAGAGATATAAGTTTTACCTTATCTGTAGGCGTGTTAAAAATTTAAAAAACAGTAACTTCTAACAAAAAAATTAAACCATAAAAACGAAAAAAAAACAAGGGAACTAGATTTTTAAGAAAGAATTTTTAAGTATTTTTCTTCGGCATTCGAATCAAGCAGGTTAAAAATTGTGCTACTCTTGCTAAGTGGAAAAATAGTTCAACTGTTCAAAGTAAGTGTAAACTTATAAGTAAGACCAATAATTAAATACAATTAAGTAGTTGCGTAGTAGAATTTAGAAATAAAGTAAGATATCCCGGAAGAAAGTTTTATATTTTGAATAAAATATATTTTTGTACATCATTGATCACTGTATTTTTACGGTATATATACAAAAACGAAACAATAGAATGAATCAAACAGGTTTGTCTAGAGTACATCGCAAGTACTAAATCATAACACCAATCAACAAACAACTATCAATTAAGAAAGCCTAATATATGTATGTAATTTTGTTTTATTTCTAACACAGACATTTTTCACCTTCATCAGGACCAGAATTAAGTATTCGTAGAATTTAAAAAAATATGACGTAAAACAAACATTAAATGTACAAGTACGTTCTAGAACAACAGAATAACTCAACTTTTTTGCATTTCTGATGGATAGGGTCTGTTGACTGGCGTTACAAGTTAGTAAATCAAATAAATAAAATGAAATAATTAATTTTCATTAACTAAAAAGTACTAATAAAGAAAAAAAAACTAAAATTTCATTTTTAAACGTAGATATAATTTGTTTCTTTATCTTAGGATCACTTTTAAAAATTGATACAGTTATAAGGCAAGATTTTCGTTATTATACTTACAACAAGCAAAGACAATCTGTAATAATGATAAAACAACACATATGTATCGGCAGCCTCCGTACCACACAAATTTAATTTATTATATAGTCATATACAATAATTAGTCCGGGACGGCCGTTTCGAGGACACGAATGGTCCTCCATCATCAACCGGTGACCGGTGAATGAAGTGAGAAAGTTTTTTCCAAAACTAAACAAGTGGCTATACTATCCCCTATGCGTCTTAAAACTATGACATGCGAAAAACACGGCCAGATAGACGGGAAGATCTCTTACATAACCCAAAATATAAACAAGTGCCGGCCTGTTGCAAAAGGTCAAAAGGGCAGGGACCGTTTGCTGTATTCATCAGATTTTTGTTACTTTTTATGTAGACAGTCTCGTACGCATCCAATTCTCGCGGCGACTTTACGTTTTTAAGTAATTTTAAGTTTCCTAATGTAATGCTGTGCCAGGTTTCATTTATATGTTGCGCTACACTCGACGCATCCAATCGGCCGTAGCGATAATTTCTTACATGTTCTTTAAACCTAGTTTCTATCGCCCTTTTCGTTTATCCAATATAGGCTTTATTGCATTTACTACATGTAATTTTGTAAATGCCCGACCTCTCTCACATTTTTGGTTTATCTTTAGGATAAAGAAGATGATGAGAAGAGTGATAGCGATAAGGAATTTTTAAATTCTTTTATATGTATATATGAGTATACATATAAAGGAAAAGGAAAATAAGTAAGTAAAACAAATCAGATAAATTTAAACCAAATAATTCAGTGATTTCATATTAAAAAAAAGCTCGCGAACGAATTTAAAAATTCCTTATCGCTATCGCTCTTCTCATCATCTTCTTCTTTATCCTAATTTACTTTATTCTTTATCCTATTCATTTGGTTTATCCTAAAGATAAACCAAAAATGGGAGAGAGGTCGGGTATTTATAAAATTGAATATATATATATATAATATATATATTCATTTTTTAAATATTTATATATTTATTTAAATATTATTTATTAAAAAAAATATTATATATATTATTATATAAAAATAGGTAAAAAAATAGGTAAAAAGATAGTCCGCATGTCATTGCTTTGATGTTTTTCCAAGAAAAAATGTATAAGTCAACCATTGCTGAATGTCCGATGAAGGGTCAAATGTAGATCCCGAAACGTCACTAAGGCACTTAAATTGGGAAAAAAAAAACATATTCTGTGGAAGGAAGCTTTCAACAGAATTTTCTTTTTTTTAATTTCCAATATAAGGAATCGTCAGCTACAGTAACTGATTGTTGCTTTAGCTGTTTGTTATTTTTAATTACGCTATAACTCCAAAACAAATAAAAATCGGATAACAACATTTGCGTTTTTTTACATTATTTTCACCTGCAGAATACACTCCTAGAGTTTAGTCCATTCCTCACGACTCACCCTGTATATATATTAAGTTACCTTAATACGAGTAAACACGTATCCTTCAGGAAACAGTTGTCCTGATGGATGTTTTTGGATATTTAAAATAGAGAAAATTTTGTAACTACCGGCACGACTGCATGTACAAAGCAAGGCTTCTTAAGTAAGAACATTAAAGATTTCATTCGCTGCGGATGTAATAAATTCCGGGTTTCTATTGTTGTTGAAACAAACATTTTGTGTCCCTAATCAATGTGATAGGTAGCACTTTTCAATTTAATTGTTAACGTTTTTCTTAGTTTTTATCATGACATGATTAACAAATTATCCAGGTTTCATTGTAATATACACAACAAAAAAAAATTATTGGCCAACCTTCTTCCGTCTTTTTTTTAATTTTAAACATTAATGAAATGCGCAATACTTAAAAAATATATATATAAAACATATACGCATTCTACAATTTAGAAAGAGAAGATAATTTACTTATGAATATCATCAACGTCTTATATTTGCAGATCGTTCTAGCTTCGAGAATGGACGACAACAAACCACTTGCTAAATTCTTTCTTAACATTGATTATTTTGCACGACATTTTTATTGTACCGCTACAACAAAGTTTTCACATGTCTGTATGCCGACAATTGCATTACATTGCTTCTTGTCAGTGCTTCATGGCAGCGCAATGCTGGAAACTTACGGTTATTTAAGCTATTTTGTTTGTAACGCCGGCTTAACGGATATGAGACATTATTTCAAAGAATTACTTAACGATTTGGCAAACGTTAGTAATGGGATTGATCTGCGCATATGTAGCATATTGCTACTGCACGAGAGTCTTACTCCTGAAGAAGGATTCGAGCCTTTATGCAACGATCATAAGATTGAAGTCGTATGCAGAGGATTTGATGAGCACGTCAGGAGCGAAATTAACCATAGGATGACTGATACTAGCAGCCGGATAAGCGACCCTCTTTATCCAGAACATTTCGAAAACGATCCCGTTATGATTTTCGTAAATGGAACTGACTTTGCATCGAGTTTTCGCTATCCTTTTCCTCCCGAAGGAACATATCGTGAAAAATATTACTTTCCCAACAGACAATTTGTAGAGTGCAGCTTCATGACTTTAGAAGGTCTCTTTGATTTTGGCATTCTGCAACAGATAAAGGCGGCGGTGGTAAAACTGCCATTTTCAGATTATAACTTCAGCATGCTTTTGATGCTACCATTTATGGATCAAACACGAAGCTATGTCGAAGAGGTACTTCTGCAAACCGCAAGTTTTAGATTAATTTTGAACTCTTTAAGAAGACAACATGTCATTCTCAAGGTGCCCAAGTTTATGATAGATGATACATCTGATTTGACTGACAAGATAACGGAGGTAATCTTATTCTCTCTATTATTAGTAATAGTATATAGTGTGTTCGCCTAGTACGTGAGCGGACGATAATGCCTTCCTTGAAAAATAGTTCAGGGAATTCTTTTCCGCTCGGGCATTAAGTGGACACGGTGTCTATTTAATACGAATATAGTCACAAATTGCAATCGTAAATATTTCAGGATTAAAAAGAAGTAAAAGGGAATCAATTTTATTAAAAATATGCGACTGACAGAACACTGTTGTTCATATATACAATGATATATAATGAATAAAGAGTCCAAACGATGTGCCCGAGCATTGGCGTTGCGTGGAGAGTTTACCAGAATAACAGTGCGCTTATTTAAAAATAAATATATTGAATCACTTTACAAAACGTTAAGAAAAAACATAAATAACTTACCTAACATGTTTACATTGTTGCAGAAATATCCGGATGTGCGCGATGAAGTAATTGCACCATCATATATGTTTCTGTATTAGTCTCGGAAAGGTTCGTACGTAGCGACGTAAATAAATGCTTATGTGCTGAAAAGGATTGTTCGACGCTGAGAGATGTTATATTTGCATAGTTAAAGTGCTCTTTGTATCTGTACAACGTATCTTCAGTATTGGTAAAAAGTTGCCGTAATTTTGTAAAATCTACATTTTTATCTAATACACTATTAAATTTTTCACGAACACAAACACTTTTTTCATCATCAAGGATATGCAGCGCTAATTCTACGTGGTCAATAATCGCTAATGAGTCCGATAAGGACAGCGCACTGTTCTGTAACTTTTTTATTGCATCCACTATTGGAACGTAACTGTCGTAAATAATTTTTAAATTTGCTGCAACTTGAGGATTTTTAAATTGAACCTGACTGAGCCTTATTGCAGCCGCTTCTTTGCCGTCTAGTTGTAAAACTACTGATTTAATTTTTTCAAAATGTTTATAATAATAGAATGCTGCTTCTAACCACGTACCCCATCGTATAAGAATTGGTTGCGGCGGCTCGGGTATGTCAGGACACTGCGAATGAAATAGGCGAATACGTTTCGGAGATTTAAGAAAAACCGCTTTCGTTTGTCCTATTAGTTCATCCACATCAGGATAACTTGTACGTATAATGTTTGTTACAAGGTGTAAAGCGTGAAGCAAACATGTGACGTGCAGCAGGTTTGGTTGAATCGTTTTGAGTAATTTTGCTGTGGAACACATAACCGCGGCAGCATCGGTAACTAACATTAACAGTTGCTCCGGTAAAATTTCAAATTTGTGTAGTGTTTCTATTAATACACTACGTATCGCTCTAACGTAACGTACTATCGTATCGTTTACAGGCTAGTAAATAAGGGTCAGAAGATCCTTGTGGGGTCAGCGTCCTTACGACAATGGATAGGATGGACTGTTTTTTAATATCTGTAGTTTCGTCCATTGTCAACCAAAGGTATTTATTTTTCACCGTTTTTTTCGTAAAATTTACAATTCTTTCACGCACTGATGGTACGTAATTGTGTAGCGTATTTTTAGATGGTAATTTCCACGTAGGATTGTATTTATTCCAAAACTGGCGAAACATTGGGTGTTGGACTTTATGTATTGCTATATTGGTCGCAATTAGCATCATTGTTAAATCAACCACAAATTCATTATATGATTTGCGTCTAATCTTTTTCAATTTATGTTTGTCACTATTTATATGTCTTTGACACTGACTCGCTTTCCAAGATAATAAAGTTGTTTCACAAACTAAACATTTCACTGCCTTACCGTCATATATTAAATCGGGAAACCGATGTATAAATTTATTTACTACGGTAGCAGACAACCGATTTGACGCATTATTTTTACGACCTCGCAACATTTTCAACGTATACTTTAACACGTTAGAACGGCAACTAAATGCATCGTTTATTTTTACTACTTATGCGAGAGCGGAGTTTACCCCACTCTGCTCTCGCATCGACGCTACTGGTCGGGCACATCGTTTGGACTCTTTAATAATGAAGTACATGTACTACAGTAGAGTGTCTAGGTATAATTAAGTTTTATTTATTGCTTAATGCCATGCAATAATACGAAGATCGAATTAAATTTTCATTATTTAAAATCTAGTACACAATACCGATACTTCAAAAATATTCTTATTGCATCTTCATTATGAACAAATTTAAGGATGACTCTATTATATTACATATAGACGTTTCCCTATTTTTTTTTGCGAAAAAAAGAACGTCCAAGGTATCCCAATTTTTGGAATTGAAGCCTCTGTATAACCAACGGTATTCCTAAATGCAGGGTTAGCAGTAGGCGTAACATCTCTATAACATCTATAACACTGTTTCGGCATAGCACTCAATTTAAAATTACGCCTATTGCGTAACAAAGCGAAAATTGGATTTTCTAATGCGTATAGTAACGTTTATATAACAATTATTGAACAATGGTAAATGCAGAGGTGCGAGTTAAATCTCAACAGTAAGTTTCGCATAAACTATTAAAAATTAGAAAGCTTAATTTTGTCGTTTGTACTTGTTAATTCAAAAATTTGCCCGTCTGCATCTGTAGGAATACGCCGGTTCGCGATAGGGAATATATTTAATAAAGGCTATCTACAAAAGAGTTGAGATTTACTAGTGGGGTAGTTTCATATGCGACTTTGTGTAAAAAACCGCAAGTCGGTCGCGTCTCATTGAATTTCGTTTGGTTTTAACGTTCAAAGTAATAGTTTTGCGGTTTTAACGTTAGCTTAGCAAACGCCTTAGGATTGGACGCTAATTTGTATGTATCGAAGTTTGGTTCAATGTGAATTCACACATTCAGTTGTGAATGAACATGAAGACATTCATGTTCTCGCCGAACCTTTGTCAATTATAATTAACTGCTTCATTCAAACCTCTACTTTCGCCTCCTTTTAGAAGCGAGCCAGAGTAATCCCAGTTTTAAAGCAGGGAGAGAAGAACGTAATGGACAACTATAGACGTATCTCGATCTTGTCTAATTTTGCCAAGGTCTATGAAACTGTTTTATTTTCCACCATATATTTTCACACGAAACCCTATATTTCACCTTACCAACATGGTTTCGTGCGAGGAAGATCAACAGTTGCCAGTCTTGTGTCGATTACCCAATTTATTAGCCAGCATCTTGACGCACAAGGACAAGTTGACGTGATATACACAGACCTCAGTAAAGCGTTCGACACATTAGATCACAATATTTTACTTCAGAAACGTTCTGCTTTTGGTTTCAGTCCATCACTTATTCTACTTGTAAAATCTTATTTGACCAACAGAAGCAATTATGTTTTTTTTTTTTTGTAATGGATCCAATTCTTTCAAATTTAGTGCATCTTCAGGTGCTCCACAGGATTGGAATTTGGGCCCTTTATTATTCAATCTCTACGTTAATGATTTTCTTGCTTGTGTACCTTGTCCTGTTCTAGCCTATGGGAATGATTTAAAAATATTTACGTCTATTAAGAACTGGAATGACGTCATTGAGCTACAGTGTAACCTTAATATGATCACTGATTGGTTTGCCTCCTCAAAGTTGCTGGTCAATGTGAACAAGTGCTGTTACGTGTTATTTACTAGGAAATTTAACTCAATTCCTTCTACTTACTCCATTAATAGCCAAGCACTTTCGAGAGTTCATGAATTTTGCGATCTTGGAGTTATTTTTGATAGTCGCTTGAGCTTTGGCCTGCATATCGATTACCTTTGTATTTCCGCATCGAAAACTTCGAAGGCTTCGTAATGCGCACCTGCAGGTACTTTGAGAATATATCCCTTTTTAAAACTTTATTTTATACCTTTGTTGTAAGTAAACTTGAATATGCTTCACCTGTTTGGTCACTCCGCTATATCTATTTACAACTCCAAATTGAGAAGATTCAATGGAGATTTCTCAAATTCCTATCGTTCAAGATTGGCGGAAGATATCCAGTACGGAACATCGATTATGGCGCTCTTCTTGATCGTCATGGGATGCACACCGCGGCTTCTCGTCGGGCACGACAGAGTGCACGTTTTGCCTGGAAGTTGGTGCGTGGTGTCCTTGATTGTCCCGACTAGCTTTCTTCCTGGAATTTTCTACTTCCTCGGGTATTTACACGTTCTTCTCCTAGTTTCTCTCTTTCTGTACCTCGAACCAATCTCTTATCCCGTTCTCCCATCACTTCCATATGTCGCATAACAGGCGCACTCTATACTGATGTATTTTTTAATAAAATTAATGAGCTTTGAGTTTTTTTCCTTTTACTTTTTTTATTTTTTTTTTATTTTGTATGCAATTACTATTCAGTACTGTACGTATTTTTTTTTGTATAATGTTGTCATGTAGTTGCAAACCGTTGGGCAATAAACTATTATTATTATTATTAACTGCTTATTAGGTAGCAAATGTATTCACTGAAAAAGTCCCTAAATATATTTTCTCTATATCTTTTCAGACGTATGTGGATGAACAAGGCGCAAATTTACCCGGTATATTTTATACTATGGAACCAGATAGTTATTACCCTGAGCTTAGTAAGGGCCTTCTGAAGTGTAAGATAATGGTTAATGAGTTTGGAGTAAACATAGATGAGATGGCAGGTAGGCGTGGTACAACGCGTTGATTATTATTGCAATAGTATTCAAAATATGGATTGGCTTGATTACTGAAAAAGATCTATTTCTACAGCAGCTTAACGCGCCGATTAATTAATTTATTATACCGCTTTCAACTTAATAATCTGATAAGGAATGAGCTAAAAGGCATTTCCTAAAAATATAATTGCGCTACATAGGTATGGTGTGTATGTGTGGAGTACTCTCCACACATATACACATACTCCAATTGCGTTGAATTTTCACATCAATTTTTGTATGATGATTCGCTGCGAAAATCCCTTATGCTTTGTCAAGTTCTCTCCATATTTAGTGTTTAAGCTTTGCAAAATTACCCACAATGTTGTTCCACCTGTGTCAAATATATCGTCTACATTTTTCACGTTATAACATGCCTCTATGGTTTTAGACGAATTACTTTTTCAGATACAGTCAAAAACCACACTTTTCATTGGTTTTGCATGTGACGTACTAATATTTGGTAGTAGTTCCATTTTTAACTGTAGAGCTCAATTATGAAAATATTTTGGTATAGTCCGTTTCACTTTATGTTAATCTGATTATCTGAGCAGGTAATTACGTTTGTCTAAACAAACAATGCGATAAGCTGGGACTTGCACAGAGGCGTATTTTATAATGTTCCTGTAATTTCTTTTTAAATACAATAATTAATATATGTATAATACAAGAAAAGCATGAACCTTGTTTAATCTTATTTTGTGTTGCAATTGTAGGTAATAAATTAGTATTATTACTATATAATTTTAAAACTGTTTATTCTACATAATCCTTTTACTAATTCCAAAGCATTTACAATTCGAAATTAAACAGTATATACATAATGTACCCTATTAATTTGCTATTAGAACATAATATTAAATAATAAATATTAAATATCCTGTACACGAATTGACCATAAATAATACAGTCAATTGAAATTTTCGTTAGTAGCAAAATATAAATTGAGATGTAAGAAGAGAAAATATATATTTTAATACAAAAAAAAAGTGGAGACCTCGGAACGAAGACAAGGAAGGCGAGCAAAGTGGAATAAATAATGATAAGTGTGAATCGGAGGCGGACAATGTAAATGGTGGCGCTAAAAAAAAAAAAACATCTTGGAATTGAAGCTAAGCAAATAG
Source organism: Oryctes rhinoceros (assembly GCA_020654165.1). Taxonomy (NCBI): domain Eukaryota; kingdom Metazoa; phylum Arthropoda; class Insecta; order Coleoptera; family Scarabaeidae; genus Oryctes; species Oryctes rhinoceros. The sequence continues at coordinate 2,902,020 of JAIOKQ010000018.1, read as the reverse complement.
TGTTAAGCGTATACAGTAATTTACGAGAAGAAAGTACAGAGCATACGGATAAGGACGTAATGAAGAGAACGTCAAAATTAACTGGTGTGTGCTTCGGCACAGTTTATAATATAGTAAAGCATGGTATTCAGAACAGAAAAGTTAGAAGTGATAAAGGATGTATAAGAAAAGGACCAAAATGATCTCCATTATGAAGAAAGCTACACAAAACAACAATTATTAAAAGTGTTTAAAGCAAAAACTTTTCAAAAGGAATATGTTGTTGATAGTATGGCCATCGCCGCAGGGCATACAGTTTTACGTTTGCCTAACTTATGTATACTTAATCCCATCGAATTAATTTGGAGCCAACTGAAAGAAAATGTTCGCCGCACTAATAATAGTCCCAAATTTAGCGAAGCGGTTTTAAATCGAATTAGAGAAGCGATTGCCAATATAACACCAGAAAAATGGAAAAATTACGTTAAGCATATAATTGACATAGAAAATATATATTTACAAGATGTTAATATTAATCAGGAATTCATAATTGATCTGAATGAAACTGACCAAGACAGCACCGACCTTGAGGAACTTCAAAGTGTATGAAGCCGTATTTTTTTAAAGTATATGACGTTTAAATGCGTTGTTATAAACATTATACAGGGTTACCTGTAAATAGCACGTAAGCTACCGAAATCTGAAGACTACCTATCAATGTGTTACTGAAAATTTAAAAAGAAATTTATTTGTAACATATACATTTTCTTCAAATTTTACGGCCCAAAATGCAGGTAAAGCCGGTCCATATCTTTGTTTCTCCTATATTATACAAATACCGCTGATGAATCAAAGTTAACCCAGATGCAAATAAAAAGCGATAAAGCATTGTAGATGCTATGAATAGTGAATAGTCTATTGAAATGCATTAGTCTGTCGTACAGCTGATGTCGAAGTGTTTATGTGTTTACATTGAATATGCCGATAACCATATGATTTGCGTTCTTAATGTTTAAAGTTAATGCATCCGAAATGTCGGGTTTTGAGTTATTTGTAGTTATACATTCTTTTTCTTTTTATGAAATTTGTGGTGGTCCTAACAAGGACCGATCTAGGCGAAACAGGACAAAATAATTTATTAATGTAAAAAATGTTCGAAATGTCCACCGTGAGCTCTAATACAGGCATCAATTCGGCGACGAAAGTTATTATGCACACGAGTAAAATTTACCATGTCTTCGCGAATGCGTTGAGCTGCAACATAAATGCGATTTCGCAGATCTTCGACATTTTCAATATCAGGGCGACGATCATATACCAAGCTTTTCATGTATCCCCACAGAAAAAAGTCTAATGGATTTAGATCGGAACTACGAGGTGGCCATGGAGTACGACTTCCACGTCCAATCCATTGTGGAAATCTTTGGTTCAAAAATGCTTGAATTACTCGACTACTATGCGCGGGTGCTCCGTTATGCATAAACCACAATTGTTGCCGTATGGCTAGTGCTATCTCATCCAAATACTCGGGTAATTCATCTCGGAGGAACTGTAAATAGAATTCTGTATTTAATCGTTGTGGGAGCACATGTGGTCCAAGTAGGTAATCGCCTACTAAACCCGCCCAAACATTGACAGATATCCTAACTTGCGAGGCGCCTTGGTGTATCTCGTGTGGGTTTTCGTCTGCCCAGTGGTGAATATTATGGTAATTCAAAATACCATCTCTTGTAAACGTGGATTCGTCGGTAAAGAGAATTACTGACGCAAGACGTGGTTGACGAACTTCGGTGCGTTGAAACCACTCGCAGAAGGCAAGACGGCGAGGATAATCTAATTCCGTTAATCTTTGCACGCGCTGGATGTGATACGGATGAAGTAAATTATTTTTCAAAATTCGATGCACCGTCGTTTGGGACACATTTACTTGCTGGGCTAAAGTTGTAGTACTTATGCCTGGTTCCGCCTCAACGATGTTTAAAATATGCTCTTCTGCTTGCTGAACTCTACGTGATATATGACGGCCACGACCTTCGAAACGTGGAATTACTGATCCTGTTTCTTGAAGTCGATACACGGTTCTCACAATTGTCTCGGATGATGGATGCCGCCGATTGGGAAACCGTTCCGCGTACAAATTTTCTGCCGCAAGACTATTTTGTCCTGTTTCGCCATAAATCAAAATCATATCGGTGTATTCGATATTCGTATAGGATGCCATTGCAATTGCGTGTAATGACGGTGAATGCTATGTGCATACTAAATGGATATCCGAACGCTGCTTCAGCGACTGCCGGTGATTCCCATATGTTAACTAAGACAGAGTCGGACTCGAATAAAGAAAAATCATTTTCTCGTTACTACGTGCACATAGAACCATAATATTTTGTATTTAGGCATTACTCATGCGTTTGTTTCACCTAATTTTTTTTTTCGTACTATATCCGAATAAGACTGTATACCAAATATTATGTACTATTACTATATTAAGCTATCAATTATTGTTAGAATTACATTGTTATTTAATATGTATTTCATCATTACAACACAAAATTACACGAAGTTACACGAACATTACAAAATACGCCCCTGTGCAAGTCCCAGCTTGCAGCATTGTTCATTTACCCAAACGTTTTACCTGCTCAATGGTCAGATTAAAATAAAGTGAAACGGACTATAGCTCAATCATACAACTGAAAGAATTGTAGGCAATCGAGGCCGATATAAATATGCAGAAATCACATTAGCGCACCTGGCAGTAGTGACATTTTATAGGAATACATGAATAAATATACAAATGTTGTTGGAATAAAAATTATACATATACTATCAAATAATAGATACTATTCAATTCATGGAGTACTACTTCTTACAATCTGTTAGGAGTAGAGTTGTAGACATTGAAAAAAATAAATACTATGTCTTCGTTAACACTGTCTCACACTGTTTTTTTATTTTGACGCCCTGTTTTAATTGCTTCAATCTATTGGTTCTTAAACTTCATGGTGTTCAAAACACGACTTCTGAAAGAAAAATCCAACACATTAAACAATGTTTTCATTATATTAGCTGGAGTGAGCTGAAAAATTATCGTGTTGACAAACGAAATTTTGATTTGGAAAGATGTGTCCAAGTAACAATGCAGCATTAAAATGGATAAGAATTTCAATTTAAATTTCCTTCCAATTTTTCACAAAATACCAGATCTATGTATTGATATCCAACCCGAAAAGTTAACTATGACGTTATCTACATGTAAATTATTAATAAAGTTTTCGTCAACCCTATGTCCTCTTGGAATGCATGAGGCGATCTATTCTTTCTACCTTGAAATAACTTTTCACCTGAAAAAAATTACTATCTGCTAAAAATCCACAAGACGTTCCATACGTTCAAAGCATGCGTTGAAATACATGCATTTCAACGTAGATTCTTATTGTAGTAAGTGGGTCTACTATCTTATTCACAAAAACATTCGGAGGAAGATTAGATAGGATTTAGTTTGAGTAAATATGTGAACCGCTGACCTTGCCCAGTTTCGTCGGCCCGAACTAACGATTCTGCAACGTCCTATGATGATCTCTCAAACTTTTTATAATCTTATAAAAGTATTGTCCACTTTTGTTAAGATCATTTCTTGCAACTATTTTCCTTATCATGTAATTCCGCGACAATCCTAGTTTTAGTTTCGTTTCCTATCGGCATTTTTTATAAGAACGAATGTCAACTTTGGCAGGTTATTCAATTTTCAACAAAGGAGCCGTATTTACTGCGTTTGTACATTTTTAATAAAGAAAATTACGGGAAACTGTTTTTGTCTACTTTTTTCGTATTCGATTGTAATTACCTAGTTAGATTAGAAAGGCAGCACCCGGATGAAGCATGTTCATTCTGGTATTAGAAATCACTAGAAGAACATTTAATACATTTAATTGTTTTTATAGTAATACACCTAATTATTAGATTAAAATCTTAATATTACAGGTGGAGGTCGACCTAATTCACCACCACGTGCACAGGAATTCTCACAACCGCTGACTCTTACGTTTTCACGCAGTTTCAGATTCGCTATTATATACGTGCAGGATGGATATCCGTGCCCTTTAATTCTAGGTACAATACAGGAGCCTGGCATGTAGTCTTTGTTATGTATAAATGTTATAACGTTTTTTACATAATTTCTTGTTATCCATTTATCGTTTACAAAATTATACATATTGTTTAATTATTTGTTTATTATAAAAATTTATATTTTCATGTTTGTATTCAATTATATTTATATGTTAATTGTAATAAGAATATTACGTAATACATTTGTTAATTAAAGCATTACAGATTTATTAATTGTTTATAAGTACAATTGGCGGTCGGAAAGCGAAAGATCATATTATCCGATCTCTTGCAAAGATGTATTCTAATAGTACGTCCATCAATTGCTCATGGCTTGGCCTAAGAAACAATTGTCGAGTTTGTAAACTCATATCAATTGGTGTTATAAAAAGTAAGTAGCATTTTATTTTAATTCTATTTCAAATTACTTTTTGAGTTACTTTTTTACATATAATTTTTTCTTGTATAAGAAATATGTACTTATACATGTAAAGTTGTTGGGTATAGAAAAGGATATAAAAGAGTTGCATGCGAATAGTATAATAGAATGATTCTCTTTCGCACAGATTAATGTTTATATAATACTAAAGCTATGTTCTCTAACGTAATTATTATCTTCTTATTTTATTAAGGCAATTGTTTATTTACTATTATCATTGTCACTTGAATCACTTTCTACAAGATGTATAATTATTGGATTGATATCTTCTTTATAAAACCTCACCGTTTTAATATTTCTTTTTCGGTGTGATGAATTGTATTTTCCCGTGTTTTCTTTATGATCGTGCTTGAGGCTTTATCACTGATAAATTATCAGTCTCGACCAATAACAGGCCTGATTGTCTAAGTGTTTTCAATCGAGTTAAATATGTAACGATAGGCGGGTAACCGTAGAATTTTATGACCATGGTATTCTTGCCATATCAACTGCATATAATTTTTGAGGCTTGCTCCTACACTCCGCCAAAAAAGTATCGCATAATTTAGTTTTGAATCATAAAAGTATCGCATAATCTTTGTTTGTAGCATAAAGTTGTAAATATACTTTAATGCGCTCTAAGATATAATTTCTATGATTGTTTAAATAAAATACAGGCCAAATAAAAACAAGAACTCATACTTGAGATTTTTATTAAAACGAGAAATTATAATTTTGGAAAGAAAAATGTCATAACAGTAGCTTTTGATACTGAGTATTGCCACCTCTGGCTCTTATGACCGCTCGTATACGGTTTGGCAGAGATTCGATTAACCTCCGTATATAAGCCTGATCCAAATTCTCCCACTCGTCACGGAGAGCATTTTCTAGTCTATGCAGGTCCGCTGGGGGAACATTTTGGGTTCGTATCCGTCTGTGAAGGAGGTCCCACACGTGCTCGATAGGGTTCATATCCGGACTTACCGCAGGCCAATCTAAAACTGGAATACCAACATCGTTAAGGTATTCCTGGACGATTATTGCAACATGCGGTCGTGCATTATCGTGCATTAACATGAATTCGTTTCCTATAATTGGCGCATATGGTACTGCATGTTCTTCTAAAATGTCCGTTATATACCTGTGGGCAGTCAGCGTACCTCTGTCTACTGGTACTAACTCTGTACGACCTGTTAAACAGATGCCTCCCCAAACCATAATAGAGCCACCAGCGAAATTAGGTCTAGGTCTGATATTACACTGCGAATAGCGCTCACCGTCTCGTCTGTACACTGAGATACGCCTATCTGAGGTGTAAAGACCAAATCTTGACTCATCTGTGAAGAGTATATTGGCCCAGTCATTAATGTTCCAATTTACATGTTCTCTGGCAAACCTTAAGCGAGCCACTCGGTGGTTCCTAGTGAAACGAGGGGCTGTTACAGCTACTCTAGCTCTTAATCCACTCTGTCGTAACCTATTCCGAATAGTTTGAGTACTCACACGAGTATTTCTGACTCTAGCCAAGTCGTTCTGCAATTGTCTCGCAGTTACATGTCTTCGACGTAATGCTTGTAGTCGTAAATAGCGGTCATCTTGGCGAGTAGAACATCTTGGACGACCTGGTACAGGTCTTCTACTGTAATTGCCTGTTTCCCTATATCTGGCTACGGCTCTAGAAACACTTGACTGATTGATGTTCATCAAATTAGCAACGTATGCTTGAGATCGTCCATCTTCGATTAAAGCAACTATAGCAGCCACTTGTTCTGAAGTTAAATTGCTCATTTTAGTTTTAAAAGCGTTGGTACGGAACTCTGACTTCGCACTTTAAAATTTGTCCGTATAGGAAGACTTTCAATAAACAACTGAACAAACCTTACACATATGCATTTTTCTAAATGTGTTCTTTTAGAAAAAAAGAAGTAAAAAAGCTATGTTCCATGATTTTAGTTGATGATTTAGTGTTTTTATAGTTCACATACACGAGGCAAACTTTTTGTGAACGTATAAAAATATTTTGGTTTATAAACGCCCTTTTTTAGTTTATGCGATATTTTTTTGGTGGAGTGTATAATATAATAAATTAATGTAATAAAGCAAATTGATTTACAGAGAAACTAAATGGAGCAAATGTGCGTCGTAGGGTGATGTGTATTTGGACCGGGTTAAGAATAAATGACAGCTGATTACTAATTATTTACTGAACTGTGTCTTGCCGCTTCTATCACACATAAAAAAGAACTACTCCGCTAAGTTGCTAACAGCTGCATAACAAAGGAAATCTGTGTATTTCGTTGCCAATATTAAACGTTTTCTTTTTTTTTTCAACTTGCGACATTGAATAGTTAATTTACTACTTGACAACTTGCATTATCCATCACTACCATAGATGACTCTTCAAGTCGATTCTCAAAACCGTTGAATAGAATTTTCTTTGCTTCTTTCTTAAGAAAAACTAATTAAATCGACAACCAAAAAAACGAGTCAGATACTCCTCCCTTAATCAATATTATCCAAACTTCTCGCTATTGTATAATTTCTTCAATTGGTACAACGGCCCCCTTTATTTTTAATTAAACAGGAATAGTCAAGATAAGTAAGGAATAATATAATCAGTAGGGAAGGCAAAAGCGAGTGAAATCATAACTTTTTTGCAGCGACTAGACAGACTCGTGTCTATTCGTCTCGTAAGAAAGGGTTCGTGTTGCCTACTGGCCTTCCCCAAGAGTCGACAAAACACGAGTCTGTCTAGTCGCTGCAAAACAAGTCTGACTTGTTTTGCAGCTTATCAAGTAAGCGATAAAAATGCAGGCACAAGAATGTTCCTTTGCTCTACTATATGCAATAAGGCCAAAACTGGTGTTAAAAGCAACAAAAAGGAGGCGATAAACTCCTAAGACTAAATTGTTTCATACGAACAAAAATCGATGACGTAGGTAAAAAGTGAAGATACTATGTTTTTAACCTGTAGTGTAGTAAAAATCTATTGTTTAAAATTGACGTATATTTATCTATATGTACTCTGTACAATAAACTACAACGTATAAATTTTAAATGCATAGTTAGTAAAAATATGTACAAAAAATAAAAGCTAAAACGGCCATTACAATCTAACAATAATTTTAATGTAATGCCAAATTTTATTAAAAATATTATTTGTGCTATTGTTAATTTAATTACCTAGGTGTGTAATTAAACATGTATCACATATGAAAATAAGTTTATAAAAAAAAATCAAGCTCGATTTGTATTTCAAACATGTGATAACTGCAAAATATTACACAATCAGCATAGAAAATAGATAATTTGATTTAGCCAGTGTCAACAGATTTCTTTTGTAAGTGCAGTAGGAATGCTTTCCTTGGTCTTCGACATAGTGGAATACCCCAGCAGTTCCGGACATGAAATAATACCTTCTTGAATACCATGGACTGTCTTCAGTAGATCATAATTTATTTCGTCTGATATTTTCGAATTATTTCTGCAAACAATCAGGTGTAGCTAAATATCATGCTTACATAATTATTTATGATGTTAATACATACATATGTACAGATGCTAATCGATACAAAAAAGATGTGGCTTTCATTTCAGAAGCATCAATAGCTTTTTGTATAGGGTTGTAACACATTTTGGTACACTGCATATTTATTTCAAATAAAGTAAATGTTTATCGATACCGCCGATAAAAATATGATAATTGATGTAAGATAAAACTTAAATAAAGAAATATTACGATTACAAGATTTCAAGATTTTCGCAATAAAGCGTTTTATTGCTGCCGTTGCCAGACCAGGGGGACCTATGCCAAATTTGAAATGAATTTAGTATTTATAACGATTGCTTGTAACATACCATTTAACGATACGGAAAGAGTAAACTAGAAAAAAAAAACTAGAAAATTGTGGCTAACCGTAGATGAACCGACGGATTCAAAGAAAAAGTCAGTAGTACGTACTACTATATGGTTCAAGTATTAGAATAAAGTGCATCGTCACATGGAGGTGATTATTAAATAATGACACTTAATAACCACAAAAAACAAATCGCGTTCTGGCCGTTAAAAACGGTTGTAGTGAAGTTAACCACGGTTTATGACACACAAAAGCCTTCACGTGAGATAACTTTACATACTACCTTAACAAATAAATAAATAATGAATAGCACTTAACGGAAACTGTGTTTTTCGATTCTGTTGCCGTTAACACTTCGTGTTCCTAACATATCATATCACTATAGGCGATATTCCAATACGCTATCCTTAAAACAATCTGTCCTCATATTTTGTGAGTACGAAGTATTAACGGCAACAGAAACGAAAGTCACACCTTCCGTTAAATACTATTCATTATGTATTCATCTGGTTGTAGTCAGAACGAAGGAAGGACAAATATTATTCGTAAACATTTCTAAGGATGTAAAGCTTGTACTAGTTCGGTTCACAATTTCTTCGCGGTGTTTCATGCTGTCAATCGATTTCGCACAGCGATCTATCTCATGCAAAAGTGTTTGTATGGGGTAGATCACCCAAAGTTGCAAACTTTGCAAAAGTTCAAATTACAAATTTATACAAAGCTGCAATAAAAAAGCAAGTCAAATCAAATTTGACTATCAAGTTTAAATTCATTTAAAAATTATTTGCAATAACTTTCTCATGCCTTTTTTTATTCTTGATATTTAATGGGTAAATGTTTCGTGATGTGTATTATATTAATTATAAGCTATAACATTCATTCTAATTAAAACAAAGTTATGCATTTCCTTAAGTCCAAGACTCCGTGATTTGCCAACCTTAGTTAATATACTTTCGAATTTCTAGTTCATCTTTAAGGTGTATTTAGTAATGCAACTACATACTTTATTTTTTGAAGATTCTTGACAGGTCAGCGAATGCATCTGAACTTTTACAACTATGAAGGTACTTAATTTGGAAAATTAAAATGTTGCCCAATTGCCGACCGATTGAATTATGATTCGAATGAGCGTGTCTGAAAATTACGATTCAACTTTTCAATTGAAAAAGTGTTAAACCCTTTTTTTTATTAACAATTAATTAATCAATTAATTTATTAATAACAATTACCTATTTTTCTCCCTCTCAAAAAATTAAAAAAGAATCATATTTACTACGCAGGGTATTAAAAAAATGTATTCTAACAGAATCTGCTTATAAAAGATGTATGTACGGTGTAAGAATGTAATTCATGCATTTTTTAAATCTCATTAAACTTTGGTTTATTTAAGTTAGTCATGAGCATTAGGAAAGACATACAAACAAAAATTATTCGTTGTACTCATACAATACATTAGATATCGTAAAAGCACTTACAGACTAAGTGACATACAATATCTTTTCCTATTACCGACCAGAAAATCAGCATTGTTGCGAAAATATTTGTGATTTATTTAAGAACTTGTGAGTGTGACTCTCGCTGTGTCTCTTGAGAACAGTAGTGAACCATAGTGAACAGTATCGTTAACATTCATCATAACGTTACTAGAAATCGAAGAGAATTGTTTAAATAAAAAAGCAATCGCAGTTACATATACTTATTTGTCGTAGATATTGTCACTTCTTTCAATAAATCAAGATTTACTTGTATCGCAAAGGTAATTTTCCTCTTCTTATCATATTCATATTTGTCACTATTTTTGTTGATTATACACGCGATCACAACGCAAAATGAACGGTGCTGGGTCCTTTTACATAAGCGCTCAAAACTAAAAAAAAAAAAAATGACAACAATAAGCGATTTTCGGCATAAGTACTCAGCACCTGCGCGTCCAAAATAAACGAACCTAATCATCAACTTGTCAATTTCTGTAGCGTATCGGTACCCATTGTTATATGCATATATTATATTAATTTTCATCCCTAGGGATGTATTTCATCATATCCTTTGCAAAGGGTACATAACTCGTAAATCATACTTACTTTCCAGGAAGATAATGATTCACTTACGTAGCCGATAGTAGGAAAATTTGCGTGCGAGAAATTCACTATATTTCTAATCCTACCTTACACCATAAAGATCCAAAATTTCAATTATCAATGTTAAATACCTTCACAGTAACAAAATTTAAGATACGCCCGTCTTGTCAAGAGCTTTCAAACAGCGTGAGCGTATAAGATACGTTCTTTCTGGCATTTTTAATAAAACCTATTGGGCCTACATATTATTGCAGTTTCGATGTCCAATTCATACTTTATAAAACGATCCCTACACGAATTAAGCTGAGTTTTTGAAATAATCGGAATATTTTCGAATTTCTATTAATTACCGATATCGCAAATGCCTCATATGCGGTTTTCAGCAGCATCTCCAACATTTTTGTATATCAACTAAACAGAACATAACATCAGCCTTTGTCCGCATCCTTCGATCTATCAAATTAAATTTGAATGACCTTCGTACGTTGCAGACTAAAGGTGCGCACTAAAGGTTAAACACATTCGATACTCACTTGTAATCGGGGTGATTTGTAACGTATTTCCTAATCCAAGAAGCAGTTGTTAAAATGTCTCCAGCCGCACGTTTCTGAATAAACTTCAGATATTGTTGAATAGTGCAATGTGTATCGGCATCAACATCCATGCCTGACAAATAATTATTAATTAGAGGTATTAACCCGGGGAATTCACCTTCCTGTAAATAATTCATATATTATTCATAAATTTAGTACATTCGTAAGTATATAACACCTTCCCATTGATAATTTCACTAACTGTCATGGGTATAAATTGATCACATGCCTCATCGCAATTTATAGAACTTTTGCAACATTTATTTGCTTCAGGCGGACTAACTTGTGTAGTGATGTCTTTGCGAAACCAAAACTTTTGATTTAAACACGCTCCTCGTTTCTGTGCGTTTTGCATATTTTCATCTACCTGCAACGACTAAATTATTAAACATCGGTCTTCTTATTTTCAGTTAATTTACCTTGCTAATAGGAATGATAAAGTTTAATTGATATGATAATATTACCCGCGTCAATAACACAACAAAGCAGACGATAGCAGCATTTTCAAAATCAGTTATTTGAATTTCACATGGTCTAAATTCTACCCTCCAGCCAATGGTTGAATTTGGAGGTGGTGGTTTGAACCTCATTGTTTGCCAGTTTGTGGATTGGATATTCTAAAAAAATCAGTCACTGTGAAGGTATTAAAACATCTTGATTTTAATGAGATTACTACCTGCTTATGAACGAGCCACAATTTCTTTATTAAATATTTTTCCTCGTAATTAACCGTTGTTTAATATAAAACATATCATCAAAACTTAAATACAGATGAATTCTGATATAACGTACCGCAGATATAGCGAACAAAAATAAACAAACGAAAAGGAATTCCACGATCATAACTCATATACTAATTTGAGTATAACCGAGAGATCATCTGTAAAATTCCGTCACGTTCCTCGGTTATAGTGAACTACGTCACGCGGCAGTTGTTTTAATTAGACCAGACTAGATGTATTGATTTACGGAATAACTGTGTCTAATTCCTTGCTTATTTTTTCGCTCACATGCTTTGTTTATCATATATTTATGATACCGAAATATTTCGATGATGAGGATAGCAATGTTCTAAACATTATGACAATACGCTAATTTGGCAATGAAAAATTGTCTATAATCACTAATAACCCATTGGAACTTAACTATTACGGAAGTATGCAACGCGATTAACGTTTTATCCACCCGTTTCGTGAGTTCATCCGTATGTAACTCGGCGCGCGTTGTTACGCATACCTTCACTTATTTTTTTACCGCAAACTTTTGGCGGTCGACTGTTTTGTATCTGTTTATTAGGAATGCTAACGTTGTGTATAGATTTTTTAGCGTGTTTCACTTTAGAAAACCCGTAAAAAATGAAACAGACTAGGAAACCAGTATTGCATCTTCCTGTGTGAATGTCAGTTTTACTGAATATTTAATTCACGACATTTCTAGTAACGTCACATGTTGCAATAAATCATTGCTCCATATCTAAACAACCATCATTTTCTAATTTATAAAGTTTTTAGGACCATTTATCTATTAGGTGAGTTGTTTGAAGTACATGGGAACTATCTATAACGCAACACAAGTTGTGTTACGTCTATCGCGTATAATTCCATCCATACCATGCGGAAGGATTGTAATTAACGTTCCAACAACCATGGAACAAGTTCTAAATCAACTCCAAGAAAGGTTTTCCGTCAGAACAAACCTATGGCGTTTATTTGAATATAGAACCGTGACCTAACCCTCGGTGACGTCATAAAAATGTTGCGAATTGTTAATGTTTTCATGTTTCATCAGTTTTATCTTAGCCACTACATTTTCGCGAAAATTAACTTCTACAATTAGTGAACGTGTTCTTTTCAATTACACATTTTAATGTCTCTTTATTTATTAAGTTTACCTCAAAATGATCGGTGTCTTTTTCGTCATCTTGATGAACCTTTTCTGAAAAAAGCGATACAGTGTCTCTTATGAATAAGTGAGCAACATGTTGTGCCAATAAGTGATCTATGCCGCCGCTCTTCAATTTTTCAAAAATAGCTTCATCATATACGAGAGGCACATCATTATATTTTTCTCCCTGAGGTGATAAATATGAGTCAATGGAGTCGTAGCGGGATTTACTTATAACAAATTTGTTTTCATTAAGAGGCTTTAGGCCACGTTCTTCTTCTGTTCGACAATCCACAGAGCATGAAATTATATTCCAGCGACAGTCAACATCGGTTATAAAGCCACGATGTAATGGTGACGCCGCTGTTAAGGCCAGCTAAAATTGGCATAAATACGGTATAACATTTATAGTGACGACATATATTACCATAATAGGACATAGAGGAGCCAATTGATCGTATAACGTTCTCGCCTCCTGAATATTACAAGCTTGAAATGTAAGTTGTAGACAGCAACAACCCATACCAAATCCCATGGCATCCATGTAAACATGATCTGGTAAGGCAGCTTTACTGTATAAATACGAATCATCCACAGGTATCACAGTATTTATGTCTCGATAAACTGAAATATTTACAAGATAGCCAATATAACTTCTGCTGGAAAACGAATAGTTACAACATATAAAAAGACTTAAAATGTTAATGTAGTATGAGTATGAAGGTTGACAAACATTATTGTTAGTCAATGCTCAAACTCTTTATAAATCATGATTGAAACGAAGCGTAAAATTCTGGTGGTTTCTGATACTGAAGCTAGTGTATTTATTTTTGATGAACTAACTTTCGATGTTACAGGCAGTTTCATAACATTTCTGGTGTATATATATATATAAATATACCTATAAATATAAATTATAATATAAATAAAATTTATATTATAATTATATATAAATTTAACACCCGATCTTTTTATTAAAATTTACTTATCCAGTAACTTGATTACTTAACGCAAATGTTTCCCAAATTAATTAACCCATGAACAATTTTTTGATTTGCTATATTATTATAATCATTTTCTAATCTTCTATACGGTATATACTAACAAATATTATAAAAGGAAAGGCTGAGTAACTATGCTGAAACTATTTTCAATATATACCATTAATTGCGGTTACCTCTGACACATGCTTAAAATTTTAAATCAATAGTTTAAAAACGTCAATGTTAGTATCTTTTATTTACTGTTGCCATAGAAAGCAAACAATGCTATGATGGAATATCCAAATCCAGGATTCGCGTTCTACCGTAAATATCTCTTTTACTTTTAATATCGGACATGTACACCATTAACCATTACACAAAAACAATAAAGACATAAATTTTATACATTTTGGATAGACAAACAATATATGACGCTATTAAAGAAAAATATATACAATGGTATACGAATTTGGCAAAATTTGGCGCGAGTCGACAAAGAGTTAACAAAACGGTTTATAACAGTTTCTAGACTGAAGAAATTCACACAGACCACAACTCAATGGCACAGAAGAATCTTTGTCATATAAAACCGACCGTAAAAGATTACAAACTTTGACTACACAAAAAGTTGTAGTTAATGAGAGGAATTATATGCAGGATATTTCAAGAAAGTCGTTAGTTAAAGTTTTACTTAAGTTATTACAAATAGAACTTTGAAATGTTGGAAAAGATAGTTAGAGAATTCGACTTAGTAAAGTTCTCCACTTTCCGTGCGCTTCACGGAATTAACAGAAACAAGACAGATTTGTGTCTCTCCCTCTCATAAGAATGGGTTTATGTTGCCTACTGATTTCCTTGAGAGGAAATCTAGTCTCTACTAATTTCGTGAAGCGCACGGAAACTGCACTCGTTTCTGTAGGTTTAGTGATTAGTGTAGTCACGTATACAAATTGACTTGGCACGCGGTTAGGACTGTAACCCATCATCACCATCTATATTATACAGTGGCGAGCAAATGAATAGGGACACTAATCATATATTTAAGGTTTCGTGTTTTTCTACAAGCAAACGAATTTTTTTAATAAAATTCTTCGAAATGAATAAAAGTATATGCCTTGGACGTCACACCTGCATTTCTCGCAAGTATTAAAATGTTATGTTTGCATTTCTCACGATCGGCCTCGTGCAAGCGAGCATTTAAATAGGGACAGTTGTCATAATCTTTTATTTAGTCTTCTTTAAGTTCTTTTAGAAGTAACTTAATATTACATTATTAAAACGCAATTGCACAAAATAGATTTTTGTATATTAAAACGCATAATAATTAATTTTCACGGTAGCACAGACTAAATTATTTTAGAAATGGGTCGTGGAAAACATTGTACGCACGAGCTTCGAAAAATTACAATTACACTTCACGAAAACGGTTTGAGTTTGAGAAGAATAGCTATCGAAAAATATGATTGCTAATCAAATAAAATATTTCCAAAAATACGGAACCTACGAAAAAATTCCTAAACAGGGAAGAACTAAGAAAACGACGGTTCACATTGATAGACACATAGCGCACGTCTCTCACGTGCGAATCCATTATAAACGGCGGCAGATATACACAAAGAGGTAATTACGGAGATTGATAGACCAATTAGTGTATGGACAGTCACACGAAGATTACAAGAAGACGGATTACATGGTAGGATTGCTAGACATAAACCGCTTATAAGCAAAACAAATAGAATGAAAAGATTACAGTTTGCCAGAAATCATTTGCATTGGACTGCAGATCAGTAGAAATTTGTATTGTTTAGTGACGAGTCAAAATTTAATAGAATGGGATCGGATGACAGAAGATATGTACGGCGAGGCCCCAATGAAGCGATGAATCGTAAGCATACAATAAAAACAGTAAAAGGGTTTGGAGGAAATGTATTGGCCTGGGGTTGTATGTCTTATATAGGAGTTGGTCCGTTGGACAAAATTAATGAAATAATGGATCGACATGTGCATGTTGATATTTTATCCAACGTTATGCTGCCATATGCGGAGGATCATTTGTCCGTACTTTGGAAGTACCAACAAGACAATGATCCCAAGCACACAGCTAGGATTGCAAAGGACTGGTCTCGAAAAAATCATGTAGATCTTCTTGATTGGCCTTCTTGTAGTCCCGATTTAAATCCAATCGAGAACTTGTGGCAAGATGCGAAACTTCGTATCTGGGATGAGAATATTTCAAACCTCAAAGAACTGTTTTGATGTGTCGAGGAGGTCTGGAATAATATTCCTGTGGAACGATGTCAGCATCTCATCGATTCCATGCCTAGGAGATGTGCCACAGTCATTAAAGCAAACGGGTATCCCACCAAATCGAAATTCCAGTGTACCTATTCCAATGCTCGCATTTTACATATGGAATAATCTGTATTAGCATGTGTTTTTGTATCATAAAGTATATTTTGCAATTTATTGCTATGTATTAATTGTCCATAGTTTGTAGTATATAGTTTCCTATTTTAAGCTTTTGTTTATTCGAAAATATAAATAAATACTTTCTTTCACAATTGCATTAGTGTCCCTATTCATTTGCTCGCAACTGTATATACCTCAGTTATATTCAACTTTTTATGTACAAATACGTAGAGATGTCAGCATTACGGCATATTTACGATTAGAAAACAATTCTGCATCTCTCTAAAAAGCAATATTCGAGATCTCCCATTTATAGATATATACATAACTTACGAAAAAATGTAAAATGTCGCAACACTTTTTCCATTGTTTAAATAGCAAATTAGAAAAAGTAAAAAAACATATTATTACTATGATAACCGTAATGTCATCGTTTACAATAATGGAACTATAGGAATAAACAAAAGAATTTGTGAATGACATGTTTCTCGTTTTCCTTTTCAATTAACATATTCCATGTAGTGATCACTTACTGGGTAAATTGATTGCAACTTTCTCCCCTCTACGTTCTCTAATATTTCTGGATAATGTCTTAAAACGTGGATGCCCTGGAAATACAGCTTCATCAGGAAAAAATAATGATCTAGTTGCACCATCATTTGGTGTAGGTTTACATGGTGGATCGGTAAAGTTGTCACATCCTAATCTGAAATAGAACATCGCCCAAATTATTAAAACATAGTATAAAAAGAGTCATTTAGTATTACGTAATATACATAAATGGATTTTAAGATGAAGTACCTTGGGAAACTAGTTAATGTCAAAATTGCTTCGTCATGGCTTAAGTATTTCTGGACTTCCTCTCGCCTATATTTCATATTTGCTTCGACAATATTGAAATGTGCCATTAATCCACCGTAAGGTTGTCCTGGTGTGCCTTCTATCATATAGGCACCATACTCGGGTCTCCAAAGTGATTTTACCCCAGTGGGATCTTGTCTTTCTTTTTCATTTAGTGCGTCCAAAATATCCTTTGCTCGTAAGCTTAATCTTGCTTGTTTTTTTTCAGAATCGAATTTCACAATTACATATTCTACCTCATCACCCCATTTTAACACATCACCTTGGCGATCTCTTAGTCGTTTATATAGATTTATAAATTGATTTACACCATGTTCTCGAACATGATTTGCAAATTTTTTTGTTTCTTCCCATGATAAAGGACTACCTTCTGTTAACAAACCCATTATCAGAATTCAAAAATTAACAAAAAAAATATATATCCGCTGTTTTCACTTAAACTTTTAACTAACTTTGTATTAAAAAACTGTCGAATGGTATCTATAAAAGGTTACCGAAGTATTTATATCTTCCGTCAATTTAGAAAAATCATTATTTAGATTACATTATATTACACAACAATATGAATACGTAGAGTATAAATAAATATACCACTTGAAAAAAGGTTTGAAAGTAAAATGTGAAATACTCGACGTATATTGATGAGTGTGGCTTAATTATGTCAGTAAGAAAAAATTCGGTAAACCCTAGAAAAACATAACACGAGTACTTTTAATGTAATTCTACTATTGACAATAATTGACAGAATATTAAAACATACAGAATGTGTAAAAAAAAAACTTTCTTAAAAAAAATTACTAAGCCGTTTCTATCATCTACAAGGTGCATATACAGGTATTTTAACATTTTGCTGAAGACAATGTACTACCGTTGATATAACGAAATAATTAAAAATGAGTTATTCTACATGATTTTGGTGTTATTTTAATAAAAGGCATAAAACGGGCATAAACCAGGTTCAACAGTATTTTGTAGTGACGGAAAATACCGTTCTAGTTGGAGACCGTTACTTTAGCGACCTGATGCAACATAATACAGCTACTTTGGAACCATATAATATAATACTACATATGGATACTCCCTCGTAAAGGTATCGATTTGTACTATAATTAGAATGATGACGTACGGTGCGGTCTACCAGCGAACATGAGTCAGCCAAATGTCGATCAAGTATAGGTAGTAACATCTTGTTTTGTTTAATTTTTCGGTTTCCTATAAATAATGAAAGCAATGAAAATATGGCTTGGAACGATAACACTCTCTTGCAAATTATAAAGAAAAATTATGCAATTATTTTATGGTCACCGCATTTCATTCAGGAGTATTTGAATGGTATATATGTATTTAGTTTCCGACTGTAACTATGCACAATGTAACTATTTGCGCAAAATTATATATCGAATATACAATTTGTATATTATGATTTGCTGGACAGTCGTCTGTTCAAAATTCTTTTTTCCATGCATTGCTACTTATAATTCATAACAGATTTGGTACTTCTTCAGATCAATTACGTAAGCTGTATGAAAATTTAGCGGGCAAAGGACACAGTTTTGATACTTCACAGGAGATCACAGAAGATTCATAGAAGAGGATTTCAAAAAACATTGCAAGACTGGGAACAGCGCTACAAATCGAAAATAAATGTTTTGTTTTCATGTTTAAATTTAAAAAACTGATTTAGTAACATTTTTGCTTTGTTATTATCATCTAAAATATTTCTTTAAAACAAACAACTAAGGTGACTGTTGTTAGGATTTGTTAAATGCTTATTATGTCATTAAAACCTCGTTGCAAGGATGACTGTTTGTTGCGGTAACGTTGATATCTTTCGTAAAGAATAAACACATTGTCCGCAGATTTTCTGTTCGCATAAAACGATTATACTCAATATTAAATGATTAAATATTAACCGTTCTGCCAATGGTATAGTGAAGTTTTATGTAGAATCCATACCTATGTTCCGCTGCCCGAATTTCAATTGTTTCCTTATAATGCAATACACATTTGAATGTAAAAGAAAAATTGTTAAAACTATTCATCTTACAATCTCGGGCAAATAATGAAATTAATGATATATTAAGAGTAAACCTGCAGAAACGAAAACGCTTTCCGGACGCTTCAGATATTAGACAGACTCGTGTTTTGTCGATTCTCGGGGCAACACGAACCCCTTCTCGTAAGACGAATAGATACGAGTCGTTTTAGTCTGCTAAATTCGTGAAGCGCAACTTGTTTCTGCAGACTTAATTAACAGGATAATATTGCCAATTGAACGCGAATCTTTGTAAAGATGAAACTAGGTTATTTGCTAACAATTACAGAATAAAACATAAATAAATAGTACTATATTTCTATGTAAATATTGTTGCTAGTAGTCTCTAAAATATGGTTTCAACATCATTCGTTTGAATTGTTTATTTATTTATGTCATCTCTAATAGATAATCCCTATTTTCTAAGGATACTATACGACCAAACAATTAAACTACTTTTATCATTGAAACTAATTTCCTTTGAATGTTCAATAGAAGGAATCGTTTGTACACTTGCAATATAAGCAGTTCCTAATTGTTTATTTACTCCAATATCTGTAATAACTAGAGCTCCCCAACCGCGTGGCGCACCATAGGCGTCGATAAGGAACATAAGTAAAGTACATAAAAACAAAAGAAATAAAGAATTTTAAAACGCTTACTTTTGTAATTAGCCGTATCCAATATAGTGGGTGTTAATGCACAATGAAAATAGTATTAGTCAGCACACGAGGAGGTAGGCACATTAAAACTGTTACCGTAAGCGCAATCCGATTTCTCAAACATCTGAAGCATTAGGAATGTTTCCACAGTCGTTTCTTTCAAGGATGTTCGTCGTTCTGAAAAAATGTTTTTATATCTTAAAAATGAACGCTCGACGTCTAATGATGTAATACACGCGTAATTAAAATAATCTTTGAATTTAGTCACCGGATCAGTAGAGTTACCTTCCAAAACTTGTGCTTAACCTGCTAAAATTTGTATCTTTCTTCATAACACTTTCAAATTTTCTTGTAACGATATCATTTTTTTTGTTATTTATACAGTATAGGAGTGTATTAACGTCATCTAATATTTGTATTGTAATATTTGTCAGGGACAGTGCACTATTTTGTAATTTATTTATTGCCTCAAGTACTTCTCTATAATTGTTGTAAACGGTTTGTAAATCTGATTCAACGGAAATATCTTGGAATTTTTCCTGGCTTTCCTTAATAGCCGCAGTTTCGTTGGGATTGAATTGTAAGACGACTGATTTTATTTGCCGGAAGTATTTAAAATAATAAAACGCTGCTTTCAGCCATGTCCCCCAACGCGTAAGAATCGGCTCTGGTGGTTCGGGAATACCGGGACACTGTTTATGAAATTCACTGGTACGTTTGGGAGATTTGAGAAACACTCGTTTCGTATTTGTTATTAATGCATTTACCTCAGGGAAATTTGCACGAATAGTTTCAGCCACAATATGCAGAGCATGAAGTTTACAAGTAATATGTAACATCATCCCATAATGTTCTTGAAGAGAACGACCTACACAACGCATTGTCGCGGCACCATCGGTCATGAAAATTAATACTTGAGTAGTGGCAATTTCGAATGTTTGTAAAGTATCAACGACTACGCTCTCGATAGCATCGGCAGTACACGATTTTAGTCTTTTACTAGCTAATAAAATTCCCTTTGTAGGTTGACGAGGTTCCAGTATACGTACAATCACATTCAAAATAGAATGTTTTTTACGGTCTGTCGTTTCGTCAATACATAACCACAGTAGTTTATTTTTTATTGCAGATCTGATCCTGTTTTCAATTTCGGTACGTACACTTGGCACACATCTCCTTAAGCTTGTTTCCGACGGTAACTCAAAGTCTGGATTATACTTATTCCAAAATTCACGGAATGGTTTCTTCCTGAGTAAGGAAAACGGTAAATTACACGCAGTCAGCATATAAAATAAATCAATTATAAATTGAGTTGCCTCAGTCGGTGATACACCCAGTTTTTTATTTTTGTGTTGCTGACTATTTACACGTCTTCTACAGCCATATTTATCATTGCACATCAGAGGTATATTACAAATTTTACATATAATCTTACTTCCATTATATATTAAGTCAGGAAATTCTCCACAGAACTTTTTCACTTTGTCGGCCTGTGGGCGTTTCTTACTACGCGCGTCCGCCTTACCGTCACAACCCGATCGCATACGGTAATAAACTACCGAAATGCGATGCGAGTTATTTGCTTATGTATTACATTACATATCCCCCCGGCCACGCCCGGCGGTACGCCTTCTGACTTGCCACGCACTTTGGGGAGCTCTAGTAATAACTTTGGATTTAAGTGACCTCCCGCCAAAACTTAATTGCATCGTATTCTCGGCGGAGGTCGCTAGAATAGTATAATTATCCTTCGATTTGTAATATTCTGTTCACAGCAGCCCGTCACAACAAAATATAGACTTGCATCATTGAAATTTTGGATTTTGAATGTAATTTTTGACTGTTTAAACTTTTGATCCTACAGTTCGAGCAATATAAATCCGTTTGTGATAGGTCGAGTAAAAAGGGGCGCGTTTCTCTTGGACTATTTTAGCGTCATGGTGGTGTCACTGTTTGTCGATTTTGGAAACAGAAGATGAACAGAAGTGTGGTTATGTACGTATTACTTGTGTTGTCGCTTATAATTCCGGAAAACATTTAAAATTTTACAAAAATTCAGTATCTATTCAGTCATATTAATATGACAATGACAAAAGCACTCTCAATTCCCGACTTTTATGCACGTATATTGTCTCGATTTCCGCAAAATATTCAATTTTGTTTTGGCTATGGTTCTGGAGTGAAAAAGCAATTAACACAAAATATGCAAAATATGATCGATTTAATCTATTGCGTAGACGATTCAGCAAAATGGCATAAAAATAACATAGAAAGAAATCCATCCCATTACAGCGCCTTGAAATATTTAGGGCACAAGTTTGTGTCAAGCTATCAAGAAAATTCTGGCGCAAAAGTATATTACAATACCCTAGTACCGCTAGAGGATATCTTTATAAAATATGGCGTTATAACAACTAGAGATTTGGTAACCGATCTTTTAGAATGGTCAGATTTGTATTTAGCAGGGAGACTTCATAAACCTGTGGAAATAGTGAAAAGTTCGTCAAATGCAGAGTTGCAAATGGCATTACAACTAAATCTGCAATCAGCTGTACATGCATCACTATTGTTACTTCCGGAGACCTTTACAGAATATGAATTTTATTATACCATATCTAACTTAAGCTATTCTGGCGATTTTCGTATGGTATTAGGTGAAAATAAAAATAAAGTTGAAAATATTGTAAAACCACAAATGTTAAGTTTCCGAAATCTATATAAGCCTTATTTAAAGGCTTTACATGATTTTGTAGAATTTCCAGATACTGGGAAATCAACCTCCGGAAACGAGAATGGTAATATAACTAATGATGTGTCTTGCGCGCAAGATATAAGACCACTAGCAAAATTACATCATCTGAACCAGTTACCAAGATGGCCCCAAGTTGCTTTGACAAGATTTTGGAATCGTGGGAATTTTCGGCAAGATACAGAGGATGTACTAAGAGCTATTGCATATGACCCAGATAGCAGCATTATAGTAAAACAGTGCATTAATGATATAGTTTGGAAATCATCTGTGAGACAAAGTTTAAAAGGAATTTTAACTGCTGGATTTTATAAAAGCGTTAAATATAGCAGCAAAAAATTAATGAAGATGTGGTCATAATGTTTGCTTTATCACGTAGTATTAAATATATGCAGTATTATAGGTGTAGTAGTATATAATTTGTTTTTCGATATTATTAGATCTATACAATTCTCCCAATCAGGTTTCCCAGAAATAATATGTACGTTTATTACTTTATTTTTGTACAAATATTTTGAATTGTACACCATCTCTCAAAGATATTGTACTAGTATATATATTTAAAGTAAAATATGGCGTTAAAGAATAACGAAAATGTTTCTAGAACCATTAAGATTTACGCTAATACCTAAAGCAATACAATAAACTGAGTCGCTCCTTAGTGACTAAAAAGTCCTAACAGATATTTATTTGAAATGCAATTTTACAAATAATGATAATAAGACAATGTTAGAAAGTACAAATTTACAGTACTGAGGTATATTATTGCTTTACATTTTATTGAATTGTACAATATTTTTGGAGAATTATGGTGCAAGATATATTTAATTATATACCAAGTGCTTGTTGCAGATATTTACCTAGAAATGTACACATAAACAGGTAAAACGGCCACTAACTCTAGTACAAATAATAATTGTGAGCAGAACAAGTATAATCGGAGTAATAGCACAAAGCTACATACTTATATAAATAAAGAATTTTGGTCGAAAAGTCCAAAAAAAGAGCAGCGAGTATTCCATAATGTACAACACCAGAAATTTAACACTTGGAAATGAAAGCAATCAGACTTCGCAAACAAGTACTTCAAGTTGTTATGAACCAAGACCAGTAGAAGCTCCAAAATGTTATGTTTATGGTCCAGCATTACCTCCGCCTAATAATCGTGAACAAAACTTAAAAGCCAAAGTGTATGGTCCAACACTTCCATCGCATATGACCAATGTAGCATTGGAAGTGTCTTTACAAAAAAACCTTACTACAAATAGTGATCAAGATGAAACGCAAAACCTGATCGACGTGATTCCAAATGATGAAGCTAATACACAAATTTTAGAAGATGAATGTTATGGGCCACTTCCTCCCAATATAATTTCACAATCTGAAGCACATATTGCCTTAGAAGAGAGAGCGTTGCAAATTAAACTTGATCAGCTACAAAAAGGAAAACAAGATCATGCGACAAGAGAAGAGTGGATGCTTGAACTACCAGAAATTCATTCTAAACACTTAGCGCTGGGACCAAGACAATTTAGAACTAATCCAGGCCCAGATCTCTCAGACAGGTAAGATTATGTAGTTTACTAATTGTATAATACTGAACTAGTTGTCTGAATGGCGTGAATCACGCCAGACCTTTGGTAACGATATTTCCAACACTACAATATAAGACTATTTTTTTTTTAGATCATCTTGGACAAGTGTTCCTTCAGATAAGGTTGTCCGGAAGCCAGCTGCGCATGAAAGCTTACCCGATTTAAAAGATAAGGCAAGAAAGAGAGCGCAAGAGCAATATGATAAAGAACAAGAAGTCATAGTAAAAAAACATAAAAAACACAAGAAGCAAAAGTCTTTATTGGAAATTCATCAAAGTAATTTAAAGAAACAGGTAAATTAATAAATAAATAATTGCTTTGTTGACTGTAGCACATTCAATTTTTAGAAAAAAGAAGAAAATAGTGTTCGTAGACCATTTAATAGAGAAATAGATTTGAAAGTTAACCATTTTGATAATGCGCAAAAGGAAGCCATTTTAAAAAAAGCTCAGCTGTTGGATGATAGATTTTCTAAGGGTCAGTCGAAGTTTTTGTGAAGTTATGTACTTGCTCTGCTTACGTAACTTAATTAAAAATTACCTTTATTTAAGTATGAATGTTCTTTGGACGTAGTTTTGTAATGGATATTTTCTTACTTATGTAAATATCTCCGTGTTGCATAATTCTTTTTTTATTGCAATATGCATATTATATCCCTCCCAGTAAGTTCAAATTTTCTTTGTATTTTTCTTTGTACCCATCGGTAAAAAGTATCTTTTTCCTTTCCTGTGCTCCTCTTAAATACTTCAAAAATGTTTATACAAGGTGGTTAAGTTTGTTCTCTCGGGCTGTACTTTTTACTTGGTGCTACGTAAAACAACGTAATTAAAGTAGTTAGTGCAAGTAGGTGTACGATCGTTCAGCTTACACCGAGCAAATGCGAACAAACTATTTCCGGCCATTTTTCATTAGAGTATTGAGTAATTTTTTTCCCACACTTCATGATTTTAATATTTTAATTTCGACGAACGCTTTGTTATCTTTGTGTAGTCGGTCAGAATAGCAATATACTTGTTACTTTCGAGCGGTAGGATTATATTATTTTCTCTTTAATTCACTGTAAAAGTAGAAGCATAGTTGGTGTCTTCAGATCCACGTCTGATGAATTAGTATGACGGCGTGATACAAGCAGGGTTTTCATCTGTGCATTACGATGTTGCAATCAACAATATTCTAAATTTGTGAATTCCTAAAGAGTTTCTAAAGACTGTCTTTAGAAAGTATTTATTGTGAGTTTCTTGTCGCATATCTAGTAATTTTATACGGATATTTCAATCAAATTTCAACAACCAATCTTTCTGTTGCTTACGAATGTTGAGGTTATTTCACAAACAATAATAGTGACATGTGAAATAGTATGAGTAAGAAGGTAAAGCGTGTATTAAATTGCTTTTTATATTTTCCATTGAAAAAAGTAAGGCTTTGTACTTTGGTTTTGATTTCCCGATAAACTAATATGTTGTTGAAAAACAAATGCGCTACCGAAAAGTTGGTATAAAGCATATAGTATTCTACCAGTATATTAAAAAATACGCTAATATTTAATGCTGCATTAAAGTGCGTAAGTGGGAATCCCGCATTAGGAACTACATGAGTATTACTGTTGTTTATCTATGTACGTTTTTTGTTTTCAGCGTAACAGATGAATAATTTACTTGCAGATTCATTTGTATTACTAGCATGGACCTTTAAGAAGATGATACTCGACCATATGTAAGTTGTAATATTTCGTGCTACTTATTTCAGCGTATACGCTTCTTTAGATCGTGTATGTAGTGTAGACACTAACTGTACCAGTGAAGCTGTACAGATCCCGACGAACCACTTTTGTGCAACGAACGCATACTTTTACACAGGTTACCAAGGATATTCTGAGTAGTTGGTGTAGGTTACCAACAAACGCTACTGTATCACCAGGCTTTGTTCTTATAGATTATAAGGAAGAAATAAATAAAACCTTAAAGATGCATCTTGACTTTCTACGAAATCACAAACTTTAATTGCTTAGAAATAAATATTGCACCACCTCTTGATTTCAAATGTCCAATATGCCGTGAAAATAGAAGAGATAATATAATCCTGTATCGTGAAAATATATCGTGTTGAGCATTCATAAACGAAACTAAATTAGGTTTAAATAAAATGGTCTTATAAGTCGACAAAATCTCAATGCAATATTACATGCATTAAGAAAAAGAATTGGTCAACTGCAAGTCATTGTAGTTGCAATCGAAAGAAATAGGTATCCGTTTATATTATAGAAATCGTTGTACTAACTTTTTTCCGCTTAATTTATTATTAAAATGAACTTATCTAAGAATCATATGCGGCGGAAGTCGTATGTAAAAATTTTTCATGTGTCGTCAACCTTTTCGTTTCTTCATTGCCAGGATATCTACATTGTAGCTCTTCTGCAATATTAGATTAATATCGCTTGTGTGACAGGCTAAGCCTAATATAGGAAGAATACAATAATGCTATTCGATTGTCAGTCAGTCCATTTCTAAACGTAGGATGCACTAAACTTGTCTTGCATTGGTCTGGAATCAACATTTACGGTAGTGGTAACGGCATTTCAAGGTTGTTATTAAAATTGGAAGACAGATTCATTCATTACTATGCCGTAAACTAAGGATAAGAGCAATATAGTAGCATATAGACATTATTGGTCGGTTTAATGCCGATACTACAGGCTTGTTCTCAGTAAACAGGTTGAAATTTCTACCTACAATTTTAAGGTTAATTAAACAGTACGACGTTAGGGTCAGTATCAAAATTTCCGATTGGAAAGCGGGAATCTGCGTCCCTATCATCAAAAATTCATTTAGGTGGAGCTGTTTAGAAAATATCACGGCTTCGGTTCCTTTGATGGTTGTTGATCAGTCTATGAAGGGACATAAATTGTCCCTATCGCTGTCTGTTGGTATGTTGGAGATTTGCAGGACTTGTTATAGACAGAGGTTTTAATCTTCCGGGTCAGGAATCTATTGGAAGCGTTCTCTTAAAGCAAGCAGTGCTTTTCACCATGTTTTACAATTTCATCCTGCTTTGTACTATTCCATAAACAAGCCAAGTGATGATCGACAAAGCACAAACTCTCCTGTCGCCGTTGATGTGAATCCCAAAATGGCAGATGTTGGGTAGAAGAGAATCCAAATTTTCGTATTAATCGGAAAATTTTGCCTTATAAAAAACTAAATGTATGGAGTCGAAATTTATTCAATGTAATTATTGGCCCCTTTTTGCGTTACAAAAAATTGTTTTACCATTGTTGGAGGACATTAACAGAGATTCAGTCTGCTTTCAACAGGATAGACGCCTTGCGCATTCAACTAATGTAATCATAAACCATTAAAATACGAACAGTAATTGGTATGAATATTTAGGAACATTTACAGAAAAAAGTGTGGAAGTGGGCGTGTGTTACATCTATCACATTCGAATGCATATACATTAGAAAATATTTCACAAAAGCTAATATCTATAATAAAGAATTATTGTGATTAACCAGTATATTATAAGATTATTTTATATCTTGAAATATGTATAAAAAATTAAAACAAAGTAGGTTAAAAAATGTATCAACGTTCATTGCCGTTTAAGTTTGCATGAAATCCGTGGACACACGTGGGCAGTTGTATACATATAAAGGGACGAAAATGAACATTTTTTTCCAGACAAAAAATATTCCGTGATTTTTTCTAATAAAATTTATTTCAACTACAAATCATGCTTGACTGGCAAACTTACGGCAGCGCTCAGTAAGGACGCAAGAGTATGTTCAGTTTGTAAAATTTGTAAAATTTATAGGTGCCAGGTGCTATAAAATAATACCAGCAATAAATTCGTTGTACACTTGGCTGATATATTAAAATTAAAACATTAATTTTGTTAAAATAGGAAAAAATAAAAAATGCGACTCGTCTACAAGAAAAATTATTTAATTAACTGCATAAAAATTGATCCATAAGAAAGGTGGCAGAACATTTAAATTGTTCGGAAATCATGGTATTTCAAGCTCTTAACAAGTTAAAAAAATATAGTGCAACAGAAAACATTCTGTGCCGAAAACGATCCCGTAAAGCAATTAAAAAAAAAAACAGACTCCCGTCTTTCTAAATTGCATCCTGAATTTAGTGCTGCTTGATATTAAGCCTGAAATTTTTGGCGAGGATCCTTTAGGAATATTAGTTCGAAGCATTAGAAGAAGACTTAATGAGGTAAGTCTATTTGGGCGAGTAAGGAAAATTGCCAGAAGTGAAATGCATTTGATTTTAAATAAGGGTAGACCTTTGTTTATAGTATAACGTTAACGTATGGTTTTATTGAATAAACGTTGTTACATGGCTTAATTTCACTTCTTACTTGCTAACTTGTACATTGCTCGCTACTGTCCTTACTATATCTGTTTCTTTTTTAATCTCGGTGTTACCATACAATTTTTTCCCAAAAAGCGTTCGGCCAATTCCGAACATTTGATGGTAGATAGCATCTATTAATCTATAGATCATCATATCTATCTATAGATCATAAATAGCAGGTTCTAATGGTAAAAAGTATATTCAGCGGCTTCTCAGTGAATCTTAAATTAACACCAATATAGAGATTTTGCAGGAAGTGATGCTGCCCTATGCAGAATAGCTCATGTCCATGTAGCTGTTTCAACGATCTTAAACGTACTAAACAGTCTGAGTAGAAGTTTTTAGAAGAAAATAATGCTACGGGCCCGAATTGATAGCCCAGATCTTAACCCGATGGAAAATCTGTAGAGGAAGTAAAAACACAGCAGGCTGGTACCAAATATTAAATACTATTTTTTATAAAAAAATGTATAACAATGCAATATAACTTAGCTACAACATGTGTTCTTAATTAAAAAATGTACTCTCATTTACTATTACAACTACATATAAATATTAGCAATAACTTAGTTTTATTTATTGATTCAGAAATGAATATTCACCACTAATTTCATATTTGTATACTAATTAATATTAATAATTAAATAGTATTAAACTTTTACAAACATTACATGGTTGACAAAAAAAACACGAGACTTACACGTATGAATATAACAATGAATGGTAAGTATATACAATTACAAAATAATAACACTGAATTCAAATGATTTACTAATAAGATCTGATACTACAACAGTTATGAAAGGAAACGTTACTTTATTTATTAAATACAGAGTGGTCTTAAGGAATTAATAACCTAGTAACATAAGACCTGTATATATGTTTCATTTCTTCCTTTATTCAACGGTATTATTTAATCTATGTTGCCATATCGTTTGATATTTAATACATTCCTCTTTCTCATGATTAACACACAATTATCCAGGTTTGAATATTATAATCCCGCAACCACAAAAAAAAAACAAGGAAAGATCTATCCAGATTTTGGTGTTTTATGACGGAATGCTGACGATTTTTTAAAACAAAAATATTTTGTCCTTACCTATTTTTATTTATCCATGTTCAATTATATAGAAAATTTATTTAATTATTTTCCATTGTATTGAGGATTATTTACGACAAAATTACTTTTTAAATTTAATTATAAAATTCTGTAATGTTGATTTCAGCAGAGGTTCCGCGTAAGCAAGCAGTTGGCACAATATCTATTGGCTACCCCTATAACGAATTAAAATATGTATGAGGACAGTATCTTCCGCGCTTATGGATCCAAACACGTATAACACACAACACATGTACATATCACAGAGTTTTGTTTAATTGATAACTTCCATACTTATCTTTATCTGTGATCAAAGTTTAAAAGTCACAGAATAAATGGATGGATTCAGCAGAAGAATTTGCTTTGCTACCGCTACTTACCGCTGCATCCTAACATATGGAAATTCAATTATTTGCATCGATACTTAAAATGTCGAAGTAATCGAAGGGCAACATGTACCGCAAGTACAGTAACAAAGGTTCGCTATAAAATATGTTATGAAAAATGTCCTTAACATTTTTCATAACATATTCCGATGTCGGAGAATATTTAAAATCTTGATCCTAGTATCATGATTTGATATTATCAACAAAAGAATACAGTTTTATATCGAATTTTTGTCACGTTATTTGCGTTACACGTTGCTCTTTAATTACGTATAGCAGAAATTCCATGGGTTCCATGTTGTAAGCAGAGATAGCGGAGCAAAGTCTTTTGCTGAACCCTACCAATGCTTCACGTTAGGGAAATTCGATATAGCAGATTGGGAGCTTTGATATATGCCAAACGTCAGTTTGAATTTTCAAATAACCGCCAATCATAAATAAGCAGTGGAACGTGTTTACCCAATAAAGTTTCGTCTTCTGAAGTTTGTCCAATAAAGTACCTTTCTCCAAAAGTTTTAACTGACAAAATACTTGTACCACTCGGTCTATCTTTTAGTAAACGGTCTTTTAAGAGTCCAGCTTACATTAAATATTGAATTTTAGTTGAAAATGTCTAAAGAAGAAGATAAGCAGGAAATTCCCGATATTATACACGATGCTATTACAAAAACAAGTTATAAGAAAGGACGATTTTTAGGAAGGGTAAGCTTGCATTCTTTTTTGACTCGTTTGTAATATAGGTTTTATTGATATCTGATTAAACTATGCAAATATTTTGATTTTATATGGATAGGGTGGATTTGCAAAATGCTATGAAATAACTGATCTACATAGAAGCTATTTATATGCCGGAAAAGTAGTATCGAAGAAGTTAATGGCAAAGCAAAGTCAACGTGAGAAAATGACACAGGAAATCAAAATCCATCAATCCCTAAAACATAAACATATAGTTGGGTTTTATAATTTTTTTGAAGATCAATTCAACATCTATATAGTATTGGAACTTTGTAGAAGACGGGTAAGTAAATTCTCAAATCGTTGGATAATGTATCGATATTGTAGCGATATTGATAAATTGTGAAAATGTTCTGTGTGCCATGGTTATTTATTCTTCTCTCTACTTTTTTATCCCAGTAATTGGTCTTTTAAATCATCAAATATCTTGATTTTTAATATGTGTAATGAATATCGCAACTTTTTCTTTTAATGCCGTTGTATATAGATTGCAAGCGGATATCGTAGATACAAATATCGATGGTTATCGGATATATTCAGTATGAGGGAAGAATGAGGTTTGACATTTATATGTCTTTTTATGATGTTTTTCTTGAAGCACAAGCTAAAATTGTTGATTGCTTAACAAACATTTTATCTAATACATTATCAAATGAACGGACACATCTTTGGTGTTATTTGTTTGAATTTGAAGGTGGTTTTTGAACATCGACTAATTAATTTATTGATTTTTTATTTTTTTCTCTTTCCAAGAATTAAATTCTTAAGTTTTAATTTAAAAATATATTCAAGATCAAGTTAAGAGTTAAATGTAATTTTCGTTAGATATTTGTTCTTTTCTTATATACATTTTTTTAATTTAGTCGACAAATTTTTTGAACCGTTGAAACTCTTATTGTCTTGATTAACAATTCCATTATTGCATTGTAAGTATTCATTGTATAAATTTAAAATATTAATCATGTATAAGATACCAACACCCTTAGAAGTAAAAGAATAACAATATAAATAGCTTATTGTTATTGCCACACCATCTAATGGGTTGTATAGGTTTCTAATTGGTGTAGGTAAAACCAATTTAAATTTACATGTCATGAGCAAACTATGTAAAGTTTCTGTGCAATTCCGTACATTACAAAAGCAGCTGTTAATAGATATCGACAAGTAAATTTAATGCTCTTAGCTATCGGTAGAGGTCGCTATACTTGCATTGCTTGAGGGTACTTTCGTTTGCTGAATGTTAAAGCGCGTTTTCCTCCGAATTCGTTGGTCGAATGTTAGCTGCTATCAACGCGGTTGTTTTCTTTGATGAAACTCGTGTTCATCTGCTCGTATTTCGATTTGCCACCTTTTAGGGTACACATAATCTGTGAATGACATGAAGCATAAAGCTCTGTTATCCTCCAAATTCAGATAGCAGCTAATGCAGGCAAGCGTCCAGCAGTAAACAGTGTTACGCTATCCGCATATTTCCGCGCTACCTGTAAACTTTAGCGTTATTTGTCGAACTACCTCATAATAAAAAAACCTGATCATTATTTACAAAATTTGTGCATATACGAAACCGACTATAATACTATAAAATTAGAAAACCTGAAATTAATTAAGAACATGAGAATTAGGCGCTTATGAAACTATTTACATAAAAACAAACACAAATTTGATGAATAGAGAGAACAGTTATATTTGATTCGTTAGTGTAGGACATACATGCTTTATATTTCCTACTATAATGACAAGAGACCGTTTCGTTTATGTTTTTCGCATGTTTTAATTTTAGGGTGTACGGGCGGCAAAAGTAGATAATTGTAAATAATATTTGTTCGAGAGAAGGTATCTCAGAATTACATTATTCGATTATACGGTTAAAAATGAGGATCCACGCTTTATTGAAACAGTTTTTTGGGATCGATTAATTAAACTTGTTGGCGTGGAGTGTGCCGATTTTCAAGAGTAGAATGCAATTATTTTTTAGGCTGTTAATTGCACACTTCTTCTATTCTAACATTCAGTTTCTATGGAACTGTACGATATTTGCTGGCAAATAAGAGTAGTGACTTGTTTACAAGAAAATATTGAATCAGTATTTTCCGGCGACTACCGGCGACTATGGAGAAGTCGCCTTTGCACATGTCTTTTACAGATTTCCTTGCTCTATAGATAGGAATCTGAAACACTGCTAGATGAATACGAGTTTCAATGCTATTTGGTGGTAGGAACGACAAACAAAACCAATTATAGGCCTAGACCTACAGATAAACATTTTTTTTTCATTGCTTAATAAAAAGTGGAGACGACATAAAATACTAGCCCGACAATCAGTAATACAGCATATAATTATTTTAATTAGCACTGTGTTTGTATTAAGAATTTTTGCGCACAAGGCAACATTAATCGTGCCTGTATTCAGTGGCGAGCAAATGAATAGGGACACTAATCATATATTTAAGGTTTCGTGTTTTTCTACAATTTAAAAGGAAGCAAAAGAATTTTTTTAATCAAATTATTAGAAATGAATAAAAGTATATGCCTTAGACATCACACCGGTCATTTCTCGGAAGTATTAAGATATTATGTTTGCATTTCTCACGATCGGTCTCATGCAAGCGAGCATTTAAATAGGGACAGTTGTCATAATCTTTTATTTAGTCTTCTTCAAGTTCTTTTAGAAGTAACTTAATATCATATTATTAAAACGCATAATAATTAATTTTCACGGTAGCATAGACTAAATTATTTTAAAAATGGGTCGTGGAAAACATTGTACACCCGAGCTTCGAAAAATTATAATTACACTTCACGACAACGGTTTGAGTTTGAGAAGAATATCTCTATACTCTTCTGCCGTAAGTCTTCCTGTAATACATCCATCCCCAAAAGTCACAACTTAATCGCCCACTTCTTCCGGATCGTTTGGATATTACATCTAGCGTTGCTCCGCTTCCATAACACTTTCAAGGCATCGTCAGACGTAGCAAATGCTTTTTCGTCCCAAAATATTACATTCTGCTAATTACGATGCATATTTGTGTTTGCAAAGTTGAGACGAATTGCCGCATGATTCGCTGTCGTTTCAATTTTCCTGGTCGCTCGTCTGCAATGAATGCCGCTTTTGTGCAGTGATCGAATGATCGTATATTTCGAGCGTTCTAATTGCAGTTACTCTCTTATTTTAGTTGTTGTACAGAAGGGGTTTTCACTACAAAATTCGTGGACTCTATTGACATCTTGCACATTTAATATTCATTTCTTTCCTGTTCGTAGCAAACTGTTGGGAAGTCTGTCTTCATCGTTGAACGTTTCATGTCGGGAAATTCATCTTTGAACTTGTCTCATCTAAAATCAACATTGAAGGTTATGAGATAAGAACAGTTGAGTAAATAAGGAAATACGAGCTAACTTCGTTAACTACAGTCCATAATTTATGATGTGTGGATACGTTTAAAAAAATACTTACAGATAGTCCAACCTCTTCTGCTATTTGCCGACTAGCACCTCTCAAAGAAATATTTTTCCTCTGGTTTCTAATGTAGAATCCTTCTGATATAATCGTCTAGGTATAATTTATGAATTTTAACACTTGCTAAATAAATCGAATTATATCAGAATTACAACTTACAGTTTGCTTCTGCTACAAATATTCAAGATGATTACTCATTCCAATGCATTTCTAAAATTAAATTTCACAATCTTTAGAATTAGGCAATATAATTTGTAAAATCATTCCAATTTGCTTACACCTGAGCAACGCGCTACCTGTAAGGTAGGTATAACGGTTTCAAAATTCAATACCTGCTGAAGATGAATTTGTCTTGGAATAACTTTAAAATAACTCCCTAGCTAAAGTATAATAATTATGATAATAAAATTGTCTGAAACACATTTCTTAATTCATATTTTGCTAATATGTTTGGCTTACTTCCACGTATACAATAACATAGAAATATGCTTACATTTCATTGCAGCCATAAAGTATGTAAATATAAGGGATAACCAACGCAGCTCGCCGTATAAGCTCCTCCTACAAGGAAAAAATTTTGATATCACGTCTATTCATATATACGAATAAAATCAATAATGTATGAAATCAGTGATTTCAGAGCTGTGTTGCTTGTGTGAGTTGGAATACATAAAAGAGAGAAAAAACATTCATTGTTTTAAGCGTCTTCCGTGAATTGATATATTCACGGAAGACGAGAAACTCGGTTGTACATTTCCAGCATCAAGTGCATTTCCGCAGTGATTCCTGCAAAGCGTGTCCGCCATGAAAATATGCTTGTATTCTGAAAAAGAGCGTTCGAACTTGATTAAAAGACTTTCATTTTTTACTTACAACGTTACTATTGCAATAAGATCGCTTGTGCATATATTACGAATCACACTACTCCCATACCGATGCCTGTGAAGCGGACGGAAAGTGGCGAACGTACTTATGAATCATACAGGGCTGTCCCACTGGGAATTGGATCGGTCGATATATGAAATAGTATGCATTAGAAAATTCTGAAAACTCGGCGGTACAGTAAAAAAAAAACCAACATGCGCTACTGCTGGAACCACATATATTTAAACGAAAAATGTATGTGTGGATGTGACATTTTTAACATAGGTATGGCATCAATGCACCGTGATGGTACCTCTACCTATAAATTCAGGATTTTTTTTTTAATTAGAATTTTAGATTTGCGAAATTGCGTTTGATAGTTCGCAATAATTTAACCAAAAATTAAATATGTGTATAGTTTTCGAAATTATTCAGTACAAATTACAATTATTAATTAAACTAGTTCTAAGACATCTTCTAATATTTCTTTTTTTTTCTTTTTTTTGTAGTCTATGATGGAGTTACATAAAAGAAGAAAAGCCATTACCGAACCGGAAACGCGATTTTATATGCGCCAAATATTAAGCGGCGTACAATACTTGCACAATAACAATATTATTCATCGGGACTTAAAATTAGGCAATTTATTTTTAAATGATGATCTTCATGTAAAGATAGGTGATTTTGGTTTGGCGGCAAAAATAGAATTCGATGGGGAAAGGAAGAAAACACTGTGTGGGACTCCCAACTACATAGCCCCAGAAATTCTGAATAAAAAAGGACATTCATTTGAGGTTGACATCTGGTCCATTGGCTGCATTATGTACACTCTACTTATTGGTAGACCACCATTTGAAACTAATAGTTTGAAAGAAACGTATTCTAGGATCAAGAAGTGCGAGTACAGGTATTTATTTTTTTTGTAGACGCATACTTACTTGAAAAGAATAATGTAAAATGCGCGACTTAAGCATACCACATAAATGATTGATGATGGCAGTTTAAATGATTGTGATGGACTAGTTCGCATGCGCGTCTATAGTTCAAAGAATTGGTTCATAGAAATAGTTCAGTAAATATGTTTGCCTTCTCGTGAACTAGTTGCCTGGATATAGATAATAGCTATTGTTCCCTGCTTCGTTATCAGAGAAAATGTAAATCGTCTCCCTTCAAAGTCGTTGACGTAGATTACTACAAGTACAGGTTTGTCAAACAAATATTTTTC
Organism: Oryctes rhinoceros; assembly: GCA_020654165.1. Lineage (NCBI taxonomy): Eukaryota > Metazoa > Arthropoda > Insecta > Coleoptera > Scarabaeidae > Oryctes > Oryctes rhinoceros. The sequence goes on along the minus strand of JAIOKQ010000018.1, from coordinate 2,865,674 downwards.
TCCGAAGCAAGCAATTTTCATCCCCAATTTTGCTTCATAAATATCATTGCTTGGGCTTAGTGCCCGTTCTTAATCCGTCTGTGAACCAGATTCGGATTTTTGGTTTCTCGCTTTCTCTATTTGACCATTCTTCCCATTCCTTATTACTTTGAAGGTTTTATCATAGGATATTTTGGAGATTATTGAGATTATTCGTATCGAATATTTTGTTACTGCTGTTTCTATGTTGATGTGCTTGCTGCTGCGCTCCAGAATTGTTCAGTCTGTATGCCAAAAATAAAATAGAACAGAAAAATTAATAAATAACGACAGTTATTAACTTGCAAAATCAACAATTTATTGATGAATTCAAGTAACAAAATTATACTTTAAACCTTTTTGGTTTGAAAGTCGTTTTTTCTTCGAGTTTGTTTTTTATTGGATATTAGCTTTCCTTGCGAACGTAAGAGATGAATATATCTAAACGCGATTTTAATGTTATTATATACAATGCCCGACATTTGATTATTTTCAATTCACAATTGACGTCCTTTCGTTGAAACGCTAACGTTTCAGTTAGAATGACTATAAAAATAGTTAAATTAACCATTATACCATTCTAGACATCAGGTTAACAATTTCAAAAACTAATTTTTGAGGATTTCTTTACTCTAATAGTATTTTTCAAAGCGACAATTGATTACTCTCATCCAAAAAAAAAGAACAAGAAATAGAAATAAAGCAATTGTTTTTTATTTTAATAATGAGTAAGACCTCCTCGTATCTCAAGAAATGCGACAAGGCAATGAAGTAAATAAATTATTTAAGAAATTCATTGAAATTGCTTCCCAAGTAGTTCTTATGGTAAACATCAATTCTTCTCTAGTGTTAAGCTGTCTTCCTTCGCTGTAAACTTGTCTCTTCATCCAGCACCATAAGTTTCCTATAATATTCATCTCTGGGGAAAGGGTAGCCCATACCAGAACATCGATATTGTATTGTTGTCGTTCATCCATGTGTTGATTATTTCTGTTGTGTGAATTAGTGCATTATTATGTTTAAATATACACTCTTCATCGAGAAACATCAAGTCAATATTAGTGATTTGTTTCTAGAGCAACTGCAGGTACTTTTGAGCAGTCTGTCTTCCTTCTTGTATGTCTAGTCTCACCGTTCCCTCGCTTAATATCGTACCTCAAACCATTTCAGGTCCAGATCGGTTATGACGATATAATAAAAATCGTTCAGCCAACCTCAAATCGTGGAAATAATAGTGGAAGCCATCTGTTCCATCTAAATTAAATAGTTTTCAACGTATCTACCCATTCACGATGATTACGAGTAAATTCTAATTACCGTTTGGATGGTTCTTAGACTCCATCTAATTTGTTTAGCTGTAGCACAAGAATTGGAGGCTGTCGACAAAATTGCACAACGCTCGATTGCCCGTTGCAATAAGACGTCTCCGATTATTCATAGTTTTCGTTTCTCCGGTAAGCATTAATTACCGATCGGCTTCGTTCAGCTTTTCTGGACATAACTCGATTCGAGTAGCCTTGTTCAAGAGTTTGGATCTTTTCTCTGTCTTCTAAACATAGAATTCTTTCACGATCAATTGTCGCAACAGAAATAACAAGGAATGCTTTAAAAAAACATTTATTACACATAAATGTTAGGCGTACATTATATAACAGTGTATGCTCAGTTTTGCGAATGTAATCAGTGAGCTTTGAACCAAATTACATCAATCACTTTGTGAGTGAGACTAATTAAGTGTCGGGCACTGTGTATTATCGAGAAACGTTATTTGCAATTAGAGCGAACTGATTCGAATTATATGGAATATCGAATTATCACCATTCTAACTACCGTACTCTCATATAATCAATAATATTGAAAAACGGCATGATAAGTAGAGAAGACAAAGTCTAACTAACAACTAGATAGACTCGTGTTTTGTCGACTTTCGGGGACACAAATAGACAATACGAAGACATTCTCATGAGGCGAGTAGACACGAGTCTAGCTAGTCACTGCAAAAAAAAGGAATAATTTCACCTGCCTTTGACATCTCTAATGATAAGGTCAATATATCTGAAAGCAAAAAAAGGGAACGGAATAGTCTGTTTAGGCAAGTAAGATTATTTCAATCGCGTCACCAATCCGCTGACATTAGGACCTCATAATTAATTAAGAAAAAATCTTTTGCCTGTCCGTAATCAAGAAAAAGAGAAATGAAAGATTGCCCAAAACCTATTAACGGGAACCTTAAATTGGAACTAGCAAAAGTCTACAAATCGGGCAAATCTATGAGATCAATAATTTCAAGCACTTACCAAAATGGATAAAGGTGGAAAATTCAATAAATTATATGAATAGGATAAATGATATCGAATTAAAAGATGGGGAAATTTTAGTACTGTTCGTTCAGTTTCCCAGCGTACCGATTCCAGAAACCACATAATACTTCGTTGAGATCTTAAAACTTAATAAAACTGGTGATGATAAAATTGTAGGATGTAAAATACTTTGGACGAATTAAAATTGTGAGGTCAAGTACTGTGAGCATATCAGATAGATTAGAAACGTCAAGTGTAACACAACACATAAACGAAACCGGAAATAATATTAAATGAGAAAACCTGAAATTGATTAAGAATGTGGTAATGAGACACTTGTCAAACTATTTATATAAAAAGTGACATACATTTGATGATTGGAAAGGAGGAGCCCTTATCATACTCAATTCTGTTTGATTTATTAGGCCGAGGCATATGTACATTTGTTTTAGATTTTGTTTTACGGTGTACAAGCGGCAAAAGTAGATGCTTGTATTTTGTAATTTTCTCAAGAGTAGGAATAGAACAGTGATGTTGCAATTAAGGCATTTTCCTCGTATTACTCGATCGTACAGTAGAATGAGGTCGTGAGTAGAATGAGAATCGACGCATCCTCTGCTGTTCCGGATTAATTAATTTGTTGTTTGCCGAACTTTTCAAGTAGTTGAGTCGTTTCAAATATTTGAGAACTAAGTTTGCACCTACTCTCGCAACAGAGTTATTATTGCTAGTGAAGCCAATGGAAATAAAGTGAGCATGCTCACAATCTATCGCATTGGATTCGTTGTCGATATAACTTGTGTTTTAACAAACACCTTTGTCTAAATTTAAGAACCAAGACGTGATTGAAGCATTCAATTTGTTTCCAAAGTTTAAATAGTACAAATTCCATATTCATTGGTAGAACTGTTTCTGTAATGATAGCCAGCGCTCTGGCGTAGTATGGTGAACAACACATAAATATCGGCAACTTGGTGGTGCGGATACTTACCGAACTGTTTCTTAGCTAAAAAAAGCTACTGGTTTTTCGTCATCAGTTAGTGAACTCTTCTAAACTAAACTAACACACGTACACTTTGATTGATGATACAATAGTGATAGTGGTATAATTTTTAATTACAAATTTTACGTATTTTTAGATTGACTTCTAATATTAGTTCATCTGCCAAACACATGATAATGCTAATGCTGCAGTCAGACCCAGCTAGACGGCCGAAAGTTCAACAACTTGCCCAACAGGATTTCATGGCTAACGGATATATACCTAATTCGTTACCAGTAAGTTGTTTAACAATGGCTCCACGATTTGACCAGGTGGAAAAATCAATGAGGAAACCTCTTATAGAAGTAACGAATGGTAAAATGTAAACACAGGAAAAACATTCGTACTCACCTAGTTCATTGTTATAGGTGAACAAATGATAACTGATTCTCCTTTGAAAACTGGGATGGAGGCAGCTGGAAGTACGGCTATACCTCATGCCCCTCCAATTACTGCCTTCGATGCTAATGAAAACCTCCTTACTTTGAGAAAAATGTTACAAGACGTATGTATCCAAACGTGTTTTCTGGATTGTTATTTTAAATGTTTTCTTTGAAGGTAATTAAGTCCAAACCCGCAAGAAATTGTAAATTTGGCGATGAAATGTCCGATCCAGCGGCCCAACCATTATTTTGGGTATCAAAATGGGTGGATTACTCGGATAAATATGGTTTTGGTTATCAGCTATGCGATGAAAGTGTAGGCGTAATGTTTAATGATACTACTAAATTAATTTTACTTCCAAATGGACTGTGCGTAATCATTGCTATTGGTTATATTTGGTTTTTTATTAACTTTTATTGTAATTACAGGAACGTTCATTATATCGATAAAAATGGGGAGGAATCTTATATGACAGTGGAAAATTATCCTAAAATGCACGATAAAAAAATGAAATTATTATCATATTTTAGTCGTTATATGCGGGAACATCTTTTAAAGGCTGGTGGTTCAGCCGTACGAGAAAATGACTCATTGTCTAGAATACCTCACCTTTATCAATGGTGTCGATCAACATCTGGTGTTCTTATGCAATTGAATAATGGGACTGTGCAAGTATGTTAATTGTAAACATGAAAAGCATTTAATTGAATCAAAGCTTGGAAATGCTTAGCGTCTTTACTGCTACGTAATTCACTCTGTATTGTTGGGCTTATAGAATAATTTTAGTTAATTAATTTGAATGTGTATTTTTGTTTACAGATGAATTTTGGTGATCACACGAAAATAATGATGTGTCCATTGATGGCGGCAATAAGTTACATAGATGAGGATAAATCATTCCGTACATTTAGATTTTCTTCAATTGAGATGAACGGCTGTTCAATGGGACTTTACGAGAAAATGCGGTATGCGTACGACAAACTAGGCGTTTTATTGGAACAGGAGATGTGCGAGAAATAAACCACTGTACTGTTGGTGTGCAAGTCTGTATCTCTAGTTTTTCTTCCTCTGTTCAATACCGTAAGTGTACAGTTCCGTAAAGTAAATGCCGCGAAGAGAATGCCGAATAGAAGAATTTTGAATTGGGTTGTTGGTTTCATTAGTTCAAATATCTCTGTAACTTACAACAGTATTTTTTATATACTAGCGTATTTAGCAACTAGTTTATTTTTATACTTTTTTAGTAAATGTTATATTTAGTTAAAGGATTAATCCGCATTTTATATTAATATTGTATAAACTTAATTATACAATATTAATTCTTGTATTTTTTTAGTTTTCAATTTATATGTTTATTTTAGTGAACTGTTATGTACTACAGAATAAGAGCGGCTATTATAATATTACTGTTTAAAAAAAAATGTATAGACTCTTTTGTATTTATATCTTGCAAACCTCATGTTTGTACAAATAGTTTAATAAAGGATACATATATTTTTTACTGTGACAGTTGTTGTTGTATGATTTGCATTGGTAATCAAATTCCATATTGCATTGAAACAAACGATCTTGTCGATATTTCTATTGCAGGTGCTTAATTTTTTTTTACCCAACTTCAAAATGTATATTTTCTCCTATCTCACTGCTATCTATTGTATTCTTTACTCCAGATGAAAGTGGCAAAAACATACGGACGCGAACAATACAAAACTTCTAGTAATGCTTAGCAGAAGTTGGAGATACTTAGCATAGTCCGCTAAGTATGCGTACAATTACGCGTTAAATAAATTCTGGTAATATACAGGGTTCTGTGCTTAGTCCGCTTTATTATATTTACATATACAGCAAAAAATCGATTAACAGTCGCCAAATACATGAGTTCACTGCTGAGTTGGAGTGATGAATGAAAGACGGGTGACGCGTTTGCTCTCGGTGGAGAATAAATTTTGATGCGTCGAGACATAATTATGGATGCACTGTAAAAGAAACAGTCAAAACAGTGGGTCTTTGAAGGCGAGCGTGCTCTGAATGCAAAGACGGTGAAATCAGCCGGGAAGATGATGGTCTCGTCTTTTTGGGATGTATGCAGGATTCGCCGATTACTTGGAAAAAAGACAAACACTAACTGGAAAGTATTATGCGCTATTATCGAGCAGGTTGAGCGAAGATGTCGCGGAAAAACGACCTCATTTGCAACCTCTTCCATCAAGACAACGCCCGAGTGTATACCTGCGCAATTTCGATACCCGAAATTATGGAATTACAGTTCGAATTAGTACAACATCCAACGTATTCACAGGATTTGGTCACTTCCCTTTATTTCGAAATTTAGAAAAAAACTCGGTGGACAACAGTTCACGTCCAACGAGGAAATCATCGTCCAAACAGATCGCTATTTTGAGGAACCGCCAAATTATATTTTTTGGATGCCTTAAGTGAATCCGAAATAAAACAACTTCCCTTCTGTTTTAATGTTTTATGCTTGAGTTATTTCAGATAATTCAATTATAACTAGAGCTCCCCAAAGTGCGTGGCAAGTCAGAAGGCGTACCGCCGGGCGTGGCCGGGGGGATATGTAATGTAATATATAAGCAAATAAATCGCATCGCATTTCGGTAGTTTATTACCGTGTGCGATCGAGTTGTGACGGTATGGCGGACGCGCGTAGTAAGAAACGCCCACAGGCCGACAAAGTGAAAAAGTTCTGTGGAGAATTTCCTGACTTAATATATAATGGAAGTAAGATTATATGTAAAATTTGTAATATACCTCTGATGTGCAATGATAAATATGGCTGTAGAAGACATGTAAATAGTCAGCAACACAAAAATAAAAAACTGGGTGTATCACCGACTGAGGCAACTCAATTTATAATTGATTTATTTTATATGCTGACTGCGTGTAATTTACCGTTTTCCTTACTCAGGAAGAAACCATTCCGTGAATTTTGGAATAAATATAATCCAGACTTTGAGTTACCGTCGGAAACAAGCTTAAGATGATGTGTGCCAAGTGTACGTACCGAAATTCGAAAACAGGATCAGATCTGCAATAAAAAATAAACTACTGTGGTTATGTATTGACGAAACGACAGACCGTAAAAAACATTCTATTTTGAATGTGATTGTACGTATACTGGAACCTCGTCAACCTACAAAGGGAATTTTATTAGCTAGTAAAAGACTAAAATCGTGTACTGCCGACGCTATCGAGAGCGTAGTCGTTGATACTTTACAAACATTTGAAATTGCCACTACTCAAGTATTAATTTTCATGACCGATGGTGCCGCGACAATGCGTTGTGTAGGTCGTTCTCTTCAAGAACATTATGGGATGATGTTACATATTACTTGTAAACTTCATGCTCTGCATATTGCGGCTGAAACTATTCGTGCAAATTTCCCTGAGGTAAATGCATTAATAACAAATACGAAACGAGTGTTTCTCAAATCTCCCAAACGTACCAGTGAATTTCATAAACAGTGTCCCGGTATTCCCGAACCACCAGAGCCGATTCTTACGCGTTGGGGGACATGGCTGAAGGCGGCGTTTTATTATTTTAAATACTTCCGGCAAATAAAATCAGTCGTCTTACAATTCAATCCCAACGAATCTGCGGCTATTAAGGAAAGCCAGGATAAATTCCAAGATATTTCCGTTGAAGCAGATTTACAAACCGTTTACAACAATTATAGAGAAGTACTTGAGGCAATAAATAAATTATAAAATAGTGCACTGTCCCTGACGGAGTCAGTACAAATATTAGATGACGTTAATACACTCCTACACTGTATAAATAACAAAAAAAATGATATCGTTACAAGAAATTTTAAAAGTGTTATGAAGAAAGATACAAATGTTAGCAGGTTAAGACAAGTTTGGGAAGGTAACTCTACTGATCCGGTGACTAAATTCAAAGATTATTTTAATTACGCGTGTATTACATCATTAGACATCGAGCGTTCATTTTCAAGATATAAAAACATTTTTTCAGAACGACGAACATCCTTGAAAGAAACGACTGTGGAAACATTCCTAATGCTTCAGATGTTTGAGAAATCGGATTGCGCTTACGGTAACAGTTTTAATGTGCCTACCTCCTCGTGTGCTGACTAATACTATTTTCCTTGTGCATTAACACCCACTATATTGGATACAGCTAATTACAAAAGTAAGCGTTTTAAAATTCTTTATTTCTTTTGTTTTTATGTACTTTACTTATGTCCCTTATCGACGCCTATGGTGCGCCACGCAGTTGGGGAGCTCTAATTATAACTATATATAGGATTTTGAACGTAAATCCTTAAAAACTATATTCGTTACTACTTCACACACATACGAGAATTAACTAGAAGTTGTTTATACATCACGTTTGTAACAACACTAATTGAATGTTACCAACATTGAGAAGGCTGGAAAATTGTATATGGAGACTACGTTGAAAAATAAATAAAAATCTACAGAAATTAGAGATAGTTTTCCCTTTTTTAAGGACTTATTGAAAGACTCTGTGCATGTAGTAAATTTAATGCGTAATTTAATTTAATGTTTTTTTTTTTTAAGTATAAGCGAGTAGCTTTAAAATATTAAGAAACAAAATGACTCAATTATTTAATTTCATATATCGTTTGTTTTTTATATTTGCTTACCAGTTTGTGCAAATAATTGCTGTTGTTAAAGGTTTCGATTGCTAATTACAACTTTGCATATATGTAATTATGCAGCAATAATAACAGCAAATGCAGTTATGGGCCAAAATTAATGACGGATACAAAACAAAATATAATTAAAAAGGCGTCCAAAAGTATAATTCAAATATGTATTATTAACGCTTTAGCTGAGCATAACGAAAGGATTAATCAACAGTGGAATGCACTTAAATGTTGTTAATATGGATATTTTGATTACTAAAACATTCATTAAAAATTCAACGGTATTACTTCCTTCCCTCATAAGAAACGCTGTTGAAGTATGGGTTGTTAGAACTGATAAATTATAGTGGAAAAACCAGTGATGCATTACGTAACTGATATTTACGTTCAATCTCGATCAAATTAAAATGGTAGTTCCGTAACATAAGGAAGCTGTACTATGACACTATGATTTGAAGCTAGATTTTCAAGAAAAAGCACGTTAACATATTTTATAACAATAAAATAAACATAAATAAAACAATTTAGTTTAATAACATATGCATACGGAAAATTTTATACGCTACGCATATTTATAATTAACTCTATTACAAATATGATAAATTCATTGGCAAGCACTGCACGTATTACTTCATTACTCTAAGGATTTACCAATTAATTCATATACGTATACATATAGTCACGCATCATCGCTGTAATCGCCGTGAAACGGTAATCCACATATTGCATCCTTTGTTTAAACGATTTCTGATGAATGTACCTGGTCGTCTTGACATTATGTAATATACTTCAAATTGTAGTTGTTATAGCTAATATAATATAAAAATGTTTATTGTCTGCTAGATTAGAGGCGCTATTATATAATTTAACTCCCATGTAATGAAATTTTTCAAACGTTTCGGGGTAGCGCCGATCACCAGGTCTGGCATTATATTCATGAAAACAATTTATTAAGTTAAAGTTTGCTACATTGCATTTAATGCATCGAAGAAATTCGAGAATGTAGGTACCCGGTAGAGTTAAAATTTTGTTTTTTTAAAGTACGGCCTACATGATTCCATTGTATTTACTGTTATACTCCAATCGATTTTGTTGCAGTATAAATATTCGTATGGAAAAGTCGTATGCGTCCTAAAACGTCATCGACGGGTTATTCATGTTGTACTTAAAAAGGGGAATGCGTGTGCATTACACCGGATAACATATTTTGTAGATTTACATTTACATTTGCGATACTACACACTACAAGATGAAATTCTTGTACTGTTTTGCTGCAATCTTGTTATCCTGAAACCGTGCATGAATTTTACTGTAAGTAAACTTCCTACTCACGTGATTTTCTATGAGATTTTTTCCATTTGGTATGGAAAATACCTTTTTTATGATTCTTTCAGCATTGGAGATTGTCATAGAAAATTTCCAAGTACTCCAAGAAAGTTTCAGTTAAAATTTCGACTGGAACATGCAGTTGAAACTGAATTCAGGAAAATGGTTTTTTTCTGAGTACTTTTTCTGAGAAAGGTATGCAAGAGCAGTTGTTTTTGCAGCTCTTTCTCTTTCAGCTCTTTCTCAGCTTGGTTTTACTCCAAGAAAAAAATTATTTCTAATTAAAGGATCAGAAAGGGTGTATTTTTTTGTATAAATGATTAACTGCGATTGCTACTTGTGCAACATACGAACGTAGAAACAAAGGGTAAGTATGAGATTAAAAGACAATGTTTTAAGAAATATGTTTATTCATTAAGTATCTATATCGATTTTAGATTTATAATTGGCTGAATTCATAAATTTCACCGAATTTATCCATCAAGAAATCACATCGAACTGCTGTTAATTGAAAATTTCTTGAAAGGGTCAGTCTTTTTAGACTTATAGAAAATTTAATTTAGGTACCTCTAAATCACTTGCTGTTTGCACTGCATAAATCTTTTTGCTGTTATGGCTGCCATATAATGACTAAAGATGATCTGATATAGTCACCATTAAGCCCGCGGAAACGAGTACAGAGTGCTTCGTGCCTCATCGACTCTCGGTGGGACAAGTAGGCAACACCATGACACGAATAAACACGAGCGTTAGCCTCTAAAGTTGCACTAGTTTCTGCAAGGTAAATCACTACATACCGATACTGCAAAACTGCGCATGCGTTCAGTTATAATTTTAGTCTATCTCGCCAGACTTCCCTTAATTTCTGCTGTACCTTGTGAACTTGGATCTAATTTTTATATTTAGTTACTAAGAAATGTTTCCAGTTTTTAAATTTTGTCATTTAAATTTAACTAACATTAAAATTAACGTAAATGACATTTCAAAATAAATAGAGATAAAAAAAACATGGAAATTACCAAGTTCATCCGTGGATACATTGGTTATCTTATGTTTCTTTATTGTACATGTAATACTTTCTTGTATCTTTTTTTATTACAATAAATATGACGCTGAACAATATACGCTAATAACATCAAAATCAAAGTAGTTGCGGTTACACTTGGTGAGAGGTAATTGCCTTATTCTTTAACTGTAAACATACATCCGTTTAAAAAAATCCAGCAAATTATAACTGATAATTTAACATTTACATAACCTTAATTTCGATACGGTATGTGAAATTTCATGTTGGATAACGAGCGTATTAGGATGACCTTAACCTCTGAAATATTTTAATTGTTATAGGTATGGTTATCTAACGCTTAAATGTAGCGAACCAATAAATAAACAGTATCGATTACTTTTGGATGTAAGTTAGTCTTTATGTTTGAAGTTTAAGTTGTTTTGTTACTTCTTTAATCAAAAAATAAAAACAGGACAATCATTTGTACATTGAAATGAAAACGATGAAACCACGACGTGACCTTAACCTATATTCCCTTGATTTCCTTAAGACGTGGCTCTATTGTATAATTTCTTTAGCTGACAGCATCTCCCTGCTTTTCCAAAATGAAGCAAGACTGCTTAAAAATTTAAGGAGTAATATAATCAGATAACCATTGCGGCTGATTACTATGGTACGATCTATGATTACTATCTTCAACTTCTGGTAGTTTTATTATTAGTTTTATTATTTTCCTTAACACTACTAGATTAACAAACATTGAGTGTAGGAGGTGGTGTTTCAATAAGATCAAATAATTAGATACCAACATGATGGAGGTGGAATTAAAATTATTCTTCTGCTAGTCTGAACCAGATAAGATCTTGGTGGCGCGAGCTTTTTGTGTTTTTTTTTCTCGTAACACCGAATAGCGATTATCGTAATACCGTCACCCACGGACAAATTAGATAGATTTTTTTGCTCTGCGGTGCTTGTTAAAATTATTCTGGATACTTGGAAGAATATGTAAGGAACTTCGCAATCTTCTCGCCATAAGCAATTCAGCCGGGCTAAAGACTAAAGCTAAAGGGAAAAGTCCCCGCTCGACTGTGCAAAATAAAGGCTGAAAATAATGTTAATGGAATTAAAATCTTTGGCAAAGCGCTTGGACACGAATTGAAACTGTAGCCCATTATCATGCAGAGCATATCCTTTTTGCCAAGCACGAGCCGCTATTTCATGTTTTCAATACAATATAAATGGTTTTTTATCATGTTATTTTCTTATTTTCCTTATTTTATGTTATCCTTGATGCCCGAGATGTAAAAATTTTAATATCTTTAGTATTATCCTTAATCCATATGATAACAAATTTTCATTAACTGGTCATCATTCATTCATATGTTGATACTATGAACACATTTCTACTGGGAGCTTATTTTTAGGTCATTTTGATGGATCATATTGTATTAATTTTTTACATATCGGATCTTTATTTTGCTCCAATGGAATTTCATATAGAAATTCATCTTTAGTTGGGAGATCTCTTATTACTAATGATACTTGCGCTTCTGTTGCTACGCAAGCTCTTCTAGAGCTGGATTTACCATGGCCCACTACTAAGCGCATCTACAACAACAAGGTTTCTCCCAGGAGTGCGAATAACAGAGTGGTTATATCTTATGGACCAGATTCTATCCAGTGCCTCTTTATCTATTTGAAGATATCGTTTTTCCGCCTGGATTAAGGTACGTGATATATAAGCAACGATTTCGCGGTAATTGACGCGGTGGTGAACTGGTCAACTGCGGTTTTGCTAGGGTCACAATGTGAAAAGCACGGAGAGTTTCTTAATAAAAATCATAACATAATTCTTGAAAAGGTCCTGCTAAAAATGCGTTTGTTTCTATTTAAAGTAATTTCCCACTATACTAAGATATCATCAATATGAGTACCAACCTTAGATATACTTTGTAAAGGTTTTGTAAACAATATACTCCACAAATACTCTAGAGAGCATGAAATTTGGAAAAGAAGTCCAGTCAATTTGAGTTTTCCGTACGGTGTAATAAAAGTGGTTAAATGCCGACATTCTTTCTTAATTTTAACTGATAAAATCCGGAATTAACGTCTAACTTTGAAAAGATGTTGGACTCGCTTAACTTAGTTAAAGCGGTTTCGACTTTAGGCATTTGAGAATGTGATCGCCTTCACCTTTAGCCACTATTGGAGCCATCAATACTGTAGATTTTTTTACCGGTTCTATGATCTCTAAATTTCGTAACCTCCGCGACTCATGTGTAATCTCTCCAAAAAGCTAGTAGTACCTGCCTGTACAAAATGTTTTGCGTCCCATTTTATTTTTATTTCTATTTCTTCGAGAAATTCTCCAATGTCTCTAAATAATGTAGGGAATTCAACGAAAGATCGTTACCTGTAAATTTTAATATTCTCAAGTGCACGATTCCTGGTCTTTCCAATAATAATTTAGTTATTATACTAAAGTTATTAGCGTCTGCACCTAATATCATATCATCACACTCGACTAATTTATCTTTAAGTTCTACGGAATAAATACGTGACGTCAGCTCGGCATCTTCCAGAAATTTAACTGGATTATAAATACCTTCTACTTTTAACAAACAATGCCAATAACATGTTGTACGGTTTTCACATAGCAGTTCTGTAGTTTTAACAGTTTTATTTTTGTATATCTTGTACCAGTGTCCCATCTTCTTACATTTAGAGGAGACAGATTTTTTGCAGGACATTTTTCCCTTTCATGATATTCCTTCCCGCAATAATTGCAATTATCTTTCCTCTTTCCTTTCGATGGTCAGATTTGCTAAATTGTTTTTCGAACTTGCCAGAGACCGCCACGACTTACCATGGCGTATTCCGTTGCCTTACATAACTTCTTGCTGGGATAACAATTTTGATTGTTTTAATGCATTAAGAGCATCTGCCAACGTTAAATTTGCCCGTAATTGGAGTCGTTCGCTAGTTTTCTTGTCTAACATTCCTACTACAGTCCTATTTCGAATAAGTTCTTTTCGCAGGTTACCAAACACTGATAACGTGTGCAGAGACGTTATAGATGTATCATCTGTCTGACCTGGTAACTGAACTTGGGAATTAAATTTATATACTTCAAGAATAATATTTTCCGCGGAATAAGATATTAGTTGAATTTTACATTTTTAGTGCATCATTGTACGTAGTCGGTTTCTTCTCTTACAACATACATATAAAAGGATACCAATATTTTTTTTGTCTGTTTTCGAATTTAAACCCAATATCGCCAATGTCGACTGAATTGTTTTCATCATGAAACTGGTGAAGGAGAATTAAACTTTTTGGTGTCGCCACATTTAAATCAGTACTTGCAATATCCGCCAGATCTGCAGTGCCTACTGCTTGCATTAACCTTTTCGTTTTCGTTTGATCATATACCGTTGGTTATTTACCGCTTTGTTACTTCTTTATTGAAAAAAAAAAAAAAAAACGAGATAATCTTTAGTACATTGACTTAATTATTTTCCAATGATATGGTATGTAAGGGGTTGATCTCAAGTTCGAACGAGGCGAAATAAAACACTTGTTTAATAATAAAATAAGTAACGGTTTCTATTTCATGTTTCTACACGCCGCTTCTTTGTACATCTCTTACCAACTTAAGATTAAAGAAATAATTAACTTAAACCATCAATGGTACCAATATAAATGTAACTCTTACATCTCGGCCAAACCTGACACTGATCCATAGATCAGAGATGGCGTGACGTAGAAGCATCTTTCTGGATAAGTTGTTGCAGTACATTTTCCATTGGTTTATCCCATCGCTGATTCTCTAACATAATCGTTGCAAACATCTTAGATAAATCTAACTTTACTTTGTTACTCGCCTCATTCGAAACTTCCAAACCTTTATTCAAATGCATCGCGTCCATCCCTCTTTGAAACGCTTCGAATTTATCCATCCTGTGCCGATCTTTGGTTCTTGATCCTTGATCCTACTTCTGAAGATGCAAGGGGTTGATCTCAAGTTCGAACGAGGCGAAATAGAACACTTGTTTAATAATAAAATAAGTAACGGTTTCTATTTCATGTTTCTACACGCTGCTTCTTTATACATCTCTCACCAACTTAAGATTAAAGAAATAACTAACTTAAATCATCAATGGTGCCAATATAAATGTAACTCGTACATCTCGGCCAAACCTGACACTGATCGATAGATCAGAGATGGCGTGACGTAGAAGCATCTTTCAGGATAAGTTGTTGCAACATATTTTCCATTGGTTTATCCCGTCGCTGATTCTCTAACACAATCGTTGCAAACATCTTAGATAAATCTAACTCTACTTTGTTACTCGCCTCATTCGAAACTTCCAAACCCTCATTCAAATGCATCGCGTCCATCCCTCTTTGAAACGCTTCGAATTTATCCATCCTGTGCCGATCTTTGGTTCTTGATCCTTGATCCCACTTCTGAAGATGCAAGGGGTTGATCTCAAGTTCGAACGAGGCGAAATAGAACACTTGTTTAGTAATAAAATAAGTAACGGTTTCTATTTCATGTTTCTACACGCCGTTTCTTTATACATCTCTTACCAACTTAAGATTAAAGAAATAACTAACTTAAACCATCAATGGTGCCAATATAAATGTAACTCTTACATTTCGGCCAAACCTGACACTGATCGATAGATCAGAGATGGCGTGACGTTGAAGCATCTTTCTGGATAAGTTGTTGCAGCACATTTTCCATTGGTTTATCCCGTCGCTCATTCTCTAACACAATCGTTGCAAACATCTTAGATAAATCTAACTCTACTTTGTTACTCGCCTCATTCGAAACTTCCAAACCTTCATTCAAATTCATCGCGTCCATCCCTCTTTGAAACGCTTCGAATTTATCCATCCTGTGCTGATCTTTGGTTCTTGATCCTTGATCCCACTTCTGAAGATGCAAGGGGTTGATCTCAAGTTCGAACGAGGCGAAATAGAACACTTGTTTAGTAATAAAATAAGTAACGGTTTCTATTTCATGTTTCTACACGCTGCTTCTTTATACATCTCTTACCAACTTAAGATTAAAGAAATAACTAACTTAAACCATCAGTAGTGCCAATATAAATGTAACTCTTACATCTCGGCCAAACCTGACACTGATCGATAGATCAGAGATGGCGTGACGTAGAAGCATCTTTCTGGATAAGTTGTTGCAGCATATTTTCCATTGGTTTATCCCCTCGCTGATTCTCTAACACAATCGTTGCAAACATCTTAGATAAATCTAACTCTACTTTGTTACTCGCCTCATTCGAAACTTCCAAACCTTCATTCAAATGCATCGCGTCCATCCCTCTTTGAAACGTTTCGAATTTATCCATCCTGTGCCGATCTTTGGTTCTTGATCCTTGATTCCACTTCTGAAGATGCGAGGGGTTGATCTCAAGTTCGAACGAGGCGAAATAAAACGCTTGTTTAATAATAAAATAAGTAACGGTTTCTATTTCATGTTTCTACACGCCGCTTTTTTATACATCTCTTACCAACTTAAGATTAAAGAAATAACTAACTTAAACCATCAATGGTGCCAATATAAATGTCACTCTTACATCTCGGCCAAACTTGACACTGATCCATAGATCAGAGATGGCGTGACGTAGAAGCATCTTTCTGGATAAGTTGTTGCAGCACATTTTCCATTGGTTTATCCCGTCGCTGATTCTCTAACACAATCGTTGCAAACATCTTAGATAAATCTAACTCTACTTTGTTACTCGCCTCATTCGAAACTTCCAAACCTTCATTCAAATGCATCGCGTCCATCCCTCCTTGAAACGCTTCGAATTTATCCATCCTGTGCCGATCTTTGGTTCTTGATCCTTGATTCCACTTCTGAAGATGCGAGGGGTTGATCTCAAGTTCGAACGAGGCGAAATAAAACGCTTGTTTAATAATAAAATAAGTAACGGTTTCTATTTCATGTTTCTACACGCTGCTTCTTTATACATCTCTTACCAACTTAAGATTAAAGAAATAACTAACTTAAACCATCAATGGTGCCAATATAAATGTAACTCTTACATCTCGGCCAAACCTGACACTGATCGATAGATCAGAGATGGCGTGACGTAGAAGCATCTTTCTGGATAAGTTGTTGCAGCATATTTTCCATTGGTTTATCCCCTCGCTGATTCTCTAACACAATCGTTGCAAACATCTTAGATAAATCTAACTCTACTTTGTTACTCGCCTCATTCGAAACTTCCAAACCTTCATTCAAATGCATCGCGTCCATCCCTCTTTGAAACGCTTCGAATTTATCCATCCTGTGCCGATCTTTGGTTCTTGATCCTTGATTCCACTTCTGAAGATGCGAGGGGTTGATCTCAAGTTCGAACGAGGCGAAATAAAACGCTTGTTTAATAATAAAATAAGTAACGGTTTCTATTTCATGTTTCTACACGCCGCTTTTTTATACATCTCTTACCAACTTAAGATTAAAGAAATAACTAACTTAAACCATCAATGGTGCCAATATAAATGTCACTCTTACATCTCGGCCAAACTTGACACTGATCCATAGATCAGAGATGGCGTGACGTAGAAGCATCTTTCTGGATAAGTTGTTGCAGCACATTTTCCATTGGTTTATCCCGTCGCTGATTCTCTAACACAATCGTTGCAAACATCTTAGATAAATCTAACTCTACTTTGTTACTCGCCTCATTCGAAACTTCCAAACCCTCATTCAAATGCATCGCGTCCATCCCTCTTTGAAACGCTTCGAATTTATCCATCCTGTGCCGATCTTTGGTTCTTGATCCTTGATTCCACTTCTGAAGATGCGAGGGGTTGATCTCAAGTTCGAACGAGGCGAAATAAAACGCTTGTTTAATAATAAAATAAGTAACGGTTTCTATTTCATGTTTCTACACGCTGCTTCTTTATACATCTCTTACCAACTTAAGATTAAAGAAATAACTAACTTAAACCATCAATGGTGCCAATATAAATGTAACTCTTACATCTCGGCCAAACCTGACACTGATCGATAATTCAGAGATGGCGTGACGTAGAAGCATCTTTCTGGATAAGTTGTTGCAGCACATTTTCCATTGGTTTATCCCGTCGCTGATTCTCTAACACAATCGTTGCAAACATCTTAGATAAATCTAACTCTACTTTGTTACTCGCCTCATTCGAAACTTCCAAACCTTCATTCAAATGCATCGCGTCCATCCCTCCTTGAAACGCTTCGAATTTATCCATCCTGTGCCGATCTTTGGTTCTTGATCCTTGATTCCACTTCTGAAGATGCGAGGGGTTGATCTCAAGTTCGAACGAGGCGAAATAAAACGCTTGTTTAATAATAAAATAAGTAACGGTTTCTATTTCATGTTTCTACACGCTGCTTCTTTATACATCTCTTACCAACTTAAGATTAAAGAAATAACTAACTTAAACCATCAATGGTGCCAATATAAATGTAACTCTTACATCTCGGCCAAACCTGACACTGATCGATAGATCAGAGATGGCGTGACGTAGAAGCATCTTTCTGGATAAGTTGTTGCAGCACATTTTCCATTGGTTTATCCCGTCGCTGATTCTCTAACACAATCGTTGCAAACATCTTAGATAAATCTAACTCTACTTTGTTACTCGCCTCATTCGAAACTTCCAAACCTTCATTCAAATTCATCGCGTCCATCCCTCTTTGAAACGCTTCGAATTTATCCATCCTGTGCCGATCTTTGGTTCTTGATCCTTGATCCCACTTCTGAAGATGCAAGGGGTTGATCTCAAGTTCGAACGAGGCGAAATAGAACACTTGTTTAGTAATAAAATAAGTAACGGTTTCTATTTCATGTTTCTACACGCCGCTTTTTTATACATCTCTTACCAACTTAAGATTAAAGAAATAACTAACTTAAACCATCAATGGTGCCAATATAAATGTAACTCTTGTAGGTATGCCCCTGTTTCGTCAATTTCCGAATTACGAAATTATTAGAACACTACTATTTTGTTGCGATACTGCCAACTGTTTAGATTATTTTATTATTTAGATTATTTAGATAGATAGAGAACTGTTTAGAAGATTTAGCTAACAGATGCATAATTATGTGTTGCAAACCTATGTGTAGCGGTTGTACATATTCAGAATATAATGTTGACCAAGTATTACTATTATAAAGCTACTACGGGATACAATTGGCGACACGGAAAAGCTTACCGTGGAGGATTAGCCCAAAGTGTTAAAAATCATAGTTCCGAATTCAGTCTTTACATATATATATAGTTATAGATATAAATATACATATTTAGTTTATTTAGACTGGTCACCTTAGGATGCTCTCGGCAGCAGAATATAAACCGCTGGACACATTCAACATACGAATACGCATGCTGTTGTTGCACGTCCAGTGGCGATTAAATATTGATCTTGCCACTCTAGATCGTGCGTTCATCAAAGCAATTTGATATATCCATAGCTATTTAATTTTTCTTATAAAAATTCTTCAATAGCAAAAAGACATTCACAATTTGTCTTCTTTGCACATTAATTTGCATGCGTTGTCCAAGTTTTGATTTCTTCACTTTAACTATAACGACTTAAAATTTAGTTTATATTAAATATTTACCTACAGTTTTATGCATACTTTCTACTTGATTGCAAGTATTCCTTTTTTTTACCTTTTTTGTATTTTTTCTATTCAAGATTATTTCTATATTGTACAAACATCGACTTTGTTAACTGTTTATCCACGTTGGTACAATCTACTCTAGTTGAGCACGTGTTCCTATATACTAGATTTCTACGCTGCGCGTTCATTAAAAGTTTTCGCAGAAAATATCTAAGCCTAGTTCTGAAAATTTGTAGTAGTTAACAAGCGCATTCCTTCTGTTATAATAAATTACTTTTTGAATCGAATTACTTCTGGTTATACCGGAAGTCGTAACCAACTTTGATATTTTTAATGGAATTACATACATTCTATTGTTTTTTTTTGGATTCCATGATTAATAATGATAGCAAGGAGTGTGACGTCGTATTGTAAACAGCATATAAGTATCGGCGACCTCCGCATCATACAAGATTATAAATACAGCGATGAACATTACATTTTGGAGTGTAATTTTAAATTCCATCACAGCATTTAAGTATAGTGAAATTGTGTAATATACAGTGTGTCTACTTAAGTTGTAACCATATGGAAAACTTTTTTATTATTGGTTTTGTGGAAAAATTTATTCTTGATAAAAAGTTGTGCATGGTCCAGAACTTAAAATGCAACCATTAGATATCAAGTTTTTCAAGCCGTATACGAGGTTTGTCAAAAAATATCAATTTTATTCAAGAGTAAAGTACCTTTATTTTTTTACAATACAGAGGAATGTTATGAAGTAAGGTTATTTTGAATTATAAGTTATATTCAAATATGCAATTACATCCATTTAGCGTAAAAATTAAGATTTGGTCATTATTTACGTTTTACATTAAAAACTATTTATAGTTATACAATTTCAATACTGAATTTATATCTCTTATCTGTTAAAAATATGATAACCTTTCCATTTGTTAATGTTTTCGAACAACCTTGCAATTTAAATACATAATAATTATTTATGTTAGATACAGAAAAATCCATACAAAGAATATTTAATAAACAAACATCTATTTATACAGTAACAAAATCTTACTTTACCTACCTACTTTATCTACCTTCTCTTTGTAAACACTTTTTTGTTATTTTCTCAAACGCTTTTATTACTGTCCGTTTCGTATTTGGAGTAATTTTTTGGAATTCTTCAGAAATAATCCTTTCCAAGTGGTTTACATCATCAAACGGTCCTCGCCGATAAACCTGCTGTTTTAAATAACCCCTTAAAAAAGCCCAGGGGAGTTAAATCAGGTGACCTGGGAGGCCAAAAAGTATCCGATTACCTGTGAATAACCTTTCCATTAAACATATTTTCAAGGAGTACTCTAACGTTTACGGTACTATGGATGGACGCACCATCCATAGTACCATTGAATGAAGGTTTGGAAGTTTCGAACGAGGCGAGTAACAAAGTAGAGTTAGATTTATCTAAGATGTTTGCAACGATTATGTTAGAGAATCAGCGACGGGATAAATCAATGGAAAATGTGCTGCAACAACTTATCCAGAAAGATGCTTCTACGCCACGCCATCTCTGATCTATGGATCAGTGTCAGGTTTGGCCGAGATGTAAGAGTTACATTTATATTGGCACCATTGATGGTTTAAGTTAGTTATTTCTTTAATCTTAAGTTGTTAAGAGATGTATGCCATCCATAGCATGGTCTTATTGGGACCAAATTTCCATACGTTCTTGTAACGGAAGTTCGTGGAAAAAATCGCTTGCTTGATTTTCTAATAATTGTAAGTAATGTGAGGCATTTAAGAAATGTCGAAAAAAAAGGTCCAATTAATTTATTTTTGTAAATACCACACCATACGTTCGTTTAAAACGGATATTGGTTACGATTATTTATTACAAAGTTTGGATTACTGTCGGACCACCAGCGACAATCTTGACATGAGACGGTTCCGTTGGATGAAAATGTTGCCTCGTCGGAGGAAATTATACTTTTTGTGAAGTACGGGTCTTCTTCCAACTTTCCTCGGATCAAAGTGCAGAATTTAAATCGAATATCGTAATCTCTTGGAAGTAGTGCGTCTACGAATTGCGGTTTGTATGCATGATATTTATGACGTTTTAAAATATTTGCTACTGGATCTTTATTTACCGAAGTACTTGTGATTAGAGAAGCCCTTTTCTGTAAAGACATTATTGGTTCTTCTACGACAGAAAGCATCACTTCAAATTCAGTGTCTTCAATGGCAATCCGTTTTCTACGTTTATTCTTAAAATTATTTTCAATACTTCCACCGGTCTTGAACTTATTTAATTATGTTTGTCACTGTTGAATGCCCAATGTTTCTATGCGGATGTCTATTATTAAATATATTTGCTGCCTCTCTATGTGTTTTGTGATTTTCTCCGACAATTAAGACAAATTCTATTTTTTCTTCACGATTTGGTAAATTTGCAATTTTTACTCTAATTTTATAAATACCAACTCATTCTGACATACACTGTCAATTATTTCATGTCAGTGCATCCTAGGTTACGATAAATTGTATCAAGCCGGAATAATAAATACGGAATTATTAGTACATAATCATTAAACCTTAATTTTTATGATAAATGGCTGTAATTGCATATTTGAATATAACTTATAATTCAAAATAACTTTACTTCATAACATTCCTCTGTATTGTAAAAAATAGAGGTACTTTACTCTTGAGTAAAATTGATATTTT
The DNA here is from genome assembly GCA_020654165.1 of Oryctes rhinoceros. Classification (NCBI taxonomy): domain Eukaryota; kingdom Metazoa; phylum Arthropoda; class Insecta; order Coleoptera; family Scarabaeidae; genus Oryctes; species Oryctes rhinoceros. Next base: position 2,843,598 of record JAIOKQ010000018.1, on the reverse strand, counting down.
TTAACAAATCTCGTATACAGCTTCAAAAAATTGATATCTGATGGTTGCATTTTAAGTTTTGGACCATGCACAACTTTTTATCAAGAATAAATTTTTTTACAAAGCCAATAATAAAAAAGTTTTCGATATGGTTCGACTTAAGTAGACTTAACTTAAGTAGACATACTGTATATAAGTGAATTCTATGATGCAGCAATTATCGTTTATAAATTGTCGGCCATTTCTTCATGTCCAGGTTTTTGATTGCATTGCATGAACTGAAATATACCTCATATTTTGGCAATTAAAAACTTTACTAATACTTTACGATATGCCGGGGAAGCTTCACAAATTTCTCATCGCGGGTTTCTACCTAGATTGTCGTGAAATGTTTTGCATAATGCCTATGTTGGGCTTTCTTAAAAATGCGATCAACATCAGCAGACCGGTAACTATTGCAAATAGTTACATTTTTACAGAGATACGCGATAGGAAATTTATGAAATCTTTCCTTCCATAGCGTATCGAAAGGTACTAATAGAATAATGATAGCAAGGACTGTGGCGGAGTATGGTGAACAACAGAATGGGACTGGCAACCTTCTGTAACCACACTCGGTCACCGGCGAAGAATGTGGATCATTCCTATCCTCGAAACGGCCGTTCTGGATTAATTAATTATATTTGTATGGTGGGCAGGTTGCCGATACCTCTATGTTGTTTACGGTATTAATAGTGGTTTTAGGAGGCAAGATATGAACGCATGTTTCAATCCTCGAAATACATTTACAAACCATGTGGGCAATCCAGAAGGTAAGGTCGAACATTTATAAAATTGCACGACAAAGTATATATTGGTCGAGTGAAGAGAGCGATAGCACCAGATTCAATAGGCACATTTGGTGCTAAAGACAAAGAAGGACAGAATCGTCAAGTGTAATACAACAAATAAACGAAATGGGGCATTATATTAAATTAGAAAACCCAAAATTGAAAATAGCTTCGCTACGGTATTAGACGCGTACGGTATTATTTACATAAAAAGGAACAAAAATCTGATGGATGGAGGGTGACCTGAGTCATACTCAAGTCACTTAGAATTATTACAGAAAGATGGACGCAAGTTTCACGTTTCGTACTACAACGATCCTTTCGTTCGTTTATTTTCCCGTATTTTTTAGTTTTAGGATGCATATGTCGCAAAAGTAAATATTTGTAAATTAATTTTTTTTTCGAGAGTAGGTGATAAAACAGGCATGTTAGAATTAATTTTGTTCAGGCATCATTTGGTCGCACAGTTGACAATGGGGATCTACGCATCCTCGAAAAAACTGTTCTGGAACAAATTGATTCAACTTGTGTGGTGCGGAGTGCGCACCTTCGTGTTGTTTGAGCAGGTACCTTCCCTCCCAAGCTTTTTCTTAGTATTGCAATTGCTTGAACAAATACGGTCGTTAATATTAATTTATAAATAAAAAAATAAAAAGTAAGTTTCTCCGTAATATAATTGAAAAAGTGTATTTAGTCTATTCATAATATCTTGTCGCACGTATTAGGTTGCTAGGTTTTTGGGAACAATGTACCTAATGTTTATTACTATACAGTTTAGCTTCTTCTTTGTGCATAGAAGCTCTTAAACATAACTCTTAAATTTCCGATGGTTTAACGTTGCTTTTCATTTCTTGTATGTACATTTCTTGTTCGAATAGGTTGGCATGCAAACGAAGTTATAAAGTATTTTAAATAGCTTATTCTAACAACACCGCATTAATATTGGTTCTTCGGCTAAGTGATAAACCACTAGACGATATGATAACGCCGTTTCTATTATTTAGGATAATGTGTGCAAGGTCAAAGAAAGTGGTGTGTTTACATTTTGAATTCACTTCATGCTTACACGCGACGAAAATACCGTATTATGGGTAAGTTTATAATCTAGGTTTAAATGTTTGTCATGGTGAAAGTCGACACAGAAAATAGTTTAAGTTTATCAGTGCGACCTTCACAATTTTACTTGGTATAAACAAGTGCAGAGCCCCTCGAGCAGCAAAGCTAACTGCAATTATCTAAAAATTACCTATCGATGCATACATTAATATTGTTCAAAGTAGTTTTTAATAATTATACTGGCAATAGGAAGCTTTCACTGATTGTCCGTCATATTAAAATGTACTACGAATTTTAACAGAGTTCAAGGTAAGATGGTATCACCTGCAATTATGCCGGTCGTCTTTGTCTCCTTGTGACCCCACCTTCGTATATATACTTCTGTTAATTCAAGAACATCGCCAGAATTCCATCAACGGCAAGAAGAGCAAGTAGGTATATATTTACCGAATACTGGTACTACATCCGAAGAAAGGATGTAGCACCAGTCCTCGTAGTATACGAAAATAGTGCTATTAGATAATGTAAAATAAATGTAACTCTTCGTTTTTAGCGTAACCATGATTTTCGCAGTATTCTTTGTGGCCGTTCTCGGTTTAGCATGTGCTCAGTTTCCCGGAGGAAGGATCTTAGAACCACCAGAACCATCACTATGTGCGAATAGAGTTATTCACGAACGTACACCTGATGGTATGCTATTTTTATTATTGTTTGTATCGTCAAAGAGATAACGGAAAATAACGTAAATCAAAAATTGTCTTCAAATTGCCATATTTCGATTATTGGATTTGTTTAATAAGTAGATAGTTGCTGCGTGATAATTAGCCGACTATGCAAATGTTAAATAAAGTTAAATATGAATTCGCATGTCCGAAATTTAAATATTTTGTTAACAATAAAATAATGTGTTATTTAAAGATTATCGTCATCTTGGTTAAAATAACTGTCAAACTTGTTGTTTGCTAAGTAATACCTCGAGCTTAATAAGTGGCCGGATATTTTTATATATTTTTTTAAGTGCGTGTAAATCAAAACATATCGGGGCTCTGATAAAGGAGGATAAAGTAGGAGAACTCGTCTTTAAAAAGTTCAGTACCCAATAACTTTTTTTTTTCGTGAAATAAAAATTAATGAAGGAGCAAATGTACATGTTTTCTGTTCGCGACCCAATTATTGCCCCTTTTAAAGCGTGTCAATTGTATTCCATTCGAATATTTGTTTAATATTATTTAGATTTACGGTTACTTTACATTTTCTTTCCTATTGTAATTTAAATTCATGTTTACTTAACAGTACCACAAATGGTTTACTTTAATGTTAACTACTTCCTGCGTACGGTATTTTTTCAGTTGCAGTATTTATAGCTATTGTCACCTCTTTCGCTTCTTTAATTTCGTTTGTATGTGCGAATCCCGTTTTTATAATAACAATAATAATACTATTTACTTTAGTAATAATATAACACTCAAACATACATGTACATATTATGATTATATGTACAAATATAATAATATAATAATAATGACTAAAAGTTATTTACGCTATAACAGGACGTACTTAACAAGTATTTCTAGAGCAACTTTTCAAATCAAGTTAAAAATAGCAGTACTTTATTATAGAGTTGACTCCCTAAATAGCAGGGAACCTTTTGGATAATCATTTTTCTGCGTAAAGGTGGTAGAAGGTAACTATTGCTACGTGTAGCGTCATCGTAAGAGCAATTATGAAATGAAAATTATTAATTATTCTTTGAAATTGAAAATATATCACAATGTTTCATAAATGTACAAATCGTAAAAAGTAATTGATAAACTTTCATAAAAAAATACTTTCACGCGAATCCAAATAATCCAATTCGAAAATAGCTCTAAAGAAAATAGTTCTTCTCTCTAGTTTTTGGATTAGTAAAGTTCGACTTGAAGCAGAACCCATTGACTGTTGTTTCGTTGTTACGAGCGACACATTTTCAAAGTATTTAGTTGGTAATTAATGACCAATGAATTCTTTTTCAATGCAATTGTTCTCCGAATACTAACCTACGGAGCTGATGTATGATTTACTGAGTTAAGAGGTCTATCATATATAATCAATATAATAGTAAATAAGCAGATCTTTCCGTTAAAATTTCGTTTGTAAGCAGTATAATTTATATTTTCCATTTTTTTTTTTTTTTTATCGCAAGCAAATTACTTTTAGAAAACTATGGTAAAATGGATTGCTATGGTATTTTAAGATTGTACGTCTTTGGAAGTATTGGCTCCTTACGAATAGATTTAAACGTTGAAATATCTTCACCATGTAGTGAATACCAATGATTTTTTTTCTTTTGAAATTAATTGTATTCCCTTTGGCGAATTTGAATTGCAAAAGTCGATATACTAAATTCTTTCTAGCCCGTTAACAACATTGTGCAAGTAACACTGTAATACGACATTTATCTACGCGAAATCCGGGCGTTTATTTATTCAGAAAATGTGATGTGTACCATTCTAATTGAAATTCACTCGCATCTATTTTATCTCTTCTAAGACGAGAAATGTGTACGTTCAAGGTTGTGATGTGCAATAGTTATGAATATATCTTGAATTCATTAGCAACTGTGAACAAATTATTACGGCAATTACATATTTATAATGTTTTGAAAAGGTTGCGAAGACAAACGGATTGAGAAATATGACGTGTCGCTAAAGATATGATGCCGATTTGATTAAAATCTATTTAAATTTCGTTTAAACTTGTAAATTCGATAAATCTATGCGGATTCTAGTTATAATGAGCGCCAAATATAGATTACTTCTTTAATAGTAAAACTAAGATAATTAACTAAGCTGAAATGAATAGTAATATTTATTTATTGTGTTGTAATATGACATTCCAAGGTTTTTTTTTTATTTTACTGTCGTGTTGAATGCGAGTAGGTATGGCGATACCTACTCGCCACCGGCATGGTAGGGATACCTGTGAAATTTTTTATATGTATAATAAATCGTTAAAAAGTTGTTGAATCATCCTATATTTCAGAAGCAGGAAGTCGAGAATATGTTAAAAGAATCTTGTACACCTTATGATTCTAAATTAAGCTAGAAGTTAGACGCTTCTTCTATATTTTTTCTTCAAATTTTTTTAGCTTCATACTTTTTTTTATATTCAGCGGACCACGTTCTTCGTGGCTTCGTGGCGTGACGAATCCTTTGACGATCCTCAAATGCCTTTTCTGGTAATCCGCTTTTGTGCAACTAGTGGACGTGTTCTAGCTATCCGTATTGTGCCGGCAATATTTTTAACTGGGAGAGATTTTCTCTATTTGGTGTTCTCTATCAACACAAATAAATCTATTCATTTATTTGTGTTGATCCACGAGCTACATAAATAGGCAAGCATGAATTTTATCACTTGTTTCACTACTTCTGCTTTTGTTATTTGTGTCTTGTGATAATTTCGTCCCCTTGTTGTTTATTGTACCTACATAACAACGTAACTGTACGAACCCACATGTAGATAAAAATAACTTTGCAGTTACAAAATCTAATAGATTTTCCTCGTCGGTAATTGTCGATAGCTTATGTTTTCGTTTTTTTTTTTTGGAATAAATCCACTCTAAATTCTACTAGTTAATTAAATTTTATGTTGCACTTCCTAAAAATTTATTAGCGTATACACGGTGTTCAAAATTTAAGGCTAAATAATTATTTTAAACGGCAAATTCCTGTTTAATGTAAATGAACACCCTTTATTTCATATCAACAGCAGATGTAGAATTCAATTGTATTTCGATTATTCTTAGATTTTCTTGTTGCTAAGTTTTTACAGGCAAATTTTTGAAGATTTTTCATACAAAAAAAAATATTAGTATTCATTAAGTGATATTTTTGACATTTTACTATTACCCGCAATTAACAACAGTTATATTTTGGATTTCATCGATTAGTTCGAATAATGAAAGAAAAATAAATAAAGCTTGAAAAAAACGAAGCATTTCTGCGCTTCGTTTTTGACCACTGCTCGTTTCTTCTCTTTCTGAGCTTACGTTTCGAAAAGTTTGTCTCTGCTTGATGTTATCTGGTAACGGATGTGTTCTTTTACATCGCTTCTTAAAGAGAAATCCGGTAATGCTAAGTCTGGTAATCTTGAGAGCCAATTCTGAGGGCTATTTCTTTCAATTCATCGGTTTTGGAAATCGATATTTAAAATTTCTCGTACACCACTATGAAAATAATATTCCATTTAAATGCTCTTCGGAAAAAATAGGGATCAATAAAATGTCGACTCATTATTCCATCCCACACACTCATTCACTGACCATCTATATTAATTATTAATTATTTTTAATCGATTCAGAGTAAATGCATTGTTGTGACACCTGCATTCATCACTAAATGAAGTAATATTAACAAGGTTTCCATTTTCCGCCGCTGTGTCAAACATCCACGTACAAATTCAAATTTCAATTTTTCGTTTTTCAAAACCGCTTTCAGAAAGTTCTTAGCGGAGTTTTTTAAGAGGATTTTGTAAAGATAGTATTGAGATGCATGCTTGGTTAATATCGTATTCTACGCATTAGGTTTTAACTTATTTTTTTCAGTTACAGACAGAGATCAACCATGCAAATTTGGTTTCATCGTTTTCTGTTTCGAGTCTATTTTAGTGTTTTTCTGTATAATGAACATTTCCAGTTTGTCTAAATTGAATAAATAATCTTTCGAAAACGGTCTTATTTGGATGGTTTCTGTTAGGAAATTTTGAAGCATCATCGTGAATCCAAGAGTATTTTAACTCTACCCTGTGCGCTGTTTATCTCACAGTTAATGTTAGAACATTTTGAAACGGCGAGGTAGATATTCTTAGCGCTAAGAGCGGTAAGTCTGCCGTTTAGAACGTAGCGACATTGTTTCCCTAGCCATCTCTTGAGTAGTTCTTGGTCTGCTTACCACGAGTTCTAGAAAGAGGTCTAGAAACAATAACCCGGAAAAACAGAAACCAGTTGATGTCGTTGTCTTCTAAACGACAGGAATGTGTTTCTTATCACTAGAGAACTGAAACCGTGCTGATGATGCCAGATAGGCAGAAACATATCCCGTAAATGATATTTTCGATACCATGAGAAAGCTATTTTAACTATTTATTTTTGTTGGTTATTGTTTTTAGGTATGTCCTGATGTGTCTTATTAAAATTGGTACTGCATTTCTATAAAGTATAAAATATTTAAAAACCATTAGGTTTAGATGAGGTAATTAGCTTTTATTGCGATCGTAGACATCCTAGACAAGTATATGTTTTGTATTTTGGTATACCCTGTAGTAATTCAGCCGTAACATTTCGCGTCAAATAACGTGAATAACACTGTCACAAGACACATTTTTTTCAAAATATTAAATTTTTTATTAACTTTCAGGAAAAGGATATATGTTTAGCTGGCGCGAGCCCTCTTTAAGGGGTGTTGAAGAAGATTGGTTGGGTGGCCGTAATTATTGTAGGAAACGTTGCATGGACCTTGTATCATTGGAAACTAGTGCTGAAAATGAATGGGTCAAACAGAGGATTGTCAAAGATAAGGTAACGCTTTAAATTCAATTATTTTCTGTACGTGGTTACGTATTTCGTCGGACTTCCCGCCAATACATAGGCTATATTGCCAAATGTGATTGGGAAAGCTTTAGTAGTCGAATAAATAAATTATGTGTAGTACTTTTTACTTTGCCGGAACGAATTTATGAAGAAATTCTAAAGCAATTATTTCTAAGTCAGTAATAATAAATTGTATCTGATGTCTATACTATCGGAAAAGCCATTCGTTAATCTCATTAACTATTGTAACAATGAAAGACTTGACACGTTGCTATACATTAAGAATGCTTGACATTTAATTAACGTGAAAAGGATACGTACTTTACCATTAACTCAGTTCTTGTTCAACTTGTTTTTAGTATTGCATAGTTTTAATATGTGCGTGGATTTCTTCGTGAACACGATTAATTGGTTTTTGAATGCTTACGTAATACCATAGTTAGCTGGCTCCTTAATGGTGTTTTGTTGGTATTTGTTCAATATTATCTACTTTAATACAATTTGCATTTTTACACCTTTAAACGTGCGCTCATGTTGTATTATATATTCATGTTAATTTTTTCTAAATTTGCCTTGGAAACCAGGCAATGGGATGGCTACGTATCCTAAGGAGCTTGTATTTTATTTGTTTTATAGTAGGAAGCCATATGCAAGATAATTACTCCTTTCGTTTGGTGCGATTATCTGTTAGTCGGGATATATTTATGCCGTTATTGAGACGCTGAGTATTGAGCGCGAACACATTCAAATGGTTAGTATATCTTCCTGATGTAACGTATGCGTAAACATGTGAAATTGGCAATGGGAGAAATCGTAACCGGATTTACCAAACGCTCAGTCACATAGTTAAATTTTACGTTCATTCGATTATTGGCTTCCATCCAGAATTTTTCTGTCTTGCATTGTAACACAAAATGACGAAAAAGAGCAAAGTTATTGTGTCCTAGATTTATGCAATTTTTGCTTATATTCAGATAAAATGACTGCTGCCTTTCTAAAGCAATTGTTGCTGTTTTTATTCAAATTTATTTAAATTCAGACAGTTGACATGGTTATTTTACACTTGCTTCTTTTGCCGCAACAACTAGTGCCACTTTATAAACATTTCGCGACAATGAAAATATTTGACAAGCACTTAGTATTAAGGTAGTATAGTTATCCTTTTGAAATTTTGTTGAGTTAATTAGAATAAAGTTACAGCACAACTGAATTTATGATTAATACTATTAACTCGTACACGTACAAATTTGCATTCTATAAAAATTGATTTGTTGCTCGATGAAAAATCGGCCATATTTTGGTTCAATAATGATAGCAATGATTATGATGTAGTATGGTAAACAACACATAAGTATCGGCACATTCCGCAGCACACAAGCTTAATTTATTATAGGGCGCCGATACTTATGTATTATTTACTATATTTCGGTTATTCAAACTCATTCAAACAATGCACTACTCCATAGATAACAAATACGAGTTCTTCAATATTGATCCATTAATTTCTAATATATATTCTAGTTTCTAGAATGTAAATGTAACAATTTGCTTTCCATATTTAGGTGAAGTATATCTGGACATCGGGACGTCTGTGTGACTTCAAAGGTTGCGAACGCGCCGATCTTCAACCAATCTCTGTCAATGGATGGTTCTGGACTGCCGTCTTACAAAAATTGGCTCCCACAACTAACCGCCAACAAAATGACTGGTCTGAAAATGGTGGTATTGGTAAACCGCAACCGGATAATCGTGAGGCTCAGCAAGGTGGCGCTACAGAGAACTGCTTAGCCGTCCTCAACAATTTCTATAAAGACGGCGTTAATTGGCATGACGTTGCCTGCCACCATCGTAAGCCGTTCGTCTGCGAAGAAAATGAAGATCTACTGAAGTATGTACGTTACACAAACCCACAGTTAAGGATATAAATTGTTACGTATTTTTGAATGACTGATAATTAATTTATGAGTATGTAATACACTACGCCTGTATTAAGTGTACAAATGTTATAAATGAATAAAGTATTTATAATTTTACGATATTGGTTAATACACCTGCGGTAAAAAAGTAAAATGCGTATTAGTCGACTTAGAATTTCAAGAGCCAATAAATGCATTGGCATATTCGTGCTTCCAACCAAAGTATTAAAATTGGACCATATACATGTAAATATATACTTACTTATATTCTAAGCACGAGTTTTCCTACAAGCAAATGTGTATATTTGTAAAACAAAACTACTTTTCTTCTTCCAACGCATGACTTTCTTTGTGTGGCGTGTTAGTAGACAAATTCTGCTTCTTATAATAGTCAGTACAACAGCTTTTCGCTTTACTTGACATTTTCGTTTTGAAATAATTTAATAAGTATTTTTTTAAATATGTTAATTTAAGTGTTTTAATTTTGAATTGTACATATAGGGTCCTCTCATGGTAAGGTGTTGCCCTACGTGCTCTGCCAGACTGTTTGAAAATATACCGTAAAGCTTCAGTTAGCCACTCTTTCCCAAAACATCTTGAAAAACAATTTTATTTTTAAAGATGTTCAAGAAAGAAATTATTGAAAACGGAAGGAAGAGGAAAATATAAATTTACAAAATTAAGATATTTTATTCAGACTTTTGTTAGATAGTGAGATGTCTCGAAAACTGTACGTAATGGAAATTTGCACATTGAAACGTTTAATATAAAATAATTCATAGTTACAGCAGAAATAAAATATTAAGAAAGTTGGATAAAGAACTATGCAATTGTGGCTAGTGCGAATCGAATTTTATTTGAAAGTCCATTATTTTGTGATTGCGTTCTTATGCCTTCAAACATCTAAAACCATTTCAGTTTCAACTTGTTCCATGTTTTAGGATAGTTGAATGTAAGATTTCACGACTGTTATCTACTTTAAAATAATCTTTAGTCTGTTGACTTTTCATTGGTTTGTACTTCGCGTCTCTCTGAGCGTATTGTTAGCTTTTGCTCGAAATTTCTTATTTATTCAACGAGTCCTTAGAAACAAATACTAAAACAAAGTAGTCTCTGCAGATTTTTATTTATTTTTCAACATAAACGCTATTTAGCTTTATACATTTTCTAGTGTTTCTCCAGTTTTTTTGAGTCCTCCAAGAAGTAGGATTTCGGAAGGTCCTCAACACAGACATCAGCTTCGACGATGATATTAAAAAGAAGTTATTACGGGCTAAATTCGGTGAATACGACGGATGTTGTCCTAATTCGAGCTTTAATTTCATAAGTTTCGTCCATAGTTACGCACCAACGGAGAAACTCGTCAGGATTGCGATGGAAAAACATCAAAAGATCATCAAAGTAAAGAGTAGACGAGGCACTCATCTTGCTTGGATTTTTTTACACCCAATTTTTCGTGTAAAACTGAAAATACTGCACCTTCCAACATGCATGTGACCTTAACTATTTCGCGCACTTTGATTCGCCGATTATTCAAAACCATACCGTGGATTTTGTCAACCACTTGGAGGATAGTCATTTACGATGCCATCTTTTGGGGATACGGTTACGTTTAAACTCACTTACCCAATTGTAAACAGCTGCTAACACAGGAATGGCTGTGCCTTGAACTTGAACCAACTCAGCTTTGCTCTCTTTGGATGTTAAGCCTTTTAAATTTAAATGTTTCATCACCGCTCGAAAATCATTTTGTTCATAAACTTTTAAATCGACAATAAAAATTAAACCGTGTAACGGAAATAACTGAGACCTTGAGAGCTGTCTAGTAACTGATGATTTTATTAGAAACAAACCATTTTCGATACTACGAGTGCCATCTCGTAGATTTTCCAATTACTTCTTGAACCACACTCGTATACCCCAAGAAGGCACTACCCGCATGCATCATCTCATCATCAACAACGAAATTGGTTATTGAGAGTGGAATGGATGTGGATCAACAGTTCAGAACGAAAATAATAAATACAAGTTGCCCAAATTTATCAGGCTCCTATTAGCAACTTTGTAATTATTAACGTAGGCTTCCACGGCCAGAGTCTGTTGAAACTAAACGTGTTGCGAGTTTAGACCGGTGTAATTATTGTAGCTACGACGTTAAATTACCAAAGATGTAGTTATTTTTTAGTTATTCCGAGCAATAAAATGGCGCAATAAAAAAATTGCCCGTCGCATTTCAGCGTTTAGTTAAGTAGCTTGATTTTTTGTAAATCGATGCAGAATAACATTTCAAATAAATAAAGAAAGAGATGCAATGGATTGTAAGATTAAAGATTTATAAACTGCATCGGTATGCTTTTAATTCGCTCGTGTTTTCATTATGCTGCTGTACTGAGAGACAGGCCGACGCGACTGCATATCTGGGATGCAAGCAAGCAATCTACATAATTTCTAATATGTTGGTAAGCAATTCTGTTGGTTTCTCTAAGGGAATATCAGCAAATTTAGCATAGAATTTCTTTTTGTAATAACTTTACGTACAAGATGTAATGTTATGTATTGTTTAGGTTTTACAGCATTACGTTGCCTTTAATGGTTGCGTGCCAATGCGATGACACATTGTAATAAACGTGAGGCCGGATAGCTTAATGATAACATCAGCATAGTATCATTTGCATAGAAACGATTCGTTGGAAGAATTGGGCGCTGTTACAACGATGTTTATGTAATAAATAGGCTGATTTCGTACAGTAAACCTACAAACTTCGAGAATAATATCCAAAATAAGTACACGTACAGGATGAACCACTTAACGTGATATATCCAATTAAAGAAAGAGTTATTACCCACGTTGGGGATCACATTTCTACTACATCAGGCAATTTTAATTGTTTACATGTAACACAAGCTTCATTTTTTAAAATTGGATGTATATTTTTGGTGCCTTTATTGAGATCGTCGTTAGCAATACATTGTATATGTTACATTAACTTCTAACGTAGAAGTTTTTTCCTTAAATTCTTTACTATTTGAATATTTTTATTCCCGCCATTTATAATATGCCCCTTGGTTTACTCAAAATATTGCGCTACACTGCCAACCTTAGATAATCGAAATCCCTATAATAATACAATGAAATATAATGTCAGAACAGCATGCAACCATATATGCCTCCACGATATTTGTTACCTGTAAACATAATTTAGAATTAATATGATTTTGTTTTTAAATGAATTGCTACTAGCCATATAAAAGTACATTTTGTTAATAACATTGTTAAATCTATACGATACTAGTTTTTGTGTTATAACGCTTTGTTAGTATCTTAATATGCCACATACTTAGTTGTTTCCGAATTTTAAAATGTAATAACAACTTTTCAGCTATGTTCTCCATTAGTGGTAATATACTCTCGCAGATTATCTGTAAATTTGCGATGGACATCATTTAACATTTCACGTGGTATTTATGATTCTATTTGTGATAACTGCTAAAGTTGTTAGTGTCTCTCTAACCAATTTTCTTTTTTAAAACAGTTTTTGATTAACAGCAGCAGCAACAAAACTGATTAATATAGGTTAAACTGGTATTTTAAAAATTAGCTTTCGATTGTTAGTCTTCCAAAAGTAGACCACCCATACTACAGATATGTATACATACAGTTGCGAGCAAACGAATACGGACACTAATGCAATTGTGAAAGAAAGTATTTATTTATTTGTATTTTCGAATAAACAAAAGTTTAAAATAGGAAACTATATACTACAAACTACAGACAATTAATACATAGTAATAAATTGCAAAATATACTTTATGATACAAAAACACATGCTAATACAAATTATTCCATATGTAAAATGCGAGCATTCGAATTGGTACACTGGAATTTCGATTTGGTGGGATACCCCTTTGCTTTAATGACCGCGGCACATCTCTTAGGCATGGAATCGATGAGATGCCGACATCGTTCCACGGGAATATCGCTCCAGACCTCTTCAACACATCGAAACAGTTCTTCGAGGTTTGAGATATTTTTATCCCGAATACGAAGTTTCACATCTTGCCACAAGTTCTCGATTGGGTTTAAATCGGGACTACAAGAAGGCCAATCAAGAAGATCTACATGATTTTGTCAAAATCAGTTCTTTGCAATCTTAGCTGTGCGCTTGGGATCATTGTCTTGTTGGTACTTCCAAAGCACGGACAAATGATCCTCCACATATGGCAGCATAACGTTGGATAAAATATCAACATACACATGTCGATCCATTGTTCCATTAATTTTGTGCAACGGACCAACTCCTATATACTAACACATAGACCTATAGATCAACACATTTCCTCCAAGCCCTTTTACTGTTTTTATTGTATGCTTAGGATTCATCGCTTCATTGGGGCCTCGCCGTATATATCTTCTGCCATCCGATCCCATTCTATTAAATTTTGACTCGGCACTAAACAATACAAATTTCCACTGATCTGCAGTCCAATGCAAACGATTTCTGGCAAATTGTAATCTTTTCATTATATTTGTTTTGCTTATAAGCGGTTTATCTCTAGCAATCCTACCATGTAATCCGGCTTCTTGTAATCTTCGTCTGACTGTCCATACACTAATGGGTCTATAAATCTCTGTAATTACCTCTTTGTGTATATCTGCCGCCGTTTTTAATGGATTCGCCCGTGAGAGACGTGCTATGTGTCTATCAATGCGAACCGTCGTTTTCTTAATTCTTCCCTGTTTAGGAATTTTTTCGCAGGTTCCGTATTTTTGGAAATATTTTATTTGATTAGCAATCATATTCTTCGATACAGATACTTGGTTAGCTATTCTTCTCAAACTCAAACCGTTTTCGTGAAGTGTAATTATAATTTTTCGAAGCTCGGGCGTACAATGTTTTCCACGACCCATTTTTAAAATAACTTAGTCTGTGCTACCGTGAAAATTAATTATTATGCGTTTTAATATACAAAAATCTATTTTATGCAATTGCGTTTTAATAATATAATATTAAGTTACTTCTAAAAGAACTTAAAGAAGACTAAATAAAAGATTATGACAACTGTCCCTATTTAAATGCTCGCTTGCATGAGACCGATCGTGAGAAATGCAAACATAACATTTTAATACTTCCGAGAAATGCAGCTGTAATGTCTAAGGCATATACTTTTATTCATTTCTAAGAATTTTATTACAAATAAATTCTTTTGCTTCATTTTAAATTGTAGAAAAACAGGAAACCTTAAATATATGATTAGTGTCCCTATTCATTTGTTCGTCACTGTATGTGCATGAACTGAACCTGACAAAATTATATACAGATATAAACAGTACCATCAAACTTTCGGACCTCACATGGCAAAACCATTGTGCGACAACCAACAATAGAGACTGGTACTTTCGTTTTGTTGTTGGATATAATATTAGTCTCGGATATGAATGTTTTTAGTTGATCTGATCAATGCACCTATTGTCATGATTTTCGACCTTGATTGTGTCGACCACAAGATTGCGATGTTTAATTCTGTAGTAATATCTCCTTTTGATCATCGTACTTGTAGGATTACATGAGAATTTACACCTTTAGCGGTGGGTAAGCGATACCATCGAAATGATGTAAAAGTTAACTGCCAAACTCAAATTTCAGAAATTTAATTGTTCTCTTTTTCTTTTTATAAGCTAAGTAATTTAACAACTACTGCTATCAAAGAGAGAAGAAAGCTTACAGGATTAACGAATGCAGATTTTAAGCGGTTCACACCGCAGTTATTTCATACGGACTTCATAATTGATATCTCTGTAGTTTCAATCTAGATCGCGACATTATTCAATTCTATTCTAATCTGGAAATTATAAGCTATTTGGATTAAAATCTTTTCACCTGTTTCCGAGAGTGATATGTTTTCCATGATTTGTAATATGTTCTCTAAGTCACTTGATCTGGATGGAATTAGTTTGCAACATACCAAGTTGTGCTAACTTTACCGACTTTATGTCATATTTTCATTTGTTGTATTTCTTTCAAAGCGCTGAAAAAGGTATTATTGAGCATTATTCGGCAACTTGCAACGAATAAGTGTTTAATGTTGAAAATATACTAGAAAGTCAAATCTGTAAATTCGTTCAAATTATTTTAACATTTTACCCTTCTATCAGTCTGGATATCGACCAAATTACAATTGTGCAATCGCTTTTATGATAGTTACAGTTCTTGCAGCTAATATTTATTATTTATTATTCTTTTCCTTGGACTCAGTGTGAGGGCGAGTCGCTTGGTGCAAAAGTATCTTTCCTTTAGCTGTCGGTAGGTTGTATATTGTTCTATAAGATATTTAATAATTTGTCTGTCTACAGACGCTATACTTAGGGTTCAATTTTGGACCCACTTCACACACCTATTTAAACCACTGTCGCTATCATTTTTATCCAGATGCTCTTGGCCAAAACTCACATTAACTTCGGTCTTAGTCCTAGACAATTCTTACATTTTCTAACCAACATAATTTACATATTAACGCAAGTAAAACGTTCGTAATACTTTTTGGTAAGAGCGTTGATGTTAAATGTGCTACTAATTTCATGACGATTAAAATTAATGATTCCTTTTAACTATAAACATTGGTCTTCTTGTGATATTAAGGAAACACGTAGTTCATGCTTTTATAAAGCTTATACCAGGTTAAGTTTCTCTACTTCCGTAGGAACTACCTTTCGGTTGTATCTTAGAAACGTCTGGTCTTGACGGCAGAACCCGTTTCATACGGCCTACCCCGACGTGAGCACGTTTTTCACAAACTGCGTGAATTCTGAGTGATCATCTACGTTTGCACCAATTTAGTCTTTATTACAAGGTTCCTCCTTCTTACTTTCATCTTAGAATGAAATTTAAAAGTGACCTGCACAACGTTAACATTAAGTTTCTCCAGTATATCACACCGCTCGCCCATCGCACTGTTCTTTTCGAGAGATTATTCTCATTCAACATTGCGCGATTTAATAATAACCTCTCATTCCAAGTTTTCAGCTTAGCGCACACATCATGTTCGATAAAAAGATTTTGAACTCTTACATTTAATAAATGCTACTTTGATTCTTCTTGTTATTCGAGATGCAATTTTGCTCTTTTTGTTTTGCTGTTGTTTTTTTTTTATATTCTTTTGATATAATACATAATTTTGATATAAGAACACGGCACGCTTATGCTGATTGTCTGATTTTATTTACTTCTATTTTTTCAGCTTGTATGTCAATTTTAACGAGCAATAAAATTAATAGAATTTATCAATAACAAAAAGCAAGATAAGTGCTGTTATTCCAGAAATGAGACGTCAGAGAGACGACTGTTTTCTTCAAATCAAATGTTCGAAATACTATCCATCTGCTTTTTCTACTAACAAAAAGCGTAGCAAAAGGTTCTTATAGATCAAATAGGTAATAATCATAAATACAGAATAATTAATTTTATAGATACGCCAAATATTGTCCAATACACGATGAGTAAAATCCAGAGAAACGAAGCTGGGCGTGTCTAATACATTTCAAATCCAGGACGTCCTGAAAACTGAATGAAGATGTAAAACTTGATATTTTATTAAGTGTGTGTAGGAGAATTAGAGAGGACAAATGCAGATGAAATTGCAGCGACTAGACAGACTCGTGTCTATTCGCCCCATAAGAAAGGGTTCGTGTTGCTTATTGATTTCCCCGAGAGTCGACAAAACACGAGTCTGTCTAGTCAGAAGATGCGAGAAGTCAATAAAGATGGTTTTGATCGTAATTTGTCATTTGGCAACAATTGTAAAACTTTGTGAAATGGAACAAACGCTATAGATTAAAGCGATTACCGGTAAACTTTAAATAACAAATTATAAAGCTTTCTTCAGTCACTATTGAAAATATGGACAGCCGAAATGAATTATTTTACTGTTTTCACAATGTTTTAATGCACTATCGAATTTTGGCTCGATGATGTACATTCTAGACGAAGACGGTATGCTTATATGTTAGAATTTACTATAAAACTACAGCTTATGAGCTAGAAAGTGATTTTTCTTAATGTGTTTTAACAGTAGGCTTATATTGATAAAAACGAGTGCTATGCAAAAGTTATTTATTTGAAATGACACCTGTATTAACAGTGTAAATCAAAGACATTTGAGCATTATTGTGACGATGTTAAGACTTTAACGTTAAGACGTTAAACATCTTAAAAGAACGTTAAGCCATCTTGAGTATTGCCTTTTTTATGGCAGACTCTGTACTCTGTTTGCTTTCTTGTCTATAGAGAAAGTGATCTTGACTATTAAAAAAGATGATGGGCTTGCTTTCTTTCTATTACTTTTGCTGGTTTTTAGGAGACTTAGAGCAAATAGTAATGCTCCAGCATCTACCCAATCAAGCCAAAAGTACCACTTTTTCCTCTTATGGATATTCTATAGAGGCTAACATTTTGATCGCAGCGTTCTACGTCCCTATGAAAGTATTGTATATAAATATACCATGAGGTTGATTGACAATTATCCTTCTCCATTCTTGCTGTATCTTGATAATCTACTGTATAATTCATATAAAAACGAACAAAAACAGATTTCATTTTTCTATTTTCAATGTTATTTACTTTATTTTTCATAACGCATATTGATTAGTTATGCTATTGGTCATAAGAACGATAGCAACAGAAGGTTAACCTCCTGTACTTCTACTTGAATTTGGGTTCCCGGGAAATTGTTAATCGTTGTAATCATTCCGTTGCCGCAGTTTTCGTAAGATAGTCCAGTTAGATGCAACGTAAGACCACTGAAATAGAGACAATGAATGCAACCATCCATATTTGCATACCCCACCATTTAAAATTTCAGAATATTATACGTACTCGCACTGTTTTTCCATGCAAATTTAACAACAAATTAATTAATAATGGTTGCCACCTTAAAATAAGAGCATTTGAAACTATTTTTCAAATCGTTTCAAATACAAATAAGGAACGTATTCTGAAAAGATCTACTGGTCAGTGGCAATGATGTTGATTGAAAGGATTCGCATGGATAGCCGCATTTGAAATATTTAATTCAAATATTTAATTAAAAAAACAAAAATGTGAAGAACTCAAATATCATCAGTAAATACAGAGAATGAAAACTCATCGTCTACTGCATCAAATTTGACACTAATTATTCAATAATGAGCAGCATTAGAAAAAAGTTGTGAAAATTTGCGTTCGACTCCATCAACCTTAATTCATATTAATCGAGAATGCTCAACGTATAACAATAACAAATAATAAATGATAAATATGAAACTTTATCTTCTGGTTGAGGTACACATAGCCAAAACATTAAAGATTAGACGAATTAAGAGAGACAATTCGTTAAAGGGTGTTATCTATTTAAGCATCCTTTCCGCAGAGATGAAAAGCGGAATAACGATATTCAAGGCAAGCATTCAGTTACCTCGTGCATGCATTTTGTTATTCTCCCACATAAACATTTTCATATTGCGTTGGCTTTTTGCAAACCGAATTGCGTAAGCCTTCAGAAACGAACGCGTTTCACGAAATTAGCAAAGACTAGGTCGACTCTTGTGGACACTAGCAGGCAACTGTCTTTTTACGGAATAGACACAAGTCTGTCTAGTCTTTGCTAAGTTCGTGAAACGCAACTCGTTTCTGCAAGTGAGTCTCATCTTTTAACTCGGATCGGATTGGAATCTTACCGATAGAATACACACATGAATATTCTGGTAAACACCTAGATAGCTGCATTGCTTTACAGTTATGCCGATCATAAACGACCAGTAGTTCAATTTCAATCAATTTCTTTATCCAGCAAAACTGGATAAAGAAATTGATAGAATGAGGGGCTGCTTACGAAATGCATTACATCCCATTGTAAATACAATTAGTACTCTAGCCACATATAACACTGGCCAACAAATTTCAACTTTTGATTTTGCCATAAAATAACTTATACTAATTTCAATAGAAAACATGTAAACATTTATTGTAATAAAAGGTAGAAGGTCAAGTCGGCTCGATTTTTTTTTTATTTCAATGAAAAGGTTTTTGGTATGTGTATATTTCAAATTATTATAATTAGGAATTTGAAGTAATACTGCTGCGTCTCTTATAAACGATATCTACAGCATCTCTTCTTAATATCCAACAGTAATCTGCTAACATAACAGGATTCCATTTCCCCTGATTTTCTAACCGTTTTTCCATTCCCATGATGTCTTGGTTGAAGCGCTCACCGTGTTCATCGTTAACGTCGCCCATATTTTCCGGACGAAAATTCAAGTTAGAATGTAGAATGTGCACTTTAAGGGACATATTACAGCCAGCAGCGCGAAATGCTTGTAACATATCCATTACTAAAGTTTAGAGTTGTCAGCTTTTTTGTTTCCCAAGAAATTCCTGAAAACTTGTATCATGGAGAGCCAAGCTGTTTTTTCCTTTGCCGTTAATTTGGTTCCAAAGACTTCATCTTTTACTATTTCTCGTATCTGAGGTCCAACAAAAATACCTTCTTTCAGTTTCCCTTGCGTTAATTTTAGAAACTTTTCACAAAGGTATCTGAAACCTTCACCTTAGAGATCCAGTACCTTTACAAAGTTTTTCATAAACCCAAGTTTCACGTGGAGAGGTGGTATTATGATCTTTTCTTTTTCTACTAAAGGCTGATGTTGTGCACTGTCTTTTCCTGGTATAAACTGTTGTCGTAGAGGCCACCCTTGCCTATGGTAATGCTTTTCCCTGTCACTACTGTTCCAAAGACATAACAAGCAACAGTATTTGGTGTTACCAGATTGCATACCCAAAATAATTGCAATTACTTTAAAATCTGCACAAATATTCTAGGAATAGTCTTTGTACTTTATCTTTTCTAATCAAATTTTCAGATTTTCGTAAGTTTCTTTCGTAGAAACAGCATGACCCACCGGAATAGAAGGATAATGGTTTCCATTATGCAACAAAACTGCTTTTAGGCTGGTCTTTGATGAGTCTATGAATAATCTCCAGGAACTGGGATCATGATGTATTCCAAAAGCTTCAGAAAGTTTATAAACATTGTTGCAGTAGACCAGATTACCGGCCATACTATAAAGGCATTTTCTCTGTAACCAGAGCTAAGCCAATGTTGCCGCTTTTCGAATCATGTTTGCTTTATATATGTTGTTCAATTTCATCAGTTACTAACTTAGGGTAAAAACCTTGTTGGTCAGTGTAATTTGCCATTCAGGGAGCATACAAAGAGTACGGAGAAATTTAATCGAAATGGAAAGGACATTTCGTATCCTTCTCAGTTTCTATCTTTCTGTGCCGCAATAATATTCGCAACGGGGCAACACTTAAAACAACGAAGTTGACAGCTATTTCCGATATAATCGCATGCGCCGGATTATTGAAGATATTTTTCTTTAATAGTACATGTCGGCTTTAGTATGCCGCCGAAAATATCTTGTATACCTACAGTTACATTTTAAATAAATCATTACGACGGTATTTATATCATTTTTCAACTTATGAGCGATTTCGGGCTAGCAGGTGTAATTCCTACGCTTAGAAAGTATTAACAAGTAATCTCATTAAATACTGTTCATATTTGAAAAAGTATTTAACGTAAGAGCCATGTACGGTAGAACAGCAGATCGTTTATTGTAGTAAATAACCTCGTTTATATACGAACAAAAACACGAAACAGCTGTTATTACTTGTATGCATATCTAGATATTTTAATATGGGTTAATATCCAACAATTATATTGTGTACATTCTATTACAGTATTAATACCGCTAAGATATTTTTCCCGTAGATTTGCCATGAATTCGAGAGTATTAACTTGATATTCTTTTTTTTTTTTTGATAGCTGGTCAAGAAAAAGAGCTGGATTGTCTTTTGTATCACTAGACTGATCTAAAGAATTTGTTACTGGCAATGTAATCATAACAGTTGCTAAACTATTCTTCGTTATTGTATCTTGCATTTTTAATATTTTTCTAATTTATTCTCAATATTCTTTTATTCTCTTCCGTTAAGCATTATTATTTCTGTACTCTATTGAACCTCTGTTCAGATAATTAACGGTGGTAGGTTCGTTTAAATTTGTCACTTTTTATACAAGATTCGATCTTTGCGCTTAGGCGGGATAGATGGGATAAAAGCTAGACAAGCTTTACAAGAGTTTTAATAAGAGATAATGGAATTTAAATCATTGGGCATTTTATTATGAAACGGCGGTAAACAAGGCGATGATTGTTGCGAGAGTCATCGTAAAGGTAACACCGCTTCTACTATTACGTGCGCTCCAAGCGGCTGAGAACTAGATACTGACTAGTGTTTCGCATGCTAGTGTTAATTCGTTAGCTGCGCCGATGGTGCGCACCCGAATTTGCTTATTCTAATGATGAAGCACAATTCGAAATGGCAGTTTGTGATTGATTTGCAGAATTTAAGCGCAGACGTACTAGTGTCAGTGATGAATTTCGTGAAGGTCGTCGATTAACCGTTGTTGTTCCGTCAAATATCAATGCTATCCTAGAAATGATTGGATCGACATATCTAGAGATAGAAGCATCCTTGGGTATTCGTAGAAGTCAAATAGAAACGATTTTACATGAGCATTGAGCAGCGAAGAAACTTTGTAGTTCACACGATTTAACCAAAGTTCAAGAAATAGTTAATATGAATTGGTGCGAGATAATGTTTGCCAAGTTCAATCGCGGTACTTCTGCCAACGTACGCGGTGTCGTAACAGGTAAAGAAACCTGGCTATATTCATACGAACTAGAAACAATGCAAAAATCTAAAGTTTGGGTGTTCCAGACTGAACTAAAATCTTCGTTTATGAAATACTTCAAGAAAAATTACGCATTTTTTTTTTTTTTGTAAAACTGGGCCTATTGTTACCCTTGCTCTTGAAGATCGAAAAACAGTAAACGCTGATTGGTGTACAACAATTTCTTTGCCTCAAGTCCTTGGTGAAATTAAAAAAAAAAAAAACAGCAGGCATCGGCGCATTATCTTTTACCACGACAATTCTCTTGCTCTCATAGCATATCAAACAGTCGATTACTTAAATTGTTTTATTCGTCTGACTTGCCTCACTTAATAACTTGTCTCTGTTCCCTTTTGTTAAAAACGAATTACGTGGTGAGCGGTTTTAGACACCGGAAGAGGCCGTTGAAGCATTTAAAAGATATGTTTTAGAGATATCCACTTCAGATTGAAATAAATGTTACCCTTCCAAGGCAAAAGTACTTAAAATCTAAAGATATAAAACGTTTTTTTATGAAATATTTGTTTTTTCTTTTTTTATGAAATTTTTATTATTTTGCTTCGTCATAAGATAAATTTACTGAAGAATATGATCGAATTTGATCGGTTGACAAACAGACTATTACTAAATTCGAGAATTTCTCAGGCAGATGGTAATCGCGACGTATGGAACATATTACGAGAAGACAGTTATTACTCTTTTCGCCAACGGTCTACGAAACGTGGAAGTACGAACAACGGGGCGGTACTATTTTAAAATACGGAATCCTTAGGGTGAAAGGAAAATCTAAGTTTCATGTAGGCTTCAACATCCGTAATTTTAAACGAAACCAAAAACAGAGGGCAACATTTTAGAGGCAGAGCTAATTTGAACGATTTCCATTTCGAAATAGACACATTAAATATTTAAACAGCATCAAATTTAAAACTTTCAATGGAAAGACGCAAGAGGCGACGACAAAATTATCAGGGTCATCAATTTCGTAAGAGAACGATTAATTGTAACTATCAAGGTCGTGCATATTGCACAAATATAAAACAAATAGATCAAATGAAGTTCACAAAATAATCAAGAATTCGCATACACTAATACTTTTCATGAACAATGAAAATTGAAATATTTTGGCATGGTTATTTTAGATTATTTAAATTATTTAGATTCAGAATAAATTAAAAGTTAAAATTGTTAGTTAAGTCTAGAGCATCTGCTAATATATGTTGCTGAAAATATTTAGAAAGTAAGTGCGTTATAAGTAGAGCTCCCCAAAGTGCGTGGCAAGTCAGAAGGCGTACCGCCGGGCGTGGCCGGGGGATATGTAATGTAATATATAAGCAAATAACTCGCATCGCATTTCGGTAGTTTATTACCGTATGCGATCGGGTTGTGACGGTATGGCGGACGCGCGTAGTAAGAAACGCCCACAGGCCGACAAAGTGAAAAAGTTCTGTGGAGAATTTCCTGACTTAATATATAATGGAAGTAAGATTATATGTAAAATTTGTAATATACCTCTGATGTGCAATGATAAATATGGCTGTAGAAGACATGTAAATAGTCAGCAACACAAAAATAAAAAACTGGGTGTATCACCGACTGAGGCAACTCAATTTATAATTGATTTATTTTATATGCTGACTGCGTGTAATTTACCGTTTTCCTTACTCAGGAAGAAACCATTCCGTGAATTTTGGAATAAATATAATCCAGACTTTGAGTTACCGTCGGAAACAAGCTTAAGGAGATGTGTGCCAAGTGTACGTACCGAAATTGAAAACAGGATCAGATCTGCAATAAAAAATAAACTACTGCGGTTATGTATTGACGAAACGACAGACCGTAAAAAACATTCTATTCTGAATGTGATTGTACGTATACTGGAACCTCGTCAACCTACAAAGGGAATTTTATTAGCTAGTAAAAGACTAAAATCGTGTACTGCCGACGCTATCGAGAGCGTAGTCGTTGATACTTTACAAACATTTGAAATTGCCACTACTCAAGTATTAATTTTCATGACCGATGGTGGCGCGACAATGCGTTGTGTAGGTCGTTCTCTTCAAGAACATTATGGGATGATATTACATATTACTTGTAAACTTCATGCTCTGCATATTGTGGCTGAAACTATTCGCGCAAATTTCTCTGAGGTAAATGCATTAATAACAAATGCGAAACGAGTGTTTCTCGAATCTCCCAAACGTACCAGTGAATTTCATAAACAGTGTCCCGGTATTCCCGAACCACCAGAGCCGATTCTTACGCGTCGGGGGACATGGCTGAAGGCAGCGTTTTATTATTTTAAATACTTCCGGCAAATAAAATCAGTCGTCTTACAATTCAATCCCAACGAATCTGCGGCTATTAAGGAAAGCCAGGATAAATTCCAAGATATTTCCGTTGAAGCAGATTTACAAACCGTTTACAACAATTATAGAGAAGTACTTGAGGCAATAAATAAATTACAAAATAGTGCACTGTCCCTGACGGAGTCAGTACAAATATTAGATGACGTTAATACACTCCTACACTGTATAAATAATAAAAAAAATGATATCGTTACAAGAAAATTTGAAAGTGTTATGAAGAAAGATACAAATTTTAGCAGGTTAAGACAAGTTTGGGAAGGTAACTCTACTGATCCGGTGACTAAATTCAAAGATTATTTTAATTACGCGTGTATTACATCATTAGACGTCGAGCGTTCATTTTCAAGATGTAAAAACAGTTTTTCAGAACGACGAACATCCCTGAAAGAAACGACTGTGGAAACATTCCTAATGCTTCAGATGTTTGAGAAATCGGATTGCGCTTACCGTAACAGTTTTAATGTGCCTACCTCCTCGTGTGCTGACTAATACTATTTTCCTTGTGCATTAACACCCACTATATTGGATACGGCTAATTACAAAAGTAAGCGTTTTAAAATTCTTTATTTCTTTTGTTTTTATGTACTTTACTTATGTTCCTTATCGACGCCTATGGTGCGCCACGTAGTTGGGGAGCTCTAGTTATAAGTGAGCGACAAAGGGTTAAAATAAGTGGTATGACACATATTTATTAGGTTTGGCAAACAGTCTTAGAAATTCAAAAACGTATAGTTACTCAGAAATTCCTAGTAAGGTAGTCAATTCTTTAGGAAATAAATTTGATTTTAGATCAGGTTTTCTTTTTAAATATGAGAATTGTTCCAACAAAATGCCACCAAAAATAAAGGATTTTTGGTGGCAGTGCCGTTAGAATCACCTCACCAGTATTAAAGTACAAGTCCTTGCACTTTAATTTTTTTTTATTTATTCTAATATCAATATTCGAACAATTCGAATTAATTTTGGTTAATATTCGAATTCTGACATTTTGATTTATTATTATTATTTTATTGATCTTTAAAAAAAAAGAACAAACAAGACTCCATTAACATTACTTTGTGTGAGATCCAATTACTTTCGATAATTTATATATTTTTTGCAAAATACATAAAACTCATTACACGAAATCCAACAGTCGAAATCCAAATAGGTGGATAAATAGAAAAATACATTTTTTGGTTTTAGCCATTTTTTTGGAAAAAGCTAATTAGAAATTCAGCTTCAATCAAAGATTAAAGCATGGTATTAATTTAAAACCTCTAAAAGTATTTGAGGAAATACTCTAAATGGAATACACAAGAAAATTAAGTTGGGAAGTTAAGGACTACACGCTACAGAGTATCTGGAACAAAAGGATTTGCATTTACAAAAGCAAAACAGAATTTCGCAGAAGAATTTCAAGATAAATACAAACATAAAACTCTTACGGCAAGAAAATTAAAATTATTTTGTAAATAACATTGGAAATAAAAGATAGGGACTTGATTATAGAGATATGTAAGTAAAGGTTAGTACAAATACTAAACATAAGTAATATTGAAACAAGAATTAAACATTTTCAACCAACTATTTAACATTTTTTTAGGACATGTACGTAGTACTACTAGTAAACACAAAAACTTCGAATTTACATACAAAAATTTACAAACAAAAATTGAGAAAATCCGTATAAAATGCGCGGGCGTATTTGATATAGAACTACTACAAAATAGAGTTAAAACCAAATAGCAGACCAACTACAGACGTTTCGACAATATCGATTAAAAGGTTTGCCGATGTAAGCTAAAAAATTAGTCCACGTGTCTTTTCTACGTTATTATAGTCGGGATGCTTCGGTTTAAATTTCGATTCTTCATAGACCATTTAATTGTTTCGAGGAATAATTTAGGAAATTATAATAAAGAATTAATCGAAGCGTTGAAAAGGAGGTTAAGGAAGCTAAATCCATAGTATAAATTTCTTTCGGGTGTTGTCGCGTAATTAATACTTTACTTGACGTTTCGCTGATCATACTGTCAGCTTCTTTAGAAGATTTATAAAGACTACACTCAATTAAAGGTAAATTCATCAAAATGTTGATTTCTAAAAATGGAGCTTTTCTACTCAGGACATATTATCACAACGGAACATGAATTACCATCTGAGTAAAATTTAAACTTTGAAAAATTGCCGCTGTTGAAAAGAAAGCAAAAAGCTAATTTGTGCCATTTGCTAATTATTATCGCTTTACTCCATATTTAAACAAGGAGTCGTTAGGTTAGAGCATAAAGTTTCGCGATCTATAGAACCCTCTAGCCTTTGCGACAAGCAGCCGAACCGATGATTGATTTTCAATCAGTACATGTACACAATTTGTGATAAATTTGTTTATTTTATTTACCACATAGGTATTAGCTGAAACCTAATATTAAACTGTAATCAATTACAGTATCTTTTGTGTAAACGGAAGGCACGCGATTCAAGTAATCCGATTCGCGCTATCAAATAAATCGACGAGATAGCACTATGTATGTGTTAAAAGGGAGCGCAATTGGTGAACAGTCTAGAATAGAACCTTCAAGATGTTTCTGAACACACCTCTTCCCAGAGAGCTGAGCTATAAGGAATGCTTCTAACTTCTAACAGTAATAATGATGGAATTTGTTTGTAAATTCTTCTTGCATCATTCCACGATATCCCTCTTTTTCTCAAACTTTCTTCTATTGTGCTATCCCATGTTTTTCTTGGTTTTCCTATTTTTCTCTTGTGTCTTGATCTTGCCAGCCATACTCTTTTTGTCAGTTTTTCTTCTTCCATCCGTATCATATGCCCAAACCATTTGGGTTTCTGCCTCTCTATACTATCTAAAATCGATTCTATTCCTAATTCTTCTCTGATCTTCTCGTTTTTTAATCTATCCTTTCGAGTGACCCCTTTTGACTTCTTTTAAATATTTCATCTCCAACGCTTGTATTCTACTCTTAGTTTGATTGTTTAAGATCCAACTTTCACTGGCGTATGTCAATATAGGTTTAAATATTGCGTTAAACAGTTATTTTTATCTTCTTTAAAATTTCCTTCTTTTTTATAAAAACGTTGTTCAATGCATAATACAATTTTATTCCACTTTCAATTCTGCTGTTAATTTCTGCTTCCTCTTTACCTTCCTGATGTATATTTATTCCGAGGTATTTGAATATTTATACTTGTTCTAAAACCTTTCAATCTATATAAAATTATCATCTTTTCATCGTGTTCTCTGCATCTATCTTCATATTTCTCTTTTTTTAAATTGTTTCCCAAATATTCAAGCTTGCTTGCAGATCTTTTACATTCCCCGCGTGCACTACTAAATCGTCACCCTATTTGTATTTTCTTTGTTTGCCCTTTATTCTCCTTCAAAATGTCATTAAGTATTATAATTAAAGAGTGCAGGACTAAGTATTGCCCCTTGTCACAGACCTTCCTTAGTTAAGAATTCTTCCGACTGCATTCCACCAACTCTTACATAATTTCCGGTTTTATTATATGTATTAGCAATTGCATTTTTTAGTTTGCTATTTATTCCTCTTTTACTAAGGCTTTTCCATATCAAATCTCGTGCTACATATCATCACATGTGCTTTTTCTACCACTTGCTTCAATATGAATATATTATCTTGTACTCCTCTACCCTTCCTAAAACCACACTGTGCCTCCTCCAGTTGAGCTTCAGCTGTTACTTTCAATCTTTTCTCAAGAATTCTCTCGTATATCTTTAGCATGTATTCAGCAGCGTAATTCCTCGATAATTTTTGCATTCTTTGTTGTCTCCTTTTTTATATTGTCCTAGATTGTCCCCTTCTTGAGCCAGATTTAAATAGGTAACAGTAAGCACTCTTGAAGAAAATCTCTTCTGCGGTTTTGCGGTTTTTAAATAAAAAAAAATAATTAAACACTATAACATTATTCGCGACGTACAACTGCTATACAGTAACTGAATGGGGCACGTTTCCTAAATATATTCACGGCGCATCCTCACCGCTCGCCAACTTATATTGCGGTGCGCAGGTACATATTGTAATTCACTTTACTTACCCCTATTGAACCCCATTTAAAGATAATGTACAATAAACCGAAATTGAGCTCAAATAAGTATTTAGGTATAATTAAATAAATATTAGTATATTTCTAAATCCGATGTATTAATTGGTTATTAATTATTAATTATTAGAGATAATAAAGGCAAGTGGAATTATTCCTTTTTTGCAGCGACTAGATAGACTCGTGTCTATTCGCCTCATGACTCATGATAATGGATTCGTGTTACCTACTGGTATCCCCGAGAGCGGACAAAACTAATCTCTGTCTAATCTCTGCAAAAAGATAATAATTTCATCCGCTTTTGTCCTCTCTATTAATGAAAATCGTATGTGGTACGAATATGTACGAATTTGGCAGAATAAGACGAAAAATATACGAATTTGTACCAGTTATTACCGGAAAGTGAAGGAATATAATGTGCCGCTGGTACATTGTCGCGAATTCTACAACAAAATGATTTTAAATTCAAAACCATTGACAAATGAAGAGGGATTATGGACTCGAATATTTGACGAAACTAGAAAAAGACATTCAGAGAAGAAATTCATTAGTTATTTAGATGAAACTTGGTACGACAGTCATGAAATTGTTAAGAATGCTTGAAATTATGAGTCTGAAATGTGTCAAATCGATGTTCTTGCTTCCAGATACAAACGCATCACTATTGCGCATGCTAGATGTGAAAGTGGTTGGATCGGTGAATCACAATTTTCAGCAAAAGACTTCTGTCGATTATTACGGGATTATTAAAGATATAACCGTGAACTTGTTTGAAAACTGATGCATTTTTTAACTCCGGCAAGTTTCATTGTAATGCACAACGCCAGCCATCATTCTCGGCAGCTTATTAAAATATAAAATAAATCGAGTACGAAGTTACAACAATTCTGGAAGAAAATGAATTGTATTTTGAAGAAAGTTGCACAAAGAAACAATACTATATGGACAACATCGCAGCTGCTGTGGGGCAAACAATTTTGGGCTACCTCCATATTATTGCGTTCTCAACCTAATTATATTGATTTGGAGTCAGTTAAAGCAATTTGTACGGCGAAATAACAATAGTCCAGCATTTACTGAGACAACAGTTGCAAAGGTTTTAGATAAGCAATAACATACGGAGTCGCTATATCGAAGAAAGGACTATCGGACAGCAATTAAAATATCATGGTAAGATACAGGGATAGATCATCTTGTTATTCACATTTTTATTTATTTATACGAATGTGTCTCGAAGGAAGCTGTTATACATATTTTTAAAATTCAATTTATCAAACCACAGAAGTGATTACTTTATAATTGCTAGAACCGAACGCTAGAATATTCCTTTTTATAAATATTTCGAGCAATTAAAGCGATTAAAAAACTTCTCCAAAGAAATGGTTTTTAAAAAACCATTTCTTTGCTCCAGGAGAAAAAAATTGAAGAAGTAAAAAATCTGGGAAGTTCATAAAAACTTAAATTCAGAAACATAAATTGTTGAAATATTGAACAAAGAATTGCACATAAGAATCTCATATTTGCTTACAATTGTACGAAAGTCTACTCATCAACAATCTACATACATTCGAAAGATTAGATTTAGTACAGAATGTTTCGTATTTTTTAACAAAGTACCATCTTTGAGAATACGATGACCTATTACATGTTTCTTGCTAACTTCAGTTCCGTCCAATTATTATTTATTACAATCAGTAACTAGCTACTTGTAGGTTCAACAAGCAACAATGTAAGAGCTAAATTCAATGTAATAAAAGTTTTTAAGCAAGGAAAAGTTAAAAGAAACAAATAGGTTAAAGCGTGGCGTATCGCATGACATTCGGCACCGTATCGGTCATGTGGAACACAACTGAGGTCACATATTTACCTGGCGTTGATTACAATGCAAGGTAGATATTGAACAATCCTTGTAAAGTCTACCGTAGTTGCTTTGATGCAACGAGCAATACATTTTTTAACTCCATCTTGTGCCAATTCTGGTTGTGAGATAAGCCCAGAAGTGACAATGTCGGGTAGGCAGAACCATGTCCGTTGGGTAGTGCTTTCTCCCTCACGTAAGTGACTTTTATATGTTTTCCTTTAATTATTTGACGAATTTGGTATGAAAAAAAAGAAGATACTGGACAACTTACCTTACTCTCAAACCAGCAGTGTATGAAATAATGTTACAATGATTTTGTTCATCATGATCTAACCGCAAGCTCACGATCTACCAGCAAAAAAGGAGAATTTGAATGCGAACCTTAGCGAATGATTTTTTGAAGACCGTTTGTTAATATTGGTCTGCTATGGTAATGAGTATCTTAAAAACGTTTGAATTACACCATGCCCTCTATATCTACAGCCATTACACTCCACTGTTACTAACTTATATCAAATTCATTACATCACAACAATCAGGTATTTGTTTACGTTGCTAAAGACAGTAAAATAAAAATTTTAACGAGAACACTAATTGTAAGACAAATATGTTGTACATCTAGAAATTTTAGTAAATGTAGGCTTACGATAGAAGACATCAGTTGCCAATGGAAGCGATATGCGTATTCCGAGTTTGGACCGTGTCATGTCGTTTTTTGATAAACGAAAACTCGACGTTCCGCACATAATCACATCGAGGCTTCAAGAGAGTGAAAGGTAGTCGGTAATAGCGCGGTAACTCAACCGGTAAACCACGCCAGAAACGAAATTAAGTGAACGGGAAGCAATTGATTACAGCAACTCAGTATGTGGACCATACCAAAGCGGAAATCAACCTCTATTGCTTACCCGAATTTGAAGTGGGGTGGTGCTTTGATTTATCGGGAACGGGTACTATTCTTTAGTCTACGTAAACCGAGTAGTGTTGTTTTGAGATCTGTTGAAGGGGTGAGAGATATTATTTGAAATCATGGAAAAAGAAGCAGTCATGGTCAGTGATTCGTAGAGAAGTTGGATACAGCTTATGCACTTTTGATGACTATCAATAGATACTCGTTTAATGAATTTATGCGTAATCGAATATCTATCTCTGATGAGGAGTCCCACAGGTGTTCACTAGAACGCAACAACTAGATTGCGTAGCAGTAGCGTCAGTGCGGGTTAACTGAGATAAACAAGAACGTTATTTAGAGCAAAAAAAAAAACAATGGGAGAATTTATGAAAACCGTCCGCTGCGGCGTGCACATATATTTGCTCATATGCAGAAAGAGATCGTTGTATATCTAGCAATGTGATATTCTCGTACTCAAAGTGGTCTTTGAGTTTGTATAACGGATCTTCCGCAACACTATTGTTGAAAAGATGGAGTAATCTAGAAAAATTGACGCTTATGTAATGTAGCATTAAATTTTCTCAGACTGAAACACTTTTTTCGTCATTATCGATATGTAACCACTGTTTGTACGTCGCCCACCATCTTACACGAATTCCATAAGGACAATGAAGTGTTTTTGTTTTTATTGCGTCGACTGGAACGTAATCGTCGTTAATAGTTTTTAAATCTGCTGCAACTTGAAGATTTTAGAATAATTGTATTTGACTTAGCTTTATTGTAGCTGCTTGTTTAGCGTTCGGTTGTAAAATCACTAATTTTATCATTTGAAAATATTGAAAATAATAGAATGCTGCTTCTAATCGTGTAAAAATTGTCTGCGGCGACGGTCGGTTCCTATACGAGAACAAAATAGCCGAATACGTATCGGTGATTTCAGAAAAACCGCTTTTGTCTGTGCTATTAGTTGATCTACATCGGGATAACATTTTCTCACAGTGTCTGCCACAAGGTGTAAAGCATGAAGCCGGCATCAAATTCGGTTGAACAGCTTTAAATAATTGATTTGTGCGAAGCATAACCGCGACAGGCAGCATCGGTAACTATCATGACAACTTGCTTTGGTAAAATTTCAAAGTTCTATTGTTCTGACTAGTACAAAAATTTTGAAATAGCGTCATTTCCACGAATAAATTCATAAAACTAGTAATTTATTAACGAAAGTGCACGTATGCAGCATGCCATTTATGTTTTTACAATCAAAATGTCCAAAAGTGTCTCTTTACTTTTTAAAGATGACATCGGAAAGATGTCCTCCCATTCGGCGTTCACACTCTAACAGCCTGTTATGAAAACTCTGGAATGCGCGGTGTAGCAAATCTTGGGGAATGGCAGTGATTTCTTGCTGAATGTTCTCCTTCAGTTCACGGATTGTTGCAGGTCGTGTACGGTACACCTCGCCTTTAAGATACCCCCACCGGAAGAAGTCGCACACACTAAGATCAGGGAATCTCGCAGGCCATTCAATGTCACCGTTACGTAAAATAATGCGTCTTCCAAACAATTGACGAACTGCTGCCATCGAATGTCGAGCAGTGTGTGACGTGGCTCCGTCCTGCTGAAACCACTTGTTTTCCATGTTAAGATTAAGCTCGTACAGTCTCGGTGTAAAGAACGTTCGAAGCATTTCAACATATCGAGCGGATGTTACTGTCGTTGCGCTACCATCCTCACGTGCAAAAAAATAAGGGCCGATAACACCATGGCATGATACAGCACACCATATCGTGACCTTGTCGCTGTGTAGTCGAAGCTGGTAATGCTGTCGAAATATTCTCTGCGCGGCAGTCGTACTATCACCATTTTTATAAAACGCTCTCACAGCTTCTGCACGTTCCGCACCAGTCCAACGATCCATGATTACTAAATGGCAATACGTTCACAATAATTGTGCGACGTTACGAACAACTGCCGGCTCTATAGTGCTGTAGATAGCTTTGGCAGTACATCTAAGAGTGCACGGTCCTTTCAAGGTAATTGTCCGTGCTACAATCGACACTACGGATTTTTCTTTTAATGTCTGTAGTTTCATCTATAGCTAACCACAACCGTTCATTCTTTCCCGTGGTTTTCACATAATTCTTCCTGCGCACTGACAGCAAATACCTGTGCAACGACCGCGGACTTGGTAGTTCCCACGTTGGTTTGTCTTTCTTCCAGAAATGATGAAATTTTTTTGCAAACGGTATATTACACGCACTTAACATCGACGTTAAAACACATGGTTTCGTGTAAATTTGCGCGTTGCGCTATTTACATGGTCAATACGGTTTCTAACATAATAAACTTCTATCACAAACTAAACACGTCAAATTAAATCTGGAAATTGAGTTTACCTCTTTAGTAAACAGACAAATTGATGCGTTTCTACGCATATTAATGTTTTCGATTCAATTCCGATACTTAGCAAGTTCGGACTGTTATATGTATTACATGCAGTATACAGTATAGAAGAAGAGGAAATACCGACGATGTAATAAAACTACTTTGTGTCCCCTCAACCTCTCGCGGTTAAAGGCAAACGGGAATATTACGCTCTAGTGATCACAAGGATATGGTGTTAGTAGACCGCATGGTCAAAATTAGAGAGATTGCTAATGCGGTAACCATCTCAACTGAACGTATGGCCGCGAGATGGGTGCCGTGTCTCCTCGCGATTAATCGGAAACGGAATTGCCTGATAATTTTAAAGTAATATTTGGATATCTATAGGCACGATACATACCTGCGAGAAACCAAGGAACAGTAGGTAAAATAGGTTTTTCCTAGCGAACATACGCCAAAGAAGGCGAAGCAGATTCCGTCGGCTGGAGAAGTTATCGCGACGATTTTTTGGGAATCTCAAGGCACGCTCTTAATTACGGGACAAGACTATACTGATTTATCGGACCGATTCGACATTGATATAAAAAGAAAAAAAATCTCTATCATGATAATGCTCCGGCCTACTTTTCTGCACCATCGGCAGCTAAATTCGTCCAATTTGGTACCCCTTCTACGATATTCGTCAGATTTCGCGCAGTGTGACTTTTTCAAATGAAGAAGTCATTGTCGAAACAGAAACTTATTTTGCAGAGTTCAACAGTCTTAAAAAAAGTTAGGAGGAAATTATATAAAGAAACAAGTTTATTAAATTGGAAAACAATTGGGTTGCCCTAGTATTGTACTTTAGAATTTTAATTCGATGTTTACATTAGAAGGTGAGGCTCTTGACTGCCACTTCCATCGGACTTTCATTCGCAAACATTAAAACATAGGTACCTTTTAAGCAGACTGCCTTCACCTTATTCACTTTGATATGAAACAATTGACGTAATAAATAATAACAAATAACGAAACTCTGCTTGATCATCAATTGCGTCTTATGCTTATAGTTTTGACAATTACGAAGTTGATAATAGTAAGTGTTCGCAGATAAAAAAAACTGATTACCTAAATACTTATTGTAAAGTTTTGTTTCATAATGATTATTATTTTGGAATTGTTATTAGTAGAGCTCCCCAACTGCGTGGCGCACCATAGGCGTCGATAAGGAACATAAGTAAAGTACATAAATCAAAAGAAATAAACAATTTTAAAACGCTTACTTTTGTAATTAGCCGTATCCAATATAGTGGGTGTTAATGCACAAGGAAAATAGTATTAGTCAGCACACGAGGAGGTAGGCACATTAAAACTGTTACCGTAAGCGCAATCCGATTTCTCAAACATCTGAAGCATTAGGAATGTTTCCACAGTCGTTTCTTTCAAGGATGTTCGTCGTTCTGAAAAAATGTTTTTATATCTTGAAAATGAACGCTCGACGTCTAATGATGTAATACACGCGTAATTAAAATAATCTTTGAATTTAGTCACCGGATCAGTAGAGTTACCTTCCCAAACTTGTCTTAACCTGCTAAAATTTGTATCTTTCTTCATAACACTTTCAAAATTTCTTGTAACGATATCATTTTTTTGTTATTTATACAGTGTAGTAGTGTATTAACGTCATCTAATATTTGTACTGACTCCGTCAGGGACAGTGCACTATTTTGTAATTTATTTATTGCCTCAAGTACTTCTCTATAATTGTTGTAAACGGTTTGTAAATCTGCTTCAACGGAAATATCTTGGAATTTATCCTGGCTTTCCTTAATAGCCGCAGATTCGTTGGGATTGAATTGTAAGACGACTGATTTTATTTGCCGGAAGTATTTAAAATAATAAAACGCTACCTTCAGCCATGTCCCCCAACGCGTAAGAATCGGCTCTGGTGGTTCGGGAATACCGGGACACTGTTTATGAAATTCACTGGTACGTTTGGGAGATTTGAGAAACACTCGTTTCGTATTTGTTATTAATGCATTTACCTCAGGGAAATTTGCACGAATAGTTTCAGCCACAATATGCAGAGCATGACGTTTACAAGTAATATGTAACATCATCAACAACATCATGTTCTTGAAGAGAACATTATGGGATGTTACATACTACACAACGCATTGTCGCGGCACCATCGGTCATGAAAATTAATACTTGAGTAGTGGCAATTTCAAATGTTTGTAAAGTATCAACGACTACGCTCTCGATAGCGTCGGCAGTACACGATTTTAGTCTTTTACTAGCTAATAAAATTCCCTTTGTAGGTTGACGAGGTTCCAGTATACGTACAATCACATTCAAAATAGAATGTTTTTTACGGTCTGTCGTTTCGTCAATACATAACCACAGTAGTTTACTTTTTATTGCAGATCTGATCCTGTTTTCAATTTCGGTACGTACACTTGGCACACATCTCCTTAAGCTTGTTTCCGACGGTAACTCAAAGTCTGGATTATATTTATTCCAAAATTCACGGAATGGTTTCTTCCTGAGTAAGGAAAACGGTAAATTACACGCAGTCAGCATATAAAATAAATCAATTATAAATTGAGTTGCCTCAGTCGGTGATAGACCCAGTTTTTTATTTTTGTGTTGCTGACTATTTACATGTCTTCTACAGCCATATTTATCATTGCACATCAGAGGTATATTACAAATTTTACATATAATCTTACTTCCATTATATATTAAGTCAGGAAATTCTCCACAGAACTTTTTCACTTTGTCGGTCTGTGGGCGTTTCTTACTACGCGCGTCCGCCATACCGTCACAACCCGATCGCATACGGTAATAAACTACCGAAATGCGATGCGACTTATTTGCTTATATATTACATTACATATCCTCCCGGCCACGCCCGGCGGTACGCCTTCTGACTTGCCACGCACTTTGGGGAGCTCTAGTTATTAGGATAAAATATTGGTTTTACAACTTATGTGGTAATCAAATTAGAAACAAAATACGAGGAAAACGACAATAAAACAATAACAAGAATGAAATAAGAATTTAATTGCTAATTTTGCAATACCACACCTTGCTTAGTATAGCAAACTGTTTGTTGCGTTACTAAATTTCGGGAAACTGGGACAGTAAGTTGTAAACGCGGTATTGGTAGGCTCGGAGAAATAACTACTGGACGGGCGTACAGGTCGTTCACCTAAAAAGTCAATTAGAAAGCTTTCGCAGGAAACCGATTTCTTATGGTACGGTATTTGTCATATATTCGTAGAAGTGATCTCGAAAAATATCTGTATAAAATATCCGTGTTGTACAAGAACTGAAGTCCATTGGTCACGTAATGAGAGAGTAATGCTGCTATTACAAATTACATGAGTGATAACATACTTGACAAATATTTCTTCTCAGACGAACGTCGGTCCTACCTTAGTAGTTCTATTAGAAGACAAACCATACACATATTGTCTAATGAGAATCATTGCATCAAAATTGCACCAAACAAATTATTGGTCCATTATGTTTTCACGAAACCGACTGCTACCTGACGAATTAAGGGATGAATGTTTCTAACAAGATAATGCGACAGCTCATAAAGTATTGCAAATAATGATCTTACATGAACGTTATTGTTATTAACTTCTTCCTCGTTTTAGTCCAGTGGCCTCCACTATTTAGCGTTATGATTTGTCACTCATTCAAAATCATATGGTGGATTTTGTCAATCATTTTGGGGGTAGTCACTTCCAATGGATGCCAAAAATGATGTTCATCTTTTGCGGATGTACGATCACGCTTAAACTCATTTACTTGATTGTAAACAGTTGGTAACACAGGAGCAGATGTGCTGTGAATTTGACCCAAATCGGGTGTGATCACTTTCGGTGCTTTTTAAATGTAAGTGTTCAATTACCGCCCGAAACTCACTTCCTACCATTTTTCTACATAAACAAAAAGTTTGCTCAGAAAGATAATAAAAACGAATCCGTGTGATGGACACCTAACTCGTATTAACGATCCTTAGTAGATGTAAACTATTTTCGATACTGCCAGCGCCATCTCTTAGATTTTCTAAAGACTTCTTGAACCGTCCTCGTACCAAAAATTGATACTAACTTGCTTATTTTAAGCCGAACAACTGAATTCAATCCAAAATTCCAAAGTTGTTTGGTTTGATTGTTTAGAATGTAGTGAAACAGTCTTGATTCTTTCTCACAATCGCTCACATATTTTTAATGGGCTTTTGGAATATTTGACTTTTAACTTTTTATGTTCTGCATTGAAAAATATGTAGCGATTCAAAGAAACAGACTTTTATTCGTCTCGTATATTCCACCTTTTTTGAAAAACTTTAAATAATTCATTGTATAAATTCAGCTAAAAGTTCAATGTAGAATTCAGAAAAGTAATCATGCATAACATAAGGAAGGTGGGCAATATCCGGTATAACTATAAACGATAGAGCTATTAAAATATGTTATGCACGACTTGGCTTCATTTGTATTAGTAATCTGTATAATTTTCAAATTCGTACTGGTTCGTATAAAATTTACAGATACGTTAAGACAGTCCCACAAAATTGGTGGTAATTTCCGTGTCCCAAATAACGAATATTTGTTATTGAGCAAATATCTGGTAGCCTGAAGAATTCCTATTTCTATTCGATATTATCGAGTATATGGCAAATGCCGCATGTGTGACTCCAGATTTTCAAAGTGAAGTGGAACGTCATCCATTTTGTCGCTGATGTTTCCTGCTTAAAAAAGAAATTGGAGTAAGGTATATAGGTAAATAAATATTTTCGTAAAACCATAATTTTCTTTCGATATTTCGACCGGTAGTAGGAATCCTATTTGGGGCGTGAATGCCTTAGCGGTGTTGGATGTATTGTAAATATCGGTTCGTGCTCGAACCAAATAACTTTTATCCAATACTGAAGGGCTTGAATATTTAAAATTATCCAATATATGACTAACTTTATTATTATTATTGTTCTCTTGACCTTCTTTCTATTGTAAGAAAACAGTACCTTAGTAATTAATGTATTTAATTATTTTTTTCGCAAATGCAAGGATGTTTATTTAGGTATTTAGTGTTACATACAAAGAAATTAATGTCTTCCCCTTTTGATGACTATATATCAAGTTATCTTCCTGAAATTCTTCGATCGTTTTCGGAATCCCAGTTGACATAATGTGTGAATCTAAGAACTTCTTATCTTGGACACTGTTTGTAGGTGGACGTATGTATGTATACACAAAACATTAGACAAATACATTGTTCTTACTAACCGAATAAAAATAATATATAACAAAACTTATGGCAGCTACGAGATCAGTTTTCTTTACTTCTGTAACTGGATGGTTGACAGAATCGAAATATTCATGACATTCACTCTTAATATACGCCGTTGGCCTTGGTGTCCTGCTCGGAGGCAGTTCATGGAATTCAATACTAGTTCAACGTTAAGGATATACGAAACTTTTCTATTTTATTATTCGATTTAACTAACAAACGTTAATACGGCGACTTTTACTGTTACAAAGCTAATATAAGGATAACAATGAATGGTGAAAACACAATCAGTGTCTAGCCCATGAAAATTTTTTGCAAGAGATAAAACTATTCTTACACCAGTCAAAATTCAACATAATTTGAAATAGGCTTTAGTGGTGTATATAAACGGTCATTTGCCATAGAATTCCCCATATAAGAGTCGCTTAAGAGTGATCGTTTTATTACATGCAGTTGTAGCAGTTACTGCGAGTAGTAATTACGTTGGTTTTGCGTGTGATCCGTGATTTCTTGATCGACAGCATTTAATTCTTTTCTAGTGAGATACTGGGTGTTTTTGCTCTGCTGGAAAACTATTCTTTTTTAATTTATCGTGGGGAATTTTTTTTATATTCTCCTATTTTTACTATCTTATAAAATGTAAACGATAAGACAACAAGATGATATACAAACAAAAATACCAAACATTTAATAATGAAAGCTGGGAAGGATGTTATGAAATACTAAAATTAAGTACGATCTAGAATAGACAGATATATTTATAACTAATGTATGTATAATAAAGAAAGAAGATGTAATAAATCTACGCAAGGCGAATTGTGTGCATATAAATAGCAAATAATTTTTAATTTCAATTTGGTGAGATGAATAATTTTATTTTTTTTTTTGTTTTTTACAATTTTCTTTGTAAAGATGAGAGAGCAGCAGAGATTTCTGCTTTCAACTTGTGCGTTTTAAAGAACCTCGGGACAAGGATACAAGGCGCAACCATAACTATATTCGGTGACAAGCAGGCAGTTTTAGAGGTCATTAAAGCCTATTCATACGAACCTGGTCTGATTCACGAGTGTATCTTAAGGAAACTGGGACGTAAAAATCACGTTACCCTGCGATGGGTCCTAAGCCATTAAGGGAACGAGGACAACGAAAAAGCAGACAAGCCGGTTAGGGAAGCAGCCAACATACCCTTCATCCGGTGTAACCCTTTCTGTGGCCTACAAGAGGGCCACATAAGACAAGCAATAAAAGTATGGGAGGTCCTCGTACTGGGCAATGTTCCAGGTCAAGAACAGGCGAAAACATTTACACCAGGCTAGCCTAAGACAACAAAAATATTGCTATCGTTCAGCAAAAGGGATCTCGGATTACTGGCTAGATTTCTGATAGATCATGCAGCCCCAAATATCACCTATCCAATCTAGGAAAAGTTGAAGATCAAATATGTCGTCTTATTTAATGTAATCGTGTTGCCATCACTCGTACTCAACAACAATATTTCAGTAAACTGGACATCTGAGGGACGAAGTTCCTAGAGTCATTTTAAGGTTTATTAAGAGTCTCCAACTTCTCTAAGGGCATTTTGTTACAATAGATCTATTAACGTTGCAGTGACCTAAGGGTCCCATGCCTCTGTCCATTAATAGTAATACTACTAATACTATTTTTGTTACGGAGGTTATTGGAATTGAGCAGATTTCCATTTGTTAAAGCAATTAATATCGTAGATGCATTATAAAGATTTTTAATAACCTAATATTTCGGTTTACATGAATTGCTTACAGTACTTTTGAACGCTTTACGTACGTATAGCTTACCTATACCTAGTCTACATATTTATGTTACAAACTCAATATAATATAATCAATCAATCAATTCAATATTACTTTTCTTTAAGTTCAATGGTAAGAATGCATTGTTTTTTCTTATTTAGTTTCGATATATTTGGAATTACCTTTAGTTTTATTATTACTATTATTATTCATAACGTAATAGATTGTATAATATTTTATTTTGTAGCACAAGGATTGTGGTCACGGTGAAGGTAATCGCTCACGTACGTATGTATGTATAGACAATTCATTTTCGATCCTTACATCACAGGGATCTCGATTATTATTGGAGAAATTTCTTGTATTTGCCATGAATCCAAATAAAAAAAAAGTGGAACTGTGATAAACGACGTTCGATATACTTTCAACCATGTGCAACATGTAAGTATTATTATTTGACAAAAGTATTTAATATTATACTTTAATTGTTAATAATTGTTGTGATGTTTACGTTAATGGAAGGGCAAAAATGAAAATTAAACTTTTATAATTTTGAATGGTAAAGAGCTTCTTTAAAGGAAGACATATAAAATGTTTGACAGGATCTTGTTGTAAAGAAACTGAATGTGTATAATTTTTGCGAATGCTACGAGATAAGAAACTGATCACGAGACACAGTGAATCATCAGAAGATAATCGTTAAAGAGAGTAAGCGATATTACTCAATGGTTTCGTCATGAAAGGAGTAAATTGAATAATTTACCAATTTTTAGAGAATAAAAATGAAGATGTCCTGACATATCAATTTTTATCTTTTTTTGAATTTAAGTGTTATATTATTTTAAACATATACAGTGGCGAGCAAATGAATAAGCGACACTAATCATATATTTTAGGTTTTCTGTTTTTCTACAATTTAAAACGAAGCCAAAGAATTTTTTTAAATAAAATTCTTAGAAATGAATAAATATGTATAATAATTTATCGGAAGTATTAAAATGTTATGTTTGCATTTCTCACGATCGGTCTCATGCAAGCGAGCATTTAAATAGGGACAGTTGTCATAATCTTTTATTTAGTCTTCTTCAAGTTCTTTTAAAAGCAACTTAATATTATATTATTAAAACGCAATTACAGAAAATAGATTTTTGTATATTAAAACGCATAATAATTAATTTTCACGGTAGCACAGACTAAATTATTTTAAAAATGGGTCGTGGAAAACATTGTACGCCCGAGCTTCGAAAAATTACAATTACACTTCACGAAAACGGTTTGAGTTTGAGAAAAATAGCTAACCAAGTATCTGTATCGAAAAATGTGATTGCTAATCAAATAAAATATTTCCAAAAATACGGAACCTGCCAAAACATTTCCAAACAGGGAAGAACTAAGAAAACGACGGTTCGCATTGATAGACACATAGCACGTCTCTCACGGGCGAATCCATTAAAAACGGCGGCAGATATACACAAAGAGGTAATTACAGAGATTGATAGACCAATTAGTGCATGGACAGTCAGACGAAGATTACAAGAAGCCGGATTACATGGTAGGATTGCTAGACATAAACCGCTTATAAGCAAAACAAATAGAATGAAAAGATTACAGTTTGCCAGAAATCATTTGCATTGGACTGCAAATCAGTGGAAATTTGTATTGTTTAGTGCCGAGTCATAATTTAATAGAATGGGATCGGATGGCAGAAGATATGTACGGCGAGGCCCCAATGAAGCGATGAATCCTAAGCATACAATAAAAACAGGAAAAGGGTTTGGAGGAAATGTGTTGATCTATAGGTCTATATGTTAGTATATAGGAGTTGGTCCGTTGCACAAAATTAATGGAACAATGGCTCGACATGTGTATGTTGATATTTTATCCAACGTTATGCCGCCATATGCGGAGGATCATTTGTCCGTACTTTGGAAGTACCAACAAGACGATGATTCCAAGCACACAGCTAAGATTGCAAAGGACTGGTTTCGACAAAATCATGTAGATCTTCTTGATTGGCCTTCTTGTAGTCGCGATTTAAACCCAATCGAGAACTTGTGGCAAGATGTGAAACTACGTATTCGGGATGAAAATATTTCAAACCTCGAAGAACTGTTTCGATGTGTTGAGGAGGTCTGGAACAATATTCCCGTGGAACGATGTCGGCATCTCATCGATTCCATGCCTAGGAGATGTGCCGCAGTCATTGAAGCAAAGGGGTATCCCACCAAATCGAAATTCCAGTGTACCTATTTCAATGCTCGCATTTGTCATATGGAATAATTTGTATTAGCATGTGTTTTTGTATCATACAGTATATTTTGCAATTTATTGCTATGTATTAATTGTCCGTAGTTTGTAGTATATAGTTTCCTATTTTAAACTTTTGTTTATTCGAAAATACAAATAAATAAATACTTTCTTTCACAATTGCATTAGTGTCCCTATTCATTTGCTCGCAACTGTATTTTGTAACTTGAAAGACAAGTTCAGATAATACTTCTTAAAACAAATGTTTAAACTGTTGCCGTTTGTTAAGTAATCGATCTTCGAATACAATCATTATAAGAATCTTTATTTTTTATTTTGAATTTAATTATCTGAGTAAACTATTTCTTTCGTACGGATGTAACATACAAGTTCTATACTGTTGATCGACCGCCTGTATCGACGATTCTTGAAGCACAGTGGGATGTCCGCATATCCGTTAGGAAAAGTTGTACACGGTCAGATGATATTAGTTCTCCGTTTTGTCTAACTGCAAACGCTCAACCTAAACGTAAAATACCAGAGACGTAGATGCATCGAACGGAAAACGTAATTCCCAGTATCGCAAAAATAATGATAGAATGACTGTTGCACAGAACGGTAAACAACACGTAAGTATCTGCGACATTCGCACCACACGAGCTTACTTAATTGTATGGTAACGAATCCGGAACGGCCGTTTCGAGGACACGAATGGTACTCATCATTAACCGGTAACCGAATGATGTCAAAAACTTTTGAAGGTAAACATGGACGTACTGTGTCCCTACTTGCGAAACTACGGCGTATGAAGAAATAACATGCATGTACTATTCCTTCTTCCGGGAGAAAATATCATTTACAAGTGCCTATTGTAACGGCTACGCGTCTTAAAACTACAGTACCGGCAAAAACTACGGAGAGATAGATGGGAAGATCTCTTTCATAACCTAAAATATAAATAAATGCCGGCCTACTGCAAAAGGTCCGAAATTTTTTATTACTTTTTATATAAACCGCCTTGAACGCATCTAATTCTCGCGGCGACGTTACATTTTTAGTCAATTTGAAGTTTTCTAATTTAATACTATGCCTGGTTTCATTCTTATGTTGTGCTACAATCTCGTCCAATCCGTACGTCAATTCAATACGTACAGTACAATACGTCAATACAATACAATACGTCCGTATAATCTCGCTACGTCCAATCTGCCCTAGTGGTAATTCGCCTATCGCTCTTTTCGTTTGATCAATATAGGTTACAGTCACTATAGAGAATTTTATAAATACTCGACCTTTCTTCCCTTTTCCATCCAATATCCA
Source organism: Oryctes rhinoceros (assembly GCA_020654165.1). Classification (NCBI taxonomy): domain Eukaryota; kingdom Metazoa; phylum Arthropoda; class Insecta; order Coleoptera; family Scarabaeidae; genus Oryctes; species Oryctes rhinoceros. The sequence continues at coordinate 2,799,292 of JAIOKQ010000018.1, read as the reverse complement.
TACGTTCCATATATACAATCCATACGTTTGTATATTCATCATCCAAAATTTTACTCACGGGTTTCGATATGCTCTGAAATGCGAGTTTCATGAATTTTTTACTGTTAGTTTCTACCGGCGTTAAGATCGTGAAATTTCTTACGTAAAGCCTACATTGAACGCTCTTAAGCATGCGATCGACTTCTATAGAAGAATAACCGTTATAAATAGCAACGTTTTCTTACGAATTTAAGTTCTTTGTTATATCTACTTCTACTTAAAGGGAATTTAACCAATCCTGTAATTTACTTAACAAAACAATTGCGGCCATTTTATGTTTTCCACAATGGTTAGGATCATTCATTAGTGTTGGTTTCCTTTCAATAAATGTTAATTTCCAATTCATTATTGTTTTTAATCACTAAGCTACCTAGGAACGGATGTTGATTGTTCACTTTTTTTTCTACTGTGAATTTAATAGTTTCAAATTTTGAGTTGACGATCGCGAGGAAATACGGAATATGACTTTTCTTCATCAAAAACCGCGAAAATATCGTCTACGTATCTAAGCTAAATTTTAGGAAAATATACGGTATTCGTTCTCTCTGATGTGCTCATGAATCATGGTACCTGTCCTCGACTTGAAAGCAATTTTGCTTCGTGCAGAGTGAAGTCTTTTCATTCTCGCCAACGGCGATCCAATCGAGTTTGTTGGTAAGGTTGTTTCGAGGATGGCCTACTGAAATATTCATTCTAGTCGTATTTTGTGAACACGAAGCTAAAAATCAAAAATTCCACTTCCGTTTAATTCATTATTTACCTCTTTGTATCATATTCGTGAGATTGCAGGAAAGTAAGTCATAACTCATAACGTAATGAATACTAGTAGTACGCTGATTTTTCGGGTAAATAAAGGGAAATCAAATATTAGTGTTAACACAACAACGTAAACATTTCTGAGGATATAAAGTTTGTACTATTTTGGTTAACAATTACACCCGTGGCGTTTCGTGCGGTCAACCGACTTCACACAGCAATCCATCCCGCATGAAAGCTTCTGCATGTCATAAACCATGACTGGAAAACCGCGGATAACTTCACTCAAACGCTTTATCCAAGTTAACCGAGCGAAAAAGTTTTCTGAAACGAAAACGTGTCATCTTAGGATACTTTTTATGGAAAATTTCTTTTAACTCTAAAATGTTTTGAACTAAAAATAATAAAAACCATGCAAAAAATAATTGAAGTACTTTCTTTAGTGCAGCGTTGACATGTAAAGGTGTTGGCGGAAATTCCCGATCAACTAACACTACATATATAACAGATTTACAAATTTTGTGGTCAATATGCAACGGAAAAACAAAAGCAAAATATTACTTATTTTGTAAAGAAAGCGTGTTGTTCTTTTCTTTTTGTGTTTTGAGTATGAAGGGCTTTAATCGCTACAAGAAACATAAATGGGATTTAATCAGCAAGACGACCATTGCCATTAACATGAACCATGAACCATCAATTATACATCACAGCCCCTGGTTTCATTGTCAGACGTGGAAATGCTGGCTGACTCACAACTCTGGTCTGCCAGAAAAAGTGAATATTAAGAAAATATGCCAACATCACAAAAGTTCGCTTAGAAGGGGCTAAATGATTTAGTACGTGAACTTCATCTGTCAAAACAGTCGTCTGATCTTTTAGTATTCACACCGAAAGAAAAGGACTTACTTAAGTCCGGAGTTACAATACCAGCTTATAGAACAAAAGAGCTGGTAATTCTTTCATACTTCAAAAATGTAAATGAAGAACTTATTTATTGCTATGACATTCCAAGGCTACATTTAAAAAAGGGGTTTCTTTAAAATTAACAAAAAATATTGCGACTTATAGACAGTTCTAGAAAAATTTTGAAAGGTATTATTGTACAATGAAAATCGTTATGCGTCCATTTCAACTGGCCACTCCAAAGTTCAAAGAAGTATACGAAAAACATAAAGTTGGTTTTGTAGAAAATTCAGTATCAAAATGGCCACTTAAAGAAGAATTAACTATAAGCAACGCGAACAACATAAACGAGTCTTTGCTTGACAGGGTTAAAATCATTTTGCCTCCACTTCATATACCGCTGGGGCTTAGGTAACAATTTGTTAAAGCCTTCCATAAAGAAGAGGAATGCTTTAAATATACGTGTAGATGGTTCCCCAAAGTAAGAAAAAGTAAACGGTGGATTCTTTGATGGTTATCGAGTTGGTGCTAAAAATTGTTGCTTTTTTGTTACTGTGCTTAAGAACTTTTTGGATAACAACAAGGTGAAAAAGACGGCGGACGATTCCATCAACACATAACGTCAATGGACCAAAAGTATCGCGAAAGGTGAGATACACACATGATACCAAACTAATGTTGGGGCCTGCAGTATATTATTTTCAAATCTGATACAGTAGATAATCATCCTTTTTAGTTTTATATTCATTTTATTTTGTATAATTATCATTTGAGATATTTTCCGCTTGCCTGCCAACAAATTTGTGATTTTAATTTTTCATTTGTTTTTTCGTCATACCTTTTCAAAAAAATATATTTTCATACAAGCTAGAGCCAATATTATAAAACTGTTGACAAATATGGAAGAATTACTTTGAAACTGATCTAATAGCAGAAACAACATCTGCTCACCGTAGCAACATCAACCATAGCAAATGAAAAATTGGGCATATTGTCTTTAAATTTAGAATTTCACGGTTTCAAAGGTACTGTGCTGGGTTGTAGGTAACGGATAAAATGATTATTATTGTTATTATGAGTTTATTATTGGAGATTAATAAAATTAAACAAATATGTTATCTATCAATTGTGTACATGTTTTACAGACGACTACATCAATTTTCTTTGTGTTTACATTTAGATGATTAGTAGACACGCCGCATTGTCACAGAGCATCATTTCAACATATTGTAAGCGAAGAAACGTGTTACATCAGGCAAATTGTCGAGTTGTTAGGAGCAAAGGTAGTTCATATTTGTTTTTTGACGCAACGGTTGAACTAAATTCAGTAAAAAAAATATTTTAAAACGCAATTTTTTAACCCAAAAGAAACTTAGTAAAACAAATATGTAGATGTTGGTTTGCATGCTTTTACAACTAGCACACGTTTAGTTTTTATTATTTAGTATCGTTATCATCACTTTCAATATGCATAGTAATTTATTGTTCTCCATTTGTTATTGTTTGTTCAAATATGCATTTAAACCGGTCTATTCATTTCTAGCTATAAAACAATCGTAACTGTGAACTTCAGACGAGTACCGTGAGTACTAAGAAAGAATATAGCTGCGGATTTTCCTAGGACGTAAACAAAAGATAATCGATTTGGCGAGCCGTGCGGTGAAAAATATATCGTGTATCTGAGTGCGGCACAAGCGCAGAACGATTTTAGCGGAAGGTTATAGACATCGTCGATATTCCAAACTTTTCAGTGTGTGTTCTGAATTTGTATTGGCTGTATGTACTTGATTTAACTGCGCGTTTTAGTGCATGTGTCTTTTCTACACATTAATATATTTTCGAAGATTTCATTATTCTCTTAATTGCCGACGTATTTGTGATAACTAGATTAAGTTGTACTTTTACATATCATTAAGAATGGACAACGAAGAAAGACCAAAGAGGAAACCGAATCCAAGAGAAAGGGCTAACTTTCTATCAGTATTGATGTTTCTGTGAGTAATTTTCCATGTACCACTTTTCTTTGTCTGACCAGCTTAACATTTACCGTAAATTTTAATTATTACCGTTGATTAAAAATATACGTGGTTGCTATGTTAAATTTAATTTTGCTCTTTATATTGAAATAATCAACCGTTACTAGCAATTATTTTTTGAAAATAATTATTCTAAGCATGCACCATCTCAGTAGTTTCAAAAATAACACTTCTCTAATGTTGGGTAATGTTGTGAATTTCCAAGTTAGAACACCGGTCTTGTTTATCTGTTTAGTATACGTAAACCCAATTACCTGTTTAGTAGGTATTCTCGGAACAAATTTTATATGGTTTTTTGTAGTACATGCAACAATACAAATTACGTGCATTTCTAGCAGGTACCTGAAGATAAAGAAATGTGTTTATCCTAAATGTACTCGCGTATAAATTTTATATAAATTTTATGTGGATCGGAACAAAGCTGTGCCTGCTTCTTTTGGAAAACGAGAATAGAATCATGCAATCTCCGAAAGAGAAAGACGTTTACAATTTTCGCAATTGTAAAAATGCAATCCTCGATTATTCAAAATTGGAATTCAAATTTAGTTGTAAATAAAAACGTCAAAAAGGATATTTACATGTTGAAATGTTGCAGCTTTTTTCTTTTGTTTTTAAAACAAATAATAAGTTTAAATGGCCGTAATGGCAATCATACACGTTGTTCAAAGTTACTCTTATGTACTTTACAACTTCGTTGCTGTTTGGTATTGATGCGTTTCGTTTCGATTTTGTCTGTTTTTATTTTGTAATTACATGTACAGTGCGGGTAGGAAATTTATACTGTAAAGCTGTAAACTTTGGCGGATGTGAATGTACGAGGAACGCGTAGTAATACGTTACGGCTGCTTAATATTAAAAAACTGTGTGCTTTTATAAGAATTTCTTTAATTACACGAATTATTTCATAAACGTTGTGTTGAGTGTTGTAAATACCGAGAATACGCGTTGTAAGCGAAATTGTTTTTTTTTTCTCCTAGCGCAACGTTGTAGATAAACATATGTGCGCATTTTAATGTTTTACCTGTACGTAGATTGTTGTTGTACATTGCTCGTATTGAAACAAGAGCGAGTTATTTCATGCATTTCCGTTATTAACTAATTCAAAATACTTAAGCATATAATTTATTCCTGTGTTTGAAGATTGATTCCAAATTTAGACTAAGTCCCAAAATTAAGTACCTACAAAAAATTAACATTGAAAGCCATAATTTTTGCTTATATTAGGCACGAGTCGAGTGTAGCTCCCATAATATTTAGCAATTAGCGTCAACGTGAATCGGTCGGCGCGATATCTACAATTGGCCAACTCTAGTTACCAACTCGGATCGGTTGATGCATTTACGAGTTAACTGATAAACATAAATCGATGCAGAAATATACATCGAACTGCATTTAACTTTTCTTTTTAAATAGAGGATTAATGTTCTAGTGGTGCCGCCATTGGTATTTGCTAGAACCGAGATCCAAATCCCGAGATCTGAGGTCGATGTGCGTTTGGTCGTCCGGACCCTTGTTCTTTTTCCTCCAGTTCTATCTGGTTGATGATCTTCCCGGGGTCTTATGTCCTTCGTGTTTGGACCTCGGAGTCTTCTTCCTGGACTCCCTCCTCGGTTACTAAAACATGGTTCCTCTGGTACTAGTATATGCCGTAGCGATACTTATGTCTCGATCCTGAAAGGGTTCTTCGGATGATGGTGTTGTGCATTGCGGGTTTCTCGCTAGTTAGCTAGTTAGGAATTCCTGTAGCTGCTCACTCTAGCTCAGATGTGTCAGTATTGCCGGAGAAGTTCCTTGGTGGACGCGTAGTGTTAATCGCAAGCAGCGATTTTGTACAATCGCGAGGGAGGTAATTGTGATGGGTGCTACCGTGATTGGCGTAGGTAATGATCGAATGTATGTGTAGCTTGTACAGCATGACGCACGTTTTAGGGTTGAACTGTCCGGCTGCGCCTAATGCTCTGTTTCGAGCTCTTCTGAGATGGTGCGCGAAATTCAGCCTATCGTCTAGAATCATTCCGAGATACTCGATCTTGTTGTTCCTGTCGATTTTCGTTTCTTTGGTTTTGATCTTAGGAAGCGGACTGTGTTGTTCCCAGGCGCGGGCAGAACTCGATCGCTTGCGTCTTCCTGGGATTGATCGTGAGTCCCTGACCATCGAAGTAGTTACAGATTTTGGTCAAGTGCGCCCGAGCAAGTTTGATCGTGAACTCGGCGTTACGCGATATGGCCAAGATTGCTGTGTCATCTGCGTAAATGGCGCTCAGTATTACCTTATCTTCCGGTTTTTGAATGTCCATTACGTAGATGGTGAGAAGGACTGGGCCTAGTGCCGATTCCTGTGGCACTCCAGATAGATGCTCCTCTCTGAAGATTCTGTGCCATTAACCATGGCGTGGAATCTTCGGCCCTTGAAGTATGATCTGATGGTCTGAAGGAGCCTCGGCGAAAAGCTGGCCTCCTTCATCTTCAGCAGTAGTTCTCCATGCCGAATCTGTGTTCTGGCACAATTGAAGAGTTGTGGAGTGGTCTGATCTGGATCCAAGCTGGTCGCTGTCCATGAGCTGGTTATCTACAAGATGCTCGTTGATTCTAGCTAAGAGCAGAGGTTCAAGAATGTTGATGATGGTTCCAAGCAACACTACGGCTGATAACTGTCTGGAGAACTGTCGGGTAGTGCGTCAGTCGGAGCACTGCGTTGAAGGTCTGCGTCAGGTTGGTCAGCAACTTGAGCGGTAGTTTCTTCAAGGTTCCTCTTGTTATACCATCTTCGCCGGGCGTCTTTTTGCCCGGAATCCGCTTGATTGCTTGCAGGACCTTTCTGGATGAGACGATGATCGGAGGAAAGTTGTCACGAGCGTTTCCGCCTTCTCCGAGCCCGTCAGTGAGCTTGTTTGTCCGTTTGAATATCCACGATAGGCTTTCTGTTTCGCTTCAGAATTCTGGGGACTCTGTGATGGTCTCGCTGTTGGTGGGTCTCAACAAAGTTGTCCCATTTCCGTAACCTATACGCCTTGATGTCTCTCTGAATTTTCCTTCTTAGGCGGCGGTGAGCCTCCTTAAGCGGTGGGTATATGATGCGCTGGCAATCCCTTCTGATCTGATTTCGTTCTTTGATCTTTTCTACGATTACTGTCGGAAGGGTTTCCGCCTCGGGAAACTTTGGCTTAACCTCAGATGTTTTTCAACGCCTCTTGGATCTGCCACGTGGTGTTGTAGACTTCCGCCTCTAGGTCGTTCACGGTCTTAATACTGGGATTTGCTGTTATCGTTTCCGATAGCAGCTTCCTGTACAGAACCCAGTTGTGCTTCCTGTTCACTGTACTCGGTGAGGAAGTCACTAGTGTCCAGAACATTCAGTTCTTGAAAATTGTGATGTCCAGCACGCTCGGGTCAAAGCGACCCTGTGTGGAATAGTGAGTTGGTTCCCTCGGCGAGGCAACTTCGAACTCATCTGTTTGGTCGAGCCAAACTCTTAGAAGTCTGGAGCTCGTGACTCGCCTTGAACTCAAATTAATTAGAAATTAAATAAAATTAAATACAAAAATTTAAACCAAATTAAATAAATAAAAGTATAGTTTTTTTTTTTTTTATGAAATGTGTAGATTATGAAAGATAATTTAATAAAATAAAGCAAATTTAATTTAAATTCGAACATGTATCCAAAAGCAACACAAAAGTATCGGTCCCACACATCGAGGATACTTGTTTCGAGGATGCGTCGACCTTCACCTTCAGCTGAGGACTGAATGATGTGAGAAACAAACTACGCTTGTTCTATTCCTATCCTCCAGAAAAATTATGATTTACATCCTAAAAATGAAACCTGCGAAAATACCGGAAAAAATAGACAAAATGGGGTCTTTAGTAATTGTAGCATGAAACATGAAAGATGACAAGATACTACTTGAATCTGGTACCTCTCGCTCATTTTGCTTGTCCAATATAGGCTTTGCCATGTCCGCATGCAATTTTATAAATTCCCGAATTTTTCTTGATATCCGGTTTATTTTTGAGATTGCCAAGAAGTGTATTTCCCGAACTAAAACATACGTTTACTTCTAGATATCTAAAAACGTTATTAACAGCTGTGAAGGGGAATTTCATAAATTTTTAACCGCTCGTTTGTAGCCGGGATTAAGGCCGTGGAAATTTTTACATAACGCCTATGTTCGACTTTCTTTAGCGTGCGATCGACACCTATGATTAAGTAGCCATTGTAAGCGGCTAGAGTTTTTATGAGTTTAAGTTCTTTATTATATACATTATATTATCTATCAAACAACTAATGGCTGGCATATTGTGTTGTCAACAGCGGAAGAATCGATCATGATATATCTATTAGTGCTTGTTTCTATTATATAGATATCTATTTCTAGTTTTTTGTTCTTTTATGTATTGTGGTGTTAACAAACACAAGTACAATGTATCTACATTGTAGCCGATACAAACCACCGTTGATAACACAAAATGGCCGTGATTAGTTTCTCAATTATCCTTTAGGTGTAAGTAGGTACAATAAAGAACCCAAAGTCATAGAGATTATAACTATTTACAATGGTTACTTTTTTATAGATGTCGATCGCATGCTTAAGAAAGTCCCGGTTAAGAATAATAAATCCTACGTTTGTGTATGAACACATATGATAGATGGGGAATTCCCGCCGTTCAAGAATAATAATTACTACATAGTTGGAACATGTCGGTAATGTCATAAATATACTTTTTTATATAAAAACGTAGACTTCCACGACCAGAGTCAGTTGAAACTAAACGTGTTCCGGGTTTGAATCGTGTCATGTGGTTTTGGTTGAAACAACAACTCGACGCTTCTTCCACAATCGAATGGAGGGGCTTATTCAGGAGTGTGATAGGTAACAGTTAGCAGTTTACACTTCCTAAATGGTGTCTATCACTCTCCTGAAGAAGCCCCCCCATTCGATTGTGGGCGAAGCGTCCAGTTTTTATTTTAACCAAAACGACATGACACGATTTAAACCCGGCACACGTTTAATTTCAATATTTTTTAGATCTCGGAGAAATTTTGTAGGCTTGAAGTTAGTTACAGAAAAATCAAGGTTTAAATAGAAGCAAGCTATTATCAATAAAAATTGCGACTCATTACGATTTATATTACCATAATAAAGCTAGTGATGTATATGTATAGACTACGAAAACAAGTATCAAATCTCTTTTATCTGTAACTGGAATTAATTTAATTTTTAAAACGTTTGTCATATTAGATATTAACTGCTTTTCAATATTAACATCATAACAATGAGTATTGTGTAAGCAATTTTCTTTGTTAGAAGAAGGCCAGAGACTATTCCATTGTTTCAAATTTATTTGTAAAAAATTCTTCCTATATTTGCAAAAGAATAGGGTAGGGAAATTATATGGAAATCAATTTTTGTTATCGGATATCGGAGCCATCGGCTAATTTTATTCCGGGACGGTTTCCAATTTTTCTTATTTTTTTTTTTATATAACAGGTGGCGTAAAAGTAATGTCATAATTTGAATTGGCCGCCATTTTTACAGTTGGCGCCAAATGTCACTGTACTTTGACATTTATCGTGTAGATATATGGAGAATTAGTTGTTAACAAGCCATGCAACGATACATACCTCAAGGAGGTGGAATTATTGTTACTTCTTATTTGACAAATTTTAAGTCTGTTGTTTTAACGCAGCGTGAATTTCGCCGTCGTTTTCTTGCTTGTGCTGTTCCATGCGCTCGAACAATTAAACGTTTATCCGAGCGTCTCGTGAGGAGATGTCTGGATATCACTGGAGATGTCGCGAGAAGTGGCCGGCTTCGTAGTGCTCGTTCGAACGAGAACGTCGCTGCTATTGCCGACGATGTCACGGAGAATCCACAAAGATCAACGAGAAGACGATGCACACAATTTGGCATCAGCAGACGTTCGTTTTCAACGAATTTTGGTGAAAGATTTGAAATTGTTCCCGTACAAAGTGCAAACTGTTCACGAATTGCTGCCTGCTGACCGTCGGGCAAGGTTAACTTACTGCCCATCTACGCCAGATGATGAACAGCACCAGACTTTTTCCTTTGGGGCTTCTTAAAATCTCGCGTTTACCACAATAAACCTCGAAGTAAAAATCGCTAATCTGAAGCCAAATAAAACATTTGGACATTTTGGCGAGCAACAATTGAAAATGCCGTAAAACGAGCGCAATTATGCATCAACTCGGAAGGTGGCCATTTGAGTGGTATAATTTTTTCCAATTAATGTCGTCAATTTTACACTTTCAAATAAACTTTTTATGAAAACAGAGCTCCTTTTTTTCATTTATAACAAAACGACAGCCAATTCAAATTATGACATTACATACCGCTTTGTATAGCTAGAAACCGATTTATTTCATAGAGAGTACTAATGAAATACTGAAGGGCGTCATTATAAATTTACTACAACTTAATTTTCTAGTAAACTTGGAAATTTGTTACAGTAAATATTCGTGGATTTTTCCATGTTAGCTTACATTCGTGCTATTCGAATTCCAGTTTGTAGAGATTCTTTTTTTTTGCAAAATTTAAGCACGCAGGTGTTTTCACAAGTAATTATATTGGGAATATAATTTAGTAAATTTGTTCCTTAGGAAAGATTTGGTTAGTTTGAATATTGCTTCGGTAGATTCGTAGAAATCTTTTAAATTCGTCAAAATCAGTAGACTTGGTAGCGCTGTTCAAAAGGTTCTCGGCCATGAGAATTTTATGTTTCATGCATGCGCATTGAAATAACTGCATAACATGTCACACAATCTAGTAACGATTGAAAACTATGAAAAGAGACATTGTACAATTCTGTGGTTGCAATTGTGGTATCTAATATTGCGTAATGATTACGTATCACACGATTTGCTGGCGTTGATATAAAAAAGTATTATGTTTGTTTTATGTTTAATATTTTTTTTATTTTTATATTATTATTATTTTATTTTATATTTGTATTTATATTATATACATTATATATATATAATGTATATATATATATATATACATATATATATATATATATATATATATATATATATATATATATATATATATATATATACTCTTATTCGGATATAGTACGAAAAAAAAACTAGGTGAAAGAAACGCATAAGTAATGCCTAAATACAAAATATTATGGTTCTATGTGCACGTAGTAACGAGAAAATGATTTTTCTTTATTCGAGTCCGACTCTGTCTTAGTTAACATATGGGAATCACCGGCAGTCGCTGAAGCAGCGTTCGGGTATCCATTTAGTATGCACATAGCATTCACCATCATTACACGCAATTGCAATGGCATCCTATACGAATATCGAATACACCGATATGATTTTGATTTATGGCGAAACAGGACAAAATAGTCTTGCGGCAGAAAATTTGTACGCGGAACGGTTTCCCAATCGGCGGCATCCATCATCCGAGACAATTGTGAGAACCGTGTATCGACTTCGAGAAACAGGATCAGTAATTCCACGTTTCGAAGGTCGTGGCCGTCATATATCACGTAGAGTTCAGCAAGCAGAAGAGCATATTTTAAACATCGTTGAGGCGGAACCAGGCATAAGTACTACAACTTTAGCCCAGCAAGTAAATGTGTCCCAAACGACGGTGCATCGAATTTTGAAAAATAATTTACTTCATCCGTATCACATCCAGCGCGTGCAAAGATTAACGGAATTAGATGCAGCTCAACGCATTCGCGAAGACATGGTAAATTTTACTCGTGTGCATAATAACTTTCGTCGCCGAATTGATGCCTGTATTAGAGCTCACGGTGGACATTTCGAACATTTTTTACATTAATAAATTGTTTTGTCCTGTTTCGCCTAGATCGGTCCTTGTTAGGACCACCACAAATTTCATAAAAAGAAAAAGAATGTATAACTACAAATAACTCAAAACCCGACATTTCGGATGCATTAACTTTAAACATTAAGAACGCAAATCATATGGTTATCGGCATATTCAATGTAAACACATAAACACTTCGACATCAGCTGTACGACAGACTAATGCATTTCAATAGACTATTCACTATTCATAGCATCTACAATGCTTTATCGATTTTTATTTGCATCTGGGTTAACTTTGATTCATCAGCGGTATTTGTATAATATAGGAGAAACAAAGATATGGACCGGCTTTACCTGCATTTTGGGCCCTAAAATTTGAAAAAAATGTCTATGTTACAAATAAATTTCTTTTTAAATTTTCAGTAACACATTGACAGGTAGTCTTCAGATTTCGGTAGCTTACGTGCTATTTACAGGTAACCCTGTATATATAATGTTGACTTATGCACCTCTCCATATCCTAAAAATAGAAAACTACGTTGAGGGAATCATTCTTCATTTTACCGATTGGCAATATTTAGTGAATAAACAAATTGCTTAATAATTCAGAAAAAAAAATGATTGACACTTATTGAAGGTTTTTATAGTTTGCTAGTAATGATGCTGATTTATACGAGGAGGCGAAAAATAAAAAAATCCTGTTCGAAATTGGATTCTAAGCAAAAAAATCGAACGAATTTTTTTTTCGAGCAGCCTTCGTTTTGGAAATATCGAGGTTCAAACTTATAAGAGAAATGATGTCAAGCTTCGCAAATACTCTACAACTCATGCGAGAAAAGCCAAGCCTGTTAGCGTAAAAGTACTGAATTATAAACTGCAGCAAAATCTTATTCATTTCCAACTTCAAATTCAGCGTTCATAATTCTTTCTCGTAATTACTCTTCATTGCGAACTCCCTTTGCATAAACTAGTTGTCTTACGTGGTCCCAGAAGTAAAATTCTAGCGGGTGTAGATCTGGCGACCTAGTAGGTCACTTAACTGGATTGCAGCTGCCTATTCACATCCTGTTAAAAGGGTTATCTAGCCATTTTACAAGGTCTCTTGCACAATCTGGTGGCACACCATCGTGTTGGTACCACATCACACTACGTAATGCATATGAAACATCTGCTAATAACTCGTGCAAGTGATTATCCAAAAATTCCAAGCAAGACGTAACATTTAATCGATTCCGCAAAATTTATATCGAATGGAATTTATATATATATATATCATTGAAAATCTGTTAAATGCGTGCGGATTTAGTACTGACCATGCGGCAGTTATTGAGCCTTCGCGAAAATGCTATTCTTTATACTTTCATCCCCGGTTACATGTTATAGACGGTAAGAATGCAACGCTTTAAGAGCTTCCAAAAGAAGTTTTGAGAAATTTTCAACCGGGGGACGATTTTTCTGGTGCGTCGCATCGTATACGCCACCAGTATGGCGATTACTAAGTGCACATTGTCGCACTATAGGAGATAGTCCTTTATGTAAGAAATAATAACTAGCACAGCAAGTAAAGATGAAAGAAAATAATAACGGAAACAAAAAACAAATGCAGGATATAATAATAAATAACAAGAATAATTTGGTCTGGTGCTTTTTGTTAGATAGGCCTCGTCGTTTCGAAATGTTATGGCATCATCTGTGAGGTAACAACGATATAAAATAGAGTCCAAACACTCTCGGACCCACGCTGATGATGCCGGGTAGGCAGAAACTTGCCCATGGGTAGCGTATTTTATCTCTCCTTGCATTGCGTAAATGCATGCATAAATACCACGAGGAAGCTATTTTAAGCATTATTTTGTTTTTACTGTTTCTGAGCGTTTTATTAAAATGAGCGTGTGACTATTAACTGAACGAAATTTGCTGGGAGAAAAAATTAATGTCTTAGTGAATTCATAGCAGCTACCCGGTTGTAGTTGTTGGCGGCCAGCGAATTTGGAAAAAAGAACTCGCATGTGTTCGGGATCGTTGCCGCGAATAAAGCTATTGAGGATCTTTCTTAATCGCTTAGACCTTTCATCGAATAATTTGAGCTACAACAAAATGTTTTGTACAAGTTCAGTAAAATAGGGCGAACAACTGTTCTATCAAAGGTTTCAGGAATTAAAAAACACAGCTAATATGCGAATTTCTTGCCTTGCCTTTATATAATATAAAATAAAATTGTGCGTTGGTTATTTTAGATAAATGTTGTGTATGAGGTAATTCTTGTGGTATTATTTAACTAATTAACACGTTTGAAATGAGAAGGATAGAATAAATAGTTCTGTTTAAAAATGAATGTGTGAGACAATTAATATAACGCGTCCTCGAATTGGCACTATCTATCCAACAGATGACAAAAGTTTGGCTTTCGAATCAGAGCATTCTGTATAATACTACGTTTTTTTGATGCGTCTCTTCAATTTATGTCAACTTTTTTAGCATTCGTTACACCTACGTGGCTTAAAATTATTTGTTTGTATAATACAGATTTTACTAATTACGATATTTAGTTCTTCTCGATAATACTGCACTACTTTTAAACAAATCTCTATATTTAACCTACACTACCGTCCAAAAGTTTGGAAGCAAGCTGAAATTCGTTTAAAATAATACAACCGATAGGTATACAGTGAAATCTTTAATCCTTATTTTAATTTAATATTTGCAAATATGAAATTGTTACACATATCCGCAAATTGTAAACATTCAGGTAAAACGTTCACCGGATTAAATTTTATTGCTCTTTTCCAAGAATATGACTATTGTTTGAACGGGATGGTGTAAGATATCTGCAGTAATTACTTTCGGGTACTACTTCGGTAATCATTGAGTGCATGTAGTAAATTTATTAAACCTTAGCGTTCTATCCAGTCTTTTGCGTGCAGAATTAGTTTTTTGAAATTAGTGCCTCATTGTAACAATTTGATTGGGTACTGGGCGTCAAAATGCCTAAACGCAGACAATTGACAGTAGAACAACGTTCCACTATCTGTAATCTTCGGGATGAAGGATATATCGAAAGAGAAACCGCTCTACGGCTAGCCATTTCACCGAAAGAAGTGCATCACACATTGGCTCGGAGAAGAGACACAGGGCAAAATATTGATAGAAGGTGTAGCGGTCGGCCACGGACGATTTCTGGACCTGAAGATCGATATATCGTAGCAATTTCGAAAGGAGATCGACGTCCAACGGCCCTAGATATTGCAGCGCGCGTTAATAGACAACAACAAACAAATGTTTCTGTAACGACCGTGAAGAGGCTATTATTGGCAGCCGGTTTAAGGGGATGCATCGGCTCTAAGAAACCGTTTCTAAACTTGTGCACAAGCAGAAACGGTTGACGTGGGCAAGAGAGCATGCGAACTGGTCATTGGACGAATGGACCACAGTCTTATGGACCGACGAATTCAAATTCGAGATTTTTAGTACATAACGTCTTTGTTCGTCGACGACCGGCTGAAAAAGCTAGAGGGGCCTGTTTGGTGCCGTCCGTCAAGCATGAGGATGGTAGTGTTTATGGTACGAGGTTGTTTTGCTAACACAACGCCAGGCGATTTGGTGAAAATTCGTGGCACAATGCGAAAAGAAGAATATTTGGATATTTTACAAAATTATGCCATTCCATGTGGAAGCCGTCTTGTTGGCAGGCCGTTTGTGTTCCAGCAAGACAATGACCCCAAACAGACGGCTCGAATATGTAAAAGCTTTCTGAAGGAGGAAGCAATCACAAATGAGGTAAAATTAAGCCATGATTTGACTCCCATTGAGCTCTTATGGGATGAACTTGATTGGACGGCCAGAGCACTCCCCGAATGCTCAACAGTAATGGGAATATTTTCAAAAATGCTTGGAAACAAATTGACGCGCGTGCCTCTAAAAATTTCTAGAAGAATGCCTAAAATTTGTGCAGCGGTTATTAAAGCAAAAGAAGGTCCTATAGACGAAAACAAACTTATGAACTAAATAATGCATGAACATCGAATGTTTTGCTTTATCTACTTTTATTTGACGATACTAATTTATATTGTATGTAAATTCATTACTAATCAATATAAAATTTTGCTATATTTGTGACTTTTTGTAAAATCTGTTCCTTCTTCCAAACTTTTATGTGTATTGGTTTTTTGCCATGTAAAGTATTTAAAGGTGCCCTGTTTTGTACGATAACAATTCTCAGAAATTAAAGCAATATTGGATTAAAACGTTAAGCTTATTATTTATTGTGCTTTTATAACTTAGTCTACTATTGGTTTAACTATTAACTTAATTCACTTAAGTTATCAATTACTACATGTATTACTGAATGTGTAGATTTATGTGTATAATCTGTAATCTAAACGTTACAGAATCACATTTGTGTGAAAAATCAATTTAGATAATAGGCGCAACCTTGCTAGTGATCAAGTCAGCTTATTGTATTCACTGGATGAATTTGCGAATTACTAAGGATAAAACAAACAAGACTGAAGTTTCAAAGTAATTAACTGTAATGAGCCATAACAATGTAGATATGTAAATTCTGAGTAGTTATTGTTTAGCTCGTTTAATCAGTCGCTAAATTCAATTACACTCTCCGTTTATTAATTGAGTAAGAACATGAATAATATCAACAATGTATTGCTCAAGAGAGTTTTTACATTCCAATTATGCAATAAGCGCATCAACACATATGTCTGTTCATTTAGCTATAAACTAAAATCAAAAGCATAACATTATTTAACTTAAACATAATAAAAGGTGATAGTACATTTTCTTAGAAGCGATATTGTTAGGCAGAAATGAATCAGTGGAGACATCCGAAAAGGAATTTGAGAATAAAATTTGTGCAAACCCTAAAAGCTGTCGATTTGATCATGACGTAGTAGAACGCGTTGAATGATCTGGACGGTAAGTCGGGAATACAAAAAATATTTTCCAAGAGCCTAAGATGAATCCATATCGTTATTAAGACCAAGTTTCAAAGAATTGATATTACAGTAGAAACCCTCTCGGAGGAAGAAAGTAACTCGAATAACTAAAATTCGGAAAATATGTTTTTTTTTTATTAACCAAAAATCGATTTATTTTCCAAAAAAGAAAACTATGGATTTTTGCTTGTTTTGTAGCATATCTTTGTTGCTATGTCACTACAAATGCTTTAGGAGCAACATATCTGATGGTTACGTTTCCACTCTACGTGGAATAACGAGGTTTATAAGTCTGCAAGACCTTGATGATGTGAAATTTCAATGTTTCAATCATTTTCTGGTTCGTTGTCTTCGGGCGTTTCATCAGCTGGCTTATTATTTCTTCATCATTCAATACTTGGTCTACATCATCATGTTTACCAACAGACCATTCTTGAATTTCCTTTTCTGAAACATTTTCAAGACCTCGCGTTCGCATTGTCAACTACTGCAAACTAATGCAATGCTCTTCGTTCCAATTTGGTTCGACATCTTCATCACCTTCATTTTCATCAACGGCGGCAATAATTTTCGACCGCAGCATTTGTATTGTGAACAAGTGAACCTTATTCCATGCTGCAGAAATGCAGTACATTGTATCTTTAAGTTTATTTCGTGAACAACACTTATGACTTCATCAATTGCAGTAAGTTGCAGAACGTGTTTCAACAACTGACGTCTGTAATTCTTCTTGATAATCTCCAAAACACCCCGGTCCACCGATTGAAACGTTAGGTCGAAGAAATTTAAAAATGATGTTCTTTACAAACTTCTTCGTTTGGATGCAAAAGAGCATTATCAAGTAACAGATCAGCTCGTATCGGTAACCAGTTTTTTAAGACCTTCAAAGTTTAGTTACGCCTATCTAGAACAATACTTTTTCTTCTTGATGTGACTAAGCCAACAATTATGCATGTATTTAGGGGACTGAATTTGTTTGCTTAAAAAAGTGTAAATCCTCAGAATTGTAGAAATTTAAAAAAAAGTGCTTCATAGATCGACTTAGTGACTAAACTCGGATAAACCGCATACTTTTTCCTTAGTGGCTCGCAAAACGCGGAATATATTTTTAAAGGAGCCAGCGGACGATCGCATAATCGAGGTTCTACTGCACATAAGTTTAGCTATAACTTGTGACTGAAGCACTCTTTCGAATAGTTTGCACATTTTTTGAAGTAAAAGGTATTTTAAAGAACGTTTTGGAACTTGAAAAAGAAAAGTGTAGAGATAAGACATCTGTAAAGCCTTAGTTTAGTAGATTCTCTTAGGTTACTAGATTCACGAAAGAACAACTCCGCACTTGGAAAGCATTACACTTGAAAGAATTTTAATTCGATTTTGAAGAGGTTTGCTGCACCAATAATATCGGTCGATACTTAAAGTTGTAGATCGTCTCCAAGTAATTTAGGAAGATTGAGTTGGAGAGGTGAATTATTAGTGAGTAATAGAGATAAGAGAGAACCGAAATTTGTTCCTTGGGTTACGTCAGATAATAATGTACAGGATGTTCCATTCTATTTTGTCACCAGACGCAATTTTATAATTCCAAATTGTCGGACACTATGAGTAACAACATATTGTACTCAATCGCAATTTCTTTCTTTCCTTATCGCAAATGTTGTTTTCCAGCTTACGATTTAATTTAGTAATTATAAAATACTTATGGACCCACATAGCAACCGAGACGGACGATTCAGGCATCAGGTAAAGTCAAGTATAAAGTGTTTGCTTACTAAGAAGAAAGTATTGCCATTGTGTTTTACTCCAGCAAAGTTATTTTAATTCGTGGTAGTTCCGGCAGCAGATGTCAACATTAAATGTAGTAAACGAAGATCCACACGCAAATTACATCTGGGGTATATTTCAATTTAATAGAAGAAAGATTCCTTAAGTAATTGTGCTAATTAAATTAGTCAAAAATTTTTTAATCTGTTAATAAAGGAATCTGAATGTATCTAATTAAAATAAAGTAATAGCAAATGCAGGTGCTCTACTCTGTAATTGAAAAAGAAATCTAGTAAATGACTAAAAAAATTTTTTTTTGTCCTTACAATTTATAGAAGTATTAAATTTTATTCGCAGTGTATTATTGGAGCGCATTATTCAAAATGCTTACAGCACTGTCAACTTGAATATATTACAAGATAAGTTCGCTGTTATTGGATTATCTCTTCAAGCGACGCGTAGGATTATAGAAAAATTTTCGAGATATTTAAGTTTCTGTCAGATCTAGTAAACGACACATAAGTATCGGCAACCTCTGCACCACACAAGTTTAATTTATTACATAACAATATAATAACACTGGCCAACAAATTTCAACTTTTGATTTTGCCATAAAATAATTTATACTAATTTCAATAGAAAACATATAAACATTTATTTTAATAAAAGGTAGGAGGTCAAGTTAGCTCGATTCTTTTTCATATTTCAATGAAAAAGTTTCTTAGATTAGATCATAATTTAATGTATATTTCAAATTATTATAATCAGAAATGTGAAGTAATACTGCTTCGCCTCTTATAAACAATATCTACAGCATCTCTTTTTAACATCCAACAGTAATCTGCTAACATAACAGGATTCCATTTCCCCTGATACCGTTTTTCCGTTGCCATGATGTCTTGGTGGAAACGCTCACCGTCTTCATCGCTAAGGTCGCCCATATTTTTTGGACAAAAATCCAAGTGAGAATGTAGAATGTGCACTTTAAGGGACATATTATAGCCAGCAGACTGAAATGCTTGTAACATATCTATTACTAAAGTTTTATAGTTGTCAGCTTTTTTGTCTTTTCCTGTTATAAACTGTTGTCGTAGTGGCCGCTCTTGCTTATGGTAATGTTTTTCTTTGTCACAATTGTCCCAAAGAGGTAAAAAGCCACAGTATTTGGTGTAACCGGATTGTATACCCAAATAATTGCAATTACTTTAAAATCTGCACAATTATTCCAGGAATAGTCTTTGTACTTTATCTTTTGTAATAAAATTTTCAGATTTTCGTAAGTTTCTTTCACAGAAACAGCATGACCTCTCGGAATAGAAGGATAATGGTTTTCATTATGCAACAAAACTGCTTTTAGGCTGGTCTTTGATGAGTCTACGAATAATCTCCAAGAACTGAGACCATGATGTATTCCAAAAGTTTCAGAAAGTTTATAAACATTATTGCAGTAGACCAGGTTACCGGCTATACTAGAAAGGCATTTTCTTTGTAACCAGAGCTAAGCCAATGTTGCCGCTTTTCGAATCATTTTTACTTTATATATGATGTTCAATTTAATCACTTACTAACTTAGCGTAAAGACCTTGTAGGTCAGTGTAATTAGTCCAGGACGCCCGTTTCGAGGACACGAATGGTTAATAAATGGGAAGCCATGGTATTATACAAGTAGTGATATCTCATGATATTATTGAGCAACAATTGCCCGCATTAAGTTTGGACATAGTCAGTACCCATACCATTTGTGTAGGATGAGATTTGTGGAGTCAGTGGCATGACTTTGTAGCCATGAACTGGATGATTTGAACTACGTTTTCCTCGGTGCGTTTTGCATACAAGGATTATAGACAGATTTATTAGACTTTTCGTCTCTTTAAAGGTTCCTATACCTACATTTATAATTACTCTTCTACATGGAAACAATATACAGGTAGACAATGTAATTATAGAAACGCTTTTACAAACGAAAATTAGGATTTAATGTTCAGTGGAAGTAATAGTAATAACTAGAGCTCCCCAACCGCGTGGCGCACCATAGGCGTCGATAAGGAACATAAGTAAAGTACATAAAAACAAAAGAAATAAAGAATTTTAAAACGCTTACTTTTGTAATTAGCCGTATCCAATATAGTGGGTGTTAATGCACAAGGAAAATAGTATTAGTCAGCACACGAGGAGGTAGGCACATTAAAACTGTTACCGTAAGCGCAATCCGATTTCTCAAACATCTGAAGCATTAGGAATGTTTCCACAGTCGTTTCTTTCAAGGATGTTCGTCGTTCTGAAAAAATGTTTTTATATCTTGAAAATGAACGCTCGACGTCTAATAATGTAATACGCGCGTAATTAAAATAATCTTTGAATTTAGTCACCGGATCAGTAGAGTTACCTTCCCAAACTTGTCTTAACCTGCTAAAATTTGTATCTTTCTTCATAACACTTTCAAATTTTCTTGTAACGATATCATTTTTTTTGTTATTTATACAGTGTAGGAGTGTATTAACGTCATCTAATATTTGTACTGACTCCGTCAGGGACAGTGCACTATTTTGTAATTTATTTATTGCCTTAAGTACTTCTCTATAATTGTTGTAAACGGTTTGTAAATCTGCTTCAACGGAAATATCTTGGAATTTATCCTGGCTTTCCTTAATAGCCGCAGATTCGTTGGGATTGAATTGTAAGACGACTGATTTTATTTGCCGGAAGTATTTAAAATAATAAAACGCTGCCTTCAGCCATGTCCCCCAACGCGTAAGAATCGGCTCTGGTGGTTCGGGAATACCGGGACACTGTTTATGAAATTCACTGGTACGTTTGGGAGATTCGAGAAACACTCGTTTCGTATTTGTTATTAATGCATTTACCTCAGGGAAATTTGCACGAATAGTTTCAGCCACAATATGCAGAGCATGAAGTTTACAAGTAATATGTAACATCATCCCATAATGTTCTTGAAGAGAACGACCTACACAACGCATTGTCGCGGCACCATCGGTCATGAAAATTAATACTTGAGTAGTGGCAATTTCAAATGTTTGTAAAGTATCAACGACTACGCTCTCGATAGCGTCGGCAGTGCACGATTTTAGTGTTTTACTAGCTAATAAGATTCCCTTTGTAGGTTGACGAGGTTCCAGTATACGTACAATCACATTCAAAATAGAATGTTTTTTACGGTCTGTCGTTTCGTCAATACATAACCACAGTAGTTTATTTTTTATTGCAGATCTGATCCTGTTTTCAATTTCGGTACGTACACTTGGCACACATCTCCTTAAGCTTGTTTCCGACGGTAACTCAAAGTCTGGATTATATTTATTCCAAAATTCACGGAATGGTTTCTTCCTGAGTAAGGAAAACGGTAAATTACACGCAGTCAGCATATAAAATAAATAAATTATAAATTGAGTTGCCTCAGTCGGTGATACACCCAGTTTTTTATTTTTGCGTTGCTGACTATTTACACGTCTTCTACAGCCATATTTATCATTGCACATCAGAGGTATATTACAAATTTTACATATAATCTTATTTCCATTATATGTTAAGTCAGGAAATTCTCCATAGAACTTTTTCACTTTGTCGGCCTGTGGGCGTTTCTTACTACGCGCGTCCGCCATACCGTCACAACCCGATCGCATACGGTAATAAACTACCGAAATGCGATGCGAGTTATTTGCTTATATATTACATTACATATCCCCCGGCCACGCCCGGCGGTACGCCTTCTGACTTGCCACGCACTTTGGGGAGCTCTATTGATGAGTCTATGAATAATCTCCAAGAACTGAGACCATGAAGTATTCCAAAAGTTTCAGAAAGTTTATAACCATTATTGCTGTAGACCAGATTACCGGCTATACTAGAAAGGCATTTTCTCTGTAACCAGAGCTAAGCCAATGTTGGCGCTTTTCGAATCATTTTTACTTATATATGCTGTTCAATTTAATCACTTACTAACTTAGGGTGAAGACCTTGTAGGTCAGTGTAATTAGTCCAGGACGCCCGTTTCGAGGACACGAATGGTTCTCATCATCAACCGGTGACCGAATGACATATACGAACAAGATGACGCAGTATGTTTAGCTAATGAATGGGAAGCCATGGTATTATACAAGTAGTGATATCTCATGATATTATTGAGCAACAATTGCCCGCATTAAGTTTGGACCCATACCATTAGTCAGTACCCATACCATTTGTGTAGGATGAGATTTGTGGAGTCAGTGGAATGACTTTGTAGCCATGAACTGGGTGATTTGAACTACGTTTTCCTCGGTGCGTTTTGCATACAAGCATTATAGACAGATTTATTAGACTTTTCGTCTCTTTAAAGGTTCCTATACCTACATTTATAATTACTCTTCTACATGGAAACAATATACAGGTAGACAATGTAATTATAGAAACGCTTTTACAAACGAAAATTAGGATTTGAAGTTCAGTGGAAGTAATAACCGCCCCTATTTTACCTGTGTGGTTATCCCGATTTTCCGATGGTCGTTTTCGTCTATTGTCTCGAGCATTAATCATCCCTATAGGCCCCGGAATGTGAAACATGTGTCTATGTTTTGCTTTTACTGAAGCTCAATGACTTCCAGTTTAATGTTTTTATTCTTGTCTGTTTTGTGGTGAATGGGCTTTGAATCTGATGCATTTTAGAACGATTTGTTTTCGAAATTAATACTTACTACTAATACTGCTTCAATGATTAGTTAAACTTTATGAGATATCTATGGATGAAAAGCGGCATTAATCGTATATGGAGAAAATATCGAAGCTGTAAAACTACACAATGTGCTCAAGCTTTAAGGTATTCTGTTGAAAATAAGAAAAAATGGTATCGATTCAAATGTTAATTGAACGTTTAGAGAAGAATCTTTAATAACAAACATCATTGGTCTGGATATTACCAAACTTTTTAGATTATTGAGGAATAATCCTTTATTTACCGTGACTGTATTCTATAAGACGTCGTGCAAAATGTCAAAAAGGGGTTTGGTTGGATACATCGCGAATGTTTTTTTATACGGGTTTCAAAGTGTTGGAATGTTGTGCCCACGTAATTGCAATCGCAATCGTTACAAATAAGCAATTAAGCTTCTGTTTTTTTCCGGTTTATCTATTTAATCACTTGCATTCGCTATTACTTTATTTTAATTTGTTACATTCACATTGCTTAGCTTTATTAATAGATTAAAAAAATATATGACAGATTAAGTAGTGGTATTGGTTAAGGGATTTTTTTTTGTTATAAAATAAACTCCCAATTTTTTAAAATAATAAACCTCCGACGTAATTAGGTGTGTGTTTTTTTTAACTGGCCTAAAGATGTGTGTATTCTAATGAATCAGGTCGCTTGAATTTTCTAATAACGAAATTTGTGAGAAAATAAGAATCTGTTTACTTCATCTTTACCATTTACCATTAATCTTAACATAGAGTTCCCATGGATTACTTCAACAAGTAATGTTCTTTACTACCAGGCTACTGGTAACTTTATTCGCGAAATTTAAGAATTTCTGATGTATTTGCAAAAAATAATAAAAATGATAAATTTGCTATTAATTAAGGAGAACGATTTCATCAGCTTAGCGTAACATACAATCGCAGTTAATCTCTCAGCAAAATATTTAAAACCAATCCCAAAATATGCTAGTTTTGAGTAGCTTTTTTCGAAGGAATATTTATTTTGTTGTATTGAATGAAGAGTATTATTTAATACATTGAACCTTGAATATACATATGTACATATTAATAGAAAATACAGCATAATCTAGGATCTGCCAGCTGGCCAAAAAAAATCTATCTGCAGTGATTAGATACTTGTTAGATTCATAAAAATAATTTCTAGAATAAAAACAAGGTAGTAAAAGTAATTGCTCGTTTTTTTTTTATCTACGATTACGTTGAAGTGCCCTGATAAAATAACTTCCTTCGCAATTAACGTTATCGTTTAGTTTCACGTAATAACTAGAGCGTCACATTCTCGCTTGTCTTCCAGTGGCGTTTCACCGCGAGAGGTTGAGGGGATACAGAGCTGCTTCGTTACATATCGGCACTTTCCTGCCTTCAATGCAGTGTGCTATGTGTAGTACATATGGTAGTTGATAAGTGTCGGAATTGAACGGGAAGCATTAAAAATGTTGAAAATGCGTAGGAACGCATCAACTTGTCTGTTTGCTAATAGGATAAACATGTATTTATGGCAATTTCCAAACTCAATATATAATGGTAAAGAAATCAGGTGTTTACTTTGCGATAAAAGTTTATTATGTTGGAAAATGTAGACATATAAAGAACGATGTAAATAGCGCAACACACAAATTAAGAAAAACGAAAGGTGATCGTATATATGATTTAATGATTTTGTTAAGTGCCGTGCAATATACCGTTTGCACAAATCGGATAAACAATGTTTCCTCGGTTTTGGAAGAAATACAATCCAACTTGGGAACTACCAACTCCGCAGACGTGAGGACGGTTGTGGCCACATATTTTAGATGGTTTCAGTCAAAAGAAAATTGAATACTATATTACGTAAAAAATGTCGATTTTGCCAGATTATGCCATCTTCTTAAGAATAGTATTGCGGAACGGACCGTTATACAAATTCAAAGACCACTGCTAGATGTAGAAAGATCTTTTTCTGTGTGTAAGCAGAGGTATCAAAGAGGCGAGTGTAGAGATGTACGCTATGATATAGGTACCGAAGCCTCATTTTTCGGATTTCTTTTCAGCCATCTAAGTATATTCATAAATTCTTTTATTGTTTTTCTTGTTCTAAATAAGGTGGACGTTTGTTTCGGTTAACCCAACGCAGTGACGCTACTGCTGGGCAATCGACTTTTGGTTTCCTCAAGAGTCGACAAAACAAGAATCTTCTAGTCTCTGCAAAATTTCCCTCACTTGCTCATGTTTACTTATTACGCATATTGAATTATTACTAAAGAGGACAAATGCGATTGAAATCATACTTTTTTTGCAGCGACTAGGCGGACTCGTGTCTATTCGTCTCATAAGAAAGGGTTCGTGTTGCCAACTGGTGTCCCCGAGAGTCGACAAAACACGAGTCTGTCTAGTCGCTGCAAAACAGGTATGACATCACTCACTTTTGTCCTCTCTATTTATTACATATATTGAAGCAACTTTCTACAATAGTTTTTTTCTTAGTAGTGTAATAGTATCTATTTGTTTCCCTGATTAATGAATATAATATAATAATATAAAACTTGATGTTTTTATGCTCATTGTATGTTTGTGTACTGCTCCCGTTTCTAAATTAAGCAGTAGTCAATAACATGGAGAAACCCACCAAATATTTATTTTAACGACTACGTAAACAAATGAAATGTACTTCGGGTTTTAAGCAAAACCTTAAACAAATCAAAAACTAATTTGCTAGAAAACTTTATGAAGAGACATATAAAAAATTAATATGCGACGAAAGTTATGTTTGTAATACTGCTACAATAATATTCAAAAGTTAGGACGGTAATTATAAAACAACCGGCATGGAAAACATTTCAACACTTTAGTTAAAGAATAAAGAAATAAAGAATCTGTAGAAGACGAAAAAGAAACACGTTGATAATTTATAGCAATTATTCAAAAGAAAAAAATAGGTGAAGGTCTTACTTCTTTTTTTCTATGAGAAAGGTCAGGAAAACTATTTTATGTTACGTGAGAATAATTAAGGATAACTAGTACTATCCGTACAAGGTAATGTATTATACTACAATATATGCCCCTCCCCTGGTTGTAAGTTAACCGATATCTTTAAGATATCTACTAACAATAAATGCAAATGAAGTGTTTAAAACTTTGTATAGTGTTTTAGAAATTAAATATATAAACTCAAGTTAATTTTATAGATTACAAAGATATACATATGTCCAATAATCTGATTTTGTTACTAAGAACGCATTAATAATATTTAAGTCACAATCAGTCTTAAACACTACTAGCCTTATTCACAGTCGCACTTATTGCTAGTAGGATCTTTATAAGAATGTTAGTGATACTGCTGAGAAAATTCGTGTTCATAATCATAAATGCATTTAGTAATGGCTAAAATGCTATTAACGTTAGATGTGTTAGACGTAAAATAAAATCTTAGTAGTCCTGTAAGCAGTAGTTGTGGGCGATGATGGGGGAGGAAGTGGACAGCGATTCAATACTCTCGAGCATTTTGTGTATGTTGTAGTGTGTAATAGAAATACACGACGAGATAGAATCTTTGTCTGCACCCTCCTATTTATGTTATCACTAGAGACGACAAAGGCAGGTGGAGTGATTCCTTTTTTGCAGCGACTAGATAGACTCGTGTCTATTCGTCTCACAAGAAAGGATTCGTGTTGTCTATTGGTTTCCCCGAGAATCGACAAAACATGAGTCTATCCAGTCTCTGCAAAAAAGTAATAATTTCATCAGGCTTTGTCGTCTCTAGTCATCACCCACTTACTGTCTGTAAGGTATGTTAGAGGTAAGGCATGTAGAAAAAATAAATAAATAGTCGATGAAACTATTGAGTTAAAAGAGTTAAGTTAATTAAGTTTCGCCAATCTTCTTGCCTCATTCCGCGATATCCCTCTTTTCCTCAAGCTTTCTTCTATTATGCTATCCCATGTTTTTCTTGGCTTTCCTCTTTTTCTCTTGTGTCTTGATCTTGCCAGCCATACTCTTTCTGTTAGCCTTTCATCCGTATCATATGCCCAAACCATTTGAGTTTCTGCCTCTCTATACTAACTAAAACCGACTCTACTCCTAATTTTTCTCTGATCTTCTCGTTTTTTAATCTATCCTTTCGAATTTAACCGTTTTTAAATATTTCATCTCCAACGCTTGTATTCTACTCTTAGTTTGATTGTTTAATATCCAACTTTCACTTGCCGTATGTCAATATAGGTTTAAATATTGTGTTAAACACAGTTATTTTTGTCTTCTTTGAAATCTCTTTCTTTTCTTTATAAAAGCGTTGTTCAATGCATAATATAATTTTATTCCACTTTCAATTCTGCTGTTAATTTCTACTTTCTCTTTACCTTCCTGATGTATATTTATTCCGAGATATTTGAATATTTCTACTTGTTCTATAGCCTTTCCATCTATACATATAAATTATCATTTTCGCATCGTGTTTCCCTATTGACATGACTTTAGTCTTTTTTGCATTTATCTACATATTTCTCTTTTTTAAAGCTGTTTCCCAAATATTCAATTGCTTGCAGATCCTTTACATTCCTCGCGTACACTACCAAGTCGTCGGCAAAGGCACTTTCCGCTATTTCCACCATTCTCATGTTTTCATACCCTATTTGTAGTTTCTTTGTTTGCCCTGTAATTTCCTTCCAAAATGTCATCGAGTATTATAATTAAAGAGTGTAGGACTAAGTACTCTCCCTTGTCGTAGACCTTCCTTAGTTAAAAATTCTTTCGACTGCATTCCACCCACTCTTACATCATTTCTGGTTTTATTATATGTACTAGCAGTTGCGTTTTTTTAGTTTGCTATTTATTCCTCTTTTACTAAGACTTTTCCATATCAGATCTCGTGGTATACAGACGAAAAGCCTTCTCTATGTCTGTAAAAGCTACATATCATCACTTGTGCTTTTTCTACCAGTTGTTTCAATATGAATGTATTACCTTGCACTCCTCTACCTTTCCTAAAACCACACTGTACCTCCTCCAGTTGAGTTTTCGTTGTTATTTTCAGTCTTTTTTCAAGAATTCTCTCGTATATCTTTAGCATAGTACTCAGCAGGGTAGTTTCTCAATAATTTTTGCACTCTCTGCTGTCTTTTTTTGATACAAGGGTACCAGTATTCCGACTTTCCAATCCTCGGGCATTTTTTTGCTCCTTCCCATTTCACTCGTAATTCCATCATGTCCAGCTGCTTTTCCTTTTTTTAATATCTTTATTATTTCTAATATTTCTTCTGTCACTATTTCATCTTCTTCTGCGGTCTCAGTGTTCTCTGTGTACATTTCATTTTCCTTCGTGTGTTTACAGTGCCTGTTATTTCCATGTTGAGTAAATCTTCAAAATATTCTTTCCATCGCTTCATTATGTTATACGCTTTTTCCTCTTTCAGTATTCTTCCTTCCTCTGATTTTACATAGTTATTCCTATTCTGCTTGCCTTTTCTTATGCTTTTTAGTACTTCATAAAATAACTTTTGATTTCCTTTACCATCTCTTTCCATTGCTTCCTTAAAAACTTGCCATGATTTTTGTTTTGCTGCATTTATTAACTCTTTTACTTTTATTCTTTGCTCTTTATATCCGCCATATGTTTCGCTAGTGTTATTACTTAAATACATCCTCCATTTTTGTTTTTTTATTTCGCTTGTTTTTATTTCGTTTGTCCACCAGTTTGTTTGTTTTTTATTCCTATTTATTCTTCTGCATCCACATTATTACAACATACTGTATAAAATTGTATTCCTAGATTATTCATATTAATTAAAATATTTTTGAAAATACTGTTGTCGAGGTGTTCTTTCTCTGTTTGACAATACTGGGCGTATATGTATAATTTATTGCTTCACAAAATTGATCGGGTATCGAGTAATAGCTTTTATTAATATTCACACTATCCTATTTAAAATAGGTTGCGAAAATCCACGCTGTGCAGCTCGAATAGATAAATAGACGGATTTCGAAGAATATTTACATGTTTACCCTCCACTTCCCGAACATCTTGAATGTTTGTTAATTCATATTCCTTTATGTATCTATAAATTATTTTTTCACAAAACTTCAATTTTGAGAGTTTTAGCAATGACAATTATTTCTACAAATAATACGGAAGCATAAGTTGTTATGATTTTTTCTTTTTGGGAGCTAACTACAAAATAAGGAATGCGCGCCAATGATAATTCTAACTTAATCTGTCGAGTTTCAAGTACTATGCTATTTTGCCTTGTCGTCATATCACTTTCTTGAATCGTTTCAGAAGTAATTCTAGCGGAATGCTAGTAGTTACTAATAGTGCTCTAACATCCTACGAACTTTTTGGCTATGAATAAGATTATATTAGCTTAAATTAGTGTACGAGGGAAGATCAGTAAGTATGTAAATCACAGAAAGTTATTAAAAGAATATTTAGAGAAATAGTTAGCTAAAAACAAGTTTTACTTCTCAACAAAGTCTCCACCTGTATTACTACATTTATCACATCGCTTTATTAATGCCTCAATGCCTGCTGCATAAAAGCTTTTGTGTTGCCGTGAACCACGTGCGTAGCTCCTGGTCGAACATCGTTATTGCCCACGAAATATTTGCCAAGATGGACCAAACAGGTGATAGTCGCTTAGAGCTAGGTCGAGACTGCAAGCCGGATGTTCAAGAAGTTTCCACGCAAATTTTTCAATTTTCGCTTGGCTCTTGACTCAACCGAGAATTAAATAATTGCCGAATACGGCCTGGCATTATCGTGATGTAGCAATATTCTTTTCGTAGTAACGACAAAATTCTACAGTAATCACGTTCTCATTTCTATTGTGGGAATGAGCTACAAGCACTCCTCGAGAATCCTAGAACACAATAAGTACAACCGTATTAGTTATGGGCACAACTTTGAATTTCTTTGTTGACGGTGAAGGTAACGGTATGTTTTGAACAAACAAAAACATGCATTAATGTATGTTTTGTTCTGGATTGGTAGTGGTCTACCCTATTCGAATCCTTCTGTGTATCTAGGTACCCGCTGTGAACAAACATCGGAAATTCAAGCGATCGTGAATCCGTTCGCAGGCTAAAACTACACTCCGCCAAAAAAGTATCGCATAATTTAGTTTTGAATCATAAAACTATCGCATAATCTTTGTTTGTAGCATAAAGTTGTAAATATACTTTAATGCGCTCTAATATATAATTTCTATGATTGTTTAAATAAAATACAGACCAAATAAAAACAAGAACTCATACTTGAGATTTTTATTAAAACAAGAAATTATAATTTTGGAAAGAAAAATGTCATAACAGTAGCTTTTAATACTGAGTATTGCCACCTCTGGCTCTTATGACCGCTCGCATACGGTTTGGCAGAGATTCGATTAACCTCCGTATATAAGCCTGATCCAAATTCTCCCACTCGTCACGGAGAGCATTTTCTAGTCCATGCAGGTCCGCTGGGGCAACATTTTGAGATCATGTCCGGACTTACCGCAGGCCAATCTAAAACTGGAATATCAACATCGTTAAGGTATTCCTGGACGATTATTGCAACATGCGGTCGTGCATTATCGTGCATTAACATGAATTCGTTTCCTATAATTGGCGCATATGGTAGTACATGTTCTTCTAAAATGTCCGTTATATCCCAGTGGGCAGTCAGTGTACCTCTGTCTACTGGTACTAACTCTGTACGACCTGTTAAACAGATGCCTCCCCAAACCATAATTAGGTCTAGGTCTGATATTACACTGCGAACAGCGCTCACCGTCTCGTCTGTACACTGAGATACGCCTATCTGAGGTGTAAAGACCAAATCTTGACTCATCTGTGAAGAGTATATTGGCCCAGTCATTAATGTTCCAATTTACATGTTCTCTGGCAAACCTTAAGCGAGCCACTCGGTGGTTCCTAGTGAGACGAGGGGCTGTTACAGCTACTCTAGCTCTTAATCCACTCTGTCGTAACCTATTCCGAATAGTTTGAGTACTCACACGAGTATTTTTGACTCTAGCCAAGTCGTTCTGCAATTGTCTCGTAGTTACATGTCTTCGACGTAATGTTTGTAGTAGTAAATAGCGGTCATCTTGGCGAGTAGAACATCTTGGACGACCTGGTACAGGTCTTCTACTGTAATTGCCTGTTTCCCTATATCTGGCTACGGCTCTAGAAACACTTGACTGATTGATGTTCATCAAATTAGCAACGTATGCTTGAGATCGTCCATCTTCGATTAAAGCAACTATAGCAGCAGCCACTTGTTCTGAAGTTAAATTGCTCATTTTAGTTTGAAAAGCGTTGGTACAGAACTCTGACTTCGCACTTTAAAATTTGTCCATATAGGAAGACTTTCAATAAACAACTGGACAAACCTTACACATATGCATTTTTCTAAATGTGTTCTTTTAGAAAAAAAAAAGTAAAAAAGCTATGTTTCGTGATTTTGTTAGTGTTTTTATAGTTCACATACACGAGGCAAACTTTTTGTGAACGTATAGAAATATTTTGGTTTATAAATGCCCTTTTTTAGTTTAGGCGATACTTTTTTGGCGGAGTGTATTTCATCCTATTGCAGTTGCAATGCCGCTTATTATTATCCACCTGTCAGTTCGAATCATCTCCTCGACCCGTCGAAGTGTTGCATCTATCGCAATTTGAATGGAGCGACTACTTCGCCGATCGTCAACAACTTTTGAATGCTCTTGAGAGAATTTCTCGACCCAGTTATATACGGCTTTTCGCGACAAACAATTTTCACCGTAAATAAGAGGCCTAGAAAAAACAATGCACAATAGCACGCTGCTCCTCCACAGTAGATTCTTCGAGCACGGTCGCCATTTTAACATTGTGATTTATTTAATGACTTTTCCTCGAATGTATATATGTAGTATAGCGAAAAGAGTAATATATTATTCTTTCGTAACATTATCTAAAATGTTTTCCTTATTTTACGATCCCTCCATCATTGAAATGTATTTTAGAAATTAAACTGGATAGTACTACAAACGTATAATAGACTTAACGTAGATTCATATTTTCACGCACTAAAGGTCTCCAGCACGTAATGAATTCCGCCGGGCAACCGTGCTACCGCCTTATGTTGTATCAGACACACACAACAAATAAAACAATTACGTATTGATTCAAACAATGAAAAGTGCTAACAAGATATTCACACCTGTATCACCAAAAATTATTCGTGCATCAATGCAACTTAATAATCACGATTTGGCGTCCAAAAAATGTTGAAAAGGGGGAAAACGAAATGAGGATTTTGGACATTACGCAAGGAGTTGATGGATGATAACGCCAAATTTAAGTATTTTCGAATGAATAAATTGGATTAAAATCATTTTAGAGATGATGAATTATCCAAGACCGTTCAATGTTGAAACGACGCTGAACTTAACAATAAGCTCGTTGAGAATGTGGGCCGTGCCAATTCCCCAAGACCATTTAAGAATATTTTTCAGAACCGACACACTACCTGCTTGGGACATTCCGTTCATATTTTTTTTAACCTCGCTCGAAACAAGCGGTTATAAATTTGTGAAACTCCCCTTTCACAGTAGAATATTATTTACAAATACCTACATACCCTAAAACTAAATACTAACTAGTTTAATAATATTTTTCTCGAAAGTGGACATAGAACAGATGTTAGATTTAGAGGTTTCATCATTCGGTCGCTGGTTGAGAATGTGCATCCTTGCATCCTCGAAACGGCTGTCCCGGATTAATTAAGCTTGTATGGTGCGGAGGTTGCCGATACTATTGCGTTGTTAAGCATACTACGCCACAGTCCTTGCTGTAATTATTCCTATGTTGGCCAAACGAAAAGAGCGATACGTCGCAATTTGTAGGCGAGCTCCAGAAAGCTGCTCTAGTTAACTTACTTTATATATAAAATAAAAAGGACAATGGATACCTAATGACAAAATTCTGCAAATTCTTACACTAATAGTATACTGTATATGCGTATAGAATAGTTACAGTAATTTCTAAGTATGTGTAAATATAAAGTAATTTGTTTCAGATGTTTCACTTAATGTTAACATGATAACATACCGAATAGTATAACATAATTTGTAGTCAAATGGTGAACTCGGGATCAACTTACATAAGGTTATACCGAAATAATTAGAATGGTTGTACGTGTAAGGAATTACGGATAATATAAGGTAATGCAATACTCGAGACGGTTATACCCGTCATGGATATCAAAAGAAAACCATCGTTTAAACAGAGATCATTTAAATGTAGGAGATGATAGAATATTTCTGAACCGTGTAGAAATGTTCTGTACATCCGTCCTAAGGCGGATTTTACAATATAGATACAGGGGTGACTTATATAGAATTAGTTTGTCAAATGTGACAAAAACAAAACAAAAATGTATATTTGTCGATAGCAGGGTGATAAATAGATGTGCAAAAAGAAAATTGTGACAAAACAAAAGCCTCGCAGAATCTGGTTTTCGTTTTGCAATATAAGAAGGATCGATATGTGTTCGGATCGGCCAAACTATTTATTCATTAAGGAAGGTTTATTATTTTAATCCCTGTTTAATGTAGCAATTAAGGAAATTTATACGCGTACTTTTGAATGTTTGAATGATCGAAACTTGAATTAACCTTTGAATTGATGCACTTAGCTAAATACGTCTTCACTCGAAGATAATTTCAAATAAAACAGAGAGACTGTAGTAGCACCACTTGGTTCCTTTGTTACCAATTCCATTTAAAATGTGCCTTGCAGAAATAATGTGGTCTACATTTTTGTGTTGTACTGGCGCAGTGTTCTAAACTCGTCGAATTTGTCAATATTTAGCTTGACAAAAGTTAAACAAAAACTGCATTATACATGAATATTTATGAGGAGGGAGGGCGAGTTATATTATCGTTTCATGAGAATTATCATTGAAACAACTAGGGGTCGACTATTCTGGCGACAAATCACTTTCCAGGCACCTTAGAGGCGATCACTCAAGCTTTCTTTAACGTTAATAAAGAATCGAAAATCACAAGCAATTAAGCGCTAAACTGTTTTTTCGTTTTCGTTTTTTCGTTTTTAAGTAAATGCTAAAAGCAACAGGACAATTCCAAAAATATGTAAATTTGCAAAACTAAGAAATTTTAATTGTCGAAGGGAATTTGACGGAATTTGACGTTTTGAGAGAGATCACTTAAACATTGACGTGTGAATTGATGGACAAAGAGCAGTTCTGTTTGATTTATTTGGGTAAGGCATTTATTAGGCTAAAGTAAAAAAAAGTGTGCAGCACAAAACAAACTTTTTGTGCGTTGTGCTGCAATGATTAGAGACCTTTCCGCTTATTTTTTTCGTACTTTTCCACGTCTTAGTTTTAGGGTGTGCAGCTGACAAAAGCAGGGACCTGTAAATAATATTTTTAATAGAGGGTAGGGATAGAACAGGCATGTTAGAACTAGAGTTGGTTTTTCATATCATCTTCCAAGTAGCTGTGTAGGATTAATCGATTAAATTTGTGCAATGTGAAACGTGCCAATACGTGTTGTTTGCCACTATTCACAATTATTTTCTAAAATAGTGAAGAAGCTGGTTATTTAGTAATTAATTACCTGCATATCGAAAGAAACCATACAACACATACAGTGGTTGCTAAAACACTAAAACGTTTTAGTTTGATTAGTGGGGTAAAAAATTTGCTAAAAAAAAAAAAAACAGGAAGATCGCAGATCGCAATTAGCAAAACTATTGGAGGAAAACATTACAATTGGTTAAAAGGATTATCTCACGATTTTGGCAGACAGTTGGAGTTTTGCGGAAAAACAAAAGAGTTTGTTATGTAACATTTTGCAACTAATGCGATATTTTCAAGGAATGGGATTTTTTGTTTAAGTGCAATATTTATTCGTCATAATTCATGGTATTGATCAAATGGAAATCCTCGCTGAATTGATGAAGCTCCTACTCAACGTCCAGAGAAGTTGAATGTTTGGACGCGAATTCTGAGAAAACTGGATACTTTTGTATTGGCAAAGGTGTTTGGATCTCTTAGATGACCAAGTTATTCTTGCACTTCAACAGAATGTGCAGTTCTCTTAAAATTTTTGGTTTCAACAGAATGGAGTGCTGCCGCATTATAGTAACCGAACTAGGAATTTTTTGCATTTTACTTTTCCAATTGATGGACATGGAGGATTTATAGAATGGACGTTCTCCATACCTAAGTCAACTAACTTTTTCCCTTGGGGTCATCTAATTCGTAAAGAAGTACTTTTTCTATCAATTTTTTTATAGATAATGGTATTAAAACAAGTATAAACGAATCTAATAATCAGTAAAAGTATACGGATTGTTCCATTTAAATAAGAAAGATTTGAGTAAAAGTATTAGAGTGTTCTATTTAAATAAGAACGTTGTGCATTTGGTGTATTCACGAATGACCAATACTTGTAGTTTCGAATTATGTAATCCTGAAAATTATTTGTAATTACATTTTTAGTCGAATAATAATCAAACCTAACGTATATATAGGATATTGTATATAAGAACATGAACTTTGAGTTTAAACTGGAACTCAGCCAGTACTTACCGTTATTTATTGAACTTGAGAAAAAAAAAATAAATAGTAAGAACGGAGAGGTCATTATCTATTTTTAATGAATAAACTTACCGTAATTCCTGTATGAGATTTTATGTAACAACAACCTGTCATAAAATGGAATTGAGGGCGTCTCTGATTTAACATTTATTTGTTCAGATTATTTCCAAAACAAATAATTCGCTTGCACAGAATATATAGCGACATAACATTTTTGATTGACTGTAATATAATTAATATTGAAGGGTATTAATTTAGAAGTAGGTCGCCTTGAATATAATAATGAAGAAGGCATTTAGAGTCTAAGTAAATAGTGTTTAATTTCACAAACCATCAATAACGTCTCTCAGAGGCAAAAGTGCGATACCGCGAATTTGTTTATGATACAGGTTTTCCAACTTTATTAAATAATACTTTAAATTGATCAGCATCACACTATAACGTGTTTTTCTTTATAAATTGAGCTTCTCGAGGTCATTTAAATTCGTATTATTAAAATCATGTCTGCTTTTATCACGACGTGGTTAGCTTTTACAGCAAAAATAATTGAACAGGTACAAAAAAGAAACAGAAAACAAAATCTTAATGTGATACACTCTACCAAAAAAGTATCGCATAATTTAGTTTTGAATCATAAAAGTATCGCATAATCTTTGTTTGTAGCATAAAGTTGTAAATATACTTTAATGCGCTCTAAGATATAATTTCTATGATTGTTTAAATAAAATACAGGCCAAATAAAAACAAGAACTCATACTTGAGATTTTTATTAAAACAAGAAATTATAATTTTGGAAAGAAAAATGTCATAACAGTAGCTTTTAATACTGAGTATTGCCACCTCCGGCTCTTATGACCGCTCGCTACGGTTTGGCAGAGATTCGATTAACCTCCGTATATAAGCCTGATCCAAATTCTCCCACTCGTCACGGAGAGCATTTTCTAGTACGTGCAGGTCCGTCTGCGAAGGAGGTCCCACACGTGCTCGATAGGGTTCATGTCCGGACTTACCGCAGGCCAATCTAAAACTGGAATACCAACATCGTTAAGGTATTCCTGGACGATAATCGCAACATGCGGTCGTGCATTATCGTGCGTTAACATGAATTCGTTTCCTATAATTGGCGCATATGGTACTACATGTTCTTCTAAAATGTCCGTTATATACCTGTGGGCAGTCAGTGTACCTCTGTCTACTGGTACTAACTCTGTACGACCTATTAAACAGATGTCTCCCCAAACCATAGTAGAGCCACCGGCGAAATTAGGTCTAGGTCTGATATTACACTGCGAATAGCGCTCACCGTCTCGTCTGTACACTGAGATACGCCTATCCGAGGTGTAAAGACCAAATCTTGAGTCATCTGTGAAGAGTATATTGGCCCGGTCATTAATGTTCCAATTTACATGTTCTCTGGCAAACCTTAAGCGAGCCACTCGGTGGTTCCTAGTGAGACGAGGGGCTGTTACAGCTACTCTAGCTCTTAATCCACTCCGTCGTAACCTATTCCGAATAGTTTGAGTACTCACACGAGTATTTCTGACTCTAGCCAAGTCGTTCTGCAATTGTCTCGCAGTTACATGCCTTCGACGTAATGCTTGTAGTAGTAAATAGCGGTCATCTTGGCGAGTAGAACATCTTGGACGACCTGGTACAGGTCTTCTACTGTAATTGCCTGTTTCCCTATATCTGGCTACGGCTCTAGAAACACTTGACCGATTGATGTTCATCAAATTAGCAACGTATGCTTGAGATCGTCCATCTTCGATTAAAGCAACTATAGCAGCCACTTGTTCTGAAGTTAAATTGCTCATTTTAGTTTGAAAAGCGTCGGTACAGAACTCTGACTTCGCACTTTAAAATTTGTCCGTATAGGAAGACTTTCAATAAACAACTGAACAAACCTTACACATATGCATTTTTCTAAATGTGTTCTTTTAGAGAAAAAAAATTAAAAAAGCTATGTTCCATGATTTTGTTAGTGTTTTTATAGTTCACATACACGAGGCAAACTTTTTGTGAACGTATAAAAATATCTTGGTTTATAAATGCCCTTTTTTAGTTTATGCGATACTTTTTTGGCGGAGTGTATTTAGTAGCGAATAATAAATACCTACTTACTAATACTTGTCCACAGCGTCATTGCTCATTACCCATTATTATATTTTATCAACGTCTAAAAGATTACACATCTTGGATGATAGGTGCTCCTATGGAATACCACTATTTGTACTGCCACAAGCGTTTTTAATCAAAATGTTTATACTAATGCTAAAAGCAACTAGTTTTTAAAATAAACAAATTTAACTTTAAAAAAATAAGCTTAATAAAAAAATTACATAGTATTATCATTTTTAAAATCACGGTCATAAGATTTAGAAAGCGTCAAAATGAGCTCATATTTGTCAGAATCTGAATTGAAATACAAATGTAGCTACCATATGGAAATAATACACGTACAATCGTGAGCATTTATTTTACACGTTTCATTTACGAACGGCCTTGATAGGCCGACAACTAGTGACGATGTCGGGCCGCCGGAGTTTAGGTTCGTTTTTTTTTCCACCACAGATTTCAGCAACGATGGCTTTACGACGGATTTACCACGACCGGTCAAAGCGATAATTCCATGATACTAAATTGATATTTTACTATTATAGCTCCACTTACTACACTTACCATCCAACATGTGATATTTGACGGAGTTACCATCAATCCTTGAATTTAGACAGAAACGAACAAATCCAATTATCTAGTATATCGATTGGTAACTAGTGCCAACACTGTCTCTATCCGATGAGCACGTGTAGTGATGGCACCAGTTACCAACGAACATGTTTTTGGTGTATGGTTAGACTTGTGACGAATTTATCAGTTATCGTTTCTGTTCGTAGTGAAGAATTGATGACGAGTTCACCGAGCGTCACATTTGTTCATCTAATTTTTTCAATGCAACCATGCACGTGGACTGCATCCAGCCACTGATCTAAGCAACAACTGTTACCACTGCTGCTCGATCCCGCCGCGCAACAGCCGAGATTTCTGTAATCCAGTTGAACAAAAATACGGTACCTTTGTTCAGGTCGCAAAGTAATGTTGGGGAGCGCGCCTTATCGAAAAACATAGATCGGTTAGGTTTATATATTCAGCATCTACATATCGCTCGCCTGTTTCTGTTTCTATTTTTGTCACGTATGTTGTGTTTGATATACAGTGAAAACCGTCCGTAGTATCAAACCCATGTTTTCTGCTGTTCTTCATTACACAACCAATGGTGACAAACCATGTTTTGCTAAACAAACTTGCTAGACAAATACATAAAAACATTGTAGTTTGAGTTAATACTAAGTTGACAAAAAACACGTATTCAAGGAAAGTACCGTTCGTATAACTGCTCACAGTTTTTTCCTGCATATTTAGATATTTCAAATATATTTACGTAATGGAATCGATAAAAAGACAAAGTAGTTGTGACGACGTTTCGACGTTCCATAGAAAGATGGGAAATGGACAAAAGCCGTACAACAGTTCAGTCTATAATAAAAAGATGGACTAATGACAAAAGAATATCTAATAAAAGCAGAAAATATT
Organism: Oryctes rhinoceros; assembly: GCA_020654165.1. Classification (NCBI taxonomy): domain Eukaryota; kingdom Metazoa; phylum Arthropoda; class Insecta; order Coleoptera; family Scarabaeidae; genus Oryctes; species Oryctes rhinoceros. The sequence goes on along the minus strand of JAIOKQ010000018.1, from coordinate 2,760,178 downwards.
TGAAAAAAATCTTATCAAAGGAGATGAACGATAGATTTTAAAAGAAATAAACAATGGTGCGAAAAAAGCGCACCAAAAGTAGGGAACGGAGGAAGTAGAACAATACTTGAGAAAGAAAATTCATCCCGAAAATATTAGAGTGTTGTAGAAAAATAAATTGCATGGACGTATCGCTAGAAAGAAGTCGTATCTCAGCGATAAAAATAGGAAAGTAAGAGTTGAATTCGCGGACCTGTATATTGTTGAAAAAACTTTATATACAGATGGAACAAAAATAAGTTTGTTTGGATCTGATGGGCGAGTAAATGTGTGGCGTAAATCGAATGAATAGTTAAAACCAAAGAATTTAAAAGCACGAGGAGGATCGCTAATGTTGTGGCTGCAGGCGTCGGTAATATTCATTTTATCGAAGCATGGACAAATAGCAATATTTAGACTTATTAAAGAAAAATGTCAAATAAAGTGCAGAAAAATTAGAAATTTTGGACACATTAACTTTTTATCAGGATAATGACCCTAGGCATAAGTCCGGTGTTGTAAGAGAATGGCTACTTTACAACTGTCTAAAAGTTCTTGAAACTGCACCGCAATTGCTGGACTTGTATTGTAATAGGGCGCCTATGGCACGAATTAAAATGTAGAACTCAAACATGCAATTCAAGAAGAATGGTAAAAAATATCACACGAAGTAACTAATGAGTTGGCGCTTTCTATGAACCACAGAATAAATGCCGTCAAAAATAGCAATGGATGGCATACTAAGTATTAATTCTTAAGTTACAAAGATAATTTTAAAAATAATGTTTTATTTGTTTATTTGTGTCTTGTTTTGAACTGGACGATTTTCACTATAGTTGTCAATACTGCACTTATTTCTAAAGATGTTCTTCTTGTATGTTAAATGATATACGACACATATTAATATAAAATTATTTAAGTCAGATTTTACAACAATTTAACCCGCAATATTAAGTGGACGATTTTCACTGCGACTAACTGTATATACAATTAGTTAACATTTATTTTTGAATAGCTCAAAAAAATATATTTTTATTTGGCCAGTTTATCAAAATTGCCAATGGCGCGCGCCGGGCAGTTGATATTGTGCATCGCCCAACGGACTACTTTAAGCTGTCGGGAAGAAAACATGCATGCATCTCCTATCACCACCAAATTGCATAGCATCACTATTTATAATAGTACACATATGTCATTAATTGTATGCATAAATTTATCTTAACAATTATTTAGGATGATTAGGAATATGTAAAGTAAAAATTAAAATGACCATCTTCGGTGTAACATACAAAGTAGTTTTACTTTCTGTATCATAATAAAATGAAATTAAGAATATTGACAGATGCGGTGGCAAGCGGAAAATATTACTCGCCCCGGTAACGAAATTATGCTCGGTCTGGAAGCAACTTAGGTTGCCCGTGTATTTCAGTCCAAGTGAAGAAGTTACTAAATGTCAGTTTCTCTATTATGATTGTGGAGTTTTCATGCTGGCAGGTTATCGTAAAACTACCGTTGGTGGAATCCATTGTTGTGTCGGTTCTGCCGGCTGGAACATCAGTTTCATCATTTAGACCGTTGTCATTTTCTAGAGAACATTTTCTCATGGTCAAATTTGTTTAAGGTTTTTACATCAGGACTGATTACAAGTTTTTTAATAATTTGGCATAATCTCACAAATGCCTTACAGTCTCAAATGTATGTATGTCTAACAGATGGCGTTTTGTTTAATTACACTGGCTAACAAATTTCAACGTTTGATTTTGCCATAAAATAATTTATACTAATTTCAATAGAAAACATATAAACATTTATTTTAATAAAAGGTAGAAGGTCAAGTTAGTTGGATTTTTCTTTTAATATTTCAATGAAAAGGTTTCTTTAGATTGGATCATAATTTAATGTATATTTCAAATTATTATAATTAGAAATGTGAAATAATACTGCTCCGTCACTTATAAACAATATCTACGGCATCTCTTCTTAACATCCAATAGTAATCTGCTAACATAACAGGATTCCATTTCTCCTGATACTGTTTTTCCATTCCCATGATTCTTTCCATTCGTGGTGGAAGCGCTCACCATGTTCATCGCTAACGTCGCCCAAATTTTCCGGACAAAGATCTAAGTGAGAACGTAGAATGCGCACTTTAAGGGACATATTACAGCCAGCAGCGTGAAATGTTTGTAACATATTCATTACTAAAGTTTTATAGTTGTCAGTTTTTTTGTTTCCCAAAAAATTCGTGAAAACTTGTACCATCGAGAGACAAGCTGTTTTTTCCGTCGCTGTTAATTTGGTTTCGAAGATTTCATCATTTATTATTTCTCGTATCTAAGATCCAACAAAAATACCTTCTTTCAGTTTCCCTTGTGTTAATTTTTGAAACTTTTCACGAAGGTATTTAAAACCTTCACCTTAGAGATCCAGTGCCTTTACAAAGTTTTTCATAAGTCCAAGCTTCACGAGGGGAGGTGATATTATGATCTGTTCCTTTTCTACTAGAGGCTGATGTTGTACATTGTCTTTTCCTGGTATAAACTGTTGTCGTAGAGGCCACTCTTGCTTACGGTAGTGTTTTTCCCAGAGACATAAAAAGCAACAGTATTTGGTGTAACCAGATTGCATACCCAGAATAATTGCAATTGCTTTAAAATCTGCACAAATATTCCAGGAATAGTCTTTGTACTTTATCTTTTCTAATAGAATTTTCAGATTTTCGTAAGTTTCTTTCATAGAAACAGCATGACCTATCGGAATAGAAGGATAATGGTTTCCATTGTGCAACAAAACTGCTTTTAGGCTGGTCTTTGATGAGTCTATGAATAATCTCCGGGAACTGGGATCATGATGTATTCCAAAAGCTTCAGAAAGTTTATAAACATTCTTGCAGTAGACCAGATTACCGGCCATGCTATAACGGCATTTTGTCTGTAATCAGAGCTAAGCCAATGTTGCTGCTTTGCGAATCATTTTTACTTTATATATGCCGTTCAATTTCATCAGTTACTAACTTAGGGTAAAAGCCTTGATCAGTGTTATCTTTTAAATGGGGTTTCTTTATCTAAAGCTTGCGACGGTGACGTATTTATAAGATAGGTCGCAGTATTAACTGTTTTGGCCCAAAAGATATCGGGTAAGTTATCATTTAAAAGAACACATTTTCCTTTGTCTAGAGGGTGTAGTTCTACAGAACTGAAAATCTTTTTTTGGATTCCCCGTGCTTTAAAAAATGTGTTAAATTCCGCATTACAGTAATTTTCTTTTATGTTATCACCCTGGAAATATTTTATTTTCTTCCCGGTACTTTCTTCTACTTTATTTTTGGAAGTTTTAAATACTAGAGCTTTAGTTTTGTGTTTCAAGAAATATATTTTTGTATATCTAGAATATTCAATAGTGAACGTTTTAAAATATCTTGTTTCCCTTTGTGACGGCATGCGGAAAGGTCTAGAAATATTTGAATGAATTATACGTAAAAGTTCCTTACGTTTTAAAGAATCATTTGGAGAAGGTAAGCTAGAAAATTTTTCCCTCAGAAAAATCTCAGAATCATTTAGTTTTGTGGTAGAATTGAAATCAAGGCCGTTAACGAAACCTTGTTTTAGTGCAAATTTCATACCCGATTCGTTTAAGCGATCTAATTTTTTATTTCACTCTCTGCAGAAAAATAAATATTCATTTGATTTGGTGGTATTTATTAATGTAATACAGACTTCTGAGCTTTTATAATAACATTTTCTCATATCAATCACCTACTTATATTAAATTTGCACTTAAATTCGGAACAAAGGATTTTCGAGTATTACTGAAAAGTAACTAGAGCCACTTTCGTTCAGTTTTATTTCTTCTGAATCTTCTATATTTATAGTTCCAACTGTAGATGCTACTTTTAAGAAGTTTTTAGCGTTTTGTTTTTTCCAAATTTGGAAATTTGTTTCGTTCAGATACATATGTGAGGGACGTCCGCTGCACAAACACCAGGAAGATTTATTTGTTTTGTCGACATTCATGGATAAGCATTTTTCTATTTTGAAGGTTTCCTCTTTGTTTGTAAAGTCCTTTGTTTGACAATATTTTGTATAGCCATACTTAAAACACTGGTTTGATGGACATTTTCATCGTGCACCTTCACAATTCTTGCTTAAAAAACTCACCTTCCGTTGTGGAATTTCTTGCTTTTAGTTTTATTGCGAGCTTTAATTTCTTCAGAGATTTTAAGTTTTCTGGTGATAGTAAATCATCTGTGAGGTTTCAAACGATGGTGGCAGGGAATAGAACATCATTATGCTCAATAAATCTTTGTTAATAAGCGTATTCATCTCGAAAAGTTTGTCTACTGTGTCATTAAATTTATTAAAATGATTACGTTAAAATGATACATTATACATATCATCACTATTTATATATATATAATTATATAGAAGATCAAGTGCTTTACGGAGGTGACCTTTCTTGCTGGCCTTTTGCTTTTAAAATTTGTACTTAAGGTCTCCTATAAATCTTTCGAAGTTTTGCAGTCCTTTACTCGTTTCAATTTAGTGCGAGACATTACTAACATTTAATTCAGGTTTTACATTTAAATCTTCTTAGTTCAAATTTTCTACATGGGCGCCTTCAATCATGGCTCTCACGTTTTCACCGCATACATAGCTCCATAATCTATTCCTTGTCAATGTTAGTCGAGCCTGCAATTTCCAAGTATTCTAATTACACCGTTTTAACGAGTCAATACGATAATTCGCAGAAATGCTGATTTTTAAGCATTGTTCGCAACCTTATAACTTTTGTGACCTTTTGTTTTTGTTTTAACTTTCGCTAATTGCACTTAGTAACTATCTAGGCGCACAACCTGTGGCATTTATTTTATATTTTCAATTCAATAAACTTGTAGTAACATTGAACTAACAATACATGTATTGTATTGTTAGTTAAATGTGTTGGTCGACTTGAATGACGCATGACTTCTTGGTATGGCGACGCAACATCCATCATTCGAACGTTGGTAAAAAACGGATGTAAATGTGGCGGGCCGGGGTGAATTGACAAACGTGCAAAGCCGGGCTGATAAATTCCAAGATGCCCACATTTATCTCAGGCCGGGAGTTTTCTTTGTGGACCTTCTGATTGTCAATCTGTTGTTTCGGTAATGCAATGGAACGCATCATATCTGCACAATGTACACGTTGACTGACTGCGGCGGTTAGATCGAGTACTAAATCTACCCGGGCGAATTAGCGTAATGGCGCCCGGCTCCAGATTTATAACTAAAACTACGAAAATAACATTAATAAAAAAAAATCGTTTATTGAAATAAACAAATCACAACATGAATGCAAACAGAACGGTTTCATATATACAAATGTAATTACAAGCTTCATTAGAATATTTAATTCGATAGAATTACATTTAGCATTATTAGCGTATCCGTGTCAAATGTCATTTGCTTGTCAAAATTACGTGAACGCAAATTCAGTTGTGCATTATAACCGCAGCGAAACGCACCGCAGCAAAAAGTCGGCCCCATTTGCAACATTTCCTGGGTTTAAATGAAACACATCTTTAGTACCGGTTTCATTTGTCTTATATACACTACCGTTCATAATTATTTAGTCACCTATCTTTTCTTCTTAATTCAACCCCCAACAACCCCCATACTTATTATTACATTTTCAGCAAATTTCATTGGTATGCCCTCTATTAGTGAGTTCTTAGAAATAAAAATTCGCTTTAACCATAACGGCGCTATCCCTGTTTACGTGTTTGCCTTTGAATTTTGCTGCAATAAGGTTTATTACTTTATTATATTTTATGATCCGAGGTTTCTTTGTATCATTTCATTGCAGTTTATGTTAGTTCGAAATTTACTATTGTGGAGAACATAGTCAAGCGAATTGTTATCTGTGCGTTTAGATCTTTGTTCGATATTTTTTATAATATTTTTATTATATTTTTTATGGCTTAATAATATACAAATTAGTGCGAATTAGATCGATATGTATATTACACAATACTGAAATGATCCTACATAAAATTTTAAATGCTTTGCTTACAAATAATGTTAATTTAAGGAAGGTGTAAATGAAGGTCTTAAATCTCATAAACTCTATTTAATATTATGTAAACTTTCGATCGGTTTCGAGCTAATTGCTTCTCTTCAGGCCAGGTATAGATACAATCAATAGTCAACTATATCTTATAGGTAGCCTGAGGATGAGTAATTAGTCCGGAATTGGCCTCAAATCATATCTTATTCACGGACTTCACGGACGAGTAGCTTAAAAAAACCTTATTAAGGAAACAAAATAAGCGGAAGCGATATCAATGGGCGTAAGCACACAAGAATTGGACCATCGAAGACTGGAAAAAGGTGTTGTGGAGCGATGAGTCAAAATTCGAATTTGATGGCTCACGCAGACGTGTGTTTCTTCGAAGGTCGGCAGGAGGACGAGTATCAGATCGATGCACTGTTCCGACCGTTAAACACGGGAGGTTCGGTAAGGCACCCTTACCGTTATAGAATGGCGCCCCCAATCTCCCAACCTTAATCCCATTGAATTATTATGGGATGAATTGGACAGAAAGGTGAAGCAAGCCACTCCAACATCGGCCACCGTCTGTATTCGCGAAGGCAAAGTTTAGCTTAATTTCGTTTATATATATTTGTATGTGTGTTAGTATGGCTTTATGTAATTGTAAAGATTAACTAAGTACCATTAAACAATAATATTTGCAACTCAAATGCGATTTTATTTGGAAAAAAAACAGGTGGCTAAATACTTATGGACGGTAGTGTGTGTAGCAAAAGTTTGCAGTAGTAAATAACAAAAAAAATAGCGTTGCGGGTTTATGTTATTTTTTTTTATTTTTATTTTCTTATTTTAGAGAAAAGAACTTTTTGCTGCAGTTGCCTAAGTATTTCTAAACCACGTACCTTTTTAATGACTCAAAGTTATGTACTATTATTTCCATCGAATGAAATCTTGCAAACACCAATGGCACAAAGCAAACCTTAATATTCTAAATGCCAAACGGTTGATATGTGTTTCCTTTTGCCGCAAGGTCTTTTATGTAATAGATATCTGAAAATATGTTACTCAAAAATAAATATAATTTGCAATATACTACTTTCTTGTTTTTTGAAATCCGTAAGTGCTTTCGTATTGACAGTACTCCCATCTCGTGTAACATTGAGTATGTTTGATAAAAAAAGAGATTGTTTAAATCCCTTTTTTTTAATTATCAACGTATTTTCTCTGAAAATAATTCCTTTAATCTTTAATAATAATTTCTGAAGTCCTGTTTTGTCCATTCTTTTGTTAGTTAAATGTCTTTCGCTTCGATGATTACTCTTACTTAATCTCTTTGCTTTCTTCGCTTATTGTGTGCTGTGTAATTCGTATTAATCTGTAGCTTGCTTGCGAGAATAATTTATTGCGGCTATCTCACAACTTTATTTCTCAATTAATTTTTATTGATTTTATTATGGTATGAAGTGACCTTGTTATCGCGTTTATGCGTATCTTTACTAATTTCATCTATTTTCCTGCCTTACTACTATCCAGATTTTGACGAAAGGAAGATAATAAATTTGACCGTTTATAATTAAGTCGCTATTGGATATTGATGTAATTGATTATAACAACAAATTCATTTACCTTGTCTAGCATGTTTCTAGAATTGTTCTGTAGAATTACAAAAACATGCCTTGTCAAGGTTACACTATGTAATTTAGCGCTTCATCGCTTCACAGAATAAACTGTAAATACTTTCACAATGATAGTATACAAGGTGATGGAGTGTCATGTGTATCAATACTTTAATATTCAGTATATACCGTACGCGGTACGATTATAGAAATATATTCGTTGAGTTTGAAGCAATTTGTTTTTCGAAGAAATGGTTGGACAAGCCGGTTTTATTTTTTGAAAATTTTGCACCGATTTCTTCTACTTCGGGTTTTCAAGTAATCCCGCAATCGACAACTTTCAAAACTCCCAATGCCTTTTATTGTGGTAGTCTAAATGATGTTATTTTAATATCTCACATAGGTACATCACAAAATCTTGGAAATGTACAACATAAATTTTAGTGCTAAAAGGAAGCCTAACAAAGTTTTTGTAGAAACTAAACGTCTTTCGGGTTCGAACCGTGTCATGTCGTTAAAAATAAAAATAAAAATTTTTAACGACATGACACCGTTCGAACCCGAAAAACGTTTAGTTTCAACAGACTCCGGCCGTGGAAGCCTACGTTTTTATTTCAAAGTTTTTCTATATTCAATAGTTATACCTATTGAACGTGAAATATCCTATTTGTAGTCTATTTGCATGTCAACACTATAGATAAATTCTTTATTTCCGGTTACTCCCTGACAGTGCAATCTACCCAGCGTAATTGTGAATAAAGAGAAAAAAACTGCTATCATCAGAATTAGCGAATAGGTTTATTAAGAATTATCCCACTTTATCATCTTACAACGGGAAAAATGTAAATTGTTTAGTGTGCAATATATTTATAAACCTTTCAACACAATCAAATTTGCGACGCCACGTGCATAGAGCAAGACATGGAAGATAGAGATACTGGTGTCGATAGAAAATACGAGAATTTCTTATTTCATTTGTATAAAATGGTGATTGTATGTAATTTGCCGTTTACTTTGTTACGCAACGATCCGTTTATTTCATTTTTTTTAAACACGTCAATGTAAAATTACCGAGCTGCACCCACTTACGAAATTATTTAAAATCTGTGTCTCTACATTTAGAAAATAAAATTAAGGCAGAACTGAAAAATAAAAAAAGTGTGCTTGCGTGTGGATGAAACAATTGATAGCAAAAAAAGATCTGTACTTAATGTTATGGTGCGTGAAATGGAACCAAATCAATCACTTTCCTCGATTTTATTAGCTATCAGACAAGTAGAAGAATGTACCGCGTAGGTAATTTCAAAAATGGTGTTAAGTACATTGGAAAAATTTGAAGTTTTCAGAGATCAAATATTAATGTTCGTAGGTGACGGATGATACCGCAACTATGGTTTCTGTAGGACGGTCTCTTAAGGAACAGTGTGGCACCTTTTTACATATTACATGTAAAATCCATGACCTATATCTCGTAGCAGAACAGATCCGTAAATGTTACCCAGAGGTAGATGCTTTAACATCAAATACAAAAGCAAGCAGTATTCTTGAAATCTCCAAAATGTATTCGCAAATTTTAGCAATTGTGTCTCAATATCTACTTCCACAACCGATTCTGACACGATGGCGAACATGGCTAAAAGCGGCATTTTACTATCATGAATATTTTGAGGATGTAAAAATTATGGTTTTATCATTAAATCCGAAAGAATGTGCCGCTATCGGAGAAAATTGGAAAAAATTTAAAGATTGGTTAAACGTGACTTACGAACTATTCACAACAATTACTTCGGAATAGTGCAAACAATAGAAAAATTATGAAATTCTTCGCTATCGTTACAGGAATCAGTGCTAGTTGTGAAATATGTACACGCACAGCTTTGTTCGATAGAAGGCGCAAGAAATGAGTGTATTTTAATTAAGTTTGAAAATGTTTTAGATGAAGATTCTTATTTTACCACACTTAGACAAATTTGTGAGGCTGCATCTAAAGATGCGTTATGTTGTTTCAAAGATTATTTTAAGTATCAAACATTATCAGAATTAGTAACACCAGGCACTTATACAGGGTTACCTGTAAATAGCACTTAAGCTACCGAAATCTGAAGACTACCTATCAATGTGTTACTGAAAATTTAAAAAGAAATTTATTTGTAACATATACATTTTGTTCAAATTTTAGGGCCCAAAATGCAGGTAAAGCCGGTCCATATCTTTGTTTCTCCTATATTATACAAATACCGCTGATGAATCAAAGTTAACCCAGATGCAAATAAAAAGCGATAAAGCATTGTAGATGCTATGAATAGTGAATGGTCTATTGAAATGCATTAGTCTGTCGTACAGCTGATGTCGAAGTGTTTATGTGTTTACATTGAATATGCCGATAACCATATGATTTGCGTTCTTAATGTTTAAAGTTAATGCATCCGAAATGTCGGGTTTTGAGTTATTTGTAGTTATACATTCTTTTTCTTTTTATGAAACTTGTGGTGGTCCTAACAAGGACCGATCTAGGCGAAACAGGACAAAAAAATTTATTAATGTAAAAAATGTTCGAAATGTCCACCGTGAGCTCTAATACAGGCATCAATTCGGCGACGAAAGTTATTATGCACACGAGTAAAATTTACCATGTCTTCGCGAATGCGTTGAGCTGCAACATAAATGCGATTTCGCAGATCTTCGACATTTTCAATATCAGGGCGACGATCATATACCAAGCTTTTCATGTATCCCCACAGAAAAAAGTCTAATGGATTTAGATCGGGACTATGAGGTGGCCATGGAGTACGACTTCCACGTCCAATCCATTGTGGAAATCTTTGGTTCAAAAATGCTTGAATTACTCGACTACTATGCGCGGGTGCTCCGTCATGCATAAACCACAATTGTTGCCGTATCGCTAGTGGTATCTCATCCAAATACTCGGGTAATTCATCTCGGAGGAACTGTAAATAGGATTCTGTATTTAATCGTTGTGGGAGCACATGTGGTCCAAGTAGGTAATCGCCTACTAAACCCGCCCAAACATTGACAGATATCCTAACTTGCGAGGCGCCTTGGTGTATCTCGTCTGGGTTTTCGTCTGCCCAGTGGTGAATATTATGGTAATTCAAAATACCATCTCTTGTAAACGTGGATTCGTCGGTAGAGAGAATTACTGACGCAAGACGTGGTTGACGAACTTCGGTGCGTTGAAACCACTCGCAGAAGGCAAGACGGCGAGGATAATCTAATTCCGTTAATCTTTGCACGCGCTGGATGTGATACGGATGAAGTAAATTATTTTTCAAAATTCGATGCACCGTCGTTTGGGACACATTTACTTGCTAGGCTAAAGTTGTAGTACTTATGCCTGGTTCCGCCTCAACGATGTTTAAAATATGCTCTTCTGCTTGCTGAACTCTACGTGATATATGACGGCCACGGCCTTCGAAACGTGGAATTACTGATCCTGTTTCTCGAAGTCGATACACGGTTCTCACAATTGTCTCGGATGATGGATGCCGCCGATTGGGAAACCGTTCCGCGTACAAATTTTCTGCCGCAAGACTATTTTGTCCTGTTTCGCCATAAATCAAAATCATATCGGTGTATTCGATATTCGTATAGGATGCCATTGCAATTGCGTGTAATGACGGTGAATGCTATGTGCATACTAAATGGATATCCGAACGCTGCTTCAGCGACTGCCGGTGATTCCCATATGTTAACTAAGACAGAGTCGGACTCGAATAACGAAAAATCATTTTCTCGTTACTACGTGCACATAGAACCATAATATTTTGTATTTAGGCATTACTCATGCGTTACTTTCACCTAATTTTTTTTTTCGTACTATATCCGAATAAGACTGTATATCAGGAGATGTAGATCAGGAGATCAGCATATGCACCATTCAAGGACAACTCAGCAACAAAAGAAGTTCAATCGAGTGTTATGCTCTACTCAAGTAATTATTAAGCAAACTTTCGGACGTTTTAAAGGGACGTTTTGTCGCTTGAAATATATACATATTTATAAAAGGGAAAATGTAAACTATATCGTTGCTGCAGGATATATCTTACACAATATGTGTATTGATAAATCGACTGCACTATCGAAATATATTCTCGGACAGCAGATTGCGAGAGTGATGGATCGGAAATACTTTAACAAAAATTCAGCTGAAGAAAGAAAGCTACAGAGAATACAATAAATGAATTTGTTGTAAAGGATAGAAAATACAAATATATTTCATGTCTTTACATACATGTCTTTTCTTGCAATGAACTAAATGCCCAATATACATATTTATGCTAATAATAAGAACAGTATAAAAATATTTCACAAAATAAATGGGAACCAATAAGAGTAAATATACGGAAAATATTGAAAAGACCTTACTGCATCAGCTAAATTGTTTACTGCTGCAATTTTTTTGTTTCCCTAACTTACATTTTTTTTTCAAATTCGTTTTCTTTTTTTTTCTTCTTGTCATAATTTTTATTTCTTTTTTCATGCAGATATTCCCCCAAAGATAGCTTCCGTTTCTGTGTAGATCTGGAGTGGGAGGGACTACTGTCATTGTTATCAATTTTCTTATCCTTAACACAAGAGTACTAGATAAGTGCAGTAATTGAGGATTGCCTCCAGAGTTATTGCTAGTTGCGACGATTAAGTTTTACCACCTAAAACATCATCAAACAAATGAAAATATTCTCATGTGATAGCAGAGCCTTCTGTGCTTTTCAGTCTTGTTTTTTTATTTTTTTTATAAGTTTGTAGTAAATTTTTATAATTACAGTCAATTCTAGTCAGCATCTTGCATTGATTAGAAGTGACTTGTATCTTTTTGGCAATAACATTCCATAGATTTTTTTCTTACATATAGTCGATTAAAGTGCGGTTCTTCTTCCAATCGTAATTGTATCAGCAATTTGGTTAAATTCGTATCACATACCTCTCCCGTTTTCCTTTCCTTCATTTAACTCTTCACCGTTAATGCTTGTTTCTTCATTCTTCAACATATTAACATTTTTTAACATATTCAATATGTTTCAACTAAAGCATATTCTCTAAAAACAACAAAGCAATATGTTCTTCTTTCAGCTTTAAATTCTGTCCACATGTTTGATTAAAAAAAATACATGCTTCTGTATTATTATTATTATTATTATCTTTTAAGTCGTGTATCTTTTGTACAGCGCCTATAATTAGTACGAGATATCCGCTAATTTTTAATTGTACCTCATCCTCTAAACCCACCTCGACAGTAAATTATCGGCTCCATTGTTTCAAACGTACACATCACATAAACTCTATCAACCATTTCTATCAGTTTCATCCGCTATTGAGGCAAATGAAATGTATGGAACATCAGAAAATCTTGACGACTTCAAATAATAATTTAGGAACCTATTGGATGGATCATGGATTATTATTACCATGTAGTACGTTTTGATCTTTTTGGGTTGCAGAAAATCAATCCGCCGGCGACTATACGTCTTTTAATCACGAGATCAGGATTTGATTAAAGATATTCGAAACCATTTTTTTTCTCTAAATAGCGAAATTTGAACGAACAATTTTAGAAAATAATTTGTCTTTACTCATTAATAGCCATTATACACAACTTCTTAAGTAAATAAAATTTGATGCAATTTCCCTATTTAGGAGTAACGAGATTAGTTCCGTCAAAAATGCATTAAACATACTAGCTGTCAGAGTGACTTCTATAATTCCGAATTATTTGGAAATGAACATCTGTTTGTATTGATTACTATATTGTTTAGTATTGTTATTATGAAACGCCGCCATAAAACATTTGCGCGCGGTTTTTTGTATGTATATAGTTGCTATAATATAAGTTGGCTAAAATATATCTTCGTTTGTTGCAGGTATGTTTTACCAGTATTTTATAAGGCGTGTAAGAAGGGACTGAAAGAAGACGATCTGTACGAACCCCTCGAAGAACATAAATCAAAAAAATTAGGTGAAAAATTGGAAGACATATGGAAGCAACAACATAGAAAGCATAAGAAATCTGCGTTACATAGAGCTTTATTTCGAATGTTCGGCTTAGAATTTATGTTAATAGGAATAATAAAGCTAATACATGAAATGACCTTAGTGTAAGTATAATTACCTAAGTAGTTCACAATTCTGGTAATTGTTAACACTTAGTTACTTGTGGAAGTTTGTCACGATAAGTTTGGCGTAATATTAACAACTAATTGATATGCAGAAGCATACTTACCCAGTATAATTATTTACCTAATGTAAAGAACTTGCAGTAATAGAAGTAGCATCGCGCGACAGTCGCTATATGTTGCGGCGAAACCAATGTAATGTTGGTTTTGTACACAAATATCACTATTTCCCTCTAACTCAAGAATAAATCATCGTCTTTGCTATAAAATTACGGGTAACGTATTTAATAATATTAGAAAAAGAAAAAAGCATACAAAAGACATTAAATTAATCAACTTATTAAAAACTACGCCTGCTTTTTGTGTATAGGTACTGTGATTTCTGCCCACATTGCCCGTTTTTATCATTTTACGTTAATAATGAACAAAATACGACATGAAAGTTAGCTGTAGATAATTGATAACCACCAAGATTGAAATTATGAGGTTATTATTAGAAACGAAAAAGTTTAATTCTGTCTCACGCCCATTATTGGTGGATAGAACGAAAATATAGTAAAAGTCACTTATAACTAGAGAAAACAAAGGCTAGTGAAATCATACCTTTTTTCGACAGCGACTAGACAGACTCGTGTTTTGTCGACTGTCGAGGAAACCAGTAGGCAACACGGATCTTTTCTTATAAGACGAACTGACTCGAGTCTGTCTAGTCGCTGTCGAAAAAAGGTATGATTTCACTAGCTTTTATCCTCTCTACTTATAACAACGAAAATATAAAATGCGTCAAAATGCGCTCGTTATATGCGACTGTTGCTATATGCTATCCTACTTTTTTAATATATTTGCAACGTCTCTTACTTTGATTATTATAATAACAAACATATTAAGGTTGTCTGATAAGTCCGTAGAAAAAGATAGAAAAACAAAGTATCTTCTGCAGATTTGTATGTGTTTTTCAGCATAATCTCTTAAACTTTTCAAAGCCTTTCTGCAACTTTTTTAAACCCTCCAAAAAGATTTCGGAAGGTCCTCAAAATAGGCATCTCTCTGAACAATGACTCCCACTCGATGTGAACCGTTATCCCACGAGCCATTTCTCCAAATTCTCATTTTTATAATTTGTCCTGTCTTTTAATGTGCCTTAGTTACCTTTATTTCGCTTGTAAAACAGCTACCATATTTTATGGTAGAAGACATGTTTAAGTTGTTTATTTTAGATTTGCTTAGTTGCTGGCCCCATTTGCTGATTTATTTCGTAAATCTTTCCGATGTCATGGAAGTTTTACTACTAAACCTATGGATTACTGATGAAGAATTTATTTTTCTGAAGCAGTATGATTTGCCTATTAGGCTATTTGCTTCCATAACTGTAATTCTGTGTTCGGACATCTTTCCTTCTGTACACTCCTTCTCTTTTATATTTTAGGATCTTATTTGACTACATTAAAAAAGACCTGTTTTATCAATGTTTCGTCATCGTTGTACCCACTATACAAATAGCGCCAAATTGACACTAGTCATTGTAATATCCTTCGATACACCAACTGCATTTCGCGAAACCATCCCAAGCACAATATTATGTTATTAAGGAAATCATCCGTGGTTTCGTCTCATTGCAACAATACGTCATCAATATCGTCATTTGTAAGTTTATACAAGTTTCCCTTCCAATAAATTGTATTTGTCACTTTTTTTCTCGCAATTTTTGCATATTATAGAATGAATTCTCTGTTAAAGGTATCATTTAGCATTACACCGGACAATTCTCGAAACAACAGCAACTTTCTCTTCAATTAAAATTGCTCATCGTTGTGCTTTGTTTGAACTCTATTAGTGTGTGCATTACTAAGTTGCGTGGATCTAAGTGCAGATCAAGTTATCAAAATAGAATAATATCCACGGATTCAGCAATACGTTGTTTTTTTTTTACCTTTCGTCGTAGTTAGATCGTATGTATTGATCATATTTCGTTGTGTATAAATGTCTAGGAGCCTCACACGTCGCTATATTAGATATAGCTAAATATTTCGATGTTGTAGCCGATTTTGTCGTTAAAGAGATGTTAAAATTACATTATATTACACGCAAACTAGTCGAGACCTAATAGTTTAGATGCTATTACAACTGTCCTTATTACAATTACAAATGGGCGCATTCAGGGGATACTGTTTACCTATACCGTTAACATTTTTTTGATAGGGTGACAACGATTTCAAATGAAAATTCAAAATTTGAAGTCCTTCTGAACGGTTTTGTCATTATATTGTTCTTTTACAAAAAAAAAAAAAACGTTTTGATGTTCTTGTGTTTAAGATTTGGCTTAATTTTGAAATATAAACAAATGCTTTTACTACTTCAAGTTCTTTGGTTTTAACTAATAACTTCTGCTCGATTTAAGAAGTATACCATCACTACTAAGCGTTAAATATTAACATGTAATAAGAATAAGTATACTTAGGTACTTATTCTTCGATTCACCAATTTGACATTTCGTATTCTAAGCCCAAGGTCAACATGTTAATTCCCCAGGTTATTTACGAAGAAAGTCTAATGACTAGATAATAGAAGTTTGGGTTAACTAGAAACCTAAAAACGCTTGTTGATGATCTCTGCTCAATTCATAAATTGAGATTAATTATTGTATTTTAGAGACCCAATTGACGAAAATGTACCATTTCGTTACAGATTACTTCTTCCGTATTCGATAAGGAAACTTGTGTCGTATTTTAGTGTAGGCCAAACTCACACGTCTCTGTCAGAAGCTTACTTCTATGCCGGGCTAGTAGTTGTGGCAACTTTAACCGAATGCTTCTTGGGTCACCCAAGTATGATGGCTCTGATGCACATATCTATGAAATTGAGGGTGTCGTGCAGCGCAATGATATACCGGAAGACTTTGAAATTAAGTCAACGCGCGCTGGGTCAAACGACTGTCGGCCAGTTAGTGAATCTACTATCAAATGACGTTAGTAAATTTGATCAAGGTTTTGTCCTGGCACACTATATTTGGGTTGGTCCTATCCAAACAATAGTGGGTACTTACATGATTTACAGAGAAATTGGCATTGCCACGTTCGGAGGAATAGCCTTTTTACTATTTTTCATTCCTATGCAGAGTAAGTATTTCCTAATGCAATTTCTTTATTAGTATTTACCATTTAGGTCGGTGTATCTTACATACAATATCGTTAATTTCGATGTACTGTTCTTACTACGAAAATAGATTTAGGCTTGTATTCTCAATAGAGTAATGTTCAATGTTTTTGCTTTTTGTATAAGGATTAAAGTGTATGCGATGAGTTCCATTTTAAAAGAAGCACTTGCTAAATATATTTGTTATTGCAATGTTGTTTTATGTAATAATATTTAAATTTCGCGCCGTTACAATTTCCTGTAATATTTTGGTATTATTGGCGCTAGCTGTTACGCTTGCATGCAATCTCTTATGTAGTAACTGTACTTCTTGCAGCAAAACAACGCAAGAGATATCGTGCGATAAAAATAGTAATAAAACCAAGTTACACAGTACATTTTACACAGTAAATAGTATAAAACAGAAAATAGAGTCCGCCTACAAACGAGTATATTAACAATTTTTTGAAGAATCAATCAATCAAAGAGGTCGTTAATGTCAATTGTGTGTAAAAATGTAAAAATATCGAATATCGAGCCGTCATTAAATTCATTTGAAGGGCAATACGCCTACGCGAATTAATACCGGGATTGTCACAGTGAAATTTTGGGCGATTGAATTTAAACGTGGTCAAATCAGCTTGCATGACGACCAAAAACTGCAACCACTACCGATAACGTCGAATAAGTTTACTAAATGATATTAGATGACCGTTGAACAACGGTAGAGAGATAACGAAGTCTGTGGTCACGTCGCGAGAACGTATTTATCACATATTGAGTGAAAATTTGGGCATAATAAAGGTCAAAATGCGTCGATGCCACGCTATCTCATCGGGACTAAAGACTGTTGAAGCATTTTAAGGGAAATAAGTTGGAGTTTTCGCGTCGATTAATTGTAAATGAAACTTGGATACATCAGCGCAATTTTGAAATTGAGGCACAATCGAAATAAGAGACCGCGAAGGGTTTCAAAAGGAAGAAAAGACAGTTCCATCGGACCGGAAAATGATGCACAGTCTCTTTGGATAGTCTGAGTTGTGTTAATCGACTATCTTAAAAAAGCAAAAGCACTAACCGGCACATGCTACTCATCGTTGCTTGGCAAATTAAAGGCAAACATTGTGAAAAAACGTTTGAATTTGAAAAAAAGTTTTGTTCCACCAAAATAACGCATATAAAAATTTACAAATTATTCACCAGGTATGGCGCTCAGCTGTTTTTCTCCATTTCTTAGGCTTAAAGTATCGCTTAGAAGTTTTTTTCGCTTTTCATCGGATGATTGAATAAGCGCTTATTTGGCAAAGTGATATCAATGACTACACTAGCTACAATTAAAAACGCACCACCCCTTAAATTGTTGGTATATTTCGTCAAAATTTTACAAACGTATTTCTGAAGGCCAACTTAATTGATTATTTATCATATTGTATTGATCTAATTTTTCGCCATTTACAAGATTTTTTGCAATCCAAATATACAAAATTTTTTTGTGCAACAAAATCGGCAAATTAGCAAAATCAATTCTTGTGTTGACATCTGCAGTATTGCAGTAACTGGTTTGCTGACGAAAAACATTTACCTTCATTTTTGATACTAATAAACATTATTTTACAAAAATGTTGGCGGTACATTTTTTATTGTGACCAGTGTATTTGGAATACTCATAGAAGTGGAAGATCGTTGGGAAAAGTGCATAGATCTACAAGACTATCTGGAGAAATGAATCTAAATTTGCAAAAAAAAGTATTTATTTGTGTGCTGGAAAGGCTGGAAACTTTTCAGACTATCCTCGTATGTTATTCCCTAAATAGATCAGTGATACTATGTTACTATGACTAGGATAGTTACGTTACCCTTAGATTTCAGTAATAGTTTCTTTGCGAAAATTACTGTTTTCCTTTATTGAAAAACTAGAATACTATCCAACTTGTTTATTAGTTTGAATTAGGAATAACATTTACCGAACAAAATCAAAATTTCAGCTAAGTGAATGTTGTGTGTGTATTTAAGAATATGTTTAGTTTATTTTTATTGCACTTAAAAATCTTTTCTGCGCTTCTTATACATTCTCGTCGTCTCAAAGTGTCGACGTAATCGACGTTCATGCCTGTAACTAGAACATTATTTGATTTAATATGCCCAATTACAAATACGATATTAAAAATAATTTGTAGATAACTTGTTGTGGTTATTTGTTGTAAAGAGAATCACTATTTATTTATACACTTCTCAGTAAAAGTGTATCTTGTCAACATGGAGGCATTAAGTGAATACTACAGATTGTACCTGGTAAAATATATTGTTCCGGATAATTCAATAAAAGGTAGCGTTATCGGCGGTAAACTCCCATCGAATCAGTAGCTATTGCTATTAACCTTCGATATGAAAACGTTCGACGGCAAGAGATTTTCAAATGTCAGTATTTAAATATCTACTAAATTAATGCGATGAATATATTAAAGGATAACTTTGAATTCCAGAAATTCATGTATTTGAATATACAAATTTTTACCACTTAATTTTTTACCATGTATTCGTTTTCATTATGTTAATGTATGCCGTTCATGTAAATATTTCGCATAAGTTCTGCCACTGGTTTGTTGCCTCATATCGATCGTATTAATGTTTATTAAGAAGTGATTGAATCCGGTTACAAATATTATCTCTAAATGTATTCCACGAATTTATCTATACTACATATCAGTTGCAGTCGCGTATTTTGTATGCATTCTTTATATATCGTTTCGAAGTTTTATAGCAACTGCACGAATTGTTGTTGTAACCCGAGGTTTTAATTTATCCATCATTAAGTCGTCATAAAATAATACTAAAGACATTTTTAGAGACATTTTCTCGTTTTCTTGAAACAATGCGTTATTTTTCTTAGGTTCTTCGGAAAAGCGATCACGTGGTTTTTTACGACATTTCGTACTGATTACCGAACAAAACAGTAACAGGAAGAAATTTTTGGATTTTGCAAAAAAAATTTGTTATTGATTTTTGAAGATTTATTAAGGAACTAGTTAACAGAAGATGCTTTTCGGTTCGATAGCTATTTAAATGTTGTACAGATTCTAGTGTTAGCAATATTTTAATGGAATTACTATATGGGATGCCTTATTAGTGTGTCGGCGGATTTTAGCGTAAAAACTACCAACGATAGGGAAATGAGATTTTTCTATACGTACTGTAGACGCCAAATTAGACGGCGAGTAGCGGGAATGCGGCGTAGTCGTTTTTAAAAAGGCGCACGCCCACTTGCTGAAGTCATAGACTATATTTGTCAATGGTGGATCATAATGCTTTTGCTAGTGATCATAAAGTGATACACGCTCAAAAGTTTACAATTATTTTTATAAACATAGGAGGCTCTTCTCTGGCATGCTCACCCGCAGATCTTCTTACGAATATTCATCTTTTGGTTCCGAACAGTTGAAATTTGGACTCGTTCGTCCATAGAACGTTGTTCCACTCCTCTATGGTCCAGTGCTAGTGTTCACGAGCCCATTTAAGTCGCTTTCGCTTGTTTTGTTTGCGTAGTAACGGCTTTTTTATCGCAAAGCGTCCATGGAGCCCGGCTTTCTGTAGACGACGTTCGACTGTAGAAACACTGACTAGCTTTGGGCGACCAACATTTAATTTTGTGGTGATTTCTGGGGCTGTTTTACGTCTATTTAACTTGGTAACCACTATTCTGTGATCATCTGCAGATGTTGTCGCTCTTGGTCTTCCGCTTCGTCTTTTATTAAGAAAACTGTCAGTTTCTCGGTATTTTTGTACGCTATAGTCGACCGTAGCGCGGTGAATTTTCATTTTTTTGGCAATTTGTCGATTACTTATGCCACTTTTATGGTAAGTTATTATAAGCGCGCGTGTTTCCGCACTAATTTACCCTTCGCCGAGGCATTTTAAAAAACTGTCGCTCCATATTTCGCTTGTGATAATAGAATAAATACCACACTGCAACTGACCATAGGCTACCGATTTCACTATGATCTTTTAGGGAGGGTAACTTAAACATTATTACCTACAATCTAACTGATGACTAGAGCTCCCCAACTGCGTGGCGCACCATAGGCGTCGATAAGGAACATAACTAAAGTACATAAAAACAAAAGAAATAAAGAATTTTGAAACGCTTACTTTTGTAATTAGCCGTATCCAATATAGTGGGTGTTAATGCACAAGGAAAATAGTATTAGTCAGCACACGAGGAGGTAGGCACATTAAAACTGTTACCGTAAGCGCAATCCGATTTCTCAAACATCTGAAGCATTAGGAATGTTTCCACAGTCGTTTCTTTCAAGGATGTTCGTCGTTCTGAAAAAATGTTTTTATATCTTGAAAATGAACGCTCGACGTCTAATGATGTAATACACGCGTAATGAAAATAATCTTTGAATTTAGTCACCGGATCAGTAGAGTTACCTTCCCAAACTTGTCTTAACCTGCTAAAATTTGTATCTTTCTTCATAACACTTTCAAAATTTCTTGTAACGATATCATTTTTTTTGTTATTTATACAGTGTAGGAGTGTATTAACGTCATCTAATATTTGTACTGACTCCGTCAGGGACAGTGCACTATTTTGTAATTTATTTATTGCCTCAAGTACTTCTCTGTAATTGTTGTAAACGGTTTGTAAATCTGCTTCAACGGAAATATCTTGGAATTTATCCTGGCTTTCCTTAATAGCCGCAGATTCGTTGGAATTGAATTGTAAGACGACTGATTTTATTTGCCGGAAGTATTTGAAATAATAAAACGCTGCCTTCAGCCATGTCCCCCAACGCGTAAGAATCGGCTCTGGTGGTTCGGGAATACCGGGACACTGTTTATGAAATTCACTGGTACGTTTGGGAGATTTGAGAAACACTCGTTTCGTATTTGTTATTAATGCACTTACCTCAGGGAAATTTGCACGAATAGTTTCAGCCACAATATGCAGAGCATGAAGTTTACAAGTAATATGTAACATCATCCCATAATGTTCTTGAAGAGAACGACCTACGCAACGCATTGTCGCGGCACCATCGGTCATGAAAATTAATACTTGAGTAGTGGCAATTTCAAATGTTTGTAAAGTATCAACGACTACGCTCTCGATAGCGTCGGCAGTACACGATTTTAGTCTTTTACTAGCTAATAAAATTCCCTTTGTAGGTTGACGAGGTTCCAGTATACGTACAATCACATTCAAAATAGAATGTTTTTTACGGTCTGTCGTTTCGTCAATACATAACCACAGTAGTTTATTTTTTATTGCAGATCTGAACCTGTTTTCAATTTCGGTACGTACACTTGGCACACATCTCCTTAAGCTTGTTTCCGACGGTAACTCAAAGTCTGGATTATACTTATTCCAAAATTCACGGAATGGTTTCTTCCTGAGTAAGGAAAACGGTAAATTACACGCAGTCAGCATATAAAATAAATCAATTCTAGATTGAGTTGCCTCAGTCGGTGATACACCCAGTTTTTTATTTTTGTGTTGCTGACTATTTACATGTCTTCTACAGCCATATTTATTATTATATTAAGTCAGGAAATTCTCCACAGAACTTTTTCACTTTGTCGGCCTGTGGGCGTTTCTTACTACGCGCGTCCGCCATACCGTCACAACCCGATCGCATACGGTAATAAACTACCGAAATGCGATGCGAGTTATTTGCTTATATATTACATTACATATCCCCCGGCCACGCCCGGCGGTACGCCTTCTGACTTGCCACGCACTTTGGGGAGCTCTACTGATGACTAAATTTACCCAGAAACTCCGAGGGATTATCATTGTAATTGCATCGCAATAAACAGTTTATAGTAATCCGGCCAAGTGCAGGTTAATGCTAGGAAACCTCATGCGATATAATGGGTGTTTATCTTACTGAACTACATTTTAAACATTTTTTTTTATTTTATTATATATTATATATTATTTATATTTAAATATTTTATTTTATTATAATGTTTTTTTTTTTTGTAAATATAACACTGTATAAATATTAATAAAATAATATAAATAAATAAATAAATAAATAAATAAATATTAATTAATATTAATTAATAAAATTTGTCGAATCTAAAAATCTAAATGTTATTTTTGTTTCTTTTATTTTAGTATATTTAGGAAAGCGAACTTCAGTACTACGATTAAAGACAGCTCTAAGAACTGATGAAAGGGTGCGATTAATGAATGAGATAATATCAGGCATTCAGGTAATTAAAATGTACACATGGGAAAAACCATTTGCAAAGCTAATTTCTGCAGCAAGAAGGTATGTACATATTTACATATGTATATATTCATATGTTAATTAATTTATTGTTAATTTTATTCTTACAGATTCGAAATTCGTGCCATACGCGCCCATTCCTATTTACTAGGAATTATGTTTTCGTTTGAAACGTTTATAACGAGAACGTCAATTTTCATTAATCTCATAACGTTTATTTATTTGGGTAATGACATTACTGCAGAGAAAGTATTCGCCGTCACGGCGATATATAATGTTATGCGGCCAATAATCACTATGATCTTTACCATAAGCATCTCGTCAATCGCAGAAGTAAACATTTCCGTGAATCGAATAAACACCTTTCTCAGTTATGAAGAACTTAGAAATCCGAATGAAAATGTCAAAGGTTATCTTCCAATTAATGGCTCTATAATGAATGGTATCTCCGAAGAGAAACCGGAAAAGAAAGAAATTAGAGATCCTTGCGTGCGTTTGCAGAAACTCAACGCTAAATGGCTCGACGAATCAAAAGAAAATACTTTAAGAAACCTTGATATGAATATAGAAGGTGATAAAATAGTGGCTATTATAGGACCAGTGGGAAGCGGAAAAAGCAGTGTGCTGAATGTGATACTGCAGGAATTGCCTATAGTGAGCGGTAATTTAGAAGTAGTAGGCAAAATTTCATTCTCGTCACAAGAACCGTGGTTATTTAATGGTAGCGTTAGACAAAATATACTCTTTGGAGACGAGTTATATGACGAGCGATATGCGAACGTTCTGAAGGTGTGCGCCTTGGAATCGGACTTGGCAATCTTACCGTACGGAGATAAAACAATGGTGGGTGAGAAAGGAAAATCTTTAAGTGGCGGTCAAAAGGCCCGCGTAAATTTAGCTAGATGCGTATACAAAGACGCAGATATTTATTTGCTGGACGATCCATTGTCAGCTGTGGACACAAAAGTCGGTAAACAACTTTTCGAAGAATGTATAAAGGGTTACTTAAAGGGAAAAATTAGAATTTTAATAACACATCAACTGCAGTACTTAAAAAGCGCAGATCACATCATCATACTTAAAGATGGCGAAGTGCAGAAACAGGGTACTTACACGGATCTGCAAACAAGCGGTTTAGATTTTGCCAAACTATTGGAAGAGTTTCATTCACCGGATGACGAAGAAAACGAACGGAAAATCAAACTAAGGCAAATGTCTGAATCGGAAGATATTGAAGATGACTGGGAAGAGCCAGAAAAAGACAAAGAGCACATGGAGACCGGCAAAGTTAAAATGGAAATTTATACTGCGTACTTACGATTCGGTGGTTCATGGTTCACAATTTTGGCCGTTGTGCTTCTATTTATATTGTGCCAAACATCTGGTAACGGGGTTGACTATTTCGTCAGTTTCTGGGTTAATATGGAGCAAGATATAAGTAACAATAGAACGAGTACGCCTGTATTGTCACGTGAAAATATAATTTATACGTACGCCGGTTTGGTAATTCTGCTGATCGTGTTTGCTATATGGCATTGTTTATACTACTTTCTCTTCCTTATGAAAGCTTCGATTAAAATCCACGATGTTATATTTTCAAATGTGACAGACGCAGTAATGAGATTCTTTAATAGAAACCCATCGGGAAGAATATTGAACAGGTTCTCGAAAGATCTGGGAATAATTGACGAATATATACCGCTTGTACTGTTCGACGTGATTGAGGTAAGGATGTTATGCGATTATGTTTCATTTCAAAATCTGTAAAATATGATTTCAGGTTGGCCTGCTACTGTTCGGAGCTCTGGCACTGTCAATTGTAGTAGATAAATGGCTAGCATTACCGGCACTTATACTTCTTTTTGTATTTTACTTTATGAGAGTCGTCTTTCTAAGAACGAGTAGATCAGTTAAGAGAATCGAAGGAATATGTAAGCTTTCTTTTCAAACTAATAATTCGCCTGATGATATTCGCAATCGTGAGTTGCGGATGGATATTCGAAGAAAGAAAGAAGAATAGCGAGAATGCATAAAATTTACGTTTGTTTTAGTACAAAATATGCTTTATATTTTTTCGAATTCTACCGTGTTCCTTTTCAATATGTTAAGCTTCTTTCTTCAAACGACAGTCCGCAACTCGCGTTTAAGCAGTCGGGGTATAGTTAAACTATTTTTAGATCGTAGTCCGATATTTGGCCAAATAACCGCCTCCATGAATGGCCTAACAACAATACGAGCATTTGGCGCACAAAAGATTTTGACCAAGGAATTTGATAACTATCAAGATTTACATAGTTCCGCTTGGTACCTATTTCTGGCTTCCACGCGATGTTTCGGATTCTGGTTGGAAATCGTTTGCGTTATTTTTATATCGAGCGTTCTCTTCAGTCTATTAAGCTTAAATAGAGGTATTCTTAATAAATTCTAAAAGATTGCGAGCTAGTAATACTTTTGTTATTATAGTTTCCTACGGCGGAGATTTGGGATTGTTAATTACTCAGTATATTGGATTAATCGGTGCCTCTACAATGGGGTATGCGTCAATGGACGGAACTCGAAAATCAAATGACGTCCGTTGAAAGAATTTTAGAATATACGAAATTAGAAAGTGAACCAGTAAGGGACGAATCGAAAATACCAAATAACCCTAGGTGGCCTGAACACGGTAGAATAGTCTTTAAGAATCTGTGCCTTAGATATAACGCGGGTGAAGAAAATGTCTTGAAAAATTTGAATTTTACCATCGAAGCGGGCGAAAAGATCGGCATTGTTGGAAGAACGGGAGCAGGAAAATCTTCTATAATAACGGCCCTATTTCAATTATACGAAGTTGAAGGTTCCATTATAATCGACAATATTGATACAACCGAAGTTCCCCTGGATTATTTAAGATCAAGAATTTCAATTATACCTCAGGAACCGGTGCTGTTCTCCGGCACTATGAGGAAGAATTTAGATCCTTTTGATGAATACAGCGACGATGTTTTATGGAATGCTTTGGAGCAGGTGGAATTGAAAGAAGTAATATCTGAACTTCCCGCTGGGTTATCCAGTAATGTTAGTGAAGGCGGAGCTAATTTCAGCGTAGGTCAAAGGCAACTGGTTTGTTTGGCCAGAGCTATTATAAGGAATAACAAAATTCTCGTATTGGACGAGGCGACTGCAAATGTAGATCCGCACACAGATGCCTTAATTCAAAAAACCATCCGCAAGAAATTTGAAGATTGTACCGTGTTGACAATCGCCCATAGGTTGCACACGGTAATGGATTCTCATAAAATACTGGTGATGAGCTCAGGTCATATGGTTGAATTTGCTCATCCGCATGAACTTCTTCAAAACGATATGGGATATTTTACGCATATGGTAGAGACAAGTGGAAAGATAACTGCCAAAAACTTAAGGAAGCTTGCGGAAAAGGTAATATACTTGGTGTACAATTACATCTCAGTATTAAAAAATAATTTCCTTTTTTCTTTTTAGAGCTACAATGAAATAAAAGATAAGTGAACTTATAATCATGTCAATTATTGCATATTACAATTCGCCTTTTGGTGTATTTAAGAGTATTAGAAAGTGCATGTGTGTAGAATAGGAATCTTTTACATTGTGATATAATTCGTCAATATTTTTTACGATTCTTACGGAAACAGCATCTCCTTTTATTTATAGTCAATTGTCAAATTATTATATGTATGTTGCCATCCAATGTGCCTTAAATTTGGCATAAATATATTTATTACTGGATGTCGTACCTTTGTAGTTGTTTTTATGTGAATAAAAAATTATATCCATATATAACGATGTTTTATATATCCTGTACTTATGTACGAATGGCTTTCATTACAATAGCAAAATTCGAGAGAAAATATATATTTCGAAAATTCTGCTAAATATGTATTCACGAAATAAATCGTGAGCGTTCGTCTGCGCTCAAGAAAACAGTACAGGTAATACCAGCACAATAAGTATGAGGTATGTTATAGATGCGTAATGTAATGATGAATAAGTAAGCTACAAAATACATTCATATTATGTAAAGGCTACAATTGGATAAATTAAAACGGTTGTCAGGCAAAAATAGCTTTTTTTTTATATTTAAGTTTGAACGATTTGTTGTTACTGTGAGTGAAAAATAATTTAATTCCAACATAGAAATAATTTTTTTTTAAACAAAGCTAGTTTGCGTTTAGAAATTGCGAAATCGCTTGAGCTTCTCCTAAAGTAGTTGTGAAAATCTCGGCTTTGTTTTAAATCAGATTCAATAATCTCAACGGACACGAAAACACGACACAAGTGACATAGACATTGATACCCGATCCAAAAGAAGTGTAGTTGTAGGTCTTTAATAGTATCTAAACGTGTTATACCTTTTAACCGATAAATCGCGTAGATTGCTTGTGACAACATATTTGCTAAAAAATCAACGTGCGTGGACCAACTGAAATCGTTATCGATGAATAAGACCAGAAATTTCATACACGCAACTTGATAGACCGATTGATTATGAATTTGTGATAACTGGCTACGTACACATTTTATCGATATTTATTCTCCTGTCCCTAGCAGTAAACCATTTGACAAATTTATTTAATGTTGCACATGCACTCCTGCCATCCATATAAATAACCTCGCACCTTTCTAACCAGCGTGCAGATTGTTAAACATAAAGAAAATCATGCATTTTGGATCTGCTTACCGTATAGTATGCTCTTTGGCGCAGAGAGGATGCAGAATAAACTTATTGTGGCTTAAATGCGATGGGATTTACGTAACTCTCACCACCCATAGCTATAGGTTTCTCAGTAAACCTCCCATGTATAGGTTTATTATTATTTGAGATATTGGAAACATTAAATGAACACAAACAATATTGATTAACGTGCCATATAAGTAGAGCTCCCCAACAGCGTGGCGCACCATAGGCGTCGATAAGGAACATAAGTAAAGTACATAAAAACAAAAGAAATAAACAATTTTAAAACGCTTACTTTTGTAATTAGCCGTATCCAATATAGTGGGTGTTAACGTACAAGGAAAATAGTATTAGTCAGCACACGAGGAGGTAGGCACATTAAAACTTACCGTAAGCGCAATCCGATTTCTCAAACATCTGAAGCATTAGGAATGTTTCCACAGTCGTCTCTTTCAAGGATGTTCGTCGTTCTGAAAAAATGTTTTTATATCTTGAAAATGAACGCTCGACGTCTAATGATGTAATACACGCGTAATTAAAATAATCTTTGAATTTAGTCACCGGATCAGTAGAGTTACCTTCCCAAACTTGTCTTAACCTGCTAAAATTTGTATCTTTCTTCATAACACTTTCAAATTTTCTTGTAACGATATCATTTTTTTGTTATTTATACAGTGTAGGAGTGTATTAACGTCATCTAATATTTGTACTGGCTCCGTCAGGGACAGTGCACTATTTTGTAATTTATTTATTGCCTCAAGTACTTCTCTATAATTGTTGTAAACGGTTTGTAAATCTGCTTCAACGGAAATATCTTGGAATTTATCCTGGCTTTCCTTAATAGCCGCAGATTCGTTGGGATTGAATTGTAAGACGACTGATTTTATTTGCCGGAAGTATTTAAAATAATAAAACGCTGCCTTCAGCCATGTCCCCCAACGCGTAAGAATCGGCTCTGGTGGTTCGGGAATACCGGGACACTGTTTATGAAATTCACTGGTACGTTTGGGAGATTTGAGAAACACTCGTTTCGTATTTGTTATTAATGCATTTACCTCAGGGAAATTTGCACGAATAGTTTCAGCCGCAATATGCAGAGCATGAAGTTTACAAGTAATATGTAACATCATCCCATAATGTTCTTGAAGAGAACGACCTACACAACGCATTGTCGCAGCACCATCGGTCATGAAAATTAATACTTGAGTAGTGGCAATTTCAAATGTTTGTAAAGTATCAACGACTACGCTCTCGATAGCGTCGGCAGTACACGATTTTAGTCTTTTACTAGCTAATAAAATTCCCTTTGTAGGTTGACGAGGTTCCAGTATACGTACAATCACATTCAAAATAGAATGTTTTTTACGGTCTGTCGTTTCGTCAATACATAACCACAGTAGTTTGTTTTTTATTGCAGATCTGATCCTGTTTTCAATTTCGGTACGTACACTTGGCACACATCTGCTTAAGCTTGTTTCCGACGGTAACTCAAAGTCTGGATTATATTTATTCCAAAATTCACGGAATGGTTTCTTCCTGAGTATGGAAAACGGTAAATTACACGCAGTCAGCATATAAAATAAATCAATTATAAATTGAGTTGCCTCAGTCGGTGATACACCCAGTTTTTTATTTTTGTGTTGCTGACTATTTGCATGTCTTCTACAGCCATATTTATCATTGCACATCAGAGGTATATTACAAATTTTGCATATAATCTTACTTCCATTATATATTAAGTCAGGAAATTCTCCACAGAACTTTTTCACTTTGTCGGCCTGTGGGCGTTTCTTACTACGCGCGTCCGCCATACCGTCACAACCCGATCGCATACGGTAATAAACTACCGAAATGCGATGCGAGTTATTTGCTTATATATTACATTACATATCCCCCCGGCCACGCCCGGCGGTACGCCTTCTGACTTGCCACGCACTTTGGAGAGCTCTACATATAAGTTCAACAATTTAACCCTATGCCGAAACTGTTTTCGGTTTTTTCATATGTTTATTTGTTATAATGGCTGAAAACTGTTCATAATGTCATTTATGGAGAGTTTATCGAAAACCTATTTAATCTTCTATCCAAACCCATCAAAATATCCTATTCGAAATAATAGACTTGATGTCATTTTTGTTCGAAACGGAAGTGGTATCGCATTGTAGTGTTGTTGAATTTATTCCTTTTACCGTGAGCGCAGTGTATATTACAGACTAAGTATCAATAGGGTAATAAAACTTTAGTTAGTCCGAACTTCCACAAAAGATATATGAAAAATAGAGAAATAAATAAGTAAATAAATAATCATGATCCCAGTTCTTGGTGATTATTCATAGACCCATCAAAGACAAGCCTAAAAGCAGTTTTGTTGCATAATGGAAGCTATTATCCTTCTATTCCGATAGGTCATGCTGTTTTTATGAGAGAAACTTGCGTAAATCTGAAAATTTTATTAGAAAAGATAAAGTACAAAGACTATTCCTGGAATGTTTGTGCAGATTTTAAGTAATTGCAATTATATTGGGTATGCAATCTGGTTACACCAAATACTGTTGCTTTTCATGTCTTTGGGACAGTCGTGACAGGGAAAAACATTACCATAAGCAAGAGTGGCCACTACGACAACAGTTTATACCAGGAAAAGACAATGTATAACATTAGCCTCTGGTAGAAAAAGAAAAGATCGTAATACCACCTCTCTACGTGAAACTTGGGCTCACGGAAAAGTGTAAAGGCACTGGATCTCGAAGGTGAAGGTTTCAGATACCTTTGTGAAAAGTTTCCAAAATTAACACAAGGGAAACTGAAAGAAGGTATTTTTGTTGAACCTCGGATACGAGAAATAGTAAATGACGAAATCTTTGAAACCAAAATAACAGCGAAGGAAGAAGCAGCTTGGTTCTCCATGGTACAAGTTTTCACGAATTTCTCGGGAAACAAGAAAGCTGACAACTATAAAACTTTAGTAACGGATATGTTACAAGCATTTCACGCTGCTGGTTGTAACATGTCCCTTAAAGTGCACATTCTACATTCTCACTTGGATTTTTGTCCGGAAAATATGGGCGACGTTAGCGAGCGCTTGCGGTGAACGCTTCCACCAAGACATCATGGGAATGGAAAAACGGTATCAGGGGAAATGCAATTCTGTTATGTTAGCAGATTACTGTTGGACGTTAAGAAGAGATGCTGTAGATATTGTTTACAAGAGGCGGAGCAGTATTACTTCACATTTTTAATTGTAATAATTTGAAATATACATTAAATTATGATCTAATCTGAAAAACCTCTTCATTGAAATATAAAAAAGTCGAGCTAACTTGACCTCCGACCTTTTATTAAAATAAATGTTTATATGTTTTCTATTGACATTAATATAAGTTATTTTACGGCAAAATCAAAAGTTGAAATTTCTTGGCCAGTTAATTTGTAATTAATAATAATAGTAATTACATTAGTGTATTACGCACCTACTGTACATTATGCTAGCAACTTTTTTTACATTGGTTTCTCAGTTGCATATTACCAGTTTTTTTAGAGTAGAAGGCAAAAGTTGCTGTCTTCTGTCAGATAAAATACTTTTGGATCCAGAAAACGTTCGCCCGATGTCACATGACGTGAGTACATTATTCTTTACTTACAGCTTTTAAACAAATTTTATAAAATATAGAATCACTATTTAGTTCGAAACTTTTATCTAGTTTGGGCCACTCATCTAAACTACTTATCTTAACTGGTGGCGTGTTAAATGAAATTAAAAGGTTTGGTCAATGAGACTAAAGCGAATAAAAAAGTGTTTATTGGTTGAATATTAATCAATTCAGTAATTTTAAAACTGTAATCCTATGCAGACTTAAACAATTACAGGATTATTTCGCTCAATATACGGAAATTCAATAAATATTAGTTATTATTACAAAGTTCAACAAAAACTTAACAAGCCCTCGGAAATAGGGTTCACCATTTCTATTTATAACAACAGTATTACAAACAAATGCCTGAAAATATTACAAGTTTACCAAAAGTCATACTGTTAATCCGGATATATCTTCTTTAAATACTATCTAAGTCTATTATTTAATTAAATTAAAACAACAATCATTTCTATACCAAACAACAAACTACTATCTGAAATTTGTCTACAGAAGACATAGTTTCTTTTTAAGAATTTGCTTTTGAGTAGAAAAAAGTAAAAGTCTTTAATATTGCTAAGAAAGCCGAACATCAGGCATTTCTTTAAATATCCGTACTCTACTTAATAACGCTCATTAACACAGTGATAAATGTTATGTTATTAACTCACTTTTATCAGTTGTTCCTTTGTGCGTACAAATGGGAAAGAAATAAAATTTTGTATTTTAGTTTACTTGAACAACCATTTTACAGACATTTTTTTCTAAAATTAGATGTACGCCTTTATGTTAATTAAAAAATAGGTGACTCGGGAAATAAATTCGTTTCCAGCCGACGTTATAATGCGCGTCCGTCGTAAAAATGAACAAAAAAACCTCAGCGGAGTGCGACTTCACAACCTTAACTTTACTTTTTGGTGCAAATTGCAAAATATACTAAGAGCGCGTGTTCTAAATAATAAAGTAATGCGATTTAAGCCATAAAGATTTTACTTTATGCTCATCTTTTCCCCGATATATTCGAGATGTACGGGAATGAAGGTGGTAGCTATCGAAAACTTGATAATCGTGCTCGTCTTGCGCTGATTAGTGCGTAGAAATTTCGTTTTATGCGCGAACAGAAAACCGAGAGTTTCAGCTCGCGCAGGCTGCGAATCGCAGGTATTCTTAGACAATGAATAGCACTATTCCGAGCCAAAATATATTAAGGCACTGTTCTCTTGAAACTAGGCAATTTCAAGTTATCTCCTCGAAAGTGCGCCTTAGACAGATATGATTTTTAGAACAGAGGCAAACTTATGAGTAGAGCTCCCCAAAGTGCGTGGCAAGTCAGAAGGCGTACCGCCGGGCGTGGCCGGGGGGATATGTAATGTAATATATAAGCAAATAACTCGCATCGCATTTCGGTAGTTTATTACCGTATGCGATCGGGTTGTGACGGTATGGCGGACGCGCGTAGTAAGAAACGCCCACAGGCCGACAAAGTGAAAAAGTTCTGTGGAGAATTTCCTGACTTAATATATAATGGAAGTAAGATTATATGTAAAATTTGTAATATACCTCTGATGTGCAATGATAAATATGGCTGTAGAAGACATGCAAATAGTCAGCAACACAAAAATAAGAAACTGGGTGTATCACCGACTGAGGCAACTCAATTTATAAAAGATTTATTTTATATGCTGACTGCGTGTAATTTACCGTTTTCCTTACTCAGGAAGAAACCATTCCGTGAATTTTGGAATAAATATAATCCAGACTTTGAGTTACCGTCGGAAACAAGCTTAAGGAGATGTGTGCCAAGTGTACGTACCGAAATTGAAAACAGGATCAGATCTGCAATAAAAAATAAACTACTGTGGTTATGTATTGACGAAACGACAGACCGTAAAAAACATTCTATTTTGAATGTGATTGTACGTATACTGGAACCTCGTCAACCTACAAAGGGAATTTTATTAGCTAGTAAAAGACTAAAATCGTGTACTGCCGACGCTATCGAGAGCGTAGCCGTTGATACTTTACAAACATTTGAAATTGCCACTACTCAAGTATTAATTTTCATAACCAATGGTGCCGCGACAATGCGCTGTGTAGGTCGTTCTCTTCAAGAACATTATGGGATGATGTTACATATTACTTGTAAACTTCATGCTCTGCATATTGTGGCTGAAACTATTCGTGCAAATTTCCCTGAGGTAAATGCATTAATAACAAATACGAAACGAGTGTTTCTCAAATCTCCCAAACGTACCAGTGAATTTCATAAACAGTGTCCCGGTATTCCCCAAACCACCAGAGCCGATTCTTACGCGTTGGGAGACATGGCTGAAAGCAGCGTTTTATTATTTTAAATACTTCCGGCAAATAAAATCAGTCGTCTTACAATTCAATCCCAACGAATCTGCGGCTATTAAGGAAAGCCAGGATAAATTCCAAGATATTTCCGTTGAAGCAGATTTACAAACCGTTTACAACAATTATAGAGAAGTACTTGAGGCAATAAATAAATTACAAAATAGTGCACTGTCCCTGACGGAGTCAGTACAAATATTAGATGACGTTAATACACTCCTACACTGTATAAATAACAAAAAAAATGATATCGTTACAAGAAAATTTGAAAGTGTTATGAAGAAAGATACAAATTTTAGCAGGTTAAGACAAGTTTGGGAAGGCAACTCTACTGATCCGGTGACTAAATTCAAAGATTATTTTAATTACGCGTGTATTACATCATTAGACGTCGAGCGTTCATTTTCAAGATATAAAAACATTTTTTCAGAACGACGAACATCCTTGAAAGAAACGACTGTGGAAACATTCCTAATGCTTCGGATGTTTGCGAAATCGGATTTCGCTTACGGTATCAGTTTTAATGTGCCTACCTCCTCGTGTGCTAACTAATACTATTTTCCTTGTGCATTAACACCCACTATATTGGATACGGCTAATTACAAAAGTAAGCGTTTTAAAATTCTTTATTTCTTTTGTTTTTATGTACTTTACTTATGTTCTTTATCGACGCCTATGGTGCGCTACGCGGTTGGGGAGCTCTACTTATGAGTAAGTTAGAAACGTGCACATTTTCCATGCGCCTCGCGAAATTAGCAGAGACTAGACAAACTCATTCTCGGGAAAACACGAACCCATTCTCGTGAGAAGAATACATATGACTGTATAGAATATGCCAATTTCGTGGAGCGCAACTCGTTTCTGCCGGCTAATTACCGACGTAACCGACAAATCTCTTCAATTTATGATGCTGCCATAAATTACTCTTACTTATGGCAGCATCATAAATAAACGCCAGCTCTACCTATGACAATTCAGGTCAGTTCGATCAAACCCGTACGCTGATAAGTAGAAAGGATAAAAGCGAGTGAAATCATACCTGTTCTGCAGCGACTAGGCAGACTCGTGTTTTCTCGACTCTCGGGGAAACCGGTAGGCAACACGAACCCTTTCTTATGAGACGAATAGACACGAGTCTGTTTACTCGCTGCAAAAATGGTATGATTTCACTCGTTTTTGCCCTCTCTACCGATAAGTTATCAAAGATATGTTTCAGTGATAAGTATTCAGGCGGAAGGAACGTCGCAGTTACGATTATCGTCAGTTTCATAGTAAATACGTGAAATGAACGAGCACGTCTTACGTATTCAGTATTTACACTGAGACATCTTTAATGTTAAAATTCGCTTTGAGCAGCTGGCTGTTTGCGGATAGGTGCACTAAATTAGTTTCGAGCGTGTATAATAAGTTGCCTATCGTATTGAAGGTACGAAATTGAAGGTCGGATAACCAACATCAAATTTTATATGATGTCTCTTCAAACTTGTATATTTGTTATCACAAACGGTCCCTTTTTTCTTAACAGAAATTTATTAAAAATTTTGCAAAGAAATTCTTGAAACTTACTTTAGAATAAATAAAAACGTAGGCTTCCACGGCCGGAGTGTGTTGAAACTAAACGTTTTTCGGGTTCGAACCGTGTCATGTCGTTAAAAATAAAAATAAAAAATAAACTCGACGTTTCGCCCACAATCGTATGGGGCTTCTTCAGGAGAAAGTCCAGTTAGCACAGTAACTCAACGTGTAAACCACGCCAGAGGCGAAGCTAACTGAGCGGGACGCAGTTGATCACGGTAACTCTAGAATTATGGACAATAGTAAACAACACTTCCATTGAATGTCCAGAACGATGTTCGTCTACATCCAAGTTTAAACTCATTTACCCAATGGATGTGAGAGATTTCTAAAACTAACGTGCATGTACTATCATCCATGGTTCTAAGAAAAAATTATTACAAGTGCTTATTTCTACCCCTTACATGCCTTAAAACTACGACGTGCGAAAAAGACGGACAGATAAACGAAAAGGTCTCTTTTATAACCCAAGGTATAAATATGTGCAACCCTTACTACAAAAGGTCAAAAACAACGGAGTACGACAACGGTCCATTCTCATTGTTTGTTACTTTCGTTGACATGTTTGTTACTTTTCATGTAAACCGCTTTGTATGCGTCTAATTCCCGCGACGAAGTTACATTCTTAATCAACTTTAAGTTTTCTAACATTATGTCGGTTTCGTTTATACGTTATGTTATAGTTGCTGAGTCCGATCTGTCGTAACATTAACTTGTTGTATGTTCTTTAAATCTGATACCTATCGCTGTTTTCGATTGATCAATGCAGGTTTTATTACAATCACTGCATCCAATTTTATAAATGCCCGACCATTCTTCCATTTTCGGTTTATCCTTAAGATTATCGAGAAGGTCTTTAAATGTATTACGCGAACTGAAGCATACGTTCATATCTTGACCGTTGAAAACCCTACTCACTCCTTTCAATATGCTGTGAAAGGGAAGTTTCACGAACTTTTTTTTAACCTTACCTAAAAAGCTTCCCACCGAACTGAATCACGTACGAAAGACCCTTCGCAACAATGGTTTCCATAACAAGGAAATCAATAGAGTCATCAATAAACATCTTCTTGCGACCAGTAAACCAATGGCCGAAAACACTGCCACCAATCTTGCTACCGCTTATCTTCCCGATATCCACAAGGCAACGGACAGAATCAGTAAAATTTTGAAAAGCAAAACATCCATTTGGTGTATATTGGCGAAACGGGGCGCTCCACCAAAACTCGTCTAACGGAGCACGAACGTTGCGTTAGAAGGCGCCTTCCAACGAATTCGACCATCGCTGAGCACCATCCAGGCAGTGGCCACCAGATATTTTTCAGTGGAACTTCAATACTTTGTAATTCTGCTCACTATTACAATCGGAAAATTATGGAGTCCATGGAAACCTTTAAGCATCCCAAGAATATTCATAGATTCTCTCCCAGGCATATGGAAACGCGTCATCCATAACGATTCATCCTCGCCCAATCGTGACCGTCATACCTGACCAATCAGCGACAGGTCCTCGCCACCACCGGCATAAAAGCGTGCTTTTTGTTGATGTTGAGTTGCCATGATCAACTGCTTCCCCCTCACTTAGTTTCGCTCCTGGCGTAGCCTACACGTTGAGTTGCCGTGCTAACTGTTGCTATTTATCACTCTTCTGAAGAAGCCCCCTTCCCATGCGATTGTGGGCGAAACGTCGAGTTTTTATTTTAATAACGACATGACTCGGTTCAAACCCGGAACACCTTTAGTTTTAACAGACTATGGCCGTGGAAGCCTACGTTTTTATTCTAATCTTTTTAGGTATCATTGATATTGTTGAGCTTTAGAAACTTTGCCAAGTATTCTGCGGTTTCAGGGATGGATACACAGGGGAAGAGTGAACAAATATCAAACGATACTAAAATTTCTCCATCTTCTAATTTAATATTGTTTATTTTATTTGTAAGATCTAATGAATTTTTTACTTGAAGACGGTCTGTTTTAATGAGTAAATTTTTGTATTCGTTTACTAGCCATTTGGATAATTTGTACGTGGATGAGTCTATGCCTGAAGCTATGGGTCTCGTAGATTTACTCGGTTTGTGGATTTTCGGTAAGTAGTACATTTTCGAAACTATTTAAGATTGATAGCTTAAACTTAAGGTTCGCGTTAATGGGTTTTTGGACAATTCTTTAGAATTTATATGATGAATATAACCAAACCAACAATCGACCCATACGGTAGGCCGTGGAATATATGCCGAACAGAAGAGTAATGATTAAAGTTCGCTACTTCGAACTTCGTCTGCTTTATGAAATTAATAGTCCAGATAGACTAAACAGACTCAACAGATACATGCAATTGGTACTACCTCGCGTTATGACAGGGTAGCAGGCATACATTAACGGCTAGTAAGTAATTATATATGTATATATAGCATTTGATTCCCCATGCATAAACGCGCGTTTCGCAGTTTTACGATTCGTCAGTGTACCTTTGTGAAAGGTGGCAGGCAATTAACATATTATCATGTATATGTGGAATACGCAAACGCATATAATATGGACGAGAGTATCTAATTCAAAATAATAATTGTAAACGATTTATACGGATACCTGTTATTGTTATGTTATTATGTACTTTGCTGTTTATGAGATTTGATAGATTCCTCTGTTGCCACGTGGGTATTCACAATGTTATGTTTATACACATACATATGTTCATATTGCTTTTTAATATTATAAAATACGTTATTATCTACTGGAATACTTGTATCTCTGATTATTGACTATGCGATACAGATTAAGTGGTTATTGACCGATTCACTCTCTATATTAATTGTACCAGAATATATCATAGCAGTAAATAATTTACGAAAGCCATGTACACACAATTCGTTAAACAATGAACTTTTAATTAGAATAGTGAATCATCTGTTAGCTAACAACACCATGGAATAAACCAGTGTGGAGCTTGAAAAATACACCATTGTAGATAATGGCTTGATAACTAATGGCGACTGTATAGCGTCTCGACTTACAATTAGTTCTTTGTTGTACCTAAGATATTTGAAGCATTTCGTGTATATTTGTTTAATTACCGCAAAAGTAAGTATTCTGCATCAACTTTGGATTTATTTCAATTACTATTAAACAGTTAACTGTTAATTATGATAACGATTAAAAAATATGTTGTAATTAAAATTACAGTTTGTACCTATTTATTAGCTTACTCGATATCGACTTTTTGTATACAACATTGTTTTTAATTTTGTACGATTGCATTACATAGTGGCGAGCAAATGAACAGGGACATATATTCAAGGTTTCCTGTTTTTCAATTTAAAAGGAAGCAAAAGAATTTTTCTATAAAATTATTAGAAATGAATAAAAATATATGCCTTAGACATCACATCTGCATTTCTCCGAAGTATTAAAATGTTATGTTTGCATTTCTCACGATCGGTCTCATGCAAGCGAGCATTTAAATAGGGACAGTTGTCATAAGCTTTTATTTAGTCTTCTTCAAGTTCTTTTAGAAGTAACTTAATATTATATTATTAAAACGCAATTTCACAAAATAGATTTTTGTACATTAAAACACATAATAGTTAATTTTCACGGTAGCACAGACTAAATTATTTTAAAAATGGGTCATGGAAAACATGTACGCCCGAGCTTCAAAAAATTATAATTACACTTTACGAAAACGGTTTGAGTTTGAGAAGAATAGCTAACCAAGTATCTGTATCGAAGAATATGATTACTAATGAAATAAAATATTTCAAAACATACGGAACCTACGAAAAAATTCCTAAACAGGGAAGAACTAAGAAAACGACGCTTCGCATTGATAGACACATAGCACGTCTCTCACGTGCGAATCCATTAAAAACGGCGGCAGATATACACAAAGAGGTAATTACAGAGATTGATAGACCAATTAGTGTACGGACAGTCAGACGAAGATTACAAGAAGCCGGATTACATGGTAGGATTGCTAGACATAAACCGCTTATAAGCAAAACAAATAGAATGAAAAGATTACAGTTTGTTTAGTGTAATCTTTATTGTTGATTGATTGTTTAGTGACGAGTCAAAATTTAATAGAATGGGATCGGATGGCAGAAGATATGTACGGCGAGGCCCCAAAGAAGCGATGAATTCTAAGCATACAATACAAACAGTAAAAGGGTTTGGAGGAAATGTGTTGGTCTGGGGTTGTATGTCTTATATAGGAGTTGGTCCGTTGCACAAAATTAATGGAATAATGGATCGACATATGTATGTTGATATTTTATCCAACGTTATGCTGCCATATGCGGAGGATCATTTGTCCGTACTTTGGAAGTACCAACAAGACGATGATCCCAAGCACACAGCTAAAATTGCAAAGGACTGGTTTCGACAAAATCATGTAGATCTTCTTGATTGGCCTTCTTGTAGTCCCGATTTAAACCCAATCGAAAACTTGTGGCAAGATGTGAAACTTCGTATTCGGGATGAAAATATTTCCAACCTCGAAGAACTGTTTCGATGTGTTGAGGAGGTCTGGAACAATATTCCCGTGGAACGATGTCGGCATCTCATCGATTCCATGCCTAGGAGGTGTGCCGCAGTCATTAAAGCAAAGGGGTATCTCACCAAATCGAAATTCCAGTGTACCTATTTCAAGGCTCGCATTTTACATATGGAATAATTTGTATTGGCATTTGTTTTTGTATCATACAGTATATTTTGCAATTTATTGCTATGTATTGCTATGTTGTATGTGTCGTCCGTCCGAAAGTAAAATATTTTTGTTATTGTTTTTATGCAAAATTTGGTAAGAAAAGCATTAGATTGTTTTGTGTTGAGTGAATCTAATTGCGATCAAGCTCAATAAAGTAGATAAATAGTTTGACTTTGATTTATTTTTTTTTGGTTTCAGGTCGGTAACAGGAGAGAAAACAAAATACTTTTCCTACATTTATTTAATTGCTAGGTTTCGTTGATTTGTTGTACATTTTTGCTTAACTTCATCA
This sequence comes from Oryctes rhinoceros, assembly GCA_020654165.1. Classification (NCBI taxonomy): domain Eukaryota; kingdom Metazoa; phylum Arthropoda; class Insecta; order Coleoptera; family Scarabaeidae; genus Oryctes; species Oryctes rhinoceros. The sequence goes on along the minus strand of JAIOKQ010000018.1, from coordinate 2,719,758 downwards.
CATCCTTTTTGTTTTTATCTGCTCTTTCGGTATTTTATTTAAAAATTAAAATTCCCTTTAAAAAAGTTTAACGTTAATGAATTTGATATGTAGGCATAAAGTTGCATTTTTAAAACATTTTTATCAGGTTAAATGTAAAATGTATACGATAACAGATGAAGTGAGTAGATAGACACATCTAAAACGATTTTCGAGTTTTGTTTTGTCGGTTGTTTACATTTCAAGTTTAATCTGATAAAAATGTTTTAAAGATATTCTTTTGTTTCTTGGATACGAGTTCATTAACATTAGTTGATAAAAGAGATTTTAATCACAAAGAAGAACGAGAATAATGAATGTAGGAAAGGAAAAGAAAGACTTCTTTTTCTCACCTAAAACCAAAAAAGACTTAATATTTCGAGGGAATAGAGCGAGAACCCGATAAGTGAAAAAAAATTACTTTCAATTAAGGATAGTACGAAGATGCCAGATTTAGTTTAAGCTTAGTTCAGTTACTTTGAGTTCGAAAATCACTTATCTACGTTTACCATTAAAAGGTGAGTAAGAAATAATATATAACAGAGTTAAAACTAAGATTTCTGATTTGTTGATTCTTAACGGGTTTTCGCTCTAATACCCTAGATTTAAATAAATAAATAACAATGATTATCTATTTCAGAATCTTACTGTGGAGTGACGGATAATATAAATGATACGATTATTTTAAATGGTATTCGAAGCAGTTAGTTGGTAAGAACTATTCGTTAAAGGATTGAAATCGATAAAAATCATTTACGAAAGTTAATACTTTTGTCCGAAGTATTAATTGAATTGTAGTCGTCCGTAAGACTATTCGTTAAGAAAATGAACCATATCTAAACCATTACCGGTCCTGGAATATAGTGTAAAATTTTTTAAGTACAGTAGTAGTAGATACAGAGTACTTCTATGCGGATTCGTGCTTGTGAAGGTCGCTTGTTTGCCTTACAAGTATCCACACTATAAAAGGTTACGTGTATGACTGCGATTACGACCCCGCGCACGGCTAGTCTGCTCACACCTTTGAAATCTTAAAAAATTAAAATTATTAAATTAAAAATTAAAAAAAATATTTCTTACTCAGTAATGGAAAGGATTAAATGGTGAAAAGATGAATTCATAGAAGCGGCCTCAATTGGAATTATCTTTAAAATTTCATTTGAATTTCTCAAAGGTTACAACAAAAGAAGCGACATTTCTTTTTGGTTTGTCTTATATCTTGATTTTTATACTTCTTTTATACACTGAACATTGGACACAGTGTGCGCTACGAATTGAAAACAAATTTAGAGAACACGACATTGTAAAGAATCTTTCGAAAAGTGGACGCTCGGTGGCATTAAATAAAGATGCACAACTACATTCAACTGGCAAAAAACGTTGCTTTGGATTACAATGTAAGCCACACTTCGATTTTAAAATTCTCGAAAGGTCAAAAATTTCACCCATATAAAATACAATTGCTTTACGAGTTGGCAGGAGATGACTTTGATCATAGAAAAGAATTCTGTGGACAAATGATAATGACAAATGCAACATTTTGTTTAAACCGAACGGTCAATAGACAAAATTGTTGATATTGGGCTATGGAAAACCCCATTGGATACGGAAAATTCATACTTATTATTATCAGAGAGTTAATGTATGGGCAGGAATTATTGGTCACCAAATTATAGGTCCATTCTTCTTTACAAATACTTAAATTGGAGAAAGAATTTTACAATTTTACAATTTTTACAGTTGGAGGCAATGCCTGGCATTTGTTGCAAACAATGCTGAACTACCGAACAATAGCATTTGGCTACAACGTAATGGCGCTCCGCCTCATTATGCAAATAATGTTCGATGCTACTCGGACCAGGAAGATGGATTGAAATAAGCGGTCCGACGGAATGGCCGGTTAAGTCTCTCAATTTGATGCCTTTAGACTTCTTTTAGTGGGGGCACTCAAAAAATAAAATGTATAAAAATCGACCTCATAATTTAGAAAATCTTAAGCAAAGAATTCAACATGATATTACCTCAAACTCTTAAAAATTTTAAAAATGAATTTTATAATCGCCTTGGGTATTGTCAAATGGTAAAGGGTCGTCATTTTGAACTCTAGTGAAGTGAACAAAAAAAGCTTTTATTTATGTACTTATTTTTATGATCAACTTCGTTTTTAAAGTTCTTTTCTAGCCAATGAATTTATTAAAAAAAACGTTTGATGCCGTCATAACAATAAACACAAATGACGTAATAAATCGTGGATTCCCATCGACCGTATAACTGAATGGGAATCTATGAATCCTCCAAACAGTTTTTCCGACTTAGCCAAATAAGAAACGATTGGAAAAGGTCAACTTTTGATATTGTTTTAGAAGCACTAATGACATGATTAATAACATCCTTTAAGAACAGTCAATATTTTATTCATTCAAGCAAAAGTTTTTTTTTAACTGTTGAGATAAATATAAACGAATTATGGCTGTTTTTGATATTTATTTTCTGCTTCTGAGAAAATATGTAATGGTCGATTTTGTAAAAAACAAATGACATCCATAATCAGTAACCACGACCATCGATGATAATCGTAGTCGCTGGCAGTACTAATATTGAGCGGTTGTTTGTTTTGTACATAATAATAATAATGAAAATATAACAATTGATTTTATAAACGAAGTGCTTGTATGTTGTGACAATTTTTATACTCAATTAAAAAGACACAAAGTTTCTTAAATTTTTTAAACAAAGATTAAAATTTTATTTCTATTTGGCATCTCTTAATGGTGATTTATGCCTTGATATTCTTAAATATTTAACATTACTGTGGAGAACACTAACCACTAACAACTCTCTTGTCAGTTTGTATCAAATTTGTTAAATTGCTATTTTATATAAATATAAGGAATTTTATACCTGCTTCTAGATTTATAAGCCGTAAACGTAAGTGTAAGCTTATTGTGAACGTTAGCAGAATGCACGCTGTAAGGAATCCCAGAAAAGATGCGAACTGTTTCTCAATATGTATTTTTGCGTACGTATTTAACAGTTTAATAAATACGTGATAAGGTACGTAATTTTATTTTAGCTGGTTTATACCTACATTTATAAAGGGTTGCAAACACAACCTAGATGAAAATGATCTGTTCGAAACACTACCAGAACATGCGTCGGGCGAATTAGGAGATAAGTTAGAAGAAGCCTGGCTAAAGGAATGTAAAAAGACAAAACCTTCATTTGCGACAGCTTTATTTCGTGTATTTGGATGCAAGCTAATGTGTTTAGGAGTTATTACATTCACTAATGAAATCATTTTAAAGTAAGTACTGTGATGTTTTCGCGTGATTAATTTAAAGAAAGTTTCGAAATTTTTACAAAAATATCGGAAATTTACTAAAGTTAGGGGTCATGAATGTACCCCTTCGATAAATGAAAGTTTTGGTTGAGAATAGTTAAAACGAAAAATGAAATAACTACTAACCTTAATTGTTATAACCTTCTTTTACAGAAACACAAGGTTTATGTTCCTTGCACACCACTTTTTTAATACAATATTCTTTGAATGCACTTTTGAATAACTTTTAACTTTAAATAGTGAATGGAAACTAGGAAAATGGAAGCAACTTTTCAATACAATATGTCTGAATGATATATTGACATAAAGTCACAAATAATAACACTGGCCAAGATATTTCAACTTTTGATTTTGCCGTAAAATAACTTATATTAATGTCAATAGAAAACATATAAACATTTATTTTAATAAAAGGTAGGAGGTCAAGTTAGCTCGACTTTTTTTATATTTCAAGGAAAAGGTTTCTTAGATTAGATCATAATTTAATTTATATTTCAAATTTTTATAATTGGAAATGTGAAGTAATACTGCTCCGTCTCTTATAAACAATATCTACAGCATCTCTTCTTAACATACAACAGTCATCTGCTAACATAACAGGATTCCATTTCCCCTGATACCGTTTTTTCATTCGCATGATGTCTTGGTGGAAGCGCTCACCGTGTTCATCGCTAACGTCGCCCATATTTTCGGGACAAAAATCCAAGCGAGAATGTAGAATGTGCACTTTAAGGGACATATCACAGTCAGCAACTTGAAATTCTTGTAACGTTTCTATTACTAAAGTTTTATAGTTGTCAGCTTTTTTGTTTCCCAAGAAATTCGTGAAAACTTCTATCATGGAGAGCCAAGCTATTTTTTCCTTTGCTGTTAATTTGGTTTCAAGAATCTCATCATTTACTATTTCCCGTATCTGAAATCCAACAAAAATATCTTCTTTCAGTTTCCCTTGTGCTAATTTTGGAAACTTTTCAGGAAGATATTTAAAATCTTCACCCTCGAGATCCAGTGCCTTTACAAAGTTTTTCATGAGCCCAAGTTTCACGTGGAAAGGTGGTATTATGATCTTTTCTTTTTCTACTAGAGACTGATGTTGTACATTGTCTTTTTCTGGTATAAACTGTTATCGTAGTAGCCACTCTTGCTTATGGTAATGTTTTGCCCTGTCACGACTGTCCTAAAAACATAAAAAGCAACGGTATTTGGTGTAACCACATTGCATACCCAAAATAATTGCAATTGCTTTAAAATCTGCACAAATATTCCAGGAATAGTCTTTGTACTTTATCTTTTCTAATAAAATTTTCAGATTTTCGTAAGTTTCTTTCATAGAAACGGCTTGACCTATCGGAATAGAAGGATAATGGTTTCCATTATGCAACAAAACTGCTTTTAGGCTGGTCTCTGATGAGTCTATGAACAATCTCCAAGAACTGGGATCATGATGTATTCCCAAAGCTTCAGAAAATTTATAAACATTATTGCAGTAGTCCAGATTGCCGGCCATACTATAAAAATCAACAACATTTTCACGTCTGCTGCGAGAAAGTCTCGACCTGCTTTTTGTCTGTAACCAGAGCTAAGCCAATGTTGCCGCTTATCGAATCATTTTTACTTTATATATGCTGTTCAATTTCATTAGCTACTAACTTAAAGTAAAAACCTTGTTGGTCAGTGTAATTAATCATTGTTAATTTTCGTTGCCAACGGTTTTATTTCATTTATACCTAAGATAATTCTTAATAATTTAAAATATACGATTATTGAGTTGTATTTCGAAAGGAACGATTTTGTAAAGGGACGCAACTACTATCAGGATTCTGTTTCTAGGAAGACGCGGTTGAACACATGCAACCCTGCAACGTTAAATTGTACTGAGAACTTAGATCATACGAACCGAAAGACATTTACTTAACATTTATAACTTTTGTACGACTAACGTGTGTCCTAGAACTTCCTGTAGAAATTTCCGATGTTAACATTCAAGAAAGAAAATGATAGACACAAGTCTTCCCCATGCTTGTCGTTGGCTGGACTTATATACAACTTTATAAAGTTTACACAGGATTTCTTCTCTAGGGATCGGGCTTTCTACCTACAGATGGACCCTCGTACTCACTAGAAGTACAATGTGAATTTAGTAAAGAAGAAGTGACTACGGCGCTGATGACAGTTAACCTCGTTGTTTTTAATAACATTATAGTATATTTGTATTTGCATTGCATGTATTTACCCTTTCGACTAGACAGAAAATATGGCTAGGGTATGTCACTATAAATGCATTGCAATGTTACAAACAGACGTCCAAGAGGTTAATATCATCAGTGACACCCACACATCTCATCTTGTCGCTTCAGTTTATCCACCTATCGAAAATAAAGTTCCGTCGAGTGATAGAAATAATTTTTAAATAAAAATTTCTTTTCTCGCCTCTTATTCTTGGGAGCGAGTAGGTAGTAAAGGTATATTATAAGCTCAGCCAATGATGACAGTGGTGAAAACAAACGTTAACTGCTTATTCTGCCATCAACTACAGTTGATTCTCCTCACTGATGTGGTGCACACGTTGAGTTATCGTGATCAACTGCGTTTTACCACCTTCCCTTCTTCTGAAGAAGCCCCATATAATTGTGGAGGAAACGTCGAGTTTTCGTTTAACCATGACATGGTTCGAATCCGGAACAGAACGTGAACATTGAGAGTATTTTTACAATTCCACAAAGCTATATTGCTCAAAATTGTTTATTTAAATTGTTATTACTTATAAAATACAGGAGTTAATGCTCCAATCCTTTTGTTGGTGTATTTATGATGGATTGATTATAAAGATTATTTATAAGATAAGACTTTGTTTATTGTTAATATTTACATTCCTCCTTATGTTACATGCGATGATTATGAATTGTTTTCCGAGTCATTATGTCTAGAATTTCTTAATAAACAATTATTGATATGTGGTGACTTCGATTGTCCAAATTTCAATTCTTCTAGTAGTACTGATCGAAAAACTTCTATAATTAATAATTTCTTATCAACCCTAAACTTGAAGCAATTTAATGATATCTTAAACTGTAATGATAGAGTCCTTGATTTGATGTTGTCTAACGTTCCGTGGCTAATTGTGGTATCAGATGATATTGATCCGTTTGTGTCGGAGGATGTATTTCATCCTGCATTGAGTATTACCCTTGATATAGCTAATATAAAATCTAAAAAAACCTTCCAACTAAGACTAATCTCAATAAGATCAAGAAGTAATTTCATTAATTAATAATGCATATTTTTATTTGTTATTACGTTAAAAGGAAATACAAAATAAATGTGCATGTACATAGATATACAAACCGAACCGTTCGTGAGCCGCTGGTTCTCGGAGCTTTGAGCGCCCCAATGGTTAGTGAGGCCTACGTGACGATTTACTTCCTATCGGTTTTTTCGACGAAGACGCGTTCATATTTACGCAGCGCCGCTTGCAAACTTATGTTAGACCGGAAAATGACTACTGGCAATTCGCGGTTAGTTCGTTCCTTTTCCATAGACCTGTGGAAGTTGTAAAAATAATTTTAATGAACCATTCAACAGGGGCACATGAATGGTTCGGCTCGGATATCTGTACCTTCTTTAAAGAAGCTTGTGTATTGTTCGAGAATTTTATTTCAGAATAGGTCAAACGCTAGCTTTAGGAAAATTAATTCACTATTATACACCGCATCAGACAGAAATAAGCGAAAATGACGCCTACCTCTTCTCAGGAATTATAACAATATGCTCGTTTCTAATTGTGGTTCTGGGCCATAATTATGTGATGGAACTACAGCACGTGGGTATGAAGATGAGAGTTGCAAGTTGCTCGCTGATATATAGAAAATCGTTAAGACTAAGCAAAATCGCGTTGGCTGAAACAACCATCGGCCAAATGATAAATTTACTATCTAATGATGTAAACAGATTCGATCGCGCTGCAATGAATATTCATAATCTTTGGGTGACCCCGATACAAGCACTTCTCGTTATGTACCTTATACATACTCAGGTTGGATGGACCGGCATTGTAGGGATATGTTTTATATTGTTCTTCTTACCATTGCAAAGTAAGTTTATTTATTCATGGTCTTTGTATGAACACGCTTTAGTCTTTAATTTTCCAGTTTATCTGGCTAAACACGCATCCGCACTCAGGTTAAAAGTCGCGTTGAAGACTGACGAAAGAGTAAGACTTATGAACGAAGTAATAAGTGGAATACAAGTAATAAAGATGTATGCATGGGAAAAACCGTTTGCTAAATTAGTAGCTATTGCTAGAAAGTAAGTAAGTAAATTTTAGTAAACTACATAGTTCTGAAAACAAACAAATTTGCGTTATTTTAATATTTATAATGTCTGTCTGTGGTGTTTATGTACAGACGTTTTTGCTTTTAGGCACGAGATACGGTACGTAAAAGCCGCATTCTATATAAAAGGCACTCTGATGTCATTTCCAAATTTCTTAACTAACATTGCTATCTTCTTAACCATTTTAACTTGCGTATTTACCGAGAATGCGGTGAGGGCCGAATATGTCTTTGTAATTTCGTCCTTCTATGATATTTTGAGACAATCAATGACGACGTATTTTCCCAGTGGAATTACTCATTGCGCGGAAGCAATGATCTCCATTAAAAGACTACAACGTTTCCTGACATTGGATGAGAATGAAATAAACCGATCCGTGAATGCTTTGGATGGGCGATATGTAGGCGTGGTAATTCAAAATGCAACGGCCAAATGGAACGACTCGTTTCCGGAGAATACACTCACAGACGTAAACTTAAGCGCTGAAAGTAATCAGCTGGTGGTGATCGTAGGATACGTTGGTAGCGGAAAAACTAGTTTGCTGCACGTGATTTTAAAAGAGTTGCCGCTTATATCTGGCAGTTTGGAAGTAACGGGAGTTGTATCGTATGCATCGCAAGAAGCTTGGCTGTTCGAAGGCTCACTAAGGGACAATATATTGTTCGGACAGCCATATATCGAAAGAAAATACCTAACAGTTGTTAGAGTGTGTGCTTTAGAAAAAGATTTTTCATTATTCCCGTATGGAGATCTTACAATAGCTGGCGAAAGAGGCGTAACATTGAGTGGCGGTCAAAGGGCAAGAATTAATTTGGCCAGAGCTGTGTACCAGGACGCAGACATCTACTTATTAGATGATCCTTTAGCAGCGGTTGATACTTTCGTAGCTAAGCAACTTTTCGAGGAATGCATTCAGGGTTATCTTAAAAACAAGTGCATAATCCTTGTAACAAATCAGTTACAATTTCTTAAACCTGCTGATAATATTATCATGTTTCAAAATGGCTTTGTAGCGACTTCAGGAACTTATCAACAATTACTAGCAAGCGATCTAGAGTTTACAAAATTAATGGAAAGAGAACCGGAGGAGTTTACCGATGAAAAGCTATTGAAGACTCCATCTATGAAATCCCGAATTAATAACAATCAAACGCCTATTAAGGACAAAGAATCAATGTTCGCGGGTAATATTGGTAGGAGAATTTACGGCAAGTACCTTAAAACAGGTGGAAGCTCCATAGTAGTTGCATTAGTGCTCGCAACTTTTGCTTTGGCGCAATTTTCAAAGAGCGGTTCCGATTATTTCCTGGGATATTGGCAAGTGTTTATTTATTTTTTATTCTGCGAATTATCTCTTATCGATGATTTTAGGGTGAACATGGAACAAGAAAACGCGGAACGTAATATCACAAATTTCCAGAACGGTTTCATGTCGAGGACCACCACTCTTTCGATCTACGCTGGCTTAACAGTTTTTACAGTGCTTGTTTTTCTGGCAAGGTCGTTCTCGTTTTTCATATATTGCATGCGTTCCTCAATAAACCTGCACAACCGAATGTTCTCTAAATTTGTTACGGCTCCAATGAATTTCTTCAACCTCAACTCATCTGGAAGGATACTTAATAGGTTTTCTAAAGATATGGGATCCATTGATGAATATTTACCTGTCGTGCTATTAGATACTATCCAAGTAATTTTCTTAATTTGAACAGTAAGGCTCGTTTAATTTAATGTCGTGTATTTATAGATTGGCTTGAGGGTGGTAGGAACAACATCTGTTGTAGGCGCTGTTAATCCGTGGCTGCTTTTTGTTTCTGGCATTATGCTACTGGCGTTTTATTTGATGAGAATCGTATATTTGCAAACTAGTCGAAACATCAAGCGATTGGAAGGTGTCAGTAAGTACAACGGAATAGAAAACTTGTTATATAGCAGCAGCATCTACGCTAAGTCTATATGCATCAGAACCGTTGATATAATTTGAAACTTCGAATTTCAAGATTCAAAGTAACGAATTCTGAGACAGATTGAAGAACTGAGACATCTAACTGACTTCTTCATCGAAAACAATTTCAACAAAACGGAATATCCGAAAAACAATACACCGTTATCGTAGCGTTTTTCCACTTTACATTCAAGGTGTTACCTATAAAGTAGGCAGATTACCCCAGAGACTAGAGACATAATACTATAAGCTATCGAAATCCACAAATATTTCAAACAATCTCCATAGAAACGATGGTTATGTGTTGAACATCTCTCCTATTCGAATTCTTCAATCATAACCCATCTCATACGCTCTGCCTTCCCTAGCCAATCCATTGTGTATTGTCATTTATGTTCCATAGAGAATGAATAAAGGTGTTGTAAATATGTAGTATGAATGTAACAGTGCAAATACATATCAGACAAAATTGCGAAGATATACTAAATAAATTATTCCGAAAGTTAAAGTACATGACAAAAGCCTTCACACTTTTCTAAAACTAGCATTCTATAATCGATATATTTTAAAAATACATATCACCTATTCTTCCATAAAAAGTAGTTCGTTAGTCGCTCACGTCTGAAAAATCGTACAAAAAAACTAACTAGTGCTGCAAATGGAAATGACAAATGGGAATCTGCATCTTTTACATTCTTCCTCTATACCGAGTACAGGTTTGGCCCAATTTTTCTTTTGGAAAGTTTCTTTTGGAAGTATGTTTTTTGCTGTACTGACACCAAGTCTTGAACGCATCCTATTATTAATATTACACTACGATAATTATACCAATCAAAAAATCGCATATCAAACACAGAAAAATGATTCCTGGCTTTTGTTCAAAGGTTCTAGAAAACAAAAAAATAGACATTTGAAAAGCCGGTTTTCCTGGCTAGTGTTTGCTCGTTAATATCGTTTGTAGTTTTTATAGTTTGTGACAATTTTACGATGCCCGTGTTTAATTATAATGCTACATTAATTAAATTAACATCTTATTATACGTAACTTTTCTCACAAGGAAATGTATGGTTTTAGCTCGTAGTCCAGTATTTACCCATATAAATACATCGCTTCGAGGTTTAACAACAATTAGAGCTTTCGAAGCGCAAGAAATGCTAAAAATTGAATTCGATAAACATCAAGACCTACACAGCTCTGCTTGGTTCATGTTTTTGGGTAGTTCGAGAACCTTTGGCTTTTGGTTGGATTTGATATGTGTTTTTTATATTGCTTGCGTAACAATGAGCTTTTTAGTTCTTGGGAGAGGTATTCTAATTCCATTGCATGATGTATGTGTAAAAAATTAACGTTTACTTATATTTTTTAGAAATATATGGCGGGAATGTCGGTTTGGCTATTACGCAGGCTGTTACACTTACTGGTGTATTTCAGTGGGGCATGAGGCAGTGGAGTGAGTTAGAAAATCAAATGACAGCCGTTGAAAGAGTCGTGGAATACACAAGCATACAAAATGAAGACCAAGAAGCTTTTAATAAAAAAGCGATACCTTCGTATTGGCCGGAACATGGAAGTATTCGATTCGAGAATGTATATCTTAAATATTTCGCAAGTGAACCATATGTACTTAAAAACGTAACATTTGCTGTGAAATCTCAAGAGAAAATAGGAATAGTTGGACGTACAGGAGCTGGTAAATCGTCGTTAATAGCCGCTTTATTTCAACTTACGCCAATTGAGGGACAAATACTTATCGATGATCTCAACATAGCGGATTATCCATTGTGTGAAGTAAGATCGAAAATTTCGATTATTCCTCAGGAACCGGTCCTGTTCTCTGGCACCTTAAGAAAAAACCTCGATCCTTTCGACGAATATTCTGACAACGAATTATGGAACGCTTTGGACGAAGTTGAACTGAAAAACCTAATAAGTGAAATACCTACAGCCCTCAGTACTAAAGTATCGGAAGGTGGTTCTAATTTTAGTGTGGGACAAAGACAATTGCTTTGTTTAGCGAGAGCTATAGTTAGGAAAAATAACGTTTTAGTATTAGACGAAGCTACAGCAAATGTAGACCCCCAAACTGATGCCGTAATTCAAACTACTATTAGAAAAAAATTTGCTTCGTGCACTGTCTTAACTGTAGCGCATAGATTGCATACAATAATAGATTCTGACAAGGTTCTTGTAATGGATGCGGGATCCATCAAAGAGTACGATCACCCATATATTTTACTTCAAAATCGTGGTACCTTCTACGGAATGGTTCAACAAACCGGAAAAGCAACGGCGGATACATTGAATAAAGCTGCTGAAGCTGTGAGTACCATATATAATTAAATATCAATTACCTATTCTAATATTTCTGTTTTTTTTTTTTTTTTTTTAGAATTTTAAATCCAGATGTACTTAATCGTCTATTAGTTGTGTAAGCCAAAAATGGGTTTATGTGTATATGTACAAATACATCGGAATGTTTTCGTACAATGCAGTTTGTTTTGTTGATTATGCACTTATGAGAAATCTTTTGGGTCAAAGCAAAACCAAATCCATTTAATATGTGTAAGAACCATATAAACGCACCTACTTAAAAAGTTAAGTTTCAAATAGATTTAATTTACTTGGGCACCTTTTAATGGACAAGCATTAGTAATAGTAGTATTAGTATTATTGGACAGAGGCATGGAAGCCTTTAGTCATTGCGACCATTGTAACAAAATGCCTTGAAATAGATGTTAGAAAAGTTGAAGGTTCTTAATAAACCTTAAAATTGCTCCAGGACCTTCGTCCCTTAGTTCAGTAGATGTCGAGAACAGTTCACCGAAATATTGTTGTCGAGTGCAACTGACGCCAACACAATTATTATATAAAATGTATTCCGCTGCCTCTAGATCTTCTAGACATAGACAGCATATTTGATCATCAGCTTTTCCGAGATTGGATAGGTCATATTTTAGGGCTACGTGACTAGGTGCCAGTAATCTAAGGTTCATTTTGCTGAACGGTAGCACTATTTTGCAGTCTTAGGCGAGTCTGATATGAATGCTTTCGCCTGTTTTTATCCTGGAATATTGCCCCAGTATAAGGTCTTTTGATCTTCCTCTCATACTTCTATTACTTGTTCTATGGCGCTAGAAGCAATGAAGGAGATGTTGGCTGTTTCCCTAGCCGGCTTGTCTGCCTTTACATTGCCTTAGATCACTTGATTGAACTCGATTCATCGCTTACCCATCGCACGGTAGTGTGGTTTTTATATCGTAGTTTCCTCAAATTGTGTATTCATTCACGAATCAGATCAGTTTCGTTGGGTAGGCTTTGACAGCCTTTAGAACTGCCTGACTCTCACTGAATATAGTTGTGGTTGTACCTCGTATCCCTTTCTCTCCTGGTCTTTGCTCGCAAGACATTTTGTAACTGTGTCTCTTCTGTTATTGAGGTAGTTTGCGTTGATTGCTCCTTGTATTAGAGAATGTCTTATGTAAATCTTTGTGTATTCTCTATTTCAGTGCAACTTTTCCTTCCTGATATGAACGTCAATCAGTTTTTCTAGAAATTTTTATAGTGAAAGCCTGCCATGCTTCTGCCTCAATTTGAACCTAGCGTAGTGGCTAGTGCAACATCTAGCATCTATATTCTATTCTTAGTAGCAACAGGCGGTTATTTACCTCTATTAATTATATCTGTAAAGACAAAACGTGGTTGAATTATTTTAATATTTTTCTTTTACTGGTACTTTTTTAACTTAAACAACGTTGCTTGATTGACATTCTTCTTATTACTAAGTATTTACAAAATACACCATCACATTTTTAAAGCGGACTGTATTACCGGCACGCCAACCGTAGTGGCGCTAATATTTAAAATTCAAATAATACTCAACACTATCTAAGTCCGTTAGAGATAAAAATTCGTAAAGGTACTCAACTTTGGTATTGTGTTAGAGCTTCCCGCTGTCCCCTTGCACTAGACTTTCATAAATATACGGCTCTTGAATTAGCACAATGTTTATATCATGGTTGGAGAATCCCTTCACCAACACGTTGAAGGCCCCTTTCCAGTGCTAGATATTGGCTGCTTGTTTGGCTTCCTTAGCCGTCTGAGATTTAGGCTTCGTTTTCGACCTTCTTCCCTCCTTCTTCTTTTCAGTATCCTCCGTTCATCCGCGTTGAGGCCTATGTTGTGGTCTTTAACCAGCTTGAACATATTCTCATTGTTGTCCTCCACGCTATTGGGGAAGTAGGTGTTTAGGATGGTTGCCTGTGGCAGTTTTGTCATCTAGGGCTTTTGGTTTAGCTCTTTCCCAAGGTTGTAGCGCAGCAATGTTTGTTTTAAGTCACTGAACTAAAGCTACAGCAGTTCAATTTATTGCAAGTCACCCAGCTTTGAAGGCCGTTCCTAGAAATTTTGGAGTGTCGCTTTTTCAATGGCTTTCAATTGGCCAGTTGAGAGGCTCACCTCTGCGAAATCGTGATGGAGTATACACACTCTCTTCTCCTGAAGGGCGTCCTTGAATCCAGGATCTGAAGTAGTTTGCTCCCGTTCTGGCGCTCCCCGTTTGGCTACCAGCACCTACCAGCAGCCTTTCGCTTCTTGTCAGTACATTCCGGGGTTGGTTCCAGGAGCAGGGAAGATCTACAGGTCTACCGGGGTAGTGCTGCCATATCCTAATATCCCTTCCGGGCGACCGGCCTCGTTGAATGAAGCAGTTTGAAGCCGCTTACTCGGGATCAAACTGTCCCACTTGGCCATGCTCCGAGCTTTGGCGTACGCTGTTCCACTGGCTAGCTTTCAGGTTGTTATTGAGGTTGGCTCTTCTTAATCCGGACGTTTTTTTTTTCGTATCTGGATTATGTTATCAACAGTTATAATTTAAATAAGTTAAATTTTTTCGCCTTCTCGCCTTCAAAGTACCACCATAACACAGGAGCAGGTGTACCATGAACTTCATCCAATTTAACTTTGATCTCTTTCGGTTATATTATTGAATCATCTAATTTGAATTTGAGTTTTTTTTGCTTGATTCTACTTTATTACTTAATCATTTTTTCTTTAGTCTGCCATGCCTTGCCATGATTTGTGTATCTTAAATTTTTCTTGATGTTAATTTCTAAGGTTCAGTAGTTATTTTACACTTAAAATTTCTTGTAATTTACATTATTTTCTTCATTTTCTAAGTTGATTCTTTTTTTGGCTTTGTTATACATTTTTCCTTTTTTTTTAGTTTGCTTTATTTCCCTTCCTAATTTGATATATTAGCTTTTTTTTTGTTATTTTTGTATATTTTTAGTTATCTGCAAAAGAACAAAGATTCACGGCACAACATACGGTGATTTAAGATACCTGGGGGAAATTAAAAAAAAAAAGACTTCGACGTGCCAGCAAACCATACCTGGAATCATTGATTCTTTATCTTTTTCTTTTTTTAATTTTTATTCAATATTCAAACGAAATAAATTTTTGTTTAAGTCAACATTAACAACGTGTTGTATCTTTCCACAAGTTAAGAGGAGGTACAACAAAGTTTATTTTATTTTTGGTAATTTTTTTTTATAATAAAATTCCCGGTGCCCTTTTCAATATATATTTATTTAAAAAAAAACTTTGATGGACCTCTGCCTACCCTACCCTGAGCGCTGCTCTAATCGGAGGCATAAAATGAAAAAACATTTTCAAAAATACGTTGCATATTACATTTACTGTGTACTCTCTCCATGTTCCGGAATTTATTAGAGACCAATTTCCCAATGTTAATGAATGAATTAATCATACCAAAAAGTTTTCCTGAAAGCACCTACAAGAGTTTCATACCAAAGCAAATGGCCAGCCCTTTCCTTATCTACGTCTTTCGTCGTAACAAAGTAGGGCACGTGGTGAGTAGCCTTTTCATTTTACACAGACAATTTGAAGAAAGTTGCTGGTATAATGAATAATTTAAATAAGGTTGCACAAAGCATAAGCAAATGTAACACTCTCTTGAAGGATTCGTCTTTACGCATTGATTTGCATATTATCAACGAATATTTTCGCGATGTACCTCACAAAATAAAATCTTTGAATCATAAACGATACAACTAAAAGATGGTATTGAAATACTATATGTTATAATAAACAGATATTTTTGAAAACCATTTCTGCTGATTACGGTGCTTCTCTATGTAAAAAATCGATGCAATTTTTACCCGTACTTGTCATTACTAAAACAGTTGTGCAACGAAAGTTACGAAATCCTTAATTAACACAGTTTTCACTACTCTTCTCTCACAAGTTGTGATGTGAAAAAAAGGTTTTCTGTATTTAAAGTTGCGTTCTAAGTGTTCCAGCAAGTAAGCGAACATATTTCACAGCAGAAAATTTAAGATATATTTTGGTAATCAATATTAATAAATCACTGTAACATGATATGATACTATATAAAATATAGTCTTTAGGGTCTTGCGATATTAAAAATTCCCGACAGGCACAAGGTTTAACGGTGAGGACTGACGCAAACATAAAGACGCGATAAAACCGTGAGCTTTGTATTCATCGCGGCTGTTCCTCAATCTAGTATTGAGGCCGCTCACAAAGTAAAGGTACTATTTGGCAGTCTCGGTCGTCCCTTTCAAGGCCCGCAAACGTCCCGCCTACTGCCACCGATGCCAACGTTTCGGGTACTCGTCGGAATGCCACAGGCTGCGAATGATGCACGCAAATGTGCTAACTGCAGGTCTAAGCATCTGAAAAAGCGTTTCCAAAACTGCCACCTCTCAGCGTACAGGACGGCGAGCTCTTGAGAACCTAGAACGTGCGCAAGTGGGCGCAGAAAAGGGAAACTTTGGGTACCAGCGGAACCCAAAGGCGGGCAAAGGTGGCCTCCGTAAAGTCCGTTCCTTCCAAGTTCGCGAAGGATAAGGATCCAACGCCGAATAAGAGTGAAAAAGCGGAATTAGCTTAACCCTTCTCCGGAAAAAAAGAGAGCGAGAGAGGTCTCGGAATCTGAGGCCACCACGAGTACGAATTTGACCAGGAACCAATGGTTTCCTCCCAGGGGTCGCACTGTTTCAGATTCCTGAAGCAAGCTGTGGGGAAGACAATGATTGAGCTGAAGAAGCTCCAAAGGATTTCGAACCCATTACCCTTATGGAACTGGCGGAATTCGTCTTTGAGTCATGAATGTACGTTGAGAAGCCTACAAATTGTAATCTGAAACGCCCAAGAAATCCTAAACAAGAAATTGGAATTCCCACAGTTCTTTGTCGATCACAGGATTGACCACATATTAACTAGTTAACCACATATTCAAGATACCGGACTACCACGTATATAGAACTAGTAGGTCAACCAAAGGAGGAGGAATTGTTGTTCTGGCGAAAAGGCGCATCATGCATTCGCAAATCTGCCTTCCTGCGAAGTGAGCGTAATTGCTATGAAAAGAGCCGGTGCGGTGCGGTGATGTTCGTAGCATTCTACAACAATCCCGGGACACCTTGGAACTGGAAAAGATCGCGGACCTCGCCGGTTACGTATTCGAGCTAGGAGAGTTGATAACAGCAACGGCACTCCTAAGAGCTTTGCTCGATCAAAAAAACCAATTCGAAGTTGCCTCGTCGACCGAACCCACCCACTACTTCACCTATCTGGACCACTTCACGCCAACGGCATGCAACGATTTCGAGTTGCAGAGAAGGTTCTGGGGCCCCTTGGAGAAGATAGTTGATATAGACGCTGGACCTCCGATTGTGGTCTTGCTCCTATGGTCCTGTAAGTAATCAAGCGAATCACGGACAGAAAGGCCCCGGTGAAGATGATATAACAGAAGGAGCGCTGAAGAATCTACTATTCAAGTTGCTGGTCAATCTGACGCAGATTTTCAACACAACGCTCCGATTTACATACCACTCAACCCGGTGGAAATCTGTAAGGATTATCTCCGCCTTGAAACCGAAAGACCGAAGAAAAACTCTCATTGTCCGAACAGTTATCGGCCGATATCGTTACCCGGGATCATCAACTAGCTTCTCGAATCTCTCCTCTTGACTTGAATCAACGAGCATTTTTTTATAGATAACCAAGTCGTGCATAGCGATTAGTTTGGCTTCTGGTCAAATCACTCCACTATTCTTCAGTTGTATGGAGCAGGCCACCACTGCCTTCAACGGTATCTCTAGACTCAGAGAAGGCACTCGATATGAAGGACTACTCCTAAAGATGGAGGCCGTTTTCCTACCAGACTACCAGAGCATACCTCAAAGGCTGAAAATAACACACCATGGTTAATTGGACGGAATCTTGACAGAAGAACATGCCCGCAAGGATCGACACTAGAGTCATCTGTCCACGATTTATGTCATGGACATTCCAAAGCCAGACGATCAATGAGTGCTGAACGTCATCTACGCAAATGATACAGGAATCCTTGCAACATTGCGGAAGGGCGAGTTGGTGATCAAACTGGCACAGGCGCATTTGACCTAAATCACTAACTACTTCGATGCCTAGGAACTCACAGTCGATCTCAGGAAGACGCAAGCGATTGCGTTTGCACCGCCCTCTTCCCGAGATCATTGCGACGGAAATAGAGTGGAACAACAAGATCGAGTATGTCGGAATGATCCTTGACGAAAGGATCATTCCGATCATGGAAGGTTGAATTTCGTGAAGCATGTCGGAAGAGTTCTTCATCTTCTACAACTACCACCTTAGCTCTAAAACGGGCGTTATGCTGTATGAGCCACACATACGATCTACGTTAGTCCGATTTGGGTCACAACGGCACCTACCTACATTACTTTCGTTGCAAGTATACAAAATCGCTGCTTGCGATTAGTAGTACACGTACCTCTGCGCTTCTCGCTAACGAAACTAACATACCTGAACGAGATTGAGGAGTTCCAGGAATTCCTAGCAAAGCTCAATAAAATCTTCTTCGAGAAGACGCGAACTGGTGGGAATCCCGTGATAAGGAACACCACCAACATCTAAAGTACTCCTTCAGGAGCGGAGCACAAGACCACCTACGATTATCTTAGAAAGCTGACACAAGCATCACCATTCTACCACCATACTAACGTATATCTTTCCGTTTTAGAAGCCGAGCAGAGGAGGGAGTCCAGGACAAAGTCTCCGAGGTACAAATACCAAGCACCAAAAACTCCAGGAAGATCATCAACCTGATGGAAAGGGAAGAAGATGGACACAGATGGCTCCGGATAACACACGATATAGCTACAGTAATACGTTCTGTGTACCTGTGACCTTCCAAATTATCTCCTTTAGGAGAACATAAAGTGATACGCCCTAAAATACGTGAAATGTGTATAATTATTTTTCTAAAAGTAAAAGTACATCAGTAAAGACAAGTGAAATAAAATAGTTTCAGTTAAACTAGTTTAAAAGAGATAAACAGAAAGAATTGTTCAGGAAGGACATATGGCGACAAATTCAGGTGAAATCAAATTTAGAAATCCAAGAAAGAAAAGACTGAAGCGAAAGAATGTCAGTCGCTTACTAGAATATTAAGAATAGTGCGGGAGATGGTATATGACTTTTATCGGTCAGATCAACGACGTGTTACGGTACCGGCTTTACAACAGAGATCGAACGGAAATTAGAATGGAAGACATCAGATACATCGTTACCAAGAATTTGATCAGGACTTGGGATTTAAATTTAAATGCGTACAGAATAATGGAAGAGTATTAATAGAATGAATTGCTATACTAGCATTACGAATTGATTACAAAAAAATCATCGCGTTTATATGCATTTATACTGGCTATCCACCTTTTAAAAACACGGAGCGATGAAAGTATGAAAGATCTTCGTAAAAACATCCAAGGATCTAGGTTCGTCAGTGTAGTGAGTAAAGTCACGGCAAGAAATGTCACTTTTAAGATGTACGTAAATTAACAGAAGAAAAATTCAAAAATATCAAGATATCAAGACCTAACAGGACTACCGATATCGAAAATAAATATTTATAATCAGACACTTTAGTTGATGAAACGACCGAAAACTTAATTATTAATATAAATAATGATAGTAGTAATAATGACGGCGATTTAGTGCCGAAGAGATTTTAATTTAATTTATTTACTTAACGGTTAAATTCTTATAATTATTTTGTTTTCATATATCGTATGTTATAATGTTCAAGTTTAATAAGCCGATCAAATAATATTCCTCCGTTGTTGTTATCATCTTTAATATTTCTTTAAAACAACAAATTAAGGGGATTTTATGCACCATGATTGGTTGTTGGGATTTGTTAAATGCTTATTAGGTCATTCAAATTTCGCTATAGCGAGCTGAATCGAATATATTTTGTTGCGGTAATGTTTATATCTTCCATGAATAAACTGTAAACAGTATATTGTCCGCAGATTTCTTATTCTCATAAAAGCATTTTATTAAATATTAACCCTTACGCCAATAGTGTGGTGAAGGTTCATGTAGAGGCAATGACATCTACCAACGGCTATGTGAACCTACTCCCATCGCTCGCCATCATCCATGGCGACTGCAATATAGAATCTCTTTTCCTTCCATATTTAACTGTTCACATCCTCTTGGTATACTTTTAATATTGTGTCTACGTTTTTGATTTTTCTTCACAAGATTGCATTTTTAACGGATACTTCACTGCAAAAGCTGATCAAAAGTAGAAGAAATATGAAATATTCTTATGTTAGCTCTACCGGAAAGTTCTGTCCGACAACACAAGACACAAGACAAAACACAATTTTTTCTTACCATCAATAAACTTTACTAAAGAATATAATTGCCATTACTATTAATGACTTCTTGCCAGCGTTAGAGCAATTTCTATATTCCATTCTTGAAAAATGTTTCATCTTTTGATGCGAAAAATTGAATAAGTGCTAGTTTAATATCTTCTTCATTTTTGAATTTTTTGCTCTACAAAAAATGTTGTAACGACAATAACAAGTGATAGTCGGTGGGTGCTAAGTGCGGAGAATATGGCGGATGTGACAGAATTTCCCAGCCTAGTTCTGCAATTTTTTGACGAGTCCCCAAAGCAGCATGCTGCATGGTGTACTATGTTGTCCTTCCTGTTGAACATCGCCGGTGTCTTTTTTTTTGAACTGCTGTCTTTAAATTATTCAGTTGCTGACAATACTTTTCCGAATTGAGCTTTTCGTTCGGTTTTAAAAGCTGATAGTGTATTGGACCTCGAATGTCCCACTATATACACAACATTCTCTTATTCGGAGTCAAATTTGGTTTAGAGGTGGAAGGGCTAGATTTTCCGGGTTCACAATATACTCTTTTCCTTACGATGTTTTCGTAGGCAATCCACTTTTCATCCCCAGTTGTCATCCGGTTCAAGAAGGGCTCGAGTTTGTTCCGAGCAAGCAGAGATGTGCCTATGACGACTCGATCATCCAAATTCTTCCGACTTAATTCGTGTGGCACCAATCTTGAATATTTCCACGCCAATCCTATCTTCCGAATATGGTCCGAAATGGTTTGCTGAGCTGAACCAAGCCTTTCTGCGATCTCCGATGTTTGACAACATCGACGTAGCATCGGACGGACGGACAATAACATCGTCGTAGATCAAAGATGGTCTCCCAGAACAGGGCTTATCAGAAAGGTCGAAATATCCCCTGTTTCAAATTTTTCGAACCATCTCCTGCATGTTCTATCAGAAACTGTACCATCAACAAACACTTTCAATAAATTTCTACACGCTTCTGCAGCATTTCTTCCTTGTTGAAATTCGTATAAAATACAGTGGCGAAAATGATCTTTATCAGTAGCCACGGCTACACTAACGCTTCACTCTTAAGACTAACGTGAAGCAGCTTTGCTTTAGTTAATTTGCTACGTCAGTATTACACGTTAAGCGATAAAAATAGAGAGGCCGTGCATGCGCCAAATAAACATGTGCTACGCGTCCAAAATTGTTGTCATAGAAACGGAAAGAACTGTCCGGTAGACCTGATATTATGTCTTTATTTTATCCAACTTAGCACAGGTTATGAACGTGTAAACCTTCGGTAAATCATCCATTCATGCATATCTCGCCTAGTTTTTATTATTATCGAACGATTATCTATGCACGCACTTGGCTCTTGATAGCAGTTTCCTTTTTCTGTTGGCACGTGCGTATTCAGATACACATACGTATGTCTAATATTGCGAAATATGTTATTATCTAATGAAATACATTTATCTTCGACGCTACTATGCGGATACATGTTAAACAATTTACTTGAATATTATACTGGCGGTATTAATTATATGACGACATATCATAGTAGTAGATAATTTACAAAAACCATATACAAACAATTCGCTACACAATGAAGTTTTAATTATATCAATCATCTGTTAGTTAGCAACACCGTAGAACAAACTGTGGTACTTCCTACGGTGTCTGTCTTTCTCGAAAAGTACACCGCTTTAGAGAATGATTCGATAAAATTAATCGCGACTGTATAGTGAGTGTACCGGCTTAGTTCTTTGTTGTACCTATGATTTTTTTTAAGCATCTTTGTGATATCTCTACACATCGAATGGTAGAATAATTACAGTTTTAAGAAGCGTATCGTATTTATTTGCGTAATTACCGAAAAGTAAGTATTTTATTTCAGCTTTGGATTTATTTCAATTATTATTAAAAAAAATTAAGATATGACACAGTCACAACGAGCAATTATGAATTATTATTTTAATTTTATAATCATTCCTTTATCTGTTTCCGAAAATTAATTATTAACCAAACAAAAAACTATGTCAACTGTGAGTTCTGTGTGGAATATACCCTGCCGTTCATATGAATTCGATCACTGAAGTAAATTTGACTATATTCAAAACTATATTCAAATGGAAACAAAATATATACTGTACTGAAACATACAATAATAAAAATAAATGTAATTTTGGCAATATACGAACATAATCTACTAAAAAGAACAGCTTATATGGCATGGGTCATCCGTTCATTTAGTCCACTCAACTTGTAAGGTGTTCCACCAATGATTTGCCGAGGTGGGAACCTCTTTCTGAAAGTTCGTCCCATTACAGTTCGATTGGATTGAGATTGGGACTTTACGTTGGCCACATAATTATTTCTAGTGTATTGTCGTCTTGCTCCATGTTTAGATAATTTTTATGTATGAATGGGGAATGTTTGGGGTCGTTATTTTGTAGTAAGTATAAGTACATGAAAAGACGCCTATTAAATGCGCTCCTTATGGCGTTTCCTTGTGATATTTTTAAATAGTCTTCTTTTCACAAGATACCTTCAATTCGCTTCAAACCTAAGACTACATTTTCTCACTTTTCGTTCTACTAACATAAACATGTCCGAATATCTCATACTTCGATTCAGTCTTCCAATTTCAATATGTTTTTGCCTACTGCAATCGATTTTGCTTGTTTCTGCGCTGAAATAAGGGCTTTCTTACTGTAATACGGCCGTGAAGATTTGCATCCTTTAACCATACTAACGAAAATATCTCTTTCGCTTTTACCGCTTTTACTTGGTTTGCTTGACAATTCAATACGCCCATCGTCCGCGCGAGATGATATCCTTTTACGACCTGGCTGCTCAAATCGGCGGTGCGTTCATGTTTCGGAAATTGTCGATTTATTAATGTGCATCCTTTCGGATATTTGACGCACGGACGTTTATAGCATGTTTCTCTACGCTTGTTAGTTTTCCTTTGGGTATTTTAATAACTTTTAACCGAGTTGGTTCACGATTATATGATGGGCATACGAGCAAGTTTATTTAGAAACTGAAGCGATCTTTGATATGAAGAAGACTTTTCGGGCAGGGACAGATAAAGTTTATGGTTTTAATAGCAATACTTCTGTTACGAAAATAATTCGACTAAAAGGATTATCTAAATTGTGATAATTTGCTTGAAGTATAATAGCTATTTAAAGAATGTATAAATCGAAATTCTTTGAAGTAGTTCCTTGTAATCCACATAAATTATTGATTATTCATACTTAAATACAATTGTATTGTTTCCAAGAAATGTTTACGTAAAGTTATTGCCCGTCCCAACTACTGCTTTCGTTTAACATTTATTATTTTCCTAGAATGAGCAAGTTAGTAACTTGTATACAATAACACCACTTGTATACATCAAGGTTGCGGATTATTTTTGACAAAAGTTGTTGTCTTTATGCGACAATAAAAATATTGACGACACGCGGTATTATTTAAATCTTTCGTGCAAATGTTGTAAATGCCAATTAGTTTACAGAACTGGGAAACACTGCAATATACATATATACATATAAATTAGTAGAGAGAACAAAAGTGAGTGAAATCATACCTGTTTTGCAACGACTAGACAGTCGTGTTTTGTCGACTCTCGGAGACACCAGTAGGCAACACGAACCCTTTCTTATGAGACGAATAGACACGAGTCTGTCTAGTTCCTGCAAAAAAGGTATGATTAAGTCGGCATAAATAAAATTTTATGGCGCACCGTAATTCGATCTCGCGCGCAACTGTGCTAATCGTATGACAATTCGCTTCGATACCCATAATTGTATACGAAGCGATAAATACCAATGAATAAAGTTTCTAATTCTAATTGTATATCTGCTTAAGTACGTCTAATTAAAAATGTGATACTAAAAATTCGTGATACATTCTCGACGTAATTACATTTTTGATAAAGACACCTCCCTCTTCTTTACTCTTTACCGGGATTGGATTTTGCAAACATTTAATTACGTCGAAAATATCACCGAAATCACGGATTTTCATATTGTCAATTTATAGAAGAAAATTCCTTTTTTAGCCAAGTACCTTGAGGACGTATAGTAGGGAAATACATCCCCAAGATATTTGGCTGCATTGGCAAGTATTAGAGGGATATTTGATTTGATTTCGGAAAAAAACAGCTTTCACTGCCTTTTTACTTCATTTCCTCTTTCCCAAAATTTCCAAATTAATATAAAATCTTTCTACAGCGAAAATCAGTGTAAATTTCATGTATAAAAGAGTAATTTCGTCAATTATTATTATTATTTTTTGTGTCTCTCATCCGGGCATCTTGCGTTTCGATATATTCAGTTAAAAAATGGTTGTTTAAATATATTAAATCAAACATTCAGAAGTGAAAAAAGTATTCTGAAATGGCCGAGTTTCGCACTGCACTTCCACAAGTTTCTCAATGACATATGTAATTATCGTCCCAAGTGCTTTAGAATTACCAAAGGAATACGCTATTGTAAAATGCGTACGTATTTATTTCTGTTCAAATTTTTCTATTTTTTTAGGTTATGTATCTTGTTATATATGTTGTATCTTTTACAGACGTTATTGTTTGTTTCATATTGTGCTTAATTCGGTATTTGTACTGTTGGGCAATAAACATTATTATACTGTTTTGATCGCATAAAATGGCAAACAATTAACCGGAATTACGTAGGTTGATAGGTGCTACGGGATCCGTTAAATAACAAATTAACAAAAGACAAATTATTATGACGCCAAGCTTTAAAACTTTTTTTGAACGGGTTAAGGATTTGAAGATTAAGGTGAAGTTATGTTATGACTTTGTTCTGATAAATATATTTAAGCACTTTTTCCATAAACAAACAATACGACGTTAATTGTTTATTTCTTGCAAAAATACAACAACGCTTGCATATTTGATAAACCTAAACGTGACTAAACAGATTGAATATATGCATGTATTGTTGCAACCAAAAACGGCGTGCAGTGTCATAGCTAATAGTTAGATGCAATTAATACATGCATAATTATTACAAAAAGAAGGAAGAAATACGCGTTCTATTTTTATATTTTCAATTCTATTCTCTTTTCAACACTTTCTTTGTTAATGCGCAGTGAACAATGACCATAACATCTTTTTCTGATCTGTTAATTAAGGTAGGAGATAAAAAAAAAAATAAATTACAAATGTGACATACATGCTCGCTATGCTAAGTGCTTATACAGGGTATATACTTAGTTATAAGTAGACTTTGTCATTTTCCGTGTGCTTCACAGGAATCGGGTTGTTACGAAGACGTGTACGATCTGTGCGTAAACATTTAGAAAATAAAATTAAAGCTCGAACTGAAAAATAAAAAAGTGCGGTTATGTGTAGGCGAAACAACTATTAAGAAAATCTGTATTTATTATCAGCATCCAGATGAGTACAACAATGTAATGAGGAAAAGTTTTATTACTTATGATAAATGGTTCCGGAACGATGTGTTCTGTTGGTCAATCTTTCAAGAAGCAGTGTGGTAACTTTTTACATATTACAGTAAAGGTGGTCCACCCCCCTCCTATACTAACTTTTGAACAACAGAAGAAGAAGGTCGACTTTTATTATTGTGAACTCATTTTTGGCGTTGTCGGCAATTCTTCAATTCTGTTTCTGGTGTGCGGACATCCTTATCTTATTTTAATATAGAGCATATTTTTATATTTTTGGAATGGTATCTGATATTTTGTTCATTGTTTTGTTTGGAATTAATCATATAATTTGCGTGAGAGGATTAGGAGTGTGCCCGATAATTTAGTGTTTGTCATACAACCCCGTATTCATCTTGCCCTCATTATTTACATTTTCATAAGAAATGCTTACAAGAGGTCGACTTTTGATGTTATTTCGGGAGCAGTAAAATAGGTTTAAGTTGATGTAAAATACGGTTTTCTTTGAAAGAGGTGGAAATAAATATAAACCTTAGGGAATAGCCAATGCACATCAGAAAATGCCTAGAAACAATAACCAAATATGTAATAATGCTAGATAGCTTAGCTTCCTCATGGTGTTGATGGAATAATTCACGGTAAACTCAACAAAAGGAGAGAAAAAAAAATATTCTAACACATATTTCTGCTTACCCGGCGTCATCAGCGTGGTTTCGAGAATATTTTTAGTACCCGGTTTATGTTATGCTGCTCCCTGAAAGGCAGGCATGTATTTCTTTGGCACTACAGGGCGCCAAGAAATATCGAATTTATCGTTTTGAAAGTTGTGGCATTAACGGTGAGGCAACAGCGACAGAAGGTAGAGATAAAAATACAATCTCGAAATCACGCTCTCCTTTTGTTGCGTTTGCCGAGAATTATTCCATCACTACGGTGAGGAAGCTAAGCTGCCTTGGCATATGGTTTCTTCCCAGTGCAAATATGTAATGGTTCTACCTTGTAAAGAACAAGTGAAATAATCGATTGTAATCGTATATTAATCGGTTCTTTTTTGTTTCTATTAAATAGTGATATTGTACATATTAATTGTAACAACTATTCGATTTAATAAACGTTCTGCGTATGGATAACAATATTCATGTTTAATCAAAAAGAAAGGTAATTTCATAAAAAAAGCAAAAAGGAATATTTCATCTCTTAATGCTTTATATCTTCTTGATATTTTGACATTTTTTTTGCTTATTCAATAACATTACTATGGAGAAACCTACAACAACAACTCACTGTCATTGAGCATCATCAATTTTGTTAAACTGACATTTTATCTAAATGTGTCTCTTTAAAGAATTTTATATCTTTGTTTTTAGATTTTTAAGCCGTAAACATAAACGTAAGCCCACTATGAACGTTAGCAGTCCGCATGCTGTAAGAAATCCGAGAAAAGATGCAAATTGTTTCTCAATATGTATTTTCGCGTAAGTCCTTTCTAGTTTAATAAATACGTGATAAGGTGTCTAATTTTATTGTAGCTGGTTTATACCCACATTTATAAAGGGTTTTAAAAAGAACCTAGACGTAAACGATCTCTTCGAAACACTGCCAGAACATACGTCGGGCATCTTAGGAGATAAGTTAGAAAAAGCCTGGTTCAAGGAATCCAAAAAGAAAAAACCTTCATTTGCAAAGGCACTGTTTCGTGTATTCGGCTGCAAGTTGATGTGTTTAGGAGTTATTACGTTCACTAATGAAATCATTTTAAAGTAAGTATTTGTGTAAGTTTGTTCATTTTAAACGTATTTGTTTTGCTCAGTTATTTAGGATATTAAAAGAAGGGACGCTTCCATTTTCAATATGTAATTTAAAATTTGTATACAGCGGAAGCGGGTAGAAGCCTAGAAGCTGCTTCAGATTCCCGAGGGCCAAATTTTTTTTTGATAAAGGAGCATTTATATTTATGCATATGCAAATTTAACGTAGATCTGTGCTAAATGTTAGGCTGTTGGGTGGACTTTTCAATTAAAACATCAAAATTTACACAAAATCTTCCACTCAACCGTAAAATGTAATACTAATATGTAGAGCTCCCCAACTGCGTGGCGCACCATAGGCGTCGATAAGGAACATAAGTAAAGTACATAAAAACAAAAGAAATAAAGAATTTTAAAACGCTTACTTTTGTAATTAGCCGTATCCAATATAGTGGGTGTTAATGGACAAAGAAAATAGTATTAGTCAGCACACGAGGAGGTAGGCACATTAAAACTGTTACCGTAAGCGCAATCCGATTTCTCAAACATCTGAAGCATTAGGAATGTTTCCACAGTCGTTTCTTTCAAGGATGTTCGTCGTTCTGAAAAAATGTTTTTATATCTTGAAAATGAACGCTCGACGTCTAACGATGTAATACACGCGTAATTAAAACAATCTTTGAATTTAGTCACCGGATCAGTAGAGTTACCTTCCCAAACTTGTCTTAACCTGCTAAAATTTGTATCTTTCTTCATAACACTTTCAAATTTTCTTGTAACGATATCATTTTTTTTGTTACTTATACAGTGTAGGAGTGTATTAACGTCATCTAATATTTGTACTGACTCCGTCAGGGACAGTGCACTATTTTGTAATTTATTTATTGCCTCAAGTACTTCTCTATAATTGTTGTAAACGGTTTGTAAATCTGCTTCAACGGATATTTCTTGGAATTTATCCTAGCTTTCCTTAATAGCCGCAGATTCGTTGGGATTGAATTGTAAGACGACTGATTTTATTTGCCGGAAGTATTTAAAATAATAAATCGCTGCCTTCAGCCATGTCCCCCAACGCGTAAGAATCGGCTCTGGTGGTTCGGGAATACCGGGACACTGTTTATGAAATTCACTGGTACGTTTGGGAGATTTGAGAAACACTCGTTTGGTATTTGTTATTAATGCATTTACCTCAGGGAAATTTGCACGAATAGTTTCAGCCACAATATGCAGACCATGAAGTTTACAAGTAATGTGTAACATCATCCCATAATGTTCTTGAAGAGAACGTTACATACTACACAACGCATTGTCGCGGCACCATCGGTCATGAAAATTAATACTTGAGTAGTGGCAATTTCAAATGTTTGTAAAGTATCAACGACTACGCTCTCGATAGCGTCGGCAGTTCACGATTTTAGTCTTTTACTAGCTAATAAAATTCCCTTTGTAGGTT
Source organism: Oryctes rhinoceros (assembly GCA_020654165.1). NCBI lineage: Eukaryota > Metazoa > Arthropoda > Insecta > Coleoptera > Scarabaeidae > Oryctes > Oryctes rhinoceros. The sequence goes on along the minus strand of JAIOKQ010000018.1, from coordinate 2,690,781 downwards.
GACGAGGTTCCAGTATACGTACAATCACATTCAAAATAGAATGTTTTTTACGGTCTGTCGTTTCGTCAATACATAACCACAGTAGTTTATTTTTTATTGCAGATCTGATCCTGTTTTCAATTTCGGTACGTACACTTGGCACACATCTCCTTAAGCTTGTTTCCGACGGTAACTCAAAGTCTGGATTATATTTATTCCAAAATTCACGGAATGGTTTCTTCCTGAGTAAGGAAAACGGTAAATTACACGCAGTCAGCATATAAAATAAATCAATTATAAATTGAGTTGCCTCAGTCGGTGATACACCCAGTTTTTTATTTTTGTGTTGCTGACTATTTACATGTCTTCTACAGCCATATTTATCATTGCACATCAGAGGTATATTACAAATTTTACATATAATCTTACTTCCATTATATATTAAGTCAGGAAATTCTCCACAGAACTTTTTCACTTTGTCGGCCTTTGGGCGTTTCTTACTACGCGCGTCCGCCATACCGTCACAACCCGATCGCGTACGGTAATGAACTACCGAAATGCGATGCGAGTTATTTGCTTGTATATTACATTACATATCCCCCCGGCCACGCCCGGCGGTACGCCTTCTGACTTGCCACGCACTTTGGGGAGCTCTACTCATCACCAAATATGAAGAAACTTACAATATTGCCAACCTACCTATCTTTTAGCACGATGAACGTGAACTCTAATTCTCAGTAATTTCTGATGTAAAGAATTGTTTTTTCATTAACATGACCACTATTACTTACATGAGATGATATCCTTGAAATTTTAGTGTTTGCTATTTTTATCGATTATTTTTTTATCAGGGTATATGTGTAGAATATTGGGAATACAAAGGGCATTATTTTTTCAAAAGCGGGATAGATCTTTTCATGAACTGGGGCAATTCAAGAAAAAGTTTATTATTTATAATAGATAGAGAACATAAAGATAACTTGAAACAACTAATTTTGCCTTCATATTTAACTATTTAGTCACGAATTTTTAAAACAGCTGTTCGGAATTAATCAAATAATAACTTGTGTCATGCAGAGTGTGTTGATGCTTTAGTGCTATTTGCCGTACTACCCCACGGCCTTTACTATCGTCATAAGCAAGATTGTGTATTATTCAAGTACTTTATTTCAGAATAGGTCAAACGCTAGCTTTAGGAAAATTAATTCGCTATTATACACCGCATCAGACAGAAATAAGCGAAAATGACGCCTACCTCTTCTCGGGGATTATAACCATCTGTTCGTTTCTAATTGTGCTTTTTGGGCATAATTATGTGATGGAGTTACAGCACGCCGGCATGAAGATGAGAGTTGCATGCTGTTCCCTGATATATAGAAAATCTCTAAGACTCAGTAAAGTCGCCCTGGGTCAAACAACCATTGGCCAAATGATAAATCTGTTATCTAATGATGTAAATAGATTCGACCATGCTGCAATGAATTTTCACAATCTTTGGGTGACCCCGATACAAGCATTTCTCATTATGTACCTTGTACACGCTCAAGTTGGATGGACCGGCATTGTGGGAATTTGTTTTATATTACTTTTCATACCGTTGCAAAGTAAGTTTATTTTTTAGCGGATTTTAAAAAAATGCAGGTTTTCGTTTTCAATATTTTAGTTTATCTGGCTAAACACGCATCGGCGCTCAGGCTAAAAGTCGCCTTGAAGACTGACGAAAGAGTGAGACTTATGAACGAAGTAATAAGTGGAATACAAGTAATAAAGATGTATGCATGGGAAAAACCGTTTGCTAAATTGATAGCTATTGCTAGAAAGTAAGTAAATAAAATTATTTTTAAGCCTCATAGTCTTTGCGCTTAAATACCTTAGGATTATGTGTGTTTCTCAGAAACATGTGTTTATTTTTAGGCAGGAAATACGCCATGTTAAAACTACTTTCTATATAAAAGGCACTTTGTTGTCGTTTCCAAATTTCTTGACTAACATCGCCATCTTCTTAACTATTGTAACTTACATATTTACCGGGAATGCAGTCAGAGCTGAATATGTCTTTGTAATTTCATCCTTCTATGATATCTTGAGACAATCGATGACAACGTATTTTCCTAATGGAATTACAAACTGCGCGGAGGGGATGATCTCGATTAAAAGACTACAGCGTTTCCTGACATTAGATGAGAATGAAATAAATCGATCCGTGAATGCCTTGGATGGGCGATACGTAGGCGTGGTAATTCAAAATGCAACGGCTAAATGGAACGACTCGTTTCCGGAGAATACACTCACAGACGTAAACTTAAGCGCTGAAAGTAATCAGCTGGTGGTGATCGTAGGATACGTTGGTAGCGGAAAAACTAGTTTGCTGCATGTGATTTTAAAAGAGTTGCCGCTTATATCTGGCAGTTTGGAAGTAACGGGAGTTATATCGTATGCGTCACAAGAAGCCTGGCTGTTCGAAGGCTCACTAAGGGACAATATATTGTTCGGACAGCCATATATCGAGAAAAAGTACCAAGCGGTTGTAAGAGTGTGCGCTTTAGAAAGAGATTTTTCATTATTCCCGTATGGAGATCTTACAATAGCTGGCGAAAGAGGCGTAACATTGAGCGGTGGTCAAAGGGCTAGAATTAACTTGGCCAGAGCTGTGTACAAGGACGCAGACATCTATTTATTCGACGATCCTTTAGCAGCGGTTGATACTTTCGTAGCTAAGCAACTTTTCGAAGAATGCATTCAGGGATATCTCAAAAATAAGTGTATAATTCTCGTAACAAATCAGTTACAATTTCTTAGACCTGCTGATAATATTATCATGCTCCAGAATGGCGTAGTTGCAATATCAGGAACCTATCAACAGTTGCAAGCAAGCGGTTTAGATTTTACAAAATTAATGGAGACGGAGCCGGAAGAGTCCACCGACGAAAAGCTTTTTAGGGTACCGTCCATAGAAGCTCCAATTAACAGCGATGAAATGCCTATTAAGAACAAAGAGTCAATGTCTACGGGTAATATTGGCAGGAGAATATACGGCAAATACTTTAAAGCGGGTGGAAAATCTATAGTAGCCGCATTATTGCTTACAGCTTTCGCGTTGGCGCAATTTTCGAGAAGTAGTTCCGATTACTTTCTAGGATATTGGTAAGAGAATATTTGTTATTTTGCAAGTTGTACCTTATTAACCGTTTTAGGACGAATATGGAACAAGAAAAGGCGGAACGTAATATTACGAACTCGCAGGATGGTTTCATGTCAAGGACCGCCACTCTTTCAATCTACGCTGGCTTAACGGTTTCTACCGTATTTATTTTCTTAACGAGATCGTTCTCATTTTTTATATACTGCATGCGTTCTTCTATAAACCTACACAACCGAATGTTCTCCAAAGTTGTTACGGCTCCAATGAATTTCTTCAACCTCAACTCATCTGGGAGGATACTTAATAGGTTTTCTAAAGATATGGGATCCATCGACGAATATTTACCTATCGTGTTATTAGATACTATCCAAGTAATTCCCTTTCTTTCTTAAACAATTAATATCATATAATTTGATATCGTATATTTGTAGATTGGATTGAAGGTGATAGGAATAACGTCAGTTGTAGGAGCAGTTAATCCGTGGCTGCTTATTGTTTCTGGTATTATGCTGTTGGTGTTTTATTTGATGAGAATTGTATATTTGCAAACTAGTCGAAACGTTAAGCGATTAGAAGGTGTTAGTAAGTATAATAAAATACAAACATTCGTACAATAACAACATCTAGGATCAATGTATCTAAATTAGGACGATGAAATTCGAAATTTCGAATTTTTCAGAATTTAAAATATCGAATTCGCTACAAAGTCGGTTGTAAATTAGAATTGGTGATGTAAAATAAGATAGCTTTTTGCATTTTTTCTCATTCTGTATAGCGTCCATTACTTTCATGTACCTTTTTTTTTAATTGAATATAAATTTGACTCAGATGTTAGATAGGATAAGATAAAGATGAAGTAAGTAAACTTTTAATCGCAGGAATACCGCTTTATGTTAAATTTGAAGAATATACGTTTATCTTTTGTTCCTGTATTTCGTTGCTATAGTTTTTACTAAGCGCAATTCAAATTTTTTGATTCCGTAGCTAGAGAAATTTGATTATTCGAACTTAAAAATGTTTGAATTTGATAGCTTATATGTATACTTGATGCGAATGTGATTTTCGTCTGCTGTTGAACACGTTCTCTTAATAATATTGCCTATTACAATAAATATAACAATGAAAAAATTCCATCGGATACTGAATATTATTATATGCGTGATTTCCGATTACTTTTGGCACAGCCTTTATTAGAAGGTAGTAGAAAACGCGATGGACATTTAAAAAGGTTCATTTAAATTAAAGCATATGTTGTTTGTTAAAATCGCTTGTAGAATTTATAATTTATGTTAAATTTGAGCGTACCTGTGTTTAATTCTTATGCTTCCAAAATTCGCCATTTATTTAACTTTAAATAAATACGTAACGTATTTATTTAAAGAAATTATTTTTTTTAATTATTTAAAAACGCTAATCTACAGTTAAATTAACAATTATTAGAAATACCTAATAAAAAAATGTGCGATTTTAGCTCGTAGTCCCGTATTTACCCATATAAATACATCGCTTCGAGGTTTAACAACAATCAGAGCTTTCGAAGCGCAAGAAATGCTAAAAATGGAATTTGATAAACATCAAGACCTACACAGCTCTGCTTGGTTCATGTTTTTGAGTAGTTCGAGGACCTTTGGCTTTTGGTTGGATTTGATATGTGTTTTTTATATTGCTTGCGTAACAATGAGCTTTTTAGTTCTTGGGAGAGGTATTCTAATTCCATTGCATGAGGTATGTGCAAAAAATTAACGTTTACTTATATTTTTTAGAAACATATGGTGGAAATGTCGGTTTGGCTATTACGCAATCTCTTATGCTTACTGGCATGTTTCAATGGGGCATGAGGCAGTGGAGTGAGTTAGAAAATCAAATGACAGCCGTTGAAAGAGTCGTGGAATACACAAGCATACAAAATGAAGACCAAGAAGCTTTTAATAAAAAAGCGATACCTTCGTATTGGCCGGAACATGGAAGTATTCGATTCGAGAATGTATATCTCAAATATTCCGCAAGTGAGCCGTATGTACTTAAAAACGTAACATTTACTGTGAAATCTCGAGAGAAAATAGGAATAGTTGGACGTACGGGAGCTGGTAAATCGTCGTTAATAGCCGCTTTATTTCAACTTACGCCAATTGAGGGACAAATACTTATCGATGATCTCAACATAGCGAATTATCCATTGTGTGAAGTAAGATCGAAAATTTCGATTATTCCTCAGGAACCGGTCCTGTTCTCTGGCACCTTAAGAAAAAACCTCGATCCTTTCGACGAATACTCGGACAACGAATTATGGAGCGCCTTGGAAGAAGTTGAACTGAAAAATTTAATAATTGAAACCCCGGCTGCTCTTAGCACTAGAGTATCGGAAGGTGGCTCTAATTTTAGTGTTGGACAAAGACAATTGCTTTGTCTAGCGAGAGCTATAGTTAGGAAAAATAACGTTTTAGTATTAGACGAAGCGACAGCAAATGTAGACCCCCAGACTGATGCCTTAATTCAAGTTACTATTAGAAAAAAATTTGCTTCATGCACCGTCTTAACTGTAGCGCATAGATTGCATACAATAATAGATTCTGACAAGGTTCTTGTAATGGATGCGGGATCCATCAAAGAGTACGATCACCCATATATTTTACTACAAAATCGTGGTATCTTCTACGGAATGGTTCAACAAACCGGAAAAGCAACGGCGGATACATTGAATAAAGCTGCTGAAGCTGTGAGTACCATATACGATACTTAAGTGTAAATTAACGTGATATTGCTCTCTTTCCAGAATTTTAAATCCAGAATTACTTAATCGTCGATTTGTTATATAAGACAAAAATATTATACACTAATTGTAAGCAGTAAAATTTTATTTATATATCCGCAAATATATCAGAACATTTTCGTACAACGTAGTTTTTTTTTGCGATTACATGTAACAAAATTCTTTGGATTAAAACAAAGCCAAATCCGTTTAGTGAGTGTGGAAATGAAGTGCGTTTAAATTGTTGACGTATAAATGTTCCAAACGAATAATACATGAATAAATTCAATTTATTTCAGCACCTTACATTAGAAAATATCATCTTCCTTCCGGTACCTTTATAGATTAAATGGCAATCACTTTCCAGGGGACAGGTTTTCATTAGTCGTAATTTAAACGAGTTCTAACTCGGAAACTTAAATTAATGCGCACCTTTGGGTATTTGCGTACGTATTTGTCCGACTGTATGGGTGCGTTTGTTGTGTGCAGATACATACGTATTGTTTCGTGTGTGTATGAATATGTTGTGTCTCAGTGTTCTGGCACTATATAGTTGTACCTATTGTAAATAACAGAAGGCCAAAATTTTTAGATGATACTGTTTTTTAGAAATATATACGAATATACAGGATGATAAATAGACAGCGAACTTATAAGTTGCTTTGTTATTTTAAATAGAACATTCGGTATATAATTTATTCTCGTAAAAATCCACGCTAGAATGTATTTGCATTCGGGAATAAATATTTATATTTACACGGCTCAGAAAAAAAAATATAAAAATCTGGAAAAAAATAAGATGCAAATTATGTTGATTTATTTCTAGATGGAGAAAATAACAAAGCAGATATAATGTTCGCTAGCTATCGCTCCCACTGTATAGACGCAAATATTTTTGTAAGATAGCTCTATTAATTTAACAGGGAATTTTAGCTTTGTACTATTTACACACTAGGCACAATTTTACCATTCTAGAAGATTGGGACATCCTGTATGTGTGTGTGTGTTATTTGGATGGTACATCAATGACGATTGGTTTGTTCCAATTGTCTCTGGTCGGCCTAGAGATTTCTAAGAATTTGATTTTTTTAAAGAAAACATCTCTTTACATTAGTTTTAAATCTTCAAAGCGCCTTTTTAATCCAAAATGGAAGAAGCTTGTTTGACAGTTCTAAATGTCTCGTTTTCGCTGCAATGTTTTCCAACTTACGATGTTAAAGGAAAACCTGATTCTTCAGGTTAGAAGTAGTGATTGAACGGGGCTGAAATGTTTCCGAAGGTGGCAGGGCCGGCCCGTCTTTTATTTAATAGGATGGGTGATTCGATCGATGCGTTAATCCGTTCGGACCGTCAAGTTCGCATGACTATTTGGCCTGACAAATCCGCTAGCCCTGACAAAGTATTTCACAGTCAATTTTGAACATTCCGTTCTGAAAACCAGATTTTTCCTAAATTTCTCTGTTGAGAAGATGTGGTGAGTATACTGTGGCAAATACTTCAGTATTTACACACGTTCGAGTTTAATAATGTACAAATTAAGTGTATTCGTAATTTGATACCGAAAAATATTTTAAAAAATAAGATAATTTATTTAATTTAAATAAATTTAAATAATTGCTTAATAAATGAAGTAATAATTTAATTGCTGTGTCATTGGTGCGCTTTAAAAAATTAGCAGAGACTAGATAGACACGTGTTTATTCGTTTCATAAGAAAGGGTTCGAGTTGCCTACTGATTTCCCCGAGAATCGGCAAAACATGAGTCTGTCTAATCTCTATTAATTTTGTGAAGCGGTTGGAACTTGACGAACTTTAACTTTAAAGAAAGAAAAACATCTTTTCGTGCGTTAGTATATTCATTAGTAGGGGAATGATTGTACCTGATATTAGTCTTATTTATAGCAGCGTCGCCGGGCATAAATTGGAGGGCGTTTGTCGATGACTTTCTACTAATGTAATCGCTAAACAAACTTTTTTTGTAGAGACTAGACACACGCGTGTTTTGTCGATTCTCGGAGACACCAATAAGCAACACGAATACATTCTCATCAGGCGAATAGACACGAGTCTATCTATTTGCCGCAAAAAAAGAATAATTCCAGCTGCCTTTGTCATCTCTAGTAATTACTAATAGTAACACATATAGATATTAATCTTATTGTTAATTTATAATACCCATACAAATAGCGTACAAACAAATTATGACGTCACATATATAACCGCCAAACATATTCTATTCTCAATGCCCGATTATAAGCAGAGCAATAACAGACTGTAGTCTCGTAAATGGCATATTGAGCACATTTTACCGTAAAACGGACATACACAAGGAAATCGAATTGTTGCCTCCGCCCTTCGGACCACATCACCAACCGCTCAGGTTAAATTATTACTAGTTTTATAATATTCTTTAAGGTATGATCGAACGGATTTAACCATTTCCTTGCGATTCCGTTTTAATCCTAATAGTACTTGCTTGCTGTCGGTAAACAGATTAACGTTCCACCTACGATATTAAAATCATATAATCAATACGCTGCTAGGATCAATCTCGACAGTTTCGGCGCAACCTCCATCTATGTACATATATGCAGCAGCCGTGATTGTTTTTAGGTGGAACTTCTTGGAAAATACACCTGGCTCCCATCCCTGACGGTTTTTGATTAATCTACGGAGAGGCGGAAGCTGCTCTAATGGCTAATTGTAGGGTTTATCGTAAACGAAAACGGCTACTATCTTCACTGCTCTATAGAGACGACAATCTGTTGCAAGAGTTGTCCAGAGTCTGGTGAGCATTCGACCAGATCGTATGGGTCTTATGCCATTATATAAGTAAATCGTGGTAACCTACGCCATCTGTTTTAAGAGTAAATCAAGGAAGATCAAAGAAAGCATGATCTCCATTGCTGTTGGTGTAGGTCTTAATGTACGTAATGTACGTAATAGATATGTCTCTCTTTGAAACAAATTATCCGTTTCGGGAATCCTGTACAGTTTCTAATGCATTTCACATTGAATGTAAAAAAAGAAAGCAATAACTAAGGGTAGACAGTGACGTAGAAGCAGGTGCAAAACTAAATGCGAGTCTAATATTTTTCTAAACATGGAAACTAGAATTATAGCCAATGTTTTCTGGATTTTTAGGGTGGGTATGTATAATTTGTTTCAAAATTAATGTCATACCTCCATAAACGTGATATCAAACCTTTTTCCTTGTGGGAGTGGCCTATATGGCGAATGATGGTGATGATGATCAGTAAAAGATATGTTCTTATCAATTAAGAAGTGTATCTAAGAAAATGTTGATATTACTTTATTACAGTTGCATTTATTTAACATTTATCTTAAACGGGTACTAAAATAAGACGAATTTACCTAACAGGCCTATACCTAATACCTAATAAAATGGAACCAAATTCGAATGAATTTGGAATTTATATATTTCCAAAATAAATTGAATTTGTTCTGTTGTAACACTTTATTAAGTTTGATTATTGATCAGTCAAGCTTAAATGATGGTCCTCGATTGAATTTGAAAAGTAATCTATTAAAATGCATTCTGTGAAGTTTCTTATTTTGTGATCAAATTGAAGTTTATTCAGTTATTTTATAATAACTGAAAAACTGCAAAAGTTTGCTGTTACAAATTACATAATCCTATTTTTAGGAAGAAATATTGTTGTGATATTTATGATATTCATTTATACATTGAAATAGAGCTATGACATGATCAGCTGTGTTTGTTCATCAAAGCTACGAAGAGAAGCAGTGTTGGCACCTCTTCTCTGGAATTTTTTTACTTTGGACTATGACTCATAAGTTGATCTGGATTTCAAGTTAAGTAAACGTTGAATTGGAAAAAGAATTATGACGATTGTTTGAGATAACGAAAATATTTCAAAATTGGCCCAATTTTATGAGGGAAAGAGGAGACAGCGGTGAAAGAATATTAAGAAACGCAAACTAATTGAAGTGAAATGGGTTCATGTGAGTCGTACTAAGACATTTTATTATTTGGCCAATGTAAACAATTAAAGTTCTATCTATCTTTATCCATTATTTAAAATACTCGACTCAATAATCAATATTCAAAATTTGTAAGAAAATATACTTTTCTTTCCTGTAATAAACTGTAACTCTTGTTTCTATCAACATTTGTCTATTTGAGTCTAAATTTAAGAAAACTTTAAAAAATTTTAATTACTGAAGAGTTGTCTTTTGTTTAATTGAGAATAATTTAATTTAACTGAGAAATTACATATTTTAACTTACAGTCTCACTACAATATATTTTGAAACGTCAAATCAGGAGGTTACAAATTCAATAAGGATTATTTTAAAAAGGAATTAAATATAACCAGTGTTCCAAACGCATACACATAAGTAATTCCGTAACTAAGTAAACCAGAGCAATTCGTTCCTATTAAGCCTATAAAAACGAGTAGCGCTTCATAATATTAGCAAAAGCAATGGTCCCAGTGGGGAAATGGGGGCGGTTCAACCGGACCACTTGTCCTGTCACTAGACCGGCTACGTCCGTAAAAAAAAATATATATTAGCAAAGGCAGGTTGAATTATTACTTTTTTGCAAAGACTAGACAGACTCGTATTTTGTCTCGGGGAAACCAGTAGGCAACACGAACATGAGGCGAATAAACACAAGTCTGTCTAGTCGCTGCAATTTCATCTGTTTTTGTCCTCTCTACTCATAAGGCTGGGTTCGACCATAAGGTTGGTTTCTGCGAGAGTCGACAAAACACGAGTCTGTCTAGTCTCTACTGTGTGTCTCTACGTGAGGCGTACTGGTTTCTGCAGGCTTATTTCCTATACGCAGCTGTGCGGTAAGCTGGAATTGTGGAATCGAATTCTACCAAAGTAGAGATTTCAATCTTATCAATCCATATGTTTTGCAATCAAAATTGCAAAACATATGATTTAATATATAATTAAATTCAAGGTGTAATAGATCAGAGAAATAAATAAAGCAATTCTAAAAAATAAATAAAACTATTAAAAACAAGATATAAAGTAAAGAATAATCAAAAATTCTTAACAAAATATTCTAAAACGGTGACAATAAAAGTTATAAGAAATATCAATCAGTACTAAAATGATTTGAAGGGCACTTTTTAATTCATTAAAAACATATTTTGTTTGTTTCCACATATACAGTGACACTTAAGATACATAGAAACATGCGTATACTACATTTGAAAAACGAATTCATTTAAATACAGCCATAAAATATGCAAATATCAGTAATAAATAACTGAGACAACTCGCCGCATAGACCCCTCCCACAAGGAAAAAGGTTATCACGGCTGTGGTGGTATGACATTAATTTTGAAACAAATCGTACATTGTATATTTATGTCTAGGCACATGGATTGCCCACTTTAACCTATTAGTCGCCGCAATAATAAAAAACACAATTTTTTATATTCATTAAACAATGGTGAAAATACACAAATTAAGACTAATCTGCACCGCGTATCAGGAAATTCGCGTATTTAAAAGAAAAACACGTAGGTGCGTGCAGTCTGCACGTAAATCTAGATGCACATGCATTTGGTATTTCTTGCAGAGATAAATTGCATTACCCTTGCAGTATCGGCATTTTTTTTTTTCGTGAATTACTAGAGTTTCTAAATATGATATGTTTAGTATTGCCATACCGTCGTAAAGCAAATTTGAGAGGTTTTTCAAAGATAAGATCAGTATTATTTTCTGCTTCTCCCCTAAATGTTAACAATTTAAGTGTTAACTCTGCGCGAAAGTGGAATTAAGAGGTTGTGGATTCAGTAGCGATGTTATAAATTTTCCAACTATTTACAACTGCGATGTCTAAATAACGATCACCATCACTTTTTAACTATTATTCCAATACTGTAGTTCACAATACTATTATTATGAAGGTCCACTCCTCCCATGCGTTTATTCGATTGATGCATTACATTTGACTGAGGAATCATATTTTTTGCGTCCTTTTCGTTTGTAATACTTAGTCTGCAACATTAAATGTATCTGTCGAACTACAGAGTTGTCAGTTCATCAAGAACTAACACTTTCACATCGGGAGCGAATGCATAGGTACACGAACCTCTTCCTTTTTTTTGGAATTGGTTTGATTCCTTCAATCGGACATTTTGCAGCTCGGTTATTCCTTACTGTTCCCGTTGTAAAAAATTTTCTTTCTCTCAAGGTTCCACAAAGGGAATATGAAGCAAAAAAAATATCAAAAAAGATATGATGTTGCGTTGGACTTTTAACAACTGATAAGAGCTTTAGCACAACTCTGGTTCTTAATGTAAAGGTGTTGTCCGCTATCTCCGATTTCCGCCGGGAAACATCCTGTATCTAAACAAGGGCACCATAACGACAAGCCGAATGTAACTAATTTTCCCCGAAAAGATATTTTGCAGGAACGGCGTCTGAAATAAGGCACCATGTTTTCATTAATTTTCAAATTATAAAAATTTCTTTATCAAAAAACAACCTTAATACGTTTTTATTAAGGTGATTCTCTGCTTTGCTCCGCTTTTGTTTCTTCGACACACAGTTTGGAACCTTGTTAATCGACACCAGTGTTTAGGCTCTACTTTTCTGCGTTTAGCAATTTTGTTGAGTGGGGAATCGTTATCAAAATTGTTAGTTATAAAAATAGATTTAAATCAAGAAGAAAACGGCGGACCACGGCAAGAGCAGATCATCTTTTAGAACGAATGACTTCACAGCATCGACGAAAATCGCCAAAGAATTAAGTAGTGAGCTGTAGACGGGACATAACCACATGTGACAAGTAACAAGGTGACCGAAGGCAGCTAATTTATATAGGCGTATAGCGCAAAAGAAACCGTACTTAGCTCCAACCCATCGAGAAAAACGTTTGGAATGGCACAAGAAGTACGCGCGTTGGACCCAAGTAATCTTTTCTGACGAATCTAACATCGAGGTATGTTTCCTTTATCTTCTTTTATAATTGTTTATTACATCAAACGTAATTTACACAACGTAATTTTATAAATGTTTTATTTAATCATGTTTGCAATATTTTCATCTTTGATTATCTTTTATTATTTATCTTTTCGGACGACCGGGGGCCCATTTTGTACGACGAAGATACGGAGAAAAATATCTCCCGCAGTCCAACGGTAAAATATGGTGGCGGAAGCATCATGGTATTGGGATGCATGTCGGCATCAGGCGTCGGCAAGTTCTTTGTTTGCGAAAGGCGCATGAATAGTAACCGTTACACCGAGATGCTACAGGAGATCCTGGAGCCATCCGTACTAAGATTATTTGAAGATGAGAATGTTGAATATTTTTATCAACAAGATAACGCTCCTTGTCAACGTGCAAGGGTGCCAAGGGCCGGCACAGTTCCCTTGTCAATAGAATAGACTTATCTATAGAAAATTTATGATATATTTTGAAGGAAAACTTTGCAAAACATCAATGTGGATCAAAAGAACAGCTTCGCCAACAAATCCCCAATGAATGGATCTCAATTTTCAATTGCAAACTAATTAGTAGTTTGCCAAAGCATGTAACATCTCTAATAAAAGGAGCTGGTAAACCAATAAAATATTGAAAATATGAATAGAATAGCCTGTATCGTATATCTAGTTTTTACGTTTTACGTTGCGTTTTATTGATATATAATTTATTTTTATACATCCGAAGAAAAATTGGGAGTGCCTAATACGTTTTCACATAGCTGTGGATTTTAAGATTACTTCATATAAATGTACAGCTGTACAAAAAAATATTGGCGTAGATGCGTCGATAATGTAGAAAACCAGGCCTGAAAACCGGAATTTCTTAAATTCAGGCTCAATCGTTTCCACAATAGGGCGAATTTGACGAATTGGAACTTTGACTCTAGCAGCTGAATATATGTAGATAGCGCTAAGAAAAAGACGCCGTTGCGTTGGTTGGCAATAGAATCGCTGGTGTTACGGTACGTTAAGCTTAACGAATTGCTTGAAATTGAAGCTAAACGAATGTAATTGGTTTAAGATTACCTTACTAGTAGCACATTTCAGAATAGTAATGGTCAGGAACATTAATTATATTAGTATTATCTTTGTTTAAATAATGTTTATATAATTAGAGGTGATGTGTAATAATAAATCTATTGCTAAATTCAGTGTGGTCTAGTACCAATAAAGTTGCTACTTCTGTCCATTTCTAATCTCCAAGATTGCTGTTTGTTTTGCTTCAACACTTGTGTTGCTTCTGTAACTCTTGCCTTTATAGCAGATATAAAACTAATACTACAACATTCTTCGTTAGTGTGTTAAAATTATACAAGTATAATGTATTAATAAAGCCGTTGTTATTTATTTATTTTTAACCTAATATCTGAATTACAGATCCTGGAGGAAGAAGCAGGCCATAATGTGCGTTTGTTGTATTAAATTGTTTACTACATTTGCTGATCGATGAACTGTTGTTGAATTAAACTACTTTTCAAATAGTAAAAAACCATCGCAAGAAAAGGTTCACGAGAAATGTAAATGTCTCTCCTGAATTAATTCCTTCTTTGCAACGCTATTAATATTACGCGGCCGACCGCTTTTCTCTCGATGGTGTTTATGACACTAAAGTCTAAAATTGAAATGTATGGCGAATTCAGTCTTCGCGCAAAGTGGAACTTTGATGTGTTTGTTTAGGTGTCTGTAACCCTTCTAACGTTTAATTAATCAAATCAAATCAATTCTATCATTGCCGAAAGAGTGTTTTAGAGGCACTCCCAAATTCCACAGAGATTTAGGGGATTAAATTTCCACCGTGTGCAACAAAAACTGTTTATCACCCAGTTTGCTTGAGTATGTCTAGAATTCTTTTTCGTTCGGAAACTATTTCTCTACATTGCTCAGGGAAGTAAGTTCCAACAGATTTTGAAATTTGTTTTGTTTATTTATTTTTTAGTTTTATTGTTTTCATTAATCTAATGGACAAAAATTAAAATATCTAAAAAAACTGTTGACTATTGTTTTTAACAATTAGATTAGTTGCATGTGATACGGACTTTGCTGTGATAGGTATAGGTATGGCGTGCTTTTAATTTTTTTTTTAATAGGTATACGAAACAAAACGGAAGAATATTATCAATATTTGGTCATAGCTCCATTATTTTGAATAATGCTAGCTGGGCGCCTTGGCATTGAATTTATAACATTTTGAAAATAATTATTATCAATTTGGTCCCACGGTTCTTGTATGGAATGTAATAATTCCTCTCTATTTCTAAGCCTGAAATTTTTTTTGTAAATAGATTTAGCTAATAGTCCCCATAAATTTTCGATGGGGTTTAAGTCTGGGCTATTATTCATTCGCATAATTCGCATAATTCGCATAGGCATTCGCGACCTATACGTGAGGTGTGAATGGGGGAATTGTTATGCTGGAAAATAAATTCTCCTGGCTCTGGATAGAGTATCTGTACAGAAGGAAGCATTATGTTTTCTAAAATGTTTGTATAAACAGGACCAGTTAGTCGATCTTCAATATCATAAGATACACCAGGACCACGGTAACTAATCCAGGCCCATGTATGAACTGAAAAACGTCCACTTGTTTTTACTGGATGAATATATCTTTCATTATATCTCGTGTTTGCTGGTCCATATACACGAATAGGACCATCGTAATAATCTTTGAAAAACTTTCTCATCAGAAAGTAAAACATTTCTCCACATCTGGGGATCCATGTTTACATAATCGAGAGAAAGCTGCATCCTAAGATTTTTATTGTCCTCGTTCAAATAGTTTCTTCTAGCTGCGGCATAATTGTTTAATTCACTGTTTTTAATTCGTCGAAAAGCTGTTCTTATAGATGCTAAAAATTCACTTCTTCAATAGCATCTAATAGTGTCTTGAATGGGTTGTTTCGTAAATAATTAAATAACGTTTCATTTTCCTGCTTGGTGGTAACTGGTCGTCTTCTCGAACTTTGTTTTCTACTTAAATTTTGTTCCTGCCTCTATTTCATTTTACTTCTAAAAACCGTATTTCTATTCACCCCAAGGCGCTCCGACACTGTTCGTATGGAATAACCATCTTTCAAACATTGTAAAACGCGATATCTTGTCTGGATATGAATATGTCGTGGTATTTGTCTAAAAGTCGTATTACTTTTGTGTACTTACTGTACTACTACCGCAGTATTGACACTGACAATAACAAATTAAATCAATCCGTATTAAATAGCTTAAAAAAATATAAAATTATCGCTTACGGGTCGTCTCGTTTTTTTATGGTAAGCGAGTGTACGTTGGGCTAAATGGGACGTAATTAATTAACCTCTACTAACACGGCCTCCAACATACACGTTTATGTATTACTCATCCTGCGTAGAAACAACAAGGAATTATAAAAAAGAAAAATTATGCATTAATATCATTAATATTAATATACTAGATCGCATTACATACATAACGTATGTATGTATGTAGATAGGTAAATATATTGAAAACGTATTTCCTTGAAAAAGGTTTATTGTGTACTTTGGGTTAAATTATATAATATTTAATTAAGCTGAAAAATTTATAATTGTGGTTCTTTCAAAATAAATGCATGGTTTTCTTGTAGAAGTCTTTAGTTGTTATTCTATAAGATTTCGTGACACGAACTACGGATTACTGATTTCTTACCTCTAAGATTGCAGCATTACCGTATTCAAACTAAGATTAAGACTAACTTTTATTAGGGATATAGATTGTTTATAAGTGATTTTGGGATTTAGGATTCACAAAAACAAAGAACGAGGTTAAGAAGAATATTTCGTTGAATACGTATGGAGAACATGAACATATATGTACTTTGATTGATAGTATACAACATAATTTTTTAGCTCTCGGATTTTAGATCGTTAGACTTTCATTATCGATTATTTTTACATTAACGAAACATACGCATACTTTTTGTTTGGGCGTCTATAAAGTTGTCCTCTAAACGTCGTATATACGTAAATATTGTCTTTGATCATTGAAGGTCATCGTTTATGTACTAATTTAACCTTCCGTAGAGTTTGTATTAATCTTAGATATTTCGT